>CM069928.1:26677064-29367674 GCA_036172225.1 Cryptocoryne crispatula var. balansae
TCCTGCCGCAAGCGCTCCTCAGTAGTAGCAAATAGGGTGCACTCCTTCTCTGTGGTGGCCAAACCCTCACATACACGTGTATGTTCAGACTGAGCGGTGGCAAGACGACCTTCCAGCACTAGTCGTCGGGCATCTAGCGCAGACAACTCCGCAAGAACCACACTGATAGCACCCTCTGCGTGAGCTTGGTCGCTGCGAAGGGCCTCTAGTCGAGACTTGCTCAATGCTGCAGCCTCCGCATTACCCTTTATAAGGGACAGCTTCTCCTCGACCAATGGAAGGAAGACGGTATTCCATCGCGCCCGAGCAGTCTCTTCTCGAAGCTGATCGCAGTATTGTCTCCAGAGTGTCTCAACAGCTGATATCCACGGCTCCATGGGGCAGCCGAGGGAGTGATACATAGAAGTCAACGCCCCCAGTTCAGCCTTCATACTGTCCGCTGGCAGGAGAGGTTGCAGTAGCCGATTCAGGGTCCTAAGCATCTCTTGGCCGATAGGCTCGGCCAACCTCGAACTCACAGAAAGAGCAGAAGGCCAAACCAGCCCCAATATCGGTGGGATGTCCTCTGCTTCCGCCACCTCCACACCTCCAGGAGGAGAGAGCTCTGCCACAAACAATCAAAAGGGAAGTAAGCATATCAAATTGCATACATTTGGAAGGCTCGTGATTCAAAGCTTACCCTCAACCCACGGCAATGCTAGGATGGAGGATGACTTGGCCCCATTGTTATCTGGTGAGATAACAGTAAGTCTCGAGGTGTCTGGAGGCGGTATGGCCGAGGGCAAATCCGAAGCCCCTTTAGCAGCAGACGAGTTACTCACGTCACCTGAAGAACGGGCAAGCAAAAGGTTTTGAGAGAGCAATTGTTGGTTAAACGCCAATCAAGAAAGCCATACCTGGTAATGGGGAAGCTCGAGTGACCAAACCCTTCGGAGGAGACATAGGCACCGTGACCCCCACCAGGGCCAAGTCAGAAGGGGAGGGAGACCGCATGGTAATGGGCTCGATGAAGGGGTAGTCCTCCATATCAGGAGATGACACCATTGGCGATGGCGATCGCATGACAACACCAGGTGGTGAATGCGCATCAGCGATAGCCTCAGTCGCTAAAGCAGGAGATCCCTTCGCAATGTCAACAACCTTATCCGAAGTCACCGAGCTGGTAAAATGTCGCCCCTCAGTCAGAGGAGGAGCGTCATCCTCGCAAGTAATGCCCACGTCAGAAGGAATAGGGCTCGCCACTCAGGTAGGAGAAAAGGCTGCAAAACATATAAAGGGGAAAACAAGTGAAGAAGAGGGAAGCATGAGAAAATATACTTGACAAGGCAAACAAAAAGAGAAATAACATACCAGGAGCCTCTGTGGCCGATACAGGGGACAAAGATCTTTCCACAAGACGCACCCTTTTGCAAGGGCGTGCGGCGTTTGCCGGCCCTCGAGAACCTTCGGCTTCAGTAGCAACAACATCAGCAGGGAGAACTGTTGAGAAAAATAGGGCAATGGAACAATTAGCATCATAATAAAGAAGACGACACAACGATGCAAAAGGGGAGGAAAGAGAATAAAGTAAAAGTGTTCCAGCACCTGGTGTCGGGAGGTCCGGCGGAACAGATACCAGAAGTCCTGCGTCTCGCCCTACTTTGCTAGCGGCCTCTATGACAGCGACCTTTACATCTCCAAAACAACGAGCCTGCTCCAGGTCAAGGGCATCCTCTAAAGGACCCCAAGAAGAAACCAGCCGGCCCAAGTGCTCGAGCCAACGGTGAATGGGACTCTCAGGAGGCAAGATCTCCCTTGGAGGAACTTGTTGACGACCCACACAATCAAATGTCATCCGATTGAACCAATCAACAACTTGGGGCAGCACTATGGGGGGGACACAGCGAGAAGCCCGAAGTGACTCCACCAAAGGGTCGATTATCCCGGTATAAGAAATCTGTGGCGACGAAGTCAATCGGCCCATTTTTGCCCAGTTGGCACGCCGTGAAGTAACCTGGTCCTTGAATGACCTAAAATGGCGCCAAAGGAAATCAGCGTCAATCTCAGGGGGAGCTCGGTCCTTCAAGCCAAGACGAGCCTTTTCCATCTCCAGTATAAGCTTAGGCAATTTCCTGTAATTCTGACTGCGAGCAAGCCACCAGTTACCATAGCCGATATCAAAATCACCAGAAGTGTTCAATGGAGGAATATCTATTTGACCTTTGTTCTCAGCCCGACAGAAGTAATTCCACCATTCGGCTGCAACCAAATGATGGTCTAACTGGCTATATACCCGAGTGGTGATGGCAAAATCTGCATTAGGAGGAAGCCCCTGGTCATAGCCAAAATTCCTCCCAAAGCGGTGCGGATAGTAAGGTTCAAGAAGGACCCGACGGCCTTGACGGAACACCAAAACACTCGTACGGATGCATAAATGCCACTCCCAATTGGCCAACACGTGAGGCTGGTTCAAAAGAGGATCAACCCATATACGCCGTTTCCCGTGGTTGGCAGCTATGTGAGGGCGGTGACCAACTGAGCAATGGTCAAACCTTAGGCCCGTGGCCCCATCCACAGGTAATGTAGCAAGGAGTCGGCGGCCAGTGACAAGATCCTGTTGCTGCCGTGAGTTTGGTCCACCGATGAGCCTATGAACCAGAGCACCATAAGGGGCCAGTCCCTCTCCTAGGGGAGGAAGCCTGTCAAACAGAGAAGATGCCCATGCACTAACATAATGGGTCGCCATCACAATATCACAATCTCGCGGTGAAGGGTGGGAGGCGATTGCCCCGAAAGAATGGTATATGGTAGCAAGGGCGGCTGACGCAATGGCAAGACGGGTCCCACAAGCCAGTCTACAAGCAGGATACAGTACATCAGCCCTGATAATGTTGGCGTTATCAAAGGGGATAGCAAATGTGGCGAGCCAGAAAGCTAGATAGGCGGCAAGATGGGTGATTTCCCCAAGCTCCCAGGGGTCCTCTGTCTCAACACATGCCTCCAGACCCATATAAACATCATCAGAATGAGGCCTGTCAAGTTGCACAAGTGAAGTTCGGTCCTTCCCGGGGATAGCAAAAGTCTCCATGTAACAGAAAGGTCCGCCATAGAAATAACGCAGCCATGCTTCACAAGTTACTTCACAAGTGCCGGAAGAGGAGTGATCTCTGTGTGCCTCGGCCAAGTCACGCCATACCTACACAAGGAACCGATGGCAATAAGGCAGAAGATAGTTCCCCTGCCCATCTGTTCGACATCTGTGGAGGTCATCGAGGACAACCTCCTCGTACGGCTCACCGTGAATGGGTAGACCAGAAATCATGTGAAATGCCCATAGGTCCAAACAAGTTTCTCCCTCCGCAGTAACAAAAGTGTTCCAGCGCCTGTTAAAGCGCTCAGCCAAGGCCTGGATGTAGCCCTCATAACATGGGTAGTTGTACAATGCGGCACCGACTGCTGATTTCAGACCGATATGTTCCAGGCGAACACTGAAATTGGCCAATACATATTCAAGCCATTCGCTCGCTCCGACCCGTGGGATGTGAGAACGCCTCACCGACGAGCGACCATACCAGCTGTCCACGTGATGTGCTAGAATGTCATCCAAAATGCAACGGCCATCACAGCCTTCTCCATTGAAGCGGGAGCTGCAAGGCATCAAGAATAACCCCTGTCGACGCCTAGACGCGTCCGAATAGCAAGCTCGGTCCAACTTCCTAGTTCCAGGCTGAAAATCACGCAGTCGGAAAAGCTCAGCTGTAAGATCTCCCAAGGAACCCATGAAATGACGGGAAGGAACCTGCTGATGATGAAAAAGCCCCATGGGAAAAGATGGGTAAGAATATATAACGGAACCTCGTAAGCTGTCTCTGTCTCGCAGTATGGCACGTTCCAAGCAGAGTTTCTCTGCCAATGTCAAACAATCGGATGCGGTAGACCCCCGAGCAGAAGGGTGCAGAATAAACTTCATAATGGCTTCATCAGAAGGGAAATGCACTGGATAGTGAGTCGGTCGGGTGTAAGAGAAGTGGCCACGCTCACAATATATCAACACAACATCCACAACTCCGCTGTCAAAATCAACCCCTTTGGGCTCTTTAGTGACCAGATGGTGATTGCCCAAATCTACTTTTAGGCGTTTGACTGGGCGCAGGCATGGGAGATGACCTCACATTAGAAACTCTCTTCTTGGCCATCGGAGCACCTATGAGTAAGAAAAAACAACAAACGGAGAGAAAGTCAAATAGAAGAACGGCTTGCACCTTCACACGGGCGATTCCCCGTTAATCTACGTTTACCGAGAAATCCCCCGTGGGGGGCACTTGTTAACACTCAAAAAATGTGCAAAGCAAGGCTAGATCAAGGGCGAAATTCAAAAAGTGGCTGAACTTTGTATCATTTGAGATTTTCCTTTTTTAAAAAGCCATCGGAATTGTCATGTATATGACACAATAACCAAGGCAGGGATCATCCTCAGCATATGGGCAGCCCGTTATGGGGAATCTCGGAATTTTAAGGCGATGGGGTCGCAGTAAATGGAAAAATCAGAGCGTACCGCAGAAGTTAAAAAAAAAAGAAAAAAAAGAGGGAGGCAATGAAGATTAATCCCGTACGGTTTGCTCATCGAATCACAAGGACCCAACGGGCACCAAGAAGGGCACTAGTTAACATCAAAAATATGCAACCTAAAGGACAAGGTCGACACAAAAAGGTATACTTCCGAGGCTAATTTGACAGAGGAGGTCTGTAAACGGGTTGTCATCTCCTAGAGAGAAAACAAAAAAAATAAAAAATAAAAAATAAAAAATCCGGAGAAGAAGAATGCTGAAGCAAAGAAGCAAACCGGGAAGCTGGCGGAAGTCGTCGGGTTCTCGAAGGGAATCCGAAGCCGTCAGTCCTCAATCCCGCAGGTGCTACGTCTGCTGGAAAATCCTCCCGGAGTCGTTGCAATCGACGGGAGCCCTCCTGCAGTAGCCACGATAACCCGACACCCTCCGGAGCTTGCTGTCGCCGCCCAGGGAACCCCCACCTTCTTCCGTCGACAGAGGGAGGAGCCACGCGCCAAACGTCCGTACCCGCCACACCGTCGCCCGAGCGGGAGGAGAACAGAGGGCCAGCCAATTTTGTTTACCCATCTTAGTCCAACCCGGAATAAATGAGCGCCCGCAGGATCCTCCAAATAGCAGGGAATCCGTCGAGGGGGAGGGGATCGTCGACTCTCCCTCCGGAGAGGCCAACGGACGCGCGGGACTTGCCCCTCCCACCGCAAGGCCCAGTGAGGGCAAGTCGCGGCATCGGGGGGCCTATCATCCCGCAATCGACGCCGGCGGGCAGGAGGCGCGTCGACCTTCTATTCCTTGGTGGAGGGACTCGGACGATAAAAAGGCCGGGAGACTGAACGCCACGCAGAAGGGGGATCGCGAAGAAAGGGGGGGTGGATCAGTCCGCCATTTCGTCCCGAGAGGAGCATCGCGAGGAAGAGGCCGGAGAGACTGCGCATCGTGCAGAACCCCCGGAGAGACGGAGCATCGCGTTGGAGAGAAGAGAGCATCGCGAAGCAGGAAGAAGAGTCAGAGAAGAGAAGAGGAGAGGAGGACCAACCTTCGGCCGCGGCTGCCTTCTCTTCAAATCGGCTCGGATCGACTGCCCAGTGCCGTCTCCTTCCCAGGCTTTCCCCTCCGGCAGCTCAAGAACCATCGCCGCCCAAGAGGTCCGGAGCCTCGTCATCGTCGCTCGCCGAAGGCTTCTGGACCATTGTCCGTCTCGCCGCGGAGCTGCGGGGCTCGCCAGTGTCACGGGGCTGCGGAGCTCGCCTGATTCCATCGCCAAGGGAATCTCGAGTGAGTCCGCCTTCGCCGCCGAGAGCTCCGACAGGAGGAGAGGGGAAGGAGGTCTTCGTACGGTCACGAGTCCAGACCGCATCCCCTCCTCGGCGCCACGCGATCGAGCCTTAACCCCAGTCCGGTCCAAGTTTGCGTGGGGTCTTCAAAGGGGAGAAGGTCGACCAAGACAGAACCGACGTCCAGAAGATCGGCCTAAACCGGTCTAGACAGAATCAATATTCCGAGACAACTTGGACAAATCCACAGAATGCACAACAATAAAAAAAGTAAAAATAAATAAATCATAAATTAAAAGGATCTTCACCCTGGGATCATGGGATGGCCATGTGCTAAACCATAAATCAATGAGGTGATATCCTGGGGAGATCCTCCACAAGTCCTTACGGACCGGGGCTATTCTCCCTTAATTCGATTAATAATCTTCATTGTGGGGTTAATTTCTAATTCCCTAAAATCCATTCAATTTTAAGTCTCTTAATGCCTATAAAAGGCCGTATGAGATTTAATCTTCATTGTGGGGTTAATTTCTAATTCCCCAAAATCTATTCAATTTTAAGTCTCTTAATGCCTATAAAAGGCCATATGAGATTTAATTTTCTTTGTGGGGTCGATTTTCGATACCCAAAATTAATTTGTGATAAATCTCTCGATGCTCACAAAGAGCCATGAGAAATTGAATCATAAAAAATGGAGTTGTATGCAAATTGAGAATCAACCCGGAATTATGTTTTCATCTCCGGAATATTCATATGCCCCCTCTGTTAATAAAATGTCTTGGCTCCATTAAGAAATGTCATTGATCATTTTTCAATCCGATCTGGCAAAAAAAAATGCAGGGAGAGAGAGAGAACAAGAAAGAAGATAAATAAAGATGGCAATACCAATAACATACACATACTCAGGTTTTACATATATATAAAAAAAAATCATTACAACAAGTGTCAATCCAAGCTTCGGCGGGAGGATGATTTCAATCATCTCCTCTCGACTTCTATTGTTGTGGGAGCCTAGCTCATGTCACCTGCAGGAAATCTCTTCGCCTTGCCATGTCAAACAATTTGCGAACATTATGATGCGGGACAAACCGGTTAGACCGGGCTAAACCGAACGAAAGCGAAATAAACCGGCGCTAATCGCCCTAAACAGACCTAAACGTACCCAAAATAGACCTAAAACGATCCAAACCGGTCCAAACAGGTCCGAACCGGGCTCAAGATGGTCTGAACCGGTCTAAACCGGCTCAGAACACCACGAACCGGGCTGAACCGGCCGGTTCAGGCGTTGAACCGGCCTGAACCGGTCAAGAACCGGTCGAACCGGTCTGGGCCGCGGACCGGCCGGGCCCGAGGCTGCGCGAGCCGGCCGCGCTCGCGGGCGCGAGCGTACCCCGGAGGGGGGGTCGTGGCGTGTCCTGGTCGCGTGAGGGGGTGGTCGCGTGGCTGAATACACGCCGTCGACCTCCCGTCGCCGTGGTGCCATCTTCGGGTGCGGCGCGCACCACGACAAAATGCCGAGGGCGGCTCGCGACGTCCTCGCCGCTCGTTCGCGACGTCGTCCGGGTGAAGCTGTGCGTCTGCCGTCGTCGTCTTCGTCCGTCGAATGGAGCCGCGCGCGCGCCGCGCGGAGCACGTGGGAGAAGGGAGCGGGCGACGGCCGAGCCTCCTCGGCGTTGTCCGGCCCGAGGAGGAGAGGCACAGGCGGAGGTGCCGTCGCCAGGAACATCGCCGGAGGGGGGGTCCGCGTCGCCGAGGCAGGAGGAGGAGATCCGGGGATCGCCGGATCTCCCCTCCCGCCACTCCTTCTTCTCCGTCTTCTCTGTTCTTCTCTTCGTCCCCATCCGCTAAGGGAAGGAGTTCCAGGCGCTGTCGACGGGTCTTCCGCCCCCTTCCCTTCTTCTCTTCTCTCTTCGCCGTCTTTCGCGCGCACAAAGCAGGGGGGGAGTGGGATCCTGTCCGCCGTAGCCGTGAAGGGAGTCGCCGGATCCTCAAGGATGGGTTGCTATCGAACGGAGAAGAGGAAGGGAGGAGGAATGGCACGGAGGCCAGAGGATGAGGAGGGGGAGGAGATTGGCGCACCTCATCGGTGCTGGAGGGTGGAAGGGAGTAACCGGCCTTACGCCGGGGAAGGAAAGGTACGCCGGCCACTTGCCGGAGGTGAAAAAGAAGGACGGCGCTCCATCGCCGGGATGGGGAAGAAGAATGGGGGCCGCAGCCCCCCTGCGCGGGAGAGACACCTCCGAGGAGCTCCAAAAATTCCACTGTATTACTTGATCGACATGTACATTGGGTCCTCTTTTAAAGAGGGAGGAGATGACTAATTGAAAGAAAGCCCTCTAAGTTTTAATATTTACAGACTTGTCCTCGTAGGGACACAAATAAAAGAAAAACCCAAAGACTACCAAAATATGTCCCCATCATTCTCTCCGACCGGGAAGAAACTCGACCTCGAGTTTCAAACCGTTTTATTTACTTACGGTCGGAAACAAGCTCCCAAGAGTCGACTCGTGAGAACGAGTCGATCCCGGGCTCTGATACCAAACTGATGCGGGACAAACCGGCTAGACCGGGCTAAACCGAACGAAAGCGAAATAAACCGGCGCTAATCGCCCTAAACAGACCTAAATGTACCCAAAATAGACCGAAAATGATCCAAACCGGTCCAAACAAGTCCGAACCGGGCTCAAGATGGTCTGAACCGGTCTAAACCGGCTCAGAACACCACGAACCGGGCTGAACCGGCCGGTTCAGGCGTTGAACCGGCCTGAACCGGGGTGAACCGGTCAGGAACCGGTCGAACCGGTCTGGGCCGCGGACCGGCCGGGCCCGAGGCTGCGCGAGCCGGCCGCACTCGCGGGCGCGAGCGTACCCCGAGGGGGTCGTGGCGTGTCCCGGTCGCGCGGGGGGTGGTCGCGTGGCTGAACACACGCCGTCGACCTCCCGTCGCCGTGGCGCCATCTCCGGGTGCGGCGCGCACCGCGACAAAATGCCGAGGGCGGCTCGCGACGTCCTCGCCACTCGTTCGCGACGTCGTCCGGGTGAAGCTGTGCGTCTGCCGTCGTCGTCTTCGTCCGTCGAATGGAGCCGCGCGCAGGCAGCGTGCGGAGCATGGGAGAAGGGAGCAGGCGACGGCCGAGCCTCCTCGGCGTTGTCCGGCCTGAGGAGGAGGCACTGGCGGAGGTGCTGTCGCCAGGAACATCGCCGGAGGGGGGGTCCGCGTCGCCGAGGCAGGAGGAGGAGATCCGGGGATCGCCGGATCCTCTCCTCCCGCAGCTCCGTCTTCTCCGTCTTCTCCACTTCTTCTTCTCTCTACGTCTGCGACCACGAAGGGAGGGAGAGTCGCCGCCATTGGCAGGGGACTGACGGAGACTGTCCGCCATTGAGGAAGGAAGCCGGAGGAGGAGGAAGAGGATGGTCGATGCCGGCGCAGCCTTGTCGAACCGGGAAGGGAAAAGGAGGGGAACGGCACGGAGGCCGGAGGATGAGGAGGGGGAGAAGATCGGCGCACCTCGCCGGTTCCGGAGGATGGAAGGGAGACCGGGGGACCTTCCCGGAGGTGAAGAAGATGACCGGCCTCACTGCCGGAGGTGGGAGGAAGAATGGGGGCCGCAGCCCCCCTGCGCGGGAGAGACACCTCCGAGGAGCTCCAAAAATTCCACTGTATTACTTGATCGACATGTACATTGGGTCCTCTTTTAAAGAGGGAGGAGATGACTAATTGAAAGAAAGCCCTCTAAGTTTTAATATTTACAGACTTGTCCTCGTAGGGACACAAATAAAAGAAAAACCCAAAGACTACCAAAATATGTCCCCATCACATTACTTTAGTCATTGGATATCAGTGGTGAGCTTCCTTGAACAAGCCATTCAGCCTGTGACCAACAACAATCTTGACTTAGGCTGTGCAGCAATCAGGCAAGCTGCAGCAGGAAAGGCACAAGAAGCAGGAGAAAGATCCATGGTCGCAGTTAGTCTGTTTACTTCAAAGAATCTGGAACTTGTAAATCAGATTATAAAACACATGCCTCAGAGCAAAATTTACCAGCTTGGCAGAAACCAGAAAATAATAAAATCAGCCTGTTAGAATGGAGATTCTCAATTCAATTAAAACAAACCTGTCCAAAGCAATTTGAACCAAACCATGATTGAGCTCAACGGATTGGACCCCATAGCCAAATTCTGAATTCGATTCTCCCTTTTCTGAAGCATAACATCAGGTCCAAACAACTAATGCACATTTAATCAGGGATTCTCAATCAAGATTCGACTGGGAGATAATACAAATTAAATCACCTGAATCGGATTTGAAATTCAAAAGCCAGAAATCTGAGGTATGATTTTATGTGCGGAGCCGCCATCTGAAATCCCAGGTCTGAGATTTGAAATAAATTTGGACCCCTCCCCCAAACCTGAAAATAGGAAGCACAGAATCTGAACTCCAAAAATCCGAAATTTAATCCAATTTGTAAATCTGAAATCTGAATAAGCCAACCCGTAAAAAAAAAAAGCACAGAGAATTCTGTAAGGTCCAGAATCCGCAATCTGGATCTTCACATAATAACCAAAATGTTCTTATCACCAATCCTTGAGCGGACTAGGTCTGCGGATAGACCAATCAGCTCAAATTTGATCACTCTCAAGTTCAAACATAATCAGTCCAGTAAAAAATCTGCGCTTTAACTTCAAGATAGCCCAATTCAAAGTCAATTCAAGCTAACTAAAACAAATTGATTCAATGGGCAGATCTAACCGCAACCCAAACAAAAAAAAGGGAGCAATTAGCAAGCTGAATACAACTCAAACTAAATTCAAACCAATTCAACTCAAATTAACTTTAATCAAGATCAAATTCAAAAGCAAATCAGGCACTGGCATTCTAACAAAGTTCATAGGACCGTTTTTCTCTTATGTGAACGTTTATTTTTGTGGATGCATGTTTTCTACTTCAATAAGTTGCTATGACGATTAATCAAGGGTATTCGAGTTATCTCGATATAATTAACGTCGGATCTTCGCACCATCTGACGGGGAGAGGTCAAAATTAATTTCAAAGAACCTAACAACCTCATATTATAATTTTATAAATATC
Organism: Cryptocoryne crispatula var. balansae; assembly: GCA_036172225.1. NCBI lineage: Eukaryota > Viridiplantae > Streptophyta > Magnoliopsida > Alismatales > Araceae > Cryptocoryne > Cryptocoryne crispatula. The sequence continues at coordinate 26,687,972 of CM069928.1, forward strand.
ATTGACCCTAGTTAGTACTTTTATGAAATATCATCTATTTTCTTACAAAGTCAACACTAAGGTCAAATCAAATTTAATTCAAAATTCAAATGGAAAATGAATTTCCAAAACAAAAGAAATAAAATCTTTTGATTAATTTTGAGGTTACATCATATATCTTTTAATCGTTATTCGATAACTCTTATAATTTCACATTATGACTTGTAATTTTGATTCATATATAACTTGCATATCTCCTTTATTCCTAAAATTGGGTATGATGAACTTTTTCTCCATTCATTCTGTATTTTTATAAACACTAAGATTGTTTTAAAAAGTTAACTATTTCACTCTTAAATTTTTCAAATATTTTCATACTTTAATAGGGATGCTATCTAGGTCACATACCTTGTTTTCACCATCTTCTATGTTTCTTTTAACGTCTGAAAAATAAATTATTTTAGTATAAATCATATTAAATTATGTTACATTTTTTATCTATTATATTTCTAACATAGTTTCCATTAAAAATTGTGACAAAGTAATTTTTTTATCTTTTTAATGTCATCATTTTTTATTAGATACTCTTTTTTTATTTTTACTATATTTGACTTGTTAAGATCTTTATATCTTTGCTCTCTCTTATTCTTGTTAATTTATAAATACTTTTTTCTTTTTTTAGTTTCAAGCTTCTTATACATATGTTTAAAATCTCATTTTGTACTCGTCTAATTGACAATTTGCTTCCATTTTCGCCGTCTTGTTTTGTTCATGATTGGGGTGTCAATGGTACGGGCCCAACCTACATTACATTGTTGGCCTACAAAATTTGTTAACTTAGTTTGGCCCAACCCAGCTTGGCCCAATTTTTTATTTCACGAATATATTATTATCAAATTCAATAAATTAATTATTTAAGATAACTTTGTAAAATTGATAATAACTTAATTAAAATATTTTTTAATTAAGTAGAAATGATATTTTTAATTAACTTTTGTCATAAAAGTTAAAGCCCATTTTGTCCTTGGTGACCTGGGCATGCCCGTGGGCCAAAACCTTTGGCCTGTATATTGACATGTGGTCGGCTGACCTGCAAGCCCTTAAGCCGGCACTACTCATTACTATCCGTAGTTCATAAGCTTCATTATTATTACACTTCGGCATTCTTTTATTTCAATCTATCTTATTCTTTATTGCATTTTACATTCATTTCACCGCCATCTTCTTTTTAGGTGGACCTTAAGTACTTTTAGGAATTTCTCTAACCTTTGCAACCAAGTTTGCCCACATAGTATTAGTTTCTACATTGGACTTTCCAATCATTTATCTTAACAAGTTCATTTTTAAGTATTTGTTATTTCATCCCTTTTAAATCTTACTATTTATTTTTAGGAGAAATATTTCTTTAAAATGTGTTTGTCTCTCTTTTGATCTTATCATTTAAAATCACTAATCTATGTTGGTTTGTTAAAGTTTTTTGAAGAATAATTTTTCAATCATTGTAAGAGCGTGATCAGTTTTTCTTTAAGAATGAAATCAATTTGGTTTTATTTTGTTTACTTTTTAAATGTTATTAAATAAGAGACTTTTTTAATAAAATGAGTATTTAATAGTGTAAGATCGTAGGCCATAACAAAATCTTGGATACATATTCCTTTTTTATTTAAATCACTATATCCAAAATCCCCATGGACTTTTTCATATCCATGGTTTACATTTCTTATATATCTATTGCGATTTTCTCTAATAGTATATTCTCTTCGCTTAGTATACTCTACCTAAGATCATTTACAATCTCTTAGAATTTTCTTTAATTTTATTTTTAAATTCAATTTGTGGATTATTTTATTTATCTTACTTTTATAATCATTTTTATCATAATAATTTTATTTCATATTATCTTCACTACCATTATTGTGTTTTTTAATGTTTTATCAACAATGTTTCATATCCCATTTTTATCTCTATACTTTTTTGTGTACCATAATTTATAGCTTGGATTGCCTATTCTACGTTTCTCTCGCATCCATTTGATCTCTTAAATGCAAGCAATGTTAAATCTTTCTTATTTTTAAATTATCAACGAGTTTCATAAGTTTTTCCACTAGAGACCCAATATTTAAAGTACCTATTATTGTTATTATTATCATCATCATCATTATCATCATCATTCTTTCAATATTTTTTTCTTATATTTATTTTAATAACAATATCTATTTATTTTTGAAGTTTGTTTTAAGGCTTATATCTAGATCTCCACTATGGATTAACTTCTTTATCTACACCCATCCTTGATGTGAGAGCATTGGTTATTTAACACCACATTATGATGATTATATGGTGCATCACATTACTGGGAACACTCACTTTTGTTATACTTTTCACCACACTCATGCTCTGGTGTAATGTGTTGTAAGTAGAGAATGTCTCAACATTTCTATAATTTGAATCCATATTATGAGATGTGATGATAGTTTTATATTGGCCGTCACCTATCGCAATCCTCCTTTCTTATCCGAGCTTTAGACCAGCCATGGCAGAAGAATCACGAGCATGGAAGTCTTTCCATATGCACTTCTTAAAGAAACAATTTAATCATGAGCATGGAATGTAATCTCTCAAGAATCTCTCTCTCCACACATACAAGAAATGAGATCACCATAATACTAATATCTATATAGGATCTCTAGTCCCTTAATTTTCTTCACTTATTAGGTTATTACTACTTATAACTTCTTGGCTCCATATTGGACAAACTACTTATATCATTGGTATTCTCTCTAATCTATTTTTTTGTTATTATTTTAGTTAGATGATCTTGTTAAGTGTCTTTTATATATTGCCAACTTTATTATTGCATACATTCAAATATTATAGGCATCATTGTCTAAAAATTATAAATTAATATGTTATATGTTTATATATGAACCAAAGATGCCACACTAATCTTTAGAGCTTTCAAAGTGGTCCCCTCTCCGTACATTTGAGATTAAATTTGAAGAAATTGCATGACTTTCAACACTTATATATGTAGTTTGATTGGCATCAAAGGTTCAATCTCCCAAGTTCTCTTCTCTTCAGTATCTTCGAGATAAAATCGAGTTGCGAGTTAACAAGCCGGGCTCCAAACCTGTTTCCACCACCACTTCACCCCCCCCCCCCCACCAGATTAATAACTAACAAACAGGTTTGACTAAAAAGATTGGAATTGTTTTTTCTGGTCACCAAAGTACCTTATCCTCACAAGAATTTGTGCATCTGTAAGCTCAAATAGTGCTGTGCAAATTAGTGAAGTCTACCCTTTCATCTTTTAAATCTATCTTGAATTTATAAACTAGTTGGCTTTCTCATCCTAGACTGAAGACACTTTTTTATAACAAGTTTAAACAGTCTTGAAAATAATTCTGCAATCGGAATGTTTTTTTGGCTTCCGATCATTCCAGAAAGAGGTTCTTTAACTATTGTCAGTTTAAATTTCACTGGAAGCCCTGAAGAACTCTGTTACAGAGAATGCCCCTCCATATGCTATTGTTGGCGTCCACTTTTTCAAAAAAAAAAAAAAAGAAGCAAACAAATGGGCAGGCTTAGGAATAAGCCCGATAGCCTACAATTCAGCCAAATTTAGGCCCAATTGGACACCCCAGCAGGAGCCTTATTTATCTGGCCCATAATTGACATATTTCAGCCAAATTCAGGCCTTATGCACAGCCCATAGGAGAGCTTGGGCCGCAGCCTCCTGCTGGCCCAGAAACCAGGCCCACCCGAGGCCACTCGTAGGCCCAGGCTGGGCCAGGCCCACCTGCAGCCAGGTGTGGGCAGCCCAGCCGCACCACCTGCCAAATCAGCATCATCCTGCGCACCATGCTGCCACCTCAGCCACCTATCAGTCAGTTGAAGGAGAGGGAAGATGAAGAGACAGCCAGCTAATTAAGCAGGGTTTAAGGAGATTAAATGGAATAATTTCCATGGGGGAGGCCAAGAGGCATGAAACTGCCAACCTGCTGGCTTTTCATCTCCCCTCCATTCTCTATAAGAGGAGGGGGGGGGGGGGGCGCCAGCTTCAAAGGAGGAGGAGGATGCCAACAGGCTGCTGGAGTCTCTACTGCCCCTTGCACCTCTGCTGCTCCCTCTGCTGCCCCTTGCGCACCTGCTGCTGCTGTCCCTCCTCTGCTGCCCTCTGCTGTGCGCCTGCTGCAGGAGGCTACCCGTGGCCAGGAGAAGGGAAGGAGAAGAAGAAGAGCAGGTGGGTGAATATTATGTAAATATGTAGCCCTCCTCATTTTCTTTCTCTACTTAATTCCCCTCCAATGGACTAACTGACCCAGGGCTATCCCTGAATAACCCTCTCGGCCAACCCTTTGCCAGCCAAAACACCCCCCTAAACAGTCCTGTTCCGGTACTTTGTGCACCCCACTGAACAGGCCCAAAAAACCCTTTGTTCTGCCATTGGTCCGACCCACTTAGAGGCAGCCAATTAGACCCTGAAATGCCCCATTGTGCAGGTCTATTTCGGCCCACCTGAGCCTACTCGAACAGGCCCCAATCAGGTCCCATGTCAGCCCAAGAGGCAGCCCCCACCAGGCCCATCTCCGGCCCATTCAAACCCCTCCAAACAGGTCCCCTTGTGATCAGTTTTCTGCCCCCCTGCTGGCCTCAAAAAAAAAAAAAACCTGAAATCTGTCTCAGCCGAAATGCCCCTTGTGCAGGCCTGATCTGTTCCATTTTAGTTCAAGATGGGCCTCCCTCTTGGGTCCGGTTGAATACCCCTCAGCAGGTCCCAATTGGATCTCCACTATAGGCCCAAGAACAAGCCTTGTCTGGTCATCCGGTCAGACCCCAACCTGGCCCTTGTCCAGCACTCTAATCAGCCCACGAAATGCCCCTTGTACAGGCCCATTTTGCCCTTTTAAAACCACCTGAACGGACACCTCTAAACAGGTTGATAGACTGCCCTTGTTCAGCCTATGCCCAGACCTCAGAACCGGTCCCATTTCAGAACTCTGGCCCATTCTCGGCCCATTCAAACGGTCCCCCTTGTGGCCAAACCCCAGCCCCTCTGTGGCTTAGCCGAACAGGCCCCAAACAGGTCCTGTTTTTTTAATAAAAAAAGAAACAAATTCGAGGTCCCTTCCAGCGGCCCCCTTGTGGCTTTCCGAGAAAGAGACCAATCCATGGAGCTTCGGAAGTGGGCAACACTGCAGCACTCAACCAGGGTGCAGAAATCTGCCATTTCCAACATGGTAGGTAGGGGTGAATGTCTCGGACTCTTTCGGAATCCGTACGACGGGCCGATCGTTTGTCCGGGTGGGCTCTTACCCTACCGTCAAGACAGCGGATGCACAAGCAAAGTCAACAGGCCCTTCTGGCCCAAGAAGACCGAGATGGGCCCTCCGAGCCCTACAAGACCGAAGACCTGCTTTGAAAGCCGATGGAACTCAAAACCGGTCCAAGTGGCCTTTAAAAATGATGAAAACAGAAATAATCTGAGTAAAAACTCCATCTTTTGGACGGCTCCCCCGGGTATGTCCCGGGATGTCGATCCGGACATCGGCGCGGTCATGCTCCCGTAGCCGATGATCATTCTCTCAATTTTGGCTAAGTCATTAGTTAGCCTTATTGGATGGGTAAACTTCACTAAGTTGGAAAATGACCGGCATGCTGTCGTAATGCTGAAATTTTCCAAAGTAGTGGAGAACCTATATTGGGGGAAGGATCATCTACAATGTACTCCAATGTACTCCATTTTCATTGAAATGAAACTTTGATGTCAACTTTGAGATGCATGAAACCGGGTACCCAATGGTAGCCCGATGGGTCGGAGGCGATGTAAACCACCAACTCAAAAAATAAAATCATTTTAAACCCAATCTGAAAATTCAAACAGAAAACCAAAAAACAGAAAATTGAACCTGAAAATTCAAACAAAAAAACAGAACTAAACAAAATCTGAAAGTCAAAAGACTCAAAACAAAAAAATAAGAATTAAAAGAAATCTGAAATTCAACTTAAACTCATCCCAATTTAATCAAGCAACCGAACCTCCAACAAAGAAGGAACCGGTTTTGATCCATACCGAACACCAAGAATCAGATTTTGACTGAATCCAAAACATACAAAAAAACCAGACTTCGACCAAATCTGTCAAACCAAAAATCAGATCTGTAAAACAAAAAATCAGGTTTGAATAATCTACCAAGAACAGATTCCAACCGACTTGAAACACACCCAAAAAATTCTGGTTTTGACAATCTAAAAACTCATTTAAAATTCACCGAACTTCACCTAAACAAACAATCAAACGCTTATGGGGTGTTTGGTTGCATGATAATTGCGGTTTTTATTTTAATTTTTAAAAATTGTAAGAAAACTTTTTAAAAGAGGTGTTTGACAACCATGACAATTTTATGTTTTGAAAGTGATTTTCTTCTTAAACAAAAAAAGAGGGTCTCACCTCTTTCTTTTTTCTTGTGGTCCCCCACTTTATTTGGTCATGTGCGGTGGTTACTCTTTTTTGTAATCACATCCCTCGAAACATGATAATTTTATGTCATGAGTTGGTTTACTTTTTATTTTAATACAATTTTTTATCATGAAAGTGTACAAAAAATTATCATGCAACCAAACACCCCATTAACCCCAAAGAACACACATAAGCACCATTTTCAAACACCCAAAATGGATCAAAATCAACTTAAAACAAAAGATTCAGAATCTGAAATTTCAGAAAACCAACCAAATCAAAAATCCAAACATGCTTAAAACTCTTTAAGCACCTCAAAATTAAAACCAAAATAGATTCAAAACAAAAAAAGCAAAAAAAAGCCAAACCGAAACCAAAAAATGAACAACAAACAAACCAATCAAACAAATTGATTCAAAAAAACCGAAATCAACAAAATCAACTTTCAAGTTAACCAACAAATAAATAAAACAAACTCGAACCAAATCGGTTTGCATCTCATCTGACCCAAAAGGCCGCTGCCCTTCTGAGCTCCTTTTTTTGTGGATGTGCATGTCTCCAAAAATAGGTTCCCGCGACGGTTAATCAAAGGCGTTCGAGCTGTTGCTCGATGTAAGCTAACGCCGGATACTTGCACCATCCGGCGGAGAAGGGTAAAAAATGAAATTTTCAAAGAACCCGAACCTCGGGTTTAATATTTTTTAAACTATCACCGGACTACCTAATATTTTAGATATCATCTATTCTCCTAGGTAAATCCGGGGATGTCTTTCTTTCTAAAGAACAGACACATAAAAAAGAGGTTCACACAGCTATTATGCTCTTTTGGACGTTAAACTTGTGAACCTAAATGAACTCTGTGCAGACCATATTTAGAATAAATGAACCTAACCCATAAAGAATTGACATTGTGACTTACGGTCCGTTTGGATCGTTGTAAAAGTTGAATCAAGGAAAATGATTTACGGGGAGTCACTTTTTTGAGAAAATTGAAAACGTAGTGTTTCATTTGGTTACATGTAAGTTACTTTCCTGGAAAATATAATTGGTTGTTTAATTTGCAAGAAGATCATATTTTTAAAAAATATTTTTGTTTATTTAAATATTTGTAAGTCATTCTCTCAAAACATATCTTATGAATTGTAAATAATATAAATGTTAAATAAACTATTTTTGATATTTATCATTTAATTGGGTTTATCATATTTGAATTAATGATATAAAAACACATAATTTTTAAAATAAAAATTAAATATTTATGTCTAATGTATTGATTACCAAACTATTTATTAATTTGAAATATTTATTAATTTCTATAACTACTTCAATTTATAAGACTTCACCATATCCATTGAAGTTGGGACTTTGTCTACGTCCCTTTCTGTTTCAGCCACCAAAAAATGGCATCGGAGCATATGTCTCGGATGCCAAAATTAAGGCAATAACGGAGTCAACGAAGTTTGTTTTCTTTGACTGTAACTTTACGGACAACCAAATAAAAGAAAATAAAACAATTTCAGGAAAACTTGCTCCAACAGCCTTTTTTACGGGCAAACAAACGTGCCCTTGATCCCCACAACCACTCAGCTGTAGTGTGTCGTTGAAAACATGGTTCGCCGGTGTTGGCACCTCAAGATTTCACAAATATTGAGTAGACAATATGAAAGTGATTGGTTACAAATGGTTGTTCAGATTGTGAGATTAAAAGAAAACATGCAGAGGACATGTACACATAAACAAACATATTTGGAGTCTACAAATTCAAGCTATTTATCAGCAAAAAAAATTTTGCATACGAAGGTTGGCGACAGTACGCAGCCTGCATCTAAGTCCCGGACCTATGGGAGTCGGCAGTCAATCCTGGTCCGGGAAATAGAATTGACTGGGTAGTCGCGGCCGGGAGCTGAACCGACAAGAAGTAGTCCAATGGGTGGCCGGCACTTTGAGGATCCGGTCAAATGCAGGCCCATATAGGCCTCACAACAGAAGAAGCCTCGTACAAGCAAGAGGAGCCCACGCAAAAAAAATGATGAAAAAAAATAGTGGAGAGAAACTGTCTGGACAAGGGGAGGAAACCGACTCCCAGCTAGACTATAACGACAGCAGGGGACTGCCGTGAGAAGCTGATAGAAGATAATGTAGAGGGCAAGTCGATTCCGCAGGTTTTGGGGTTGTCCCGAGTCCTTCTCGGAGCCGCAACCTCTATTTTTGGGAGGTTCCCGGTGGAGGAAGGATACGGTAGAAGCCTATAAAAACCCGGCCTTCTCTTTGGCTGAAAGAGCGCGAATACACCCCCCCCCCAGAGAGAATAGACCCCGAGCGAGAATTATCGAGAGACCGAGAGAGAGGGAGGTGACAGAAGGTTTACCGGAGTCGTCCCCCTACGTTGTTGCTCGAAGCTCCTTCGATTTGTCCGTCCGGAAGCTTCCAAGCCCGCAGGTTCTCGCCGGAGGCTCTCGTCGCGGAAGGTCATGCCGTAAGAAGTTCTCGCCGGAAGCTCTCCGTCGCCGGAAACTCCTTCCGTAAGAATCCCCCTTCTTCCACCTCCGTCGAAGGGCCAAGGGACGCGTCGCCAAGCTCTTCCCCTTCCTCCGCTGCCGCCGAGGGAGACGGGAACCGCGTCGGGTGCTGCCGAGACCCGTCGAAGCAGCTGCTGCCGTCGTCTGGACGGGGGGGAGAAGAGGGAGGCCGCCGGTGTTATTTTTGCAAACTTTGATCCACCTGGCATGTATAAGGAGAAGGGGGGAGGCGCGACTATGCGTCGGACTCGATTTTGACCCACGGGTCAAAATTGGGCGGGTCCCACCAGAGAAAAAGGAGGCAAAAAAAAAGAAGAAATGACGCGGCCGCGGCCAGGAGCCGCGTGCACGCGCGTGAGCCGCGAGGAGGGGGATGTTGACCCGGGGTCAAAATAGGGTGGGGCCCACCTTGTAAAGAGGTTTAAAAAAAAAGAAAAAGAAGGAAAGAAGGGGAGGAAGGAGATGGGCTGCGTCCAAAGGGCTGAAAGCCCAATATCCTCCGGTGATCAGTGCTCCGACAGGAGCTAAAAAAGGATTTTAAAAGACACAATCAAGTGAAAAATTAAATAAAAATGCACCTAATTAATTAAACAAACCAAGGCGAGCATCCGGCCGGCTAAAAACTCGCCTCATGGTCTCGGCATAACTTAAAAGAATCAAAATAAATGGGAAAGCAATAGGCCGGTTTTAAGCACGTCTATTGACCCATAATTCAAAAGAATAAAATAAAATAAACAATAAACAGAAATTAAATAACAATCTACTTAATTAAACAACGAACCGAGACAAGTATCCGGCCGGCTAAAAACCCGCCTCATGGTCTTGGCTTAATTGAAAAGAATTCAAAACAGAGAGGGAAAGCAATGGGCCGGCTTTAAGCACGCCTCTTGACCCTTTAAGGTGGACATACAAAGGTCTAGTTAAAAAGACCCCAATGTCTTACCATGCCCCAAGAGGGAGTTATTTTGCCTATTATGCCATGGGGAGGCTGTGCATGATCGACATGCCAATATGCCCAAACCATAGATTAATGAGGTAGACCAACCATGGGATGAGTGCCCACAAGCTTTTCAAAGGCCGGGTATACTCAACCTTGAACCGGTTGGAAGAGGACTTCATATGCCTATCAAAGGCAGGACCATGCTCAAATTTCTGAAATGACAAGACAGGATTTCCAGATGCCTATCAAAGGCTGGGATGTGTTCAAGACTACACTCAAGACTGACATATACTTGATCCCGAATTGAGGGGATGTCACAGTTGTTTGTAAAAGAGAGGAAGCAGGAGGACTTGTGAACCTCAAACAATGAAGAATTCAATGTTCAATGCAAGGAGAAAACAGTCCCTGCCGGAATGAATGAATGCAAGCATATTAAAAACTGAAATTAAATCTGAAATTTCAATAAAAAGAAAACCAAAACATTTAAGAAATCTGAAATTCTGTTAAGAATCAAATGCTGAGGACCTGCCTGGCTCAAAACAGATCAGAACCGGTTAATCAGAACTAACCCAGGTTGAATCTGAAAAATTCTGAACCTGAATGAAATCTGAAATCTGTCAATCTGTAAAAAAATCACAAACCGAAAATAGACTTGGTATTGAATTTTCTGAAATCTGAAATCACCTCTAAATCCAGAGATTAAAATCTGAATCTGAACTCAACCCTTTTAAAAATCTGAAATTTGAAGATGGAAGGTGCAGAATCCGCAGCAGAATCTGAAATCTGCAGGGAATCTGAACTGAAAAATCTGCAATTGAAACCCTGAAAGATTGAAGTTCTGAAAATCTGTTTTGGTGCAGAAACCCATTTAAAACCTGCAATCTGAAAGATGCAGAATCTGCAGGAAGTCTGGAATTTGGAGAAATCAAAAAAAAAATATCTGAACTCTGCATTTAAAACAAGGAACCGAGGGCTGTAAAATGTGCAGAATGTAAAATCCAAAATTTGAAATCTGAAATCTGAGGTCTGTAAGTAGAAGAAATCTGAAGGTCTAAAGCATGTAAACCTGCAGCCGAAAATCAGAGATGGGCTATGTGCAGAGTTTATAAGAAACCTGGAATTTAGAGTAGGTCCAGAATGGAAAAGAGCAGAATCTGAGCTTGAAAATCTGAAAACCTGGGAGGTATTTAACTCTTAAGAATCTAAAACCCCAAGTCTGAGATCTGAAACCCAAGCAAAAATCCAAAACTGTAAAATCCGAAGTCTGCATTTGGTCCAAGAGCTTGAACTGCACGTTAAAAATCTAAAATCTGCAAATCTGAAATCTAAAATGCAGAATTTGAAATCAGCAAATCTGAAAATCTGTAAAAATCCGAAACCTGAAAATCTGTGATCTGTACAAGGTCAGCCCATTTCAAAAATCTGGATTTCGGAGAATCTGTAAGAAATCTGAAAAATCTGAACTCTAAATTTCTGAAATCAAACTGTCTTCACGAAAATCCCCAACCTGTTCAATATTAAGACAAAATAAAAATGAACTAAGCCCAGTTCATCGAATGATAAGTCAATCTGCTTCAAACTTAATGAAATCCAAATGAACCAAACAAACTGAGTTCAATTCCCCAAAATCCAATCAACTTAAATCAACTCTCAAATAAAAATTCAACTCAAACTTAATGAAATCCAAATGAAACAAACAAGCCAAATTCAATTAAATTCCAAACAAATTCATTCCAAACAGACTTAAATCAATTAATCAACTCAAATTAAATTAAATTCAAATCAAATTAAAACTCACACACTAAATCTAAATTTCAACCAATCTAAACAAAACTCAAATTCAAACAAAATTCAAATCAAACCCAAATTCCTCAAGCAAACAAATTTGATTTAAAACAAACCAAATTCAAGCACAAATTTAATTCATGCCAAACAAACCATACTCCATAAACCAAGCCCAAATCTCATACAAATTCACAATAAACCAAACTCAAATTAATCAATAAAACAATTGTCTCAAACTTGAACCAAATTTAAATCAATCAATAAATTCAAATTGAACCAAACTTAAATCAATAAGCAACTCAAAATAAACAAATCAAATTTCAACCCAAACTAAAAGCAATTCAACCAATTAAAATCAACTCAAACTAAATTCAAATCAATCAAAATTCAAACCAACAAATTTAATTCAATTCAACTTAAATCAAAAATTCAATTCAAATCAAACTCAAAACAAATCAAGTGCTTGCATTCCATCAAATTTTATGGGATTGTTTACTCCTATGTCCATGTGTGTGAATGTTTATTGTGGATGCATGCTTTCTATTCCAATGGATTGTTATGACGCTTAATCAAGGGTATTCGAGTTATCTCGATATAATTAACGTCGGATCTTCGCACCATCCGACGGGGAGAGGTCAAAACAAATTTCAAAGAACCTAACAACCTCAAATTATAATATCATTGACCATAGTTAGTACTTTTATGGAATACCATCTATTTTCCTAAATAAGTCAATGCTAAGGTCTAATCAAATCAAATTCAAATTCAAAAGGAAAATGAATTTCCAAAACAAACAAAAGAAATCTTTGAGAGATTTTTGAGGTTACATCAGCCGGGTCGCGACCCGGTCGGTTTTGGGGCCGACCGACCCGGTCGCGACCCCAAAACCCCAACTCCATTTTTAATTTATTATTATTATTTTTCGCAACCTGGGCCGACCCCGTCCCAACCCGGGTCGCGACCCCGGCCGACCCGGGTCGGTTTGGGGCCAAACCGACCCGGTCCCGACTCCCGACCCCACCTTCCTTGGTTGAAAATCTCTGGCTGCAAATAGGTTGACCCTCTTTCCCTCTTGCTCCTGCAAATGTGCTTCCATCTGACCAAATGAAATCCTTTGACTCCATCTTTTCTTTGCCGGAAAAAGTTTAGACTGTATGCTCTCCCGTTTCTTACGCACCCCTTTGGGACTAGAGAGCGGAAAAGTAGTGCAAAAGAACAGTTCAAAGAACACATTTTAACACAATCCATCTTCCTCCATCCGATAGTTGTCTACTCTTCCCATGCAGTTTACACTCAAATTAATGAATCAAGGACTGCCAACCAGCTTTCCTTGTGCCTGTGTCTGACAAGGGGAGGCCTTGATAATTAATTGGAAAAGAAGACCTAGGTATAGAAGCTTTAGAAGGCGGACCAACCTACTCTTATGTGCGTTCATTCCAATCAGCTCACATTTTGCTCTATTAATTTTTAAAGTAGTCACTTTTTAACAGGTATAGAAGCACTCTTAACCGAATGTACTTTTTTTCGTCACTAGACATAAAGAGCATAATATCATTAGCAAAACTGCTAACGAGTAACAATAAAAAAGAGCAAAACTGAAAATGGGGGAAACAGAAAAGCAATGAAATGAGGGTGCGTGTAGGTGTGGGTGTGGGTGTGGGTGTGTGTGTGTGTGTGTGTGTGTGTGTGAGAGAGAGAGAGAGAGAGAGAGAGAGAGAGAGAGAGAGAGAGATGATAAAAAAGAAATTGAGGAGAAAAATACATAGCCAAATGAAGAAATGGTGGCCAACTCCTCCAAATGGGCCTAAACTCCCATGGTGGACTTGAATTCCGTCGAGTGGACTTGAGCCACTACCAAATGGACCTAAGCCACTTTTTAACAAGTATAGAAGCACTCTTAACCGTATGTACTTTTTTTCGTCACTAGACATAAAGAGCATAATATCATTTGCAAAACTGCTAATGAGTAACAATAAAAAAGAGCAAAACTGAAAATGGGGGCAACAGAAAAGCAATGAAATGAGGGTGGGTGTGGGTGTGTGTGTGTGTGTGTGTGTGTGTGTGTGTGTGTGTGTGTGTGTGTGTGTGTGTGTGTGTGTGAGAGAGAGAGAGAGAGAGAGAGAGATGACAAAAAAGAAAATGAGGAGAAAAATACATAGCCAAATGAAGAAATGGTGGCCAACTCCTCCAAATGGGCCTAAACTCCCATAGTGGACTTGAATTCCGTCAAGTGGACTTGAGCCACTACCAAATGCACCTAAGCCTCATCAAGTAGCCCATACATATGGGTATCCTCTTCACATTCCCAAAAAGAATTAAAGAATTATCGGCGCTTATTTTGAGACTGAACTCCCCCAAAACATTTTGAGACCAAACTAATCCCCTCAAAAAAAAAATTGGTGGGAGTACTTTGGGAACCAACCTCCCCTCCCCAATATCTTATACGAGGGCTCCCAAGACTAGCTATTTTGAAAGGGTGGTGAAAGAAGCACTCTGCTCCTTGCCGTTTAGATGAAATTGGGAGACAACAATGAAAAGGTGTCTCCTCGGGCCTTCTATTGGGATCCGCGGGGGCTGCGTTGCTTGCATGTGCATCATCTGGCCCCCACGACACCCCTAGCCTAGGGTCAATGAGATGCCTCCATGACCCCCCGGCAGGGTTACATCGCAAGGGGTCCAATGGTGCCAGTTCAGCCATTGGTTGAACCGACTAGAATCCAGTTCAACCCGATTCACCAGTGGTCCAGCTAGTTCAATGCCCAAACTGGCCTGTTCTGCCCAATTCAGGGCATTTCAGGCTTGTTTATAGCCGATTCAACGTGGTTGGGACTGCTTTGCTTTATTTTGGCCTGTTTTAGTTTATTTTAATTCTAAATCAGTTTTTGTAGTGTCTAGCCCAGTTCCACCACACTGTCCCACGTCAAATTCATATCAGAGCCTGAAATTGACTTGTTTCTTTTAGTGGACTTGGGTTACTTCCATCAACTTTGGTGCAAGGTGGATAAATAAAAGATGATGTTTGAGATGCGAGTTCAAAACTCGAGGATGAGTTTTTTTTCTTGATAGAGGAGAGGGTCTAGTTCTATAAATTTTGGGTTTAATTTTACATTTTATTTTTGGAAGACCTACTTGTAAATATTTTAAGTTCTTTGAGTCATTTCAATTTATTCTGGTTATTAGAAGGACTTACTTGTAAATAGTATTTTAGCAGTCCCATTTGGTAATTTGGCTTCTCTATTAGGAGGCACTTGTTAAAAGGATTTTTTGAAAGGTGAGGCTTCGAAGATTGGGTGTTCCTATATGGGGCTTGGCCTCATAGACATCTCCACTCCCTCCATCAGGAGGTTTCTTTTCTACCATGAGTAGGAGGCCACAGTCCTTATCACCCCGGAAAAGGCCGGTTCCATTCCACCCCTAGGAGACTGGTTTCAAGCTTTCTCCTCCCCCCCCCCCCCCCAGTCGGCATCTATGCCATTCTCTCCCCCTTCTTCTCTGGTTACACTATATCATTGGCCTCGTCTTCATTGCATCATTTTGGCGTCGACGATGCCTCCAAACTAGTCCGGCAAAGCCCGGATGGACTTGGTGCCATCTTCGATGGTGTCAGCATTGCACAGCCTCCTGTGCAGCAACAGACCTCGCACAACTCTTTCCATCAGTCTTCAGCTCACGAAGCAAATTTGATGTGAGATAGGTCCAGCGAACCCCAAATTTGGAAGATCAATCTTACTCAACAACATCGGCCTCCCAGCACTCACTGGCAATCCCCGGATGAGCTGTGGAGGGTTGTTGTTTCCTTCCCACCATCGTCCCCTTCTCTGCATCCCTCTTCATCTCCTGCCACCAAGAACTCTACCTCCTTCCACAACCTTCAGGCCATCGTCGCATACCTCCATGCTCCCATCTCCCATCTGGATCCACCCCATCTCCGCAGACCATTCTGCGGGAAAACCACTTAGTGTGCACTCACTCTGCTACCTCCCCTCCTCTCTGCCATTGGGCAGAAATGATTAAGGAGAAGACGATCAAGGAAGAAGACTCCCAAAGACCACCCCAGGCCTAGCCTTCCCTGCTTCCCCCAGCCCCCTCTCAGTCATGCAATGATGCCCAACCTCATCGTCTAAATCGCCTGCTCTGCTCCCTGCTATCTGGACAAAATTGGGAAACGACAAAAAGGGATCTTGCCTGGCCTTTTGTCAGGATATGCTGGTGCCTCTTCACAAGCTTGTGTGCGCATCATCAAGCCTCCACAACATGCCCAGCCTAGGGTCAACAAGATGCCTCTAGGAGCCCCCCAGATGGGGTTAGGCCACCAGCAATCCAGCCAGCACTGTTTCAGCCGATGGTCGTACAGGCCAGAATTCGATTCAGCCCCAGTTCAACAGTGGTCCAGCTGGTTCAGGCTGGTTTAGTGCCCAGGCCAGCTAGTTCTGCCAGTTCAAGGCTTGCATTTCAGGCTGGTTTACAACCTGTTTGACATGGTTAGGGCTGGTTTGCATCAAGAGGGGTGAACAAGTCATCTGCTTACATGTAGTAGAAAATACAATAGACTAAGTAAATAAATTAATGAAAAGGTTACAAACTACATAAGTTAAAAAACATGATTAATAAAGTTTACCAAAATAGTGATAACAGATAATGAGAAATAAGCAAATAAATAAGCCTGGAAGATGTACATCATAAAAGTAAAAAAAAATAATGAACTTAATAAAATAACAAAAGGACAATAAATCAAGAAATGATGTGAGAAGGGGGTTCTAGAAAAAAGGGAAATAAGCAAAACACCTAGTTAATAAAGGACAAAAGAAATCCTAGTTAACAAAATATAATCACTACGTAAATAAAAAATGATATTAAATCAACAGTGCATATTAATAAATAATGATGAATAGAAAACACAATCAAGAACTACAAATAAAATAATCAATCAACCATAAAATAAGAATGAAAAAAAATCTTAACAAATTATCAAAGCATAAATTCTACAAGAAAATTAATGATTCTGAGAAGACCAAAAAAGAAATGCGTCATCTTGCATTTCCATGTATGTTGTATAAATTTCAAATGTCATTCTATATTATATATTGTTAAAACAGTTAATCAAAGGTTGTTGAACAACTGCACAATGTAACATTGGATTCATTCTAGAATCAGTTAGGAGGTCTGATTTTAACTTTCATGAACCCACACCATAACCTCATTTAAAAAAAAAATGTTCTTTCTAAAGTCGAGAACACTAAAGTTTTCTATAGAGGGAAGGAAGGAAGATAAGATAAATAATAAAAAATGAAATGTTCTTTTTTATAAACGTGCAAATTTTGAGGTCTCCGCACCTGGCCAAAAATCTTCAGCATCCATCTTTGTGATTAAAGAAACTCTTGTATTTTTTTACCTCGCTAACTGCAAATGTGACAATTACTAGCAGCAAATTGGCATTCCTTACCTCCCATTAGCCTTGCCACAATGTTAGCATGATGCTTTTTCTAGTAGCCTGGAACTTGGACTTCGAATATATGATTGTACAGTGTCTGACAATGTACTTTAAAGGTGATCCAATTCTAGAAAATGGGGAATTGTCTCTTGCTCTACTTTGGAATGAGCCTTGCCTTTTTTGCAACCACTTAGTGAAGGTGGTAGCTCGTGATAGTAAGTTTCCGTTACAACTCTGATATTTTATAATTATTTCTTATTGTCTGTAATGTTGTCAGTACATGTGGTTGCTTTTTTCTTATCAAGGTAGGAAATATCGGATATCAGAAGATCGGTCCATTCCCAGCTGGTACTTGTCTTAAATAACTTTCTTTGATACAAGGGAAAATTAATAACAGACCCAATTATAAATATGAGTTTAATCAAAAATCCATTGACCCAATATTCTTTGTGATAAACCCAGTCAACAAAAAATTTATAATGTAAAGCCCTGTCCGTCGACTCCGCCGTTAAGTGACAGCCTTCTCTCTTTTTTTTTTCCCCTTCTACCCCTCACCCGACAGAGGATCCGCCCGAGCCTTCTCGTCGCCCCCCCCCCCCGCTGCGGAGAGGACCCCCCCCCGCCGGAGTCCCCCGTCGCCCCCCGCCGGAGACCCCGTCGCCCCCCCCTCCTGCTGCGGAGAGAACCCCCCCCCGCCGGAGTCCCCCGTCGCCCCCGCTGCGGAGTCCCCCGTCGCCCCCCGCCGGAGACCCCGTCGCCCCCCTCCCGCTGCGGAGAGAACCCCCCCCCCCCCCCCCGCCGGAGTCCCCCGTCGCCGCTGCGGAGAGAACCCCCTGCCGGAGACCCCGTCGCCCCCCCGCTGCCCCCCGCTGCGGAGAGAACCCCCCCCCCCCCCCGCCCGCCGGAGACCCGTCGCCCCCCCGCTGCGGAGAGCCCCCCGCAGCTCCGGAGTCCCCAAGGGTATAAGCGACTTTTTCATCCTCTTTCTAACACTTGTCATCCAAGTTGGGGCGGAAGTTATAAAAATTTCATACATTGGGTTTTTTATTAGAACATTTCAGTCTCTGGACTTATCACTAAACTGATATTTGTAAACTGGGTCTCCAGTTAAATTCGCCTTGATACAATAACTAAAAAATAACCATAAATCGTAAAACATGCATTTAGTACTATTTTCAAATAACGATGTTATTGAAATGATATATGTTTTTATTTATTGTTGAGAGAAAAAGAGTACTTTGTCTGATCGGAGGTAGGAGTGAAATGGGCAAAGGAAATTTTATTTTTATTCTATGTATTTTGGACAGTTTTTAGAATTTATCAACTGTTTAATTTTATGGACTCCTTTAAGTCAACATGGGTACTTCTGATTTTTAGAAAAAATTGGTGAGGAAAAGGTTTGTGAAGAACAGAAGAAGGGTGGATGTTTTTATAGATATAAAATTTTGTGAACCTTATTTAAATATCTAAAATAGTATTTAAAATAAAAATCAAAAGATTATATAGATTTAAAATATTGATGTTTGGCATAGTTCGGGTGAGCTTAGGGCCCATAGTGGACTGGATTCGCTGCGACCGATCAGTAATTTATTTGCAACATATTTGGCGTTAAAAATGTTATAAAATATTTCTTGGATCGCAGATGCTGATTGTCTAACGTCAACGATCGGTACAGAAATGATAAATGTTATGAAATTTTACTGTGCCTTCGGCTAAGAAAGGATTGGAGCAAACTTAAATGTTAGTTTATCATTTACAGTATTCCAGGTCGCTATGAAGCCTTTCGGAAAGAGTTAAACTCTGTGAAGCAGATGTGGAAGAACAGAGCAGACCTGTCAGTTGAAGAGGCTGGAATAGCAGCTCTATTTGGCATCGAGCTTTTTGCTTGGTTTTGCGCTGGTGAGATTGTTGGGAGAGGTTTTACAATTACAGGCTATGACGTCTGACCAGATGAACCGTAGAGATGTCATTTTCAGTGTCGACGCTCCGTTCTCTTCTTTGGAGATTTGAATCATCAACGTCAGATTATGCAGAAAATTTTGTTTGGTTTAGATTCCTAATACCATCGGCCTCATCGGCGAAAGATAAGTGTTTGTTCCCACTTACAATAATTCGCTGGACATGTGGAAATGTTCTTACTCGTCGCCCCCCGCCCCCCTAATATGTATTGTATTTGTGTTTGATAACTATTCTCATGGCACAGTTCCTTATTTCTAGTCATCCTACTTATCTCAACGGGTGAAAATGGTAACCATAACACTTCATCTGAAGTCAAGGAAGTTTTCGCCCATTTTATTCAGAGCCTGTGCATCCATGCATCCTCTGTCTTTCATTAGCTTGCCGTGAGTTCGCTCTGTTTATAATTCCGATTCTGTCACCCGCTAAATAAAGCTGTACTCGCCCGGTCATCCTTTTCGTTGAATTTTTTTGTCCGTTTTCCCTTCTTCCTTTTGTTCCTTTTCTTCCCTCATAATCATGTTCACGTGATATGGCAGTTTTGGATGAGTTAAATAACTTCAAAGAATTAAGTTAAAATCGATAGTAAATGATGAAAGAGAATACATCCCGCCAACGTTGATGACTTTAAGATTAAATCTTTCTTGATTTGTTATCTTACAAGTAACGCCCTTCAACTCTACCACTATGGGTAAAAGTATAAAGATAATAATTTTTCGACCATTCTATAAAAATTAACAGACTTATTCAATCTAATCTCATTCCAAACTTCAAACATCGAAAGTATAATTCTGGGTGTCAGTAATATGCATCATCATGTCTAAGGTTCCTGATAGGATTTTATCACTTAATGTATATGATCACCCATGAAACTTGATTAATTGTTCAATATACTCATCTCTTGAATTTTGTTAGATAAAATATTAAATACTTAATCATGAACACATAATCCTCACAAATAATGTAGGATTAAGGCCGTGTAGAAAGCTAGGATCAAGAACATACAATACATATCAATCACGGAATATCTGTAAATTTGTCTCCGCACTTGATTTCACTTAAGTTCATTATAGTACAGTAGCAATCCAGGAATAATTCGTTTTAGTAATTTATTTAAATCAAATAAATATATTGACATTAATTATCACCGTTGGTGCATAAGATCTCAATGGTCACTTCACCTATATTAGCATTCTTGGTGTACAGGTATTTTCAGATGGTTCATATTATAAAAAATTATGTTTTTTATTTAGAATTTAGTCTGCCCTTATGCTATAAGTTATATGGAGAATTGAAAATTGGATTCACTTATTTCTGGTGATAGCTTATGTTTCCCAAATCCAAGTGTTTGAGTTATATGCCTTATCATGTAAAATGGATAGATGACTTAAAAATTAAGATATATAAATATGGTGCCCGTTATTAGTTGATTTTAGAAAATAGAAATATCTAAATAACTTGAATGATGATAATTATAGATTTTTGTGCAAAATACTCAAAAGTACCCTTCATTCTAAGGTAGGCGGGGAAGGGAGTTGGGAGTAGGTCGGTTGAACTCAAATCGACCTAGGTTTAGGGTTTAGGGTGTAGGATTGGGTCAGCTGGGGGGTCAAAATAAAATAATAATAATAAATTAATTTATAAAAAAAACTATTAGGTTGGGATTGCGGGATCCAAATTGGGCTGATCGGCCCAAAAACCGACTAGGTCGGCCAACTCGGACTGACCCAGTGGTGACCCGGCGAACCATGCTTCATTCCATAGTGAAAAACAATTAAAATTAAAGATTTTTTTTTCAAATGTCACTTGAGTAAAATGGCAAGGGGAAGCAACGAGGTCTTCAACCTACCACACTGGAGAGAGAGGTTGCTCATTTCCTTTCCTAGGGAAGGGAGTGAAATTCACTTTTTCTCAACTTCTCTCATTATCAAAATGCTCTCTGAAATTTGTCTTTTTCTTAAAAAGTAACATAAATTTTATAAATAGAAGTCACCCAAACATGTCCTTACAACATTTGTCCCAAACTGTGACCGGGATATATAATGGATGGGGACAACGCTGATGTCCCCAAGGACACGGCCCATCTAGCTAGCAAATGAGTTAAGAGATTATAGGACTAATTAACAAAGGTAATAGAAATAGGCCTAACGTCCAAAAGACACCTACAGACTTAGAGTGATATGATATACCATCTAGAGATCTATTCTCACCCTATTTATGGCCTCCACCATGGCTTTAACATCAGATTTGATCAAAGTATTGCCATGGAAGTGGGAACCCCATTTGCAAGCTTCAACGATAACCTTTGCTTCCAAGATCTGCAAATCCACAAATAAGGATAGTGTTGGCACCTAAAATGTCACGGAACCTAAAAATGACAAGTTTTGGGTAAAATATATGAATAAAACTGAACAGATAAGTTGGATCCACTTTTCATTGTATTTAGAGCCAATGGGCCAAGCAAGTCTAATAAGTCTTATTGGGCCCGATCGACTGGACAATAGCCCAATAACGATCAGACATCACCATCTGGTCTGCCCGACTCAAACTTGAGTAACGTCGAAGTCAAATTGAAAATCCGACTTGCATTCGACAAGTGTGAAAAAACAAAATTCTGACTAGCTTTTAGAAGGCTTAATGGGCCCAAACGATAAAATGACTGGGCCCACGATACTATACTGGTCGAGACCTCTACAATGGTGCCTTGAATGCCAAATTTTGGCTATGGATGTTGAAATGACTATTTTGCCCCTATTTGATCCGATTGACCAAATGTTGGCCCAATAACAATCGGACACCACCAGAAGGTCCACTTGGCCTCTAGATGAACAATGACAGAGTCGGATCAAAAATCTGACCCATATTTGGAAAGTTATGGAGAAAACACTGAAAGTCAATTTTCATGTGGCCTTATCGGGGGCATATTGGGCCCAAAAGACAAAAAGTGGGTCCACAGGACTGTACCAATCGAGAGCTTCACAACGGTATTCCGAATGTCAAAATCTGATTTCGGATGGACCCCGAATGGTAAAATGACCTCACTGGGTCCGCCTAATTTCAACTAGAGCAACACTGAAGTCGGATTGGAAATCTAAGTCATATCCAACAAGTTATGATAAAAATAGTTAAGCAAACTTTTGGGTAGTATTTACTGGGCTTAACGGGCCCAAATGACTAAGTCAGTGGGCCCACAGTGCTGTCTCGATCGAAAGCTTCACAACAATACGTTGAATGTTAGAATCCGACTTTGGGACATAAAATTGACCATTTTGTCCCCATCGGACCCGGTCAAATGAGGGCAAGTCCATTAACATCCGACACCATCGAAATGTCTGCTCGGCATCTAGAAAAACAATATCAAAGTTGAATCACCGATCCGGTCTACATCTGGAAAGTTATAGACAAATTTTGGAAAATTACAGAGTCAACACGCACTCCGAGGTGGGGCAATTTGGTCCAAACAGTTCGCAGAAAGTGTTATATGTGGTGAAGATCAAAATCCAAGTGTATAAAAATTTAATTAAAATTTAGGTGTAATTTTTGGAAGTTTTGAAGGTCGAGATCTTACAAATCAAAAATTTCATTAAATCGGTGATCTTCGAACAATTGGAGCACCCTTGGCCGTAGATACAATGGTACACAAGATCAACGGCTATCGGGGCAACTTCTCGATTCTTTTGACTATTTTTGGTGTTTAATTAAATTTATTCCACCTGAAAATGATAACAGGCAGCGAACCGAAGTCATCTTGATGAGAAATTGGGTGAAATCTGACCTAAGAAGGTTAGCCGCCACCCATCCTATCTCCTGTCAACGCAGGATCTTTTCTTTCATGTTTAGCTCTTGTAACCTAGGAGATATTGAGTGGAGCATTTATCGCCTTCTTTATCTTTCATGATATGATTTAAAAAAAATAAAAGAAAGAGGAGAAGAAATAGGAGGGATGCTGCCACCTTTTCCCACACAGCTAATTTCTCTTTCCCAAGCTCTCTACTTTGTTTCCTAGAAATCAGTCACGCAACGGCCTTCCCTGAAAAGGTCTCAAAGCTGCCAATGGACACAAATCTTGCATGCTATCATCTATCAAAGATATAAGAAAAGAAAAAAAAATAAAGGGGAGGGGAGGAGATCTTGTCAACAGGAGTGGGGCGGTGGTCTCTCCCTTCCCGGGTGGTTGCATCCGACGATCAATAGAAGAGAGAAAGGAGGGAGAGCAAAGAAAACTGTGCGGACCCCTTCTCTTCTCCCGGGCTGTGCATCCGAGGTTGCTGCCTCCCTCAATAGAAGAAGGCTACCCACGTTCTCCTCCAGCCAGCACCTGCAGAAGAAGAAGCAAACATCCTGCCTCCAACATCAATAGCAAGAGAAGAGAGGGAGGTCAACTCTGCAGCCCACGCCAGCAACAGAGGTCCAAGCTCCATAGCTCTGCAGCCTAACACCAACAGCTCATCAGTAGAAAAAAAATCCTACACTGCAGCATCTGTCAAAGAGAAAAAGAGAGGAACAAGAGGAAGGAGTCACTATGTAGCCATCAGTTTCCCTTGCCTTCTCCACTCTTTTCTCACCCTCAATTTCAACCGTGACCTCTCCTTGAGTCAGTCCTAGCCTTCTTTCTCCATCGGCCAGACTTCCCATGGGCAGAAGCCCCTACACACGTACCCTTGTACAGGTTGTAAATCAGCCCCCCACCGGTCCCTTAAAAGTCCCCCTGGCTGGTATTCAGACCTCTAAAAGGGTCAAAAAGCAAAGCATAACCTGTTTGTCCCCCATCTGGCCTCCATTTTGTCCCCTTAAACAGTCCCTTGCGTGGCACCCCAATCAGGCTAAAAAGAGCTCCTTGTTCGGCCAAGCCAACATACCCCTAAACAGGTTTGAAGCATGTCCTAAAACACCCCTTGTTGTCCCTCCAAAAAAATCTGTAGAGCACCTTTTTGTCATACCTTGCTAGGGGGATGAGAAGATGGTCGACATTCGGACCCCTAGTCCACAGGATGGGTTTAGGAACCCCTCGAATGGGTCCCCGTTCTCTACCCCTTAGTGAGCTCTTGTTTCAAGTCAAAAAAAAAATTCAAAAATAGCCTCTCGCAGCCACACAAAGCAGCCTCCTGAGTGGCCCAATTCAGGTCCTGAATTTGTCCCACAGCAGCCCTTGAAACTAGCTTCCAAACCAGCCCAATTCAGCCCACTTCAACCCGCTGTCACAGCCCTTAAAATAACTCAAAACAGGTACTGGCTCGGTCCTAAAACATGTACCGGATCGAGGTCAAAACAAGTGTTGATTCGTTCCCAAAACAGTGGCCGAATCGATGCCAAAACAAGTGCTGGTTCGGTTAGAAGATAGGCCCCGGTGCGTTGCTACAAACAAGTCCTTGTGAGGACCGGGTTGGGGGTGATGGTCCAGCCCCCTTCGCTCCAAGACGGGTCCCGGGTCAAGGGCTGAAATGGTGACCCTTAATTCTGATCCAAATGGGGTGCAAAACAGGCCGCCAAGACCCAAGGAGTAGAAAATGGGCTAATTAGGCCATGAAGACATGGAACAGGCCAATTGGGCCAAGAAGACACAAAGTCGGCCTTATTGGGCCATGAGACATGTAGCTGGCCCATTGAGCCTTGGACCAAAATAAACTTAAATAAATTTTGAAATGTGAAAGCAATATTAAATAAGGAGTTAGCACCACAACGTGGGCACTCCACAATTAGGTGGCTAGTCCGAACCAGCTTCCGGTACGATGACCCGGGCACAGGCATGGGACACACTCTCACTGTAGATGGACCCTTCCCACTGCGTGGAAAAGTCAAAAGACTTAACCATGTAAGACGGGTAAATTCCATTTATCGAGAATGGGCCAACATGTCATCATAATGCCGAATTTTGTTCTCGATATTATGAAAAATGCTTAAGGGAAGGATAGTGACCAAAGTTTAGATTTTCATGCATTCAATGTAAACCGACATGAAATGAAATCAATACAAAGTTCAAGTGCTGAAGTGGGATTGTTTGCAAACCGGGCATCGATGCTAGTCCGATGGACTGAATGAGATGCAGACCGAACATAAATAAAGAGATAAAATAAATATGAAAATGAGCTAAATGAAATCTAAAAATACCTTAAAACATATCATTAAATCTAAAAAGTAAAAGAAGATTCGAATTTTTAATAATCTGAAAATTTTAATTAAACCAACTTAATTTCATAGCTCTGGGAGGAAAGGCGTCGACGACCTCAACTCATTGACCCAACATTCATTAATTGATTTTCTGCTTTTGACTAGTTTGATAACAATGATAGACCCCTTGCTAGGCCCACCACTATTGCTGCACTAGCTACGTGGGGGAAGTGCAAGTCTTCTTCCTGCTCCAAGAAAGTTGGTTGGCCAGCGGCCAAGCAAGCCAAGGAGTGGAGGTGACCCTCTCCTGTGAAAAGTTGAAGACTCGAGTAAGCCTGCGGCTCAAAAGAAGATAGCCTGGGCATGGGACCAACCCTTGGCCTGTACTCCTCAACAGGACCAATCAGCAATTTGACTTGAAAAAGGCAACTGGGGGAAGCCTCCTGTCTAAACCACCCTTCACTAGGTTGACCGACCAACGGTCCGGCCCACAAAGACTCGGCAAGGGCTACCTGCCATGAAAAGGATCTCCATAGACGGTCGTCCTACTGACTTATTACTCCGGCACCCAAGACTGCCAACTGGGGGCAAACTCCCCACACAAGCTACATCTTAACAAGGGAACCATCTAGCAAACTCCTGTGCTAACCGGGGGGGGCAAGGATCCAAACCCTCTACCCCGATCATTAAACAAAGGTGACTACTGAAAAGAAACATTTTCGGGTGGAACCTCTTCCTTCTAAGACAGGCCATCCACGACACTCAAATATAGGCCTTTCTAGGTTGAAACTCCAACTTTAGCTCAAGCTTGAGGTCATCTTTGAACCATTGCCTAAGACCACTCCAAATTCGCCTAAGGCTCATTTTGCTTTCCTTCACCAGCAGCAATCTTAGCATCTCGATGGTGGTACTGAGGCTACGGTTCTACAAGAGTTGCCCTGCCAAAGAGGGACAGGATGCAAGTCTTCACATGTTATGCCACCTTAGGATTAGGTCATCAAAGCAATGTCCTAGAGGCTTCTAGAGTTCATCTCGGGCCAATGACTTGTAGTCAAGCCAGCCACCAGCCCACTGTTGTCACCAACTTCGTGCTACACAATGATGTGAAAGAAACTGCACGGACAAATAACAACATGTAGGAGGTCACTCCTACTCTGACATTGGAGGACCTCTGGTGGGAGAATTGACAGCTCTAGCCTCTCATCGCCAACGTTGGCCTACTCCAGTCTCTGTCGGTCCAAAACTATGGCACTGCTGAAGTCCTGAATGAGCCTTGCACCATGCAAGTCGAGCTACTTGTGGCAAATTTACCGTTGACTAGACTATCATCAGCATGGTGCACCATTGACCGCCGCACCCTCACAACAACATGAAGCCAGACAATCCATTCAAGACCATTCATGCCACCCTACAAAATGGAGCACACGGGGGGCACTAAACCGGGGGTAGTTTCAAAAGTTCTATGTGCCATTGGCCACCAAAAAAAAAGGATAAAAGAACACATCCGGTCAAGGTGAAAACCCGAAAGGGCTCCTTGAGCAAAATCAGATAACCCTGCTATGTGAAATCCTATAATAGGATGCATAGGCAAAATCCAAAAGGGGTCAGCCTGGGTGAAAACTCTGCAAAGGGGAACTCAGGTTGATAAAAGAAATTTAAAAAAGGACAAAAAAGAAAAAAAAAGAATGGGCAAGATCCTATTTTCAGCCTCCCGACACACTCCTACCATTTTGGTCCTCCCGACCATGGCAATTCAAACAATCCGCACCATTTCACCATTTTGATTACGGTGCTACAAGCCTCCATTGCTCGTGTCTATTTAGACCCAACGATACTTATAATTCCCACCATCCTGATCAATCTGATCCTGGAGGTCTACAAAAAAACTTTTTCTGGTCTTGGCTATTTAGTTCACATGACCAACAAAAATTTTGCACTGTCATGACCATCCTAGTCTACACAGTTTTGTAACTCGTATCATCACATGCCATGTTCAGCTTGTATGATTTTCAAACCCATACCATCATGACCCTAGTCTTAATGGTTTCAAAAAAAAAATCTTTACCACCTCGATCTCTTCAAACTTGGTGGGTTACAAATTTTCACCATCATCACTTCAATCTTGATGGTCCACAAAAAAATCTATACCATCATGATCACACTAGTCTTGATGGTCCATCAGAAATCCTTACTACAATGGCCTTTTCAACCTTGGCGATTTCAAACCAAAAAAATTTCTTACTGTCTTGATCATTTCAATCTTGATGGTTCAAAAAAAAGGCACCTTTACTGCCTCAACCCTTTCGGACTTGGCAGCTTACAAAACTGCTCTCACCATCTTGACCACTCCAGTCTTCGTGGCCTACAGAAATTGCCCCCATCTCGACCATTCTAATCTGGATGGTCCAAAATCCTTATCACCTTGATCTTTCCATATCTGGTGGTATGCAAAAACCTCACAATCTTGACCACTCTAGTCTTGATGGCCTACAGAAATTCCTACCATCTTGGTTATTATAGTCATGATGGTCTACTAAAAAAACTGCGCCATCTTGGCCCTTTCGGTCTGAACGGTGACTCCAAAAATCTATTCCTAGGACCATAAAGTTGCTTAGGATCCATCTGGTGAATCAAAAAGCTTCCCGAGATTCAAATATTTCCTTAGGGCCACAACAGCACCTTGTTGGCATCAAAATTTTCCGCTTAGCTTGCTTGATACAAGTTTCAGCAATGCCGAAGCCGGTGCAGAAAATCTGACCCAGATTCAAAAAATTCATGAATAGATGATGTAAACAGGCTTTGGAAATGCCTTGGCATGGCTTTACATGTTACAAATGGCCAAGATAATGTGCTCATTACATAGCCCCGGTCAAGAGCTTCGCAACAGTGCCCAAAACATGAAAAACGGACACCGAAAGGCCGAAATGACCATTTTGCCCCTGACACTTTGAGACAAATTGGGACTCTAATATGGAATTCCAACTTTACCACATTGTCAAGATTGGATAGAGCTAGGCAACTCTTGAAACGGATCTAAAATCCGACCCCCGGATGAAGAGATATGTAAAAAAGAGCAAATCCGGACGGAAAGCCGTATGTTCTCGCACCAGGGGCATAATGGTCCGATTAGCTCTGGATCGACCCATGGGCTGAAAATTTCAATTTTCATGACCCAAAACTTTGATCTCATGAATATTGATGCATGAAAAATAAATTTGGCCAATGGGAGAAGGTAATTGCACTCAGATACAATTTTCGGCATTATCGACGGCCGAGATCGCACCGATCAGAGAAAATAGCTAAATTAAGTGATCCATTGCAATTCAAGTGATCTCAACCACACATCAGGATAGAGCATAAGATCAATGGCCATCAGGGCATGATCTGGAATTTTTTTGAAGTCAATTTGGGATTTATTTAATTGGTTTTGGTTGGAATTAATGCTAGCCGTTGGATCGGGAGCACTTTGATTAAACCAGGGTTAAACCTAACCCAAGATGGGATAACCCAACCTGTCATGGCCGAACCCCATCCTCCCTCTTCTGATGTGTGTGCAAGAAGCCCAAGAAAATAGGGGAGGGAGGCGCACCCACCTCCTCCTTCCTTGGCTGGTGGGTCCCACTCAACCACTTCCCTCAACCACCTCCCATGGCTTATCCCTATCTCTCCCTTGGTTTATCTTCATCCTAACTAATCCTACAACTAACCAAGCTTATCCTCATCCAAGCCTTGGTCGAACCAGCCTTCTTTCCACATGCCATGTGCGCACATCTCCTTGAAAGTAGGAGAGGGTGCGCACCCTTCTCTCCCTCTCTTTCTAGTTGGCGCACAATCACCTCAACAACCTCCCTTGAGTTATCCTTATCATCCTCAACCTCCCTTGAGTTATCCTTATCTCCTCTCAACAACCTCCAGCCTTATCTCTTCCTGGAGATGGCGCCCCTCAGCCCCTATAAAAGCCCCCTCAGCTGGCCATGTGGAGGACAAGCTGATCACCCTGCGGAAGCCCTGCCTCTCCTCCCTCTACCCTGCTCCAAGATAGCTTCTCCTTGCTTGGACGTCTTCATCAGAAAGTCAGAAACTTCTCCATCCCCCTTGTGGTGTTCCAAGTGAAGAATAAGAAGGAGAAAAGGCCTCCCTCCAGCAGGCGCGCCAGCAGCAAGTGCAACCAGCCCAACTGATTGGTGTGCCAACTTCAGCAAGTGAAGCAAGCTCTCTTCATTCCTTTGCTCCATCCATCAAAATTAGCAAGGAGAAGACCCCCTTTTCTCATCCAAAAGCAAGAGAATAAGGGTTTGGTGGCACCTTCATCCCATCATCTTCAACACCACCTGCAGTGCAAGAGAGAAGAAAAAACCGGTGAGTTGAAAAAGTGTGTTCCAATGTAGCCTTTTAATTCAACTCTTCCCCTTCTCTTCTCTACCCCTCTCCATGGTGGCATACCCTCTGAGTAATGCCCATTCAGCCCCCTTTGAGTGCCCTTCACGTTTGTCTACAGGAATCCCCAAGTGTACCCTCTATTTGGCCATCACAAAAAATAGCCCCTTGCTGCCCCTTAAAATAGGCCTCTGAACCAGCCCCTTTGTGCACCCTTTTGTCCCTCTATGTTGGCCTCTAAACCTTCTACTATCATGCTTGGTTTTACCCCACTGATGGTCACTTGGACATGCACCTCCTGCCTTTCCCAATCAGGCCCCGAATGGCATGCAAAACAGGCCCCCTTGCTGGCCGAAGTTCTGCCCCCGTTGTGAGCACTCATGTCAGGCCCCTTTGATGGTCACCTAGTTTGCCCTATGTGCAACACACCCAATTAGGCTCCTGAACATGCTCCTAATCAGGCTATGTTCGACAATCCTTGCTGCCCAAGTGGACGAACTTCATAAAACACCCAAATCAGGCCCCTCTGATGGCTTGGAAACCAGCACCTACTTAACCTCTCTGATGGCCATCTAAAACAGCGCCCAATCAGCCCTATTCTCTACACAGATCCCTTACCCATTGAGGAGGATGGAGTGATGTCCCGGGCATTCTTGGATCCACAAGATGGGCCAAGTCTCCCCCGGGTGGGCTCTTGATCCCTTGTTTTGGCTGGAGGAGAGGGTGATGTCCTGGGAATTCTTGGAATCCGTACGATGGGTCAAGTCTCTCTCAAGCGGATTCTCAACTTCAACCAAGACAGCCCATTTGGGTGGCCTTCCTTATTTCAATACCAAACAGCCCCTTTGAGGCATTGAAATCCTTTCCAACATGCCCTTTGTGCAGCACCTAATCAACCCTTCCAAACTTGCCTTAAACCTGCCCCTTATGCAGTCCCCTTTCCAACTCTTCCAAGCAGCACCCCCACAGATCCATTCCTGCCCCTCTGAGGCTTCCTTTGCCCACTGCTACAGCAAGAAGGCAAACACTAGAAATCAAAGTCTGTAGATTGTCAAAGCAGGCCATTCTGGCCCTTGGAGAACAAAACAGGTGTTATGAACAAGTGCAACAAACCGAGACTACAACAGGTCCTTGTAAGGACCAGGTTGGGGGTGACGGCCTGATCCCCCTTTGTTCACATGATGGGTCAAGGGCTTGAGAAGGTGGCTCTCAATTCTGGTCCAAACAAGGTGTAAAACAGGCCAACCGGGCCATGGAGACATGAAGCTTGAATTGGGCCAACCGGGCCAACATGACATGAAGCCGGCCTTCTCAGGCCATGAGACATGAAGACCAGCCCATTGTGCCAGCCCATTGTGCTGATGAAGCTGGCCCATTGGGCCTTGGACACTTAAAATAAACCTTAATTAAATCTGAAGGCGAAATGCCAAAATTAAATAAGGAGTTAGTCCACAACTGGACGCTTCATTGGGCGGCTCATCCGGCATGCACCGGAACGTTGACCCGGGCGTAGGCATGGGACACGGACCCTTCCCACTACTTGGAAAGTCAAATGACTATGCCTTGTAGGACAGGTAAAATTCCACACCGATTGAAAATTAAGGCGGCATGCTGCCAAAATTTTCCCAATCAAGTGGTATTTTACACCAAGGGAAGGACATTCACACATTTGCACTTCGACCAGCATTGAACATGGCATATGAACTGCCACATCTGATGTACACCAGCATGAACATTTCAAGTGCCGAGTTGATTGCATGTGACTGGGCATCGACACTAGCCCGACAGACCAGATGGGATGCAACCCGAACAAGAGTTACTCAAATCTGAAGTTAACTTAATTAAATATGAAAATACATTCAAATTAATCTTAAAACATGCTTAAAATAGATCATTAAAATTTTAACATTCAACAAAAATCATATTTAATACAATCTGGAAAAATTGATTCAATACACTTAATCCATTGGAATTCAATTCCCCAAACAAGTGCAAGTCAAATAATCAAACCGATTGAAAAGAACACATAAAGAAAACATTAATGTATATGAAATTCATCTTAAAACATGTCAAATTTAGATCATTAACAATTTGAAGTTCAAGTTTAATTAATTTAAACCAAACTTCAAAACATTTAAAACATACCGAACACACCCGAATTGGTATGAAAACACCAACCGACATGAGAAAATCACATGAAAATGACTCAACACATGTCAACTAAACTTAAACAAGTCAAATTGATCAACACATCTAAAATATCAAGTTCAAACAAAAAATAAAATAAACTTCAACCAATTAAAGTAAAACAAACCAAACAAACCAAACAAGCTCAAAACACTTAACATTCAAATCCAAGTCAAATGGAAATATGAAATCAACATTTCAAACCACATCAAAATCCATTCTTAAATCAAACATAAATCAACTTCAAACAAAATCTAATCAAACTTGTTTGCATCTCATCGGGCCTAAAAGGCCAGGGCCCTTTGTGTTCTTTGTATGTTTTGGATATGCACGCTCTCGTCAAACAAGATCGCTATGGCAGTTAATCAAGGGTGTTCGAGTGTTTGCTCGATGTAAATGAACATTTGATATCCGCACCATCCAATGGAGAGAGGTCAAAAAATATTTTCACAGAACCCGAACCTCGGTTCTATACTTTTCTAATATCACCTGGACTATCTAGTAGTTTTTATGGTCTATCACCTATTTTACTAGAAAAATCAGGTACGATATTTTCAACATTCAAAAACAAATCTTTTAAACACATTTCAAGAATCAAAAATGATTCCCGAGGTTCCCACAAATTGGTACGCCCGGTGGGACCTCTCTTTCCCTTCATCTCTCTGCCATAGCGATCTAAGAAAGTGCACATCCACTACCTCTTAAAAACACTCTAATCAAGTCAACCCTTTTACAGGTTCAGCGGCGGCTTGTGAAGGTGTCATTTACCTAAAAACTTATGTTGACAATGCAGCGTCAGCTCAATCACGTTGGTGATCAATTTCAGAAAGTTTGCAAAGATCGTGTTACTCCTGGACTGGCTCGACACCATCTTGGAGTCGCCACCTGTTGCTGAGGACATAGCAATGCTACCCCTCACTTTCTACTCCATAATGCATCTCCAAAAGCTTGGCCTGGACACCGCCAAGTTGCTCCCAGAAAATGTTTTGTTGTCTCCCCCACGTGAGACTTTCATGGTGAATCAGATCACCCTTGAATTTGGGCCCGCACCCACACCCACGGTCATAGTACCTACTCAACTTGCTGCCCTAGCACCTACTATGTCTGCCACAACATTTGTGCCTGCACCTGCTACCATGCTGACACCTACTACAACACCCCTCAACCTGAGGAAGAACATGAGTGAGTGAGGATCCTTTCGGCACCTCAACATCAACAACGTGTGTTGCTCGTGGGACCACACCCACCAAGCGATGCCTATCAAGACTCCTTCTAAGCTTATGGAGGAGAAGCGTAGATGACTACAACCTGTTATCTTGCCGCTTGTCAACAGTTCTTCACTCTGGACTGGCTAAATTACAACAATGGGACCCTTGTTGTGCCCAATGTTAATGCACTAGATGCAAGGGGGAAGTGTAGACCTTCTGTCTGCCCCAAGAAATCCAATAAACCAGCAACTAGAAAGGCCATGGAGAGGGGGCAGCCCTCCCTTCTGAACTTAGAAGACTCAAAAAGGACAATACAGGCAAGGGATCATCCCTTAGCCTGCCATACTTCATTAGACTGAGCAGTGGTCTGAGATGACAAGACCCCACAGCTTATCCAACTGGGGGCTGTCGACTCAGAAAATGGGTTCCGGATCGGCACCTCAAGAGAAGGTGAAAGATTGATGGAATAGGGAAAAATGGGGGTGAATCAGAAACACTCGGAAAGCGGTAAAGACTCCTCATCTCGGTCCCACACTCACATTGATCCCCGAACTTTCATCTCACGGTGTCGCTCGAGCATCGGAGATGGTTCGGGTCATGTGGGAGGAGAGTGAGGAATGAATTAACTTAGAACATGATAAGAGGTGGTCGCCAGGAACCGCGGGCTCCGCTTTATGGAATAAAAGACAAGATTATGTTGAATTGACCGTGTGTACCTTAGCGTGGGAGATTGGGATGTGAGTTCAACCTTCTTCTTCTTCGGCCAGCCGATGAAGAAGAGTCTCCAACCGATGCTAGCTTAATAGACCTGTGCAACTAGAACAATAAACCAAGTGAAAGAAAATGATTAGAACTATGGGAAGTGTAGTAACTGTAGTAAGAAGATGAGAAAGAAGCAATTGGAATTGAACTCACCGGCTTCGGGGTGAGCCTTAACCCCTTTTTTGTATTTTTGATTATGTAAAAATGATGCAAATAAACTGAAATATGCTTTAAAACAGTAAATGAACTGAGTTAAATGAGTTGAGAAAGCTTATGGAATGGATCGGCTTGAGTTGAAGCCGAGTTGGTTGAAGAAGGCCGGTTCGGGTAGCCTTTGCACCCTTCTGGCGCGACTTTGGTGCAGAGGATGATACAGACGACCCCGATGTTAGAATCGAGTTACGTTTGTTTCAGTAGACGGAGGACTCATAGAGGAAGAGTTACTATGTTGATGACTTCTCCTAAATTCTCTTTTATAAGTCATTAAAAATTCTGAAAGTTGGAGGATATAGAAAACAGAACCTGGATGCGCGCCCTTAGTGTAGCAATCGCCACGAACAAACGGCAAGTCTGAATTGAGTGCCGTCAGTTGGAGATAAAATAGGACGAAGAGATGAACATCTTCTATGTTGAAGACATTTTCATAAGGAGTTTATAATTTTCTTCAGAAGTCGATGAAGTTGTCTGATGCAGAACACCCGGATCGAGCCTTCTCCTTCACCTCAGGATCGATCTCTTGACTTCGGATCGCCTTTGGACGTCGGGACGGCTTTGGAGAAGAGCTTGGACGACCTCTGGACGAGCTACGCACCGGGGATTAACCTTGGGTCGTTGAGAATGGCCCTCAATTTATAGGGGAAGGAAGGCGGTGCAAAATTTAGAAATTGGACCGACAGCGCCCCCGCTTTTCAAAGGGGACGAGGGCGCGCAAGGCACGTCCCCAGTTCGAGGGCGCGGTCTGCGCGCCCCCCTGTTTCAAAGGGAGCGGGGGCGCGTTATGCGTCTCACTGCTAAAAATCAATGTAATCTTCAGGAAATTGCTAAAAATCGACTTGACATACGTAACGCGCCCCTGAACCGGGGGCGCGGTACAAATAATCGAAAATCCTCCGCAGAAACCTTCCAAAAATCCGGTTTAGAAGGTGCTAATCGGGGTAATTTGCGATTTAAAGAAACTGACCGCGCCCCCGCCTTTCAAAGGAAGCGGGGGCGCGTAGGGCGCGCCCCCGGTTTGAGGGCGCGCAGGGTGCGCCCCCGTGTTGAGGGCGCTCAGGGCGTGCCCTCCTCTTTCAAAGGGAGCGGGGATGCAGTACACTCTCTCTCCTGCACGCGTGTTCCGCAAGCCGTATCTTGCAAACGGGATGTCCGATTCGGCTTCCGTTTTTTGCGTTGGAAAGTGGGCCTTCAACAGCACCTCCTCAAGTTGGTAAACCAGCTAGCATGACTCCCGATATGTTTTCACGGGGATTTCTACCGGTTTACCCTCTCGCGGAAAGCCGAAACCCGGGGCAAAGATACGAAAGAGCATGGTTCCGATCGAGAAATCTCGGGTCAACTTGGGATGACTTAAAATGATGACCGAACAAGTCCGGTACGACCGGAAAACATGAAGTCATCGAAAAATTTGATATTAACCCGGTAAACATGAACCGAAACTTGAAAAAGCCGGGAAACCCTAAAATTGACCGAAATGGCCATATGGCCCCGGTTGATGAAAATATTCGGCTAGAATCGACTCGGATGACCTGAAAAGACCCGGTGATGACCGGAAAGGCCTAACATGTGGTCCGGGATAGCCGTGTCAGCACAGATCGAAAAAGCCGTAACGAAGGCCGTCATTGACCGACGCCTACCGAAATGACTTCTTGGAAACCCTGAATGTTACGGAACACATGCGGGATTCCCGAGACCTTCAATTATGGACCATTCAACGTCGGTCATCGAGTAGGCTTCGTGTTTTTATGGTTCACGTGT
This sequence comes from Cryptocoryne crispatula var. balansae, assembly GCA_036172225.1. Taxonomy (NCBI): domain Eukaryota; kingdom Viridiplantae; phylum Streptophyta; class Magnoliopsida; order Alismatales; family Araceae; genus Cryptocoryne; species Cryptocoryne crispatula. Next base: position 26,723,658 of record CM069928.1, read on the forward strand.
GGCTCTCGCTTGAAGGTTACGGCAATATTCCGAAAATCATTGGTCCATTCTCAACTTACAAGGGGCTCCACCAATGTCCTTAGCTCATCTCCACAAGGTAATCCGGATCAGATAACGGTCAAATAAAGGATATCGCCTATGGAATAAGAGTCTGGGGCTCCGAATCAGGCCAATTTGGCGTGTCTACAGCTTGCCTCGCCTTGATGTCGGCTTTGCAAGGGAATGGCATGTAGCGGAACGACGTGAAGCGTAGAGAAAGTGTAGCGAAGCGAGATGGATCGTAGTGGAATGTAGTGAAGCAAAATGGTGATGGACTGAAAAGGTGGCATCAAGGTGTAGATATAGACACGCTTAACGACCAGATTCGGCTAGACGAATCTCCTCAAGTCTCCTGGTTAACCGCCATGTTTCATCAAGTCTTCCTATGTTCGATTGGTAAGAGATGTGCCATTGGCATGAGAGAAGAATAGCCAACCCCCAACGTGGTGGGGAGTCCCCGAAACATGGGTTCGTAGGTTCATCATCAGCCGGTAACCCGATCTTTGCGGTGTTCCTGTACTGTGACGGGCTAAAATTTTTAAAAAGAGATTTTTTTTTGAAAAGGTAAAAGAATACCAATCGAGCACATTCAGGCTCTTAGATTCATTTAAGTCATCCATGAGACAAGATTCAATTCGGAATGGAATGATCTCAAATTCCGAAAGGCAAATGTTTAAGCATAGACCGTGAAGATAGTGATGGTGCAAGTTCTGACCAAATAGAAGGCCCTTGGCGGGATGAATTGGCTGCCATGGTGGGATGAATAGCAAAGAAGTTGCAATGGCCACAGTGGTGAAAAGAAATGAAAGATTTGAGGGCACAAAGTGATTACCGAACACGGTGGGATTAATAGACACGGTGGGATATTAGAAAGGTTGGTGGGACCAGAAAATATGGTGGGATTAGAAAACAAGGTGGGATTTAGAATGATCGAGAGAGTGAGAAGGTGAAGTTTAAGAAATGATTTATGCAATGATAAAACAAAATGTAATGCAATTAATGATACATGATGCATGTTGGGCTCAAGAAAACAAAACAAAACTTGTATAACAAATAGTTGAAGATATAGATTGTCTATCAGGTCAAGATACCCATTCGGGAACTATCGTCCCTCACAGGACAACTTTGGCTTATCCGTGAGCATTAGAGATGACCCGACCGTCATAGATTTTGATGAAGGGGATCTCGGGTCAAGTCTTCTCCGTGCTCATGGTCTTCAACAAATAATGCATAAGATAATAACACACGACTAGTGACAAATATGCTAGTCGGCAAGTTATGGGGGTTTCCCATGTCCGTTCTTCTGTTTCCGCGAGCAATTCCTGTCTTTCATCAAAATGTTAGTTCCGAATGAACAATGATGTTCACTCGACCTTAATAAAGATCAAACATAAATGTATTTGATTTTACAAATTTTTCTGAATTTTTTCTGAATTTTTCTGAATTTTTCTAAATTTTTGAGAAATTTTTTAAAAAATTTGACCGATCGTGCCCCCGAACCGGGGGCGTGCACGCCCTCAGTTCGGGGGCGTGGCCAGCGTGCCCTAGGTTTGGGGGTGCAGCCTGCGCGCCCCCACCTCGGGGGCGCGTTCGATCCAAGTTTCCTGTTTTGATCGGATCCGAATCCGATTCAAATCGGGACCGATTTCCCCTATATAAACACCTCTTAGGACGACCAGATCATCCTACCAACACCCAGGATGGCTCCTCCTTTGAAAAAGCAGCGTGTTGGCTCGGTTCGAGGTATTTTAAGCGTCCTGGGTCATCTGAAGGCCAGAATCGATGCCGACTTGGTAAGTTTGCTGCCAATTTTAGCTTTCAGCCACTCTCTTCTTCTTTTTTTTCTTAAAAATTTTACCTTACCTCCTGTTTGGGTGTAGGATTACCCAAACTTCCCTGGGCCTCGCCGGTATTGCTCTCCTCCCTGGCTTTCCGGCTTGCTTGATGTCCTCGGCTTGTCGGTCAGAGCGATTCTTCGAGATTGGGGCTTAACCGGGCTCTTGATCCATGCCAAGCAATATTCAGGCTACTCCCTTGACTTCGGTTTGATGGGAGCTCTTGTTGAGTTGTGGCACCCCGACACTCACACGTTCGTGTTTGGCATCTTTAAGTGTACAGTTCTCCTTGAAGAGGCAGAACTCCTTCTCGGCCTTCCTCGGACTAAGAAGGGAGAGACTGAAGGTATGCTCATCCCTTCAGGACCCCTCTCTTGCTTGGAATTCTTGCAGGATTTTGTCGAGGCTCGGCAGATTAGCACCTTGTTAGCCGGCAAGCGAATCAGTGTTCCCAAGTTGGCGGCTTGGAAAATCTCTCTTCTGACGGCTCCTGGTCTAGACAAGGACCGGATTCTGCGCGGTGCAAAGGGTTTCGCGGCTTGCCTTGCCGCGGTGTTCTTGTTTCCTGTGGAGGATGGTTTCCTGGAGGTTGATCAACTTTCGTGCATCCACAGCATCTGGAGCGGTGCGCGGTTGGGGCCTTCAGTTCTGGGCTTCTTGTACTGCGGACTGTTCGTAGCTTGCATGGGCCATCCTCCCTTCAGCAGTGCGCTTCTACTGGCTTGCTGGGCCGATCTTCACTTTAAGTTCGATCCAGCCGGTGAGGTGGCCACCAGGTCGCAACTCTTCCGCCGTAGCCCCTTGTTCCCATATGCCGATGCACTTGGCTTCGGCGAGAGAGTCGCCAACAGGTGTGTATCAGTGAAGAAGAGGTCGGACTGGCGTGCTCACTTTGCCTCCATGAACCGTTCTAGCTTCTTGCACTCTTCTGCTGCCCTGATGCAGAAGGACTTCCAGGTGTGCTTTGTGCCTGGCGTTGATATCAGCTTGGTTACAGGTTCGGCCTTTGTATTGTACAGCGCTCACTGTTGCCACTCCCAGATCGGCTTGCCTCCATACGAGTTGCCTCGGTACAGGTAGACAGCTTGGCTCTGCGGATGACGAGGAGGAGGCGATCTCAGTCATTGCCTTGTGGGAGACGAGTCGGGTGTGCCGCCCAGGCCTCCTGATTGAGGAGAACCCTGACCAGAAGCTCCGCCACATCTCTGCGTTGAAGCATCTACTTGCCTGAGAGTCTTCTTTTCCTGCTTTAACTTGTCAGCCATGTTGTTTTTATTTTGAATAAACAATGAATTATTTATAGCAAGTTTGAGTGAAAATTCAAAAGAAATTTACCTTGTTTCGGAAAAATGCAAGACAGATGTTGACAATTAAGATGAATATGCCTTGTTATTTTTCAACACCTTGAATATTTTTTAACATGAAACAAGATATTTTTGAAAGCTTTTAACATGCCTTTTTTCTTTAGGTAATTTTTCAGAGCAAACCGTGAGTCTGATGAATTTTCTTTCGGTGACTCCTTGATCGGCTCGATTTTCTGAACAGCTTGGCGCTTTCTGAAATTTTCGCCATTTTTATCAATTTTGCTCCTGAAAAATACATTTTCAGCCATTTCTGACTAATAAATGTATAGAATTTTCTCCTGACCCCTGAAAAATGTTAGCTAGTGATGATAAAAAACATGAATATGTCTAGCTAATTTAGGAATCGAGACATTCAAAGTTATGTGAAAAGAGGGATTTTTGGTGAGAATTTAAAGATAATTTTTCTTCACAAAATTATTTTGAGCAAACCGTGCATCAGATCGGAATTCTTTCAGTGGTGTTGCGATCAGCTCGATTTTGTGAACCTTGGGTGATATTTTCAAATTTCTCCTATTTTCACAATTTTACTCTCTATAAATAACCCCTGGGGGTAAGAATATCTCATTTCCCCCTGTACACTATCTCTCCTCGCGCCAGAAGCTCCAGAGTTCCATCTCAAATCCGGAGTCCAAAACGTCGTCAAAGGTTAGTGCCCCTATCAAAAAAAATGTAGATCGGGTTATGCTCTTCGATTTGGTTCAAGTTTCATGCGATTCCGAGTTGATTCGATGAAGTTATCGCGAAGATAAGGATCGAGCAGTTGAGAGGGTGCGGTCAACGCAAAATGTTGACCGCACCCTCGGACCGGGGGCGCGCAGACCGCGCCCCCGGTTTGGGGATGCGCAGACCGCGCCCCCAAGAGGAGGGCGCGGTCTGCGCGCCCTCTCTCTCCTCACCGGGAAGGGGCACGCAGAGCGCGCCCCTATTATCAGCGTGCCCTCAAATAGAGGGCGCTCTGAGAGCGCCCTCTCCAAAGGATGGGAGGGCGCGTTCGGCCGATGATTTTTTTTTATGAATGAAATAAATAAAAAAATGTATGTAACAATGTTTGATGTCAACTTCTCTTTTGGCATAGATGCCGAGACGTGTTCGCCGCCACGACTTCGATTCCGAGGAGCCCGAGCTTCCGGCAGGTCGAGAGGTACATTTTCTTTTCCTGCACTTAATGATTAGCTCGTTTGCATTTTGGCAATAAAAATTGAGTGAACTAATGAAATGAATCTATTGCAGGCCCGGATAAAATCCCGGATCTCGTGGGACCTGGTGCATGCTGCCTACCTAGGCCTACCGGACTTCCAGCAGGTACGGTTAGAGGAGATGGGGTTTGGGCCCATCCTCCGGGTGACTCCTTTTTGGGAGGACCTACCACTGGTGCAGGTCCTCCGTGAGTCCTAGGACCCAGACTCCTTCGTGTTTCTGTTCCCATGGGGGCACATGGTGCCCTCCTTAGAGGATGTTGTATACATCACCGGTCTTCGTGTTTACGGTAGGCCGGTGGTGTGTGCCACCTCTTCCGACTATTCGCAGGAGTTCCGGGCCCCCTTTGCATATGAGCCCGAGTTCGACCCGGAGGATGGCCTACGCACCATCGCCAGACTAGAGGCTGGTGAGATGCTCTGCTTTGCTCTGACGAGTTGTGCCTTTTACAGGTCTGGAGCTACCTCTACTTCCCCCTGGGTCGGGCACAACAGTCCTACCCCGACCTCCTCCCCCTGATGGCTCGTTGGGAGCCTATCCGCCCTATTGGTGGCCATCGCAGCCAGTTGGCTTCGATTCGTGCACAGATTCTCTGCTTCCCACACACTGAGGTATGTGTTTAATTTGTGTATCAATATTCTCCTGTTGAAATAATAATCATGATTTTGCTTCCCACAGGTGTGTTGGAGGCCATATCTCATGACCGATGACCATCTCCAGCCCTGGATTGCCCATGCTGGTCAAGACCGAGAAGTCATAGGGGTCCATCCTGGTCATGCATGGGTAACCAGGGTGGGTATCGCCAAAGCCAATACTGTAACCCACCACCCAATCAACAATACCGCCCAGCTCCTCAACCAGCTCCTCAGCCCCAGCAACAAATTACATACAACCGAACACCACCACAGCAACCCACCTACAACCGAGCAACCAAATGCCTACAACCTTCCAAAAATCCGGTTTAGAAGTTGCTAATCGGGGTAATTTGCGATTTAAAGAAACTGACCGTGCCCCCGCCTTTCAAAGGAACCGGGGGCGCGTAGGGCGCGCCCCCAGTTTGAGGGCGCGCATGGCGCGCCCCCGGGTTGAGGGCGCTCAGGGTGCGCCCTCCTCTTTCAAAGGGAGCAGGGGCGCAGTACACTATCTCTCTTGCGCGCGTGTTACGCAAGCCGTATCTTGTAAACGAGATGTCCGATTCGGCTCCCGTTTGTCGCACTGGAAAGAGGGCCTTCAACCGCACCTCCTCAAATCGGTAAACTAGATGGCATGACTCCCGATATATTCGCACGGGGCTTTCTACCGGTTTACCCTCTCGTGGAAAGCCGAAACCCGGGGCGAAGATCCGAAAGAGCATGGTTCCGATCGAGAAATCTCGAGTCAACTTGAGATGACTTAAAATGATGACCGAACAAGTCCGGTACGACCGGAAAACCAAAAGTCATCGAAAAATTTGATATTAACCCGGTAAACGTGAACCGAAACTCAGAAAAGCTAGGAAACCCTAAAATTGACCGAAATGGCCATATGGCCCCGGTTGATGAAAATATTCAGCTAGAATCGACCCGGATGACCTGAAAAGACCCGGTGATGACCGGAAAGGCCTAACATGTGGTCCGGGATAGCCGTGTCAGCACAGATCGAAAAAGCCGTAACGAAGGCCGTCATTGACCGACGCCTACCGAAATGACTTCTCGGAAACCCTGAATGTTACGGAACACATGCGGGATTCCCGAGACCTTCAATTATGGACCATTCAAGGTCGGTCATCGAGCAGGCTTCGTGTTTTTATGATTCACGTGCGACTCTCGCTTGAAGGTTACGGCAATATTCCGGAAATCATTGGTCCATTCTCAACTTACAAGGGGCTCCACCAATGTCCTTAGCTCATCTCCACAAGGTAATCCGGATCTGATAACGGTCAAATAAAGGATATCGCCTATGGAATAAGAGTCTGGGGCTCCGAATCAGGCCAATTTGGCGTGTCTACAGCTTGCCTCGCCTTGATGTCGGCTTTGCAAGGGAATGGCATGTAGCGGAACGAAGTGAAGCGTAGAGAAAGTGTAGAGAAGCGAGATGGATCGTAGTGGAATGTAGTGAAGCAAAATGGTGATGGACTGAAAAGGTGGCATCAAGGTGTAGATATAAACACGCTTAAAGACCAAATTCGGCCAGACGAATCTCCTCAAGTCTCCTGGTTAACCACCATGTTTCATCAAGTCTTCCTATGTTCGATTGGTAAGAGATGTGCCATTGGCACGAGAGAAGAATAGCCAACCCCCAACGTGGTGGGGAGTCCCCGAAACATGGGTTCGTAGGTTCATCATCAGCCGGTAACCCGATCTTTGCGGTGTTCTTGTAATGTGATGGGTAAAATTTTTAATAAGAGATTTGTTTTGAAAAGGTAAAAGAATACCAATCGAGCACATTTAGGCTCTTAGATTCATTTAAGTCTTCCATGAGACAAGATTCAATTTGGAATGGAATGATCTCAAATTCCTAAAGGCAAATGTTAAAGCACAGACCGTGAAGACAACAGCAATGCAAGATCTGATCGAATAGAAGGCCCTTGGTGGGACGAATTGACTGCCACGGTTGTATGAATAGCAAGAAGGGTGTTGCAGTGGTCACAGTGGGGATAGAAATAAAAGATTTTAAGGCACAAGGTGATTACCGAACATGGTGGGATTAACAGACACGGTGGGATATTAGAAATGTTGGTGGGACTAGAGAATAGTCCGCATCTGTCTACCTAGCGGGACTGATAGAGATGAATCTAACGAGGCAAGGGCATCAGCAAGGATGTTCTGAGCTCGAGGAACATGGACAAAAGTGAGTTTATAAAAGAGTTTCATGTAGCAAGAGGTGAGTTCTTGGTAAGGTTTGAGGTTTGGATGAGAAGTTCGGTATTTGGTTAGGACTTGGCGAAGAATTAGTTGGCTATCACCTATCACCCTCAATTCCGTGGCACCATAGAAATGAGCGGCCTCCAGCCCGGCCAGCAAGGCTTCGTATTCAGCAATATTGTTGGTTGCTGGGAAGTCAAGCTGAAATGCCTGTAAAATGGTGACACCCTCGGGTGATAGAAGGATGATTCCTATTCCCTTACCGTGAGAATTCAGAGCCCCGTCAAAATATAATGTCCAAAGGTGGGAAGATCGGATCAACATTAGTTCGTCATCCGGGAGCTCCGATTGGACCGGGTGAAAGAGGGGTATAGGGTGATGGGCTAGATGTTCGGCAATGGTATAGCCCTTAATCGCCTTCTGGGGGACATAGGTGATATCAAACTGGGAGAGGAAACTTTGCCAACGACCTAACCAATCAGTTAGAACAATTTTCTCCAGAAGGAATTTGATGGGATTGATGCGGGCAATAAGGTTGACCTCATGAGATAAGAAATAGTGTTTAAGCTTCTGAACTACCCAGACTAGTGCAGCACAGGTCTTCTCCACTACAATATACTTCTGCTCACATGGATCAAAGATCTTTGACAAGTAGTAAGTTGCCCTCTCTTTCCCTTCTTCATCCACTTGTGCAAGGACTGCCCCAAGAGAATTCTCCAAAACTGAGATATATAAAACTAAGGGCTTGCTAGGGACTGGTGGTCTAAGCGCAGGGGGACTAGCCAGGTATTTTTTCAAACCATCGAATGCCTCTTAGCACTTCGAATCCCATTTGAACTCGGCCCCTGCCTTGGTCAACTCATAGAAAGGTTTACACCTTTGGGAGTGTTGTGAGATGAACCGGCGGACAAATTGTAGCCTCCCGATTAATCCTCGAAGTTCTTTCATATTTCTTGGAGGAGGCATACCAATGATTGCCTTGGCCTTGTTTGGGTCGATCTCTATGCCCCTTTTGCTCACTATGAACCCCAACAGTTTTCCTGAGGATACTCCAAACGTGCATTTCTTTGGGTTCATTTTCAATTTATATTCCCTAGCCCTTTGCAAGACCTTCCTCAACACTTTCGGGTGATCTTCTCGGCTTTTGGACATAACGACCAGGTCATCCACGTACACCTCTACAAGGGTATGCATCATGTCATGGAAGATAGCCATCATTGCCCTCTGATAGGTAGCACCAGCATTCTTCAGTCCAAAGGGCATGACGACATAGCAGTAGGTTCCCCAAGGTGTGGTGAACGAGGTCTTCTCCTGGTCCTCTTCAGCCAACCGGATTTGATTATAACCGTAATAGCCATCCATGAATGACAACATCTTGAATCCAGCAGTGTTATCAACCAGTACATCAATATGAGGTAGAAGAAAGTCATCTTTAGGACACGCTCGGTTTAAGTCCCTGAAGCCAATACAGATCCGAACTCGGCCATCCTTCTTCATGACAGGGACTATGTTTGCCTCCCATTGCGGATAAAGGACGACCTTAATGAAACTTGCTTGATGTAACTTGTCGACCTCTTCTTTCTTCTTAAGTGCAACATCAGGGTGGAATCTCCTTAATTTTTGTTTGACCGGGGTAACTCCAGGTTTCAAAGTTAGACGATGTTCAACTAACGAGTTGTCTAACCCCGGCATGTCCTCGTATGTCCATGCGAACGTGTCCTTATATTCTTCCAAAATTTTAATTAAACTCTGTTCCTCAGTGGGAGTGAGGTTTGCGCTTAGGAGGATTGTCTTGGGATCTTCCGGTGTTCCAAGATTCAGTTCTTTTGTCGGTTCATCCACCGTGGCTAATGGTTCTTCAAATCTTTTAAGTCCAGATGCATACGCATCAGCCAAGTCCTCAATTCCGTCCTCGAAATCAGGATCTTTTTCTGATAAGACCTCGTAAACTCCCAGTGTATGATCTACATATATTGGATTTCATCAAGCTGGATAACATTTTCCAAAAACCTTGGCAGCCTTGCACATTCCTTGCATTTTTGAGCTATTTGCTGGAGATATCTCTATGGAACACGTTTACCTCGAATTTTCTTCTTTCCTACCTTAACTACTCCTAAAGAAGACGGAATTGAAAAGGTGGTATTTACAATAGGTGAAGGATCAAGCAGATCGATCAGTGAGTTGGAGAAGTGAGGTCCCTGGTTGGGAGCACCCTCCGAGACAAGTAGAGACATCTCCTCAATGGAAAACTGAGTTTGCGAGAGGACGTTTTTTTTTTGGGTATTTTGGGTATTTTCAATAACAAAAAGAGAATGAGCCGATGGGGCTCGAGCAGAAATAGAAAGCTTAAGCAAATGGGAGAAAAATGGGCTCGCGGGGCCGAAGGTGACAAGAAATGGGCGTATAGGCCCAAAGCTAGTGAAAAGATCTAAGGGGCACGTGGGCCCGAATGCTGGGCACGCGGGCCCAAAGCAAGAAAATAAATCTAAAGGGCACGTGGGCCCGACTGGTGGGCACGCGGGCCCAAGGTTGTTGGATTGGAATGGGCATAGAAGCCCAGTGGAGTAAGAAGATTTGAATGGGCACTCAGGCCCAATGATCAGTTCAGGTGGCCATTTTTGGCCCAGAAGTGGGAATTGGGATAGATAGCCCATCAAGTGAATCCAAGAGGGATAGAGTGAGGATTTTGAAATACGTGACCGTAGGATACGGCTCACGCGGGATGTTGTTTGGAGGTGGGTTCGAGTGGACAAGTTGTTTAGAGATGGACTTGCCCTCGACTGGTTCTTCCTCCTCTATGAACAACCAAGCCAAAGATGAACTCAGGTTGTCCACTTCCTCCTCTTGCTCGGTGCCTTCTTCCTCTTGACCGGTTCTTCTTCTTCGTCCTCGGCCATCCTCATGGTCTCCTCTTTGATAAAGAATGTTTGGAGTCCCATGGCATTTTTTGGCCGGTAGACCATCCGCGGAGTGAAACTGGGCTCATCGCCAAGCCCGTGTCTCTTTGGTCTTTGTACGGCTTTAATGGGGTGCACAACCCCCTGCAGCTCCTTTCCCAACCCCTTTCCTGGCTGATAGCCCATCCTTTTCATCATCCGCCATGCAATTGTATCTGGAGGTGTCGTTAACATCATGACCTCGGGCAGCTCTGTAGTGGAAACCAACGGTTGGACAAATTTTGATATTGGCAGTGCAGAAGAGGGGTCATCCACGTCATTCAGAATGGGGATGTTGGTTACTTTGATCACCTGGCCCTTGTATGGGAACTTCAGACACTGATGATTAGTGGAGGAAACAACTTCTATTGCCTCAAGGTACAGGCGTCCCAAAATAGCTTTAAATGTAGGGTCCAGTTCTAGAACATGAAACTCGGCGGTGACAGCACACGGTCCGAGTCCTACTTCCAATGTAACCACCCCTCGTGCCGGCTTCCGGGAGTTGTCATAGGCTATCACCGTGACGGCAGAAAGCTCGATTTCTTCATCGGAGATGCCGCAAAGTTGCAATGTTTCTGGCGGCATGACATTTATCGACGCTCCGGTGTCAATCAAGCAAGATTTAATCTCCACGCCTCGGATGACTACTGCAACACGCAAGGCATACTTTCTGATTTATGGCCGTGCCAACTCCTCCCGTGTAAATGTGAGTGCCGGATGTTCACTCCTCGGGGTCGTACGTAATGATCTTCTCAGGTGGGAGGTCCTCATTGACCATGACCCGCTGCAGATATTGTTGTAGGATGTCCTGATGGTTCTTTGACCTCTTAATCAGCTCTAGGATTGAAATCCGTGCCGGCATTTTGTCCAGATGCTTCAATAGGTCATATGCCGTGCCGGGAAACGGTTCTTCCACTACCTCCTCTTCTACTTGCTCCTGTGGTTGCATCCCGGCCTGGGGGAAGACCCTTTGGAACATCCTCCCGCTACGAAGTACCAGCGCCAGCGTGGTAGGAGGAAGTGGTGATGATGGTGATGGTAGGGTTGGTTGGTAGGTTGAGGAGCCCATGGTAGGTAGGGGTGGTGAGGATCGGATGATGAGGGGTCGTGGATTGGTGGAGGCCGGTATGTTGGGTGATGGTTGGGGTGTTGGTGGTGATGGTCTAATGATGAGGGGTCGTGGGGTGGCAGTGACTGGTAGGTTAGGTGATGTCTGGGGTGTTGGTGGCGGTCTAATGATTATACGCCGCGGAAGATTAATGGTGGTTGGTGGGTTAGGTTGGGGTGATGGTTGGGGTGCTGGTTGGGAGGCTGGTGGCGGTCTAATGATTAAGCGCCGTGGAGGGTTAATGGTTGGTGAGGGTAGTGGTGTTTGGGTAGTTTGTGTGTTTGGGGCAGCTCTCGGTATGGAGAGTATGGTGCGGTTTGTAGGTGGGGTTGGTATGGCGGGCATGGAGGCGGTTTGATCCTCAACCTGCCACCCCTGGGAATGGTGTGCTGACTCCTCCATGGCGGAGAGGAAGAGGACGAGCCGTTGGTTTGGTGGTGCTGGTGCCGGTACTAGGACGGGTGCTTGTACCGGGAGCGTATCTTGGACTATGCCCGAGCCGGGCTGCTGTTGTGCTTGCTGTCGCCGTGGTTGATTCTGACGTGCCTTCATTGCTTGAATAGATTCTCCCATCTGTGCCCAGTCAATGTTCCCTTGATCATTAAGGTCATGGATGTAGTCTTTAAACTGGAAACATACATCCACCGTGTGCCCAGGATACCGATGATAAGCGCAGTACTTGGTTGTGTCAACATTGGCCGGCCATCCTTCTCTCTCCTTTGGAAGCTCCAACTGTTGTTCCGCCATCAATGCATTAAAGATATCGGTGAGGGGGAATGGCAGTTGAGGATAATATTCTCTCTTGGGTCCCCCCCTCCTAGGTCGGTTGGCACCGTCAGGATGGACCCCTATGACCAGCATGGGCGGTATTTCAATGCCATGGGTGACCCGTCACGTAAGGGCTAGAAAAGCATCTCCTAGAATTCGAAGCCGATGATTTTCGATTATTCTTGGCAGGTATTTCTACCGAGGCATTGGTCGGCTTAGATGAATTTGATGGTCACGAAGGGGTCCATTACTCATCATACTAAGGAAGGATGATCTTTCTTGTTTTAGAAACTTTGATTCAACCCCAGACGATGATCCCTCCCCGATGTGAGATATCAAACCGCACAGCTAGCTGTGAGCCTGTGACATGGGTTACAAACAATGGGTTACAACATCTGTTATTGGCTGCTATTTTCGGCAATTCCTTGCTGTGCCATGACATATACCTTAATCCTTGTATCAGTCGGAGTGAAGTAGCTAGCCAGACAGAATGACGTTTCTTCTTCACATACCTTACAATTACAGGGGTTAATACTGTATAGCCGCCGTATCTCTATCTATCGGCACCGATGGCTTAATTAGGAGTTTTACTGTGTCTTTTTCGCAGTAATATAGACAGCAAAATTACTTCCCGGAGGTGGTTGATTGAACGTATGGAGAGTCGGAGACTCGTTTTATCCTCTATATTATTTCTTTTCCCTGAAAATGGTAGAAGGATTTCAATTTCTCTCGGACACAGGCGCAGTCAGATAGGCGGTTGTTAAAGATGGTGCCTTTCGCAGGCCCAACCTATCAGGGTCCTGGGTTTGAAATCGTAAATTTTAATAGATTTTGAAAATAATCATCCAGACATGTAACTGCTTCAAGTCATAAGTGTTGAAGTAGTCATCATTTTGTCCAAAAGTTACATGAACATTATTTGTAATAATAATTTATCGTATCCTCTAATGTATTTAATATCGATCTGGGTTTAAACCCAATAGACGGTTCAAATCCAACTGAACTAAACTAGCAAGTGGCCGATTCTTTCGGTTCTGTCCATCTGAGTCCTATCAGTCTGCTTTTGCTTTTGCAACCGTTATGTCTGGGGACTAAAAAAGTACATCGTTTCGTGTGACTCTTAAACCAGTCGCAGGGAATACACAGATACACTCTTAATCCACCTCCTCTATTATTTATGTTACTCGTCTTTACCGTCTAAAACAGATGGCAAAGAAAAAAATGTTTGTCCAAAGAGAACGACACTACAGATTCAATGCTAAAATAACTCCTTCCATAAGCACTTCGAATTTCACTCTGAAATTTTACCAAATTAAAAACCATTTATCGAAAACATAATCGGGTGAAAAGGGGAACAATACTCTACATGGCAGAAAAGTTGTTGCATCCCCTACGCAGAGGTTCAAGTAAAAAAGAAAGGAAAAAAAAATCGAATCTTTTTGGGTCGTGCTGCGGTCAGATGATGCGAGCAGTCCGACCACCAGCTTTCGACGATCCTCCCGCCGCCGGCGGATGGCCCTCCCGTAGCCCCTCGCCGCCGGAGACGCTCACCCCCGCCCGCTCAAGGGAGTCGAAGAGGGAGGCGACCGGCCGCCGGTGGTGCGCGGCGACGGAGATCTCCTCCCCGGGGTCGACCGCGACGGCGGTGACGCCGATCTGGCGGAGGCGGAGGGCCAGCTTCTCCCCGACGCGGGCGGCGACGCGGGCCTCCCAGAAGGTACGGGAGCGGGGGTAGCGGTTCAGGCGGGTCCGGTGTTCCGCCGCGAATTCGTGCTCGGAGGAGGACGCCATGGCGACGATGGCGTCGGCGGCGCCGGGGCCGGTGACTTCCGCGGCTATCTTCCTGCAGCTCACGATCAACCTCAGCAGGTGGGAGGAGGAGGCGGCGGCCATGGAAATTGGGGATCTTTTTGCTGGGACGGGCCACTGACGGCCGGCACGTCGAGCGGGGAGCCGGGGCCGTCTTCCGAGGTGGAGCCGATCGAGACGCCGTCGGGAAGATCACTGTCGGAGGAGGAGTGGGGACTCCGCCGACTGCAACTCCTTGACAAGACGATGCTTCCGACGGTGGAAGTAGCAGTAGGAAAGTTGTGCAATCCTAATAATGCAGAAAATGACTCTACTAAGTTGGTAAAGAAAAATGTTTGAGTGAAAGAAAAAGTTTGATCATTATATTAAAAATATTGGGACAACTAAAAATACGAAGTATGAATTTGACATTTATTCATAAGAATGTATTTTTATTTGTTTCAAGTGGACATTTTGATTCACTCGAATGATGGAAGGCTAACAATCTAAAATTTAAGTTTTTGTCAAAGATGGCATGTGTTGTTTTGGCAATTCGCATAACCACAATTGCATTTGAAGTCACATTTAGTGTTGATGGTAGAGTGTACTTCACAGACTTCTCTCGTATACTGTTCTTCCTCGCCTGGGTCCGGTCCTGTGCGTGCGTCCTTGTCTTGGCGCTATATATATATAACTCGCTAACTCGCTTGGAGTTCGGATCGCCTCAGGAACCCCTCCTGAGGCGAGTCCCTCAGTCGCCAACCGCGTGAGGTCACGTTTTGTATGGATAAATGCATCAGACGGCTGTCGAACGGAAGCCAACCTGTTAACGGTGCCATTTCTCACGCCTGTTATCATTCCGTGGCCTCATCATTAATGATGATATGATTAAAAAATTCAATGTAAAGTAGCGCGCGCTGTCTACCGTTTGAACTTCTTTTTCCTTCTTGACTATCCTGACAGGTGACAGTTCTATTTCTGAATAAATTTTATTTATTTTTATATGACAGTAGCTACGTTTCCCTTCTTAGTGAAAGATGATTTAATGGAGAAAATCAAACTATATGCATGATTGAGCTTATTTAGAAATTAAATATTATTATTATAAAATCACCATTTAATATCATATTGTTAAATAAATAAAATGGTTAGACATAGCTAACATAATTTTATCTAGGCACTGTTTGCAAAAGAGAAAATTACATTCTATACGATTTTTGTCATAAAATATGTCTGCAGTTCTTTACTTTCACCCATACAAAATATCTAATATGTCTACTGATTAAGTCAATATAAATATATATCTAATATATCAAATAAGTCATAATTAATATAATATATAAATTGATAAATTGATAAAAATAAAGTTTTAAAATATTATATCAAAATTTACTAATTATATGTGAATTATTAATAAATTTTTGAATAGAAATTAATATTTAATATTAACCCATTACAGCCCTCTCAACCCATTTTTCGGAAGTTACTAACTCTCTCCATATGTTACTAACCACTTACATGGCTCCCTGAACCCATTTTTGAGAGGTTACTAACCCTCTCCATATGTTACTAACCCTTTACATATCCCCCTGAACCCATTTTTCGGAAGTTACTAACCCTCTCCGTATTTTACTAACCCTTTACATGGCCCTCTGAACCCATTTTTGAGAGGTTACTAACCCTCTCCATATATTACTAACCCTTTACATATCCCCATGAACCCATTTTTCGGAAGTTACTAACCCTCTCCATATGTTACTAACCCTTTACATAGCCGCCTGAACCCATTTTTCACAGGTTACTAACCCTCTCCATATGTTACTAACCCTTTACATAGCCTCCAGAACCCATTTTTCAGAAGTTACTAACCCACTCAATATGTTACTAACCCTTTACATGGCCCCCTGAACTCATTTTTGAGAGGTTACTAACTCTCTCCATATGTTACTAACCCTTTACATAGCCCCCTGAACCCATTTTTTGGAAGTTACTAACCCTCTCCATATGTTACTAACCCTTTACATGGCCAACTGAACCCATTTTTCACAGGTTACTAATCCTCTCCATATGTTACTAATCCTTTACATAGTCCCCTGAACCCATTTTTCGGAAGTTACTAACCCTCTTCATATGTTACTAACCCTTTACATAGCCCCCTAAAGCCATTTTTCAGAACTTACTAACTCTCTCCGTATGTTACTAACCCTTTACATGGTCCCCTGAACCCATTTTTCGGAAGTTTCTAACCCTCTCCATATGTTACTAACCCTTTACATAGCCCCCAGAACCCATTTTTCGGAAGTTACTAACCCTCTCCATATGTTACTAACCCTTTACATGGCCCCCTGAACCCATTTTTCGGAAGTTACTAACCCTCTCCATATGTTACTAACCCTTTACATGGCCCCCTGAACCCATTTTTGAGAGGTTACTAACCCTCTCCATATGTTACTAACACTTTACATATCCCCCTGAACCCATATTTCGAAAGTTACTAACCTTCTCCATATGTTACTAACCCTTTACATGGCCGCCTGAACCCATTTTTCACAGGTTACTAACCCTCTCCATATGTTACTAACCCTTTACATAGTCCCCTGAACCCATTTTTCGGAAGTTACTAACCCTCTTCATATGTTACTAACCCTTTACATGGCCCCCTATAGCCATTTTTCAGAACTTACTAACTCTTTACGTATGTTACTAACCCTTTACATGGCCCCCTGAACTCATTTTTCAGAAGTTACAAACTCTCTCCGTATGTTACTAACCCTTTACATGGCCCCCTGAACCCATTTTTCGTAAGTTACTAACCCTCTCCGTATGTTACTAACCCTTTACATGTCCCCCTGAACCCATTTGTCATGGTTACTAACCCTCTCCATATGTTACTAACCCTTTACATGGCCCCCTGAACCCATTTTTTTGAAGTTACCAACCCTCTCTATATGTTAATAAACCTTTACATAGCCCCCTGAACCCATTTTTCGGAAGTTACTAACCATCTCCACATGTTACTAACCCTTTACATGCCCCCCTGAACCCTTTTGTCAAGGTTACTAACCCTCTTCATATGTTACTAACCCTTTACATGGTCCCCTGAACCCATTTTTTTGAAGTTACTAACACTCTCCATATGTTACTAACCCTTTACATAACCCCCTGAACCAATTTTTCCGAAGTTACTAACCCTCTACATATGTTACTAACCCTTTGCATAGCCCCCTGAACCCATTTTTCGGAAGTTACTAACCCTCTCCATATATTACTGACCCTTTACGTAGCCCCCTGAACCCATTTTTTGGAAGTTACTGACCCTCTCCATATGTTACTAACTCTTTACATGGTCCCCTTAACCCATTTTTCCGAAGTTACTAACCCTCTACATATGTTAGTAACCCCTGACAAATGGGTTCAGGGGGCCATGTAAAGGGTTAGTAACATACGGAGAGGGTTAGTAACTTCCGAAAAATGTGTTAAGGGGGCCATGTAAAGGGTTAGTAACATATGGAGAGGGTTAGTAAAGTTCTGAAAAATGGGTTCATGGGGCCATGTAAAAGGTTAGTAACATAAAGAGAGAGTTAGTAAGTTCTGAAAAATGACTTTAGTAGGCCATGTAAAGGGTTAGTAACATATGGAGAGGGTTAGTAACTTCCGAAAAATGGGTTCAGGGGACTATGTAAAGGGTTAGTAACATATGGAGAGGGTTAGTAACCTGTGAAAAATGGGTTCAGGTGGCCATGTAAAGGGTTAGTAACATATGTAGAGGGTTAGTAACTTCCAAAAAATGGGTTAAGGGGGCTATGTAAAGGGTTAAGTAACATATGGAGAGGGTTAGTAACCTCTCAAAAATGGGTTCAGGGGGCCATGTAAAGGGTTAGTAACATATGGAGAGGGTTAGTAACTTCCGAAAAATGGGTTCTGGGGGCTATGTAAAGGATTAGTAACATATGGAGAGGGTTAGTAACATGTGAAAAATGAGTTCAGGCGGCTATGTAAAGGGTTAGTAACATATGGAGAGAGTTAGTAACTACCGAAAAATGAGTTCAAGGGGATATGTAAAGGGTTAGTAACATATGGAGAGGGTTAGTAACCTCACAAAAAATGGGTTCAGAGGGCCATGTAAAGGGTTAGTAACATATGGATAGGGTTAGTAACTTCCGAAAAATGGGTTCAGGGGGATATGTAAAGGGTTAGTAACATATGGAGAGGGTTAGTAACCTCTCAAAAATGGGTTCAGGGGGCCATGTAAAGGGTTAGTAACATATGGAGAGGGTTAGTAACTTCCGAAAAATGGGTTGAGAGGACTGTAAAGGGTTAATATTAAATATTAATTTTTATTCAAAAATTTATTAATAATTCACATATAATTAGTAAATTTTGATATAATCTTTTAAAACTTTATTTTTATCAATTTATTAATTTATATATTATATTAATTATGACTTATTTGATATATTAGATATATATTTATGTTGACCTAATTAGTAGACATATTAGATATTTTGTATGTGTGAAAATAAAGAATCGCAGACATATTTTATGAAAAAAAATGGATAGAATGTAATTTTCTCTTTTGCAAACAGTGCCTAGATAAAATTACGTTAGCTATGTCTAACCATTTTATTTATTTAACAATATGATATTAAATGATGATTTTATAATAATAATATTTAATTCTTAAATAAGCTCAATCATACATATAGTTTGATTTTCTCAATTAAATCATCTTTTACTGAGAAGGGAAACGTAGCTACTGTCATATAAAAATAAATAAATTTATTCAGAAATAGAACTATCACCGGTCAGGATAGTCAAGAAGGAAAAAGAAGTTCAAACGGTGAGACAGCGCGCGCTACTTTACATTGAATTTTTTAATCACATCATCATTAATGATGAGGCCACGGAAGGATAACAGGCGTGAGAAACGGCACCGTTAACAGGTTGGCTTCCGTTCGACAGTCGTCTGGTGCATTTATCCATACAAAACGTGGCCTCACGCGGTTGGCGACTGAGGGACTCACCTCAGGAGGGGTCCTGAGGCGATCCGAACTCATATAGCTTGTGTACTGATCGATTAACCTTGAAGCTTTCGAAGATGAGGCGGTCGTACGTCGTGGTATCGTGCGCCGTTGTTCTCGTCTTCCTGCTGCAAGCTGCGGCCGTGGAGCGGACAGCAGCCGCCGGCGATGGGAAGAACTGCGATAGAGGCGACCTGGCCGACGCCTGCCTTGAAGCGGTGGTAAGGGGAGTTCCACCGCCTGGGTGTTGCCCCAAGATGAAGGAGCACCAGCCGTGCTTGTGTGAGTACATGACGAACCCGCTAGTATGCGGATTTGCGATGTCACCCAAAGGGGAACAGCTCTTGGCAGCCTGCCAGATCCCCCTCCCTCCATGCTCATGCAGTTGACGATCGATTGTTGCTGGCGTGCCTGTTTATCATATATATCATCGTCCTCACAATATTTTAAGAATAAATTTGGAAGAGCTCGACCACAATTCATCTTTCATCTTATGTAGTGATAGTTCAGATTATATCTAGTATAGTTCAGATTATAGATATTAAGTTAATTAATTCTCTCTCTCTCTCTCTCTCTATATATATATATGCCAAGTTGACGCCGGATGGAGTGGTGTGGATGAGTAAAAAGGAGAAGATTAAGGGTACGTTTGGTTCAGTGTAAAACAGAAAACTATGAAAATCTTTTACATAGAAACATATTTTCAGGGAAAAGAATTTACCGGTGTCTTATTTGGTTCTCCCGAAAACAATTTTCAGAAAATAAATAATTTATTTGTCAAATTCTTAAAAAAAAATTCAAATAAATTTGAACCTCTCAACTCAAAAATTTAAAATTTTTTTTTTTATTATTTTCTATTCTTAAAATAATGGATATCTTAATATAATAAATTTTATAATGGTTTTATTTAAAATTATAGAAAATTTTCATATCAAAAATTATAATTTTAGTTCAACTATGTTTTCAGAAATTTTAAATTTCTTAAAATTTTAAAAGAATATTTTTAAAAAAATAATTTAATACACATAAAATATATGTAAAATGTCATTGTTCAATTCCAAAGAGTCCCGTAACCTCCAGAAAACGGCGTCCAAGAAAATTCTGCGGATGCCAACTTCGGGAGTTCAAGGGAGTAAACGGAGTTTCTTTTTCGTGGACCATCATTTTACGGGGAGCCAAATAAACACAATACACAACAAATCGGGAAAACTTGCCCCGGCAGCCCATTTTACGGGCAAACAAATGTACCCTAAGGGTTTCAAAATTCACTAGAGAGAGTGGTTTGTCCTCCACAGGAAAAAAAGAAAAGGAAGCGAAGTGTGGTTCGACCTCAACCAGAAAAGAATGTTGTCATCAATAGACGAAAACACTGATACCAAGCTAACAAGCTGATGAATATTCTTTTGAACCGGACCTGAAAAAAATGGAGCAAAAGGGAAGAAGACTATACTAGACACGCCAAAAGGGAATAAGCTTCGAGCTTAGATAGAATAAGCTTCTTGAGAGGAGTCTATAAGTGCACCATTCGGTTACATACTAGAGAATAACTCTATATATGTAAGATCTGACTTTCTAAATTTTCTAACTAATGTTCCTAGAAGAGCCGACATTGATTATAATTATATGTCATATATAATTAGTAAATATTTCTTTCACATCATATGTCCACTAAAAATTATTTTCTTGATTTTATATATATTTCACACCAAAGCTAAACTTATATATGTGATATTATAATATAGTTAAACTAAATTTGCAGTATATCTAAATAATGACTTAAGATAAATTGTAGTATCTAGAATTTGAAGAATCCATCAACCGTAGCCCATAACACAACAAAACAGTCGGGTGAAATCTCTATATCACATATAATGAAACTTTTTTTCATCTACGTGTCATCATATATCCGCATTATATTTGCCTTCGCCGAACTCTTCAATCTATCGTACATGTAATTTTTGTATGCATATAATGTTCTAAATGTCAAAATGGCATTTAAAGTAAATACAAAATGATTCTGACCATAAAGAGGATGATGGCAGGACCTTGATCGATCGAGGGGTTTACCTGTGAGGTTTAAAATTTTACTCAAGAGTTTTTGATTAAGATGAGAATTAGTTTAACCTTTTGATAAATATCTCTTTAGACAACATGAGCTAACTATGTAAATGTCTTCTTTTATTTCTGTTTTTTTACTTTCCTTCTACCTTCCAAATTTTAAATATTAAAATTGATGTTGATTAACCAGACATCTTATGATAATTTATATCCATAATAACATCAAAATTAAGAATAACGGAGATGATGCTTAAACTGCCCAGAGATCATAAAGGAAACTTATGAGAGTCTCCAAGCCAGCTGTAGAGAGAGGTGGGCGCTCGTAGAAAGAGGGGCATCTTAAGCGCCACATTGACGAAGAGATTGCCTCACTCTCGTATCCAAATATCTATAGACATCTTCTGGTCGGATAGAAACTTCATCACCGTTTGAGCGGACTACGTACACGTCAAAACACAGGATAAAAACCTCTACCTAGATATCAGATATAAATATATATATATAGAGAGAGAGAGATTAAGAGATAGAGAGAATATAAATGTAGAGGGCCCTCTCAATAGAGAGCGTGCAAAGCTTCAAGGCTTACTCTCTCGCCGTTCTTCCAATCTTCGATCCGGTCCTGTATGTACAGCTTCTGTCCTAAAAGAGTTTGGATCGCCTCAGGACCCCTCCTGAGGCGAGTCCCTCAGTCACCAGTCGCATGACGCCACGTTGTGCCTAGAACAATGCACCAAACGACTGTAGAACGGTGCCAACCCGTTAACGATGCCATTCCTCACGTCTGTTATCCTTCTGTGGCATTCTCATTAATGATGATGTGATTAAAAAATTTTATTTAAAGTAACGCGCGCTATCTCACCGTTTGAACTGTTTTCTCTTTCTTGACTACTCTGGCAGGCGGCAACTCTATTTCTGAATAAATTTTACTTATTTTTTATATTATAGTAACTACGTTTCTCTCCTTAGTGAAAGAATATTTAATGGAGAAAATCAAACTATACACATGATTGAACTTATTAAGGAATTAAATATTATTATTATAAAATCGCCATTAATATCATATTGTTAAATAAATAAAATAGTTAGACATA
The DNA here is from genome assembly GCA_036172225.1 of Cryptocoryne crispatula var. balansae. NCBI lineage: Eukaryota > Viridiplantae > Streptophyta > Magnoliopsida > Alismatales > Araceae > Cryptocoryne > Cryptocoryne crispatula. The sequence continues at coordinate 26,745,706 of CM069928.1, forward strand.
ACTAACATAATTTTATCTCGGCACACTATTTGCAAAAGAGAAATTACATTCTATCCATTTTTTTCATAAAATATGTCTACAGCTGTTTATTTTCAGCCATACGAAATATCTAATATATCTACTGATTAGAGGTGTAAACGAAATCCGATAATCCGAAATTTTGATTCGATTCTGATATAAATTAACGACTTTGGAAACTACTTTTTAGAAGTTACTAACCCTCTCCATATGTTACTAACCCTTTACATAGCCCCTTTAACCCATTTTTCAGAAGTTACTAACCCTCTCCATATGTTACTAACCCTTCACATCGACCCCTGAACCCATTTTTCAGAAGTTACTAACCCTCTCCATATGTTACTAACCCTTTACGTGGCCCCCTGAACCCATTTTTCAGAAGTTACTAACCATCTCCATATTTTACTAACCCTTCACCTGGCCCCCTGAACTCATTTTTCAAAAGTTACTAACCCTCTCCATATGTTACTAACCCTTTACGTGGCCCCCAGAACCAATTTTTCAGAAGTTACTAACCCTCTCCATATGTTACTAACCCTTTACATGGCCCCCTGAACCCATTTGTCGGGGGTTACTAACCCACTCCATATGTTACTAACCCTTTACATGGCCCTATGAACCTATTTTTAGGAAATTACTAATCCTCTACATATGTTACTAACCCTTTACATGACCCAATGAACCCATTTGTCCGGGGTTACTAACCATCTCCATATGTTACTAACCCTTTACATAGCTCCCTTAACCCATTTTTCAGAAGTTACTAACCCTCTCCATATGTTACTAACCCTTTACATCGACCCCTGAACCCATTTTTTAGAAGTTATTAACTCTCTCCATAGGTTACTAACCCTTTACATGGCCCCATGAACCCATTTTTAGGAAATTACTAACTCTCTGCATATGTTACTAATCCTTTACATGGCCCCCTGAACCCATTTGTTCGGGGTTACTAACCCTCTCCATATGTTACTAACCCTTTACATAGCCCCCTTAACCCATTTTTCAGAAGTTACTAACCCTCTCCAAATGTTACTAACCCTTCACATCGACCTCTGAACCCATTTTTCAGAAGTTACTAACCCTCTCCATATGTTACTAACCATTTACATGGCCCATTGAACCCATTTTTCAGAAGTTACTAACCATCTCCATATGTTACTAACCCTTTATCTGGCACTCTGAACCCATTTTTCAGAAGTTACTAACCCTCTCCATATGTTACTAACCCTTTACGTGGCCCCCTGTACCCATTTTTCAGAAGTTACTAACCCTCTCCATATGTTACTAACCCTTTACATGGCCCCCTGAACCCATTTGTCGGGGGTTACTTACCCTCTCCATATGTTACTAACCCTTTACATGGCCCTATGAACCCATTTTTCCGAAGTTACTAACCCTCTCCATATGTTACTAACCCTTTACGTGGCCCCCTAAACCCATTTTTCATAAGTTACTAACCCTCTCCATATGTTACTAACCCTTCACCTGGCCCCCTGAACCCAGTTTTCAGAAGTTACTAACCCTCTCCATATATTACTAACCCTTTACATAGCCCCCTTAACCCATTTTTCAGAAGTTACTAACCCTCTCCAAATGTTACTAACCCTTCACATCGACCTCTGAACCCATTTTTCAAAAGTTACTAACCATCTCCATATGTTACTAACCATTTACATGGCCCATTGAACCCATTTTTCAGAAGTTACTAACCATCTCCATATGTTACTAACCCTTTACCTGGCACTCTGAACCCATTTTTCAGAAGTTACTAACCCTCTCCATATGTTACTAACCCTTTACGTGGCCCCCTGTACCCATTTTTCAGAAGTTACTAACCCTCTCCATATGTTACTAACCCTTTACATGGCCCCCTGAACCCATTTGTCGGGGGTTACTTACCCTCTCCATATGTTACTAACCCTTTACATGGCCCTATGAACCCATTTTTCCGAAGTTACTAACCCTCTCCATATGTTACTAACCCTTTACGTGGCCCCCTAAACCCATTTTTCATAAGTTACTAACCCTCTCCATATGTTACTAACCCTTCACCTGGCCCCCTGAACCCATTTTTCAGAAGTTACTATCCCTCTCCATATGTTACTAACCCTTTACGTGACCCCCTGAATCAATTTTTCAAAAGTTACTAACCCTCTCCATATGTTACTAACCCTTTACATGGCCCCCTGAACCCATTTTTCGGAGGTTACTAACCCACTCCATTTGTTACTAACCCTTTACATGGCCCTATGAACCTATTTTTCGGAAATTACTAACCCTCTACATATGTTACTAACCCTTTACATGACCCCATGAACAATTTTTCCGTGGTTACTAACCCTCTCCATATGTTACTATCCCTTTACATAGCCCCCTTAACCCATTTTTCAGAAGTTACTAACCCTCTCCATATGTTACTAACCCTTTACATCGACCCCTGAACCTATTTTTCAGGAGTTATTAACTCTTTCCATAGGTTACTAACCCTTTACATGGCCCCATGAACCCATTTTTAGGAAATTACTAACTCTCAGCATATGTTACTAATCCTTTACATGGCCCCCTGAACCCATTTGTCCGGGGTTACTAATCCTTTACATGGCCCCCTGAACCCATTTGTTCGGGGTTACTAACCCTTTCCATATGTTACTAACCCTTTACATAGCCCCCTTAACCAATCTTTCAGAAGTTACTAACCCTCTCCAAATGTTACTAACCCTTCACATCGACCTCTGAACCCAATTTTCAGATGTTACTAACCCTCTCCATATGTTACAAACCATTTACATGTCCCCATGAACCCATTTTTCAGAAGTTACTAACCCTCTCCATATGTTACTAACCCTTTACCTGGCACTCTGAACCCATTTTTCACAAGTTATTAACCCTTCCATATGTTACTAACCCTTTACGTTGCCCCCTGAACCCATTTTTCAGAAGTTACTAACCCTCTCCATTTGTTTCTAACCATTTACATGGCCCCCTGAACCCATTTGTCGGGGGTTATTAACCCTCTCCATATGTTACTAACCCTTTACATGGCCCTATGAACCCATTTTTCCGAATTTAGTAACCCTCTCCATATGTTATTAACCCTTTACGTGGCCCCCTGAACCCATTTTTCAGAAGTTACTAACCCTCTCCATATCTTACTAACACTTTACATAGTCCCCTAAACCCATTTGTCGGGGTTACTAACCCTCTCCATATGTTACTAACCCTTTACATGGCCCCCTCAACCCATTTTTCGAGGTTCATGGGGCTATGTAAAGGGTTAATAACATATGAAGAGGGTTAGTAACCCCCGACAAATGAGTTCAGGAGGCCATGTATAGGGTTAGTAATATATGGAGAGGGTTAGTAACTTCTAAAAAATGGATTTAAAGGGCCACGTAAAGGGTTAGTAATATATGGAGAGAGTTAGTAACTTCTGAAAAATGGGTTTAGGGTGCCAGGTAAAGGGTTAGTAACATATGGAGAGGGTTAGTAACTTCTGAAAAATGGGTTCAGGGGTCGATGTAAAGGGTTAGTAACATATGGAGAGGGTTAGTAACGTCTGAAAAATGGGTTCAGGGTGCCAGGTAAAGGGTTAGTAACAAATTGAGAGGGTTAGTAACTTACGAAAAATGGGTTCATGGGGCCATGTAATGGGTTAGTAACATATGGAGAGGGTTACTAACTTCTGAAAAGTGGGTTCAGGGTTCGATGTAAAGGGTTAGTAACATATGGAGAGGGTTAGTAACTTATGAAAAATGGGTTCAGGGTGCCAGATAAAGGGTTAGTAACATATGGAGAGGGTTAGTAACTTCCGAAAAATGGGTTCATGGGGCTATGTAAAGGGTTAGTAACATATAAAGTGGGTTAGTAACTTCCGAAAAATGGGTTTAGGGGTTATGTAAAGGGTTAGTAACATATGGAGAGGGTTAGTAATATCTGAAAAATGGGTTCAGGGGGCCATGTAAAGGGTTAGTAACATATGGAGAGGGTTATTAACTTCCGAAAAATGGGTTTAGGGGACCATGTAAAGGGTTAGTAACATATGGAGAGGGTTAGTAACCTCTCAAAAATGGGTTCAGGGGACCATGTAAAGGGTTAGTAACATATGGAGAGGGTTAGTAACTTCCGAAAAATGGGTTCAGGGGACTATGTAAAGGGTTAGTAACATATAGAGAGGGTTAGTAACCTTTCAAAAATGGGTTCAGGGGGCCATGTAATGGGTTAGTAACATATGGAGAGGGTTAGTAACTTCCGAAAATTGGGTTCAGGGGACTATGTAAAGGGTTAGTAACATATAGAGAGGGTTAGTAACCTCTCAAAAATGGGTTCAGGGGGCCATGTAAAGGGTTAGTAACATATGGAGAGGGTTAGTAACTTCCGAAAAATGGGTTCAAGGGGCTATGTAAAAGGTTAATATTAAATATTAATTTTTATTTAAAAAATTATTATTAATTTACATATAATTAGTAAATTTTGATATAATATTTTAAAACTTTATTTATATCATTTTATCATTTTATATATTATATTAATTATGACTTATTTGATATATTAGATATATATTTATATTGACCTAATCAGTAGACATATTAGATATTTCGTATGGGTGAAAATAAACAACTGCAGACATATTTTATGAAAAAAATCGGATAGAATGTAATTTTCTCTTTTGCAAAGAGTGCCGAGATAAAATTATGTTAGCTATGTCTAACCATTTTATTTATTTAACAATATGATATTAAATGGTGATTTTATAATAATAATATTTAATTCCTAAATAAGCTCAATCATACATATAGTTTGATTTTCTCCATTAAATCCTCTTTCACTAAGAAGGGAAACGTAGCTACTATCATATAAAAAATAAATAAAATTTATTCAGAAATAGAACTATTGCCTGCCAGGGTAGTCAAGAAGGAGAAAGCAGTTCAAACGGTGAGACAGCGCGCGCTACTTTACATAGAATTTTTTAATCACATCATCATTAATGATGAGGCCACGGAAGGATAACAGACGTGAGAAACGGCACCGTTAATGGGTTGGCTACCGTTCGACAGCCGTCTGGTGCATTTATCCAGACAAAACGTGGCCTCACGCGGTTGGCGACTGAGGGGCTCGCCTCAGGAGGGGTCCTGAGGCGATCCGAACTCGTCCTAAAACCCCAATTTTGTTTCAAAGATGGCGTGGTCGAACGTCGTATCATACGTCGTTGTTCTCGTCTTCCTGTTGCAAGCTGCTGCTGCCGTGGAGCCGACCGCCGCCGCCGCCGCCGGTGCCAAGAAGTGCGACATAGGCGACCTGGCCTCCGCATGCCGTGGAGCGGAGAAAACGGGAGCTCCGCCGCCCGGGTGCTGCCCCAAGATGAAGGAGCACCAGCCGTGCCTTTGTGAGTACATGAAGGAGGACCCGCCAATTTGCGAATTTCTGAGCTCAGCCCAAGGGCACCAGGTCCTTGCAGCCTGCCAAGTCCCTTTCCCTCCGTGCAGATGCTTGGATTCTTGACTTGTATTGCTGGCACATGTTTCGCCCTCGTTTCATCCTCACACACATAAATATAATTTTATATATATGAAGAATATATAATTAAAGATCTCTGCATATTTGAGCTTGGATTCTTCATGCCCATGCAGTTGACGACTGCTGCTGGCGCATGTTTATCATATCATCGTCCTCACACGTGAAGAATAAATTAAGAAGAGCTCGACATATTCATCTTTCATCTTATGTATATTAAGCTCCCTAAGTATCTCTCACTCTCTCGCGCGCGTTATGTGTGTGTGTACACCAATTTGATGCTGAACAGAGTGGTGTGATGGACGAGGAGAATGGAGAAGATTAATGGAGAAGATTAATGGGGGTGTTTGGTTTCATGATAATGAAGGGTTTTGTTTTAATTTTTAAAAATTGTAAGAAAACGTGTTAAAAGAGGTGTTTGATAATCATGACAATTTTATGTTTTAAAAGTAATTTTCTTCTTAAACAAAAAAAAGAGGGTCTCACCTCTTTCTTTTTTCTTGTGGTCCCCCCACTTTGTTTGGTCATGTGTGGTAGTTACTCTTTTTTGTAATCACATCCCTCCTTTCTTTCAACCATTTTTTTTTAAGAAAATTTGATAGGATGCCCATAACACTAAGGTCCGGAAGACACGTCGGGATGTCGGACTACTACCGGCAAGAAGAGGAGTACGAGACAGGCCACTACGAGCTGCAACAACCCATGGTCCAACTAGAGGGCCATGTCAATGCCGTCAGGGAGCCGAAAATTCAAAATCCTACTCATCAACCTTCTTCACTTAGCGTGGAGCAACTCCTCTAGGGTCTATCTCTTCATCTAGACCCTGAATCCTTTTCACTTGTGCAATCTTTGACAAAGGGCAAGATGCCCGCTAATCAAGATCCGATCGAGGGAAATCAAGCCCCCTCACCACCCCAATCGGCAGTCAAGCCCCTAATCATCTCTTCTGCTGAGCAACCCTGCCGTGTCTCCACTCACGCCGTTATGGGGCATTTACATAATACTATTCCAGTTCCTATTTCCAACCCACCTCTTCCGACCCATTCACCTAAACACTTTGCTCCCGTGGCTCAGGAATCTAGCCTCACCCAGGCATTAATGAACAAACTTAACCAGATGGATGAGCGCTTTGAAGAGATGAAGCACCGCCACGATTCTAAGCCATCCCTGAAATCTCTGTCCCATCCTTTCCAGTTCTACACCTTCCTCCTTCAGAGATACCGGTCTTTCAACGTTACAATGGGACTGGTAATCCTTTCAACCATCTAAAGAGCTTTCTCTATGACTCCGCATTCAGGAAAAATGACCGCAAAGCCCTTGCCTTCCTATTCCGTCGGTCATTGGAGGGATCCGCCCTAGACTGGTTCTATTCTCTTGATTCCATTGAGGCAGCAGATTTCGACATTGTCAAGGCGAAGTTTCTACAGAGGTACAGGATCGGGTGGGGCCAGCCAGCTCGATAACTGATTTAATTCTCGAAAAGATGAGGCCGGATGAGGACTTTGCCAGATTTGCTGATCGGTGGAGGGGAATGGCTGAGAGGCTAGTGGATACCATCTCAGAGGGGGAGTAGGTGAGGATGCTCATCGGGAACACCACGCCCAACCTTCGCAACCTCCTGATCATGCACCGCCCAACAACCATGAGTGAGTTGTGTGATAGCGCCCGCTACCTCCAAGCCCACTTTAAAGATGCATCTATGATCAACCCATTCGACACCAAGCCCCGTAACACTAGAAAACCTACACCTATAGGACCCACCACCGAAGGGGTAGTAAACAATGAGAGCGTCAATGCCATGGGTAACCAAGGTGGGTATCGCCAAAGCCAATACCGTAACCCACCACCCAACCAACAATACCGCCCAGCTCCTCAACTAGCTCCTCAGCCTCAGCAGCAACTTGCATACAACCGAGCACCACCACAGCAACCCACCTACAACCGAGCGCCCCAGTAACCAAATGCCTACAACCGAGCGCCTCAACAACAACCTGTCTACAACTGACCACAACCACAACAACAAGCTTACTGTCGACTCCGAAAACGGGTTCCAGATCGGCACCTCAAGAGAAGGTGAAATATGGAAAATTGGGAAAAGAGAGTGAATTGAAAACACTCGTAAAGCAGTAAAGACTCCTCACCTCGATCCCACACTCACATTGATCCCCGAACTTTCATCTCACGGCGTCGCTCGAGCACCGGAGATGGTTCGGGTCATGTGGGAGGAGAGTGAGGAGGATATGAAATTAAAACATGAAAGATGTGGTCGCCAGGAGCCGCGGGCTCTGCTTTATGGGATAACAACAAGATTGAGTTGTTTTGACCGTGTACCTTAGCGTGGGAGAGAGTGTGTGAGTTCAACCTTCTTCCTCTTCGGCCGGCCGATGAGGGAGAGTCCAACCAATGCTAGCTTGATGTATTTATGCAACTAGAAGACAATAATACAAGAAAACAAGTGAAGAAGGATTAGAACTGAGTAAAGTGTAGAAACTTGTAAAAACAATAACATAAATGACAACTGGAAACAAACTCACCGGATTCGGAGTTAGCCCTAACCCCTTTTTTTGGTTTTTTATGAAATATGAAATGATGAAAAACTTAATAAAATGATGCTTAAATATGAATTAAATGATATGAATGAAGAGTTAGCAAAGAGAATATGAACGGTTAAAGACAACACAACCCAGGCAAAGTGGCAACCGGGTTGGACAGATTTAATGTAAACTGCGCGGCTCTGATGCAGAGATCGTAATAGACAGCACCAATGTCAAAATCGAGTGACGTTTGTTTCAAAATAAATATAACTCACCTAGGGTGGTTTTATATGAAGACAAGTTTGCCTGAATCTTATGATAAGTGTACTGAATTTACCTGATAAGCTGGATCTTGGACAGTGAAGTTCTGGAAACTCCAAGCACAATATCGATGTAGGACATACTATGGGAACCACAGATATCAAAATTGAATGATTCTTATTTTAGATAAAAGATAACGTACCTGGGAACAATTTCTATGAAGGATGTATAGGCTGAATCCACCATTAAATGTACTGAAATTTAATGAGAAGATGATGACTTAGAAGAGAACACTTCGGATCTGTCTGTGCAGTGCCGGTGTTGAAGCCATAAAAAGAAGAGGAAATGTCATAATTGATCTATGTTTGTTGGATATGAATTATATCTTGATGAACCACACTTTGTATGAAGTAAGTCAGGCCATAAAATGACTATAAAGATCTGTAGAAGCCAATGATTATCAGTGCAGCACGTTGGAGCATAGACCGGCTTCTTCTTCACTTTGGGATGATCTCCGGGCACCGGGACGAAGATAGAACTATTTGGGGAGATTGGTAAGAGCCTAGGGTGGCTGGAGGACGAATATATAAGTGCTGGAGGATGGGTATGCCCTTTCTTAGGTCGTTCATATGAGTCTCCCTTTATAGGGGATGAGAACCGGGTCAAAAATAGCAAGTTTTGATACATCCGACCATAGGTTGGATTTCCTCCATTTAATGTTGCTGATTTTAATCCTGAGGCATCTAGAAACTTACCTAAATGATTTAGAGAGATTGGAAACCATGGATCACCTTCCCCATGTTCAAAATATGTCTCCACTTGAAGAGGAAACAAATCTAGTCTAAAAATGGCAAGTCTTGATATACAAGACAACAAGTTGGATTGCCATCATTAGATGATGCTAATTTCGACCATGAAGCTTCCAGATACTATAAAAAGTGATATGGAGGAGGAAAAAGGAAGTCAAGGTCGTGAATTGATCAGATATGTGCCCAATGGGCTGGGCTTGCATGCAATTGGGCTTGATCGGTGCTGCGTGCGGACAGAACTGCGCATCTGACTTCCAAAGGGTGCTGCGGACAAATGGGAGATAAGAATTGAATGCCGTTTGTTTCAATGGAAAGAGGACTCAGATAGGAAGATTATTTATGTTGAAGACTTTTTCATTTTATGTCTACATATCCTGTGAAAAATTTTCAAGTAGAGGATATGCTAGGAAAAGCATAATCTGGCACACCACCAAGAGTCTCTTGTTCGGCAAACACGGATTTGATTAGAAATTAGAAAATCATCTTCATATTTCTAATAAGCACCTCGGCTCATCCAAAAGGGTGGTTCATCATGATTTTGATGGTCTAAAAGAGATGTTGCCAATGGAATAATGGTTTAAGCTCTAAATAAGGCCAAATTGGCGTGTCTACACTTACAACCAAGTGCCACCACCAGCCAACCAACCTAGGAGGGGGGGACCTAAGAGAGAGTACTATCCTCAACTGCCGTTCCCCCTCACCGATATCTTTAACACACTAATGGCTGAACAGCAGTTGGAACTTCCAAAGGATAGAGAAGGATGGCCGAAAAATGTTGACACAACAAAGTATTGCGCTTATCATCGGTATCCCGAGCACACAGTAGATGTTTGTTTCCAGTATAAAGACTACATTCATGACCTCAATGATCAAGGGAACATTGACTGGGCATAGATGGGAGAATCCATTCAAGCGAAGAAGGCACGTCAGAATCAACCACGGCGACAGCAAGCACAACAGCAGCCCGGCCTGGGCATAGTCCAAGATCCACTACCGGTACATGCACCTGTTCAAGCACCTGCACCAGCACCAGCAAACCAACGACTCGGCCTCGTCCACTCCACCATCGAGGAGTCAACCCACCATTCCCAGGGTTGGCAGGTTGAGGATCAAACCCCCTCCATGCCCGTCAGACCAACCCCACCTACAAACCGCACCATACTCTCCATTCCAAGAGCTTCCCCCAGCCCACAAACTACCCAAACACCACTGCCCTCTCCAACCATTAACCCTCCACGATGCCTAATCATTAGACCACCACCAGCCTCCCAGCCAGCATCCCAACCAACACCCCAACCAGCACCCCAACCTAACCTATCAACTATCGTTCCTCCTCGGCGTCTAATCATTACATCACCACCAACACCCCAAACATCACCTAACCTACCAGTCACTTCTACTCCACGACCCCTCATCATTAGACCATCACCAACAACACCCCGACTATCAATCAACCTACCAATCACCGCCACTCTGCGACCTCTCATCATTAGATCATCACCACCAACACCCCAACCATCACCCAACACATCGGCCTCCACCAATCCACGACCCCTCATCATCCTATCCTCACCGCCCTTACCTACTACGGGCCCCTCAACGTACCAACCAACCCTACCATCACCATCATCATCACTCCCCCCTACCACGTTGGCGCCGGTATTTCGTAGCGGGAGGATGTTCTAAAGGGTCTTCCCTCAGGCTGGGATGCAACCACAGGAGAAAGTAGAAGAGGAGGCAGTGGAAGAACCGTTGCCCGGCATAGCATATGACCTATTAAAGCATCTGGACAAAAAGCCGGCACGAATTTCAATCCTAGAGATGATTAAAAGGTCAAAGAACCATTAGGACATTCTACAACAGTACTTGCAGCGGGTCATGGTCAATGAGGACCTCCCGCCCGAGAAGATCATTACTGTCCTGACCCTGAGGAGTGAACATCCGGCACTTACATTTACAAAGGAGGAGTTGGCACGGCCAGAGATCAGAAAATATGCTTTGCGCATTGCAGTAGTCATCAGAGGCGTGGAGATTAAATCCTGCTTGATTGACACTGGAGCCTCTATAAATGTCATGCCGCCAGAAACATTGCAACTTTGCGGCATCTCCGATGAAGAAATCGAGCCTTCTGCCATCACGGTGACAGCCTATGACAACTCCCGGAAGCTGGCACGAGGGGTGGTTACGTTGGAAGTAGGGCTCGGGCCGTGTGCTGTCACCGCCGAGTTTCATGTTCTAGAACTGGACCCTACATTCAAAGCTATTTTGGGACGCCCATATCTGGAGGCAATAGGAGCTGTTTCCTCCACTAATCATCAATGTCTGAAGTTCCCATACAAGGGCCAGGTGATTAAAGTAACTAACATCCCCATTCTAAATAACGTGCCAGTATCAGAATTTGTCCAGCCGTTGGTTTCAACTATAGAGCTGCCTGAGGTCGTGATGATAACGACGCCTCCAGATACAGTTGTGTGGTGGATAATGAAAGGGATGGGCTATCAGCCAGGAAAGGGGTTGAGAAAGGAGTTGCAGGGGGTTGTGCACCCCATTAAAGCCGTACAAAGACCAAAGAGGCACGGGCTTGGCTATGAGCCCAGTTTCACTCTGAGGATGGTCTACCAGCCAAAAAATGCCATGGTACTCCAAAAATTCTTTATCAAATGGGAGACCATGATGATGACCGGGGACGAAGAAAAAGAACCAGTTAAGAGGAATAAGGCACCAGAGCAAGAGGAGGAAGTGGACAACCTAAGTTCATCTTTGGCTCGGTTGTTCATAGAGGAGGAAGAACCAGTCGAGGGTAAGCCCATCTCTAAACAACTTGTCCACTCGAACCCACCTCCAAACAACATCCCGCGTGAGCCATATCCTACGGTCACGTATTTCAAAATCCTCACGCTCTCCCTCCTAAATTCACTTGATGGGCTATCTAGCCCAATTCCTACTTCTGGGCCAAAATGGCCACCTGAACTGATCATTGGGCCTGAGAGCCCATTCAAATCTTCTTACTCCACTGGGCTTCTATGCCCATTTCAATCCAACAACAATGGGCCCACGTGCCCATCAATCGGGCCCATGTGCCCTTTAGTTTTATTTTCTTGCTTTGGGCCCACGTGCCCCTTAGATCTTTTCACTAGCTTTGGGCCTATCTGTCCATTTCTTGTCATCGTCGGGCCCGTGAGCCCATTTTTCTCCCTTTTGCTTAAGCTTTCTACTTCTACTCGATCCCCACCGACTCATTTTCTTTTTTGTTATTGAAAATACCCAAAACACCCAAAAAAAATGTCTTCTCGCAAACTCAGTTTTCCGTTGAGGAGACGTCTCTACTTGTCTTGGAGGGTGCTCCCAACCAGGGACCCCTCTTCTCCGACTCACTGATCGATCTACTCGATCCTTCACCCACTATAAATACCACCTTTCCAATTCCGTCTTATTTAGGAGTAGTTAGTATAGGAAAGAAGAAAATTCGAGGTAAACGTGTGCCAGAGAGATATCTCCAGCAAATAGCTCAAAAATGCAGGGAATGTGCAAGGCTACCAAGGGTTTTGGAAAATGCTATCCAGCTTGATGAAATCCAATATGAGGGTAATTTCAATGTAGATCATACACTGAGAGTTTATGAGGTTTCATCAGAAAAGGATCCTGATTTCGAAAATGGAATTGAGGACTTGGTTGATGCGTATGCATTTGGACTTAACAGGTTTGAAGAACCATTAGCCACGGTGGATGAACCGACAAAAGAACTAAATCTTGGAACACTGTAAGATCCCAAGACAATCCTTCTAAGTGCAAACCTCACTCCCACTGAGGAACATAGTTTAATTGAAATTTTGGAAGAATATAAGGACACGTTCGCATGGACATACGAAGACATGCCGGGGTTAGACAACTTGTTAGTTGAACATCGTTTAACTTTGAAACCTGGAGCTACCCCGGTCAAACAAAAATTAAGGAGATTCAACCCTGATGTTGCACTTAAGATGAAATAAGAGGTCGACAAGTTACATCAAGCAAAATTCATTAAGGTCATCCTTTATCCGCAATGGGTGGCAAACATAGTCCCTGTCATGAAGAAGGATGGTAGAGTTCAGATCTGTATAGACTTTAGGGACTTAAACCGAGCGTGTCCTAAAGATGACTTTCCTCTACCTCATATTGACGTATTGGTTGATAACACTGCTGGATCCGAGATGCTATCATTCATGGATGGCTATTCTGGATATAACCAAATCCGATTGGCCGAAGAGGACCAGGAGAAGACCTCGTTCACCACACCTTGGGGAACCTACTACTATGTCGTCATGCCCTTTGGACTAAAGAATGATGGTGCTACCTATCAGAGGGCAATGATGGCTATTTTTCATGACATGATGCATACCTTTGTAAAGGTGTACGTGGACGACCTGGTCGTTAAGTCCAAAAGCCGAGAAGATCACCCGGAAGTGTTAATAAAGGTCTTGCAAAGGGCTAGGGAATATAAATTGAAAATGAACCCAAAGAAATGTACGTTCGGAGTATCCTCAGGAAAGTTATTGGAGTTCATAGCGAGCAAAAGGGGCATAGATATCGACCCAAACAAGGCCAAAGCAATCATTGGTATGCCTCCTCCAAGAAATATGAAAGAACTTCGAGGATTAATCGAGAGGCTACAGTTTGTCCGCCGGTTCATCTCACAACACTCCCAAAGGTGTAAACCTTTCTATGAGTTGACCAAGGCGGGGGCCAAGTTCAAATGGGATTCAAAGTGCCAGGATGCATTCGATGGATTGAAAAGATACCTGGCTAGTCCCCCTGTGCTTAGACCACCAGTCCCTGGCAAGCTCTTAGTTCTGTATATCTTGGTTTTGGAGAATTCTCTTGGAGCAGTCCTTGCACAAGTGGATGAAGAAGGGAAAGAGAGGGCAACTTACTACTTGTCAAAGATCTTTGATCTATGTGAGCAGAAGTATACCGTAGTGGAGAAGACCTGTGCTGCACTAGTCTGGGTAGTTCAGAAGATTAAACACTATTTCTTAGCTCATGAGGTCAATCTTATTGCCCGCATCAATCCCATCAAATTCCTTCTGAAGAAAACTGTTCTAACTAATCGGTTAGGTCGTTGGCAGAGCTTCCTCTCCTAGTTTGATATCACCTATGTCCCCCAGAAGGCGATTAAGGGCTATGCCATTGCCGAACACCTAGCCCATCACCCTATACCCCTCTTTGATCCGGTCCAGTCGGAGCTCCCAGATGACGAACTAATGTTGATCCGATCTTCCCATCTTTGGACATTATATTTTGACAGGGCTCTGAATTCACACGGTAAGGGAATAGGAATCGTCCTTCTATCACCCAAGGGTGTCACCATTCCACAGGCATTTCAGCTTGACTTCCCCGCAACCAACAATACAGCTGAATATGAAGCATTGCTGGCCGGGCTGGAGGCCGCTCATTTCTATGGTGCCACGAAATTGAGGGTGATAGGTGATAGCCAACTAATCCTTCGCCAAGTCCTAACCAAATACCGAACTTCTCATCCAAACCTCAAACCTTACCAAAAACTTACCTCTTGCTACATCAAACTCTTTTCCAAACTCACTTTTGTTCATGTCCCTCGAGCTCAGAACATCCTTGCTGATGCCCTAGCCTCCTTAGCTTCATCTCTATCAGTCCCGCTAGGTAGACAGGTGCGGACTATCCATGTCCGTAGAAGGTCGATACCGGCGATTAAGGATGGTTGATTTCTGAAGATCAAGGAGAGATTTGGCAGGAAGGAATATTTAGAGCCGAAAGAGGAGATTTCTCTAATCGAGTTGGAAGAGTTAGATGAGGGTGAGAGGCCTTGGTTCGATGAGATTGCGAGGTATTGTCAAGATCAGACATATCCACCTGGATCAAATGCAAAAGGAAAGAAGGCCATCAGGAGAGTATCCCAGAGGTATACCATCCTAGGAGGGGTGCTCTAGAAGAGAAGCTTGAGAGGAATCTTGCTTAGATGCGTTGATGATGAAGAGGCAGAATTGGTGCTTAAGGAAGCACATTCCAGGGTCTGTGGGGGCCATGTCAATGCTCAAGCTCTTGCCAAGAAAATCATCAGGCAGGGGTATTATTGGCCAACCCTAGAAGAGGATTGCTCCATCTTTGTCCGGCACTATCATTCTTGCCAACTTCATGCTAACAAGATCCATTCTCCCGCATCTTCCCTTCATCCGATTCATCCCCTATAGCCCTTCGCCATGTGGGCTTTCGATATCATTGGCCCTCTAAGTGATCTTAACTCTGAAATCCGTTCCAAATCATTCATCCTGACGGCAACAGAGTACTTCACCAAGTGGGCAGAAGCGGAAGCGTTCAGAGAGATCAAGGCATCAACACTGTGCTCCTTCATCAAACGCAACATGATCGCTAGGTTCGGGATACCCAGCGACATCATCACCGACAATGGACCACAATTTCTCTCTCAAGATCTGCATGATCTTTGCAACAGGTACCGCATTGCATTGCATCATTCATCTCCTTATTACCCGCAAGGCAATGGTCAAGCAGAAGCCACCAACAAAACTTTGATTAAAATCATCAAGAAAACCTGTAAGTCTAGCAAGTTCGTAGACTGGCCAGATAAGCTTGTAAATGCCCTATGGGCTTATCGTGCTTCTGTACGAACCCCCACTGGTCAAACTCCGTATGCTCTTACATATGGGATGGAAGCAGTGGTTCCGTACGAAGTAATCCTTCCATCACTTCGAGTTCAGCTCGATAGGGACATCCCTGTCAATGAGAGACGAGAATCTCTCCTTGCACAACTTGAACTCCTAGATTAAAGAAGGTTGGCCGCCTCTGAGCATGCCCGGACTTATCAGAACTGATTGAAAAGATTTTATTAAAAGAGGGTGGTAGAGAGAAAGTTCGAAATCGGTGAGATGATAGTCAAACGTATATTTGTTAAGCCAGGTGGTCCCCGCTCCAAGTTGCAACTTAACTGGGAAGGGCCTTTTGTTATAACTAAAAAATATCCAGGTAATGCATATGAGCTAACCAACGCTGATGGAGAAAAATTAAACATCAATGGAATGGCATTCACCTCAAAAAATATTTTCCTTAGAGAATAAAATGGAGAATTTCTGGTATGATATTAAGTCATCGATCTGAGGGTGTTAGCTAGAAGTCAAGGGTAGACATCACCCTGCACACACAACACCTACCGATCCCAGAATCCATATAGCCCAACACTCGAGAAAGGCAAGGCAGAACCCTGAAGGCAGAAAGTAAACCTTACCCTATTCTCTTCTATTCGGTCCGAAATAGGTGAAGGGTACTAGAGGAGGATAGTATCGAAAATGCCCGCCGCCTTAGTAGGAGGCCGTCTCATAGGGTGCAAAAGGGTGCCAAAAGATGGGCAATGAACCCCACAGGTTTAAACAAATATGGGCCTGTCTGAATGAGTACCTGGAAGAGTAGAAAATGAAGAAAAGGTACCAAAAGATGGGCAATGACCCCACAGGTCAAAGACTTGTCTAAGTAAGTGCCACATGTAGAAAAAAACCCGAAGAGGCTGAACCCCAACGGGAAATTTGGGCATGAGTAGAGAAACCCTCCTCAACACCCCAAATCCTATCAAAGACTCCCTTTATTATTCTTCCATCTTAAAACCCTAGGGTAGGGTAAACTATCCAAACTCAGGGGGAATCCAAACCGATCAAGAGAAGAGGGCAAGAAAGATTCTGGGTAGGGAACCTTATTCACATGTGGTGCTTAGTGCTTGAATCTTGATCAATACTCAAAGATCGATGAATGGTCTCAATACCGGCACATTCTCCACAAAATCCCAAAAAAATGAATATTTTCAAACATCCAAAAAAATTGATTGAATATTTTCAAAAATCCAAAAAAAGTTGAATATTTTCAAAAAAAATAAAAAATTTGAATACTTTCTAAAAATCTAAAAAAAATGCATCATCTAACTTGGCATAACCTTGATTTTTGCCTTTGCTAGCATTCATGTTTATCTTTATGTCTTGCATGTTTCATTTTTGCATTGCATATTTACCTTCATTATCACCCCATTAAGAGGGCTCCTCCCTTTGACCTAAGTCAAAGTTGGCCGTAATAGGCAAAGGGATGAGTCGTTGTAAAGATCTAATCCTTTTTTATCAAGTGTTTTCAGGGACTTCAAAATGAGAGGAGAAGGTTCTCTCAACGACAGGTAAGTTCTCTTAACCATTTCATTTCGGTCATTTAGGTTATTACACCTTGTTAAGAAGGCTCCTCTCTTTGACCTAAGTCAAGGCAGACAGCAATAGGCAAAGAGATAAGCCATGGTGAAGATTTAATCCCCTTCATTAAGTGTTTCAAGATTCTAAGATCAAGAAGGGAGTGACTCTCACCATAGCAAGTAAGCTTTCTTAACCCTGATCTTATTCATTTTCAGTCATTTCATTCATATTACCTTGTTAATAAGGCTACCCCCCTTGACATGTAAGCAAGGCAAGATGACAATAGGCAACGGGGTAAGCCATAGAGCAGATATAACCCCTTTATTAAGTATTTCAGGAAAGAAACACGAGTCAAGGAGGGGGAAATCTCGCCAATAGGAATTGCTCGCGGAAACAGAAGAATGGACATGGGAAACCCCCATAACTTGCCGACTAGCATATATGTCACTAGTCGTGTATTATTATCTTATGCATTATTTGTTGAAGACCATGAGTACGGAGAAGACTTGACCCGAGATCCCCTTCATCAAAATCTACGACGGTCGGGTCGTCTCTGATGCTCATGGATAAGCCAAAGTTGTGTTGTGAGGGATGATGGTTCCCGAATGGGTATCTTGACCTCATAGACAATCTATATCTTCAACTATTTGTTATACAAGTTTTGTCTTGTTTTCTTGAGCCCAGCATGCATCATGTAGCATTAGTTGCATTATATTTTTTGTTGTCATTGCATACATCATTTCGTAATCTTCATCTTCTCACCCTAATCTTTAAACCTTTTATCCTTATTCCGATCATTCTGAATCCCACCGTGTTCTCTGAATCCCACCATGTTCTCTAATCCCACCATGTTTTCTAGTCCCACTAACCTCTCTAATATCCCACTGTGTCTGTTAATCCCACCGTGTTCGGTAATCACCTTGTGCCTTCAAATCTTTTTCTATCACCACTGTGGCCACTGTAACAACCTTCTTGCTATTTATCACACCGTGGCAGCCAATTTATTCCGCCAAGGGCCTTCTATTTGATCAGAACTTGCACCGTCACTATCTTCATGGTCTATGCTTCAACATTTGCCTTCTGGAATCTAAGATCATTCCATTCCAAATTGAATATTGTCTCTTGGAAGACTTAAATGAATCTAAGAGCCTGAATGTGCTCGATTGGTATTCTTTTACTTTTTCAAAACAAATCTTTTTTAAAAACTTTTTAGCCCATCACAGTACAGGAACACCGCAAAGATCGGGTTACCGGCTGATGATGAACTCACGAACCCATGTTTCGGGGACTCCCCACCGCGTTGGGGGTTGTCTATTCTTCTCTCGTGCCAATGGCACATCTCTTACCAATCAAACATAGGAATACTTGATGAAATATGGCGGTTAAGCAGGAGACTTGAGAAGATTCGTCTTGCCAAATCTAGTCGTTAAGCGTGTCTATATCTACACCTTGATGCCACCTTTTCAGTCCATCACCATTTTGCTCCACTACATTCCACTACGATCTATCTCGCTTCGCTATGCTTTCTCTACGTTTCACTCCGCTCCGCTACATGCCATTCCCTTGCAAAGCCGACATCAAGGCGAGGCAAGCTGTAGACACGCCAAATTGGCCTGATTCGGAGCCCCAGACTCTTATTCCATAGGCGATATTCTTATTTGACTGTTACCTGATTCGGATTACCTCGTGGACATGAGCTAAGAACATTGGTGGAGCCCCTTGTGAGTTGAGAATGGACCAATGATTCCTGGAATGATGCCGAAACCTTCAAGCGAGAGCCGCGCGTGAACTGTAAAAACATGAAGCCTGCTCGATGAACCGACCTTGAATGGTCCATAATTGAAGGTCTAGGGAGTCCCGCATGTGTTCCGTAACATTCAAGGTTTCCGAGAAGTCATTTCGGAAGGCGTCAGTCAATGACGGCTTTCGTTATGGCTTTTTCGATCTGTACTGACATGGCTATCTCAGACCATGCGTTAGGCCTTTCCAGTCATCACCGGGTCTTTTCGGGTCATCCGGGTCGATTCTAGCCGAATATTTTCATCAATCATGGCCATACGTCCGGTTCGGTCAATTTTAGGGTTTCCCGGCTTTTCCGAGTTTTCGTTCACGTTTACCGGGTTAATCTCAGATTTTTCGATGACTTCGGGTTTTCTGATCATGCTGGACTTGTTCGGGCATCATTTTAAGTCATCCTGAGTTCACCCGAGATTTCTCGACCGGAACCATGCTCTTTCGGATCTTCGCAACGGGTTTCGGCTTTCCGTGAGAGGGTAAACCGGTAGAAAGCCCCATGCGAATGTCTCGGGAATCATGCTGGCTGGTTTACCAACTTGAGGAGGTGCGGTTGAAGGCCCTCTTTCCAATGCAATAAACAGGAGCCGAATCGGACATCCCGTTTGCAAGATACGGCTCGCGGAACGCACGCGCAAGAGAGAGAGTCTACCGTGCCCCCGCTCCCTTTGAAACAGGGGGCGCGCACAGTACTTTTAAATTAGAGAAGGATGGATTCATCTGCAAGTATGATTAGAGGGGAGCTAAGAATTATTTTAAATTGAAGAAGGATGGATTCATCCACCGGAGTGGGGTTGGAATTGAGATTGGACACATCTAACTGAGGTATAAAGGAAGGAGGAAGGAACTCGCAATGGAATTTAACACACTTGTGAGACATAGCCACAAAAATAAATGACTCCACTACAGAGTTGTTGAAGCCAAAATAGCATAAGAGTAAATGCCACCTCCCCTCTGCCTCAAGATAAACGCATCTATGAGGCAAAAGGGAGCAATGCTAGATGGAGTTTCCATATACACTAACTTCAAATGCCAAAGAGGCGGACACTGATAAATACTTTAAGAGTCGTTGGTCAGTAGCATCGGAGTGGGACTGCTATAACGAAGATGACCTTTGACGAAGAGAAGCTACAATGAACAATGGAAGACAAAAGTATGAGAAGAAGCAAAGGTGGAGAAGGGGTGAGGAGAAAGGGCATTGAAGGAGGGAAGAAAGGACAATTGTGCACACTCCAAGGTTCTCACCTCAAGCTTTCCTCACCTTCATGGGGGGAGCACCTTCCATAGTAGAGATAGGATTCTTCTCATTTCTAGCTCGAACTCAAACACATAGTTATATATGTGTTATTAATTGATTTTAAAAAATAGAAAAATCTAAATAACTTGAATGATGATAATTATAGTTTAAGTACGTAATATTCAAAGAAATGTGCCTTCAGTTCTATAGATGACCAGACTTCTTGTTCAACATGGGAAGACAATTAAATTTTGAATTTTTTTTTTCAAATGTCACTTGAGTAGAAGGGCAAGGGGAAGCAGCAAGGCCCTCAACTTGCCACTGGAAAGAGCTTGCTCATTTTTTCCCAAGAGAAGGGGAGAGAATTCCTCTTTCTGTCAACATTTCGCATTGTTTAAATATTTGTTTGAAATCTATCTTCAGCCTCATCCCTGACCAACTTGTAAATACAACTTCAGCATTTGAATATAAGAAATTGATATGTGGCAGGCTTCGAGAAGAGTAATCCTATCATTGTCCATTCCATTCATCATTGTCGGAAAACGTGACATGCCCAGCTTCATTTTAAGGATAATTTTATCGCTCCTAAAGCATTCAAGGGTGAGAATAGTCTATATATATAAATCAAATTGGGTTTTCAATAATCTCAATTTCTCCATTAGAGAACGTGCGCTCATGTACACATAGGAAGAGAGAGAGAGAGAGAGAGAGAGAGAGAGAGATTCAAGGCATTCAAAATTTCAATTTACATTGCATTGTTCCTTTGGTTAAACAGAATGTATAGCAGACACAATTTGGTAGGGTACTTATGTAGACTATCCATTTGTTTTGACTTAATTGATGTCAACCTCTAAATCAGTCAAATATTAGACATTAAAATTTTTGGTAAAATGTTTACATATAATAATGTTTTTATAAACTATTTAATTTTACGTGTTTCATTATAAACTTTTTATTTTCAGAAGTGGGTAATTAAAATTTTGTGTTTTATAATAGAAATTAAAAATAAAATTAATATTTGAATATTTTATTAAGTCAAATCAAATGTCACCTAAGACTATGTATGTTTATGTTGAACTCATGTCTATTCTCTGTTTTAGTCAGACTTCGTACTTTTGGAGATGTTTGATAATACATCTAAAACACCTTGAGTTCTTCATCTACCACTGGTCTAGTTCTCTAGGTTCCCCAATGAACCGACATTCGCTCATCACCAATGATGTGGCCATATCGCCAAGGCTCGGTATTGAGCACTTCAATTCATTACAGTGGTACATCCGGATGCCAGGTGATTGCCATTGTTGTTCTTCCCTATCTTGGTCATCACGGCATCATGAAATACTTCATGTAGGGGATGTTGTTGATTGCGATTTCCTACTGTCTTTCGTTGATGATGACTAGCCCCATTCTTTCTTACATTGTTTCATGTCTTCTTATCAAAAAGAAGAAGTGAAGTTGTTTTAAACCGGGTTGGGACCCGGGCCCGACCCGGCCGGTTTGCCTCCCGACCGGCCCGATCATGACTCAGTCGGGCCGACCAGTCAGCCAAGTTGTGGCCAAGTCGCATGGTCGCACGAACCAGCAATCAGGTCGTACGACCTGGGCAGTGGTCGACCCCGCCCTACAACGGTCATGTGACCATTGCACATGACCGTTGCCAACCACACAGGGGGGGCTAACCCCCCCCCCCCCTCCATCTCCTTGGGAGCTTATTTAAGGCCTGCAAAGGGCTCTCTTCTTCCTCACTTCACTTTTGCTCACTCATTTCTCTCTTGCTCTCAATTTTATGCTCTCTTCCTTGTTTAATTAGTTAATTACTTCATTAGTTATTTCATTATTTCATTAGTTTTATTTAGTTAATTAATTAGTTAATAGTTAGTTAGTTGGTTATTTAATTAGTTTGTTAAGTAGTTTATTAGTTACTTAATTAGTTTACTAATTACTTCATTAGTTACTTAATTAGTCTTAATTATGTACTAATTTAATTTAATTCAAGATGTCTTCTCCAAGCCACACAACCCAAACTTCCGGTCCGACTCGGAATGATCTAACTTAGGCACATTGCAACTTGCTCACCATGGTGGAGAAAAAAGTGTAATATAAATATTGTAACAAAATTATATTTAGTGGTATTTATTGATTGAAATTTCATCTTGTAATAATGAAGGGCAATGTTGCACCTTGCACATAAATTCCACCAGAGGTAAGAGTCCAATTTTGTAGGCACCTACAAGCGATGGAACTAGCGACGGGAACTTCTAAACGGCATAAGGAGATTGTTCAAGAAGAACTGTCACAACCAGCAAGACATTCTGTACATATTTACGGGACCGAACAAGATCGCCCGGATATTCATAGAGACTAAAACTTCAACGATGGCATGATTGTATTACTCATAAAATTAGTTCATTACCTTTTTTACTTATCATTAATTACTCAAATATTCTTTAAATAGATGACCTCTTTCAAGCATGGAGACAAGTTGAAGATCCTTCGCCGACGAAGACCTATATCGACGCACCGACTAAATGATGTGTCAAGGGTCAAGAAGTGGGAGTGGACCAGGAAGTGGAAGAGGATCTAACAACCAACCGAAATATGAGATTCATGATCTCACTCAAGATGATGACCCAGCATTGGGTCCTATGGATCTCATTATCACTGGACCACAACAACGTCAAAGCACCATCACAACAGCAACGAAGAACCTCAAGTTGTGCAAGAAAAAAATTGGCCGACCAACATCAAGATGTTTCTTCCACCACAGCATACCGAAAAATGCTACGAAATGATCATACTATGAAAACATGATCAACACAATCGTAGACGTTGAGAAAGAAGTACTCAAGCCAAACTTGAAAGAGATATACAACATATATCTTCTTATGGTGGTGCAAGATATAAAAAAATATGTGGGTTCATTCGAAAGAATTTGAGAGGTAAGAGGTTGCACATTAATGACCAACGGAGGGATCGATAAGTAAAATTGTTCGTAGTAGTACATTCATAAATGTTTTTGTTAGTATAACTAACTTAATGTCTTATTCTCAACAGGTATAACTAAAAAGACAATGATTAACTTCTTAGTGTACTGTCAAGCTAGTACAGTCTTTTAGAAGTTGATCGATGCATCGGGACAGGTAAAGAATGTTGAATGCCTTTATGATTTGATAGGAGAGGACCGGGTAGTCTAAGTAGCCATAGACAATGCAGCTGTATATAAATCGATCGGACAGATGCTGATGGTCAAAAGACCAAAGTTGTATTAGACACCTTATTCCGCCCACTCTTTAAATTTGATGTTGAAGGACATAAGCAAGGATCCTCAAATAGATAGGGTAGTTAAACTAGCCCAGTTTATTTTCTCTTTCATTTACAACCATAACTTTGTCCTTAACTTAATGAGAGAACATACCAAGGATCGAGAGTTGCTATAGCTTGATGCAACCCAATTCACATCCCACTACATTTCATTATAAAGTTTTTTGAGTCAGAGGAGTCCTCTAACCCAGATGGTAATCTTACCGAGATGGGATAGTTGGATAGCTAGATGTAGCCCTTCAGATAAGAGAAAAGAGAGAAAAGTAGAAGAGACAATAGAGAGAGAATTTTTAGAAGGTTGTAAAGAAGACCTTAAACATCGTCCAACCTATAGTCAAAGTACTTAAGATAGTTGATGGAGATAGAAAAGCAAACATGGGATACTTATACGATGCAATTGAGAGAGCGAAAGAAGAAATCTCGAAAATAGTGTCCGACTTTGTCAAGTGGTGGGACATCATTGATCATCAGTGAGAACGTACATTACATCAACGATACATACAGCAGGTATATTTACTTAATCATTTTCTTAGTTTGTATATATTTTACATACATATAAGTTGTTTACTAACATCATTCCTTGATAGATTACTTTTTCAACCCACGGTATTGCTATAGCCCACATTTTAAGATAACAAACAAACTGCTTGATGACGTCAAGTGCATCATCCGACGAATGCTAAGTGATAATGACCAGTCTATTATCTCCTACAACAAAATGTACAATTATAAAATGCGGATATTTCACTTCAAAATTAGCAGAGTGGAATGATTTGTGATGCTACTAAGTTCGGGTACATAGTATTTACATTTATCACTTAGTGAATCAAACTATATATCCATAATTATTTTTTAACACATTAAATTTATACAGTTGATTGGTGGATGGACAATGGTAAAGCACCAAACTATGAAGACTTGGCAGATGTAACCATCAGGGTCCTAAGCCAAAACAACTTCGACTTTGGGTTGTGAAAGAAACTGGTCAACATTCAGCTTGATCCATATGAAGCAAAGGAACAAGTTGACATCACAAAGACTTGAAGACCTTATGTACTATCACTACAACATGAGGTTAAAGCTGAAGAATTAAAAGAGAATGGAACAAAATTAGATGGAACAAAAAAGATAGATATCACAAGCTTCAGGATGACAAATCGAGGAGCCAACAATTGAAGAAGAGGACATCGACTTGGACCAAATATTCTACAAGAAGAATTTGTTAGAAGCTTAGGTCAACGACCAAGAAGGGATAGGAGAATCGAAGTTCAACCTGGAAGACTAACAATTGGCTGAAGGAGAGTTTGACAATGTCCCTCTCATCGAAGAATTCCATATTCCTCCCTTCCTAGTAAAGTGTTAGAGGACAGGAGAAGGATCTAGTTAAGATATACAAAGTAGAAGAAAAGGTAAACAAGTTATAATTGATCCCCTTGACATTGCAGATACTGATACAATTGAAGAGGATCGAGAAGACACGCTGGAGTCGAACATTCGAGTGAAATACCAAACTTCAAAGGATTATTTTTCAAAGAGCAGCAACGATAATGGAGTTGGACACAAGGGCGGCACTGCTTCACAAAGCCAAGGGCCTCAAGATGTGGAGAGCTCCTACAATGGCTGAACACTTTACCAGCAAAGAGTAATACACTTATGCAACCCAAGACACCGATCATGGTGCAAGGCTACAACATGGAGGAGTTGAGCATATCCAACGAGTTGGAAGACAATACCACGATGCCTCCAATCATAGATATAATTCATCCCAAAGCTCTTAGTTTCCTACATATGGCCAAAAACATTATAGAATGAATTATGTGGATTTATCGGACACTTAAATCCAATCGACTTATGGCTATGATAGTTATGATGATTCTTTGGGATCTAGTCTTAAGATGATTGTCTGAGGGAGTGACGAGTATAATCGTCATGTATATTGGTACCATATTATGTACTCAACTCAAATGACATGGAGAAAGTACATAAATTGTATAAAAATGTAGATCAAGTCATATTAGAATAATGTTGATAAAATATTTGTTGAAATCATGTTATTTATTTTTTTCTAATTTTTTAAAAATTTTATATAATTTGTTGACATTTTTCAAAAAAAATAATTTTTTTAAAAAATAATAATATAATAACTACAACCCGAGTCGCAGCCCCAAACCATTCAATTATGTTGCTATATTTATTGGAAACATTCGTGCTTAATGCCCCACCATTCAACAAGTGGGCTTGTACGTAGGTCTCTTGGCCTCCCTTCGGAGATTACATCATTAAACTGAATTTATTGATTGGTTGTCCCTTGGCCTCCCCCCAGCCTTGACCTGACCGATGGGATGATGTGGCAGTAGGTTGTGCGCAGGATGGAGGTGAACTGGCAGGTGCTGACATGGCAGATGCTGACATGGCAAGTGCTAACGTGGCAGTGCTGACATGGCAGGTGCTGGTATGGCAGATGCTGATGTGGCAGGTGCTGACATGGCAGATGCTGACACGGCAGTGCTGGCATGGCGGATGCTGATGTGGCAAGTGCTGACATGGCAGATGCTGACGTGGCAAGTGCTGATGTGGCAGGCCCTGTTCACACTTGGCCGCAGGTGGGCTTGGTTTCCAGGGCAAGCAGAGGCTTCGGGTGGGCCTGGTTTCTAGGCCAGCAGGAGGCTGTAGCCCAAGCCTACTGTAGGCTGCGCACAGGGCCTGATTAGGGGCTGAATTGGCTCAATTACGGGCCAGCTAATCAAGGCCCCTATTGGGGTGTACAATTAGGTTCAATTGTGGCTGATTTGTGGGCCGTTAGCCCAGCTCCCATGTCTACCCATTTGTTTCTCCTTCTTTTTTTAAAAAAAAAATATACGCCAGCAAATGCCCCCCACGGATGATTTCTTGGAGATGGATGTCGACAGGGAGTCATCCGTGTAGTTGGCGACTAGCTTGTCCTGCTTGAAGCTTCTCTGGAACAAGAAGGGCTTGGGCCCTCGGAGACGAACGGTCCTTGTCATGTTGAGCTCTGTCGTTGCTCTCCCTTGATTTGCGGGGGCTCTGCTCGAAGTTTTCCACCATGGTTGATGCAGACTTGTCGCCACATCCCTTCCATCCAATCTCTTTTTTTTTTGAAGTTTTTCTCTTTTTTTGTTTTTTTTTACTGACCCGACTGCCTACTTTTAGGTTTTCACCTGGGTCAGTCTCTTTAATTTTTTTTGCCTACATGCCTCCAAAGAGATTTTCATGTAGCGGAGTTGCCTGATTTTGCCTAAAGTGCCCTTTCAGGTTTTCATTCTAGCAAGACTTTTTTTTCTTCTTTAGACTCTTTTGCTCTTAGTCGGTCGCTATTTGGGTGATCGGCCAAGCCCGTCAGGCACTTTTCATTTTTAGCCCTTTTTGTGGGGAATTAAGGCTTCCCTCAAGCCGCATGCACTATTAGATTTGACTACGTATGAATTTCAACGTAGTCAGCATGGAATGTGGGGCTTTCTATGAGTATGGATTTCTACCTGATGTTAGAAAATTTAAAGGTGATCTTGACCAAATCTTAATGGAAGAAGGCCTGCCGAGTATGGGTTTCAACTCGAAAACAGGGGATCATTCTATCTGGATTTTCTTGTTAGGTGAATTTCATCTCGCAGTCAAGAAAGTCATATTGTGGCGCTTGACCAAGTATGGATTTCAACCTGGTAAGTGGCATGAGGACAAAGCATGTTTGATATGACCAATGGCTCAGAGGCTTTTTTGTAGACCGCGGCGGGCCGAAGTGGCCGTCCCGGTATGACTTGACAACTGTAGAGACCAAAAGGTTGGAACGGTGGGGACTTTGACTACCATCGAGAGCATAGAAATTTCGATGACAAGTTTTTTTGAATCGTCAAGGTTGGAGGAATCAAGACGATATGAAGTTTTTTAGTAGTGCCAATTGGTGAACCATCTTTACCGGAATGGTTAAGATGGTTTGAAGTTGTACTTGCTTCTCTCTTTTTTTCCTTATTTTTTTTCTCTCTTTTTTTTGCCTGGTCCACTGCCGGCGTTGGACTATTTTTTAGTCCATTACTGAAAATGGGCCATTTTTTTTTTGAATTTCTCTCTCTGTTTTATTTTTTTGACTGAGTTGGGCCGGTCTGAAGATGGGCCGGTCCTCTCTTTTTTTTTCCTTCCCTTTTTTTTGACTTTGATTTTTTTTCTACCGGTTCCATTTTTTTTACTGGTTTGTTTGTTTTTTTTGCAACCAT
Organism: Cryptocoryne crispatula var. balansae; assembly: GCA_036172225.1. Taxonomy (NCBI): domain Eukaryota; kingdom Viridiplantae; phylum Streptophyta; class Magnoliopsida; order Alismatales; family Araceae; genus Cryptocoryne; species Cryptocoryne crispatula. The sequence goes on from CM069928.1 coordinate 26,773,612, forward strand.
TTGTTTTATCATCATTTTTCACTCATTTTTTTACCATTTTTTCACTTTCTTTTTTTTACTTTTTACCGGTTTCCCTTTTTGTCCGCCGATTTCCCCTTTTTTTACCACTTTTCTTTAATCACCCTTTTTGTATGTGCCGCAGGGGGGTCTTCAACCGTTTCTGCTCCCGCAGCACCCTCGCGACTTGGAGATGGTCGCGACCTGGTCTTCCCATGTGCGGACTTGGCCCTGTCTGCTTGCGGCTTTGTCCGTTTGCGGCCTTGTCTGCTTGCGGCTTTCTGTCCCGGTGGCTCCCTCTCGTGCGCGGCCTTGGCTGCACCTGCGGGTTCCTGTCACACGCACGGCCTTCCCTCTTCGTCGCGACCGAACGCCCGCATCCGCGGGGCTCTTCTTTCGGCGTCTGCACGCGGGTCTCGCCGCTGCTGCTTTGGTCTCGTCTGCTTGCGGGCTTGGCCGTTCCGGCAGCCTTGTCTCCCGCGTGCGGCCTCCTCTCTCTACACCAACCGGACGCCAGCGCTCATGGGGCTTCTGGGTTCTTCTCACGGAGCTTCCGGTGCCAGGTGTGAGCGCAGGTCCTTCTGACATCCGCACTGCCTCCGTGGTAGGCTTTTGCTGGCTTGGCTGGGCCCGTAGGGGCTTTTGACCACCACCGCCTGGTCTGGGAGCCTGCGGCTTGAGGGGTGACAGCGCAGGGGCTCGGTGTCTTTGGAGTAGGGCCCGCTAGGAGCTGTTGACGCCGAGAGCGCACGTGACTACACGCAAAGAGGCCTGACATTGATTTTGCTCAGGTACGTACGTTTCTCCTTTCCTCGGCGGATTTGTTCGTTCCTCCAGCGACTCACTTGTTTTTTTTTTTTGCTTTTTTCTTGGTATCACGGTTTCCCTCCCTCTTTCTTTTTCCATTTTTTTTAGATTACCGACAGAGATGTCCGATCGGAGACGTGCCGATACATCACCCAAAAAGGGATTAACTTCCACGCCGAGCATCCTTTCTCAGTCCCGATTCGGGCCCCACCAATTCGATGTGGCTGCTGCCGAGCCGCTAGGGGTCCCCGCTACTGCGCCAGTTGAAATCTCACAGATTCACCGGCTCGACGGGCGTTTCTTCTTCGACCGGTCGGGTGACTACCCGGTTGACTCACCGGATGATGTTGCACTCCTGGACTTCATCCGACTTCCCAGCCCTGTCCCCGGGTTGGCCTCTGAGCAGATTTCTCTTGAAGAGCGGCGTTTCTGGAGTTTGCCATCCTCCAAGGTCGGGATACGCTGCAGGGCGTGGCCGACCTATCATATCCCTCATTTCCGATGGGGGTGAAGAGTGCTCACCCGCAGTTGCCAACCAGGCGTGCGATGGGGCTGATAGCATATTTATTGGATACTCACTGTACCATTCGGGACTTTCGTCCGGGTATCTAGAGGCTGACTCGGCAGCGGGTTTTGTCCGCCAGGGTCCATTTTTGTGTCCGGGGAATCCTCGTTTCAGCGGCGAGAGTTTTGACGGACGCTTCATTTTTGATGACTTCTTGGCACTGGAGACCGATAGCTGGTATGGACGACTGTCAGTTCAGGGTTCACACCGGGCCAGAGTCGGGGCTTGCGAATGGCTAGAGTATGTTCTGGCCAACTTTTCTGCTCATCTGGAGCGTGTCAGTTTGAGGGCTGCTGTAGAAGCCGCTTTATATGGCTACCCTCACCGAGAAGGCTATATTCAGGTACTGGCCAAACGGTTTAACCATCGGTGGAACACTTTTGTAGCCGCCCAGGGCGAGTTCTCTCTTGACTTGTGGAGTTTCCACATGCTCTCCGGTTTGCCGATTCAGGGGGCTCCTTATGAGGAGTTGATGCTAGATGACTTGCATCGCTGCCAAACCAATGCTGTCGGGGACTACGCTTTGTCATACTGCCATCGACTTAGTGAAGGTATGGCGTAACTTGGCCCAGGCTGAAAGTGCAAGCACCTCGGGAAGACCGCACAGAGTTTCTGTAGACTGCTGGCTATGATTTTTCTATGGTGGTCCTTACTGTTACAAACATGCATTTTCTAAGGTGGGCAAAGATCGCTCAGGCCTCCATCTTCAGCCCAAACCACCACCGGTTGCTCGTTTTGTTGGACTCGAGGGTCCTCGTGAGACAGAAGATCCCTGGGACTTGGGAGAGATCACCCACCTGGCAGCCTATCTGGTGTATTGGCTGGTTACATTCGCCATACCCTTCGGAGACGCGGACAGTATCAGGGCCAGTGCCATCTACCCAGCTTGTAGGCTAGCATGTGGGAAGAAGTTGGCGATTGCTCCGGCAGCCTTAGCAGCTATCTATCATTCTTTCGGGGCGCTGGTGACTCATCCTTGTCCTCGGGATTGCACCGTGACCATGGCGACCCATTACATCTGTGCTTGGGCCACGTCTTTCTTTGATGGCACACCCTCTTCTTCTGGCGGCTCCTCTTCTGTGCAAGCTATGACGCTCAAGTTTGTTGACAAGCCTGGTATGCATTTCCAGAAGGACCTGATTAAGGGCAGGCGGGTCTTGCATATGCTACCCAAGACTGGTGAGTCAACCTTATCTTTTGACCATTGTTCCAAAGGGCATCGTCCTCATACTGCTGTTGAGTGAGAGAAGAAATTTCAATGGATTGACTCTCTGATTGGCAGCTATTCAGAGACAGTTGGTTAGGAGTGGTGTCTGAGCACACGACCCAGCACTCTTATCTTCCGACAGGACCGGCAGGTTATCCTGGAGCCTTATTTTCCTCACCGCTTCGGAAGGTGTTTTGGTTATGACCAAAGCGTACCTCCTAATGCGGACTTTGACATTTCTAGCAGGGTCTACACTGGTCTGGATTGTCATTTAGTCGCCGCAGAGTGGTGGAACTTCTTTTCTTGGAGTCACCAAGGCAGCGGCGTGATCATCCCTCCGCTAGGGTCTGTGGGGGAATTTGATACCACTTATGGGAACTGGTGGGTTCACCACAGTAGTGACTACAGGAGACCACCAGTAGCGTTGGCTGAGGCAGAGTTTAAGCGGTTGTCCCTAAAGGGGCGTGCTCCTCCTGATGTTGGTTTTACATTTCTGGATACCCATTACAAGGATATAAGGGACCGAGTCCTTGAGCGCCAGCAGCGGTGGGCCCGAAAGGGTCTGCCTTCAGCTTCTCCTTCAGGGCCGTACAACGGGGCTGTTGACTTACTGTCAGAGCCGTTGCGTGCATCATACCGTTCCAGGCAGCCAGCTTCTCTTCGCCCATTTGACTGGTATGGGGCAATGGTGCTTGATTGCACAGGTCGTTCTTCCGTTCCTTCTGGGGACCTCTTGCAGCTCCAAGACCGCTCCTTGGTCTGGCGTCGACATCTTTCCGATTTAGTGCAGTCCTGGGGTTCACATTGTTCTTGTTTCACATCCCAGCTAGGCTTTTATTTTTTTTCTTTTCTTTTGAGGGAATAGGGTAAAGAATAGGGTAAGGGTATGCGGAGTCAAAGTGCAGCCGCGGGCATTATTTTGAAGTCCAACGATAGAAGGCGGAATTCTCCCAGACCTTGACAAATGGTCTGGTGTGGGGAATTTTAAAGAAAAGGGGTGACCAATCCAAGCGCATGGTGCGACTTGGCATGAGAGTCTCATTTTGTGAACCAGTCCGAGTTGCGGAAGGCAAATCGGCTCGAGGGTTCCAAAGGAGATGACCAATCCGTGCGCAGAAGGCGACTCGGCATGAGAGTCATTTTTGTTTTGAACCGGTCCGAGTGCAGAAGGCAAATCGGCACGAGGGTTCCAATGGAGATGACCAATCTAAGCGCAGAAGGTGACATAGCGTGAGGGTAATTTGGTTTGAACTAGTCCGAGTGCAGAAGGCAAATCGGCACGAGGGTTACAATGGAGATGACCAATCTAAGCGTGGAAGGCGACTTGGCATGAGGGCCATTTTTATTTTGAACCAGTCCGAGTTGCGGAAGACAAATCGGCACGAGGGTTCCAATGGAGATGAACAATCCAAGCGCGGAAGGCAACTTGGCGTGAGGGTCATTTTGTTTTGAACCAGTCTGAGTGTAGTAGGCAAATCTAAATGAGAGTTCCAATGGAGATGACCACTCCAAGCGTGGAAGGTGACTTGGCGTGAGGGTCATTCTGTTTTGAACTAGTCCGAGTTGCAGAAGGTAGATCGGGTCGAGGGTTCGAATGGAGATGACCAATCCAAGTGCAGAAGGCGACTTGGCGTGAGGGTCATTTTGTTTTGAACCAGTTCGAGTTGCAGAAGGCAGATCGGCTCAAGGGTTCGAATGGAGATGACCAATCCAAGCGTGGAAGGCAACTTGGCGTGAGGGTCATTTTGTTTTGAACCAGTCCTGAGTGCAGAAGGCAAATCGGCACGAGGGTTCCAAAGGGAAGTGACCAATCCAAGCGTAGAAGGTGACTTGGCGTGAGGGTCATTTGGTTTGAACCAGTCCGAGTTACGGAAGGCAAATCGGCGTGAGGGCTCGAATGGGGATGACCAATCCAAGCGCGGAAGGTGACTTGGCGTGAGGGTCATTTTGTTTTTGAACCAATCCGAGTTGCGGAAGGCAAATCGACTCGAGGGTTCGAAAGGAGAATAACCAATCCAAGTACATGGTGCGACTTGGCGTGAGGGTCACTTTGTTTTCTTTCTTTTTTTTCTTGTTCTTTTTTTTGACACATCGGCCCAACTGCTCTTATAAGGAGTTTTCACCTGGGTCGACCCCTTTTGAATTTTGCCTATGCGCCTCTTTGCGGGGTTTTCACACAGTCGGAGTCATCCGTTTTTGTTCGAGGTGCCCTTTCAGGTTTTCACCTCAGCTAGATTTTTTTTTATATTTCACGGTTGCCGCCACCAATGTCGTGGAACTCATGCTCGGGAGCATAGTATTTCTTGATGTGTTTGCCGTTGAGCGGCGGGAAAGGAACATCCCCTTTGCTGTCGACAACTGTGTAGGCACCACCTTCAAAAACCTGATGGATCACAAAGGGACCCAACCAATTTGGTAGGAACTTGTTTTTAGGTCGACCTGTCATGGCGTCTTTTTGTTTTACCATAACAAGGTCGCCCTTCTGGAATGCTCTGTCCTTGACCAACTTGTCGTAGGCATGGGTCATCCTGGCTTGGTAGGCTTTGAGGCATGTGTAGGCCTCAAGTCTGCTCCCCTCTAGTCTTTCAAGTTCCATAAATCTTCTATGTGCTTCATCGGGCTCGTCGGTGGCGAGACTGTGATGAATGGCTACCCTATAAGAGGCCAACTCTATCAACACTGGGATAATAGCCTCACTTCCATAGACTAGGGAAAAAGGGGAACAACCTGTGGGGGTCTTGTACACTGTGCGGTACGCCCACAACACCTCCTGCATCTTCTCATCCCAGCTTTTCTTCTTTCCCCCGACCACTTTAACCAGGAGTTTGCATAATGTCTTGTTGAATGCTTCTGCTATGCCATTGACCTGGGGATTGTAGATGGTGGACGTCCTCCAATTGATGTGGAATTTAGCTGCCATTTTGTAGACTGTACGATTCTTGAAAGGGGTACCATTGTCGGAGAGGATCCGACTAGGGACACCATACCTATATATAATATTTTGCCTGACGAAGTGTGACACGACTTCGCCAGTCACTTCTCGAGCTACAATGGCTTCGGCCCACCTAGAGAAGTAATTTGTTGCTGCAAGGATAAATTTGCATCCCCTGGAAGATGGCTTGAAGGGTCCGACTATGTCCATACCCCATTCGACAAAGGGCCAGGTTGGGGTAGTTGGATGGAGTTGAGTGTGCGGACGCCGCGGGATTGTCCCAAAAGCTTGACACTGATGGCATGCTCGGGCAAATTTGTCACAATCGGAGAACATAGTTGGCCAAAAGTAACCTTTAAGCTTGATAGCAACCTTCATTTTGGGTCCTGGCTGGTGGGCGCCACATAGACCACTGTGGACTTCCATCATAATCTGAATGGCTTCTTGTTTGGAGACACACCTGGCTAAAACTGCTCTTTCCTTCTCTGGCATCATCCGGTACAACTCCCCACCAATGATTTGGTAAGAAATCGCTCTTCTTGCCATCTTCACCCGCTGGGCACGTTCTTCTGGCACAATGCCATTTTTGAAGTCGATGATCAGTTGGCGCCAATCTGGCTCAAAAGGCCCTTGCTCATCTTCAATCATGTTTGCTTCTAGAACGGCTTCTCTGTCTTTGGGCTGCTTCCTCCCAGGCAGAAGATGCCTGTGCTTCACAACAATTTCAAGCATACCTTTCGGTGGTAGCTTGATGGCAGAAGCCAGTTTGGCCAATGCGTCGTCTTGGGAATTTTGCCCTCGCCGGACGTGTTCTATGCTGAAGAGATAGAACTCCTGTGACAAGTGGGTGGCCTTCGTGTGGTACGGCACCAGCTCCAACTTGCGGACTTCGAAGACACCCAGTATCTGTCGGATGACTAGCATGGAGTCCCCGAACACCTGTATGCATTGTATGCCCATGTGGAGGGCAACTTGGAAACCGACGACAAGTGCCTCATACTCGGCCTCGTTGTTGGTGTAGATTCCCGTGAGGGAGCATGATTCATGGAGAACCCCGCCATCAGGGCTGAGAAGCATGACTCCCGCGCCTGCCCTACTTTCGATTTTCCCCAACATTTTCTTTTCAGTTCTGGCGGCCCCGTCGAAGAAGATCTGCCAAGGCTTGATATCAACACGCTGGACTTCTTGTACCAAGTCGTGTAGCGTCTCCTCGTCCCGAAGTTGGAAGTTGAGAGGAGAGTTGGCTGGAACGGGGTGAGCATGCTAGAAAATCAGACATACCTTGGCCTTTGATCACCCTGAGAGGAACATACTAGATGTCGTACTCCATGAGCATCAGTGCCCACTTCCCAAGTCGCCCGGTTGGCACAGGCTACTTCAACAAATGCTTCAGAGGGTCAACCTTGGATATAAGGTTAACCTCGTGTGCTAGTAGATAATGCCTCAGCTTCTTGGCGGCAAAGACGAGGGCCAAACATGTATTTTCCATCGGAGAGTATTTATGCTCGGGCCCGACCAATATTCTACTCAGGTAGTATAAAGGTTGCTCCTTTCCTTCAACATTCTCTTGGGTGAGCATTGCCCCCAGAGAGTCTTCCATTGCTGTGACATAAAGAATCAATGGTTGGCCTCGAACTGGTGCCCCCAGAACAGGGGGGTTGAGGAGATACTGCTTCAAGCCGTCAAGGGCAGCTTGACACTCATCATCCCATCGGAATGGAGCTCCTTTCTTTGCAAGTCTGGAGAAGGGCTGACATCTCCCAGACAGATTGGCAATGAAATGCCGGATATAAGCCAATTTTCCCTGTAGGGATCTTAACTCTTTTATGTTTCGGGGAGGAGGCAAACTTTGGATTGCTTCAATCTTCTCTGGGTTGATTTTGATCCCCCTGTAACGGACTATAAAGCCCAGGAACTTGCCACTGGAAACACCAAAGGCGCACTTCATTGGATTCATTTTTAAGTTGTACTGTTGAAGTCTCTTGAAGACCTTCCTCAAGTGTAATAAATGGTCCTGCCGAGACTTAGTTTTGACTACCAAGTCGTCAACGTAACATTCGACCATGTCATGAAGCATAGTGTCTAAAATCTTCGTCATCACCCTCTGGTAGGTGGCACCTGCATTCTTCAAGCCGAAAGGCATTCTCTTGTAGTTGAAAATTCCCTTGGGTGTCCGGAAGGCCATGAAAACCTTGTCCTGGGCGGACATCAAAATCTGATTGTAGCCTGACGACCCATCCATGAAGGACAGCGCTTCATGCCCCATAGTTATGTCAACCATGTTTTCGGGGATTGGCAAGGGGAAATCGTCCTTAGGATATGCCTGATTGAGGTCCCTGTAGTTGATGCAGACTCTGATCTGCCCATTCTTTTTCTTGACGGGAACGATGTTTGCCAACCAGACAGGGTTGCATGGCTCAATGAAGTCCACCTCCCTAAGCTTGTCCACTTCAGCATTTACTTTGATTTCTAGCTCTTCCCGCATTCGCCGCTGCGCCTGTTTCACCGGCCTGGCGTTGGGTAGGATGGCCAAGTTATGGACTGCCACATCTGGGTTCAATCCTAGCATTTCTCTGTAGGTCCAGGCAAAGCAGTGCTTGAACTCCTGGAGAAGGGCCTGATATTGGGCCCTCTCCTCTTCGGTCAATAGGGCACTGACAAAGGTTGGTTGCGGATCCTGCTCCGTGCCGAGGTTGATCTTGAGTAGGTCATCGACTATCGCTTGGCCACCGTCTTCAATCTGATCCGGAGCTAGTCATAGATCGACGAACTCGGGGAGTACTATAAGCTCAGCTGCTGACTCAGAGTCGTTGTCCGGACTCAGAGTCGGGTGGTCAACCTGTTGGCAAGGTCCATCAAGGGTAGAAGTCAGATTTCCAGGCTCCTCATCTTCCTGTACATTCACCATATTCACTGCATAGTGGACCGGTGCCTTGTAGTCTAAATTGTAGGCCACGTCGGGGTGTTTTCTGGTGGATTTGTGGTTTCCCTGCGGGTAACACATATCGTGGAAGGCGCGGGCCTTTTTCCAGGATTGCTTCTGAGGAATACCCATCTTCCGGTACATTTGAATGATTCCGGGGGCTACGCCCGGGGAGGGTTGGATGGTGACTGAATAAGAGTCGAAATGCTCATGCCAGTCGAGCTCCTCCTGGACTCGCTTCTGGGTAGGCTTAACCCCATGCATAATATGATTAGGCTTGTTAGGGTAACGAACCTGAAATATGGAGAGTTTCTCAACTGTCTGGAGCTCTCGCTCCCCTGCTAGTCATAGCAAACCGTGGGGCATGCCGATACTCTCCTCAATCTCTCTCGTGATGGAGTTGGCATTGTAGATGACTGGTCTGGTTCCTTTCCTGTATGACTATGTCTTTGGGCCTTTAGTCTTCAGGGAGAGTTTGAACATCTGAGCTCTGACCTGATCTACTTCGATTTCTGCTTCGGCGGGAGTCTCTTCCCCCATCTTCTCTTTGCCTTTGCTAACTGGGGACTTCATCGACCCGGTCTGGAAGTATGGTATGGCATCAGCCAAGTGGCACTCTGCAACTTAGAATGGGGCATGGTCGCTTCGACTCTACACTGCTCACCATCCCTGGAGTATTTGACACACTGGTGCAATGTTGATGGCACGACACCGTTGGCATGGATCCACGGCCGTCCCATGAGTGCTTTATATGTGGTGTCGTCATCAATAATATAGAAGGTGGTCTTAGAAACTAGCCCTCCAATGTCTAGCTCCACCTCCACTCACTCGAGTGCTTCTTCTGAATTTTGATTAAATCTGGAGATAGTGAATCCGGGGGCTTTCTGTAGGTGCCAAGAAGAGTGCTCTGAATGTCTTCATCGGCATAAGGTTACATGCCGAATCAGCATCAATTATGATGCGGTTCATTTCATGTCCGTTGACGGACCCTTTCATGAACAAAGCCCGGTTGTGGAACGGGGCTGGAAAGACCATATCTTCCTCTGTGAAGGTCACGGGAGGAACCTGGGTACCTTGAATTTCGGTGACTTGTGCCTCAAATACTTCGGGCTGCTGCATTACAGCAATCAATGCCTCCCAAAGTTCTTGACAGAGAGAGAGGGCCTCCTAGACACTAATGCGTACTGGGAGACGTCTGATCTTCGCCAGTAGCTTGTCATCCACCTTCCGCTTGGCCTCCGGTAGTGATGGAAGCGGAGTGGAATAAGGCAGGTCTGTAGTGACAAAGAGCTGTGAAGGGCTTGGGCCCTCGTCTTCGTCTTGAGGCGGCACTGGCTGCGGTTGGCTCTGTTGTGCTTCCACCTGGGCTTCAGTGTCTTTCTGGACATTGGGGCGCGCAGTGGGCGGCGCGGTGCTAGTGTTGGGGAGATCCCGAATGTTGACCGAGTTACCCTTGTGTGACTGCTGGCGTGGAGGCTGCCTGACAATGGGAGCGGGTACGGGGCCAGGCTCCTCATCTCTGAGATAAATGACTCGACCAGGGTTAGATTTCTGCCCTCCTTGCTGGCGCTGGTTCTTCTTGTTTTCCTTTATCTAGTAGACAAGCTCGGCACGCAAGCCTGGCCTCGAAGGGCGCTGTTTGTTATAGGAGCTCGAGGGAGCGAAGTTCACCATATTGCAGGAGAACACTTGGAAGTGGTTCCTAAGTGCCTCCAAGTCGGGTTCATGTTCATCTAATCGCCATAACTCGGAAACTTGGGCTTCTGTGGCCCTGTCACCAATGGTGACCCTCTGCTCAAGGATGTTGAGGCGATGAGTGAGGTCGTGGTATCTAATCCACTCAGCCCAGGAAGTAAATTCCATCGATGTCGGCAGGCCCACGAGTTGCTTTGGGGCGCATCCCTCCAACTGGCTTCTCATTTTCTGTAGCTTCTGGCGAGGGGTCGGCCTCTGAGGCCCTAACACCCTAGCAACTCTCCACGTCTGCTGTCGGAATCGTGCCTCAGCCTCGATGTTCATTTGGATTAGCTCCTGGGGGAGCCTCTCATAACAGGAAAAATAATCTGGTCTAGAGGGTCTGTGAGACACATCTCTAGCTCCAGTCTTCTTGATGGCTTTAGTCTTTGAGGTGACGTTGATAACACAGGAGGAGCCGGCCGGCTCTATCCTGACATGGGGTCGCGGCGGGTAGACCGAGTAACGGCCTATTCTCAAAACTCTGCCCCTAATCAACTCTTCCAAGCTCTTCTTTACAGTACGACAATCTTCAACGGCATGGGAGTAGGTATGGTGATACCCACACCCTTCCCTGGGGAAAGACATAATATGGTATTCCCTCCCTGGGCATGGCTCGATTAGACCCTCTCTGGCGGCCTTCTCGAACAGTTGTCGAGTCATCAACTGAGGGAAGGAGTAACACGTGTAAGTGTAGTATCGCCAGCGCTTCCTCTAGGGAGACCCTGGCGGACGTCTCTCTGACACTGCACGGGAACGGTCAGAGGGGGCTTCAGATTCAATGCCACGCCTGTAGTATTCGCCCTGATTGTTGTAAATATCATGGGGTTTCTTGTCTGTTTGCCGTGATCCTGCGACTGATGTCTCAGAGGGCCATGGGGGCTGTCGTGGCCGGCAAACTTCCTCAAAAGTAACCTCGCCAGTCAAGATGTTGGCGAGATTAGCCAAGGTTGCAGTGATATCGGCCTCCAGGAGGGTGCATCGGACCCAGAATCCCTCCAGCATTGCGGCGAAGTTGGAGGCCATTTGGTGTGCCGAAGGGTGCAGAACTGGTCCTTGCCGTAGGCGAGGTCCGCAGGGAGACGATCTGTGCTGGGGAAGCTGCTAAGGCTGTGCCAACCGATGATGCGGAGACTGTGCTCCTATTACCTGATAACGTGCCATCCTAGGGCGTTTGGGCCTGGAGCCTGCGTGTCGGTGATGCACCACGTTGACGGCGAAGTTTGTCTGTTGTCGGGCGCTCTGGTGCGGCTAGGGCAGCTGAACTAGCCGATTACCCAAGTTGAAAACTTTATCTTGTATCATCTTCTCTGCCAAGTCCTTGAACTGGTAGCAGTCCTCGATGACGTGCCCCAACAGTCGATGGTAGGGGCAGTAGTTGGCTTCATTACTCCTCTTGGCGTTGTCAGGGCGGCGGCTGGCAGGCAGGCTAATGAGGTCGATTTGCATACAGACCTCAAAGAGCTTGCGTGTGTAATCTCGCGTGAAGGAGTAAGGCTTCTGGGTGCACTCCTCCCACGTTGGTCTTGGAGGGATATTGACAGGCTTCCAAGGAGGGGGCACTGTGGTGGCTCTCTCACTTCCCCTGTTAACATTCTTAGAAGGTGAGGCAACATCAATAGTGTTTACCTCTCTTGAAGCTGGTTGCTTGTCTTTGAAAGGCCTCGGGCGGACGATGGCGGTCGTCGGATGGCTGTAGTAGAAATGCTCGATGTCGGCCACCGTGATGTTGAGGTCGTCGAAGGTCTGGATCCTGGTACCCAGCACCTTCTTCTGGATGTCGGGTCGAATCCCTCTCTTGCACAGAGCCACCGCCTCCTCAGCGAGGGGTGGGTTGGCACACTTCATGCAGACATTGCGCCATCGTCGGATGTAGTCTACAGCGGTCTCGTTGCGCCCCTGCGTTATTGTTGCAAGCTCGACCAAGGTGTGTGGCGCTCGGAGAAGCTGAATCGTTCAACAAACTTCCGCTGCATGTCAGCGACGGAGTTTGGCTTGAGCTTTGAGTACCATTCGAAAGCTGTCCCGGTAAGGGTGGTGGCAAAATACTTTAGGAGGTATGACTCGTTGTAAGCCAAATCTCCCATGTGGGCAAAGTACAACGCCAAATGCTCTCTCGAGGACCCCCACCCATCGAACTTGGAGCACTTGGGAATTTTGGAAACGTCCTGTGGGAGCCGGACGTACTGGTGATGCAGCGGGTACGGGATCTGGTAGAGGCCCATGACATTGTGCCCCTCGTCATGCTAGGCAAGGCGCGTGGCAATCAGCTGATCAATAACGGCCCGCTGAGCTGGGTCCAAAGGTTCCTACAGAGGTGGTGGGAGAGGCTAATAGTGTTGTCCCTCAAAGGTGTCATCATGGGCTGGCGGTCTTGGGACCGATGGTTGGGGCATGACTAGGAGCGGCGATAGCAGCGGCGTATCCACTCGTGCCAAATGAGGGTCCCTAGAGACCTCATCTTCTTCTAGTTCATAAACCTACTGGGGGCGTAAGAATCCCGCATTGGCTATAAGAGCTCTTAGTCGTTGGTTCCCTCTTTCTAGATCTTCAACTGTAGGCGTGGGAGGCGCGTCATCTGGCTGTTCCTGTTGAACAGGCTCATTGTCAGCTTTCTGGGTCCTTTCGGTGATTGCAGCCGATTCTTGGGCTGTATCGGCATGGGTCCAGGGTTTTTCTCGGACGGTGGTCCGGGATGCCTCAGGCACGTCTTCGGGCAAATTGCCCTTTGACATGACAAGGCTGACAAAGTTCCGTTGTGTCGGAACTCCATTGATAAGATCATACCTTACGGGAGGTGGGGCCTCCAATGCATTGCCGGCCTGGTGCCGGTAGTTGTTGTCGGATCTTCCAGGGCGATGCCCCCATTCCTTATTTTGGGCAAAATATGCCCCCTGCTCGGAGGACAGAGGCAGGAGTCCATCCTGGAACGATCGGGCGGACCCGAACGGCGGAGCCCGCAGGGCCAGGCCGTGCCCCCGGTTGATTAGGGGATGTAGGAGACCACACTCTTCAGCATGTTCGGGTGCCAGTGGAGACTTCCCCATAATGGCCAGGACAGGGTGTCCCTGAGCCGGACGAGCGGTCCCAGTGTGGGAGTGCATGCCATGAATGTTGGGGCAAACAACTCGCCATTCCTTCCTCGGTGGAGTCGCAAGGTGACGCGGCATCTGGTTCCCTATACAGGGAAGATGCCCCCCATGCTTAAAGTTAGCCGGAGTTAGGCTAGCACCAGAAGGCCTCCCTCCGTCGCGGATGGCCAGAGGCCTAACAGTAAGTGGTAAGTCCTCAATTCGGTCATTTCTCCTGAGTAGGGTCAACGCCGAAAATTTATTGTGCAGCGGTAGTGCCCCCAGTGATGACGTCGGCAGGATGTTCCTTTTGAAGTCGGTCGGAGTCTTGACGACGTCGGCCGGATGCTCGAAGCAGCATTTGAGATTTTCGGCGTCGGGGCCGTGGCGGGAAACATAGCGGCGCCAAGCCTTCTTGATGGTGGTCGGCCCAGGCGTGGGACCCACAGCGGGGGTGCCCCCACTCGGAACCAAAGGTTGTGCCGGCGGCGGTGGCAGTGGCAATGGAGTCTCAGTCGGTGGAGCGGCAACGAGCTTGACCGCCTCCTACTCCGCGGCCAGCACCTGGAGCAGTGGATGCATGACTTCGGGCTCCACGATCAGCTTCTCCGGCATTGCCCCGAGCCGGTCGGGGTACAGCACAGTCTTCGAGAAGCCTCCAAAGGAGATGGTAGGCGTGACGGAGCCGATACATCGCTGTTCAACGTAGGCTTGGGAAAAGCGAACCCCGCTGTCAATTTCCATGAGTCCTGTTGAAAATGAAAACAACTCGATCAAATGCAAAGAGTGTTTTGTTTAGGTTCTTTTGAATTGAAGATAGTGAATGTGCACATCTCCAGGTTGTCACAATGGAGAGATGAAAGGAGAGAAATGTCCCACCGGACGTGCCATTTGTGTGAACCTCTTTTCTTATGCGTCTGTTCTTTTGAAAGAAAGACATCTCCGAACTTATCTAGGAAAATAGATGATACCTAAAATATTAGGTAGTCCAGTGATAGTTTAAAAAATATTAGAACCGAGGTTCGGGTTCTTTGAAATTTTCATTTTTTACCCTTCTTCGCCGGATGGTGCAAGTATCCGGCGTTAGCTTACACCGAGCAATGGCTCGAACTCCTTTGATTAACCGTCGCGGCAACCTGTTTTTGTGGAGACATGCACATCCACAAAAAGTAAAGAACTCAAAAGGGCAGCGGCCTTTTGGGTCCGATGAGATGCAAACCGATTTGTTCTGGTTTGTTTTATTTGTTTGTTGGTTGACTTGAAAGTCGGTTGTGAGGGTTTGAGTTTGAATCAATTGTTTTAATTGATTTGGTTTTGTTGTTTTGGTTTAGTTTTGATTTGTTTAATTTTGGACTTGATTATTTCAAGTTTCTGTTTTGTTTTCAGTTTTGATGTGCCTAAGGTTTTAAGCAGTTTTGGTATTTGTTGTTTGGTTGGTTTATTGGATTTCCATATTTCTGATTTTTATGGTTTTGAGTTGTTTTTGATCGATTTTTTGAATGTTTGGAATGTTAATTGTTTGGTTTCTTTAAAAAAAAAGGGTGAATCTTTGTCATTTGTTTAAGCAAGGTTTGGTGTCTTTTGAATGGATTTTTTTTTAGATTGCCAAAAATCAGATTTTTCATATTTGGTTGAAGTTAGTTGGAATCTGTGTTTGTTTGCAGATTGCTTAAATCTGGTTTTTGGTGTTGACAGATTTGATTAAAAATCGGAAATTTATGTGTTTTGGGTGTAACTGAAATCTGATTTTTACCGAAGGACTGATTTGAGATTCCGCCGAGCCACAAAGGAGCTGGAGTGTGATTGCCAAAGAGGGCAAGGAAGCTGGCCACAAAGGGGCTTACTTGAGGGAATTTGGATGGGATTAAAACAGACCTAACTGGGGTTTTCACCCGGACCCAAGAGAGAATCCCATCTTGGGCTGAAATGGGCCGGCTCAGGCCTGCACAAGGTGCATTTCAACCGGGACAGATTTCATCATTTTTTTTAGGCCAGCAAAGGGGCTGTGCTGAATGGGGCCACAGAGGGACTGCTTGCTGCAGGTTTTAGGAGTAGGTTTTCTGGGTCTGCTTAGTGGGCCTGCAAGGGGGCTGGAATTGGGTCTCAAAGGGACCTTTTTGTGGGCTTGGATAAAGACCAGGAAATGGGCCTGTTTGTGGGCCTGGTTTAGGACTACTCCTGGTCTACGGGTGGACCGAGCAGGCCTGCTTTGGGACCTGAGCTGGGGAGTGTTCGACGCCTGCAGATGGGCCTGCTCAGGTTGCTGAATGTGGGTTGGCCAGACCTGGATTGGAGGGGGAAGGAACCAAATAGGGAGTAAAAGAAAGACCTACGAGAAGGTCTGCAAATGTGGCAGGGGAATCCCATTTCAGAACCTGATTTGTTTTGTTTATTTCCAGATTGTTTGAAAGACCGGTTTGCTTGTTTTAGGCTTATTTCAATTCTATTTTTTTTTGTTTTCTGTTGAACTTTCAGATTTGTCCATATTGCCTTTTTGTTTGGAGGTTTGCATCACACCCGGCCTGTTGGGCCGCCAATCGGTGCCCATTCTCATGCATCTCAAAGTTGACATAGAAGATCACTTTCATTTCATATGTGATGAAGTACAATGATGTAATAAAAGATAGGCAATTCTTCCCCCAACATGGGTTCTTCACCAATTCTGGAAAATTTCGGCATTACGACGACATGCCGGTCATGTCCAGCTTAGTGAAGTTTTACCCATCCAAAATAGCCAGCCTTAGCTTAGCCATATTGGGGGAAGGATTGCCGGCTATGGGAAGCCGTCCAAGGTTGGAGTCCCCGCGAAGGGTGGAGCTCCTTAATTTAATATTACTTTCACATTCTGAATTTTTATTTGTTCATTTTTGGAACGAGGCCATGGAGGCCAGTTCGATTTCATCAGCGTTCCGAGCCGGCCTTCAATCTTCATAGGCCCACCGGGCCTGTCTTGGACTGTTTTGGGCCGGAAGGGCCTGCTGGGGTGCTGCTGCACTGCTGGAGCTGCCTGGTTGGACCAACTTGGAAGGCCACCCGACTGTGCCCTTGGCCCGTTGGACAGTTTCCAAGGGGTGCCGGGCCGTCACCTTCAAGTCGGCCCACATTCAAACCGCTGTCCACCGCTTCATTTCACCTCTGCAGAACCTGTTTTGGGAGTTTTCTCCTCTGCTGCAGCGGCATGGAGTGTGGGCAGAAGAGGCTGAAAATGACCTATTTTTGGGACTGCTCAAAGGGGCAACTTCGGACCTGTTTTGGCTTGCACAAGGGGCAATGGAACAGGGGCATGTGAAGGTGCTCCAAAAGGAACCAAAATAGGATAGGAAGGGTGATGCGGGACGGAAAGGGAGGTGCCGCCATCCCGGTGCGCGTCGGCGGGCCCGAGGAGGATGCACCGAGCTGATGGGGTGCTGAACCGGACCGAAGCCAAGCCGAACCGAACTGAACCGCTTCGAATCAGGCTGGTAACTGCTGAACCGGTCCAAAACGACCTTGAACCGGCCTAAAAGGGCCTAAACCGGGGTCAAACAGGCCTGAACCGGGTCAAAACTCACTGAACCGGCCCTGAACCGGCCTCTGGATGGGTGAACCGGGCCTGAACCGGCCTGAACCGGCCCCTGGAGCGTCGAACCGGCCCTGAACCGGCGGTCTGGGCTCTGGACCGGGTTGAACCGGTCGATCCACGCTGGACCGAGCTGCCTGCGGACCGGACCGGGGGGGGGCTTGAGCCGGCGTGCGAACCGGCGGCGTGGGCGAGCTCGGCCGGTTGCGTGGCCGGCCGCGACTTACCCCGCGGGGGGTCGTGGCAACGCGGAGTGTAGCCGCGCGACCGAGCGACTAATACCCCGGAGGGGGGTCGTGGCGTGCCGCGGCGAGCCGGCCCGAGAAGAGAGAGAGAGAGAGGGCGGTGGCCGCGGGGTCGTGGCGCCTCCTCGGTGCGCCCGACGGCTGAACGGGGGCTCGTCTTCGTCGTCCTCGAGCGCGGCGGTGTCCGGCGGTCGCGGCGGCCTCGACGGCGGCGGGAACGGAGGGGGGGACCTCGGCAGCAGCGGCCGGAGACTCCGACGGCGCCGCCTCGTCCTTCTCTTCTCTCCCCCTTCGTCGTCGTCGGCTAGCTTCGCCGGAAATGGGCTCGCTCGCGGGCTCTTCGACGGTCGACGGAAACGGGGTTGGGGTCCGAGCTCGCGGCGGCTCAATAGGAGGGAAGGGGGTTCGGGGAGGCTCCGTGGGAGGCCAAAGGCCCTGTGAAAGGGGTGCTCGTGGGTAGGGGTGGCGTCTAGAGGAGGTGGTGGTCGGTTAGGGCACCCGCGGGTGCGGACGGAACCGGAACAGGGGGGGGGTCTGTCGCAGGGACTTCCCGGCGGGGGGGGTTCCAGCAGGGGAAGGGGGTCCGTGGAGGGGTGAAGGGGCTGCTGTAGGGGTCGAGGGGAGGTGAGGGACTGAGGTGGGAGGGTCCGGACGGACCTAGGGCAGGATCTCGACGAAGGCGTCGACGGAGGTCGGAAATAGGACGGGATAGGGGAAGAAGAGGTACCGGACCTAACTCCGGAGGTGGGGAAGAACACCGGGAAGGGGAGGGGAGAACCGGGAGCACCCGGAGGTGAGGGAACGACGCCGACGTCGTCGGAGGGAAACAGGGGGGGGGGACGGGAGGAGCTTCTCCTTGGCTTCAAACATCCATCTCTATCTTTCATTCAAAGACTTGGGCTCTTTAAATAGAGCTGGACATTACAAGATGGACCTCTAAAAACCCTAATTACATATATGTCCTCTAAAGGACTAAAATAAAAAGAAGGATTCAATGGACTCTAAATACTCAAATAAAATGCATAAAAATAAAAATCTAATACTACGAAATAAAAGAAATAAATACGTCGTCTCCTCAAGACCCGGAAGACGCTATCTCCAAACAAACGGACGATCCGGTCCGTACCGGTCCCCATCATTCTCCCCCGGTTGCGAAAAACTCGTCCTCGAGTTTTGTAGTGCCGTATGATCAACATGGTCACTACTGAAATTGAGGACGGCGGTAGTGCAGCTCGGGTGATGATGAAGCGGGACCGGGAAGCTCCAAGGTAACCGCAGAAGGTGACCCAGACGGTGTCGTAAGTGCTGTCAAGCTCCAGGTCTGGGTACTCTATCGAGTCAACTATGCGCGGATCCTCTGGAACAGCCTCGGTGGTCAGCTCTGTCAGCAGCTCCATAACCTGTGCTGTCAACTCGGTCAGGATGGCTCGATCGGTCTCAGCCTCGACAAGGTGTCGCTGCTCTGTCGTCAGCTCAAACAGTAACACTGTAAGCTGCTCAGTCAGCTCAACCTCGATGGCTCTGTCTGCCTCGGCATCGATGGTGCACTGCTGCTCGTACTCTGCGGCAAGCTCTGGACTGGCCTCATAAGCTACCTCGATAAGCGTGTCAGGCTGCTCCTCAGGCACAGGCCACTGGGCGTAAGTGTTGCCGATACAGATCGGCTCTCTCAGTGCTCTGTACTCTTTGGGCCGCAAGGTAAGCTCTCGAGCGAATGTGTCCAAATCTGCCTGCCGATCAGCTAACCACTCTGAACCCAGGATGAGACAGTGCCCGTAGGGAACTATCTCGCACCAGGCATCTTCTACGTACCGCACTGTCCATGGTCTAAGTCGGCCTCTGACAATACGAGCAAACTGGATATAAGCTCGACCATCCTCGACCACCTGATAATCTGGAGCGATCAACTCGAAAAGAGACTGCGAGATGACGCTGCATGAAGAGCTGGACAGAAATGCTGTGGTATGCACCTCCACCGGTAATGTGATGTCGAAGCTGAAATGTCGATGTCCCGCGCAATGTAAGGATCCCGACTCGTGGAAACAAGTCGGCGCCGGCTCTGATACCAAACTGATGCGGGACGGAAAGGGAGGTGCCGCCATCCCGGTGCGCGTCGGCGGGCCCGAGGAGGATGCACCGAGCTGATGGGGTGCTGAACCGGACCGAAGCCAAGCCGAACCGAACTGAACCGCTTCGAATCAGGCTGGTAACTGCTGAACCGGTCCAAAACGACCTTGAACCGGCCTAAAAGGGCCTAAACCGGGGTCAAACAGGCCTGAACCGGGTCAAAACTCACTGAACCGGCCCTGAACCGGCCTCTGGATGGGTGAACCGGGCCTGAACCGGCCTGAACCGGCCCCTGGAGCGTCGAACCGGCCACCGAACCGGCGGTCCGGGCTCTGGACCGGGTTGAACCGGTCGATCCACGCTGGACCGAGCTGCCTGCGGACCGGACCGGGGGGGGGCTTGAGCCAGCGTGCGAACCGGCGGCGTGGGCGAGCTCGGCCGGTCGCGTGGCCGGCCGCGACTTACCCCGCGGGGGGTCGTGGCAACGCGGAGTGTCGCCGCGCGACCGAGCGACTAATACCCCGGAGGGGGGTCGTGGCGTGCCGCGGCGAGCCGGCCCGAGAAGAGAGAGAGAGAGAGGGCGGTGGCCGCGGGGTCGTGGCGCCTCCTCGGTGCACCCGACGGCTGAACGGGGGCTCGTCTTCGTCGTCCTCGAGCGCGGCGGTGTCCGGCGGTCGCGGCGGCCTCGACGGCGGCGGGAACGGAGGGGGAACCTCGGCAGCAGCGGCCGGAGACTCCGACGGCGCCGCCTCGTCCTTCTCTTCTCTCCCCCTTCGTCGTCGTCGGCTAGCTTCGCCGGAAATGGGCTCGCTCGCGGGCTCTTCGACGGTCGACGGAAACGGGGTTGGGGTCCGAGCTCGCGGCGGCTCAATAGGAGGGAAGGGGGTTCGGGGAGGCTCCGTGGGAGGCCAAAGGCCTGTGAAAGGGGTGCTCGTGGGTAGGGGTGGCGTCTAGAGGAGGTGGTGGTCGGTTAGGGCACCCGCGGGTGCGGACGGAACCGGAACGGGGGGGGGTCCGTCGCGGGGACTTCCGGCGGGGGGGGGGGTCCCGGCGGGGGAGGGGGGTCCGTGGAGGGGTGAAGGGGCTGCTGTAGGGGTCGAGGGGAGGTGAGGGACTGAGGTGGGAGGGTCCGGACGGACCTAGGGCAGGATCTCGACGAAGGCGTCGACGGAGGTCGGAAACAGGACGGGATAGGGGAAGAAGAGGTACCGGACCTAACTCCGGAGGTGGGGAGGAACACCGGGAAGGGGAGGGGAGAACCGGGAGCACCCGGAGGTGAGGGAACGACGCCGACGTCGTCGGAGGGGAACATGGGGGGGACGGGAGGAACTTCTCATTGGCTTCAAACATCCATCTCTATCCTTCATTCAAAGACTTGGGCTCTTTAAATAGAGCTGGACATTACAAGATGGACCTCTAAAAACCCTAATTACATATATGTCCTCTAAAGGACTAAAATAAAAAGAAGGATTCAATGGACTCTAAATACTCAAATAAAATGCATAAAAATAAAAATCTAATACTACGAAATAAAAGAAATAAATACGTCGTCTCCTCAAGACCCGGAAGACGCTATCTCCAAACAAACGGACGATCCAGTCCGTACCGGTCCCCATCAAAGGGTAGCCACAAAGGGGCTGTTTTGAGCAGGAGAAATGAGGATCTGCCCGGAGTAGACTTGGCCCATCGGACGGTCTCCAAGAATCCCCGGGTCATCCACCCTCACCTAGGGCTCTAATAGGTGCCACAAAGGGGCTGTTTTGAGCAAGATAAATGAGGATCCGCCCGGAGTAGACTTGGCCCGTCGGACGGTCTCCAAGAATCCCCGGGTCATCCACCCTCACCTAGGGCTCTAATAGGTGCCACAAAGGGGCTGTTTTGTGACCTGTTTTGGGGTCTGTTGGATGGGCTGAACAGGTCCTGAATTGGACTAGGCAAGGGCCAGGTTTTGGGCCTGATATGTAGGCTCGGACTGGGCCAGTAGAAGGGCCAGTAGGTGGGCGGTTATGGCCCTGACAGAAGGTCTGGGAATGGGGCTTGTTTTAGGCACCTGTGTAGGGAGTGTTCGGCTGAACCAAGGGGTCTGCCGATGACTGAAATGGTCTACATGAAGGGCTGGATTTCTGGGCTTGGAAAGAAAGTACAAAGCAGTCCATATCAGGGTGATTTGACTAGGCCGAAATGAGGCATTTTTCTGCTGACAGGGCAGAGGGGGGGGGGGGCGCTGAAGATGGCCGCTAGAACAGATAGAAAAGGAGCCCTCAGAGGGCTACTTAATAAGCATACGTATATTGCCTCCTTCCTACCTTGTCTTCTTCTTCCCTTCTTCTTCTTCTTCTCTTCTTCTCCTTGGTCGCAGGCAGCAGGTGGCAGCAGGGGCAGCAGGATGAAGGCTCAAACCAGCAGCCTGGCAGCGTCTTCAGCAGCCTCTCCTGTCAGGCTGGCACACCCCTCCTCTTATAGAGAGTGAAGGGGAGATGAAAAGCCAACAGGTGGGCTTGTACGCAGGTCTCTTGGCCTCCCTTTGGAGGTTACACCATTAAACTGAATTTATTGATTGTCTGTCCCTTGGCCTCCCCCCAGCCTTGACCTGACCGATGGGATGATGTGGCAGTAGGTTGTGCGCAGGATAGAGGTGAACCGGCAGGTGCTGACATGGCTGATGCTGACGTGGCAGGTGCTGACGTGGCAGTGTTGACATGGCAGGTGCTGGTATGGCAGATGCTGATGTGGTAGGTGCTGACATGGCAGATGCTGACGTGGTAGTGCTGCCATGGCAGGTGTTGGCATGGCGGATGCTGATGTGGCAGGTGCTGACATGGCAGATGTTGACGTGGCAAGTGCTGATGTGGCAGGCCCTGTTCACACTTGGCCGCAGGTGGGCCTGGTTTCCTGGGCCAGCAGAGGCTTCGGGTGGGCGTGGTTTCTAGGCCAGCAGGAGGCTGCAGGTGGGCCTAGTTTCTGGGCCAGCAGGAGGCTGCAGCCCAAGCCTACTGTAGGCTGCGCACAGGGCCTGATTAGGGGCTGAATTGGCTCAATTACAGGCCAGCTAATCAAGGCCCCTATTGGGGTGTACAATTAGGTTCAATTGTGGCTGATTTGTGGGCCGTTAGCCCAGCTCTCAAGTCTACCCATTTGTTTCTCCTTTTTTAAAAAAAAATGTGTACGCCAACAATACCCTACTATTCTCTCTAGGAAGACTTGATAAATACATCAATTTAAGACTTTTACTCTTGTTACAGTCGATTAGAGGGCTGATAGTTAATAAGGATAAGTGTAAGCTCGTCAATATCAATCTCTATGAGTTTCAACAAGAGCAATTACAGGGTGTGTTCAATATGCCATGGACTACTTTCCCAATTAAGTACCTTGGGCTACCCTTGTCTGATAGGGGTACTAGCCGCAAGAGTTGGTAGTGTATTGTCCACAAGTTCGAAAGGAAACTTCAGAGATGGAAAGGTAGGATGTTACCTTCAGGGAGGAGATGATTATTATGCAAGTCAGTATCAAGGTTTGCCATCTCGGATCTCGACTTCGTCTTGGTGGGTGAAAGAGAAGAGATCTCGAAGAAATCTCAGAAAAATCTCAAGAGATTGAATCTCAAATTCTCAGATCAAAATGTATATACGTAATATATATAAAGTGACAAACATAACATAATATATTATAAAGATAGAAGTACATCAGTGAATTTACATACAATACATGAAAATAAATAACACAACATCTTTACACACCAATTGTGTGAATGAACAATCACAAAACACACTCATTACCAAACTCCACTCTCACACCAACTGTGTGAATGAATAATAAGAAAACACTCTCAATACCAACTGTAGACACGCCAAATTGGCTTGATTCGGAGCACCAGACTCTTATTCCAGAGGCGATATCTTTTATCCGACCGTTATCTGCTCTGGATTACCTCGTGGACATAAGCTAAGGACATTGGTGGAGCCCCTTGTGAGATGAGAATGGACCGAAGATTTCCGGAATAATGCCGTAACCTTCAAGCGAGAGCCGCTCGTGAACCATAAAAACACGAGGCCTGCTCGATGACCGACCTTGAATGGTCCATAATTGAAGGTCTCGGGAGTCCCGCATGTGTTCCGTAACATTCAAGATTTCTGAGAAGTCATTTCGGTAGGCGTCGGTCAATGACGGCTTTCGTTATGGCTTTTTCGATCTGCGCTGACACGGCTATCCCGGACCATGTATTAGGCTTTTCCGGTCATCACCGGGTCTTTTCGTGTCATCCGGGTCGATTCTAGCCGTATATTTTATCAACCGGGGCTATACGGCCATTTCGGTCAATTTTAGGGTTTCGCGGCTTTTACGGCTTTCGATTCACGTTTACCGGGTTAATCTCAGATTTTTCGATGACTTCGGGTTGTCCGATCGGACCGGACTTGTTCGGTCATCATTTTAAGTCATCCCGAGTTGACCCGAGATTTATCGACCGGAACCGTGCTATTTCGGATCTTCGCCCCGGGTTTCGGCTTTCCGCAAGACGGTAAACCGGTAGAAATCCCCGTGCGAACATCTCGGGAGTCATGCCGGCTGGTTTACCGACTTGAGGAGGTGCGGGTGAAGGCACTCTTTCCAACGCGACAAACGGGAGCCGAATCGGACATCCCATTTGCAAGATACGGCTCGCAAAACACACGCGCAGGAGAGAGAGTGTACCGCGCCCCCGCTCTGCTTGAAAGTGGAGGGCGCTCCCTGCGCGCCCTCAACCCGGGGGCGCGCCCTGCGCGCCCTCAAACTGGGGGCGCGCCCTGAGCGCCCCCGGTTCCTTTGAAAAGCGGGGGCGCGGTCAGTTTCCTTAAATCGCAAATTACCCCGATTAGCACCTTCTAAATCGGATTTTTGGAAGGATTCGACGGAGGATTTTCGATTATTTGTACCGCGCCCCCAGTTCGGGGGCGCGTTACGTATGTCAAGTCGATTTTTAGCAATTTCCGGAAGTTTCCGTCGATTTTTAGCAATGAGACGCGTAACGCGCCCCCGTCCCCTTTGAAACAGGGGGGCGCGCAGACCGCGCCCTCGAACTGGGGGCGCGCCCTGCGCGCCCTCGTTTCCTTTGAAACGCGGGGCCGCGGTCTGTCCAGTTTCTAAATTTTGCACCGTCTCCCTTCCCCTATAAATTGAGGGCCATTCTCAGCGACCCGAGGTTAATCCCCGGTGCCTAGCTCGTCCCAAGGTCTTCCAAGCTCTTCTCCAAAGCCGTCTCGACGTCCAAAGGCGATCCGAAGTCAAGAAATCGATCCCGAGGTGAAGGAGAAGGCTCGATCCGGGCGTTCTACATCAACCATCTTCATCGACTTCTGCCGAAAATACGGGGCTTCTACTGAGAATTTCGGAGAAGTCATCAACATAGGAATTCTTCCTCTCTGAGTTTTCTGTCTACTCCAACAAACGGCACTCGATTCTGACATCGGGGAACCGGCTGTCTTCAACCAACTCGGCTTCAACCCAAGCCAAATCATTCTATAAGCTTTCTCAACTCCATTAACTCTGTTTATTTAATGTTTTAAAGCATATTTTAGTTCATTTACATCATTTTTACATAATCAAAAACACAAAAAAGGGGTTAAGGCTCACCCCAATCCGGTGAGTTCGATTCCGATTGCTTCTTTCTTATCTTCTTACTACAGTTACTACACTTCTCACAAGTCTAACCAAACTCTTCACTTGGTTTATTGTTCTAGTTGCACAGGTTGATCAAGCTAGCATTGGATTGGAGACTCTTCTTCATCGGCCGGCCGAAGAAGAAGAAGGTTGAACTCACATCCCTTTCTCCCGCGCTAAGGTACACACTGTCAATTCATCTTTCTATTTCCATTACATAAAGCGGAGCCCGCGGCTCCTGGCGACCACAATTTCTCTTATCATGATCTAAGTTATTCTCCTCCTCACTCTCCTCCCACATGACCCGAACCGTCTCCGGTGCTCGAGCGACGCCGTGAGATGAAAGTTCGGGGATCAATGTGAGTGTGGGACCGAGGTGAGGATCTTTTACAGCTTTCTGAGTGTTTTTCAATTCACTCCCCTTTTTCTCCTATTCCATCTTTCACCTTCTTCTCTTGAGGTGCCGATCCGGAACACGTTTTCGGAGTCGACAGCTTTTTGGCGACCACGGTGGGACAACCAATGTCTTCAACCGTGCTAGCTTGATTGATCCGTGCAACTAGTTGTTTTCCGACTTGGTTCCCGTGTGAACCGGCTTGTCCTTTACCCTTTTCCATGTCAATTTACCTTTAAAAACTTGCTGATTACTCTTCCTTTAAGATTTTCCCCCATGTGGACTTGATTTCTTGTCTTTAATTTCAGCCCGGTTCCCGCGTGAACCACTTTTCTTCTTATAAACCGGTTCCCGCGTGAACCACCTTTCTTTTCCAACTCGGTTCCCGCGTGAACCAACTTACATTCAGATCGGTCCCCGCGTGGACCACCCATTTGCAGCACCTTTAGATTGGCCCCACGTGGCTCTCTTTTCATTTTGTCAACTCTTACACCGGTTCCCGCGTGAACCACCCTTTTCTTCACAAAAAAACCGGTTCCCGCGTGAACCACCCCTTTTCCTTCAAAAACCGGTTCCCGCGTGAACCACCTTTCTTTTCCAACTCGGTTCCCGCGTGAACCAACTTACCTTCAGATCAGTCCCCGCGCGGACCACCCCTTTTCAACAATTAGATTGGCCCCACGTGGCCCCCCCCTTTCCTTTTTCAATCAAACAAACCGGTTCCCGCGTGAACCACCCATTTTCCCTTCAAAAACCGGTTCCCGCGTGAACCACCTACTTTTCCAAAACTCGGCTCCCGCGTGAGCCACTTTATTTTCAATTCGGTCCCCGCATGGACCATCCTTTTACCTTTACTTCAGATTTGTCCCCAATTGGACATTCCAACACAAGCCGGTTCCCGCGCGAACCACCTTTTAATTGCTAGTTTCTAGTTACTTGTTTTACTTTCTCATTGCTTATCTTGTTTGCATTCACTTGCTTGATTTATTTAATAGATTTCATTCATGTTTGCATATTGATTGCTTCTTCTCCTTCTACCCTCCATTTTTCATTTTTGCATTAGCTTTGCATCGGGTACCGGACTTGTTCCGATCCGTAGGGCATTCGAGGCGGGGGCTCTCTCTCCCAACACACCCTCACCCTCCAAACACCTTCTTGGTGGATTCTTACCTCTCTTCTGGGATATTCCTTCCTAGTTGATTTGGTGGTTTCCATCAAGACCTCCGTAAGTCCCCATCCGTGGAGTATTCCTCTCCGCACGATTGGGCCGGTTGTACCACTTCCCAAAACCCGAAGAACCCAAGTACCTACTCGTGGTGATTGAGTGATAACCTTAGGTCTTGAAGATTGGAGCAATAGGAACCATACCTACTTGAGTGAACAATTGCTAACAATCTATCTAATCTAAGGTTTCAACACATTAATTGTCGAGTAGTCATTTTAAAACCTTGTTTGCATAACTTACTTGCTCACAACAATTGAAAAGAAAAAAAAAATTCCTCTTTCAAAACACCTAAAAAAATCCCTTTAGTTTTTATCAACTTTCTTGTCAAACAACCAAAGTGAAACCAAATCAAATCAAACAAACAACCATAACCAACAAAAAAAAACTCTCTTTGCATTTACACCCTTTATTTGCTTTCTTTCAACCATTTTGTAAGGAAATTTGACAGGATGCCCACTCTAAGGTCCGGAAGACACGTCGGGATGTCGGACTACTGCGGCCAAGAAGAGGAGTACGAGACGGGTCACTACGAGCTTCAGCAACCCATGGTCCAACCGGATGGCCATGTTAATGCCGTGATGGAACACGAGGTCCAAGATCCTGCTCACCGATCCACTTCACATATTATAGAACAAGCTCTCAAGGATCTATCTCTTCACCTTGATCCCGAGGCCTTTGCAATTATCCAATATGCCACTAAGGGCAAGATGCCCACCAATCAAGCTCCGATCGAGGGAAATCAAGCCCCCTCACCACCCCAACCGGCGATCGGGCCCTTGATCATCTCTTCTCTGGGCAACCTTGCCGTGTCTCTACTCACCCCGTTGTGGGGCATTCACACAATTACGCACCGGTTCTGTTTCCAACCCACCTCTTCCAACCCAATCAAGTAAACACTTTGCTCCCGCGGCTCGGGAATCCATCCTCACCCGAGTGTTAATGAACAAAATCAACCAGATGGATGAGCGCTTCGAAGAGATGAGGCACCGCCTCGATTCTAAAGCCATCCACGAAATCTCTGTCCCATCCTTCCCGATTCTACACCTTCCTCCTTCGGAGATACCGGTCTTCCAACGTTACAACGGGGTGGTAATCCTTTCAACCATCTAAAGAGCTTTCTCTATGACTCCTCATTTTGGAAAAATGACCGCAAAGCCCTTACCTTCCTATTCCGTCGGTCATTGGATGGATCCGCCCTTGACTGGTTCTATTCTCTTGATTCCATTGAGGCGGCGGATTTCGACATTGTCAAGACGAAGTTTCTACAGAGGTACAAGGATAGGGTGGGGCCAGCCTGCTCGATAACTGACTTAATTGCTGAAAAGATGAGGCCGGATGAGGACTTTGCCAGATTTGCTGATCGGTGGAGGGGAATGGCTGAGAGGCTTGTGGATACCATCTCAGAGGGGGAGCAGGTGAGGATGCTCATTGGGAACACCATGCCTAACCTTCGCAACCTTCTGATCATGCACCGTCCAACAACCATGAGTGAGTTGTGTGATAGAGCCCGCTACCTCCAAGCCCACTTTAAGGATGCATCCATGATCAACCCGTTCGACACCAAGCCCCGTAATACTAGAAAGCCTACACCTGTAGGACCCACCACCGAAGGGGTAGTAAATAATGAGCATCAATGCCATGGGTAACCAGGGTGGGTACCGTCAAAGCCAATACCGTAACCCACCACCCAATCAACAATACCGCCCAGCCTCTCAACCGGCTCCTCAGCCACAGCAACAACTTGCATACAACCGAGCACCACCACAGCAACCCACCTACAACCGAGCGCCCCAGCAACCAAATGCCTACAACCGAGCGCCTCAACAACAACATGTCTACAACCGACCACCACCACCACAACAAGCCTACAACCAAGTGCCACCACCAGCCAACCGACCTAGGAGGGGGGACCCAAGAGAGAATACTACCCTCAACTGCCATTCCCCCTCACCGATATCTCCAACGCATTGATGGCTGAACGGCGGCTAGAGCTTCCAAAGGAGAGAGAAGGATGGCCGGCAAATGTTGACATGACAAAATACTTGCGCTTACCATCGGTATCCCGGGCACACGGTGGATGTCCGTTTCCGGTTTAAAGATTACATTCATGACCTCAACGATCGGGGAACATTGACTGGGCACGGATGGGAGAGTCTATACAAGCCATGAAGGCACGGCAGAATCAACCTCGGCGACAGCAAGTACAACAGCAGCCCGGCCTGGGCATAGTCCAAGATCCGCTCCCGGTACATGCACCCATACAAGCACCGGCACCAGCACCACCAAACCAACGACTCGGCCTCGTCCACTCCACCATCGAGGAGTCAACCCACCATTCCCAGGGTTGGCAGGTCGAGGATCAAATCACCTCCATGCCCGCCATACCAACCCCACCTACAAACCGCACCATACTCTCCATACCGAGAGCTGCCCCCAGCCCAAAACTATCCAAACACCACTACCCTCACCAACCATTAACCCTCCACGACGCTTAATCATTAGACCGCCACCAGCCTCCCAACCAAGACCCCAACCTAACCCACCAACCACCATTAATCCTCCATGGCGTCTAATCATTAGACCGCCACCAACACCCCGGACATCACCTAACCTACCGATCCGCCACACCACGACCCCTCATCATTAGACCATCACCACCAACACCCCAACCATCACCCAACATACCGGCCTCCACCAATCCACGACCCCTCATCATCCGATCCTCACCACCCCTACCTACCATGGGCTCCTCAACCTACCAACCAACCCTTCCATCTCTATCATCACCACTTCCCCCTACCACGCTGGCGCCGGTACTTCGTAGCGGGAGGATATTCCAAAGGGTCTTCCCCCAGGTCGGGATACAACCACAGGAACAGGCAGAAGAGGAGGTGGTAGAAGAACCGTTGCCCGGCACGGCATATGACCTATTGAAGCACTTGGACAAAATGTCGGCACGGATTTCAATTCTGGAGCTGATAAAGAGGTCAAAGAACCATCAGGACATCCTGCAACAATATCTGCAGCGGGTCATGGTCAATGAGGACCTCCCGCCTGAGAAGATCATTACTGTCCTGACCCCGAGGAGTGAACATCCGGCACTCACATTTACACAGGAGGAGTTGGCACGGCCAGAGATAAGAAAGTACGCCTTGCGCGTTGCAGTAGTCATCCGAGGCGTGGAGATCAAGTCCTGCTTGATTGACACCGGAGCTTCCATAAATGTCATGCCGCCAGAAACATTACAACTTTGCGGCATCTCCGATGAAGAGATCGAGCCTTTTGCCATCACGGTGACCGCATATGACAACTCCCGGAAGCCGGCACGAGGGGTGGTTACATTGAAAGTAGGGCTCGGGCCGTGTGCTGTCACCGCCGAGTTTCACGTTCTAGAATTAGACCGTACATTCAAAGCTATCTTGGGACGCCCGTACCTTGAGGCAATAGGAGCTGTTGCCTCCACTAATCATCAGTGTCTGAAGTTCCCATACAAGGGCCAGGTGATCAAAGTAACCAACATCCCCATTCTGAATGACGTGGATGACCCCTCTTCTTCACTACCAATATCAAAATCTATCCAGCCGTTGGTTTCGACTACAGAGCTACCTGAGGTCATGGTATTGACGACGCCTCCGCATTCGGTTGCGTGGCGGATGATGAAAGGGATGGGCTATCAGCCGGGAAAGGGGCTGGGAAAGGAGCTGCAGGGGGTTGTGCACCCCATTGAAGCCGTACAAAGACCAAGGAGACACGGGCTTGGCTATGAGCCCAGCTTCACTCCGCGGATGGTCTACCGGCCAAAAAATGCCATGGGACTCCAAAAATTCTTTATCAAAGGGGAGACCATGATGATGGCCGGGGACAAAGAAGAAGAACCAGTCAAGAGGAAGAAGGCACTAGAGCAAGAGGAGGAAGTGGACAACCTGAGTTCATCTTTGGCTCGGTTGTTCATAGAGGAGGAAGAACCAGTCGAGGGCAAGTCCATCTCTAAACTACTTGTCCACTCGAACCCACCTCCAAACAACATCCCGCGTGAGCCATATCCTACGGTCACGTATTTCAAAATCCTCACTCTATCCCTCTTGGATTTACTTGATTGGCTACCTAGCCCAATTCCCACTTCTGGGCCAAAATGGCCACCTGAACTGATCAATGGGCATGAGAGCCCATTCAAATCTTCTTACTCCACTGGGCTTCTATGCCCATTCCAATCCAACAAACTTGGGCCCGCGTGCCCACCAGTCGGGCCCACGTGCCCTTTAGATTTATTTTCTTGCTTTGGGCCTGTGTGCCCACCATTTGGGCCCACGTGCCCCTTAAATCTTTTCACCAGCTTTGGGCCTATCTGCCCATTTCTTGTCATCATCGGGCCCGCAAGCCCATTTTTCTTCCATTTACTTAAGCATTCTATTTCTGCTCGAGCCCCATCGGCTCATTCCCTTTTTGTTATTGAAAATACCCAAAATACCCAAAAAAAAAGTCCTCTCACAAACTCAGTTTTCCATTGAGGAGACGTCTCTACTTGTCTCGGAGGGTGCTCCCAACCAGGGACCCCTCCTCTCCAACTCACTGATCGATCTGCTCGATCCTTCACCCATTTTTAATACCACCTTTCCAATTCCGTCTTCTTTAGGAGTAGTTAGGGTAGAAAATAAGAAAAATCGAGGTAAACGTGTGCCGGAAAGATATCTCCAACAAATAACTCAAAAATGCAAGGAATGTGCAAGGCTGCCAAGTTTTTTGGAAAATGTTATCCAGCTTAATGAAATCCAATATGAGGATGAATTCAATGTAGATCATACACTGGGAGTTTATGAGATCTTATCAGAAAAAGATCCTGATTTCGAGGATGGAATTGAGGACTTGGCTGATGCGTATGCATCTGGACTTAAAAGATTTGAAGAACCATTAGCCACGGTGGATGAACCGACAAAAGAACTGAATCTTGGAACACCAGAAGATCCCAAGGCAATCCTCCTAAGCGCAAACCTCACTCCCACTGAGGAACAGAGTTTAATTAAAATTTTTAAAGAATATAAGGACACGTTCGCATGGACATACGAGGACATGCCAGGGTTAAACAACTCGTTAGTTGAACATCGTCTAACTTTGAAACCTGGAGCTACCCCGGTGAAACAAAAATTAAGGAGATTCCACCCTGATGTTGCACTTAAGATGAAAGAAGAGGTCGACAAGTTACATCAAGCAAGATTCATTAAGGTCGTCCTTTATCCGCAATGGGTGGCAAACATAGTCCCTATCATGAAGAAGGATGGCCGAGTTCGAATCTGTATAGACATCAGGGACTTGAACCGAGCGTGTCCTAAAGATGACTTTTCTCTACCTCATATTGACGTACTGGTTGATAACACTGCTGGATTCAAAATGTTGTCATTCATGGATGGCTATTCTGGATATAATCAAATCCGATTGGCCGAAGAGGACCAGGAGAAGACCTCATTCACCACACCTTGGGGAACCTACTGCTATGTCGTCATGCCCTTTGGACTGAAGAATGCCGGTGCTACCTATCAGAGGGCAATGATGGCTATCTTCCATGACATGATGCATACCCTTGTAGAGGTGTACGTGGACGACCTGGTCGTTAAGTCCAGAAGCCGAGAAGATCACCCGGAAGTGTTAAGAAAGGTCTTGCAAAGGGCTAGGGAATATAAATTGAAAATGAACCCAAAGAAATGCACGTTTGGAGTATCCTCAGGAAAACTGTTGGGGTTCATAGTGAGCAAAAGGGGCATAGAGATCGACCCAAACAAGGCCAAGGCAATCATTGGTATGCCTCCTCCGAGAAATATGAAAGAACTTCGAGGATTAATCGGGAGGCTACGGTTGTCCGCCGGTTCATCTCACAACACTCCCAAAGGTGTAAACCTTTCTATGAGTTGACCAAGGCGGGGGCCGAGTTCAAATGGGATTCGAAGTGCCAGGATGCATTCGATGGTTTGAAAAGATACCTGGCTAGTCCCCCTGTGCTTAGACCACCAGTCCCTGGCAAGCCCTTAGTTTTATATATCTCGGTTTTGGAGAATTCTCTTGGGGCAGTCCTTTCACAAGTTGATGAAGAAGGGAAAGAGAGGGCAACTTACTATTTGTCAAAGATCTTTGATCCATGTGAGCAGAAGTATACTGTAGTGGAAAAGACCTGTGTTGCACTAGTCTGGGTAGTTCAGAAGCTTAAACACTATTTCTTAGCTCATGAGGTCAACCTTATTGCCCGCATCAATCCCATCAAATTCCTTCTGGAGAAAACTGTTCTAACTGATCAGTTAGGTCGTTGGCAGAGCTTACTTTCTCAGTTTGATATCACCTATGTCCCCCAGAAGGCGATTAAGGGCTATGCCATTGCCGAACATCTAGCCCATCACCCTATACCCCTCTTTGACCCGGTCCAATCGGAGCTCCCGGATGACGAACTAATGTTGATCCGATCTTCCCACCTTTGGACATTATATTTTGACGGGGCTCTGAATTCACACTGTAAGGGAATAGGAATTGTCCTTCTATCACCCGAGGGTGTCACCATTCGACAGCATTTCGGCTTGACTTCCCGGCAACCAACAATATAGCTGAATATGAAGCCTTGCCGTGGCCGGCCGGAGGCCGCTCATTTCTATGGTGCCATGGAATTGAGGGTGATAGGTGATAGCCAACTAATTCTTCGCCAAGTCCTAACCAAATACCGAACTTCTCATCCAAACCTCAAACCTTACCAAGAACTCACCTCTTGCTACATCAAGCTCTTTTCCAAACTCACTTTTGTCCACGTTCCTCGAGCTCAGAACATCCTTGCTGATGCCCTAGCCTCCTTAGCTTCATCTCTATCAGTCCCGCTAGGTAGACAGGTGCGGACTATTCATGTCCGTAGAAGGTCGATGCCAGCGATTAAAGATGGGCGATTTCTGAAGATCAAGGAGAGATTTGGCAGGAAGGAGTATCTAGAGCAGAAAGAGGAGATTTCGCTAATCGAGTTGGAAGAGTTAGATGAGGGTGAGAGGCCTTGGTTTGATGAGATCGCAAGGTATTGTCAAGATCAGACATATCCACCTGGATCAAATGCAAAAGAAAAGAAGGCCATCAGGAGAGTATCCCAGAGGTATACCATCCTAGGAGGGGTGCTCTACAAGAGGAGCCTGAGCGAAATTTTATTGAGATGCGTTGATGAAGAAGATGCAGAATTGGTGCTTAAGGAAGCACATTCTGGGGCCTGTGGGGGCCATGTCAATGCTTAAGCTCTTGCTAAGAAAATCATCGTGCGAGGGTATTATTGGCCAACCCTAGAAGAGGATTGCTCCATCTTTGTCCGGCATCGTCATTCTTGCCAACTTCATGCCGACAAGATCCATTCTCCCGCATCTTCCCTTCATCCGATTCATGCCCCATGGCCCTTCGCCATGTGGGCTTTCGATATCATTGGCCCTCTAAGTGATCTTAACTCTGAAATCCGTTCCAAATCGTTCATCCTGACGGCAACAGAGTACTTCACCAAGTGGGAAGAAGCGGAAGCGTTCGTGGAGATCAAGGCATCAACACTGTGCTCCTTCATCAAACGCAACATCATCGCCAGGTTCGGGATACCCAGTGACATTATCACTGACAACGGACCGCAATTTCTCTCTCAAGATCTGCGTGATCTTTGCAACAGGTACCGCATTGCATTGCATCATTCATCTCCTTATTACCCGCAAGGCAATGGTCAAGCAGAAGCCACCAACAAAACTTTGATTAAAATCATCAAGAAAACCTGTAACTCTATCAAGTTCGCAGACTGGCCAGATAAGCTTGTAGATGCCCTATGGGCTTATCGTACTTCTGTACGGACCCCCACTGGTCAAACCCCGTATGCTCTCCCATATGGGATGGAAGCGGTGGTCCCATACGTAGTACTCCTTCCATCACTCCGAGTTCAACTCGATAGAGACATCCCTGTCGATGAGAGACGAGAATCTCTCCTTGCACAACTTGAACTCCTAGAAGAAAGAAGGTTGGCTGCCTCCGAGCATGCCCGGACATATCAGAACCGATTGAAAAGGATTTATCAAAAGAGGGTGGTAGAGAGAAAGTTTGAAATCGGTGAGATGGTAGTTAAACGTATATTCGTTAAGCCGGGTGGTCCCCGCTCCAAGTTGCAACCTAACTGGGAAGGGCCTTTTTTTATAACTGAAAAATATCCAGGCAATGCATATGAGCTAACCAACGCCGATGGAGAAAAATTGAATCATCCATGGAACGGCGTTTACCTCAAAAAATATTTTCCTTAAAAAAAAATTATGGAGAATTTCTAGTATGATATTAAGTCATCGATCCAAGGGTGTTAGCTAGAAGTCAAGGGTAGACATCACCTTGCACACACAACACCTCCCGATCCCAGAATCTAGATAGCCCAACACTCAAGAGAGGCAAGGCAGAACCCTGAATGCGTAAAGGAAACCTTACCCTATTCTCTTCTATTCGGTCCAAGATAGGTGAAGGGGACTAGAGGAGGATAGTATCGAAAATGCCCGCCACCTTAGTAGGAGGCCGTCTCATAGGGTGCAAAAGGGTGCCAAAAGATGGGCAATGAACCCCACAGGTTTAAACAAATATGGGCCTGTCTGAATGAGTACCTGAAAGAATAGAAAATGAAAAGAAGGCACCAAAAGATGGGCAATGACCCCACATGTCAAAGACTTGTCTAAATAAGTGCCATATGTAGAAAAGACCCGAAGAGGCCGAACCCCAACGGGCAATTTGGGCATGAGTAGAGAAACCCTCCTCAACACCCCCAAATCCTATCAAAGACTTCCTATATTATTCTTCCATCTTAAAACCCCTAGGGAAGGGTAGACTGTCCAAACTCAGGGGGAATCCAAACCGATCAAGAGAAGAGGGCAAGAAAGATTCTGGGTATGGAACCTTATTTTCACGTGGTGTTTATCACTTAAATCTTTATTAACACTCAAAGATCGATGAATTGTTTCAATACTGGCACATTCTCCACAAAAATCCAAAAAAAAAATGAAATTTTTTCCAAAAAATACAAATATTTTCAAAAAAAAAACCGAAAAAAATTGAATATCTTCAAAAAAATAAAAAAATTGAATACTTTCCAAAAATCTAAAAAAAAAAATGCATCATCTAACTTGGCATAACCTTGATTTTGCCTTTGCTAGCATTCATGTTTATCTTTATGTCTTGCATGTTTCATTTTCGCATTGCATATTTACCTTCATTATCACCCCATTAAGAGGGCTCCTCCCTTTGACCTAAGTCAAAGTTGGCCATAATAGGCAAAGGGATGAGTCGTTGTGAAGATCTAATCCTCTTTTATCAAGTGTTTTCAGGGACTTTAAAGTAGGAGGAGAAGGTTCTCTCAACGACAGGCAGACAGCAATAGGCAAAGAGATGAGTCATGGTGAAGATTCAATCCCCTTTGATTAAGTGTTTTAGATTCTGAGATCAAGAAGGGAGCGACTCTCACCATAGCAGGTAAGCTCTCTCAACTTTTACCTTGTCTGTCATTTTGTGCATTCTACCTGGTTGATAAGGCTGCCCCCTTGACATATAAGCAAGGCAAGACAATAATAGGCAAGGGGGTAAGCCATAGAACAGATTTAACCCTTCTATTGAGTATTTCAGAAAAGAAACACAAGTCAAGGAGGGGTGAGAATCTCGCCAACAGGTATGTCTCTTAACCCTACATCTATTACTTATTTTTATTATTATTATTTGCTATCCCTTAGAAGGCTTCGCCCCTTGACAAACTTGCAAGGGGTTAAGCCAAAATGTGATACTAACTACCCTTTTGAGCGATGTCAAGCAGATCAAATAAACACTGAAGCAAACAAGTGAAGATCTGATTATGCCATTAAGTGCTACAACAAAGAAGAAAAGCAGCTACAACATCAGAAAAGCTAAACCTGCTACAGAAATCAGTGCCTGCTGCTACCCCCTCCAGGAGAATGACCATGTGGAGGAGGCATGGTAGCCGTGTCCGCCAAAGCTGCTGCAGCCGCCTCATTGCGGCGACGCTGCGAAGAAGTGGCCGAGGAACGCGAAGCACCGTGCTCGTGGCTCGGCTCGGCCACTCGCCCCTCGGCTCCGCCCGTGGTGACCCCGACTACGAGCAGCGCCACCACTCCGATGCGTGCCACTCCGATGGGAGTTGCTCTGATGGGTGAAACTCTGGCTCGGCTGTGGAGGGATGCCCTGGCGGTAAACCTGCAATGTCGCCTCTGCTGCCGACAAACGAACCTGTGCCTGCAGGCGGAGATCCGAGACGAGCATCTGGGAATGAAGATCGGCTGGGGCAGACCGCAATGTCTTCACCTCAGACTCCAAGGACTGTATACGGGAGGACAAGCTACTCTGAAGCTCGGCAACCTGGAAGAAGAGGAAGTATATGAACCAAGAAAAATCAACAACCAGAATAGACAACAATGAAAGATACCTCTCCTTCCTTGGTCGTCAAGGCCTCTCTCGCCTCACTAAGACGCTGGCGGAGCTCAGCCACCTCTTCCCTCGACAGAGAAGGAGGTGAACCCTCAGCACGAGCCTTCCGCTGTGAACAGAAGAAAAACACATCAAGGCAATCATACGTTGAGGATACAAATGAAGGTCAAAGGCAGTGTCTACCTCAGTCTCCAGCATGCCGCGAAGAGTGGCCACCTCCTGCCGAAGGTCAACAATCTCCACCGTTGGCGTAGCAAGAGAGCCCGAGCCTCCCGAAATGACATGAAGGTCGAAGAGAACAACAACACGTAATTCAAGGAAAGTGAGAAGCATTTACCCGACCCTCTCGGAACGAACAAGTGGCCGTACGCCTCCGCGTATCGGCGAAGGTAGTCTCGGCTATCCTCTCGCCGACCAATAACTACCTCGCCGCCTTCATACCACAAAGTGATCGAGGCGTGGTGTCTCTCCACCCAGTCCACGGGGAGGAGAAGGCGCCTGGGACGAGCACCAACTAGGGGAAGAGGAGGAGGAGGCTCCAACCAGTCCTGCTCCAGACCGAGGGCACGTGCCGAGAACCGAAGCCACAGTGGCGCCAGCTCATTGACGCACAGAAGATGAAGATCGCGGCCGAAGACACGACCAGCATGGGCAATCCAGGGCTGGAGATGGTCATCGGTCATGAGATATGGCCTCCAACACACCTGTGGGAAGCAAAATCATGATTATTATTTCAACAGGAGAATATTGATACACAAATTAAACACATACCTCAGTGTGTGGGAAGCGGAGAATCTGTGCACGAATCGAAGCCAACTGGCTGCGATGACCACCAGTAGGGCGGATAGGCTCCCAACGAGCCATCAGGGGGAGGAGGTCGGGGTAGGACTGCTGTGCCCGACCCAGGGGGAAGTAGAGGTAGCTCCAGACCTGTAAAAGGCACAACTCGTCAGAGCAAAGCAGAGTAATACAAGTGTACAAAAAAAGAAAGCTGCTAAAAGTCACCTGAAGAAAAGGAGAGAAGCCGGCAACCGAAACAGAACCCGCCTCAGGCTGGAGGCCACAGAACAAATGGGCGAGCATCGCTGCCCCCCACGCGTACGTGCCAACCTGCTCCAGGTCAGCAAGCAAAGGGAGGAACCGCAGATGGATGCGGTCCATCTTCGAGCCCAACAGAAGGCGCCCGAAGAAGAAGAGGAGGAAGCGGCGCAGGTCTACATCCTCCTCTAAAGAGCTAGGTAACCCGGTAAATGCCGCTGCAGCCTGGCCGACCATGCGGCAGAAAAAGCTGTCCTGGCTCTCGCCACGGACACGCTCGGCATCCACCAAGCCTACCATCTCACCAGCCTCTAGTCTAGCGATAGTGCGTAGGCCATCCTCCGGGTCGAACTCAGGCTCATATGCGAAGAGGGCCCGGAACTCCCGCGAATAGTCAGAAGAGGTGGCACACACCACCGGTCTACCGTAAACACGAAGACCGGTGATGTGTGCAACATCCTCTAATGAGGGCACCATGTGCCCCCATGGGAACAGAAACACAAAGGAGTCTGGGTCCCAGGACTCACGGAGGACCTGCACCAGTGGTAGGTCCTCCCAAAAGGTGTCACCCGGAGGATGGGCCCAAACCCCATCTCCTCTAACCGAACCTGCTGGAAGTCCGGTAGGCCTAGGTAGGCAGCATGCACCAGGTCCCACGAGATCCGAGATTTTATCCGGGCCTGCAATAGAATCATTTCATTAGTTCACTCAATTATTATTGTCAAAATTGCAAAGGAGCTAATCATTAAGTGCAGGAAAAAAAAATGTACCTCTCGAACTGCCGGAAGCTCGGGCTCCTCAGAATCGGAGTCATGGCGGCGAACACGTCTCGGCATCTGTGCCAAAAGGAAAGTTGATATTAAACATTGTTACATACATTTTTATTTATTTCATACATATATAAAAAAAATATTTAGCCTAACGCGCCCTCCATTTGAGGGCACGCTGAGCGCGCCCTCACAGTAGGGGCGCACTCTGCGCGCCCCTTCCCTGAGAGAAGAGTGAGGGCGCGCAGACCGCGCCCTCATATTGGGGGCGCGGTCTGCGCGTCCCTGAACCAGGGGAGTGCTCAGAGCGCCCCCGGTCCGAGGGCGCGGTCAACATTTTTGCGTTGACCGCACCCTCTCACCTGCTCGATTCTTATTTTCGCGATAACTTCGTCAAATCAACTCCGAATCGCGTGAAACTTGAACCAAATCAAAGAGCATAAGCCGATCTACATTTTTTGTAACAGGGGCACTAACCTTTGACGGCGTTTCGGACTCCGGATCTGAGTTGGAACTCTGGAGCTTCTAGCGCGAGGAGAGATGGTGAACAGATGGAAATGAGATATTCTTACCCCAAGGGGGTATTTATAGAGAGTAAAAATGTGAAAATGGGAGAAATTTGAAAATATCACTCAAGGTTTACAAAATCGAGCTGATCGCAACGCCACCGAAAGAATTCCGATCTGATGCACGGTTTGCTCAAAATAATTTTGTGAAGAAAAATTCTCTTTAAATTCTCACCAAAAATCCCTCTTTTCACATAACTTTGAATGTCTCAATTCCTAAATTAGCTAGACATATTCATATTTTTTATCATCACTAGCTAACATTTTTCAGGGGTCAGGAGAAAATTCTATACATTTACTAGTCAGAAATGGCTGAAAATGTATTTTTCGGAGAAAAATTGATAAAAATGGCGAAAATTTCAGAAAGCGCCAAGCTGTTCAGAAAATCGAGCCGATCAAGGAGTCACCGAAAGAAAATTCATCAGACTCATGGTTTGCTCTGAAAAATTACCTAAAGAAAAAAGGCATGTTAAAACCTTTCAAAAATATCTTGTTTCATGTTAAAAAATATTCAAGTTGTTGAAAAATAACAAGGCATATTCATCATAATTGTCAACATTTGTCTTGCATTTTTCCGAAACAAGGTAAATTTCTTTTAAATTTTCACTCAAACTTGCTATAAATAATTCATTGTTTATTCAAAATAAAAACAACATGGCTGACAAGTTAAAGCAGGAAAAGAAGACTCTCAGGCAAGTAGAAGCTTCAATGCAGAGATGTAGCGGCGCTTCCGGTCAGGGTCCTCCTCAATCAGGAGGCTTGGGCGGCACACCCGACTCGTCTCCCACAATGCAATGACTGAGATCGCCTCCTCCTCGTCATCCACAGAGCCAAGCTGCCTACCCTTGATAGGTGGCGGTGGGACAGCCTTGGGCAACTCGTACCGAGGCAAGCCGATCTGGGAGTGGCAACGGTGAGCGTTGTACAACACAAAGGCCGAACCTGTAACCAGGCGGAGATCAACGCCGGGCACAAAGCACACTGAAGTCCTTCTGCATCAAGGAAGCAGAAGAGTGCAAGAAGCTAGAACGGTTCATGGAGGCAAAGTGAGCACGCCAGTCCGGCCTTTTCTTCACTGATGCACACCTATTGGCGACTCTCTCGCCGAAGCCAAGCGCATCGGCATATGGGAACAAGGGGCTACGACGGAAGAGCTGCGACCTAGTGGCCACCTCACCGGCTGGATCGAACTTAAAGTGAAGATCGGCCCAGCAAGCAAGTAAAAGCGCACTGCCAAAGGGAGGACGGCCCACGCAAGTTGCGGACAGTCCGCAGTACAAGAAGCCCAGAACTGAAGGCCCCAACCGCGCACCTCTCCAGATGCTGCGGATGCATGAGAGTTGATCAACCTCCAGGAAACCATCCTCCGCAGGAAACAAGAACACCGCGGCAAGGCAAGCCGCGAAACCCTTTGCACCGCGCAGAATCCGGTCCTCGTCCGGACCGGGAGCCGTCGGAAGAGAGATTGTCCAAGCCACCAACTTGGGAACACCGATTCGCTTGCCGGCCAACAAGGTGCCGATCCGCCGAGCCTCGACAAAATCCTGCAAGAATTCCAAGCAAGAGAGGGGTCCTGAAGGGATGAACATACCTTCAGTTTCTCCTTTCTTAGTCCGAGGGAGGCCGAGAAGGAGCTCTGCTTCTTCAAGAAGAACTGTACACTCAAAGCTGCCGAACATGAACGTGTGAGTGTCGGGTGCCACAACTCAACAAGAGCTCCCATCAAACCGAAGTCAAGGGAGTAGCCTGAATATTGCTTGGCATGGATCAAGAGCCCGGTTAAGCCCCAATCTCGAAGAATCGCTCTAACCGACAAGCCGAGGACGTCAAGCAAGCCGGAAAGCCAGGGAGGAGAGCAATACCGGTGAGGACTAGGGAAGTTTGGGTAATCCTACACCCAAACAGAAGGTAAGATAAAAAATTTTTTAGAAAAAGAAGAAGAGAGTGGTTGAAAGCTAAAATTGGCAGCGAACTTACCAAGTCGGCGCCGATTCTGGCCTTCAGATGACCCGGGACGCTTGAAATACCTCGAACCGATCCAACACACTGCTTTTTCAAAGGAGGAGCCATCCTGGGTGTTGGTAGGACGATTTGGTCGTCCTAAGAGGTGTTTATATAAGGGAAATCGGTCCCGATTTGAAACGGATTCAGATCCGGTCAAAACAGGAAACTGAGATAGAACGCACCCCAAAGTGGGGGCGCGCAGGACGCGCCCCTGGTTCGGGGGCGCGTTCGATCAAATTCTTCCAAAATTTCTCAAAAATTCAGAAAAAAATCAGAAAAATTCAAAAAAAAAATCAGAAGAAATTTGTAAAATCAAATACATTTATGCTTGATTTTTATTAAGGTCGAGTGAACATCATGGTTCATTCAAAACTAACATTTTGATGAAAGATAGGAATTGCTCGCGGAAACAGAAGAATAGATATGGGAAACCCCCATAACTTGCCGACTAGCATATATGTCGCTAGTCGTGTATTATTATCTTATGCATTATTTGTTGAAGACCTTGAGTATGGAGAAGACTTGACCCGAGATCCCCTTCATCAAAATCTACGACGGTCGGGTCATCTCTAATGCTCACGGATAAGCCAAAGTTGTGCTGTGAGGGACGATAGTTCCCGAATGGGTATCTTGACCTCATAGACAATATATATCTTCAACTATTTGTTATACAAGTTTTGTTTTGTTTTCTTGAGCCCAACATGCATCATGTAGCATTAATTGCATTACATTTTGTTTTGTCATTGCATACATAATTTCCTAAACTTCTCCTTCTCACTCTCTCGATTATTCTAAATCCCACTGTGTTTTCTAATCCCACCATGTTTTCTAATCCCACCATATTTTCTGGTCCCACCAACCTTTCTAATATCCCACCGTGTCTATTAATCCCACCGTGTTCACTTTGTGCCCTTAAATCTTTCATTTCTTTTCACCACTATGGCCATTGCAACTTCTTTGCTATTCATCCCACATGGCAGCCAATTCATCTCGCCAAGGACCTTCTATTTGATCAGAACTTGCACCGTCATTATCTTCATGGTCTGTGCTTAAACATTTGCCTTTTCGAAATCTGAGATCATTCCATTTCGAATCGAATCTTGTCTCTTGAAAGACTTAAATGAATCAGAGAGCCCGAATGTGCTCGATTGGTATTCTTTTACTTTTTCAAAACAAATCTCTTTAAAATTTAGCCCGTCACAGTACAGGAACACCGCAAAGATCGGGTTACCGGTTGATGATGAACCTACGAACCCATGTTTCGGGGACTCCCCACCGCGTTGGGGGTTGGCTATCCTTCTCTCGTGCCAATGGCACATCTTTTACCAATCGAACATAGGAGGACTTGATGAAACATGGCGGTTAACCAGGAGACTTGAGGAGATTCGTCTTGCCGAATCTGGTCGTTAAGCGTGTCTATATCTACACCTTGATGCCACCTTTTCAGTCCATCGCCATTTCGCTCCACTACATTCCACTACGATTCATCTCGCTTCGCTACGCTTTCTCTACATTTCACTTCGCTCCGCTACATGCCATTCCCTTGCAAAGCCGACATCAAGGCGAGGCAAGCTGTAGACACGCCAAATTTTCTTGATTCGGAGCACCAGACTATTATTCCATAGGCGATATCTTTTATCCGACCGTTATCTTCTCTGGATTACCTCGTGGACATAAGCTAAGGACATTGGTGGAGCCCCTTGTGAGTTGAGAATGGACCGAAGATTTTCGGAATAATGCCGTAACCTTCAAGCGAGAGCCGCGCGTGAACCATAAAAACACGAGGCCTGCTCGATGACCGACCTTGAATGGTCCATAATTGAAGGTCTCGGGAGTCCCGCATGTGTTCCGTAACATTCAAGATTTCCGAGAAGTCATTTCGGTAGGCGTCGGTCAATGACGGCTTTCGTTACGGCTTTTTCGATCTGTGCTG
The DNA here is from genome assembly GCA_036172225.1 of Cryptocoryne crispatula var. balansae. NCBI lineage: Eukaryota > Viridiplantae > Streptophyta > Magnoliopsida > Alismatales > Araceae > Cryptocoryne > Cryptocoryne crispatula. The sequence continues at coordinate 26,816,726 of CM069928.1, forward strand.
ACACGGCTATCCCAGACCATGTATTAGGCTTTTCCGGTCATCACCGGGTCTTTTCGGGTCATCCGGGTCGATTCTAGCCGTATATTTTATCAACCGGGGCTATACGGCCATTTCGGTCAATTTTAGGGTTTCGCGGCTTTTACGGCTTTCGATTCACGTTTACCTGGTTAATCTCAGATTTTTCGATGACTTCAGGTTGTCCGATCGGACCGGACTTTTTCGGTCATCATTTTAAGTCATCCCGAGTTGACCCGAGATTTATCGACCGGAACCGTGCTATTTCGGAACTTCGCCCCGGGTTTCGGCTTTCCGCGAGATGGTAAACCGGTAGAAAGCCCCGTGCGAACATCTCGGGAGTCATGCCGGCTGGTTTACCGACTTGAGGAGGTGCGGGTGAAGGCACTCTTTCCAACGCGACAAACGGGAGCCGAATCGGACATCCCGTTTGCAAGATACGGCTCGCGGAACACGCGCGCAGGAGAGAGAGTGTACCGCACCCCGCTCTGCTTGAAAGTGGAGGGCGCTCCCTGCGCGCCCTCAACCCGGGGGCGCGCCCTCAAACTAGGGGCACGCCCTGAGCGCCCCCGGTTCCTTTGAAAAGCGGGGGCGCGGTCAGTTTCCTTAAATCGCAAATTACCCCGATTAGCACCTTCTAAATCGGATTTTTGGAAGGATTCGACGGAGGATTTTCGATTATTTGTACCGCACCCCCGGTTCGGGGGCGCGTTACGTATGTCAAGTTGATTTTTAGCAATTTCCGGAAGTTTCCGTCGATTTTTAGCAATGAGACGCGTAACGCGCCCCCGTCCCCTTTGAAACAGGGGGGCGCGCAGACCGCGCCCTCGAACTGGGGGCGCGCCCTGCGCGCCCTTGGTTTGAGGGCGCGCCCTGCGCGCCCTCGTTTCCTTTGAAACGCGGGGCCGCGGTCTGTCCAGTTTCTAAATTTTGCACCGTCTCCCTTCCCCTATAAATTGAGGGCCATTCTCAGCGACCCGAGGTTAATCCCCGGTGCCTAGCTCGTCCCAAGGTCTTCCAAGCTCTTCTCCAAAGCCGTCTCGACGTCCAAAGGCGATCCGAAGTCAAGAAATCGATCCCGAGGTGAAGGAGAAGGCTCGATCCGGGCGTTCTACATCAACCATCTTCATCGACTTCTGCAGAAAATACGGGGCTTCTACTGAGAATTTCGGAGAAGTCATCAACATAGGAATTCTTCCTCTCTGAGTTTTCTGTCTACTCCAACAAACGGCACTCGATTCTGACATCGGGGTCGTCGGTAACATCCTCTGCACCAAAGTCGCGCCAGAAGGGTACCAAGCTACCCGAACCGGCTGTCTTCAACCAACTCGGCTTCAACTCAAGCCAAATCATTCTATAAGCTTTCTCAACTCCATTAACTCTGTTTATTTAATGTTTTAAATCATATTTTAGTTCATTTACATCATTGTTACATAATCAAAAACACAAAAAAGGGGTTAAGGCTCACCCCAATCCGGTGAGTTCGATTCCGATTGCTTCTTTCTTATCTTCTTACTACAGTTACTACACTTCTCACAAGTCTAACCAAACTCTTCACTTGGTTTATTGTTCTAGTTGCACAGGTTGATCAAGCTAGCATTGGATTGGAGACTCTTCTTCATCGGCCGGCCGAAGAAGAAGAAGGTTGAACTCACATCCCTTTCTCCCGCGCTAAGGTACACACTGTCAATTCATCTTTCTATTTCCATTACATAAAGCGGAGCCCGCAGCTCCTGGCGAACACAATTTCTCTTATCATGTTCTAAGTTATTCTCCTCCTCACTCTCCTCCCACATGACCCGAACCGTCTCCGGTGCTCGAGCGATGCCGTGAGATGAAAGTTCGGGGATCAATGTGAGTGTGGGACCGAGGTGAGGATCTTTTACAGCTTTCCGAGTGTTTTTCAATTCACTCCCCTTTTTCTCCTATTCCATCTTTCACCTTCTTCTCTTGAGGTGCCGATCCGGAACCCGTTTTCGGAGTCGACACCAACAAGATGATCTTTGTGCTTCTGATATATCACTTTGTTAGTCACTTTGTGATTGTTGTGTCACAAAATCACTAACAAAATCACAATATTGAGCCCATGACATATGAGGCTGACGGTCTCTCTCGTGATAAATTAAATTTTTGTTCATAAAAATCAGAGATGTTTGATGAGTCATCTTGTGTTGTATATCCATGACCATGAAGACCATGACTATGACCATAACCATAATAACTATTGTCATAAGGCATTTTTGAAAGGACATGTTCCCTTGCAGTATATCTATATCCATATAAAGGTTCATATCCTTTATTATAAAATACATGTGAAGAACCTCATTGCGTTTCCCCACATGTTTGTGTCCATATTCATATGATGATGAACCTTGAGAATGTCTATACCCATAATATCCTCAATCAGAAAAATATCCATGGAACTGAATATGTGAGAAAGATCATATTCCTCAAATTGTGACAAACCTTGTTAATTTGATAGACCAGCACTCTTCTTCTTGCGTCTATATATTTTTTCATGTTGATGATGAACTTGCTCAATAGCATAAGTAAATAGTGGCTAATTTTCTTCTACATCGTCAGCATCACCATCACGAAAGACATTATCTCCATCTCCATCATCATCACTTTCATGTCCATCGGAAACATCCATAACGGAGGTTGGATCATCATTGTGAAGATGAGTTGACTCAGAAGGTGATTAAAGAATTTGTTATACAGTTATATATACATCAATTCCGATTTCACGTGCAGCACTAACAATTTCTTCAGATAGGCGACCATCATGTTCATCCATATCATTGTTTGCAACCCACTCTGCATAAAGATTTTCTCGATCATCTATGTCATTCTCTCCTAATAGTGCAAAATAATCAAGTGGGTCCTCTTCCAGATCACCTCCTTGCTTATGTTCAGCCTTCATTCTCTTTGCCTTTAACTTCATATTATAATGACAATAAACTAGTTTCTTCAACTTTAAATATGACAACCTGTTTCTAAGTTTGTATGTATCAAAGAAAAAGTGCTCCAATTTCTTTCACAAGAAGAAACTGATGAAGTCTGTGATAAAACTTTGATTGCAAGTTTTCTTAAAGTTGGGAAATCATCTCCGTACATTTCTCACCATTCACCTAAAAGTGAAACAAATAATCATATATTTATAATTTGAACCAAGTAACTTGTCTTTTTTATTAAATAATTACTAACCTGGCCACATAGATTCTCTACTTGCAATAGCACTTTTTGTCCCAAAAGAGGCCAATGCATCTCTAAACTTTATAATCTAGTATATAAAAATATTTAATGTTAATATCAACTTAAAAGATGAAATCTATAAATATGGTAGTGTTACCTCATTTCCAAATTGGTCTCTTCCTTTGGATTTTGGAAACAACTTCTAGTAAACTTGATAAAGTGCATAAGTGCTTGATTATCCCTAAGATGCAATTTATATTGGTACTTTGGATTGAGAAAATATGTTGTACATGTAAATATTATTATTCAAAAGGTTAGTCTCATAATTTGTTTTATACATTTATAACAAAAAATCATACTTTGGGTAAAGGAAGAAAACATACCAATCTTGTAGATAGGTGCATCCATTGATTTTGTCCATATATCATCTATGATCTTATGAAACCATGTGTAATTTCTTGGTGAAGCTATCTTTATCACGTCCTTCATTATAATGATCGCATGATATACACTGTCCATGGTTGGATAATTTTCAGTATCTATCACTCTCAAAACCTTATACATAGGTTCCATGATCTTTATCGAATCTCTTGCATAATCCCAAAACATAAGATTGCATATGATTTGTTCCACATTCTTTCCAATAGGAGTGATCCTAAACTCCGAATTAAACCACTCTAAATAAAGAAAGAAACCTCTCAAACTATCTTTTACACACAACAAAGTTTGCAATGCAAGATAATTTGTTGCAAAATGAGTGGCACCAGGTCGAACTAAGTCATATCCCCAAGCCTTTTCTTACTTAATTCACAACCCAATCATGATTATATATAAAACATGTAACAATTCGACCCATGTCTATAGCTTTTTTTACCATAGCATTCTTTGTCATATATTCAACATCAAATCTATACAATGAGCAGCACACGGTGACCAAACAAAATTATATTTTGATGCCAAAAGTGTTCCGGCCTTTTTATAACTGTTGGCATTATCAATTATAATTTGTATGACCATATTTCTTCCAACTTTTTTATTCTTGTCCTTCATCAACTGCATAATTAACTCATGATTCTTCTTTTTACCTGATGCATCAACTGAATCTAAAAATATGACATTTCCTACACTATAAACTATAAAGTTGATGATGGACATTCTTGTGGGTCCTGTCCATCAATCACATAAAAGAAAAGATCCATGGGTATCCCAATGTGGTTCTAATTTTTTTTATTTCTGTTTGCATATCTACAACAATTTCATCCAAATATTTTCCTAATATGTCTTTGGGTGTGGGAGATTTGACTGCACGTCTAAGATTTTGTGCTTCAACAATCAGATTCTTGAAATGATGATCTCCTGTAACATAAGCTGGAATATGATTGAATATAAAAATTTTAAAACCATCTTACCGAGCGATTCTCTTAAAGGTCCTTTGTTTACCATTTCTTCCATTCCTTTTTGTCTTGCATCATCTGATTTATACAAACTACCTTCTACAGATGAACCTTTATCAATACCTACTGATCAATGTCCACCACGACGCATAAAGTCAGTTATACTTCATTTCATTCTTTTCATTCCACTTCCACTTCCATCCGCAATTCCTACAGCACCACTACTTCCAACTCCAAATGTTTGTGAATGTCTCATTTGACGCTCGAATTCATTGATTTGCCATCTAGCTTCAACAGATACTTTTACAATTTCCCGTTGTATTCTTTCCTCTGATCCTTCTTCTTCATTTGACGAGAAACCTTCAGAATGACCATCCATCTTTCGAAGTTCATCAATGACTACTTCTGTCTATTTACTTTTCATATTCTGTATGCTTTTTTGAAATTTTAATTCTTTCAATTGTTTCCGCACTTCAGGTAGACAACTTACACATTTACTTACATATGATCCTTAGTCTCCAATCAAGTGGTATTTCAACCTAGTAACACCACCTGCTTGTATTACTTTTCCACAAAAGATATATTTAGAACCCTTATTACCAACGGGAGTTCCATATTGCCAGTCTATGTCATTCGCAGACATCTTCTTTTAGCAATTAAAAATATAAATTACCAAATAGAACTTTTCAGCGATAATTTATGTAGTAAAAATATAAAATTAGAAAACTAAGAAAGGGGAATTGTTTCTAAAAGAATGTGTTTGACAATTAAAAGTTTATAATAATATATATTCTGCAATGTGCACCCATATACTAGCAATATTAGTTTATTATTATAATATATTTCAATGATATTATATATTCTGGCGATAATATATATTCTGGCTATATTAGTTTATATTTTTAATATATATTTTGCAATGTGCACCCATATTTTTAATATATATTCAATCCGGATCATATTCTTATTGAAGTATGGAAATGTTTGGAAGATTTAGGAGTGGAATAGTTAACTCAACTTTTTAACAAAATCTTAATATCGAAAAGAATGCTGAATGAATGGAGAAAGAGCATCAATATACCTATTTTAAAAAAAAAATGAGATATACAAGATTGTGCAAATTATAGAGGAATCAAACTCATGAGTCATACTATGAAATTATGGCAAAGAGTTATTGATCAACAATTACAGAGCAGTACAAATATTTCAGCTAATCAATTTGGATTTATGCCTAGTCGATTTACAACTGAAGCTATTTTTCTTATTAGAAATCTGATAGAAAAATATCGAGATATGAAGAAAGATTTACATATGGTGTTCATTGATTTAGAAAAGGTCTATAATAGAGTACCAAGAGAGGTTCTATGGTGGGTGTTGGAATGAAGGATGGTGCCTGTTAAGTATATACAAATGATAAAAGACATGTATGATGGTGCAACTACTAGCGTATACACAATTGGTGGAGAAACAAGAGATTTTCCTATTTTAATTGGCTTACATCAAGGGTCTACAATAAGTCCTTATCTTTTTTGCATTAGTTATAGACGAATTAACGAAGACTATATAAGATGATATACCTTGGTGTATGATATTTGTAGACGATATCGTATTGATAGATGAAACACAAGAAAGAGTGAATAGAAAGTTAGAAATGTGGAGAAATATTTTGGAGACTAAAGATTTCAAGATAAGTAGAACTAAAACAGAATATATGCATTGTAAATTAATGAAATCCAAAGAGAAGTAGGTGAGGGTGTCAATTTAGATGGGATAATATTGTCTCAAAAAACTCAGTTCAAGTATCTTGGATCAATTATTCAAAAATATGGAGAATGTGATGAAGACCTTAATCATAGGATTAAAGAAAGTTGGATGAAGTAGAGATTGGCTTCAGGGGTTCTATGTGATTATCATAAGACCCGCAATGTTGTATAGTAGTGAATGTTGGACAATAAAAGAAAATCATACTTCTAAACTAAGTGTTGCCGAAATGAGAAAGTTAAGATGGATGAGTGGTCACACTATATTAGATAAAATAAGGAATGAATATATTAGAGAAAATGTAGGAGTAACGAGAATTGTAGACAAATTGAAAAAGGGAGATTGAGATGATTTAGACATATTAAACATAGACCTAAAGAGACTCTAGTTAGAAAAATAGAAAATATTAAAATGACAGAAACATAAAAGAGGCGTGATAAAACTAAGTTAACTTCGAGGAGAGTAATTCAATATGATTTAGATGATTTAAATATCTCTGAAGAAATAACACAAAATCGACATGAGTGGAGAAAGAATCCATATGGCTTACCCCAAGTAATTTGGGATAAAGGCCTTAGTTGAGTTGTGAGTTGAGTTTGACGGTTAATAAATTTTATAGCTTAAACGTTTAGTATAGCTTATACATTTAGGGCATACGCATTTATAGGTTAAACGTCGTGGGATTATGTACTTAATACATTTCATTATATTTAAACTACAAAACTAACAATAAGTAAGTTAAATATTCACATAATATTTAATAAAATGTAATATTTTATAATATATAATTAATATTTATAAAATAAATAAACATATAATTAATATTTATAAAATATATAATATAATATAAATATATTATTATATTTATTTAACTAAATGTATTATTTTATAATATTATATGTTATAAATAATAAAATTATATTTTGCTTAAATACAAAGTTTTTAAAAATAATAAAAAAAATCTTGAAACCCTTCAAGTTGATAGATGGAAGAGTAAGACTGAAGCTCTCCAATGGTATAAAAGAGGCCTATGTTCTTTGTAAAAAAAAAATCTTCCAGAAGAAATTTTATATAAAGATTAAAAATCATATATTTAATTTGTTATTATTGTGTTATTTTAAATTATTATCGTTAAATATATAAAAAATAAAATAAATATTTATTTCTATATTATAAAAATAATATATTTAAACTTTATATAACTTATCATAATTAATAATATTATATTTAAAATGTAAATTACAATAAAACTAAAATATATAATGATATTATATTTAAACTACACTTTATATTTAAACTACACTGCATTTAAACCATAATAATATTATATTTAAACTGTAAACTACACCATATATAATCTTAATATATATACAAAATAAATATACATAATCCTTTTATATTTAAGAAATAAATTGCAATTTAAAAAATTGAAATAACAGTTCAAGATTTACTATTTTATTTTATACTTAAACTTTAAATAATTTCAATTTAATAATAATGTGACAATCTTACTATAGTTAACATAAAAATATATGTTACAACTATCTGTTAATCTTATTATGTTATATTATATTTAACAAAAAAAAATATTTAACTTACCTTCGACTGTGTAGTCACCGATCGAGTCGAGAATCCCCAATCATGTCCCGAGCTCCCTTGCGCTATCGCCAGCGAGCCTTGCCACCTCGTCTATCGGAGTTGCCTCCAACACAGGATGCCGCCACTGGAGACGATACCCTCACCGTCCCAGGTTGTCGCTGTCGTGAGAGCTAGAGTTGTCTTCGCCATCGGTCACCACTGTAAAAGCCGGAGTTGCCTTTGTAGTTAGTCGCCCCCGCGATAGCCTAAGAAGATGTTGCCATAGCCGTTGGTCACCGCCGTCAAAGCCAGAGAACTCGCCTGTCGCAACCGTCAGTCGCCGCCATGAGAGGTCGCCTCTTCCTCCTCTATCTTCCATCGGGGGACAGCGATGGGTTTTAACCCTTCTTCCATAAGCTCGCGTGGCCGACCGATGAGGCTTTTGCCATTGGAGTGTGTCCACTTGCCCGATGCCCCTCTCTGCCCCCTTCTTCAGTGACCTCTCGTGGTCGACCGGCCGAATGCTTCTTCTATTAACATAGAGGAGGCCAACCTTGGCCCCTATACGCCTGTGAGACCCTGCAAGCCCACGAGGCTAGGAAACGAAGTGGCGAGATGAAACTGATTGGTTTCGATTGTCTCGTTTCTCACCGTTGCCACGAGACCGAGAATTTCGTGAGATCTCGCAAGATGACGAACCATGGTCAGTATTACAAAGTTTGCCACCCTATATCTTTGTTGTTCTAAAAGTTCCTAAAAACATTTGTGGTAAATTAGAGGGTATAAGGGCCAGGCTCTTCTAGAATGGTAATAATATCAATAACGGACTTCATCTTATTAAATGAAACATTGTTTGTAGGAACACCAATGAAAGGGGTGTGAGTTTAGCCCCACTTGAAGCCATCAAGAATGCTCTCTTGTCCAAATGGCTTTGGAAGTTGAACCGTAATACTAGCTTGTTGTGGGGTAGGATTGTTTTCTTTAAATGCAATACTAGGGTTAATGGTTCCTAGATAGGAGACTTTAGAAATAGAAGGAACATTTATATCATATGGAGAGGCATAACTCCATAACTGTGAACTTTTTAATTCTACAACCACCATCGAGCTAGGGACGGTAGGAGAACCTCTTTCTGGGAGGATCAGTGGATTGAGCACAATTTGTTGGCTAATAGGTTTACTACTCTTTTTAGCTTGTGCAACAACCCAAATGCCAAAGTTAGTAACTTATCAGACAATATTTCAAAGTGACATCTCACATTTAGAAGGAACATTAAAGATGAGGAGATTCCCGAGCTTTCAACCTTACTTACATTACTTGACATTACTTGAGGACCATAAATGTTGTGGTAACAAAGAGAATAAACTACGTTGGTAACCTTGCAACATCTATGCTTTCAGTTGGAAATTTACTATGAAGAGAATGAATTTTGGTAGTGTGGATCTCTTTTGGCATTTAGATGTTTAGAAGCAATCGGTTCCATTAAAATTAAGATTTTCTTTAGGAAGATTGATATGAAGCACCTCCCTACTCGAAGTCATTTGTATAAGAGTTTCACAATTAGGTCCACCTGTTGTGTTTTGAGGTAATAGAGAAGAATGTTTGGGGCACCTTTTCATCAAGTGCAGGATTATTAATTTCTTATGGCGGACTATCTTCGCATGTTAGCACATTGCTTGGTCAAATTCTAATGACACTATCTCTCACTTGCAAGCTTAGCCGAGGTTGAATCCTTGGTCTTCATATACCATTCAGCCAAGGACTCCGGAATTAGAATCAGAATCAAAATCGGTCAGTACCGATCCAATTTGAATTAGATTAGATCAGTCCGATTCTTACCGATTCTCGAGAAGAGAAACTGATCTAAATGTGAGAAGAGAAACTGATCTAAATGCAAAAAAAATTTAATTTACATTCATATTTATCTTAATGATGAGAAAGAATGTTATTATATTATTACCTGGGTAGCTTCCTCCATATCCAACTCATTCCGATAAAAAAGTAAAGTGAACCTATGCTTTGGATGTATAATGTCCGCATTTAGGTTCCACCTGCATGCCAAAATAACATACATAACATCACATTACACTTAAGTAAATAATTCACATCATGGTGACATCGAATTTACCTACACCCCACGGGTCGCTGAACTTCAAAATTCTCAATTGACCGTGCAATGAAGGGTCTGCCAACGTGTAGATGTTCCCAAGACCATATCTGTTGAACAACAATATTATAAAGTAGAAAATGAAATATTTTTAAATGAAATTACTCAATAAATAATTCAAACGTACTTTGAGAAGATGAAGACAACCCCTGATACGATTACGTGTCGAGGACGTAGCTGAACATAATTGGCGGTATAAGAATCCCAACACCGCACTACCCCAAGATAACCTCCCACATAAATCTATATCTTCCATAAACAACAAATATTGCATATGAACCTCACTGCCAGAAGTGTCTGGCATCAAAAAACATCCTATGAACATTAACATTAATGCTCTAGTGTGGTGAAGACACACCAACCGGTTCTCCTCGTTATCATCAACCGGTAATTCACCCGTCCGATCACCAAAATGGCTAGACAACCATGTCAATTTTGCAGTTGACCGACTGGGCCCCATGTCATCCAAGGCTGGACGAACACCTAAAAACTGCTCTGCTACGTCGACCCAACTCTCGTAATCCTGGGAAGGAACTCGTATAGGGCAAATGATAGGAGGTCCATCTATACGCAATCCCAAAATCATCGAGACGTCCTGTAATGTCACAGTCATCTCACCACGTGGAAAGTGAAAACTAGACGTCTCAGGACGCCACCTCTCCGCGAGAGCGGTGATCAATTGCCGGTCCAAAGGGAACCAGCGAAGGTACGTGAGATAAAAAAAACCGCCCCGCTCTAAGTACTCCAAAACAAGGTCATTATTTACAACCCAACTGGACATATGCCTAAAATGGCTCACTAATGTCAGTAATGTACCACCCTGCAAATATCAAAATAATTATCAAAAAGATTGCTCGTTACAACTATGCACAAAGAATAATAGAAAAAAATAACAAAGGGTTAATTGAACTAATATTACCTCCGGATCTGTAGATCGATGTCTACCCTGTCCGTGCAAAAGTGACGCGTCACGCGGTCCTAGATTCATTGCTGCAAGTTACAATCCGATGATAAGTTACAAAAATTTCAATCATAACATGCAATTAAAGAACATACATGATTGATTATATAGAAAAAATATATATACCAATAACGTGAACAAAAAAAACATTAAGAAGTAATATACATACTTGTTACGGCTATGAACACATGTAGAGCGGTTATGACCTCGTTATTTACAGATACTGCATTGATTTCTTTGTCTACTTGGATTGCGATCCATTACCATTGGCAATCTTTTATTGCGTGGCCTCCCGGTCTTCCGGACAACGCTTGGTGGTAATAACGGGATCAAATTCCTACTTGAATCAAAGGGTGGCCAGTAACGCGCATCTAAGACAGTATGAAATTCCCCTTGATATGACAATCGATATTGATGGCTTGTAAACCAATCTGACACATATGCATATGGATCCCAATTAACAGAACCAATAGCAGAAATTGCATGTTTACAGGGAAAATGAAGTAATTGAGGCCCACAACAAGTACAAGAAAGTGATCTTTCATGGATATCAATGCGAAACACACGGCCTAAAGAATCATTTACATCCCATTCTCCCATGTTTACTCGGGCTCCAATAATTATCTCTCTACCTTTTTTCTTTCAATTCTGTCAACTTCTTCTCAAATCGCGGAGTAAGATGTGTCCCAAGATTGAAACCCTTTGCACGTCATTGAAAAAACATCATTCTAAGTCTATGGTATGTCATGTGTATAAGAGCATGGATGGGTAATCCTCTAGCAATTTTAAGGACACTATTAAAACATTCCGAGTAATTCGTTGTCATAATTCCAAATCTCTTCCCATCTGTGTCACATGCTAAAGCCCAATGCTCTGGATTAACTTGTAATAACCAGTCGTATGCCTCTGGAGAACGTAGTTGGATATCGCCCATTCGACTATTAAAGTCCATCATGTTACAAGTAACACCTGCACTATACATCCTTTTGTAAAGATCTGCCCCAGCAAATTGTTTTTGAAAGTTTTGCCGATAATGACGTAGACAGTATCGATGAGATGCCAAAGGAAACCATTGTTCTATTGCATTTTTAATTGAAACATTCCTATCAGAAATGAAGCAAAGTTCATGTCGTCGTTCTCTAATAGATGGGATGTGTGTTATCATCTGTTCAAAAAACCATGACCATGAATGGTTATTTTCACTATTTACTATTGCAAATGTGATATGAAATAAGCCTTGATCGGCATCCACACCACAAGCAACGAGTAATGTACCACGATATTTTCCATGCAAGAAAGTGCCATCCACACTTAAAACTGGCCTGCAAAACCTCCACCCTTCAATACACGGCTGAAAACTCCAAAATAAAATTTTCAACCTTGAGTTGTTATCATCCTCACATAAGTAACTGCATGTTGTGCCGGGCATTGTCAACTTGACAGCTTCCATGTATCTCAAGAGGTGAGTATATGAATTTTCCCAATCACCAAACAATTTTTCGAAAGCTTTTCTTCTAGCATTCCATGCCTTGTAGTATGATGGCCGAATAGAATACTTAACTTGTACCATATCCATTATATCTGTTGGTTGAACATTCAAGCGACATCAAAGTATGGGTAAAATTAAACGTGATAAGGATGTAAGCTGTCTATGACTCATATTTTGTGCTGAAGTAGTACATGTGTGGTTGCCATCGTATTTTGTAACCTTCCACAATCCACTTACTCTTTTGCTAACACAAGCATGTATCCTCCATTTACAACCTTGATGCTTCTCATGGCATATCAAGGTTAGTTTAGACTTCAACGACCTATCTGTTCGGTATTACACATTACGTTTCAATGACCAAGCAGTAACAACAGCTATCAAATCTTCTTTAGATGTGAAGACATCCTGTACGGCAATTTCAACATTTTCACTGTCACTTCTAACTATGTCCTCATTCTCTTGCCCACCACCATTTGAATCATCACTATCTATGTATGTGTTATCGGCAATTGCACTATTGATTCAATTGACATCTTCACTTTCATGGTACTCATCAACAACGACAATGCTATCAAGCATTTGATTCGGTACTTCTTCATTATCACTTCCTGATTCTTCATATGTACCATCTGATTCAAAGTCTTCATTTATGTCTATCTCATTGTGACAAGTTGTTGTATTACTCGGTCCGGCTTCAACATCCGAAGGAGTAATATTACATGTGTATTGTGACAACAACTCTGTCATACTAAGATGATTCGACATGTATGGAATTCCATGAGGTTCTGCTCCTTTCCTTAATGACATGGTTAAAATCTATTACCCTGAAAACTTCAGTGAGTTAATCTAATAATCAAAGATAACTTCCTACCTAACTTTTTTAGAACATGACTTAAAGTCTATCACCGGACACATATCTAATTTATATGCAACAAAGGTTACATGAGAAGGTTACATGCACGGGTTCACGGAGAAGTGCATACATGGTTAATATAAGTATATGCACAATTTAGTAACCAACATAGGATGGACTGTCTGCCCCTATATATATATGTGTGTGTGTGTACTGGCTTGTGATACATAACACCGCACTGCATCAGATGAAGTCAATTTTTAATAAAGAAAAATGGAGATGGCAAGTAGCTAGATATGAAGTCAATTTTTGTGCATTATATGGTAAAAAACCTTGAAAGTTTTCTTTGCATAAGGATACATGTGCAGATATGATAGTCTTCTTTTTGTTACTTTCTTTTTGGCAAATTCTCTAGAAGTATAAGACAATCTACAGGAATCTCTCTCTGACCATTAAGATACGTAATAGGGTACAGAGTACTCAGTTAGGATTTGCTAATTTGGTATGAATAGATCATTAGAAGATCAATTTGAACTTGATGCCATAAAAATAAAATCAATTATGTGAGGACGACCATGTTTAACCAAAAAAACAGGTGGGGGATCAAAAAATCGAGGTCTCACCTTTGTAATATATTTAGAAATTCCCCATAAATATATTTTCATCGTGGCTACCTGCCAAACATTATTCATTATTTTGACTAGTGCTGCCAAATAAAACATATATATATATTCATGGAGAATCTCTCTTTCGCCATGCAACCAAACACTCTATATAAGAAGTGTTGTTCTATTTGACTAAATGGAGATCTTATCAAGTAAATACTGATCAGATCACGAATATGAGGCTAAATTATATTAGAGCTCAAAATCCCGTTCACAAAACGAGATGAAGGGCGCGAGACACACTAGAATATAGCACATACAAAGATAATTTCATTCTTTTTCAAAAGCAAATAATATGAAAGGAAAAGAAAGTCTAAGATAATTTGAAAGAACCCATGGCTGCGCCGTAGTGGACACTATCAGATTGAACTTACCATATTGTATATAGAGCATACACATACACCAAAAAAAAAGAAAATTTGAAAGAACCCTGTATGCACTTTTATACCAACCTGGGATGCACTGTATGACAACTTTTGAGCCTCCGCATTGTATGCTAATTTTTGGCGAGATAAATAAAAACAAATATAGAAAACGTTTAGGCTAATAAGCTCAAGAACATTTTACCAAATGATCTTTACGATCACAGAAGCGAACAATGCCTACAAAAACGCCTCCTTTTTTACCCTAGCCGGGGCTGCCAAGGACCCTCACCCCTCTACGACCACCGGCGCTGCCAAGGACCCTTCCACCCTAGCCGCCATCGCAAGCTGCCTCAACGCCGCTGCAAGCTGCCTCAACGCCGCCGCCGCAGCCACCACCAGTGTTCCTGCCTCAATGCCGCCGCGCCACTGCCGTCAAAGCGCAGTCGAATGGGGAGGGCAAGCAAAGTCGAACGGGTGAGCGGGAAAGGGTCCGGGAGGCCCTAAAACAACTTAAGTAAGTCGTGATATCGTACAACGACTTTACACAAAGTCGTGGTGTATTTAAACGACATTAACTAATACGGTATCGGGATTAATCTTAACAATATTTTGATCACTAGTCGTATACTAGTTAAACGACTTTACTATATAGTCGTTATTATATACAACAACTTGAAATAAAATCGTTTAAAATTGTTGTATGAAAGTACGACTTTCGTCAAACGGTGCTATTCCTGCAAAATTAAAAGTTAGGGTGCTATTCTTATAAAAAATAAAAAAAGGGTGCTATTTTAAAAAAAAAACTCCTCCGCCATCCCCCCCCCCTTCTGCAGCCGCGTGGCCTTTGTGCGCCTCCCTGTCGTGCCCACCAGCCCTGCACATCCGCTCTCTCTCACCCCCTGTTGAACGTAGCCGCCTTGCCGCGTGAAGCCATCGCGGCCTCGCCATGCATCCGACGACGTCCGCCATCACCTGCACGCGTCGGCAGCCGCCGCCCCGCGCCATCCGCCAGCCGCCATGCCCCTCCATCCCTCTGTCATGCGCCGCCTTTGCCGTGTGCCCCGCCCCCTATCCAAGCACGGTAACACTCACGCTCTCTCTCCTATTATATCCTTCTCTCTCTTCTCTCCATTATCTTTTATCATGATATTATTTTCTCTAAATTTCCTCTTTCAATTTCTCTTGATTCGATCACCTAACCCCCCCCCCCCCAATTCTGTCCTTTTCCAGCAACTTCGATAGAGGGAGATAGCCTGTTTGGATTCATTTTATTTGTGCACCGCATCATTGACGTCCGATATTATTCTCGGCCGCCAATCACCATCTCTTCCGACGCCGTTCCGGTAGGCATCCTTGACGTGTCTACTATCATTAAAATTCCTATTTTAATTATTCATGATCTATAGAATTGACCTTTAATTAAAGGGTGTGTGTAGTTATGATTTTGTGCTTAAATTGTGAGTGGACATGGATCAGTTAGATAAATGTGTGTAGTATCTTGTGATGTATGTTTATGTCTCTATTATGTGTATATGAGATCATGCTTGGTTAATAGTATAATATGCTTTCTTTTAGCTTGTCATCCTGTTATTTTTTTAACATATTTAGATTATGTTAATTTTGCCAAGTAAATTGTGATAGGTTAACAAGATTAGTTGGTGTGGTGATTAATATTTCCAGCATCTAGTTATTCATATTTAATCATGTTTAGTTAGTTATATGTGATGTCGTTTCATTTTGGTTCATTTCTAGCATGGTTGTCTAGCATGGCAATAGTTGTGTATATGTTCAATTTTTGTTCATCGATCTTGCATATTGGTGGTCATGGCATGGCATGATTGAGGTGGATGCTTGATGCATTAAAACTGTGATTGGAAAACTGAGCTACACCAGACTAGTTAGTCGTGACTCGAGGGCAGCGAGGGGTTAGAACCGTCTGGTGCATCCTTTGATCCCAGATCCCGCTGGCATCCTACGTGCCACCACTGCCTAGGTGCACTATGGGATTTCGATTAGTATATGGTACTTATATATGATAGATCTGGTGGTAGCTGGTTAAGATGGCAAGACGACGCATTCCTTGCTAATGAAAATATGTGTAGAGGATGTATGCATCTATTAGAGGATAGGTGCATCTGTGTGAATGTGATCCCTATTAGATGATAGTTGCATTATTGCATGGTATGGTATAGGTGGTTTAGTGATGTATTTCATTTTGTCAATTATCATGCATGTTGTGTTGCATGGTGTATATGCATGGTTTGTTCCATTTGTAGTTAGGTCATGTTATGGAGCATATAGGTGCTGGTCGGTGTGATTATAGGTTTCGGTTGGTGGTGTAAAACACATGGATTAAGTCATATATATTGAATGTATTGACTAGCCTATATTTACATATAATTGGTGTAGGTCTGGGTACCTATTTAATTAACATCTAGGGCCTTCTGGCTATCCGATTTGGCGGATGATGGGGTGTCTACTGAGTCGTCGTACTCATCCCAATCCTTTTATCAATTTTCAGGTAATCAGGTTTGGCGCAGCAGAAGCGTGATGGATTGATTCCCGATAAAACAAATTGGATGGTTCTTATGTAATTTAGATGGTAATTAGATTTGTTTAGATTATAGCATAGCAATGTATTTAATTTGATTTTGTGGAAGTATTAACTGGGACCTAGTTGTCTTCATTTTTTCCCAAACCGATGTTTTAGTGGGGTTAATTTTTCCTGATCGCATCGTCAGATTATCCCGCTGTGCTTGTTAAAATCCGGGGCGTGACAGAGGGACTCATAGACATTCCCTCTGGTGTCTGCCGTCGGGTATGTCTCCTTGTTTTTTGTGGTTTGCTTGATGAAAAATCGATTCAAAATATTACTAAACAACTTAATTAATATCATTTTTAAAATTAAAACATCTCTGTAACAATAATTTTATAGTTTTTATTTTTAAAAATTGTCATGTTTGAACTTTGAATATAATTTTTTATCATAAAATCATATAAAAACAAAATACAACCACGCATTGGTAACAACAATAAATTAACTCTACGTTTTACTCAAGTTCTAAGTAAAGACAAACTCATTTGCATTTTTGTCAAATGTGACATAATAAATAAAGTAAATAAAGTTTTAGTAGTTTATTTTCCCTCAAATAATGAATATCTTTTCTAAGGCATAGCTTTCGTTTGTGGGGGATTTAAATGTATTGTAAAAAAATGTCAATATTCATTAAGATGTGTAAATACATAAATAAAAAAAACTTGTTATAAACAAGTTGTGAGGTGCATTAAAACAACACTCCAGCACTTAGAAATTTTACAATTTGCAAACTATGATAGCATTTTATTATTTGATGCCAAATTCCGAGCTTAGAATTTGCATGCTCTGATCGACGACTTCCCGGTCGTACCAACTCAGTCTCTCTCGGGGTGGAATAGGGCTCTCTTCCACTTCCCAGAATCCATCACCATTAGGGTGGAATAGGGTTTTCTCTTCTACTTTCCGCGGCCTTCTCGGCGGCTGGATACCATTGTCTACCTCCTCCGGGAAGAATACCTCTTCCTATACTCGTTGACACTGTTGTTTTCCTCTTCTTCTACGCATTTCGTTGGTGGGTTCGTCCTTTCTGGTTTTAGTAGGGCTGTTTTTCAAGTTTCTTCTATGATCGTTCGTTCCTCTCTGCTTTCTTCTTTGTGAAGTGTGTATATTTCTTGTATTTCCTTCTCCTTTCTTTCTAAGTGTACTCGGCTCCAGATTTCGACTTTGTAGCTACCTTTTCTGGTTGCCTTGCCTGTAGATGTTATGTTGGTGGTCTGTTCAGTCATCTTGTAATCCTTGGTGAGGTTTTATGGACGTAATCGATATTTTTTAATGTCTTTTCTTCTGGATCCGCCTGATTTTTTCCTGTGGTTTCTACTGGATCGTCTTCTCCCCTCATTCTCTCCGTCTTCGTCTACCAGCTTACCTCGAGCTACAGTACGCTTCTGCTTCCCTGGACTTGAAACCTTTTCTTAAATCTAGTTAAAGAAGTTTTGTCTGTGACGCCTTAATATCGTATTATTTAGTTTATTTTTATTGTGTTGTTCACAGTTTGAAATTAGGGTTATTTTATTATGTCTAAATACCGCTACTTCTAGTAGCTTCCCGTGGTTTCTTCTTTATTCTAGTAGGATTGTCGTATGCTTGAACTTCTCTCTTGGTGCCCTTGTTTCGACGTTTCCCGGTAGTTGCCGGTTTTTTTATACTGTCCACGTTTCAACTTCCCCCCTTGTCGCCAGACATTTTCCTTCACAGATCTACTCTTCAGCCCTGGGTTTTGGTTCGGGAGGTGGAAAGTTTCTCTTATACTTTCCTTCTGCATTGATTCACGATGGAAGAGGAAGATATTTTGGCTTAGTTTAAGAATCTCATTCTCCCTTCTGCATCATCTGATCCTGTACAAGTTTTGTAGCTGATGATTATGGAAGAGAATCGATGGAAGAAATGCTTGGTTCTAAAAGTTTTATCTCCTTTCAATATTAGGCTGGCGGGACTAAAGGAATGGCTTCGCCCTATGTGGAATCCGTTGTCGCCTTGGTCCCTTTTGAATTTTCCGGACAATGCTTTTTTGTGACTTTTCAGACTGAGGAGGAGGTTCATAAGGTATGCCGTCGTACGCCATGGGTTTTTAATAGCGACCTCCTTCTTGTGGAACCTGCCCAACCTTTCACTACCCCGTCTCAGTATAAGTTGCATCATGCGGATTTATGGGTCTGTATCTATGATCTTCCTCAGGAGCTACTGTCACAAGAAATTGTGATGAAAATTATTTCCCTTGTTGGTACTCCCTGGGAACCGGTTCCAGAGATAGTAGCCTCCTGGAGCCTTTTCGCCCAGATCAAAGTCAAAGTTAATGTTCTACATCCCCTCACTACTGACGTGTCGGTTGTTCTTCCTGATGGCACTATTAGGACGTTTGATCTGGCTTATGAACGGATAACAAAGTTTTGTTATTTTTGTGGTCGCTTAGGGCATCAACAAGCAGATTGCGAGATCTTATCTCATTTTACTTCTTTTATTAAGCCTGAATATCCTGAGCAACTAAAGGGCTTAATGCGTGATCAATTAGTATGTCGTTATGGGGCATGGCTTACCACTGCTGGGAGACAAGCTAATGGAGGTCAGCGGCCTTCTCCTAGTCAAGCATTCTCTTTTTCTTGTCATGAACAGGGGGCAGGTGATTCTCCAATTCAACAAGAAGCACAGGCTTATGTTAGACCGGGTGACTGTTATGCTCCTCTTTTATTACTTCCCTCTTCATCCAATCAACACAATTTGGAAGTATCTTCTCCCCCTATATTGGAGGGGCCAGGTAATTTTAATTCTACAATGTGTGAGGAAGGTCGATCTTACAGTATTTCATCCTCAGTTGGGGTTTTAAAGCAATTAACTCACGGAGATTTGGATACTTCTAACTTTTCCTCAGTACATATAGCAGATAAGGTTTCTTCCTCGCTTATGTTATTACACTCTCCACCTACTTCAAGGGATGTTTTGTAGTCTCACCAGGTTGATTCACCAAAATTGAATATTTCGGCCATTAAAACACCTATGAAGAAACAGGGCTTAAGAGGAAAACAAAAATGGAAACATTTGCACCAAGCGGTCCATAATACTTTTAATGATTTCAAAGGTTCTCTTATTCCTGTCAAAGTTGAGGTGGTGTCTCATTTGAGCCATAAAAAAGAGGGTGAGGCAGCTAGCCCATCACAGCTGCCACCTGATCAATGAAGCTACTAGTTTGGAATTGTCGGGGAGGGAATGGACGCCCGACAATTCGACACGTTGATCGTCTAGTCCATTCCATTAAACCTCAACTGTGTTTTCTTTCCGAAACCAAGTGCTCTACCCCTGCTAGTGAAAATTTCTTCAAAATCAGATCTATTAGTGACTATTTCATAGTACCCTCATGTTCTAGGAGAGGTGGTCTATGGCTATGGTGGGATACAAATATTCATGTTCAGATTATATCATCTCGGGAGTCTTGGATAGCTGGCATTATTCAAGATCCCATTGTAGACACGCCAAATTTGCCTAATTCAGAGCATAAAACTCATGTTTTATAGGGTAACATGTATGATTGACCTTATAATGATGCCGGGTCTTTTAAAGTTGATTTGGAGCTTCACCGAATGAAATCGGATGTTTTCCGACGTTTTCCACAGAAAGCCATAATTTTCGAGCGAAAGCTGCACGTAAATCGTGTGCACACGGAAATTGGCTGAATGACCAATGCCTAATGATCATGCATTGAAGGTTATGGTCATATTCACACTCCGGACAAGTTTTGGTGCATTCCGTGCCTTTCCGGTTTGCCGTCGAAGTCATTTTGACCTATATCGGACCTTCTGTTCACTGCCCTAACTTCCGGATAAAATTCTGAAGTTTTGGAGGGTGTTATGGTTGATCCGATGCTATATAAAGCTTCTTCGGTCTGTTATCTTTCCAACGCAACAAACGGCGTCGAATTCCGAGTTCGGGAGTGTTCGCAATGGCTTCCGGAAGAAGGACGCGTAGAACCAGTCCCATGCGCCCAGGTTCCAGGGCACATGGGCCCGGGACCCAGGGCACATGGCCATGCGCCCTACCAGTGAGGCACGTGACCATGTGCCCTCACTTGAGGCACATGCGCCCCACCTTTGAGGCACGTGGGAACCAGTTTTTCACCCGGACTCTACCACTCAACCGACGGACCGGATGAGATCGAAATTTTCGGAGAAGATGACATGTGCCCTCACTGGGGGGCACATGCGCCCCTCAGTGGGGCGCATGCGCCTGGCACCAGGGCGCATGCGCCGAGGACCAGGGCGCATAGACCCTATTTTTTAGCTCCGATAAGACCTGCTCATTCTCCTATAAATAGACTCTGATTCTGGTCATTCCTGGGGAGGAGCACGACTCCCCAGGCATCTCAAGACGTCCTAGCACCCTCCTGCATCGATTTTATGATTTTTAGAGAGAGAATTTCGAGTTTTTAGAGAGAGAAAAGCCGGTTCAAGAGAGAGGAAGGTTGTTCTACAGGTGATCTGCCAAGTCTCTCTTCTTCGGCCTCTATAGCAGTGTGTGGACGTCTTCTGCCTGAGCTCTCTTCAGAAAAGTTCTTCCTCTCCAAGTCTTCTTCATTTTGCAATCGACGGCACTTGATTCCAAGGTCGGGGCTGATCGTGATGAGCGCAGAAGCAAAGTCGCGCCTGGCAGATCCTGGACTGCTGCTCGGCTTTTTCGACAACACAGATTTGGCTATATCTTCCTCTATTCAACTCAGAATATTTAAATTATTTTTCCTATCTCTTTATTTCGTGATTCTCCATCCTCCTATCATTTTTTTTACATTTTTTTGCATTACTTTTACTCTGTTAATCCGAAAATAAAAAAAGGGGGTTAGAGATAACCCGAATCCGGTCAGTTTCTAGTCAATTGTGTGTTTTATGTCATTCTCTTTACATATACTCCACTTTGTCTAGTTCTAATTGTCTATTTCACTTGTTTATTTGTCTAGTTGCACAGAATATCAAGCACCCACACGTTGAGGACTCTTCTTCATCGGCCGGCCGAAGAAGGAGAAGCTTTAACTCACATTCTTCACGCTAAGGTACACACGGTCATTTTAATTCTATAAATCGGAACCCACGGTTCCTGGCGACCACGTTTATTTCTTCTCACCCTCCTCCCACATGACCCGAACCGTCTCTTTGGTGATCGAGCGACGCCAAGGGACCAAAGTTCGGGGATCAATGTGAGTGTGGGACCGAGGTGAGAGTTGCTTTCCGAGCTTTATTCCTTTCTTTTCTCATCCCCTCTTGAGGTGACGATCTGGATTCACGGACTTCCCTGAAAAGGAGAGGACCCCGTCGAATTTTCAGAGTCGACAGCTTTGTGGCGACCACGGTGGGACAAGCAATGTCTTCAACCGTGGGTGCTTAGTGTTTTGTTTTGCAACTAGTTCTAGTTCTAGACCGGTTCCCACGTGAGCCTTTCCTTCTTTCCACCTCTCTTAAACTTCATGCCATCTCATAATTTCTGATTTCACCCATCTTTCATCAGATCTGAAGTGCCAAGTATGCCATTTAATTTCTGCATGTTATTTAAACCGGTTCCCACGTGAACCACCCTTTTCCTTTTAAACCGGTTCCCACGTGAACCAATCTCTTTCTTTACTTCGGTTCCCACGTGAACCAAACCTCAGATCTATCCCCACTTGGATCATATCTTTATTCACCTTTAATTGGCCCCACGTGGCCCTCTTTTGATCATTCAAACCGGTTCCCACGTGAACCACCTTTACCTTTTACCCCAGTTCCCACATTGGTCCCCACGTGGACCACCCTTTTGCTTGGCTATCAGATCTGAACCCTCTTCTTTCCATCACTTTTCACTATCTCCATTTGGCTCACATAAGAAACAAGTCTAGATTCTAGTTTCTAGTTGCTTGTCTAGTTTCTAATTGCTTGTCTTATGTCATTGCTTGTTTATTTAAAGTTTATGTTTTGCTCATTACTTGCTTTATTACTTGATTACATTCTCTGCTCCTTCTCTCAACCTCCTTCTTTTACACTTTTTTGAGGCGGGAGCTCACTCTCCCATTTATCCCTCCCATCCAAAACACCCTCTTGGTGGATTCTGACCTCTCTTCTGGGATATTCCTTCCTAGTTGACTTGGTTGGCTTTCATCAAGGCCTCCGTAATTCCTCATACGTGGAGTATTCCTCTTCACGATCGGGTTGGTTGTACCACTCCCCAAAACCCGAAGCATCCTACGTTACCTACACGTTGTGAGATTGTGTGAAACCTAGGTCATTGGAGATTGGAGTTAGGATCCTAACCCATTTGTTGAGAGAACAATTCTTAACAAAATTCATAAACCGAAGGTTTAATCAAAATCATTGCGTAATCTTGCTTTCAAGTCTTTGCATAACTTGCTTGTCAAACAAAAATTCAAACCTTTAACTTTTTGCAAAATACTAAAAAAACCAAAAAAATTCTTTGTTTGTTTTGTCAACTTGTTTGTTTTACTTTATCCTAAGTTCAATGCAACTAAGGTCTGGAAGGCACGTTAGAATGGCGGAACAAGCTGAACATCGAGAGCACGAGATGGGTCACCAACCAATTCCGTCAGAAGCGCAAGAGGTCCCTCAACCATCTGCTCCCCGTGATGTTGAACAACTCTTTAGGGAGTTGTCTCTCTATACTGACCCAGAAACCTATGCCCGTATACAATCCATGGTGAAGGGCAAAATTGCTTCGTATCAGCCGAAACCAATCAAGTTGCCTTATCTCCTCGTCCTCTAGTTCAACCACCAGTCATTCAGTCACCCTTTGTTCAACCACATGTTGTTCAACAATCTATGATTCAACCATCTGTAGTTCAACCCTCTATAGTTCAACCATCTGTGGTCCAACCCTCATTTGTTCAGCCATCTTATTTTAACCATGTTGCTCCCCCAATCCACCAAGCCATGGGACAATCTTCAAGTCATGCTCCTCAATTCCAAAATCATGTCTCTAACCACATACCCCAACCAGTAAACCAAGAACCTGCTCTCACCAGGGCAATCATGGATCAGCTCACCCAGATGAATGAACGTTATGAAGAGCTGAGATGTCGCCTGGACTCCAAGTCAGTTCCTGAGATTTCCATTCCTTCTCTGCCAGTCCTACATTTGCCACCTTCTGAGCTACCAGTTTATCGCCGCTACAATGGTACTGGCAATCCTTTTCTCCACTTAAAAGATTTTCTTTACGAGTCCTCGTTCTGGAAAGATGATCGTAGGGTTCTTGCCTTCTTGTTCCGTCGATCATTAGAAGGGTCTGCATTGGAATGGTTCTACTCACTCGACTCCTTCGAGGCAGAAGACTTCGATATTGTGAAGACCAAATTCTTGCAAAGATACAGAGACCGGGTGGCACCAGCATGCTCCATCACGGATTTGATTGCTGAGAAGATGAAGCCCGAAGAGGACTCCATAAAGTTTGCTGATCGCTGGAGAGGAATGGTAGAAAAATTGACAGATGTGATTTCTGAAGGGGAACAAGTGAAGATGCTCATTGGCAACACTACACCTGCCTTGAGGAATGTCTTGATCATGCACCGTCCTACCACAATGAATGAACTATATGACAGTGCCCGATACTTGCAAGCCCACTTCAAGGATGCCACAATGATAAACCCTTTCGATCCTAAACATAGAAACCTCAGGAAAACCCCCTTTGCACCAATTGGGCCTACAACCGAAGGAGTGGTCAACAACGAAGCTATAAACATTGTGGGGAACCAGGGAGGGAACCGTCAAAACCAGTACAGAAACCCACCACAGAACCCTTCCTATTACTCACCTCAGCAACAAGTTAGGCCACAACAACCACGACAACCACAACAACCCCCTCAGCCAGTAGCACAACCCCAGCAACCTCGTCAACCTACCTACAATAGGGCACCACCACCACCCAATCAGGCACTACGAAGGGGAGGTCCTAGGAGAGAGAACTACCAGCAACTCCCTTACTCCTTGACCGACATCTTCAATGTACTCATGGCAGAAAAACAATTGGAATTGCCCAAGGAAAGAGAGGTTTGGCCAACAAATGCTGATATGTCCCGATACTGTGCTTACCACCGGTGTCCTGGTCACACTGTAGAGGTGTGCTTTCAATTCAAGGATTACATCCACGATCTGAATGACCAAGGAAGCATTGATTGGGTCCAAATGGGGGAATGCATACAGGTAATGAAGGCTAGGCAGTAGCAGTGGCAACGTCCACCGGCTCAACCTCAACAACAACCTGGCTTGGGGATTGTCCAAAATCCGCTCCCGTTACATGCTCCCGCTCCAGCACCGGCACCAGCACATCCAAACCTAGGAATTGGTTTAGTACACTCCATTGTCCAGGGAGATGTCAGCCGTGCTCAAGGTTGGCAACTAGAAAGCCACAATACAACCATGCCTGTCAACCCGGCTAGGCCTCCTGCTAGGCAGATAATCCGTGCACCTGCTACTCCACAACCACTACCAAGCTCAATAACCCAACCACTGGCTGCCACTTCTTCTCGCCGACCCATCATTAGGCCAGCCCCCTCCTTAACTACACCTCCTTCAACCATTGCTACACACCGGCCCTTACTCATCCGACCACCACAATCACCACCAAACTCGAACCCCCGCCTACGAGCTCTACCACTCCAAAACCCCAACCTATCATACCACCAACACCACAACCAATCCCACAACCTACACCTTCATTAAATTCATCAACCACTTCTGCACCCCGGCCTCTTCTTATTAGGCCACCAGTATCACCATCACTACCACCTTCAAATCCTACCCCTCTACCAACTAACCCCATCATCCTAGGACCACCAAACCCATTGCCTACCATACCTGCACCTGTTCCACCACAACCCACCCCAGTTAACCCGTCACCTCTACCCGACCGCCAAATAGCCCCGGTGCTTCGGAGTGGGAGGATGTTCCAGCGGCTCTTTCCCCAAGCTGGAACTCAACCGCAAGAGCCAGTGGAGGAGGAACAAGTTGAAGAGCCATTGCCAGGCACGGCGTATGATCTGTTAAAACATTTGGATAAGACACCAGCCCGTATTTCCATACTTGAGTTGATCAAAAGATCAAAGGTGCATCAGGAGATTCTACAGCAGTACTTGCAAAGGGTAATGGTGAGTGAAGATCTCCCACCTGAGAAGATCACTACAGTGTTAGCCCCTAGAAGTGAGCACCCAACACTCACTTTCTCTCAGGAAGAATTAGCAAATCCCGAATTCAGGAGATATGCGTTGCATGTAGCTGTTATCATCTGTAATATTGAAGTGAAATCATGTTTAGTTGACACTGGAGCTTCTATCAACGTTATGCCGCCAAAAACTTTGCAATTGTGCGGCATTTCTGAGCAAGAAATTAAGCCATCCTGCGCCATGGTGACGTCCTACGACAACTCCAAGAAGTCTGCACGTGGGGTGGTTACACTAGAAGTCAAACTTGGACCATGTACGGTTACAACGGAATTTCATGTTCTAGAATTAGATCCAACATTTCGGGCTATACTTGGGAGGCCATACTTGGAGGCAATAGGAGTTGTGGCTTCAACAAACCACCAGTGCATAAAATTTCCCTTTAAAGGACAGGTGGTCAAGGTGACTAGCATGCCTATAAGTGACGAGCTGAATGATGCTTCTTTATCCCTAGGTCTGTCAATACAACCCCAGATCTCAATGGGAGAATTGCCAGAAGTCATATGCATGACCGCCTCTCTACCAGACACACTGGGATGGCGGATGATGATGAAATTGGGCTATCAGCCTGGAAGAGGTTTAGGCAAAGATCTTCAAGGGATCACTCAGCCAATTGAAAATGCGAAAAGGCCACGCAGGCAGGGGTTGGGATATGAAGAGGATTCCATCCCAAGGAGGATCTTCCAGCCAGGATATGCCATGGGACTCCACACCTTCTTTATCAAAGGGGAGACCATGATGATGGCTGAAGATGGCAAAAGTTCCGTGATAGCTGTCAAGAGAAGAAAAGCTCCAGAAGAAGAAGAAGAAGACTTGGAAGACTTATGCTTATCTTTGACTCGTCTGTTCTCAAGTGGGGAAGAGTATCAAGAACCACCCAAGGGCAGACCAATCTTGAATCATCTAGTTAAGCATGTTACCCAAGTCAAAACCATTCCACGAGGCCCAAATACAACAATGCCATGTTTAAACCTCGTGCCGTTGTTTCTAGATCTTTTGGATGGGCTTCAGGGCCCACTTACCCACATTGGGCCCATGAGCCCTCTTCAACCTTCCACTCTTACTGGGCCTGCTTGCCCATTTGCTTCCCTCATCAACTTCAGAACTGAGGGCTTTTCCCAACATGGGCTCACATGCCCATTTATTTCTAAGATCGGGTCCACGTACCCGTTTACTTTTTTCATCAGTTTTGGACCCATGTGTCCACTTTCTGTTACCATTGGGCCCACGAGCCCCTTTTTCCCCTTTATTCTTAAGTTTTTCTCTCTGGTAATTCAGTCAGTTTCTAGCAAGCCTCGAGTCACTGAGGCTCATTCTATCTTTTTACTTGAGAATCCCAAAAAAAAAATGTCTTCTCTGAAACTCACATTTCCATCGAGGAGACGTCTCTACTCATCCCAGAGGGTGCTCCCAATCAGGGATCCCTCTTTTCTGAATCATTAATCGATTTACTCGATCCTCCCTCCACTGTAAATACCACCTTTCCAGCTTTATCTTCAGTAGGTCAAGTTAGGTTAGGAAATAGGAAAGTCAGAGGTAAGCGAGTTCCAAATAGGTATCTGCAACAGTTGGCACAGAAATGCGTAGAGTGTGCAAGGCTGCCAAACTTTTTAGATAATACTATCCAGCTATATGAAATCCGATATGAGGATGAGCATAACATAGATCAAACTTTGGGAGTATATGAGGTGGTATCAGAGAAGGATCCCGAATTCGAGGATGAAATTGAGGACTTGGCTGATGCATATGCATCTGGACTTAGAAGATTTGAAGAACCATCAGCCACAGGGAATGAACCGACCAAGGAACTGAATTTAGGAACCCTGGACGATCCTAAGACTATCCTCATCAGTGCAAACCTCACTCCCTAAGAAGAACAACGTTTGATCAAAGTTTTGGAAGAATATAAGGACACGTTCGCATGGACATATGAAGATATGTCGGGATTAGATAATTCATTGGTTGAACATAGATTAACCTTGAAACCTGGAACTACCCCGGTCAAACAAAAGCTCAGGAGGTTCCACCCTGATATTGCACTCAAAATGAAAGAAGAGGTCGACAAATTACATCAAGCAAAATTTATTAAAGTTGTCCTATATCCGCAATGGGTGGCTAACATAGTCCCTGTTATGAAGAAGGATGGACGAATTCGGATTTGTATAGATTTCAGGGACTTGAACCGAGCGTGTCCTAAGGATGATTTCCCTTTGCCTCATATCAATGTTTTGGTTGATAACACAGCTGGATTTGAGATGCTTTCATTCATGGATGGCTATTCTGGATACAATCAGATCCGGTTAGCTGAGGAGGACCAAGAAAAGACCTCGTTCACTACACCTTGGGGAACATATTGCTATGTTGTCATGCCCTTTGGGTTAAAGAATGCCGGTGCTACATATCAGAGGGCTATGATGGCTATCTTTCACGACATGATGCACACCCTTGTAGAGGTGTATGTGGATGATTTGGTTATCAAGTCCAAGAGTCGGGAAGATCATTCTGAAGTGCTAAGGAAGGTCTTGCAAAGAGCTAGAGAATACAAGTTGAAAATGAACCCTAAGAAGTGTACATTTGGAGTTTCATCAGGAAAGCTACTTGGGTTCATAGTAAGCAAGAGGGGCATAGAGATCGACCCAAACAAGGCCAAGGCAATTATTGGTATGCCTCCTCCGAAGAATATGAAAGAGCTTCGAGGATTGATTGGGAGGCTACAATTTGTCCGCCGTTTTATCTCACAACATTCCCAAAGGTGTAAACCTTTCTATGAGTTAACCAAGGCGAGGGCTGAGTTTAAATGGGATTTGAAGTGCCAGGAGGCGTTTGATGGGTTGAAAACATACCTGGCAAGTCCCCCTGTACTTAGACCACCAATTCCCGACAAACCTTTGGTCCTCTACATTTCGGTTCTTGAGAACTCTCTCGGAGCGATCCTTGCACAAGTTGATGAAGAAGGGAAAGAACGAGCTACTTACTACTTGTCTAAGATGTTTGATGCTTGTGAGCTGAAGTACACTGTGGTAGAAAAGACATGTGCTGCTCTTGTTTGGGTGGTTCAGAAACTCAAACATTATTTCCTTGCTCACCAAGTCAAGCTCATTGCTCGTATCAATCCCATTAAGTTTACGTTAGAGAAGACAGTCTTGACTGATCGGTTAGGGCGATGGCAGAGTTTCTTATCCCAATTTGATATCACTTATGTCCCACAGAAGGCAATCAAAGGTTATGCTATTGCTGAACACCTTGCCCATCATCCCATACCTGTCTTTGACCCAGTCCGGTCGGAGTTCCCGGATGACGAACTAATGTCAGTCCGATCTTCCAATCTTTGGACATTATATTTTGACGGGGCTCTGAACTCTCATGGTAGAGGGATAGGTATTGTCCTTCTGTCACCTGAAGGTGTCACCATTCCACAGGCTTTTTAGCTTAACTTTCCAGCAACCAACAACATAGCTGAGTATGAAGCCTTGCTGGCCGGGCTGGAGGCCGCTCATTTCCACGGTGCCACCGAACTGAGGGTGATAGGTGATAGTCAACTGATCCTACGCCAGGTCCTATCCAAGTACCGAACTTCCCATCCAAACCTCAAGCCCTACCAGGAGCTCACCACCTGCTACATCAAGCTATTCTTCAAACTCACCTTTGTTCATGTCCCCCGCTCTCAGAATATCCTCGCCGATGCCTTAGCTTCACTAGCTTCATCTCTATCTGTCCCGCTAGGCAGGCAAGTGCGGACTATCCATATTTGTAAGAGGACAATTCCAGCAATTGAGGATGGACGTTTTCTGAAGGTTAAGGAGAGATTCAACAGAAAAGAATACTTGGAACATAAAGAAGAAATCTCCTTGATTGAGTTAGAAGAATTAGAAGAAGGTGAGAGACCTTGGTATGACGAGATTGCGAGGTATTGTCAAGATCAGTCATATCCGCCTGGATCAACCACCAAGGAAAAGAAGGCAATCAGAAGAGTATCCCAAAGGTATACAATCCTAGGAGGAGTGCTCTATAAGAGAAGCCTAAGTGGACTCTTACTCAGGTGTCTTGATGAAGAAGAAGCTGAGTTGGTGCTGAAGGAAGCACATTCTGGTGTGTGTGGTGGTCATGTGAATGCCCAAGCCCTTGCTAAGAAAATCATCCGAAAGGGTATTATTGGCCAACTCTAGAAGAAGACTGCTCCATCTTTGTCCGGCATTGTCATTCATGTCAACTCCATGCCGACAAGATTCACTCTCCCACATCTTCCCTTCATCCAATTCATGCCCCATGGCCATTCGCCATGTGGGCTTTTGATATCATTGGCCCCTTGAGTGACCTCAACTCCGAAATGCGCTCAAAATCATTCATTCTGACGGCAACGGAGTACTTCACAAAGTGGGCTGAAGCGGAAGCATTCGTGGAGATTAAAGCGTCAACAGTCTACTCCTTCATCAAGCGCAACATCCTGGCAAGGTTCGGGATCCCCAGCGACATCGTCACCGATAATGGGCCACAATTTCTTTCTCAAGATCTGCGTGATCTTTGCAACAAGTATTGCATTTCATTGCATCATTCATCACCATACTATCCTCAAGGCAATGGTCAAGCAGAAGCCACCAACAAAACCTTAATCAAAATCATCAAGAAATCTTGTAAGTCTAGCAAATTTGCCGACTGGCCTGATAAGCTTGTAGATGCTCTATGGGCTTATCGTACTTCTGTAAGGACTCCCACTGGACAAACCCCGTATGCTTTGGCATATGGGATGGAAGAAGTGGTCCCTTACGAAGTATTACTTCCATCTCTCCGAGTTCAGCTCGACAGGGATATTCCTGTTGATGAGAGAAGAGAATCTCTCCTTGCACAGCTTGAACTCTTGGATGAAAGAAGGCTAGCTGCCGCCGAGCATGCCCGGACTTATCAGAATAGACTCAAAAGGTTTTATCAAAAGAGGGTGATCGAGAGAAAATTCGAAATCGGTGAGATGGTAGTCAAACGCATATTCGTTAAGCCAGGGGGTCCCCGCTCCAAGTTGCAACCTAACTGGGAAGGGCCTTTTGTAATCACTAAAAAGTATCCAGGTAATGCATATGAATTGACTAATGCAGATGGAGAAAAATTGAATCATCCTTGGAATGGAGTTTACCTCAAAAAGTACTTTCCATAAAAATGGAGAAACCACTGGTATAATCTCAAATCATCGATCCTAGGTTGTTCGTGAGAAGTCAAGGGTAGGTACCATCCTACACACACAACACTTCCCGATCCTAGAATCCGGACAACCCGACACTTGCGAAAGGCAAGGCAGAAATCTAGAAATGGAAGGAGTACCCTTACCCTATTCTCTTCTACTCGGTCCAAGATAGGGAGAGAAGATTAGAGAGGGGTAGTATCGAAAACACTCGCCACCCTAGTAGGAGGCCGTCTCAGAGGGTACAAAAGGGTGCCAAAAGATGGGCAATGAACCCCTCAGGTTAGAAAAAGAAAAATGATCAACCTGTCTGAATGAGTACCCAGAATGATAGTCAAGGCAAAAGGCACTAAAAGATGGGCAATGTCCCCACGGGTCAAAAACCTGTCCAAATATGTGCCACATAGAAAAGAACAAAAAAAGAAAGAAAAACCCGAAGAGGCCGAACCCCAATGGGTAATTTGAGTGAGAGTAGAGAAATCCCTCTCAACATCTTCAAACCCTATCAAGGACTTCCTCTATACTCTTCCTCCTTAAACCCCTTGGGTAGGGTAAACCGACCAAATCCAGGTTGAACCCGAGCCGATCAAAGGAAGAAGGTTAGAAGGATTCTAAGTAGGGAACTTTATTTTTGCACGTGGCATCTACCACTTGAGTCTTGACGAACTCCAAAGACCGATGAATTATCTCAAATACCAGCGATTTTCTCCACAAAAAAAATTGCATATTTCAAAATCCACAAAAAAATACATATTTCAAAAATCCAAAAAAATACATATTTCAAAACCCACAAAAAGTTGCATATTTCAAAAACCAAAAAAGTTGCATACTTCAAAAACCCCAAAAAATGCATATTTCAAAACCCACAAAAAAATGCATATTTCAAAAACCCAAAAAAATGCATATTTCAAAAACCCAAAAAAAATGCATATTTCAAAAACCCAAAAAAATGAATATTTCAAAAATTCAAAAAAAAACACATATTTCAAAAATCCAAAAAAATGAATATTTTAAAAAATCCACCAAAAAATGATTGTTTTCAAGAAAACCCAAAAATAACATTTAAATTGCTTAGTCATGATCATTGCCTTAGTTGCATCCATGCTTATTTGATTGTCTTGCATATTTCCATTTCTGCATTGCATATCCTTTTGCTTTAATTACCTTGTTAAGAAGGCTCTCCCCTTTGACCTAAGTCAAATTTGACCATAATAGGCAAAGGGATGAGTCACGGTGAAGATCTAATCTCCTTCCGTTAAGTGTTTCAGGCATTTCAATGCAGGAGAGGAGAGGATTCACACCATGGCAGGTAAGTTCTCTCAACCCTTATCTCCCATTTCATTTAAGTCATTTGATTTATCCTACCTTGTTAAGAAGGCTCCTCCCTTTGACTCAAAATCAAGGCATACGATATACAGGCAAAGGGATGAGTCATAATGAAGATTTAATCATTTTTCATTAAGTGTTTGCAGGAGCTGAAGAAGCAAAAAGAGAAGGGCGATCAGGTAGAATTTTTTCTGAAAAAAAAAAAAAAATTTGCCCAGGGCGCATGTGCCCTCATCTGGGGGGACATGTCCAGGTGCCCCACCCCGTGGGCGCATGGCCAGGTGCCCCCGATCGGGGGCACATGGATAAAAAAATCGAAAAATTCATAAAAATCTCAAAAATTCAGAAATTGTTTATAATGTTAAAAATGACATATTTGCTAAAGGAACCATCATCAAAAACTTTGTTTTGACCTCCAAATGATGGTTCTAATAGTAAAATCTTCCATTAATCATTTCATGAACAATCTGATTCATATGACAATTCTGCAACATTTGGGTACTAACCAGAAATGTGCAGGCAACCTTTTTAGTCCTAACAGGTGAATTAGCGAGATCAATGTTCTCCAAGGAACGTCATGCCAACCTTACGGCGGAAAGAAAGGAAGCACCACCCAGCTGAACATTCTCATGGTGTTGTATTCCGTCAGAAGGCAAGACAAGGATGGACCAGAGATGCTGATGAACCAGGCGGTCGATGCAGCTTACCTGAAGATTTCATCCTCAGCTTCTCATCAATCTCACATCACATCATCACCAACACTCCATTTTGCACTTCACATCACTCCTACTATCTGTCACTTAGCTATGCTAGGTCCACTTTATACATATTATATGCATTAATGTTGAAGACCTTGAGAGTGAAGATGACTGGGCCCGAGATCCCCTTCAACAAAATCTACGACGGCTTGGTCATTTCTTCACACTCACGGATAAGCCAAAATTGAACATTGGAGAGACGATGGTTCCTAATCGGGTGTCTTGACCTCCAATAGACAATCTATATCTTCAACTATTTTCTACATGATTTTCTATGTGTTCACAGCCATCTCCTTTTCTTTCTTCATCATTACCAATTCTATTTCATCATGTTTTCTCTTTCTTTTATTTCATCATTTTTTATTATTTCTTTTATCCCTTCATGTTTTATTCCTTCCTTTTGTTCCACCATGTTTTATTCTTTCCTTTCTTTTTATCCCACCGTGTCTTTTATCCCACCGTGTCATGGCAATTGTCATGCCATTGTCTCTTCTTTCCCATCATCCTATGTTAATCCCACCGTTATCTTTCAATCTCACTATGGCTTAAATCTGTTTTGTCATTTTCTGAATATCGGGTTTTCTGCTAGAGCGTGATTCATGGTTTTCACGATACTCGAGCAATTTTGCTATGCTTAAACGAACCCTTTAAGAACTTGAGGTTCTTCCACTCAGAATTAAACTGAGTATTTTGGTGAAACTTGAATGAACTTGAGATTCCAAATATGATGGATTGGTATTCTTTTCATTTTAAGATCAACTTCTCTTTTACAAAACTTTAGCCCATCACAGGACAAGAACACCGCAAAGTTCGGGTTGCTGGCTGATGATGAACCTACGAATTCGAGGACTCCTCACCACGCTGAGGGTTGGCTACATCCTTTTATCCTTTATCACTTACTTTTTCATCTCTCGTGCCAAGGGCATGTCTTTTACCAGTCAATTATATGAGGTTTTGATAGAACATGAAAGCGATCTAGAATACTCATAGAGATTCGTTTTGCTGGATCGGGTAGATAAGCGTGTCTATATCTACACCTTGATGCCACCTTTTCAGTCCATCACCATTCCATTCCGCTACATTCATCTACGTTCACTTGCATTCCATTACAGTTCACTCCGAATCACACCGCTTCATTACATGCCACTCCCTTACAAAGCCGACATCAAGGCGAGGCAAGCTGTAGACACACCAAATTTGCCTAATTCAGAGCATAAAACTCATGTTTTATAGGGTAACATGTATGATTGACTTTATAATGATGCCGAGTCTTTTAAAGTTGATTTGGAGCTTCACCGAATGAAATCGGATGTTTTCCGACGTTTTCCACAGAAAGCCGTAATTTCCAAGCGAAAGCTGCACGTAAATCATGTGCACACGGAAATTGGCTGAATGACCAATGCCTAATGATCATGCATTGAAGGTTATGGTCATATTCACACTCCGGACAAGTTTTGGTGCATTCCGTGCCTTTCCGGTTTGCCGTCGAAGTCATTTTGACCTATATCAGACCTTCTGTTCAGTGCCCTAACTTCCGGATAAAATTCTGAAGTTTTGGAGGGTGTGATGGTTGATCCGATGCTATAGAAAGCTTCTTCGGTCTGTTATCTTTCCAACGCAACAAACGGCGTCGAATTCCGAGTTCGGGAGTGTTCGCAATGGCTTCCGGAAGAAGGACGCGCAGAACCAGTCCCATGCGCCCAGGTTCCAGGGCACATGCGCCCGGGACCCAGGGCACGTGGCCATTGCGCCCTACCAGTGAGGCACGTGACCATGTGCCCTCACTTGAGGGCACATGTGCCCCACCTTTGAGGCACGTGGGAACCAGTTTTTCACCCGGACTCTACCACTCAACCGACGGACCAGATGAGATCGAAATTTTCGGAGAAGATGACATGTGCCCTCACTGGGGGGCACATGCGCCCCTCAGTGGGGCGCATGCGCCTGGCACCAGGGCGCATGCGCCGAGGACCAGGGTGCATAGACCCTATTTTTTAGCTCCGATAAGACCTGCTCATTCTCCTATAAATAGACTCTGATTCTGGTCGTTCCTGGGGAGGAGCACGACTCCCCAGGCATCTCAAGACGTCCTAGCACCCTCCTTCATCGATTTTATGATTTTTAGAGAGATAATTTCGAGTTTTTAGAGAGAGAAAAGTCGGTTCAAGAGAGAGGAAGGCTGTTCTACAGGTGATCTGCCAAGTCTCTCTTCTTCGGCCTCTACAGAAGTGTGTGGACGTCTTCTGCCTGAGCTCTCTTCAGAAAAGTTCTTCCTCTCCAAGTCTTCTTCAGTTTTCAATCGACGTCACTTGATTCCAAGGTCGGGGCTGATCGTGACGAGCGCAGAAGAAAAGTCGCGCCTGGCAGATCCTGGACTGCTGCTCGACTTTTTCGACAACACAGATTTGGCTATATCTTCCTCTATTCAACTCAGAATCTTTAAATTCTTTTTCCTATCTATTTATTTCGTGATTCTCCATCCTCCTATAATTTTTTTACATTTTTTTGCATTACTTTTACTCTGTTAATCCGAAAATAAAAAAAGGGGGTTAGAGATAACCCGAATCCGGTCAGTTTCTAGTCAATTGTGTGTTTTATGTCATTCTCTTTACATATACTCCACTTTGTCTAGTTCTAATTGTCTATTTCACTTGTTTATTTGTCTAGTTGCATAGAATATCAAGCACCCACACGTTGAGGACTCTTCTTCATCGGCCGGCCGAAGAAGGAGAAGCTTTAACTCACATTCTTCACGCTAAGGTACACACGGTCATTTTAATTCTATAAATCGGAACCCACGGTTCCTGGCGACCACGTTTATTTCTTCTCACCCTCCTCCCACATGACCCGAACCGTCTCTTTGGTGATCGAGCGACGCCAAGGGACGAAAGTTCGGGGATCAATGTGAGTGTGGGACCGAGGTGAGAGTTGCTTTCCGAGCTTTATTCCTTTATTTTCTCATCCCCTCTTGAGGTGACGATCTGGATTCACGGACTTCCCTGAAAAGGAGAGGACCCCGTCGAATTTTCAGAGTCGACACCCATGGCTCAATCCCCTTGGTTACTAGTTTGTGTCTATGCTCCTATTCTGGACACTTGTAGGGTGGACATGTGGAATGATTTAACTTCTTTACTAGCTGAAGTTTCTCTTCCGGCCTGTTTTATAGGGGATTGGAATTGCATTAGACAATCTTCTGAGAAATGGGGTGGTTTACCACCTAATAGATCCTATATGGCTCATTTTAATTACCTTATCAATGTCAATAGTCTTCTTGAATTGAAGAATGATGGCCCTGTTTTTACTTGGAGTAACAAAAGAGCTATGTCTTATCATGTGCGAGAAAAACTAGACAGATGTCTGATGTCACATACTAGGATTAATTTATTTCCTACTGCACAACTTCATGTATTGCCAGCATATGCTAGTGATCATTGTCCCCTCTATTTGAATACGTTTCCACCCCTTCAGTCTTCCAAGTTTTGGTTCAAATTTGAAGCTATGTGGTTGAAGCACCCTTCTTTCTATAATCTTGTTCAGGATGCATGGCTGCATTCTCCTCAGCTTTCTACTAATTATGGTCAAAAGATAAAGTTTCTCAGGAGAACAATGATTACCTGGCGTAAAGAAGTATTTGGTAGCTTCCATAAACAGATAAAACAAGTTCAAGCGGCACTGAATGATATTCAGCAATCTGTACCAACCCAGGAAGCCTTGGAGGAACAAGCTAGACTAGAGAAGCATCTCCATTTTTTAGAAGAAGTAGAGGCGGTCTATTGGAAACAAAGAGCCAAAGTTTTTTGGCATGTTTCAGGAGACCGGAGTACAAAGTTTTTCTTTACTAAAGTTTTGGCCAGAAGGAAGTGGAATAGAATTTCGGGGGTATATAAGCCAGATGGCTCCTGGTCTTCCAAATATGAAGATATAAAATCTGTTTTTTGGGCATATTTTAGTTCTCTTTTTTCTGATCACTCATCTTTTTCTGGCACTGGTATTTTTCAGCAAATTCAATTCCCGATGATTACTCCTCAACAACAGTTGGAGTTATTACATATGCCGTCAATAGAAGAAATAAAAGCAACACTTTTCTCAATGAAACCAGATAAGTCACCGGGACCTGATGGTCTTCCTCCTTTGTTTTTTCAGAATTTTTGGTCTCTTTTATCAGATGATATTCATGACTTTATTACATACATGTTTCGCACGGCTCGGATTCCTCCTTCTCTAAATCATACTGTCATTACAGTTATTCCGAAAAGGGAATATGCTTACTTACCTAAACATTATCGACCTATTAGCTTGTGTAATGTTTTGATGAAAATCCTAACTAAGGTGATAGCTAATAGGATTAGACCCCTTCTGCCTACTCTGATTTCTAAACATCAAGCAGCTTTTATCCCAGGAAGGCATGGCATAGATAATGTGATTATCATCCAGGAGCTCAGACATGCTTTTAAATTCAAAATCGGTAGAGTGGGCTATTTCATGGCTAAATTAGATATTCACAAAGCTTATGATAAGTTAAATTGGTTTTTCATTTGTCAAGTACTACTCAAACGGGGTCTGCCTGCTCATTTAGTGAATATAATTATGCAGTGCACTACTACAGTTTCATATTCCATCAATCTTAATGGGCACATTTCTGACAGAATCTATCCTCACAGAGGTATCCGCCAAGGCTGTCCTCTTTCACCATACTTATATATTTTATGTTCAGAAGTTTTATCTTCACTTATTTCCCAAGCCAATCAGGCTCATCAAATTACAGGGGTAAAAGCTTCTAAATATGGGCCAACAATTACACATCTTCAGTTTGCGGATGATTTAGTTATCTGTGGCCGAGCACAGGAGAAGGAGGTTTTAGTTTTCTTGCATGTTCTCCAAGAGTTTCAGCACATCTCAGGTCAGGCTATCAATTCTTCCAAATCAAAGATCTATTTTAGTAAAAATGTCTCTACTTGCTTGAGTACTAGTCTCTGCAATCTCACTGGTTTCCAATTGGCTTCTAATGAGGATTTTTATTTGGGCTTACCATGGGATCCGATGGCTGGAAAAAAGACTTTATACAACAATCTTATCCAGGTTTGTAACAATAAGCTCTCTGATTGGAAGGCTAACCTTTTGTCTACAGCGGGTCGATCAATGCTTATTTCATCTACTTTAGGTCAAATTCCTTTGCATGCAATGTCCATCTCAAAGCTGCCTTCCAAAACTTTGAAAGAATTGGAGCTTATTCAATGCAGATTTTAGTGGGCCTACAACCCCTCCCAAAGAAGGAAATTGCATTTCATTAATTTGAAAACCATCACTCAGCCAAAATTGTTAGGAGGCATGGGAATTAAGGATTTACGTGTTTTAAACTTGGCCTCTGGCATGCGATTATTGTGGAACTTTTTAGTTAAACCATGCTGTCTTTGGGTCAAATGTCTTAAGGCTAAGTATCTTTATACATCTAACATCTGGCAGGTGCAGGTAAAACAATCAGACTCTCCAGTATGGAAGTTTCTACTTCTAGCCAGAACTTTTCTCTTTCCACTAGTTGTATGGAAGATTAAAGATGGCGTAGGACTCCATCCTTGGCAGCACAAGTGGGTTAGTGATGACAAGGGTCCATTGAGACCAAAATCTCTACATAGTTATTTTCCAGGTTCAGTTAGTGATCTTATTTCTAATGGCTCTTGGAATCAAGGCATGATTTTTCAATAGTTTGATGATCTATCTGCTAGACGTATATTGAATACAGCTATACATTCAGATCTTGATCACAATATGCCAATTTGGCCCTTCACACCTCAGGGCACATTTACTATCAAATCTGCATATAGAGTCTTGCATGAAGCAAATATCCTCCCTGGATCTTCTAACAATTTCGTATGGAAACAACTTTGGCATCCCAGAATTGGGCAGTTTCTTTCCCAAAAAATTATTGTGTGCATATGGAAGATTTTATCTTTTGCTTTACCAACTAATTGGGACGTTCATTGCAGGTGTCCCCAAGTCAGTCCTATTTGTACTCTTTGTGGATTGGCGGAGGAAAATCAGGAACATTTATTCTTTCTTTGTCCAAGGAGTAAGGCTGTATGGATGTTATCCCCGCTTGGAAGCAATCCGGTTTGGCAATCTACCCATCTGCATGAATTAATTTCTAAGTGCCTAGACTGGATTATAAAGAAGGATACATATATGACTAAATTGGGACTTACTGCTTTATTAATACTATGGCATGTGTGGAAAGCGAGATGTAGATTTATTTTCCAATCCAAACAAGATAGTCCTTTCAGAATTTATCAATTAGTATTGTCATCTGTCGATTTTTGCTGGGCTCAGGTTCCTGTGGACACTGTGGTTACCAAAACAACATGGTCACCTCCGGGTGTAAATACACTGAAAGTTAATGTGGATTGTGCTACCTCACCAGATACAGGCGCAATCAGTCTTGTTGTCAGGAATGATGCGGGACTTATTACCTTCTGGAAGACACTACTTCGCCCAGATATCATCCCAGAGTTACTTGAGGCAGTGGCTATCTTTGAAGCTATCTCTTGGGCAAGAGACTCAACAATTTTGATTCAAGTAGAAAGTGATGCCAAAAGTGTGGTACAGGCGATTACCGGGCATGGTCCTTCTTTGTGGAAAGCACAACATGTTATTTCGTATATTATTAGTTTACTTAATGCAAACCCTCATATTTCAGTATCGTATGTAAGTAGTGAATGTAATTATTTAGCTCATTCCCTAGCCAGATGGGTTGTGGTCTCTGGGAAACAAGATATGTATCCATCTCAGTTACCCAAAGAGGCCTGGGATAACTTTTGTAAAGACCTACCATTTTAGTTTTCTAGTATGTTTTCTGTTACTCTTCAAAAAAAAAAGGTTCCTACCAAGATGGAAATTAAGATCGTAGAATTCGGATAGGATTAGTATCAAACTATCACACTCTTTTGGTAGAAATTAGGGGGTCATGATCTAGTTTTATATTTATCCAAATATTATTCACTTAATGAAAGCTAAGCCTCTGCACGCTCTACCGTCATTTTTCGAAACTAGTTGTCTTGATTAAATCTTTTTGCTTGATTATAAAATTGTTTGCGATATTTTAATTGTTTTATAACTCAAAATAAAAGAAAATACCTAAAAATATGTTAAACATTATTAAATAGTATTATATATTTTATAATCAACATATACTTAATATTTTAACTTATATATTAATATTTTAAGCAAATTTTATTATATGTATTTTTAACTAAACCAAAGTAAACATGACTAGAACCAAGTCAATCTGACTCGAATTGAGTGCCCCGTCATGTTCTTCTTGGGTTGAGAAAAGAAGCACATATTGGAATTAAACTCTCTCTCTCTCTCTGTGTGTGTGTGTGTGTGTGTTTTTTTAAAGCCTAGCATAGCACTTCACTTTGTTGATATCTTTGAAAAAATTATATCTTTCCACACAATTTAACTTTATTGTATATGAAACAACTATAAAGAAAAGTTTCGATTTTCTCATTTCGTAAAATATCAATTTTTTATCTTATTATAGATTTTATTTAGCTGCAAACCCATTTCACTTAAATATGTTTCTGTCTATAACATTTTAACCCATGTTCTAGACGAAAAACAAATAAACCAGAACGCTTGGTTATACTATAAATTTTGATGGTGTTAAAATTTTATACTTTTATTTAAAAATATTTTTTCTCTTCGGATGAAAAGATGAGACTTTCTTTTTTTATCGAGTGGTCCACACCTCATTTCGTCATATCCTTCACCTTTTTTTGTCATCATGTCTTCCTGAATATGACAATTTGATTTCTTCTATTGATTCCTTATTGCCATTTGCATGTTTATCCACATTTTTAATTTATCTTGATAATCTTTCCATAGCTTAGATTCTCATGGTTCTGCTATCTTAGAAAAATATAATCCTATATAAGGATCCTTTTTATTTTTATCAAATAATTTGTAATAATATTTCTGAAATATACAGTTATATTGTTCTAGATGACATATGTCGCATAATCTTAAGTTTACTATTAGGTTATGAAATTTATCTTTTTCTATTGTTCTATTGTTCTTGTTATATCTTTCTATAACGGGCAATTTTCTCCTAAAATTTGTCTTTTTATTACATTTTTTATAATTATTTATTACTTCTATTATAGTTGTATTATCTCCATTTATGTAGTTCTTGTCGGCTTCAGATAAATTGTTCCACCAATCTTCTACTATTCCTTTAAATGTTATATGTATGAATTTGATTGTTGTTGGGACATCATATGGTTTATCTTGAGCTGCAACATATGTTGCTTTAGACCAAGTAGTTATAGCATCTTCGACATCTATTATATTATCGATGTTTAAAAATATTCCATTTCCGGGAATTGCTTCTATTTTCATAGTATCTATTGAAGTTTTTACATAACTTCTTTATTTCATTTTAAACTTGAATCTATTCTGAGGTTTTCTTCTAGGTTCAAATTCTTGATATCGATCTCCATATCTGTTTTGTTTATATGATTCATAACTTTCTTCT
This sequence comes from Cryptocoryne crispatula var. balansae, assembly GCA_036172225.1. NCBI lineage: Eukaryota > Viridiplantae > Streptophyta > Magnoliopsida > Alismatales > Araceae > Cryptocoryne > Cryptocoryne crispatula. Next base: position 26,858,727 of record CM069928.1, read on the forward strand.
AGTTTAGGTTCTCCAGATCCTGATGTTTTAGTTACATCCATCTTTAGATTTTCTTCATCATCATCTAATTGTAAAGCTATTAGTTTTTTTTCTATTTCACCAAGATCACTTGACAAAGTATCCATAAATCTATTTTCTAATTATTCTATTTCATAATCTTTAAACATTGCTAAGTTAATCATACTCGATTCTTCAAGATGTTCTGCTTCTATATCTGGCCAAGTTACTAGGTATTGTTCTGAATGATATTCTATAGTTTTTTGTATTTCTACTAACATCTCTTGAACTCTTTCGAAGTTTCTATCTATAGTTGATTGTATTTCTACTAATAACTTCTTATAGCTCATGTTCTTCAGTACTTGGCGTTGTTTTACCAGAGTTTCCAGCTCCAAAGCAAGGTTCTTTCTTCACGGAGATCCTAGTTTCCAGCCTATATACCGAATACTTTTGAGTTATAAGAATTTGTTTTATCAAATTCTTATGTTCTGGCTATGATACCATTGCGGATTTCTTCCAGATTTCTTTTTGGTTGAAAGAGAAATCGTAATAAGAACTTTCAAAACAGGTAAATATTTCAATAGAATTCCAAGAAGACTACCTACATGATACAATCTTAGTAAAGGCATGATATGATATCAAAAATAATCATCTGAGTCTATCAATCCTACCTAATAACATGATACTAAGGGTCCACTACATCTTTTGTTATGTTTTCTACTCTCCAGTTACTCATCTCTACCAAATAAAATTTGTCATATCAGGTAACATGGTCTTGACTTTCTGACCAGGCCTTTTCACTCCGCAAATCCGAAGATACCAAAGGAGATCCTGACATTCAAACTTGACAGACATTTTTGTCATAACCCATACGAGTATTCCATACTTGGGTTTCAAGAAATGAGATGAATATAAAGAGCATTAACATAGATGACATAGAAGGAGAAACAAAGTAACATCCTAATTTGCCAGGATTGAAGAGTACAATAACTCAAAAGTATTCGGTATATAGGCTGGAAATTAGGATCTCCGTGAAGAAAGAGCCTTACTCCAGAGTTGGAAACTCTGGTAAAACAATGCCAAGTATTGAAGAACATGAGCTATAAGAAGTTGTCAGTAGAAATACAATTAACTATAGATAGAAATTTTGAAAGAGTTCAAGAGGTGTTAGTAGAAATACAAAAAACTATAGAATATCATTCAGAACAACACCTAGTAACTTGGCCAGATATAGAAGTAGAACATCTTGAAGAATTGAGTATAATTAACTTAACAATGTTTAAATATTATAAAATAGAACAATTAGAAAATAGATTTATGGATACTTTGTCAAGTGATCTTGATGAAATAGAAAAGAAACTAACAGCTTTACAATTAGATGATGAAGAAATAAATTTAAAGATGGGTGTAACTAAAGCATCAGGATCTAGAGAACCTAAACCAAAAGAAAGTTATGAATTATATGAACAAAACAGAAATGGAGGTTGATATCAAGAATTTAAACCTAGAAGAAAATCTCAGGATAGATTCAAGTTTAAAATGAAAGAAATAAATTATGTAGAAAATCCAATAGATACTATGAGAATAGAAGCAATTCCAGGAAATAGAATATTTTTAGGCATAGATAATATAATAGAAGTCGAAGATGCTATAACTACTTGGTCTAAAGCAACATATGCTGTAGCTCAATATAAATGATATGATGTCCCAACTACAATTAAATTCATATATATAGCATTTAAAGGAATAGTAGAAGATTGGTGGAAGAATTTATCTGAAGCCGAAAAGAACTACATAAATGGAGATAATACAACTATAATAGGAGTAATAAATAATTATGAAAATATAATAAAAAGACAATTTTTAGGAGAAAATTGGTAGTTACAAAACAAATATAACAAGAACAATAAAAAAGATAAATTTTATAACCTTATAGTAAACCTAAGATTATGCGACATATGTCATCTAGAATAATATAATTGTATATTTCAGAAATATTATTACAAATTATTTGATAAAAATAAACAAGATCCTTATATAGGATTATATTTTCTAAGATACCAGAACCATGGGGATCTAAGTTATGAAAAGATTATCAAGATTAATTAAAAATGTGGATAAGCATGCAAATAGCAATAAGTAAGGAACCAGTGAAAGAAACTGCAAAACCAAGAATGGACACACTAGGAGCAAGAATAGCATTTACAAGATAAAAGATATCTGATTATTGTTATGAAGCCAAATTAATGAGACAATCTAAAAGATTAAAATATTTAGAGAAACAACAAAATTATGTTGTCAAAATATACCTTATCCTATAGATATAGAATGTGAATATCCAAGGAAAAAGAAATTAAATAAAAGAGGATATAAGATTAGATCATTTAAAAAATCTCAAAAATAAAAATATAAAATGAATTTAAAAAGAAAAAATATGATAAGAAGGCAAAAGAATATAAGTGTTTTATATGCCAGAAACCAGGATACTATGCTAATCAATGTCCAAAAAAATGTGTTAATCATAAACAATTTCAACAGATACTGAAATATCTAACTCCTGTTATCAGAACTAGATAATGATTTCAGTTATTATAAAATAACTTCAAACTCTAAAGATGAATATTGAAGTAGTTACAAAAGATAAAGAATTAATTATTGAAACATAAGAGGAAGAAGGAAACTATTCACAAGAAATAGTTATGGAAAGAAAATTATATGATGCTATTAGAAAAAGAGATTTAAGTCTATCAAAGGATAGTGGTTCTGAAAATAGTTTAATATCTAAATTAAGGAGGAAACATGTTTTATACTATGGTATAACTAAGAAAGAATTACCTATGGATGTTAAGTATGTAAACAATAGAATTAATATACCATTAATTACTAAACAGGATATTCAACAAAAGCTAAGAGAAATTAAAGAATGAGAAAAAATAGGTCGAATATATATTGGAACTATACAAATTATGATAAAAGCAATATTTCGAGAAGGTATAGATACACCTATATAATTAGTTCTATTAGACAATAGAATACCAAATAGAAAGGATGCTATCCTAGGAATAATACAAGAAAATTTAAGTTATCAAAAATTAATATTTCATGTTAATCCTAAATTTGGAATATCACTTAAAGATAAAAATATAAATCAAGTACTATCACTAGTACAAGATTTTAAAAGAAAAGAATTTATGGAAGAAGGTAGTATGCCATACTCAATAACTTATACGGTAAGTTATGCTTTAAGTAATACACATCATATATTTATAAGTTCAGAATTTATTACTTTACCTACAATATTCCAACAAGTTGTAAAAATTTATAAGCCAACAACAGAAGAAATAGAAATTCCAGATTTTTATGATATAGATATTACTAAAAAAGTTTTATTACTAAATGAAAGACCAAGATTATCATTAACAATAAATAATAGAAGATTATAAGGAAGAGATTCAATAGGATCTATATCTGAAAGAAGAATAGAACCTCTTATGATAACATACCCTTCAACTTCACAAGATACACCACGAGAAAGTACTCTTATACAATATTTATTAAAAGAAAATTACTATGATGGAATAGAATGGAAGGATACCCAAATATTAATAGATACAGAATAATTTGCTGATATTATAATGGAGAAAATGACTAAAAACTTACCTAAGAGAAAATTAGAAAAACCATATGTTTTCAGAAATTTTGATGGAAAAATAAGTGAGATACATTGTGAAACTATAGTACAAATAAAAATACAATATTATACATTTAATATTCCATTAAAATTACATGGGAATTATAGCTGGCAAGATAAATAAATATTATTAGGAACAAACTTCTTAATAAAAATGAAACCATTTCAAATACATGAAGATAAAATAATATTAACATATGAGGGTAAAGAGATAATATTACATAGATGACAAGTTCGAATAGTATTTATATACCAGTAGAATTATTAAGATAGAATTATGAAGTTGAATGTATATTTGCATTTATAGATAATAGATCAGGAATGACATTATGTAAAGGAGGTAATTTACCACAAGAATTAATAATAGATGTACCGAGTAAAACTGTTATAGATATAGCTGGTAAAACTCATATAATGAATAAAGAAATACAAAACTTTAAAATTCTTATGGTAAAATACATTGTTAAAATAAAATGATATATGTAAGTTCAATGATAACCAACAATATGATACTAGGAAATGATTTTATATCACAATTTAAAGTATATATTCAAACACATATTTTATTAAGATTTAAAAGACTATGTAATCACTGCATAACTATATTCAGAAGTACAAAAGCATATCAAAGAAAACTACCTATATAATGGATGCGTAGCCAGCATGGTGATGAAAACATAAAATTAAAATCGAAACATAAAATTTTGACAAAAATATTTATCCAACTTGCTTTGAAGAAGACGAAGGCATGATTATACTCTGAAGAATTCTTTCAATCGGCGACTCCCTCTCTCTCTCTCTCTCATTTGTGCCCCTCCTTTGCAACAACAGGCTCACCCGATGGATTTGCCAGCACATCAATCGCCTCTGCCCTTTCCAATGGTTTCACCCCCCTCCATCACAACCTCCCCCTGTCTACATACTGCCGACCTTTCCTCTATAGCCCTTCACCCTCAGCCAGAATATATCTCCTCCTCCAACGGTTTCGTCCCCCTTCATGCCTTTGCAGTGTCCAATGGACATCGTCTACGCTTCCCTTCGTCCGATTGAGCACTTTCCTTTTGAGAGCACGAAGCATTTTTTTTCGTCCTCCCCCTTCACAATCATCCAATGGACATCGTCTCCACTACCCTTCGTCTGATTAAGTGTCTTCTTTAGCAAGCCGACGTCGCATGGCCACCGTTCAATGCAACAGACCTCTCTCCTCCGCAATGGCTCTGCGCAACCAGACATGTAGTCCAAAGTGACCAACAAAGTGTACTTCGAGATAAGTATTCGAAACCCAATAGGGCAGCCTGTTGGGAGAATTGTCATAAGGCTGTTTGGTGACAATGTGCCCAAGACAGCAAAAAATTTCTGTGTGCTTTGCACAAGTTGAGGTTCTATTGGCCATTTACGTTAAAGACCATTGTTGTATTCCTTTAGATGCTATATTACTGACTCGTCTGAATGCCCGATTTGTTTTCTCGTTGGGAGAAACTTTTGTAGTCCACTGACTATCTAATTTGTGTGCAGGGGAGAAGGGATTTATGTGCATCAGCCTCTTGAGGTGGTAGTCTCAATGCCTTAGGATCCTTACCACTTGGTAGATATAAAAATAACTATTACACAAGGTTAGTTTCCTTTCATGCTTAATTATTAAAATAGTTTGTGCCTGTAAGCACTCGGAAACGGCCCGTACGGCAGTTCACCCTCTTTCTTTCTCTCCTTGGAGTGAAGAGTTAGTGGTGGGTGTGGGTGTGGTCACCAGGAGTCGAAGACTCCGAAATGTGATTAAGTGTAGAGCAAACGGAATGAAAAAGCAAGTTTGACCATTGTACCTTTTGAAATGGGGAGATTGCTAGGTTCTAACTTCTCCTCTCTCGGCCGGCCGAAAGAGGAGAGCTTTAGTGAGCTCTTTCACTCCTGATCGGGTTGAAGCTTCACCTCGATCGGGTTCACCTAAGAATGTCCTATGGAGAAACATGAAAACAAGTAAAGATCATTAGCTCTGATGTGAGTATAGTATCATGCTTGGTGTGAATCTTAAACATACAAAAGGAGATGAACTGACCGGATTGGGAAGAATCCCAACCCCTATTTTTGATATGTTTTCAAATATATGGAAGATGTAAAATGACTTAATGCATGCTAAATGAAGTGATAATAGGTTCTAAGATGAAAATGGAGAACGAAGATTCGATCGGACAGGCGATCGGACTCTGAAAAGTGCAAAACCGGCTTCTGCCTCTGCTGGTGCCCTATATATAGGGCGCTAGCTGCAAGTGCCCCCCCTTATAGGGCGCGTTGACCAAGGTCAAAGCGCCCTATATATGGGGCACTAAGTTTGGCTCGAGCAGATTTTCTTCCCCTCTTCGAGATGCTGCCTCCGGAGTGCTGGGCGGCTTCCGGGATGAAGTAGAGGCTCCTCCTTGTAGCCAATATGTAGATGAAGCAAGTGGTGGGTGGTTTGAATGCTGGATGAAAGAGGATAGTCAGATAGAGGCTTTCAAAGTGGAGGAAAAACCATGTTTCTGGATGACAGAAACAGCAGGTTTTTGAGATTTTTGGGGGGTGAATTTGGATCAGTTTGAAGGCTTATGGGAGGTGCAAATGGCTTAGAAACGTTGTATTGGATGAGCTCTAGGGTAGTACAGAGTTGGAACCTCCTTCCAGCTTCAAATGGGGGTCTATTTATAGCCCAAAATAGGGTACTTTGGTCAATTCCGAAAAGCAGTTCCACGTGGAAAAGCGCCCTATATATAGGGCGCCAGCATCATGAGCTATGTCAAATCGATAAGACAAGTCCCTGTGAGTGGTCAAATCCGCCGGTCGAGTTGATTTGACCAGGCGCCAGGTGCCCTATATATAGGGCGCCTAGTGCCCTATAAATAGGGCACCAGGTGTCCTATATACAAGGCGCTAGGTGCCTTATATACAGGGCACTTTGACCCCGGTCAACGTCCTATCGATCTTCTTTGGAATGTGGCAAAAAACCTGATTCTTCTGGAAAACTCGGTTCCCTTGAAAGGTTACTCAAATATTCTTCATGAAAATAAGAATTTAAGCTTTTCAACTAGGCCAAAATTGCGTGTCTACAGCTTGCCTCACCTTGGCATCGGCTTTGTAGGAGAATGACATGAATGCAACGCGGGCGAATGTAGTGAAACGTAGTGAGGTGTAGCAGAATGAAGTGGTAATGGACTGAAAATGTGACGCCAAGGTGTAGATTTAGACACGCCTTCATTGCCTTAGTTGAATGAAACTTTACCGGACTCCGAGTTACCTTTTGTCTTATCGGAACCTTCCCTTTGGTTGATTGACTAAGCAGAAGAATAGTACTAAAGTAACTAAGAATCCCACGTGGGGAGAATTATTACCGGCCAGGACCCGAATTGCATGGTGTGTTGGACTCGGTAGAAAGTAAATTGGTAAAAGTAAAGAGGAAGCAGGCAATCAACCAAGGTTGGGTTCTTCAAATTCTTCGGGTTTACTCAGAAATACCGGTGCAGTTCAGAATGAAATAACTTCTTGTTTTGATTAAATCTTCGTTGAAACATGGTTGAAACCGATTTTTTGGGTAGACCAAAGCCCCCTCTAAGAGCTATAGAAAGACTGTCTTTTCTTGGGGTGGTCATGGTAGGGTTGGCATGAAAAATGAGTATGATGATGCATGAGATGATGTGTAATGATGCATGATGCATACCGGGTTTAAAGAAATACAAATGAGTATAAGAAAATAGTTGAAGATATAGGTCAAATGCAACGGGTCAGGACATCCGTGAAGACACCGTCGTCCCCGTTTATTTGACTTTGGCTTATCCACGGGCCTAAAAAGTGGCTGAATCTTTCATCGATTTTGTTGAAGGGGTTCTCAGACTCAGCCCTCTTAGACCCGAAATCTTCAACGATATATGCGAGACTATGATAGATAAATGGTCCATGTAAGGCTCCAAGCGCCCTGTTTATAGGGCGCCTGGTGCCCTAATTACAGGGCGCCAGGTGCCCAGTTTATAGGGCGCCTAGTGCCCTAATTATAGGGCGCCAGGTTCCCTATTTATAGGGTGCCAGGCGCCTTATAACCGAGGCACCTACGCAGAATTTGTTCTTGCTCCTTCTCGAGGCGGCCTTTTGGGGTCTATAAGAGGGGGACACCCCTTCTTCTCCCCCACACCAGCTACAGTGCTTTTCCCCCTTTCCGTTGTTCTAATGGCTTCTTCCCCCTCCCATCCGACTTGCCCAATAGAGATGAAGAGCTTTTCCGAGGTTCCGTGCCATATCCGGAACCGAGTATCCATGGGAGTGGTAGTGACCTTATTAGGTACCCCTTCTTGTTTTGCTCCGAAGTTTTCTTTCCTGATCGTGTGGTTATTCTGCAGGACCTTCCAATCTTCCCCGGCGCTCATCGTTATGGACAGGTGCTACGGATTGCTCGACTGATGGCCGCCATCAACATTCATGTGCGGTCTATTCTGAGCGGGTGGGGCTTTTCCGGCATTCTGGTCCACGCCAACCATCTTCTTAAATATTTCTGGGACTTTTCTCTGGCGGGTGCGCTTCTCGAGATGTGGCATCCGGACACACACACCTCCGGGTGATCAGGCTCCAACGAAAGGAGGCGGCGATTTGTGATGTGCCGACCCCTTCCTTGTTCACGATGTACCTTTTTTTTACATAGTGACGTTTGCTTCCCTTCTTGGCTCTCTGCATTTACTTAGAAGGCGATTAGAACTTTATTTAGGCTTAGTCCCTTGCGAGAAGAGGGAAAAACTACCTTGATCTTTTGTCAAGGGACATAGGCCTTATCAAGGTAAAATAACAGGAAAATATAAGTATGCACAAAAGGAAATATGCAAGACTGAAATTAAACATGAATGCAAAGGCAACTAGTCAGTTAGAAAGCAAATTTCTAGGTGTTTTGAAATTTTTGATTTGTTTGGTTTTTGATGGCTTTATAATGTTTTTGGTGTTTTTGAAACTTTTATGATTTTTTGGTGTTTTGAATTTTTACTTTTTTAAGAATTTTGATTTTATGACTTTTTTTGGTATTTTTGAAGTATTCGATTTTTTGGTTTGGTGTGAAAGAAATGACCATCTCATCCTTTGCCTTGCTTGCCATAGGTGCCCCTCATCGTTACCTATGGGTTAAGAGTAGACATCACGTGTAAGAAAGTGCCTAGTCTGAGATCTTCTGACCTTCCGCCTTCGATAGGCTATGACTTTTCTTGGATCCAGCCGGCCAACCCTGCTCTCAAGGTTAAAGAGGGAAGATTGATGGTATTCAGGGGTGTCAAATTTGTTTCTCTACTAGTGCCTGTAGACACGCCAAATTGGCCTGATTCGCAGCCCCATACTCTTATTCCATTGGCAATATCTTTTATTTGATCGTTATCTGATCTAGATTACCTCGTGGAGATGAGCTAAGGACGCTGGTGGATCCCCTTGTGAGTTGGGAATGGACCGATGATTTCCGGAACAATGCTGTAACCTTCAAGCGAGAGCCACACGTGAATTGTGAAAACACGGAGCTTGCTCGATGACCGACCTTGAATGGTCCTTAATTTAGGGTCAATGGAGTCCCGCATGTGTTCTGTAATATTTAGGGTTTTCGAGAAGTCATTTCGGTAGTCGTCGGTCAATGACGGCTTTCGTTACGGCTTTTTCGATCTGTATTGGCATGGCTATCGTGGACCACGCGTTAGGCCTTTTCGGTCATCACCGGTCTTTTCGAGTTGTCCGAGTCGATCCTAGTCGTATATTTCATCAACCATGGCCATTTCGGTCAATTTTAGGATTTCTTGGCTTTTTCGATGTTCGGTTCACGTTTACCGGGTTAATATCAGATTTTTTGATGATTTCTGATTTTCCAACAGTACCGGACTTGTTCGGTCATCATTTTAAGTCATCCCGAGTTGACCCGAGATTCCTCGACCAGAACCGTGCCCTTTCGGATCTTCGCCATGATTTTAGGCCTTTCGCGAAAAGGTAAACCGGTAGAAAGCCTCGTGCGAACGTCTCAGGAGTCATGCTAGCTGGTTTATCAACTTGAGGAGGTGTGGTTGAAGGCCCTCTTTCCAACACAACAAATGGGAGCAGAATCGGACATCCCGTTTGCAAGTTACGGCTCGCGGAACACGCGCACAAAAGAGAGAGAGTGTACCGCGCCCCCTCTCCCCTTGAAAGGGGAGGGCACGCTCTGCGCGCCCTTGTCTCCTTTGAAACACGGGGGCACTGTCAGTTTCCAAAAATCAAAAATTTTCCCGATTTACACCTTCTAAACCGGATTTTTGGAAGGTTACCGTCGATAATTTTCGATTATTTGTACCGCGCCCCCTGTTCGGGGGCACGTTACGTTTGTCAAGTCGATTTTTAGCAATTTCTGAAAGATTTCGTCAATTTTTAGCAGTGAGACGCGTAATGCACCCCCGCTTCCTTTGAAATAGGGGGGCACGCAGACTGCGCCCCCGGGTTGAGGGCACGCCCTGTGCGCCCCTGGTTTGAGGGCGCGCCCTGCGTGCCCTCATCTCCTTTGAAAGGTGGGGGCGCGGTCGGTCCAGTTTCCATATTTTGCATCGGCTTCTCTCCTCTATAAATTGAGGGTCATTCTCAATGACCCAAGGTAAAATCTTCATGCCTAGCTCGTCTTGAGGTCGTCCAAGCTCTCTCCCAAGGCTATCTCGACGTTCAAAGCCGATCAGACGTCGAGAGATCGATCCCGAGGCGAAGGGGAAGCCCGATCTGTGCGTTCTGCATCAACCTACTTCATTGGATTTTGTAGAAAATTTGGAGTTCTTTCTTCAAAAGTCTTCAACATAGGAGTTTTTCCTCTCTTCGTCCTCTTTCATTTTCAATCAGCGGCACTCAATTTTGACTTGCCATCTGTCCGTGGCGGTTGCTGCACTGAGGGCGCACATCCAGGCTCTATTTTTCATATCCGTCCAGTTTCAGAATTTTTATAGGCTTCTACAGACAGATTCCGGAGAAGTCATAAACATAAGATATCTTCCTATCCGAGTTATCTATCCATAGAAACAAACATCACTTGATTCTAACATCGGGGTCTTTTGTAGCATTCTCTGCACCAAAGTCGCGCCAGAAGGGTGCAAAGCTACCCGAACTGGCTTGTTTCACTCATCTCGGCTTCAACTCAAGCCGTTTCATTTTATAAGTTTCTATTAACTTAGTTCATTTAATTTTTATATCATATTTTACTTAGTTTGCATCATTTTACATAACCAAGAACACAAAAAAGGGGTTAAGGCTCGCCCCGATCCGGTGAATTCTATTCCAATTGCTTCTTTGTTTCATCACTTATTCTATAGTTTCCACACTTCCCATAGTTCTAATCGGATTCTTTCACTTGGTTTATTGTTCTAGTTGCACAGGTTGATCAAGCTAGCATCGGTTGGACTCTTCTTCATCGGCCGGCCGAAGAAGAAGAAGGTTGAACCTACACACATTCTCTCCCGCGCTATGGTACACACGCTCAACTCATCTCTTGATTTACATTCCATAAAGTGGAGCCCGCAGCTCCTGGTGACCACCTTTTTATTCATGTTCTAAGTTCATCTCCTCCTCACTCTCCTCCCACATGACCCGAACCATCTCCGGTGCTCGAGCGACGCCGTGAGATGAAAGTTCGGGGATCAATGTGAGTGTGGGACCGAGGTGAGGACTTTTACCGCTTTCCGAGTGTTTTCTAATTCACCCCCTTTTTCCCAATTCCATATTTTACATTCACTTGAGGTGCTGATCCGAAACCCGTTTTTGGAGTCGCCCTACGCGCCCTCATCTCCTTTGAAAGGTGGGGGCACGGTCGGTCCAGTTTCCATATTTTGCACCGGTTTCTCTCCTCTATAAATTGAGGGTCATTCTCAACGACCCAAGGTAAATCCCACATGCCTAGTTCGTCCTTAGGTCATCAAAGCTCTCTCCCAAAGCTGTCCTGACGTCCAAAGCTAATTTGACGTCGAGAGATTGATCCCGAAGCGAAGGAGAAGCCCGATCCATGTGTTCTGCATCAACCGACTTCATCAGCTTCTGAAGAAAATATGGGACTTCTTCTACAAAAGATTTCAACATAGGAATTGTTCCTCTATTCGTCCTCTTTCATCTGCAGCTTACGGCACTCGATTCTGACTTGCCGTTTGTTCGTAGCGATTTCTGTACTGAGGGCGAACATCCAGGTTCTATTTTCCATATCCACCCACTTTCGTATTTTTAAATGGCTTTTAAAGACAGATTCCAGAGAAGTCATCAACAAAAGATATTTTCTCTCTGAGTTCTCCATCCATAGAAAGAAATGGCACTCAATTCTTACATTGGGGTCATCCGTAACATTTTCTGCACCAAAGTCGCGCCAGAAGAGTGCAAGGCTACCCGAACCGGCCTTCTTCTTCAACTTAAGCCATACACTTCATAAGTCCTTCTTAACTCATTTCATTCAGTTTATTTACTAGTTTAAAACATCTTTTACTTCATTTGCATCATTTTTACATAATTAAAAACACAAAAAAGGGGTTAGAGCTCGCCCCAATCCGGTGAGTTCTATTCCAATTGCTTCTTTCTTTCATCTCCTCTCCTATGGTTTCTACACTTCCCATAGTTCTAATCGGTTTCTTTCACTTGGTTTATTGTTCTAGTTGCACAGGTCTATCAAGCTAGCATCGGTTGGACTCTTCTTCATTGGCCGGCCGAAGAAGAAGAAGGTTGAACTCACATCCCTATCTCCATCGCTAAGGTACACATGGTCAAATCAACTCAATCTTGTTTTTATTCCATAAAGTGGAGCCCGCGGCTCCTGGCGATCACCTTTTTATTCATGCTTTAAGTTCATCTCCTCCTCACTCTCCTCCCACATGACCCGAACCATCTCCGGTGCTCGAGCGACGCCGTGAGATGAAAGTTCGGGGATCAATATGAGTGTGGGACTGAGGTGAGGACTTTTTACCACTTTCCGAGTGTTTTCCGATTCACCCCCTTTTTCCCAATTCCATCTTTCACCTTCTCTTGAGGTGCCGATCCGGAATCCGTTTCTGGAGTCGACAGTGCCCTCGTTGCCCGTTCGGGATTTGACATCCTTGGGTCCTTCCTTCTAGCCCTTTTTCTTTGATGGCCCACATTCTGACAGGTCTTTTTTTATTTTGCTTGATTTTGACCTGAGGGGTTCATTGCCCATCTTTTGGAGCCTTTTCTTTTTTTTGGGCTTTTATTGGTATACATTCAGACATGTCTATTCTTTTGCCGACCTGAGGGGTCATTGCCCATCTTTTGGTACCTTTTCTTTTAAGAAGTCAAACCTTCAGAGGCATCCTCCTACTAAGGTAATGGGTACTTTTGATACTCCTTATTCTAACCCCTTTTATATCTTATGAATAGAAATAAGAGGAGAATAGGACAGGGTTGACCTTCTTTTGCCAAGTGTTGCCTAGCTTTCTCTCGGGCTTCCAATCATCGGATTCCGAAACTTAGGTGTGTAGTGTGTGCAGTACCATGCCTATCCTTATTTCCCTAAGTGACAAGTTGGGGCACCGAACAAGCAATTGTTTGATGTTACCGTCATTCTTCACACCTTTGGTTTTTATAGATTTTTTTTATTTTTTGTGATTTTTATTTTAAGGGAAATATTTTTTTAGGTATACACCATTCCAGGGATGAGCTAGTTCTTCTCCTTCTACATTAGTTAGCTTATATGAATTACCAGGATAAACAGCTAAGATTACATATGGACCCTCCCAATTAGGCTGATGTTTGGAGCGGGGACCACCTGGCTTAACGAATATTCTTTTAAGCACAACCTCACCGATTTCAAATTTTCTCTCCACCACCCTCTTCTGATAAAATATTTTAAGTCTATCATGATAAGATCTAGCATGTTCGGCAGCGGCCAGCCTCCTTTCATCCAAGAGTTCGAGTTGCGTGAGAAGGGAATCTCGGCGTTCATCCATCGGGATGTCTCGATCGATCTGGACTCAGAGGGAAGGGATGAGTACTTCGTATGGTACTACCACCTCCATCCCAAATGCCAAGGCATAGGGAGTTTGACCCGTTGGGGTTCGATTAGAAGTGCAGTATGCGCATAGAGCATCAACTAACTTATCCGGCTAGTCCGCGAACTTCCTAGACTTACAAGTTTTCTTGATGATTTTTATCAGAGTTTTATTTGTGGCTTCTGCTTGACCATTGCCTTGAGGATAATATGGAGATGAATGATGCAAATTGATGCAATACATGTAGACACGCCAAATTGGCTAGATTCGGAGCCCTAGACTCTTATTTCATAGGCGATATCCTTTATTTGACTGTTATCTGATCCGGACTATCTCGTGGAGATGAGCTAAGGACAGTGGTGGAGCCCCCCTTGTTAGGTGAGAATGGACCAATGATTTCCGGAATATTGCCGTAACCTTCAAGCAAGAGCCGCACGTGAACTGTAAAAACACAAAGCCTGCTCGATGACCGACCTTGAATGGTCCATAATTGAAGGTCTCGGGAGTCCCGCATGTGTTCCGTAACATTCAGGGTTTCCGAGAAGTCATTTCGGTAGGCGTCGGTCAATGACGGCTTTCGTTACGGCTTTTTCGATCTGTGCTGACACGGCTATCCCGGACCACATGTTAGGCCTTTCCGGTCATCACCGGGTCTTTTCAGGTCATCCGGGTCGATTCTAGCTGTATATTTTATCAACCGGGGCTATAAGGCCGGTTCGGTCAATTTTAGGGTTTCGCGGCTTTTACGGCTTTCGATTCACGTTTACCGGGTTAATCTCAGATTTTTCGATGACTTCGGATTGTCCGATCGTACCGGACTTGTTCGGTCATCATTTTAAGTCATCCCGAGTTGACCCGAGATTTATCGACCGGAACCGTGCTCTTTCGGATCTTCGCCCCGGGTTTCGGCTTTCCGCGAGAGGGTAAAACGGTAGAAAGCCCCGTACGAACATCTCGGGAGTCATACGGCTGGTTTACCGACTTGAGGAGGTTCGGATGAAGGCCCTCTTTCCAATGCGACAAACGGGAGCCGAATCGGACATCCGGTTTGCAAGATACGGCTCGCGGAACACGCGCGCAGGAGAGAGAGTGTACTGCGCCCCCGCTCCGCTTGAAAGGTGAGGGCGCGCCCTGAGCGCCCTCAACCCGGGGGTGCGCCCTGCGCGCCCTCAAACTGGGGGCGCGCCCTGCGTGCCCCCGGTTCCTTTGAAAGGCGGGGGCGCGGTCAGTTGCTTTAAATCGGAAATTACCCCGATTAGCACCTTCTAAACCGGATTTTTGGAAGGGTTTGACAGAGGATTTTCACTTATTTGTACCGCGCCCCCGGTTCGGGGGCGCGTTACGTATATCAAGTCTATTTTTAGCAATTTTCGAAAGTTTTCGTCGATTTTTAGCAATGAGACGCGTACCGCGCCCCCGATCCCTTTGAAACAGGGGGGCGCGCAGACCGCGCCCCCGAACTGGGGGCGCGCCCTGCGCGCCCTTGTTTTGAGGGCGCGCCCTGCGTGCCCTCATCTCCTTTGAAACTCGGGGGCGCGGTCTGTCCAGTTTCTAAATTTTGCACCATCTCCCTTCCCCTATAAATTGAGGGCCATTCTCAACGACCCAAGGTTAATCCCCGATGCCTAGCTCGTCCAGAGGTTGTCCAAGCTCTTCTCCAAAGCCGTCCCGACGTCCAAAGGCGATCCGAAGTCAAGAAATCGATCCCGAGGTGAAGGAGAAGGCTCGATCCGGGCGTTCTGCATCAACCATCTTCATAGACTTCTGAAAAAAATCCGGGGATCCTTCTACAAAAGTCTTAAACATATAAGTCTTTTATCTCTTCGTCCTCTTTCATCTCCAACTGACGGCACCCAATTCCGACTTGCCGTTTGTTCGTGGCAATTGCTACACCCAGGGCGCGCATCCAGGTTCTGTTTTCCACATCCTCCCCCTTTAATAATTTTTACTGACTTCTACAGGAGGATTTAGGATAAGTCATCAACATAGGAATTCTTCCTCTCTGAGTTTTCTGTCTACTCCAACAAACGGCACTCGATTCTGACATCAGGGTCGTCCGTAACATCTTCTGCACCAAAGTCGCGCCAGAAGGGTACCAAGCTACCCGAACCGGCTGTCTTCAACCAACTCGGCTTCAACTCAAGCCAAATCATTCTATAAGCTTTTTCAACTCCATTAACTCTGTTTATTTAATGTTTTAAAGCATATTTTAGTTCATTTACATCATTTTTACATAATCAAAAACACAAAAAAAGGGGTTAAGGCTCACCCCGAAGCCGGTGAGTCCAATTCCAATTGCTTCTTTCTTATCTTCTTACTACAGTTACTACACTTCTCACAAGTCTAACCAAACTCTTCACTTGATTTATTGTTCTAGTTGCACGGGTTGATCAAGCTAGCATTGGATTGGAGACTCTTCTTCATCGGCCGGCCGAAGAAGAAGAAGGTTGAACTCACATCCCTTTCTCCCACGCTAAGGTACACACGGTCAACTTCTTTCTATTTCCATTACATAAAGCGGAGCCCGCGGCTCCTGGAGACCACACTTTCTTTTTTATTCATGTTCTAAATTCATATCCTCCTCACTCTCCACCCACATGACCCGAACCATCTCCGGTGCTCGAGCGACGCCGTGAGATGAAAGTTCGGGGATCAATGTGAGTGTGGGACCGAGTTGAGGAGTCTTTACCGCTTTCCGAGTGTTTTCAATTCACTCCCCTTTTTCCCCAATTCCATCTTTCTCCTTCTCTTGAGGTGCCGATCCGGAACCCGTTTCTGGAGTCGACAGCTTTTTGGCGACCACGGTGGGACAACCAATGTCTTCAACCGTGCTAGCTTGATTGATCCGTGCAACTAGTTGTTTTCCGACTTGGTTCCTGCGTGAACCGGCTTGTCCTTTACCCTTTTCCATGTCAATTTACCTTTAAAAACTTGCTGATTACTCTTCCTTTAAGATTGTCCCCCATGTGGACTTGATTTCTTGTCTTTAATTTCAGCCCGGTTCCCGCGTGAACCACTTTTCTTCTTATAAACCAGTTCCCGCGTGAACCACCTTTCTTTTCCAACTCGGTTCCCGCGTGAACCAACTTACTTTCAGATCGGTCCCCGCGTGGACCACCCATTTGCAGCACCTTTAGATTGGCCCCACGTGGCTCTCTTTTCATTTTGTCAACTCTTACACCGGTTCCCGCGTGAACCACCCTTTTCTTCACAAAAACCGGTTCCCGCGTGAACCACCCCTTTTCCTTCAAAAACCGGTTCCCGCGTGAACCACCTTTCTTTTCCAACTCGGTTCCCGCGTGAACCAACTTACCTTCAGATCGGTCCCCGCGCGGACCACCCCTTTGCACCAATTAGATTGGCCCCACGTGCCCCCCCCCCTTTCCTTTTTCAATCAAACAAACCGGTTCCCGCGTGAACCACCCATTTTCCCTTCAAAAACCGGTTCCCGCGTGAACCACCTACTTTTCCAAAACTCGGCTCCCGCGTGAGCCACTTTAGTTTCAATTCGGTCCCCGCGTGGACCATCCTTTTACCTTTACTTCAGATTTGTCCCCAATTGGACATTCCAACACAAGCCGGTTCCCGCGCGAACCACCTTTTAATTGCTAGTTTCTAGTTACTTGTTTTACTTTCTCATTGCTTATCTTGTTTGCATTCACTTGCTTGATTTATTTAATAGATTTCATTCATGTTTGCATATTGATTGCTTCTTCTCCTTCTACCCTCCATTTTTCATTTTTTCATTAGCTTTGCATCGGGTACCGGACTTGTTCCGATCCGTAGGGCATTCGAGGCGGGGGCTCTCTCTCCCAACACACCCTCACCCTCCAAACACCTTCTTGGTGGATTCTTACCTCTCTTCTGGGATATTCCTTCCTAGTTGATTTGGTGGTTTCCATCAAGACCTCCGTAAGTCCCCATCCGTGGAGTATTCCTCTCCGCACGATTGGGCCGGTTGTACCACTTTCCCAAAACCCGAAGAACCCAAGTACCTACTCGTGGTGAATGAGTGATAACCTTAGGTCTTGAAGATTGAAGCAATAGGAACCATACCCAATTTGAGTGAACAATTGCTAACAATCTATCTAATCTAAGGTTTCAACCCAATAATTGTCGAGTAGTCATTTTAAAACCTTGTTTACATAACTTGCTTGCTCACAACAATTGAAAAGAAAAAAATTCTCTTTCAAAACACCTAAAAAAATCCCTTTAATTTTTATGTTCAACTTGCTTGCCAAACAACCAAATTGAAACCAAATCAAATCAAACAAACAACCATAACCAAACAAAAACTCTCTTTGCATTTACACCTTTCATTTGCCTTCTTTCAACCATTTTGTAAGGAAACTTGACAGGATGCCCACGCTAAGGTCCGGAAGACACATCGGGATGTCGGACTACTGCGGCCAAGAAGAGGAGTACGAGACGGGTCACTACGAGCTTCAGCAACCCATGGTCCAACCAGATGACCATGTTAATGCCGTGATGGAACCTGAGGTCCAAGATCCTGCTCACCGATCCACTTCACATATTATAGAACAAGCTCTCAAGGATCTATCTCTTCACCTTGATCCCGAGGCCTTTGCAATTATCCAATATGCCACTAAGGGCAAGATGCCCACCAATCAAGCTCCGATCGAGGGAAATCAAGCCCCCTCACCACCCCAACCGGCAGTCAGGCCCTTAATCATCTCTTCTCCTGGGCAACCTTGCCGTGTCTCTACTCACCCCGTTGTGGGGCATTCACACAATTCTGCACCAGTTCCTGTTTCCAACCCACCTCTTCCAACCCAATCAAGTAAACACTTTGCTCCCGTGGCTCAGGAATCCAGCCTCACCCAGGTGTTAATGAACAAAATCAACCAGATGGATGAGCGCTTCGAAGAGATGAGGCACCGCCTCGATTCTAAAGCCATCCCTTAAATCTCTGTCCCATCCTTCCCAGTTCTACACCTTCCTCCTTCAGAGATACCAGTCTTCCAACGTTACAACGGGACTGGTAATCCTTTCAACCATCTAAAAAGCTTTCTCTATGACTCCTCATTCTGGAAAAATGACCGCAAAGCCCTTAACTTCCTATTCCGTCGGTCATTGGATGGAGCCACCCTTGACTGGTTCTATTCTCTTGATTCCATTGAGGCGGCGGATTTCGACATTGTCAAGACGAAGTTTCTACAGAGGTACAAGGATAGGGTGGGGCCAACCTGCTCGATAACTGACTTAATTGCTGAAAAGATGAGGCCGGATGAGGACTTTGCAGTTCTTGCTGATCGGTGGAGGGGAATGGCTGAGAGGCTTGTGGATACCATCTCAGAGGGAGAGCAGGTGAGGATGCTCATTGGGAACACCACGCCTAACCTTCGCAACCTTCTGATCATGCACCGTCCAACAACCATGAGTGAGTTGTGTGATAGCGCCCGCTACCTCCAAGCTCACTTTAAGGATGCATCCATGATCAACCCATTCGACACCAAGCCCCGTAATACTAGAAAGCCTACACCTGTAGGACCCACCACCGAAGGGGTAGTAAATAATGAGAGCATCAATGCCATGGGTAACCAGGGTGGGTACCGTCAAAGCCAATACCGTAACCCACCACCCAATCAACAATACCGCCCAGCCCCTCAACCAGCTCCTCAGCCACAGCAACAACTTGCATACAACCGAGCACCACCACAGCAACCCACCTACAACCGAGCGCCCCAGCAACCAAATGCCTACAACCGAGCGCCTCAACAACAACATGTTTACAACCGACCACCACCGCCACAACAAGCCTACAACCAAGTGCCACCACCAGCCAACCGACCTAGGAGGGGGGGACCCAAGAGAGAATACTACCCTCAACTGCCATTCCCCCTCACCGATATCTTCAACGCATTGATGGCTGAACAGCAGCTAGAGCTTCCAAAGGAGAGAGAAGGATGGCCAGCAAATGTTGACATGACAAAATACTGCGCTTACCATCGGTATCCTGGGCACACGGTGGATGTATGTTTCCAGTTTAAAGACTACATCCATGACCTTAATGATCAAGGGAACATTGACTGGGCACAAATGGGGGAGTCTATTCAAGCAATGAAGGCACGTCAGAATCAACCATGGCGACAACAAGCACAACGACGGCCCGGCACAGGCATAGTCCAAGATCCGCTCCCGGTACATGCACCCGTACAAGCACCGGCACCAGCACCACCAAACCAACGACTCGGCCTCGTCCACTCCGCCATCGAGGAGTCAACCCACCATTCCCAGGGTTGGCGGGTCGAGGATCAAATCGCCTCCATGCCCGCCATACCAACCCCACCTACAAACCGCACCATACTCTCCATACCGAGAGCTGCCCCCCGACCCACAAACTATCCAAACACCACTACCCTCACCAACCATTAACCCTCCACGACGCTTAATCATTAGACCGCCACCAGCCTCCCAACCAGCACCCCAACCTAACCCACCAACCACCATTAATCCTCCACGGCGTCTAATCATTAGACCGCCACCAACACCCCGTACATCACCTAACCTACCGATCCACCGCCACCCCACGACCCCTCATCATTAGACCATCACCACCAACACCCCAACCATCACCCAACATACCGGTCTCCACCAATCCACGACCCCTCATCATCCGATCCTCACCACCCCTACCTACCATGGGCTCCTCAACCTACCAACCAACCCTACCATCACCATCATCCCCACTTCCCCCTACCACGCTGGCGCCGGTACTTCGTAGCGGGAGGATGTTCCAAAGGGTCTTCCCCCAGGTCGGGATACAACCACAGGAACAGGCAGAAGAGGAGGTGGTAGAAGAACCGTTGCCCGGCACGGCATATGACCTATTGAAGCACTTGGACAAAATGCCGGCACGGATTTCAATTCTGGAGCTTATAAAGAGGTCAAAGAACCATCAGGACATCCTACAACAATATCTGCAGCGGGTCATGGTCAATGAGGACCTCCCGCCGGAGAAGATCATTGCGTCCCGACCCCGAGGAGTGAACATCCGGCACTCACATTTACACAGGAGGAGTTGGCACGGCCGAGAGATCGAAAGTATGCCTTGCGCGTTGCGGTAGTCATCCGAGGCGTGGAGATCAAGTCCTCGCTTGATTGACACCGGAGCATCCATAAATGTCATGCCGCCAGAAACATTGCAACTTTGCGGCATCTCCGATGAAGAAATCGAGCCTTCTGCCGTCACGGTGACCGCATATGACAACTCCCGGAAGCCGGCACGAGGGGTGGTTACATTGAAAGTAGGGCTCGGGCCGTGTGCTGTCACCGCCGAGTTTCACGTTCTAGAATTAGACCCTACATTCAAAGCTATCTTGGGACGCCCGTACCTTGAGGCAATAGGAGCTGTTTCCTCCACTAATCATCAGTGTCTGAAGTTCCCATACAAGGGCCAGGTGATCAAAGTAACCAACATCCTCATTCTGAATGACGTGGATGACCCCTCTTCTGCACTACCAATATCAAAATATGTCCAGCCGTTGGTTTCAACTACAGAGCTACCTGAGGTCATGGTATTGACGACGCCTCCAGATTCAGTTGCGTGGCGGATGATGAAAGGGATGGGCAATCAGCCAGGAAAGGGGCTGGGAAAAGAGCTGCAGGGGGTTGTGCACCCCATTGAAGCCGTACAAAGACCAAAGAGACACGGGCTTGGCTATGAGCCCAGTTTCACACCGCGGATGGTCTACCGGCCAAAAAATGCCATGGGACTCCAAAAATTCTTTATCAAAGGGGAGACCATGATGATGGCCGGGGACAAAGAAGAAGAACCAGTCAAGAGGAAGAAGGCACCAGAGCAAGAGGAGGAAGTGGACAACCTGAGTTCATCTTTGGCTCGGTTGTTCATAGAGCAGGTAGAACCAGTTAAGGGCAAGTCCATCTCTAAATTACTTGTCCACTCGAACCCACCTCCAAACAACATCCCGCGTGAGCCGTATCCTACGGTCACGTATTTCAAAATCCTCACTCTATCCCTCTTGGATTTACTTGATGGGCTATCTAGCCTAATTCCCACTTCTGGGCCAAAATGGCCACTTGAACTGATCAATGGGCATGAGAGCCCATTCAAATCTTCTCACTCCACTGGGCTTCTATGCCCATTCCAATCCAACAACCTTGGGCCCGCGTGCCCACCAGTCGGGCCCACGTGCCCTTTAGATTTATTTTCTTGCTTTGGGCCCACGTGCCCACCATTTGGGCCCACGTGCCCCTTAGATCTTTTCACCAGCTTTGGGTCTATCCGCCCATTTCTTGTCATCATCGGGCCCGTGAGCCCATTTTTCTTCCATTTGCTTAAGCTTTCTATTTCTGCTCGAGCCCCATCGGCTCATTCCCTTTTTGTTATTGAAAATACCCAAAATACCCAAAAAAAAAACGTCCTCTCACAAACTCAGTTTTCCATTGAGGAGACGTCTCTACTTGTCTCGGAGGGTGCTCCCAACCAGGGACCCCTCTTCTCCAACTCACTGATCGATCTGCTCGATCCTTCACCCATTGTTAATACCACCTTTTCAATTCCGTCTTCTTTAGGAGTAGTTAGGGTAGAAAAGAAGAAAATTCGAGGTAAACGTGTGCCAGAGAGATATCTCCAACAAATAGCTCAAAAATGCAAGGAATGTGCGAGGTTGCCAAGGTTTTTGGAACATGCTATCCAGCTTAATGAAATTCAATATGAGGATGAATTCAATGTAGATCATACACTGGGAGTTTACGAGGTCTTATCAGAAAAATATCCTGATTTCGAGGATGGAATTGAGGACTTGGCTGATGCGTATGCATCTGGACTTAAAAGATTTGAAGAACCATTAGCCACGGTGGATGAACCGACAAAAGAACTGAATCTTGGAACACCGGAAGATCCCAAGACAATCCTCCTAAGCGCAAACCTCACTCCCACTGAGGAACAGAGTTTAATTAAAATTTTGAAAGAATTTAAGGACACGTTCGCATGGACATACGAAGACATGCCGGGGTTAGACAACTCGTTAGTTGAACATCGTCTAACTTTGAAACACAGAGTTACCCCGGTCAAGCAAAAATTAAGGAGATTCCACCCTGATGTTGCACTTAAGATGAAAGAGGAGGTCGACAAGTTACATCAAGCAAGATTCATTAAGGTCGTCCTTTATCCGCAATGGGTGGCAAACATAGTCCCTGTCATGAAGAAGGATGGCCGAGTTCGGATCTGTATAGACTTCAGGGACTTGAATCGAGCGTGTCCTAAAGATGACTTTCCTCTACCTCATATTGACGTACTGGTTGATAACACAGCTGGATTCGAAATGTTGTCATTCATGGATGGCTATTCGGATATAATCAAATCCGGTTGGCCGAAGAGGACCGGAGACGACCTCGTTCACCACACCTTGGGGAACCTCCTGCTATGTCGTCATGCCCTTTGGACTGAAGAATGCTGGTGCTACCTATCAGAGGGCAATGATGGCTATCTTCCATGACATGATGCATACCCTTGTAGAGGTGTACGTGGACGACCTGGTCGTTAAGTCCAAAAGCCGAGAAGATCATTCTAAAGTGCTAAGAAAGGTCTTGCAAAGGGCTAGGGAATATAAATTGAAAATGAACCCAAAGAAATGCACGTTTGGAGTATCCTCAGGAAAACTGTTGGGGTTCATAGTGAGCAAAAGGGGCATAGAGATCGACCCAAACAAGGCCAAGGCAATCATTGGTATGCCTCCTCCGAGAAATATGAAAGAACTTCGAGGATTAATTGGGAGGCTACAGTTTGTCCGCCGGTTCATCTCACAACACTCCCAAAGGTGTAAACCTTTCTATGAGTTGACCAAGGCGGGGGCCGAGTTCAAATGGGATTCTAAGTGCCAGGATGCATTCGACGGTTTGAAAAGATACCTGGCTAGTCCCCCTGTGCTTAGACCACCAGTCCCTGGCAAGCCCTTAGTTTTATATATCTCGATTTTGGAGAATTCTCTTGGGGCAGTCCTTGCACAAGTTGATGAAGAAGGGAAAGAGAGGGCAACTTACTATTTGTCAAAGATCTTTGATCCATGTGAGCAGAAGTATACTGTAGTGGAAAAGACATGTGCTGCACTAGTCTGGGTAGTTCAGAAGCTTAAACATTATTTCTTAGCTCATGAGGTCAACCTTATTGCCCGCATCAATCCCATCAAATTCCTTCTGGAGAAAACTGTTCTAACTGATCGGTTAGGTCGTTGGCAGAGCTTCCTCTCCCAGTTTGATATCACCTATGTCCCCCAGAAGGCGATTAAGGGCTATGCCATTGCCGAACATCTAGCCCATCACCCTATACCCCTCTTTGACCCGGTCCAATCGAAGCTCCCGGATGACGAACTAATGTTGATCCGATCTTCCCACCTTTGGACATTATATTTTGACGGGGCTCTGAATTCACACGGTAAGGGAATAGGAATCGTCCTTCTATCACCCGAGGGTGTCACCATTCCACAGGCATTTCAGCTTGACGTCCAAAAGCAACCAACAATATAGCTGAATATGAAGCCTTGCTGGCCGGGCTGGAGGCCGCTCATTTCTATGGTGCCACAGAATTGAGGGTGATAGGTGATAGCCAACTAATTCTTCGCCAAGTCCTAACCAAATACCGAACTTCTCATCCAAACCTCAAACCTTACCAAGAACTCACCTCTTGCTACATCAAACTCTTTTCCAAACTCACTTTTGTCCATGTTCCTCGAGCTCAGAACATCCTTGCTGATGCCCTAGCCTCCTTAGCTTCATCTCTATCAGTCCCGCTAGGTAGACAGGTGCGGACTATCCATGTCCATAGGAGGTCGATACCGGCGATTAAGGATGGTCGATTTCTGAAGATCAAGGAGAGATTTGGTAGGAAGGAATATCTAGAGCAAAAAGAGGAGATTTCGCTAATCGAGTTGGAAGAGTTAGATGAGGGTGAGAGGCCTTGGTTTGATGAGATCGCGAGGTATTGTCAAGATCAAACATATCCACCTGGATCAAATGCAAAAGAAAATAAGGCCATCAGGAGAGTATCCCAGAGGTATACCATCCTAGGAGGGGTGCTCTACAAGAGGAGCCTAAGCGGAATTTTATTGAGAGGCGTTGATGAAGAAGAGGCAGAATTGGTGCTTAAGGAAGCACATTCCGGGGTCTGTGGGGGCCATGTCAATGCTCAAGCTCTTGCCAAGAAAATCATCAGGCAGGGGTATTATTGGCCAACCCTAGAAGAGGATTGCTCCATCTTTGTCCGGCACTGTCATTCTTGCCAACTTCATGCCAACAAGATCCATTCTCCCGCATCTTCCCTTCATCCGATTCATGCCCCATGGCCCTTCGCCATGTGGGCTTTCGATATCATTGGCCCTCTAAGTGATCTTAACTCTGAAATCCGTTCCAAATCGTTCATCCTGACGGCAACAGAGTACTTCACCAAGTGGGCAGAAGCAGAAGCGTTCGTGGAGATCAAGGCATCAACACTGTGCTCCTTCATCAAACGCAACATCATCGCCAGGTTCGGGATACCCAGCGACATTATCACCGACAACGGACCGCAATTTCTCTCTCAAGATCTGCGTGATCTTTGCAACAGGTACCGCATTGCATTGCATCATTCATCTCCTTATTACCCGCAAGGCAATGGTCAAGCAGAAGCCACCAACAAAACTTTGATTAAAATCATTAAGAAAACCTGTAAGTCTAGCAAGTTCGCAGACTGGCCAGATAAGCTTGTAGATGCCCTATGGGCTTATCGTACTTCTGTACGGACCCCCACTGGTCAAACCCCGTATGCTCTTGCATATGGGATGGAAGCGGTGGTCCCATACGAAGTACTCCTTCCATCACTCCGAGTTCAACTCGATAGGGACATCCCTGTCGCTGAGAGACGAGAATCTCTCCTTGCACAACTTGAACTCCTAGATGAAAGAAGGTTGGCTGCCTCCGAGCATGCCCGGACTTATCAGAACCGATTGAAAAGGTTTTATCAAAAGAGGGTGGTAGAGAGAAAGTTCGAAATCGGTGAGATGGTAGTCAAACGTATATTCGTTAAGCCGGGTGGTCCCCGCTCCAAGTTGCAACCTAACTGGGAAGGGCCTTTTGTTATAACTGAAAAATATCCAGGCAATGCATATGAGCTAACCAATGCCGATGGAGAAAAATTGAATCATCCATGGAACGGCGTTTACCTCAAAAAATAATTTCCTTAAAAAAATATGGAGAATTTCTAGTATGATATTAAGTCATCGATCCAAGGGTGTTAGCTAGAAGTCAAGGGTAGACATCACCTTGCACACACAACACCTCCCGATCCCAGAATCTGGATAGCCCAACACTCAAGAGAGGCAAGGCATAACCCTGAAGGCGGAGAGGAAACCTTACCCTATTCTCTTCTATTCGGTCCAAGATAGGTGAAGGGGACTAGAGGAGGATAGTATCGAAAATGCCCGCCGCCTTAGTAGGAGGCCGTCTCGTAGGGTGCAAAAGGGTGCCAAAAGATGGGCAATGAACCCCACAGGTTTAAACAAATATGGGCCTGTCTGAATGAGTACCTGAAAGAATAGAAAATGAAGAAAAGGCACCAAAAGATGGGCAATGACCCCACGGGTCAAAGACTTGTCTAAATAAGTGCCATATGTAGAAAAGACCCGAAGAGGCCGAACCCCAACGGGCAATTTGGGCATGAGTAGAGAAACCCTCCTCAACACCCCCAAATCCTATCAAAGACTTCCTCTATTATTCTTCCATCTTAAAACCCCTAGGGTAGGGTAGACTGTCCAAACTCAGGGGGAATCCAAACCGATCAAGAGAAGAGGGCAAGAAAGATTCTGGGTATGGAACCCTATTTTCACGTGGTGTTTATCACTTAAATCTTGATTAACACTCAAAGATCGATGAATTGTTTCAATACTGGCACATTCTCCACAAAAATCCAAAAAAAAAAAAAAATATTTTCAAGAATCCAAAAAAATCACATATTTTCAAAAATCCGAAAAAAAATCCGAAAAAAAAAATTGAATATCTTCAAAAAAATAAAAAAAATTGAATACTTTCCAAAAATCTAAAAAAATGCATCATCTAACTTGGCGTAACCTTGATTTTTGCCTTTGCTAGCATTCATGTTTATCTTTATGTCTTGCATGTTTCATTTCCGCATTGCATATTTATCTTCATTATCACCCCATTAAGAGGGCTCCTCCCTTTGACCCACTGTTGTCAAGGCGGCCGCCTAAGCGGCGCTTAGGCGCCGCTTAGGCGGCAAGGCGGTTTACAACCAACGCCTATCGCCGACGCCTTTTTTCCCCTCAATAAGGCGTACGCCTTGGCCGCCTTGGCGAGCCAGGCGTACGCCTCGGCGCTTTGGCGGGCGCCCAGCCGCCTGGACCGGAGGAGCCGGCGAAGCGTTGGCCGGTTCATTTAATTTGAACCGGCCGGCTTTTTTCAACTTGGAGACCGGCTTCAAATATGCCTCGACCGGCCGGCTGTGGCTCCCGATCGCGAGGGCGCTGAACTGAAACCCTTCACGGCTTCACCGCGGACCCGGACGCAGCGCTGGACGGCGGACACGGAAGAAGCTTGCAGCCCCGCCTCCGACAGCCTCCATTGCGGCCGACGGCGACAACCAGTGGGTCTTCTTCCTCCGGCGGCGGCTTCCCCTTTGTCCAGAAGAAGCTATTGCGTCTCCCTCCCTCCCAAACAGTCCTCTCTCAGCGGTAAAAGCTGTAAACTTGATTTTTTTTTCTTCTTCTCCTTTTTTTCATTTAAGATATCATTGTTTAAATGTTTACCAAGATGTTTAAAATCTGTTTAGACATTACCTTTGATTAAAAGTCGAAAATAATACATGTTTGAATGTCTCCGATATGTCGATGGTTTCCAACGTCGTTGTTTTTGTTTCTTCGAACATTTGTTTAGCTTCTACATATAACATAGATGTCATTTATAGTTTGTTTTTTATTCTTTGAGGTACGTACCATGTACCCTTTTGATTGTTTGTTATTATTTCTAGTGTGATTTGTGATAGTTGTGGAAATGGCCGGCTCTGCTAGTGGCTCAGTTAATCAAATGGAGATAAAGAAGAAAGCTAAGTCTAGTGATCCAGGGTGGAAGTATGCTTATTGGCCGGACGAGCATGACAAAAATAAAATCAAATGCGAACTTTGTGGTTTGGTTACTAATGGCGGAATAAAAAGACAGAAAGAGCATTTGATCGGTGGATTTAGTGATGTAAAAAAATGTCCAAAAACTACTAAAGAAATAGCCGATGAGATGCTAGCATGGCTGAACAAAAACAAGAAGAGAAAGGTGTCATCTTCTAGTATAGATTTGATTGTTGAATGTTCCGATGAAGAAGGTGACGAAGAATATGCACAAAATCAAAATGTATCAACAAAAAATTCTTCTTCAACGAAGAAAATCGTGAAAGATCTAATTGTTGATAAAAGCAAGAAGAAAGGACCCATGGATATGTTTACCAAATTATCTGCAGAAGATTTTGTAGATGCAAGAAGAAGTGGCAAGCAATATCAAAGTACTATGGGGAGTAAATTCAACAAGGAAGAACAATTAAAATTTGACCTTGATGTGGCCACTTGGTTTTGTGAAGCAGGTATCTCATTTAATGCTGCAAAATTGAGAAGTTTTCATGTTATGTGTGAACAATCAACGAGGGTTGGATCTGGTGTGACACCTCCAAGCTATCACATGTTGAGGGTGCCTTTGTTGAAAAAATTGGTTGAACGCACAAAGGAGTTACATGCTACATATGAAAAATATTGGAAACTTTATGGT
This sequence comes from Cryptocoryne crispatula var. balansae, assembly GCA_036172225.1. Lineage (NCBI taxonomy): Eukaryota > Viridiplantae > Streptophyta > Magnoliopsida > Alismatales > Araceae > Cryptocoryne > Cryptocoryne crispatula. The sequence goes on from CM069928.1 coordinate 26,887,164, forward strand.
TGTAGTATCATGTGTGATGGATGGACCGATAAAAGACAGAGAAAGTTAGTTAACTTCTTAGTAAATTGTCCAGAAGGGACTTACTTTATGGAGTCTCTTGATGTTTCTGACCGCAAGGAAGATGCCATCCTTATGTATGAACTTCTTGACAACGTAATTGATAAAATTGGTGAACAAAATGTGGTACAAATTGTCACAGACAATGCATCTTACAATGTTGCAGCTGGAAGATTGTTGATGGAGAAAAGAAAACAATTATTTTGGACACCTTGTGCAGCTCATTGCCTTGATTTAATGTTAGAAGACATTGGTAAGATAAAAGCTTATGCTGTTACCATTTCTAAAGCCAAGAAATTGACAACATACATGTATAATCATTCACGTTTGCTAGATTTTATGAGAAAAGAAACAAAGGGAAAGGAACTAGTAAGATGTGGAGTGACAAGATTTGCTACATCATTTCTTACTTTGGAAAGATTACATGATGATGTGATTAAAAGAGGATTGAGAAGATTGTTTACTTCAGATAATTGGCATAAGAGTGTATGGTCAAAAACAAACACGGGAAAGTATGTGTCTTCTATTGTTTTTCAAGTAAAGTTTTGGCATATTGTTGAAGAGATTTTGAGAGCATGTCAACCAATCTTGCAAGTTTTAAGACTTGTTGATGGGGATGAGAAACCGGCTATGGGTTACTTGAATGCCGCAATGGAACTTGCAAAACAAAAAATTATTGAAAATTTTGCAGGAAAAGAATCAAAGTATGCTCCCATAATAAAGATTGTGGATCGCCGATGGGAGATACAAATGCAACGTCCTTTACATTTAGCTGGCTTCTTTTTGAATCCCAAATTCTATTTTGATGCTCAATCAAAAGATCCCTCTTCAGTTGGAAAGTATGAAACCGCATTTTATACATGTGTGGAAAGGATGGTGCCAGATAAAAAAATGCAAGATAAGATTGATGAACAAGTTGGAAGGTACATTACTTCAGAAGGCACCTTTGGCATCTCATTTACTATGAGGTCACGGGATAAGAAACTTTCAAGTAAGTCATTTTTTTCTATTTTTCATGTTAACATTTTGTTAAAATTGACAAGATAGTTTACTTCTTAGTATATGTTTTCTTGTCAATATAGTGCATTGGTGGATGCAATATGGTGGAGAAACACCCGAACTAAAGATGCTTGCATTGAGAATTCTCGGTCTATGTTGTAGCTCATCCGGTTGTGAACGGAATTGGAGCACATTTGAATTTGTAAGTATTTATAATTCTGAATTTTGAAACATGATACCTTAATTTGTTACGTTCATATTTTACTTACATTTGTATGTTTTATTTTTGTTGTCTTTCAGTTTCATACTAAGAAGAGAAATCGATTAGAGCATAAAAGGTTGAATGACTTAGTTTATGTGCAATATAACCGCCGCCTTCGTGAAAGGTTCTTGGAAATGAAAAAGCATCCGGAAAGATATGATCCTATCTCTTTGGAAAGTTTAGATTGGGGAAATGAGTGGACGGTAAAGGAAAGTGATGATTTGGTTCATGAAGGTGAAGACCTTACATGGACCGATGTTGAAAATGCCATGGGAGCTTCTGAGAGAAGAGCACTAAGAGTTGTTGGAGAATCAAGTGGCCAATCTATGATGACAAGAGATGAAGATAATACTAGTGATGAACATAGAGACGATGATGACATAGATGATAATGATGAAGATGAAGATGTAGCATGGGAAGAGACAAATGAAGAAGACGGTGGCAATGCAAATGAGGATGCTAATGCACAAGAGTTGGCTTTAGAGAATGCTATTTTTAGTTTTAAGATTTGATATATCATCATATTGTGAGTGGATGTGGTGTGATGGTTTAAAACTCTTGAGTGCTTATTTGTTTTTTAACTACTTTAGTTGATTACTTTGCTTTTGTACTTGTTCTTCATGTCTTGAGTATTTTCGTATTTCTACTATTTTGTTATGTTGTGATTGTGACCATGTGTCATGATGTGGATTTTTTTGCATATTGCACTTGCATGTGTTGTGTTGTCAACTTTATTTTGCAGATTTTTAGAGGAAGAAATTCAAAGACTACAATTACATATCAATTGGTAATGCATTTTAAACTTTTATGAAAATTGTATTCTTGTTATATGTCAATTTAATTAATTCTTATAAGTCTTTAAATTGTTGTATGATTGTTACTTCTATAAATCTGTTTTTTCCACCCACATTTAGAGTAGATATATACATATATATGTATATACACACACATATATATGTAATTATGTATATATATAATTACATATATATCCTACCGCCTTGACCGCTTAGGCAACGCCTAAGCGGCTGCCTAGTCGCCTAAGCTTATTTCGTACCCTCCAACGCCTTAGGCGCCTTGTCGCCTTGACAACTATGCTTTGACCTAAGTCAAAGTTGGCCATAATAGGTAAAGGGACGAGTCGTTGTGAAGATCTAATCCTTTTTTATCAAGTGTTTTCAGGGACTTTAAAATAAGAGGAGAAGGTTCTCTCAACGACAGGTAAGTTCTCTTAACTATTTCATTTCAGTCATTTAGGTTATTACACCTTGTTAAGAAGGCTCCTCTCTTTGACCTAAGTCAAGGCAGACAGCAATAGGCAAAGAGATGAGTCATGGTGAAGATTTAATCCCCTTTGATTAAGTGTTTTAGGATTCTGAGATCAAGAAGGGAGCGACTCTCACCATAGCAGGTAAGCTCTCTCAACTTTTACCTTGTCTGTCATTTTGTACATTCTACCTGGTTGATAAGGCTGCCCCCTTGACATATAAGCAAGGCAAGATGACAATAGGCAAGGGGGTAAGCCATAGATCAGATCTAACCCCTTTATTAAGTATTTCAGGAAAGAAACACGAGTCAAGGAGGGGGAAATCTCATCAATAGGAATTGTTCACGTAAATGGAAGAATGGACATGGGAAACCCCCGTAACTTGCCGACTAGCATATATGTCACTAGTCGTGTATTATTATCTTATGCATTATTTGTTGAAGACCTTGAGTATGGAGAAGACTTGACACGAGATCCCCTTCATCAAAATCTACGACGGTCGGGTCATCTCTAATGCTCACGGATAAGCCAAAGTTGTGTTGTGAGGGACGATAGTTCCCAAATGGGTATCTTGACCTCATAGACAATCTATATCTTCAACTATTTGTTATACAAGTTTTGTTTTGTTTTCTTGAGCCCAACATGCATCATGTAGCATTAATTGCATTACATTTTGTTTTGTCATTGCATACATCATTTCCTAAACTTCACCTTCTCACTCTCTCGATCATTCTAAATCCCACCGTGTTTTCTAATCCCATCGTGTTCTCTAATCCCACCATGATCTCTAGTCCCACCAACCTCTCTAATATCCCACCGTGTCTATTAATCCCACCGTGTTCGGTAACCACTTTGTCCCCTGAAATCTTTTCACCAATATGGCCATTGCAACTTCTTTGCTATTCATCCCACCATGGCAACTAATTCATCCTGCCAGGGACCTTCTATTTGATCAGAACTTGCACCGTCATTATCTTCACGGTCTATGCTTAAACATTTGCCTTTCGGAATCTGAGATCATTCCATTCCGAATCGAATCTTGTCTCTTGAAAGACTTAAATGAATCAGAGAGCCCGAATGTGCTCGATTGGTATTCTTTTACTTTCCTTCAAAACAAATCTCTTTAAATTTTAGCCCATCACAGTACAGGAACACCGCAAAGATCGGGTTACCAGCTGATGATGAACCTACGAACCCATGTTTCGGGGACTCCCCACCGCGTTGGGGGTTGGCTATTCTTCTCTCGTGCCAATGGCACATCTCTTACCAATCGAACATAAGAAGACTTGATGAAACATGGTGGTTAACCAAGAGACTTGAGGAGATTCGTCTTGTCGAATCTGGTCGTTGAGCGTGTCTATATCTACACCTTGATGCCACCTTTTTAGTCCATCGCCATTTCACTCCACTACATTCCACTACGATCCATCTCGCTTCTCTACGCTTTCTCTACGTTTCACTCCATTCCTCTACATGCCATTCCCTTGCAAAGCCGATATCAAGGCGAGGCAAGCTGTAGACACGCCAAATTGGCTAGATTCGGAGCCCTAGACTCTTATTTCATAGGCGATATCCTTTATTTGACTGTTATCTGATCCGGACTATCTCTTGGAGATGAGCTAAGGACAGTGGTGGAGCCCCCCTTGTTAGGTGAGAATGGACCAATGATTTCCGGAATATTGCCGTAACCTTCAAGCGAGAGCCGCACGTGAACTGTAAAAACACGAAGCCTGCTCGATGACCGACCTTGAATGGTCCATAATTGAAGGTCTCGGGAGTCCCGCATGTGTTCCGTAACATTCAGGGTTTCCGAGAAGTCATTTCGGTAGGCGTCGGTCAATGACGGCTTTCGTTACGGCTTTTCGATCTGTGCTGACACGGCTATCCCGGACCACATGTTAGGCCTTTCCGGTCATCACCGGGTCTTTTCAGGTCATCCGGGTCGATTCTAGCCGTATATTTTATCAACCGGGGCTATAAGGCCGGTTCGGCCAATTTTAGGGTTTCGCGGCTTTTACGGCTTTCGATTCACGTTTACCGGGTTAATCTCAGATTTTTCGATGACTTCGGATTGTCCGATCGTACCGGACTTGTTCGGTCATCATTTTACGTCATCCCGAGTTGACCCGAGATTTATCGACCGGAACCGTGCTCTTTCGGATCTTCGCCCCGGGTTTCGGCTTTCCGCGAGAGGGTAAAACGGTAGAAAGCCCCGTACGAACATCTCGGGAGTCATACGGCTGGTTTACCGACTTGAGGAGGTGCGGATGAAGGCCCTCTTTCCAACGCGACAAACGGGAGCCGAATCGGACATCCGGTGTGCAAGATACGGCTCGCGGAACACGCGCGCAGGAGAGAGAGTGTACCGCGCCCCCGCACCGCTTGAAAGGTGAGGGCGCGCCCTGAGCGCCCTCAACCCGGGGGCGCGCCCTGTGCGCCCCCGGTTCCTTTGAAAGGTGGGGGCGCGGTCAGTTGCTTTAAATCGGAAATTACCCCGATTAGCACCTTCTAAACCGGATTTTTGGAAGGGTTTGATGGAGGATTTTCACTTATTTGTACCGCGCCCCCAGTTCGGGGGCGCGTTACGTATATCAAGTCGATTTTTAGCAATTTCCGGAAGTTTCCGTCAATTTTTAGCAATGAGACGCGTACCGCGCCCCCGATCCCTTTGAAACAGGGGGGCACGCAGACCGCGCCCCCGAACTGGGGGCGCGCCCTGCGCGCCCTTGTTTTGAGGGCGCGCCCTGCGCGCCCTTATCTCCTTTGAAACTCGGGGGCGCGGTCTGTCCAGTTTCTAAATTTTGCACCGTCTCCCTTCCCCTATAAATTGAGGGACATTCTCAACGACCCAAAGTTAATCCCCGGTGCCTAGCTCGTCCCAAGGTCGTCCAAGCTCTTCTCCAAAGCCGTCCCGACGTCCAAAGGCGATCCGAAGTCAAGAAATCGATCCTGAGGTGAAGGAGAAGGCTCGATCCGGGTGTTCTTCATCAACCATCTTCATCGACTTCTGCAGAAAATCCGAGGATCCTTCTGCAAAAGTCTTCAACATAGAAGATGTTCATCTCTTCGTCCTCTTTCATCTCCAACTGACGGCACTCAATTCCGACTTGCCGTTCGTTCGTGGCAATTGCTACACCCAGGGCGCGCATCCAGGTTCTGGTTTCCACATCCGCCCCATTTCATAATTTTTATTGACTTCTACAGGAATATTTCGGAGAAGTCATCAACATAGGAATTCTTCCTCTCTGAGTTTTCTGTCTACTCCAACAAACTTCACTCTATTCTGACATTGGGGTCGTCCGTAACATCCTCTGCACCAATGTCGCGCCAGAAGGGTACCAAGCTACCCGAACTGGCTGTCTTCAACCAACTCGGCTTCAACTCAAGCCAAATCATTCTATAAGCCTTCTCAAATCCATTAACTCTGTTTATTTAATGTTTTAAAGCATATTTTAGTTCATTTACATCATTTTTACATAATCAAAAACACAAAAAAAGGGGTTAAGGCTCACCCCGAAGCCGGTGAGTCCAATTCCAATTGCTTCTTTCTTATCTTCTTACTACAGTTACTACACTTCTCACAAGTCTAACCAAACTCTTCACTTGGTTTATTGTTCTAGTTGCACAGGTTGATCAAGCTAGCATTGGATTGAAGACTCTTCTTCATCGGCCGGCCGAAGAAGAAGAAGGTTGAACTCACATCCCTTTCTCCCACGCTAAGGTACACACGGTCAACTTCTTTCTATTTCCATTACATAAAGCGGAGCCCGCGGCTCCTGGCAACCACACTTTCTTTTTATTCATGTTCTAAATTCATATCCTCCTCACTCTCCTCCCATATGACCTGAACCATCTCCGGTGCTCGAGCGACGCCGTGAGATGAAAGTTCGGGGATCAATGTGAGTGTGGGACCGAGTTGAGGAGTCTTTACCGCTTTCCGAGTGATTTCAATTCACTCCCCTTTTTCCCCAATTCCATATTTCACCTTCATCTTTATCTTGAGGTGCCGATCCGGAACCCGTTTCTGGAGTCGACAATACCTATTGCAAAGGTTGCGCAGCTCCTGAGAGATGAATTGTGGTCCGTTGTCAGTGATGATGTCGCCTGGGATCCCGAACCTGGCAATGATGTTGTGTTTGATGAAGGTGCATACTATTGATGCCTTAATTTCCACGTATGCTTCCGCTTCTGCCCACTTGGTGAAGTACTCCATTGTCGTTAGGATGAAGGATTTAGTTTTGTTTGTGGAGTTTGGGTCACCAAGGGGTCCGATAACATCAAAAGCGGGAGAGTGAATCTTGTCAGCGTGAAGTTGACATTGATGACAGTGCCGAGCAAAGATCGAGCAATCTTCTTCTAGAGTAGGCCAATAATACCCTTGCCTGATGATCTTCTTGGCAAGGGCTTGAGCATTTACATGGCCTCCACATACTTCGGAGTGTGCTTCTTCTAGCACCAATTTAGCCTCTTCTTCATCTAGGCATCTTAATAGAATGCCAGCCAGGCTTCTTTTGTAAAGCACTCCACCTAAGATGGTGTATCTCTGGGAGACTCTTCTAATGGCTTTCTTCTCTTTAGCAATTGCTCTTGGTGGATATGCCTGATCCTGACAGTAATTCACAATCTCATGATACCATGGTTTCTCACCCCCTTCTAATTCTTCCAACTCAACTAAAGATACTTCTTCCTTTTACTCAATGTACTCCTTCCTTTCAAACTCTTCTTTAACCTTTAAGAATTGTGCATCTTCCACTGCCGGAATGGTACGTCGGCAGACTTGTCTGCCTAGCGGGATAGATAGTTAAGATGCCAGAGAGGCAAGAGCATCGGCAAGAATATTTTGAGCACGAGGAACATGAATGAATTCGAGTTTGGAGAACAACTTGATGTAACAAGCAGTGAGTTCTTGGTATGGTCTGAGCCTGGGATGAGATGTGCGGTATTTGGCAAGCACTTAGTGGAGAATTAACTGACTATCACCGATCACCCTTAGTTCGGTGGCACCATAGAAGTGAGCGGCTTCCAATCCGGCCAGTAAGGCTTCATACTCAGCTATATTGTTTGTTGTTGAAAAATGGAGCTAAAAAGCCTATGGAATGGTGACACCTTCAGGTGACAGAAGAACAATCCCTATCCCTCTACCCTGGGAGTGTAATGCCCCGTTGAAATATAAAGTCCAAAGATTGGAAGATCGAATGGACATCAATTCTTCATCGGGGAATTCTGATTGGATAGGGTCAAAGATTGGGATAGGATGATGGGCAAGGTGTTCAGCAATTGCATAGCTGATGTTTGTTGCACATCTGTTGGATGTAGATGATGTCAAATTGAGAAAGAAAGCTTTGCCAGCATGCTAACCGGTCAGTTAGGACAGATTTTTCAAGAAGAAATTTGATGGGATTCATACAAGCAATGAGATTAACCTCGTGAGCCAGAAAGTAGTGTTTAAGCTTGTGGACCAACCAAACCAGGGCGGCACAAGTTTTTTCCATAGTTGTATACTTCTACTCACAAGGATCAAAAATTTTGGACAAATAGTATGCTGCTCGCTCTTTCCCTTCATCATCTAATTGTGCAAATACTGCTCCAAGGGATCCTTCCAAAACCGAGATGTATAAGAATAAGGGTTTGCCGGGAACTGGAGGTCTGAGCACAGGTGGGCTTGACAAATATTTCTTTAAACCATCGAATGCCTCCTGGCATCTTGAATCCCATCTGAATTCGGCCTTCACCTTGGTTAACTCATAGAAAGGTTTACACTTTTGGGAGTGTTGTGAGATAAACCGGCGAACAAATTGTAGCCTACCAATCAACCCTCTCAGCTCTTTTAAGTTCTTTGGTGGAGGCATATCAATGATGGCCTTGGCCTTGTTGGGATCGATTTCGATGCCTCTTTTGCTAATGATGAACCCAAGTAATTTTCCGGATGATACTCCAAACACACACTGTAAGGAATCAATACATGACAGCGGAAAAAATTTAATTCCATAAAACCATGATCTTTGCCTTGATCGATGCCGAACGAGTAAAACCGGGAACCGAATATGAAGTAGAACGAGAGTACCTCATGAGATTTCTCAAATCCCTCACCATGGATGAAGAGAGGACATTCCTCCTTGCTGAAAACCATTCAAGTGTCCGGTCTCTAGCGGTATCAACACGATCTGCTTCAATAGACGAGTTCTCTCTTCCTTCGGGCCTCCAGAAACCTCCCAGATCCAAGCTTGACCATGGGAGATCATCTTCTAGAGGAGAGAGGAGGGAGAGAGGAGGCTTGGGACGTGCTCCAGCCCTATGGCTTGTTAGGGTTTGGCTTCATAAGCCATTTATATATAGAAGATGGAATTTTTCACCAAAACCCACAACGTCTATAAAATTGCGTCCATGCCCTCATCTTATTGACCAGATCTATTGTGTGTGACCCACTAGGCCCAATAGTCAATTTGGTTGAAGCCTTAATTAATTTAAAAGAACAATTCCTTTAAATTAAATCAAAACCGTTATCTAATAACAGTTTTTATGGCTTTCTGATCATAAAGGGTACAAGCCACATCCTATGATCCCAAATGACTTTGGGAGTTAAATAACATTCATTGAGTCTTTCCATCATCAATTACCACACGGATTTAAATCCTCGTTCATACAATGTCCCGGTCGGTCAAGGGTTCGGCACTGACTGTCAACCCCTAAGTATTCCAACACTATGAAATCTTGTACTCATGAATGGATCAACTGGAAAACTCATTTTCCAATTATCCTATCTACCTTGGCCAATGATTTAGAGTACTATCCATAGGACACTCTCTCTCTCCTACCGAGAGTGAACGATCCCCTATTGTCCGCTCAATTTCCTCCACCAGGTTTCCCATATACCTAATCAATTAACTATATAGGACCACAATATTAAGTGATCCATCAGTCAATAGTCAAAGTACATAGTACGCCTGGCAAGACATCTTTGGCGACTCAGGTCAAAGATCCAACCGTGCTATTGAGATGTAAGAATAACCTGATAGACAGTTCGGTAAGATACCGATCAGGTTTTCCTAAATTGGTCAGTTCAGTGAACTCATTCCACTAATGAGCACCTGTGTGTGTATCTCAGTGTCCCCACACTGATGACCAATGAGGTCGGGCATTCTCATCATATGAGAAGACATCACACACACTAGTCTATCCAGATTCTTGATGTCCTGTCTCAAGGATCCTATGACTAGGAACATTTAGATCACATACCTCTAGATGATCGATCTCATTATCATGATCCCATCATGATTCAATCATCATTGCATGTGGTTAAGGACTTCATTACGATATACGCTTCTAATAAAAGCTAGTAACGAAGTTTTGCCTATTTAATTGAATGAGATATTCCTAGAAATGTCGAATCATATCATATATGATTGGCTTGTAGGGCATACATTTCTATCACACACTTCTTGGGATTCATTTTAAGCTTATATTCTTTGGCTCGTTGCAAAACCCTTTTTAACACCTCAGCATGCTCATCTCGGGTCCAAGATTTAACCACTAGATCATCCACATACACCTCTACAAATTTATGTATCATATCATGAAATATCGCCACAATGGCCCTTGGAGAAGTTGCTCTGGCATTCTTTAATCCGAAGGGAATGATGACGTAGCAATAAGTTCCCCAGGGTGTAGTGAATGAGGTCTTCTCTTGATCCTCTTATGCTAACCGGATTTGATTATACCCTGAATATCCATCCATGAATGATAGGGTTTCATATCCAACTGTGTTATCAACAAGAACATCGATATGAGGAAGGGGGAAATCATCTTTCGGACACGCTCAGTTTAAGTCCCTGAAGTCAATGCAAATTCGAACCTTTCCATCATTTTTCATGACTGGGACTATATTTGCCACCCATTGCGGATAAAGGATGAATCTAATGAATTTTGCTTGGTGTAGCTTATAAACCTCTTCCTTCATCTTCAATGCTATGTCTGGGTGGAATCTCCTTAACTTTTGCTTGACCGAGGTAGCTTCGGGTTTTAAAGTTAATCGATGCTCTACCAATGACTTGTCTAACCCCGGCATATGATGTCCAAGCGAACGTGTCCTTGTATTCTTGTAGTACCCCCATTAGATTTTGTTCTTTTAAAGGGGTGAGGTTGGCACTGATGAGGATATTCTTAGGATCTTCTGGTGTTCCAAGATTAAGTTCCTTAGTCTGTTCATCCACCATGGCTGATGGTTCTTCGAATCTTCTTAAACCGGATGCATAAGCATCAGCCAAATCCTCTTCTTGATCCTCGATGTTAGGATCCTTTTCTGACACAACCTCATAGACCACTAAAGTTTGATCAATGTTGTCATTCTCCTCATATCGTATTTCATCCAGCTGGATTGCATTTCCTAGATACTCCGGTAGCTTGGCACATTCTAAGCTTTTCTGAGCTAACTGTTGCAGATATCTTTATGGAACTCTCCTACCTCTGATCTTTGTTTTGTTTTTATTGGAAACTAAACCTAAAGAAGAATAAGGTAAATAAGGGGAGGAAAAGGAGGTTGAGGGAGTGGAATTTATTATAGAGGATGAAGGGCAAAGGAGATCGATCAGAGATCGGGTGGCCTCCCGGTTTGGATCATCCTTCGGAGCGAGTTGGGATGTTTCTTCGATTGAAACTTGGGTTGAAAACAAAATGTTTTTTTTTATCTTTTTGAGGAGTACTAAACATGAACACAGAAGGGGTCTGGCCGGTAGTGGTTTTTGGTGCGTGTTGGGATATTGACAGGGAAGGAAATAAATCGAGCAAAGATGGATAGAGAGAGCATTCATCCTTGCTGCCTAGTGAATCTGATGGTGAACTTGTTGGGAACGGGTTTGTTAGATCCGTGGAGATGACAAGAGCTGAATGCTCCTGATTCTGATTGCCAGAAGGCTTGCTATGAAATAATTCGCCACTTGACCCTTCTTTAGAGAACAACCATGATATGTCGAGACACGGCTCATCTTCTAGGCTGTCAACCTTCTTCCTCTTTGCATGTTCTTGTGGTTCTTGTTCTTCCATCATCTGTATTGTCTCCCTCTTGTCGAAGAACTTGTGCAGACACCCCTTGAAGTATTTTTGACTGATCTTTTGGCCATTATCGCATGTCCCATCGTATCCTATCCCGTTCCTTGATGTTGTCTTTACTAGCAAGATGGGCTCTACGATGCCCTGCAATTCTCTTCCCAACCCTCGGCCTTCTTGATATCCCAGATTTTCCATCATACACCACCCAAGGGTCTTGGTAGCAACCTTCTTTCTTTTCCAAACTTGCCTGGAATGCCTTCCATCCTTTGGCAGATCAAGGATTGTGAAGACCGGTTGATTTGGCAAGCCGGGAGGGAGAGTAACCAGGCAGTCCACAGGCATGCTTACCACCTTAATGACTTGGCCCTTGAAAGGAAACTTGATGCACTGGTGATTGGTTGAGGCTACGGCCTCTAGTGCCTCAAGGTAAGGCCTTCCCAAGATGGCTTTGTAAGTTGGGTCCATGTCCAAGATGTGGAAGTCAACAGTAACAACTCGGGGTCCGAGCTTGACTTCGAGTGTAACCATGTCATGGGCAGGCCTCTTGGAATTGTCATATGCTGTTACAGTGATCTGTGATGGCCGAATATCCTCTTCTGGGATTCCACATACTTGTAGCATTTCCGGTGGCAAGACATTGATGGAAGCACCGGTATCAACTAAACAAGACTTGACGTCTATTTCGTTGATGCTGACAGTGATACAAAGTGCATATTTCCTTGCTTCTGGTTCGACCAACTCTTCTTTGGTGAAAGTAAGGGCAGGGTGTTCACTTCTCGGAGTCAAGACTGATGCAATCTTCTCAGGGGGGAGGGTTTCATTGACCATTACTCGTTGTAAATACTGTTGAAGAACTTCTTGATGAACCTTGGACCTTTTGATCAGCTCTAGGATGTAAATCCATGCAGGGGTTTTGTCGAGGTGTTTCAGAAAGTCGTAAGATGTCCTTGACACTGGTTCTTCTGGGTGTTCTTCTTCTTCTTCTTGTGATCGCCCTGGTTGACTGGTCTGGGGAAAAATTATTTGAAACATGCATCCGCTTCTAAGCACTGTGGCAAGCTGAGGGGATGTGGTTGGTGTAGTAGAGGTGGATGAAGGGTTAGGTTGGATGATGGGAGGCCTCGGTAAGGGCGTAGTGATGATAGTTCTGGTTGTAGGGATGTGGGTAGGTTGTGATGGCATGGTTGTACGAGGTGGTATGATGATGGGTCCTAATGGTGACGGTGTTTGTGGTGGCTCAACCGGACGGATCAAGGTCCTACCCGGCTGGAGTTGTATGGCCAATGGTGTTATGATAGGTTGTGACGAGGTGCGAATAATTGGTGGTTGGCTTCTTCTGGTGGGTATAGCTCGCGGTATAGAGTGAATGGTTCGGTTAATGTGGTTTGAAGGGTTAATGTTCATGAAGGAGGCAGGTCCCTCAATTTGCCAGTTTTGGCCTCTATCGCGGGGTTCATCGGTAGAGGTCAGAATGGGATTAACCCTCTGATTTTTCGGTACTATTGTAGGCGCAAGTGCGGGTAGCTGGTTCCGAATGATCCCCAGACCAGATTCCTGTTGCTGTTGTTGTTGGACTGGTGCCTGCTGCTGCTGCTGAGGCTGGTTCTTTACTGCCTTGATGTATTCGCCCATCTGGCCCCAGTCAATGCTTCCCTGCTCGTGGAGGTCATGTATATAATCTTTAAACTGAAAGCAATTCTCCACTGTGTGTCCCGGGTATCTATGGTATAAGCAATATCTATCTGTATTGGCATTTTCTGGCCACTCCAGCTTTTCTTTTGGCAATGAAATCTGCCTTGCCTCCATAAGAGCATTGAAAATATCTGTGAGAGAGTACAGTAATGGCGGGTAATGGTTTCATCTAGGCCCTATTCTTCGTGGCGCGTAGGCGGCGGGGAGAGGTGCCTGGTTATAGGTGGTCGGTTGGCGTGGTGGTTGAGGTGCAAAGGTTTGCACGGCCAACTGTCGGGGTAGCTGGGGGACTGGTGTCTGTGTTGGTTGTTGGGGATATTGATTTGGTGTTTGGTGACGGAAAGGTTGGGGATGAATTTGAGGGCGAGGTGCCAGTTGGGTTTGACGGGGGTTTCTGTACTTGGGGTTTTTGTACTGTTGTTGGTGGTTGTTGGGCGGGTTTCCTATGATGTTGACGTGTTTGTTGGTTACCACGCCTTCGGTTAGAGGCCCAGTGGTGGTGGTGGTTGTCTTTTTAGTGACTCGGGGCCTAGGGTCGAAGAGGTTCATGATGGGAGAGTCTCGGAGTTGTGTTTAGATGTACCGTGCTCTCTCATAGAGTTCGCTTATGGTGACAGGGTGATGCAATGCCAGTACGTTCTTCAGGGCTGGAGTGGCGTTAATGAAGATCATTTTGACTTGTTCCGACTTTGATAGTGCATTTGTCAGCCTTTCTTCCATTTCTCTCCATCTGTCAGCATATCTTATGAAATCCTCATCATTTCTCATTTTCTCGGCCATAAGATCTGTGATTGAATATGTAGGGCTGACTCGATCTTGGTATCTTTTCAAGAATTTTGCTTTAACAGTATCAAAGTTGCTGGCTTCCAAAGGGTCAAGTGAATAGAACCATTCCAACGCGGAGCCTTCCAGTGATCTTCTGAATAGGTATGCGAGGGCTTTCGTGTCGTTTTTCCATATGATAGACTCATAAAGGAAATCTTTGATGTGAATGAAAGGATTCCCATTTCCATTATACTGGCGGTAAATGGGCATTTCAGAAGGAAGAAGATGGAACACGGGGAGAGAGGGAAGGGATATCTCCGGGAGAGCCCTCATGTCAATTAACTGCTAGAGCTCCCGATATTGTTCATCCATTCTGTTGATTTTGTTAAGCACAGTTTGATCAACGGAGGATTCTCGAGCAAGAGGAGGGGGAAGGACAGATGTTTGATTCGCCGGCATGGCCATTGGATAGGCCGAGGCAACAGGGCAAGGAGGGTGTATTGGGTGGTGCATTTGCGGGCGGGCTTGATTAAAGTGTGCAGGAGAGTAGATCGGTGGCCTGAGTGGTGTGGTGTTATTTGGGTCCAGGTGGTTCAAGATGGCCACCGGATGGGGTGAGTTTGGAATCAAGAGTCCGTTGTGAGAATGGCCTGGTACTGGTGCACTGGGTTGGTCAGTTGCTAATTGGGGGGTAGAAGTGTGGTGGCCACCTTCGGCATGGGTGTGATTGACAGGCGAGATTTTCCCTTCGAGATGGTCTCAATGGCTTGTAGTTGAGTTGGGTCGGCATGAACGAATGCCTCCCACAGAGAGTCTGGGTGGAGTCGAGGTGAGCTGGTTTCAGGGAGAATTTCGGGTTCATTAACGGCACATACGGCGTCCGGGTGGAGGTAGGATTGATCATACTCCAGTTGCAGCGGCTCGTATCCTTGGTCCGTCATCCCGACGACTCGCCCTGATCTCAAGTTCATAAACACAAAGGAAAGATGACGAATAGAAGCACAAGAATCCTTTTTTTTGTTTTAAGCTTTACCCTTTTTTTGCTTTTGATTTTTTTTCGAACAAATAAGTTATCAAGCAAATTAACCTCAAGCAAAAATTTCTTTTGGTTTTTGTTAAGCATTTTCAAATTTTGTTTTGGTTTTCAATTTTGATTTACAACCAAGTAATGTCATAGACTTAAAATAATTACCGCAATTTTTTTTGTTTCAACCTTAAATTAGTGGCTTGTTAAGAGAAATAATGTCCACTCAAATAAATGGGTAGGACCCTATGCTCTCACAACGCCAAGCAATCTAAGGTTGTCACTCTTTTCACAATGATAGGTGATAGGTACTCCGGGTTTTGGGATAAATGGTACAACCTGCCCGTTCAGTGAAGAGGGAATCCTTCACGTCTGGGGACTTACGGAGGTCTTGATGGAAGCTACCCAGTCCTTCCGAGAGGGAATCCTCGGAGGAGGAGTTGGCAACCACCAAGAGGGGTGTTTGGGTGTGTAGGGCTTTGGGAGGAGAGAGCCTCCCTTCTCGGATGACCTAAAGGAGTCAAAGAAACCCCAATGCAAACTAAATACAAGTGAGATATCAAGGAGTGAGAAGCAAACAAGAAGAAAGTAAAAGCATGCAACGAACAATGGAGTGTTGGAAAACAAGTAAACAAGACAATGATATGAAGTCAAGCAAGGATGAAAGCAAATACTAATTCAACTAAAGATGCTTAGGAAAGAAATTAGACTTTTAAGGAAAATAGGCAAAGATGCTTAGCAAGATAATCCCTAAGGTGCAAAGTTGGAGCAAGTTGATAAAACAAGTATAAAAATCAGATTGTGCTTTTCTTTTAAAAGAGAAGGACCAACGGAAAGCAAGTAAACCGGAAGAAACTAAATGATATTCAAAGGAAACAAGTAAACAAGCAAGCAAGTAAGTAGAAACACCAAGAAGATGTAAAAACTCAAGCAAGAGCCAAAGTAAAGATGAGCATGTTGGACATTCTTTTGAAGGGATGGGAAGAGCTCACTAAAGCAAGAGTAGTCCCACCGAGGTTGCCAAAAGGTGTAAGCACCCGGAAACGGCCCATACGGCGGTTCGCCCTCTTTCTTTCTCTTCTTGGAGTGAAGAGTTAGTGGTGTGTGTGGGTGTGGTCGCCAGGAGTCGAAGACTCCGAAATGTGATTAAGTGTAGAGCAAACGGAATGAAAAAGCAAGTTTGACCCTACCTTTTGAAATGGGGAGATTGCTAGGTTCTAACTTCTCCTCTCTCGGCCGGCCGAAAGAGGAGAGCTTAGTGAGCTCTTTCACTCCTGATCGGGTTGAAGCTTCACCTCGATCGGGTTCACCTAAGAATGTCCTGCGGAGAAACATGAAAACAAGTGAAGATCATTAGCTCTGACGTGAGTATAGTATCATGCTTGGTGTGAATCTTAAACATACAAAAGGAGATGAACTGACAGGATTGGGAAGAAATCCCAATTATGTTTTCAAATATATGGAATATGTAAAATGACTTAATGCATGCTAAATGAAGTGATAATAGGTTCTAAGATGAAAATAGAGAACGAAGATTCGATCGGACAGGCGATCGGACTCCGAAAAGTGCAAAACTGGCTTCTGCCCCTGCTGGTGCCCTATATATAGGGCGCTAGCTACAGGTGACCCCCTTATAGGGTGCGTTGACCAAGGTCAAAGCGGCCTGTATATGGGGCACTAAGTCTGGCTCGGGCAGATTTTCTTCTCCTCTTCGCGATGCTGCTTCAGAGTGCTGGGTGGCTTCCGGGACGAAGTAGAGGCTCCTCCTTGTAGCCAATATGTAAATGAAGCTAGTGGTGGGTGGTTTGAACGCTGGATGAAAGAGGATAGTCGGATAGAGACTTTCAAAGTGGAGGAAAAACCATGTTTCTGGATGGCAGAAACAGCAGGTTTTTGGGATTTTTGGGGGGTGAATTTGGATCAGTTTGATGGCTTATGGGAGGTGCAAATGTCTTAGAAACGTGGTATTGGATGAGCTCTAGGGTGGTACGGAGTTGGAACCTCCTTCCAGCTTCAAATGGGGGTCTATTTATAGTTCAAAAGATGGTACTTTGGTCAATTCTGAAAAGCAGTTCCACGCGGCAAAGTGCCCTATATATAGGGCGCCAGCATCATGAGCTATGTCAAATCGATAAGACAAGTCCCTGTGAATGGTCAAATCGGTCGGTCGAGTCGATTTGACCAGGTGCCAAGCGCCCTGTATAGCCTGGTGCCCTAAAAATAGGGCGCCAGGTGCCCTATATACAGGGCGCTTTGACCCCGGTCAACGTCCTACGATCTTCTTCAGAATGTGCCGAAAAACCTGATTCTTCTGGAAAACTTGGTTCCCTTGAAAGGTTACTCAAATATTCTTTATGAAAACAAGAATTTAAGCTTTTCAACTAGGCCAAAATTGCGTGTCTACAGTGCCAGTTGATAGAAATGGATGTCCTACAAACCAATCATATATAATATGATTTGACATTTATAGATATATATCATTTAATTAATTAGGCAAATCTTCATTATAAGCTCTTATTAGATGCGAATATCATAATGAAGTCCTTGATCAAATATAATAATGATTAAATCATGATGAGATCATGATAATGAGATTGATCATCTAGAGGTATTTGATCTAAATATTCCTAGTCATAAGATAGTTGAGACGGGACATCAAGGATCCAGGTATACTAGTGTATGTGATATCTTCTCATGTGATGAGAATGATCGATCTCATTGGTGATTAGTGTGGAGACACTGAGATACACATACAGGTGCTCATTAGTTGAATAAGTTCACTGAACTGACTAAATTTGAAATCCTGAATGGTATCTTACCAAGCTGTCAATCAAGATTTTCTATCATCATGGTTGCATGGTTAGATTTTTGACCTGAGTCGCCAAAGATACCTTGTTGGGTGGAACTTGTGCTTTGACTATTGTCTTAGGGATCACCATATAGATGGTCTAGTATTGTGATGGATCGGGTACAAGGAAAACCTGGATCGTCCACTCTCGGTAAGTGAGAGTGAATGTCCTATGGGATAGTACTTTAATTCCCTGGCTAGGGTAGACAGGATGATTGGAAAGGGAGTTTTCTAATTGATCTAACTCCGAGTACAGGATCCTATAGAGTCGGTATACTAAGAAGTTGACAGTCCATGCCGTACTCCTATCCGACCAGGACATTGGATGGATGAGGGTTTGTATCCATGCGGTAACTGATAATGGAAAGGCTCAATGGAGATAAGATTATCCTTATAGCCATTTGAGATCATAGGATGTGGCTTGTACCCTTCATGATCGGTAGGTCGATTAATTTGTTATCAGATAACATATTTAATTAAATTAAATAGAATTGTTCTATTTTATTTAGGCTTCAACCAAATAGGCTATTGGGTCTAGTGGGTCACACATAAAAGGACTTATCCACAAGTTCAATGGCAAGGGCGTAATTTATGAAGATTTTGGGTTTTTATGAAAAATTCTAAAATTCCCTATAAATACTGATGGTTTCAGACAAACCTTATCAAGACAATGATGAAAACCACGTCCATAGCCTCCTTTCTACCTCCTCCTATCTTTAGAAGGTGTCCATGGTCGATGTAGCTCCGTTCGAGAAGAGCTCTTGAGGCCGGTGCGAAAGGAGAACCTGCTATGCATGAAGTTCGTGTGGATACTGCTGGAGACTGGACACTTGAACGGTTTAAAGAGCTTGAGAAGCGCATCTCCTTCCTCTCCATGGGATTATATGAATCCCTATCAAGTATATTCGAACCTGATTTGATCAGTTTTTGGTTTTCGGTGTTCGGTTTCGATTGAGACAGATTCTAAAAGAACCCATAGGAATCGTCGCTTCTGCTGCACCAATTTTTATGGAGGATTCCTTACACTAGTAAATTTATGATCTTGGTAAATATTATATGCCCTGTGTCTTACCTATGTGACTATGATATTTACATGTATACATTTTAATTTACCTTCTAACCGGAAGAATTTCATACTAATATGCTTATGTCTATTTTTTTGTGTCTTTTGGTATCTCTACTTTATCTTGCTTTCTCGATGTCTATTTATTAATATTCACTATTTAGGTTATGCCTTACTAATTACCAACAATTACAAACTTTTGTGATATTGCTTCGTCATCTTCATAGTTTAGCACATTTCTACTGTCAAAATAAATTGCTTTATGGTGCTATGTACAACAATTTGGATCCTTGGTGCATTTTTTCATGGATGTGATTTTGTTATTCACTTCTTCAACATCTTTATGCACTCCAATAATGAGTTTTTATCCTTTCAACTAAAAGCAATCTTTCTTTTGCTATTAATTTGAATTCGAATTCTCCTTTCACGTGTTCAATAGTTGCCAAGTAGGAACTGGATTCTTAACAACTAATAATGAATAATAACTTTTTAGTTCTGAATAGACAAGTGTAACATTCTCTGGATTTCTGGATCTTTTACCATTAAGGGCCAAAGTTAAAGTTTTCAAATTTATACTTGCATTTGGTAATTGGTTTGTGTTGTTGTGACATTGGTGAGAGAAACTGATACAAAGAACAATTGCTTTAGGAAAACAATTGCTAGAAAGAATAAAATCTATCAAATAAAGAAAAATTTTATTGTAGATGAGGATTTTTATACTTGTCGTTGAGAAGAAATTCTATTGAGCAAAGACAATTGCCATTGTATGAGTGACTGGTGTAGATGGTAAGCTATCCAAGACTCTTTGGCTTTGTTGGATGCGATGTTGCCCTGGTAACTATGTGTTGTCCTTTACAAATGTTGGTTCCATATCATCCATTAGATCTTCAATATTAGCTTGCAACCAAGAATGGTGTATCGATCTTGGCTTATAAGATTTTGTTCTTCTATGATTAGTGTTCTGATCGGTGACAGATGGGACATTATTTTGGAATGATTCCTGGATTGGGTGTCCCATTCTGACAGAGATGTTCCATGCACTTTGTAGAGTAGTAACTGACGAGAACTGCATGGTTCTCTTTTGCAGGTCAACTCTAGATCTTTGTCTTTCTGATCTCCTTCAAATAGAATCTTAAAATGGATATTGTACTACCTTTTAGTTGTCTCGTATTTATAATTTTAGGCTTGTAGTTGGATGGAAAAGACTGCTGGAAAATGAGTTTAGTCATCTTAGAAATCCTTCTCTGTTAGATTTCATTGCAAAATTCTACACTTGGGTGAGCCTTCCTTCCTTTTTTACAAGCGGGTTCTGAAAGTGTCATCACTGCTTAAAAGCTTGTATCGGGTTAGCATTGTTATTTTTCAATAGTTTTTCTTCAATCTTTTCACCATACTTGATGAAGCCTATTCTCAGGATCCAGCGAAACGCACTGGGTCTTGTTCATATTTACTTATATTTGATGTAAAACATATATTGGATTATTTGACAATTTCATGTTCTCATATTTGTTTGGGATTTGGATCTCGGTTTTAGATTTAAGAATTCTTGACGAATTGAGATTTTTAGTTAAGTTTCAAATCTGAAAAAATTTAATTAAGAATTTTTTTAATTACGATTTAGATCTTACTTTCTTTCAATTTTAGTTTTGTAATTTAACTTTTTAATGTGATTAGGCTATTTTAAAGTTTTAGTTTGGGGTTTACTGGTCTTAATCAAGAAGGGGCATGAGATTGGATCAGTTTGATTTAATCATATCTTGAACCAATTTGAAATTAACAAAATTTAGATTAATCCTATCTTCAACTACTTTTAAATTGCACATTTTTTATTTATCTTTCTTAATTTTAATGTGCTGGTAGATATCTTTATTTTTTCTTATTGTTGTAAATTTCTTTGTTGTCATTTTTTAAGTTTGTTCTCATTTCACCTTTTCCGTTGATCAACACAATTTGAAGTCCCTTTAAAAGCTAAAAAAATATATTAATACAATTGCTTTATCTTACATCTATCTAATAAGTAGCACAAGATGATGCATGAATTGCATCTCTTTCCTTGAGAAGCTCATTTTAATCATAAGTAGCACGAAATGGAATTTGCTTATTTTCAGTGAACACTTTTTGTATTTAAGTTACATTTTTAATCACCTTACCAAATATGTTGGGTTCTTTGATTGTTGCACAAAATTGTTGTTAGTTTCATTTATGTTTAGGTTTTTTATATTTCTAGCTTTATATATTTACTTATTTGAACTGTGAAAAGAAACAAATTTGATACACCTAAATTAACTCACTCCTCATGCGATTAACCATTACTTGTTCAGTTCTTCACATAAGAAGTTATTTGGAGGCAAAGCAAATGCAGAATATAATTTGGGATAAATTTGGTTTAACTCTCACAATTGGAAGATAAATATGATTTATCTTAAACTAAATACTATTTATTTTCTCTGGTCCTTTTAACTTTTGTTTTACATCTTGTTGTTTTGGTATTTGAAGTTTGTGTTTTCTCCATATAATATGTAATATGTATTATCAGGGCTATTTTCTGTTTGTGCTAGGATTTGAAATGATGTCCTGCTTTTTTAAATGACATGATTTCTTACTATTATCTAATGCCCTATTTGGTAACACTATTAAACACCTCTATCACTATTAATTTTAAAATTGATATTGTTGGTAATCACTTTAAGGTGTTTGACTAATAGTATCAATTTTGAAATTTGTAGTGCAAATGACACATGTTATGTAATACAAATGTCAACTTGTATCAATTTTGATATTGATACTCCATCTTCTAGAAATATCAATATCAATACTAATATAGTATCATTTTTGATACTCTAACCAAAGCAGGCCATAAGAACAGAAAGTGAGTACTTGCAATGGAGATGCCGTCAGTGGATAATGCTGGAAGAGGAAGATAAGTGTAAAGTTGACGTTGCTGGTGCATGTAAGAGAAAACATGATGTCCTCTTGATCTTATTATTTCGTGATTACATATTTCTTGTGGCCTTAATCTTTTTTTATGCTTGTTTTGTATATCCTAAAAACATTTGGAGTATCACATTTTGGTCACTGCTTCATAAATTCAATGATTTAAATATAAAAAAGAAAAGGTTTTTTTGTTTTATTTGACCTGTATTGTGCATGTTTCATATTTAAAGCTTGATCGCACAGAAAATCTACTTCCAAATTGGAAGGTATATCTATTTGAAAATTTTTATTTACACAAATTTATTCTATTTACTAATCTTTTGTCAACCTATTGATCATCCTGGAACCTTCGAGTATGGAGATTAGTTGCTTGTTTCATGTTCTATCTGAATGCTTAATTCATGCAAATAACCTTCTTGCTTTGCAATATATGGTCATTTATTGGAAAGGGTCATGGGATTTTCCTTAACAAAGTAACTAAGATGGTAAATTTAGGAGGAGAGAGGAGATGTTTCTAAAATGCACACAATACATATCATTTGGTTACTTATCGCTTGAAGATTCCAAATATAGTTTATTAGTTTGACATGGTTGTCAAGCACCCACCTAAGTGTAGCTTTAGGTGCCAAAGTACGTTTGCATTCCCTAGAGCTAGGAGTCTTTCTAGGGGACCAAAAGGCATCTAAGGCGCTCACCTAGGTGGCCTGAGCCTTTCCACAATACTAAATAAATAATGAAAATTTTTTCTTTTTGGATGCTTTCACCTTGTATATCCTTCACCTGACTATGGGTAGATCCTTGAATTGTGAACACTTATTTAATGATAATGAAAGCATATTAAAAAATTTCATTGTCACTTAAAGTATTATGTATTTATGTTTTTTATTTATACGCACATTCTTAAAATCTACTCCACTTTTTCTGGCTCTCTTTCTCTCTCTATACATATTGTGTATATATATATATTTATGCATGTGTCTATATATGTTATATCAAGATATAATTCTATTATTGCCTTATTGTCTAAGCAAAAATGGCACCTCTGAACATCTTGGGTGCTTGTCATCTTGACAACTATGTATTTTGGATACCACCAGGAGTTTTGCTTTGATAAAAGAGGCACACACTTTTATAATGGAGCCAAAGGCATCCTTAATTGCAAGAGGAGGAAATAGGATCATCCCTCTATAGTCATCTCAAGTCATTTTCATGGTCTTACACAATTCACCTGACCCCTTAGATAGTCATTTTTAATGTACCATATAATTCACCTTACCCTAGATATAATTATGTAGACTTAATTTCATTATGTGAAAATCTTGTGAAACTTCTTACTTGTATTTGGATTTGTACTCAAGCAAACAGTTCTTCATCCCTGAAAGTTGCTGAAAGGAGTAGAAAGCAATTTCATGTACTCTTACCATGGTATCGAGGCAGATCTCGACACATAAAGATGAAGGGAATGAGTGCATATGGACCTTACTTCTTTTCACCTTGTTCTGCTCATAATTATTTTTTCTCAACTCTACTCCTTTATCGGCATACTAGAAAGTGCTAAAAAATCACTCTTGTATCACCCATCTTTGCATTTTTACTACTTTTGTGTCTTATGGGGTGTTTGGTTGCATTTTAATTTTTTAAAAGGTTTCATGACAAAAAATTATATTATAATACCAAACATGATAATTTTTAAAAGTGAAAATGTGACAATGAATGTGTTTGGCAAAAATATTTTAATTTTTAAAAATGATAATGAGGTGTTTGGTAGCATTTTAAATTTAATTTTCATCAACTACATAAACATCAAAAAACAAGAATTTCATGCCATACAAATTTAGAAATTCACAATATTACGAAAATGACAAAATATTCATGTCATACGAGAATTCAATGATCTAAATATATATAATTACAATCTACAACACCTAACATAATTACAATCTACGACCATGTCACCTAACATAATTATGCACTCAAGTCACGATTGAGTAAATTCCACAAGTGTGATTTCACATACGGTTCCAAAGATGGCTGCCAAAGACCAAAAGACTTCACCTTCTTAGCCAAAACCTCCAATTTGATGCAGGAATCACCCCAGCCAACTGATGACTTCCAAAAAAAAGAAGCATTGAGGACTCCCTAGAGAGTAAGCCTCTCCCCATAAAGAAGGAACTCCAGTACTGGCAGAATTCCCCTCGATCACCAACTCCTCTGGAATCAGGCACAGGTTGACATTATAATGTATATCTTCTATGATTACTGGTAGTGAAAACCCCGAACAATCAAGATTGCTTTCAATGAAGATTGCAACTACCTTCGACATGGCCACCAAAGCGAGGCTTCTATCAACCGAAATAAGCTTCTTGTATGTACCAATAATTCTGGAAATCAAAGCCACGGTCCAAGCAAAGACTGGTAAGTCAATAATCTGCACCCAAATCTGACGCAACCTACCTGAAACACAACACCTGGAGCTTCTTCCTTCAACGATTGTATGCAGCTATCTCTGACCTGTTCATCGTGGCCCATGACATGACCTTGATCTGTTTACCACCCTCTGAATCCAACCAGTTTGTGATGAATTGTTTCCCACCAAGAAATCCCCGCCTGCAGAGATACCAATCAACCATGAGCGTGTTTCTGGCCGGTTATTCCTCAAAAAAAAAGATTGAGCAGGGACTTCTTCTCAGCATTCTCCAGACTTCGCGAAGACGTCTGGAAAGGAGGTGCCGCCGCCAGCAAGCAGCAGCAGGTGTGAAGAAAGGGCCAGGAGGCCGCCGCCGCCGGGGATGAGCCACTACGGAGAGAGCTCACGAAGAAGAGGGCTAGGAGGAGGCTGTTGCTGCTGCCGCCACAAAGAATAGCCGGGGATGTGCCGCCGCCAGCTCTTGAAGAAGGGGCAACAAGAGCGCTGGGACCATGAGGAGGTCGCTGCTCAGATTTGCTGCAGCGGAGAGATGGTTCGCAGAGAAGGGGCACGGGACGAATCGAGGGTTTGTGCGAGTAGGTAGCGAGATCGTTTTCAAAAAAAAAAGGGGTATACACCTCTTTTTTTCGTTACAACGTGATAACCATGAAAACGTTTTTTAAACATAAAAATAAAAAGTTCGACCAAACGTAATCCCAAGACCTCTTTCGTTACAATTTTCAAAAGTAAAAAAAAATGTACGTTATCACGCAACCAAACACCCCATTAGGATTTTGAAAATCTACCATGATCAATGTCAAGTGGTCCAAACTTAGAACTTTGCCCATGGCATCAATTTTGATCTAAAGTAGTCACTCAACTTGAGAAACTACTGCTGCATGCATTTTTTTTCAGTACTTGTTGAATGTGAGATTTGTGAGAACTTTACATCCCTGCTGTCTGACTACTTGTTTATGGTAATACATTATGTGGAGAAATTTATGATTTATTATTTTCTGTTGCAAGATATTAGTTCCATTTGTGAAGCTTTCCCATCCTTTACCATTCTTAATCTAACAAATAATTTACTGAAGAAGAAGGTGGCCAAGTTCATTATTCCGAAAGGCATCTGTGTTTTGGTTCTTAATTACTGTAGAATAAAAATAACATTAGAAATGGTATCAACTTATAAATTTCATCCATTCATTTATTTTTACGATGTCTTCTTGCAAAATTGCTGATCGTATGCCCAATCAGATAGAAACACTGAAGCAGTCTCTTTCAGCAACGGAAGAGCTTCGTATGACGGGACATAAACTAAGGACATTAACCGTTAGGACTGAACCAACTAAACCGTGTGCTTCTAAATTTTGAAAATTTGATATTAATGGGGTGTTTGGTTGCATGATAATTGAGATTTTTATTTTAATTTTTAAAAATTGTAAGAAAACTTGTTAAAAGAGGTGTTTGACAACCATGACAATTTTATGTTTTGAAAGTGATTTTCTTCTTAAACAAAAAAAGAGGGTCTCACCTCTTTCTTTTTTCTTGTGGTCCCCACTTTATTTGGTCATGTGCGGTGGTTACTTTTTTTTGTAATCACATCCCTCCAAACATGATAATTTTATGTCATGAGTTGGTTCACTTTTTATTTTAATACAATTTTTTATCATGAAAGTGTACAAAAAATTATCATGCAACCAAACACCCCATAAGTTTGTTGTATTATTGTATCTTTGTCCTAAGAGACGTGATGTGTTGCATTTTCATGAAAATTTAAAATTAGAACATTCTGTAAACTTGTATTGACGTTGAAGTCTTAACGCCCTGTTTGTTTAGAGTATTATAAATGATATTGTATTAATATTGATATTGGTATTTTTTAAAATTGAAATATCAATATTAAAATTGACAGTATCAAATTTTCAAAGTGTTTGGTATTAGATGAGACTTTCCCGAGGGGGGGGAGCGTTTGTCGGGGGGCGGCGAGGGGGACTCGGGGAAGACGGCCGCCGTTTGCCGCGGGGTGGGGGGGGGACGGCCGCGGGGGGGGGCAGCATCTGCCGCGAGGGGGGCGACGACGGGGAGAGACTCGGGGAGGGACGGCCGCGGGGGAGACGTCTACGGGATGATTTCAACAAAGGTCTTGAGCTGTATTGTTTTTGATATTTTTTTTAACTATCAATCTTAAAATTAATAGTGATATCCAAACACCTACCGATGCAGAGTATCAATATCAGTTTTAAAACTGATATCAATACAGGTGCTTGATACTGTAAACAAACAGGCCATAAAGTATTTCAATTATTTGTATAGTAACCCGAAATAGAGTTCCGAGGATTTAAAAATGGATTTCGGGTTACCCGAAATAAAATTTGAAGACTATTGCAAGTAGAAGTGGATCAGGCTGGTGGCAATCCTATAGGCCAGGAGGGGGATCGAAGGGGGCTGAGCATCAGAGACGCGGAGGCAGTCAGATCGATTCTGGTGGCACTTGGTTTCTCCGTCTACATGGAAGATAGAAGGGGGCTGAGCATCAGAGGCGTAGTGCATGTTGACCTACTGTCGAAAGCCGTGGGGGTCATCGATGGGAAGTGCCTTCATCAGAGCCACATCCTCCTCGTACTTGGCAATGTACTCCACAACCCGATGTGCCGCCTGCCGCACATGGAGCCGTCCCAATGGCAGGAACTTGTAGTCCACGATCTCGGCAGCATTGTACGGAGAGCAGCAGTTGGTGTGGACGGTGCCGGCTGGGAGGATCTCCATCAGCCCGCACTTGGACAAGTTGGGGGCCTAGATGGGCCTGGTGAGGGCGTCCCCGAAGCCGGCGCTGGTGGCATAGAGGCCCCCCAGGCCGACGTGCACGTCTCACTGGTTGAGCTGCCACCGCTGTTTTGATGGGCCCAAGGTGTCCTTCTCCGTGGCTTCACTGTTGTCCGTGCAACGTACGATCTTCCTCATCGTGAGGACAATGGTAGCAGTTCTCCCCTTACCGGAGGCCATGGCAGTGCGCCCAGGAGTGGCGGCGGTGGAGTGTAAGGGCACCGCTGTGAGCGAGCATAGGCCTGCCATGGCACGAAGGGTCAAAGTGCAGGAATCGGACCTGACCTATCGTGCCTTTGCTTTTACTGAACGGTCATGGCAAGTGCAGAGTTGACAAGATCAAGCTACTGCACTTGCAGGGCGGTCAACCTTGAGAATCTCAATTGCAGGGGCGGTCAACATTGCAGGGGTGTCAATGGGCCGGGCCCGGCCCGGCCCGAAGTCGGCCCAATACAGGCCCAGTTCAAAATAGAATGGACCGGCCCGACCCGGCCCGCATTGTATTTTTGGCCTGGCCCGGCCCGGCCCGGCCCGACCCGATCTTTCTAATATAAAAATGTATAAAATTCAGAATAAAAAATATAAATATGATACAAAAATTAAACTTCTACCAAATCAAAATATTTGAATGGTCTAAGAATTGCATGAAAATGTAAGAACCAAGAGATTTGTAGTTAATAAAATCTAAAAAATCTTTGAATACAACTACGTTTTAAATTTGACGCTATTAACTACGTACCTCCTTGAGAAGTCGAAACAATATTAATTTCAAAATAAAAAGTATTTAACTCTCTTATCCAGCAAGTACGGAATAAAATTCTAATATAAAAAATCTAAAATTAACATACTATAGATTTGATCATATATTTTCTTTCTTTCTAATCATATCGAGAGATAGCAACTGCGACCGCACAGAGAATTAAATTGCCACCTTCTGATACCCCCACCAGTTAATCATATTGTTCAGTCTCCGGCTGCCGTGCTGCACCTCTCCATCATGCACGAGGATCGCCGGAGAGATTCGGGCAGCGCCCGCGGCTCAGCGGCGAGGGCCGTCGCCATAGAGCCCTCGGGTGCTCTCGCTCCGCGCTTGCTCGACGGGGCCCTCGCTCTATAGTGCCGTCGCCGTCGCCCTCGGATGCTCTCGCTCGTTGGTCACTGGACGGGGCCCTCGCTCTGTAGCTCGCCGTCGCCGTAGCACCCTCGGGTGCTCTCGCTCTGCGCTCACTCACTCGCTCGCCGTCTCCGTAAAAACCCTATTGCCGAGTGAAGGTTGGAGAGGGCCCGCTTCGACCCGAAAGGTGATCCATCTTTGGCCCACGGGCCAAATCCGCTGACCCGAAACGTTGTCCAGGGCCGGCCCGGCCCGAGAGCCCGCGGGTGAGCCCAATCCATTGACAGCCCTATGACAGATGACGTCTAGGGTGTCAATGGGCCAGATCGGGCCGGGCTCGAAGCGGACTCAATAAAAGTCCAATTCAAATTATAACGGGCTGACCCGACCCAGCCCGCATTATATTCTTGTCCGGCCCGGCCCGACCCGCATAAAATTTAAATTTGGTCCGACCCGACCCGGCCCGGCCCAAGTTTTCAAATATATATTATTTTTTTAATTTTTAAAATATCTCTTACCAAAGAAAGCTAAGATTCTTTTTTAGAATATTAAGATATGATGGATTTGATAAAAAAAAATTAAAACGTGATTAAAATAAGAATAGTAAATATATTGTACGTATTCATAATTTTTTAATTTATAATAAAATATATCGATTTCACCGGATCACTTAATTTTTCTAGTATATAGTAAAATGCATATCTTATTTTTAAAATTTTTAAACATGAAACCAACTGGCTAAGAAATATTTTGAATTTAGAAATAAAAATAGATACATAGATAGAAACATACAACTTAACACCAAATAATCATAGATATCTAATCAGAGTTAAGCAAAGTATATGTTTTATTATTTTAAAAAATTACTCTTTTTTTTAAAATTTTCAGATAGTCTAGATACTTTGTTCGGACTTATGCATGCAAAAAATTTCATGAAAACAAAATACAAAATGGACAACAATCGTGGCGTCTGCGTTGTGATGGAAAGACAACTCCTCACTTTTTTTAAAAGAGAAGACTTCTACGTGTTGCTGCTGTGCTGCATACATTGCTGAAAGGATAGTGCCCGACTGACCGCTGGCATTGCTGCTCAACACGGCCCGTGGGCCTGGTTTCTCGGCCCGAGTAATGGGCGAGGGCTCATCCCTCTGCCCCGAAACAAGGCCCAGGGCTGGCCCGGCCCGAGGGCCCGCGGGCCAGCCCAATTCATTGCCGCCCCTACTTGAGATCCTCCATGCTCCTTTTGAAGAGGCTTGGGCACTAAGCCACGAAACAGGAAGTTCACGAACGCTTCGACCGATTAGGCTATCAGGTAAATTTGAATCCAAAACATTTATAATAAAGTCAAATCCAAATATCATGATATTAAGGGATTTCAATTTAGTTTGCTGGTGGTAGCATAATAAATTGTTTATCATATTATATGAGTAAAGTCCCATTAAATGTGTAAAAACTCCTCTTAATAGAAAATGAGTTGATATAGATCAATCTATTATTTAGCTTCATATAGACATATTCATATTAATGAGAGAGACACTGAAGTATTTCCACATAGATGGAAGTATAAAAGTAAATAATTTTGAATTATTAACCAAATGCGAGTCTTATCCCATAGAACAAAATAACTAACTCTCCATTTGCTAGATCCGGAGAAATGATAAATGGGTTGTTAGAACTCATAGGTATATGTTGGTTCATATAAATTAAGGATAAAGAAGAATATTTCTACTTCATTATTTGAAAAATGATACCTTTAAGTGTTGATATATGTACTTTATGAAGGACAAATATGAGACCTTTGAGAAATTGATAGAGATTAAGAATAAAGTAGAAATACTAATAGAAAGAGTAGTAGAACTCTTTGATAAGATCAAGGAGAAGAGTTCTTAAGTACATAATTCACACATAATTTAAAAAATAATAGAATCTAATTTTAATTAACACTTTACATATTTTAGCTTAATATAGTAGCTAAAATGAGAAGCCGTTATATGTAGGACATAATACAAACAATGACAACATTTGCAAAATCTTCTTTATCTATTTAAGACTAATGGGGTGTTTGGTTACGTGATAATGGTCATTTTATTTTTAATTTTTGAAAATTGTAATGAAAGTGCTATGAAAAGTTTGTTTGGCTCCTGTTTTCGTTTTTTATTTTAAAAATGATTTTCATCGAAAGGGCAACGTAAAAAAAAAAAAAGTGGTTGAGACCACTTTTTTTTTTGAAAGCGAAATAGCGTCTCGCGAGCGAACCCTCGCGACACTCTCCTCCTCCCGACGCTTCCTTCCCAGCGGCGCGCTCCTCCTCCTCCCGGCGCTTCCCAACGGTGGCCTTCTCCTCCCGGCGCCCTCTTCATTCCTTCTTCAAGAGCTCTTCTCGCCGCCGCGGCGGCGGCGGCAACAAGACACCTGTTGGGTCCTCCGCTCGCGCTGGGTTGGGTGCCAAGCTCGCGCTCCCGGAATCAGCAGCGGCCCCGGACGGAGGAGGGAAGAAGCGCGCAGGAGGGGATCCGAACGGAGCGCCGGAGAGAGGCCGGTTGGTTTCTGTTCTTCCCCTTGGGTTTAGGGTCCTATGCGACGAGGAGCGGCCTCCCGAAGAAGGCCTTCGAGCTGTCAGTCCTGTGCGACGCGGAGGTCGCCGTCATCGTCTTCTCCCCCAGAGGCAAGCTCTACGACTCGCCGGCAATGTGCACACACCCGCACACCTCCCCCGGTTCCTCCCTCGTGCCGTGTCGCCGTTCAAGCTTTACCTCTCTCCGACGGGTATCGAGACCGGCGCTCCCAGCCCAGCCGCGTATACGTACGCCATATCATCTAGATATTCGCTGATCCGATCACCCTTGAGTTGTTCACTTCAGATCCGTGTCGTGATCGTTCGGGAGTCTATATTTCGTTGGTACCAAATTTCGGTTTTGGATTCCCCCGTTGCCTTATGTTGTCTTCCGTGTGCGGAAGGTCATGATCGTGTTGCTCTTGTTTTTCAGCTGAATAAATCGTCCTTCTTTGCCTTTTGCGTGTTATTACGTTGTTGTGCGTCTGAATCTTTGATCGCCGGATGTGAGATTTTCCGAACAGGGATAAGGCAAGATGTTGCCGGCGGAGTACATAATTTCCCGAATGGATCTCCCCTTTTTTTTTGCCCTTTTTTCTCGTTGAGGGAGGAGTGTTCACGGCAACAAGCTTTCCTTCCCCTTCGTACTACCGAGATACCCGTACCAAGTAATAGACCTTGTATCACAATCATCAATTATAAATACCCTGTATCGAGAAGATGACAAAGGCAAAATCATTTTCTCAAGAATGCCAATCATGCCTTCAAAGTCAAGATTACCGATCGGACCCACTTCCAATATATTTTTGCTCTTACCCACATTGAGAGAGATACACACATTGAGAGAGATACAGGAGCCACACGTACCACACGGTTTGCGATGCTCCAGTGCTTGACAATTCAGGGCTCGAGCAAATATCCGTGCACAAGAAGTTTTCCCAGTTCCATGTGGACCATAGAACACATAAACTAGCCCAACCTTTCTTCTTACAACAGCGTTTGAAAGAGCCTGAACAACCAAATTCTGCCCCACCAAATCCCCGAAAGTCTTTGGCATGTACTTCTCGTGTCGTGCGATGCCTACCACGTGACATCCATATTGCTTCGCAGGCAATATCGTAATCCTCTTCATGATTGGCATATAGACCAAGTTCTCCGTGAGAGTTCATGTGTCAAATATGGGTTTTCAAAGACTTCCTTGAGATCCCGGAGGCTCAACCGCAATGGTAGAACTTCGTAATCGACCTCGATGAGGAGCTTATATTGCCGCATGTAACCGGTATGTCCGCAAAGATCTCCGCTTGTGCCAAGGATCGCGGGATCGGAATCGGAATCAGAATCGGTGGGTACCGATTTGATCCGGATCGGATCGGATCGGACCGATTCTGACCGATTCAATGGAAGAAAATCGATCCAGAATCGGTAAGAAAAAAAGAAAAAGAAAAGAAAAAGAAAAAACGATCCGATTCCGATTCCGATTTGATTCTGGACCGATTCCGGCCGATTCGGACCGATTCTGGCCGATCCGACTAGAATAGCAAAAAATGAAAAAAAACGATCCGATTCCGATTCCGGACCGATTCCGGCCTATTCCGGACCGATTCCGACCGATTCCGCGGAATTCATGCCGGAATCGGTCCTTCCGCATGGAATCGGATCGGAATCCACCGATCCGATTCCGGAATCGGAATCGGTCCTTCCGCATGGCCGATCCGATTCCGGAATCGGTCGGAATCGGTCCGATTCCACCGATTCCGTAAACAATGGCTTGTGCTTGCGAATGCAATGCATGTTCTGTCCTTCTCAGTCTCAAATCAGTCCGCCCACAAGACAAACTTCGTCCTGTCATATCAAGAAATGTGGGAAGATTATGTTAGACGTCGTAGATTGTAATTATATATTTTTAGTTGATTGAATTCTTGTATGACATGAATATTTTGTCATTTATTTGATCTTCTGAAATTTCTAAATTTGTATGACATGAAATACTTGTTTTTTGATGTTTACGAAGTTGATGAAAATTGAATTTAAAATGCTACCAAACATCTCATTATCATTTTTAAAAATTAAAATGTTTTTGCCAAACACATTCATTGTCACGTTTTCACTTTTAAAAATTATCTTGTTTGGCATTATATTTTATTTTTTTATCATGAAACCTTTTTAAAAATTAAAATACAACCAAACACCCCGTAAGTACTTAATATAATCACTTTATCTTAAACTAGTTATCTCTTAGTCTATTTCGATTACCCCATATAGAATGTAGAAAAGAGTTAAAAACTTGACCTCGGGCAAGTTCAGGTTTTAAAATGTTCAACCTTGGCGAAGATGCATACTTCTAGATAGTTGGAATATAAGACTTTGAAGTGTTAGTTTGTGGGATATTCTAATGAAACTTATAGATATTTAAATCTACAACCTCATGAGGCACTTATATTAAGGTACTAGTTAATAATTATGCACGAATGATTCATAAGGTCTTCACTAGTGCTTATTCAACCTAAGAGATATGTGAGACATATCTTTGATGGAAGAAGTGTGGCACAAGATTGTGAGGATGTTGATCCAAAGACTTATGAAAAAGCAATATGAGATATTGATTTTAAAATGGAAAGTGACAATAAAATGCTAAATAAACTCTACCTATTTTAATCAAATTTATGTGAAGAATCATCTTACAAAATTTAATGCAATGGAAGTGATGATTCCTATGAGTTCATTTAGAACTTGTCTCAATTGGAACTGAATGACGAAAATTGAAAACCAATCAAAACAAGTTCAAATATACCTGATAGGGATTCATATAATCCCATGCAGAGAAAAAAATAAGCTTCTCAAACTCTACAAATCGTTCAAGTGTCTAGTCTCCAGCGGTATCCATACGAACTTCATCCATAATAGGTTCTTTTTTCATGCCGATCTCAAGAACTGTTCCCAAACGGAGCACCATCGACCATAGACACCTTCTAGAGAGAGGAGGAGGTAGGGAGAAGGCTGAGGACATGATTTTCACCCTTACTTGATAAGGTTTGGTTGAAACCATTGGTATTTTTAGAGAATTTGAATTTTTTCATAAAAACTCAAAATCTTCAGAAATTAAGTCATTTCCTCTTTACTTATGGATAATTTTTTATGTATGTGACTCACTAGGCCCAATGGCATATTTGGTTGAGACTTAAATAAAATAGAACAATTCTATTTAATTTAATTAAATATATTATTCGATAATAGATTAATCGACTTACTGATTATGAAGGATACAAGTCACATCTCATGATCCCAAATGACTATGGAGATAATCTTATCTCTATTGAGCCTTTCCATCATCAATACCACATGGATATAAACCATCGTCGATTCAATGTCCTAGACGAAAACGAGTACGATATCGACTATCAACTCCTTAGTATTCCGACTCTATAGGATCATGTACTTAGAATCAGATTAATTGGAAAACTCATTTTCCAATTATGCTATAGGATATTTACTTTCATTTACCAAAGGTGGACAATCTCTTGTTGTCTACTCAATTACTTCCATCGAGTTTTCCTTATGCTTGATCTATTACTATACTGGACCATTTAAACGATAATTCATAAGTCAATGGTTAAAGCACAAGTTTCACCCAACAAGACATCTTTGGCGACTTAGGTCAAATGTTCAACCATGCAATCATGATGATAGAAAACCCTAATTGATAATTCGATAAGATAACATTCAGGGTTTCTAAATTGGTCAATTCAGTGAACTCATTTGACTAATGAGCACCTGTATGTATATCTCAATATCTCCACGCTAACGACCAACGAGATCGGTCATCCTCATCATATGAGAAGACATCACATACACTAGTCTATCCAAATCCTTGATGTCCTGTCTCAAGGATCCCATGACTAAGAATATTTACATCACATATCTCTAAATGATCAATCACATTATTATGATTTCATCATGAATCAATCATCATTGCGTGTGATCAAGGACTTTATTACGATATACACATCTAATAAAAGCTAGTAATGATGATTTTCCTAATTATTTAAATGAGATATTTCTAGAAATGTCAAATCATATCATATATCATTGACTTGTAGGACATACATTTCTATCAGTTTAGAACTTGATAGATCCATCTAAGATTATAGTATCCATAAGTTATAAAGGGATCAATAAAGGATAGATTGTAGTGGATAGGAAGATAAAAGTATTCAAGGTAAGGATGGTTGTAAAGGATATTATCTAAGTCAAATAATTGACTATAATGAGACCTTTTTACCTATGCCATGATTTAATACATTTATATTTTGATTATTACGCACTATAACTATAAGATATGTCAATTGGATGTTAAGATAGTATTCTTCATTGGAGATTTTGAGAAAAATGCGTACGTGATACAACCCAAAGGAATCAAGTACCCTAATAACATCTAAATAGAATATGTATGTTGTTAAGGTCCATTTATAGACCAAAACAAACTTCTTATAGTTGGAATATAAGATTTGATAAGATTAAGCCTTATAATTTCATTAAGAATGAAGAGGAGCCGTATGTATAAGAAGACAGATAGAAGTGCAATAATTTTCTTGATAAATTTATTAGATGACATAATAGTCATTAAGAATAAAGTATGTTATCATCAATGAGTCTAGCTATTAAATTAATCCTTCAAACATAATTTGGGTATCAAGATCTATAGAAATAGACCTAATAGGATGTTTGGCTTGACCCAATTTATATGCATAGACACCATTCTTATCTATGAGATATGGAGTTTATATCTTCTATAGAGAGACGGATCACATAAGTATAGTCAACAATCTCTCAGCCATAGGGCCTATTAAAGTGTTATGAACATTCATCAGGTCGATCCATGTGAAAGTCATCAAATAGTTAAAAGATATATCATTATGTATTTGAGAAACACTAAGGATATATCTCTATAAAATTGAAGATAAAACTTGAAACTTTGTGGTTTTACAAACACAAGCTTCTAATTAGAGAAATTTGATATCAAATCAACATAATGGTGGTGCAATGAGCTAGAAGAGTTGGGAGAGAGAGAGAGAGAGAGAGAGAGAGCACTGCAAATTCTATAACTAATGCAAAGTAGAATACATAATAGTTGTAAATTACTTAAGAAGTAGTTTAGATGAAAATGTCCATCTAAGATATGAGATTGTCCTAACTATCTCTGAAAATATATCATTGTTTTACGAAATCAATGGATAGAGTCGATATCTCATTAAAAATTTAGTATTTGAGCATTGCCTTGAGTTGATAGAGATCAACCTGATGGATGATTGGCTTTAGTGCAAGTGGGAGATTGATAGAAATGTATACCCTACAAGTTAATCTTATATGATATGATTCAACATTGCTAAAAATATCTCATTCAATTAAAAAGGTAAATTTTCATTAATAACTCTTAATATATATGTACATTGTAATGAAGTTCTTGATCATAGGCGATAATGATTGAATCATGATGAGATCACAATAATGAGATCAATCATCTAGCTATGTGATCTAAATGTTCTTAGTCATAGGATCTTTGAGATGAAATATCAATGATTTGGATAGACTAATGTATGCGATATCTTTTCATATGATGAGAATGATTGATCTCATTAGTCACTAGTGTGAAGACACTAAGATACATATACATGTGCTCATTTGATGAATAAGTTCACTAAACTAACCAAATTAGACATCTGAATGATATCTTACATAACTATGACTAAAGTTAATAATGTATGCCCTATAAGTCAATTATATATGATATGATTCGACATTTCTAAAATATCACATTCAACTAAATAGATAAATCTTCATTATTAGCTCTTATTAAATGTGTATATTGTAATAGAGTCATTGATCACATGCAATGATGATTGACACATGATGAGATCATGATAATAAGATCAATCATTTAGAGGTATGTGATCTAAATGTTCCTAGTTATATGATCCTTGAGATGGGACATCAAGAATCTAGATAAAGTAGTGTGTGATGTCTTCTCATGTGATGAGGTTGACAGATCTTATTGGTCATTCGTATTGAGACACTGGGATACATATACAGGTGATCATTAGTTGAATGAATTCAATAAACTAACTAAATTAAAAATCATCAATGGTATCTCACTGAACCGTCAATCATAATTTTTTAACATCATGGTTTCATGATTAGACCTTTGACTTGAGTCACCAAAGGTGCCATGTTGGGTGGAACTTATGCTTTGACCATTGATTTATGAATCACTATTTTGATGGTCTAGTACAACGATGGATTGGTACAAGGGAAACCTGGTGGAGGCAATTGAGCGGATTGATAGAAGTGTATGTCCTACAAGCTAATCATATATGATATAATTCAATATTTCTAGAAATATCTCATTCAATTAATTAGAAAAATCTTTATTACTAGCTCTTATTATGTGTACATCATAATGGAGACCTTGATCACATGCAATGATGATTGAATTATGATAAGATTATGATAATGGGATTGATCATCTAGACATATATAATTTAAATGTTCCTAATCATAAGATCCTTGAGATAGGACATCAAGGATCCAGATAGAATAGCATGTGTGATTCTACTCATATGATGAGGATGAACGATCTCATTGGTCATTAGTGTGGGGACACTGTGATACACACATAGGTGCTCATTAGTGGAATGAGTTCACTAAACTTACCAATTTAGAAAACTTAATCAATATCTTATTAGACTGTCTATCAAGTTATTCTAACATCACAGTATCATGGTTGAATTTTTGACCTAAGTCACCAAAGATGTTTTACCGAATATATCTTGTACTTTAACTATTTACTTATGAATCACCATCTTGATGGTCTAGTATAGCTAAAGAATCATGTGTAAGAGAAACTTGGTGAAGGCAATTGAGCGTATAATAAGGAATTATTCACTCTTGGTAGGAGAGAGAGAATATTTTATGAGATAGTACTGAAAATCCTTATCTAAGATACTTAGAAAAATTAAAAAATGAGTTTTCCAATTGATTTGAACCCAAGTTCAAGATCCCATAGAGTAGAAATATTTAGAAGTTGACAGTCGGTGCTGAACCCCTGACCGATTGAGACATTGTATGAATAAGGATTTGAATCCATGTGATAATTGATGATGGAAAGGCTCAATAGATGTTATTTAACTCCTAAAAGTCATTTGGAATCATAGGATGTGACCTGTACTTTTTATAATCAGAAACCCATAAAAACTATTATCAGATAATGGTTTTAAATTAATTTAAAAGAATTATTCTTTCAAATTAATTAAAGATTCAACCAATTTGACTATTGGGCCTAGTGAGTCACACATACATTATCAATAGGATGAGGGCATGGTTATAATTTTATAGAAGTTCATAATTTTTGTAAAAAATTACAAGTTCTATAAATAAATAACTTATGAAGCTGAACCCTAACAAGCCATAAGGTCAGAGCATGGCCCAAATAGTATCACTTTCTTCTCTCTCTTTTTAAAGGTGATCTCTTATGGTCAAGCTCTGATTCAGAAGATTTCTCGATGCCTGAATGAAGAAAGAACTCATCTATTGAAACAGATCATGTGGATACCACTAGAGACCATCCACTAAATAGTTTTTAGCAAGGAGGAATGTCCTCTTTTCATCCACAATGAGAGATTTTGGAAATCTCATGAGGTACTTTCACTCTACTTCATATTTAGTTCCTGATTTTACTTACGTAGCATCAACTAAGGCAAAGACAATGGCTTTAAGGAATCAAAAAAATTTTCTAGTGCCATATATTGATTCCTTACATGGACAATAAAGGATCACTCACTCTTGATAAGTGAAAGTGAATGTCCTATGAGATAGTACCCAAAAATCTTTGGCCAGAGTAGAGAGGATAATTGAAAAAGGAGTTATTCACTTGATCTGATTTCAAGTATAGGCTCTTATAGAGTCAATATATTAAGGAGTTGACAGTCTATGCCGTACACCTTTTTGATGGGGACATTGAATGGATATGGGTGAGGATTTATATCCATGTAGTAACTGATGATAGAAAGACCTAATGGATATAAGATTATTTCTATAGTCCTTTGGGATCATAGGATGTGGCTTACACCCTTCATGATAGGTAGGCCGCTTAATTAGTTATTAAATAATAGATTTATAATTAAATATACTTTTTATATTTTATTTAAGTCTCAGGAAAATAGGATATTGGTTATAGTGGGTTACACACGTAAGATCATATCTATAAGTATAGGAGCAAGGTCATAATTTATAGAGATTTTGGGTTTTTATAAAAAATTCTAAATTCTTTATAAATACTAATGGTTATAGTCAAACCCTATCAAGCCAATGGTGAGAACCATGTCCTCAGCCTCCTCCCTATCTTCTCCTCTCTCTAGTAGACATCCATAGGTTATTGAGCTTTGTTCAGGAAGAGTTATCTAGTTGGGAGCGAAGAGAGAACTTATTATGAATAAAGTTCGTGTGAATACTACTGGAGACAAAAAGTTTGAATAATTTGAAAAGCTTGAGAAGTTCTTCTTCTTCCTCTCTAAGGGATTAGATAAATCCCTATCAGGCATATTCAAATTTATTTTGATTAGTTTTCTATTTTTGTCGTTAAGTTCTGATTGAGACAAGATCAACATGAACCTATAGGAATTGTCACTTTAGCTACACCAAATTTTATAAGACAATTTCTTACAGGTTGGATCCTTGATCTGAGTTGTCAAAGATGCCTTGTTAGGTAGATCTTATGCTTTGACAATTAACTTATGGATAACTGATTCAATGATCCTATACAGTGATGGATTGGAAACTAGGAAAATCCAATGGAGGTAATTAAGCGAACAATGAGGGATCGATCACTCTCGAAAAGTGAGAGTGAATGTCCTATAGGATAGTACTTTAAATTCTTGGCCAATATAGAAAGGATATTTATAAAAAAATTCAATTGATCTGACACAGAGTACAAGATTTCATAGAGTTGGTATATTAAGGAGTTGATAGTCGATGCCATACTCCTATCTGACCAAGACATTGAATGAACGACCATTTATATTCATATCGTAACTGATTGTGAAAAAACTCAATGGATTTATTATTAGATAACAAATTTAATTTAATCAAATATAATTGTTATATTTTAATTAGGCCTTAACCAAATATATTATTAGGTTTAATGGGTCACACACATAAGAACTAATCCATAAGTACGGACATATATTATAAAGATTTTAGATTTTTATAAAAAATTTAATTTATTTATAAATATAAGTGAATTTGGCCAAACCCTTTCAAGTCAAGAGAGTCAATTTCATGGCCAACATTCTCCTGCCTCCTCTCTCTTTATTTAGAGCAAGTTTTTTTTTAGTGGAGCAACATCTGGGACGAGTTCGAAAGTCCAACATGTAGGAGAACCCATCTACGGAAGAACTTTGTGTGGATATTGCTAGAGACTGTGCACTTGGATAGTTTACAAACTTGAGAAATTCTTTTCTCTTCTCTCTAAGGGATAAGATGAATCCCTAGTAGGTATATTTGAACCAATTTTAATAGGTATTCAGTTTTCATTGTTTGGTTCTGATCGAGGCAAGATTAACATGAACCCATAAGAATCATCAATTCCATTACACTAAATTTTATATGGCGATTACTTGTAGTTGGTTTGAGAAGAAAGTTAGCTATTATTTTGCATGTATGTTTTCAAACCAATTTTATGAATGTAACTTTTAAATCTAGGTGTATTGATTTTGTTACTGCTATTCATGTTACAAATTCATTGCATGGATTCCTTTCCAACAGAAGACCGACCCTTAATGAGTATTTCATTTTCATGTGCAATTTAACTAAATCTAAAGTGAAAGCTATAGGGTCTTGCAGGCTTCATCTTGAGACTAGATACCATCTTGATTTTAAGGATGCCTTTTATGTTCCATCAATGTTTAGGAACTTGATCTCTTTGCCAAAACTAAATATATTAGGTTATTCATTTAGTTTTGGGAACTCATAGTTTTGTTCATTTAAAGACTCCATTTTAGTTGCTTCAGGATCTTTATGTGATGGTTTTTACAAAATAAATGCAAATTGCTCATGTTTTGATAATTTGTTTACCTTGAATGTGAATGTTAGTGTCAAACGTGATATGACTGATGAGAGGTCCTCAATTCTATAGCATAATAGATTGGGTCACATATCGAGAGATAAAATGTTAAGATTAGTGAAAGGTGGAGTGTTACCTACTCTTAACTTTACTGATTTGGGCACTTGTATTGATTATATAAAAGGAAAGTAATTCAAAACATAGAAAAAGAATTCTTTAAGATCTGAATAACTTTTTAAATTGATCCACATTGACATTTGTTGTCCTCTTCCTTCTTGTATAGAAGGTGAATAGTTTTTTATCATATTCATTGATGATTTCTCATGACATGGCTATATTTTCTTGATAAAAGAGAAGTTTGAGTCATTGAAGTCTTTTAAGACTTACAAAGATCTCATTAAGAATAAACTGAATAAGAAAGTTAAGATAGTGAGATCTGATAGAGGTGGAGAATATTATGATAGGTAAGGTCAATTAGGTAGAATTTTTGGACCTTTTGCTATATTTTGGAAGATATTGGAATTGAACCTTGATATACAATGCTAGTTACTTTTCAAAAAATGGTGTGACTAAAAGGAAAAATTGTACTCTCATGGGCATGGTGAGAAGTATGATTAACAACTCATCTTTATCCTTGAATTTGTGGAATAAGGTTTTGAAAACTACTATGCAAATATCTCTTTAATAGAGTTCCTAATAAGGAAGTGTCTAAAACTCCTTTTGAGTTGTGGATAGGTAGGAACCCAGTTTGAGACATATATATGTTTGGGGTTGCCAGTTAGAAGTCAGAATGTATAATTCACAAGAAAAGAAATTGGACCCAAGAATGATTAGTTGTTTCTTCATCGGGTATCCAAAATAGTCTAAATAGTATATACTTTATTGTCAAACCCACACTATGAGAATTATATAAACTAATACAACCAAATTCATTAAGAATTGAAAGGTTAGTTGGAGCTTACATATCCATTCCTTGCTACTCCTATAGTGGATGTTAGATTTGATCAAGTAAATCATGACATGATAGATTTATAGCCTAATCATGATGTAATTCTCACTGAAGAGTAAACCTTGAAAAAACACCAATAGAGGATCATACTCATGATGATGTAGTACCACATATGAAAATAAGGAGTTCTTAAAGAGTTAGGATACCAACTATTTCAGATGATTACAATATATACTTACATAAGTGTAATTACATCATTAGTGATGACAGTGATCCATTCTCATTTAAGGATGCGATTAAAAGTAGAAGATATAAATTATCGATTGATGTCATGAAAAAAAGATTGAATCCATGCATAAAAATGAAGTTTAGGATATTGTTGCATTGCCTAAGAGATGTAAATCTCTTGGTTGTAAATGGATATTTTAAACAAACACAATCTCAAGGGCAACGTAGAAAGGTATAAGATTGAAATGGTAGCTCAAAGATTCGCTCAAATAAAAGGCATTGATTATAGAGAGACATTTGCCCCAGTCTATAGAAATGACTCTTTCAGGAGCATAATGATATTAGTGGTTGCATTTGACTTTGAATGACATCAGATGGATGTAAGAACAACTTTATTAAATAGGGATTTAGAATAAGAGGCTTACATGTTGCAACTTGAAGGGTTTGAAATGAAAGAAAAGAAAATTTTAGTCTGCAAATTAAAGAAATCCATATATGGACTGAAACAAGCTTCCTGACAATGGACTTAAAGTTTAATAAAATTATTGTATCCTTCGGATTTACAAAAAATATTGTTGATTAGTAGGAGCAAGTTTCTGATTTTGATTTTATATGTGGATGGCATATTACTTGCTACTAATGATTTGAGGCTATTACATGAAACTAAAAAATTCTTTTCCGATCATTTTGATATGAAAGAAATGGGTAATATATAATGTGTTGTTGGCATTGACGTTCATTATGATGGATCAAAGGTGTTGTTTGGTTTGTCTCATATAACTTGTAGAAAATCGTCCATAAAAAATTGGTGCAGTGGAAGCGACGATTCCTATGGATTTCTTTATAATCCATTTCAATCAGAACCGAACGACAAAAACTGAAAACCAATCAATACAGGTTCAAATATACCTGATTGGGATTCATCTAATCTCATGGAGAGGAAGGAGATGAGCTTCTCAAGCTCTTCAAACTATTCAAGTGTTCAGTCTATAGCAGTATCCACACAAACTTCATCCAAAGCTGGTTCTCCCTTCTCGCCGACCTCGAAAACTATTCCCGAACGGAGCTCCATCACCTATGGATGCCTTCTAGAGAAAGAAGAAGGTAAGGAGGAGGCTGAGAACGTGGTTTACCTCCTTGGCTTGATAGGGTTTGGCTGAAACCATTAATATTTATAGAGAATTTTGAAATTTTTCATAAAAACTTAAAATCTCCATAAATTATGCCCTTGCCCATGTACTTATGGACAAGTCATTATGTGTGTGACCCACTAAGTCCAATAGCCTATTTGGTTGAGGCCTAAATAAAATAGAACAATTCTATTTAATTTAATTAAATCTATTATCCGATAACAGATTAATCGGCTTACCGATCATGAAGGGTACTATCCATATCCCATGATCCAAAATGGTTATGGGGATAATCTTATCTCCATTGAGACTTTCCATCATCAGTTATCACAAGGATATAAACTCTCATCCATCCAATATCTCGGCCAGAAAGGAGTATGGCATCGACTGTCAACTCCTTAGGATACCAACTCTATAGAATCATGTACTCGAAATTAAATCAATTGATTTTTTTTTACAATTATCCTTCTATCTCGGCTAGAGATTTATAATACTATCCTATAGGATATCCACTCTCACTTACCGAGAGTGAACAATCCCTTGTTGTCCGCTCAATTACCTCCATCAAGTTTTCCTTGTATCCAATCCATCGCTATACTAGACCATCTAAATGGTGATCCATAAGTCAATGGTCAAAGCACAATTTCCACCCAACAAGGTATCTTTGGCGACTCTAGTCAAAGATCCAACCATGCAACTATGATGATAGAAAATCCTTATTGACAGCTCGGTAAGATACCAATCAGGGTTTCTAACTCGGTCAGTTCAGTGAACTCATTCAACTAATGAGCACATGTTTGTATATGTCAGTGTCTCCACACTAATGACCAATGAGATCGGTCATCCTCATCACATTAGAAGACATCGCATACACTAGTCTATCTGGATCCTTGATGTCCTATCTCAAAGATCTTATTGCTAGGAACATTTAGATCAAATACTTCTAAATGATCAATCTCATTATCATGATCTCATCATGATTTACATATCATTACATTTGATCAAGTACTTCATTATAATATTCGCATCTAATAAGAGCTTGTAATAAATAATTTGTCTAATTAATTAAATGAGATATTTCTAAAAATGTCGAATATTATAATTGAATGATATATTTCTAGAAATATCGAATCATATCATATATGATTGACTTGTAGGGCATACATTTCTATCATGACTTACATTTTTAAGGTCTTAGAAAAGTTTGGGATGTCTAGCCACTCATCTTGTGAAGTGCCAATCTTTAAAGGTCATAAGTTTAGCCTCTATCAGGTTACTAAGAGTGAGATAGAAAAGCATGAGATAAATGTTTTTCTATATGTTGCTGCCCTTGGGAGAATGGTGTGTGCTTAAGTTTGTACTCGTCTTGATATCAACTTTGTATTAGGAATATTAGCAAGGTACCAAAGTAATAAAGGAATGGAGCACTAGACAGCTTTAAAAAAAGTGATGAGATATCTTCAAAGGACTAGGGATTTTGAGCTCACATATGTCAATACTTATCACATTGAGGTGATTGGTTAT
Organism: Cryptocoryne crispatula var. balansae; assembly: GCA_036172225.1. Lineage (NCBI taxonomy): Eukaryota > Viridiplantae > Streptophyta > Magnoliopsida > Alismatales > Araceae > Cryptocoryne > Cryptocoryne crispatula. The sequence continues at coordinate 26,931,963 of CM069928.1, forward strand.
ATAGATGTAGAATTTGCAAGTTGCCTTGGCAGCAAAAAGTCAACTTCAGGTTATATGTTTTTATTGATTGGAGGAGCTATGGAAAAGCACCAAACAATATATAGTAGCTGTGGGAATCTCGGGAATCTTTTCGATTATGGAAATGTGTTTAAAAGATTTGTTTTTGAATGTTGAAAATATCGTACCTGAATTTTCTAGTAAAATAGGTGATAGACCATAAAAACTACTAGATAGTCCAGGTGATATTAGAAGAGTATAGAACTGAGGTTCGGGTTCTGTGAAAATATTTTTTGACCTCTCTCCATTGGATGGTGCGAATATCCAATGTTCATTTACATAGAGCAAAAACTCAAACACCCTTGATTAACTGCCATAGCGATCTTGTTTGACGAGAGCGTGCACATCCACAACATATAAAGAACACAAAGGGCCCCGGCCTTTCAGGCCCGATGAGATGCAAACAAGTTTGATTAGATTTTGTTTGAAGTTGTTTTATGTTTGATTTATGAATTGATTTGGATGTGGTTTGAAATGTTGATTTCATATTTCCATTAGACTTGGATTTGAATGTTAAGTGTTTTGAGCCTGTTTGATTTGTTTAGTTTGTTTTACTTTAATTGGTTGAAGTTTATTTTATTTTTTTGTTTAAACTTGATATTTTAGATGTGTTGATCAATTTGACTTGCCTAAGTTTCAATGACATGTGTTGAGTCATTTTAATGTGGTTTTCTCATGTCGGTTGGTGTTTTCATACCAATTCAGTGTGTTCGGTATGTTTTAAATGTTTTGAAGTTTGGTTTAAAGTGATTAAACTTGAACTTCAAAATTGTTAATGATCTGAATTTGACATGTTTTAAGATGAATTTCATATACATTAATGTTTTCTTTATGTGTTCTTTTCAATTGGTTTGATTATTTGATTTGCACTTATTTAGGAAATTGAATTCCAATGGATTAAGTGTATTGAATCAATTTTTCCAGATTGTACTAAATATGATTTCTATTGAATGTTAAGGCTTTAATGATATGTTTTAAGCATGTTTTAAGATTAGTTTGAATGTATTTTCAGATTTAATTAAGTTAACTTCATATTTGAGTAACTCTTGTTCGGTTTGCATCACATCCGGTCTGTCGGGCTAGTGTCGATGCCCAGTCACATGCAATTAACTCGGCACTTGAAATGTTCATTGAATATTCATGTTCATGCTGGTGTACATCAGATGTGGCAGTTCATATGCCATGAATAATGCTGTCAATGGTGCAAATGTGTGAATGTCCTTCCCTTGGTGTAAAATACCACTTGATTGGGAAAATTTTGGCAGCATGCCGCCTTATTTTCCAATCGGTGTGGAATTTTACCCGTCCTACAAGGCATAGTCATTTGACTTTCCAAGTAGTGGGAAGGGTCCGTCTGCAGTGGGAAGCGTGTCCCATGCCTACGCCCGGGTCAACGTTCCGGTGCATGCCGGATGAGCCACCCAATGAAGCGTCCAGTTGTGGACTAACTCCTTATTTAATTTTGGCATTTCGCCTTCAGATTTAATTAAGGTTTATTTTAAGTGTCCAAGGCCCAATGGGCCAACTTCATCAGCACAATGGGCTGGTCTTCATGTCTCATGCCCTGAGAAGGCCGGCTTCATGCCATGTCGGCCCGGTTGGCCCAATTCAAGCTTCATGTCTCCATGGCCCGGTTGGCCTGTTTTACACCTTGTTTAAACCAGAGTCGAGAGCCACCTTCTCAAGCCCTTGACCCATCATGTGAGCCAAGGGGGATCAGGCCGTCACCCCCAACCTGGTCCTTACAAGGACCTGTTGTAGCCTCGGTTTGTTGCACTTGTTCGCAGCACCTGTTTTGATCTCCAAGGGCCAGAATGGTCTGCCTTTGACAATCTGCGAGAATTTGACTTCTAGTGTTTGCCTTCTTGCTGTAGCAGTGGGCAACGGAAGCCTCAGAGGGGCTGGAATGGATCTGTAGGGGTGCTGCTTGGAAGAGTTGGAAAGGGGACTGCACAAGGGGCAGGTTTAAGGCAAGTTTGGAAGGGTTGGTTAGGTACTGCACAATGGCCATGTTGAAAAGGAGTTCAATGCCTCAAAGGGGCTGTTTGGTATTGAAATAAGGAAGGCCACACAAATGGGCTGTCTTGGTTGAAGTTGAGAATCCGCCTGAGAGAGACTTGGCCCGTCGTACGGATTCCAAGAATTCCCAGGACATCACCCTCTCCTCCAGCCAAAATGAGGGATCAAGAGCCCGCCCGGGGGAGACTTAGCCCATCTTGTGGATCCAAGAATGCCCGGGACATCACTCCATCCTCCTCAATGGGTAAGGGATCTGTGTAGAGAATAGGGCTGATTGGGTGTTGTAGGGAAGTTGAACATGGGCTTTAAGTGGTACCAATAAGGCTGAGTTTTTGGAGCTTCTTGAATGGCCATAGAGAAGGCCGAGGGGAAGAGAAATAAGAGGGGAGGAAAGAACTAGAAAGTACTACATCTTCCCTCACCTTTTTTGCACAATCCTTGTTGGAGATTGAATGAGAAGTTGGCTGGCCTTATACCCTTCTTCCTCTTCTCCTTTTGTTGCTGAAAATGGGGCTGCAATCAGTGCTCCAAGAAGGAACACCTGCTGTTGGAATCAGTGCACCACCGATTGGGCTGCTGTTGGTGCACCTGCTGGAGGGAGGCCTTTTCTCCTTCTTCTTCTTCACTTGGAACACCACCAGGGGGCTGGAGAGGTTGCTGACTTGCTGATGAATACGTCCAAGCAAGGAGAAACTCTCTTGGCGCAGGGTAGAGGGAGGAGAGGCAGGGCTTCCGCAGGGTGATCAGCTTGTCCTGCACATGGCCAGCTGAGGGGGCTTTTATAGGGGCTGAGGGGCGCCATCTCCAGGAGGAGATAAGGCTGGAGGTTGTTGAGAGGAGATAAGGATAACTCAAGGGAGGTTGGGGATGATAAGGATAACCCATAGTTGGTTGTTGAGGATGATTATGCGTCAAGTAGAAAGAGAGGGAGAGAAGGGTGCGCACCATCTCCTCCTTTCAAGGAGGTGTGCGCACATGACAAGTGGAGAGAGGGCTGGTTCGACCAAGGCTTGGATGAGGATAATCTTGGTTAGTTGTTGGATTAGTTAGGATGAAGATAAACCAAGGGAGAGATAGGGATAAGCCATGGGAGGTGGTTGAGGGAAGTGGTTGAGTGGGACCCACTAGCCAAGGAAGGAGGAGGTGGGTGCGCCTCCCTCCCCTATTTTCTAGGGCTTCTTGCGCACATATCAGATGAGGGAGGATGGGATTCAGCCATGACAGGTTGGGTTAGCCCATCTTGGGTTAGGTTTAACCCTGGTTTAATCAAAGTGCTCCCGATCCAACGGCTAGCATTAATTCCGACCAAAACCAATTAAATAAATCTCAAATTGACTTCAAAAAAATTCCAGATCATGCCCTAATGGCCATTGATATTATGCTCTATCCTGATGTGTGGTTGATATCACTTGAATTGCAACGGATTTATTAATTTAGCTAGTTTCTCTGATCGGTGCGATCTCGGCCGTCGATAATGCCGAAAACTGTAATTGAATGCAATTGCCTTCTCCCATTGGCCAAATTTATTTGTCATGCATCAATATTCATGAGATCAAAGTTTTGGGTCATGAAAATTGAAATTTTCAGCCCATGGTTCGATCCAGAGCTAATCGGACCATTATGCCCCTGGTGCGAGAACATACGGCTTTCTGTCCAGATTTGCTCTTTCTTGCATATCTCTTCATCCGGGGGTCGGATTTTCGATCCGTTTTGAGCGTTGCCTAGATCTATCTAACCTTGACAATGTGGTAAAGTTAGAATTCCATGTTAGAGTCCCAATTTGTCCCAAAGTGTCAGGGGAAAAATGGTCATTTCGGCCTTCCGGTGTCCGTTTTTCATGTTTTGGTCACCGTTGCGAAGCTCTTGACCGGGGCTATGTAATGAACACATTATCTTGTCCATTTGTAGCATGTAAGGCCATGCCAAGGCATTTACAAAGCCTATTTACATCATCTATTCACAAATTTTTTGAATCTGGGTCAGATTTTCTGCACTGGCTTCGACATTGCTGAAACTTGTATCAAGCAAGCTAAGCGGAAAAATTTGATGCCAACAGTAGCCACCTCCACCATGGAAGCTAAATTTATTAGCTGTCATGAGGCATCTTCACATGCATTATGGTTGAGAAAATTCATCTTAGGGTTTACTATTATAGATTATATATCCAAACACTTGAAACTTCATTGTGATACTTTCTTCGTAGTGTTCTTCTCCAATTATAGTAGATCAATTGGTACTAATAAGTACATTGACATAAAGTACCTTTACATACAAGGAAAAATAAGCAATCATCTTGTATCAATTAGTTTTGTCAATGGTGCTGACATGATTGTTTATTCCATGACTAAGGCTCTTGCACCTAAGGTCTTTTCAAGACATGAAGAAGCATAGGTTCTTATTTGGGATTAGTGAATGGTATAAATGATACATTAAAGATCTTTGTATTGATGATTATTGTGTTTTCATTACTTCTCAATACAATTTCTTTCAAATTCACTAAAATTTTATGTACTTACTCTTCAATACCCCCCCCCATCATCGAATATTCATGAGGTTTTTTTTCAGATTTTGCACGTGCTATACATGTTCATTTTATTTCTTCAAGTAAAGTTAGTCGCATAGCAATGCTTATGAAATGAAAAAAAAATTGTCTGTATGACATTAAAATAGGACATTATAAGTACTCAAATTAAAATTTTAGTTAAGTGAATTTGTTGATGATATGGTGTATGGAAGGAAATATGTTAATAATTATGTACAACCATCATGACCTATATTAACAAATTTTCTTAACCTAGGCATAAAAGATGAATTGTAGATAAGCTAATGGGCATGTTTTCAAATGCATGAGCTTATGAAATTTGTTTTCAAAAATTATAATCCAAAGGTTGTTTTGAAAAATATGTATTATTTTTATAGGCCAAGTGAGAGAATGTTAAAATCATCCCGTAAGATGGCCTAATAAAACAAAGTCTTTGGTATTATTCTTAAGGAGCTCATTAGCGTTAAAGAGAATATATTTACAATTCTTATATTTTATAGGTACTTGAGCCACTGGGCTTACTCTATAAATATGACGTTGAGTTTTGGTCTCTCTCAATACTCACAGAAATGGATTACGAGTTCTCTATCAACTGAGGTTGAATGGGAAGACATGAGGAGGGAAGACCTTGTACTTGCTCAGCTTGATGTGATTGAGAGGTCATCTCGTACAATTTATTTTTAATAAATTCAGGTATGCTTCCATAAATCCAACACATATTTTATGCGACTATATTGTATCACATCGACATTCACAAAAATAGTTCTATAACATTGTTTTTCATAAACATGATATAATTTCTATGAAGTATCTGACTACATTACTAACTTAGGTTACATTGACTTAACTATTATCACCCACATATTGTAGGTTTTATATTCATATGCTTGTCGTAATTTTTATTGGACTTCTTGCAAGATAAAATATCCAAAATATTGCCATAACATGGATTAATATATAAAAGATTGTGCATTAAACTAAATAAGATTACATTAGAATTTAACAATTGCTGAGTTAGGTTAACTTTAATTCTCATTTACTGAATGCTGCTTGGTGGTAGTTTCCTAGGGTGTATTGGGTGTTTGGGTTATGTAATAGATCTAAATCATTAAAATTTCTAACATCACATAATCCCATTCAACCATACCTAAATTTCTTTTGACTTATAAATTGTAAAGATTGAATTTAACGTTTTAAAGTGAGACATAGACTCATATATGATATTCTCTTTCATCTTTTGAAGCCAACAATAGATAAATTTTAATTGATTATTAAAAAGTGAAAATTGTCAAAAATAATTTTTTCCTACTATAATCTGAACCAAAAGCACCATAAGATGATAGGAAGATTTCAATAAAAGTGTAAATGTTATGCCAAACATCAAGTTATGCTGTGCGTTGTTTGGTTAAAATAACAAAAATAATATCATATTAATTTTATATTGAAATTTGAAAACAATAGCATATCAATAACATACTTGGTACTGATGGACACCGTATTACAATTCACATATTGTTTGTATTGAAGATTTCAAAATTGATATTGATATTCAAACACTTTAAGATGATTTATTATCAATATCAATGTCAAAAAATAATTGTAACAGAGATACTTGGTATTGTTACCAAACAACACATTATGTTTTGGTAGTTATAGTCTGGAACACTATAAAATTTGACCATTGTATATAAAAACAAAATAAGTTGAATATCTTGAAGATGCATTGATAGGTGATATATTTTCAATGACTTATAAAAGCTATCGCAAATGCATATCTCAGAGCACCCTTGATATCCGAAGTTTCAAAACTTTTATTAAAAGTTCATGATGATTGAAACCAGAATATTTTAATTGGTGATGACATAAAGAAGTCATTGTCATTGCTTGTTCATTTGCGAAGACTTTCTTATTGCCATCGCAACTACTTTTATTGAAGATGATTTTTTCTCACAATGCTAAATAACAAAAGTTTTAGTAGTGAACATAATTTTTATGCCCACCTCCAAAGTTCCCTGTACTTCAAATTGCATACCCACTTAATAGAGATTTAAAGATTTCTTTAGAGTGCGAGATCCAAGTTCCTATGGAGAGGCAAAACATTTGAATTCTTTAAACACTTATTTAATTTTATCATGTGATAATTTAAATTAAAGATGTTTAGATGTCAATTTGACATATAGGTTATTATATAATTCTTTAATAAATATTATATCAAAACAAAAGTAAGAATATGTAAAATAAACAATTACCATACTTGATGAGAAAATAATATCTTATGTCTTGTTTGATTAGAAAAGAGAAAATGACATTATATCATTTTTGATATTGATATTTACAAATGATGAAGTATCAATATCAAAATTAATACATATGTGACCACTTATATTATATATTATGTTTTGTTTGTGATAAGAGTTTCAATATATATGTTGTTAGCCACACACCTACTCATGACTTATATCAATATCAATTTTAAATTTGATAACACGAAGGGGTTGAATACAATAACCAAACTGGCCTTACAAGGTGTAGATCCATCTACCAAAGAAATGTAAAAAACAAGATGGGAAAAGGTCTTGCCTCGTTGTTCTCTAAAAGGTTTTTGTCTTTAAACATATTTTAGTCTTTTTTTATCACGACTGGCATTAGGGGCGCAATCAAGCCGAGCCGAGCCGAGCAGGGCTCTTCTCGAGCTCAGCTCGATCGATTATTTAACTGTTCGAACTCGGCTCGATACTCGACGAGCTTTCAAAGATATTGTTCAAACTCGGCTCGATTTAAGCTCGTCGAGTTCGAGCTCGGCTCGTCGAGCCGCTCGTTTATGTTAACGAGCCTACTAAGCTCGAATTCGAATAAAAAATGTACTTGAACTCGAAACAAAGTCATATTCGAACTCGTTTTGGAGCTCGAGATTGAGCTCGTTTACTTAAAACTCGAGTTCAAGCTCAAACTCGATTTAAAATGTTTTAAAATATACTAAAATACCTGATAAAATCTAAAAAATATATTGAATGTCAGAACTTTAAAATGACTAGAAATAATCTTTAAACACAAATGTGACAAGTGTAAAAGTTAAAATCATTCTAAAATATAAAATAAACATTCAATTAATTTACAACCTTTTATGGCTAAAGATCTGTCCGTCTTGTCATCATCGGAGGTTGGATTCTCCATGTCATCTTCATCTTTTCAAGATCATAGAAGTTTGATTCTCTACTGACATGTTCCACTTCTTTGATCTGATCTGACCAATTTTTGCTGCAGCTTCAATTTACTTGAAATGAATGTCTGGATCTTTCATTGTACACATGGAAGACTATCATTAGTAGAGTAGAGACATCTACTAAAATCTAGAAATGAGTAATTTGTATCATCCAGAAGATTAAAGAAATACCTAGAGCTTAAGTAGGATCCAAATAAGAAATATAGACCCTCGACTGGAACTGTTAAAAGAGTTTTATGTAGAAATCAACACCTAGCTATTCAGAATATTATTTTGCCATCTGTAGCCTGTAGGAAAAAATGTAAGTTAAAATTAACATGTCCATCCAACCTTAAAGGATGGAAATGATGCAGCACACCAATCCACCCTCATGTTTAGATATAAGTGACTACTTGCAAAGACATCACTGCAGAATTTTAATGGGTAAGAAAAGCTGATTAATTAAAACATTTGATTTTTTTGCCATTCAAAATAACACTATTAAAAATAGTTACCTTGACACTGAAGTGGGAAAATGACTTTTTGCAATAAAATCGGTGAAAATGAACTTGACCAATCACCAGGGCAGCTTGGGGTCTAGGATGGTCAACTACAAAAATGCCAAATACACTAAGCACACATGCATTAACATATGCAAAATGAAGTCATCCAAATGAGCAAGTCTAAATATATGTATATATATATATATTCAAACAGGGATCGAAACATCAATGAATCCATAGAAGAAGCACACCAAAACTTGAACTCAATACCCAAAATATGAAACTGAAAATAGAAGTGTCAAAGGCAAAAATTGGAACCAAACTTAAAAGAAAGATCAAATCCGTGCAATCTGGAGTTCAGCAAGTCCAATATGTGGGGTCATGACTCTTTATAGTGTAGCAAGTCCAACCTTTTCCTTTTCTATTTTCTCTTTGAAAGTGAACTGCAAGACAAACTATAATTCATTTATGTTAAAATGGAAGAAGCAATGAATAAGAAAGAACAAACAGCTAGAAGTAGAAGGGTTGTCAAGAATATACAAAACAACTACCCAAAGAAACTTTACCATGTTTTTCAGAACCTAATAAAGTTAAGACAACATACAACCTCAACAACATGTTTGACATAAACCTTCAAAGTACAAATTAAAATACTTTCACATCTTGTCTTAAAATACATAACATCATATCAAATTAAACATGACAAGCATTGTCCATCCCATCTTTCAATCAGCATATGCCCCATCCTTGAATCAACCTACATAACAATTTAAAATGCATTAGAACACGATGATTTGATTAAAAAAATGACTAAAAATAAGGATTTCTTCTTACAGTTACAACAAACATAATGTTGAACAGTACGTCATGGAAGAGCAATCTCATTAACCAGTTCTGTAGTCTAGACAAAAACACAAATCATGAGAATTATATAATAAAATAACATAATACACACATTTTATGTAAAAATAATTACCTTTGCCTTTCTTTTGATTCCGTAAATGTTACGGAACCAATCTTCTCCACACATTAAAACTTGAACTGTTTCTACTCCTAAAGTAGAACGATATGTGTCAATCACTCTTCCACCAGTGCTAAATGTGGATTCAGATGCAACTGTCATTATGGGGATCACCAAAACATCACATGCCATCTTTGATAAAATCCTAAATTTTAAATTGTTGGCTTTCCACCATTCTAATGAATCAAACTGTCCACTTGCTCCTTCTTCACAAATAAAAACACCTTCTTGCAAATAAATATCAAGTTCAGACTTCATGTTCTCAATTGTGTCAACATTTCTAATATATTGATCAAATTTTTGTCTTCCACTTAGGCACCTTCCTCTCCCAAAACTAGAAGTGCTACCAGAACCACTACTTACAACAATATCAAAGTCACCATCTGCACCTTTATCAACATTGGCACTTGTATAAGCTTCGACATATTCTTTATACATTGTACATAGATTTTCATGCACAGAAGAGATATGTCTAAAAGCTACATCCTCGGGATATATAGAACGAAAACAAAATTCAATCAACTTCATTTTATTCCTTGGATCCAATACAAAGAAGAATAGATATTAACAAATTACATTCACCCCAATATTTGTCAAATTTTACTTTCATCCTTTGTGCCATGTCTTGTATAAAATCAGATCCATACACACTTCTTTCATCTATCAACTCCTTAATACTCACTAACTCTGGAAAAAATAGGTTTGATATTGGATATTCAGAACCTAAATTTAAAAATAAGAAATAGTAAGAAACAAATTAGAAAACCAAATAAAAAGATTATAAATCAGTTATGCAACAATTAAAAATCTTTACCTGAAATTATATTAGTGACTTCATTGAATGCCGCTAGAAAAGAGCATACTTCCTCAACTCTGTCCCAATCTTCTTCAGAAGGTAAATAAACATAAGCTTGATCTCTTTCTTGATATCGCGGAAATACATTTCTAAATTCTAAGGCACAAGCTAACATATTGTATGTTGAATTCCATCTTGTACAACAATCTAAGATTAACCTTTTTGATGGAAGTTGTAATTGTTTGCCAATTTCACTAAATATATTCAGACGTTGTGTAGAAGCAGAAATATGCTTTACACTATCTCTAACATTTCCAATCACATATTGGATTTCAGAAAGTCCATCTTGTACTAAAATATTTAAAATATGAGCACAGCAACGTACATGAAATAATGCTCCATTAAAAATCAGTTTTCTTTGAAATTTAATGATGTCCTTCAACATCCTTACAGCTGTATCATTATAAGATGCATTATCCACTGTTATAGTTGCCAGCCTTTTCTCAATACCCCATTCTTCTAAGCATTTATAAAGAGCATCATGAATGGCTACACCGGAATGAGGAGGGGGTACAGAAACAAAATTCAGCACTCTCTTTTGTAATTTCCAATTGTTTACAAAATGACAAGTTATAACCATGTATTGCACCTTTTGACCAGATTTCCACAAATCAGTAGTAATACTAACATTATTCACAGCTCTAAGCATGACTTTCAATCTTTTTTTCTCAAGATCATAACTAGAAAAACAATCATTCTTTACTGTAGTTCTGCTGATCTTTTCAAAGAGAGGACTTGCATGCTTCATCAATACATTGAATAAATCATATTCAACAAAATTGAAAGACAACTCATGCACCATGATCATATGAGAAAGAACTTCTCTAATCTTACTATGATCATATTTCCAAGTATGGGCCTTTGGAATAGTACTTGCACTTTCAGAATCAGGATTAGAGTGCTCCAACTTGATGTGTTTTTTCCCTTTACTTAATTGATGACGTGGACAAGTATCCAAATATCTTTTATATTGGGTGGTGGTACCGGTTGCACTCTTGCTAAGTTTGGTTTTACAAAAGTTACATTGCACTTTTTCATTTTCATCCGGAAGTTTTATGAGAGTAAAATTCTGCCAAACATCTGATGTTTTCTTTCTTTTTCTCTTTGTATAAGGATTGTTCTCTTCTTCAACATCCTTATCGACAACCACAATCTCCTCATTTCTCTCATTTACCCCTTCCCCACTTTGTTCCATAAGTGTATTTGAAGAAGATGCAACACTAGATGGCACTACTTCTGCAGATGCAATGTTGTTTTCTTAGAGCTCGTCTTCTAAGAAATTATAAAACATACTTGACATAAAAATTTAAAATATGACAAAATAAATGTAAGAACAATATTATTAACAAAATTGTTATATGAACTCTAAAAACAAAAATAGTATACCACACTAGAAGAGGTCTTGAGAATCTGATAACCTTAAACTTGATTGGCGATGCAAAAATAATGATGTCAGTGTGACCTACAAAAATAGAAAATAGATGACACAACCAAATCAAAATTATCAAGATAAAAGTAAATTTATATGCCATTATCCTTATATCATCCAATCATGTTGAAATTTATGTAACTATACAGAAACGTCATGGAATAGATCTAAAATTTCAAATTTCAGATCAAGATAAATTTTTTTCTCGAGGATGGATGTAGGGGGGGAATGGGAACAAACACAAAAATGTTTGGGGGCAGACCGTTGATAGATGACCTTGCTGTTGAGCCAAGGGGCGAGAGTTGCTGGATGCAGCCTATAGTGAGTCGAGGGGCGATAGTTGGGTCTACCTGTGAGATAGGGCGAGAGAGGTAGAGAAGTCGAGAAGGGAAAAATAGCTCGCCGATCAAGCCACAATAAAGAAGGAGATGGTGTTGAGTAGGTTATGCCACTGTAGATCCGGCCGTCCAGACGTTCATGCTGCATAGTATCCAGATCCGGTGTGCTGCCGCAAACTGCAACAAATAGTGATGTTAAATAATCTCGCCGACGCAACTGTAGAGGGGACCAAAGCTAGAACGGGAGGTGCAGACGACCAAAGCCTAGAGGGCAGAGGGACAGACCGAGACGGAGGGAGCCTACGGTTGCGGGTCGACATCCTACTGTGCCTCACGCTGCGGACGTCGGGGGAGACGAAGAATCAGATGCCAACGGAGCTTGCTGATCTGACGATTTGCTGTCTTGGTTGCGAGATTGCAGATTAGGGAAGTTGCTGCCTGCCCGATGCCAGATGAGTGCTGCCGCCGTGCTGCCGTGCTGGTCACCGCCGTGCTGATCGCGAGAGAAAAAGGAAAGGGGCCCCAACTTCCACGGCGCGGACAAGCTAGGGTTTAAAAAGCTCACTATGTTAGGCCTTGGGCAGGTGCTGGGAGCTGTCGCGCTGACATGATGACATTATTTTTGTAGGGTCATTAACGGACAAACTCAATTATACAATTGTTACGTTATTTAATTTTAATATTTAAATCTTATCAACTATTTAATTTTGAAACATATAAAAATGTAATTTTACATAATGTTAAAAATAAACATATCTTATAAATATAATTTGTTTATAACTTAATTATTTAAAAAATAGTTAATTGAATATTTAATCGAGTACTTAATCGAATATTTAATCGAGTAGTTAATCAAATATTTTATCGAGCTACTCGCGAACTTAACGAGCCGAGCAGACCTCTGTTCAGACTCGGCTCGTTTATATGTCGAGCTTTTTTTTTGTTCAGACTTGTTTATTTAACTTAATAAACAATTCAAGCCGAGCTTTTAACGAGTCGAGTATCAAACTACTTTTCGAGCGTATTGGTTCGCTTGCACCCCTAACTGGCATAGTAGCCAACTGTGCGTGCAGCACAGGACGCGGTTGGATGATCGAGCCACCTCCCCCCCCCCCATGGGGAGTTCGAGCAGGCGCTCGAACTCGGGAGACCTGCCCCCCCGGTGGACAGGCTGTACCAACCGACCTAAGGTCGGTCGGTTTAAACATATTTTAGTCATAAATGCCAAATATTTTTAAGTTATATTTTTAAATAATCCCAAAACATACGGAAAGGGTATGCTTTAAGAAGATTTTCTCTACAATTATTGATGTCGTTTTCCAAAAAAATCAGTTATATTCTAATAAGGAGACATTGTTAGAAAATTACGAGAAAGTTCAAATAAAATAATAAGTACTTTTTATAAGTAGTTCGTACATGTTAAAAATTGCAAAAGCGCCCACATCCATCTTGTTCATAGAAAAAGACAAAAAAAATTATTTCTACAAATACATAATATTAATTAGTGCAAAAATACATATACCATGAAACAATGTTTATTTTACCTAATTATAATTTTTTATCTTTAGCACAACGGCAAGTCTCTTATCTCTCATTATTTTTCGCATTCTCAGAAATCTTTTACTTCATATACTCTTCGAAGACTAATACCTTTCTTTGTCATTAAGCTCTATGCAAACCAATCACCACTGACCTCACCACCCGCAAGAGGTGCTTGACTACATGCTTCTCTTATCCATTTGCACTTTCATAATTTGTTGGTTATTGACACAATGATTACGCAATAAGTGACCGCCCACGACGGTAGAGTGGTTCGTGTCAAGTTCAAACGGGGGAGAAGCCACCCGCTCGGGCGGTGGTGTCCACTTTGCCACAGTGGTAGGGTCACCTTCAAACTTACCTCCTTGTGAGCACCAATAAATTGTCACCTTCATGTTAGATGAAACTCTTGTTAGTTACCTTGCCCTTGGATTTGCCAATGCATAACAAATTTGAGTTTTTGTTACAAAGTTATATTTTTGTAATAAGACTTGTTAAAAGAGGTGCTAGATAATCATTAAGAATTTATATTGCTTAAAAAAAATTCTTACATAAAAATATATAATTTTTTTTGGTTATCAAATCTTCTCAAACATAACAATTTTATGTCATTGACTAGTTTATACTTTTATTTTAATATATTTTTATCATGAAAATATATAAAATGTAATATGCAACTAAACACTCCATAATCCTCTTTTGATGAGGTGTAATACCAGAGAAAGACTTGTTATATGTAAATAAATACTTTCTATATTTACTTTTACTCCAAAGATAACAAATGCCGATAAATTTTTAAAATATGTTTTTTTTCTATAGATTTGTAGTAAACAAAATCGAATATAAAGATGTTTTGATAATTTCATATATAAGGACTCTTATGTAAACATTTAAGATTGGTACTGACTAAACGAAGCGATATCAGCATACCAATAATCATAATATATTTTAAAGTATATATCTAGACAATTTAAAAACTTAAACATCCTTGAATATTGTGCCATTTAAAAATAAGTCTACCAGCCGCTCTAAGGTGCAAATGAACCAACACAATTGACAAGTAAGTCGAAACTCCACTCAACTTGTTCATTATGTTAAATAAAAAATTTTGAGCAAAAAAAAACTTACTCATTAAACAAGTCGAGTCGGAATAGACTTTCGCTCAACTTAATAAACTAGTGAGTAGTTGATTAAATATTCGATTGAATATTTACTTAAAAAGTTAAGAGTATTAATAATTTAATTGTTACATAAATATATAAAAAAAATAAAAAAAATTGATTTGAGTTTGATTTAAAGTTAGAGTTCAAAAATAATTTTTGATTAATTTTGAATTTTATAAATGGATCCTTAATAAATTGGAACTTGAATATGAACTAAAGTTGAGTTGAATTGCTATTCAGTCTCCAACTCAGATTCGATTCAATTAAATAATAAATCAAATTTGAATAAGAGTTCTATGTACTTATAAAAATTTGCACTCAAAGTCGACCACACTAAAAAAAAAGAGTCAAACTTGAATATTATATTATCTGGTTCAACTATTTTTTTTTTGCAGCCCTACCGAACTCCTAAAGTGAGATATATTTTTTTATATTTTTGATATAAGCGACAGAAACTAGAATTTGATATCTAACTTAATATAAGAAGCGGGAGTAGCGATTTTTCGTCCTCTGTATCTGGTTTATTTTTTTGTCCAAATACGTTATGAATACATATAACTCTTTGTAGCCGTTCGATATGCAACATCCTAACCACAGACCATACGATCGGTCTTGGTTCCGTGTGATTGATGGATCTCATGCCCTCCCCTTCGCGACGAGCCCGATCAAGTCTGCCGGGCCAGCCCCGTCATCCCGCCTTCCTTGCGGCGATCACCCCTATGCCTTTGCTCTCGATCGACAACTTTCTCTCCCTCCCATCTGCGCCCCACCTCTATCGTCCCTCTTTGCTCTACGTCTCCGCAGTGCATTGCCTTGCCAACTTCGTCGGATCGCCGCGACATCATTGCCGTGATTTTCCTGTTTTCCTTCTTCATCTTGTGCGCTCACGCACAGTTTCCGCGGTGCTCGTCTTCGTTTGGTCCCCGTTCTTGTCAGGATTGCAATCCGGTTCAACCTTTTTGTGAATCGCTCCGTTTGAGATGTGCAGGCATTGCCGTGCGTGTGAAAGCTCCGGCTAATCTGTGGTTGCGTGTTTTTTTTCTATTTGTTTGATCAGTTATGACCAGAACTGGAAAAGGATTGAGGACTACGTCGACACGAAGACTGTTGTCCAGGTGCTTCCTTCTGTTCCCGATTCGTAGATCTAGGTCACGGTTCGCCTTTATCTCGCCTCGCTTCGAACAAACATGTTTCAACTTGAATTCAATGTTTTGGTAATTTAGAAATTGGAAATTGTGGGAGAAATAATCACATTCGATTAGTTGACCCTATGATGTCTTGAGTCTTTCTTTAACCATGGTTTTGCATAATATCAACACGGTATTAATTCTTCTATTACTTTGAATATAAAAAAAAATGAAGTATAGTATGTCTGTTGTTGCGGTGCATCAAATATGGTGACCATGTGAAAGGCACGATTCTCAATCACATGCTTCCCTCGGGGTAAAATTCCAATCATTTTGAGACACTTTAATTTGAAGGTCACGCGCACCTACCAATTGCAAACCGTTGTTTGCAGTTCAATTCTTGTGCATCGTCTTGATCACCAGAATCACCATGGCGCATAGCAAACCTTTGTATATGCAAAGCTACGGGGTTAAGAAATAATTGAGGGTGTGGAGGTAGTTTTGTTAGATTGAGCTGGGAGAAAGTGGATTGGGTGTCTTTTAGCTGCGTTGTTCACGTGGGAGGAGTGCAAAGGAGTTCGGCCGAGTTGGTTAAGTAGCGTGTTACAACTTAGTATATTTATCTTTACCCTAGCTTAAGCTCAAGTCTGGATAAGCAAACTGGCCTGCTTTCGAGTTCAACTTAATAAGCAGCTCATTATATTTAATCTTGACTCAAGTTACTCATTTACTAATCAAGTTCATATTGAGGTTGAACTCTATTACGAACTCGACTGAAATTTGAGTTGAAGCTTGAATTCAAAGTCGATATATGCTTATCTATTAAGCTCGAACCAAACTTGATCAAAACTCTTAATAAAACTCAAATTTGAACTTATTTATAAAATTTTAAACTCAAACTAAATTTGATCTTAACTTATTTAAATAGATCAAGTTATGAGATTTTGGGCCTGCAACACTGTGCATGAATGTAAAAAAAAATGTAACTTTCTATTTTTATTTATTAGAGAGAAACTAATAAATAGAGAGAAAACTAATAAAACGGTAACTTTTTATTATTCTCTATTTTAAATAGAAAAAAACTATTTTTGGACTGTACAAACCATATTTGGACTATTTCTAATGGCCCAGAAATGCCTATGGATTTCCAACCGTTGTGTCATCGTGAGGCACAGGACTCGGTGGAGATGCACTTCCCTTGAAAAAGGGCTTTGCACAAAAATGTTTAAGATTTGATGCCTTTGTTATGGTAGTTGGTCTGACAGCTCTGATTAAACTAGGAATCTACATAGTTCTAAAATGTTCGACTCAATGCATGAGAGGGACATTGTGCTATGGAACATAATGATAAGGGTGTATGCTCAAATGGGCTCAAATGGGGTTCGAAGAAGGAGATTTTCTGCTCCAGGATATGTTCTTCTTTTTAACATTACTTGTTAATGAATGGTGGTTCCTGTCATGATCAAAATATATGTTTTTATTGATAATATTTTTTTAGAAAAATTATTCGTCCATCATGATATTCTTATCACTGATTCAACATATTTTAATTACTCTTTAGTTATATTGGAGTAGAAATATATATATAGTCTCAAATATATGCTTATATATATATAGAAATAGAATTTGACTAGGTCCTCAGCATGTCCAATATATAAATACATATATATACTAAAAATTTGAAAACGTGCCATTCTCAAGGTAAAAAGATGGTAATTAGAAGAAGAGAAGCTCATCCTGTTAATCCGTATGACCCTTTGCAGATTATATGAAGGAACATATGTAAATATCTTTTTCTTCTCCAACGTACCTCCTGGCTCCTTCACGCCCACAACAAGTTTTGCATATCTTTAGGCAATTGGTTCTAGGTATTTGTATGCATAAACTTCCAAGATTTATATATTTACTTCTTGGCATTTTGAGCTTTGCATGCATTGTTCCACATCCATGTTCTTATAATTGCTGATAATGTCGGGTCATTTGCTTGTGCTATGTTTCAGACATCATTTTGGGTTAGTCATGACTAAATAAATTGAAGATTTATACACGGCCTTCATATTATTCCCCCTTTTTATGTTTTGTGTTACGCAGATTGTTGTCTGTTACTTCTTATTTAATGTCTATTTGAAAATTGCTCTTCGGATTAACATGCAATACTTCTTTCGCTTTAAAATCCAAGCTTCCTAAGCCATTCATGCATTTTCACTCTATTTAACATATCCTACTTTTACTTCGTTTTTCAGGCAGGACTTTCCGGTGCCTACACAATAAAGAAATTGTACTTTGGGAGGTGTGTTTGCAATATTCATTCTCTATCATATAATTATGTCTTAAGTACTCTCTTTCATGATGATTGTGCAAGAATATAGTCCCTGTGGATTTTGGAATTTTAGATTGTATTTTATATCTGATAGTTTTGAAAAAGAAATAAGACACAACATACATACAGCAAGGAATCAGAATTGTAATCTATAAGTGGTGAAAAGTTTTGAAATTTCAAGTTTCAAATTTCAAATATGAGAATTTTGAACTTGAGATTTCTTAAAGTTTCGTTTGTATGCATTCACTATGATATTTGGATATTTTTAATCCCAAGTTCTGATTTTCAGGTTTGTAGATCTGATTTTATTTTCAAGTTTTGGGTTTGAAATTTTCAAAATTGTAATTCGTTAAATTTGGGTTAAAGGGGCTTTGAGTTTGATGTTTTGTTATTTTAATTCTTTTTTCAAGTTTTATAGTTTTGATACTGGAATTTGGTTTCAGATTGATTTAGGAACCTTCAGATTTGAAATTTTAGTTTGGAATTTCAGATTTAGAACCTTCGAATTTTTGAATGTTTACTTTAGGATTTCAGAGTTGAACTTTATATTTGATACTTTTTGGACCATCAAATTTTCATACTTTCGAAATCTTCAGAATTTTTAGACTTTCAAATTAATTCATCGGATTCGATTGATTTTTTTAGTCTTTAGAATCTTTGATTTTGGAAGATTTGCAAAATATCCTATAGAAGTCGTACACATGGCAAGTTGGACAAGTCCATTAAGTAATACATGGACAAACATTTTTATCTTTATTCATTTGAGCTTGATTTAATCCAACAAGGTATCATGTCTAGAGCTTCTTTTTGCATGGGATATTGGTGATCATATGCAATAATCACCCATCTTTAATTTGCCCTGTTCTCTTCTTATTAATGGTTTTGCTTTCTTTCCTGGTAAAAGGAAAAAAAATGAAATGTTAAAAACATTGGGAATACTACAAGTGGTAAAAATTAATACTGGTAGAAAAACAGAAGACATTGGTTGTGGAGGAAGGATGAAAATTTATAGGTCAAATAGATTTATAGGAACCTTAGTATGGGGGGGAGTTCAATTGGATTGAGCTAATAAAGTTTGGACAAATGCTTACCCTTTCTTTGAAGGTGAGCATGGTCACAATTCATTAATAAACAGTTAAAAAGAAATTTGACGTTAACAGTAACAGCCCATGATCTTCTTCTCTTTCCTTCATTTGGATTCCTTGGCTTCAACTGCCATTTTGGTATATGAGGATCATCAATGTGATCAAAGATCTGATGGTTGTTTTAATCACATGATCCTGATTTTCTTGGTGCAAGAATTATTGTGCAAATGAGATGTCTTTGATCAAATTAGGCTTGGTCCTTAATTAACATTTGGCCCAAGTAACTAAAAATTTGAGAGCTTGCAAATAATTTTTAGAATTGGGCTTACTTTTATATTAATTCTTACTCCAATAACCATAATATGTGATATTGTGCAAGTGGGCTTCAAAATTAATCAAATCGGGCCCAATAAGGGGCTAACTCCGGGCTAATTATCCAATTAATTTCTCTCGGCTTCTCATTCATTTAAACAAAATTCACTCTTTGTCCTACTAGGATTTGGAATGGTGGAGCAACCCACATTATGTTTGACTAGGATCCGGCCTTAGTTAAGGATACAAATCCTATTTGAACCCTTCCATAGGCCATATGATCTTGTCCTTTGCTAATTTCAGTGCAAGATCGGACTGTGGTCTTCTCTTCCTCTTCTCTTTTCTCTCTTTCTATCTTGGCATCCCCTCTTGCTAGCAGACCTATTGGACCTTGTTGTTTGTTACCCCAGGCTTCTAATTGTCTATTAGTTGGACTTAGATTTTAAAAAGATACATCCTCTTGCTATTTGGAGTAACCTGCGGATCTACCAGGTTTTCTTTTTCTCTCTGTTTTATTTTTTATCAATTGCATTCAGATTGTGTCCAAATAGTCTCTTTCATGATAATTGGCTGGGTATCTGAGGACCCAACATATTTTATTCCCCTCTTCTTTTGCGTCTAGCTGATCATTCATTTCATTGGAATTAAGAGAAGCCAAGATGTTCTTGAATCTGACAAGTTTCAGATTGTCTAACTTTTAGCTTCCTAGGTATTTCTTGTCTGCATAAATAGTCTTCTGACTGTTCCTTCTTCATCGGCTGTAGTAGAATTAATTTTATGTCTATTTGCATTTTTTTATTCATCTTTGATATCTGTCCTCGGCATGCTTGCAAGATATGAGAGATTCCTCTTCTTTTGAGATTTTATCAATCATATTCTGACTGTATCAAATCTTGGTATCCTTGTAAGTCTTGGTTTTATAGGCTCTGTGTAGCATACACAATTCCATTGCTTCTTTTATTTTCCTTGGGTTAGACTTTTTTGATTTCTGGTCATCCCCTTGAGTGCATGTCAATCTTTCCTGTTGACTTGACATACTTTGGATCTGCAGGACTTTGATTCTTTACATATCCAATGATTGTTCTTATATGCACTTGTGTTGGTCTCATTGACCTCGAGACTACCCATATGCAGCGTAATTGTTGGATTTGATAGGTTTTGAGGCCTATCAAATTTGCCTGAGACCCCCATTGAAATGTTCTTTTTTGGAGGGGGGGTTGGTTTAAGGTCTCAATAAAGATTTGATGTGTTAGATAAACTTGAGCTTGGATCTTTGTTGGTCTAAGGTTATGGCTCTTCCTTCGTTTAGCATTTTTGGTTCATACTTTACCCAAACTTTGAATCCCATGTTAGATAGGATTTGAATGGAAGTAGTACTCACTCATTCCTTCCTTTACTTTTTCTTGTTTGATATTTGTGAACATTTTAGGTGCCAAAGACCTTGAACCAAACCAAACTGAACCGCACACCATACCATGGTATTTCTACCAGGAACGAGGTCAGTGACTCAGTATCAGCTAGGGCTGATCTGGACCAAAATCAGATTGGTCAGCTCAGCTAATCTGACAAAAGGAAAATTGATCCAGGATCAGTCCTTCCAAAATTGAAAAGAATAAAATGAAAAAAAATCGATCAGGATCCCCCATTCAGTGGTGGCCTGGATTATGTAAAATCACTACTATTTGGCAGTGCAAGGGCAGCTACACTGCTGGTCTTGTGTCTTCCCTATCCAAGTTATTAAATCATAGGCCATTGGTTCTCTGTGACCCGATATTGTAGATCGGACCAGATACAAAATGGACAGGGATGACATAGGGGCACCACTGTCGATCCGACCCCATTGGTGGAATCATACAATCCGAGGCTAATCGATAGCCTTGGAGCCCAACCTCGGTAGAAACTCCTTCCATGTGTTGGTCGGGAGGTCCCCAATCCTTATTCCCGATTGGCCAATCCCAATGCAATCAACTAATCCTACAAACCATGAATTGAACCAAAGACAATGTGACAATATATTTGTTCTTGTTTACTGTGTTTGTTTTATATTATGTTATATCAGGATATTGCTAACGATCTGATGCATGAAGTTGATGTATCTTGCTATTCATATCCAAGAAGTTTGGTTTAGCAAAACCTTTCAGAATTTTCATATTTCTAAACTTTCAATTTCTAAAAATTTCCAGATTATATAGACATTAGATTTACAAAAATTCAGTGTTCTTGTGTTTCTTACAATTTCCTGATTTGCTAATTTCTTGTGGGCAAAATTATTGGATATTTTTAGACCTTTATAAATTTTCAAATTTATGAGTTTTGTGTTTTCTTTCAGCCCTTAGATTTATGATTTTATCATACTCTCAATTATGAAAGGTTTATTCTTTCATATGATACAAACCAGTTTTCGAATAACATATATAAAAGTTATATTTGAAATTAGATATGTTTGAATAGAATTTTATGTCTATTAACAAGTGAAGATGTATTAAAGTGTCATATGTATTGATAGCTTTTAATTAAGGGTATGTATTTGTAAAAGTAAGGTTACGTGTAATGGTTACAAGTGAGTGAACACTCCTTGCTATAAGATAACTCTAAGCAAAATTGTCTGCAGCTAATCCTTTCTGTTATACCATGCATAATCCCAACAGGATGATGGTCTGACATAACTATAGGAAGATGGAAGCCCTTGAGAATATTAAAATCCTCCACCCACTGAGAAGAGATTAAAAATCTCAGGTTTGAATTTTTCAAAGGAGATGAATCAAATAAAATTGATGCCAGTAACAGAGATTTCAATGAGGCCTCACTAAATCACTCAATCATTAAGCAACCAAGTGGTACACTCCTGGTTCTGTCTCTCTTTAAGGTTTCGCACAATATTAAGATTCCCAATATGCACCATGCACAATTTAATCATAGTCAAGTAGCAGTTGGGCCAATTCTTTGAATTCTCCTGGTTTCTAATTTGTTTATTTTCAAAATATTTTTTAAAATTTCAAGTATGTGACGTTGTCTAAATTGGATGGTCATCTTAACATTAACTCGATTTTAGGAGTTTGGCCATCTTCCTCAGAAGTTCATTCATGCAGGGTATCTACAGTGTTCATGTTCGATCACATACTCTTTCATATGCTTAAATGTAGTTTATATTTAGATTTTTACATAACAATTGGGATTTTTGCATATCAGTCCTCACAATGGTTTCTATCCATTGGTGGTGTTTACAAAATAATACTGTTTCATGTGTCTATATGTGTTATTGTGTGTATCTCTGTATCTATGTGTTAGTTGTTTAACTTTAAACCCATTATTCGATTCAAAACCAAAGAAGTTCTATATTGTTCTTTTGAGTTTTTTAGTGAAATTTCTCTATCATGTTTCCACACATTTTTCAAATATTCGAGAAAACACAATGCTTTTATTTTCCAATGCTTCTAGAGTCATTCCTTTTAACTACGATGTACTTGGCCTTACCTTCTTTTATTTCTATTTTACCGATTTTGTTGTCCTAACCAATTCAATATAAGTGCGAGGGTGTATTGTAATTTTATTTGAACAACCCTTTAATAATGCCAATTTAACTTTATACATGTGTTTCAATCTTGACCTTTAGGTCTTGTGTCGTTCAACTTCATAAATTTCTTAGAAAATTAAGTCTTTGGGTAAGGGTGCAGTAGAGCATACGGGGAAAGCTGGTTGATGTGGAGATTTTCTGCCAATTTCATCACTTAAACTGGTCCATCATATTGTGGGAGCCAGAATCATGTTTTCGGAGGGGTTGGGGTTGTTTCTGTAGTTTACCGTACACACAAAAGAATCATACAAATATCCAGCTATATTGATTTAGAGAGACTACAATTTGGGACTTTAATTTCTATTTGCAAGTAAAACATATAGAAAGGTAGAAGAATTGCACATCACCAGCACCAACAGTCTTTCAACTTTGAAAAACTCCCAAATGAAAGAAGCAAAAGCAAACAAGAGCCCTTAAAGGGAACCATGGCAACTACAAGAAAGAGGAAAATATACTCCACACGCACAGTGACTCCCAGTCTCCCAAAACCTAGAAGACTCACAAGTTACAGGTTGTAATAACTCTACCTTCGGGCCACAGAAAAGGTAGTATTTAGTCTCAAGATGTAAATTTCTCATCAAATAAGACTTGATAGGAAGCCAGCATTTGTCAATCTACCATATATATAGTATGATTTTGAATGGGAACAAATGAGACCAAGTCACTTTCCACCAGCTTATCTCACAACCCCCCAGTCTCAACCTACTTGTTTATTTAACTGAAAAATCATTCCCTTTATTAGGATTTTGTTGCATCTTATCCACTAGAGCTTCCACTTACGTATGTCCTTGCAAAAGACCAATCAGATTGGCAAGGTTAGAAATTTATTCATTTGTCTTTTCTAAAAGATAGGCACCATTGATCCCAAATTAAATTCCCATCTCAATTAAAGATGACAATGCTTGCTTATTTTTAATTATGTTGATTAGTCTAAGGAACCATTATGCCAAAAGACACATGGCCCGTCCTGCACTCCTCCCAAAAGTGTCCTACCATCGTTTGTGGAAGAATTGAAAAGATCTCAGATATAAGGTATGTCTTTCCAAATTCTAGAAATCTAGCTATAGTAAGTAAATTTCTGAGAAGAGCATTATTAATGACATCAAGAGTTAGTAGGTCAACCTAAGTCTCAAGTGAGGCCATTTATACCAAGGGAGTGACAATTCTCCGTATGATTTTCAACACTATCCTGCAGCAGGTATTGTTCTAATGAATGTGAAGGTGGTCAAGATGCAAGTGGTGCTTGTGTGCCTTCTGTTAGTGTCAAGAGGAGGTTTACGAAAGATAATGTAACTCTTAGTGTTTTCTTTTTCAAAATTTTACCCAACGATTTAGGATTTTGTAAATGTTGAATTTTTTTTTCACTATAACAACAACTTTGATGTTCACAAGAGGGTTAATTGCACTTCCTTGTATAGATCTTCAGGTGAGGACATTTATAACAAAGAAGTGATGATTCTTCACATGATTTTTGGCAATCCACTGCAGCAAGTCTTGTTCTAATGAAGGCGAGATGCAAATGGTGTCGCTGCCTTCCCTCAATATGAAATAAGTTTATGTCAAAAATTGTAACCCTTTGTGTGTTTTTTTTCAAAACTTTGCGCAATGATTTAGGATTTTGTAAAAGTTGTCTATTTTTTTGACTATTACAACTTTGATATTCACAAAAGGGTTAATCGCATTTAATCATTTGATTATTTTAATCTTCTTGGCATAAGTTTTTATCATGAGGTTCTATGGGAACTTTGTTTGATTCTGAAAACATCATGATTTTTTTTTCAAATCCAATGACTTGCAAATAAAAATCTTGTTTTTTTAAAAAAAATTATTTATTTCGTTGAATGGTTTGTTTCTTTGCTCACGTTTGATAGATGCATCATAGATAGGTGTAATATTTTTAAAGATTTTTAGTAGTTTAATTTGTATGTTTTTACTTTTTTTATTCATTATTTATTTAAGTTTAATGAGTGATAGAATTCACTTTTAAGTTTTTAGATATAGTATTTTATAAATTTTGTGTGATTATTGGAAAGTCTGCTGTGTTTTGTTTGTTGAAGATTGTTTGTCTATAAAATTTTTTATTTATTTGAAGTAAAGTGATTCGTAAATTTTTTAATATAAAGTTGATGACATTTTATTTTATAGATGTATTATTATTTAAAAATAATTTTTAATCTATTCGGTACACGTGCGAAAGCACGTTATTTTAACTAGTAGAGAATGAAGAGGGAGTCGGATGGTTTTAATTCAAAATGTTAGAGAAAAATATTTTTGTCGGAAAAATTTGAAAGCGTACATCTAATGGCAATTTGAGCTTTTCAGATTGCAGGAACACGTTTTGAAACGTTAAAAATTTTTAGAGATCTTTTATGAGTTTTTGTTTTTATAAGGACATATAAGAATGCTTTATAGAAACGGATATTAAAAAAAATCTGTGGTGAATATAAATGTAAAAATGAATACAGTAAAGCCTTTGTAATGTATTCGTCGAGTGCAGAGACAAAATTGCTGATCGAGCTTTGCTCGAACGGCACCACTCCTGCTCCTGCAGCGTTCGCATCCCGGCGGTAACACTGCCGGGAAACCCCTAAGGGGTGTATCTGTTGGGATCGAGCTGGGGCTTGATCCACGTCTGCGCGCGGTGCTGTGCGCTCGCTGGCCGTTGGGCCATATGACCAAAAAAAAAAAGAGTACAGAGACAGAATTCCTTTGAAATCCGTTTTCACTTTTTAGATTATAGAAGTGGGTGTTTGTTACGATAGGCAGGGCACCATGTCAATATTATTGTTTTTGTATTGTATTTTTTTATACTCTAACAAAAGGAATCTTCGTTCTCAAGATAATGATAAGAGGATGGTCCTTATTTTCTGCTCCATTCTTCCGCCGCGTGAACGGGCTCCGGAAAGAGAAGGGCGATCGCGATCCCAACACCCAACTTCTTCTTTCGTCCAAGAGCCGAAAGGCCACCTTCAACAGTAGAGAGAGGAAACGAGAGTAAGCAGGTAGCAGCGGCCCGGGAAGATCTCAGACCTCTGCAATGGCGGCCCCGGCGAGGTACTGGATGGTCTCCCTCCCCGTCCATGGTTCCCACTCCCAGCTCTGGGCTCGCTTTCAGGAGGCCATCTCTAAGAACGCTTTCGATACTCCTCTCTACCGGGTGCTTTTCTCCACCCATTTCCTCCTGAATTGCCTTGCGCTTGCTCCGGTATTATCTTTCTTGAAATCTGATCAGATCGGTGGTTTTCCTCTGATCTATGCCTTGTTTACGCAGTTTAACACGCCAGATCTCCGGGTGGGCACGTTGGATTCTCTTCTCTCTCTAAGTGACGACCTCGCAAAGGTATCCTCTCTAGCCCCGAGTTCACATCAAGTGGTTGCCTGCTATTCTCTTTGCATATTGTTTGCGAACGGTATTGATTCTGACGGGAATCTGCTAGTCCAACAACTTCATAGAGAGCGTATCGCACAAAATCCGGCGCCAGATTGAAGAATTGGAGAGAATTTCTGGCATCGAGGGTGGTGCGCTGACTGTGGACGGGGTTCCTGTGGATACCTACTTGACAAGGTGATTGTGGCAATGTCCTAATGTGCTTTCCATCAATATTCTTTTGCGGGCTGTTTTCATTTTTGTGTTTTTTTTTTCTTTCCTATTCGGTTCCACAACACACTTGGATAGGTTTGTATGGGATGAAGCCAGGTATCCAACAATGTCACCTCTGAGGGAGATTGTTGACAGCGTTCATGGTCAAGTTGCCAAAATCGAGGACGATATGAAGGTACTACTTGATCTTTCCACAAAGAATTTGCCGCTTGAACATCTATAACCACCAGTATGCAGATCTTCTAGATTTATCAAAGTTTATGATAGTACATGTTTTCGCAGAATGATTTCATGTTCAGGGGGTAGGTTACATTCTTGATGCACGTTTTGTATGTATTGGAACTGGCAATCACTTTGCATATAGATAACTTTTATGATGTTAATAAGGTTCATTCCAGTCAGTTGGAAATTGGTAAAAGTTTAATGATATATTCATATAACATGTTTGTCTAGTATTATTAGCTTAGACTAGTTTTAAGTCAGTATATCGTTTAAACATTGTTAAATTGTTTTTCTAGAAGGTGGCAAGCCATGACTCCTTTTATTACTTAATCTAGCCACAAGATAATAATTACAAAGGGGAATGAAAGAGAAGAAGAAGGAAAGAAGGAGGCTTCTACCAAGGAGATAGTTGAGAGGGATAATCAATTACCACAAAAACTTCTTCCAACCAGAAAAAAAGAAATTAGGTAGGTGTAGGTCAGAACCAAGGATTGCCGGTCCGGGGTCACGATCGGGTCGCAACTTGGGTCAGGCCCATTATTTTAATATGTTTTTGAAAGAATTGAAAAAAATGCCAAAACATGTCCAAAAATTCAGAAAAAATTAGGAACATTATTTCAACAAATAATTCATCAATTTTATATCAATATGACATGATTTATATTTCTATAAAGAAAATGTACTCTTCCCATGTCATTTAAGTTGAGTACATTGTAAGGTACATATATACATGACGATTATACTCATCACTCCCTTGAGTAATCACCCTAAGACTAGATCCCAAAGAATCACATTAGCTATCATAACCATAGGTCGATTGGATCGATGTGTCAGATGAATTCGCATAATTTATTTCACCGTACATAGTCTTGAGATGAATTATATGCATAGTTGGAGGCATCGTGATATTGTCTTCCAGCTCCATAGGTACGGTGAGCTCCTCCACGTTGCGACTTTGTACTATGATCGGCGTCTTGGGTTGTATGGGTGTATTGCTCCTCGCTGATAAAGCGTAGAAGCGTAGAGATGTTGTAGGAGATATAGGAGGATCTGGGGTCCCTTGTATTTGTGAAGTGGTGGCGCCATAGATCATGGAATCGGTCGAATCGGATCGGAATTGGCCGATTCCAGAATCGGATCGTCCGATTTCGATCCAATTCCTACTTGAATGACCAATTCTGACCTGAATTTTGCCAAAATCAGTCGGAATCGGTCGAATCGGATCAGAATTAGAATCGAAATCAGAATTAGAATCCTGATTTTTTAAAAAATGATTAAGGTCGAATTGGCCAAAATCGGCTTGAATCGGACCAAATCGGTCCGAATCAGAATCAGAATCGATTTTTAAATTTTTTTTATAAAAAATCCTGATTTCGAATCGGTTTCTTTTCTTGAGAATCAGTCGGAATCGGATCAATCTGATCCGATTCGAATTGGATCGGTACTGACTGATTTTGATTTCAATTGCGATTCCGATTGTGATTCCGATTCCAAAATCCTTAGGTGGTGCCCTCATGTCAAGCTCCATCGTCGCTGCTACTATTTGATGAAGAATCTTAAGAAATTCGGTACTGCACTCAAATATTTGGCTCTGATGTGTCTTCTCAATCGGCTTCAACCATATCAACATCTGCAATGTCAAAAGGATTAGTCAGAACTTGTTTACCTTTTCTTCTACTTTGTGTACCTCGACTAGATCCTTCTCCAATCTTCTGTCGCTATGCTAGGAAGGGAGGAATCTAGAATTCTTTGACGAGAGGGACATCGTTGAGCACTCTTTCGGTTCATTCTTAGTCTTCCGAGTTGAACTTCGGTTCTCTCATCCTTTCTCGATCATTGACCCAAGCTTTCAACAAATTCTTCTCGTAAAATATTTGGTACAAGTTGATGTCATTTTCTTCAATTGTTGGCTTCTCGATCTGTTGTCCTGAAGTTTCTGATGTCCACATTTTTTGTTCCATCTAGTTCTACTTCATTCTCTCCAAATTCTTCAGCTTTAGTTTCATGTTGTAGTGATAATAAATGAGGTCTTCAAGTCTTCATGATGTCAACCGGTTCCTTTTCTTTGCGTGAATCAAGTTAAATGTAGACTAGTGTCTCTCACAACCTAAAGTAGAATTGGTTTGACTTAAGACCCTGATGGCTACATCCGCCAGGTCTTCATATCTTGGTGCTTTACGATGGTCAATCCACCAATCAGCTGTATAAATACAATGTGTTAAAAAATTATATCCTATAGTTTTGTTAAGTAACTAAGTCATGAAGAAGAATTCTATGTATTTGGACTTAGTAGCATCACACTTCGTTCCAGTCTACCTGTTCCTAAGTGAAATGACCACATTCTGTAATCGTACATCTTGTTGCAAGTAATAATAGACTGATCATTGTCACCGAACATCCGTCGGATGACGTACTTGATGTCATCTAACAGCTCGTTCGTTACTTTGAAATGTAGACTATAGCAATATCGTGGGTTGAAAAAATAACTTATCAAGGAAATAATATTAGTAATCAACTTATATGTATCTGAAATTTAAACAAAGTAAATGACTAAGGATTTATACTTGTTGCATGTATTGGCTGATGTAACGTACGTTCCCATCGATGATCAATGATACCCCACCAGTTGGCAAAGTCAGACACCGTCTTTGAGATATTTTCTTTCGCTCTTTCAATTGCATCATATAAGTATCTCATGTCTGCTTTTCTGTCTTCGTCAACTATCCTAAGTACCTTCACTACGGGTTGGATGATGTTTAAGGTTTTCTTTTCAACCTTCCAAAAATCCTCACTCTCTATTGTCTCTTCAACTTTTTTTTTTTCTCTTATCTAAAGGAGTACATCTAGCTATCCAAGAACCCCAACCTGGTGAGATTACCATTTGGGTTAGAGCTCTCCTATAAGTCAATATGCTTTTTAAGGAAATGTAGTGGCACGCGAAGCGGGTCGCACCGGGCTTTTGTAACTCTCGGCCCTTAGTATGCTCTCTCATAAACTTAATGATGAAGTTATGGTTATAAATAAAAGAGGAAATAAACTGGGCTAGCTTGACTACCCTATCTGTTTGAGGAATCTTGCATATATTCTCCAAAATCAAGTATAAAGAGTAGGCAGAACAAGGTGTCTAATATAACTTTCTTCTTTTCACGATTAGCATCTGTTCAGCCAATTTATACGTGGCCGCATCGTCTGTGACTACTTGGACTACTCAATCCTCTCCTATCTCGTCGATAACTCCATCGATCAACTCGTAAAGGTACTTGACATTTTTTACCTGTCTTGATGCGTCAACCGACTTTTAAAAGATTGTGCTAGCTTGACAATACAATAAGAAATTGATCATTGTCTTTCTAGTTATACTTGTTAAGAATGAGACACTGATGTAACCTCAAAAATCTCTCTTTTAAAGATTTGGTTTTGGAAATTCATGTTTCATTTGAATTTGAATTAGATTTGATTTGACCTTAGTATTGACTTTGTAAGAAAATAGATGGTATTCCATAAAAGTACTGACTAGGGTCCATAATATGTATAAAATTATATGTTGAGGTTGTTAGGTTCTTTGAAATTGATTTTGACCTCTCCCCGTCGGATTGTGCGAAGATCCGACGTTAATTACATTGAGATTACTCGAATACCCTTGATTATCGTCACAACAATCCATTGAAATAGAAAACATACATCCACAAAATAAACATTCACACATAGGAGAAAACAGCCCCATGAACAGATGGAAGGCAAGCACTTAATTTTTTTTGAATTTTGATTTGAATTGCATTTTGATTTAAGTTGAATTGAATTGATTTGAATTTTGTTTGAATTTGATTAATCTGAATTAATTGATTTTAAATTTGTTTTGGATGAATTTGTTTGGAGTTGATTAATTGATTTAAGTTTGTTTGTTTAGTTGAAATTTAACTTGGGTTTGATGTGTGAGTTTAATTTGATTTGAATTGCAACTGGGGGATTACTCTCTTTTTTTATGAATTTGACGTTTTCTGATGTAAGAATTAAGTTGTCTGGGTTTTCTTTCAGGTGACTTGTAAGTTTCAGGTTTATGTGAATTGATTTGGGGTTTGATTGTCTTGAATTTGTTTATGGATTGTTTATTAATTTACATTCAGTTTGTTTGTTTTAATCTTAATCTGTTTGGTTAAAGTTTGGTTAAATTTTATTTATGAGATTGGATTGTTTTAGGTTCTGGTTAGAATATGAGTTGTTTGAACTTAATTTGGTTTTATTTTATTTGACTTTTCTGTTTATTGATTTGATTGAGCTTGAAATTTGGTTGAATTTGAGTTATTTAAGGTTCATTTGGAAATTTGGTTTTCACTTGCAGATTCGGTTGAATTGTGATTTATCATTCAATCTTACCGAAGTTGAGTAGGGTCTGTTTTAATTAATGAATTGTGTTTTGGAAAAAATTTAGTTTAAACATGTTGGGGTTTCACAATTTTCAGTTTTAATTCTGATTTCAGAAATTTCACGCATTTGGTTTGCTGGTCCTCTCAAAACTCTTTTCTCAGATTTTTTTTATCAACCCCTGCTCCAGATTTCTCTACGTTCTCAGGTTCCTTGTTTTGAAAGTGAAGTTCAGATTTTTTTGTTTTGAATCTCCAAATTCCAGCTTGCAGATTCCTTTAGTTCAGATCTCCTACAGATTTCAGATTTCTTGCAGATTCTGCTGATTCCAAATTTTCAGATTTAGAGTTTCAGATTCACATACTTCGGCTTTTTTTCAGGTTTTGGTTGCAGGTTCATGAACTTCACAATTTTGATCTACAGATTTTGTTGGAAGGTTTCAATTTCAAATTCTGGATTTTACATTTTGCAGGCTCTGACTTCTGATTTTCATGTTTTTGTTCCAGGTTTCAGATTTGGGAGATCTTCAGATTTTAGACTACGAACTGCAGTTTCCCATATTTCAGATTTATAGATTTTGGACTTACAAATACTGGGTTTTTTTATTTCACATTGTCGGCTGCAGATTTATGAGCTTCAAGTTGTGTTTTCCAGTTTGTAAGCTTGATTTCAGATTTCTTTTAAATGACAGTTTTTTTATTTTTACAGTTTCGGATTTTTCGGACTGCAGGTCCTGATTTCAGATTTTGTTTATGAATTTAATTGAGTTTGTGATTTGTTTTGAGAGTGTTTTGATTTGGGGATTTGGTTGTATGAAGATTCAGATTTCAGATTTACAGGTTTTAGATTTTTAAAGTCTTTTACTGGTTTCAAAATTTTCAGACTTTATGTCAGTTTTTTTTTTGTTGTCTTGCCTTTCAGAAAATTTCATGCAGCAGTCCTCTCCTTGTAGCATAAACATGTGCACCGAACATAAGCTCTTTATTTGTTCTCTCAATATGAGACATGATTACAACTTGACCAGAAATCTGGTTCCCTGAGTCCTTGATGAACTTGACAATTCTTGGGCGGCATGTGATGGGGACATATTTTGGTAGTCTTTGGGTTTTTCTTTTATTTGTGTCCCTACGAGGACAAGTCTGTAAATATTAAAACTTAGAGGGCTTTCTTTCAATTAGTCATCTCCTCCCTCTTTAAAAGAGGACCCAATGTACATGTCGATCAAGTAATACAGTGGAATTTTTGGAGCTCCTCGGAGGTGTCTCTCCCGCGCAGGGGGGCTGTGGCCCCCATTCTTCCTCCCACCTCCGGCAGTGAGGCCGGTCATCTTCTTCACCTCCGGGAAGGTCCCCCGGTTTCCCTTCTATCCTCCGGAACCGGCGAGGTGCGCCGATCTTCTCCCCCTCCTCATCCTCCGGCCTCCGCGCCGTTCCCCTCCTTTTCCCTTCCCGGTTCGACAAGGTTGCGCCGGCATCGACCATCCTCTTCCTCCTTCTCCGGCTTCCTTCCTCAATGGCGGACAGTCTCCGTCAGTCCCCTGCCGATGGCGGCGACTCTCCCTCCCTTCGTGGTCGCAGACGTAGAGAGAAGAAGTGGAGAAGACAGAGAAGACGGAGCTGCGGGAGGAGAGGATCCGGCGATCCCCGGATCCCTTCCCCCCCTTGCGGCCTCCTCTCACGGTGACGGCGAGCTCCGCAGCCCCCTCTCCTGTCGGCCCCGGTTCCGCCTTCGCCTGATCGTGCCTCACCTTCCGTCGGCGCCATTGACGGCGTCAGATCTTCTCTCCCGACGGCCCCCCTGCTCCGCCTCCCTGCTCCGCCGCGTCCGCCTGCACCGATCAGACAGAGCCGAGGCGCCGGGGCCATCCGCCATCGCCGCTCCTGCTTCCTGGCCACCGCGCGGGCTCCGTCTGGACGACGAAGGCATCGCGAGCGCGGGCGGCCTTTTGTCGCGGCTTGCGAATTCGTGGGACGGCCACGATGCCGCCACGGCGGCACACGCGCGACGGCAGAGACGAGGCCACACGACCACCCGCGAGCCCTCGGAGACCGCCACGACTCCCCCCCCCTCGCGCCCGTGACCGCGTTCACGCGCGCAGTCGGCCGCGCGGTTCGGACCGGCCGGTCCAAGGCCCAGACCGGCTCCCAGACCGGTTCGACCGGTTCTGACCCGGTTCACCCCCGGTTCAGGCCGGTTCAAGGTGTTTTGAGCCGGTTCAGGGTGTTGTGGCCCCGGTTCGGTCCTGTCTTGAGCGGTTCGGGCCGGTTTAGGCCATTTTTGGGTTCGTTTAGGTCTG
This sequence comes from Cryptocoryne crispatula var. balansae, assembly GCA_036172225.1. Taxonomy (NCBI): domain Eukaryota; kingdom Viridiplantae; phylum Streptophyta; class Magnoliopsida; order Alismatales; family Araceae; genus Cryptocoryne; species Cryptocoryne crispatula. The sequence continues at coordinate 26,965,531 of CM069928.1, forward strand.
TTTAGGGCGATTAGCGCCGGTTTAAGTCGTTTTTGTTCGGTTTAGCCGGATTAGCCAGTTTGTCCCGCATCAGCATGTACCCGGTCTTGATAGACTTATGGGCATCCCCCACTGATTTGAGTCTGAGCACACCCGGCTTTTAACAAGCCTATAGGTAATTGACCCGCTGATTTGAGATTGAGCACACCCGACTTTTGACAAGCCTGTGGGGACTCATCTTACTGTCTTGAGGCTGAGCATATCCCTGCCTTTGATAGGCTTGTGAGAAATTAGCCCATGTCGATCTTTCATGACTCCTTCACGAGCTGATGAACTGCTTGCTGCACCGGTAAGACATTAGGTCCTGCTTTTGTAGACTTTTGGATGTCTACCTTAAGAAGAGGGTCAAGAGGTGGGTTTAGAACCGGCCTCCTAGTTTTCCTTTATTTTGGATTCTTTTAAGTTAAGCCAAAGCCATGAGGTAGGTTTAGAACCGACCTTATGCTTGCCTCGATTTGTTTGAATTAAATGGATTTTTATTTAGTTTAAATTGACTGTTTGTTTTATTATTATTTTTGAATTAATTATGTGTCAGGAGGTGGGTTTAGAACTGGCCTCCTAGTTTCCCATCTATCTTGAATTCTTTTAGGTTAAACCGAAGCCATGAGGTGGGTTTAGAACCAGCCTTATGCTTGCCTCGGTTTGTTTAATTAATTAGTGTATTTTTATTTAAGTTAAATTAACTGTTTATTTTATTTTATTTTCTCTGCTCGACACTGTTCACCGAAGAAGTATTTGGGCCTCGAAGGCCCACTACGGGCCGGCCCTATGCGGGCTTCGCCCAGCCGCGCGGCTCTTCTCCTCTTTTCTTTTTTTTTGAACAAACTTAACCGGTGGGCCCCACTTGCTAGTTGACCCGTGGGTCAACATCTCTTCACGCGGTCACCTGCCCACGGCCGCGGCACCTCCTCACGCCCGCGGCTCTATCTTTAGGTGGGTCCCCTCACATGTCCACCGTGGACATAAGTTGGGGGGGAAAACTAATCCCCCCGTCTCTTCTCGGCGTTCGGCTGCAACAGAGGGATGGCGGAGCACGGCTTCGACGGCGACGGGATCCCGACGGCGGGAGAAGGTGCCGGCGGTCCCTAACCGTAAGGGAAGACAACCTCAACGGGGGAGAAGAAGAAGACCTTGCCGGCGGCATTGCGCAAGGAAGGTTAGAGCCCCGACGTCCGCACCGGAAGAGGCACGGGAGCTCGACGGCGGTGCGAGCGGAGGAAGGCGGCTCTGATAGCGTCGTCAGGCGGAGGAGGAGGCTTCGCCGGCTTCGTGGGAAGAAGGAGAAGGTCCCGACGGTGCGCCTGGAAGAGGTAACCCTCGCCCTCCCTTCTCTGTTGCCTCGCAGTCTCTCCCTCTCTCTGTTGATCGATCTTACGGCAGCTCCAATCCCCCTGGCCTGCGGCTGCCTTGCGTGTGCTTTATAGGCATCGGGCTTTCCTTTCTACATTAGGAGACCTGCCGAACTAGTTCCCCTGCGGTGTTGGAATCCTTCCGAGAAGATGAAACCTACCGAGTTGGAAACCTCTCTCGTAACCGAACGTCCTGCTCCGAGATGGACTTGGACAGGCCCGGTACTTGCGTAATTTAGCTTTACCTACCCTCAATAGCTCCGAAGATCTTGTTTAGGCAGTCTTTTGGTTTCCATAGGATTTCTTATCCTCGGGTGAGTCCGATTCGGTGTAAAAAACCGATTGAAGGCTTTTCTCGACTCCATCTCCAATCGCTGGAATGGGTTGGGCCTAGGATGCCCATGTGCTGGCCGCTTTAGATGGGCTTCAGCCCTGTCTTCTCTTAGTCGACAGCTCTGGCCGCCCTTCTCCTCTTTTCTTTCTTCTTTCTTCTTTTTTTTAGACATTGTAGGTTCTTCTAGCCCCTATGACGAACATGCTCCTATAAGAAGAGTGGGCTTTTTTTGTTTTGACGTAATGACTCTTATTTTCATTTTTACATGACAAATTTGTGTGCCAACATACACTAAGTAAGTTATATTAAAAAAATATTTATAAATGTACTACTAGAAACAATTTTACTTACCGGTCTATCCGTCAGTCATTAATGTGTAACCTCTTTTATCTCAAATTCTTTCAAAAGAAGTCGTATACATCTTTATATCTTCTACCTCCATAGGGAGATATACATTGTATATCTTTTTTGGGGTTGGCCCAGGCACTCCTCTCTCGTCATTTGCGATTGTGTCGATCATATTCTCGTGGAACGGTCCTCTTGCAACGTTTGTTGGTATGCTATTGTGGAAAAATCATCTTGATGTTGCTCGGCTAATTCTTTCCTTGCACAACTTGAGGTTCTTCATTGTCATTGTGATCGTGCTTTGACGTTGTCGTGGTCTGGTGATAACGGGATCCACGGGACCCACTGCCGAGTCGTCGTCTTGTGTGAGATCATGAATCTCATCTTCTGGTTTGTTGTTGGATCCTCTGCCACTTTCTTGACCACTCTCACTTCCCGAGTCTTGTCCCATCATTCGGCCGGTGCGTCGATACAAGTCTTTGTCGGCGAAGGATCTTTGACTTGCTTCTATTACTCGGAGGAGGTCGTCTATTTAAATTTATTTAAGTAATTAATGATAAATAACATAATAAAATGAACTACTTTTATGATTAATACAAATGTACCATCGTCAAAGTCTTGGTCTCGGCAAATATCTGGTCGATATTGTCTGGTCCTGTAAATGTGTATGGAATGTCGCTTCGAACTTCCCTTCGCTTGTTTCATTGCTTGTAGGTGCTTACGAAATTGAGCTCTTATCTCCGGTGGAGTCCATGTGCAAGGTGCAATATTGCCTTTCATACTTGCAAGATGAAATTTCAATCGATAAATACCACCAAATATAATTTCGTCACAGTACTCACATTACACTTTTATCTTTGCCATGGAGATCACGTTTCAATGTGCTTAAGGCGGATTATTCTTGGTCGCATTGGAAGTTTTAGTTATGTGATTTAGAGAAGGCATCTTTAATTAACTAAAAATATGTAATTAAAATTAATTAAGTCACTAATGAAGTAATTAAGTCACTAATTAAGTAACTAAAGAATTATTTTGAATATGTATTTATCTAACAATCTATTAACTCTTAACTAACTATCTAAGTAAAACTAATAAAATAATATAATTACTATTTATGTAACTAATGAAGTATTTATCAAACTAATTAAATGATGTGATGAAGAACTTAATAAAGTACTTGAATATCTAATTTACCAACTAACTATTTTATTTACTAACTAATTTACTAACTAACTACAACAACTAATAAAGGAATGAAATACTTAATGAATTAATTAAGTAACTAAACAAGGACGAGAGCATGAAATTAAGAGCAAAAACTTGAGAGCAAGAGTGAGTAAGAGAGAGGTGAGAGGCAAGAGAACACCTTAGGGGCCTTATTGTGAGGGAGGGCTTTAAGCCCCCCTAGCACTGGAAACAGTCATGTACTTGACAATGGTTGGGTCCTGCGACCTCACAGGGTCGTGCAACCCGGTTGTCGGGTCGCACAACCCGGCGACCCCACATGGCCCGGTGCTCCGAGTCACCAGGACCGGGCCAGTTGCGCCTGGTTCTGACCTGGTCAAGTCCAGGTCGCGATGGAATACCATGGTTAGAACTAACCCTAGATGGGCACAGTTACCACAGTATCGATCTTTGATGAATGAGGCCGCAAGAGAAAGGAGGCATCTACCAAGAAAGGTGAGCAATGTAGCATCAATGGCAGGGAGCTATTGAAAGAAGCATGGGATAAGTATAAAGTGTGGAGCTTAAGAGAAGAAATCAAATAGAAACATAGGTCTAAGAAACTTGGCTCAAGGGGATAAGAACTTTAGATTTTTTTATACTTTACCCTCATCATGAAAGAATCAAAATTACTTCTAGCTCGTTTTGTACCAAGGAGCTGGTTGTTGATTTAGTTGAGGGAGTGTACGTTGCTCTGGACGTCTCCCTTGGGCAGCCTCACATGTCTTGGCTAACGCAGATTGAGATGCAGGTTGAGATGTAAGTTGAGACTACAACCTTTTCAGACTCATCACAAGAGCCATAAGCTCTTGATTTTCTTTTTATAACTTAGCCAAACTAAGCGTGGGAGGTGCGGTTTAGGCTTCCATGTGGAGGTCTTGACAACGTATTTCCCCTTGCCCCTCTTGTTGGAAAGAATCAACTGGAAGATTTTGCTGTGTCAAAGTTGCTTGCTGTCGGGTAACCAGGCTTGTTCGGGCTGGCTATCTCGAAGTTTCCCCAGTGTCATCAGGCCGGTTATTAGAACTCGACATATAGCACATGAAAATCATCATTTTGCCACATGCCCCCCATTTGGCATTTCTTGCATCAGAGGTTCTTGGAAAGGAGAGCCGTTTGAAAACAAACACTTCCCTAGGGTGGTTGTTCTTTTCTGACGGTGGTAGGTTTGAAGAAGTGATTCTTTGACTTATATGCCAAGGTGGTCGGTTTCGGGATCGAACCAGTCCACGACCCTTTATTGATTGAGGTGCATCAATAGTAATGTGATTCACTTGGGTTTTGGGAACCCAGACTTACTTGAATTTTGGGGAATGGTTCCCCCTTGAGTAGCTCGGTGCCCCCTGGGCAAAAGATTTGCCCCAGTCAGAAAGATAGTTCGGGAGATAGGAGAGCTTCTTTCTACACTCTCTTTGATGATTTTTGGTCGATTCGAAAACCGACCGGTCTTCTTTGTAAGGGAGTGATTCTCTAGTTGAGTCATCTTTGCAGAATGGGTCTGTGATAGGCCCTTTGAGACAACATAGTGGGTAGGATATTTCTTCCCTGCCTTAGCTCGTCAGACTCGTGCTGAGTCCACCTTGATCTTCTTGAAGGCCGAGGAATCTTTTCTCACCCGAAGAGTAGCAATGACATGGGACCTGATAACGGATCTAGCTTCATTAGTTATCTTCAACGGGGCAAACCTATTGGAAAGAAGTAGAGGGATACGACTCGCAAAGGTGACCTTGTGAGCACGGTGTTCAGTAGGGCTCTTGACATAGGTTGCCGGGCACCCATCCCAATAAATGTGCATATGGCTGACCATGAAGGATCAGCGTAAGCAAAAAGGAGTGAAAGTTTGCCCCTTTTGGAAATTCTTAAATTTCGACTATGTAGCAACAACCGAAACCTAGTTCATAGTAAGTGGCGCCGGAGTTTGTACCACGTTAGTCTTGATGACTTGGGGGAGCAGAGGCTCCATTGCATTGGTGGTAGTGATGCTTGCTTGGTAAAGACTCATGGTTGAGTCCTCAGTTGCCGGGATGGCAAGCTCCAGCCCGAGGAGATTTGGTCATTGAATGACTGATGGAAAGGCACTGAACGCCATGGGTATATCAAGGTACCCTTGACACAGCCGATGATGTAGTCCTCTGAGAAGGTGATTTGCACCTCCTCTCCCATTGCTTGGTGTCGATTGCTTCCTTGCTTTCTTGAATCGACAAAGATCGACTAAGAGGATGTAAAGGTTTTTTTAAAAGAAGTTGGTGAATTTATGACTTCACTAAGTTACTGTAATGGAAAGATGAAGGGAGAGAGAGGTCCCAATGGGCGTGCCATTTGTTGAAATCTTTTAATTTCAACGGAAGAAAGAAAGAGTTTTGTTGGAATTCCTTTTTGAAATCCTTTTCTTTCTTTAGGTTAACATTGACTACTATGAAAATATATGGTTTACATAGGAGTATTAGCTAATTTGATGTGGTATTATTTTATAAGAATACCGATGGTTCCACAGATTTGCCAAGTGCCGATATGGGTGTCGCCCACCACTTGGATGATCTGAACCATAATTTGATTTTTGAGATTTTTTGAGTTTTATGAAAAATAAATTTTAATCTCTCTCCACCGAACTTGCGATATTCCAGTGTTAATAACATCGAGTAAATACTCGAACACCCTTGATTAACTGTCACAGTAACATATCGAACAAAAGTCATTCATCATGTAAACACAAAAAATTGGAAGATATATCCCCAAGGCCTTATGAGACGAAATTTGGTTCAACATTCAAACTTTTTATTTGGGTTCATCGATTTTTTTGGTTTGAGATTTGATTTGATTTTGTATATATGTTTGATCATTTGGCTTAGACAATTTTTTAGTTGATCTTTTTTTATTTGTTTATTGGAATTGATTTCCAAATTTTTTTGTGTTGGTTAATATTTTTGTTTGATTTAAGTGGATTTTTATTATTAACGGGGTGTTTGGTTGCATGATAATGAAGATTTTTGTTTTAATTTTTAAAAATTGTAAGAAAACTTGTTAAAAGAGGTGTTTGGTAACCATGATAATTTTATGTTTTAAAAGTGATTTTCTTCTTAAACAAAAAAAGAGGGCCTCACCTCTTTCTTTTTTCTTGTGGTCCCCCACTTTGTTTGGTCATGTGGGGTAGTTACTCTTTTTTGTAATCACATCCCTCCAAACATGATAATTTTATGCCATGAGTTGGTTCACCTTTTATTTTAATACAATTTTTTATCATGAAAGTGTACAAAAAATTATCATGCAACCAAACACCCCATAAGATTTGTTCTTAATAATTTTAATCACTTCAATTTTCATAGTTGATTTTAATTCAACTTAACTATTTTTGTAGTCATTAGTTGTCATTTTTGATATATTATTTAACAACATAATTTTGTTTGCATTGTGTTAACATTTTATCAACATTTTATTCATTTATTTGATTTGGATTTTGTTATACGTACTTATTTAATTAAGTAGCATTATCCATTTGATTTGATTTTGATTTTTATAGTTAAGTCGGATTCAAATCTAACATGTTTTGTAACTGTTTGTGGTTATTTTTTTATGCATGATTTTTTGATATGAATTTTATATTGATTATCATGGCATTTTTGTTAATAAATAAGTTATCATTTGATTTGATTTAATCAAATTTGATTATTAGATTAAGTTTTAGGTTATTTAAATTACTTATTTAATTTTATTTATCTCTTTAAAGTGTATGGGGATTTGATGTCATTTTTGAAATAACACATCGGGCCAATGAAACTTGAATTTTATTTCATGTCAATTCGAGTACATGGAAGTATAATAAATGAGGGGGCATGTAAGCCTTACCCTCAATACATGTGAAAAGTTCATTCGGTTTGGCCAGCATTTGGCTTTACCGATCTGGATTTTCGTTTTGAATCCTATTCGGTTTGGCCGGCATTTCGGCTTTACCGATTTAAGTTTTCTTTTTGAATCCCGTTTAGTTTGATTGGTATTTCTGCTTTACTGATTTGGGTTTTCTTTTTGAATCCCGTTCAGTTTGATTAGTATTTCGGCTTTACTGATTTGAGTTTTCTTTTTTGATCATTAGTATCTAAGTTCGCATTTTAAATGTAGGCTATTCAGTCCCTCTTGCGAAGCGAGTTGGGACTCGGATCGATTAGACTTCAGAGGTCAGGCAAAACCTTTCTTTCCTTCTCGAATGATGAAAAACTTTTTATTCTTTTGGAACACTACTCTAGCAGAGTTTCCACGCACTTCCCAATCCCCTTTCCAAATGAGCCAAGAGAGACTAGTTTTAGAAGTCTTGGAGGGGTATGTTGGTCATCAAAATTTATTCCATTATCTCTATTTTCGTAATAATGGGGGGGGGGGGTGACCCGATTTGGGGTGAAGTTACCCTCTTTTCAACCTTGTTTTGGATTTTTGTTTGATCGATGGTCAAATTGGGGTTAATGCCACCTGAGGGTGCATTCCCTGGTCCCTCGGAACGTGGGGAGGCCGGTTTTAACTGCATCTTCCCCCATTTTTTTTCCTTATCCCTTTCTTCTTTTTTTGTTGTTTGATTAGGGAGGCCCGATTTGAATGGGGAAGCGGCGATGGTCGTGCCTACGCGGCCCACCGGCCCGCGTGGCCTGTTGGCCCCTTTTTTTGTTTTATCTCTCCTGGTTTGACGGGGAGAACCCAATTTGACCAGGGAGGTGGGCACGACTACCCCCGCGCACTTGTACGCACATGTGCGGCCCGTGTGGCCGACTTTGCTTCGCCCCCTCTTTTTTATCTTCATTTGTTTTTGCTTTGCCACTGTTCACCCGAGTGATTTTTTGTCGCTGTTGACCAGGAGTTGACCTCGGACACTATTCATCGGAGTCCGTGCGACCTCTCTCTCGGACTCATCTCTCTCGAGACAGAAATGTGAGGTTCCTACAGCAGTGGCTCGACGGAAGTGACGGGGTGGCTTAACGGCGGCGGCGGTTGTATGAGTAAGCGGCAGCGGCGACAACCGTGACTCCCGTCCCTCTTTCTCTCCCCCCTTCTTTATTCTCTCGGCCTTTCACTCCCGCGACAGAAGCACACACAGGAGGGTTCTCGGTAGACTCAACGGTGATAGGGGCTTGGTCCAAAGAAGGCACCAGTGAGAGGAGAAGGCGGCGGCACTTGGAAGCAACAACGACGACTCCCCCCAGCTGCTCCTCTCTCTCTTTGCGGCAGTGCCTCCTACTTCCGGTGGGTGCAGCGACAGCGACGTGAGGTCAGGCCGATGACACTTCTTCTCCACTGACCTTCCTTTTTCTCCCAACAATGGAAATGTAGTGGGAGGGATCTACCGTAGTCTTCCTTCGATGTCTCTTCTTGTGCCGGTTAAAGGAGGCTTGCAGTGGCCTCGCGTCCGAAGGCATCTAGCGCAGCGACGATTGTGGCCAGTCCCCTTGGCAGTGGTCTTTCCTTTGTTCAGTCCTTGGGGCGGCAGAGGGCTTTTGACGATAGTGGCCACGTGTGAAGGCATGACAATGGCGGCCGGCTCCTTATCTCCCTCCCCTTGTGTTCCTTTTTTTTGGAGGTGATAGAGGGGGTCATGGCAGGCTCCTCCCTTTCTCTTTGACTGTCTTCCCTCGTGGAGGATTTCTGTCGGTATTTTTTTCTCCTCGGCGATGGCAGTGTGGCTTGATGGTGACGCTGGTGAGCTTGACTATACGTTCTGATGGTGGTGGTGAAGTTTCTTCCCTCTGTTGCCCCTATTCTTCTTTTTATGATGAAAGCACTGCAGGGAGGACTTTTTGGGGCCTCCCTTTCTTCCTGACAGTGGCCCCTATAGCGGCACTTCACATCGATGGCGTTTTCATCGGCAGTAGGCTTTTATACAGTAGCAAAAACCCATGATGGTGACAAAGGCCGACGATGGCTTCGGTCGGAGGGGATTTTGGCAGCAACGTAGGCGTGTGACAGTGATGACATGTCGATGATGGCTTCGGCTGGACGGTCGAGCCTTCGACTTTCTCCCCACTCCTCTCTATTTTTTTTTCTTGCGTCGGAAGCGGTAGGCCTATGGTGCTGATCTTATTGGCAGCAACTTGATTTGACAACGGCAGCAACACCTCCAACGGCGGCTTTCCATTCTTCCTGATGGTGACCTCCCTGGCGGTTCTCCTTCACAGAGACAACGGCAATAAGGGAGGTCTATAGTGTCGTTTTATTTCGACGACAATGACGGCAAGAGCATTTGGCTTCTTTGGCGCAAAGGTGCTTTCGGACTTAATTTTGGCAGTGACGTTGACGTTATTTCGTGGCGTCAATGATAGTAAAAGGGCCTTCGGCCTTGTCTTCTTTTTGTTTAGTGGATAGGGGCCCTTTGGGCTTAGTTGTGACGTCGACGTTGACGTCGTTTTTGTGGCGTTGACGGTGATGAAAAGCCTTTGACCTTGTCTTTTCTTTGTTTGGCAAATTGGGGCCATTTGGGCTTAGTTTTGGTAGTGATGTTGATCTCGTTTTGCGGTGTTGCTTCCTCCAACGACGCTGTCTTTTGACCTTTTGTTTTTTCCCAACAATCGATTCCGTCGACCGCCTTTCTGATCGGGTTGTTTTAATCGGTTAGGGGACCTCGTCTACCTCTTTTAGAGAGAACCAATTCATTTTAGCGAACTGTTGAAGATTTAACCGGTTGGGGTTTGTTCCTTTCCGGTTTTGATTTCGACGTACCATTATCGGGATTTGTCGATCGACATGTATGTTTATTTTTATTCGTGTACATGTTTACTCCCCCTTTTTAGGAGTCGGGACTTTTTTTTTCGATTCAACATGAAGGAAGCGTGTAGATAATAGAGCCTAGAAACTGATCCTCCAGTCACGGCAAAATCTAAAGGGTCTTCACTGTTATGTCGCCATCGGATGATGACCGTTGTAGACACCGCCTCTCCTCTTTCTGGGTAGGCCACGCTAGGTCCCTTGGAGTAGCGTGCAGAAAGAGGAACAGAGATTGGATGATGTGAAACACAAATTAGTTGCCCCACCCTCTTTCTTTACCCCCGTATTGTTGCTTTCATTTCCTCCTATGCCCGAAACTTTTGGTAGTGTGATGTGAAATGCATCTTCTCCCCCGCTCTCTCTCTCTCTCTCTGGCTAGTGGTATTTTTAGGAACTCATGTGAAGCATTTGATTGACGTTTTTATAAGTTTTTTGATACTTTGCCATATAACTTTTTATCTTCAATTTAAACATAGGATTAAAAGGAATTCAGTTAGACGTTACAATAATTTGGATTGTAAAGTAATCTAGAAATTTTCATTATGACTTAACAATTAGATTGGTGGATGTTTGATGTTGTTAATTCATCTATTTCTTAGTAATCTAGATTTCTCATATAAGTAAATTAAATTTTAAATATGATATATTAAGAATCTGGGTTTAACTGTGCTCCATGGGTTGAAGGAAAATTTGACGTTATAATTTAATTTGGTTGTTGACAGTTGCATACTCACTATTTATAAATCAATAAATAGGTATTTAGATAGAAAGATAAAATAGAATTTTTTATTAAATTTAAGTATCATTTATTTCTCAACCATGTTGGTATCATTAAATTTCTTTGCAATTATTTTTAATGTCAACTAAATTTTATTTGATTATTAGAGAAGTACTTCTTTCTTAGAATAAAAAATAATACTAAACAGCTTGTAGAAGCACTTCTTTTTAAAGAAGTTTCTATCAGAAGGTGGTGAGGACAGCCGCGGTCGAGACCGGTTCGACCTCGCCTTTGTTTATCGACGGCGTCGACGACTGGTTGTGTCACTTTGGATTGATGATTAAGTGCTATTTTTGTTTATTTTGTGTAGCACACACTTCATTTTGGGTTTCTTTGGGGACACATTTTGTATGTATTTTGGGGATCTCTACATATTTTGAGTGTACACACACCTTACACTTAGAGTTGGGGGCATTTGGAAAATAAGTGTCTTTTGGGGTATACTTGTAATGGGCTTAGTTTATTTATACCCACACTTGTATGTTTTTGTTATGATGGCATAAAATGAAAAGTTGAATGTCATTCTGGTAATTTCTCTTCTTCACCCCTCTCCCGAGCTTCTCTCTTGTGCGCAGCGGGAACAGCCCGCTAGGGCGCGGACAGCAGCCCCCTTCCCCCCCTTCCGGCGGCAGCAGCAGCACCCCCTGGTGCTCCTCCCTCCTTCCTCTGATGGAAACAACGCCTCCTCCACCTCTTTCACCTCAGGTAGAGTCCTCTTCTTCCCCATTTCCTTCCTTCTCCGCCAGCACATCATCCGGAACCCCCCCTCCCGGTTCTTCTGTTGGACCTCCCCTCAGCTCTCCCACCTGCCTCCAGCTCCTCTAGCAGGTCCGTCCGGACCTTCCTTTCCCCCCAGCAGGTCCCACAACCCCCTGCGAACCCCTCCCCTCTTCCCCCTTACCCGGCTTCCCCTATTCCGGCGGACCAGAACCGGAAGCCCATTCCGGCAGTCCTCCCTCCATCAGCTTTCCCCCTCTCGTTTGGCCTTCCAAACAGGTCCGTCCAGACCTGCTCCCACCTCCTCAGCCCTCCCCCTCCGTCCCAGTTGGCACCCAACCCCGTCCAGCCCCTTTTCCAGGGCTGTACGCCCCTGTTACAGCACCTCACTCCCCCATTCCCCCCCTTTCCTGACCGGCAACACCAGCTCCCGTTTAGCCCTTCCAGCAGCACTCACCTCCTTCCAGCACACCCTCCAGTTGCAGCCAGTGTGGTTCGACAGGTTCCCCTACGCGTAGCGGATAGCCCGGTGAACCGGGTGACTCGGTAAATGTTCCGTAAGGAGCGGGAAGGCAGTGTTATGATCGTCGGCGGATGAAAATGTGCTGCGACTAGCCAAGTGGAGGACTTCGACGGTGGTCGACACCCCATGCTTAGGCGTGGAGGTATGATTTCTTAACCGAAGTCACTTGCTCGTTTATTATACTTTTGTTGTCATGTCGTGAGTCATTAGGTCTCCTAGCTATTTTCATTCAATTGCTGTCCAATGTGAGTGGAGTTCCCCGTCCCGCGCTACTTAGATCGGTTACATTGGAAGTCGGCAATGTCCTATCTCGGTACCCCCACATGGTATCCGATCCTCTCCCTAGTTGGGACCGCTTCTCGGGCTGGATAAACTTGATATAATTGTCTACCGAGGTGTATTCTTAGCTAGTCAATTGCATAGTCAACGTGCTGCTAGGCCTTCATAGCTAGCTATTAGCTTGGTGCCCGGTCGGTCCCGCATCAGTTTGGTATCAGAGCGGGTTGAGTTAGGACATTGGTTTAGCACCCATTGAGAGTCTAGGTCCTATTTGCATGCGCACCCGTAGTGGTACCGTTTATGACCCGCAGTATCCCATGTCTGATCCCCACCCTGAGCTTCCTGAGCCCTCCATGGATCCACACACTGCCAATTGACACATCGAGTCGATACCATTGAGGAACTAGTTAGGGAGCTTAGGGATAGGTTCACTTATCTTGAGCAGACCGTGCACGAGCTTTCCGATCGTTGCGACTCTTCGAGGCGCCCCTCCTATCGACCCCCGTCATGCTCGCCGACCCGGCCTATGTTGTTCCCGACCAGCCCCCTATCTTTCCGAGCCGACCTCCCATTCCCCCTCTTGTTCCCCTACGGGGCGCCCGCAGCGGCATCCCCGTGTTGGCTTCCATGATCATGGTCCAGGACGCCGACATCACCATGATCAGGCGGAGGCCGAGGAGCGGATGCTTCGCCATGTCAGGGTCGATGCTCCTGAGTTTGGGGGAGCACTTGATCCGAGCCTCTATCTGGACTGGGAATCTGGCATGGATCACTACTTTGAGTGGTATGACATGTCGGACGCCCGGCAGGTGTGGTTCGCTAAAATGAAACTCACGGGGCAAGCCAAGATGCATTGGAGCAATGTTGAGGCCCTCCTTAGGCAGCGTCAACAAGGGCCCATTCAGACCTGGGACGAAATGAAGGCCAAGCTCCGCGAGAAGTACTTGCCTACTTCATATCGCCAGCGCCTTCTCGCCTGTTGGCATGCTCTGGCCCAGGGGCAGAGGTCTATCTCCGCGTACATAGTCGAGTTTGATGAGTATATGCTTAAGTGCAATGTACGCGAGGAGCGCACGGTGACACTCACCCGATTTAGAAGAGGGCTTCGGCCTGAGTATCAGCGTGAGTTGTACCGCCGAGGGGTCGAGACCCTCGAGCATGCTTACGAGGTAGCCACCGAGTATGAGCAGTTTGAGACTCTGTACGAGCAGCCTGCTCGTACTAGAGCTATCCCGCCTACCCAGGGCGACACTCGGGTTACCTACTCCCCTTCGACCCGCCCTTCTTTGCCCCGTGGTCCGGAGTACCCTCCTCGTCTTACTGCTCCCTACCCCGCTAGAGCTGCGGGTCAGCCAGCGTGACCCCCCTCTTCCCTTATTACCCACTCCTGCTCGGCCCCCTGTGGCCGCCCCTCTTCCCCCTCGACTGTATGACAAGGGCAAGGCCCCTGTTGTCGGTGAACCCTCCCGCCCTATCTCTCAGGGCAACTGTTTCGGATGCGGGCAACCCGGGCATATGCGTGCCCAATGTCCATATTCTCTGTGCCTTGATGGTCAGCCTCTTGACCCCTCCTCAGACACCTTTGAGGAGGTCACGTACGTGGCTGACCCTAGCCTCTCTGTTGAGTTTCAGTTGGAGGATGAAGACCCGACTGACCCTCATTTTGTTGTGCCACAGATAGGGTCAGGTGAGAGTGCACTTGGCATAGTCCATTGTGCTTTCACCCAAACCGTCCGAGTGACGATTGGCGCCGGACTACTATCTTCCACACATATTTTCGACTTGGGGGCAAGGCATGTAAGGTTATCATTGACAGCAGGAGTTGCATTAACGCTATTTCTGCTCATCTCGTATTGTGCCTCGGGCTGGTTCCGACCAACCACCATCATCCTTATCGAGTGTCATGGGTGGATTCTACTTCCATCCCTGTTTACACCCGATGCTTGGTACCCATCCACTTCCCACACTATTCTGGGGAGATTTGGTGCGATGTTCTACCTATGGAGGTTGGGAGCCTTATACTGGGCCGGCCTTGGCTCTTTGATGTAGATGCGACCCTCCACGGTCGGTCTAACACGTGTGTCTTTGAACACCAGGGCCGGCGCATCACTCTTTCTCCGTCTCCCCCTCCTCCTCCCAAATCTGCCGGTAGCTTGCTGCTTCCTCTCTCTTCGGCGGCCAAGTCACCACCTCCGACTTCTCCGATAGCTGCAGCCTCTACTTCTCCTGTTCCCATCGACGTCACCCCTTGTGTTGGTGGACACTTGCAGCTAGTCATTCCATCCTCTATTGACTCTGACTCTCCTGATGAGGCCAAGGAGGGTCCCGTGGCACATCCTTCTATTCCTGATGCATACCTCGCTCGGCCGATCCCTACCGCTGATTATCATGAGCTCGAGCGTTGTATCCGAAAAACCCTCCTCTTGGCGGTAGTCGCTCGTGAGACCCCTCCGACCTTGGAGACCTCCCACCCTCCCGAGATCGAGGCACTCTTGCAGGTTTTCCAGGATGTGTTCCCTGCCGAGCTTCCCCTTGATCTCCCGTCGATGAGGGACATACAACATGCCATCGATCTCGTCCCGGGATCTACTCTTCCGAACTTGCCTCATTATCGCATGGACCCCTCTTCCCATGCCGAGTTAAGGAGGCAAGTCGAGGAATTACTGGGGCGAGGATATATCCGGGAGAGCTTGAGTCCTTGCGGCGTGCCCGCTCTCTTGGCACCCAAAAAGGACGGGTCTTGGAGGATGTGTGTTGATAGTCGAGCCATTAACCGGATTACCGTCAAATACCGGTTCCCCATTCCCCGCTTGGATGATATGCTTGATATGTTAGCGGGAGCCACATTGTTCTCCAAGATTGACCTTAAAAGTGGCTATCACCAGGTCCGCATTCGACCGGGTGACGAATGGAAGACAGCTTTCAAAACAAAGGATGGGCTATATGAATGGATGGTGATGCCATTCGGTCTATCCAGTGCCCCGAGCACTTTCATGAGGCTGATGAACCAGGTTCTTCGGCCATACATTGGGCGATTTGTGGTAGCTTATTTTGATGACATCCTTGTTTACAGCCGGTCCCGTGATGACCACTTGAGCCACCTCCGCCAGGTGTGCCTCACTCTTAGGCGGAAACAGCTGTTTGGAAACCTCGCAAGTGCGCTTTCGCGACCCCTTCGTTGCCTTCTTAGGTTTCATTGTCTCGGTGGACGGCGTCTCGGCCCGATCCCGAGAAGATCCGGCGATTACGGAGTGGCTCGAGCCGTGTAGCGTTCACGATGTCCGGAGTTTCCTTGGTCTCGCCGCCTTTTATCGCCGGTTCATCAAGGGGTTCCATCGTCATCGCTCCCATCACCGATTGTCTTCGGAAGGGTGCATTTTCTTGGACCAAGTCGGTACCTTCGGCCTTCGGCACCCTGAAGGAGATGATGACCCAAGCACCTGTTCTTTGATTGCCCGATTTCACCAAGGTGTTCGAGGTTGCATGTGATGCCTCGGGGGTGGGCATTGGTGGAGTCTTGTCTCAAGAGGGTCATCCGGTAGCCTTCTTTAGCGAGAAGCTATCGGATGCCAAGTTGAGATACTCCACTTATGACAAGGAGTTTTACGCTGTCGTGCAGGCTTTGAGGCACTGGCGACACTACCTTCTTTCTCAGGAGTTTGTCCTCTACTCAGACCATGAGGCCCTCCGCTATCTCCATTCTCAGAAGAAACTTAACCCTTGACATAGCCGATGGGTTGAGTATCTTCAATCGTTCACTTTTGTTCTCAAACACCGTGCTGGGGTTGAGAACCGAGTGGCCGATGCCTTGAGCCGGCGAGTGTCCCTACTCGCGGCCGTCGGCATTGTGGTGATCGGATTCGAGAGGATCAGGGATGAATACCCTGATTGTCCAAACTTTGGCCCTATCATTGCTGCTCTCGAGTCTGACCAGCCCTCTGATTCTCACGGGTACCTCCTTCACGACGGGTACCTTTTTCTTGGATCTAGGCTTTGCATTCCTCGGACTTCGGTCCGTGATTTACTTGTCTGGGAGCTTCATGCTGGCGGCTTAGCTAGGCATTTCAGCCGGAACAAGACGATCGAGCTCGTAGAGCATCGATTTTATTGGCCTAGCTTGAAACGCGACGTGGCCCGCATCGTTGCCCAGTGCCGCATCTGTGCCACGTCTAAACAGAAGAAGCAGAATACCGGTCTCTACACCCCACTTCCTGTTCCAGAGTCCCCGTGGCAGGATGTTAGCATGGACTTTGTCCTTGGACTACCGCGCACCTTGCGCCGCCACGACTCCATTCTTGTTGTAGTGGACCGGTTCTCCAAAATGGCCCACTTTATCCCGTGCTCGAAAACTTCTGATGCGTCTGTGGTAACCCGTCTTTTCTTTGCTGAGATTGTGAGCTTACATGGGCTGCCCAAGACGATTGTCTTCGACCGTGATGTCCGGTTTACCAGTTATTTTTGGAAGACCCTTTGGCACCTTCTGGGAACCAAACTTAAATTTTCCACAGCTTACCACCCCCAGACGGATGGCCAGACCGAGGTCATCAATAGGAGTTTGGGTGATCTCTTGCGTTGCATAGTGGGGGACCATATTCGCACATGGGATCTTGTTCTTCCTTTAGCAGAGTTTGCATATAATGATTCGGTCAATAGGTCTACTGGTTTGAGCCCCTTTGAGATAGTTACTGGCCAGAGACCTAGGCGGCCTTTTGATCTCACCCCTCTGCCCCATGCCACCCGTGCATAGATTGCAGAATCGGCGGAATCGGTCCGATTCCGACCGATTCCGGGATCGGATCGGTGGATTCCGATCCGATTCCGGGCGGAAGGACCGATTTCTAGAAGAATTCCGCGGAATCGGTCCGATTCGTCTGGAATCGGTCGGAATCGATCCTTGTGGAATCGGTCGATCCTTCGGAAGGCCGGGTCAACCCCGGCCCGGTTCGATTCCCAGTTCGACTCTTGACCGGGAATCGAACGATTCGGCCCTTAGGAGCCGGAATCGACCCGCGGGCGACTCTCGGTCGATCCGTGGCGGAAGGAGGCTGCGCGGCGGTCCGGCCGCGATTCGGCGCGATTCCGTCGATTCGGCCTCGATTCCGTCGATCAAGGGGGTCGATTCGGCCGATTCCGTCGATCAGGGCCGATTCCGCGGCGATTCCACCGATTCCGGCGTCCGGCGGCGGTCGCGATTCGAGCTTGGCCTTCAAAGGGATTCCGCCGATTAAAGCTCGGATCGGCATCGAATCAACCTCTTCGATCTTTGTAAGGTTTTTGGTAAGATTTCTTCGCGCGAAAACTTCGTATGTCCATTCTTACGCGTTTCGAGGCGAGTTTGAGTGTCGTTAAACTTTACGATTTTCCGTCGAACAAGTCGTTTAAGTTTTGAACTATCCGTTTATGACCATTTTGCACGGGAAAAATTCCGGATATCCGTACGCCTATTTTTACACGTTTCGAGACTCGAGTAGAGTTAAACTCGGTGATTTTTGATCGAATAACTCCGCTCGAGTTGTTTGAACATCGATTGGATGTTCTTTGTACGGGAAAAATTTTGATACCCCGTACGTTAATTTACGACCATTTCCGGCAAATACGTAACCCTTTAAACATACCTGAATGGTGTGTTACTTGGAGTTGTACTGCTTCCGAACAGCGTACAGAAATCAATTTTTATGTTATGACAATCATTTTTAGTGCATTGTTTACAATTTTTGCAGATTTAAGCAATGGCCGATCAAGGTGACGCGGCACCGGCGCGTGCTTCGACGTGGGTTGGGAACACGGGCGGATGGTAGACCCGGTCGGGAAGAGGGTACGATGCGAAGTGGTGTGGGAAGGAGATGAACGGGGGGTGTTCCGGCCGAAACGACATATTGCGGAGCAGGTGGGAATGTCGAAATGTGACGAGGTGCCCGGGGAGAAGAGTGAGGAGATGAGAGGCTACGTGACGGGTAGATCCTCTCGACGGGCGATTAGGATCGAGCGAGAGGGAGGAGTTGCGCGATGAGCAATCCCGGAGGAGGAGGGACCGCGATTTGCCTACCTCGAAAGGGAAAGGCAAGGGAAGGCGACAGCGAGCCGGAGCCGGAGAGCGAGGACGAGTCCCACGGACTCCAGGGCGAGACGTGCTAGGCACGGCCCAGCAGCGTGCGTGGTTGAGGAGGAGGACGGGGGAGGAGAGGAGCGAGGAGGGTGCGGGTCCGAGTTGACCCGGCTTTGGGCCGATCGGCATCGGCTCGCCTGCCTCGGGACGGGCCAAGGACGACCGAGGAGACGGGAGCCATACCGCCGTTCGCTTCTACCGGCACTCGGATTTACACCGAGGTGACGGTGTTGTTGGGAAACGAGTGCGGGCGGATGGGGATAAAGCGAGGCAATGAAAGGGGTGAAGCGACGAGGCAGTGAGAGCCGTTCGCCGCATTGTCGAATGGTTTTTACATGCATGTATCACTCTTTAAATTAAAATTGACATTATGTGTTTTATTTACTAAAACTTAATTTTACCTTGATCGATTTTTTTAACTTGATGTAGGCATCCCGGCGCGTGCGACCACCGGCCACACTTCGAGACGATGGTGGATGCCGTGGGTGGCCCGGGCCGGGTTTACGAGCCCGGGCGGCAGAACACGTATACGGCGGCACGGATGAGGAGGTCGGGAGTTGAGGGAGTGGATGGATGGGTTTAAGTTGGTGTGGAAGGAGAGGGGTTGCGCGATTATGTGCGATGGGTGGACGAGGTATCACGAAGAGTATGATAAACTTCTTGGTGTGCGCATTGTTCGAGGGGACTACATTCTTGAAGTCGGTAGATATGCAGGAAGATTAAAAATGCCGACTTCATCTTTTCTGCGATGGATGGGGTGGTGGAGGAGATCGGGTAGGACAATGTGGTTCGAGTTGTCCGGCGACAACGAACCATCGTATAAGGCGAGTGGGAGGAAGTTGATGGAGAAGATGAAGCGCATCTTACGGGTGCCTGTGCGGCGCGTTCCATAGATCTCGTATTAGAGGATATAGGCAAGGAGGAGGGTGTACACTTGTCGAGGCGGGCGCGGAGACCATCGCATCTTTTATTTATTCGCATCCCCGCCTCCTACATGCATCGTAAGATCTCGCGCGGGGAGGGCGCGATCTTGTTAGGCCCGGTCCGCACGCGATTTGCCGCACGAACTTCGTTGCGGCGGAGAGTTTACACCGGCACGGGCATGCATTGGTTAGGTTCGCACGATCAGGAGTATTACAACTATATGGTGGACAACTTTGCGCATGACAAGAAAGAACGATTGGAGATTCTTGTCGAGTCGAGAAGCCGGATCGGCAGAGGTTTTGGGAGATGATTGCCTACTTGCGCGTCATTGAGCCAACGGTAGTGTGCGGGGTTGGTAGACTCGGATGACGGGGACCGGATGGGCGCGTTGTATGATGCTAGGCAAGACAGGCGAAAATCAAAGAAAAAAATCCCCGAGAGGTTACAAGAAGTGGTGGAAGATCATAGATGACCGATGGGACAGACCTTGCACCGCGATGTCCCGTACTTTGCGGGTAACTTTGTTAAAAAATTATTTTTCTTTGTATAATTGTCTTATATGCACGGTGTTAACTAATAAAATCTTGCGGGATATTTTTTGAACCCCCGCGTCAATATGGAGGACGAGGTGGTGAACGACAACGAGGTGATGCGGGGTACGCTTGTAGTTATTCGAGCGTACGTGCCGATCTCGGCGGGACGGGATAGATTTGAGATAGAAGTAAGTTAGAGTTCGTTAAATACCTTGGAGTAGCCTTACCGAACGACCCAATATTTTTTATAAATTTTTCGGATGCGAAGTACAAGATGAGGGTCGGCGTATACTCGGATGCGGCCTTAAATATTCGGTTGACAAAGTGTCACACTGGTATAGTAATAGCTTGATGAAGATTTTATTTTCTTTTATTATAAGTTATGGTAGATGATGGAATTTAATTGTTTACCTTTTCTCTTCTTGTTTTTTTTTTATTGCGGTGAGTGGTGGGTTCGAGGTGAACACCGGGAGTGGATGGAATCACTTAGCGCCATCGGTATCGGGATACTCGGCAGGCTTGCAGTTCCTCCCATTGTGAGAGGAGCTGGGTACATCGACACGATAAATACGAAAAGGAGGAACGAGGTTGACCTCGGCCATTTGAGAAGGCGGTGCTTGTCGTTAACGTGAGGTGCACGCGTAAGACATCGAGGATCGACGAGAAGATCGGCGAGGCACGATTTGCACGATTCGCGGGTGGCCCGTACGAGCGGAAGGCATTCCTCCGCCACACCACCCGAGGAGGTGGTGTGGACCGGATATTCCGGGAGGAGCATGCACTTGCCTCTGGATAGAGGAGAAGGAAGCAGGGGATCGTACGAGTGAGTTTGATCCCGATGTGCGTGGGCTGAAGGAGAGTTGGATGGTGTTGAAGCGAGGAGGATGCTCCGCTCCACCTCCATCTATTTCTCGGGCTCGAGCGGGGCCTTCTTCGCCCCGGCGCTATGGTCGACCACTGCCGGCTTTAGCCCCGGCTCGCGACTCCGGAGTCCCCACGCGGCCGCCGGCCCATTCGCGGTCGGGAAAACGAAAACAAAGATGAGCGCACGGAAAATGGGAGGATTTGCAAAAGTTGAAAAAAACTTTGGGTTCGGTCTTTACGGTACTTCGAGAGATGGGCCGAAGAGGTGAAGAGAAGGAAGGCTAGAGGTCGAGCATCTGTCGGCCCGAGATGACGGCACGCGAGCTCCTTCTCGCTCCTCGGGTGATGATGACGAGTGCGTACCGGCGACGCGGCCATCGGCGGTGGCCGTCTCTGATTCGCGGCTTCCGAAAGCCGTATTACACGGCGGATGAGCGGACACCGCGGTCTTATATTATGGAGCCACGGTATCGACGGCATTTGGCCGAGGTTGACCGGCGGTGGATTACACCACCGGCTCCACCGTCCCTCGCTTACGTCCCGGTCGTCCCGCGGTCAGATCCATACGACCTTGATGGCATGGCATCGACGTATTTTCATATGGATATAGTCCGGACGGTATACTGAAGCGCGAGGAGGAGCATCGCGACGACGAGGGAGAGGAGGAAGACCCATATCTATATCCTGAATATTGGTAGTAGATTGATATGATGTAATTTTTTTTTATGATGTATCAACTCATTTATTTTTGAATCAATGGAATTGGAATATGTACTTAACTTCAAGTCTTCAATTGGAGTACATTAGTATTTATTCAATGTGGTCCTGTGGATGAATGCATTGGTTATTTTTAAAAAAATTTCTAACTCATTTCCTATTTTTTAGAATTTTTCTGAATTTTTTGAATTTTTTTGACGAAAAAAAAAATTCAAAAAAAAAAACCGATTCCGGACCGATCCGGAATCGATTCCCTTCCCCGGAATCGATTCCGGCCGATTCCTAGAATCGGAATCGGAATCGGTCCCATTCTGGAGCCGATTCCAATTCCGATTCCGATTCCGGAATCCTTGCACCCGTGTGTCAGCCTCAGCCGAGTCACTTGTAGAGCATATCCAGAGTCTGCATGGTCATGTTAGGCGCCAAGTTGAGGCTAGCAATGAGCGATATAAGCAGCACGCTGACTTGCATAGGCGAGCCTGAGAGTTCCAGGTAGGCGATTATGTCATGGTCAGGGTTAGACCTGAGCGATTCCCCTCGAGGGTCGTCAAGAAACTCCAAGCTCGAGGGGCTGGTTCTTTCAGAGTGATTGAGAGGGTGGGAACTAATGCTTACGTGGTGGATTTGCCTGCCGAGTACGGCATTAGCTCTACTTTCAATGTTTCCGATCTAGTGGCTTATCGGGACCCGGCAGCGATTCCTAGTGAGGTTTCTGACCTACACCTCCTCCCTTCGAGTGAGCCTACACCGGAGTGTCCACCTTCAGCCCCTCTCCCTACACGACACGAGCATATCGAATGTATAATGGACGAGCAGGTGATTACAACTCGGGAAGGAGCCTATCACCGCTACCTTGTGCGCTGGAGAGGTCGACCACCTTCGGAGGACTCATGGCTGACGCGGGCGGAGCTACAGCGCCTAGACCCGGATCTTTTGGAGCATTACCAGAGTGGCAACGACTCCTACTCGACGGGGTTGAGTTCCTCCCACCCGGGGAGGATTGGTGAGGACACCCGCGGTCGAGACCGGTTCGACCCCGCCCTTGTTTATCGACGGCGTCGACGACCGGTTGTGTCACTTTGGATTGATGATTAGGTGCTATTTTTGTTTATTTTGTGTAGCACACACTTCATTTTGGGTTTCTTTGGGGACACATTTTGTATGTATTTTGGGTATCTCTACATATTTTGAGTGTACACACACCTTACACTTAGAGTTGGGGGCATTTGGAAAATAGGTGTCTTTTGGGGTATACTTGTAATGGGCTTAGTTTATTTATACCCACACTTGTATGTTTTTGTTATGATGGCATGAAATGAAAAGTTGAATGACATTCTGGTAATTTCTCTTCTTCACCCCTCTCCCGAGCTTCTCTCTTGTGCGCAGCGGGAACAGCCCGCTAGGGCGCGGACAGCAGCCTCCTTCCCCCCTTCCGGCGGCAGTAGCAGCACCCCCTGGTGCTCCTCCCTTCTTCCTCTGGTGGAAACGACGCCTCCTCCACCTCTTTCACCTCAGGTAGAGTCCTCTTCTTCCCCATTTCCTTCCTTCTCCACCAGCGCATCATCCGGAACCCCCCCTCCCGGTTCTTCTGTTGGACCTCCCCTCAGCTCTCCCACCTGTCTCCAGCTCCTCTAGCAGGTCCGTCCGGACTTTCCTTTCCCCCCAGCAGGTCCCACAACCCCCTGCGAACCCCTCCCCTCTTCCTCCTTACCCGGTTTCCCCTATTCTGGCAAACCAGAACCGGAAGCCCATTCCGGCAGTCCTCCTTCCTCCACCAGCTTTCCCCCTCTCGTTTGGCCTTCCAAACAGGTCCGTCTAGACCTGCTCTCACCTCCTCAGCCCTCCCCCTCCGTCCCAGTTGGCACCCAACCCCGTCCAGCCCCTTTTCCAGGGCTGTACGCCCCTGTTACAGCACCTCACTCCCCCATCCCCCCCCTTTCCTGACCGGCAACACCAGCTCCCGTTTAGCCCTTCCAGCAGCACTCACCTCCTTCCAGCACACCCTCCAGTTGTAGCCAGTGTGGTTCGAAACGTTCCCCTACGTGCAGCGGATAGCCCGGTGAACCGGGCGACTCGGTAAATGTTCCGTAAGGAGCGGGAAGGCAGTGTTATGATCATCGGCGGATGAAAATGTACTGCGACTAGCCAAGTGGAGGACTTCGACGGTGGTCGACACCCCACGCTTAGGCGTGGAGATATGATTTCCTAACCGAAGTCACTTGCTCGTTTATTATACTTTGATTGCCATGTCGTGAGTCATTAGGTCTCCTAGCTATTTTCATTCAATCGATGTCCAATGTGAGTGGAGTTCCCCGTCCCGAGCTACTTAGATCGGTTACATTGGAAGTCGGCAATGTCCTATCTCGGTACCCCCACATGGAATCTGATCCTCTCCCTAGTTGGGACCGCTTCTCGGGCTGGATAAACTTGATATAATTGTCTACCGAGGTGCTTTCTTAGCTAGTCAATTGCATAGTCAACGTGCTGCTAGGCCTTCATAGCTAGCTATTAGCTTGGTGCCCAGTCGGTCCCGCATCAGAAGGTACTTTAAATAGAAGTATTTTTGTTGAGTTTCTAAACACAACCTAGATTGTTACCTTCTCGAGGGTAATCTACATGTTCTATACTCTCCCTTATCCCTTTTCTTTATTTCTTTTTCTTTGTGAATTAATGAATTGTGACTTGCTACCTTAAAAAAATGTTCCTGATTCTCCCAATAGCCCACCGGAAAACCGGCATAGCAAGATCCCATTCTATATTATTCTCAATCCAGGGTTAAGGATAGTTCAAGAATTCAACAATCCTTCAAGATCGGGTGGATCTGATCATAGAACTTCTCAACACTTAAATAAAGTGATCTACTAGAACTGGATGGTTCCACAGTGAAGAAATAAGTGATCCATATCCTCCCCCTTCATATCTTGACAAATGTATGATGGGGCTGACATAGGGACTAGTTTGAGTAAATAAGCTTTGCTACACAACCTTTTCTTTCCGAGTTTTCACAAGATCCTTATGTTTCATTGTAGAAATGGTAGCCAAACCTTCTTCCACTTGGCTTCCATTCCTCTAAGTTTAATTTGATGGATGCTGTTTTAAAGAGAAGATGGGGACTTCCCAGGGATCCAAATTAGTGAATCTGAAGCAGCCAGTTTACGATAGACACCCACCCTTCAAAGTTTCAAGGAGAGCCAAGTATTCATGAATCTCATCATCTTGTTTATCAATTTAAACATTGTTAAAGTATAAGTGATCTCAGTTCATGCATTTATACTCGGTTCTTTTTTTTTTGATTCTGCTGTAAAAGTTTGGTCAATATCAAAACTTATTATGTTTTCACTTCTTTTCATTAATGCCATATTTTAAGCTTATTCTCAGCCACAATTTTGATGTCCATTTCAGGTTCGTGTTGCTGAATATAACAATATCCGAAGTCAGCTTAACGCTATAAACAGAAAACAAAGTGGAAGGTACACTTACTGGCTGTTTCATTGCTTATGTATTCTAATAATATGCCTTCGGGAGGTTGCTGCAAATTTTTTTCTACAACTAACTGAATTGACAAGAGGTGCTATATATTTTTTTAATTCTTTCCCAGCCTAGCTGTGCGTGACCTGTCCAACTTGGTAAAGCCCGAGGATATTGTCACTTCTGAGCACTTGGTGACTCTCCTTGCAGTTGTTCCAAAATACTCACAGAAAGACTGGCTTTCAAACTATGAGACCCTGACTACTTTTGTGGTAATGTATATATTATCTTCTTGTTATTTGCAAAATGTAACTGTTCACTAAGTCTTTGATGCTTTGCATGATGACTTGTTTGGAATGTATTCTGGCGGCTTTGGAGGGATCATGACATCATCTCACCAGTCCTTAATGGGCATGGTTTGTCAGATTAGCATATTTCGCCATCCATATAAACGACGACTAATGGATATTGGCTACAACATACACGAGATCAGATGGTTGGATCAGATCTAGTCTCTCCCAGTTGATCCAGCTTATTCCTCCCATCTGATTAGCAGCTATGCTATCAAAGATGGTTGAGACTATTGCCTAGGCGATGAGTTGATGCAAGGAGGTCCCCCTTTGCTTTGCCTCGGCCTAGATCACCTAAGTGATTGTTTTCACCACCACTATTAAGGTAAACATTTTCAGTGCTTTTGGTGCCTCAGATGCAAGGATGGAAATATCGGAATTGGAATTAGAATTAGAATTGGAATCGGCATCGGAATTGGTGGGCACCAATCCGATTCGGATTGGTCAGAATCGACTGATTCTTTGGGAAGAAAATTGATTCAGAATTTAACCGAATATGTCATTTTTTTGTAAAAAAATCAGAAAAATCACAAAATCTTGCCCCATCCCCAATTAGGAGGGACCCATTTTTTTAAAAAAATAGAAAATATTGGTCTAACATAGTTTCATGTGATTACAATAACCTTTAAGATAAGTAGACAAACTTTGATGTCATTGATCATTTTATTAAATAAAGATAACACGATACAAATGAAATATTGACATGCAATAAAATAGTGTACTTTTCTTTTACTGCCATTTATGGTATCCACCTTCATCTGCATTCTCTGTATTATGCTAGATGCTCCACTGAGAGCTATTTGTTATGATTGGCCCGTATCCCTACGAAAATAACGAATCAACCATTTAAGAGAAGTCATAGATAGTGTTACCAGGGGAAAGAGATGTACTTGGAATGTAAGCGTAGAAGTCCTGAGGGAATTCTAGATAATTTGCTATTGCATACTGATTAAAGAACCATTGATTTCAACACTGACTTCTTCTATTGGAATGTTGTCTCTATTTTAAATCATCAGCCCTTGCCCTATTGACGGGAAGATTCTCCTTCTCCACCATCTTCACCGTCACCTCTACTTGAATCTCCTACATTTTGTTGATGGATATAGGGAATGAACTCTTCCTCATCATCTTTTGAGGAAGGTGCTTGGGTATTGTTTGTTGGACTGATAGGTCCTCACATATTCTCCAACTTTTTTTCTTTATTGCTTTCTTTACTTGTGATGAAGAACTCCTAAGGCCCATGCCACATTGATATACATTTTTCAATCGTGAGAAGCACCCCAATCTAGTTGCCATGGTCTTTGTCTCATCTTGGTGGAAGTTGGCCTTAGGATTAGGGTTGGGATTGGAATTGAGGCTGAAGCTGAGATTAGAGGTGGAGTAGCGGGGACTTCCTCTTGCATATGCTCAGTTTCGATCTCCACATCATCAAGTTCTCCTTCAACTCATGTACAATCCTGTAGATCGAACTCTAGTAGTGCTTTGTCTGCTTTTTCTTTCATCTATGTAGCAAGTGGGTGCTTTTCCTGGAAGAGATAATTTACATCAACATTTCCAGCAAATGGTTTGTGTTTCTTTTTCATCTTTTTGTTTATATGAACCACTTAAAATCGTATGAATCTCTGTTCTACATTTTTTGGGTGATTTTTGATGTTCTTTATTTTTAATCGCATGTTATAGTGGCAAAACACAAGTTTCTCCAACTTGTCATATGTTAACCTATTCCTAAATACTTCAACTCCTCTCATATTGGGAGAAACTTGTAATTTTATCGAGAATTTGATTTGCAATTGAAGCAAGTGGATTCCAACTACTTTTTGCATTGACTTGCACCCACCCACCACTTAATTGTAAAAAAGAACAAGAGAATATGATGTTACTATCATAATAAGGGTTTGTATATCATAAAATAAAATGAGGTTTGTTTCAATTTCAACATACCAAGAGAGGCTGTAGCAAATAAATACCTTTGACGTATATATATCTGAGTATATTTTAGTTCTCATTTTATAAGATTGCATCCAAAAATTGAGATTCGTTGAATTATTTGACCATTAGTGCTTTAATGTAAAAAATTTGAGAAGGGTAACTTTCTCTCTTATTTCTAACTTAGCTTCACATCTATCTTTCTAAGTTTTTGAAAACTGTTGAATTACCGACGAAGTAGCCATTAAGATTTCTTGATCATTCTATACTTGTGATTCATATTGTATTTGGGGGTTACATTCATCACATATGACATGAGAACATACATTTATTCATCAATCAATAATTAAATTATGGATAACAAGAATTATCTACTGCATGCACATCGTGGTGGTGTCTTATCCTATCTGACATCTATTATCTTCTACCATTTCTTATGGCCTTTGCAATGATTCTTGATTTTCAATTTTTTTTAGTTCATGGCATCGTAGAGGTATCCCGTCTAGTTCCTCTCATCTGAGTTCATTAATCTTAGCACATTTACAAGTGGTTCAATGATAGACAAATAGTAAACAATTCTCTCTCATTAATATTTATCTATAATCAAATGCTCCATTTGGTCAAGGATCTTTAATTGATCCATCTTGTTGTGTAGGTCAACTGATGCGGGACGGACCGGCTAATCCGGGCAAAACCGACCGAAAACGAGATGAACCGGCGCTAACCGCCGCTACAGCACCTAAACAGACCCAAAATAGGCCCAAATCGTCCCGAACCGGTCCAAACAGGTCCGAACCGGGCCCAAGATGGACTGAACCGGGTTAAACCGGCTCAGAACACCCTGAACCGGGCTGAACCGGGTCTGGATCCGGTCGAACCGGCCGGTTGGCCGGTTTGGGCCGCGAACCGGTGACTGGGCGAGCCGGCGCCGGCCGCGTGCGTCGCCCGCGCTCGCGGGTGCGAGTGTACCCCGGGGGGGGGGTCGTGGCGGCTTCCTGGACACTGCCGGGGTGGTTGCGTGGCTGCGCGATGGCCGTCCCCCGGTCGTCCACGTGGCGCCATCGCGGAGCACCCCGCGGGCCGCGACAAAGGGCCGAGCGATCCTCGGCTTCGTCTCCTTTGCCGTCGTCGTCCGGGTACTGCCGCAGAGCGGCCGCGACGCCCTTTCGCGGCATCGTCGTCATCCATCCGGCGGTCGCAGGCAGACAGGCGGCGGAGCTGGCCGGCGGAGGGAGGGGCGTCGCCCTCGTCGTCGTCCCGTCCGGATGGGTGCTGCTGTAGGGCGATCGCGACGCACCGTCGGGTGCTCATCTTCAACTTCACGGGGCGAGGATCTCCGGAAGTCTTCTTCGCGCTGGCTCATTCGTGGCGAAGGAGACGGTGGATGAGGAGCTGGCTGTGGCAGCCATCGCCAGGATCGTCACCGTGGGAGGAGACCACTGGGAAACGGAGCCGCGGAGGGAGGGAGGCAGAACCGGGGATCGCCGGACTGCCTCCTCCCGCAGCTCCATCTTCTTCTTCTTCTTCTTCCGCTTCTTCTCCTGCTTCACTGTTCTTCTCTCCGTCTACATCCGCGAAGGGATGGAGTTCCAGGCGCTGATGTCCGACGATCGCAGCACGCAGGCGGAGCAGGAGGAGGAGACGGTGGAGTCGTAGATGGACAACAACCCGAGTGGGTGTTGGAGTCGAACACGGAGGCTGCTGTCGAACCGAGAAGGGGAAGAGAGGAGAACGACGCGGAGGCCGGAGGATGAGGAGGAGGAAGAAGACGGCGCACCTCGCCGGATCCGGAGGATGGAACGGACTGCCGGCCTTACGCCGGAGGTGGAAGAGGAATGGCCCTCACTGGCCGGGGTTGGAGGGGAGAACGGGGCCGCAGCCCCTACGTGGGAGACAGACCCGAGAGGGTTCCCAAAAATTCCTTCTATTGCTTGTTTCTCGTATGTACATGGGTCCTCCTTTTATAAAAGGAAGGAGACATTTAATTAAAGAAAAGACCATCTAATTTTCTATTTACAAACTTGTCCTCGTAAGGACACAAGTAAAAGAAAGCCCAAAATATGTCCCCATCATCAGCCATATAGCAAATATAATGTTCCAATGCTATGAACCATACTAGTGCATGCTTATTGGTACAAGCTTTCCAAAACAAAGAAGTTTGTGGCAAATTTAGTCGGTCAAGGCCTGATTAGATCGTGCCCCATTGTATGATGTCTAATTATGTGGAGTAAATGTGGATGTGAATAAATAAATGAAGTGATCGATTATGCCTGGCTGACAAGTGTAGAAATTAATGCTTCCTCGTCTATATCCTCCAATATAAAGTCAATGGAGTATGTTGCACTTGGAACTTAGAAGAGATATGGCCTCTTGTCCATCAACTTCCTCCTTGCAATGTTGTAAAGGGGATCATTATTTATCATGAACTGGACAATATTCTTCTCCCCAATCTCTTACACAACGTTGTCTATAAGTGAAAAAAATGTAATCAACATTTTTGATATGACCTAAAGCATCAATGAACTTTAAAAATGTTGTGTTCTTTGAACAATATACAAGAAAGTTAATCATGAAATTTTTTGTTATACCAGCCCATCCATCGCATATAACTATGTACCCTTTCTTTTTAAACCAACTTAAAAGTCATCTACTTCTACTTCATCATCAAGGCCGGTAGCGCAAACATATCGGCTGGTTGAGACGTTTAATCTCGGTCTAGCTTTTCCGATTGCATCAACTATGGTTTGCAAGTAGGGACTAGTTGCGGCATGGAATGCTTGTATTTAGTTAAGATGAAAATAAAAATGATTATTGGCTCATTAAATAAATATATAGAATACACATGTATAAGTGTTTTACTTTAATACTATTACCTGCATGTAGAAATCATTTACAGATATGCTTGATTGCTTGCTTTATAGCAGTAGTGGTTGTCTTAACATCTTTAAAGGTTTGTCTTATCATCCTTTGTGAGTTGTTTTCTCGTATGAACATTAGGATCCTCAGTGGGTCATGTTGAAATAGAACAACAGAATGGACCCTACCCCACTCTTCCTCTTACCTCCTTAGTGGGTGTTGGTTTGGTGGATTGTGACCAATGTTATGCCATCTCCCTGGCTTTAGAGTCTCTTGCTCTCCTCCTTTCATTTTTATTTTGTGATTATTTGCTAACATGAAATGCTCTTTTCAAGTTTCATCTTCATCAGACTCAGATGATGTCTTAACCTCCCGAGTTTGTCATTTTCTCTTGCCTTTTTGACTAGGCATGTCCTCTCTTCTAACCAATGCTTATTATGTAACTTCTCTTTATTCAGCATGAACCCCTATTTGTAAGACTCTTCTAATAATGTATGCCCTCATGGCTTCATTGCTCTCTCTGGGCAATTGTCACATTTCTTGACATTTCTATCTACACTTTCTATGTGTTGTTTTAAATGGGATACTCTTCCATTTATTTGTTTCTTACACCATCTACATTATATTATCTTCTTGTCAAAATCTACCATATGGCCATGTTCTCACCTATTATCATTGGAAGGTGTATAAGTGTATTCTTGCTCGGCCTTTGTTTATTGAGTCTTTGGTTTACAATATCAAGAGTTTAACACATTAAACAATATTTTCAACTTCACTGATTAAATGGGGAACTTAGAACTAGGGGGTCTAAACAGCCCCTCAATGGGGTTGTTACAGTCACCTAAGAGGCTGTTCCTGTCAGAATTGACCTGTTTTAGTTTGATTTTGGGATAAGGGAAGGGAGGGGAGGGGAGGGGGAGGCAGAACAACCCCCTAAGGGGGGAGGGGAATCGGTGGAATCCATTGAAATCAAGAGAAGGGGGAAGGGAATTGTCTAATGATCATTGAATGTGGAGAGATCGAAGCTGAATTATTGTCGGATTAAGCCAAATCATTGTTGGATCACTGAATAAGCCAAATCATCATTGGATCACCGAAATCGTGACCTAAATCTAAAATCACTGGTGCCCTAGGTGCTACGGGTGAAAGAGGAAGGGGAAATCCGATTTTGGCCTGATGTCACTGGTATAAGGGTGATATCAGGTCCGAATCATGCCCAATATCATTAACAGTTTAGGACTTAAGTGGTCCCGGCGGAACTAGTTGAATCGCCCAATTCAACACCGATTCAAAACAATTGGCCGATTCCATTAATCTAGACCAATTTCGTTGGGAGTCGTGTGTGGATCGATACTACATGTCAAAATTGGATCGACATCGGCCGATCCAATTAAGTAATCGGCCGTTTCAGATCTGAATCAACCGATCATGTAAACCATGCTTAGATGCCTTAAATGAGGCCCTAGGTATTGTTGTGAGGAGGACAAAGCCTTCGGAGGCAATCATCTATGGTTGATCCGATTATGGCCCAAACTACCAATCCAGTCTCGAATTTCGGCCAGATCAGTTAGAATCGGTGGGATCATCTAGGAATGGTCCGATCTAGATGGATTGGATTGTGGATTGTGGATTGCTTGGTCTCGACAAATCCACTAGAGTCCGGAAACGTCTAGAATGTGATCTTTTCAGGACCCGATTCCGAACAGATTCCAAGATCAATTCTCCCAATAAAGGGGAGATTGAATTGATTCTCCCCCCACCCTCCAATTTCCATCTCCATCCTCCCCCCAATGCCCTTACGGTCTCCCCCACCCCACAATCCTTGTCTCCTCCGGCTATCCCCTGTCTAAGGTGGCAATCCCTCCCTAAAACAGGTAAAATTTCCTTTCCCCTGATCCCCTCTTTCCCCCTCTCTTTGGCTCCCCTCTGACCCTCCTTGCTCCCCCTTCTGCGTGCACAACAATAGGCACCCCATCGGGAGTGCCTATTTTCGGCCAAATAGACACCCTCGATGGGGTGGCTATCTGTCAGCACCCCTTCAGGGGTGTTTTTTCACCTCTGAAAGGGATCCCTTTGGGGGTGATCTTCAGACACCCCCAAAGGGTGCCTCAACCCATGGCCCTTGACACCCTTTTAGGGGTGATTTTTAAATTTTCTCACTCTCAAAAGGGGGGTGATTATTGATTAATTATTATTTATTAATGTGTTCTACGCATATGGATGTAGGTAAAATATCAAATAAGGAGGTAGATGCTGTTGCCGGTCACGACATTGGATGGTAACATGAATACTTATTATATGTGGAGAAGAAGAGGGTGAGATGCAAATTTTGTAATAAGGAGATGAATGGAGGTGTCTATTGGCTCAAGCAACATATAACTAGCATTGTCAAATAAGAATATTCTTAATAAAAATTATTACAACTTACATTTACATACTTGGAGAAATCTTGTCATAAGAGTATCTTAGATCTTGATTTAAGTATACTCCGACTCTTATCCTGTATGATTGCAACTGAAAAAAGATTAATGCTACATACTTAGTATGTTCTTTTCAATTACAAGTGCAATGTTTATTTGTCACTTACTTCTAACTCAACTTTTATTCTATCTTGTTGAGTCATTGAAAGTCTTTTAATCACAGCCAATGTATCCCTCACCACCTCATTGTCATCGCACACATTCCTTGTATTAGATATTGGGGTTTAAAAAATATCTTGCATTCAATACATGATGTGTAAGATAAAAGTATTCATTTAACAATGAATTGAGAATCTTGAAATTAAGGTTTGTGATAACTACTTGTTGCATGCATATTATGATGCAATGTCCTATCCCATCTGACATTCATAATTTTTCACCACTTCTTTTAGTCTTAAGAGTTCTTATCATTTATCCTCAACTTTGCCATGTCCATTGCATCATATAGATTTTCCATCTGAATTCTATCATTTGAGTCCACTAACCTCAACACATTTACCAATGGCTTAATGATTGACAAAGAATATTGGATCCTCTCTCAAAAATGCTTGTTCATGACAAATTTCTCCATCTATGTCAAGATCTCTAACTGGTCTATTCTATTATGCAAATCAGCCATGTACATTATATATTCCTGAGATGTA
This sequence comes from Cryptocoryne crispatula var. balansae, assembly GCA_036172225.1. Taxonomy (NCBI): domain Eukaryota; kingdom Viridiplantae; phylum Streptophyta; class Magnoliopsida; order Alismatales; family Araceae; genus Cryptocoryne; species Cryptocoryne crispatula. The sequence continues at coordinate 26,998,725 of CM069928.1, forward strand.
ATGAACCATACCAATGCATGTCTGTGTATATATAAACTCTTTAGGACAATAAAATTTGTACCAAATCTTGTGGACCCAGGCATATTGTGCTTCTCTGTATACTATCTCATAATATGAAGCAAATAGGGATGTGCATAAATAAAATATATGAAGCTAAGTTTGACTAAAAAGGGAGACACCGATGGCTCCTTACCAATATCCTTCAACATAAGATCTATAGAATGTGCAACACAAGAAACTGAAAAAAGGTAGTGTCTTTTCTCTATCAATTTCTTACATATTGCCTTGTAAGAGGGCTCATTACCTGTCACAATCTACGCAACATTCTTCTCCCCAGTCTTCTCCACAATGACATCTATCAAATAAAATATGTAGTCAACATTTTTAATCTAACCAAAAGCATCTACTAATTTAAAAAATGTGGTACCTTCTGAACAGTAAATCAAAAAATTAATCATGGACTTCTTTGTATGGTGTTGGCACTCAAAATTTCATACGAAACATAGACATAAGTAAGAGGGAATAAAAAATGCTTAATTTCCCCCCCACCCCAACACCACTATATGGGGCAAACTAGGTGAAAGAGACCTATAAAGGGTGGATGCAAATACATGAAATTCAGCACATATAGGGCCAGAATTGGAAGGAATCCAGGAAATAGGGGATTAGGAAGTCATAAAGAGGATGAGGCCATATAAGGATATACCCAGTCAGCTTAGGCAGATATATGTCCAAGCAAGGGTAGAGGGTTGTGAACCCAAAAGAGGCCCACGATCAGTACAAGCTGCAGCACCTGATCACTATAAGATCAGTATGTAATGAAAGGGTGAAGAAAAGGAAATAAAAAGCAAGGAAACACTTGGTTCCCTATACCTCACCACCATTGTATAGAGCAAAATAAGAAAAGGGGCCTGCTAAAAAAAAAGAGAGGGAATCCAACACATGTTGAGGCCGGATATGCATAATCATATGTGCAAAAGGAAAGAACTCAAAATTCAGCCAGATCAGGTGGTCCCGGATGCAAAGAGAAGGGAGGGCCAGGAATGACATACAGGAGCCGATGAGCTCCTGTTCAAAAAGGTTAGAGTAAAGGCCCCTAAAAAAAACAAACAGAAATAGAGGCAGACCCAACCGATAACAGCACATGAGAGAGAGAGCCGGATGTATATATGCTTGTGAGAAGGCATGACATAAGACAAATGATGTATTGTCAGACAGAAAATAGAAGAGGGCAGCGGGAATGATAGACATAAGCATGATGCCCAAAAGAAAAAATGTGTAAGTCATGTGCGGCTGTCGACAGCCAGCCAGAAGTTAAGATTGGGTAGGGCAGCCAATAGGCCCACTCAAAAAAAAATGGAGGAAGACCCAATCAGCACATAAGGAAGCCGGGTCTTCACATATGCATTCAGATTGATATAAACAGATAGGAGATTGAGAGCCGGACCTTGCATATAAATCAGGGAGAGGGACATATAGGGACATCCCAACATAGCCGGCCACTCATTTATATGCAAAATACAAGCATAATATGGGGCAATTGAGATACTGCCAATAGAAACCTGAAGAGGGGAGGGCCGGAAATAACAAATAGAAGCCACATTGGCTCCTGTTTAATAGATTTGGCTATAATCACTCAGGTGATATGCTGTCAATATAAGGCTCACAGCCGGATATATATATGAAAAGAGAGAGGGCAGCCAATGGATCCCACTCAAAAGGACCCAATCCAACATATTGAAGGGCCGGGTCCTCAAATTCATGCAACATGTCTCCTGTCCCCAACAGAAATTTGAAAGAGAGAGGGCCGGAATATGATAGACAGAAGCCACAGCTGGTTCCTGTTTAAAAAGTCCAGTTATGTTTATTTGAATAACATCTAGAGGGCAGCCATTTGGCCCGAGAATTGGAAGAAGGCCCAATTCAACACATTGAGGAGCCGGATCTTCACATACATATGCAAATCAACACCAAACAGATGGGGAACTAAGAATCAGGCACCTCCATGCAACCGGCCATGCATATATGGTATGACATGGAATAATTGGGGCCATGGGTATGCTGCCGATAGAAAACAGATAAGAGGGCGTAGCATGGATGAATAAAATTATGAATAAGTAGAGCTTTGCTCACCCGGGAATAGCTAGGAGGATGTTCACCTCCTCAACCTGACCCCAAGAAGAAGAAAAAGGGCACCCGGGAGCTCCAATCAGCAGGATCAATGATCTCCCTTGGCAATCTCCAAGCTGCAGCAGACCTTGTTAGAGAAGAAGGGTGCGGCAGTGGGAAGGAGAAGGCCAGCTATAAAGAAGCCCGCGGTTGGATAAATCTGTCTCCCGGTGGGAGACTTAACAGAAACATCAAAAAGAGGGGGAGAAAGATGATCCGCGAGGGAGGAAAACAGCCTAGAGAATTCAAAATAGACCCGGGCCATCTAATGGCCAGGATTGGCCAATCAACAAGTTAATATCCATGGATCCTCCCCGGTCCACTGAAGTGACCCTATTGGATCCTTAATGGGATAAGATCCAATGGATCCACCCTAGTGGGATATCCGATGGACAAGTCATTAGCAAGGCCAATTATCGGCTGATAAAGCCTTCCCGGATCCTTAATAGGATTAATATCCAGTAAGAAGATCAAGGGCTTTGATTAATTGGACTGACACATGATCAAGGGCCGGGGTTAAAAGTTGAACAAGTCAAATGGAGCATAGATCTCCTGAATGGCCAGCGGTACATCATGATGGATCAACCGGATCCTTAATGGGATTAATGTCCAATTAGGGGATGAAAGGGCCATGATTGAATGGAGCATCGGTCGATCAAGGATGACCATCAAATGAGAGGCCGGGAGTCAATGAGATATGCCTCATTGGATGCTCCCTCGTGAGAGGGAATATAGGAGAGGGGGACTGCCACCTGTCCCCCCATGATCTCCCACTCTCTCCACTCCCAATGGTGCGCACACTCCCATGATCCCCCACTCTCTCCCGGGTGAACAGCACCTGTCCAATGTCCTATAAAAGGACCAGCCCTCGCCCATGTTCAGGGGCCGAAAAGAGAGAAAACAGGGAGCAAAGGAAGAGGGTCCTGCCGGAGCTATTTCTGCAGAGAGGAAGAAGGAAATTGGGTGGTCACCGGAGCATCAAAGGATCAAAGGACAGAGTTTGAAGGTCATAAGGTGAGATTTTGGGTCAATCACTTCATCCGTCCTCCTTTAAACATCATACCCATTGACAATTCAAGGTCCATCACCCTACCCGTCTCCCTCAAGCACTATGTCCATTGTTAGCTCAGTTCTTGTAATCCCTCTCCTATGATACCCAAAATATCATCCGGTTCAGTCTGGAAATGCCCAGGCAATACTGAAATTTTGAAGAATCATTCAATTCCCAGTTATAGGCCAGAAGTCAAGCCCTCTACTTCCCCTCATTCCAGCATATTATGCCATTAGGACAGGGCTATAGCTATCCCCCTTTCCCCGGGCTTCAATGAAATCAGTCCGGGGGTAGATCCTTTGAGTAACCTCTTAGTCATCAATTTCATAATTATCTCATTCCGTATACAAGCCTCATTTTAGATATGATATAGACCATATCTGAGTCCTTTTTTCCGGGACATCATTTGAAACCTGTCTTGACATATACATGGACAGGTTTGACTCCCTCATTGACCCTTTCTTTAGAGCCCTCCCCGGCCTCAAAAATCTGAAGAAAGGACCCTCATCATTCAAGCAGGAATTCAGAGGTGTTGCATATCATCAAGGAGAACATAGGTTATATCCGGCCTCTTTGGGACCCACATGATAGACCAAAGATTCCCCGGGTAGCCTTAGATAAAGTAAAAGAATTGGAAGGAGATGGCCAACCGGGCCTTTGATAAAGCTATGACATCTGACCATGGAAGCATATAATTCATGATCCGAGGATGCCAAGGGACTGATTGGTGCCCAATATTAGGCATAGTCCCATGAACATGTCCCGGACAAGATCAAATATATACATGGTCCTTTTGGTCTATCTTATAATGAAGAAGACAAAGTGCGGGACAGATTTCATGACAAAGAGCCTTGATATGAAGAGGCTATGGACATATGTATATCCCACCATATGAGGATGTGTAACATGCCATATGGCATAATTAAGACACATGATGATATTCATAGAAAGATGGGCAAAACCAGTGCATACCTATGTTTATATCCCGGTTATAAGGACCATATAGGACACAGAATTTATGTCCATAACAGGTCATTATGGAGGCCTAACTTTGGGCCTAGTTCTAAGCAAGATCATGTATAGCCTTTTGGCTTATCCCATAATAGGGAAGGTCGGCTATAAGGCAGACCCATACGAAGAAGAAGTAGGGATGACTTCAACATGATAAAATTGGAGTTCAACTCCATTGACACAAGAATGTGTTACATACCCTATGATCTTAATCATACATATGCTGATATGCATCTGATGGTGATCAAGGACCATCTTTTATACATATATATATATACTATTAAGAATCTGATTGAAGGAGTTGATTCTGAAAATAAGAAGGCAAGAAGTGCGCAAGGTCTAACTATAGATTAGACCGAATTCTGAGTTGTCAGGTTTCAGACAGTTTAGAAATCTGATTTTTGGACCTAGATGTCTAGGACCTGATCTACTTATGCAAAATAAATAGGAAAGAAAGGCCGGACATATGAATACCAGCCCAAAACTAAAAATAAAATCCCAGGACTAAACAGGATAATAGGTTCCTAGACTTCCAAAATCTACTTCAAATCTGAAGTAAATTTATAGCCCAAACATAATTCAGTCTAACTCCATCAGATATATGAGCCCGGCATAGGCAGTATCTCCTTATACAATCTAGTATTTGGAGATAAAATCTGTTAAGAATAAACCAGTCAATTGGACTTCGGAGCAATGAGGGTCAATATATCATTTTACATACATACACGCATCACATAGTTTGGAGATTAAAACCGGGAAGGCCTATGGAAGATAATTCCTAATCCGGAGCATGGTGGAATGAAACATAACTCAACCCGCCTGTCTCGAGCAGAAATTAGGACAGTATGCCCATCTCTTCTCAACTCATTCCATAGGGAGATATCATGTTAAAGAGAGATCAATTATGGACCGAACCCCCTATGAAAGGCAATTTTCTGATTATACCATCACAGTTGGATATACATATGATATCCGATTGATTGATGGCATATGACTAAGTCCGGCCGTGTCTACATAATCTAGATTTACTCGGTCCATCTCATAAAGGAGAAGGAGCTAACAGGCCATCTGGTTTACAAAGAGAGGGTTTTATCTTTGAGAGCTTGTGAGGGAGGCCATGGTGAATATTCCATGGCCTGTGTACGGATCTTATATGGCAGATTCATAATGAAGCTTGGGTGGTTTAACAAACATACATTTCAGGCTCACATAAGCCTGGGTTTCACATGGGATCTCAAGGTTAATTCAACATCTGTCTCATGGCAGAACTTAACCCATGGGTTGATATTAAACCATATCAAGGTCAGGTGCAGACCTGAGTCCGGATGATATCTGGAAGAGCAAATCGCTCAAATTCAGATTAGTATTTGTGAGCACATAAATCCCAAGTCAAAGAGGGTCTTTCCCCCTGGATTATTTTAGATAACAGCCAAGGTCCTGGTAAGCCTCAGTCATATGAAGAGAGGGATTCAAATAATCCTAGATATGAAAGTAGTCGGATCATTGAGGGCTCATGATAGAGGCTAAAGGAAATATTCCTTAGCCTACTTAAGGGGGTCTGATATGGCAGGCTCATGGCCGGATCTGAGTGGCTCAAAAGATGAACATTTCAGGCCCGGATAAGTCTCAACTTAAAGGAAATATAATTCTCTTCGAGGATTATATCCGGCTGTGTCCACATGTCCTGGATAATAGCCGAAGCCACATATTCACTCCCTTGGTCCATCTCTTAATGGAGAGGTAGCTAATAAGTTTAATTACCAAGAGGGGAGGGTGGTTTTCATATATATAAACCTGTACCCCCAAAAGGAACAAGGTGATCCCGATATGATAAAGGTGTGTTCTGCACCATATGGCACAATTGAAATATGTATGATTGATGATCAAAAATCACTATAAGTACATGGGTATACAATTTATGATAATCATGAAGCTGATTGAAGGTTAAATCTGAATGAAAGCAGGGCATATGTACAGTCCGACAATGGACAGGACTGAGCTTTAACTCCCGGATTCCAAGCATATATTGACTTGATTCTGAATATTCAGATTCTAAATAAAGTGAGATTGACCTCATATATTGGGGACCGAACACATGAAATACATAGGCAGAACCTGCCCATTTCATATACTAAAGTCTATGGTATGAAATGATATGCCATTTCATATCATATCATGTAGCTTATTTGTAGGTCATGCATGATAGACTAGTGGCCTAGCTCAGAGATCTTCATTGGCATATGTTTTAGGGATGAAGGGGTGAGAATCAAGTTCTGCATAATATTGGGCCTCCGGCCCTGGTTCTGACCTGCCTAAAGTAAGGGGAATGGAGGGGCTCCGTCCGGCCTTTGATCTGGATTGTGCAGAAGGCCGAGAGGGAGATCTTATAGCCTATATATATATAGGTCTTACATGGCGGACTCATAATCAAACTTATGTTGTCTTAATATTATATACTTCAGGTTCATATAAGCCCGGGTTTTGGTATGAGATTTCAGACTTCATATAGGGGGGATATAACATCCATCATGAAGAAGTCCCAATGCATAATTTGGTGCTGATTGATGACTAGTCTAAAGTCAATTTTAGGACCAATTTTGGGTCTGAATTCCAGTGTCTACCGGGGCATTATAAGTCCCAACTTTGTTGACAGGATATGGAGATCTCCCTACCTCGGAGGTCTACATAGATACATGATTTAGTCCTCTGGATTTTGATTCTAAGTTTAGCTAGTCCGAGGGGTAGATGAGGATAAAATTTTGGTTGGTCTTGGATCCGAACATAAGCAGATCATGGACAGCTTGTGAAGGAGGCCATGATGAATATCCTACAATCTATATATGATAGAATGATAGCCGGGTTCAAGTGTTATAAGTGACATATGTTTCGGACTCATACAAGTCTGAGTTCTTACATGACTCAACTCTTATCATAGGGTTAACCTTGATATGTGGTTTTGCACCGGATGGTGGTCAGTCTAATGATATTGATTATGATCATCTTCAGGTCTGAATCCGAGGAGGATCCAGGACATTATAGGTTCTGGAATTCCCAGTTCATCAGAGGGATATAAAGACCCCTCCCCAGAGATTTGTATTCTCAGGGAATTCCAGCTTTGACCTTGGGGATATGAAATAATTTTCTGATGTTATAGCCTTAAGCTATGATCCCATTAGTCATAGAAATACTTGCCATAGTTTTCCTAACTATCAAAAGGGGCTTTGGAGATCCCCTTCATTCCAACCCCGGTTTCAGCTAGCCCAAGGGATACATATGGAGAAGGCAGCAAGCCCTTGAGCTGGGCATAACCGGGTCAAACAAGGTTTAACATGGATACCCTTTTGCACATAAAAGGTTTAAACATGAGTTTGTTCGGATGCTAGTTGAAGATGAAAATTTTAATTCTCGGAAGCTAGTAAGCATTGAGTTTTACATATTTAAACTTAAGGCTTAGGATGGAAAAGACTAGTTTTACAAAACTTGGAAAGAGGGGGGGGGGGTTCTGTCCTAGCTCAGATCATTGCGGGAGGTTGAGATGATGACAACCGAATGAGGATGTTCCAAATGACATATTTTTCATGTTCATTTAAGCTTGATTTTTGCATTAAACATGGAGTAAGTCTAGTACTTGTCAGAGTTGGCCATAAGCCTAGATTCTAGCAGTACATATGAGTAGAATGCTAGATAACCATATGGGTAAGGCCAGCCTTGAACAGATGCATCTCCATCAAGATCCATCTCCGGCTGGGTTAGGATAGAGCTTAGAGGGAGAGGGAGTGATATATCCGATCCATAACATGTCAAATCCTAGGCCCGGTCTCATGTACATAGAGACTAAGAGCTTTCAATAGTAAGAGTTATGTAAAAAAATCTGGATCATAGACCAGATTTAAGATCCGAGACAACCTGGAAATATGTCAAAATCCTATGCATATTTTGGGCCGAGCCGGATGGGGTTAGGCATATAAGGTATATGGTTTAAGGACTTTTAAGTCCTAAATTTCGGACATGATCATGAGCAATCTAAATCAGATTGCAATATCATAAGATGCATATGCCATTACACTAAGTCTAAGATAGCAAGACTTAAAATTAGAGAATGTCCAACTATCTAAGCCTAGGGTATCATCAATAACTCCATGGTTAAAACATAAGTAAAGACCATGACCCTTGCCTAAATCCAAGCATATGTCAAGTCAAGGAATAGTGACTTAAGCAGATTCTATTTTCATCACCAAGTCTAAGATAATAGACTTAAATAGAGATGACACAAGGAGCCTTGACTTATTGAATACTTTCATTCTGTTCAATATACAAGAACTTAAGTGAAATTGACATAGATTTCGATCTGAATATGCTCGATTCGATAATTCAACCTGTGACTCGATGTAAGACACTGAATTGAGAGACTAATCTCTTGCAAGGTATTAAGCTTAGATACTAAGTTTTTGCATTGTCATTTGACTTTATATGGTCGCTATGCTATCAGATTTAATATTAAGTCTACATTCCATTGATGTTATGGGCCATAATCCCTATACACTAATATTTTGCGGATGAATGTTTTCTTTCATATACGAGTTGCTACGACAGTTAATCAAGGGTGTTCGAGAGTCTCGATGTAATTAACATCGAAAATTCGCAACTTCCGATGGAGAGAGGTCCAAAGACAAACTTTATGAACCCTAACCTCGATATACATATTTTATGCATACCACATATTTTGGCTAATATTTTCTATGAAATATCATGTATTTTCATAGTAGCCAAAGGAAAGATAACGAAAGTTCATTTCCCAAATAAACGGAAATCAAATGAATTTTCAAACTATGCCACACGCCATATTTATATTTTTATATAAATTTCATCTTCGAGGTTTCACATATGGTTAGTCCATCCATCGCATATTACTTTGTACCCCCTCTCCTTCCATACTAGTTTGAAGTCATCCATCTATGACTTCAGATCCTCTATCTTCTCCTTTAGGTCGGCTCCATATATATATCAATTATTGGGAACTTTTGTTCTCAGTCTGATATCAGCTATGGCATTCACCATGGTATGAAAGTAGGGGCTGGTGGATACATATGCAGGGATACCTACATTAACATACATGCATAAAGGTTAAATAAATTTGAAGAAAGAAGTAGAAAAAATAAATTAAGATTGTAAACTTTTTACTTAAATGTAAGAAAAACTTGGCAACATGTCTTATTGCTCTCTTAACAGCTGTGTCAGTTGCTTTAATGTCTTTGAATGCTTACTTTTACGTTGTCTAGGAAGCATTCTGCTTCCTAAAGTAATAAGGGTCATCCATTGGTGCTGCGGTGGCCAGACGTGTAGAATGTGAACAATGATACATCCTAAATGTCTTCTCTCATACTCTTACATTTACACTAGGTGAGGTCGACTGGGTTTTGAATGACGGAATGGAACATCCCCAGCTCTAGAGTCTCCTACGCCTTTCTTTCTCTTCTCCTACTCTCTTAGTGGATACTTGCTTACATGCCTCACCTTCCGTAGCTCAAGGTCTATGGAAAATTCATCCTTAGGTTTAGGCCTTGATTTCCTTTTCCCCTTCTCTTTGTGGGTTAGGTAATCATCTCTTCTTCTCATGAGCTCGCCATGTAACTCATCTCTCTGTTTTATCCAAATCTCTATATATAAAACTCTTCTTTAAGCCCTCATAGCCTCACTGTTCTCCTTAAGCACATTGTCACATTTTTTCATATAGTCACCTAACCCAATTATGTTATTTCAATCGAAACACTCCTCAATTTATTTGCTTCCCATACTATTTGCATTGCACCATCTTTTTCTCCATATCCACCATGTGATCATACTCCCATCCAATGTCATGAAAAGTTGATGCATCAGAGACTTCTTGCTCTACCATTAATCTTCTTGTTTTGCAAGGTTGATAAGTTAAAATTTAAAATGAAGTAATATATTAAACGAGGAAAAGTAAACAAGCTGGAGGGAAGACCGAACAAGGGGGGTGTTTGGTGTGGACCATGGTATGCCGGGTCGCGACCCGGGTCGCGACCCGGCCCCGACCCGGTCGGGTTTAGGCCCGACCGGCTCGGTCGCGACCCGGTCGGGGCGATTCCCCCGGCCGGGTCGCGGAGTCGTGGCCGGGTCGCGCGAGTTGCGCGACCCGGTGCAACGGCACGGTCGTGTGACCGTTGCCGGACCGTTAGCCGACGGTCTCGGGCGGGTGCCAACGGTCTTGGGGGCGCGGCCCCCCGTTCGACCCGCAGGGGCTATTTAAAGCCCCCGAGGGGCTCTCCTTACTCCACCCCCCCCCACTCTCGCTCTCGGCCTCTCTTGTGCTCTCGGCTCTCATTGCTCAAATTTTTTGTCATTTACTTAATTATTTCATCGGCATTGGATTAGTTCATTTAGTATATTTATTTAATATTAGTTCCATTGATTAGTGGGTTAAGTAGTTTATTCTTTTTAATACTTATTTGCTTACTTGCATAGTTAGTTAGCTAGAAGATTAGTTAGATATTTAGTTTAGTAGTTACTTACTTAATTATATAATTAGTTATTCATTTAATTAGTTATTCATTATTTAAGTATAGTTAGATATTTAGTTTATTAGTTGGAAGGTATAGTTAATTACTTACTTAATTATATAATTAGTTAGTCATTTATTTTACATAATTAAAAGTTTACTTAGATTAGTAGTGACTAATTAACGTCATTAGTTTTTTAATTAACGTCATTAGTTAATTACTTACTTAAGTAATTATTTAGTTAAAAAATGTCTTCTCCAAGCCAAACAACCCAAACTACCGAATGACCGGAGTGATCCGGCTTGGTTGCATTGCGATTGATCTCCGTAGGCGGAGAGAAAAGTGCAATGTAAATATTGCGACAAAGTAATATTCGGTGGTATTTATCGTTTAAAATTTCATCTCTGCGAGCGTGAAGGGAAATGTTCTTCCTTTAACACGCGGACTCATGGGAGGTCGAGCTCAATTTCGTAGGCACCTACAAGCGATGGAGCAAACGAAGGGAACTAAAGCGAACGTAAAGAGCCGTCGAGAAGAATTGCAACGACCGGGGAGACGATCCGTAGACATTTACGGAACCGGACAAGAGGGGCCGGATATTTTTGGAGACGGAGAGCACGAAGATATGGGAGGTGTTACTCATAAACGTTGTTCGTTATTCTATTTTAAAGGATAATTAAGTAGCACTTGATACTTAAATGTTTTTTAAAAAGATGAACTCTCGCGAGGGATGGAAGCGAGTCGAAGATCGTTCGGCAGGAAGACTTATGGGCATGCGGCCGAATGATGGGTCGAGGGTCTCGGAAGGAGTGGTCGAGGTAGCGGAAGAGGATCCAACAACCAACCGCAAGAGATGGTTCGTGATCTCGCGCAAGACGACGACCGGCGGTAGGTCCCGTGGATCCCGTAATCACGAGACCACGACAACGTCGAAACAACAATCACGACGTGACGGTGATGAAGAACCTCAAATTATGTAAGGATAGGATTGACGGGCAACGTCGAGGTGGTTCTTTCACCGCGGCATTCGGCGAATGCGGCGAAGGGACCATACTACGAGAACATGATCGACACGATCGCGGACGTCGGGAGGGGAGTGCCTCTGGTCGAGCCGAAGGAGATATACAATGTATATCTTCCTATGGAGGTGCAAGAAACGAAAGTACGTGCAACATTTGAACGCATGCAGGAGGAACGAGGTTGCACGTTAATGGACCGACGGATGGACCGGTAATTAAATTTTCTTTTACTCATTCATATTAGATGTATTAACATTCTTTTTTGGTATAACTTATTTATCGTCTTATACTTAACGGAGTATTCTTAGGAAGACTATGATCAATTTCCTGGTGTACGGTCAGCCGCACTTGGTCTTTTGGAAGTCGGTCGACGCATCAGACGGTAAAGAATGCGAGTATCTTTTGCAATTGATAGATGGAGTGATAGAAGAAATAGGAGAGAGCCGGGTAGTTCGAAGTAGTCACGGACAATGCGGCCGCGTACAAAGCGGCCGGTCAGATGCTTATGGTCGGAGACCAAAGTTGTATTGGACACCCTGTTCCGCCCACTCTTTAGACTTGATGTTGGAGGATATATGCGGGGATCCTCGAATAGACGGGGTAGTTAAGCTAGCCCAAAGGTTATTTCTTCATTTATTTATAACCACAACTTTGTCCGCCATGAGGGAGCACAGGGCGAGAGTTGTTACGGCCCGGTGCAACCCGGTTCGCCTCCCATTATATTTCCTTAGAAAGTTTATTGAGTCGAAAGGAGAGCTCTAACTCGAATGGTCATTTCACCGGTCGGGTTGGGGTAGTTGGATGGTAGATGTAACCCATCGGATAAGAGAAAGGGGAGAAAAGTAGAAGAGACGATAGAGAGTGGAGATTTATGGAAAGTTGTGAAGAAGACGTTAGACATCGTCGACCCCATAGTGAAGGTACTAAGGATAGTTGACGGAGATAGAAAAGCGGTGAACGTGGGGTATTTATTCGATGCGGTTGAGAGAGCGAAGGAAGAAATGTCCAAGGCCGTGTCCGACTTCGCGAGTGGTGGGATATTATAGATCGTCGGCGGGAGCGTACATTACATCAACCCATACGCGAGGTATATTTTCTTAAACATTTACTAATCTTTTTTATTAATCGAAGTTGTGTATAACATGTTTACTAATACTATTTGTTTCGTAGGTTACTTTTCAACCCAAGATATCTTCTTGTAGTCCCAATTTCAAGGCGACGAACGAGCCTATTAGATGACGTGAAGAGCGTCATCCGTCGGCGGTTGCTTGGTGACGACGACGGGGCCTATTATCGCTGCAACAAGATGTATGATTACGAGAATGAGGAGTTTTCACTTTGGAACGAGCGAGAGTTGAGCGAGCTGTGATGATACTAAGTTCGGGTACGTAGAAATGTTTTTCATCACTTAATTAATCGAAAGCTTACTTAGATAATAATCTACGACATTCAATTTATGCGGTGATTGGTGGATGGACCGTACGGTAAAGTACCGGGGTACGAGGACTTGGCGGACGTAGCCATCGGGGTCCTAAGTCAAACCACATCGGCTTCGAGTACGGCGAAATTGGTCTACATTCGGCAGTTGATTCACACAAAGCGGAGAAATAGGTTGACATCGAGGAGGCTTGAAGACCTCGTGTATTGTCGCTACAAATACGAGGTTAAAGTTGAGGAATTTGGATAGAATGAAGCGGAACCGAGATGGAACAAAAGAGTTGGATAGCACGCGAGCGGCGGGACGTTCGGTGGACGAGCCGCCATTGAAGAGGAGGATATCGATTTGGATCAAATATTCTACGAGAAGAACTCCTTGCAGAAGCTTGGGTAAACGACCGAGAAGGGTTGGGAGAACCGGAGTTCAACCCAAAGGTACCGACAATGGGCCGAAGGAGTGCTCGACGATGTCCCTTTAGCGAAGAATTCCCGGATCCCTCCTCGGCAGCAAAGCGCCGGAGGATCGGAGAAGGAACTAGCGAGGTACGCAAAGTAGGCGAAAAGGTAAACAAGTTGTAGTGATCCTTTTGATATTGCGGATGCGATACGGTCGAAGACGATCGAGAAGATGCGCCGGAGCCGAACATCCGAGTGCGGTACCCGGACGTCGAGGATTCGTCGTCGAAGAGTAGCGGCGGTGATGGTGCTCGATACGGGGGCACGGACACTTTACGAGTACAGGGACCTCGGATCCTCCCATATCTCCTACCACGTCGCTACGTTTTACCGTGAGGAGCGATATACTCATGCGACCCGAATACCGATCATGGTAGAAGGCCGCCACAAGGTAGAGGAGGTCATCGTAGCCGTAGGTGGAGCGTATCACCACGATGCCCCCGACTATGTGTATATGATTCATCCCAGGCTGCGGTTCCACTACGTACGATCGAATGTACCGTGGAATGAATTATGTGGAGTCATCGGATACTTCAATCCAATCGACTATAGTTATGGTGACTCCTTTGGATCAAGTCTTAGGATAGTTTCTAGGGACGACGAATATGATCGTCGTGTGTACGTATGTATCGAGCTTTGTACTCGACCCAAATGACGTGGGGAGAGTACATCAACTACCTACAAAGTGTACAACACATCATGTTGGAATAAAATTGATGCATTATTCATTTAAATCATGTCATTTAATTTATCCAATTTTTCTGTATTTTTTCAGATTTTTTTTCGCATTTTTCTTATTTTTTTGAATTTTTCAAAAAAAAAATATTTAAATAATAGGGTCGCGACCCGGTCGCGACCGGGTCGGCCTGGGGGTCCCGCGACCCGGTCGCGACTCCCGACCCTACCCTCCTTGGTGTGGACAACCCTTTAAAGGGGGCTGTTCGGCCATTGGGTGATTATCAAGACAGGGGGACGTTAACATGCAAAACGGGGAAAATCGGCTATGTACGCGTCAATCCTGGGTTAGAAATCGTTGGAAATAGTTTACGTGGAGGTAGTCTCACCAATAGAGGAAAAACAAAAGATTAAAAGGAGAAATTGTCGGAGCCCTTGGAGGAATCACCTTTGGATTGCTTGAATTACCTGAGATTCACCAATAGAACCAATAGAATTGTTGTAGAATCACTGCTGTAGTAGTTGGATCGTGCCAAAATCGACTGGAGATCGCCAGAGATGCAAATGGGATCATTGGAATCACCAATCCACCTTTGGAATTACAAGCCCTATCGTGAGAATCGGCCCTTTGGGGCTGATATCGACCTTAAATGGTCGATAGCAGATTGATATCGGGCCTGATATTGATTCAAACTAGGTCTTAATTTATTTCAATCGAATTTGTCGGATTGACCAATTTGATGTCAAAATTGGTCGAATTGGATCGATTTAGACTAATTCGCCTAGAATTTTATTTTGAATTGGTCCTTTCGGCCTAAATCGGATTGAGATCAATTGATCCAATTTCGGAATTGACCAATTTCGATCTGATTTGATTGATTCTACAACCATGGCCCTAAGCGAGCAAAATGCCAAGCCTACACATTATTCACCATATAAGAACCCGGAGGAAGGAAGAGGCCTCCATACATTCATTTGTTTCTTATTCACCAATTTGCAAAAGCATTGCTTGTGGTGTGAGATTTCATAGAATACAATAGTCCTTCCACAAGCATTATCATGGATTGTGGAATCAGTCGATCTGGATCGGATTTGCATCCACTGATCTGTTTTTGGTTGGGACACCCGATCTCAACCAAACTTATGTTGGAATCAAGATCGAGATCACTCGAATTGACTGATTCCTGATCGGGTCAATGGACCTGATAAACCTAGATTTGATGTCCCATCATATTGTCTCCAAACTTCTTCCCTACTTGAAGCCTCAATGACTTTGTGTGGCATTGCCGTCGTATTCTGACATCATTTTGACCCCAAAAGTGTCGGATTGAATTTGAATTGGCTGAGGAATCAAGATCTGTGGTTTTTTTACATTTGGTTCATTTTTTTTGTTTTTTGATAAACCAATCCGGGCTGACTCCGAATTATTTATTCTTCTAAGAAATTGCCCAATATTTTTGATCATATCTAGAGCATATTAGAATTGGCACCCATTTGATCATATCTGGATCAGATCCTGAATATCATCGATTTGGATCTGTATGCACTTAAATTCTTATCTTATATGATTACATCTGAAGTATCATATGAAATATAATAAGTCATTAACAATTTAACAAATTAGTCTTAAAAACTTAATTACATGTATTTTAACTATTCCTTACTTCAAGCTTAACTTTTATTCTATTTTGTGAAGTCTTAATCAAATGTTGTATTATTAACAACGTACCGTACATAACCTTTACATCATGGCATATTTGTCAGTCATATTGCATCTTTGAATTTAAGAAATATTCAGCAACAATAGAATTCAACGATTTACACATTACTAAAACACTTGAGCGAAACAAAAACGTTGACAAATACCTATTGCATAAATATCGTGATGCAAGTCCCATTTGCTGTCTATAATCTCCTATCCTTTCTTATAACTCTTTGGGTGTTTTTGTTTGATTTTCGAATTTGCTTTGTTCATTGCATCGTACAAATATTCCATATGATTTTTATCATTGGCAACACCAATCTCAACATTTGTACCTAGGGTTCTATCATGGACAAGTAGTATTGAGCTCTCTTCCACCACCAATTGTCTTTAATAAGATGCTCTATCTTAACTAAGATCTCAATTGGTCCATTCTATCATGTAGATCAATCATGTATATGATGTATTTCTGAGTATGAAAGAATCCTTTTAAATCGTGTCGATGTCTGTGCAGTCTCTTTAATACAATGAAGTGCGTGGCAAATTTGGTGGGACTAGGTCGATTGGCCGAAGGGGGATTGGGGGGCGGATTAGGGCCCCCCTCCCCAAGTCTTGCAAGGGGATCAGGAGGGGGAGGGGGCAGCAAGGGGTGGGGGGTGGGGAGGGGTGGCTGGCACGAGGAGGGTGCAAGCCGGAAGGGCTGAATGGGGTTGTTTTCTTCCGGCCATGGGGGGGATTGACATATGGGGGAGAGGGCCAAGGGGGGGGGACTCACCGGATCAAGGGGGAGGATCACCTCGTCGGAGGGGGATAGCCACTGCTTCTGTGAAGGGGATGCCAGAGGGGGAGGGGAGTGACCCCTAGAAGGGGAATCGGGAGGGGGGGATTGCCCACTTTCCCCCTTATCCGGGCCTGATTCCAATTTTTTCGGATCCAATCAGGATTGATTGTATCGGCTGATTTTGATCCGATCCTTAGGAGTCGGCTGATCTGGGTCGATTCAGTCGTAGATCGGTCCTCCAGTCCGATATTACATTGGCAGACGCCAATCCGATCCGGAATTGACCGATCCTGATTAGGATTGGCTGTTTATGCAAACTGTGCATACTATGCACACATCCATCCCCTTCTCAACGTACTTAAGTACTTTTAAAATTTTCAAATCAAATCTGTGAGGTTTCAACAATGTATCACAATATTCTGGTCAATTACAGCTGGTGATTGCCGAGTCCTACAGCATGAGGTTATGACGTAAGCCCCCATGTCTATTTTCCTTGTGGGCAGACTTTGTAAGCAGAAGACGAGAAAAATGGAGTTCTTGCTTTCCTCATCACCTTGGGAGACCTATATATCCTTATAGATACCAATGTGGCGATCATGAGGTGAGATTACTCTCTCTCTTACATTGATTGTTTAGGCATGTGACTGCCTCTTTCAGTCAGCTGTGCAAGTTCTCACGTAAGTCTCATGAGAACTGTTGCACCATAAGACCACATGCATGTAATAGTTGAAAATTTCTGCGTGAGATTTGGATCTTTTACAAGAAGGCTGCTGAAAAGTAACTAAATTTTGTGTCTTCTTGGGATGGACCATCTAAATTGTTCATTTTGGCTTTTAGCTTCATCCTTTATGTCCACCAATTCTTCTTCCTATTCGAAACCAGTTCTCTGCAGTATAGTTTATGTGCATCTGTTATGTTCTGAAACATAAATGGGATCGACTAAGCTCTCCCGGCTCTACCAAGACCTATGGATCATGCTGTCTGGTTAGAAGTGCTGTTTGAATGGATATTTATGGCCAAGACAAGACATGTATAAAGTGTTTTATCATGTTCTTGTACTTTAAAAGGCTTGACAGGTTGATGGAATCAGTCAATCAGGGCATTTGTAGGATTTTCTATTTCGTGTTTACTTAAATTTATTAATTCTACTTCCAAGAGTGACAAATTAACAAGAGAGTTGAGAGAATATTTTATTTTCTTTTTTTTATGGTGCCATCTGCAGTCACAGTTTAAACATGTCCATATGTGGACACATGATCTCATGTTCTTCTGAAACTTCATTTATTACAAAAGTAGTAAAGACTCTTCCATCTTCTGTGTATTTGATAGCATTTGCTTATAGAGTGCATAGGCTCCGTGGACTTCTTCGTTATTCATTTTTGTAACAATATGATGGTAATTTGCTTAAAAGATTTTTGAGAATCAAAACATGGGAATGAGTTTCACTGAAATGTGCACTTCTTCTGTTTAAACTGCTTTTATTTTAATTTGTTGTTTTTCTGTCTTGGCATATCAGGTACCTAGATCCTCCAAGAAATTGTATGAAGACAATGAATATGCTCTTTACACTGTAACATTATTCAGTCGGGTTGCAGACAACTTCAAGACAAGTGCACGAGAACGAGGGTTTCAGGCAAATTTTAACATTCTATTCTCAGAACCCTATTTTTTAATAAATCAGATTCCATTCTGCCATAGATACTTGTTTTTTGATTGACGTTTTATTATCATTATGCTGTCAAGCATATCAGGCCTTTTTAGCGGTTTCACTTTATCCTTTTTTTGCTATATGCCGTTTTCATTTATTAAAGTTGATTCATAATCTGATTCTGCCTGGTTACTTCGACAAACAAGCATTTCTTGGGAAAACAACTAATAGGGAATATCTTGTTGTTGGTTTGTTACAATTATTGTTGACATCAGAATCTCATTTGATACAGATTCGGGATTTTGAGTATAGTCCAGAAGCACAGGAGAGTCGGAAGCAAGAGCTGGAAAAACTGATGAGGGATCAGGAAACTATGAGGAGCTTACTTCTACAGTGGTGTTATGCTAGTTATGGAGAGGTAAGCTTTTGCCCACTTTTTGTTTTATCCCCCCTCCCGTTAATTCTTTCATCATGCATATTTATTTAGATCCAAATTTGAAATTATGGGAATACCTCAATGCTATTGTATTCAACTGAATGTTTTGCCCGAGTATAATAAGTAGGATGTGCTAAAATTGAGACGTTCAGAGTTAATTAATTTGATATCTTAATGATACCAGCGTACACAACACACATAGGAGGCCTTGCTGCTGTACCAGCGAATGCCTTGATTTGTTGACATGCAATTATTTTTATTTATTTTTGTCATTGCTGGTGTCTATGCATCAAGGAATTCTGGATTGGGTTTGGGATGGGATCAGCTGCTTGCTGATTCACCTTATTAAATAAATGATTTGGGTTAGGTCTGGATCGATTTTTTTAAAAATGAAAAATAAAATAAAAATGATAAAATTTTTGGAAAATTTAGCAAAACTAGGTAAAAAAATTTGGTACTTAATCAATTTGTTGAAGTCATGTAGACATCCATGATAACAATTATATTTGAAGTACCGGAATATAAAATATGTATGATTTCCTTAAATTCAAAGTACCTTACAAATGTAACATATACATCACCAAAATGACCAATAATGAGCATATGTTTTTTTATCCTCATCATGTTGCGACATTCATTCTAGCACAAGTCAGAATACTTCCATATTCATATCCAAATAGAGTTTGCATCATCTCTTGAAGTTCAGTCTCTATGTCTTGTCTTGGGGAGAGCAGAGTAGCATCTGTACTTTGGATGTTGAGTGCTTGATACGGGACAAGAACTGAGATGCTGCCATCCAGGCACGCTGATGGGCCTGGATCGATCAAAAGAGTGCTGCCGCATGCTGAAATTGGTCCAAATCAGACCAACTGAGCTTGCTCTATGCTGAAAACTGACTAACCAAGCTGAAAAGGTCTTGAACTGGTTTAGTAATGTGCTGAAATGAGCTAAACCGGTTGAACGGGCATTGAACTGGCCCCAAACCGGCCTTGATGTGCTGAAATGGCTTGAACCGGTTGAACCGCTTAGTGAACCAGGCTGGACTGGCTGAATTATTCCTGAAGAAGTTGGTCTGCTTGACTATGAACAAAGGAGTTCAAGCATACTGAACCAACATGGATGGGTCTCACCAGACTTCAGATTGCTCCAATGTTATGGCCATATGTGGCCGGCGATGGAGTTGCCACTTCTTGATATACATATTTAACCAAAAATTTCTTAGCTGAACAGTAATAAGAAAATTTAGGGGTCAACATCATGTTTTGGATGTAATGCATACTTTTCTTTTTCTGCTCCTTCAATGTCCACTTTAAAATGATTTTTTTGAAATCCTAGAGATAGGCGTTTATGTTAAGACACCATCCAACAAAAAAAACAGGAAACTCTAAGATTGTGTGCTAAATATATGTTTCTTTCTATCATTTTTATAATTATTTGATGTGATAATTTACAGCTGGAGTAACTCATCTGTTGTTGTTCATTATGATACAGGTTTTTAGCTCCTGGATGCACTTCTGTGCTGTTCGTGTTTTCGTGGAGAGCATCCTCAGATATGGCTTGCCACCGTCTTTCTTGGTAGTTAGATTTATCTCGGACAAATTTTTTTATTTTTTTCTTGTGCTAGTGAAGGCAACTTGAGAAATAACTTGGATGCTTGACGGTTGAGATATTTCAGTCTGCAGTTTTGTCCCCACCAATGAAGAGTGAAAAGAAAGTACGTTCTATTCTGGAAGAGCTGTGTGGCAATTCTAACAGGTGAGATTCTGTTTGTTTGCAGTATTTTGTCAAATTTTATGGCTGATCTACATTTGCAGGACTTTTGTTTTGTTTTTTTTGTCAGGATACTTTTATAAACATGCGGGAAAAGAGTTTATGTACTTTGTCTCTGACATATTGTCCAACAAAATGAAACTTATTGCACGTTGACATTGGTGCATAATTTTTGTCTATCACATGATGTTTGAGGCAAGGAGGGCTAGGTTGAAGGTCGGGGTAGGTCAGTTCGGCCCAAACAGGTACAGGCTGACCAGGTCAGAAAATTAATTTTCAAATATTAAAAAAGTAAAAAAGTAGGAAAATACCAAAAAATATATAAAAATAATAAAAAATTGGAAAAAATAGGGAATATGGCTTGACATTATTTTATTCATTTCTATTCAAATTTTATATTTTTATATTCCTCTGCATAATTTATATACTCGCCCTATGACATTTGGGAAGAATATATAACACTGAAAGTGTTTACATCCTTATTTTACTCGATACCTGTACAATTATTTTATGATAAAATCCGAAAGATTTAACATAATTTCTATATGTAGGTTGAGTCATCCCATAACTTTTATGATAGGATCTATATGTAGGTTGAGTCATCCCATAATTCTTTTGGTAATATGTAAGAAACTACGACTCTTGTGATGATTCAACTCCATAAGATTGCCTGTAGTACTGATCTCTATCCATTGTGTGTACTGATCTTCACCACCTTGTGATCGCACACCATGATCTGTCTTACGTTGCATGTGTGTACCATTCTTCGGTGAACTACATCATTGTAGGGTATATCCCTGGATTTGTTGACCTTCATTGACTAGTAGTAGTGATGCGGGACGGGAGAGGAGGTGCCGCCATTCCCGCGCACGTCGGCGGGCCCGAGGAGGATGTACCGAGCTGATGGGGTGCTGAACCGGATCGAACCAAGCTGAACCGTTTCAAACGGAGCTGGAAACTGCTGATCCGGGCCCGAAAACCACCGAACCAGACCTCATGGCCGCTGAACCGGGCCCACAAGGGCTGAACTGGTCCCAAACGGTGTTGGACCGGCCTGAACCAGCCCAAAATAGAGTGAACCGGCCGGTTTAAGGGGTGAACCAGCCGGTTTAAGTGGTGAACCGGGTTTTGGAGGCCTGAACCGGGGTCAAACAGGCCTGAACCGGGTCAAAACCCACTGAACTGGCCCTGAACCGGCCTCTGGATGGGTGAACCGGGCTCGAACCGGCGGTCGGACCCGGTCCGGCGCTAACCCGGCGGTTTAGCCCGTTGGCGGGCGGACCGTCGCCGGGCCGGCCGGCGAAGGCGAACCGGCGCCGGCTCGGCCGGCGCCACTTACGCGGCAGGCCGCGGGGGGGATCGTGGCCTCCCGGGGGTGGCGCCGCGCGACCGCGCGACTAATCCCCCCCGGGGGGGGGTCGGGGCGCCTCCCCGGCGCCCCCGAGGGTTGAGGGGGGGGGGGGCGGGGACCCTCGCCTCGCTGCGATGGAGTCCGGCGGTTGCGGCGGCCTCGACGGCGCCAGGAATGGAGGGGGGAAGGCCGCGGCAGCGGCGGCCGGAGACTCCGACGGCGCCGCCGGATCCTCCTCTTCTCTCCTCCTTCGTCGCCGTCGACTTGCTTTGCCGGAATGGGGGAAGTTTGGGGTGTCTTCAACAGTCGACGGAAACGGATGGGAGTCCGGACTCGCGGCGGCTAGGAGGAGGGAAGGGGTTGTCGAAGGGCTCCGTGGGAGGCCAATGGACCTGTGGGAGGTGGCTTGTGGGGGTAATAAGGCGTCTGGGGTGGTGGTGGTCGGTTAGGGCTCGCGGGGTGTCCCCGCGGGTGCGGATGGAACCGGAACAGGGGGGGTCTGTCGCAGGGGCTTCCAGCGGGGGAAGGGGGAACTGTACGGGTGAAGGGGGCTGCTGAAGGGGTCGAGGGGAGGTAAGGGACTGAGGTGGGAGGGTCCGGACGGACCTAGGGCAGGATCTCGACGAAGGCGTCGACGGAGGTCGGAAACATGACGGGACAGGGGGAAGAAGGCACCGGACCTAGCTCCGGAGGTGAGGAGGAACACCGGGAAGGGGAGGGGAGAACCGGGAGCACCCGGAGGTGAGGGAACGACGCCGACATCGGAGGGGGAAGGGGAAAAACGGGAGCTTCTCTCCTTGCTTCAAAACATCCATCTCTTTTTTTCATTCAAAGACTTGGGCTCTTTAAATAGAGCTGGACATTACAAGATGGACCTTTAAAAACCCTAATTACATATATGTCCTCTAAAGGACTAAAATAAAAAGAAAGACTCAAAGGACTCTAACTATTCAAATAAAATGCACAAAAATAAAATCCTAACACTACGAAATAAAAGAAATAATTACGTCGTTTCCTGAGGACCCGGAAGACGCTATCTCCGAACAAACGGACGATCCGGTCCGTACCGGTCCCCATCAAGTAGCTCCTTCTACTTCCAACGCTCTATCATCGCTACTTTTTGAAGTTGAATTATTTGATGTCTGGTTTTGAACTTGGATCTCCGGCATGCCTTCTCATCTCTCAGTGATCATTTCTTCATATGAATGCCCAATGTATTTGTTGCAACATGTTTACCTTTACTCTTAGATTTCTTACCTTGGTGAGAAGATTGTCCGACTTTTTGTCTTTTTGCCATTGAATGAGGAATCTGGAATTTCTTAGCTAGATGTACGCCGTTGAGTTCTCTTTGACCCTATTATCGATCTTCTAAGTTTAATTTAGGTTTGCTTAATCCTTTTGATTGTTTACCCAAGCTTGCAACATATTTTGTTGGTTGACGATCTCTTCCAAATCGATGTCAACATCTTGTATAGTCACCCATGGTGCGCCGGGTTGGCGACCCGGTCGGCTGGGTTGGTCGACCCGTTCAGTTTTTGGGCTGACCGACCCAGACCTGGCCATGCGACTTCGACCCGGTTGATATATTTAAATGATTATTTTATTATTTTTTCCCGACCTCGACCCGACTTCGGCTTGACTCGAGTCACGACCCCAATCGACTTGGGTCAGTTTTAGGCCTGACCGATCTAGTCCTGACCCCAACCTCGCCTTCCTTGTAGTCACCATCTCATTTCATGGTCCAAATGCTTTCTCTTTTCGCCTCTTCTCCTCCTTCTGGTTCTTCCTCTTTCTCTCTAAATTCTTCAGCTTCAACCCTATGTTCTAATGATAATATACCAACTGCATCGGTTTTCTTGTTGTCAATCAATTCCTCAACTTTATATGAATTAGTCTGAATGTTGATCAATTTCTTTCATATCTTAAAGTCCATTTGGTTTATCTCATGACTTTGATTGCAACATCCGTCAAATCTTCATATCTCGGTACCTTGCTGTGGTTCATCCATTAGTTAGTTACATGGTATCATTGTATATTAGAGGATAATTAGAATAAATTAATTATCTAAGTTACAAAAAAAAAGAATTGGATTGTACATACCCGGGACATAGGAGCATAATTACTTGTACGTTTGATGTCCCAAAGTGAAATGTCCTCATTCTATACTCATGCATCTTGTTGCGCACTAAAATTGATCGATCGTCATTTTTGAGCATTCTACGGATGACTTCTTTCACATTGAATATATTGGATGATATGTGACATATCATTAATTGGCTTGAATATTAGACTATAACAATATTTATGATTAAAAATGTGACATATCAAGTGGCAATATATCCATATCTAGAGAGTAGACTAATATTAATGTGATGCATAATATAACTTCATTATGATTTTGGTTTTACATGAAACCAAATAGACCTTAAGTTTGTATCGTATTCAAATAACAACTACCTTTCTGTATGCTTATGGTTCCTGTTTTCTCTATCAGCCTTGTTGCATCTGATGATTCTGATTTATGCATGTAGGATGGCTCTCCAATATCTCTCTAATTCACTTCGTCTACCCGTTTAACATCAAATTGATTCTTAATTATGATCGAGCATATCGAACAGCTCACAGATTTTTCAATAAGATGCAAATGTTATATATAGAAAAGGGGGTGAGGTCCTCTAGCGTTTCGTTGAAAGGCCCATCTAGTTTTCATGGGGATCATGAACTGCAGGCATTTTTTTTTGGTGGTGGTTCTGCTCAAACCTCCATGCTTTTGAGAAAATTTTTGGTCTACGTAGCGTTTCTACAACACTAACACTATTATCTTGTTCCCAGCGTATACTGGAAATCTGAAGATGAGGTGAACATTGCCGGCCTTGGAGGGGAATCAGAGGCTCATCCTTACGTCTCCT
This sequence comes from Cryptocoryne crispatula var. balansae, assembly GCA_036172225.1. Taxonomy (NCBI): domain Eukaryota; kingdom Viridiplantae; phylum Streptophyta; class Magnoliopsida; order Alismatales; family Araceae; genus Cryptocoryne; species Cryptocoryne crispatula. The sequence goes on from CM069928.1 coordinate 27,023,661, forward strand.
TCACCATTAATATTGTTTGATCTACATTAAGCGGCTTTCCTCCGTTCATATAGGTCAAGAAATATATTCGTTGGTGAAAATTACCTGAAACACTTAATAGGTTGTATATTAGTCGGTTTCTTCAAGTCTTTTACTTTTTTTTTCCATATATTTATACCAAATAGACATGCCTACGCTTGAATGCTCTCATAAAGGTTCTGGCACAAGTCTTGAAACTACCGTTGGACGTTACCCCTCGGCAGACAAGGGTTTTCAGTAAGAACTGCAATGTGCCAACAGAAAGTCGTCCGTCCTTGACAAAATCACTCCGTTTCTGGAGATCGACCATTGTATGGGAAGCAACGTGGCATATCTGATGCGGACCTGGACGAACATACAAATTATACAACAAAACAAATTCTGAAGTAAAAAAATTCTGAGGACTTCTTTCCTCGGGTCTGTTTCACAAATAATTCTTTCTGCATGGTCACTGAAATCGTGATTCGTTCTTTTACTGTTGCACTTACATATTTGAAGCCTAACTATAATGCCACAAGACAGATCGAATCAACTAAAAGTGTTGTGTGCGCACGAAGAAAATTTCGTGGTAATAGGAGCATCTATTCGTCGCACAAATGCCATGATAATGTATGACATAAACTTTTAATATCTGGACTGATCTTATTACATAAGTTACCTTCTCAATCTATTTGTTACATGAGTAATATGTTGTCATCGTAGTACGCATGTTTGTAAGGGTAAACGACAGGTTACAGGGTAGTTGGTATGCTATTAAAGGTGCCCATACATTATAAAATGTCCCGGGGTAGTTTTTTTTGGTCATCTGGGCTGAGTTCCACAGAGTGCACCGCGGCGACGAGGTATCGATCCCCACCAGATACCCTCCCCCAGGAGAGGGGGGAGGGCTGAGTATAACAGCTCTCAAACCCATGACCCCCTGTTCAGTGGCAGGGGTAGTGCCAACCGAGCGACCCTTGGTAGACAAATGTTACGGGGTAGTTGGTGTTGCGTATTATAAAGTGTTACTATCAAATGGTGCTATTAAATATAAAAGTTCCGTCAATCACCATCAGGTTTCGGTTAGTTTTTTTTATTTCAGATTTACCCCTATTATGCGGCAGCTCATTTGGTTAAGGACATGTTTAAAATTCAGAATTTTTATTATTAGGCCCTTAAAATCAATCATAATTTCACATGCCCCTAAAATTTTGAAAATAAATTTTAATCTTTGAAATTGTACTCTCTATTACGATCTTTTCATTAATTTTTACATAAAATTTAATTTAATCTTTTTAAACTTAACTCAAGTTAAAATAATTTTACAAATTTATTTTTTCTTCTTTCCCTCTCTCTCTATCCCTGATTTGCCAATGTATTCACGCCCTGCTCGTCGAGCAAGTGAATCTGAAGCAGTTGATGAGGAAGAAGCCCGCATCGCATCATAAACGTAGATGGTAAACAGAAGTATTTTCTTATGTAAAAAGACGATTTTTTATTTATGCATCGAAGTACTCCGGTTGCTATCGTGAGTGCCAACAAATAGAAATGTAGACGTAAAAAAAAGAAAAAATCAACCTGCATCTGTTGAAAATTGTCAGACAATAAAAGTATACATAAAAAATCAGAAAAAATCACCAAAAAAATAGACATACATTCATGAAAAAGCCATAAAAAATCAACCTGTATACATAACAAATCTAAAAAAAAAGTCATAAAAATCACTTGCATGCATAAAAAATCACCAAAAATAGACATATACAAAAAAAACCCCAAAAAAAATCAATCAGTATGCATAAAAAACCACCATAAAATAGACATACATTCATCAAAAGTCATAAAAATCTACCTGTATACTTGACAAACTCCAAAAAATAGGCATTCATACATAAAAAAAGCCAAAAAAAATCACTGCATACATTAAAAATCACCAAAAAATAAACATGTATAAATAAAAAATCATAAAAAATCAACCTCTATGCATAAAAAATAGTCAAAAAATATACATACATTCATAAAAAAGTCATAAAAAATCAACCTATATACACTAAAAAATAGGCATGTATACATAGAAAAACCAGAAAAATCACCAAAAAAGGCAAGTATATATAAAAAGCCAGACAAACATCACCTGTATCCATAAAAAATCACCAAAAAATAGACATGTATACATACAAAGAAGCCAGAAAAATCAACCTATATACATAAATAGACGTATACATAAAGAATCAACAGAAAATAGACATGCATACATAACCTGTGCATATCAGAAATTGTCATAGACCTGTATACATTAAAGTGACTTATGGGCTTCACCGTTTAACTAAACAAAGGATCCCAACTAATCGCCAGGTATGCATACAAATCAACCTGTATACACTCGAAATAATACAACTTGTAACTATGCATACAAATCAACCTGTATACATTTAAAATAATACAACCTGTATACAATCAAAAAGTTCAACCTATATATAAATCAACCTGTATACATTCAAAAAGTTCAACCTGTACACATGATTAAGATCAATTTGTCATGTATACATAGTCATGCATACAAATTTGACATGCATTAAGATTTCTTCAATAGATCACATAATTTCACCAGATACACACAAAATAACATAAGCAGTAAGCTTTCCTACATAACAATTTAAAAAAGTACACAAGCCTCAAACTACATAATGTCATATTACACCTCAAGTTTCCATAATAGAAAAGTTTGTCAAATCATCATCATTGTCATTCCAAAGATACACTTGCAATTTCATTAGAAGAAGCATAAATCACGTCCTCGTCGTCATCACCAAAATTAATTAAGGTTTTGATGTAGCTTGAAGCAACATTATTGCCGTGTCCCTAAGCACCTTTAGCCTCCTTAACTCAATTTCAAGTAAAGCTATGCATTCCCAAAAATGGCGAATTTGATTATCCTTCTCACAACAACAATCAGTACCACGAAAATAAGATGTTATGCCATCACATCACATGAAAAATTGACACCCTTAAACTTATACAAGAAATATATTAATCATATGACAAACAATAATAAGAATGAATAATTTTATTATAAAAATTGACTGATTAATTATTATCTTGCACTTGTAAAATTTTCTTCTCAGGTTTCATTCAGTTTGGCTTACTTTGACCACAAAATAACCATGTCCATTATTAAGTCACATGTTAGGAATTGGAGAACTACTAGCCATGTCTACAACATTAATGAAGAAATTATCAACTTAAAGAAGAAGTTATGAACATAAATATATTTGTTATGTGTAAAGAAATGAAATAAATTGTATACCTATTTTGCTATGGGATTCTTACAAGATTGACAGTTATGACCACATTGTTTGCATTTAGAACATGTGTAAATTACTCTATCAAGTTTCAATGACTTTTGCGAAGGAATTCTTTTCTTTTTACTTCTTCCTAATCTGTTTTTAGCCAAAGAAGGTCTCACTATAATTTCTCCAAAGTCAACTTTAGGTTGCTTATATCAGACATTAGAGAAATACACACTTCGTAACATTGCTTGTATGCATCTATTGTGTAATACATTGAACAAAAGTTTTTCATGTTCCCTTCTATTTTATGAATTACTGCACACAGATGCTTGCATGGAAATTTTAAAACTTGTAATTCTCAACATGAACATGTGTTGTTTTGTAAATTTACAATTGCTGATGGTCTTGTCATTACTTCGAATGGATTTTTGTCCGAAACATTAATAACATAACTAAATGATTTGTTCATCAATTTCTTAATCTTTGCATAAATTGAAAGACATAAAAAGGTGGTACAAGAAAAACTGACATCATTTCTTTTTGTGCTCATGTTCATTATATTTATTCGTATTTGATCCACCATATGAAATATAGGTAGATGTCTTTCCTCCTACACCCATCCATTGAACGATTCTGCGGGATTTGAAAACATCTTTTCAAATTTATCACCTGGGAAGTATGTATTAGACCAATGGTTTGAATTTGAATATCTTGCCCATTTCTCAGCTTCTTGTGAGATCACATCCATATTGCACATAGCCTTCTCATGCTTTTGTACTGTGCAGGTGTGTAGGCATATGTCACTTTATCAAACAAACTCAAAAGTTCAATTTTTGTTGACCCCCTAAACTTTCCCATGAGGCGCTTTGCAAAATTTGCCTTTAAGTTTTGTAAACAAAAGGCATTGTAGGAATCTAGAAATATATATGGAATAGATTCAATCAACCCCTTATTTCTATCAGGTATAAATGTAACTTGACGAGATGGTGACGTTGCTTTCCTCAAGTATGACAAAAATCATATCCAGTTGCCTTCATTTTCTATGCCACAAGTAGAATATGCTGGTGGGAATAACTCATTTGCACCATTCAACGTAGTTGCACCTAAAAGAATTCCCTTATACTTGTCTTTTAAAAATGTGCCACTGAAAAATATCATTGGTCTACATCCATCTTCGAAGCCAACTTGCAATGTATAAAAACATATAAAGAATCTTTTGAATCGATAGTCATCTATTAGTTCTAAATCAACAATGCTCCCTAGGTTAAAATCATGGATTGCATCAACATACCATTGTAATGAATCAAATGAGCAATGTTCATCTCCTAAAATATGATTGTTTGCAACTTCTTTACCAAGCCATGCTTTATAGTAGGGTAAGTCAAGCCCATATTATTCAAAAATATCCTTCTTGATATCAATTGGTCTATATAAAGAGGAATCGACAAGTTTATCCACTATCAAAGAGCTCACAAACTTTTACGATGCTCTAGGATGCTTTTGAGTATTGAGACTCCTCCACAAGTATTTTCACTAACTAATTTCTTGATAACAACACTTGGGCCACTACCCACTCTAAGAGCATGTAAAAACCATGGACAATGAAAAAAATTTGCATTTCATGGAAAGTCTTGTCAACTTATTTCTTACAAAAGACTAATCAAACCCAATTGCGATATCAAACTTGATCTAGTCTTCTCTTAGATGTTCTACACTATCAAAAAGTTGACCTTTTGAGTGAATTATATCATTTCAAAGCTCACTTTTTTTTTCATTGTAGTTCTTAGAATGCATATTTGATGAACAACTATCATAATTGTTTGTGCTAACTAAAGGTACAACTTCAGAACAGTGTTAAGTTGGCCATCTATAAAAAAAATTCTAGTTAAAGTAATCAAGTAATTAAGAACCTGATGCTATACTAGTTGAATATTTATCTCTGGGAAGAAACTTGTTCACAATTGGATGTTGATGTTGCTACATGAATATTTATGATTCTTTTCCCCACAGAATAATATATATCTATTGCATTATGCAAGATCTTGATCATTCATGATATGGATGAAACATGACTCTGCTCAGGAATGCCATATTTAAACTTCACAATTTGCCTATCCAAAGTCCATCTACTGCAAACTTCATTTGTGATTTCATCTTTTGACATGTCTAGATTGTAACGAATGAGATAACCTTTTCCATTGTAATTGAAAATAATTGAAATGTTCTTCATACAGTTATGCATGAAATAATGTCCTTTTGCTCTACCACACAAATATACTTGATATTTATTCATGGGACAACAATTTTAAGTAAATTAAATTCATTAATATGAAGACACCTTACTTGTTAGAGGCTATAACAAATACAATCTTTTTGGAGGAAGAATTGCCTAATATAGCTTCAACCTAATTCATAAAATCCTCTTTAACACCTATTTACAAGAATAACTTAAAACTTGTTATGTTAAACCTGATAGGAATTGTTCATAAAAATTGGTGCAGCATAAACGACGATTCCTATGGGTTCTTTTATAATCCGTCTCAATTAAAACCAAACAACGAAAATCAAAAACTGATCAAATCAGGTTCGAATATACTTGGTAGGGATTCATATAATCTCATGAAGAAGAAGGAGATGAGCTTCTCAAGCTCTTTAAACTATTCAAATGTCTGGTCTCCAGCGGTATCCACACGAACTTCATCCACAGCAGGTTCTCCCTTCGTCCAGCCTCGAGAACTATTCCCGAAAGGAGCTTCATCACTCATGGATGCCTTCTAGAGAGAGAAGGAGTTAGAGAGGAGTTTGAGGATATGGTTTACACCTTTTGTTTCATAGGGTTTGGCTGAAACCATTAGTATATATAGAGAATTTTAAATTTTTTCTTAAAAACCCAAAATCTTCATAAATTATACCCTTGCCCCTGTACTTGTGGATAAGTCCTTTTGTGTGTGACCTACTAGGCCGAATAGCCTATTTGATTGTAGCCTAAATAAAATATAATAATTCTATTTAATTTAATTAAATTTGTTATCCGATAATAGATTAATCAACCTATCAATTATGAAGGGTACAAGCCACATCCCGTGATCTCAAATGGCTATGAGGATAATTTTATCTTTATTAAGCCTTTTCATCATCAGTTACCACATGGATATAAACTCTCGTCTATCCAATATCCCAGTCGGATAGGAGTATGGCATCGACCGTCAACTCCTTAGTATACCAACTCTATAAGATCATGTACTCAAAATTGGATCAATTAGAAAACTCCTTTTAAAATTATCCTATCTACCTTGGCCAAAGATTTGGAGTACTATCCTATAGGACATTCACTCTCACTTATCGAGAGTGGACGATTCCTCATTGTCCGCTCAATTGCCTCCATTGGATTTTCCTTATACTTGATCTATCGCTATACTGGACTATCTAAATAGTGATGTATAAGTCAATGGTCAAAGCACAAGCTTCACCCAATAAGACATCTTTAGCGAATTAGGTTAAAGGTCCAACCATACAATCGTGATGATAAAAAACCCTGATTGACAGTTCGATAAGATACCATTCGAGATTTCTAGTTCAGTCAGTTCAGTGAACTCATTCAACTAATCAGCATATGTATATGTATCTCAGTGTCTCCACACTAATTACCAATGAAATCGGTCATCCTCATCATATGAGAAGACATCACATGCACTAGTCTATTCGGATCCTTGATGTCATGTCTCAAGTATCCTATGAATAAGAACATTTAGATCAAATACGTCTACATGATCAATCTCATTATCATGATCTCATCATGATTTAATCATCATTGCATTTGATCAAGGACTTCATTATGATATTCACATCTAATAAGAGCTTGTAATGAATTTTTTGTCTAATTATTTAAATGAGATATTTCTAAAAATGCTGAATTATATCATATATGATTGGCTTGTAGGGAATATATTTCTATCAATCTCCCACTTGCACTAAAGCCAATCACCCATCTGTATGATCTCTATCAGCTCAAGGTGAAGCTCAAACACTCCTTGAGTAACTACTTCAGTTAGTAGATCTACAATATTATTAGCGGCATATACTCTATCTTTAATTATATCTTTATAAGTTGCAATCTTTTTGATTATATGATATTGCCACAAAAGTTTTAAACTTATGATGGGACATCAGCTCTAGCCCAATATTTTCTCAAAATAATGGTACATTTTCAGAGAATATTGGGACAATCCCATATCTTAGATGAACATCTTCATCTAAACTGCTTCTCAAGCAGTGTGCAACCACTATATAAACTTGTTTACAAATGTTGTAGAATTTACAGTGTTCTATCGCATGGAACTCTTCCAGCTCACTGAACCACCATTATTTTGACTTTTTATCAAACTTATTTGACTAGAACCTTGTGTTTGTAAAACTACAAGACTTCAAGTCTTATCCTCCAATGTATATAGATACATCTTTAGTGCTTCTCAAGTACTAAAATATATATCTCTAAACTATCTAGTGACTCTCACTTGGATCTTCCTGATAAATGCTCATAACACTTAGAGTATTAATCACATCATGTACATAGCATCCCATAACTGATAGACCCTATGACAAAGGCATAAGGGCTCTATTAATGTGATTTATTTATCTCTTTAGAAGTTTATAAAGACATCTCTTTAAGGAAATCAACTCCACACTACATAGATAAGAAACCTATCTTGGAGTTTATCATGTCAAACCCTTTGACTATGGTGACTACGTACATTGACTAAGCATTGCTTTTAGATCTGTCTCCATAGATCTGAAAACCCACATTATGTTTGGAGGATTAATTTGATAGCTAGGCTCACTTAGATAACATACCTACTTCATTCTTAAAGAGTAGTATATCATCTACATAAAATGTCAAGAAAGTAACAACACTCTCACTTATCTTCTTGAACACACAAGGCTCCTCTTCATTCTTAACGAAGTCATAAGATTTAATTTTATTAAACCTTATATATGATATATGGTAAGTTTTATTTTAGTCCATAAATTGACCTAATACACACTCTATTTGGATGTTATTAAGACTTGATTCCCTATGGTTGTATCATATACACCTATTCCTCAAAATACCTTAGAGGAACACTATTTTAACATCTAATTGGCTTATCTTATAATCATAGTGTGTAACAATCAAAATCCAAATAGATTAATCCATGGAATAGGTAAAAGATCTCATCATAGTCAACTATTTGACTTAGATGATATCACTTAAGGTGAACCCTATTTTGAGGGGTCGATTGAATAGCCAAGGGTTGTTCAATTGGCGTTGACATAGAAGTCGATTCTGGCTGAGAAGCTGTTGGTAAACACAGTTGAGGAGTCAAGGCTTGAATGGTTGGCCAAGGGGTTATTGATGAAGTAGACTGAGAAGCCAAGGGCTGGATGATTGGCTGAGAGGCCTTTGGAAATGTTGGTGGAGTTGAAAGCTGGGGATTCAATTTAGGTAATGAAGTATTTGCACAAGCGACAAGAGGAACTTGATTGTGTATAGTTGGTTTCTCCATTAGCACGAGTTGCAAGACCGGCTGAGGTTGGGGCACGGGTGGCCTAATCAACTGGCATCGAGGAGTCGGTTGAAGATGATGATCTGGATGGGGTTGGAGAGGGCTCCTTAGTTTGTGCATAGCATCAATGCTTCTCTCAGGTATGGGGCTCAATTCGTCAGAATACTGCATTAATTCTACATCTTCTCTTGCTTCTCCAATTATTGAATAACCTGGCCCATATCTGTAGACACGCCAATTTGGCCTTATTTAGAGCTTAAACCATTACTCCATCGGCAACATCTCTTTTATACCATCAAAATCATGATGAACCACCCTTTTGGATAAGCCGAGGTGCTTATTGTAAATATGAGAATGATTTGCTAATTTCTAATCAAATCCGTGTTTGCCGAACAAAAGACTCTTGGTGGTGTGCCAGATTATGCTTTTCCCAGCATATCCTTTATTTGAAAATTTTTCACAAGATTCTATGGACGTATAATAAAAAAGTATTTAACATGAATAATCTTCTTCTCTGAGTTATCTTTCTATTTCAACAAACGGCATTGAATTCTGATCTCCCATTTGTCCGCAGCGCCCTTTGGAAGTCAGATGCGCAGTTCTGTCCACACGCAGCACCGATCAAGCCCAATTGCATGCAAGCCCAGCCCATTGGGCACATATCTGACAAATTCACGACCTTACCTTCCTTTTTTCTCATACATATCACTTGGTAAAGTATCTGGAAGCTTCATGGTCGAAATTAGCATCATCAAATGATGGCAATCCAACTTGTTGTCTTATACATCAAAACTTGCTATTTTTAGACCAGATTTGTTTCCTCTTCAAGTGGAGACATATTTTGAACATGGGGAAGGTGATCCATGGTTTCCAATCCCTATAAATCATTTGGGTAAGTTTCTAAATGTCTCAGGATAAAAATTAGCAACACTAGATGGAGGAAATCCAACCTATGGTCGGATGTATCAAAACTTGCTATTTTTTGACCTGCTTCTCATCCCCTATAAAAGGGAGACTCGTATGAACGACCTAAGAAGGGCATTCCCATCCTTCAGCACTCTTATCCTTGTCTTCCAGCCACCTTAGGCTCATCTCAACCTTCCCAAATCATCCTCTCTTCGTCCTGGTGCCCAGAGATCATCCCAAAGTGAAGAAGAAGCGGGTCTATGCTCCGACGTGCTACACTTCTGATCATCGTCTTCTACAGATATTTATAGTCATTTTCCGGCCTGAGTTACTTCAGAATAAGTGTGCTTCATCAAGATATATTTCATATCAAACAAACAGAGATCAATTCTGACATTCCCTTGGCTTGTTACGGCTTCAGCACCCGTGCTACACAGACAGATCCGAAGCCTTCGCTTCTAAGTCATTGTATTTTCAGTCAATTTCAGTACATCTAATAGTGGATTCAGCCTATACATCCTTCATAGAAATTGTTCCCTGGTGAGTCCTATTTTATTTAAAAGAAGAATCATTCAATTCAAATATCTATGGTTCCTATAGTATGTCCAACATCGACATTGTGCTGGGAGTTTCCAGAACTTCATTGTCCAAGATCCGGCTTATCAAGTAAATTCAGATTACTTATCATAAGATTCAAGCAAACTTGTCTTCATATCAAACAACCCTCGGTGAGTTATATTTATTTTGAAACAAACATCACTATATTCAGACATTGGTGCTGTTCGTTACGGTCTTTGCATCAGAGTCGCGCAATTTACATTGAATCTGTCCAACCCGGTTGTCACTTTGCCTGGGTTGTGTTGTATTTAACCATTATTATTATCTTTGCTAACTCTTCAATCAAATAATTTAGTTCATATTTAAGCATCATTTTTATTCATTTTTGCATCATTTCATATATCACAAAAAATAAAAAGAAAAGGGGTTAGGGCTAACCTCGAATCCTGTGAGTTTGTTTCCAATTGCCGTTTTGTGTTATTGTTTTTACAGTTACTACACTTCACACAGTTTTATTCCTTCCATCACTTGTTTTCTTGTCTTCTTTGTGTACTAGTTGCACAAATACATCAAGCTAGCACCGGTTGGACTCTTCTTCATCGGCCGGCCGAAGAAGAAGAAGGTTTAACCCACACACTCTCTCCCGCGCTAAGGTACACACAGTCAACTCATCTCTTGATTTACATTACATAAAGCGGAGCCCGCGGCTCCTGGCGACCACCATTTTATTCATGTTTTAAGTTTATCTCTTCCTCACTCTCCTCCCACATGACCCGAACCGTCTCCAGTGCTCGAGCGACACCGTGAGATGAAAGTTCGGGGATCAATGTGAGTGTGGGACTGAGGTGAGGACCTTTTACTGCTTTCCGAGTGTTTTTCGATTCACTCCCCTTTCCCATATTCTATCTTTCACCTTCTCTTGAGGTGCCGATCTGGAACCCGTTTTCAGAGTCGACAACTTTTTGGCGACCATGGTGGGACAACCAATGTCTTCAACCGTGCTAGCTTCATTCAACCGTGCAACTAGTTGTTTTTCAATTTGGTTCCCGCGTGAACCGGCTTGTCCTTTACCTTTTCCATGTTCATTTACCTCTAAACCTGTCTTCCTTTAAATATTGTCCCCCATGTGGACTTGATTTGCTTGTCTTTAATTTCAACTCGGTTCCCGTGTGAACCACTTTTCTTCTTATAAATTGGTTCCCGCGTGAACCACCTACCTTTCCAAAACCCGGCTCCCGCGTGAGCCACTTTATTTTCAAATCATTCCCCACGTGGACCATCCTTTTTTCCTTACATCTGATTTGTCCCCACTTGGACACTCCAACACAAGCCGGTTCCCGCGCGAACCACCTTTTAGTTGCTAGTTGCTAGTTACTTGTTTTACCTTATCATTGCTTGTCTTGCTTGCATTCACTTGTTTGATTTATTTAATAGCTTTCCTTCATACTTGCATATTGATTGCTTCTTATCCTCCTACCCTCCATTTTTATTTTTGCATTAGCTTTTGCATTGGGTACCGGACCTGCTCCGATCCGTAGGGCATTCGAGGCGGGGGCTCTCTCTCCCAACACACCCTCACCCTCCAAACACCTTCTTGGTGGATTCTTACCTCTCTTCTGGTATATTCTTTCCTAGTTGATTTGGTGGTTTCCATCAAGACCATCGTAAGTCCCCATCCGTGGAGTATTCCTCTCCGCACGATTAGGCCGGTTGTACCACTTTCCCAAATCCCGAAGAACCCAAGTACCTACTCGTGGTGATTGAGTGATAACCTTAGGTCTTGAAGATTGAAGCAATAGGAACTATACCCATTTGAGTGAACAATTGCTAACAATCTATCTAATCTAAGGTTTCAACCTAAAAATTGTCGAGTAGTCATTTTAAAAACCTGTTTGCATAACTTGTTTGTTCACAACAATTGAAAACAACCAAATTTTTTCTTCTTCTTCTTTCAAAACACCTAAAAAAAATCCCTTTAATTTTTGTGTTCAATTTGCTTGCCAAACAACAAAATTAAAACCAAATCAAATCAAACAAAAAAAAGCATAACGAAACAAAAAACCTCTTTGCATTTACACCTTTTATTTGCTTTATTTCAACCTTTTTGTAAGAAAATCGACATGATGCCCATGATGCTAAGGTCCGAAAGACATGTCGGGATGCTGAACTACTACAAGACGGGCCACTACGAGCTACAACAACCCATGGTCCAACCAGAGGGCCGTGTCAATGCCATCAGGGAGCCTGAAGTTCAAAATCCTACTCATCCACCTACTTCACTTAGTGTGGAACAAATCCTCCAGGGTCTATCCCTCCATTTAGATCCTGAATCCTTTTCACTTGTGCAATCTTTAACAAAGGGCAAGATGCCCGCCAATCAAGATCTGGTCGAGGGAAATCAAGTCCCCTCACCACCCCAATCGACAGTCAGGCCCCTCATCATCTCTTCTCCTAGGCAACCCTGTCGTGCCTCTACTCACCCCGTTGTGGGGAATTCATATAATTTTATGCTAGTTCCTACTTTGAAGCCACCTCTTCCAACTCATTCATCTAAATACCTTGCACCGGTGGCTCAGGAACCCATCCTCACTCAAGCATTCATGGACAAACTCAACCAAATGGATGAGCACTTTGAAGAGCTAAGGCACCATTTGGACTTGAGGGTCATCCCTAAAATATCTGCTCTATCTTTCCTAGTCCCACATATCCCTCCATCACAAACACTAGCCTACCATCGCTACAATGGCTCATGTGATCCCTTCACCCATGTTAATGATTTCTTGAGCAAATCGTCTCAATGGCTTAATGATCGAAGAGCTCTTGCTATACTTTTTAAGCGATCATTGGATGGTGTAGCCCTAGAATGGTTTTTTTCATTAGGGGAAATAGAGATATGGGATTTCAAAATTATCAAGGCTAAATTTTTGCAATGATATGGGCTGGGTTATTCAATAATTGGGGATGCAAAAGGAGGCGTAGAATTAATGCAATATCATGATGAGTTGAGCCCCATGGCTAAGAAGAACATTGATGCAATGCACCAATCTAGGAGCTCTCCTCAACCCCATTCAGATCTTAATCATCAGCCAACTCCTCGACGCCAGTTGATTAGGCCACCCATGCCCCAACCTCAGCCAATCATGCAACCCGTGTCAATGGCACAACCAACCACACTTAATAACGCTCCTCTTGTTGCTTGTGCGAATACTCCATTAATTCAACCGGCTCCCCAGCCTTCGACTCCATCAACATTTCTTAAGGTCCATCGGCCAATCATCCGACCATTGGCTTCTCAGCCTATTCCAACAACAAACCCTCGGCTAGCCACAAAAGCCTTGACCCGTCAACCCGTCAACCCACTTCACCAATGGTCCCTCGGCCAATCATTCATCCTAAGCCGATCTAGAAAACCCCGGTTTCTCAACCAATCCCACCGCATAGGGATCCTCCTCAGTTGGTTGCACAACAACCAATCATTTCTTCTATTACTCTTGTCTCAACAAAGGAATCAATCACTCCTACTATTCTTGCTCCTGATGTAGTAGAAGATTCAGACACTTCAACCCTTCAAGCTCCTGCCCTGGCAGAGGAATTAATAAATCCAACCATTTGTGCTCCTGCCATGGCAGAAGAATCAGCTTCTCATCATGTCATTGCTATATCTTGAGATCAAAGTCAGCCAGTAGGAGAGGTTGAACCAAACCCTTCGATACTTCCGGAATCCCCTAGACTAGGCATGCCCCCTTTTATAGAACAACCTAAGGAGAAGCCTACTGTAGGGAGCCTAGATGAGGGGATCACAAATTTAGTTGATTGTCAAGGACTAGGTAAAGATTCTCCAGGTATAGATCAAATGTTGCTATCATTGGAGTTGATCCCTGAAGCTGGGGAGATAGAATTGACCCTTGAACTGAAAAATAAAGGAATATAATTGGTCAGTGAAATAGGGAATGAATCAACAAGCCTCCTGAAGGATGTAGACCTTAGCAAAGGGATACTAGGACCTCCTCCAGCTAGGCAAGCTAAATCCTCAAAATCAGTCTTAGGGCCACGACCCTTGCCTCATTCTCCTTATAAAGAACAATTGGGCCCATGGGCGCACAATCAATCAATCTTAGGGCCACGACCCTTTCTTTACCCTCCTCCCAATCAAAGATCAGGCCCATGGGCCCACAGTTCCTCAATCTTAGGGCCACGACCCTTACCCTATTCTTCTCCTAAGCAACAATCCGGCCCATGGGCCCACGATCAATCTATCTTAGGGCCACGACCCTTTCTCTACCCTCATCCAAATAAAAAATCAGGCCCATGGGCCTACAATTTCTCAATCTTAGGGCCACCACCCTTTCTTTATCCTTCTCACAACCATCAATCAGGCCCATGGGTTCAAAATATGTCAATCTTAGGGCCATGGCCCACACCCCATCCCACTCAATTGGGCCCTTATGCCCCATTTTTGGGCCCTTATGCCCCATTTTCGGGCACTTATGCCCCTTTTCGTCAATCGGGCTCTTATGCCCCTTTTCATCAACTGGGCCCATGTGCCCCTTTCCATCATCTGGGCCCACGTGCCCCCTTTATCCAACCGGGCCCATGTGCCCCTTTTAATCAACTGGGCTCTGTCGACTCTGAAAATTCGACGGGGTCCTCTCCTTTTTATGGAAGTCCGTGAACCCAGATCGTCACCTCAAGAGGGGATGAGAAAAGAAAGGAATAAAGCTCGGAAAGCAACTCTCACCTCGGTCCCACACTCACATTGATCCACGAACTTTCATCCCTTGGCGTCGCTCGATCACCAAAGAGATGGTTCGGGTCATGTGGGAGGAGAGTGAGAAGAAGTAAACGTGGTCTCCAGGAACCGTGGGTTCCGATTTATGAAATTAAATTAAAGATGACCGTGTGTACCTTAGCGCGAAGAGTGTGAGTTTAAGCTTCTCCTTCTTCGGCCGGCCGATGAAGAAGAGTCCTCAACGCGATGGGTGCTTGATATTCTGTTCAACTAGACAAATAAACAAGTGAAATAGACAATTAGAACTAGACAAAGTGGAGTATATGTAAAGAGAATGACATAAAAACACACAATTGACTAGAAACTGACCGGATTCGGGTCATCTCTAAACCCTTTTTTTATTTTTCGGAATAACAGAGTAAAAGTAATGAAAAAAAATGTAAAAAAATGATAGGATTATGGAGAATCACTAAATAAAGAGATAGGAAAAAGAACTGAAAGATTCTGAGTTGAATAGAGGAAGATATAGCCAAATCTGTGTTGTCGAAAAAGCCGAGCAGCAGTCCAGGATCTGCCAGGCGCGACTTTGCTTCTGCGCTTGTCACGACCAGCCCCGACCTCTGAATCAAGTGCCGTCGATTGTAAACTCAAGAAGACTTGTAGAGGAAGAACTTTGATGAAGAGTTCTCAGGCAGAAGACGTCCACACACTTCTGTAGAGGCCAAGGAAGAGAGACTAGGCAGATCCCCTGTAGAACAGCCTTCCTCTCTCTTGAACCAACTTTTCTCTCTCTAAAAACTCGAAATTATCTCTCTAAAAATCATAAAATTGATGCAGGAGGGTGCTAGGACGTCTTGAGATGCCTGGGGAGTCGTGCTCCTCCCCTTGGAACGACCAGAATCAGAGTCCTTTTATAGGAGAACGAGCGGTCTTATCGAAGCTAAAAAATAGGGTCTGTGCGCCCCACTGAAGGGCGCATGTGCCCCCCAGGGGGGGCGCATGGCACTGTTCCCGAGGATAATGGTATTATCCGGTCCGTCGGTTGAGCGGTAGAGTCCGGGTGAAAAACTGGCTCCCACGTGCCTCAAAGGTGGGGCGCATGTGCCCTCAAGTGAGGGCACATAGTCACGTGCCTCACTGGTAGGGCGCATGGCCACGTGCCCTGGGTCCCGGGCGCATGTGCCCTGGAACCTGGGCGCATGGGACTGGTTCTGCGCGTCCTTCTTCTGGAAGCCATTGCGAACACTCCCGAACTCGGAATTCGACGCCGTTTGTTGCGTTGGAAAGATAACAGGCCGAAGAAGCTTTCTATAGCATCAGATCAGCCATCACACCCTCCAAAAATTCAGAATTTTATCCGGAAATTAGGGCAGTGAACAGAAGGTCCGATATAGGTCAAAATGACTTCGACGGCAAACCGGAAAGGCACGGAATGCAACAAAACTTGTTCGGGGTGTGAATATGACCATAACCTTCAATGCATGATCATTAGGCATTGGTCATTCAGCCAATTTTCGTGTTTACACGACTTACATGTGGCTTTCGCTCGGAAATTACGGCTTTTTGCAGAAAACATCGGAAAACATCCGATTTCGTTCGGCGAAGCTCCAAATCAACTTTAAAAGACCCGGCATCATTATAAGGTCAATCATACATGTTACCCTATAAAACATGAGTTTTATGCTCTGAATTAGGCGAATTTGGCGTGTCTACAGCTTGCCTCGCCTTGATGTCGGCTTTGTAAGGGAGTGGCATGTAATGAAGCGGAATGATTCGGAGTGAACTGTAATGGAATGCAAGTGAACGTAGATGAATGTAGCGGAATGGAATGGTGATGAACTGAAAAGGTGGCATCAAGGTGTAGATATAGACACGCTTATCTACCTGATCCAGCAATATGAATCTCGCTGAGTATTCTAGATCGCTTTCATGTTCTATCAAAACCTCATATAATTGACTGGTAAAAAGACATGCCCTTGGCACGAGAGATGAAAAAGTAAGTGATAAAGGATAAAAGGATGTAGCCAACCCTCAGCGTGGTGAGGAGTCCTCGAATTCGTAGGCTCATCATCAGCCAGTAACCCGAACTTTGCGGTGTTCTTGTCCTGTGATGGGCTAAAGTTTTTAAAAGAGAAGTTGATCTTAAAATGAAAAGAATACCACTCCATCATATTTGGAATCTCAAGTTCATTCAAGTTTCACCAAAATACTCAGCTTACTTCTGAGTGGAAGAACCTCAAGTTCTAAAAGGGTCCGTTTTAAGCCTAGCCAAATTGCTCGGGTATCGTGAAAACCATGAATCACGCTATTGCGTAAAATAAAGTATTCGGAAAACGACAAGACATATTTAAGCCATAGTGGGATTGAAATATAGTGGTGGGACTAACATAGAATGAAGGGAAAAAAGAAACAATAGCATGACAATTGCCACGGTGGGGTGGGATAAAAGACACGGTGGGATAAAAGAAGTGATAGAATAAAACATGGTGAAAAAAAAAGGAATAAAACATAAAGGGATAAAAGAAATAATAAAACATGATGAAATAAAAGAAAGATAAAACATAATGAAATAGAATTGGTAATGCTGAAGAAAGAAAAGGAGACAGCTGTGAACACATAGAAAATCATGTAGAAAATAGTTGAAGATATAGATTGTCTATTGGAGGTCAAGACACCCGATTAGGAACTATCGTCCCTCCAATGTTCAATTTTGGCTTATTCGTGAGTGTGAAGAAATGACCAAGCCGTCGTAGATTTTGTTGAAGGGGACCTCGGGCCCAGTCATCTTCACTCTCAAGGTCTTCAACATTAATGCATATAATATGTATAAAGTGGACCTAGCATAGCTAAGTGACAGATAGTAGGAGTGATGTGAAGTACAAAATGGAGTGTTGGTGATGATGCGAGATTGATGCGAAGTTGAGTGAAGTCTTCAGGCGTGGTCTGTCAACTTGCATCGACCACCTGATTCATCAGCGCCATGATAATATTTGACTAGGTGACGCTCCCTTTCTTTTCGTCGCAGAGCTGGCATGACGTTCCTTCTGGAACACCGATCTCACCAATTCACCTGTCATGGTGTGAATCCTCTCCTCTCCTATATTGAAATGCCTGAAACACTTGACAGAAGGAGATTAGATCTTCATCAGGACTCATCCCTTTGCCCATTATGGTCAACTTTGACTTAAGTCAAAGGGAAGAGCCTTCTTAACAAGGTAATTAAAGTAAAAGGATATGCAATGCAGGAATGGAAATATGCATGACAGTAAAATAAACATGGATGCAACTAAGGCAATGATCATGACTGAGCATTTTTTTTGGATTTTCTTAAAAATATTCATTTTTTTTATTTTTGAAATATGTATTTTTTTTTGGGTTTTGAAATATGCAATTTTTTTTTTGGTTTTTGAAATATGCATTTTTTTGGATTTTTGAAATATGTATATTTTTTTTGGATTTTTTTGAAATATTCCTTTTTTTTATGTGGAGAAAATGCTAGTATTTGAGACAAGTCATCGGTCTTTGGGGTTTGTCAAGACTCAAGTGGTAGATGCCACGTGCAAAAAATAAAGTTCCCTACCTAGAATCCTTCTAACCTTCTTCCTTTGATCGGCTTGGATTCCACCTGGATTTGGTCGGTTTACCCTACCCTAGGGGTTTAAGGAGGAAGAGTATAGAGGAAGTCCTTGATAGGGTTTGAAGATGTTGAGAGGGATTTCTCTACTCTCACTCAAATTACCCATTGGGGTTCAGCCTCTTTGGGTTTTTCTTTCTTCTTTTGCCCTTTTCTATGTGGCACATATTTGGACAGGTTTTTGACCCGTGGGGACATTGCACATCTTTTAGTGCCTTTTGCCTTGACTATCATTCTGGGTACTCATTCAGACAGGTTGATCATTTTTCTTTTTCTAACCTGAGGGGTTCATTGCCCATCTTTTGGCACCCTTTTGTACCCTCTGAGACGGCCTCCTACTAGGGTGGGAGTGTTTTCGATACTACCCCTCTCTAACCTTCTCTCCCTATCTTGGACCGAGTAGAAGAGAAAAGGGTAAGGGTATTCCTTCCATTTCTAGATTTCTGCCTTGCCTTTCGCAAGTGTCGGGTTGTCCGGATTCTAGGATCGGGAAGTGTTGTGTGTGTAGGATGGTACCTACCCTTGACTTCTCACGAACAACCTAGGATCGATGACTTGAGATTATACCAATGGTTTCTCCATTTTTATGGAAAGTACTTTTTGAGGTAAACTCCATTCCAAGGATGATTCAATTTTTCTCCATCTGCATTAGTCAATTCATATGCATTACCTGGATACTTTTCAGTGATTACAAAAGGCCCTTCCCAGTTAGGTTGCAACTTGGAGCGGGGACCCCCTGGCTTAACGAATATGCGTTTGACTACCATCTCACCGATTTCGAACTTTCTCTCGATCACCCTCTTTTGATAAAACCTTTTGAGTCTATTCTGATAAGTCCGGGCATGCTCGGCAGCGGCTAGCCTTCTTTCATCCAAGAGTTCAAGCTGTGCAAGGAGAGATTCTCTTCTCTCATCAACAGGAATATCCCTGTCGAGCTGAACTCGGAGAGATGGAAGTAATACTTCGTAAGGGACCATGCTTCCATCCCATATGCCAAAGCATACGGGGTTTGTCCAGTGGGAGTCCTTACAGAAGTACGATAAGCCCATAGAGCATCTACAAGCTTATCAGGCCAGTCGGCAAATTTGCTAGACTTACAAGATTTCTTGATGATTTTGATTAAGGTTTTGTTGGTGGCTTCTGCTTGACCATTGCCTTGAGGATAGTATGGTGATGAATGATGCAATGAAATGTAATACCTGTTGCAAAGATCACGCAGATCTTGAGAAAGAAATTGTGGCCCGTTGTCGGTGACAATGTCGCTGGGGATCCCGAACCTTGCCAGGATGTTGCGCTTGATGAAGGAGCAAACTGTTGACGCTTTAATCTCCACGAATGCTTCCGCTTCTGCCCACTTTGTGAAGTACTCCGTTGTCGTCAGAATGAACGATTTTGAGCGCACTTCGGAGTTGAGGTCGCTCAAGGGGCCAATGATATCAAAGGCCCACATGGCGAAAGGCCATGGGGCATGAATTGGATGAAGGGAAGATGCGGGAGAGTGAATCTTGTCGGCATGGAGTTGACATGAATGACAATGCCGGACAAAGATGGAGCAGTCTTCTTCTAGAGTTGGCCAATAATACCCTTGCCGGATGATTTTCTTAGCAAGGGCTTGGGCATTCACATGACCACCACAAACTCCAGAATGTGCTTCTTTCGGCACCAACTCGGCTTCTTCTTCATCAAGACATCCGAGTAAGATTCCACTTAGGCTTCTCTTATAGAGCACTCCTCCTAGGATTGTATACCTCTGGGATACTCTTTCGATTGCCTTCTTTTCCTTGGTGGTTGATCCAGGCGGGTATGACTGATCTTGACAATACCTCGCAATCTCGTCATACCAAGGTCTCTCACCTTCTTCTAATTCTTCTAACTCAATCAAGGAGATTTCTTCTTTATGTTCCAAGTATTCCTTTCTGTTGAATCTCTTCTTAACCTTCAGAAAACGTCCATCCTCAATTGCTGGAATTGTCCTCTTACAGATATGGATAGTTCGCACTTGCCTACCTAGCGGGACAGATAGAGATGAAGCTAGTGAAGCTAAGGCATCGGCGAGGATATTCTGAGAGCGGGGGACATGAACAAAGGTGAGTTTGAAGAATAGCTTGATGTAGCAGGTGGTGAGCTCCTGGTAGGGTTTGAGGTTTGGATGGGAAGTTCGGTATTTGGATAGGACTTGGCGTAGGATCAATTGACTATCACCTATCACCCTCAATTCGGTGGCACTGTGGAAATGAGCGGCCTCCAATCCGGCCAGCAAGGCTTCATACTCAGCTATGTTGTTGGTTGCTGGAAAGTTAAGCTGAAAAGCCTGTGGAATGGTGACACCTTCAGGTGACAGAAGGACAATACCTATCCCTCTACCATGAGAGTTCAGAGCCCCGTCAAAATATAATGTCCAAAGATTGGAAGATCGGACTGACATTAGTTCGTCATCCGGGAACTCCGACCGGACTGGGTCAAAGACGGGTATGGGATGATGGGCAAGGTGTTCAGCAATAGCATAACCCTTGATTGCCTTCTGTGGGACATAAGTGATATCAAATTGGGATAGGAAACTCTGCCATCGCCCTAACCAATCAGTCAAGACTGTCTACACATTTCTATGCCAATTGTTGCAGATATCTGTTTGAAACTCCTTTACCTCTGACTTTCCTATTTCCTAACCTAACTTGACCTACTGAAGATAAAGCTGGAAAGGTGGTATTTACAGAGGAGGGGGGGATCGAGCAAATCGATCAATGATTCAGAAAAGGGGGATCCCTGATTGGGAGCACCCTCTGGGATGAGTAGAGACATCTCCTCGATGGAAATGTGAGTTTCAGAGAAGACGTTTTTTTTTTGGGATTCTCAAGTAAAAAGATAGAATGAGCCTCAGTGACTCGAGGCTTGCTAGAAGATGACTGAATTAATAGAGTGAAAAACTTAAGAATAAAAGGGAAAAAGGGGCTCGTGGGCCCAATGGTAACAGAAAGTGGACACATGGGTCCAAAATGGATGAAGAAAGTAAACGGGTACGTGGACCCGATCTTAGAAGTAAATGGGCATGTGAGCCCATGTTGGGAAAAGCCCTTAGTTCTGAAGTTGATGAGGGAAGCAAATGGGCAAGCTGGCCCAGTAAGAGTGGAAGGTTGAAGAGGGCACATGGGCCCAAAGAGGGTAAGTGGGCCCTGAAGCCCATCAAAAAGATCTAGAAACAACGGCACGAGGTTTAAACATGGAATTGTTGTATTTGGGCCTCGTGGAATGGTTTTGACTTGGGTGGTATGCTCAACCAGATGATCCAATATTGGTCTGCCCTTGAGTGGTTCCTGGTGCTCTTCCCCACTTGAGAACAGACGAGTCAAAGATAAGCATAAGTCTTCGAAGTCTTCTTCTTCTTCTTCTGGAGCTTTTCTTCTCTTGACAGCTATCACGGAACTTTTACCATCTTCAGCCATCATCATGGTCTCCCCTTTGATAAAGAAGGTGTGGAGTCCCATGGCATATCCTGGCTGGAAGATCCTCCTTGGGATGGAACCCTCTTCATATCCCAACCCCTGCCTACGTGGCCTTTTCACAGTTTCAATTGGCTGAGTGATCCCTTGAAGATCCTTGCCTAAACCTCTTCCAGGCTGATAGCCCAATTTCATCATCATTCGCCATCCCACTGTGTCTGGTAGAGAGGCGATCATGCATCTGACTTCTGGCAATTCTCCCACTGAGATCTAGGGTTGTATTGACAGACCTAGGGGTGATGTAAAAACATCATTCATCTCATCCCTTATAGGCATGCTAGTCACCTTGACCACCTGTCCTTTAAAGGGAAATTTTATGCACTGGTGGTTTGTTGAAGCCACAGCTCCCATTGCCTCCAGGTATGGCCTCCCAAGTATAGCCCGAAAAGTTGGATCTAATTCTAGAACATGAAAATCTGTTGTGACCGTACATGGTCCAAGTTTGACTTCTAGAGTGACCACCCCACGTGCAGACTTCTTGGAGTTATCATAGGCTGTCACCATGGCACAAGATGGCTTAATTTCTTGCTCAGAAATACCGCACAACTGCAAAGTTTCTGGCGGCATAACGTTGATAGAAGCTCCAGTGTCAACCAAACATGATTTTACTTCGACATTGCAGATGATAACAGCCACCTGCAAAGCATATCTCCTAAAGTCTGGATCTGCTAATTCTTCCTGAGAGAAAGTGAGTGTTGGGTGCTCACTTCTAGGGGCTAACACTGTAGTTATCTTTTCAGGTGGGAGATCTTCACTCACCATGACCCTTTGTAAGTATTGTTGTAGAATCTCCTGGTGCACTTTTAATCTTTTGATCAACTCAAGTATAGAAATACGGGCTGGTGTCTTATCCAAATGTTTTAACAGATCATACGCCGTGCCTGGCAATGGTTCTTCCACTTGTTCCTCCTCCACTGGCTCCTGCGGTTGAGTTCCGGCTTGGGGAAAGAGTCGCTGGAACATCCTCCCACTCCGAAGCACCGGGGCTATTTGGCGGTTGGGTAGAGGTGACGGGTTAACTGGGGTGGATTGTGGTGGAACAGGTTGTGTAGATGCAGGTATGGTAGGCAATGGGTTTGGTGGTCCTAGGATGATGGGGTTAGTTGGTAGAGGGGTAGGATTTGGAGGTGGTAATGATGGTGATACCGGTGGCCTAATAAGAAGAGGCCGGGGTGCAGAAGTGGTTGATGAATTTAATGAAGGTGTAGGTTGTGGGATTGGTTGTGGTGCTGGTGGTATGATAGGATGGGGTTTTGGAGTGGTAGAGCTGGTAGGGGGGGGGTTCAGGTTTGGTGATGATTGTGGTGGTCGAATGAGCAAGGGCCGGTGGGTAGCAATGGTTGAAGGAGGTGTAGTTAGAGAGGGGGCTGGCCTAATGATGGGCCGGCGAGAAGAAGTGGCGGCCAGTGGTTGGGTTATTGAGCTTTGTGGTGGTTGTGGAGTAGCAGGGGCACGGATTATCTGTCTAGGAGGGTTCCTAGTAGGAGGCCTAGTCGGGTTGATAGGCATGGTTGCATTTTGGTTTTCTAGTTGCCAACCTTGAGCACGGCTGACATCTCCCTGGACAATGGAGTGTACTAAACCAATTCCTGGGTTTGGATGTGCCGGTGCCGGTCTTTGGAGCGGGAGCATGTAATGGGAGCGGATTTTGGACAATCCCCAAGCCAGGTTGTTGTTGAGGCTGAGCCGGTGGACGTTGCCGCTGCTGCTGCCTAGCCTTCATAGCTTGTATGCATTCCCCCATTTGGACCCAATCAATGCTGCCTTGGTCATTCAGATCGTGGATGTAATCCTTGAATTGAAAGCACACCTCTACAGTATGACCAGGACACCGGTGATAAGCACAGTATCGGGACATATCAACATTTGTTGGCCAAACTTCTCTTTCCTTGGGCAATTCCAATTGTTTTTCTGCCATGAGTACATTGAAGATGTCGGTCAAGGAGTAAGGGAGTTGCTGGTAGTTCTCTCTCCTAGGACCTCCCCTTCGTAGTGCCTGATTGGGTGGTGGCGGTGCCCTATTGTAAGTAGGTTGACGAGGTTGCTGGGGTTGTGCTACTGGCTGAGGGGGTTGTTGTGGTTGTCGTGGTTGTTGTGGCCTAACCTGTTGTTGAGGAGGGTAATAGGAATGGTTTTGTGGTGGGTTTCTGAACTGGTTTTGACGGTTTCCTCCCTGGTTCCCCACAATGTTTATAGCTTTGTTGTTGACCACTCCTTCTGTTGTAGGCCCAACTGGTGCAAAGGGGGTTTTCCTGAGGTTTCTAGTTTTAGGATCGAAAGGGTTTATCATTATGGCATCCTTGAAGTGGGCTTGCAAGTATCGGGCACTGTCATAGAGTTCATTCATTGTGGTAGGACGGTGCATGATCAAGACATTCCTCAAGGCAGGTGTAGTGTTGCCAATGAGCATCTTCACTTGTTCCCCTTCAGAAATAACATCTGTCAATTTCTCTGCCATTCCCCTCCAGCGATCAGCAAACTTTATGAAGTCCTCTTCGGGCTTCATCTTCTCAAAGAATCAAATCCGTGATGGAGCATGCTGGTGCCACCCGGTCTCTGTATCTCTGCAAGAATTTGGTCTTGACAATGTCGAAGTCTCCTTCCTCAAAGGAGTCGAGTGAGTAGAACCATTCCAATGCAGACCCTTCTAGTGATCGGCGGAACAAGAAGGCAAGAACCCTACGATCATCTTTCCAGAATGAGGACTCGTAGAGAAAATCTTTAAGATGAAGAAAAGGATTGCCAGTACCATTGTAGCGGCGATAAACTGGTAGCTCAGAAGGTGGCAGGTGTAGGACTGGCAGAGAAGGAATAGAAATCTCAGGCACTGACTTGGAGTCCATGCGACATCTCAGCTCTTCATAACGCTCATTCATCTGAGTGAGCTGATCCATGATTGCCTGGGTGAGAGCAGGTTCTTGGTTTACTGGTTGGGGTATGTGGTTAGAGACGTGGTTCTGGAATTGAGGAACATGATTTGAAGATTGTCCCATGGCTTGGTGGATTGGGGGAACAACATGGTTGAAATAAGTTGGTTGAACAAATGAGGGTTGGACCACAGATGGTTGAACTAGAGAGGGTTGAAATGCAGATGGTTGAATCATAGATTGTTGAACAACAGTGGTTGAATCATAGATTGTTGAACAACAGGTGGTTGAACAAAGGGTGACTGAATGACTGGTGGTTGAACTAGAGGACGAGGAGATAAGGCAACTTGATTGGTTTCAGCCTGATCTGAAGCAATTTTGCCCTTCACCATGGATTGTATACGGGCATAGGTTTCTGGGTTAGTATAGAGAGACAACTCCCTAAAGAGTTGTTCAACATCACGGGGAGCAGATGGTGGAGGGACCTCTTGCACTTCTGACTGAATCGGTTGGTGACCCATCTCGTGCTCTCAATGTTCAGCTTGTTCCGCCATTCCAACATGCCTTCCAGACCTTAGTTGCATTGAACTTCAAGAAGAAAGTAAAACAAACAAGTTGACAAAACAAACAAAGATTTTTTTTGGTTTTTTTTAGTATTTTGCAAAAAGTTAAAGGTTTGAATTTTTGTTTGACAAGCAAGTTATGCAAAGACTTGAAAGCAAGATTACGCAATGATTTTGATTAAACCTTAGGTTTATGAATTTTTTAAGAATTGTTCTCTCAACAAATGGGTTAGGATCTTAACTCCAATCTCCAATGACCTAGGTTTCACACAATCTCACCACGTGTAGGTAACGTAGGATGCTTCGGGTTTTGGGGAGTGGTACAACCAACCCGATCGTGAAGAGGAATACTCCACGTATGAGGAATTACGGAGGCCTTGATGAAAGCCAACCAAGTCAACTAGGAAGGAATATCGCAGAAGAGAGGTCAGAATCCACCAAGAGGGTGTTTTGGATGGGAGGGATAAATGGGAGAGTGAGCTCCCGCCTCAAAAAAGTGTAAAAGAAGGAGGTAGAGAGAAGGAGCAGAGAATGCAATCAAGTAATAAAGCAAGTAATGAGAAAAACATGAACTTAAATAAACAGGCAATCAACACCAGACAAGCAATTAGAAACTAGACAAGCAACTAGAAACTAGAATCTAGACTTGTTTCTTATGTGAGCCAAATGGAGATAGTGAAAAGGTGATGGAAAGAAGAGGGTTCAGATCTGATAGCCAAGCAAAAGGGTGGTCCACGTGGGGACCAATGTGGGAACTGGGGTAGAAAGTAAAGGTGGTTCACGTGGGAACCGGTTTTGGGTAAAAAAGGGGTGGTTCACGTGGGAACCGGTTTGAATGGTCAAAAGAGGGCCACGTGGGGCCAATTAAAGGTGAATAAATATCTGATCCAAGTTGGGATAGATCTAAAAAAAAGGGTTGTGGTTCACGTGGGAACCGAAGTAAAGAAAGAGATTGGTTCACGTGGGAACCGGTTTAAAAGGAAAAGGGTGGTTCACGTGGGAACCGGTTTAAATAAAATGACAGAAATTAAATGGCATACTTGGCACTTCTGATCTGATGAAAGATGGGTGAAATCAGAAATTTTGAGATGGCATGAAGTTAAGGAAGGTGGAAGGAAGGAAAGGCTCACGTGGGAACCGGTCTAGAATTAGAACTAGTTGCAAACAAAACACTAAGCACCCACGGTTGAAGACATTGCTTGTCCCACCGTGGTCGCCACAAAGCTGTCGACTCTGAAAATTCGACGGGGTCCTCTCCTTTTCAGGGAAGTCCGTGAACCCAGATCGTCACCTCAAGAGGGGATGAGAAAAGAAAGGAATAAAGCTCGGAAAGCAACTCTCACCTCGGTCCCACACTCACATTGATCCCCGAACTTTCATCCCTTGGCGTCGCTCGATCACCAAAGAGACGGTTCGGGTCATGTGGGAGGAGAGTGAGAAGAAGTAAACGTGGTCGCCAGGAACCGTGGGTTCCGATTTATGAAATTAAATTAAAGATGACCGTGTGTACCTTAGCGCGAAGAGTGTGAGTTTAAGCTTCTCCTTCTTCGGCCGGCCGATGAAGAAGAGTCCTCAACGCGATGGGTGCTTGATATTCTGTGCAACTAGACAAATAAACAAGTGAAATAGACAATTAGAACTAGACAAAGTGGAGTATATGTAAAGAGAATGACATAAAAACACACAATTGACTAGAAACTGACCGGATTCGGGTTATCTCTAACCTTTTTTTTTATTTTTCGGAATAACAGAGTAAAAGTAATTAAAAAAAATGTAAAAAAATGATAGGATGATGGAGAATCACTAAATAAAGAGATAGGAAAAAGAACTGAAAGATTCTGAGTTGAATAGAGGAAGATATAGCCAAATCTGTGTTGTCGAAAAAGCCGAGCAGCAGTCCAGGATCTGCCAGGCGCGACTTTGCTTCTGCGCTCGTCACGAGCAGCCCCGACCTTGGAATCAAGTTCTGTTTATTGTAAACTGAAGAAGACTTGGAGAGGAAGAACTTTGATGAAGAGAGCTCAGGCAGAAGACGTCCACACACTGCTGTAGAGGTCAAAGAAGAGAGACTTGGCAGATCACCTGCAAAACAGCCTTCCTCTCTCTTGAACCGACTTTTCTCTCTCTAAAAAAACTCGAAATTCTCTCTCTAAAAATCATAAAATTGATGCAGGAGGGTGCTAGGACGTCTTGAGATGCCTGGGGAGTCGTCCTCCTCTCCCTGGAACGACCAGAATCAGAGTCCTTTTATAGGAGAACAGAAGGTCTGATCAAAGCTAAAAAATAGGGATAAATGCGCCCTGGCCCTGGGCGCATGCGCCCTGGTGCCAGGCGCATGCGCCCCACTGAGGGGCGCATGTGCCCCCCAGGGGGGGCGCATGGCACTGTTCCCGAGGATAATGGTCTTATCTCTTCCGTCTGTTCAGCGGCAGAGTCCGGGTGAAAGACTGGTTCCCACGTGCCTCAAAGGTGGGGCGCATGTGCCCTCAAGTGAGGGCACATGGTCACGTGCCTCACTGGTAGGGCGCATGGCCACGTGCCCTGGGTCCCGGGCGCATGTGCCCTGGAACCCGGGCGCATGGGACTAGTTCTGCGCGTCCTTCTTCCGGAAGCCATTGCGAACACTCCCGAACTCGGAATTCGACGCCGTTTGTTGCGTTGGAAAGATAACAGGCCGAAGAAGCTCTCTATAGCATCGGATCAGCCACCACACCCTCCAAAACTTCAGAATTTTATCTGGAAGTTAGGGTAGTGAACAGAAGATCCGATACAGGTCAAAATGACTCCGACGGCAAACCGGAAAGGCACGGAATGCAATGAAACTTGTTCGGGATGTGAATATGACCATAACCTTCAATGCATGATCATTAGGCATTGGTCATTCAGCCAATTTCCTTGTTCACACGATTTACGTGCGGCTTTCGCTCGGAAATTACGGCTTTTTGCGGAAAACGTCGGAAAACATCCGATTTCATTCGGCGAATGCTCCAAACCAGCTTAAAAGGACCCGGCATCATCATATGATCAATCATGCGTGTTACCCTATAAAACATGAGTTTTATGCTCTGAATTAGGCGAATTTGGTGTGTCTACAGCTTGCCTCGCCTTGATGTCGGCTTTGTAAGGGAGTAACATGTAATGAAGTGGAATGATTCGGAGTGAACTGTAATGGAATGCAAGTGAGCGTAGATTAATGTAGCGAAATGGAATGGTGATGGACTGAAAAGGTGGCATCAAGGTGTAGATATAGACACGCTTATCTACCCGATCCAGCAAAATGAATCTCTCTGAGTATTCTAGATCGCTTTCATGTTCTATCAAAACCTCATTTAATTGACTGGTAAAAGATATGCCCTTGGCACGAGAGATGAAAAAGTAAATGATAAAGGATAAAAGGATGTAGCCAACCCTCAGCGTGGTGAGGAGTCCTCGAATTCGTAGGTTCATCATCAGCCAAAGAACCCGAACTTTGCGGTGTTCTTGTACCGTGATGGGCTAAAGTTTTGTAAAAGAGAAGTTGATCTTAAAATGAAAAGAATACCAATCCATCATATTTGGAATCTCAAGTTCATTCAAGTTTCACCAAAATACTCGCTTAATTCTGAGTGGAAGAACCTCAAGTTCTAAAAGGGTTCGTTTTAAGCATAACAAAATTGCTCGGGTATCGTGAAAACCATGAATCACGCTATTGCAGAAAATAAAGTATTCGGAAAACGACAAGACATATTTAAGCCATAGTGGGATTGAAATATAGTGGTGGGACTAACATAGAATGAAGGGAAAAAAGAAACAATAGCATGACAATTGCCACGGTGGGGTGGGATAAAAGACACGGTGGGATAAAAGAAGTGATAGAATAAAACATGGTGGAAAAAAAAGGAATAAAACATAAAGGGATAAAAGAAATAATAAAACATGATGAAATAAAAGAAAGATAAAACATAATGAAATAGAATTGGTAATGATGAAGAAAGAAAAGGAGATGGCTGTGAACACATAGAAAATCATGTAGAAAATAGTTGAAGATATAGATTGTCTATTGGAGGTCAAGACACCCGATTAGGAACCATCGTCCCTCCAATGTTCAATTTTGGCTTATCCGTGAGTGTGAAGAAATGACCAAGCCGTCGTAGATTTTGTTGAAGGGGACCTCGGGCCCAGTCATCTTCACTCTCAAGGTGAAGATTGTGGGTTCGAGTCCCACCGTGGTCGCCACAAAGCTGTCGACTCTGAAAATTCGACGGGGTCCTCTCCTTTTCAGGGAAGTCCGTGAACCCAGATCGTCACCTCAAGAGGGGATGAGAAAAGAAAGGAATAAAGCTCGGAAAGCAACTCTCACCTCGGTCCCACACTCACATTGATCCCCGAACTTTCATCCCTTGGCGTCGCTCGATCACCAAAGAGACGGTTCGGGTCATGTGGGAGGAGAGTGAGAAGAAGTAAACGTGGTCGCCAGGAACCGTGGGTTCCGATTTATGAAATTAAATTAAAGATGACCGTGTGTACCTTAGCGCGAAGAGTGTGAGTTTAAGCTTCTCCTTCTTCGGCCGGCCGATGAAGAAGAGTCCTCAACGCGATGGGTGCTTGATATTCTGTTCAACTAGACAAATAAACAAGTGAAATAGACAATTAGAACTAGACAAAGTGGAGTATATGTAAAGAGAATGACATAAAAACACACAATTGACTAGAAACTGACCGGATTCGGGTCATCTCTAACCCCTTTTTTTTATTTTTCGGAATAACAGAGTAAAAGTAATGAAAAAAAATGTAAAAAAATGATAGGATGATGGAGAATCACTAAATAAAGAGATAGGAAAAAGAACTGAAATATTCTGAGTTGAATAGAGGAAGATATAGCCAAATCTGTGTTGTCGAAAAAGCCGAGCAGCAGTCCAGGATCTGCCAGGCGCGACTTTGCTTCTGCGCTTGTCACGACCAGCCCCGACCTCTGAATCAAGTGCCGTCGATTGTAAACTCAAGAAGACTTGTAGAGGAAGAACATTGATGAAGAGTGCTCAGGCAGAAGACGTCCACACACTGCTGTAGAGGCCGAGGAAGAGAGACTGGGCAGATCCCCTGCAGAACAGCCTTCCTCTCTCTTGAACCGACTTTTCTCTCTCTAAAAACTCGAAATTATCTCTATAAAAATCATAAAATTGATGCAGGAGGGTGCTAGGACGTCTTGAGATGCCTGGGGAGTCGTGCTCCTCCCCTTGGA
This sequence comes from Cryptocoryne crispatula var. balansae, assembly GCA_036172225.1. Lineage (NCBI taxonomy): Eukaryota > Viridiplantae > Streptophyta > Magnoliopsida > Alismatales > Araceae > Cryptocoryne > Cryptocoryne crispatula. The sequence goes on from CM069928.1 coordinate 27,054,463, forward strand.
ACGACCAGAATCAGAGTCCTTTTATAGGAGAACGAGCGGTCTTATCGAAGCTAAAAAATAGGGTCTGTGCGCCCCACTGAAGGGCGCATGTGCCCCCCAGGGGGGCGCATGGCACTGTTCCCGAGGATAATGGTCTTATCCGGTCTGTCGGTTGAGCGGTAGAGTCCGGGTGAAAAACTGGCTCCCACGTGCCTCAAAGGTGGGGCGCATGTGCCCTCAAGTGAGGGCACATGGTCACGTGCCTCACTGGTAGGGCGCATGGCCACGTGCCCTGGGTCCCGGGCGCATGTGCCCTGGAACCTGGGCGCATGGGACTGGTTCTGCGCGTCCTTCTTCTAGAAGCCATTGCGAACACTCCCGAACTCGGAATTCGACGCCGTTTGTTGCGTTGGAAAGATAACAGGCCGAAGAAGCTTTCTATAGCATCGGATCAGCCATCACACCCTCCAAAAATTTAGAATTTTATCCGGAAATTAGGGCAGTGAACAGAAGGTCCGATATAGGTCAAAATGACTTCGACGGCAAACCGGAAAGGCACGGAATGCAACAAAACTTGTTCGGGGTGTGAATATGACCATAACCTTCAATGCATGATCATTAGGCATTGGTCATTCAGCCAATTTTCATGTTTACACGACTTACGTGTGGCTTTCGCTCGGAAATTACGGCTTTTTGCAGAAAACATCGGAAAACATCCGATTTCGTTCGGCGAAGCTCCAAATCAACTTTAAAAGACCCGGCATCATTATAAGGTCAATCATACATGTTACCCTATAAAACATGAGTTTTATGCTCTGAATTAGGCAAATTTGGCGTGTCTACAGGCTCTTATGCCCCTTTTCTTCAACCGGGCCCACGTGCCCCTTTTAATCAATCGGGCATGCATGCCCCTTTCCTTCAACTAGGTCCATATGCCCCTTTTCCCCAACTGGAACTACATGCCCCTTTCCTTCCATCGGGCCCACGTGCCCATAATTCTCCCCAATCGGGCCCATGTGCCCTTAATTTTTCTAAATCGGGCCCACGTGCCCACAATTCACCTCAACCGGGCTCACATGCCCATGTTTTTCTACAACCAGTCCCATATTCCCAAATTTCTTCTAAATCAGGCCCACGTGCCCACCTTCCAACAAACTCAGGCACACATGCCCACACTCCTTCAACTTCGGGCCTGTATGCCCCCATTTCTTTACCATCGGGCCCACATGCCCAAACTTCTTCGAAATTAGGTCCCCGTGCCCCCACTTCTTCAACTTTGGGAGTATGCATCCATACTCTTCAATGGCGCCAGCAAGCCCATCACAAATCACAATCTTGCTCCAAACCATGTAAATCGGGTCCATGTGCCCACTCTTTTCATTGGGTCCCTCGGGCTCAACATCAAATTGGGCCTTCGAGCCCATCACCTCCCATCAGGCCCTCATGCCCATCAGCATCAACCAGTCCCACTATCCCACATTCAAATCTTGGGATCACGTGCCTCTTGATTCCAACTACTCCCAGGCCTTCAAGCCCACTTTCAAATCACGGGCCCAAGAGCCCATTTTAACTCACTTTTATTTCCAAGCATGTTTATTTCCTTTCAAATTCTCTTTCATTCTCTAATTTTTACTTTAAAAAAAAAATCAAGGTAGAGAAATTTCCTAGGTGATACTACAATCTTTGCCTTTTACATCATTAATTTTGACTCCGCCATGCTAAATCATATCCTCCACATGTTCACTTCATCCTATGACTATGAATCTTCAATCCAATGCAATATGGTGCATATCAACAGTGGAAGCGACAGCAAGGCAAGCAAGGCATGGCAGACAAGGCAAGGCAAGCACAAGCAAAGCCATCATCAGCAATGAACTTCTTCTTTTTCGGGTATTAAATGAAATTGCATTCATCATCATTATGTCATTTTCAAAGCAATATTTTAAAAAAATGATGATTTTTAATTTCACATGACAATTTTAATTGAGAGAAATTCATGATTGACGACATTTGTAGCTACCTTGTTTTTATTAAACAAATTCTTTACATTGCAAGGCATGCAAACAATTGATTCACCTATGGAATGTAATCTACCTCAAAAAAGGGGAGAGAACTACTAGTATGACTTACTACATGTTCTAGATTGTTGTCTAGGAGTCGAGGGTAGATACCATTCTACACACACAACATGTCCTGATCCCAAAATCCGGATGACCCAACACCCGAGAGAAGCTAGTCAAGGCTCAGAGGTAGAAGGAAAACCCTCACCCTACTCTCTTCTGTTCGGTCCAAGATAGGCAAAGGGGACTAGAGGGGGAGAGTATCGAAAGCATTTATTGCCTTAGTAGGAGGCCATCTCGAAAGGTCCAACTTCTCAAAAGAAAAGGGTGCCGAAAGATGGGCAATGAACCCCACAAGTTTAAACAAATGTGGGCCTGTCTGAATGAGTACCAAGAAAAGTAGAAAATGAAAAAAGGCACCAAAATATGGGCAATGACCCCACAGGTCAAAGACTTGTCTAAGTGAGTGCCACATGTAAAAAAGACCTGAAGAGGCCGAACCCCAATGGACAATTAGGTGTGAGTAGAGAAATCTCTCTCAACATATCCAAAGCTTATCAAGGACTTCCTTATCAATTCTTCATTCTTAACCCCCCAAGGTGTGGGTGGACTAACCAAATCAAAGCTAAACTCTAGCCGATCAGAGGTTGAAGGTTAGAAAGATTCTGGGCAAGGAACCCCAAGTATCTACCAATGAACCTAGAAAAACAACTAAGTGATGAGAACTTGTGTTAATACTGAATTTTCTCTCCCAAAAAAATATTTTCAAAAAAACTCCCAAAAAAACTGAATATCTTCAAAACTCCAAAAAAATTTATTCTCAAAACTCTAAAAAAATGAATATTTTCATAATCCCAAAAAATTTGAACCTTTTCACAAAACTTCTTTGTCAAATTCCAACAAATTTTCAAAAAAAAAATCACCATGCTTGGTTTGAATTCTTGTCTTTACATTCATATTTATTCTTAGTCTCTCATGTTTCAAATTTTTCATTATGTATTTGCTACTTTATTTAAGGAGAACTTATCACCCCTTGACAAAGGTCAAGTTATACTGCAACTTGCAAGGGGAATAAGCCGCATTGTTGTTCTGATCTCTTCCTTCTAAGTGTTTCAGGCATAAGAAAAACTTTACACCCCTTGACAAAGGTCAAGACATACTGCAACTTGCAAGGGGGATAAGCCATATTGGCATTCTAATCTCCTTTTTCGAGTGTTTCAGGCATGAAGAACAAACGAGGAGAACTACACAACAAGGCAATGCTCGCCACTTCCCTTCCCTAAGGATTCTTAGGAGGAGGTGTCACCATAACCTCGGCCTTAATTTTTCCGAGAAACGTTTTGCAGGCGATTCTTGCCACTTCCCTCCCCTGAGGATTCTCAGTAGGAGGTGTCATCATAACCTCAGCCTCTACTTTGCCGAGGAATTTTTGCTCTGTGTCTTCATCAAGGCATATAAACTCTTTTGTGAGAATGCATGTCATCACATTGCAAACTCATTGTTATCATTTCCTTTCTTACATATGTTACGTGCATTACTATATTTTATGCATTGATGTTGAAGACCGTGAATACAAAGAAGACTAGGCCCGAGATCCCCTTCATCAAAATCCACGACGGTTGGGTCATTCTCTGTGCTCACGGATAAGCCAAAATTGTGCAGTGAGGGACGATGGTTCCCGAATGGGTATCGTGACCTCATAGACAATCTATATCTTCAACTATTTGTTATACAAGTTTTGTTTTGTTTTCTTGAGCCCAACATGCATCATGTAGCATTAGTTGCATTATATTTTGTTTTGTCATTGCATACATCCTTTCATAATCTTCACCTTCTCACCCTAGTCTCTAAATATTTTATCCTAATTCCGATCATTCTGAATCCCACCGTGCTTTCTAATCCCACCATGTTTGATAATCCCACCGTGTTCTCTAGTCCCACCGACCTTTCAGATATCCCACCGTGTCTGATAATATCCACTACATTCTACTACGATCCATCTCGCTTCGCTACGCTACATTTCACTCCGCTACGCTACATGCCATTCCCTTGCAAAGCCAACATCAAGGCGAGGCAAGCTGTAGACACGCCAATTTGGCCTTATTTAGAGCTTAAACCATTATTCCATTGGCAACATCTCTTTTAGACAATCAAAATTATGATGAACCACCCTTTTGGATGAGCCGAGGTGCTTATTGTAAATATGAGAATGATTTGCTAATTTCTAATCAAATCCGTGTTTGCCGAACAAGAGACTCTTGGTGGTGTGCCAGATTATGCTTTTCCCAGCATATCCTCTATTTGAAAATTTTTCACAAGATTTTATGGATGTCTAATAAAAAAGTATTCAACATGAATAGTCTTCTTCTCTCAATTCTGATCTTCCTTTTGTCCGCAGCGCCCTTTGGAATTCAGATGCGCAGTTCTGTCTGCACGCAGCACCGATCAAGCCCAATTGCATGCAAGCCCAGCCCATTGGGCACATATCTGACAAATTCACGACCTTACCTTCCTTTTTTCTCCTACATATCACTTGGTAAAGTATCTTGAAGCTTCATGGTCAAAATTAGTGTCATCAAATGATGGCAATCCAACTTGTAGTCTTATACATCAAAACTTGCTATTTTTAGACCAGATTTGTTTACTCTTCAAGTGGAGACATATTTTGAACATGGGGAAGGTGATCCACGGTTTCCAATCCCTCTCAATCATCTGGGTAAGTTTCTAAATGTCTCATGATAAAAATTAGCAACACTAGATGGAGGAAATCCAACCTATGGTCGGATGTATCAAAACTTACTATTTTTTGACCTGGTTCTCATCCCCTATAAAAGGGAGACTCGTATGAACTACCTAAGAAGGGCATCCCCATACTTCAGCACTCTTATCCTTGTCTTCCAGCCACCTTAGGCTCGTCTCAACCTCCCCAAATCATCCTCTCTTCGTCCTGGTGCCCAGAGATCATCCCAAAGTGAAGAAGAAGCGGGTCTATGCTCCGACGTGCTACACTTCTGATCATCGGCTTCTACAGATCTTTATAGTCATTTTCTAGCCTGAGTTACTTCAGAAGAAGTGTGCTTCATCAAGATATATTTCATATCAAACAAACGGAGATCAATTCTGACATTCCCTTGGCTTGTAACGGCTTCAACACCGGTGCTGCACAGACAGATCCGAAGCCTTCTCTTCTAAGTCATTGTCTTCTCAGTCAATTTCAGTACATTTAATGGTGTATTCAGCCTATACATCCTTCATAGAAATTGTTCCCCGGTGAGTCCTATTTTATTTAAAAGAAGAATCATTCAATTCAGATATCTGTGGTTTTTATAGCATGTCCTACATCGACATTGTGCTGGGAGTTTCCAGAACTTCATTGTCCAAGATCTGACTTATTAGGTAAATTCAGATTACTTATCATAAGATTCAAGAAAACTTGTCTTCATATCAAAAAACCCTCGGTGACTTATATTTATTTTGAAACAAACATCACTATATTCAGACATTGGTACTGTTCGTTACAGTCTCTGCATCAGAACCGCGCAATTTACATTGAATCTGTCCAACCCGGTTGTCACTTTGCCTGGGTTGTGTTGTATTTAACCATTTATATTATCTTTGCTAACTCTTCATTAAAATAATTTAGTTCATATTTAAGCATCATTTTTATTCATTTTTGCATCATTTCATATATCAAAAAAAAACCAAAAGAAAAGGGGTTAGGGCTAACCCCGAATCCGGTGAGTTTGTTTCCAATTGCCGTTTTGTGTTATTGTTTTTATAGTTACTACACTTCACACAGTTTTATCCCTTCCATCACTTGTTTTCTTGTCTTCTTTATGTACTAGTTGCACAAATACATCAAGCTAGCACCGGTTGGACTCTTCTTCATCGGTCGGCCGAAGAAGAAGAAGGTTTAACCCACACACTCTCTCCCGCGCTAAGGTACGCACAGTCAACTCATCTCTTGATTTACATTACATAAAGCGGAGCCCGCGGCTCCTGGCGACCACCATTTTATTCATGTTTTAAGTTTATCTCCTCCTCACTCTCCTCTCACATGACCCGAACCGTCTCCGGTGCTCGAGTGACACCGTGAGATGAAAGTTCGGGGATCAATATTAGTGTGGGACTGAGGTGAGGACCTTTTACTGCTTTCCGAGTGTTTTTCGATTCACTCCCCTTTCACCTATTCTATCTTTCACCTTCTCTTGAGGTGCCGATCTGGATCCCATTTTTGGAGTCGACAATTTCCCCTCTATACTATCTACATCCCCCAATCACAAATGCCAGCCTACCATCGCTACAATGGCTTAGGTGATCCCTTCACCCATGTCAATGATTTCCTGAGTAAATCATCTCGATGGCAGAATGATAGAAAGACCCTTGCCTTTCTTTTTAGGAGATCTTTAGAGGGTGAAGCCCTAGATTGGTTTTTTTCATTGAACGAAGTAGAGATATGGGATTTCAAAATTGTCAAGGCCAAATTCTTAAAACGATATGGGCCAGGCTATTCAATAATTGGGGAAGTAAAAGAAGATGTGGAATTAATGCAATATTCTGATGAATTGAGGCCCAGGCTTGAGAGGAGCATTGATGCTATGAACCAGCCTAGGAACCCTCTCCAACCTCATCCAGATCATCATCTTCAGCCGACTCCTCGACGCCAGTTGATTAGGCCACCCATGCCACAATCTCGGCCGGACATGCAACCCGTGTCAACGACACAATCAATTGTGCACAATCAAGCTCCTCATGTCAATTGTGCCAACACCTCATCGAATTCTCAGCCTATTTCACCAACAACCCCTTGGCCAATCATCCGGCCCTTGGCTTCTCAACCTATTCCACCAACAACCCCTCGGCCAATCATCCGGCCCTTGGCTTCTCAGCCTATTCCACCAACAACTCCTCAGCCAATTATCCAAGTCATGATTCCTCAACTAATTACACCAATAGCTCTTCAACCTGAACCGACTTCTATACCAGCACCACTTCAATCAATCCCTCAACATAGGGTTCCCCCTCAGTCAGTCAAACCACTTGTTTCTTCTGTTGCTCCTGCCATGGTAGAGGAACTAGACACTCTGATCATTCATGCTCCTACCATGGTAGATGATTTAGACACTTCGACCCTTCAAGCTCCTGCCCTGGCAGAGGAATTAATAACTCCAACCATTTGTGCTCCTGCCATGGCAGAAGAATCAGCTTCTCATCATGTCATTGCTATAGCTCAAGATCAAAGTCAGCTAGTAGGGGAGGTCGAACCAAACCCTTCTACCTTTTTGGAATCCCCTAGACTACGCATGCCCTCTTCCATAGAACATCCTGAAGAGAAGCCTGCTATATGGAGCTTAGATGAAGGAATCATAAACTTAGTTGATTGTCAATCTGATGATGGACTAGGCAAGGATTTGTCAGGCATTGATCAACTGTTACCATCATTGGAATTGATCAATGAAGATGGTCATATTGAATTGACCCCTGAACTAGGAAGTAAGGAGACCGAATTGGTCAATGAAATAGGAAGTAAATCCATAAACCTACAGATGGAAGATGCAAACCTTAGCAAGGGGATACTAGGACCTCCTCCAGCTAGGCAGGTAAATCTCTTAGCATCAATCTTAGGGCCACAACCCTTACCCCATTCTTCTCCTAAGCAACAATCCGGCCCATGGGCCCACAATTCCTCAATTTAGGGCCACTGCCCTTTCTTTATCCTTCTTACAACCATCAATCAGGGCCATGGGTCCAAAATCTGTCAATCTTAGGGCCATGACTCACACCCCATCTCACTCAATTGGGCCCTTATGCCCCATTTTCGGGCACTTATGCCCCTTTTCGTCAACTGGGCTCATGTGCCCCTTTCCATCAGCTGGGCCCACGTGCCCCCTTTATCCAACTGGGCCCATGTGCCCCCTTTTAAACAACTGGGCTCTTATGCCCCTTTTCTTCAACTGGGCCCACGTGCCCCTTTTAATCAATCGGGCTTGCATGCCTCTTTCCTTCAACTGGGCCCATATGCCCCTTTTCCCCAACTGGGCCTACGCGCCCCTTTCCTTCCATCGGGCCCATGTGACCATAATTCTTTCCAATCGGGCCCATGTGCCCTTAATTTTTCTAAATTGGGCCCACTTGCCCGCAATTCACCTCAACCGGGCTCACATGCCCATGTTTTTCTACAACCGGGCCCATGTGCCCAAATTTCTTCTAAATCGGGCCCACGTGCCCACCTTCCAACAAACTCGGGCACACATGCCCACACTCCTTCAACTTCGGGCCTGTATGCCCCCATTTATTCACCATCGGGCCCACGTGCCCAAACTTCTTCGAAATCGGGCCCCCGTGCCCCCACTTCTTCAACTTTGGGATTACGCACCCATACTCTTCAATGGCGCAAGCGAGCCTATCACAAATCACAATCTTGCTCCCAACCATTTAAATCGGGTCCATGTGCCCACTCTTTTCATTGGGTCCCTCGGGCTCAACCTCCAATCGGGCCTTCGAGCCCATCACCTCCCATCGGGCCCTCATGCCCATCAACATCAACCAGTCCCACTATCCCACATTCAAATCTTGGGTTCACGTGCCTCTTGATTCCAACTACTCCCAGGCCTTCAAGCCCACTTTCAACTCACGGGCCTAAGAGCCCATTTTAACTCACTTTTGTTTCCAAGCATGTTTATTTCCTTTCAAATTCTCTTTCAATCTCTAAGTTTTACTTTCAACAAAAAAATCAAGGCAGAGAAATTTCCTGGGTGATACCACAATTTTTGCCTTTTACATCATTAATTTTGACTCCGCCATTCTAAATCAGATCCTCCACATTTTCACTTCATCTTATGACTATGAATCTTCAATCCAATGCAATATGGTGCATATCAAAAGTGGAAGCAGTTGGGCAAGGCAAGGCAAGGCATGACAGACAAGGCAAGGCAAGCACAAGCAAAGCCATCATCAGCAATGAACTTCTTCTTCTTCAGGTATTACATGAAATTGCATTCATCATCATTATGTCATCTGCAAAGCAATATTTAAAAAAAATGATGAATTTGAATTTCGCATTACAATTTTAATTGAGAGAAATTCATGATTGATGATATTTGTAGCTACCTTGTTCTTATTAAACAAATTATTTACATTGCAAGGCATGTTTTCAATTGATTCACCTATGGAATGTAATCTACCTCAACAAAAATAGAGAGAACTATTAGTATGACTTACGTCCACATGTTCTAGATTGTTGTCTAGGAGTCGAGTGTAGATACCATTCTAGACACACAACACGTCCTGATCCTAGAATCCGGATGACCCAACACCCGAGAGAAGCTAGTCAAGGCTCATAGGTGGAAGGAAAACCCTCACCCTACTCTCTTCTGTTCGGTCCGAGATAGGCAAAGGGGACTAGAGGGGGAGAGTATCGAAAGCATCTACCGCCTTAGTAGGAGGCCATCTCGAAAGGTCCAACTTCTCAAAAGAAAAGGGTGCCGAAAGATGGGCAATGAACCCCACCGGTTTAAACAAATATGGGCATGTTTGAATGAGTACCCAGAAAAGTAGAAAATGAAAAAAGGCACCAAAAGATGGGCAATGACCCCATAGGTCAAAGACTTGTCTAAGTGAGTGCCACATGTAGAAAAGACCTGAAGAGGCCGAATTCTAATGGGCAATTAGGTGTGAGTAGAGAAATCCCTCTCAACATCTCCAAAGCTTATCAAGGACTTCCTTATCAATTCTTCATTCTTAACCCCCCAAGGTGCGGGTGGACCAACCAAATCAAAGCTAAGTTCTAGCTGATCAAAGGTTGAAGGTCGGAAAGATTCTGGGTAAGGAACCCCATTTTGCACATGGTATCTACCAGTGAACCTAGAAAAACAACCAAGTGATGAGAACTTGTGTCAATATTGATTTTTTTCTCTCCTAAAAAATTTTTATTTTCAAAAACTCCAAAAAAAGTTGAATATCTTCAAAAATCCAAAAAAATTAAGTATTTTTGAAACTACAAAAAATTGAATATTTTAAAAATCTCAAAAAAAATAAAAAATCTTTTAACAAAACTTCTTTTCAAATTCCAACAAAATTTTCAAAAAAAATCATCACCATCCTTGGTTTGAATTCTCGTTTTTACATTCATATTTACTTTTAGTGTCTCATGTTTCAAATGTTTTTCATTGCATATTTTATGTTCTATTTTTACACTCTTAAGAAGGCTATAACCCCTTGACAAAGGTCAAGGCAGACTGCAACTTGCAAGGGAGATGAGCCATATTGTCATTCTAATTTTCTTTTTCTGAGTGTTTCAGGAACGAAGAGCAAACAAAGAGAAATTTTCACAACAAGGCGATGCTCGCCACTTCCCTCCCCAAGGATTCTTAGGAGGAGGTGCCACCATGACCTCGACCTCAACTTCGTCGAGGAGCATTTTCAAGATTTCAATAAGGCAATGCTCGCCACTTCCCTCCCCTGAGGATTCTCAGCAGGAGGAGTCATCATTACCTCAGCCTCAACTTTGCCGAGAAGTTTTTGCTCTGTGTCCTCATTAGGACACATGAACTCTTTTGTGAGAATGCATGTCATCACATCGCAAACTCACTGTTATCATTTCCTTTCTTAACATATGTTAGGTGCATTACTCTTTATTTTATGCATTGATGTTGAATACCGTGAATGCAAAGAAGACCAGGCCCGAGATCCCCTTCATCAAAATCCACGACGGTTGGGTCATTCTTTGTGCTCACGGATAAGACAAAATTGTGCAGTGAGGAATGATGGTTCCCGAATGGGTATCTTGACCTCATAGACAATCTATATCTTCAACTAATTATTAGACAAGTTTTATTTTTGTTTTCTTGTGCCCAGCATACATCATATAGTATTAGTTGCATTGCATTTTTCATTATCATTGCATACATCCTTTCAAAAGCTTCACCTTCTCACCCACTTGTATCATAATTCCGATCATTCTGAACCCCATCATGTTTTCTAATCCCACTGTGTTTTCTAATCCCACCATGTTTTCTAGTCCTACCAACCTTTCTAATATCTCACCATGTCTGTTAATCCCACCATGTTTGGTAATTACCTTGTGCCTTCAAATCTTTTATTTCTATCCCCACTGTGGCCACTGCAACTCTTTTTCTATTCATCCCACTGTGGCAGTCACTTCCTCCCACCAAGGGCCTCCTATTCGATCTAAACTTGCACCGTCATAGTCTGTACTTAAACATTTGCCTTTTGGAATTCGAGATCATTCCATTCTGAATTGAATCTTGTCTCCTGGAAGACTTAAATGAATCAGAGAGCCTGAATATGCTTGATTGGTATTCTTTTATTTATTCAAAAACAAATCTTTTTTTAAAATTTTATCCCATCACAGTACATGAACACCGCAAAGATCGGGTTACCAGCTGATGATGAACCTACGAACCAATGTTTCGAGGACTCCCCACCGCGTTGGGGGTTGGCTATTCTTCTCTCGTGCCAATGGCACATATTTTACCAATCGAACATAGGAAGACTTAATGAAACATGATGGTTAACTAGGAGACTTGAGGAGATTCGTATTGCCGAATTTAGTCGTTGAGCGTGTCTATATCTACACCTTGATGCCATCTTTTCAGTCCATCACCATTTTGCTCCACTACATTCTACTACGATCCATCTCGCTTCGCTACGCTTTCTCTACATTTCACTCTGCTACGCTACATGCCATTCCCTTGCAAAGCCGACATCAAGGCAAGGCAAGCTGTAGACACGTCAATTTGGCCTTATTTAGAGCTTAAACCATTATTCCATTGGCAACATCTCTTTTAGACCATCAAAATCATGATGAACCACCCTTTTGGATGAGCCAAGGTGCTTATTGTAAATATGAGGATGATTTGCTAATTTCTAATCAAATCCGTGTTTGCCGAACAAGAGACTCTTGGTGGTGTGCCAGATTATGCTTTTCCCAGCATATCCTCTATTTAAATTTTTTTCATAGGATTATATGGAGGTATAATGAAAAATTAGTCAACATGAATAATCTTCTACTCTGAGTCATCTTTCTATTGCAACAAACAGCATTCAATTCTGATCTCCCATTTGTCCGTAACACCATCTGGAAGTCAGATACACAGTTCTGTCCGCAAGCAGCACCGATCAAGCCCAATTGCATGCAAGCCCAGCTCATTCGGCACATATCTGACCAATTAATGATCTTACCTTACTTTTTCCTCCTCCATATTACTTGGTATAGTATTTGGAAGCTTCATGTTCGAAATTAGCATCATCAAATGATGGCAATCCAACTTGTTGTCTTGTATATCAAGACTTGCTATTTTTGGACCAGATTTGTTTCCTCTTCAAGTGGAGACATATTTTGAACATGGGGAAGGTGATCCACGGTTTTCAATCCCTCTCAATAATTTGGGTAAGTTTCTATATGCCTTAGGATGAAAATTAGCAACATTAAATGGAGGAAATCCAACCTATGGTCGGATGTATCAAAACTTGCTATTTTTTTGACCTATTTTTTATCCCCTATAAAGGGAGACTCATATGAACGACCTAAGGAGGGCATACCCATCCTCCATAACTCCTCTCATCGTCCTACAGCCAACCTAGGCTCGTCCCAACCTTCCCAAATTGTCCTCTCATCGTCCCGGTGCCCGGAGATCATCCCAAAGTGAAAAAGAAGCCGGTCTATGCTCCAACATGCTGCACTGATGATCATCGGCTTATACAGATCTTTGTAGTCATTTTCCGGACTTACTTCCTTGATAATAAGTGTGATTCATCAGGATATATTTCATCTCCAACAAACGGAGATCAATTCTGACATTCCCTCAGCTTGTTATGGCTTCAACACCGGCGCTGTACAGACAGATCCGACGTCTTCTCTTCTAAGTCATCATCTTCTCAGTCCATTTCAGTACATTTAATGGTAAATTCAGACGTTGAGCAAACTTTATTCTGTTCGTTACGGCCTCTGTTTGTTTGTTTGTGATGTTAGAATAAGGTTCGAACAGCACCAATGTCAGAATAAAGTGATGTTTGTTTCAAAATAAAGAGGACTCACCGAGGGTGGTTTTATATGAAGATAAGTTTGCTTGAATCTTATGACAAGTAATATGAATTTACCTGATAAGCCGGATCTTGGACAGTGAAGTTCTGGAAACTCCCAGCACAATGTAGATGTAGGACGTGCTATCGGCACCACAGATATCTGAATTGAATGATTCTTGTTTTAAATAAAAAAGGACTTACCGGGGAACAATTTATATGAAGTATGTATAGTCTGAATTTACCATTAAATGTACTGAAATGGACTGAGAAGATGATGACTTAGAAGAGAAGACTTCGGATCTGTCTGTACAGCGCCGGTGTTGAAGCCGTAACAAGCTGAGGGAATGTCAGAATTGATCTCCGTTTGTTGGATATGAAATATATCCTGATGAATCGCACTTATTATCAAGTAAGTAAGGCTGGAAAATGACTATAAAGATATGTATAAGCCGATGATCATCAGTGCAGCATGTTGGAGCATAGACCGGCTTCTTTTTCACTTTGGGATGATCTCCGGGCACCGGGACAAAGAGAGGATGATTTGGGAAGGTTGGGACGAGCCTAGGTTGGCTGAAGGATGAGGAGAGGAGTGCTGTAGGATGGGGATTCCCTCCTTAGGTCGTTCATATGTGTCTCCCTTTATAGGAGATGAAAAACAGGTCAAAAAAGCAAGTTTTGATACATCCCACCATAGGTTGGATTTTCTCCATTTAATGTTGCTAATTTTCATTATGAGACTTCGGGAAACTTACCCAACCTATTTAGAGGGATTGGAAACCATGGATCACCTTCCCCATGTTCAAAATATGTCTCCACTTGAAGAGGAAACAAATCTGGTCTAAAAATGGCAAGTTTCGATATACAAGACAACAAATTGGATTGCCATTATTTGATGATGCTAATTTCAACCATGAAGCTTCTAGATACTTTACCAAGTGATATGTAGGAGAAAAAAAGGAAGGTAAGGTCGTGAATTTTTCAGAAATGTGCCCAATGGGTTGGGCTTGCATGCAATTGGGCTTGATCGGTGCTGTGTGCGGACAGAACTACGCATCAAGTCTTCCTATGTTCGATTGGTAAATGATGTGCCATTAGCATGAGAGAAGAATAGCCAACCCCCAATGCAGTGGGGAGTCCCCGAAACATGGGTTCATAGGATCATCATCAGCCGGTAACCCAATCTTTGCGGTGTTCCTGTACTGTGATGGGCTAAAGTTTAAAAAGAGATTTGTTTTGAAAAAGTAAAAGAATACCAATCGAGCACATTCAGGCTTTTAGATTCATTTAAGTCTTCCAAGAGACAAGATTCAATTTGGAATGGAATGATCTCGAATTCCAAAAGGCAAATGTTGAAGCACGAACCGTGAAGATAACGACAATGCAAGTTCAGATCGAATAGGAGGCCCTTGGCGGGACGAATTGACTGCCATGGTGGGATGAATAGCAAGAAAGTTGTTACAATGGCCATAGTGGTGATAGAAATGAAAGAGTTGGAGGCACAAGGTGATTACCGAACACGGTGGGATTAACAGACACGGTGGGATATCTGAAAGGTTAGTGGGACTAGAGAACACGGTGGGATTATCAAACATGGTGGCATTAGAAAACACGGTGGGATTCAGAATGATCGGAATTAGGATAAAATATTTAGAGACTGTGGTGAGAAGGTGAAGATTATGAAAGGATGTATGCAATGACAAAACAAAATATAATGCAACTAATGCTACATGATGCATGTTGGGCTCAAGAAAACAAAACAAACATTGTATAACAAATAGTTGAAGATATAGATTATCTATGAGGTCACGATACCCATTCAGGAACCATCGTCCCTCACTGCACAATTTTGGCTTATCCGTGAGCACAGAGAATGACCCAACCGTCGTGGATTTTGATGAAGGGTATCTCGGGCCTGGTCTTCTTTGCATTCACGGTCTTCAACATCAATGCATAAAATAAATAGTAATGCACCTAACATATGTAAGAAAGGAAATGATAACAGTGAGTTTGCAGTGTGATGACATGCATTTTCACAAAAGAGTTTAGGTGCCTTGATGAAGACACAGAGCAAAAATTCCTTGGCAAAGTAGAGGCCGAGGTTATGATGACACCTCCTGCTGAGAATCCTCATGGGAGGGAAGTGGCGAGCATCACCTTCAAAACGTTTCTCGGCAAAATTAAGGCCTAGGTTGTGGTGACACCTCCTCCTAAGAATCCTCAGGGGAGGGAAGTGGCGAGCATCGCCTTGTTGTGTAGTTCTCCTCGTTTGTTCTTCATGCCTGAAACACTCGAAAAAGGAGATTAGAATGCCAATATGGTTTATCCCCCTTGCAAGTTGCAGTATGTCTTTTGTCAAGGGGTGTAAAGTTTTTCTTGTGCCTGAAACACTTAGAAGGAAGAGATTAGAACAACAATGCGACTTATCCCCCTTGCAAGTTGCAGTATTCCTTGACCTTTGTCAAGGGGTGATAAGTTCTCCTTAAATAAAGTAGCAAATACATAATGAAAAATTTGAAACATGAGAGACTAAGAATAAATATGAATGTAAAGACAAGAATTCAAACCATGCATGGTGAATTTTTTTTGAAAATTTGTTGGAATTTGACAAAGAAGTTTTGTGAAAGGGTTCAATTTTTTGTTGGGATTTTGAAAATATTCATTTTTTTAGAGTTTAGAGAATACTTTTTTTTTGGAGCTTTGAAGATATTCAGCTTTTTTTGGAGTTTATTTGAAAATATTTTTTTGGGAGAGAAAATTCAGTATTAACACAAGTTCTCATCACTTAGTTGTTTTTCTAGGTTCACTGATAGATACCATGTGCAAATTGGGGTTTCTTGCCCAGAATCTTTCTAAGCTTCAACCTCTGATCGGCTAGAGTTTAGCTTTGATTTGGTTAGTCCACCCGCACCTTGGGGGGTTAAGAATGAAGAATTGATAAGGAATTCCTTGATAAGCTTTGGAGATGTTGAGAGGGATTTCTCTACTCACACCTAATTACCCATTGGGGTTCAGCCTCTTCAGGTCTTTTCTACATGTGGCACTCACTTAGACAAGTCTTTGACCTGTGGGGTCATTGCCCATCTTTTGGTGCCTTTTTTCATTTTCTACTTTTCTGGGTACTCATTCATACATGCCCATATTTGTTTAAACCTATGGGGTTCATTGCCCATCTTTCGGCACCTTTTTCTTTTGAGAAGTTGGACCTTTCGAGATGGCCTCCTACTAAGGCGGTAGATGCTTTCGATACTCTCCCCCTCTAGTCCCCTTTGCCTATCTTGGACCGAACAAAAGAGAGTAGGGTGAGGGTTTTCCTTCCACCTCTGAGCCTTGACTAGCTTCTCTCAGGTGTTGGGTCATCCGGATTCTGGGATCAGGACGTGTTGTGTGTGTAGAATGGTATCTACCCTCGACTCCTAGACAACAATCTAGAACATGTAGACTTAAATCATACTAGTAGTTCTCTCCCCTTTCTTTGAGGTAGATTACATTCCATAGGTGAATCAATTGTTTGCATGCCTTGCAATGTAAAGAATTTGTTTAATAAAAACAGGGTAGCTATAAATGTCGTCAATCATGAATTTCTCTCAATTAAAATTGTCATGTAAAATTAAAAATCATTTTCTTAAAAAAATATTGCTTTGCAGATGACATAATGGTGATGAATGCAATTTCATGTAATACCTGAAGAAGAAGAAGTTCATTGCTGATGATGGCTTTGCTCGTGCTTGCCTTGCCTTGTCTGCCATGCCTTGCTTTGCCTTGCTACTGCTTCCACTGTTGATATGCACCATATTGCATTGGATTGAAGATTCATAGTCATAGGATGAAGTGAACATGTGGAGGATCTGATTTAGCATGGCGGAGTCAAAATTAATGATGTAAAAGGCAAAGATTATGGTATCACCCAGGAAATTTCTCTACCTTGATTTTTTTGTTGAAAGTAAAACATAGAGAATGAAAAAGAATTTGAAAGGAAATAAATATGCTTGGAAATAAAAGTGAGTTAAAATGGGCTCTTGGGCCCGTGAGTTGAAAGTGGACTTGAAGGCCTGGGAGTAGTTGGGATCAAGAGGCACATGAGCCCAAGATTTGAATGTGGGATAGAGGGCCCGGTTGATGTTGATGGGCATGATGGCCCGATTGAAGGTTGAACCCGAGGGACCCAATGAAAAGAGTGGGCACGTGGACCCGATTTAAATGGTTGGGAACAAGATTGTGATTTGTGATGGGCTCGCTAGTGCCATTGAAGAGTATGGGTGCGTAATCCCAAAGTTGAAGAAGTGGGGGCACAGGGGCCTGATTTTGAAGAAGTTTGGGCACGTGGGCCCGATAGTGAAGAAATGGGGGCATACAGGCCCGAAGTTGAAGGAGTGTGGGCATGTGTGCCCGAGTTTGTTGGAAGGTGGGCATGTGGGCCTAATTTAGAAGAAATTTGGGCACATGGGCCCGGTTGTAGAAAAACATGGGCATATGAGCCCGGTTGAGGTGAATTGTGGGCACGTGGGCCCGATTTAAAAAAATTAAGGGCACATGGGCCCGACTAGGGAGAATTATGGGCAAGTGGGCCCGATTGAAGGAAAGGGGCACGTAGGCCCAGTTGCGGAAAAGGGGCATATGGGCCCAGTTGAAGGAAAGGGGCATGCAAGCCTTATTGATTAAAAGGGGCACGTGGGCCCGGTTGAAGAAAAGGGGCATAAGAGCCCGGTGGATGAAGAGGGGCACATGGGCCCGATTGGATAAAGGGGGTACGCAGGCCCGGTTGATGAAAAGGGGCACACATGCCCAATTGAAGGAAAGGGGCGCAAGAGCCCGGTTGATGGAAAGGGGCACATGGGCCCGGTTGGATGAAAAGGGCATAAGGGCCTGATTGTAGAAGAGGGGCATGAGGGCCCAGTTGAGTGGGACAAAGTGTGGGTCGTGGCTCTAAGATTGACAGATTTTGGGCTCATGGGCCCAATTGATGATTGTGAGAAGGATAAAGAAAGGGTGGTGGCCATAAGATTGAGGAATTGTAGGCCCATAGGCCTGATTTTTGATTGGGAGGAGGGTAGAGAATGGGTCGTGGCCCTGAGATTGATGATTTGTAGGCCCATGGGCTGGATTGTTTCTCAGAAGAAGAATGGGGTAAGGGTCGTGGCCCTAAGGTTGATGCTAAGGGATTTGTTTGCCTATCTGGAGGAGGTCCTAGTATCCCTTTGCTAAGGTCTACATTTTTCAGGAGGCTTGTCGATTCATTCCCCATTTCACTAACCAATTCGTTCTCCTTACTTCCCAGTTCAAGGGTCAATTCAATCTGACCATCTTCATTGATCAATTCCAATGATGGTAACAGTTGATCAATGCCTGACAAATCCTTTTCTAGTCCATCATTGGATTGACAATCAACTAAGTTTATGATTCCTTCATCTAAGCTCCATATAGCAGGCTTCTCCTCAGGATGTTCTATGAAATAGGGCATGACTAGTCTAGGGGATTCCAAAAAGATAGAAGGGTTTGGTTTGACCTCCCCTACTAGCTGACTTTGATTTTGAGAGAGGGCAAGGATATGTCAAGGAGTTGATTCCTCTGCCAGGGCAGGAGCACAAATGGTTGGAGTTATTAATTCCTCTGCTAGGGTAGGAGCTTGAAGGGTCGAAGTGTCTGAATCATCTACCATAGCAAGAGCAAGAATAGTAGGAGTGATTGATTCCTTTGTTGAGATAAGAGTAATAGAAGAAATGATTGGTTGTTGTGCAACCAACTGAGGAGGATCCCTATGCGGTGGGATTGGTTGAGAAGCCGGGGTTTGCTTGATCGGCTTAGGATGAATGATTGGCCGAGGGACCATTGGTGAAGTGGGTTGAGAGGCCAAGGCTTGCATGGCTAGCTGAGGGGTTGTTGTTGGAATAGGCTGAGAAGTCAATGGTCGGATGATTGGCCGATGGACCTTAAGAAATGTTGGTGTAGTCGAAGGCTGGGGAGCCGTTTGAAGTAATGGAGTATTCGCACAAGCAACAAGAGGAGCTTTATTAAGCGTGGTTGGTTGTGCCATTGACACGGGTTGAATGATTGGCTGAGGTTGGGGCATGGGTGGCCTAATCAACTGGCGTCGAGGAGTTGGCTGATAATGATGATCTGAATGGGGTTGAGGAGAGCTCCTAGGTTGGTGCATAGCATCAATGTTCTTCTTAGTCATAGGGCTCAATTTATCATGATATTGCATTAATTCCACGCCTCCTTTTGCATCCCCAATTATTGAATAACCCGACCCATATCGTTGCAAAAATTTGACCTTCATAATTTTGAAATCCCATATCTCTATTTCCCCTAGTGAAAAAAACCATTCTATGGCTGCAGCATCCACTGATCGCTTAAAAAGGATAGCAAGAGCTCTTTGATCATTTAACCATCGAGATGATTTGCTCAAAAAATCATTGACATGGCTAAAGGGGTCACCTGAGCCATTGTAGCGATGGTAGACTGGTGTTTGTGATGGAGGGATATATGGGACTGGGAAAGATGGAGCAGATATTTTAGGGATGGCCTTCGAGTCCAAACGGTGCCTTAGCTCTTCATAGTGCTCATCCATTTGGTTGAGTTGGTCCATGAATGCTTGAGTTAGGTTGGGTTCCTGAGCCACCGGTGCAAGGTATTTAGATGAATGGGTTGGAAGAGGTGGCTTCAAAGTAGGAACTAGCATAGAATTATATGAATGCCCCACAACAGGGTGAGTAGAGGCACAACAGGGTTGCCCAGGAGAGGAGATGATGAGGGGCCTGACTGTCGATTGGGGTGGTGAGGGGGCTTGATTTCCCTTGACCGGATCTTGATTGGCGGGCATCTTGCCCTTTATTAAAGATTGCACAAGTGAAAAGGATTCAGGATCTAGATGGAGGGATAGACCCTGGAAGATTTGTTCCACACTAAGAGAAGCAGATGGATGAGTAGGATTTTCAATTTCAGGTTCTCTGATGGCATTAACATGGCCCTCTGGTTGGACCATGGTTTGCTTTAGCTTGCAGTGACCCATCTTGTTGTAGTCCAGCATCCCGACGTGTCTTTCGGACCTTAGCATCATGGGCATTTTGTCGATCTTTCTTCAAAGATGGTTAAGAAAAGAAGGGCAAGTCAAGCACACAATTGAAGATTTTTTTGTTGTGTTTTGTTTTGTTTGATTTTTATTGTTTCAATTTGGTTGTTTGGAAAACAAGTTGAACACAAAATTAGAGAGGTCTTTTGTTTTGTTTTTTTAGGTGTTTTGCAAGAATAAATTTTTGGTTGTTTTCAATTTTTGGTGAGCAAGCAAGTTATGCAAACAAGGTTTTAAAATGACTACTCGACAATATTTGGGTTGAAACATTAGATTAGATAGATTGTTAGCAATTGTTCACTCAAATGGGTATGGTTCCTATTGCTTCAATCTTCAAGACCTAAGGTTATCACTCAATCACCACGAGTAGGTACTTGGGTTCTTCGGGTTTTGGGAAAGTGGTACAACCGGCCCAATCGTGCGGAGAGGAATACTCCATGGATGGGGACTTACGGAGGTCTTGATGGAAACCACCAAATCAACTAGGAAGGAATATCCCAGAAGAGAGGTAAGAATCCACCAAGAAGGTGTTTGGAGGGTGAGGGTGTGTTGGGAGAGAGAGCCCCCGCCTTGAATGCCCTATGGATCGGAGCAAGTCCGGTACCGGATGCAAAAAGCTAATGCAAAAGTAGAAATGAGGGGTAAGAGGAGAAGAAGCAATAAATATGCGCAAACATAACATGAAAAGAAGTAAGTAAATCAAGCATGCAATATGCAAACAAGACAAGAAATCATGCAACAAAACAAACAATCTAATGACGAGAACTGAATTAGAATGAAACTAGTTGCACAAACAAATCAAGCTAGCACGGTTAAATACATTGGTTGTCCCACCATGGACGCCAAAAAGCTATCGACTCCAGAAACGGGTTCCGGATCGGCACCTCAAGAAAAGGTGAAATATAGAATAGAATGGGGGAAAGGAGTGAATCGGAAAACACTCGGAAAGTGGTAAAGACTCCTCACCTCGGTCCCACACTCACATTGATCCCCGAACTTTCATCTCACGGCGTCGCTCGAGCACCGGAGATGGTTCTGGTCATGTGGGAGGAGAGTGAGGAGGAGATGAACTTAAAACATAAATAAAAGAGGTTGTGGTCGCCAGGAGCCGCGGGCTCCGCTTTATGTAATAAAAATAGAAAGAAGTTGACCGTGTGTATCTTAGCGTGGGAGATTGGGATGTGGGTTCAACCTTCTTCTTCTTCGGCCGGCCGATGAAGAAGAGTCCAACCGGTGCTAGCTTGATCAACCTGTGCAACTAGAACAATAAACCAAGTGAAAGAGGCCGATTAGAACTATGGGAAGTGTAGAAACTATAGAAGAGGAGATGAAATAAAGAAGCAATTGGAATAGAACTCACCGGATTCGGGGTTAGCCCTAACCTTTTTTTTGTTTTTTTATGATGTATGAAATGCAAGATTGAATAAAAATGATGCTTAAATATGAACTAAATGATTTGAATGAAGAGTTAGCAAAGAGAATATGAATGGTTAAAGACAACACAACCCAGGCAAAGTGGCAACCGGGTTGAACAGATTCAATGTAAACTGCGCAGCTCTGATGTAGAGATCGTAACGAACAACACCAATGTCATAATAAAGTGATGTTTGTTTCAAAATAAAAAGGACTCACCGAGGGTGGTTTTATATGAAGACAAGTTTGCTTTAATCTTATGACAAATAATCTAAATTTACCTGATAAGCCGGATCTTGGACAGTGAAGTTCTGGAAACTCCCAGCACAATGTAGATGTAGGACGTGCTATCGGCACCACAGATATCTGAATTGAATGATTATTGTTTTAAATAAAAAATGACTTACCAGGGAACAATTTATATGAAGGATGTATAGTCTTAATTTACCATTAAATGTACTGAAATGGACTGAGAAGATGATGACTTAGAAGAGAAGACTTCGGACTTGTTTGTACAGCGCCGGTGTTGAAGCCCTAACAAGCTGAGGGAATGTCAGAATTGATCTCTGTTTGTTTTAGATGAAATATATCTTGATGAAGAACACTTATTATCAAGGAAGTAGGGCCGTAAAATGACTATAAAGATCTGTATAAGCCAATGATCAGCAGTGCAGCATGTTGGAGCATAGACCGGCTTCTTTTTCACTTTGGGATGATCTCCGGGCATCGGGACAAAGAGAGGACGATTTGGGAAGGTTGGGACGAGCCTAGGTTGGATGGAGGATGAGGAGAGGAGTGCTGGAGGATGGGGATTCCCTCCTTAGGTCATTCATATGAGTCTCCCTTTATAGGGGATGAAAAACAGGTCAAAAAATAGCAAGTTTTGATACATCCCACCATAGGTTGGATTTCCTCCATTTAATGTTGCTAATTTTAATTATGAGACTTCTGGAAACTTACCCAACTGATTTAGAGATATTGGAAACCATGGATCACCTTCCCCATGTTCAAAATATGTCTCCACTTGAAGAGGAAACAAATCTGGTCTAAAAATGGCAAGTTTTGATATACAAGACAACAAGTTGGATTGCCATCATTTGATGATGATAATTTCAACCATGAAGCTTCCAGATACTTTTCCAAGTGATATTTTGGATAAAAAAAGGAAGGTAAGGTCATGAATTCGTCAGATATGTGCCCAATGGGCTGGGCTTGCATGCAATTGGGCTTGATCGGTGCTGCGTGCGGACAGAACTGTGCATCTGACTTACAAAGGGCGTTGCGGACAAATGGGAGTTCAAAATTGAATGTCGTTTGTTGAAATGGAAATATAACTCAGAGATTAATTTTATTCATGTTGAATATCTTTTTATTAGACGTCCATAGAATCTTGTGAAAAATTTTCAAATAGAGGATATGTTGGGAAAAGCATAATCTGGCACACCACCAAGAGTCTTTTGTTCGGCAAACACGGATTTGATTAGAAATTAAAAAATCATCCTCATATTTACAATAAACACCTTGGCTCATCCAAAAGGGTGGTTCATCATGATTTTGATGGTCTAAAAGAGATGTTGCCAATGGAATAATGGTTTAAGCTCTAAATAAGGCCAAATTAGCGTGTCTACAATAAAAAGCTGTCAACTCCATAAATGGGTTCCAGATCGGCACCTCAAGAGAAGGTGATGATAGAAATGTATGCCCTACAAGCCAATCATATATGATATGATTCGACATTTCTAGGAATATCTCATTCAATTAAATTGGCAAAACTTAGTTACTAGCTTTTATTAGAAGCATATATCGTAATGAAGTCCTTAATCACATGCAATGATGATTGAATCATGATGAGATCATGATAATAAGATCGATCATCTAGAAGTATGTGATCTAAATGTTCCTAGTCATAGGATCCTTGAGATGGGACATCAAGAATCCGGATAGACTAGTGTGTGTGATATCTTCTCATATGATGAGAATGACCGATCTCATTGGTCATCAGTGTGGGGACACTGAGATACACACACAAGTGCTCATTAGTGGAATGAGTTCACTGAACTGACCAATTTAGGAAAAATTGATCGGTATCTTACCGAACTGTTTATCAGGTTATTCTTACATCTCAATAGCACGGTTGGATCTTTGACCTGAGTCGCCAAAGATGTCTTACCAGGCGTACTATGTACTTTGACTATTGACTGATGGATCACTTAGTATTGTGGTCCTATATAGTTAATGGATTGGATATATGGGAAACCCGGTGGAGGCAATTGAGCGGACAATAGGGAATCGTTCACTCTCGGTAGGAGAGAGAGAATGTCCTATAAGATAGTACTCTAAATCCTTGGCCAAGGTAGATAGGATAATTATAAAAGGAGTTTTCCAGTTGATCCATTCCTGAGTACAAGATTTCATAGAGTTGGGATACTTAGGGGTTGACAGTCAGTGCCGAACCCCTGACCAACCGGGACATTGTATGAACGAGGATTTAAATCCATGTGGTAATTGATGATGGAAAGGCTCAATGGATGTTATTTAACTCCCCAAAGTCATTTGGAATCATAGGATGTGGCTTGTACCCTTTATGATCAGAATGCTGTAAAAATTGTTATCGGATAACAGTTTTGATTTAATTTAAAAGAATTGTTCTTTTAAATTAATTAAAACTTCAACCAAATTGACTATTGGTCCTAGTGGGTCACACACATTAGATCTGGTCAATAAGATGAGGGCATGGATGCAATTTTGTAGAAGTTTTGGGTTTTTGTGAAAAATTCCATCTTCTATATATAAATGGCTTATGAAGCCAAACCCTAACAAGTCATAGGGCTGGAGCACGTCCCAAGCATCCTCTCTTCCTCCTCTCTCCTCTAGAAGGCAATCTCCCATGGTCAAGCTTAGATCTGGAAGGTTTCTAGAGGCCCGAAGGAAGAGAGAACTCGTCTATTGAAGTAGATCGTGTGGATACCACTAGAGACCGGACACTTGAACAGCTTTCAGCAAGGAGGAATGTCCTCTCTTCATCCATGGTGAGGTATTTTAGAAATCCAATGAGGTACTCTCGTTCTACTTCATATTCGGTTCCCGGTTTTACTCGTTCGGCATCGATTAAGGCAAAGATCATGATTTTATGGAATCAAAATTTTTCCACTGTCATGTATTGATTCCTTACAAGTGAAAGATGGAATTGGAGAAAAGGAGTGAATCAAAAACACTTAGAAAGTGGTAAAAGGTCCTCACCTCAGTCCCACCCTCACATTGATCCCCGAACTTTCATCTCACGGCGTCGCTCGAGCACCGGAGACAGTTCGGGTCATGTGGGAGGAGAGAGAGGAATAAATGACCTAATGCATAAGAAGATTGAAGAAGTGGTTTCCAGGAGCCGCGGGCTCTGTTTTATGTATTGAAAATAGAAAGAAGTTGACCGTGTGCACCTTAGCGTGGGAGAGAGTGTGTGAGTTCAACCTTCTTTCTCTTCGGCCGGCCGGTGAGGGAGAGTCCAACCGATGCTAGCTTGATGTATTTGTGCAACTAGAAGACAATAAGACAAGAAAACAAGTGAAGAATAATTAGAACTGAGTAAAGTGTAGTAACTTGTAAAAACAATAACATAAACGACAACTGGAAACAAACTCACCGGATTCGGGGTTAGCCCTAACCCTTTTTTTTTGGTTTTTTGTGATATATGAAATGATAAAAAATAGAATAAAATGATGACTAAATATGAACTAAATGATTTGAATGAAGATTTAGCAAAGATATATGAATGGTTAAAGATAACACAACCCAGGCAAAGTGGCAACCGGGTTGGACAGATTCAATGTAAATTGCGCGGCTCTAATGCAGAGACCGTAACGAACAACACCAATGTTAGAATAAAGTGATGTTTGTTTCAAAATAAATAGGACTTACCGAGGGTAGTTTTATATGAATACAAGTTTGCTTGAATCTTATGATAAGTAATATGAATTTATCTGATAAGCCGGATCTTGGACAGTGAAGTTTTGGAAACTCCCAGCACAATGTCGATGTAGGACATGATATGGGAACCACATATATTTTAATTGAATGATTCTTGTTTTAAATAAAATAGGACTCACCGGGGAACAATTTCTATGAAGGATGTATGGGCTGAATCTACCATTAAATGTACTGAAATTGACTGAGAAAACAATGACTTAGAAGAGAAGACTTCGGATCTGTCTGTACAGCACCGGTGTTGAAGACATAACAAGTCGAGGAAATGTCAGAATTGATCTCTGTTTGTTAGAGATGAAAGATATCTTGATGATTTACACTTCTTCTGAAGTAAGTCAGGCCTAAAAATGACTATAAAAATTTGTGGAAGCCGATGATCAGCAGTGCAGCACGTCGGAGCATAGACCGGCTTCTTCTTCACTTTGGGATGATCTCCGGGCACCGGGATGAAGATAGAATGATTTGGGGAGGTTGAGATGAGCCTAGGGTGGCTGAAGGACAAGGATAGGAGTGCTGGAGAATGGGGATGCCCTATGGATCGGAGCAAGTCCGGTACCCGATGCAAAAGCTAATGCAAAAATGAAAAATGGAGGGTAGGAGAAGAAGAAGCAATCAATATGCAAGCATGAATGAAATCTATTAAATAAATCAAACAAGTGAATGCAAGCAAGACAAGCAATGATAAGGTAAAACAAGTAACTAGCAACTAGCAACTAAAAGGTGGTTCGCGCGGGAATCGGCTTGTGTTGGAGTGTCCAAGTGGGGACAAATCTGAAGTAAGGGAAAAAGGATGGTCCACGTGGGGACCGATTTTAAAATAAAGTGGCTCACGCGGGAGCCGGGTTTTGGAAAAGTAGGTGGTTCACGCGGGAACCAGTTTATAAGAAGAAAGTGGTTCACGCGGGAACCGAGTTGAAATTAAAGACAAGCAAATCAAGTCCACATGGGGGACAATATTTAAAGGAAGAGTAAACAACAAGTTTAGAGGTAAATGAACATGGAAAAGGTAAAGGACAAGCTGGTTCACATGGGAACCAAATTGGAAAACAACTAGTTGCACGGTTGAATCAAGCTAGCACGGTTGAAGACATTGGTTGTCCCACTGTGGTCGCCAAAAAGCTGTCGGCTCCTTGGTTTGTGCATAGCATCAATGCTCCTCTCAGGCATGGGGCTCAATTCATCAGAATACTGCATTAATTCCACATCTTCTCTTGCTTCTCCAATTAGTGAATAACCTGGCCCATATTATTTCAAGAATTTGCCCTTGACAATTTCAAAATCCCATATCTCTACTTCGTTCAATGAAAAAAACCAATTTTGGGCTACACCCTCTAATGATCGCCTGAAAAGGAAAGCATGGGTCTTTCTATCATTCTTCCATTGAGATGATTGCTCAAGAAATCATTGACATGGGTGAAGAGATCACCTGAGCCATTGTAGCGATGGTAGATTGGCATTTGTGATAGAGGGATGTAGTTAGTATAGAGGGGAAATTCAAGGGTTTCTTGATCCCTGGAAATAGGTGGAAAGGAATTCACTAGGGAGTGTTCACGTGGCACCTGGATGGGGGGGAGGTGGGTTGGTGTGCAAGATGAAGAATGACCCACAATGGAGTGAGTAGGTGAAGTAACATGGCAGGACTGCCCAGGTGGGGTTATGGTAAGAGGCCGAACTACTGATTGGGGAGGTGAGGTAGCTCAATTGACTTTGGCTGGACCTTGATTAGCAGGCTTCTTGCCCTTCACTAGAGATTGTATGAATGACAAGGTATTGGGATCAAGATGAAAAGATAGATCCTTAAGAGCTTGTTCTATACTAAATGAAGCGGACTGAAGGGCAACCCCTTGCACTTCGGGTTCCTAAATGACATGGTCCTTTGGTTGGACCATGGATTGTTGTTGAAGCTCGTAGAGACCCGGCTCGTACTCTTGTTTCTTGTAGTAGTCCGACCTCCCGACGTGGCTTCCAGACCTTAGCATCATGGGCATCATGTCGATCTTTCTATAATAGGATGGTTAAAAAAAAAGAAAAGCAAGTGGAGCACACAATTGAAGATTTTTTGTTATGTTATGTTTTGTTTGATTTTTTGTTTCAATTTTGTTGATGGAAAACAAGTTGTACACAAAATTAAAGAGATTTTTTTTTTGTTTTTAGGTGTTTTGAAGAAGGAATTTTTGTTGTTTTCAATTTTGGTGAGCAAGCAAGTTGTGCAAACAAGTTCTTAAAATGACTACTCGACAATTTTTGGGTTGAAACCTTAGATTAGATAGATTGTTAGCAATTGTTCACTCAAGTAGGTATGGTTCCTGTTTCTTCAATTTTTAAGACATAAGGTTATCACTCAATCACCATGAGTAGGTACTTGGGTTCCTCGAGTTTTGGGAAAAGGTACAACCGGCCCAATCGTGCAGAGAGGAATACTCTACAGATGGGGACTTATGGAAGTCTTGATGGAAACCACCAAATCAATTAGGAAAGAATATCCCAGAAGAGAGGTAAGAATCCACAAAGAAGGTGTTTGGAGGGTGAGGGTGTGTTGGGAGAGAGAGCCCCCACCTCGAATGCCCTATGGATCGGAGCAAGTTCAGTACCCGATGCAAAAGCTAATGAAAAAAATGAAAAATAGAGGGTAGGAAGAGAAGAATCAATCAATACGCAAACATGAAATGAATGAAAGATATTAAATAAATCAAGCAAGTGAATGCAATCAAGACTGTAAGCACCCGGAACGGGACATCCGCGGATCTCCCCCTCCCGGCCCCTTACGCCCGCCTTGGTGACTTGGTGGATGGGATGTTAGTGGGTGTGGTCGCCAGGAGCCAAAGACTCCAAAATATAGTGGAATGAAAAGAAATGAAATGGAGAAATGACCGTTGTACCTTTGGAAGCGGGGAGGTTGTTGGGTTCCGACTTCTCCTCTCTCGGCCGGCCGAAAGAAAAGAGCTTAGTGAGTCCTTCGTCTTCGACCCGGTTGAAGCTCCGCCTCAATCAGATTTACCTAAGAATGTCCATAAGAAAACATAGAAACAAGTGAAAAGATCATTAGTTCTCGTGACAGTGTAGAATCATGCTCAAATTCAAATGTAAACATGAAAGAGGGAAGGAACTGACCGGATTGGGACTAAATCCCAACCCCTATTTGGAAGGTTTTAAATATATATACGTGATGCAAAATGATCTAAGACATGCTAAATAACTTGATGAACAGTGCTAAGATGAAAAAGGAAGAAAAAAACTCGATTAAACGGACGATCGGAATCCAAAAATAACAAAACAAGCTTCTGTCCTTCCTGGTGCCCTGTATATAGGGCACCAGGAGTAGGTGCCCCCTTTATGGGGCGCGTTGACCAAGTCGAAGCGCCCTGTATACGGGGCACTAAGTCTGGCCCGAACAGATTTTCTTCTCCTCTTCGCGGCGCCGCTCCGGAGTGCTGGGAGGCTTCCGGGACGAAGTAGGGGCTCCTCCTTGTAGACAATACTCAAATGAAGCCCATGGAAGAGGGTTTGGGTGCTGGATATAAGAGGAGAGACGGGTAGAAGCTCTCAAAGTTGGAGGAAAATCATTTTTCTGGGTGACAGAGACAGAAGGTTGTTTTGGGTTTTTGGTGAACGAACTTGGATCGATTTGGAGGCTATTGGAGGGTGTAGATGGCCTAGAATCGTAGTGTTGGATGAGCTCTAGGGTGGCACGAAGTTGCAACCTCCTCCAAGCTCCAAATGGGGATCTATTTATAGCCCAAAAGAGGGCACTTTGGCCATTTTCGAAAAACAGTGCCATGTGGCATAGCGCCCTGTATATGGGGCGCCAGCATCATGAGATATGTCAAATCGACAAGACAAGTCACTGCGGGGGGTCAAATCAACCTGTCAAATCAATTTAATTTGGATCCAGGCGCCCTGTATATAGGGCGCCAGGTGCCCTTATACACAGGGTATTGTCCTCTTTGAAATGTGCCAAAAACCTTAATTTTTCCGGAAAACTCGGTTCCCTTGAAAGGTTACTCAAATATTCTTCATGAAAACAAGAATTTAAGCTCTCCAACTAGGAGAAAATTGCGTGTCTACAGCTTGCCTCGCCTTGACGTCGGCTTTGTAGGGGAGTGACACGAATGAAGTGTAGGCGAATGTAGCGAAGCGTAATGAGGCGTAGCGGAATGAAGTGGTAATGGACTGAAAAGGTGATGCCAAGGTGTAGATTTAGACACGCCCTCATTGGCCTAGTTGAGTGGAATAAAACTTTACCGGACTTCGAGATTACCCCTTGTCTTATCGAAACCTTCCCTCTGGTTGATTGGTTAAAGAGAAGAACAGTACTGAAAGTAAATAACTAAAATCCCACGTGGGGGAGAATTGTTACCGGCCAGGACCCGAACTGCATGGTGTGCTGGACTTGGTAGAAATGTAGTAAATCACGAAAAGTAAAGAGGAGACAGCCAATCAACCAAGGTTGGGTTCTTCAAATTCATAAGGTTTTACTCAACAATACCGGTTTAGTTCGACGTGGAAAAACTTCTTGTTTTGATGAAAACATCGTTGAAACATATTGAAAACCAATTTTTCGGAAAAACAAGACCTCCTCTAGGGGCAATAAAAGACCATCTTTAAAAAGGTTCATGATGGGACTGGAAGGAAGTAGGAAATGGTTGTGGTGGGATGATGCATGTATGAAATGATGCATGCTGGGTTTAAAGAAATACAAATAAGTATAAGAAAATAGTTGAAGATATAGGTTGAACATAACGGGTCAGGACATCTATGAAGAAACCGTCGTCCCCGCATATTCAACTTTGGCCTATCCGCAAGCTTAGGGAATGACTGAGCCCTCACTGATTTTGTTGAAGGGGTTCTCAGGCTCAGCCCCCTCTAGACTTGAGGTCTTCAACATCTCAAATATTATTTATTTTGATAGATGCAATACTAAATGCATGTCCTAATAGGGGTCGGAGTAGTCCACTTTTTTTTTCAATTTTTGATTTTTTTTGTTATTTTTGCTTCCTCTAAGTTTCTGGGGATATGAAGCTGGCATGCCTTCTCCTATTCCTACATCCACTTGAGAGAAGATATTAGAACTTTATTTTGGCTTAGTCCCTTGCAAGGAGAGGGCAAAGTTGCCTTGATCTTTTGTCAAGGGACATAGGCCTTATCAAGGTAAAGATAACAGAAAAACATAAGTATGCACAAAAGAAAGTATGCAAGACTGAAATTAAACATGAATGCAAAGGCAGCTAGCCAATTTAAGAAGCAAATTTTTAGGTGTTTTGGGATTTCTGATTTGTTTGGGTTTTGATGGTTTTATAATGTTTTTGATGTTTTGGAACTTTTACGATTTTTTGGTGTTTTGATTATTTAATTTTTAAGATTTTTGGTGTTTTTGAAGTATTCAATTTTTTGTGTTCGGTGTGAGGGAAACGACCATCTCATCCGTTGCCTTGCTTGCCATAGGTGCCTCTCATTGTTACCTAAGGGTTAAGAGTAGGCATCACGTGCAAGAAAGTGCCTTGTTCGGAATCTTCTGACCTTCCGCCTTCGATAGGCTATGGCTCTTCTTGGACCTAGTCGGTCAACCCTATCCTTTGAGGTTAAAGAAGGAAGATGATTGGTGGTAAGTCCTTAGTAGAATTCAGGGATGTCGAACTCGTTTCTCTACTAATACCCACATTGCCTGTTCAGGTTTTGACCTCTTCGGGTCCTTCCTTCTAGCCCATTTTCTTTGATGGCCCATATTCAGACAGGTCTTTCTTCTTTTTTGCTTGATTTTGACCTGAGGGGTCATTGCCCATCTTTTGGAGCCTTTTTCTTTTGGGCTATTGTCGGTACACATTCAGACAGGTCTATTCTTTTGCCGACATGAGGGGTCATTGCCCATCTTTTGGTACCTTTTCTTTTAATAAGTCAGACCTTCAGAGGCATCCTCCTACTAAGGCAACGGGCACTTTCGATACTCCTCATTCTAACCCCTTTCATCCATTCAGGGCCGAAACAAGAAGAGAATAGGTTAGGGTCGACCTTCTTTTGCCAAGCATTGCCTAGCTTTCTCTCTGACTTCCGATCATCGGATCTCAAAACTAGGTGTGTAGTGTGTGCAGTATGATGCCTATTCTTATTTCCCTAAGCGACAAGTTGATGCACCGGGCAAGTAAGCGTTAGATGCTATCATGATACTTCACACCTTTGGATTTTATAGATTTTTTTGTGATTTTTGTTCTAAGGGAAATATTTTTTGAGGTATACACCATTCCAGGGATGAGCTAGTTCTTCTCCTTCTGCATTAGTTAGCTTATATGAATTACCGGGATAAACAGCCGAAATAACATAAGGACCCTCCCAATTTGGTTGAAGTTTGGAGCGGGGACCGCCCGGCTTAACAAATATTCTTTTAAGCACAACCTCACCGACTTCAAATTTTCTCTCCACCACCCTCTTCTGATAAAATCTTTTAAGTCTATTTTGGTGAGATCTAGCATGTTCGGCAGCGGCCAGCCTCCTTTCATCCAAGAGTTTGAGTTGCGCGAGAAGCGAATCTCGGCGTTCATCCATCGGGATATCTCGATCGATCTGGACTCGGAGGGATGGAATGATTACTTCGTATGGAACTACCGCCTCCATCCCAAATGCCAAGGCATAGGGGGTCTGACCTATTGGGGTTCGAATAGAAGTGCGGTAGGCCCATAGAGCATCAACTAACTTATCTAGCCAGTCTGCGAACTTGCTAGACTTACAAGTCTTCTTAATGATTTTTATCAGGGTTTTATTGGTGGCTTCTCGCTTGTTGCCTTGAGAATAATATGGAGATGAATGATGCAATCTTGATGCAATACTGTTGCAAAGGTCGCGCGGCTCTGGGAGATGAACTGTGGTCCGTTGTCAGTGATGATGATTGCCTTCTGTTGGATGTAGGTGATGTTGAACTGAGAGAGGAAGAAATCCCCAAAGTTTGATCAATGTTATCCTTCTCCTCATATCGAATTTCACCCAACTGGATCGTATTTTCTAGGTATTCTGGTAGCTTGGCACATTCTAAGCTCTTCTGGGCTAACTGATGTAGGTATCTTTCTGGAACTCTCCTACCTCTAATTTTTGTCCTATTTTTATTGGAAACTAAACCTAAAGAAGAAGAAGGTAAATAAGAGGAGGAAGAGGAGGTGGATGGAGTAGAATTTATTGGAGAGGATGGAGGGCAAAGAAGGTCAATCAAGGATCTGGTGGCTTCTTGGGTCGAATGCCCTTCCGAGGCAAGTTGAGATGTTTCCTTGATTGAAATTTGAGTTTCGAGGAGGACGTTGCTTTTTGGGAAGCAAACATAAAGATAGAATGGGCTTCAGGTGCCCGATTTGGGTTGAGATCAACTACGGGAGCCATAGTTGGCGAAGATATTGATAAAGAGGGGAAGACTTCGAGCAATGTTTGATAGAGGGGGCTTTCGGGCCCAATGTTGACAGAAAGAGGCGATGGGCCAGTAGGCCGGATGATCATGGAAGAAGGTGGGTTTATGGACCCAATAAGAGGAGGATGTGGGCTCAAGGGCCCGGGTTTAGGAGATGGGCTCGAGGGCCCGAGAATTGGAAAAAATGGGCACAAAGACCCGGATTCAATAGATGGGCTCGATGGCCCAAGAGTTGGAGGAAATGGGCACAAAGGCCCAGATTTAGTAGAGGGGCTCGGTGGCCCAAAAGTTGGAGGAAATGGGCACAAAGGCCCAGATTTAGTAGAGGGGCTCGATGGCCCAAAAGTTGGAGGAAATGGGCACAAAGGCCCAGATTTAGTAGAGGGGCTCGATGGCCCAAGAGTTTGAGAAAATGGGCACAAAGGCCCAGATTTAGTAGAGGGGCTCGGTGGCCCAAGAGCAACAAGTGGGTTCGTGGACCCATAAGTTGGGCCTGAGGGCCTAGAAATAGGGATCGGGCCAAGAAGCCCGGGGAGAGCGTCATAGTGAGTTGGGGCATCGGCCCCAAAAGATGACGTAATGAGGTAAGGCCCTCGTGGAGTTGGTTGGACTTTTTCTCGAGTCGGTTTGGCAATATGGCCCTCAGGTGGGTCAACAGGTGGTTCAAATTTCGGAGTGGTTCATTGCTTGACCCTTCTTCATCAGTGGAAAACAAAAGAGATATTTCTGGATACAAGTCATCTTCAGGGTCGTTGGTTCTTCT
Source organism: Cryptocoryne crispatula var. balansae (assembly GCA_036172225.1). Lineage (NCBI taxonomy): Eukaryota > Viridiplantae > Streptophyta > Magnoliopsida > Alismatales > Araceae > Cryptocoryne > Cryptocoryne crispatula. The sequence continues at coordinate 27,088,155 of CM069928.1, forward strand.
TTTCTTCTCTTGCTCCATCTCTTGTCCTTCCTTGTTCTCAGCTAGTTGAATGGTTTCTTTCTTGATGAAAAACTTTTGTAAGCATCCAGAAAAGTATCTGCTTCTGAGATTCTGACCATTCGCTATCATTCCATCATATCCAACCACCTTTTTGGTTGTAACCTCACAAGATTGATTGGCTCAGCCTATGCCTTGCGCTCTTTGCCTAGTCCTCGGCCCTTCTGGTATCCCAAACTTTTCATTATATGCCACCCTATAGTTTCATTTTCTTTTCTTTTCCTTCTCCACACTTGCCTGGGTTGCCTACTCATTTCTGGAAGATCCAAGATTGTAAAAATTGGCTCGTTTGGCAACCCAAGGGGTGGTGGTGGAGAAGATGGATGATCTAGGGGCATGCTAGTCACCTTAATCACCTGTCCCTTGTAAGGGAATTTAAGACACTGGTGATTGGTGGAGGCGACTGCCTCTAGTGCTTCCAAGTAGGGTCATCCTAAAATAGCTTTGTATGTCGGATCCATCTCTAGTATGTGAGAGTTGACAGTGTCTGTCTGAGGTCCGAGTTTGACACCCAATGTAATCATGCCGTCTGCGGGCTTCTTTGAATTATCATATGCGGTCACTGTTATTTGAGATGGCCGGATGTCCTCTTCGGAGATTCCACAAAGATGTAATGTTTCTGGTGGCAGAACGTTAATGGATGCTCCGGTATCGACCAAACATGACTTAATGCCTACTCCGTTGATGTGGACTGTGATGCATAAGGCACATTTCCTTATTTCTGGGTCGGCCAACTCTTCCTTCGTGAATGTAAGGGCCGGGTACTCACTTCTCGGGACCAAAATTGATGAGATTTTTTCCGGGGGGAGGCTCTCGTTTACCATTACTCGCTGTAAGTACTGTTGGAGAACCTCTTGATGGACTCTAGATCTTTTGATCAACTCTAAGATAGAGATCCATGCCGGGGTTTTATCAAGATGTTTCAACAAGTCATAGGATGTCCCAGGCAACGGCTCTTCAATGTGTTCTTATTCTGCTCCTGGTGCCAATCCTGATTGGCCGGCCTGGGGAAAGACCCTTTGGAACATGCGCCCACTCCTGAGTACTGTGGCAAGTTGAGGAGCTATAGCTGGGGTGGTAGTGGTGGGTGGTGGGATAGGTCGGATGATGGGAGCTCTTGGGACGGGCGTAATGATGGTGGTTTGAGGCATAGTAGGGTAGGTAGGTTGTGAAGGTACAGTTGCTCGGGGCGGGATGATGATAGGTCCTAGTGGTGGTGATGTTTGTGGTGGATTAACCGGGCGAATTAGGGTCCGTCCAGATTGGAGTTGTGTGGTTGGTGGTGTTATGATGGGTCGTGATGGTGCTCGGATGATGGGTGGCCGGTTGAGAGTAATAGGGTTGGCTGATGTAGCTTGGGGTATAGAATGGACGGTTCGGTTGACATGCATGGCGGAGGTGGCTCTCTCAACTTGCCAATTCTGGCCCCGATCATGATACTCCTCAGAAGAAATCATGATGGGATTAACGTGTTGATTCCCAGGCGCGGGTGCATGTGGAGGTAGAGGGTTTTGGATAATCCCCAGGCCGGGGTTCTGTTGTTGTTGCTGCTGAGCTGGTACGTGCTGCCGTTGAGGTTGATTTTTCACTGTTCTGATGTATTCCCCCATCTGGTCCCAGTCAATACTGCCTTGCTCATTAAGATCGTGGATATAGTCTTTGAACTGAAAACAATTTTCCACGGTGTGCCCAGGATATCTATGGAACAGGCAGTATCGCTCTGTGTTGGCATTTTGAGGCCACTCCGACTTCTCCCTTGGCAATGCAATTTGCCCTGCCGCCATGAGTGCATTAAAGATGTCCACGAGGGAGTACGGCAAAGGCGGGTAATCGTTCCTCTTGGGTCCAACCTTTCGGTGTTCATAGGCCATGGGAGGGGGTGCCTGGTTGTAGTTGGCCAGTTGTTGCCGCGCTGGTTGGGGAACTGGGGCTTGCGGTCGCTGAGGGATCGGGGCTTGTTGCTGACGGGGCTGGAACTGAGGTTGATGTTGAGGTTGACGAGGGTTTCTAAATGGTTGATTTTGTTGAGGGTTCCTGAACTGGTGTTGATAATTTATAGGTGGGTTCCCTACAACGTTAAGGTTTTCGTTTGTCACTACGCCCTCGATTCTTGGGCCGGTTGTGGTAAAAGTGGTTTTCTTGACGACTCGGGGTTTAGGATCAAACAAGTTCATGATAGGTGAGTCCCTAAGCTGTGTCTGAATGTATCGTGCCCTCTCATAGAGTTCACTCATGGAGGTGGGGTGATGCAAAGCCAGCATATTCTTTAAGGCCGGAGTGGCATTAGTGATGATCATCTTCACTTGCTCCGGTTCTGAAATGGAATCAGTAAGTTTTTCTGCCATTGACCTCCATCTATCAGCATATCTGGTAAAGTCTTCATCATTTATCATTCTTTCAGCCATGAGGTCAGTGATGGAATATGTTGGTCCGACCCTATCTTGATATCTCTGCAAAAATTTAGCTTTGACGCGCTTTCAAAGTTACTCGCCTCCAAAGAGTCAAGCGAGTAGAACCACTCTAAAGCTGATCCCTCTAATGATCTTCTGAAAAGAAAAGCAAGGGCCCTTGGATCATTTTGCCACATTACCGACTCATAAAGAAAGTCCTTGATGTGAATGAATGGATTACCGGTTCCATTGTAGCGATGGTATACCGGCATCTCAGAGGGAGGTAGATGAAAAGTAGGGAGGGAAGGAAGAGAAATTTCATGGGCTGCCTTTGTGTCGATCAAACGTCTAAGTTCTCTATACTTCTCATCCATGCGATTGATCTTGTTAATCATGGCCTGATCGACAGAAGATTCCCTAAGAGGAGGAGGAGAAGTGGGTGCTTGGCGCACCGGAATTGGGATTTGATGGGCCGAAGTGGCCGGATAAGAAGGATACATTGGGGGATGCACCAAAGGGTGAGTAGGGTTGAGATGATTAGAAGAATAGACTGGTGGTCTAGAAGGAACAACAACATTTGGATTGGGATGATCTAGATTAGCCACCAGATGAGGAGAAATTGGGGCCATGAGCCCGGTATGAGAATGGTCATGAGTGGGCACATTGGGTTGATGTGCCCCTGACCGAGGGGTAGAGATGTGAAGACCACCTTCGGGAGGAATGTGGTCGGCGGGCGACTTGCCCTTGAGGATGGCTTTGATAGCCTGAAGTTGGGTAGGGTCGGCATGAGAGAATGCCTCCCAAAGTGAATTTGGATTGGGTTGAGGAGAATTTTGACTAAGTTCGGGGAGAACTTCGGGTTCGTTGACGGCACACACGGCATCAGGATAGAAATAAGATTGGTCATACTCCAACTATAGTTGCTCATATCCTTGATCCGCCATTCGGATAACTCGACCTGACCTTAAATTCATAAACACAATAGAAAAAGAAGGTTGACAAATAAAAGCTTAAGGATTTTTTAGTTTTGATTTTTTACCCCTTTTTGTTTTGATTTTCTTTTGTCGGACAAGCAAGTTGTCAAGCAAATTAACCTCAAGCAAATTTTTGTTTTGGTTCTTTTTAGGTGATTTTGGGATTTTTGTTTAATTTTCAGTTTTTGTTTGCAAACAAGTAATAGCAAAGACTTGGAATGATTAACGCAATTTTTTTGTTTCAACCTCAAATTAATGGCTTGTTAAGAGAAATATTGTCCACTTAAATAAATGGGTAGAACCCTATGCTCTCACAACGCCGAGCAATCTAAGGTTGTCACTCTTTTCACAATGATAGGTAATAGGTACTCCGGGTTTTGGGATAAAGTGGTACAACCAGCCCGATCAGTGAAGAGGGAATCCTTCATGTCTGGGGACTTACGGAGGCCTTGATGGAAGCTACCCAGTCCTTCCGAGAGGGAATCCCCGGAGGAGGAGTTGGCAACCACCAAGAGGGGTGTTTGGATGTGTGGGGCTTTGGGAGGAGAGAGCCTCCCTTCTCGGATGTCCTAAGGAGACGGGCGAACCCGAAACTCCAATGCAAACTAAATGCAAGTGAAATGTCAAGGAATAAGAAGCAACCAAGAAGAAAATAAAAGCATACAATGATTAATGAGATGTTGTAGGAAGCAAGTAAACAAGACAATGATATGAAATTAAACTAAGATGGAAGAAAGCATTAATTTAACTAAGCATGCTTTGAAAGATTTGCTAAAGGAAAACTAGGCCTAGAAGGAAATAGACAAGTATACTTAACAAGAGATGAAACAAGATGATATCTAAAATGCTAAGGTGAAATAAGTTGATAAACCAAGCTAGAAATCAGATTGTATGTTTTTAAAAGGACCAACGGAAGGCAAGTAAATCGGAAGGAACAAGATAATGCTTCAAGGAAATAAACAAGCATGTAAGCAAGCAAATAGAAATGCAAAGAAATAGAAATGGCTTAAATGAGAACTAGATTGAAAAGAAGCATGTTTTCAAGTGGACATTCTTAGGAAAAAAAGAGAAGAACTCACTAAAGCAAAGTCGGTCCCACCGTGGTCGCCAAAAGGTGTAAGCACCCGGAACGGGACATCTGCGGATCTCCCCCTCCCGGCCCCTTACGCCCGCCTTGGTGACTTGGTGGATGAGATGTTAGTGGGTGTGGTCGCCAGGAGCCAAAGACTCCAAAATATAGTGGAATGAAAAGAAATGAAATGGAGAAATGACCGTCGTACCTTTGGAAGCGGGGAGATTGTTGGGTTCCGACTTCTCCTCTCTCGGCCGGCCGAAAGAAAAGAGCTTAGTGAGTCCTTCGTCTTCGACCCGGTTGAAGCTCCGCCTCAATCATATTTACCTAAGAATGTCCATAAGAAAACATAGAAACAAGTGAAAAGATCATTAGTTCTCGTGACAGTGTAGAATCATGCTCAAATTCAAATGTAAACATGAAAGAGGGAAGGGAATCGACCGGATTGGGACTAAATCCCAACCCCTATTTGGAAGGTTTTAAATATATATACGTGATGCAAAATGATCTAAGACATGCTAAATAACTTGATGAACAGTGCTAAGATGAAAAAGGAAGACAAAAACTCGATTAAACGGACGATCGGAATCCAAGAATAACAAAACAAGCTTCTGTCCTTCCTGGTGCCTTGTATATAGGGCGCCAGGAGCAGGTGCCCCCTTTATGGGGCGCGTTGACCAAGTCAAAGCGCCCTGTATACGGGGCACTAAGTCTGGCCCGAACAGATTTTTTTCTCCTCTTCGCGGCGCCGCTCCGGAGTGCTGGGAGGCTTCCGGAACGAAGTAGGGGCTCCTCCTTGTAGACAATACTCAAATGAAGCCCATGGAAGAGGGTTTGGGTGCTGGATATAAGAGGAGAGACGGGTAGAAGCTCTCAAAGTTGGAGGAAAATCATTTTTCTGGGTGACAGAAACAGAAGGTTTTTTTTGGGTTTTTGGTGAACAAACTTGGATCGATTTGGAGGCTATTGGAGGGTGTAGATGGCTTAGAATCGTAGTGTTGGATGAGCTCTAGGGTGGCACGAAGTTGCAACCTCCTCCAAGCTCCAAATGGGGATCTATTTATAGCCCAAAAGAGGGCACTTTGGCCATTTTCGAAAAACAGTGCCATGTGGCATAGCGCCCTGTATATGGGGCGCCAGCATCATGAGATATGTCAAATCGACAAGACAAGTCACTGCGGGGGGTCAAATCAACCTGTCAAATCAATTTAATTTGGATCCAGGCGCCCTGTATATAGGGCGCCTGGTGCCCTGTATACAGGGCGCCTGGTGCCCTATAAGTAGGGCGCCAGGTGCCCTTATACACAGGGTATTGTCCTCTTTGAAATGTGCCAAAAACCTTAATTTTTCCAGAAAACTCGGTTCCCTTGAAAGGTTACTCAAATATTCTTCATGAAAACAAGAATTTAAGCTCTCCAACTAGGCCAAAATTGCGTGTCTACAAAGACAAGTAATGATAAAGTAAAACAAGTAACTAGCAACTAGCAACTAAAAGGTGGTTCGCGCGGGAACTGACTTGTGATGGAGTGTCCAAGTGGGGAAAAATCTAAAATAAAGATAAGCGGGGTGGTCCATGCGGGGACCGATTTGAAAATAAAATGGCTCACGCGGGAGCCGAGTTTTGAAAAGGTAGGTGGTTCACGCGGGAACCAATTTTTGAAGGAAAAGGGGTGGTTCACACGGGAACCGGTTTGTTTGATTGAAAAAAGGGAAGAAGGGACACGTGGGGCCAATTTAAAGTGTTGTAAAGGGATGGTCCACGCGGGGACCGATCTGAAAGTTGGTTGGTTCACGCGGGAACCAGTTTAGAAAAGGGGTTGGTTCACGCGGGAACCGGTTTTTATTATGAAAAGGGTGGTTCACGCGGGAACCGGTGTAAGAGATGACAAAATGGAAAGAGGGCCATGTGGGGCCAATCTGAAGGTGCTGTAAAGATATGATCCACGTGGGGACTGATCTGAAAATAAGTTGATTTACGCGGGAACCGAGTTGGAAAGAAAGGTGGTTCACGCGGAATCAGTTTATAAGAAGAAAAGGGTGGTTCACGCGGGAACCGGGTTGAAATTAAAGACAAGCAACTCAAATCCACATGGGGGAAAATCTTAAAGGAAGGGTAAACAGCAAGTTTAAAGGTAAATGATCATGGAAAAGGTAAAGGATAAGCCGGTTCGCGCGGGAACCAAGTCGGAAAATAACTAGTTGCACGAATCAATCAAGCTAGCACGGTTGAAGACATTGGTTGTCCCACCGTGGTCGCCAAAAAGCTGTCGACTCCAAAAGTGGGTTCCATATCGGCACCTCAATATAAGGTGAAAGATATAATAGGGGAAAAAGGGGAGTGAATCATAAAACACTCGGAAAGCGGTAAAGAGTCCTCACCTCGGTCCCACACTCACATTAATCCCCGAACTTTCATCTCACGGCGTCTCTCGAGCACCGGAGATGGTTCGGGTCATGTGAGAGGAGAGTGAGAAATAGAATGACTTAGAACATAAAAGAGGTGGTCGCCAGGAGCCGCGGGCTCCACTTTATGGAATGTAAATCAAGAGATGAGTTGACCGTGTGTACCTTAGTGTGGGAGATGATATGTGGGTTAAACCTTCTTCCTCATCAGCCGGCCGATGAGGGAGAGTCCAACCGATGCTAGCTTGATCAATCTGTGCAACTTAAGACAATAAAACGAGTGGAGAGTTTGATTAGACTTGTGAGAAGTGTAGTAACCGCAGTAAGTAGATAAGAAAGGAAGCAATTGGAATCGAACTCACCGGCTTCGGGGTGAGCCTTAACCCCTTTTTTGTGTTTTTAATTATGTAAAAATGATGCAAATGAACTAAAAGATGTTCTAAAATAGTAAATAAACTGAATGAAATGAGTTAAGAAGGACTTATAAAGTGTATGGCTTAAGTTGAAGCCAAGTTGGTTGAAGAAGGCTGGTTCGGGTAGCCTTGCACCCTTCTGGCATGACTCTGGTACAAAAAATGCTACGGATGAAAACAATGTTAGAATTGAGTGATGTTTGCTTCTATGTATGGAGAATTCGGAGAGGAAGAGATCTTATGTTGATAACCTCTCCGGAATCTGTCTGTAGAAGCCTGTAAAAACTCCAAACGTGGGTAGATATGGAAAACAGAACCTGGATGCGCGCCCTCAGTGCAGCAATCATCACGAACAAAGGCAAGTCAGAATCGAATGCCGTTAGTTGCATATGAAAGAGGATGAAGAGAAAAACAACTCCTATGTTGAAGACTTTTGCAGCAGGAGTCCTGTATTTTATACAGAAGCCGATGAAGTCAGTTGCTGCAGAATGCATGGATCGGGCTTCTCCTTCACTTCGGGATCGATCTCTTGACAGAGGATCATCTTTGGACATTGGGACGGCTTTGGAAGAGAGCTAGGATGACCTCAGGATGAGCTAGGCACGGGAGATTAACCTTGGGTCATTGAGAATGGCCCTCAATTTATAGAGAATGAAAATCGGTGCAAAAAATGGAAATTGGACCAACCGCGCCCCTGCTTTTCAAAGGAGATGAGGGCGTGCAGGGCGCGCCCTTGATCCGAGGGCGCAAAGGATGCGCCCTCACCTTGGGAGCGCGGTCTACGTGCCCCCCTGTTTCAAAGAAACCGGGGGCGCGTTACGCGTCTTATTGCTAAAATCCATCGGAACCTTCCGAAAATTGCTAAAAATTGACTTGACAAACGTAATGCGCCCCCGACCCGGGGGCGCAGTCAAAATAATCGATAATTAGTGGGGGAAACTTTCCAAAAATCTGGTTTAGAAGGTGCTAATAGGAGCAATTTTGGGTTTTCGAAAACGCACCACACCCCCACGTTTCAAAGGAAGCGGGGGTGCGCAGGGCGCACCCCCAGGTTGAGGGCACGCAGGGCGCGCCCCCAAGTTGAGGGCGCGGTGACCGCGCCCTCACATTTCAAAGGGGGGCAAGGGCGCGGTACACTTTCTCTCTTGCGCGCGTGTTCCGCGTTCCGTAACTTGCAAACGGGATGTCCGATTCGGCTCCCATTTGTTGCGTTGGAAAGAGGTCCCATTTGTTGCGTTGGAAAGAGGGCCTTCAATTGCACCTCCTCAAGTCGGTAAACTATCCAGCATGACTCTTGAGACATTAGCATGGGGTATTCTATCGGTTTACCCTCTCGCGAAAAGCCAAAAACCGTGGCGAAGGTCCGAAAGAGCATGGTTCCAGTCGCGGAATCTCGGGTCAACTCGGAATGACTTAAAATGATGACCGAGCGAGTCTAGTACGGTCTAAAAATTCGAAATCATTGAAAAAAATTCGAGATTAACCCGGTAAATGTGAACCGAAACTCGGAAAAGCTGTAAAACCCTAAAATCGACCGAAATGGCCGTATGGCACCGGTTGATGAAATATACGGCTAGGATCAACTGGACGACTCGAAAAGACCCGGTGATGACCGGAAAGCCCTAACGCGTGGTCCAGGATAGCCGTGTCAATACAGATTGAAAAAGCCATAATGAAAGCCGTCATTGACTGTCGACTACCGAAATGACTTCCCAGAAACCCTGAATGTTACAGAACACATGCAGGACTCCCAAGACCTTCAATTAAGGGCTATTCAAGGTCGGTCATCGAGCAAGCTCCGTGTTTTCACAATTCACGTGTGGCTCTCGCTTGAAGGTTACGACATTGTTCCGGAAATCATCGGTCCATTCCCAACTCACAAAGGGCTCCACTAGCGTTCTTAGCTCATCTCCACGAAGTAATCCGAATTAGATAATCGGTCAAATAATGGATATTTCCAATGGAATAAAGTTTGGGGCTCCAAATCAGGCCAATTTGGCATGTCTACAAGCACAACAAACCCATCCAATCTAAGATTGGCTCATCAAGACCATAACAACGGAAGGTTACGTGGGTCATTCTTAATGTTACACACTAATCAACCTAATTAAAATAAGGATGGATTTTATTTTAGTTTCATCAATAATGTGTTAAGTATATATAATACCTTTGGAATATCATATATCTAAGGTATAAACTGTAGCACACATCCATATATCAAATATGCATAAAAAATAGGTGAACATGGACTTAACCCTAAGCATGCACCTAAGGCATCCCTATAGGTACAGATCCTTGCTTCAAAAGCTTGAGTTGGCATGCTCCCACTTCAGAAAGGTGCTTCTCTAAGTGGTCTCTCTCTCCAACCTTCCATGAATCAACTTCTAACTATTACAAATGGCTTAAGGGTACGCATACTTGTAAATGTACATGACTTAATAAGAAATCTTAGTTTTAACCAAGGGGAGTACATTAACGGAGAGAGGTAGAATGTATATTTAGATTGTATAGAGAGATCAGAGGCACACGTAGGCCCCATTTAATAACATAACCAACACAATATAAAGTAATCACAAGTCAAGCGCAATTAAGTCCATGATCACCTCCATACATACTAACATTCATCACATGAATATAGAGCGCATATGTGATAATTATATGAAATATATCATATATATCAGTTTAAAATTATATACTTAATTTTTGAAATTCTAAATTTTATGCATGTCGAATTTTTATGAAATAAATAACATGAAAATAACATGACAACAACATATAAACAATTTATATAATATAAATATACACATCTAAATTATTTAGAACATTCATGCATTCCCAATACTATGCAAAGTCATAAATTAATGTCTCAATTTCTATTATGTAAAATCTCATTTTACAGAATTAATTAAGACACTAATTATTTAAGTTAAACCTTTAAAACAATTTTAAAATTTAAGTATGAGTGAAACTATGTAAATAAGGCTTAACATCATTTAACATGTCATTAAACACTTTAAAACATGTTAAATAATATTATAGAATTTTTCAAAATTTTTTGAAAATTTCTAACAATGTTTTGGATTTTCTAAGATTTTAAACAATTTAAAATTATTTGAAAAATATGATGGGCGCATTGTGCCACGTGGAGAGGAGTGCACGGTGTGCCACCTGTGAGCCACCTGGCTGGTGCGTTGCACTGGTGGCTTGGCCGCAGTACCTGCGTTGCACGGTGCGCTACGCACACCCCGTCCCCTCCACCCGATGCACTATTCAACGGGGAGGAAGTTCATCCCATAGAATCGGATTTATCTCCTTATCCAAGGCTCCAAAAAATCCAAAAAAGTATGCATTGAAATGCTCATCGAATAAGGAATCAAAAAAGTCGGCCTAATCTCTAGGAAAAATCGCAAAAAAAATTTAAAATTAAAAAGAAGATGTCACGATTGTCTAGATTCAGTAATAGAAACCACCATTATGCAACGAGGATTACTCCTTATCCCAGAAACCAAAAATTCCCCACAAATATAATATGGATTCCTCATCAAATTAAGTTTTTAAATATGTATATATCACTTCTTATAAAAAAAAATTATAATGAAAAAAAATCAGGGAGAAAGAGGCTGGCATCGCCAGACTCCGCAGAACCCTAGTTCATCGAAGGAATATCAAATTCTCTTCCTCTGCCACTGTTCAAAGCTAGATATCCTATGAAAATATTAGGTAATCACATTACCCATCTTCTAAAACCTTTTTCAAGCCTCAATATCATCTATGGACAGAGATTTCACAAAATTCCTAAATTCGGGCAACGGTTCGGGCATGACAAAAATGCCAACTTTTAGGGCTTCTCCTGAACTCTATAGAGATCCAAACTTTGAACAATTTGCAGCTTTGGAAAGCCGTATATAACGAGATTCTACAGAAGCCAACTAATTTCTTATCTGGATCACATACGGATTATGGTGGCCTCGACAATATAGACATTTGCATAGATTCGAGAACACATAACTTACATAAAATAATAGTGATTCGACATCGGTTTTGACCGAGACTTGAACCTAGCTCTGATACCATTATAAGGAATCATTCATAAAAGTTGGTGCAGCAGAGGCGACGATTCGTATGGGTTCTTTTATAATTTGTGTCAATCAAAACTGAACGATGAAAACTGAAAACTGATCAAATCAGGTTCAAATATACCTAATAAGAATTCATATAATATGATGGAGAAGAAAGAGATGAGCTTCTCAAGCTCTTCAAACCATTCAAATGTTTGGTCTCCAACGGTATTCACACGAACTTCATCCACAACATGTTCTCCCCTCGTGCCGGCCTCGAGAACTATTCCTGTAAGGAGCTCCATCGCCCATGGACACCTTATGGAGAGAGGAGATAGGGAGGAGGATGAGAACGAGTTTTACACCCTTGGCTTCATAGGGTTTGGCTGAAACCATTAGTATTTATAAAGAATTTTGAAATTTTTTATAAAAGCCCAAAATCTCCATAAATTACACCCTTGTCCCTATACTTGTGGATAAGTCTTTTTGTATGTGACCCACTAGGCCTAATAGCCTATTTGGTTGAAGCCTAAATAAAATAGAACAATTCTATTTAATTTAATTAAATCTGTTATCCGATAACTGATTGATCTGCCTACCGATCATGAAGGGTACAAGCCACATCCTATGATCCCAAATGGCTAAGGGGATAATCTTATCTCCATTGAGCCTTTTCATCATCAGTTACCACATGGATATAAACCCTTGTCCATCCAATGTCTCGGTCGTATAGGAGTATGGCATCGACTCTCAACTCCTTAGTCTACCGACTCTATAAGATCATGTACTCGAAATTGGATCAATTGGAAAACTCTTTTTCCAATTATCTTATCTACCCTGGCCAGGGATTTGGAGTACTATCCTATAAGACATTCACTCTCACTTACCGAAAGTGGACAATCCCTTGTTATCCGCTCAATTGCCTCCATTGGATTTTCCTAGTACCCAATCTATTTCTATATTGGACCATCTAAACAGTGATCCGTAAGTTAATAGTCAAAGCACAAGTTCCACACAACAAGGCATCTTTAGTGACTCAGGTCAAAGATCCAACCATGCAACCGTGATGATAGAAAATCTTGATTGACAGTTCGGTAAAATACCATTCAGGATTTCTAATTCGGTCAGTTCAGTGAACTCATTCAACTAATGAGCACCTGTATATGTATTTCAATGTCTCCACACTAATAACTAATGAGATCAGTCATCCTCATCACATGAGAAGATGTCACATATATTAGTCTATCCAGATCCTTGATGTATAGTCTCAAGTAACCTATGACTAGGAACATTTAGATCAAATATCTCTAGATGATCAATCTCATTATCATGATCTCATCATGATTTAATTATCATTTCATTTGATCAAGGACTTCATTATGATATTCGCATCTAATAAGAGCTTGTAATGAAGAATTTACCTAATTATTTGAATAAGATATTTTTAGAATGTCGAATCATATCATATATGATTGGCTTGTAGGACATATAATTCTATCAAGACCCGCATAGAAATATCCACTGACAAGTGCAATTAACTCTCTATGAGGTATATATGAAGTAATTACTAGGCAAGCAAGAATAGCTCAAACTTCACTATGGGAACCTTGCGGCAATTACACATAATAGAAGATAAAAGAGACACTAGCCATATTATCAAACAATTATATATGAAGTTGATGACCGAGTCTATATACGTAAAATAGAAGATAAACATGGCATGACAATTATTAATCATAGTAAAGGTAATATTGATCATTGTAAGGACCTAGCAACAATTACACACAATAGAAGATAAAAGAGACATCGATCAAATTATGTAACAAGTATATATGAAGTTTAATTGACTTGGTAGCATGATTCGAGTCTAAAAGAGAATGACAAAATAACTATTTTAAGTTCAAGAGTACGTACAAGCCCCAAATTTGAAGAAAGTAGATGGAGCCGTAGACAATGTTGTTGTAGGAAGAAGACGAGTAGAGCCCCAAAGCAACCACCTAGATTCAAAGTTCTAAGACATAAATCTCTTATTTGTCTTTAGTACCCTAGATCCCCCTTTCACCTTCGGAGCCCAAGATCCACTAAACTACCAAAGCCTCAGATCCCCCAGCAAGTAGAGCCGTAGATCTAAAGCTACCTACATAGGTAGAAAGTGAAATCTGAGAAGGAAGACAAGTGAAGCTACGAGCCCTACATCACCATCTTCACAGTCATGTTCGATAGTGTAGATATTGGTTGAAAGACTCACCTCTTGTTCGAGCCCTCACAAGCCAACTATGGTTGAAAAACTCACCCCTCAATAGTGTCGTCAGAGGAGGAAGATGGGCTCAACTCCAAGCCCTAGATCGCCATCACCATAGTCGCACAAGCTAACTACGGTTTCTCCACGGTGTAGATAATGTCATCAGAGGAGGAAGAAGAGCATAGCTACGAGCCCTAGATTGCCATCGCCATAGTCACCTTCGATCCCTCACCATCAGACATACAACGAACCTTCAGGGGATACCTAATTGATGTTTGAGGGCATTTTGGGTATCAATGAAGGTCGACGGATAGAAACCATTCAATTGGATCTAACATTATACATTTCGATGAAAATGAACTTTACGCTATACAAATTTGGTCAATGGACTACGTATGAATTTGCCTTTCTTAATCGGATATGAAGTAAATTTTTTCAACAAAATAAGATTTTAGGTATTTAAAAGTTATTGCCATAAATTTAAAATAAAGCCTCAAAGATAGGGGAGATGCGAGTGGCAGCGGGCAAGACAGTGACATCATGGTTGGGTACCATGACATCCATGCACATGAGAGTGAAAGGTAAATTAGTAAAATTATTTTAGAGTGAGTTAAGTTAAACGAGCTTATATTCAATTTCGTGCAAAAATAATATAATAATTTATTTATGAAAAAAATGAGTTTTCAAGGAGTTAAAATTGAGTGTCAGAAATTTAGGGCATAAGTAAAAATATAAATGGTTTTAGAGACTTAGATGTAAACATCTCATATAAAAATCAAATATAATATAACTTAAAATATAAACATATAACATTTTACATCATTAAAGAATAATAATAATAATAATTACAAAAAATATTATATTTATTTTTTCTAGAAATGATCTATGTAATATGTTTTTACTATGATTGCCAAACCAAATCAAAATGGATTTTTCCAAATTTTTTATCAAATCAAACCAAATTAATTCAGTTTGGTCTAGTTTGATCCGGTTCAAACCATATTTTACTATGATATAATATATGTGTCAATGTAAAATTTAATTTGGTTTGTTTTAAATCATATTTTATCAAAGTAAGTGTATATTTATACATTTTATTAATTTTAATTTTAAAAAAATTGAAACAAATTTACTTTTAGAAGAAAAGATATATAAATATTGTTAATATATGTAACATAAAATAAATATTTAATTTAATTTGAGTTATTTGATTTGATTTGGTTCGAAGAAAACTAAATCGATCTGTTGTTCAGATGAAATCAAAATACTAGATTTAAGTGGGCGGGGATGCCTCCTAAGCACGAAGGAAGAAAAGGGGGTAAGTTTGTAAAATTATATCGGGTTGAGTTAATTTAAGTTGAGTTAAATTAAGTTTGATGTTAAAAATTAACAAAAAGACTTATTCGAAAATAAAGTTAAACTTTAAGTATCAAACATTTCAAAGATACATGAAAAAATACAAATGATTTCAAAGTCCTAGATATATAAAGTCATACTAAAAATATATTTTGGTAGCAAAATTTTTCATGCAACCAAAAATTGTATACGTTAGTTTGTTTGTATCTTACCCAAGTTAGCATCCAGTTAACAGGGTGTTTCAGTGCATGGCAAATAATTCCTAGTACAAAAAATATTTTTAGCAAACCTGCTAAAGCATTTGATAATCATTTAATAATCATGATAAAAACATAATTTACAATCATATATCTCATAAACTCGTATCATTATACTCATACACGACTCTAACACTAGGTCCATCGACCGCATTCATCAAATATCTTATCTGTTTGACCACAATTATCTTTACACTGCGTCATAACACCTCCCATATCCACCGTTACTTGTTCTTTCATATTCCAATAAACACCCATCCCACCCCCAGAACATCATCCCCGACTCCTCTCGACCCCTCGCGGTGGCTCCAGTTCCATCTCGCGAGTCTCGACGAAGCTGATGGAGCTGTAGACACGAAGGGGGCATGTCTCACTCTCTTGTTTGGGCAGGGAAGAAGAGGGTAGAGGCGGATATGAGATCTGGCGCTGCGAAAGAAGAGGGCAAGGAACTCTCGTACATTAGAATTTAAAAGATAAAAAAATCACCTTATAGAGTGTTTGGTTATGTTTCTTTTTCTTTTATTTAAATTTTAAAAATAAAAAGGATAAAGTATTTATTTACATTTTTTAAATTCTTTTTTAAAAATAGTACATGCTTCTTATTGTAACTCTTTTGAATTCAAAATAAGAAAAGATTTATTTTAGATAGAGGCGGACGGGAGACGGGAACGTGCACGAGTTCCCCTCTCTCTGACTCTCTCTCTCTCTCTCGCAGCGGACTCTGTGCATTCCCAACCGTCTGTGATCTGTCCCCCCATCGCGGCGGACTCAGTACGTTCCTGGCCGTCCCTCTCCACCCAAGCAATCCTTCGGTCCCTCCGCTGTCCCCATGCTCATCGCTCCCAAGATTTAAGAAACCGCGGCGATCATCGAGGGTTCCGCCGGTTGGGCAGCCATTGGATGGTCTTGCCATCGGACTTGTTGCCAAGCTCCCGGGTGAGCCAGAAGATCCTAGCAATGCAGAGGGCTGGCATGTGGACGTGCCAGTCCCTTGGTGGGGTGGTCCTTGATGGAGCTCCTCCTTGAAGGAAGATGTTCACCGAAGATGAGAAATTTTTGGTGGCGATGGATTAGGGGCTCTGATAGAAAGTTCGTCCACACTCCTTCAATTGGGAGTAGTTCTCCTTTTTATAGAGGCAATGCCTCCCTCTATCTCCGCCCCTAAATCCTTATCCGCCTCGTCCCGTTGGAAACCGTCGCCGACGGTTACGCTAACAACCGCATCATTCCGATTACTTGATGCACATCCTTCCGATGACTTCGGGAAGGTTGACCACCGATTCTATTAACATCTCCCACTTGGCCAACTAGACCAAGTAATTTTCTAATCATATACTCAATATCAAGAATATTATGATTATATTCTGAGATGTCAATATATATCTATATGTACTCCCACTATATATGAGATACATATACATTCTTATGCATTCTTAATATCCTCTAGATATTCATATATGCATTCTTAAGTACTCTCACTATTTGTGAAATACATATATGTTCATATGTACTCATTATATATGAGATGCATATATTTTCTCTTTTAACTACCCGTGAATGATATCATTATTCATGAATATTATCATTGACTCATAATTCTAAGTCCCATTAAGCCAATATGCTTAATGCAATTTTTCACCGAGATACCTTTTGTCAAAAATCGGCAAACATATCACCAGTAGGGATAGTATTAACTATTATTTCTCCTTTCTGCACAATATCCTTTATAAAATGATATTGTACTTCTTTATGCTTTCCACTTGAGCTATTTACCTTACTGACAATCAGGTTGATGGTGACCCGATTATCAAAATAAATCTCAATTGGCCCATCAACCAAATTGAGATCTAAAACTACTAGAAATCATCTAATTCAGACGGCATGAGTAGTAGTCATGCCTAATACCAGGCAATATACTCAACTTCTTGTGTGTACCTTTCTACACACTTGTTTCTCGTTACCCCATGAAAATAATCGTATCACCAAAGATGAACAAGTGTCCCTAAAATGGACTTTCCGTCATCTTAAACCCTCCGAAAAATCACATCGAAGTAACCAAGCACTTTATGTGTTTCTACTACTTGGTTAAAAAAAATTGGTGATACCACATACCCTTCAGGTACAGTATAATCCTCTTATCAGCTTCTCAATTTGCTGGCCCAGGATTACAAAATATATGCTCATCAAGCTTACTAACAATGCTACATCAGGCCTATTACAAGCATTACAAACATTAAGCTTTTAACATACTTGAGCATATGACATGTTAAGTGAGTCTTGTTCCTATTCGAGACATTACTCCATACTTAACTTCATTCCATAAACCAATGGTTTATTGACCGGATTGCAATACTGCAACCTAAACCTTCTTAGTACAAACCGAATGTACCATTCCTGGTTTATACATAATGATCTAGACTTCCTGTCCTTTTCATTCTGGACACCAAGGATATGGATGCTTCTTCTATATCCTTCATCTCAAATTTTTCACTGAGCTCAGGTTTACCATTATTCAATTTTCTTATGTCATTCCTGGAGAGTAATATATCATTCACACATAAGAATGATATAATAAACATGCTCACACTCTTCATGACATACATACGGCTATCCAACTAATTTGGATCAAAACCGATTTGAATAATTACCACATAAATTTTGAGATACCATTGTCTAGATAGCTACTTTAATCCACATAAGGATTTTCTTAATTTGCATACCCTATTCTCTTATCCTTCTACCTGAAATCCATCAGGTTATCGCATATATATATCTTCCTCCAACTATTCGTTGAGAAATTTAGACTTGACATCCAGCTGGTATAATTCAAAAAACAAGATATACATCAATTGCCTTAATCACCCTTATATATGCAAATTTGCCATAGGAGAATACGTTTCTTGATAATAGATACTTGCCTTTCTTAATAAAAATAGTTGACAACTAATTGGGTCTTATTAATATTTTCTATAGACCCATCAACTCAAAACTTTCTTAAATACACATTTATACCCAATAGCCTTTATTTTCTTAGGCAAATCACACAATTCACACACTCCATTATTTCTATGGAGTTCATATTCTTCTTTCATGGCATTCAGCCATAATTCTGATTCACGGGATTTTTCTATGTCAACATAATTTATCAGGTATGTGTGATTTTCCTTATCTATGTTCACTCTTAGACATAAATGCTTACGTGGGTACAAATAAATCATCCATTCAAGCAGGTGGAGTTTCAATTCTAATGTTGCCAATAGCAGGTATATCATGATGTGCTTTCATCATATGATTATTCTAATCCTCAACTATTTCTGTTGAGCAAGTTCTACTATTCTAGGTTCTTCTTCCATTGGTGGATCATTTCTAGAATTGATAATTAGAGGTTCATGAGATCCCTCTTCCTCTAGATTTTTTCTAGGAATATAACATCCATATATTCAAAGATCCCTTTTCATTATGGAAGAACCTATAGACATTCGATATTTAACAATATCCTATGAACTTATATTTCAACACACTTGATTCGAACTTATTTTTATGTTATTCTGGAATAAGAACATGGGTTATTGACCCCCATTTCCTGAGATGACTTAGATTTGGTTTCCTCCCATTCCACAATTCATAAGGTGTTCATTCAATAGACTTGGTGGTGAATAAAGAATACTTTGCTCAGAGGAGTTGAATCCACCACCTTTTATCTATTCTAAACACCTTAATATTCCTTCCAAGTTGTCTATCTATTCCCATTCAATATTTCTAGAATATTCCTTATTATCATGTCTTTGTGCTCAGAGGACCACAAATACTTGAGTGGACCAATTCTTACATTTCCTGTGATCTATGTCCCATTTAAGATCATTTCTTAGTCATTTGTTCTAACTAAAATAAGATGACAATTCCATTTCAACCATCTTAGATCCACTGGAATATTATAATAAAAAATGGCATAGATCACACATAGAAAAAGACATATAAGGAATAATCAGGCTTCAATTTCATTGATTTCAGTGTCAATTACATGGATACAAAATAAATCATGCTCAGGAACAAATTTTCCCATTGCAACTACTTTCTTGTCTTTCCCTATCGACACTCGCTTATTATAGAACCGGACTTCAAGTCCATTTTTCATCAATGCAGGAACGGAAATCAAGTTTCGCCTAATACCAGGTGCATAAAAGACATCTTTGAGGACCATGATACTGTCCCCAACATCTAGGCGATACTTTCCAACACCTTCCACATCAAGGTAGGTGTTATTCCCCATATAGATCCGCTGCTCTCCAGCTTTCAGCTTTGTATATTCCACAAGCCCTTTCTTCGTATTTGCAATATGACGAGTTGCTCCAGAATCAACCCACCAGCCATTGGTGTCACATACAACAGCATTGCATTCGGTCACGCCGATGAATTCCCTTTTGTTGGCTCCTCCTTGTTCTGGGTGTTTCCCTTTGTTTCCTAGCTTTCCTTGTGTACAGTTGGCTTTGAAGTGGCCAAACTTTCCACAATTATAGCAAGCGCCACGAGGAACCTTCTTGCCTTTATGCTGTGTCTTTCCTTTGAATTGTGCCCTGTTTGGTCCAATAGCTCTATAATGACTTCTTGAAGCTTCTACATTAGGCTTGTGTTGAGCAGCATTCGATTCCTGCAAATTTAGCTCCATTTCCTTTCTTCTGGCTAAAATATCTTGCTGTATTGCTAATCTAGCTGGCAAGTCAGTAACTTGATGAACGGTACTACTCATTCTAAGAGTTGTGGCAGCAAATCTAATGAGGGAGGAAGAGTATTAAGTATAGTGGCGATTTGCAATTTTTTAGGAATTTCACTTCTTGCTGTAAATAGATCTTTGGCCATGACTATCATCTGATTCACATGTTCTACCACATTTTCTCCCTCTTGCATCTTACAAGTGTTATACCTATGTAATAACAATTGGGTGTTCACTTCTGTGGTAGTGTCATATTTTTCTTTGATAGTAAGCCATAGTTTACGGGCGGTCTCACAAGTCTTAAAAAACTTGATAAGATTATCATCCATAAACATCAGCATTAAACTTCTAGCCTTTCTATCATCCACTAACCATAGCTCCTGTTTTTTCTTTTCAATTTCAGTGGAAGTTTCACTTAATTCTGGAGCAAAGCCCTCGAGAACATATTCAATGTTATCATGAATTAAACCATATCTTATCTTTCTATGCCACATGTCATAATTCGTACCGTTCAACTTATCCAACTTAGCCAACTCGGAAGCAATAAGTTTACTAGCCATTAGCAAATTTTGAGCACTAACATTAAAGAAGAAATAATCATTATATATACATGGATATTTTATGTATCTTGCAAAGAGTAAGAGATGATGGTTTCAAATCATAAAAATGTAAGCATTAATCATGCATGTGAAAGAAATATAGTATTTCATGTAAGTACACGAGTAGATGCAAGTATCTCAAATATTCTGTTAAAGTTCAAGATGATATAAATATCTACCCTTTTTATGTATATGTTTTTATGCAATTTACAATGGGCATACACAAAAATAAACAATTATTATATGTATTGACTAGCAACGTGCATTTACATAAATAAACATGGTAGAGATATAATTTTATCCCCCTATATTAATTGAAGATGCTCAAGACACTAATTAACATATGAATATGTAATTAAATAAGCAAGCATGAAGACGTATATCAATTTTGTAACATGATCAATGAATGCCTAAATAAAAAAATATATGATCAAAGAGCATGCTGTTAATTTAATGCTATATAGGTTATGCATGTTTTAACATAAAAGAAAAAACATCTATATCACAGGAGAACTCGTTCTCGCATGCTGACACAAGTTTGAGCATTTAATGCTCAACTCTTCACCAGCGATAAGATGTTACCGTCAAAAATAAATAAATAGAAAACAAACCTGTGATGAGTGAAACTTGAGACCAGCAGAGGCAAAAAGGGGAAAAAGAGTTCCTTCGACGATAAGCCTCGGCAGCAACGGTGAATAGTCGATCAGCAGGGAAGGGGCAACAGCGCAAGGCGTTCACAACGATGTGGGATCTCGACAGAATGGCAGCAGGTGAGTCTAGACGGTGCGATAGGTAAGTTGGGGCTTCGATCGTACGAGGCGGATGGCGCTCAGATGAGTGCAGCGTCGGCGACGGAGGAGAAATCTTTGATCGTGAACGAAGCCCCCTTTTCCTTGACGAAATAGGGTTGCCTATGTCAGGCAAAGGCGGAGCGACGGCGTCGAAATCCTGCTGAGTGTCAACAGCGGCTTCCAACAACGTTGGTGATGATGAGACGACACAGCAACGGATGAACCTGTTGCTCTGATACCAATGAAGGAAGATGTTCACCGAAGATGGGAAATTTCTGGTGGCGATGGATTAGGGGCTCCGATAGAAGGTTCGTCCACACTCCTTCAATAGGGAGTAGTTCTCCTTTTTATAGAGGCGATGTCTCCCTCTATCTCCGCCCCTAAATCCTTATCCGCCTCGTCCCGTTGGAAACCGTCGCCGACGGTTACGCTAACAACCGCATCGTTCTGATTACTTGATGCACATCCTTCCGATGACTTCGGGAAGGTTGGCCACTGATTCTATTAACATCTCCCACTTGGTCAACCAGACCAAGTAATTTTCTAATCATATACTCAATATCAAGAATATTATGATTATATTCTGAGATGTCAATATATATCTATATGTACTCCCCCAATATATGAGATACATATACACTTCTGGGCACGAGTTTCTTGCCGACGCCCTTGTCATTGTCTGGTACCACCAGCAGAGCAGACCCATCTGCGATGGGGGCCGGCATCGGTCCGTCTTTGCAGACAAATGGGAGGGTTTCGTGAGACTCTTCTCAATGCAGACGTTGTGGAAGGCCCAGAACCTATGTTCTACTGTATCCTCGAGCCTTCATTCAAATTTAGAGCGACAATAGAAAAAATTTGAAAAACAAAATATATTGTTAAATAAATTATATAGTCCGACCAGACATTAAACTAGGTCCTCTGGCTTGGGCCTTGTGTTAATTTTCGGTGTTCTTTACTACGAGGGTCGTTGGATTTTTGTGAAGTTCTTATATAAGTCATTACACGCTATGAACTTTTTCTATTTTGACGACTTTTTTCAAATCAACAAATTAAAACTTAAACAAGAGTTCTATTTTGGTATGTCTTTAACTTCAGCTACAATGTTTTACAACACCCTAAAAGAGAGAGAGAGGTAATTGTGAAAGTGAAATCATCATCATGCCCTTATTCTTAAATTGTCTTATTTATCTTTTGCTTTAAGATTTTAAAAGCCATTTTATATGACAAAAAACAAATATGTTAGATTTATCTTAAAAATAAACTGAATAGAATATGATTCTTTTTAAAATGAGTAAAACAAGAAATGATATGTTAATAATATATCTAACATTTTATTTATCTATCAATATAATATTGAAGGATAATTTTAAAATGCTGATTTTAATCTAATTATAAATATTTAATCATGAATATAATACTCTGTTAAATATTCTTAAAAGACGAAACTAAATATCATACTCTGCTAAATTACTTTGATTAATTTACCAACGTTGAGAAGGGCAATTTTCGTAGTATAACAAGAAGATAACGGATGGTATAAGAGTTAGAAAAATTCAAACGGCTAAATTGGGTGTTAAACATATTTGATCAACACGTTAGAAATTCTAGTCCATATCAAGTTTCCCTTTAAAAATATAAAAAAAATATTTGAAATTATGTATGAGGTTCTAACATATCTATCTTATCATATTTTTTATTCTAAATATATCTTTGCAATCTTAATAAAGTTAGCTGCAATATAAAATGATTATTTTAGTTATAGAACATATACTTTCAAATACTTTGTGTCAGAGCATGACCAAAAAGTTTACTTTGACTTGACTAATGTGTGATATGTGATGTGTGCGTAGTTTGACAAGGATGTCAAGTTTTTAAAGATATAGATTGTAATATCACCATGAATCCTTAAATAAAAGTCTCTTTGATACTATTCTTAATATAGATCATATTCCCATACATGAAAGAGCAGAATATATAATATAATAATGTCAATTAATTTTTTTATTAAAATTTATATTTTTGGAATTAACAGTAATAAATCTAATAGACTTCTTAATAAGTAAAATGAGAGATTGTGCAGCTTATGCAATAATATATCAAATTGATCAAGAATTATTTAAACAAATAAGAATGGTACCAAAGTTTTCATAATTTTAACTAAACTAGATGTAATGAATATTGAAGATATAGAAGTTTACTTAGAAAAATGAGCATATGCAATTTTTGTTATATAGTAGAATTTTTTACTGATTACTGTAAGGAATAGTCCATTAAAATTTGGTGCAGCGGAAGCGACGATTCCTATGGGTTCCTTTAGAATCCGTCTCAATCAGAACCGAACGACGAAAACCGAAAACTGATCAAATCAGGTTCGAATATACCTGATAGGGATTCATATAATCCCATGGAGAGGAAGGAGATGAGCTTCTCAAGCTCTTCAAACCGTTCAAGCGTCCGGTCTCCAGCAGTATCCACACGAACTTCATCCACAGCAGGTTCTCCCTTCGCGCCGGCCTCGAGAACTCTTCCTGAACGAAGCTCCATCGACCATGGACACCTTCTAGAGAGAGGAGGAGGTAGGGAGGAGGCTTGGGACGTAGTTTTCACCCTTGGCTTGATGGGGTTTGGCTGAAACCATTAGTATTTATAGAGAATTATGGAATTTTTCATAAAAACACAAAATCTCTATAAATTACACCCTTGCCCCTGTACTTGTGGATAAGTCCTTTTGTGTGTGACCCACTAGGCCCAATAACCTATTTGTTTGAGGCCTAAATAAAATAGAACAATTCTATTTAATTTTAATTAAATCCGTTATCCGATAACAGATTAATTGGCCTACCGATCATGAAGGGTACAAGCCACATCCCATGATCCCAAATGGCTATGGGGATAATCTCATCTCCATTGAGCCTTTCCATCATCAGTTACCACATGGATATAAACCCTCATCCATCCAATGTCCCGGTCGGAAAGGAGTACGGCATCGACTATCAACTCCTTAGTGTACCGACTCTATAGGATCCTGTACTAGGAATTGGATCAATTGGAAAACTCCTTTTCCAATTATCCTATCTACCCTGGCCAGGGATTTAGAGTACTATCCCATAGGACATTCACTCTCACTTACCGAGAGTGGACGATCCCTTGTTGTCCGCTCAATTGCCTCCATCGGATTTTCCTTGTACCCGATCCATCGTTATATAGGACCATCTAAATTGTGATCCATAAGTCAATGGTCAAAGCACAAGTTCTACCCAACAAGGCATCTTTGGCGACTCAGGTCAAAGGTCCAACCATGCAACCGTGATGATAGAAAACCCTGATAGACAGTTCGGTAAGATACCATTCAGGGTTTCTAATTCGGTCAGTTCAGTGAACTCATTCAACTAATGAGCACATGTATGTGTATCTCAGTGTCTCCACACTAATGACCAATGAGATCGGTCGTCCTCATCACATGAGTAGACATCACATACACTAGTCTATCCGGATCCTTGATGTCCCGTCTCAAGTATCATATGACTAGGAACATTTAGATCAAATACCTCTAGATGATCAATCTCATTATCATGATCTCATCATGATTTAATCATCATTGTATTTGATCAAGGACTTCATTATGATATTCGCATCTAATAAGAGCTTATAATGAAGATTTGCCTAATTAATTGAATAAGATATATCTAGAAATGTCAAATCATATCATATATGATTGGCTTGTAGGGCTTACATTTCTATCAATCTCCCACTTGCACTAAAGCCAATCACCATCTGACTGATCTGTATCAGCTCAAGGTGAAGCTCAAACACTCCTTGAGTAACTGCTTCAGTTAGTGGATCTGCAATGTTATTAACGGTAGATACTTTATCTTTAATTATATCTCTACAAGTTGAAATCTCTCTGATTGTATGGTATCGCCACAGAAGTTCTAAACTTCTGATGAGACATCGGCTCTACTCCATTGTTTTCTCAAAACATTGATACACTTTCAGAGAAAATTGAGATAATCCCATATCAAATATGTAGATGAAAAACTTCATCTAGACTACTTCTCAAGTAGTGTGCAACCACTATGTAAACTTGTTTACATATGTTGTAGAACTTACAGTGTTCTATCACATAGAACTCTTTCAACTCACTGCACCACCATAATTCTGACTTAATATCAAACTTATTTGATTAGAAGCTTGTGTTTGTAAAACTACAAGACTTCAAGTCTTATCCTCCAGTGTATAGAGATACATTCTCAGTGATTCTCAAGTACCAAATGATATATCTCTAAACTATCCAGTGACTCTCACCTGGATCTTCCTGATGAATGCTCATAACACTTAGAGCATTAATCACATCATGTACGTAGCATCATATAAATGATAGATTCTATGACAAAGGCATAAGGACTCTATTTATGTGATCTCTTTATCTTTCAAGAAGTCTACAAAGACAACACTTTACAGAGATCAACTCCACACCACATAGGTAAGAAACCTATCTTGGAGTTTATCATGTCAAACCCTTTGACTATGGTGACTACGTACATTAACTGGGCATTGATTTTAGATCTATCTCCATAGATCTCAAAACCCAAAATGTGTTTGGAGAATCAATTTGATAGCTAGGTTCACTTATGATAACACACCTACTTTATTCTTAATGAGTAGTATGTCATCACCATAAAATGTTAAGAAAGTAACAGCACTCCCACTTATCTTGTTGAATACACAAGGCTCCTCTTCGTTCATAACGAAGTCATAAGATTTAATCTCATTAAACCTTATATATGATCTATGGGAAATTTTTACTTCAGTCCATAAATGAACTTAATACACACTCTTCTTGGATGTTATTGGGACTTGATTTCCTATAGTTGTATCATATACACCTATTCCTCAAAATACTTTAGAGGAACACTATCTTAACATCCAATTAGCTTATCTCATAATCATAGAGTGTTACAATCAAAATCCGAATGGATTAATCAATGGAATAGGTAAAAGATCTCATCATAGTCAACCATTTGACTTCAATGATATCCTTTTCAACTATTCTCACCTTTGAAGGTATCTACCTTATAATCCACTCCAATCTATTCTTTAGTGATCCATTTATTCCTTATGGATACTATATCCTTAGGTGGATCTATCAAGTTCTAAACTTGATTAGAATAGATAAAGTTTATATCGGATTTTATTGTCTTTTCCCAATAATGAATCAATATCTCATATTGGTTCTATATAGATCCTAGGATCAATATCCTTATTATCTTATGCCTCATTTCATCTATCAAAGATATGTCTCACATATCTCTTAGGTAGAATGGACACAAGTAAAGACCTATGATTTGTCCTTGTGAAATTATTAACTAGCACCTTAATAGAAGTGCTATTGGGTTGTGAGACTAGAACATCTTCCATATATACCTTGCTCCCACTATCTTTCTTAAGAAGGAACTTTTCCTTTAGAAATATAGTGAGCTGAGCAACACATACCCTTATACATAAGGGTCGTATATTTAATATCCAAAAGTTTCCTTAGGATATTCCACAAGCCAACACTTCATAGTCTTATATTCCAACTTGTTAGAGTTATACTTCTTCACCAGGTCGCACATTCCGAAACCTTAACTTTCTTAAGGTCAAGTTGTAACCCATTTTCCATATCCTATATGGAATAATCAGAACAGACTTAGAAGGTACCTATTAAGATCAAGTGGTTATAATGAGTACTTAACCAAAATTAGACAAAGAGGAAATTTGCAAAGCTCGTCATTGTTCATATTATGTCTTACATAATATGACTTCTCATTTTAGCTACTCAATTAAGCTAAAATGTGTAAAGAGGTGTCCATTAGATTCTATTATCCTTCAATTATATGTGAATTATGTACTTAGTATTCCTCTCTTTGATCTCATCAAAGAGTTCTAATACTTGTTCCATCAGGAGCTCTACTTCATTCTTAATCTCATATAATTTCTCAAAGGTCTTAGATTTGTACTTCATAAAGTACATGTATCCATACTTAGAGACATCATCTTTGAAATAATGAAGTAGAAATATTCTTCTTTAGCCTTACTAGATATGGGCTAACATACATCTAAATGTACAAGTTCTAATAACTCATTAACCCATTCTCTATGTCTATATAAAGCTAAAGTGCAGATTGACCTAAATCAACCCATTTCCTCTTAAAAGGAATATTCACACATAACATGAGAGCTAACATATCAAATATGATTAAACAATTCATTAAGCTCCCACTGGCAAACACTTTGCTATTCAATCTATTAGAACATCTATCAATTCCATAACTTAGAATGAATCAACATTTATTCAAGTAGGAAATCATATAATGTTCTTGTAGAAGGATATAATAGCAATATTAATTATTGAGACATCTCCATAAGGCTATTAAAGAATTGCACCTCCCACTAATAATGATGCAACTTTTGCACCATTTCATATGTAGGTCAACATCTTCTTTATTAGGTCTTCATTTACTTGTTATCATCTACAACTCCTTGTAGATATAAGATGCATATCTGGTATCTCATACCATCAGATGCATCCATAGTATCTAATATTATGATATACACATATAGTATCTAATACTATTAAGTGTATATTTAAAACAAGTAAGTGCCAATGACTTGAATACATGAAGCTTCTCAAGCTCCACCTTTGCATTATATACAAAACACTTTGTACTTTCTCTTCCACTTATCATCATCACCACAGTCTAACAATCATCTCCTACTCTGGCTTTATTATCTTGACCACCTTCTTTTACTATTAACTCTCTCCTATTTTTTTTTATCTAATGATTTTACTTCTTACTATTGGTCTCACCAACAAGAAGTAATTAAGATGTATTGTTGATCTAAGTTGCCCTTTAGTTAGCTCATCACTATGAGCCATGATGGATCTCATATCCATCTATCCATGTTGTCTCTATAATTATGTCTCATAGAGACTAACATCTAGTTTAAGGCAAACAATGCATCTTGTCTATGAGATAAGATCTTATCTTTCTTTCATATCACTAGATAATTTAGGAGACACCTACTTCTCAAGTAGAATAGTTAATTGGTAAACTATGAGAACGATTCTCTTAGTTTTAAACCAAATTTCTAAGAAGTGTGAGCCATTAAGCTATATGGCATCTTAATGGTGGTTTATTATCGTATTCTACAACAGAGATATAATTTTATCAATATAACATTGCAAACATTCATTAAAATTAAGATATGGTCTTTGATCCTAATTTATGCACCCACTAATTTTCAACGAATTTGCATAACCCTCATTATGCAAAGACGGGATATCATGATGAAATCCTAGTGGGGACTAAGACCCTATTAACCTTATGGTGATGACCTTGTGGTAGCACAACAAATCACCCCATACTTAATAGGTAGGCAACTATTGCCAGTTGCAACTCTTGCAACTCTTAGTCATTTAGTCTCTAGAGTTATGACCTTGTGGTAGCACAACAAGCCATATACTCTAGTTAGGTCAAACCCGCTTGTTACGTTATGAGAATGGATTCTTCACACAGCCCTTGTGGTAGCACAACAAAGCCATGCAAATGGTCCACCCCAAGGTTCGGCAAATGCCTTAGCCATGATCACCAATCCCTTGCTTAATGAGTCTTGTGGTAGCACAACAAACCCATCCAATCTAAGATTGGCTCATCAAGACCATAACAACGGAAGGCTACGTGAGTCATTCTTAATGTCACACGTTTATCAACCTAATTATGACAAGGAGGGATTTTATTTTAGTCTCATCAATAATATGTGCTAAGTATATATAATACCTTTGGAATATCATATATCTAAGGTATAACCTGTAGCACACATCCACATATCAAATATGCACAAAATCAGGTGATCATGGACTTAACCCTAAGCGTGCACCTAAGGCACTCCTATAGGTGCAAATCCTTGCTTCAGATGCTTGAGTTGGTATGCTCCCACTTCAGAAGGGTGCTTCTCCAAGTGGTCCCGCTCTTCAACCTTCAATGAACCGGCTTCTAACTCTTACAAGCGGCTTAAGGGTATGCAGACCCCACAAATGTACATAACTCAATAAGAAACCTTGGTTTTAACCAAGGGGAGTACATTAATGGAGGGAGGTAGAATGTACAATCAGATTGTATAGAGAGAGAGGAGGCACACGCAGACCCCATTTAATAACATAACCAACACAATTAAAAGCAATCACAAGCCAAGCACAATTAAGTCCATGATCGCCTCCATACACACACTAACATTCATCACATGAACATAGAGCGCATACGTGATAATTATATGAGATATATCATATATATATCAACATAAAATTATATAATTTATTTTTAAATTCTCAAATTCATGCATGTCGAATTTTCATGAAATAAATAACATGAAAATAACATGACAACAACATATAAACAATTAATATGAAATGAACATACAAAACTAAACTATTTAGAACATTCATGCATTCCCAATACTGTGCAAGGTCAAAAATTAATGTCCCAATTTATATTCTGAAAAATCTCATTTTACAGAATTAATTAAGACACTAATAATTTAAGTTAAACTTTTAAAACAATTTTAAAGTTTAACCATGAGTGAATCTATGTAAATAGAACTAAAGATCATCTAACATGTCATTAAACACTTCAAAACAAGTTAAATAATATTATAAAAATTTTAAAAATTTTTATGGAAATTTTTCGTAATTTTATATGATTTTAAACAATTTAAAATCACTAAAATAAAGGATGTGGCGCATTGCGCCGCGTATGGCGGCGCACTGCGCCCGTCCGGCGTGCGCCGCATTGCGCCGCGGGCGTTGGCGTATTGCGCCGCCGCCGCCGCCGCGGCGTCTGCGCCGCCGGTGCGCCGGTGCGGTGCGCGCACGGTCGCACGCGCAAGCCCCGGTCAAACCGGGGTTTGACCCGGATCCGGATCCGGTTCCGGGTCCGATTCGGACCCTTCTTCTCCGCCCGATAAGATGGCGGCCGGTGCACTGTTCATCCGGAAGAGAGTATCCAATTAAAGCAGGTCCTTATCTCCCCATACCGGACTCCGAAAAATCTGGAAAAATATGCGTTGGAATTCTTATCGAATAAGGAATCCAAAAAAGTCGGCCTCATATCCAGGAAAAATCCCAATCGACCGAAAAAATGAGGAAGAAGAGGCGGTCAACGAGATTCCGTAGCAAAAATCTCAATTTTGTAACGAGGATAACTCCTTATCCCGGAAACCAAATATTATCCAAAAATACAATTTAGAATACTCATCAAACTAAGTTTCCAAATATGTATATATCCCTTCATATAAAAATTCTATATCAACGGGAAATCAGGAAGAAACAAGTTGGCGCCGCCAGACTCCACAGAACCCTAGTTCATCGGAAAACTCAAAATTTCTCCCCCTCCGCCGTCGTTCAAAGCTGGATATCAAAGGTAAAAGCTAGGTAATCATATTACACATCTTATAAACCTTTTACAAGCCTCAATTTCTTATGTGGACGGAGATTTCACAAAATCCCCAAATCCGGGTGTCGGTTCGGGCATGACAGAAACACCAACTTTTGACGCTTCTCCCGAACACTACAGAGATCCAAAATTCAAACGGTTTGCGTATTTGGAAAGCCCTATATCACGATATTCTACCAAGGCCAACGAATCTTTTATTTGAGTCATACACAGAATATGGTGGCCTCGTCAAAACAGACGTTTGCACAGATTTGGGAACACAAATAACATAAAATAATGTCGATTCGACGTCGGTTTCAACCGAGACCTGAACCGGGCTCTGATACCACTGAAAGGAATCGTCCATTAAAATTTGGTGCAGCGGAAGCGACGATTCCTATGGGTTCCTTTAGAATCCGTCTCAATCAGAACCGAACGACGAAAACCGAAAACCGATCAAATCGGGTTCGAATATACCTGATAGGGATTCATATAATCTCATGGAGAGGAAGGATATGAGATTCTCAAGCTCTTCAAACCATTCAAGTGTCCGGTCTCCAGCAGTATCCACACGAACTTCATCCACAGCAGGTTCTCCCTTCGCGCCGGCCTTAAGAACTCTTCCCGAACGGAGCTCCATCGACCATGGACACCTTCTAGAGAGAGGAGGAGGTAGGGAGGAGGCTTGGGACATGGTTTTCACCCTTGGCTTGATGGGGTTTGGCTGAAACTATTAGTATTTATAGAGAATTATGGAATTTTTCATAAAAACCCAAAATCTCTATAAATTACGCCCTTGCCCCTGTACTTGTGGATAAGTCCTTTTGTGTGTGACCCACTAGGCCCAATAACCTATTTGGTTTAGGCCTAAATAAAATAGAATAATTCTATTTAATTTTAATTAAATCCGTTATCCGATAACAGATTAATCGGCCTATCGATTATGTAGGGTACAAGCCACATCCCATGATCCCAAATGGCTATGGGGATAATCTCATCTCCATTGAGCCTTTCCATCATCAGTTACCACATGGATATAAACCCTCATCCATCCAATGTCCCGGTCGGAAAGAAGTACGGCATCGACTGTCAACTCCTTAGTGTACCGACTCTATAGGATCCTGTACTCGGAATTGGATCAATTGGAAAACTCTTTTTCCAATTATCCTATCTACCCTGGCCAGGGATTTAGAGTACTATCCCATAGGACATTCACTCTCACTTACCGAGAGTGGACGATCCCTTGTTGTCCGCTCAATTGCCTCCATCGGATTTTCCTTGTACCCGATCCATCGCTATATAGGACCATCTAAATTGTGATCCATAAGTCAATGGTCAAAGCACAAGTTCTACCCAACAAGGCATCTTTGGCGACTCAGGTCAAAGGTCCAACCATGCAACCGTGATGATAGAAAACCCTGATAGACAGTTCGGTAAGATACCATTCAGGGTTTCTAATTCGGTCAGTTCAGTGAACTCATTCAACTAATGAGCACCTGTATGTGTATCTCAGTGTCTCCACACTAATGACCAATGAGATCGATCGTCCTCATCACATGAGAAGACATCACATACACTAGTCTATCCGGATCCTTGATGTCCCGTCTCAAGTATCCTATGACTAGGAACATTTAGATCAAATACCTCTAGATGATCAATCTCATTATCATGATCTCATCATGATTTAATCATCATTATATTTGATCAAGGACTTCATTATGATATTCGCATCTAATAAGAGCTTATAATGAAGATTTGCCTAATTAATTGAATAAGATATATCTAGAAATGTCAAATCATATCATATATGATTGGCTTGTAGGACATACATTTCTATCAATTACTCTAATAGAGTTTGGAGGTTACCCCTAGAAAATTGGTCACACTGTGAACTAGAATATTTTAACAATTTTTTACCACCATGGAATGTCATTATTATCATACATTTTTAATAAAAACATAAAATAGAAGAGCAGGTACATATAGGTTGCGTTTGATTGTTTATAAAAGTTGATGCGGCATTACTTTTGGGGAAAAGGTAATTCAAAATTTTATTTGGTTGCATGGACGTGGGGAGTAAGGTAAACCAATTTAGGTATACTACCCAAATTGAGGATTTTGGCATCCACGAAAATCAGCCATAAAACATTTTCCACAACCACCAAGTTATGATGATAGGTATAGTACAAAAATTAATGTAAACATGTTACGGTAAAGTAAAAACTCCACTATCTTAAACACTTTTTTATAACAAATCATTTCAAATAAATATTTGATAAAATTTACATTATTTAAAAATACTAAAAACTTTTTAAAATTTAATAAAAATTAAAAAAACACATTTTATTATACATTTAATTATTTTTTATATATGTATTTTTTTGAAAGTATGACTTCTAAATAATAATTTATCACATGATGTTTTAATCATAAGTATTTTAACTGAAAAAACTAGTTCAGAATTCATGTAGTTCTATCATATAAAATAATAAATATGAAAAAACTTATATACCTTTTGTAAAATGATACACAACTAAAACAAATTTTTTAAAGTGAAATAAAAATTTTGATAATATTTTCAAAAAAAATTTGTAGACACATAATTAAGTGAGTGGACATATTTTTTATTTTGTTTAAAGTTACTACTTGAAAAAACGTTTCAAGAAAATTATTTCTCATCAACCAAACAAAAGACTTGCAAAGACTTTTTCATGAAAAGTTGATTCCCTGTAAAATATTTTCAATATTTTTCTTTTTTAATGAAACCAAATGAACCCATAGTTTATCCACTAGGGTAAAATGTAGAATTACATTATGTAGAGATTATTGTAGAGAATCCTTCCTAATACAATTGATTCATAAGAGTCAATATTTATTTCAAAAATATAAATCTTCACTTAATCTAAGAAATTGTTGTGAAAAGATTTTTCCAACACTATTATGTGGATGTGCACCAATGCGCAACAAGGGTGATGGACCTCTTAAAAATATTGTTATAAGAAGGCCCAATACAAAAATCTCAACATTATAAAAATAAAAAACACACTTACTAAAATAAAAAAATGTCATATAAAACATAAACCCAAAATTTTTCATCCTGAAAAAATGTTTAAAAATAAAATTTAATAAAAATGTAAATATTTTAAATGTGGAGAATAATGTCATTATGTTAATACGTGCCCAAAAATAAAAATAATAATTAATACAATCAATATGAATATAATTGAAGAAATTCATGATATTGGAATAGGAGATTATTTGTCTGATTCATTCAATTGTGATTATAAATTATTACAAAAGAAGAAAAAGATATATTATATGAACAAGAAGATATAAATGAAGAAGATGAATATGACATAGTCAAAGTGATATTGATGAATTAATTGATGAATTTGACCCCTTCCAACAAAATAATATAAAATATATTTATATGATGACAAGCACTCAAGTGGTCAAAGAGAAAGGTTCAACTTCGAAAATGTATGTGTTAGAAGAAAATGATCAAAACTCCAATAAGCAAACAATTATTTTCAATGGAGATATTTATGATAAAATACATAATGCTCCTTGGGAAATGGAAAAGAACAAAGTATATAAGTTAAAATGGAATTTATGAAGGAGAGATAAATTATTGAAAGAAAGATTTGAACAAACAATAGACTCTCTAGAAACAAATAAAACTATTACAAATACACAAATTATAAATAAAAATAAATCAAATATTAAAATCAAACCAAGGTAAAGTGAAAATTAAATACTTACATTTAGATTGTGTAGATGTAATTATAAAAGTAAATTTTATAAACGGAATTGATTCACCTATAACTATTATAATAGTAGATATAAATAATTTAATTTACCAATATTTAAAGTTTAGAGTCTTCTCACAATATTTAATAAGTTTAAGTGATAGAAATATAGACGAAGAATTATATATATATATCCTAAACTTAGAAATGTAGAAATGATAGATGGAAGCAAACCATTAACAATAACTACACAACTATAAGATAGTTTTTCAAAACATAATGATATGCCTACAAAACAAGTGCATCATAACATGATCAACAATCCTACTCAGAAATAATTGAATCTAAAATAGATAGAGTTAGTTTACAAAAAGGCCGGTATATAGGAATAGAAGATCTTAAACAAAAAAAAGCCTCAAATTAGTAGGGAATTGATTATAGAAAATAAAATGATTAAATTAAGAAACCTAGAATTCTTTTCTAGCATATTACCAATAAAAGATATAAATGAAAAACTAGAGCAACCTAGATTTTCTTACATTATAGATAAATACTTAAGAAATGACCAAAATGAAATTATGACCATATCTAAAAAACATATCCTAATCTAACCATGACCAAGATACAAATAAAAATTAATACAAAAAATTGATATAGGTAAATGCAATAATTAATAAGAAGCGTCAATATCACATGTTAATCAAAAATAAAATAAAAATTTAATTAAATAGAACAATACATAACATTTGATATAAACATAGTCACATTGAAAATATTAAACAAAACAAATTAACAATCGAAGATGTTAATAAATAGATGTATAACATAGAATTCAAAACTCTTTATACTTTACCCGATGCAATAGCTTTAATTATTGGAAACAATGTTTTAAATCAATGTAATTATATAACTATAAATCATTATACAATTACATTTACAATCTAACAAAAATAAATAATTATAGGAAATATTATAACCGATTCACATGGAAAGACCATTTAACAGAGAAATAAGAAAATATTTATACAAAAATTATAAAATTTATTTTATAAAATATTATAAATATGTAGACTGGCCAGAGAAATCTGAAATAGGTTTTCACTTCTATCAAAAGAAGATGTTATTCTTCAACCAACGGAAAGAAAAATAATTTCTACAGGTCTAGGTTTCATGGATCTAAATAAATACTATGGAATAATCAAAAGAAATAATGGTTGGTTAAAAAATTTTGATTTACAAATCACATAAGGAACAATAAAGTCTTGATACCATAGAGAAATAACTATAATACTTAAAAACTTTAAAAAGAATTCTAATATTAAGATAAAAAAGAGAAAAACTAGCAGAGCTTATGATAAATAAAATACATAACCTCAAATAATGAAAGAATTACAAAAAATAATATAATGAGTATTAAAATTTAAATTGGAAATGAAAAAATTTACAATCTTTTTTTATAATAGATTCAGGAGTTGTAAAAAGTATTGTCGTGAAGAAATACTCGCCAATAACAAAAAAAAGAGATTTTACGTGAGACACAAATGTTCAGTGGATTAGCTGAAAATGTAAATTCAAATAAAATCTAAAAAAAATCCTTATACATATTAGATAAGAATGAAATTCAAAAAGAATTTGTCATTCCATATATCTACATAATTAAGAAAGTTGGAAATATGATATTAGGCAACAACTTCATGAACTATTCACCTATTACTATAGACAAATTGACTAACATTTTTTCAAAGAAAGAAAGAAAAATAGCTATTCTTTAAATATCCAATGAATTTATTCAATAGAAATCCAAGATATTGTAAACTAAAAATATTATCAAAAATTAAAGAAAGAAAATACTACGAACAAAACCAATAATATATTAAAACAAATTAAAGAGTTAAAACAAATGAACTTGGTTGAAACAAATATAAGTTCACATATTTCACCAGTTTTTTGGTAAAAATTATTTAGAACAAAAAAAGGAAAAGCTATAATAGTAAGAAATTATAAAAGAATAAATAGAAAAATTAAATTTAAGTATTTTCATATAGAAAGTTGTCATAATATATTAACAAAATTATACAATAAAAATAGTTTAGTAAATTTGATGCTAAATCATGTTTTTGACAAATAAAGTTAAAATATCAAGAATCAAAAGAATTATGTGCCTTCTCTACTCAATATGAATATCTTGAATGGAATGCTATGCCTTTTGCAATAAAAAATGCTCACCAAGTATTAAAAAAAATGGTGAATATTTTATCACTATTTATATAGATGACATTTTAATCTTCTCTGATGATTATAATCAACGCATTCCTCACTTAAATATAGCAATAGAAATTCTCGTAAAACATAGAATTATATTATCACATAAAAAATTGAGTTATGTTAACAAAAAATAGAATACTTAAAAAAATTAATGATCAAGGATCAATAGAACTAGAAAATAAAATTATATGTAAAATCAAACAATTTCTTGATACTTTTGTTAACCTAAAAGTACCACAGAGTTTTATAGGTATACTTAACTTTGGGAAAAAATGAAGAAAAAATACAACAAAAAAAACCAATAATATATTCTAAATAAGATATGGTAGAATTCAAAAACAAATTAAAAAGTTAAAACATATGAACTTGGTTCAAACAAATATAAGTCAATATATTTTACCAGTTTTCAAGTAAACATTATTCGGAACAAGAAACAAGAAAAGCTATAATAGTAATAAATTATAAAATAAGAAATAGACAACTTAAATTTAAGGATTTTTATATAGCAAGTTGTGATAATATATTAACAAAATTATACAATAAAATAGTTTAGTAAATTTGATGTTAAATCATGCTTTTGACAAATAAAGTTAAAATATCAAGAATCAAAAGAATTATGTGCCTTCTCTACTCCATATGAGTATCTTGAATGGAATGTTATGCCTTTTGGAATAAAAATAAATGCTCTCCAAGTACTCAAAAAATTGGTGAATATTTTTTTACTATTTATAAAGATGACATTTTAATTTTTTCTGATGATTATAATCAACACATTCATCACTTAAATATATCAATAGAAATTCTCATAAAACATAGAATTATATAATCACATAAAAAATTTAGTTATGTAAAAAATATAGAATACTTAGGAAAAATTATTGAACATGGATCAATAGAACTAAAAAAATAAAATTATCTGTAAAATCAAACAATTTCTTGATACTTTTGTTAACCTAAAGGTACTACAAAGTTTTATAGGTATACTTAACTTTGGGAGAAAATGAAGAAAAAATACAACAAACAAAATCAATAATATATTCTAAAGAAGATGTGGTAGAATTCAAAAAAAAATTAAAGAGCAAAAATGAATGAACTTGGTTGAAACAAATATATGTCCACATATTTCACTAGTTTTTTAGTTAAATTATTTGGAACAAGAAAAGGAAAAGCTATAATAGTAATAAATTATAAAAGAACAAATAGACAAATTAAATTTGAAGACTTTCATATAGCAAGTTGTGATGATATATTAACAAAATTATACAATAAAAATAGTTTAGTAAATTTGATGTTGAATCATTTTATTGACAAATAAAGTTAAAATATCAAGAATCAAAAGAATTATATGCCTTCTGAATATATTGAATGGAATGCTATGCCTTTTGGAATAAAAAAATACTCTCTAAGTACTGAAAAAATTGGTGAATATTTATCACTGTTTATATAGATGACATTTTAATCTTGTCTGATGATTATACTCAACACATTCATCACTTAAATATAGCAATATAAATTCTCACAAAACATGGAATTGTATTATCACATAAAAAATTGAGTTATGCAAAAAATGTAGAATACTTAAAAAAAATTATTAAACAAGGATCAATAGAACAACAAAATCATATTATATGTAAAATCAAAACATTTCTTAATACTTTAGTTAACCTAAAACAATTACAAAGATTTATAGGTTTACCTAATTTTGGGAGAAAATAAAGAAAAAAATACAAGGAACAAGACCAATAATATATTCTAAAGAAGATGTGGTATAATTCAAAAACAAATTAAAGAGCAAAAATGAATGAACTTGGTTGAAACAAATATAAGTCCACATATTTCACCAGCTTTTTAGTTAAATTATTTGGAACAAGAAAAGGAAAATCTATAATAGTAATAAATTATAAAAGAACAAATAAACAAATTAAATTTGAAGACTCTCATATAGCAAGTTGTGATGATATATTAACAAAATTATACAATAAAAATAGTATAATTATATGGGAAGGTTTTCTATCTACTTTTTATATGGGAAGGTTCTACTTAAGATTATTTACTATTATGTGCTACAATAAATGGTATATTTTATGTTCTTGAATGTAAAATGTTTTAGCTTTTATGTTGTTGCTAGTTATCCAAATGCTCAAAACTTTCTTGCACCATGTTGGAATGTAAGATATTATTTTGAAAGAATTTGCTCAAAGTCACTTGAGGTCCCAAAATTATAAATAATTATTTAATATCTAGCATGCATCTCTTAGAACTGTTATAGAAAGAATTTTAGGTATTTTAAGGGAAACATTTCATAAAGTTCATTCATCTATTGGGTACCCAATACAAACTCAAATAAAGATTATCTTGATTGGTTATTTTTTGCATATCTACATATGTGTAAAAGAAGATATAGATAAATTTTTTAGACAATATGATAGACAAATTGTAAAAGTGATGAAAAATGAGATTATTGAAAGGAGACAAGAAATACTTGAAAGTAATATTGAGTTCTTATCTACAATGTAGAAATAATATAAATCCTAGCACCCTATTGGGAACAATTGATGATTCATTATATTGAGGGTTCTCCACCAATTTCTTCCTTCAATCAAACAATAGAATTTATTGTGAAGGTAGATAATTTGATGGTCTCAAAGTCAGTTGTAGTGTGATGATGTATAGGACCTATGCAACTCCATAAACATGGGTTAGTCCCACTATCCATACATATCTACTTGATGGGTGCCCTACATGATGCCTCTATTGTCATTCCTACCATCATTGACATCCATTTTGTTGCTTTGTTTTGGCAACTAGTTGTTAAAGTGAAACATTCCTTTTTATTTGTATGCACACAATCTCCATGCCTCGTAGGTCTTCTATGTTGCCTTCACCTTCATTTTATTGCATTTGTTGAGGTAGTGCATATGGTGTCTTTTGCACTCTAACTCTAGCAAGTATTGCAATTTGCTTGCTATTTAGACCTTTACTATTTTACTACACTATCTGTCATGCTGCCTATCAAGCATGTGTGTTGTGAGTCTTTCTTTTCTTTTATTAGATAGGGAGTGACCATATCCTTGGTTGCATCTATTGAGGAGAAGGGTCTATGAGGTTCTATTGGAGGCAATTCCTAGGAAATATAAGAGATGTTGTTTCAATATAAGTTGGAGTTACGTGGAATCTGTTTTGTTTAAAACTTTTATAAAGGTTGGTCAAATAATAATTTTCTTTATACTAGTAAATTTCATGCATATACTTTTCTATACATTCTTTTTATGCTATGGATGCTTGTTATGTTATGCATGGTCACTCCATTCTTGCAATGTGTGTTAGTTAATTAAAAATAAGCATGCACCACCTCATGATATTATGGTCTAGGTTTTATGATACACATAATTAGGTTAAGTTGAATTAAGTCTATGTAATACTATGTTGTGGGATAGAACATAGCAAGCTATTTAAACACCCATTAGGTATAATGACATTTACTTTTCAACATCATGGAGACTCTAAGTTGTTTGGCCATATCAAAATGCGTTTCTATGTTGTTTCCACAACGATTGCATCAATGGTTCGAATAATATATTGTGGCTTTATGTTTGCCTTCACTAAAACCAATTTATAGGTTGCTTGATAGTGAAGAAGATATGCCAACTTCACGATAAATCTGTGATCAAGTGAAGTCATGCAATACAACTTGTCAAGTATTCTTCTTACGTGGTGGACGCCGGCCTTCTGTTCGCTGGAAACCCATCCCTCTGGGTCTTCTTCTCTGGAGCATCCCCTGCGTTCGATCGTAGGTTCTGCGCGGGGTGCTGCGCTGGAGGACTCCTGCGGGGAGCATCTTTCGTCTCCCTGGAAACCTTGTGAAGGCTTTGTCGCCCTCTTTGGTCTTCTGTTTGGAAGGGCTAGTTCTCTTTCGTGTGTTTTCTTTTTCCTGTATCTTCTTTGTCTCCTATTTCTCTGCCAGTGTCTCGGTTTTTTTTTTTTTGGTATTCCTGTATAATCTTCTCTTCCTTGTTGTATCCTCTTGAGTTCGTTTCGTTTTCTTCCCTTCTCTTCAGGTTATCTCGGTCTTATTTGGCTCATCTGTCCTTTAGGGTTTTCCCTGTACTGATCCTCTCTTCTGCTCTGGTTCTTAGTGTTGTTCTGCGTCTATCCCTCTTTGGGTGTGCCTCCGCGTTCCTTCCTGCTTGCTACAGTGTTTTCGTTCTTCTCTGATTCTAAGTTACTAGGGCAACTATCTAACCTGTGTTAGACACCTCATCGGGGTTAGTCTCGTGGTCTGTTCCAAGGTTTAGGGTTAGTTATCTTATTCCCTATTCCAGGATCTTCTAGGCGCTTCTTCTCGGGTTGTCATCTTGGGTTCCCTCGAATGGGCTTCTCTCTATGTGGTGCAGGGTCTTTTATGTCTCCATCCTTGACGTTCCTTTTCAACAGACTCTTCTAAGTTCTGGTGGCATCTCGGTGGTAGTTCTAGCTTTGCTCTACCTTCCTTCTTCCTTTCTTCTTGGTCTGTTTTGTATTGTGTCTGTCTCGTTTGGTTTCATCTTGCTTTGCTGAACTACCTATTCTGATTTGCTTGATTATTCTTTGGGCTTTTCTTTCTGTTTCGATGGCTTCGAGCCCTTCTGAAGAAGAAGATAATATTATCTCTCGGTTCCGTAAACTTTTAGAATCCCCAGTGCCTCATTCTCCTTTACGTCTTTCTTTGTCCGAGGATTCTACCTCTCAGAACTGGAAGAGGAGTTTAGTTCTTAAGGTTTGTTCGTTGAACAAAGTTCGTCCTGCGGGTCTTAAGGAATGGGTTCGTAAGATGTGGAACCCTACCCTGCCTTGGTCGTTCATGGACTTTCCGAATGAGGCTTTTATCATACACTTCCATACGGAAGTGGAGGTTGATAAGATTTGCAGACGTGCCCCTTGGTTTTTCAATTCCGATTTGGTCTTATTGGAGAAAGCTCGGCCGCTCACTTCTCCATCGGCTTACAAGTTGATCTATGGGGATTTATGGGTTCGGATTTATGATCTGCCCCAGGATCTATTGAGTAAGAAATTGGTTATGGAATTAGCATCTCAAATTGGTACTCCTTGGGACCCTCCTGATGAAATCATTTCTAATTGGAGTCTGTTTGCCCGAATTAAGGTAAGGCTTGATGTTCGTAAGCCTTTACCGACAGAAGTTTCTGTTATTCTGCCCGATGGTTCCAATGCTAAGTTTGAGGTGGCTTATGAACGGTTAGCTCGTTTCTGCTATTTCTGTGGCTGTTTGGGGCATGAACATGGAGATTGTTCCAGGCTTGCTGAACTTAAAGCTCTTATCTCTCCATCTTTTTCTAAGGATATACAATCTAGTCTGAATGCTCAATTATCTTTCAGGTTTGGTGATTGGCTGTCTCCTGTTGGACATGAGTCTCATGGGGGTCGGCCCAAGGAATTTCAATCTTTATCAGAAGGCTCAGCAGATATAGTGGATTTTTTTGGTACGATTTCTAACGATCAAGTTTTTAACAACTTAATTCCTCTTTCGGTAACTTCAATGCCTACATTGGCTCCTTGTTCACACTTAGCTGAAGATGATTTATTAGTGAACATGCCTCTCAAAGGGGAGTGTTCTCTTCCTGGTTCTACTTATGCTCATCACATGGCAGTACCTTTTAATCCTAATACTACGTTTACTCCTGTTCATTTGAATGTTACTTCTATGGTTGAGGATTCCTCTCGTAAATCATCATCACAGGATCTTCTTTCCCCCTTTTCTGGTTTGCAAGTTTTAACGACTAAATCCTTGACTCCTTTTGGGAAGATTCCGATGAAGAGATCGGGTTTACGTGAGAAAAAGAAATGGAAGATCTTTACTCATGTTGTTAACCAGAGTGCCTTTAACCAAGTGATACATGAATCTACAGGAATAATGCTAGTCTTATCTCTTCCCCAACAGCAATGTAGGGAAGAGGCAGCTGGCCCTAAACAGCTGCCGCGTCCCCAATGAGGCTTGTGGCTTGGAATTGTCGGGGTTGTAATGGGCACCCGACAATTCGTCATATCGATAGCTTGGCCCATTCGATTAAGCCTCATTTTTTCTTTGTTTCAGAAACTAAATGTTCTCGGGTTGTTAGTGAACGTTTCTTTTCTTTAAGGGCTATCTCTAACTATTTTATTGTTTCTGCTGATGATCGTCATGGGGGATTATGGTTGTGGTGGGAGGACTGCTGTAATTTCCAAATTTTATACTCGGATAATTCTTGGATTGGGGGTATTATTTTTGACCCGACTGTTGCTAGACATTGGCTTCTCATTGTTGTTTATGCTCCGGTCTTGGATAAGCACATAGTTGTTATGTGGTCCAAAATGACCTCTCTTATTCAGGTCCTGTCCTTGCCAGTTTGCCTCATTGGAGATTGGAATTGTGTGAGGTTTCCTTCCGAGAAGCAGGGTGGTTTAAAACCAACTTGGTCGTATATGCATAATTTTGAGCACTTTATTCAGTCAAATCACTTGATGGATGTTCGTAATGATGGACCTATCTTTACCTGGTCTAATAAGAGATCTTTCCGATTTCATGTTAAAGAAAAATTGGATCATTGTTTGGGGTCTATTTCCTGGTTTGATATCTATCCTTCAGTTCAGCTTCATGTTCTTCCGCGTTATTAGAGTGATCATAGTCCGTTGTATCTTAACACTTCTCCACCTTCCCTGCCTAAGAAATTTTTGTTTCGTATGGAGGCTCTTTGGTTGAAATACCCCTCTTTTCATGATTTAGTCTTGTCCTCTTGGACTAAATCTCCTACTATGTTTCCTTATTATGATATCAAAATAAAAATTATGGCTAGAGATATGTCTTGCTGGCGAAGGAGGGTATGTGGTAGTTTAAAGATCAAAATTAAGGAAGCCCAAGGCCGTTTGTCTGAGATCCAGTCACAACCTCTCTCTCAGCGATGGTTAGATGAAGAAAAATATTTGGTCTCTTACATTCAATGGTTGGAGGATCTTGAATATATTTACTGGCATCAACGTGCTACGGTTTTTTGGCATAAAGAAGGGGATAAATGTACTAAATTCTTTCATACCAAAGTTCTGAATAGACGTAGATGGAATAGAATCTTTGGTATCTATAAAGCTGATGGTGTTTGGTCTTCATATTTGAGGGATATTCAATCTGTTTTTGTAAACTATTTTCAGCGTTTATTTTCATCTGATAGGTTGTCTACTAAT
Source organism: Cryptocoryne crispatula var. balansae (assembly GCA_036172225.1). NCBI lineage: Eukaryota > Viridiplantae > Streptophyta > Magnoliopsida > Alismatales > Araceae > Cryptocoryne > Cryptocoryne crispatula. Next base: position 27,132,174 of record CM069928.1, read on the forward strand.
CTTCAGCTGATTGGGGAACTTAATCTGCCTACTCTCTCTCAGATCCAACAAGAAACTCTTATGGCTCCTCCTACCATAGAAGAGGTAAAAGGTGTTATTTTTTCTATGAAACCGGATAAATCTCCAGGTGTTGATGGGTTTCCCCCCTTGTTTTATCAACATTTCTGGTCCTTGATTCAGGAAGATGTCCATAAGTTTATTTGTCACATGTTTTTTACAGCAACCATCCCTGAACATTTGAATCATACTATTGTTACTCTTATTCCTAAGAGGGATTGTGCTTCATTACCAGATCATTACAGACCAATCAGTTTATGTAATGTTTTGCTGAAGGTGTTAACAAAGCTTATTGCTACTCGTTTGAAACCTATGCTGGCTAATCTAGTTTCTGAATTGCAGACGGCTTTTGTACCTGGGAGGCATGGTACAGATAATATTATTATAATCCAAGAAATTCGGAATTCCTTCAAGCGTTGTAAGGGTAAGTATGGATATTTTATGGTTAAGCTGGATATTCACAAAGCCTATGACAAATTGAATTGGAATTTTCTTCAGGAGGTACTGGTTAACATGATTTTCCTTCTCTTTTAATTAAACTAATTATGGTGTGTACACAATCGGTGTCTTATTTTTAAAATTTGAATGGTTACTTATCTCAGAAAATTGTTCCTCAGAGGGGTCTTAGGCAAGGTTGCCCCTTATCTCCTTACCTATATATTTTGTGTTCTGAGGTTCTGTCTTCCATGATATCTGCTGCTGTTTGTAGACACGCAAATTTTGCCTATTTGAGGAGCGTAAGATCCATGTTTTCTTAGAAGGTATTCGAGTTTTCCGATAAACAAACTGGATCACCAAGAAAAAGGCCCAAAAATGAAATCTGGGGGCCCAGGCGACCCGTCTACCGGGTCGCCCAAGCGACCCCCCTGCCGGGTCGCCCAGGCGACCCGTCTGACGGGTCATCTGCCAAATCGTCCGTTCTGACGGTGGTAGGTGAAACGTCGAATCTGGTCAGGTACGGCAAGCGACCCGACCAGCGGGTCGCCTACCAAAACAGTGTACGAACTGGGCGAAGTGACCCGTGAGCGGCGCACGCTCGTCCGGATGGTCGGAGTCGACTGGGCGTAGGCGACCCAACTGACGGGTCGCCTGCCACTGTAGCAGACCCTGGGCGGCGGTCGCCCAGCTTTCGGCGCACACGCATTTAATGGCATTTAAAGTTCCGCAGGCGACCCGCCAGACGGGTCGCCCAGGCGACCCGGCCAACGGGTCACCTGCGGATTCCGAAAAGTGATTTTTATGCCTGAAATGCCCCTGGGACCCTTTTGCCTATAAAAAGGGACCCCCTAACCACTTTCAAAGGGTTGGAAGAGTGTTAGAAGAGAGAGAACGTCCCAAGCTCCCAAGAGAGAGCCTTAGAGAGTTCCAAACCTCTTCCATCCCCCAATTCTCATTGTCTAAGAGATTGAGAGCTTCCCACTTCCATCCACCTCCGTAAATCGACGTTCTTCATCCCGTTTCTTCATCGGCATCCATTTCGAAGCTTCTCAAGCTCCTACATCAAAGGGGGAATCATCATCCACGTCCTAGGAGCTTCCGGGAGTCGTCATCAAGCTTCTAAAGCCATCCGAAAGCCTTGCGGGAGCATCCGGGAGTAAACCGAATTCTGGTGCAGAAGGCGACCCGTTTGCCAGGTCGCCCAGGCGACCCGTCCTCCAGGTCGCCCAGGCGACCCCCCTGCCAGGTCGCCCAGGCGACCCGTTTGCCAGGTCGCCCAGGCGACCCCTCTGCCGGGTCACCTAGGACTCCAGATTGCCGCTTTTGGAGCCGAAACCTGTTTTTCTTCCACAACCTTCTAGAATTACTTTGTTCCTATGTTTTCCATCATAGACCATCATATTTGCATGCATATTTAACTTAGTAATATCATATATCATCATCCAAAAACACATAAAAAGGGGGGGTTGGGAGTTATTCCCAATCTGGTTAGTTCATCTCCTTTTGTGGTTTTAGTTCACTTCTTTTGCAAGACGCTTCACTATCTTAGTTCTAATCTACTTTCACTTGTTTTCGTGGCTTACTTGTTTTTGTAGGAACAACTAAAGTGCTTCAAGCTCTTTCTTCTCGGCCGGCCGAAAAGGAAGAAGATGGAACCCATAATCTCCCCAACACGATCTCCCCGCTTAGGTACGTTTGGTCATTTTCTTTAAGACTTATATCGTTTCTTGTCTTTTACTCTCGGAGCCCGCGGCTCCTGGCGACCACAACCCTACACCACCGACGAAACTGAAAGGAGGAGCGGCGCTCACCGTTCCAACCCGGGAAAGAGGAAGAAGGAAGAAGAAGGACCGGGTCCGGATCGGGGGTTCCACACTGTTAAGGCTAAACTTTTGTCTGGAGTAAAGGCAGCCAAGGCAGGACAACTACTTACCCATTTTATGTTTGCAGATGATGTGGTGATTTGTGGTAAGGCTACTATACAAGAAATTCAAAATCTTATACAGTTACTCAAAGAGTATGAACTCATGTCAGGTCAGGCTATAAACTTCAATAAATCTAAAATTTGTTTTAGTCATAATGTTCCGATTAATCTTGTTGATACCATCTGTCAGCTGTCTGGTTTTTTTTGGCTTCAAAGGTGGATTTGTATTTGGGGGTTCCATGGGATCTTTGTGCAGGTAAATCTTTTCAAAGTAATCATCTTATATCTCTGTGTCAGAAGAAGATGGCAGGTTGGAAGGTTCATCTTTTATCCACTGGGGGGAGGACTATGCTGATTAATTCTACCATTAGTCATCTCCCACTTTATTCTATGTCTGTTTCACATTTACCTTACCGTTTATTAGATAAATTGGAACAACTCCAAAGGAATTTTTGGTGGGCACATAATGATCAGTCGCGACGCATTCATTTTTCTAAATGGAATACTATAGCTCGACCAAAGCTAGCTCGACCAAAGCTGATGGGTGGATTGGGAATTAAGAACCTCCGATTGTTGAACTTAGCAACTGGTATGAGACTGCTTTGGCAATTTATTCATCAACAGCAAGCATTGTGGGTCAAGGTCTTGACAGCCAAATACTTAAGGAAGACAAGCATTTGGCAAGTGTTACCTAGGAGTTCCAATTCAAAGGTATGGAATTTTCTTCTTTCAGTACATTCTTTTATGCTTAAAATAGGGGTTTGGTTAGTAAAAGATGGTAAGGATATTCTCCCTTGGTCTCATAACTGGGTATTGGATGACAAAGGTCCACTTTTGCCTAAGGATCAGGGGGTACTATTCTCGGGTTCGGTTAAAGATCTCATTTTTGAAGGAATGTGGAATGAGCAACTCTTACTAGATTGGTTTTCTATTGAATCTGTTCATAGGATCATGGCTACCCCTATTCAGTCTTATTTAGATCAGGATACTTTGGTCTGGCCTTTTATGGCAAATGGGCAGTTTTCTCTCAAATCTGCATACAGGTGGTTAATGGAGTCTCATCTTCCTCCTGCTTCTTCTAATAATGATATATGGAGGAGATTATGGCATCCAGTTGTGGCCAAATTTCTACATTCGAAGATGATATTCTGTTTATGGAAAGTTTTATCTGGAAATCTTCCCACTAATTGTGAGATTCATAAGCGTTGTTCTCATATTAGTCCGCTTTGTCCTATTTGTCATCTAGAATTGGAATCTCCAGAGCATATTTTCATCAACTGTTCCCGAAGTCGAGCGGTCTGGCTGATGTCTCCACTTGGTTGCAATAACACTTGGGGACAAGTACCCTTTCAGGACTTAATTTCCACTTGGTTATCTTGGATGATTTCTAAAGATACAATGCTTTCTCGTCTTGGGGTAATTGCATGTTCTATTATTTGGCACCTTTGGTTATTGAGATGTTATGCTATTTTTCATCAGAAGATGCATTCACCTCAGCATATCTTTTCTTTGGTTATGAATACGGTTGGTTTTTGTCTTGACAATGGTCCAAAGTTCTCACGTTCTCCTGTTCCTGGCTGGTCCCCTCCCCCTCTAAATCAATTCAAAGCAAATGTGGACTGTGCTACATCACCTACTGCAGGTTCTATAGCCCTTTTGGTAAGAGATGAAAGGGGAGGGCTTATTTTTTGGCAATCTAAACTTTTTCCTTTTAATCGTCCAGAAATCTTGGAAGCGCAGGCTCTTCTTGAAGCAATTACCTGGGCGGCCTCCCAACAGACGGTTACTACTGTGGAGAGCGATGCTAAGGGGATGATTGAGGCCATTTCTGGTAGGGGTCCTGTTTTGTGGAGAGCTCAACATATCCTAGTTCAGTGCTCTTTGCTGTTGTCTAAGTCTGGTCACTTGTCTCTATCTTATGTAAATAGATCCTGTAACACTTTAGCTCACTCTCTAGCTCGATGGGCATTGATTAGCAATACCCAAACTGCTTTCCCTTCTCCACTTCCTTCGCATGTTAATGCTAAACTCTGTAAAGAAATGTGTGGTTAGTGCTGTTGTTTTTCTTTCCTGTTCAAAAAAAAAAGTATTCTTCTTACGTGTGCTCATTTCTTGTGATAGTCTTTATGTCCAAAGAAAACATATATGGAGCCAGATCTATAATAGGAGGACATGTCAAAGAAAGGGCAGCTTATTGCGAACACATATATGGAGCTAGATCTACAATAAAATATGGTCCTAGATGATGTCATTGACTCATAAATTAATTTCTAATTATGTTCTTCACATCCATTGTATTAATAAGAATAAGCTCAGAGCTTATGCGAACACTTGTACTATGCCATTTATGTGGATTGTTGTATGTTGTCTTTTCATATTCTCATAATTTCTTATGTCTAAAGACCATACATAATTTGTTTGCCTAGAGGTAAACAGATTTGTCATTCATATATGCTATTTTTCTATTTTAATTTTTACGTTATCTTGCAAATTACAATTATCATATCATTTTTATTAGATCAACATTAATAAGAATAAAAATGTATCATTTTATAAATTTTTAAATTTAAATTTAAATTTATGAATATATATTATTTTTATATAAAATGTTAATATTTTTATATATTTAATAATATATTTTGTTATTATTTTTAACTCTTTAATAAATAATGATATTCATATAGTGTTACCAAACACCCAATATCAATTTTAATATTGATATAATATTACCAAACACCAAGGTGATTTGATATTATCACTTTTGATATTGATACTCTAACCTCTAGAAATAATAGTATCATGTAGAACATAAAATAAGTATTTCAATTAACTTTTAACATAAAAATTTTTAATTATACTGAAAAACCTATAATATAATGCTCTATTTGGTTACAATATTAAACACCTATATTAGTATTAGTTTTAAAAATGATATTAATACAAAATAGATTTAAGTATTTAGATACTGGTATCAATTTTAAAATTAAATTTTAACAGAAATATATAAAAATTAATACAAGGTCCTAACTGTGTTGAAATCAATACTATGTGTTTGTTGACCTCTCCTCCTTTAGATTGCCTCCCCTCTCCTCTCGATGAACCCTAGTCCCTCTGTAGGCCTCTCCTCCTCTAGATCACCTCCCCTCTTCTCTGGATGATCCCTAATGCCTCCGCGAGCCTCTCCTCCTCTAGATCACCTCCCCTCTTCTCTAGATGAACCCCAATGTCGATGTGGGCCTATACTGCTCCGGATATAGTGTTACCAAATAGACTCTCTTCCTCCACCTACTTCCCTTCTCCTCGCTTGACCTTCCGCATGGTAATCAATTTTTGATTTATACTGCATCCCCACATTGTTCCCTTGCCAGAATTGAAAAAAAATCATGATTTACACCCTAGATGATGGATCTTGTGGTTAGAGGAAGGCAGCGAGACGAGAATCTCGTACCTGATGGTTGAGGTTGGTTAAATCATGGCAAGACCAGAAGAGGGCAGGGCAAGGAGGTCCTCATAGGGGGTTGAACTAGAATCAAATGACCATCATGCCTAGTCTAGAACATGCAGATATCTATATAGGTTAGATCTACGAAGTGGCCCTACTGTAGACACGTCAATTTGACCTTATTTGGAGCTTAAACCCTTATTCCATTCGCAACATATCGTTTAGACTATTAAAATCATGCTGAACCACTATTTTGGATGAGCTGAGAAGTTTATTGGAAATCTGAGGACAAGTTAGAGCCCATTCTTACTTCCATGTTGCTCTTGGTGGTGTGCCAGATTATGCTTTTCTTGGCATCTCCTCTATTTGAAAATTTTTCATAGGATTTTGTGGACGTCTACTGAAGAAGTTTTCAACATGAATAATCTTTTCCTCTAAGTTCTCTTTTCAGTGAAACAAACAACATTCAATTCTGATATCCCATTTGTCTGCAGTGCCCTTCAAAAATCAGACGCGCAATTCTATTTGCATGCCCCCCTGATCAAGCCCAATTGCATGCAAGCCTAGCCTATTGGGTACTTCTCTGACCAATTCACGATCTTACCTTCTTTTTTCCTCCTCCATATCACTTGGTAAAGTATCTGGAAGCTACATGTCCAAAATTAGCATCATCAAATGATGGCAATCCAACTTGTTGTCTTGTACATCAAAACTTGCTATTTTTAGACCAAATTTGTTTCCTCTTCAAGTGGAGACATATTTTGAACATGGGGAAGGTGATCCACGGTTTTCAATCCCTCTAAATCAGTTGGATAAGTTTTTTAGAAATCTCATGATAAAAATTAGCATCATTAAATAGAGGAAATCTAACCTAAGGTTGGATGTATCAAAACCTGCTATTTTTTGACCTATTTCTCATCCCCTATAAAGAGAGACCCATTTGAACAACCTAAGAGGGCATCCCCATCCTCCAACACTCTTCTCCTCATCTTCCAGCCACCCTAGGCTCATCCTAACCTCCCTGAATCATCTTCTTTTCATCCTGGTGTCCGGAGATCATTTCGAAGTTAAAAGAAGCCGGTCTATGCTCCAACGTGCTGCTTTGCTGATCATCAGCTTCTACAGATCTCCTTGATCATTTTTTCGGCCAAGATTTCTTCATAATAAGTGTTCTTCATATAGATATATTTCATCTCCAACAAATGGAGATTGATTATGACATTGCCTCAGCTCGTGACAGCTTCTACACTGGTGCTGCGTAGACAGATCCGAAGTCTCCCCTTATGGGTCATCATCTTCTTAGTCAATTTCACTGAACTTACTTAAAGATTCAGCTTATACATCCTTCATAGACATTGTTCCCCGGTGAGCCCTCTTTTATTTCTAACAAGAATCATTCAATTTAGATATCTGTGATGCCCACAACATGTCTTACATTGACATTGCATTAGTGGTTTCCAAAACTTCACTATCCAAGATCCAACTTATTAGGTAAATTTATACAACTTATGAAAGAATTCCAAAAAAATTGTCTTAATATCAAACCACCCTGGGTGAGTTCTCTTTATTTTTAAATAAACTTCACTTGATTTTGACATTGGTGCTGTCTGTTGTGGTCTTTGCATCAAAGCTGCGCAATTTACATTGAATCTGTCCAACCCGGTTGCCACTTTGCCTGGGTTGTGTTATCTTTAATCATTCATATTCCCTTTGCTAACTCTTCATTCATATAATTTAGTTCATATTTAAGCATAATTTTTATTCAATTTTTGTATCATTTCATACATCATAAAAAAACCAAAAAAAGGGGTTTGGGCTAACCCCGAATCTGGTGAGTTTGTTTCTAATTGCTGTTTTATGTTATTATTTTTATAGTTACTACACTTCACTCAGTTCTAATTATTCTTTCACTTGTTTTCTTGTCTTCTTTGTCTACTAGTTGCATAGGTTTATCAAGGTAGCATCAGTTGGAGACTCTTCTTCATCGGCTGGCCGAAGAAGAAAAAGGTTGAACCTGTGCACACTCTCTCACGCACTAAGGTATACACAGTCAACTCAATCTTGTTTTTATTCCATAAAGCGGAGCCCGCGGCTCCTGGCGACCACTTATTCTCTTATTCATGTTCTAAGTCATTCTATTCCTCACTCGCCTCCCACACGACTTGAACCATCTCCGGTGCTCGAGCGACGCCGTGGGATAAAAGTTCGGGGATCAATGAGAGTGTGGGACCGAGGTGAGGATTTTACCACTTTTCAAGTGTTTTTCGATTCACTCCCTTTCCCCCATTCTATCATCACATTTTCTTGAGGTGCCGATCCAAAACCCTAATTTTGGAGTCGATACCTGCGAGTAGTGGACCTTGGTCTTCAAGAAGCTGTCTAAGCATTGAAAGGCAAGCTCCACACCCTAGAAGCAACCTATGGCAAGGTGCACAAACTTTTGATGCAAACTGTGCGAACTACCAGCAAATTGAAGGGGATTTAGGAATGTTGATGTTCAGCACCAATGCTAGATTGTCGTGGTCATCCTGCTCTTCTCCTACCATCTTGGCTACTTCACTACTTTGTCACTCCAATGCAAATCAAGGTTGGGAAAGGGATCTTTGAGTGTGCACCATTGAAGAGTCAACATGATAGAAAAAAATAGTAGATTTAAAACTATATTAGACATAAATCAAACTACCCAATCTAAGAAAATCTTGTCTAATTCATTTTTATCTGTATACTTAATACATATTCTACTATTTTATAACTAGAATTACTGATTTTGATACTAAAGAACTTGTGGATACATCCTGACATGTGTACACAAATGTATTTGGTTAGTGACTATGATTTACTTACAAAGAATATTTATAGCTTGTGATGTTATTTATTAGAGGGAAATGGAGTAGAATAAGGGTGTTCATTGTTGGGTTCAGCCCTAAATATCAAACTAACAAATTTGAATATTGATATAGTGTTACCAAACACGTAATATAAATTTTAATATTAATATAGTGTTATCAAATGCTCAAATGATTTGATATTATCACTTTTAATATTGAAACTTATATACTTGATTACTTGTTTAGTTAGAGTTTCAAAAATGATACTATATTGATATTGATACTGATATTTATAAAAGTTGGAGTATCAATATCAATATTGATACAAGTTAACATTATATTACATAACATGTTTTGTTTGTACTACAAATTTCAAAATTGATACTATTAGCCAAAAACCTCTTATTGATTATTATCAATATCAATTGATAGAGATGTCTAATAGTGTTACCAAACAATGCCTAAAATATAAATATTAAACTTGATATAATGCCAATTTTAATACTAATGGCCTATTTGGTTAGAGTATTGAAATTGATATCATATTAGTATTGATAATGATGTTTCTAGAAGTCAGTGATACAGGTTGACACTTGTATTACATGACATGATTTGCTTGCACTATAAATTTCAAAAATGATATTATTACCCAAACACTTCTAGATGATTACTATCAATATCCATTTTAAAATTGATAGTGACAAAGATGTTCAATAGTGTCACCTAACAAGGCATAAAATGTTAGTAATTTTAGTAGATGAGAGAGAGAGAGAGTATTTTAGTAGTTCTAATAGTTTTCATTGAAATAAATAATAAAAATTAGCGGGGTTAAACCATATGGCTTGTTTGGTTAAAGCTTCAAAATGGTACTTTATCAATATTGATATTTCTAGAGGCTGGAGTATTAATATTAAAAGTGATAGTTTCAAATCTCTCGGTAATATTAAATCAATATTAAAATTGATATTAGGTGTTTGGTAACACAATATCAATATAAAAATCATTGTTAAGTACTTGATTGATTAGAGAATAAAAAAATTATTAATATGAAAATAAAAAAATATTATAAAAATATAAAAATATTAATGTTAATTAAAAATATAAATATATGCTTATAACTTTTAAGTTAAATAAAGAAAATGATACAAAATTGACCACTTTCAACCGATTAAAAAGTCAAAATCTCATATTCCATTGGCCAGCTCTATATAGACAAGCAACCACGCATAAAACCCACTAGGTAGGTAGACCTGTCAATGGATATCATTTGGATCGGATCTTCCAAAATCCAAACCCAAATCCAATAAGATATATCCAAATCCACTAATAAATCCCGTAACATTTTAACTTCCAGATCTAAACCCATAACCGGATCCGAAATTATTTTCGGATCCGGATCCACCTATTAGGATATCAGGAAACTATACCTATTAGGCGCCAGGCTCCGTTTCCCTCCCTCTACCACGCCGTCTCCGCTCAGGGTGGCCGCCGCCGCCGGGATGACCCGGCGCCGCCCAACCCCGGAGGCGCCGGACCCTTCATCCCCACCATGTCCGACGCGTCGTGGCCGCCTCCCGCTCTCGGAATCTCCGCCTTGAGCTCCGCACGCTGGGGCCCTTCTTCCGCGTCCGCGGGCTCGGCTGGAGGACGCCGCCGTCGAGCCGGGCGGGGTGGAGGGGCTCGTACGCCCCTGGCTCGGCGGCCGCCTCCTCCACCTCGATTCCATGCGGATGACCCGGGAGAGCCTCCGGCGCGAGAGGTCCATCTTCGGGCTGGGCCTCTTTTTAGGCGCCGCCGCCGTGCGGCACGGATTCGACCGGGGCTGCCGGAAGGCGGAGCTGCTGGCCATCAACGACACCGATCGCTTCCACGACAAGGTATGCCCAAAACCCGCCTCTTTCCGCCGATTGACGCCGGCGGTCATGACGTACGGGTTTGTGGGGGCGGTGCCCGCCTCGCCGCAGCTGGTGAGATTCTACACGAGGATGGGGTTCAGGACGGTGGGGGAGGTGGACGGGGCGGGAACCGGGGACCTGCTGCACATGCTCGTTTGGGGCGGCAAGGGGACCAGGATGGAGGCGGACCTGGAGGAGCTCCTGCTGAGATGGGGGAGCAGATTCAGACCTCCGCCTTGTTAGCGACTGCTGCCGTGCCGGCCTACCTCCCGCCGCAGGTCTCCAGTTTTCTTTTCCCCCCCTCTCTCTGGGATGAAGGACTTTATTTTCAGCTCTAGACAGTGACGACGGGGAGCCAGCACCGGCGGTCAGATGATTCGGGTGAACTGACGAAGAAGGTGGAGGGGAATCGTTGACCCACACAGAAGGGAAAAAAAAGAAGAAAAAGGAAAGACCCGACCTTTTCTGACCTCGTAGTCTCGAGCTCCGAATGGAATGATCCGATAGGAGTGGAATCCAAGCCGACGCGGAAGAAACGACCAAGAGCCGAACTATGCAGCTGTCCCCGTTGAAAATCCACTGCTTTCGAGTAGCGAACACGGGATGGAAGGGGGAGAGAGAGAGAGGAGCATATGAATGCAGTCTGCTCTCGCACGTCCTCCGGTGAGGGCAGCGTTTGTGTTCGACTTGGAGCGCAGGCCGGGGTGCTGAAGAAGAGCAGCTTCTCGTAGGGAGCAAGGAACGGGGCGGCGCCGCAGGAGGAAAGGTGAAGAATGGAGGAAGACCAGAACCGGATGTGAAGCCCTAGGTAGGAAGGGGAAAGGTATGTCGCCGTCTCCGCGGGGCTCCAACGGGAGCCCGAGAACGCGATGCGCTGCGCCTACGCGGCTGCGCCGAGCCGAACGACGGAAATATCGGGTCCAATCGGGTTCTCGAATGTAACCCGTAACAGTGACATTCGAATCTATGTCAAAACGGGTACACTCGAACCCGTAACTGTAGTTTATTTGAAGCCATCGACGGAATATCCAAATCCACTTTTTAATTTCGGATTCAGGCAAGACGATGGATTTCCTGAATCCATTTACAGGTCTATAGGTAGGACTGGAGTTGGAAATAAACTGATGTAGTTTCCACCAACAAAATGTACAAAATCCATGCAAAGGTGAACTAGTTTTTGTTGATACTGGCCATAGTACTTGTTAACAACAATCACATCTTGCTTCTTATCCCAAAGAAGTAAGACAAACTGTTTCTCACTATCAAGTCTTTGGATGGCACATCCAAATCTTATAATTTGAGGTAATTTGTGCACTTATCTCATAGCAAGCAAGTAAAAACAGAGCATCAATATCTACATGTCGGGCATCTCGGAGTGTTGCCAATGCTTCATTGGCTACTCCATCCAAGATCTGCTCTCTACAATGGATGATTGCAAAACCATTAATGTATATGTGGGCAAATAAGGTGCTCACTCCTAAAAGAACAAGAGAACATAAAAGACATCCATATATTATGCTCAATATGAAGAATATGATCATCCCATCTCTGTAATGCCTGACCCAGGGTAAGTGTCCTAAGAATAAACAATGGTTATTAGAAAATAAAATGCAAGAGAATAGACAAAAGACAACCAATTGCATTAATCTTATGTCAACGGGCATATGCGCTCTTCCCAAAATAAATTAATCTTATGTCAACAGGCATCTTCTCATGTTTGCATTTTCCAAAATAAAAAACAACCAATTACATAGAGGCTGAACAATGGAAAGCCTATATTTCAAGATAATCAGAAGACATAAAATTCTAATCCGATGAGAACATTTGAGGATCTTAAAATTTGAAAGATGAAAAGAAAGCCCAATGAAGATTTTTGAAATTGTAGCGACTTTGCAGATTCTGGAAAATCAAAGAATGGACCAAGCCAATTATCGTAATAATTAAGAAAAATGAGTGTGACTTCAAAATTAAATAAAAATCCCAAGGGGTGTCCAAAATTTTAGAATTTTCAAAGTCCTCAAATGTAGATCATGTTCAAACCTTTCACCCAAATATGCTTAAGTCTGAAAGAGAGAAGAAAAGAGCCAAAGACAGATAAGAAGAATGGAGAACTGAACATCTGGAAAACCAGAGCAGGATAATTACACCGTCCCAATTCTAGGACTTTGAACAAAGGAGATGTAGGTTCTTCAAATTCAAAACTGAACCATCTCAAATAAAAATAACTTATGTGTCCAAATAGAAAAAACACAACTAAATAAGCTTGAAATGTGAAAAGGTATTCTCAAATATAAGAATTAACCCTTTAAAACTAAGAGATCTGAAACCATAAATCATTAAAATCTGAAGTTCCCAAAGCAGAAATCTTAATTTGCAAACTTGAAAACTAAAGCCAAAGTGAAACATCAAACATTAACTTAAAGGAATGGGAGACAACTTAAATCCGAAAATGGGTAAACTTTAAAACCAAATCGCAAAAACCCAATATGAAACCCACTAAACTTTGATGTTCAATCTGATCACATCCGAAATTCAAATCCCTAAATGGTTAAATCTAAATCCGGCAAGTTGATTTAAGATTACTTAGGTTAAAAAACGAATGCCCTCTTTGGCATGTTCATGGTAGATCATGCTTTAAATGCTCAACATCAAAATGCTCGTATTTAAGTTGTTTATTCTTGGCCTCAATCATAATTCATACCTCAACAACTTCAGGCCCCATTTATCTCACCTTGTTTGACCACTAAAAAGCATTTGACTGCATACGTACGTACGTACGCTGTATGTATGTATCTTAAGATAATAAAGGACACAAAGTTTCTGAATTCTTATTGCTTTCTGTGCATGGTTGATAATTACCTCATAAAACCCATTCAAAGATTTCATTGATTTTAAGATGTGGGTATGAAAGAAAGATACACATTTTAAGGTTCCTTTTACAATTTCCTTCAATGGACACCATGCAAATTCTTCTAAAGTTTGGGTAGTACTATATACTTGTATGTTCCTGATCTCTCTTCATCTCCCTCTTTCTTTTTGTCTGTTTCTCTATCTATGTTTCTATTACCTGTATAAATGCTAAGAAAGAACCAAACTTGTGGAGGAGATGAGGAAGATCTGAAACCTACTTGACACGCACTTTGAACCACCAAACTGAAGTTGAGTACTTAAGTCCTAAGAAAAAGAAAAAAAAATCTATATCTATGTAAACACGCCAAATTTGCCTAATTCAGAGCATAAAACTAATATTTTATAGGGTAACATGTGTGATTGATCATAGAATGATGCCGGATCCTTTTAATGTTGATTTGGAGCTTTGCCAAATGAAATCGGACGTTTTTTGAAATTTTCTGCACAAACCCGTAATTTCTGAGCGAAAGCCACACGTAAATCGTGTAAATATGAAAATTGGTTGAATGACCAATGCCTAATGATTATGCATTGAAAGTTATGGTCAGATTCACACTCCGAATAAATTTTGTTTCATGCTTTGTCTTTCCGGTTGGCCGTCGGAGTCATTTCGACCAGTATCAGATCTTCTGTTCACTGGCCTAACTTCCAGATAAATTACTGAAGTTTTGGGAAGTGTGATGGCTAATACATTGTTGTAGAAAACTTCTTCGGCCTGTTATCTTTCCAACGCAACAAATGGCGTCAAATTTTGAGTTCGGGAGTGTCCGCAATGGCTTCCGGAAGAAAGACGCACAAAATTTGTCCCATGCGCCTTGGTCCCTGGGTGCATGCCCCCTGGTCCCTGGGCACATGTGCTATGGATTTAGGGCATGTGGCCATGTGCCCCCACCCTGAGGCACATGGCCATGTGCCCCCGATCGGGGACACGAGGGAACCATTTTTTTGATCTGGACTCTACCTCTAACCGGATCGGATAAAAGTTTTTGATTGGATCGGACCGAATTTTTTGGGTGGATGCTATGTGCCCCCAGGTGGGCCAGGGCACAAGAGCCTATTTTTTAGCTTGGATCACGATGGATGTTCTCTTATAAATTGAGATTGATTCTGGTCATTCCAAAGGTTGGTTCATGACCCCCGGGCACATCAAAATGTCCAAGTTCTCTCCTGTATCGATTTTGTGATTTTTAGAGATAAAATTTTAAGTTTTTAGAGAGAGAGAAGTCGGTTCAAGAGAGAGGAAGGCTGGTCTGCAAGTGATCTACTAGGTCTCTCTTCTTCGACTTCTACAGCAGCGTATGGACGTCTTCTTCCCGAGCTCTCAACATCAAAGGTCTTCCTCTTTGAGTCTTCCACATTGTTTTGCATTAGTTTTAGTCTGTTAATCTGAAAAAAATAAAAAAAGAGGTTAGAGATAACCTGAATCCGGTTAGTTTCTATTCAGTTGTGTGTTTTATGTTATTTTCTTTACATATACTCCACTTTGTTTAGTTCTAATTGTCTTTTTCATCTATTTGTTTGTCTAGTTGCAAAGGAAATCAAGCACCCATGCATTGAGGACTCTTCTTCATCGACCGGCCGAAGAAGGAGAAGCTTTGACCCACAATCTTCTTGCTAAGGTACACATGGTCATTTTTATTTCATAAATCAGAACCCGCGGTTCCTGGTGACCACATATGTCTTAATTTTCTTTCTTCTCATCCTCTTCCCACATGACCCGAACCATCTCTTTGGTGATCGAGCGACGTCGAGGGATGAAAGTTCGGGGATCAATGTGAGTGTGGGAGCTAGGATGAGTTGCTTTCCATGTTTTCTTCCTTTCTTTCTCATCCCCTCTTGACGTGGTGATCCGGATTCACAGACTTCCCTAAAAAAGAGAGCCCCATGGTGTTTTTTGGAGTCGACAGCTTTGTGGTGACCATGGTGGGACAAGCAATGTCTTTAACCGTGGGTGCTTAGTGTTTCTTTGCAACTAGTTCTAGTTCTAGACCGATTCCCGCGTGAGCCTTTCCTTCTTTCCACCTTTATTAATTTCATGCCATCTCAAAATTTATGATTTTACCCATTTTTCATCAGATCTGAAGTGGCAAGTACCTCATTTAATTTCGGTCATTTAATTTCAGCTGGTTCCCGCGTGAACCCACCTTTGCTTTAAAATCGGTTCCCGCACGAACCAACTCTTTTCCACAAACCGGTTCCCACGTGAACCAACATTTATTTTAAGTCATTCAAAACAGTTTTTTCCTCTTTTTCTGCAGGTTATCACCCTAGAATTGGTCACCACATGACCCTTTTTTATTTTCAGTTGCTATTTAAACCGGTTCTCGCGTCAACTACCCTTTTCCCTTTTAAACCGGTTCCCGCTAGAACCAATCTCTTTATTTACTTCGGTTCCCACGTGAACCAAATATATTTCTTTAGATCTATTCCCACTTGGATCAGATCCTTATTCATCTTTAATTGGCCCCACGTGGCCCTCGTTAATCATTTAAACCGGTTCCCGCGTGAACCACCCCTTTGCAACTCAAAACCTGTTCCCGCGTGAACCACCTTCACTTTTACTCCGGTTCTCATGTGAACCAGCTTATTCTTACATCAGTCCCTGCGTGGACCACCCCTTTTGCTTGGCTATCAGATCTGAACCCTCTTCTTTCCATCACTTTTCACTACCTCCATTTGGCTCCCGTCAGAAACAAGGTTTAGATTCTAGTTTCTAGTTACTTGTCTAGTTTCTAGTTACTTGTCTTGTGTGATTGCTTGTTTATTTAAGTTTATGTTTTGCTTATTACTTGCTTTATTACTTGATTGCATTCTCTGCTCATTCTCTGTACCTCCTTACTTTACACTTTTTTTGAGGCGGGAGCTCACTCTCCCATTTACCCCTCCCATCCAAAACACCCTCTTGGTGGATTCTGACCTTTCTTCTGGGATATTCCTTCCTAATTGACTTGGTTGGCTTTCATCAAGGCCTCCGTAATTCCTCATACAAAGAGTATTCCTCTTCACGATCGGGTTGGTTGTACCACCCCCCAAAACCCGAAGCATCCTATGTTACCTACACATGGTGAGATTGTGTGAAACCTAGGTCATTGGGGATTGAAGTTAGGATCCAAACCCATTTGTTGAAAGAAAATTTTATTAAAAATGCATAAACCTAAGGTTTAATCAAAATCATTGTGTAATCTTGTTTTCAAGTCTTTGCATCACTTGTTTGTCAAACAAAAAATTCAAAACTCTAACATTTTTGCAAGATACTAAAAACCAGAGAAAAGCTCTTTGTTTATTTTGCCAACTCGTTTGTTTTACCCTCTCCTTGAAGTTGAAGGGTGACAATGCAATTAAGGTTTGGAAGGCATGTTGGAATGGTGGAACACACTGATTGTCAAAAGTACGATATGGGTCACCAACCAATTCCATCAAACAGTCATGTTAATCCCTTGTTTGAGTCAGAAGCACAAGAGGTTCCTCAACCATCTGCTCCCCGTGATGTTGAACAACTCTTTAGGGAGTTGTCTCTTTATACTGACCCAGAAACCTATTCCCGTATACAATCCATGGTGAAGGGCAAAATTGCCTCTGATCAGAATGAAGCCAATCAAGTTGCCTCATCTCCTCGTCCTATGGTTCGACCATCACTCATTCAATCATCCTTTGCTCAACCACCTATTGTTCAACAATCTATGGTTCAACCATCATTAGCTCAACCGTTTGTGGTTCAACCATCTGTGGTCCAACCATCATTTGTTCAGCCACATTATTTTAACCATGTTGCTCCCTTGGCCCACCAAGTCATGGGACAATCTTCAGAGAATTTGCCAAGCCATGCTTCTCAATTCCAAAATCACGCATCTAACCACATACCCACCAGTAAACCAAGAACCTGCTTTCACCCAGGAAATCATGGATCAGCTCACCCAGATGAATGAACATTATGAAGAGCTAAGATGTCGCTTGGACTCCAAGTCAATTCCCGAGGTCTCTATTCCTTCTTTGCCAGTTCTTCACCTGCCACCTTCTGAACTACCAATTTATTGCCACTACAACAGTACTGGCAACCCTTTTCTCCACCTAAAATATTTTCTCTACGAGTCCTCATTCTGGAAAAATGATCGTAGAGTCCTTGCTTTCTTATTCCGCCGATCATTAGAAGAGTCTGCATTGTAATGGTTCTATTCGCTCAACCCCTTTGAGGCAGGAGATTTTGATATTGCCAAGACCAAATTTTTGCAAAGATACAGAGACCAGGAGGCACCATCATACTCCATTATAGATTTGATTGTTGAGAAGATGAAGCCCGAAGAAGACTTCATAAAGTTTGCTGATTGTTGGAGGGGAATGGCAGAGAAACTAACAGTTGTTATTTCTGAAGGGGAACAAGTAATGATGCTCATTGGAAACACTACACCTGCCATGAGGAATGTCTTGATTATGCACCGTCCTACCACCATGAATGAACTTTATGACAGTGCCCGATACTTGCAAGCCCCACTTCAAAGTTGCCACAATGATAAATCCATTTGATCCCAAACCTAGGAACATCAGGAAGACCCCCTCTGCACCAGCTGGGCCTACAACCGAGGGAGTAGTCAATAATGAAACTATAAACATTGTGGGGAACCAGGGAGGGAACCATCAAAACTAGTTTAGGAACCCACTGCAAAACCTTTCTTACCACCCCCCTCAACAATAGGTTAGGCCACAACAACCACGACAACCACAACAACCACCTCAGCCAGTAGTACAACCCCAACAACCTCATCAACCTACCTACAACAGGGCACCGCCACCACCCAATCAGGCACCACGAAGGAGAGGTCCTAGGAGAGAGAATTACCGACAACTCCCTTACTCCTTGACCGACATCTTCAATGTACTCATGGCAGAGAAACAATTGGAATTTCCCAAGAAAAGAGAGGTTTGGCCAGCAAATGCAGATATGTCCCGATATTGTGCTTACCACCGGTACCCTGGTCATACCGTGGAAGTGTGTTTACAATTCAAAGATTACATCCATGATCTCAATGACCAAGGCAGCATTGATTGGTCCCAATTGGGGGAATGCATACAGGAAATGAAGGCTAGGCAGCAGCAGTGACAACGTCCACTGGCTCAGCCTCAACAACAACCTGGCTTGGGGATTGTTCAGAATCCGATCCCATTATATACTCCCGCTTCGGCACCGACACCAGCACATCCAAACCTAGGAATTGGTCTAGTACACTCCATTGTCCAAGAAGTTGCTAGCCGTGCTCAAGGTTGGTAGCTAGAAAACCACAATGCAACCATGCCAGTCAACCTAGCTAGGCCTCCTGCCAGGAACCCTCCTAGACAGATAATCCGTGCACCGTCTACTCCACAACCACCACCAAGCTCAATAACCAAACCATTGACTGCAATTTCTTCTCGCCGACTCATCATTAGGCCAGCCCCCGCCTTGACTTCACCTCCCTCAACCATTGCTACACATCGGTCCTTGCTCATCCGGTCACCATAATCACCACCAAACCTGAATCCCCAACCTATAAACTCTGTCACTCCAAATCCCCAACCTATCACACCACCAACCTCACAACCTACCACCGCTTTTGCACCTTGGCCTCTTCTTATCAGGCCGCCACCATCACCATCACTATTGTCGACTCTGAAAATTCGATGGGGCCTCTCCTTTTCAGGGAAGTCCATGAATCCATATCGTCACCTCAAGAGGGGATGAGAAAGAAAGAAAAAAAAACATGGAAAGCAACTCTCACCTCGGTCCCACACTCACATTGATCCCCAAACTTTCATCCCTTGGCGTCGCCCAATCACCAAAGAGACAGTTCGGGTCATGTGGGAAGAGGGTGAGAAGAAGGAAATTAAGACATGTGGTTGCCAGGAACCGCGGGTTCCGATTTATGAAATAAAATTGACCGTGTGTACCTTAGCGTGAAGAGTGTGTGTTAAAGCTTCTCCTTCTTCGGCCGGCCGATGAAGAAGAGTCCTCAACGCGTGGGTGCTTGATCTTCTGTGTAACTAGATAAATAAACAAGTGAAAAAGATAATTATAACTAGACAAAGTGGAGTATATGTAAAGGAAATAACATGAAACACACAACTGACTAGAAACTGACCGGATTCGGGTTATCTCTAACCCCCTTTTTTATTTTCGGATTAACAAACCAAAAATAATGAAAAAAATGTAAAAAAATGATAGGAGTATGGATAATCACGAAAAAAGAGATAGGAAAAAGAACAACAAGATTTTGAATAGAATTGAGAAAGATATAGCCAAATCTGGGTTGTCGAAAAAGCCGAGTAGCAGTCCAGGATCTACCAGGCGCGACTTTGCTTATGCGCTCGTCACGACCAGCCCCGACTTAAGAATCAAGTTTCATCAATTGAAAACTGAAGAAGGCTTGGAGAGGAAGAACTTTGATGAAGAGATCTCAGGCAGCAGACGTCCACACGCTGCTGTAGGGGCCGAAGAAGGGAGACTTGGCAGATCACCTGCAGACCAGCCTTCCTATCTCTTGAACCGACATTTCTCTCTCTAAAAACTCGAAATTCTCTCTCTAAAAATCACAAAATGGATGCAGGAGGGAGGTTGGACGTCTTGAGATGTCTGGGGGGGTCGTGCACATGCCTTTGGAATGACCAGAATCAGAGTTTATTTATAGGAGAAAACTGACCTTATCAAGGCTAAAAAAAGGGTACCTTGTGCCCTACCCCAGGGCGCATGCGCCCTGGTGCAGGGCGCATGGCATCTTTTCCAAAAAATTCAGTCTTATCTAGTCGATCCGTTCAGCGGTAGAGTCCCGATGAAAAACTAGTTCCCTCGTGCCTCAAGGGTAGGGCACATGAGCCCTCAAGTCAGGGCACAAGGTCACATGCCTCAGGGGTAGGGTGCATGGGCACGTGCCCTGGGTTCTGGGCGCATGTGACCAGGGACTCGGGCGCATGGGACTGTTTTTTGCGCGTCCTTCTTCTGGAAGCCATTGCGAACACTCCCAAACTCGGAATTCGACGCCGTTTGTTATGTTAGAAAGATAACAGGCTAAAGAAGCTTTATATAGCATTGGATCAGCCATCACACCCACCAAAACTTCAGAACTTTATCCATAAATTAGGATAGTGAACAGAAGATCCGGTACTGGTCAAAATGACTTCGATGGCAAACCAGAAAGGCACAGTATGCAACAAAACTTGTCGATGTAATTTTTTAAGTAATTGAGAAATCCAAATAAGTTTTGTGACAACTAAGGCCATATCTCGTAGCTCAACTTTAGTACTTGAACAGGCAACGATCTTTTATTTCTTAGTAGTCCATGAGATTAGGTTTATGCCAATGTAAATAGGAAACCCACTTGTGGATTTTTGGTTATCTAGACACCCAACCCAATCAACATCTGAGTAAACATGAAGATCATAGCTACTTGAAGCAATGGAGAAGCTATACATATAAGTGGCTTTCAAATATCTGATGATCCTTTTAACAAAATTCATATGAACTGTTGTAGTAGCAGCCAAGAACTAAGATGCTTTGTTAATAGCAAAAGTAACATTTGGTCGGGTGATAATAACATATTGCAAGGAACCCACAAGCCTTCAATAAAGTGTCAGATCATACAGAACCTCTCCATCAAGTAATGAGATAGAATTCTTGGTAGCTAAAAGTGTAGAGAAAGGCTTAGAATGGTGGAGCTGAGACTTGTAAAAAATATCTAGAATGTGCCTTCATTGACTTAGATGAATTTCTATATTGTCTCTAGTGACTTCAATTCCCAAGAAAAATTAAGACTGCCCAAATCTTTCAAAGGGAAAACAGATCCCAGATGGCTAATTAGTGAGCTAGCTACAATAGCATTGTTCCCAATAATTATGATATCATTCACATAAATGAGAGCATATATAGTAATTTTTCTATTGTTGTATAAGAATAATGAAGGACCATAAAATCAATGCTCGTGATATGAGAGTAAAGCCTAGAGAACCAATCTCTAGGAGATTGTTTAAGTCTATATGATGCCTTATGTAGTTTGCAAATAAGATAAGATGAGTTTTGTCTGCAAAACCTGGCGGTTGAACCATGTATATATCTTCATTCAATTTCCCATGGAGAAAGGCATTGTTAGCATCAAATTGTCTAACTACCAAAACAAAAGTGACAGCTACAGTAAGAATAAGACGAATTGTGGTAGGCTTTACCACTGGACTAAATGTCTCAGTATAGTCTATACCATGCTCTTGTGTGAAGCCTTTAGCAACTAGGCATGTCTTGTATCTTGCAACTATACCATTGGAGTTTCGTTTGATTTTATAAATCCATTTACAACCCACAAGATTGTTATTAGGTGGAGTTCCATTAAATTGTAAAGCACTATGTTCCTCAGACATTATCTTTCTCCAGCACGCTAGTTTATTAGCATAGTCAGAAGATTTTGGCTCTGTTTTAGAGTGAAGTTCAGAATTTTTAAGGCATACTTGCTACTGGGTGCAATTCGATGAATACAAGAAGTGGCATTAAGAATCTTCCGTAAGGGCCTGAATTTTTAAACTTCTGGAGAGGTACTTGCATAAGAATGTTGAGAACTGTCATTATTTTGTGATGTCTAAGTCAAACTTGCTATAGATAGAGTAAAACACATTTGGACTACCACTAGCTGATGAGTGCTTAATCAAACAAGCTACTGGCAGGCTAGAGGATGCATTCAAATCAATGTTAATTGGTTTTTGTGCAGCTATCAAAATATTTTGTAAAATTGTCTAAGCAAGGGGCTTAGGTAGTGTAAGTACACAGCTGAGCAGAGGTCTTGGACTATGTTTCTCTTTCATGTGTATGGAAAACTTTGTTCATGAAAAATAACATTACTGGCATAGTATGTATGTCTAGTGCGAAGAAGGTAGCACTTGTATCTTTGTGTCAAAGACTATACCTAAGAAAAATGTAGCAATCAAACTGAAAGGTAAATTTGTGATTGTTATATGGTTGGAGATAAAGATAACTAGCACACCCAAAGATGCACAAGGAGTTGCAATCAGAAAGTTTGTTGTACAATTTTTAAGGAGAAAGGCCCTTAAGAATTTGAGTTGGCATCATGTAAATCAAGTAAACAACACAAGTAACTGCATCATCCCAGAAGGTATATGGAAGACTGGCATTACTTAGTAAGGTAAGGCATGTATCCACAATATGCATATGTCTTTTTTAGCCAATCCATTCTGGTTGTGTGTACAAGGACAAGCAACTCTATGTACAATCCCACACTTTGTAAATAAACTTGACAATGGCCTATATTCACCTCCCTAATCATTTTTAAAAAAAATTGATTTGAGGAGAAAAAATATGTTAAACTTGAGACTTGAAGTGAATGAAAATAGAAACTACGGCACTCTTAGCCACAATTGGGTAAATCCAGCAATATCTACTGTAACAATAAGTGAAAAAAACTTAAAAAATGGAACCATTGTTGCTAATATATGATGTAGGACCCCAAACATCCAAGACAACTAGCTCTAGAGAAAGTTGGGAAACAAAATCTGAAGATAGAAAGAACTATTTATGATTCTTTGCAATTGCTCAATGTGAGCAAAAGAAAGAATTTTACACTGTATGGTGTATCTAAGCTATGTAAAACTTGATAGACTATACAGAGAGTAGGATGACCAAGTCTTTGTACCACTGATGAAGAGCTTTAGCTAACAGTGTAGTAGGGCAGCCATTTCTTCTCATCACCAGTCGATACAGGACACTGTCATTTATTCCTTGGTTTAGTAGGTTCTTGATCTGTATATCCTTGAC
This sequence comes from Cryptocoryne crispatula var. balansae, assembly GCA_036172225.1. NCBI lineage: Eukaryota > Viridiplantae > Streptophyta > Magnoliopsida > Alismatales > Araceae > Cryptocoryne > Cryptocoryne crispatula. The sequence continues at coordinate 27,155,446 of CM069928.1, forward strand.
AAGGCATTTATCAAAAATTCTTAAAATACATTATTATCCTTGGTAAATTAAGATACTGACAGAAATTTTTTAGACAAATTAAGGATATGTAAAATATTGCAAAGTTAGAAGTTATCGAAACCTGTTTGTCCAATGTTTGCAATGTGTAAACCGTCTACATTTCCAATTTACACCTTGTCTTGACAAAATAAGAAACATGATTGTTTAAGAGGCTCAAATCAAGTGTTATATGACTATTAGCACCCGAATTTGGGTACCAAATTGAATCACTTGAAGCATTGAGATTGTTAGTGGTAGCAATATGAACAAATGACTACAAATTTTGAAAATTATAAAATTTATTGTATTCCAATATGCTATTATTTTTAAAAGTTAAATAAAATCTTTTCCAACATTATTGAACCACATGGTCTTATTTCTTACATAGTTGACAGATGACAATATTGTGCTGATTGTTTCCCTAATATCTATCTAAATTATCATGTTGATTTTTAGAGGAAGATTGACCAACTTGTTATCCTTGTGAAGTTTGATATCTGCTGAAGTTATCATATCTACCTCAATTATTCTTGACTGAATTTCTTTCTATATAACCCTCTCTGTTGTTTCTACCTCTATATGAAGTATTATGTTGTTGTTTATGTCATTCACATTTAACTTTGCGAAATTAGCACTGATATCGGTCAAATGAGACTACCTTTGCTTTAAGAAAATTTCATGATTTATAAGCATCCCTTAGATGTCATCTAATGAAATAAAAGATGTATCCATACGAATAGCAATAACTATGATGGAAGAATCATACTTAGCTCCTAGACCACTTAAAATCATTAGTAGCAAATTAGTTGATGGCATTGGTTCCTTTACCATGGCAAGGGAATTAACAATCATCTTTAACTTTTGTAAATATTCACTAATAGACATTGAGTTTTTTTGTAGATGTTGTACCTGAAACTTTAATTAAAGAATCTAAGCCTTAGATGTGAAGGCATATGTATTAGAAATGGCCTTCCAAATGCTAATCTAGGTATGGTGTCCAATCACAAGAGAAAGAATAGATTCCATAATAGATTAGATTAAAATAGTCTTAACTAGACTATCAAACTATTTCTAGATACGTAGATGTAGATTAGGACTCATTTTAGATAGATCCTTAGGATCAATGACTATAGGAGGAGGACTGGGTATCAAGCCATCAACAAGATCAATGAGCTCATAGGTCTTCGAGAACGGGATAAATTGGGCATGCTATAGCATAAAATTGTCTCTAGACAACTTAACGGTAATCGAGTGAGAGATTCTTGAAATCAAATTGAAGGAAGATAGAAATGCAGCAAAAGGAAGAAACGAAGAGTCAGTTTGCTTCAATATTAATGTAGTCATTGAAAAATGACATGGTGAATCCTCCATGGTATTATGCTCTGATACTATGTTAATCTGTGATCTAATCAACAACAATTGGAAGAGGATTGAAGACGAAAAATGAGTGGCCACTTCAATTAGGTCACTCACCCTCACTATGTCTTGTATTTATACGAATGAATGTTAATTACAGATACAAATGACATGACATAGCAATGCCAAAGTGTACATATAGGTGGCAATACTAAAGCCACCTCATTCTGCATCAACATGAAAACTGATAGTTTTAACGGAGACTATGGTTAGACCTTCAAAGGTTTCTCCCAGGGGAGAGCCCATCACCAATCTCGATGAAGTTAGGTTTTTCTAATGGTAGAGAGAGATTGATTCCCTTCTCAATTCCTCATTTTAGAAAGCGTAACACAACATATAAGAAATTTGAGAGAGCACAAACACATTACATCAAAGAGTACAAAAGTTCCCTATTGATAGCATTTTTAAACATTTGACAATTCAAATGAGTCAGTATATTGAGTAAGAGTGTACACTTAACACTTCAAACTATCAAATTAAACCGAAAAGATTAATCTAGTTTGGTTTGAACAACCCATTCTTTTTTTAAGAAAAAGAAAATTTTATCAATAACAAAGAGAGATTACATGAGGAGTACATGAAACCTTGCCTAAACCTAAAACTGTTTTAAAATGAAGGGCAAAAGCGAGTCTAAGAGCCCAAAGGGAAGGAGTCCGAAGTTGACAATGGTTTGGAAGTCTAAAGTGAACCATCCATTCTATTCAACTAATTTGGAAGTCTTTCAAATTAAACCAAATTAGACCAAATTGTTTAAACCAATTTAGTTAAATTATTATTATAATATTGATAAAAGTGATATTTATATAGTTTTTATACTAGAATAATATTTAGTTTAATGATTTATAGCTTAAACGTAAGTATGTATGTACACAAATTAATTATTTTGAAAATGAAATTAATTTTTAGTTTCAAACCAAGCCCAGCCTAATTGAAATGAAGTGATTTCACTCTGTTTGGACACCTGGTTTGGTTCACTTCAATTTTAAAAGAATGACCAAAATTAGATCATAGTCTCAAATATCTATTCGGTCATTCTTTATAAAGACGTCGGTCGCCTGAGTACCGAGACTTACGCCTCACCGCATGGCACTTAAGGCTCCGTTTGATTAGGCTTATTGAAGCTCTTAACTCTGAATCGGTCAGTGTTCAGATGTTTAGGAACGTTTGATAAAATAGCTGAACCCCCCTCTAAACTAAGTTCTGAAGTCTTAATATCATCTGAGCCATTCAGATCCGCGCCCTAGCTTTTTCGTTTTCAGACCTCGTCCGCGCGGTCGCCCCGAGATCGACATCGCAGCCGATGTGTCCATCCAGTCGGGCATGCGCGGAGGGGGGGGGGGCTCCGGCGGGGGGCTGCGCGGAGGGGGTGTGCGGGGGGCTCCGGCGGGGGACCGGGCGGAGGAGCTGCGCGGAGGGGGGGGCCTCCGGCGGGGGACCTGCGCGGAGGGGGGCTGTGCGGAGGCGGGGGGCTGCGCGGGGGCTCCGGCGGGGGGGGACTGCGCGGAGGGGCTGCGCGGAGGCGGGGGGCTGCGCGGCGGGGCTCCGGCGGGGGACTGCGGCGGGGGGCTGCGCGGAGGGGCGGGGGGACTGCGCGGACGGGGGGGGGGGGGGGGGGGGGGGGGCTCCGGCGGGGGGCTGCGCGGAGGGGGGGCTGTGCGGGGGGCTCCGGAGGGGGGCTGCACTGCGGGGCGGGGGGACTGCGCGGAGGGGGGGGGGCTCCGGCGGGGGGCTGCGCGGCGGGGCTCCGGCAGGGCCTGCGCGGAGGGGCGGGGGCACCGCGCGCAGAGGGGGGGCTGCGCGGAGGGGCTCCGGCGGGGGGCTGCGCGGAGGGGGGGGGCTGCGCGGCGGGGCTCGGGCAAGGGCCTGCGCGGAGGGGGCTCGGGCAAGGGACTGCGCAGAGGGGGGGGCTGCGCGGGGGGATGGGCTGCGCGGAGGGGGGAGGGGGCCTGCGGGCTGCGGGGAGGGGGGACGCGCGGGGGGCTCCGGACGGGGAGGGGGTGCGCAGCGGGGGGACGCGCGGCGCCGCGAGGGGGGGGGGACGCCGCATGGGAAGATTAAGTGATTGTTCAGATTTTTTATCAAACAACGTAAATCACTTATCTCTTACTCAAATTCAGCACTTTTTCACCACTTGTTAAGAGGTTAGATGTGAAATTAAGAGTTAAGATTTTCAGATTAAGTCTAATCAAACACCACCTAAGTCTTATTTATAAAAATATGATGTTTAGGTGAGGTGTTGTGAGGCGGTGATAGGAGTCTCATGTGAGATGGTATTTTAATAAAAATAAAAAGAAAAAGAGAGTTAATTAACCATCTACGTACAAAAATAGAACATGTTTACTCTCTCTATCGCCCAATATTTTGTGGCAATTTTCCTCATTCGAAAGGACAAATGCTTGCATTTTATGAAACATTTTTTGTTGAATATGTAGAATTTATGTCAATGTGATATGTTTACATAAAAAAATCAAGTATATAAAAATATAAGTACCGAATGCATTATTTAGACTTAAATAGTATTGATTTTTTTTTCAATGTAGCGCGTTATATAATAAAAAGGAATCAAATATATAACATTTATAAGTATTGAATGTATTATTTAGACTTAAATTTTATCTGAAGAAAATTTTACCCTTATTTTACTCTTAAGTTTTAATCATATTTTGTTTATTCACACCTTTAGAAATATAAATAAATAATTGATTATGTTTTGTTTTGATGATAGTATCTAAGATAGTCTGATTATTTATTTAAGTATTCACAAATTATAATGTTTTTTAAGTGAGGTGTAACTCATTAAAAATTGTGATTTAGATCTAGTTTTGGCAAAATATCTCGCGATCTTATCAACTCACAAATATTGATTCCAATCACAAACTTACTCTTATCCACTATGAATGACAAAAGATAAAAGAGTCTGAATTTTCTGGTGTGAACACTCGAGGAAACTCTCTCAATTTAGATACAAAAACTTTTATAGAGTCTATCATTTATAATAATTTAACTATGTGAAATCAACACAACAAGGTAAACCTTCGCAAATCTTACGTGTTTGAAGTGAAAAGAGTTTCCTCAGTGCTCACCGGAAAGAATACGGACTCAAATAACTAAGACATCTACATAGCATTGTTCCCTCATTAAGGTTATATGCACGCCAACTCGGTGATTTTTTTTAAATTAGCATCCTTATTTTTTTTACTTTTAAGAATAACACCCTATCTTTTAAATTTTCAAATGTAGCACCCTTTGGTAAAAGTCGGATTTTTAAAGTCTGACTTTGAGTCAAGTCGGACATTTTAAGATCGACTTTAATATTTTTTATTAAAAATAAAAATTATTTTTAATAAAAAATTAATTATAATATAAGGTAATAAATTTGGTGTAATAGATATCGACTTTAAAATAAAAATAAAGTCAAACTATTTTATTCTAACTTTTGTATTAAAGTTGAACTTAAAATGTTCCACATTTTATTTTAAAGTCGGACTTAAAAATTCTAATTTTAAGTCACGATGTTAAAGTCGGAGTTAAAAATTTTTACTTTTAAAAAGATGACATGTAAAAATTAGTGTCAGATATCAAAAATCTAACTTTTCTATTAAAGTCGAACTTTAAAATTTCAACTTTAACATTTTAGTGTAATGTCAGATTTTGTGGTCAAGACTTTAGACAAATGATGCTATTTTTACAAAATAAAAAATTAAGATATTAATTTTAAAAATAAAAAAAATAATGTCACTTAAAAAAACTCAAACTAAAAATGAGATTGATCTCAAAAAAAAATTTCATCCAATTAAATCATCACATCACTCTTTTACCGAGAGGTGAAAGACTATCTCTGGAGTAAGGGTGCAAACGAACCAATACACTCGACAAGTAACTTGAAGCTCGGCTCGATAAAAACTCAACTCAACTCGTTTATTATGTTAAATGAACAAACTTGAACACAAAATAAAGCTCGACTCATTAAACGAGCCGAGCTTGAACATACTCTTGCTCGGCTCGATAAACTCTCGAGTAGCTCGATTAAATATTATATTATATATTTATTTTTAAAAAATAAATTATGAGTATTAATAATTATATGTTATCACTTAAATATATTAAATAATTTAAAATTTGAGTTTAAACTTAGATTGACTTTCATAAATGAACTAAATATAGAGTTTCGCAGATGACTTTTCATTGATTTTGAGTTTTATAAACGAGTTTGTATGTAGCTTAAGTTTGAATGTGAATTGAATTTTAGTCTAACTACTACTCAAGTTCGAGCTCGACTCGACTCAATTAATAAATGAACCAAACTTGAACAAAAGTTTCACGTACTCGTTAAAACTCGAGTCCCGAACTTGAACTCGTGTAAAATAAATCAGCCGAACTTGAACATCACACTACTCGACTCCACTCGGCTCGTTTGCACCCCTTTGCACCCCTATTCTGGAGCGCTCCCAGGTGAACCGGACTCAACCCGGAAGCGATAAGCGTGCCAAGTCTTCTTTGAGTTTTCGCATCCTCCCCTCTCTCCGGCGTAGTCCATGCACACTGACGTCCAGACCTTGCTTCTTTCTCTGTCCAACACTGCTAAAATGGCTGGCAGCCACCGATCGACGACGTGACTGCCGCGGCGCCACTTCATGGCCTCCATGGACGGCGACTGGAAGCGGGAAGGCGTGTACAACGCTGAGACCACCAGACAATTCGCCTTCAGCCCCCGTAATCTCCGAGACTCGCCCCCCATCGAGCGGTCAGGAGTTACGCGGTCCACCGCCGGCGGGCTCCGATGCCGGTGGACGGGGACGTGGTACATCGCCGTCAAACGGCTGACAGTGAAGAGGAAGATAAGAGCTTATGCGTCCGACGCCGGTGAATCTCCGGGTTTCCCGCCGTTGTCTTGCTGTAGGCGGCGACTTCTCTGTGATACGTGGCAACAGGCAATTGGGTTCCTTCTCAGACTTTAACGGCTCGCCCAATCCCCATCCTGGAGCGTATCTTTGGATTGGTCGTCGTTTTCCTCTTTCGTCGCTTTCTGTGAGTTGCGTCGGCTCCGCCGAGAACAGTGAGTTGCTGGCGACGTCCTTGATCGCCGAACGGCAGACCGTCTCATGTGCGTCGGCTTGCGCTCGCCGCCCGCGTCCGCCGGCGGACGCGCTGGACCCACGGGCTTGGCACGACGTAGTTTACGGGTGGCCATGGACGTTCAGCGGTGTATCTTGATGCCATTCACCAGTACATTGGAGAGAAGATTCATATGATGTCAAGGTAGGAAAGTTCAGAATATATAAAAATAATATCAAATTTATAATATTTAATATAAGATTATTCTCACAATTTTAATTTATGATTTGACGGTCTTACACATCTCAAAACTATTATGTTGAGGTAGAAAGATCTAAAATATATAAACATAATATCACGTCCATAATATTCAATATGAGATTATACTCTATAATTTTAACATTTTCTCTCACGGTCAAAGTAGATAGTAAGGATAAGATATAAGATAATTAAGTATTAAATAAGATAAGTGCCTGATATTATCTTACATATTTCAAAATTATGGTATTGAGGTAGAAGGACCCAAAACATATAAACACAATATCAAATCTATAATATTTAATATAAAACTATCTCCACAATTCTAACATATATTTATTAAAATTTTATTAGAATTTTATAAGAGTGACGTGACTCTTATAAGACTTTCCCCTCTCTTTCAGCAAAGAGGCCTTCTCGGGAACTTGCAGGTGTTGCTGACAACACCAAATGGCGAGAAGAGCTGAAGGCCTCAGTCCGCGGGAGGAGCGACTCCCGTAGATGCAAAGGGCGCCATGCCACGCTCCCCCACATCAATGCGTCACCTGAGTTTTTTTAGTAATTTTTAGAGGTTAGTAATAAAAATAAAAGAATTGATAACAAATTGCACCCCACGGTAATATAGTACATATCTTACTATATGTAAGATATGTACTACGGGTCGACCCTGACTTTTCGATGTGGATGCCACTTTGCATGGGAAAACTAATATTTGTGAGTTTACCCATAATGGTCAAGTGGTTAGACTCAATCCTTCTCCTCCTTCAATTCCAAAGGGTCATAGTACAACCAAAGTATCACCTTGTCCTGTTAATGAACCTTCTTCTTCAAATAACTCAACTTTGAGTTCTCAACCAACCAAAACACAGAAATTCATCATTCCTATTGGCAACCAGAATTATGATTGTCCAAAACTTAAGGATTGTCCACCTAGATTCTTGCACATTTCAGGAAAACATGAATTTGAACAGGGTACCAATTCTGCAACAATCTTTGCTATAGTAGCAAGGGAAGTTGAACCTGAAAATAAAGAGAAGGAAGTTGATCCTGAGGTAGAGAAAATCTTGAAAGGATTTTCAGATGTCTTTCCTGAAGACTTACCACCCGGACTCCCACCAATGAGGGATGTACAACATGCCATAGACCTGGTTCCGGGTTCCACTTTGCCCAATCTTCCCCACTATAGGATGGATCCGAAATCCCATGAAGAACTCAGGAGATAGGTGGAAGAACTTCTTGATAGAGGATACATCAAGGAAAGTTTGAGCTCATGTGCTGTTCCAGCCCTTCTTGCTCCAAAAAAAGATGGGTCTTGGCGAATGTGTATAGATAGCATGGCAATTAATAAAATCACTGTCAAGTATAGGTTTCTTATTCCTAGACTTGATGACATGTTTGATATGTTGGCTGGAGCCACTGTTTTTTCCAAGATAGATCTGAAAAGTGGATACCATCAGGTTAGACTTAGACCAGGGGATGAATGGAAAACTGCATTCAAAACTAAGGATGGACTATACGAGTGGATGGTAATGCCTTTTGGTTTGTCCAATGCTCCTAGCACATTTATGAGACTTATGCACCAAGTCCTTAGACCCTTCATTGGACAATTTGTTGTTGTCTATTTTGATGACATACTCATCTACAGTAGGTCTAAGGATGAACATCTTGTTCATCTTAGCAGGGTTTGTTTAGCTTTGAGGTCGGAGCAATTGTTTGGCAATCTGAAAAAGTGTGCTTTTCTCACTTCTTCAGTTACTTTTCTGGGTTTTATTGTTTCATAAAAGGGAGTTTCAGCTGACCCTGAAAAGGTCAAAGCTGTCTTGGAATGGCCTATACCCAAGAGTATACATGAAGTAAGGAGTTTTCATGGGTTGGCAACTTTCTATAGGCGATTTATCAAAGGATTTAGTACAGTCACTGCACCCATAACAGATTGTTTAAAAATATGAGTCTTTGTATGGACTAAGGTTACAGACAAGGCTTTCATTAGCCTCAAGACTCTGATGACCCAAGCACCTGTTTTGAGGTTACCAGATTTTTCCTTAGTTTTTGAAGTGGCATGTGATGCTTCAGGGATTGGGATAGGTGGAGTTCTTTCTCAAGAAGGACATCCAATTGCCTTCTTTAGTGAAAAACTTTCAGATGCCAAGCTTAGGTATTCCACCTATGACAAGGAATTTTATGCCATTGTCCAAAGTCTTAAGTATTGGAGGCATTATCTCTTATCCAAAGAGTTCATTCTCTTTTCAGATCATGAGGCCCTCCGATTTTTGCAAGCCCAGAAAAAACTCAACCCAAGACATAGCCGTTGGGTAGAATATCTCCAAGCTTTTACTTTTGTTTTGAAACATAAAGCTGGTGTGGAGAATAGGGTAGCTGATGCCCTTAGCCGACGGGTTATGTTTCTTTCAGCCTTTAGTAATGAGGTGATTGGGTTTGAACAAATTCGTGAAGAATATTGGGACTGTCCAGATTTTTCAGAAGTATATTCTGCTGTACAGACAGGTCCTTCCAGAGACTTTCCCAATTTTCTGTTGCAGGACAGCTATCTGTTTTACCATAATAGACTGTGCATACCTAGAACTTCAGTCCGTGATTTTCTTATGTGGGAACTGCATGCAGGTGGGTTAGCTGGCCATTTTGGCAGAAATAAGACCATAGAATGGGTGGAGCATAGGTTTTATTGGCCTAGTTTAAAAAGGGATGTTGCCAAGATTGTGGCCCAATGCCATACTTGTGCTACATCCAAATTGAGGAAACAAAATACAGGTCTGTATACTCCTCTTCCAGTTCCAGATACACCTTGGCAAGACATAAGTATGGATTTTGTACTTGGTCTACCCCGTACTCTTCGGAAATATGATTCCATTTTTGTGGTTGTTGATAGATTTTCTAAGATGGCACACTTCATACCATGTGCCAAGACTTCTGATGCCTCTATCATAGCCCGATTTTTTTTGAAGGATATTGTGAGATTGCATGGTCTACCAAAGACCATTGTTTCAGATCGGGATGTCCGATTTATGAGCTATTTCTGGAAAACTCTTTGGCATCTATTGGGTACCAAACTGAAGTTCTCTACTGCTTATCACCCACAAACAGATGGTCAAACCGAAGTGGTGAATAGAAGTCTAGGAGACCTCCTTAGATGCCTAGTCAAAGGTCATGATAGGACTTGGGATGCCATTCTCCCATTAGCTGAGTTTTCCTATAATGATTCTATCAATAGAACAACATGGCATACACCATTTGAGATTGTTACAGGTTTCAGACCTAGAAGACCTTTAGATTTAATTCCATCATCTAGCATTCATAGAACATCTGCATCAGCTGAAGCATTTGTAGAACATATAAAAGGTCTGCATAAACATATCAAACAGCAAATTGAAAACCACAATGTTCAGTATAAGATTTATGCTGATCAACATAAAAGGAAAATAGAATTCCAAGTGGGAGATTTTGTTATCATCAGGGTACGCCCTGAACGGTTCTCATCGGGAACCGTTAAGAAATTGCATAACCGAGGAGCTGGACCATTTAAGGTGATCAAGAGAGTTGGTAACAATGCATATGTTCTAGATTTGCCACCTGATTATGGAATCAGCTCAACTTTTAACGTTTCCGATTTAATTGCATTCCAAGAACAAACAACACTGCCTAGTGAGTTTTCAGACCAACAACCAAATTTTTGAAGTGAAAACGCTGAGAGTCCACTTCAACAGCCTACATCACATGAGCATGAGCAGATTGAAAGTATAATAGATGAACATGTTAGTGTAACTCGGGATGGGACTAATCAGAGGTATCTGGTGCGCTGGCGGGGCAGACCAGAAACTGAGGATTCCTGGCTTTCCAAGGATGACTTGCTGAGGATTGACCCGGATGGTTTAGAGAAATATTATGCTGAAAACAACCATGATTCGACGGTGTCAAATTCTTTCCAGCCGGGGAGAATTGATGAGGACATCCGAGGCAAAGATTATTTTGGCAAGGTCTACCGGCGTAGACCATTGGGATCAATTTGGTTGGGAGATTATATTTTTTGAGTTCAATTGCTGTTCAGAATATTTTTCTTGAGCATCTATAAATTTTCTGGAATTTTGGAAGGCTTCAAACATTTTTTTAGCATTTCCTGATTTTCTAGTATTTTTTTTGAGTCATGTCCTGTAAATTTGGCATTTTTTTGTTGTCGCCAAGCCTTGCTTTCCATTTTCAGTGGTTTTACGGCATTTACGGTATTTTCTCCTATAAATAGGAGCCCTCATGTATACATTGGGACGATGGTTGAATGAAATTGAATTTTGCTGGTTGCTTTCCCATTTTGCCCCTGTCGACCCTTCAGTGCGTCTTCTGGAGTCTTCCCGAGTTCCCGTTTTACCCCCGGTCCCGCGCGACTTAATGCGTTGGCTTCTTCTCTCTTCGTCATTCGATCTCGACAGCTCCGCGAGCTCATCTCTCCTCCTGGCGATGGCGAAACCCTAACCCCTCCTCCACAGTCCCGATCTCCTCTCTCCCGTGAGTTTTAGAGCTGGTTCATGATGAGAAAAGTGTTCCTCCTCCTCTGATCTACCTTTCTTCCTTCTGTCCGGTCTCCATCGGATGAGTGTTAGCTGTTTTTCTCGACTCGACCTCCATGGTTTCGACTATTTCTTCTACGGATCTACTTCTTGATCTGATCTGCTACACCGGGAGACAAGTTTCCATCTCAGAAGACCTATTTCCGTGAGCGGACGCATTGGACTTCAGTTTCGGTGCTGAGATCTGTTCGTTGCTTCTCCGTTTGGTAACGAAAGCTCCAGATCTGTGGTTTTTCAAGAGGTTGTGTTCATTTAAATTCTTCTTTTCCTCCTGAATAGCTCATCCTGAGCTGAAGAACGGTAAACTCTAAAATACACTGGTCTGCGCCAAAGTACAGCCCTCTGAAATGGATATGCCTGTCGGATGGATACCTTCTGAGCTGGTTTTCAGTAGAGTTCCATGTATTCCAGTCCGATTCTTATGAGATTCCTGATTTCTGTGATGGTTTACTACTTCGGTAGTCTTTTCTGAGATTGATCTCCCGCTGGATTTGATTCTGAGGCTATTACAGCCCAAGGAAATAGTGAGACTGGTACTCTCCAGTCAGTGAACTGAATTGCTTATACTGGTCCAGTCCAGTCCGGTTCTGCTGCTTATTGTCCCGATTTGCTGGATGTTAATACAGTTGCCGATTGTTGCTACAAGCATCCTGGTTTTCAAACTTATGATGATCTTGAGATTATCTGGTTGAATTGACATCCAGATCTGCCTGTTTATTCAAGATCTGAGTTCGGTTGAGGGATATTCTGATGGTTGTTGACGGTTATTTGAAGAATATGATGACGAGCCTGAATAGATCTTCCTGGCGACTTGATTTATCAAGATGCCGTTGATCTAAACATGTCAGCAGTCCACTACTGACATAGTTATTCCTTAATTGACAAATTCAGGCTCGACTGATTCATAGGCTATGATGTTGGCTGAGCCTTCCATATTTGATCACATTTGAACTCAATTGGTCTGCTATGAATTGTCTGTTTCAGATTGCAAATAGTCCAAGTCTTTTGGATAATTGGAAATCTCACTTCTGAAGGAGCAAGAAAATCTGAAATATAAATTGAATATAAAGTGCTCAGGTACTTCTGTATTTTTCTATTCTTTGAGGTGACTTCCTGTTTGCTTATTATGCTCATCAAGATGCCATGCTCCTTGAGTAGTAGGTTCTAGCTACTTCTAAGTGTTGTTGGAAATTAATTTCATATTGAGTTGCCTTATTCTTGTTAGCTTTTAACTCTGAAATTTGTTAATTGTTTGCTATTCCCATTTGTGTGGTTAATTGAAACTGAACATTGTTCCTGTTATCACATTTTCTTGTTCTGTTATTTGGAAAAGCAATTCGGACTGATTTCTAGTGATAATAATTTACATACCACATTGTTTGTTCGAATTCCTTATTGATTGATTTATATAATTCTGAAACTGAACGTGGTTTTCCAATTACATATAGTAAATTCCCTAGTCTAGATCATTTGTTCCCCATCAACTTTAGTAACCAAAAAAACAAACAACTAAAAGAGCCCACGTATCCCTTTTTCATATAGCATGGCATCTTTCATGACTACAAGAGTTGTCTTCTCTTGTGAACTGAGGTAATTTGCTCTCGTTGAAGGGACGATGCTCCCTACTTGTTAAAACAAAAAAGGTTAGATTCAAAGGTAACATTCCTCACTTTTAATATTGATTCAGACAAGAATTAAATGATTTCTTTTCGACACGGATTAAATTAAAATTAGAATATTTGTTATTTCATTCTAATTTTATAATTTTATAATTTTTAATATATATCAATTATTCTATTTTATTTTATTGTTTGATATAATATATAAAATATATTTTGTTAGTATTTATATATCGTATATTTTTAAATAATTTATATATTTTAATTTATAATAGCATTAAATTCTACACATTGATTTTTTTATCAAACTCAAATTTATACATGTGAACTGTTTTTTTATTTAAACATGTTCCGAATCAATTATTTTGTAGTGGTCTCAGCCACGTTCGAAGGCCAGGATCAAACCCCGGTGAGAGGGGGGACCCCCCACGAGAGGGGGGAGCCCCCACGAAGGGAGAGCGAATCTACCTCCTCTGGCCAGAGAAACGAGCTCCCTCATCGGTCAACTGGCGAGAGCTACACCCCCTATCACTTAAAATGGTCATGGGAGAGTGTTTTGGAATTTTTTTTTCTTTTTACTAACTTTATAAATATGTTACTAACTTCCTGCATAATCCAGTCGCTCACGTGAGTGTTTTGCTTTGTTTATTTCGTTTGTTTTCGGATTTTTAAGTTACTAACCCCCTCCTTATCTTCCCATGCTGCAGCGGTTAGTAATCCAGTCATGTGATCACTAATGGGGTGTTTGGTTGCATGACAATGAAAATTTTTGTTTTAATTTTTAAAAATTGTAAGAAAACTTGTTAAAAGAGGTGTTTGGTAACCATGACAATTTTATGTTTTAAAAGTGATTTTCTTCAAAAACAAAAAAAGAGGGTCTCATCTCTTTCTTTTTTTCTTGTGGTCCCCCACTTTGTTTGATCATGTGTGGTAGTTACTCTTTTTTGTAATCACATCCTTCCAAACATGATAATTTTATGTCATGAATTAGTTAATTGTTTATTTAATACAATTTTTTATCATGAAAGTGTACAAAAAATTATCATGCAACCAAACACCCTATAAGTTCCCTTTTCCTGACAGACGAGGTGATCCGCTCTCCGAGCAAAGAGATGGAAAACCCTGAAATATGCAGTGTTTATGTCACCCTGCCGGGCTATCTTATTCACGTGTAGCTCCGTATGGCAGAAGCTTCATTGGTGTCCGCATGCAGGCTCCCTGGTTCTTGCTACAGTTCGCCTGAAAGGAGTACACTTGGCTGCTGATCCTCTGCCACAATCAGAGCCATACAGTTGTTAAGATTACGATCCACCATGATTGTGAACGTTTATGTCAACATACAAGGGTTGTTTATAAATTTTGCTTCATGTCGACGCTATGTTATGATAACTTGGCTCGTGCCGTCTTTAATGGGGTGTTTGGTTGCATTTTAATTTTTAAAAAGGTTTCATGATAAAAAATTAAAATATAATACCAAACAAGATAATTTTTAAAAGTGAAAATGTGACAATGAACGTGTTTGGCAAAAACATTTTAATTTTTAAAAATGATAATGAGGTGTTTGGTAGCATTTTAAATTCAATTTTCATCAACTTCATAAACATCGAAAAACAAGCATTTCATGCCATACAAATTTAGAAATTCACAAGATCAAAGAAATGACAAAATATTCATGTCATACAAGAATTTAATCATGTAAAAATATATAATTACAATTTACGATGTTTCACATAACCTTCCCATATTTATTTTGCTATATTATCTCGAAGAAGCTTTCCAATACGTCTTTGTTCATTTGTGCGTGAATTGCTTCTAACATTATCTTCATTTCTGATTCTTTCTTGTCTTCTTTGTTCTATATCTCCATCAATTGCAATCCCTTGCTCATCAATTGCAATCTGAGACATCTATGTACAATTCTATGTATTAAAAATAAAATATAAAAATTATAATAAAAAAACAAGGTTAATGAAGTTTTGCATGCATATCCAAACTATACATCTATATCGTACATTCCAGGCAAATAAACACTACAAAAGAAGTGAAAATTGAGAAACCAATCATCCATAGTTAACTGCTGTCTTTTTTTCTCTTTGATCAGTTTTTCTGCAATCTATCAGATTCGTGCTGTTTGACCATGTACATAATGGTCACACATGCCAATTTCTTCTGTTTGCAGCTTCCTTGATATCGGATGTAGGAATGACCAGTCTGGCAGATGGAAGTTCATTATATAGACACTGGATTTCCATACACTGTCACCGAGAGTTTCATGGATTTATTTGAGGCCCTTGCATATGGCCAGGTAGATTCTGCCATACCAGGAGTTTTGCATGATCTAGTATCTTTTGGATACATATTTGACACCATGGAGCAAGGAAGAGACCCGGTCAGAGCCAACCAGTTAGCCATTGGACTAATCCGGTTCAAGCCGGATCAGCAGATCCCAGGTGCACCATAAAACTACCCTCTATGGATCTTGATGAACAAATTTTATGAGGAGTGTTGCACTCAAGTGTGTAAATTCAAAGCTGGAAGAGTCCAGAAAGCAATGGAACCAAAGATGCATCCAAAAATTGTAAAATGCAAAAGGCTGACTGGATTGATCGACCAACCAGAGTTTATCAGCCGGCTGAAAATTTCAGGACAGGTTCTATATCTGATTTTAGAACACTTGACCTACAAGAGTACATTAGTCAACCTAAAATTCCATGACAGGTTTTAACAAGCTATTTAGACCGGTCGACCAACTGGACCGGAGAAGTCGACCAAAATCCATTGAACAATTTTTCATTTTTGTTCAGGAAATTTTTTTGGGAGAAATCTTTAACTGGTAGATACAACCTAACACCATCAAGTCATCAATTCATAAGCTGAGGTGCTGGTTGGCGAGACCATTGGGAAGACCTTAGTTGCTCGATTGGGAAGAAATCACCGCCCTATAAAGATCTTGCAAAGGTGAAAATATCAACCCATCTTTTTTCCAGGTGACATAACACTCCCATATCAATTGCTTTTGGAATTTATGCTCCCGCATGAGTGTGGCACTGCTCTTAGGAAGAGACCAATTGGTCAAGTATGACATCTTCTACTTCTGCGATCACAGTTGGTCATAGTTGTTCTGAGCCTTCAAAGTGAACCTTTTTGCTCCTTCAATATCCTTGGATTTAAATTTCATCTCAGCAATTTCTTTTGCCCTACAGGCCTCACCATGGTTGCATTCCATTTTCTACCTTCTTTTTGCCTAAACCCATCCAACTTGCTGTCTCGTAGAAACCCACATGCATGTACCTACTTGTTCGGCACTATTCTAAAATCTGGTATGACTAAAAAATGAGCTAACCGGATGGTGAAGCCTTGAAGAGAAAAGAAAAAAGATTGTTTCGATGAACAGATAAAATACACCACAATTGTACAAAATTTCAACGAAGAACAATATTGACTAAACAACAAAACAATAGCATCCCACACAGAAGGACACTCAGAAATAGTGTGAACTTTCGCCAGACAAACAAATAGCATAAGCAACAATTAACAGCAGAATACCCAAAAATGACATGGAACTTGGCCTTCCCCTTCTTCCTTTTCTATCTTCCCTAGAGCAAAGAAAATATTGATTGGTCACCGTCCAAATCATACGCTGGCAGATACTTTGTCCTCTTCTTCTGCGATGGACCTTGCAAAGCTAGGAAACGCCTACACCCGCAAGCTGAGGCGGAGTACCTCTGTCCGGGATTGGCCTGAGGAATGGGAATCGTTTCATGAGATGTTGAGATCGATGGAGAAGTGGGGAAGGATCGCAGATCAAACGGATAAATTTAGGTGAAAATATGTTATTGATGCAAAGAGAAGGGGTGATAGAGAAGATGATGCCGTACCAGAGATGTCAAGGGAGTGATGCCGCCCCGCGTCTGCTTGAGGGATCCCTCATTGATGGTCCTCCTATCCGACGGCGATTCCTCGCTACTTGAATAGCTCGCCACCAGCGGAGGCATTGCCCCTGCCCGCCTCCATCGACCATGGCACCACCTGGTTATTGGCGTTGAGATGTGCCGCTCCTAACTCTCGAAGAAGGGGCGAAGAATGGAAGGTCGTTGCCGGGGAAGCAGTCGCGATGAGAGCTCGAAAGGGGCGAGAAGGAGGCCGCCGCCGGGACCTGTATCGGAAAGAGCTCGCAGAGGGGAATCGAGGCTCGCGCGTTGTCAAGCCGTCGAGCGTGGATCGCGCTTTCAAAAAAAAAAGAGGTCTTGACCTCTTTTTTTTCCGGAGACCAACGAGAACGTGAAAATTTTTTTAAAACAAAAAATGAAAACAGTTGCCAAACATCTTTTAAACGTCACTTTCGTTACAATTTTTAAAAATAAAAATAAAAATCCCACTTATCACGCAACCAAACACCCTGTAAGGATTATTAGGGCTTGTCTTGCTTCGTGCCGCAGCTCTTCATCGACTTAGCTGACATAATTAGCGAAGGCTGAAAACGTTAATGATCGAGTTTTATATATGCTGAAACCTTTGGTTGGTTCGTATTTTATCAATTCGATCTTTAATTTTCTCCCAAGTTTTTCCGGACAGTTAAATTTTTGATCTTGATTGGCTTGTTGTTACAAACAGTATATATATATATATAGTCTTCAACTAGCCAGGCTTTGTCCCTTACTCATGTTTCATTAAGTTTTGTGCAACTCAGTAAGAGCTCAAATTACGTTTAACCACTTCTTTCTGTTTTCTTCATTCCTTTCTCTTATGGATTAGATCTCTTCAGTTATACCAGCTTGTAATTAAGCTCATATATTTGCATTCCCATAATAAGACGCCATTACAGATTTTCTCTATGATCGGTAGGTATATGGCATGTGTAGACAAAGGGCAGGAGAGAATGAATAATTTATCACAGGAAGTTTTGGGTCAATTTGATCTCTGTTCAACAGAAATATAAGAAGAATTAATATGCAACAGTTAACCCTCCTTCTACGACCACACACCCAATCTTGTTTTTGATTTTTAGGCCTTTGGCTTCTTGGATTGATACCACAAAGGCTCAAAGATCATAGGTCTGGATTGGACAGCTTAGCAGACTTCTGAGATCAAATTGGTAGGTTCATGATGATTGAATTTTGGGGTTGGGGACTGCACTACTGATCATGATTCTACATGTGACAAACTATGATTGTTAGAAAACTGGGGACCCTCTGTTGGATGTCATACAAGTGAAAGCTTCTTGATTATTAAATATGTTTAACTTATAACCAGCCTGTCATGACCCGGATTTTTAACATGAACAACGGAAGATAATTCGGCGACGTAACGGGGAAGGATATCAGTTCGGAACCAAATAAGACTAAAAATCATAATCCAAATTCATAATTCCAAACTTTACAACTTAATAACATAATAGTCAAACATCTGTCTAACAAATTAAACGCCAACATTGAAAGGTTAATCCGCTACCTCCTCGGATTCCAAAATGTAAGGAATCGTCCATTAAAATTTGGTGCAGCAGAAGAGACGATTCCTATGGGTTCCTTTAGAATCCGTCTCAATCAGAACCGAACGACGAAAACCGAAAACCGATCAAATCGGGTTCGAATATACCTGATAGGGATTCATATAATCCCATGGAGAGGAAGGAGAGTAGTTTCTCAAGCTATTTAAACCGTTCAAGTGTCCGGTCTCCAGCAGTATCCACACGAACTTCATCCACAGCAGGTTCTCCCTTCGCGCCGGCCTCGAGAACTCTTCCCGAACGGAGCTCCATCGACCATGGACACCTTCTAGAGAGAGGAGGAGGTAGGGAGGAGACTTGGGATGTGGTTTTCACCCTTGGCTTGATGGGGTTTGGCTGAAACCATTAGTATTTATAGAGAATTATGGAATTTTTCATAAAAACCCAAAATCTCTATAAATTACGTCCTTGCCCATGTACTTGTGGATAGGTCCTTTTGTGTATGACCCACTAGGCCCAATAGCCTATTTGGTTGAGGCCTAAATAAAATAGAATAATTCTATTTAATTTAATTTAATCTGTTATCCGATAACAGATTAATCGGCCTACCGATCATGAAGGGTACAAGCCACATCCCATGATCCCAAATGGCTATGGGGATAATTTCATCTCCATTGAGCCTTTCCATCATCAGTTACCACATGGATATAAACCCTCATCCATCCAATGTCCCGGTCGGAAAGGAGTACGGCATCGACTATCAACTCCTTAGTGTACCGACTCTATAGGATCCTGTACTCGGAATTGGATCAATTGGAAAACTCCTTTTCCAATTATCCTATCTACCGTGGCCAGGGATTTAGAGTACTATCCCATAGGACATTCACTCTCACTTACCGAGAGTGGACGATCCCTTGTTGTCCGCTCAATTGCCTCCATCGGATTTTCCTTGTACCCGATCCATCGCTATATAGGACCATCTAAATTGTGATCCATAAGTCAATGGTCAAAGCACAAGTTCCACCCAACAAGGCATCTTTGGCGACTCGGAGTCAAAGGTCCAACCATGCAACCGTGATGATAGAAAACCCCGATAGACGAGTTTGGTAAGATACCATTCGGGGTTTCTAATTCGGTCGATTCGGTGAACTCATTTAACTAATCAGCACCTGTATGTGTATCTCAGTGTCTCCACACTAATGACCAATGAGATCGGTCGTCCTCATCACATGAGAAAACATCACATACACTAGTCTATCCGGATCCTTGATGTCCCGTCTCAAGTATCCTATGACTAGGAACATTTAGATCAAATACCTCTAGATGATCAATCTCATTATCATGATCTCATCATGATTTAATCATCATTGTATTTGATCAAGGACTTCATTATGATATTCGCTTCTAATAAGAGCTTATAATGAAGATTTGCCTAATTAATTGAATGAGATATTTCTAGAAATGTCGAATCATATCATATATGATTGGCTTGTAGGGCATACATTTCTATCAATCTCCCACTTGCACTAAAGCCAATCACCCATCTGGCTGATCTATATCAGCCCGAGGTGAAGCTCAAACACTCTTTGAGTAACTGCTTCAGTTAGTGGATCTGCAATGTTATTAACGGTAGATACTTTATCTTTAATTATATCTCTATAAGTTGCAATCTCTCTGATTGTATTGTATCGCCACAGAAGTTCTAAACTTCTGATGAGACATCGGCTCTACTCCATTGTTTTCTCAAAACAATGATACACTTTCAGAGAAAATTGAGACAATCGCATACCTTAGATGAGAATCTTCATCTAGACTACTTCTCAAGTAGTGTGCAACCACCATGTAAACTTGTTTACATATGTTGTAGAATTTATAGTGTTCTATCACATAGAACTCTTTCAACTCACTGCACCACCATTATTCTGACTTAATATCAAACTTATTTGATTATAAGCTTGTGTTTGTAAAACTACAAGACTTCAAGTCTTATCCTCCAGTGTATAGAGATACATTCTCAGTGCTTCTCAAGTACCAAATGATATATCTCTAAACTATCCAATGACTCTCACTTGGATCTTCTTGATGAATGCTCATAACACTTAGAGCATTAATCACATCATGTACGTAGCATCATATAAATAATAGACCTTATGACAAAGGCATAAGGGCTCTATTTATGTGATCTCTTTATCTTTCAAGGAGTCTATAAAGACAACACTTTACAGAGATTAACTCCACACTTCATAGGTAAGAAACCTATCTTGGAGTTTATCATGTCAAACCCTTTGACTATGGTGACTACGTACATTAATTGAGCATTGATTTTAGATCTATCTACATAGATCTCAAAACCCAAATTGTGTTTGGAGGATCAATATGATAGCTAGGTTCACTTATGATAACACACCTACTTCATTCTCAATGAGTAGTATGTCATCAACATAAAATGTCAAGAAAGTAAGAGCACTCCCACTTATCTTGTTGAATACACAAGGCTCCTCTTCGTTCTTAACGAAGTCATAAGATTTAATCTCATTAAACCTTATATATGATCTATGGGAAATTTTACTTTAGTCCATAAATGAACTTAATACACACTCTTCTTGGATGTTATTGGGATTTGATTCCCCATAGTTGTATCATATACACCTGTTCCTCAAAATACTTTAGAGGAACACTATCTTAACATCCAATTAGCTTATCTCATAATAATAGAGTGTTACAATCAAAATCCGAGTGGATTAATCCATGGAATAGGTAAAAGATCTCATCATAGTCAACCATTTGACTTCAATGATATCCTTTTCAACTATTCTCACCTTTGAAGGTATCTACCTTCTAAGCCACTCCAATCTATTCTTTAGTGATCCATTTATTCCTTATGGATACTATATCCTTAGGTGGATCTATCAAGTTCTAAAGTTGATTAGAATAGATAAATTTTATATCGGATTTTATTGTCTCTTCCCATTAATGAATCAATATCTCATATTGGTTCTATATAGATCCTAGGATCAATATCCTTATTATCTTATGCCTCATTTCATCTATCAGAGATATGTCTCACATATCTCTTAAGTAGAATGGACACAAGTAAAGACCTATGATTTGTCCTTGTGTAATTATTAACTAGCACCTTAATAGAAGTGTTATTTGGTTGTGGGACTGGAACAACTTCCATATATACCTTGCTCCCACTATCTTTCTTAAGAATGAACTTTTCCTTTAGAAATATAGTGAGCTGAGCAACACATACCCTTATACATAAGGGTCGTATATTTAATATCCAAAAGTTTCCTTAGGATATTCCAAAAGCCAACACTTCATAGTCTTATATTCCAACTTGTTAGAGTTATACTTCTTCACCAGGTCGGACATTCCGAAACCTTAACTTGCTTAAGGTCAAGTTTTAACCCTTTTTCCATATCCTATATGGAATAATCAGAACAGACTTAGAAGGTACCTATTAAGAACAAGTGGTTATAACGAGTACTTAACCAAAATTAGACAAAGAAGAAATTTGCAAAACTCGTCATTGTTCATATTATGTCTTACATAATATGACTTCTTATTTTAGCTACTCAATTAAGCTAAAATGTGTAAAGAGGTGTCCATTAGATTCTAATATCCTTCAATTATATGTGAATTATGTACTTAAGTATTCCTCTCTTTGATCTCATCAAAGAGTTCTAATACTAGTTCCATTAGTATCTCTACTTCATTCTTAATCTCAAATAATTTCTCAAAGGTCTTAGTTTTGTACTTCATAAAGTACATGTTTCCAAACCCAGAGACATCATCTTTGAAATAATGAAGTAGAAATATTCTTCTTTAGCCTTACTAGATATGGGCTAACATACATCTAAATGTACAAGTTCTAATAACTCATTAACCCATTCTCCATATCTATATAAAGCTAAAGTGTAGATTGATCTAAATCAACTCATTTCCTCTTAAAAGGAATATTCACACATAACATGAGAGCTAACATATCAAATATGATTAACAATTCATTAAGCTCCCACTGGCAAACACTTTGCCATTCAATCTATTAGAACATCTATCAATTCCATAACTTAGAATGAATCAACATTTATTCAAGTAGGAAATCATATAATGTTCTTGTAGAAGGATATAATAGCAATATTAATTATTAAGACATCTCGATAAGGCTATTAAAGAATTGCACCTCCCACTAATAATGATGCAACTTTTGCACCATTTCATATGTAGGTCAATATCTTCTTTATTAAGCCTTCATTTACTTGTTATCATCTACAACTCCTTGTAGATATAAGATGCATATCTGGTATCTCATACCATTAGATGCATCCATAGTATCTAATATTATGATATACACATATAGTATCTAATACTATTAAGTGTATATTTAAAACAAGTAAGTGCCAATGACTTGGATACATGAAGCTTCTCAAGCTCTACCTTTGCATTATATACAAAACACTTTGTACTTCCTCTTCCGCTTTTCATCATCATGATAGTGTAAGAATCCTGTCTTATTCTGGCTTTATTATCTTGACCACCTTCTTTTACTATTAACTCTCTCCTATTTCTATCTAATGATTTTACTTCTTACTATTGGTCTCACCAACAAGAAGTAATTAAGATGTATTGTTGATCTAAGTTGCCCTTTAGTTAGCTCATCACTATGAGCCATGATAGATCTCATATCCATCTATCCATGTTGTCTCTATAATTATGTCTTATAGAGACTAACATCTAGTTTAAGGCAAACAATGCATCTTGTCTATGAGATAAGATCTTATCTTTCTTTCATATCACTAGATAATTTAGGAGACACCTACTTCTCAAGTAGAATAGTTAATTGGTCAACTATGAGAACAATTCTCTTAGTTCTAAACCAGTCTAAGAAGTGTGAGCCATTAAGCTATATGGCATCTAATATGTCATACTAATGGTGGTTTATAATCGTATTCTACAACTGAGATATAATTTTATCAAAATAACATTGCAAACATTCATTAAAATTAAGATATGGTCTTTTATCCTAATTTATGCTCCCACTACTTTTCGACGAATTTGCATAACCCTCATTATGCAAAGACGGGATATCACGATGAAATCCTAGCGGGGACTAAGACCCTATTAACTTTATGGTGACAACCTTGTGGAAAACACAACAAGTCATCCCATACTTAATAGGTAGGTAACTTTTACCAATTGCAACCCTTGCAATTCTTAGTCATTTAGCCTCTAGAGTTATAACCTTGTGGGAAACACAACAAGCTATATACTCTAGTTAGGTCAACTCCGCTTGTTACATTATGAGAATGAATTCTTAACATAGCCCTTGTGGGAAACACAACAAGGCCATGCAATGGTCCACCCCAAAGTTCGGCAAATGCCTTGGCCATGATCACCAATCCCTTGCTGAATGAGTCTTGTGGGAAACACAACAAACCCATCCAATCTAAGATTGGCACATCAAGACCATAACAACGGAAGGCTACGTGAGTCATTCTTAATGTCACACGTTTATCAACCTAATTATGACAAGGAGGGATTTTATTTTAGTCTCATCAAGAATATGTGCTAAGTATATATAATACCTTTGCAATATCATATTTCTAAGGTATAAAAGATAGCACACAACCACATATCAAATATGCATAAAATCAGGTGATCTTGGACTTAACCCTAAGCATGCACCTAAGGCACCCCTATAGGTGCAAGTCCTTGCTTCAAATGCTTTAGTTGGTATGCTCCCACTTCAGAAGGGTGCTTCTCCAAGTGGTCCCGCTTTCCAACCTTCCACGAACCGGCTTCTAACTCTTACAAGCGGCTTAAGGGTATGCAGACCCCACAAATGTACATAACTCAATAAGAAACCTTGGTTTTAACCAAGGGGAGTACATTAATGGAGGGAGGTAGAATGTACAATCAGATTGTATAGAGAGAGAGAGGAGGCACACGCAGACCCCATTTAATAACATAACCAACACAATTAAAAACAATCACAAGCCAAGCACAATTAAGTCCATGATCACCTCCATACACACACTAACATTCATCACATGAACATAGAGCGCATACGTGATAATTATATGAGATATATCATATATATCAGCATAAAATTATATATAATTTATTTTGAAATTCTCAATTTCATGCATGTCGAATTTTCATGAAATAAATAACATGAAAATAACATGACAATAACATATAAACAATTTATATGAAATGAACATACAAAACTAAACTATTTAGAACATTCATGCATTCCCAATACTGTGCAAGGTCAAAAATTAATGTCCCAATTTATATTCTGTAAAATCGCATTTTACAGAATTAATTAAGACACTAATAATTTAAGTTAAACCTTTAAAACAATTTTAAAGTTTAACCATGAGTGAATCTATGTAAATAGGGCTAAACATCATCTAACATGTCATTAAACACTTTAAAACATGTTAAATAATATTATAGAATTTTTCAGAATTTTTATGGATTTTTCTGGCATTTTCTCGGATTTTTCTATGATTTTAAACAATTTAAAATCATTTAATAAATAATGTGGCGCATGCGGGTTTAGGGTTTAGGGTTTAGCCGGGCGACGCTGGGTGGGGGGGTGGGCCAACGCCGTCGGCGGCGCTGCGGGCGGCGGGGCTGGCGCGCGCGGGGCGGCGCCGGTTGTGCGAGTCAACGGGGGCGCGGGCCGCGCAGGCGGCGCCGGCGGCCGCCGTCGTGCGCGGGCGGCCGGGCGTGGCCGGGACAGCGGGGCTGGCGCCGGCGAGGTCGACTGGGGGGGAAGCAGATACGTTGCGCGGTGACGGAGAAGAAGAAGAAGAAGAATAGGGCGTCGCGAGAGGAGAAAACGGCAGGCGGAGGAGGGTTTGATGGGAGGGAAGGTAACCGAAGGAGGAAATTGTGGGAGGGATAGGGAATAATAGCAATAATAAAAATAATAACTAATTCAAATTTTTTTTAACCTAAAAACAGTAACGTTACAATCTACCCTTCTAATAGAAATTTTCGTCCTCGAAAATTCAACCAAGCTCACCGAACAATTGCATCCTTCAATCTATCTAACTATCTAACAAACTAACACACTAACTAACAATTCCTTCATTAATCTACCCACTTATTATCTATCCATCTATACCATTCTAATCTATCTAATATCAATCTTCAATACTTTCTAAGATTCTCAATCTAATAAGTAATCTAATTATCTATATATCATATATATCATCCAATCACATAACCTTAAGACCTTAATTATGATGATCCTTAATCTAAATTATAAATATACCAGATCTAAAAATTTTATAGACCATTATGATATGGATCAAATATCCTTCACAAAAATATTCAATAAACCAATAATCCCTACATGGTACAAATTTAATAATCATGTCTAAAATTGGTAAACTTAATCCTCATCTATCTAAAATTTCAAATATACTAATCTGAAAATTTAACATCATAACATATCAAATGCCATCAATGACTCAACATAATCATCCAATTGATGATCTAATCATAATCTAAATATCAAATTTAATTGATCAATATCTTATCTAAAGATCATCACTCCGAATGACTTGATCCACAAAAATCTAAATGTATATCATCATAGGATTATAGGTATTGATCTTATCCACAAATAAAAGATAGAAATTTTTTTAACAATTCCTCTATCTAAAGACCATGTCTAATAAATTTCGGTATATCAATTCTTCTACTCTACTAATAAAAATTCATAATTCAATCCATCATATATGCAAAGTCTACTCCTAGATAGATTTATAAATCACAATTCGAAGAGAGATTGAGCCATCAAACAGATAGGACAAATTCAGATCCTAAAGAAAGAATAATACTAGAGTTCTAGATCGATAGATAATGGAGGATAATCTGGATGATATGATCATGATCTAAATCAGATTGCTAAAAATATAAACTAATAATAGGCCTGTCTAGATAAGTGTCTAACCTCTAAGATTAATATCTAATCTTCTAAACATCTCATCTTCAATATTAAAAGATTACAACCTTAGGATAATATCTATATCTTCCAAAATCTATTCCAAAATTCAAATTGGTAATTCATTCTCTGAATCTGATATCTTCTCACATTTCTCATACAAAGGTACAACAGTTTTATTCAATTCAAAATAGTTTAATATTAATGCCAGGTTTCCATCAATCTCATAGCAAAGCTTCACCAAAATAATGATGCCTTATGATGAAATATATCTCAACATTATTGTAATCCACTTATCTAATCATTGTAATTATTCTTAACCTTTATATCATTCATATACATATGATCTCAAATATATGCACCACATACCATCTATATGATATAAGTTCACAAGATTATCAAATCTCTAACTTCCAACAAAATATTTCTAATGAGTCAACTACTCCTAACATTATTAATATCACTTAAACAATAATCATCCTCTTATTATCATTTTCATTCAAACTATAATTAATCAGATCAATCACATTATCTCTTTGTCTAAAGTGCTTGCTATCAAATTATCATCCAAGAAATTTTATCCCTAAATTCCATCATATGAATAATATCTAATTGTAATCACATATAAATAGCAAATGATTCTCATTCTCAATGAGTTCTTAAGTCTCTTATTCTCTCTCATACTTTCCAAATATATTTGAATCTCTACCACTCTTGCAAGATACGTTCTTATTTCTTCCTTAAAATAAATTTCTAATTTCATATTATAATCATTTCTGTAACGTTTAGATATTTTTATTATTATTAAATAATACTTACTGTATTTGATGTTAAATTAATTATGTTTAATGTAGATTTATCTCTCTCTCCCTCCCCTTCTATTCCTACTTCTCCTCCTTTCTGTTTTCTCTCCTCCTCTAACCCTGGCGCCATTGGCCGTCCCTCGCAGTCTCACCCTCGACCACCTCTCTCTCCTCGCCATCTTCCCCATCGATCGGCCCCTAGCTAACCCGGCACCACCCCCGCGCAGCCGCCGCCCTCCGTGCCGTCGGTGTTGACCTGTGACGGCGCCGCCTCCCACGGCACCCCCCTCATTGGTCGCCGCCGCCCCGCGTGTCCGCCCGCCACGCCATCCCCTCCGTCGCCCGCGGCAACGGCCGCCGCCAGCCAGCCGTCCGCCGTCCCCGTCTGCGCCCGCGGCCGCCGCCGCGTTGACCTGTTGCGGCAGCCGTCATCACCCGCCTGCCGTGCCGCCAGTCCGCCTCCCGGCTGCTGCCCACCAGCGCCGCGGCCGCAGCCACACCCCCCTACGCACAGCAGCCGCCGTCGTGCGCCATCCCGCCATGCACTGTCCCGCGGCCGCGGCCCGCCGCGTGTCCATCCCAGCCGTGTGCCGCCGAGCGCTGCCCACGTCGCCCCGTTGACACCCAGCCGCCTTCCCCCCCACCGTTGATGCCCACCGCTGCCTGTGCCGCCCGCGCCGCGCGTGCGCTGCCTGCTTTGCTCCCCCCCGCCCCGCCAGTGAATCCCCCTCCGCGGTATTTCCCCCCTCTCTCTCTCCTATCTTGTTCTCCTCTCTCCTATTATCTAGGATATTATTCTCCTTAATTTTATTATCTATTCCCCCTTGATCCGATGGTACATTTTCAGATCATTTTTTTCAGCAACTTAGGTACCATGAGATAGCCTTTTCGATTGATTCAAGTTGTGCATCACGTCGTCAATGTCCGGTATTATTTTCGGCTGCCAATCCCCAACTCTTCGGCATCGATTCCGGTAGGCACCCTTGACGTGTCTATTATCATTAAAAATTCATATTTAATCTTCCATGATTATTAGAGTTGATCTTTTTAATTAAAGGGTGTGTGTGTAGTTGCACTTTTGAACTTAAATTGTGAGTCGACATGGGTTAGTTAAGATAGATGTGCGCAGTATCATGTGATGATATGTGTTTATGTCTCTATTATGTACATATGAGATCTTGCTTAGTTAGTAGTGTATTATTGTTCATTTTTAGCTAATCACCTGGTTACATATTAGCTTGATTATATTATGTTAACCTTGTTAATTAATGGTGATAGGTTAACCAGATTAGACGATGTGGTGAGTAGTTTTTCTAGCACCTAGTTATATTCATGTTCAATCATGTTTAGTTAGTTATATGTGATATCGTCACATTTTGGTTCATTTCTAGCATGGTTGTCTAGCATGGCAATAGCTGAGTATATGTTCATTTTATGTTCATTGATCTTGCATATTGGTGATCATGGCATGGCATGATTGAGGTGGATGCTTGATGCATTGAAACTGTGAATGGAAAACTGAGCTACACCAGACTAGTTAGTCGTGACTCGAGGGCAGCGAGGGGTTAGAACCGTCTGGTGCATCCTTCGATCCCAGATCCCGCGGGCATCCTACGTGCCACCACTGCCTAGGTGCACTATGGGATTTCGATTAGTATATGGTATTTATATATGATAGATCTGGTGGTAGCTAGTTGAGGTGGCAAGACGACTCATTCCTTGCTAATAAAAATCTGTGTACATGATATGTGCATCTATTAGAGGATATGTGCATATGTGTGAATGTGATTCTTGTTAGAGGATAGATGCATTTTGCATGATATGGTATAGATGATCTAGTGATGTATTTTATTTTGTCAAGTATCAGGTTATATAGCATGGTGTATGTATGGTGTGTCTCATTTGTAGTATATCATCATATGGAGCATATAGTAGGTGTCTATGCATATGTTCATACCATCTTTCTAGGTCATGTTATGATGCATATAGGTGCTGGTTGGTGTGATTATAGGCTTTGGTTGGTGGTGTAAAACACATGGATTAAGTCATATATCTAATATATTGACTAGTATATATTTGTATATAATTGGTGTAGGTCTGGGTACCTATTTACTTAGCATATAGGGCCTTTTGGCTATCCGATTTTGGCGGATGATGGGGTGTCTACTGAGTCGTCGTACTCATCCCAATCCTCTTATCAATTTTCAGGTAATCAGAGTGGCGCAGCGGAAGCGTGGTGGATCGATTCTCGAGAAGACAATTAGATGATCTTTATGTCATAGATTGGTATATGTTTTATTTGATTGTATTATTAGCATGATATATTAGAATGAATCTTGGGAATTGTGATATTAGTCTCGTTTGTTCCAAATCGATATAATTTTTTGGGGTTATTTCCCCGGTTATGTCGTCGGATTATGTTCCGTTGTGCAGGTTTAAATCCGGGGCGTGACAGCTTGGTATCAGAGCCTTAACTCGGCCTTAAGGTCTATTTTTGACTAGCCCGAGTTTATGATATCGGTTTGGATTAGATGGAATTGATATTTGAAAGAAAATGATCATAGGCATGTGGAATTATTTAGGTTGTCTATTAGATTAAGAATTTTATTGGCATAGAAATTTGATATCAGATTATTAGATGTCTACATTGGATAATTATAGGTATCATTTTATGATGATTTAATTTTCAGATTTAGTGGATCATGGAGTTTGGTTTTATGTTTACAGGATAAGATTATCAAATTTGATTTGTTGGATTTTAATATTAGAGGGTGATCGAGTCATTAGAGGCTTAGATGGGATGATTAATGTATGATGACCAATTTTCAAGTTTGTTCGATATTGTGGTTTGGCTTGATGAAGAATTGCTTCTTATCAATCTTAAGGCAAGATTCTTGGGTTATATATATCAGATTATCGAATAATTGATATATGATGATTGATCATTATTAGGTTGGTCTATACTTTAAGTTTGAATTTTCAGATTTAACATGGTTAGTGATTGCATTGATGGTAAATTCAATGGTTGGAATCATGATGATATCATATGATCAATAGATAGATGATAGATTAGTGAATCTTCAAATTTATTTAATTGGATAATCTATATGGGATGATGATAATGATCTATTTTGTCTATCTAGGATTAATCCGATT
Organism: Cryptocoryne crispatula var. balansae; assembly: GCA_036172225.1. NCBI lineage: Eukaryota > Viridiplantae > Streptophyta > Magnoliopsida > Alismatales > Araceae > Cryptocoryne > Cryptocoryne crispatula. Next base: position 27,185,784 of record CM069928.1, read on the forward strand.
TATCATTGTATGTTATTTGATGGAATATCAATGTGTGGTATGAGGCATAGGAATGAGAGTATCAATTTGAAATTGTAAAGTAAAGATCAAGAGAATTTTATAATGCTTGGAATTAGTGACATTGTTTTTCATGCTAACAAGGATGAAATATTGATCAAAATGCAAGTTTTGAGGAGAGATATTTAGATGATCAAGTATGAGTTGGAGAATTAGAGATGGATTGAGTATGATTATAGTAAGGGTTGGTCAGGTGCTATCTACTGATTAATATTATAGTTATACACTCCTCTATTATGATCTTTCATCTTTATGCTCAAATTTTAAACTCTTTATCTTGCTATATCTTATTTGATCAATCTAGCCAAATCTTGACTCTAGATTATCTTAATTGTATGATTGTGACCATTCATAGGTTGATCTTATGTGGAGTTTGGACCTTGGTCTATTGGAGGTGATCTTTTAGATTAGATAGAGATAACATGATAATGGGATATATCTTGCTAATTGTTTGGAAGTAGTTAGAATATGAATATAAACTTATTTTAAGGAAGAAATGAGAATGAATCATGAGAGTGGTAGATATAGAGATTGATTTGTAGAAGAGGAGATTAGAGAACTCATTAAGAGTGAGAATCTTTTGCTGATTATATATGATTACAAATAGATATTGTTCTTATGATGAAGGTTAGAGATAATTTATTTATTCTTAATTATGATGATATACTTGATTATTGAATCATTATGGGTTAAGTGATGTTAATATTGTTAAAAGTAGTAACTCATTAGAATTACTTTGGAAGTTAGAGATTTGGTCATCTTGAGAACTTATATAATATAGATTGTATGAGGTGATTATATTTGGGATCATATGTGTATGAATTATATAGAGGTTAAGAATAATTACATTACTTGGATAAGTGGATAACCTAAATCTTGAGTTATACTTCATCTTATGGCATCATTATTTTGTGAAGCATTAGCTATGAGATTAAATGGGAACATGACATTAATATTAAATTGTGTTGAATTGAATGAAATTGTTATAGCTTTGTATGAGAGAGATGAGAAGATATCAAATTTAGAGAATGAATTACCAATGTGAATTTTGGAATAGATTTATGAGATCACATGCATAAGCATAGCATTGATAATCTTTTGATATTGAGGATGAGATTTATATAAGATCAGATATAAACTTTAGAGCATAGGCGATTATCTAGATAGGGTTGTAATTACTTTAAGATTATGGCAATCTGATTTAGAGCATGATCATATTATCTAGATCATCATCTATTATCTATCAACCTTGAACCCACGAGTTATTTCTATCTACCGTGATCCGATTTGGGCTTATCTAATCTGAGAATTCATTCTCTCTTCAAATCTTGATTTACAAACTTAGCTAGGAGTATACTTTGCATACTTAGATTTAGACTTGAGTAGATGGTGATAGATTGCTTGTCATATTGTGATTAAATGTAGTAGATGAATTAGTTAGACCAAAATTTATTAGAAAAGATCTTTAGATAAAGATTGTAAGAGGAATTTCTAAGGAATTTTCTTCTCTATTGTGGATTATATGATCAATACCTATAATGATATAGCTTCAGATTAGTGAATCCAATCACTTTAGGGATGATGATGAGGTATATCAGTCTTTAGATAAGATATTGGTTAGATCAATTAACTTTGATATTAGACCATAATTGGATTATTAGTTAGATAAGTAGATTGTGGCGTTGATAGCACCATGGATGTATGCTATGTTGTTAAAAAAAATTTAGATTGAATATATTTGAAATTTTAGATAGATGATGATCAATGTTATCAATCTTAGACAAGGTTATGTGATTGGATGATATAGATGATATATAGATAATTTAGACTGATAGATATGTGGATAGAGAGTTTGGTCAGCATATATCAAGATTCAGTAGCAAGGTAAAATTTTGAAAATATTTTTATGATAGATATGAGAATAATTATATCAATTCATCATGTCCATGCGAGAATAATGCGCTTAGGTGATGTACATGAATTGGGAGAATGCCTATATCATATGAGATGCTTTATATGATATTTAGATTATGAAATTGAATTGGAGAGGATATTGTTAACTAATAAGATCATAAAGAGGATGATATTAGTAGAAAAGGAGATGAGGCATCTTCACCCACAAATTTTTTTTCGGTGAGTCCGGTTGAATTTTCGAGGACGAAAATTTTGTTAGGAGGGTAGATTGTAACGTTTAGATATTTTTATTATTATTAAATAATACTTACTATATTTGATGTTAAATTAATTATGTTTAATGTAGATTTATCTCTCTCTCCCTCCCCTTCTATTCCTACTTCTCCTCCTTTCTGTTTTCTCTCCTCCTCTAACCCTGGCGCCGTTGGCCGTCCCTCGCGGTCTCACCCTCGACCACCTCTCTCTCCTCGCCATCTTCCCCATCGATCGGCCCCTAGCTAACCCGGCACCACCCCCGCGCAGCCGCCGCCCTCCGTGCCGTCGGTGTTGACCTGTGACGGCCCCGCCTCCCACGGCCCCCCCCTCATTGGTCGCCACCGCCCCGCGTGTCTGCCCGCCACGCCATCCCCTCCGTCGCCCGCGGCAACGGCCGCCACCAGCCCGCTGTCCGCCGTCCCCGTCTGCGCCCGCGGCCGCCGCCGCGTTGACCTGTTGCGGCAGCCGTCATCACCCGCCTGCCGTGCCGCCAGTCCACCTCCCGGCCGCTGCCCACCAGCGCCGCGGCCGCAGCCACACCCTCCCTACGCGCGGCAGCCGCCGTCGTGCGCCATCCCGCCATGCACTGTCCCGCGGCCGCGGCCCGCCGCGTGTCCATCCCAGCCGTGTGCCGCCGAGCGCTGCCCACGTCGCCCCGTTGACACCCAGCCGCCTTCCCCCCCACCGTTGATGCCCGCCGCTGCCTGTGCCGCCCGCGCAGCGCGTGTGCTGCCTGCTTTGCTCCCCCCCCGGCGCGCCAGTGAATCCCCCTCCGCGGTATTTCCCCCCCTCTCTCTCTCCTATCTTGTTCTCCTCTCTCCTATTATCTAGGATATTATTCTCCTTAATTTTATTATCTATTCCCCCTTGATCCGATGGTACATTTTCAGATCATTTTTTTCAGCAACTTAGGTGCCATGAGATAGCCTTTTCGATTGATTCAAGTTGTGCATCACGTCGTCAATGTCCGGTATTATTTTCGGCTGCCAATCCCCAACTCTTCGGCATCGATTCCGGTAGGCACCCTTGACGTGTCTATTATCATTAAAAATTCATATTTAATCTTCCATGATTATTAGAGTTGATCTTTTTAATTAAAGGGTGTGTGTGTAGTTGCACTTTTGAACTTAAATTGTGAGTCGACATGGGTTAGTTAAGATAGATGTGCGCAGTATCATGTGATGATATGTGTTTATGTCTCTATTATGTACATATGAGATCTTGCTTAGTTAGTAGTGTATTATTGTTCATTTTTAGCTAATCACCTGGTTACATATTAGCTTGATTATATTATGTTAACCTTGTTAATTAATGGTGATAGGTTAACCAGATTAGACGATGTGGTGAGTAGTTTTTCTAGCACCTAGTTATATTCATGTTCAATCATGTTTAGTTAGTTATATGTGATATCGTCACATTTTGGTTCATTTCTAGCATGGTTGTCTAGCATGGCAATAGCTGAGTATATGTTCATTTTATGTTCATTGATCTTGCATATTGGTGATCATGGCATGGCATGATTGAGGTGGATGCTTGATGCATTGAAACTGTGAATGGAAAACTGAGCTACACCAGACTAGTTAGTCGTGACTCGAGGGCAGCGAGGGGTTAGAACCGTCTGGTGCATCCTTCGATCCCAGATCCCGCGGGCATCCTACGTGCCACCACTGCCTAGGTGCACTATGGGATTTCGATTAGTATATGGTATTTATATATGATAGATCTGGTGGTAGCTAGTTGAGGTGGCAATACGACGCATTCCTTGCTAATGAAAATCTGTGTACATGATATGTGCATCTATTAGAGGATATGTGCATATGTGTGAATGTGATTCTTGTTAGAGGATAGATGCATTTTGCATGATATGGTATAGATGATCTAGTGATGTATTTTATTTTGTCAAGTATCAGGTTATATAGCATGGTGTATGTATGGTGTGTCTCATTTGTAGTATATCATCATATGGAGCATATAGTAGGTGTCTATGCATATGTTCATACCATCTTTCTAGGTCATGTTATGATGCATATAGGTGCTGGTTGGTGTGATTATAGGCTTTGGTTGGTGGTGTAAAACACATGGATTAAGTTATATATCTAATATATTGACTAGTATATATTTGTATATAATTGGTGTAGGTCTGGGTACCTATTTACTTAGCATATAGGGCCTTTTGGCTATCCGATTTTGGCGGATGATGGGGTGTCTACTGAGTCGTCGTACTCATCCCAATCCTCTTATCAATTTTCAGGTAATCAGAGTGGCGCAACGGAAGCGTGGTGGATCGATTCTCGAGAAGACAATTAGATGATCTTTATGTCATAGATTGGTATATGTTTTATTTGATTGTATTATTAGCATGATATATTAGAATGAATCTTGGGAATTGTGATATTAGTCTCGTTTGTTCCAAATCGATATAATTTTTTGGGGTTATTTCCCCGGTTACGTCGTCGGATTATGTTCCGTTGTGCAGGTTTAAATCCGGGGCGTGACAATTTCCAAATGACTAGCAATATGCACATCCTATCTCTTTCCAGTTTAAAAGATCACATCTAATGAACTAAGGTCCAAACTCCACATATGAGCAACCTAGGCTTAGACATAACATATAACTAAAATCATCCACAATCAAGATTTTGCTAAATTGAATAGACAAGATATGGAGAGATAAATGAGTTCAAAATTGGGTGATAAAATAAAAGATTATGATCGGGGAGAGTATATTAATACAATCAAATAGTAGATAGCACCTTACTATAATACAACTCACACTAACTCTAATTCTCAAACTCATAATATATCAACTAAATATCTCTCCTCAAAACTTGCACTTGATTTGTATTCCATCCTTGATAGCACGAAAAATACCACTTATACAATACATGCAAAAATTATCTTAATTCTTACTCTAAAATTTCATATTCATAATCTCATTCTTATATCACATTCCTTTTTCATTTAAAACCATATACTCAAACAATAATTCAATCATCGTTTCATTTCATGTCTAGGATAGGCCCAATGCCAAATTCTAACTAACCTATCTCATCCTATCCTTATACCACCCTTAAGTATCCTTCCAATCATCTCATAAATAAATCAGATTTAATCTCAAAATGAATCATTCTAATTATTTCACATAAGTTATCCAATTAAATCAATTTAAAAATTCACCATTCTAACTTCTATCTATTAATCATGAGATATCATTATGATTCTAACCATTAAATTCACCCTTAGTCAAGATCACTAACTATATTAAATCTGAAAATTCTTTCTTAAAGCATAAACTAACCTAGTAATGATCAAGCATCATATATCATACATTTAATAATCCAATATGTACATCTTGATCATGTCTTAAGATTCATGAAAATAACTCTTCATCAAACAAATCTACAATATCCACCCAATCTGAAAATTGGTCATTGCATTTTTAATTATTCAATCCAAAACACTAATGACCCAAAATACCATCCAATATTAAAATCTAATAATCCAAATTAATAATCTTATCCCATAATCATAAATCTAAACTCCAAGATCCACTAAATCTGAAATTAAAATCATCATAAAATGATACATGCAATTATCTCATGTAGAACTCTAATAATCTGATATCAAATTTCCATATCATTCAATCTAATAGTCAACATAATTTATTCTATCTGCCTAAGATCATTTTCTTCCAAATATCAATTCCATCTAATCCAAACCGATATCATAAACCCGGGCATGTCAATACAGACATTTAGGCCGAGTTAATGCTCTGATACCAAGCTGTCACGACCCGGATTTTTAACATGCACAGCGAAAGATAATCCGGCAACGTAACAGGGAAGGATATCAGTCCAGAACCAAATAAGACTAAAAATCATAATCCAAATTCATAATTCCAAACTTTACAACTTAATATCATAATAATCAAACATCTGTCTAACAAATTAAACACCAACATTGAAAGGTTAATCCGCTACCTCCTCGGATTCCAAAACACTACTACGCTTCTATTGTGCTAAACCTGAAATTCTGAAAATATTAACAACGGAAGGGGTGAGTCACCACAGACTCAGTAGGACTTACACCCGAACTACCCCACTATATTAATGATTCTCTATTGATATTAAATGTACATTAAGCCCAAAAAAAATCAGATTATAATACATAGAGCTTAAACTAATTATATATCTTCTATTAAATGATTACAATGTCATTCTACTACCCCATATGATAACAAGACTCTATATGCACTAAAACCAACATATCCTGCACATTAGACTACTCTAGGTATGCTCATAACACCTACACTTAACATAAAACCAAAAGACACAACAAGACCACTAACATCTATGCCAAAATGCACAACTAAACACCTGTCTGAGTAAATATCATGCTCCACTTGAATAATGTAGTCATATCGCAAAACTAGCTCCAGATTTACCATATAGTAGGAAGTAACATATAGTAAGCAAAATCCCATAGTACCCCATAGGCAGGGGAGTACTTAGGATAAACTACGGTATCCGGGATCAACGGATGCTCCGGATTGTTCTAATTCATCTGCTGCCCACAGGACCGAATTACAGTCTGGTGAAGTACATTTCCATCACAATGCAGCTCACTGCATTAACCACATTCCACACAATGCAAGCATATAAATAACTCAGACAGTAACAATGAACATGAAATTGGCAAATCAAACATAAAATACATAGATGAACACCCATGGTTCTATGCACCACATATTTGCATACCACACCACAATTTAGCACAACCTAGAACCAGTCTATTATAAGATGCATCTAAATAAGATCATGCAAGCTACAATCTAAACATAACAAACACATACTTAATCAAACACTATTACCTAGTGCATATATGAAACTAAACTAAACTCTAATATCACTATACTTAAACTTTACATCGGTTTTTTAACAAATCAAGATATATATAAAAGATTATCACGATGCAACCATGCTAGACTAACTAGGTTTAAACCTATCAGAATCAATCATGATGACCAACATACATGAATAACTAATTTAATCTAAACATGCATGGTTAAACAGATTAATTTAACTCTATCTAAATATGCTAATAAATCCAAAAGAGCCCATTAATTACAATCTTCTAATCTTGGTGATCTAAACATGATTCTTACGGTTTAATCGAGTATATTAGAGTGCTAAGAATAGCCGAGACGCCTACCTTAACGGCGACGACAACGGCGCATGGAATTCCAACGGAATCGATCCGGATGACGAGTGTGTTGCCGCGGTCAAGGCGGCGCACACTGCGCGCGGGCGCGCGCGGTCGCAGGGGGCAGCGGTGGCCGCGGACGGCGCGGCGGTCAACGGCGGCGGGTCCTAGTGGGGAGGCGGCGGGGCTGGCGCGGCGGTGGCCGCACGGGTGGCTGAGGCGGCGGGGACGGCGGCCAACCGGCGCGCGCGGGCGGCGCCGGCTGGCCGACGTGCGCGGGCGGCGACGCCGGGCGACGCGGGGGGGGGGGGGTCAACGCCGTCGGCGGGGCTGCGGGCGGCGGGGCTGGCGCGCGCGGGGCGGCGCCGGCTGTGCAGGTCAACGGGGCGGCGGCTGCGCGGGGCAGCGCCAGCAGCGCTGTCGTGCGCAGGAGGCCGGGCGTGGCCGGGACAGCGGGGTTGGCGCTGGCGTGGCGCGCCGGCGAGGTCGACTGGGGGGGAAGCAGAAACGTTGCGCGGCGACGGAGAAGAAGAAGAAGAAGAATAGGGCATCGCGAGAGGAGAAAACGGCCGGCGGAGGAGGGTTTGATGGGAGGGAAGGTAACTAAAGGAGGAAATTGTGGGAAGGATAGGGAATAATAGCAATAATAAAAATAATAACTAATTCAACTTTTTTTTAACCTAAAAATAGTAACGTTACACGGCCGATAAACTATTTTGGTGTTAAAAACTACTTTTAGTTTTTAGTTTTTTACATTAATGATAATCTGTAAAACATTAGTTTGATTTTTTCCTAATTTATGTCTTGCCCATTATGAATCTCATGTTTCTTTTTAACTTTAAGCATATTTTAGGTTCATCACAAATTTAATTTAATCAAACATATGCTTCCAAAAACTTGTTCTCTTTTAACAATCGGAGTTAGATTGAGAATAGAATAGACAACTTGTTTAGGAGTGTTCACTTTTCCGTTCAACCCATTGAACCGAACAGAAGCATGCCATTTGGTTCGGGTTGAATGGGCAACATGTTTGGTTCGGTTTCACTCGTTACTAGTAAAACCCAACTAAACCGTCAACACAAATTAGCTCAAAATATGTTATAAAAGATCTTCAACTCGAACTAAACCAAATCATGAATACCCATGGTTTAATCAAATGTCACCCAGGTCCCGAGTCTAATTATAAATGTTTCGAGATCATAGACCAAGTCATTTAATATATCGTCATGAAGGCGTATACGCGTAAAATGGTGTAAGAACGTGACAATATAAATTTTAATTGCATATCTAACCTCTTAGTTAGTTTATGATAAAAAGTGTTTAATTTAATTACAATGTTTACATACTAATCAATTTAGTGTTACTTAAAGATATATCATATATATATATATATATTAAACTTATATCATAGATGTTAGTTCCCTCTATAAAGAAGTTATATCTGATAATTAGAAAGCTAAGGATACTAATTGGCTACAAGATAGCTTTATTAATATATAAGAGATGTTTTTAAAAGTCAATAAGATACATAATCTCTAAGGACATATATGGTACTATAAAATTTTGGAAATAAACTTGGGTTATTTCTGAAATTTTGAAGATTGTCCAGATTTATCCCAAGTTATTTCTGTACCAGACAACACCTAAATACTCAACGAAATCCAGGGTCAAAGCCATATTTAGACCAATCAAATCCAGCATAGCTCCAGCATGCTCCGATTATCACTCTTACTGTAGAGGACTCCACACATCCTGTTCATTTCTAAACAGCTAAAGCTGCAGTATCTCTCTGTTGAGAATACCAAAACTAGTAGGCTCCACTCTGGTATATGAACACAGCAAGCATGACGGAAGCTTCAAAGGTTCATCTCCTTTTCTCCCTAATATATCAATTATATACTATGGTTACGTCGCCCTGGATGTGACTGTTCCCCTTGTCGTCTATTCTTCGAGAAGGCTACCTGATCTTCCTATCGATCGTGCTCGCTAATATTTCTGCTATTCATGCTTGTTGGCCCAATCATGAGCTGCCAAGTCGTTCACAAAGAATCCACAGGTTGGAGGGCTTTCGTTCACCATTCCTCTCTTTGCAGGCTTGTTCGGCCGCTTGTATACGGCATCTGAGATCAAGATATGGACTGCGGGGAGCGGACAAGAAGATCGCTGCCCGTTCACTGTTTTGGCTTTTGGATTCAAGCGCGTTTGAATGCACGCTCAAGACAAGGAGGAAACAGGGGACTTCGACGGGAGATATTGGTGGCCGGCGCAGGCCGACTCTTTTGTTGCAAGCACACGTTGCAGCTAGAGGCGGTAAGATTTTTTTTTAATAACATATTTATATTTTCAAAATTAGAACACTATAGTTTTTTACAGAATGCACACTTTCCAGACTTTCGGAGTTGTTTTTGGACTCCGACTTTAACAGTGTGGTTGATTAAAAATAAATTGACTTTTTTGATCGGAAATAAAATAAAATTTAAATATTATAAATCGAATTAAAATAAAGTTGGAGAATTATAAATTGACTTATATTAAACATCTTACAAAAAAAATCTGTGTGAGTTTGTACGCCTACTTGGAAACTGAGCATGGCAAAGCTGGATGTAGTCCGTGTATCATATCGACTTGTACAGAGCATGATGTCACACGGTTAAGGTCCGAGTATAGTACTTCATCTTTAAGCGGGTGTTTGGTTGCACGATAATTTTTTGTACACTTTCATGATAAAAGATTATATTAAAATAAAAAGTGAATCAACTCATGACATAAAATTATCATGTTTGGAGGGATGTGATAACAAAAAAGAGTAACTATCAAACATGATCAAACAAAGTGGAAAACCACAAGAAAAAAGAAAGAGGTGAGACCCTCCTTTTTGTTTAAGAAGAAAATCACTTTCAAAACATAAAATTGTCATGGTTGTCAAACACCTCTTTTAACAAGTTTTCTTATAATTTTTAAAAATTAAAATATAAACCTCCATTATCATGCAACCAAACACCCCATAAGTATTGTTATTTTAAAATTTTAATCAAAAAGTTGAAGTTAAAATGTATTCTTGTTAAGAATATTTATACCCGTGGCTATTTATTCTTGTCAAAATGTATCTATATTTATATTTTTATATATATCATAAAATGTAACAAATTATATTATTTAAAATTTTATAATATTTTTTATGATTTTTAATTCAAATATTTATCAAATATTTATATATTATGATATCGAGAAGAAAAGGAGAGATGCTAAGCAGGTCCTTACAAAAAGAAAGCTATAATATGTAGTTATGTTGTATTTTGTTGTTGCACCTTCTGTGTACAATTGACTCTAATATATGACTCAATGTTCACATTCATCATTTCACTCATATATATTGTTCTTTATCAATTGACTTATTCTAGATGTATCTAAATTATCTCAAAACTCTTTATGATACCTAGATCCCCATCAGGGAGCAGCAAATCAAAGGAAAAAATGCTAGACACAATCCAATGTTCTCCACACATAGTGACGGAACATTGTACATGACTTTCTCTATATAAAGTTGCCATATAATATATCATGATTAAAATAAAACTATTAATTTAAAATTTATTTAGACTAAAAAGTTAACAATAATTGGAAAATGTTACTAGTTAATGTCATTTATATCTAGTACATTCTAATAAAAACTAAAGTAAACCTATGTTGTGGTTGTTGACTAATTGGGTTTCACTTAAACAATTTAAGCATATTAAAGGACATGGCATTATAAAATGTTTCATCTACAAACTTTAAAAAGAATAGCGAAATTTACTTGGACCCCACTAGTTTATGCTTGTCTAAATCCAATACAGATTATGTAGTGTGTAAAAGGTCAACATGTATGTGCTCTCAAAACCATACCAGCCAAAATAATATTCAAATTAACGATTGACTTATGTGGTTAACTTAAAGAAATAACTAACTAGGCCTATGTACTTGTAACCATTGGAGACATCTGCCAATCTGGTTATGTTGGAAAGATGAAGTGCAACATAGTTGATAGTATAGGAAATTGAGTACTGCACTACCCCATTACAACCTCCCACACTCATCAATGTCCTCCATTAACTATAAATGCTGCATGTGGACCTCATTGTCAAAAGTATCAAACATAAAAAGAGATCCAATGAGCATTAACATGAGTGCCCTTGTGTCGTAAAGAAAAAGCTGCCTATTCTACTTCTTATCCTATATGGATTAGTCTCCTACAAAATCCCTAAATGTTGAAACCAACCATGATAACTTTATAGTTGACCAGCTTGTCCCCAAACCCTCCAAATGTAGATGAATACCCAAAATACAATCACACACATCTAACCAACTATCAAAATCATGGGATGGAATCCATAGAAAAGTGATGATGGGGGGAGGGGTTCCATCTATATGCAATCTCATAATCATAGAGACATCTTGTATAGTCACCATCATCTCGCTACATGGGAAGTGGAAGGTGGATGTTTTTGTATGCCATTGCTTTGTGAGAGTTGTGATCAATATATTGTTGGTCCGAAGGGAACTAGCGGAGGTATGTGACATACAAAATATACACCTTTATCCAAGTACTCCTCAACCAAGATAACATCTTCCTAAAATAGATAACGAGTAACAACAGAGTACCGCCTTGCAAAAAAAGGTAATGTCGTTTAAAAAAATATTTTAGTAGAATTAACAATGTATTTTATATTTACATAAAAGGTTTAAAATTATATATTGGTACCTTCGTCCATGCAAAAGTGAAGCATCACACAATCCTAGATCCATCCCAATAAATTAACAATAAGTCAGAAATAATTACCATATGCAATTAGAATTTGAAAAAAAAGTAACTTAATCATGAATTTGACAAAGCATCAAGAAGAAATTGAATTAGACGAAAATACATATTATTTCTATGAGCAAAAGTAGAATGATTATTGTCTCATTCTTTAAAAATACTACATTTATTTTGTTGTTGGTTTGGATCACGATCTATTATCATAGGTAATCTCTTATTTCATGGTCTACCAATTTTTGAACTCTAGATGATGACAATAATAAAATCAAGTTTCTATCTGGGTCAAAAGATGGCCAATAACGTGCATCCTTAAGTGTAGAATTTATTTTGACATGATGATTGATATTGATCACTTGATAACGAATCCAAACATAAGCATACAAATCCTAGTTTATGGAACAATAGCACAAATTGCATGTTTGTAAGGGAAGTGTCACTCGCAACAAGTATATGAAAGTTACTTTTTTTCTTCAATATATCAACTTGGAATACACGTATGATTGCATCATTTACATCCCATTCACTTACATTTCCTCGGTCTTGAATAATGATCTCCATGATTTTTTATTTCATTTTATCAATTTTTTTTTAATTTATGCGTCAATATCATTACAAGTTCAAACCAATTACATGCTATTGGAAGAAGATCAGTCTAAGTCGATGGTACATAATGTGTACAAGGGAATGAATAGGCCAATCCTCCAACAATTTTTACCTACAAAAGATTAATTAGTAGGTATAACATGTAGGTATAAGTTATGTATTACGTATTAATTATTACCTATATGAGGGGGTCACGTATGTGAAGTTCAGTTTTGGTGTAGTGTTTTTAAAATAAAGGTATTAAAACATATTTTAAAAGAGCATTGAATTAAATCCTTATGTTGTCTATGTCAATATTGTGTCCTACAATCATAAAAAGTGTAGTATAAGAATTCTTCAATATTTCTAAGATACATAGAATTTAATATATTATGAATATGCATCCAAGATTTGTATTAAGGAGGCTTTTTTATGCCATGCTAAACTGGTAAATTGGTTTGGATTGCCCTTTAAGGCTTTTAAGGCAAAATTAACCAAATTGATGAACTATCTTTTACAAAAATTTCAATAGGTTTAAGTTTTAGGTAAAACAAAGGCAAATTAACCAATTACTGAATTTAATTTATTTTTAACGCAACTTTTATGCCAAACCAAATAGAAAACTAGTTTAGGTTGGGTTCTAATACTAGTATGAGCTTAACAAACTGGTTAATTAGCTTTTAAAAAATTTAAACTGGTTTAGGGTTTAGGAAAAACAAAGCTAATCTAGTTCTTGATTTTAATTGACTTTTAAGCACACTTAGATACAAACCAAATTGGAAACTAGTTTAAGTTGGGTTCTAATGCCATTTTGAGTTTAACAAACTAGTAAATCGGCTTTTGAAAAAATTTAAACTGATTTAGGGTTTAGGCAAAACAATGCCAAACCATTTTTTAGTTTTAACTGACTTTTAATGGCACTTTAAGCCAAACAAAACCAAAAACTAGTTTAGGTTGGGTTCTAATGTCACTTAGGGTTTAAAAAACTGGTAAACAAGCTTTTAGAAAAATTTAATCTGGTTTAGGGTTTAGGCAAGACAAAGCCCAAACTAGTTTTGATTTTAATTGATTTTTAAAGGCATTTTGGACCAAACCTAAATAAAAATTGGTTTTGGTTGGCTTCTAATTCCATTTTGGGTTTAACAAATTGGTAAACTAGCTTTTAGAAAAATTTAAACTAGTTTAGGGTTTATAAAAAACAAAGCCAAATTGGTTTCTACTTTTATTTAATTTTTAAAGCCACTTTGGACTAAACCAAACCAAAAATTAATTGATTTGAGTTGGCTTCTAATGCCTTTTTTGGGTTTAACAAACCAGTTTTTGCTTTGAATTGGGTTCTAATGTCACGACCCGGATTTTTAACATGTACAGTGGAAGATAATACAGTGACGTAACCATAGAAATATATTGGTTTGGAACAAAATAAGATTAAATCACAATCTAAATCACAAAATTTGTAATCTAAGAAATATCTAGTCCAGCGTGTGATTCAATCTTGATATCTTTTGACCAATCTCTCTATCCACATATTTATCAATCTAAATTATCTATATAACATCTTCATCATCCAATCATATAATTTCATGACCTTCATTATGATGATCCTTAATCCAAGTTATCAATATACCAATATGAAAGTTTTGTAGATCAATATGATATGAATTAAATATCCTTCACAAAAATATTTAATAACCCAATATTCTCTACATAGCTCAAATTTAATAATCGTGTCTAAAGTTGATAAACTTCATCATCTTCTATATAAAATTTCAAACATACTAAATCTAAAAATTTAACGTCATAACATACCAAATGCCATCAACGACTCAATATAATCATCTAATTGATGATCTAATCATAGTCTAAATATCAAATTTAATTGATTAATATCTTATTTAATGATCATCACTCTGAATGACTTGATCCACAAAATTCTAAAGATCATCATTAGTATTGATCTTATCCATAAGTAGAGATAGAAAAATTCCCTAACTATTCCTCTATCTAATGACCATAACTAATAAATTTCGGTCTACCTAATTCTTCAGGTCCGGTGTGATTCGCCTAGGTATGTGATGTGATGTGTGTGATCTTGACGAGGGCATCAAATCTTTAAGGGGGTAGATTGTAACACCTCGGTTTGTGAATATGTTAAGAGATTAGATCAGTGGACTACTAACAACACCAATTAACCATTTTTCAGAGGTTGAGTTGAAAAAAAACTCCAAAGCTAAATGTGCTATGTTGGGAGTAGGCCATAGATGGGTGACCTCCAGAGAAGACAGCTAATTAACACGGTTGTTGGGCCAATCAGCTGATTTAGTTGGTCCTTACATCTAAGGCCATTTGGCTTTACCAAATCAGGTTTAGTTTTAATTGGGTTCTAAGATGATTTTGGTCAAAGCAACTCTTAAACCAACTTGAATTATTTTTAAAGCTATTTAGAGCAAACCAAATCCTCATTTGGTTTGATTTATATGATATGAATTTAACTTTCTAATATTGTTATAATAAATTTAATATTCTTTACATTATTCTTTTTACAAATTAATAACTTAATTAATAACTCTTCCAAAAAAACCATGAAGAGAGAAATCATGCATGTATTTTTAAAAATTTCTATCTTGAGTGTATATATAAATATATATATATCTAACTTTTATTAATGAGGAATATTGATTCTCTTGTGCAATAGGGATTCGCCTAGATGCATAGAAATGTATCTAACTTTTATTAATGAAGAATATTATATTCTAGCTAATTAAAGACCCTCTAAAGAAAGCTTAAAATACACATAAACAAACCTATAAGAGGATATTTGGGAGCTAGGGTTTTGCGGCAATAGCTACTACGACAACCAGCAGTGGTAGTGACAGCGTCGACAGCATCACAACAACAACAGTTGATGAAAGCATCCAAAGGAGCATAGGAGCAAGTGGCGATAGTAAAGTAGCTAGAAGAGAGAGAGAGAGAGAGAGAGAGAGAGAGAGAGAGAGAGAGAGAGAGCGGGGGGGGGAGGGAGGGAGGAGGAGAAAGGAGCTTTCATCTCTATTAAAAAGGCACTTATTGGCATTGGCTTAGAAGCTATCATCAATGACAATTGACCGTTGAACTATCATCTTCCCTAATTGGTGATAGCTAAATTAAGCCGTTCGTCAATAAAAAAACAATCATAATGGCTTACTACAGCTGCCGCTAATAACCAGTAGATCCACCTTTTGGGATTTTCTTATGGTTTCGCAACTACAAAGTTTTGTGACAACATAATGAAGCCATCTCCAAATATTGCACATTGGTGATGGCTCATGGCGATGGCTCATGTTTACCCATTGCCCATAAACTTAATGGGAATGGCATTTTGAAGCCGTCGCCACTAGCAATCAGGTTAAGTGGTATTCTGATTTGGCATAATGTAAAGATTTAAGGCCCTAGTTAACAACACTATCAAATATCTTTATCACTATCAACTTTAAAATTAATATTGATAGCAATTCCTAAGAAATGTTTAACTAATAGTATCAATTTTGAAAGTTTTAATGCAAAAAAAAACATGTTATGTGACATATGTGTCAATTGCATCAATATCCAACTTCTAAAAATATCAATATCAATATTGATATAGTATTATTTTTGAAACTCTAATCAAATAGGCCATAAAGTCTTGATTTAAGTGTCACATTTGTCAATACATTTATTCACATGTTAAACAAATGATATTAAATTATGAACATCTAAAAAATTACATTTTACTAAATAATTTAGATTATCGTTGTTGCCAAATAAAAGGGTAGATATTGCTCCTTCCCAATCAAAAGGGTTTCTAGTGCCCTACTAGTATCACTACAAGAAATCGGACTTTTACCCACTAAAACACTCCCCATAGGTAAGGTTTGGTGGGTAAAAATAACTTTTACTTACTCTCTATACCTACTAAAAATGGTTCCGTAGGTAAATTTATCATTACCTACAAAATACCTACAGATAGCGCATCACAGGTAAATAATATATCCTCAGATTCAATCTGAACCGTCCATTAAGATATAATCCAATGGCTCATATTTATTCTCTTCTATCCTTATCTCTACTGTCCATTTGCAACACATGGACGGACCAGATTTGAGTCGAATCCAAAACCCTCCCGATCCTCTCCCACCTCATCGCGCTCAGCCCTAAATCGACTGTCTTCTGCGGGAACCCTCCAACGCGGCACCTTTGGTTCCTCCTCCGATGGCAATGCCTAGGCCTTGCGCCCTTGTGTCAACCATTCACGTTGTCCCCTCCTGCTCCTCCAAGGTCAACTCCCGCAAGAAGCCCTCAAAGCTATGTCTCCGTGAGAACCCCCCGAAGGCGAGTCTCCGTCTCGTCTCCTTCTCCTATGTGCAAGAAAGATCCATCGCTTCTTTCTTTTTACAAAGGTGGTTTTCCTTATCCTGAGCTTGTTCTATGTAATCATCTGTACAAACCCTCGGTCGTCAACTCCTAGTTTGCTTAGTCCTTCGTGGATCATCCCCCCCTCGAGGTCAATTTCACATGTCCGCCATTTTTACTTTGGAATGCCATCTTTTGTTTTACGAGCCCTATGTCATGGTAGTCATGAGGAGACAAGACATCTTTGAACTATAGGGGCATCTCTTTGTTCGGAGCACAGTGTAGCAACTGATAGAAATGTATGCCCTACAAGCCAATCATATATGATATGATTCGACATTTCTAGGAATATCTCATTCAATTAAATAGGCAAAACTTCGTTACTAGCTTTTATTAGAAGCGTATATCGTAATGAGGTCCTTAATCACATGCAATGATGATTGAATCATGATAATGAGATCGATCATCTAGAGGTATGTGATCTAAATGTTCCTAGTCATAGGATCCTTGAGACAGGACATCAAGAATCCAGATAGACTAGTGTGTGTGATGTCTTCTCATATGATGAGAATGACCGATCTCATTGGTCATCAGTGTGGGGACACTGAGATACACACACAGGTGCTCATTGGTGGAATGAGTTCACTGAACTGACCAATTTAGGAAAACCTGATCGGTATCTTACCGAACTGTCTATCAGGTTATTCTTACATCTCAATAGCACGGTTGGATCTTTGACCTGAGTCGCCAAAGATGTCTTGCCAGGCATACTATGTACTTTGACTATTGACTGATGGATCACTTAGTATTGTGGTCCTATATAGTTAATGGATAGGGTATATGGGAAACCTGGTGGAGACAATTGAGCGGACAATAGGGGATCGTTCACTCTTGGTAGGAGAGAGAGAATGCACTCTCGGTAGGAGAGAGAGAATGTCCTATGGATAGTACTCTAAATCCTTGGCCAAGGTAAATAGGATAATTAGAAAAGGAGTTTTCCAGTTGATCCATTCCTGAGTACAAGATTTCATAGAGTTGGAATATTTAGGGGTTGACAGTCAGTGCCGAACCCCTGACCGACCGGGACATTGTATGAACGAGGATTTAAATCCGTGTGGTAATTGATGATGGAAAGGCTCAATGGATGTTATTTAACTCCCCAAAGTCATTTGGGATCATAAGATGTGGCTTGTACCCTTTATGATCAGAAAGCCGTAAAAACTGTTATCGGATAACGGTTTTGATTTAATTTAAAGGAATTGTTCTTTTAAATTAATTAAGGCTTCAAAAAAATTGACTATTGAGCCTAGTGGGTCACACACAATAGATCTGGTCAATAAGATGAGGGCATGGATGCAATTTTATAGAAGTTTTGGGTTTCTGTGAAAAATTCCATCTTCTATATATAAATGGCTTATGAAGCCAAACCCTAACAATCCATAGGGCTGGAGCACGTCCCAAGCCTCCTCTCTCCCTCCTCTCTCCTCTAGAAGGTGATCTCCCATGGTCAAGCTTGGATCTGGGAGGTTTCTGGAGGCCCGAAGGAAGAGAGAACTCGTCTATTGAAGCAGATCGTGTGGATACCGCTAGAGACCGGACACTTGAATGGTTTTCAGCAAGGAGGAATGTCCTCTCTTCATCCATGGTGAGGGATTTGAGAAATCCCATGAGGTACTCTCGTTCTACTTCATATTCGGTTCCCGGTTTTACTCGTTCGGCATCAATCAAGGCAAAGATCATGGTTTTATGGAATCAAAATTTTTCCGCTGTCATGTATTGATTCCTTACAGCAACTTCATCTTCTCTGCCCTATGTAGTGTTCTCCTACTAGTGTCCATACATTCTTCTTCATGTTAAGATAAGATTATTCATAAGTCTTAAATTGTTTATTTCTGGCATGTCTCGATTTTTATTTGTATTATTCATAAGTCTTAAATTGTGTGTTGTTGGCAGGTTCTACTGCAGATTGTTTGTTGTTGGCCTTGTTTGGTATATTGCTTTCTTGTTGAAGACATATTCTGGTTAGACTTTGCTTGATGTACATGACTTTATTACCTTGTTGTATGAACTATGTAACTAACATGTTTGCATTCTGATAGATCAGGTCATAAGTAGGATTAGCAAGGGATTTACAAGTGTCAACAACTATTTTCAAGCACAAAATGAGGTAATACATATTCTTTTACAATGATAGATGTTTATGAGAACTAGTGTCATAGGGAGATAGTGATTTGATGAATTCTATGAACTATCTGATTTTAATGTAATTAATATTTGCATGTTTCTTTATAGTGATATGGATTGGAGTTGGATGGATTTATCAAAAAATGTGGTTGGTTACTATGATGGTGTCAATAAGTTCCTCAATTTTGCATTTGCAAACTTACCACCAAGTCATCAGATTAGATGTCCATGTGTGAAATGTACATATTTGAATAAATGTAAAAAAGAGATTGTTAGACAGCACTTGTACATTGATGGTGTTATAAAAGATAAACATTTCTGAAAATTTTATGGTAAAAGACTAGGTCATGTTAAGTTGGAAGAAAGACAACATGATTCAAATATGTATGGCATGTTAGCTGATATTTTTCCTATGTATAGTGATGAAGCAACAAATGATAAATATTCTGAAAGTTTTTTTGCATTGTTAAATGATCTCAACCAACCAATTTATCCTAGATGCAAAAAGTTCAGCAAACTTTCATTTCTTATTCGATTGATTAACATTAAATGTATGGATGGACTGAGTAATAAGCATTTCAATATTTTGTTGAAGTTATTGAATGATGTTCTCCTTGATGGATCATCAATACCGACTAGCTTTTATGAGATTGAGAAGATACTTGATAAGTTAGGAATGGATATAATAAGATAGATGCGTGTCTGAACAATTGTATTTTATTAGAAAGAAAATGAGAAGTTTGAATGTTGTCCAAAATGTGGAGAATCGCGGTGGAAGTCTTATAAGTCTAGTAAAGTTGTAAAGAAGAAAAGAGTGCCTTAAAAAAATTACGTCATTTTCCACTCATTCCACAGTTGAAAAGACTATGTACGTGCTCAAAGACTTCTGTCAACATGAGATGGCATGAAGAGGAACGTGAAGAGAATGGTATACTAAGGCATCCTGCTGATTCTCCATGCAAGAAAATATTAAATAGCATTGATGATTTCGGGTTATAAAGTTGAAATGTACATCTTGGATTAGCCAGTGATGGGTTTAACCCGTATGGAAACATGAACGTCACTCACAGTACATGGCCAGCGTTAGTTTTACCTTATAACTTACCGCCTTGGGAGTGTATGAAGAGTATGAATATTTTGCTTTGCCTTCTTATTTTTGGTACAAAAGGTCCTAATAACAATTTTGATATTTTCTTGCAACCACTAATAGAGGAACTTGAGATTCTCTGGTACGGTGTTGATACCTTTGATGCCGCTAAAGGTGAGGTATTCTGTCTACGTGCAGCACTATTATGGACTATTAACGATTTTCCAACATATGCCTACATGTTAGGTTAGAGTACAAAAGGTCGATTAGCTTGTCCTACTTGCAATAAAGACACATGTTCAACTTGGTTAGATTGTAGTGGTAAATTTTGTTACACTGGTCATCGGAGATGGCTTGGAAACAACCATAAATTCTAAAAGATGAGTAAGCAATTTGATGGTCATGAAGAATAGGGTGAAAAGCCATTGATGTTGTTTGGAGATGAAATTCTACGTCAATTAAGATATTTTAATTCACGTGTTACAAAAGGAGACACGAAGAAGATAAGTAAGAGGAAGAGATGAATTAATAAGGGGGATGGGAACAAGTATCTAGGGTGGAGGAAAGTCAGTATTTTCTATAGACTACTTTATTGGAAATCTATGTTGCTCTGCCACAACTTAGATGTGATGCATATAGAGAAGAATGTATGTGAGAGTATACTGGGCACTCTTTTATCAATTGAAGGAAAGAATAAAGATGGCTTGAAAGTCCGTCAAAACTTATAGAAGTTGGGAATAAGAGAATGTCTTCATCCACAAGAAATAGGGTCAAGTAAAATATTGCTTCCACCAGCACAATTCACATGTAGTAAGAAAGAAAAGGAAAATTTTTTAAGTTCTTTCAATCCATGAAAGTTCCTGATGGATACTTTTCTAATATTGCAAGGCGATTTTTCAACAAAGATAATAAGTTATGGGGGCTGAAGACACATGACTACCATGTGATTATGCAGCAATTACTTTTAATTACTGTTAGAGCACTCCCAAATATTCATGTATCTTCATCATTAAGTGACATTTGTCACTTTTTCTTAAATATATGTTCCAAAGTTGCTTCCACTGAAGACTTTTTACCAACAAGGCCTACATGTCTCAAGGGTATTATGTCAACTAGAGATAATATTTCCTCCGAGTTTCTTTGATATAATGGTACACTTAATCATTAATTTAGCAGATAAGGATAGGATTGCTGAGCAAGTTCATTATAGATGGATGTACCCATTTGAGAGGTATCACATTCACTTCTATATGTAAATTTTCCATTGATAAACCGATATTCATTGATGTTATTTTTTTAGGTATTTAGGCAGATTAAAATCTTATGTGAGAAATAAGACTTATCCGGAAGGGTCAATTGTTGAAAGTTACATTATTGCTGAGACAATTACATTTGCATCTCGATATCTTAACGATGATGTGGAAACATGGTTAAATAAGACTCATCGACAAGTAGAATACAGTCCAAAAAATGTGGACCTTGGATAGGAAGTTTTCATAGAGACTTGTCGGCCGTGTGGGATAAGTACAATTGGCAAACTACAAAATAATGAACTAGAAGAAATACATAAATATATCATAATTAAATGTACAACACTCAACAAATTCATCAAGTAAGCTTATGTCAATTCAAACTTTTCATTCACTATATGAAATATGAATATTGCAGGGATCACATGGTTAAAGTTAAAGAAATGTCACCTTAAGTGCACATGGATGAAGTGGAACGCATTCATACATCCACATTTACCAAATGGCTGAAACATAAGGCAATTATCCTTGATTCTTATAATTATATTTTTAAACGATTCAATGATCATATGATGTCATGATTTTTTCTATTTGTTAACTAAGGGAGATATATCGCCTTATCTCATTTCGATTAAAGATTTCTCCAGTGATGTGGTCAAGAAGTATGATGCAACATTGTTAATGGTTGTAAATTTCACACTAGAAGCCTTGAACAAAGACGAGTTACCCAAAACTCAAGTGTTGTGTTGAGTGCAACTACCCCTTCATCCACTAAAAATGTTGAAGAGAATGTTATTTGCTATGCTGTCCTTGATGAAATCCTTGAAGTCAAATACTATGCACACACGAGGGTGGTATTATTTAAGTGTGATTGGATAGATGTGCAATGAGGGGTGAAACATGATGGACCTCTTACAATAGTGAATCCATCAAGTAAGTTAAGAACAACTGAACTTTACATCTTAGCATCACAAGTAGAGCAAGTTTGGTTTGTTGAGAATCTTAGGAACATTGGTTGGTTTGTGATTCGCAAGACAAACCCACGCAATTTTTACAACTTATCAGAATCTACTATTGAAGAAGATGTTGAATTCCTAGATTTACAACCAATGTGTCATGACCAAACATCAAGCATCCAGCATGATGATGATCGTGATGAGATGATGGTCCATGGATCTGATATAGATGATATTGAAGTATAATGTAAGTCATTGTTTATTGTATATGTTTCATATTGTCTATTGATATAACATTTTCTAACATTGGTAGCCCAAAATTCCATAGATTTTTAAGCCTGAAAAATATTGAGCATCTTCCTGACCTGAGCATCAGCCTTTCTGGCACCTTCTCTCTTCAAAAGTTCTTGCAACTTTGGGTAAATTTGAGTAAGAAGCTAAAATACTATATATACATTGATAGCCATTCACCAATATTGAATACCCTTCATCCTACCGGTTCCACCTTCTCTCTTTACAAGTTATTGCAACTCTGTGTTAATGTGAGTAAGAAACTGAAATACAATCTATGCATTGATAAATGGTACTATCTCTAAAGAACTTTTGCTTAAAGACCAATAAACAATGGGTATATATTGTTCCATTTCAAAATTCATTTTTATGTACCATCCTTGTCTGTGCAAGGTAGACAGCTAATACATATCCAAATAGCGAAATGAACCCAAAAACTATACAACTTAACTCAAAGGCAGACAACTAATGTAAGAGTCTTAATTTGTAGGTTTGTCCAGAATAATCATAGTTTCTGACTTGCACATGGTTGGTTTGTCTATCTCTGACCTGTCACTTTGGGACCTGCTTCTCAGTTGAAAATGGTTTTGATGGAATGACCCAGTCATTTGGCTATCAGTCTTGCAGATTAATGTGTCGGATGAACTCTTCATTTTAAATTTCTATTTTACATTGGTCACCTCTTTATTTTAGAAACATAAAGCTACCTTTATCAGTTGACTTGTTTTATATTTATCAGTGGATGAAACATAATGTTTGTTATGTAATCTCATTGCCTCCACTTGATTTGTTTTGTCCCCATTTGATATGTCCTTACGAAAAGCTGTTTTTTTTGTCTTGATAAGTGGATGATACATTATGAGTGATAATCTCTTTGTCAACTATTCTTTGTTTTGTCCCCATTTGTTTTGTTATGCAAATAGGGGAAAGAAGATCATGGAAAATCTATCTTAAAAGTTGGAATGTGCAAGCTCAAAGGAGAAAGGCTTGTGGGGGCCTGAAACCTCAGATGTTAACACACTACCCAAAAAGATAAAGCACATTGTAGAAATATATGATCTTCCAAAGTCGGTGAAGAAAAAGATGGATTCTGATCTTTTTCATAACTTTATGGAGTACATAATCTTCCTTAATATTTCCCTATTTTGAAGTCATATAATTCTTATTGTCTAAAAGAAACCATCTCGTGTAAAGTTTGAAAGTTCACTTTTACACATGGAAGATTTTTGAAGTACTTAGTTGTTTCTCACATGTTTTTTTTTATGCAGAGGAGGTTCTTGTCACATTTTGGAGGGGCTGTATGTTTCCATTGAGTGGCTAGTTTTTTATGTATTTATGAGAAAAGTACATCGGGGTTGTATAGTCAACTAGACAACCCTTTGTTTAACTATTTTTTCTTGTCTTTATTTGCATTGATGCTTATTAATCATTTCTTTCAATTATGGACATATTTCAGGAAGGTTAGGGTTTACTACAGTCATTTCTTAGCACATTTTATAATTTTTTATCCATTTTATTTTTCAGCCATATGTGGGTCCAACTACGCATGACCCATAGCACTAATGCAGCAATAGTAGATTGTCTTTTATTTTCTATGTACCTTAATGACAACTGTACAATTATAGAGACAGTACGGGACAAAGAGGTGTTCTCAAAAACTTATGTCATTATTCCCATTGTTGATAGGTATGTATATGATAGTAGATGTCAAGTTCACGTATTTTCAGTTCTTACTTACTAATGAGAAGTATATGTCTAGGGGACACTGGAGATTGCTCTTGCTATGTAATCTTGCTAATTCTTTTACGTCTGACTTTGGCCCTTGTATGATTCTATTTGATTCTCTCATCTTGACTGAGCCACACAAGCAAGAGCCAATCATAAGAAGGTAAAAGTTCAAACACTTTATATATTGTGTTTGCTTTTCAAGCAAAAATATGATGACAACATTACTCTTTATTTTAAATTCTTGAAGGATTTGTACCAGTCAGAGGGGAAGATGGTCAAAAAGAAGAGCCTTGCCTCTATCCCCTTTTATATACCCAATGTACTACTTAAAAGGGCATTGAATCATCTATTCTACCTCGTTTCTCATTATTAAGTGTATTGACATTTGTATCTTTTAGGTACCCCAACAATGAGACAACTTAGAGTGTGGATTTTTCGTATTATACTATTCATGTCTCTTTTTAAAGAATGCTCCAGATACTTTCTCTCGGTCAGAATATCTATACTTTGTACGGAATTTAAACTCATTAGTTTGTCCAATTTTTCAATCCTATATTATCGATATTCATGGATTACTAATTTGCGTAATTTCTTGCAAATTTCCAAAGGCTGGTTTGGGTATACTAAGATGGACACATTTATCAACAAAGTAATTGCCTATGCTCAACAGGAAGATATGTTTATCTCCCCACTTGATGCTTCAATATCCTCTTCGACAAAATTAAGAGAATCGAATAAAAATGCCCTTAAAGTGGAAGGTATTTCGGAAGATGTTCTTGCTGCAGGTGATCTTGAAGTGAAGAGATCACGGGGCCGCACATATTGTGGGGATGTGCTGGCATTGGAGGATGGCAAAGTCATTTCTGTGAAGTGGAATGAGATTGAGCAACCTATTGGAAATGGTGGAAGGTCATTAATGACCTTTTTGGGGACAATTGCAAGGAATAGTGAAAAATGCCCCATAAACGTTGCATCATGGGATAAGATGCCTGAACAAAATATTGCCGATATTTGAGATTTTATCAAGGTGAAATTGGTCTTTTTCTTGTCTTACACTTTGATGGTACACATTGTAAAGTCATTAATTTTATGTTTATTTACTCTATTTTACAGAGAAAGTATGATGTTGATAATGGAAATGAACTACAATGACTATTTATTATAAAAGATCTATCTCAGAAGTGAAAATACCATAAATACTGCGTAAGAAAGAAATACCTAGATGGATAGGAGCCATCTTAAGGCCTACATATTTCTTCTGAGATGTGGGAGGCAGCAAAGACCACATGGTGTTCTGCTGAATTCAAGGTGATTTTTTACCAAGATATTTTCAGTGATGATTCAATAAATAGCCTAATTTTAAATGTTTTAATTTATAGAAAATAAGTGAGGTTAGCTAAAAGAACAAAGGACTACAAAAGATGTTTCATTGTGCTGGCAGTAAATCGTTTGCAGATATCAGGAAAGAGGAGGTTAATGTCTCTTATCTTATCACTATGTTATAATAACAATTTTTCGGTATAACTATTCTGACTTAATTGTTATGCTATCATGTGTAAAATTTCAGACTGCTAAAACCGTTGTCAATGTGGATAGAACGTATATTTTTATTATTACACATACGAGGAAAGATGGAAAGACAGTTAATGAAGAATGTGCCCTTGTAATAGAAGTATATAGTGATTTCGATGTATTCTGTTATGCTTACCATCATATATCTTTTTTAATTACATTTATGTTCTATATAGGGGAAACTTAAAGCCTACAAAGAATCTCAACCATCTACTAGTTCAGTTCCATTGGCATCTAAATGTGATGTCTTCACTAAAGTCCTTGAAGGGGACAAAAAGGGGAGAGTTAGGGGTATTGGCACTGCACCTTCACCACACCATCATTAGAAAGAGAAAACTGAAATTCACAATCTGTAAACAAAAAGTTATATGAACGTCTGCAAGTTTTAGAATCCAAAGTTGCCAAGCTTGAGGCAAAGCCCCAAGAGGTAGATAATTTTTCTCATCACTCATATTGATGTACATTACATATTTCACATTTACATAAGAAACTATATAACATTTTCTAATTTATTTTCAATCTTTTATAGTCTGAATTGCACTCTTCGGTCGCAAGCAAGTTGTCAACATCAGTGAAGATAAGGTATTTCTTCCACTTATGATTAACTGTCAAATTGCCAAAACTAAATTGACAGCTACATGTGGCTGCCTTTCAAGTTTCTGGTTTGGGATTTTAGACATTGGGGATTTGACTTTTTTCTGATTGGGTTGACCTTGATGGAACACCTCTCTCTATCATTCACTTAAGTTGTTTTGATAATTGAATTATCAATGTTTACAATTTTAGATTTAGATGGTCCGTTGATTTAAATATATATGACTTATTCCTCTTTCTTATTTTTTCTGTCCAAAATGGCCTTTACATATTTTAGATTCCTAACAGACTCAGCATATTCATTGTCCTGCTCCTTATTTTGACATATTAATTTATGACCAAATTGTAACATGAGTCATATCACAACCAAGGATTCATCATTTATTTTTGCTTATGGGGTGTCTGGTTGCATGATAAAGGATGTTTTATTTTAATTTTCAAAAATTATAAGAAAATTTGTTAAAAGAGGTGTTTGGTAATCATGACAATTTTATATTTTGAAAATGATTTTCTTCTTAAACAAAAAAATGGGTCTCATTTCTTTCTTTTTTCTCATGGTCCTCCACTTTGTTTGGTCATGTATGGTAGTTACTCTTTTTTGTTATCACATCCTTCCAGACATGATAATTTTATGTCATGAGTTGGTTCACTTTTTATTTTAATACAATTTTTATCATGAAAATGTATGAAAAATTATCATGCAACCAAACACCCCATAAGTTACCCAAACAATTGTGTCAGCATCTTAATTTTCAATAGGGCTTCTTTATATTTATTCAATACGTCTATGGCCAATATTATTATTTTGGTTAGCTTGAGCTTAGCTGATTAAATGTTAATTCAGAAATTTGATATCTTTCGTATGTAAAACCTGCAGCCCGAAAAACTTCATGCCAACATGCTCAATTTTATATTGAAAGAAATGTGACATATTTTTAAATCAGATGTCCTACACCTCTGATTGTATATGTAGTATCATGAATGATGTTATGTTTTATTTTTTTTAACTGCATTACAATATACAAAAATACTGTACATGATTTGCTAGTATCAGTTGCAGGGAAGGGCAAGGAAGGTCAAGTTGCTAGATCTTGAAGGACAATATGTGACAGATGGTTTTCTCATCAGTGATGACCCAGTAAAGACTGTAATGGGGAGATTACTGGGTAATGTCTATTATGAAATATCTATCACATTTGTTAACAAGCCCGATACCCCTCTTGTTGTGAAGGATGATCATAGAAGAAGAATGAAAGATGCCATAGTATGGTTGAGAGATTATGTAAATAATTTACTTTACATCTTTAAATTAGTTATAATCATTGGATGTTATGTATTTTGATTAATTTCGATCTTCCAATTGCAGGTGGTTATAGAAGATAAATAAATGAAGATTCTATATGGGTTGTACAATTTCTTTTCATCTTCTCGTTGGGTTGTCCAATTGCTTGTGGTGGGAAATAGATGATCTTTTCATTGTGGTTGTGGCTGGAAGCCTGAAATAATTGAAAACTTTGTATATTTAATATCGTATTCACTATTGTGTGTTAATTGTAAAATGTTTTACGTTAACATGTCATATTTAATGTTTGTAGACATAGTATGTTTAATGCTTAATGAATATATTTGTGATGCTATTTTTTGTTATGTTGAAAATGATTTCGATTGTTGTGACTGTGTCCAACAGGTTGTTTGATATGGGATTGTTGTGAGTCCAAAAGTTGTATGAATTGGATGTATGCGTTGACTTGGTTGTACCAACAAATTTTCAGTTAGTTCTGTAATGGTGTGGATTGTTGATTCCACGAATTGTGCCGAATTGTGAATGTGTTTATTGACAATTATTTGATATGGGATTGTCTATTGGCAATTGTTTGTGCCAAATTATAAATGTGTTTATTGGCAAATATTTGTGTCCAAACTGTAAATGAAAGATACGTTGCAATTGTAAAAATTTACTACGGCTAAACCTCCGAAGGTAAATGTAACTCATGTAATATATATATTATTTTTTCAGGTATGTAACATTTACTAATGGGAGTGCCGTAGGTATAAATCTAGCATGAGGAGTCAGTTTCGCTCGTATATTTTATTTTTACCTATGGGTGTCGATTCGTAGGTATAAGTCGGTACTATACTTACGGGACACTCCGGTAGGTAATACATTTCCCTACTTGTAATAGGTATACGGATCCCCCTACGGGATGGTTCGTAGGTAAATCTATTTGCTTACGGAAAAATAGTCTATTCCTATGATTTTTTGACGTAGGTAAAAATCGATTTTCTTGTAGTGTATGGTTGAGTTATCTGGTATATTAGATTTGCTAGAAGAGTATTCAAGGGGTTCATGATAATTTTTTCATATTTTGATTATATTAGAGTTGATGTATTTCACTAGTTT
This sequence comes from Cryptocoryne crispatula var. balansae, assembly GCA_036172225.1. Classification (NCBI taxonomy): domain Eukaryota; kingdom Viridiplantae; phylum Streptophyta; class Magnoliopsida; order Alismatales; family Araceae; genus Cryptocoryne; species Cryptocoryne crispatula. The sequence goes on from CM069928.1 coordinate 27,215,023, forward strand.
TGGATTGCTACCCATTTAGCATGAATATCATTTGTACAGTTGTTATATTTTAATCAAAATGCGCATTTCAATATTCTTCTATTCACAATTAATTCTCAAGTTCTTTTTATCCAATAAATTCAACTATTTTATACTTCATGCTGAATTCATTTAAATACAGGCCATCATTCAGGTTTGTCATAAAATTTTAATTTTTGTAAATGTCCTATCTTATTTTTTTCATTTATGGCATAATGTAGGTAGATCATTTCCTCCCTATTTATGTTTCTTTTTTAGTCTCATTCATTCATTTTTTAATTTAAACAATTTTCTTAGTAATTATAAGATATTTAGTTTTACTGTATTTAAAATTTTATTTTTTAAATGATAGTTACAGTTAAATCCACTTACTGTGGGAATAACTTAAATTAGGTTTTAAGTTCTCTCAAAGTGTTATGGACTAAGCGGAGTAAGTTATCATCCCTCACTTATTTCATATCAAGTTGCCAAAATACCTTTCCGAAGTATTTAATCCGCTGTTCCAAATCTGGCTAAAATGTTTAAATTTCACATCCCTATATACAACACGCTCTTCCCAACATGCTTGGGAGTTGGTAAATCAGACAAAGAGACGATTTGTCAATCAAAGCCATACATATCACCGCAATAACAAGCTCAGCCTAGAATATATATCATCCTCGACATACATGGTGTCTCATCTGCAGGCCCCTTTTCTCCCCCGCTGTCCTGTCCTCCTAGCTAGGAAAGGAAGCTTGCAACATTCTGCCAACCCTAGACAGATCTATATATCTTTTCATTTGGATACAAGCTGCATGAGCTATGCAGCGGAAATGCCCAAAAAAAATGGACGTACGATTGTAGTATAGAACGGTCGTCGTCTCTTCCGCCGATCTCCGCCGACGTTCATCGCAAAATCGCAGCCGTTGCTATCACTGTGCTGTGTGGTCAGGTGACATGAGAATGACATTTCGTGAAGTTGACAAGGTTTCCGATGTGACATGAAGTGTTCCGTGGGGCGAACTCCGGTTCAATCCATATGTGGCTGCCGGTAGCTTGGCTGGTTCAATCTAAAGCTGAAAAAAGCTGGTCTGATCAGACGGAGTGGATGTTATAAAATGTTTTTCTTCTGTACAATTTATTACATAGTTAGTGTAAAAACATAGGTAATTAATGTGTGGAGTATATTTATATTTTGATATCTTTTTTCTTTTTTTTGTTTTTTGAAAACAGAGACGTCAATACTGCTTTGAAAATTATTCAGTATGTAACATCAAGAAAACACTGAGAATGCACAAAGTTCTATGGGTGTGTATGCATGCCAGCTTCCGGGGGTTAATAGCATCGATGAACCTGATGAGAGGCGCCGAGATCCAGCAGCCAGCGGCGCAGAAACGTAGTTGAACTGTCCTCAACAGGGTAGATGCCGGCGGCGTCCTGGGGTCCAATGTGGCTGGTTCGTCCAACACTTGGCATAGCTGCAGGCGAGCTTTCCAGCTCCTGCAGTTAATGTCATTCAACCTATGTATACTTATTTATAAGCTGCGTGCAAACTTATGGACATGTTTAAAAATTCCTAGGCATATTTACCGTACGTGAGAGCTACTTTATAGAATACGAAGAACAGATATGTCATGTGGGGGTGAGTCTTAATCAAGTAGGTACGGTACGTACCTCTGGCAGCGCCGCGTAGTCATCGCAGTCGAGGCTGAAACAGTAGAGAATGGGCTCCATGGAAGCCAGCTTCATCGAGAGGAACTGCAGCATGACGGTTGAAACAAAGGGTCAACAGAGAACGAGTAAACTCAAAGGTACTCGACACTGCAATCATATTTTCATATCCCGAATAAGATATTATGAATAAGGTAAACACTGTTATGAATAAGTAAACACCACAATTATATTTTTACAATCTTTATGTCTTAATATGATACTATTTTAACAGACTGCCTTAGGTGAGTATATATATCGATTTTTTTAATCGAACTAACAAATAAGGAGTGCCCCCTCAAAGGTAAGTTGATTTTTATTTGAATTAGACTTTACTGTCTGAAGTGTGAATCACAAATGGAGGTGTGTCCGCAGGACCTAAATTGAAAGTTCTTATATTATAAATTGATCACTATCACTACAGTTATTTTTTCCTAACAATATCTTTTCATATCATAGATATGAAACTATCTCTCACAAGCTTCATGTGGAACGCTCACCTCTACTTGACTCTGCAGAGACTGTACATAGTTGATTATCTCTTCCAGCATGAGCGCCTTGCCGACCACCTGTTCGCAGAGAGCACCCGGCAAGCAGAGAAGTCAGCAGATAAGGATACGAAAAGCGGGGGTCAATTCACAGCCCAGCCGTAGTCGATCGTAGGCATCTTTTGTTGACCTTGTCGCAGCCGGGCACGAGGTCCTGTAGCACCTTCATCTTCTTCCTTATTTTCTCCCTCCTCAGCTGCAGAACACGGCGGTGCAAAAATTAGGGCATCCGAGTCGCTGCCGCGCACATATTTCAGGGTGCGAGTCTGTTAGAATTATGAGAATAATCTCATATTAAATATTATAAATTTGATATTATGTTTATATGTCTTAGATCTTTCTATCTCAATATTATGATTTTGGAGTTTGCAAGAGTCTTACCCGTTCAGCGAGACTGTGGCTGTCGGTCGCCTCGCCTCGTTTCGCTCTTACGTGAATATAGCCGGCGGCGGCCGGTTTCTCATTCACGGCTGCGCAGCGCCGCCTGAGCTTCTTGCCTTTACTTTCCTGGTCAAGATCCTACGAGCACAGAAGGCAAGAACAATATGAGCTATCGGCCATGTCGATGAACTAATTAAGCAACGGCGTTACCGAGGCATCAGCTTTGGTTCTCATGTTGGATTGTCGTGGAGACTCGGAGCTGAGCCTCTGCCTCTGCAGAAATCGCTGTTCTCCGGTCGTGTCTTTGCTGTCCGCAGGGGGAACCGTCCTATCAATCCCGCGGGGTGAGAAACTGCAGTCCGGCGCCGGCGGAGTTGTGGTGGTGCTGAAACCGAACGCGGCATCAATGGCGGAGGTGTCCACGGGGACGATGTTGTCGTTGATGGCATAAAGCAAAGGGTGGTAGAACGGAGAGCCGGAAGTGGTGCCGGCGAGGTTCTCCGACTGCTGCTGCGCCGGCGGCGCAAGGAGATCGAAGGTAAAGCCAGCGGGGAAGGAGGGGTAGTCAAGGGCGTAGGAGATGGGGTCCGGGTATGGGAAGGCTTCCATGTTCTGCATTCGGCACGTAAAACAGGGGGTGAGAGATGATGCAATGAATGGAAAAGCTGGCTCCGACGCTCCAACCACCCATGGACTTATATAGATAGATAGAGGTACCCACCGGGAGGGAAGGCGAGAGAGGAGACCTGAGAGCCGATACATGTACAAGTGTGCGGAGAAAAAGTACTCATGATTGGTCTTATCATCTCATCTCAGTAGAGTTGGTGAAAATGTGAATCTAGAGTATTAAATGTTTGGGATGGATTTGGTTATATAGATTTTTTTCTAAGACATATGCTGATTCATAGTTTTTGTTTGATTTATTTCAAACTGTATTCTATTAAAGTTTTTTTGTGCATGTTTATGTATTTTACTACTTTTATCTTAAAAATTATTAAAATATTTTGGTAAGAATTTTATAAATATTATTAATATATATTAAAGATAAAATAAATATTTCATATAAATATGATTATTGGATTTAACGGTTTGATTTACATTGAAGTGCCTGGTGAATCAAATCAAACAAAATTATTGTTCAAAACCAAACCATATCAAATTGTAGATTTAACTTTACTTCTGGGAGTCGGACCAAACAACTCTTATTAAATGTCGATCTTTTCCCCTTCAATAACTTAGAGCTTCACCTAAGGGTGAGCATTAAATGGTTTGAATCGAAAAATCAAACTGAAATAGTCTGTTCGTTTGATTTGATTCGATTTGAACCATTTTCGGTTTAGTTCGATTTAAAAAATTTTCAAACAGATTTTAACCAAACCAAATTGTATAAACCAATTTAATAAAAAAATATATAAAAAATAATATAATATTATTAAAAATAAAATTTTTATAATTCATATAATAAAATAATATTTATTTTGATTATTTTTAACTTAAAAACTATTATATATATGTAAGAAATAATTAATAAAAATATATTTATATATTTTCAGTTTAAATCGAATCAAATTGAACCAAATCAAATTGAAATCGATTTGATTTGATTCAATTTGAGGAATTGAATTGATTTGATTTGGTTTGAAAAAAAAATAGTTGAATCCGTATCAAACAAAATCATGCTCACCCGTAGCTCCACCCTATCATGTAGAGAGTGGAGGGAGGGTTCCTAGCTAGTTATAGTGAAGGGGAGACTCTAGAGATCATGGTGATTTGGTGAAGAGTGACCTAAAAGTAATTAGTCTAGTATGCAAATTTTAACATTGATTCCTTGAATAATACAACTGTGTTTTATGAATCATGAAGTTAATTAATATGGTATGACTTGGCTGGATGCTGGAAATAACATTGCCAGCAGTCGGCTGATCCAGCAATTCATTACATCTGCAGAGAAAAAAATCTCTTAAAACGATATTAGCTGTTGGATTTTTATACACTACAGGAAATAAGGTCATTAGCGACGGCTGACCGCCGTCGCTAAAAATACAAAAGCCGTCGCCATAAGGCAATGGCGACGGCTTTTCCGCCGTCGCAATCCTGTCGCAAATAAGCCCGTCGCCAATTTTAATGGCGACGGCTAATGATAAGTCGTCGCTTTTAGTATTATTTGCGACGACTAACGCCATCGCAATTAAGTTATTAGAGACGGCTCAAACCGTCCATCATAAAGTTTTTAGCGATGGCACTAAGCCGTCGCAAATAAATTTAAACCCGTAATAGACATTAGCGACGGCTTAGAGCCGTCGCTAATACCCAAAAATCCGGCCCCCGCGACACCGGCGGGGGTGCATTTTCTGGTTTTGCGACGGCTTAGAGCCGTCGCTAATACCCCCGCGGGGGTGCATTTTCTGGTTTTGCGACGGCTTAGAGCCGTCGCTAATACCCAATTTACAGCCCCGGCAGCACCCGCGGGGGTGCATTTTCTGGTTTTGCGACGGCTTAGAGCCGTCGCTAATACCCCTGCGGGGGTGTATTTTCTGGTTTTGCGACGGCTTAGAGCCGTCGCTAATACCCAATTTACAGCCCCGGCAACACCCGCCGGGGTGCATTTTCTGGTTTTGGGACGGCTTTGAGCCGTCCCTATTACATTAATAGCCGTCGCTTAAAAGAACTTTAGGGACGGCTGAGAGGAGCCGTCGCAAATAACTTACAGTTTTTTAAAAAAAAATTTCCTTCGATCAATTGTATTCTCGTAGCAAGACCTACATACACAAATAATTTGTCGGTTTGCCCGATCGAAGCCATTAACATTCATTCATACATAATAAACACTGACATTCTTTAATAAAAAAAGTGCATATTTATAAAACGTATCATTACACAACAACTATCTCAAATACAAAGAAATAATAAAATAGAGAGTAAACTCTCTCACTCATCCTCCCCAAAAGAACGCTCATCGTCTTCTGCGTCCTCGTCATCGTCCTCCTCCTCCTCGTCCCCCCGTGCGCCTCTATAGCCTTGGGTTGGCCTCGAACTAGACGGATGCAGTGGGAGCCTACTGTTTAATTGGGCTAACATTTCTTGTGTTAGCCGTGTCATCGACTCTTGAAACTGTTGACGTTGGGCGTCCAGTTGTTGTTGGAGCGAGTCGATCATCGAGTTTTGTTTCTCGATTTGTGTAGCTTGAGCATCGACTTTGTCCACCAACTCCTGGTAGCCCGGACCCGCAGAGGTACTCGCACCTCCACTGCATACACCATACCAGGTGTTGCGGGTCTGTCCTCTCCCCCCACATCGGATCCGTCCCGGCCTGTCTCTGCCGAACACGGTGATAAATGCATCCTCAGCAGAGAATGGCTGCTCGGAATTCCGAGCATCTGATTCCTCTGACTGGGGGGCATTCATCAACTGGCGCATCTCATCCTATATAATGTAAATATAAAGTCAGTTGTTATATGAAATAAAAATTGTCTAATGTTGATACAAACAAACATATTGCGTACCATAACTTGACGACCTTCCTCGTTGCACCATACGAGGGATCCATCCTCTGCCTCTTTCGTTTGGGTCATCTCGAAGACCTCTGGACGGGTAGGACGACGCCCTTCTTTGTTTGTCTGTTAAGAGAAAACATTATGAACACATTAGTACTATTATCGAGATATACAATAGTGAATAATAAAAAAAATTATAAACTTACAAAATCAATCTGCGGTGATGAATGTTGGTTCTACCTCGCCTATAAGGCATGCTCAAATTAGCCCTGTTTGTTTTATTCCTTTGGCTAAGTGCCTACAAACAAGTTCATAACACATTAGTTTTGTTAAGACAAGCTAATAAAATGAGTTATCAAATGTAGATTACTTTTAAATTAAATAAATTATTTACCTTATTGTCGTCCCTCTGCCATATCTCACGCATATGACGCCACTGGTCCGGATCGCATTGTGGAGGCACAACGACAAGTGCCTCCTCCAGTGAGCGTCCTGTAAAATACTGTACGCCAAAATTGTATTAGTTACAGTACATAATCGTTTACTAAAAAAATAAATATGAAATTTTTACCTTCTTCTTAAGATGACCCCTTTGTTTTCTTTGCATCTCTCCCATATGCCATAAAATTTCCGCATCTATGGATGGAGACCGCTCAAATGTAAAATGTTGCTACAGGAAAAATACATAGATTAGTAATTTTAAAGTGAAAAAAAACAAATAAGCTCAAGTACTTTTATTTACCTCGAGGTCTCTAAATATCGCCTCCTTCTTGTCATCTGGAAGGGTCATGTAATCCTGTTGCCATAAGTTACAATGTACCATGTTGCAAACTCCAAGATATGAGGTGAACTCCTGGCCATTCGGGCCTACACCCGATCCTCCAATGACCCGGACGTTCAATGTCTCCCCAGGCGCTAATGTCCGCACATTATACGCCTTTGCAGGACCTTTCCCACGTCTAGCAACTGTAGCTGCATGACAAAAATTTTAACACATTTAAAAATTGATATTTATAAATCTACAAAATATAAAAAATTGATATTTACTGGAGGCGGAAGAAGATGGACAGTCTGTAGGGGGCGTCGCCGTAGTAGGGCGAGTGTCAACCGCCCGGGATGGTCCACCTGATGGCATCGCATCCCGGGTAGGCTGAGATGGGCCCTGAGAAACACCGGCCTGATCGGTGGATCCACCGGCTGTCCCACTCCTCGATGTACGTCAACTCTTGCTAAATTTCTTCATCTGCAATATAATCTTTAAAATTGCAATCCGGCCTCGGGGTGGTGTGTTATGCATTTTTCCAAGCTAACCGGCCGGTTTGCCCGATCCAAGCCGGAATCCGGCTTCGATCGGGCAATTCGGCCTCGGGGTGGTGTGTTATGCATTTTTCCAAGCTAACCGACCGGTTTGCCCGATCCAAGCCGGAATCCGGCTTCGATCGGGCAAACCGGCCTCGGGGTGGGGTGTTATGCATTTTTCCAAGCTATCCGGCCGGTTTCCCCGATCCAAGCCGGAATCCGGCTTCGATCGGGCAAACCGGCCTCGGGGTGGGGTGTTATGCATTTTTCCAAGCTAACCGGCCGGTTTGCCCGATCCAAGCCGGAATCCGGCTTCGATCGGGCAATCCGGCCTCGGGGTGGTGTGTTATGCATTTTTCCAAGCTAACCGGCCGGTTTGCCCGATCCAAGCCGGAATCCGGCTTCGATCGGGCAAACCGGCCTCGGGTTGGGGTGTTATGCATTTTTCCAAGTTAACCGGCGGTTTGCCCGATCCAAGCCGGAATCCGGCTTCGATCGGGCAATCCGGCCTCGGGGTGGGGTGTTATGCATTTTTCCAAGCTATCCGGCCGGTTTCCCCGATCCAAGCCGGAATCCGGCTTCGATCGGGCAAACCGGCCTCGGGGTGGGGTGTTATGCATTTTTCCAAGCTATCCGGCCGGGTTGCCCGGTCCAAGCCGGAATCCGGCTTCGATCGGGCAAACCGGCCTCGGGGTGGGGTGTTATGCATTTTCCCAAGCTAACCGGCCGGTTTGCCCGATCCAAGCCGGAATCCGGCTTCGATCGGGCAATCCGGCCTCGGGGTGGGGTGTTATGCATTTTTCCAAGCTATACGGCCGGTTTGCCCGATCCAAGCCGGAATCCGGCTTCGATCGGGCAAACCGGCCTCGGGGTGGGGTGTTATGCATTTTTCCAAGCTAACCGGCCGGTTTGCCCGATCCAAGCCGGAATCCGGCTTCGATCGGGCAATCCGGCCTCGGGGTGGGGTGTTATGCATTTTTCCAAGCTAACCGGCGGTGGGGTATTATGCATTTTTCCAAGCTAATCGGCCGGTTTGCCCGATCCAAGCCGGAATCCGGCTTCGATCGGGCAAACCGGCCTCGGGGTGGGGTGTTATGCATTTTTCCAAGCTAATCGGCCGGTTTGCCCGATCCAAGCCGGAATCCGGCTTCGATCGGGCAATCCGGCCTCGGGGTGGGGTGTTATGCATTTTTCCAAGCTTACCGGCCGGTTTGCCCGATCCAAGCCGGAATCCGGCTTCGATCGGGCAAACCGGCCTCGGGGTGGGGTGTTATGCATTTTTCCAAGCTAACCGGCTGTTTTTCGGACAATCACATTTCCACTTCTATCTGATAGGTTGTTTGTAGTTGTACATCTTCATCGGCTACACCAAATGCGACGGGTATGCTCACAAGTTCATCTTGATATGGTTCTACTTCATCATCGCTTTCTTCCGATAAGTTGTAGTAGTTACGTGGAAGTGACTTCACTGGTATCATCCATCCCTTACTCATATTGTCTTCCACGTGGAAGTGACTTCACTGGTAGCAGTTCGGTCCGGTTTCATTCGATTTGTGAGCCTTCCGAATCGATGAAATCGAAACAGGGGTTCACACCGAGCCGAAGAAGCCGGATCGTTTAGCTATACGAGTGATCTTTTTTATTCATGCTGACGTATAATTTAAAGAAATCAGCATAATCTAATTATAAAAGACTTAATACACTACAATACGGCTATTTTTCTAAACAATTTATTACACTAAAATGCTTTCTACTTAATTTGGCATATATCATGATTTCCTAACAAAATTACATGGTCTCAAAACACACGAGTGCTAGATGATTGACCACACAACTAACCCTAGCCGATATGAAATGAAAGATTTATCAATAAACATCCACTTTTCATAAGACTTTAAAAAAATTCAAATAGAAACTAATGAATAAAATAATTTCACTTAAAATATACCTTGGAGGATAATGCCCGGACGGATGTAGCGAGGGGAGGGCGCCGGCAGACTGGCGGCGGCGCAACAAGGCGGCGGCGCCGGCGCAAGGAGGCAGAAGCCGCGGCGGCGCAAGGAGGCGCGCGCGGCGGCGGCGGCGGCGGCGGCGCGCAGGCGCCGCGGCGGCGCAAGGAGGCAGCGGCGGCGGCGGCGGCGGCGGCGGCGGCAGCGCGGCGGTGGCGGCGGCGGCGCGCGCGGCGGCGGCGGCGCGGCGGTGGCGGCGGCGGGCGGCGGCGGCGGCGGCAGCGGCGGCGGCGGCGGCGCGTCGAGAGCAAGCGGGGGGGGGGAAGAGGGAAGGTGCCGACGGGGGTTTGTAAACCCTAATGTATTGGCGAGGGGTGAAGCCGGCGCACTTGGTACCTTTAAGGACAACAGCGATGGCTCGGGCCGTCGCGCAAAATTAGTCGACCGTTGAACGGGCGAAAAATTTTATTGCGACGACTTCGAGCCATCGCTATTAACTAAGTTGGCGACGGCTATCGGTAGCCGTCGCCATTAACCCGGACCGATGGGTGTTCCGGGTGCATTTTCTGGTTTGGCGACGGCTTAGGCCGTCTCTAATAAGCGATATTGCGACGGTCTCATAGAGCCGTCGCTTATATCTTTGTATTTGTCGACGGCTTTAATAGGGACGGCTTCAGCCGTCGCAATTAACTCTTATAGAGACGGCTTAATAAAGCCGTCGCCATTAAACCGTCCCTAATAACTTTATTTCTTGTAGTGATATAAGAAATCTTAAAAAAGTTACTTCATTACTAGAATTTTTATACTTATACAACATGGCATTGATCAGGTATAATAAACAAAGCTAAATTGCAGGTTGTGATATGCCCACTCTTACTCATGTCCTCGGCCAGTGGCCGAGTGAAAAGTTGTTAATTTCTTTTTTATGAGAGAAAATGTGTTTGACTCCTATTCGCTTCTCTTGTACTAGAGTCACTTTTATCTTAGAACATGATGTCAAAAAAGGCTTGGTCTAGAATAAGGTGTCTTTTAACGATATCAAGCATTTTCTTGGAAAAAATAGCTGAGATGCGTTCACTACAGGAAAATGGGTCATTGGCGACGCGTTATTGGCGACGGCTTAATGAAGCCGTCGCCAATAATGTTAAAAGCAACGGCTAAAGTAAAGCCGTCGCTACTAAATGGTAAATTGCGTCGGCTAAATTTAGCCGTCGCAAATAATCATTTTGGCGACGGTCGAAGCCGTCGCAATACCCAGAAGATCGAAATCCACACGACTTGTTTCCAGACTACTGGGGACGGCTTTAGAAGCCGTCACTAGTAAAATTATAGCCGTCACCACTAATCCAAGCCGACCGTTCAACGGTCGACTTTGTTTGGCGACGGCTTCACGTAACTTATCCCTATGATTGGCGACAACCTCAATAGCCGTCACCAATAAATTGGTCTTAAAAAACCCTCACCTTCATCTTTTCTCTCCCCCCACCGCTCACTCCCCCCTCTCTTTCTCTCTCGTGCACGCTCGCCGTCGAGGCCCTCACCTGCCGCCGGCACCGCAGACACCGTCGCCGCCGCTTCCGCCATTGTCGCCACCGTGGCCGGCACTGTCTCCGCCGTCGTCGCCACCACCACCGGCTTTTCTCTCTCCCTCCCTGCGTAGGGCGCCGTATGGGGAACGCCGCCTCCGCCGCCGTCATGGGTGTCACTGGCTCCGCCGCTGCCACTTCCTATGTGCTGGATTTAAACCCTAGTTAAGGTTAATCGAACCTTATTTGAGGTATGCATCTTCAACGAACGAGTTTTTGTTTAATTTTTTTCCTATATGGCACAAGGCATATATAGAATAGATATGGTTAGAGTTGGTGTCCCATTTTCATTAATAAAATACACTTGTTATATACGTTGCTTTTTGACTTAATAGATTAGATTACTTCTTAATTTAATCATAAACAAAAATCTCTTATTTTTTGGCTTAATTGATGTGAAACCTATGAATTAATCAAAGTTTATACATTCTAAGAGTTGGTAAAATGACTACATATAAAATTAGTTTCTTTGTAAACCATTTAAATTTATGTGGTTTAATCTATTTAAACAAGTGCTATCTTCATTTGGTTTTAACGAGTTTTCAAATCAAAATGATAGCTAGCTACATAACTTAAACTACTCAGTATAAATTTTAACCAAACCAAACTGTTTAAGTTAAACAGTTTGATTTGGTTTGTCTTCACACGTAGACCAAATCAACCCGCTAAACCGAACCAACCCGTTAAAATCATTGGGATGGATTGGATTTAGTTAAATTCGTATGTTTGTGATAAATTTAAATATGTTATATGCTTGTTTAGTTTGATGTCTATGTTTGGGAGAGATTTAAATAGGCTTTGTTTGATTGCAATTTAAACTTTGTTTTTAAAAACTCCTGTTTACAAATTGTTTAAAAGCAATTTTATTTAAAATTAGAAAATACGCATTAAATAAAGTAGGGCATGCCCACCCTTATAAGTGACTTAAATTGTTTAATTGGCATGTATAAACATTTTTTGTTCAACAACAAGTCTAATTTTGGTCAATTTATCTCTTTTTCAAGAAACTTCAATCAAGATATTCACTTGAGAGTTTCTTCTTTCAGTGGAGGTTCGGTTATATATTGATTTTTTATTAAATTAATATTTATTCGTTGTACTTAAATCATTTATTAGAATAAGATGTGTAACTTAGACAAATCGTGGATGCATATTCCTAATAGATTAGATTCAAGATATATTCAAGGGATCGAAGATTTTTTAGACTATTCCTTTTATCATTCTATAATACAATTTAGACATAGAACATAACAATCTAATACAATGTCTTGGTAAAAAATGTTGTAATACATTTATTTTAAAAAGAAATGTTGTGAAAGAACACCTAATATGTGATGACATATGGTTAAATTATCAAAAGTGGATATGCCATGGTGAAATTGAAGTCAATATGGTAAATGAGGACATTACAAATTTAAATGAACCACAAGATGATTATGTAGATGATCAAGTAATGGAAATGTTACAAGATATTCAAAATAATGAATCCTCTATTCGACATAATGAGGAAGAGCATAATGAAGATAATTTTCAATATTTTAAATTATTAGAATATTTCGAAACACCTCTATATGAAGGTGTAAAAAAATGTATCTAAATTAAAATTTATATTAAAGTTGATTCAACTTAAGTCTATTAATGGTCTCACTAGGAAATATATGGATATGATATTTTCTTTATTTAAGGAAGTCTTACCTAATGGGACATGTGTTCCCGATAATTGGTATGAGCTTAAGAAATTAGTAAAGGAATCAGGACTTACTTATGATAAAATTCATGCATGTAAAAATGATTGTATTCTATTTTGAAGAGATAATAAAGATAAAAGTGTTTATCCATATTGTAACACCTCCATATATAAAAATAATTCTAAAAATCAAAATAAAAAATAGCACAAAAAGTTTTACATTATTTTCCATTAGGAGGTAGGTTGCAGCGTTTATTCATATCATTTAATACGGCTAATTGGATGACATGGCATAGTCAGCCACGATCAGATCAATTGAGAGGTGAAATGCGTCATCCTGCCGATTCTCCCACTTGGAAAAGGGTGGATGAACTTTATCTAGAATTTGTGTTAGAGAAACGTAACGTTCGGATTGGATTGGCTTTAGATGGCTTTAATCTATTTAGTCAAATGTCTTCAAAATACAGTGTGTGGCCTATTGTCACAATGGTGTACAACTTACCACCATGGATGTGTATGAAAGTCACATACACAATGATATCATTATTAATACCTGGTCCGAGAGCTCCCAGAAATGATATCGATGTATTCTTACAACTATTGGTGGAATAGCTAAAAGATTTGTGGAATATTGGATTGAAGACTTATGAAGCCGAAAAGAAAGACATTTTCGTAATGAGAGTTATACTTTTTAGTATGATAAATGATTTTATGGGATATGCAAATTTATCTGGATGGAGTACTAAAGGAAAATTGACATGTCCTATCTGTAATGAAGAAACACATTCCATTCGACTTGCTCATAGTCGAAAATAATGTTACCTTGGCCATCGTCGATTCTTACCAGTAGCACATCGGTGGAGAAAGAACTAGTATAAGCATCTTTTTGATGGTCGACGGTGTGTGAAGGGAGCACCAAAGATGCTTACGGGATATGACCTATGGAGGCAACAAAAAGAGATGGACACTATTAGGTTAGGAAAACCGTTTAAGAAAGATTTATAGAACTTAAGAAAAAATTTGTCAAAGAACAAAAATTGGAAGAAGAAGAGTATGAGAAACTACCATATTGGTCATCTCTTATCATTCGGCACCATTTGGATGTCATGCATATTGAGAAGAATGTGTGCGACAATATATTAGAAATGTTTAACTTATCAGGAATCGACAAGGACAATTTGAACTCACGGAAGGATTTAGTAGATTTAAATATTCGCACCGAGTTACATCCGTACGAGGGTTCATCAAAGTTTCCAGATGCAATTTATAGACTTAGCAACGAACAAAAGTCAAGAATACTTGATTTCATTAAGAATGTTCAAGTGCAGGATGATTATTCTTCAAATTTCAATAGATGTGTAGATTTAAGTGTCAGGACAATTAGTGGATTAAAAAGTCATGATTGCCATGTTATGATGCAAATAATTATTCCTTTGGCATTCCAAGGAAACGTGCCGAAGGATGTACTGAGTCCTATTGTAGAGTTAAGCCAGTATTTTAAGATCATTTGTGCTAAGGTTTTGAACAATAACATTTTGAGAGATTGGGAGACAAAGGTTGTCACGCCTCGGATTTAATCCTGCACAGCAGAACATAATCCGACGACGTAACCGGGAAAAATAACCCCAAAAATATATCGGTTTGGAACGAATGAAAACAACTAGATCCAAGTCCATAATTTCACAAATTCAAATTCAAATACATCACTAATCACTACAATCTAAACAAAACTAAATACCATCTAGTCATAAATATCATCTGATTGTCTTCTTGAGAATCGATCCATCATGCTTCCGCTGCGCTAAACCTGATTACCTGAAAATTGATAAGAGGATTGGGATGAGTACGACGACTCAGTAGACACCCCATCATCCGCCAAATCGGATAGCTAAAAGGCCCTAAATGTTAATTAAATAGGTACCCAGACCTACACCAATTATATGTAAATATAGGCTAGTCAATACATTAGATATATGACTTAATCCATGTGTTTTACACCACCTACCAAAGCCTATAATCACACCGACCAGCACCTATATGCACCATAACATGACGTAAAAAGATGGTATGAACATATGCATAGACACCTACTATATGCTCCATATGATGATATCACTATAAATGAGACAAACTATGCATACACCGTGCAACACAATATGATAACTGAAAAAATAAAATACATCACTAGACCACCTATACAATACCATGCAATAATGCACCTATCCTCTAATAAAGGACCACATTCACAAATGCACCTATCCTCTAATAAGAACCACACCTTTTTCTTATTAGCAAGGAATGCGTCGTCTTGCCACCTCAACCAGCTACCACCAGATCTATCATATATAGCAGTACCATATAGCTAAACGAAATCCCATAGTGCACCTAGGCAGTGGTGGCACAGGGACAAACCGCGGTATCCGGGATCGAAGGATGCACCGGACTGTTCTAACCTCCGCTGCCCTCGGGTCACGACTAACTAGTCTGGTGTAGCTGTTTTCATTATAATTTCAATTCATCATGCATTCACCTCAATCATGCCATGCCATGATCACACTTGAAAGATAAATGACATACACCATATCATGCTATGACAAATATACCATCAATGCAAATACCATGACCAACTACACCTAAACAATATGTTCATGATGCTAGAACCATAAAATGACAACAAAACATATGAGCTAGTATGATACCACCACAGACTCTCAATCAAAACATGATATGAACAGACCCAATCAGACCATATCTTTTGGTTTAAAGACATAAACATGGCTGAAATCAAGTAGTTAATTAGGCTAGCTAAACAATATCTAGTTTAGTTACCTATCGCCCTACATATACAATGATATTAACTCGGAAGAATAATCAAGGACTAACTAGATATAGGTTATCAAAAAGAGATTATAATCAATCAAGAACATGATGATTAACATGCTATAAAACAACCTAAAATAACCCTAATACGACCTCCATTACATGCAAAAGAACCAACACCGCTAACCACGCTAACCACAACACACAATGCTAACCCGGCTAATTAAATCAATAGTAATCACTACCAGTCATGGAGAATTAAATAGAAATTTAAATGATAATAGACACGTCAAGGGTGCCTACCGGAATGGTGCTGAACAATCGAGAATTGGCGATCGGAGGCGATACCGAGTGTGGGTGACGCGGTGCATAGATTGAACAAACTCAAACAAGTTATCTCCCTCCACCAAGGCTGCTGGAAAGAAATAGAATAGAGGTATGCCATGGGATCAAGAGAAAAACAAGAGAAATTCTAATAGAAAACGTATCACCGATAAATAAGAGAGAGAGAGAGAGAGACACGGAGAGGATAAGAGAGAGAATGGTGCTCACGGCGGCCGATAGGGGGGCGGGGTGCATTTGGCGCACACAGGACATGGCGCACGGTGGAAGGAGGGCTGGCGCATGGTGGCTGCTGACGCGGCGGCGGCATGGCGGGGCGGCGGCGCCTGTGGGCTGGCTGGCTGCAGCGGCTGACGTGGTGAGCGCGTGGCGGCCGACGAGGTGAGCGCGCTTCGCCCGAGCGGTGGGGGTGGCGACGGCACAAGCGGCTGGCTGCACGGAACTGCGCGGGCGGCAACCGGCCGGGGGGGGGGGGAGTGGCGCGTGGCTCGCGCGGGGATGCGGCAACGGCGGCGTCGCGCTGGCGTGTGGCGCGTGCGGGAGGCGCGGTCGCGATAGGGGGGAGGGGCAGAGATCGCGGCCGGCCGAGGGCGGCAACAACGCGCGGTTGAGCAGGCGGCAGGGCGGCGGGCTCGTCAGGTGATGGGGGGTGAGCCAGTGCGCACAGGGTGGTAGTCGCGGGGCACAGGGAGGACACAAGATCGGCGGGGGTGGCGCAGGCTTGCGCGGGTGGGAGACATCGCGAGGCGGGGCTGCGACTTCTGCCGGCGATGAAGGAGGCATGCGGGCAGAGGCGACAAGGCCACGCGACGGTGGCCGCGGGGAGGCCGAGGCACAGGATGGGGGTCGCGGGCAGCTCAACGGAGGAGAAAATTCGGAGGAGAGAAAATGGAAAGGAGAGGGAATAGGAACGGGAAGGGGGGTGAGAGATATAAATTGCATTAAACATAATTAATCTCACATCAATTTTTAGTAAATATTATTTAATAATAATAGAAATTCCTTAATGTTACAAAGATTGTAATAACGTTGTGCAAGTTGGAAAAAAATTTTCCACCATCATTCTTTGATGTAATGATTCACCTAGTTGTGCATTTGGCTTATAAGGCAAGAAGGTCTGGACCAGTTCAATATCGATGGATGTATCCAATTGAAAGATATTTAAAGAGGCTCAAAGATTATGTGAGCAACAAGGTGAGAGTTGAAGGTTCCATTGCCAAAGGCTACTTGGTTGAGGAGTGTACGTAGTTAATTTCAACATATATGCGCGATACGAGTAAATATAGTAGAGATCGGAACTACGACGGTGGTCTATATGAAGTTGATATGGATGATACTTCAATATTCAAACCAGTTGGTCGCCCATTGAGATGCAAGCGTGTACCTAAAATTTTGACGGAAAGAGAACAACAGTTAATCCATGCATACGTGTTAAATCAAGTTGATGACATCAATTATTTTTGTCAATCTCATAGTGATGCTCTTAATAATAGATCAACTACAGAAGATAACTTTTTCGTGTGGTTCAGAACACACATTCAAGAGTTAAGAAATATAGGTTCTTCTAGATACACCAAGGAGCTAGAGATAATATCACTCAGTCCGTCGAGATTTGCATCATCATTAAAAGGTTATATATGTAATAGATTTAGATTTCGAACATTGGAATCCGATTCAACCAAATCAACTCAACTAAGTGGTGTTATAGTGAATGAGCATCTTCAATCTGGTTGTAACGGTTATTATGTACGAATATTAGATATAATTGAAATATCGTTCGATAGGAATAGTTGTTTAACACTTTTTGAATGTGAATGGTGGGAAGTATATAATAAGGATCGAGGTTTTAAGGTTAACGAATATTATTTTATATCATTAAACACACAGAGAAGATTAGGAACAGATGAACCGTTTGCACTGGCAAGTCAAGTGGAACAAGTTTTTTAGGTAGATGATAACTCTAATAAGGGATGGGTGTTACCAGTACGATCACTACCTCGTAACTATTATAACATTTCAGGAAATGAGAGTAACGATGAATATGAACCATATCAAGAACAACTTATTAACGTACCTATAACATTTGGTGTAATCGACGGAGATGTACAACTCTAAGAAACTCAACTTATACAATTAGAAATTTAATCTAAAACTCCAAGTTTAAGGATGAAAATCCACAATCCGAAGCCAGATTGCCCAATCAGAGGCCCGTTCCGGGTTTGGATTGGGCAATCCAGCCTTGAATTGGCCAAAAAGATGAAAATCCACAATCAGAAGCTGGATTGCCCAACCCAAACCCGAAACGGGCCTCGGATTGGGCAATTTGGCCTCGGATTTGCCAAAAAGATGAAAATCCACAATCCAACAAAGCTGGATTGCCCAATTCGAGGCCTGTTCCGGGTTTGGATTGGGCAATCCGGCCTCGGATTGGCCAAAAAGATGAAAATTCACAATCCCAAGCCGGATTGCCCAACCCAAACCAGAAACGGGCCTCAGATTGGGCAATCCGGCTTCGGATTGGCCAAAAAGATGAAAATCCACAATCTGAAGCCGGATTGCACAATTGGAGGCCCGTTCCGGGTTTGGATTGGGCAATTCGGCCTCAGATTGCCCAAAAAGATGAAAATCCACCATCCGAAGCCGGATTGCCCAACCCAAACCTGGAATGGGCCTCGGATTGGGCAATCCGACTTCGAATTGGCCAAAAAGACGAAAATCCACAATCCGAAGCCAGATTGCCCAATTCGAGGCCCGTTCCAGGTTTGGATTGGGCAATCCAACCTCGGATTGGCCAAAAAGATGAAAATCCACAATCCGAAGCCGGATTGCCCAATTCGAGGTCCGTTTCGGGTTTGGATTGGGCAATCGGGCCTCGAATTGGCCAAAAAGATGAAAATTTACAATCTGAAGCCGGATTGCCCAATTTGAGGCCCGTTCCGGGTTTGAATTGGGCAATCCGGCCTCGGATTGGCCAAAAAGATGAAAATCCACAATCTGAAGCCGGATTGCCCATTTCGAGGCCCGTTCCAGGTTTGGATTGGGCAATCCGGCCTCGAATTGGCCAAAAAGATAAAAATGCACAATTTGAAGCTGGATTGCCCAACCCAAATCCGGAATGAGCCTCGGATTGGGTAATTCGACCTCGAATTGGCCAAAAAGATGAAAATCTACAATTCGAAGCTGGATTGCCCAATTCGAGGCCTGTTCTGGGTTTGGATTGGGCAATCCGGCTTCGGATTGGCCAAAAAGATGAAAATCCACAATCGGAAGCCGGATTGCCCAACCCAAACCCGGAACGTGCCTCGGATTGGGCAATCTAGCTTCTAATTGGCCAAAAAGATGAAAATCCACAATTCAAAGCTAGATTGCCTAATTCGAGGCCCGTTCTGGGTTTGAATTGGGCAATCCGGCCTCGAATTGCCCAAAGGATGAAAATCCACAATCTAAAACTGGATTGCCCAATTCGAGGCCCATTCCGAGTTTGGATTGGGCAATCCGGCCTCGGATTGGCCAAAAAGATGAAAATCCACAATCAGAAGTCGGATTGCCCAACCCAAACCCGGAACGGGCCTCGGATTGGGCAATCTAGCCTCGGATTGGCCAAAAAGATGAAAATTCACAATCGGAAGCCGGATTGCCCAATTCGAGGCCCGTTTCGGGTTTGGATTGGGCAATCCAGCCTTGGATTGGCCAAAAAGATGAAAATCCACAATCCTAAGCCGGATTGCCCAATTCTAGGCCCTTTTCGGGTTTGGATTGGGCAATCCGGCCTCGGATTGGCCAAAAAGATGAAAATCCACAATCCGAAGCCGGATTGCCCAATTTGAGGCCCGTTCCGGGTTTGGATTGGGTATTCCGGCCTCGGATTTGCAAAAAAGATGAAAATGCATAATCCAAAGCCGGATTGCCCAACCCAAACCCGGAACGAGCCTTGGATTGGGCAATTCGTCCTCGGATTGGCCAAAAAGATGAAAATCCAAAATCCGAAGCCGGATTGCCCAATTTGAGGCCTGTTCCAGGTTTGGATTGGGTAATCCGGCAATCTGGCTTCCAATCTACAATAGCCTAATATTTTTATGTGATAGATGAAGAGAATTTTTAGCAAGAGTCGTAGGACATCTCAGACTGCTACACCATCTGAGGTTGGTGGATCTTGGGGTCAATCTCAGGCATCTAGGGATCGACCTTCCACCTCCAGGGGTGTTGCTTCTGAGCTAGTTCGGGAGGCACTCCATGAGCCTAGTCCATCTCAGACTCGTTCTCACTGGGTTCCGACGACGTCTCCTACAGATGGTAGTAGTCCATCTTCCTATTTGAATATATACACGTTAAAAGTTTTCTTAAAATTTTTTGTTGTTTAATTGTAATTTTTAATTTATACTTAAGTAGCTACATTAGTTAGACGTGGGAGGGGTCCAGCAAAGGCCATCGGTGTGCGAACACTTGGGCCTGATAAGTAATACAACGTCGATATAGTAGAAGGATTTGGCATTGGATCACACGGGCAGGAGTTTACCTCCTACTTAGGAGTTATGAACAGAGTTCATTGTGATTTGTGGGAGCATAATTACATTGCTCTACCGCAGGAGAAAAAGGATGCCATATTTCGTGATTTAGATGTAACATTAAGTAACTTCATCTTGTTTAAGTAGCTTCATCTTGTTTAAATTTTGGTGAACTTTTTAATCATTCTTATATTGATGTAGCAACATTTTACCTTTGAGCAGAATCCACAATCCGATGCACAAATGTTAAGGCATATAAGAGATATGCAAAGAAAACAAAGAAATCATTTGAAAAGAAAGGTAAAATATAATTTATAATGTAATTTCGAGATAACCAATTTTTTATTAACAATATTTGTCTACAGTATTTTACAGGACGATCGAATGAGGAAGCTCATGCCAACATTCGTCCACAATGCAACGAGGAACAATGGCATCATATGTGCCATTTATGGAGTCAAGATGAAGCTAGAGTAAATGAAACAAATCTCTTCTCTTATAATTAGATTTTTAATGTCGAGAAATGCTATTTCATTTGCATATATATTTGTAGGCACTGAGTGAAAAAAATGCCGGTAATAGACAGCAATTAACAATGCCATACAGAAGAGGAAGAACAAACATACACCAGTTAGAAAGCGATTTTGTAAGTAGTAAAAACTTAAAATTTCATATTAGTTGATCCTTATTTCCAATTTCTTTATTCTTTTTTTAATTTTTTGGACAGGTACGAAAAGAAGGTCGTCCTCCAACTCGTCCAGAGATATTCCAAATGAGTCAAACGCATGAAGAACTAGATGGAGCAGTCATTTGGGATAATGACCAAAGTCGTCTTATGATGGTAATGATTGGTTGTCAAAATAAATTTTTTTATAATCCACAATTCATCACGGAAGGATTTCACTTTTTATCATATTATTTATATAGGAAAATATGCAAGGATTGATGAATTCCCCAGCATCTGAATCCTCAGATGTTGAGGTATATCGCAGCCTCCACTCACCGTGGAGGAAGCTTTTGTATCCGTATTAGGGATAGATCGACCAGGATGGATCCGATGTGGTGAGTGAGGTGAAACTCGCCACACTTGGTATGGTTAGTCAAGTGGAGGTGCTTCTAGCTCGACTCAAGAAGTTCAGGATCTTAGAGATCAGGTGGCGAGGCAAGGAGAAATCAATAAGCGTTATGAAGAACAAATTACTTCATTGAAACAACAATTGGACAATCAACAAAAATCATTCCAAGAAAATTTCGATCGCCTCAATCTGATTATAAAAGGCTTGACTCAAAGGTTCCTGGCTTCTAATGTGCCATCCACATCGGGGCATCCTCCGCCTCAACAAACTGAGGACAGAAATGACGATGACGACGAGGAGTACGAGGATGCCGAGGAGAGTGAAGATGAAGATGAAGATGAAGATGAAGAAGACGAATAGATATACATATATATATGCATTTTCTACTCTTTTTGGATGTCAATATTTGTATGTATCAAAACATTTTGGTGTATGAATGTGAATTTGAATGTGGTTTGTATGCCATGCGAAATGCAATGCAAATTATAATCACTAATATGAATATATGCACATCTAATGCATTTAACCATCTATAAAAGGAAATACATATTTACTTGACATAACATTACCACATGCCAATAACACTCCATCTATGATGCAAAGCAAATGCATTTAACACCTGTATGCGTGAAATATGCTGACATAAACATATACACCAAATTAACTTGTCAACCATTGGAAAATTGATGAAAATTGCCAAGAATCATGTTTATTTATTAATCTAAAACTCTACCTGATTTAATCAACATGTAATCATAAATATTAACATAGACCCAATCGGGTTAACATACAA
The DNA here is from genome assembly GCA_036172225.1 of Cryptocoryne crispatula var. balansae. Classification (NCBI taxonomy): domain Eukaryota; kingdom Viridiplantae; phylum Streptophyta; class Magnoliopsida; order Alismatales; family Araceae; genus Cryptocoryne; species Cryptocoryne crispatula. Next base: position 27,237,210 of record CM069928.1, read on the forward strand.
GGGCATATTAAGTTCACAAATTATGCAATCTAATTTCTATGGCACATGCTAATCAATAATTAACACACGTAAAATCAATTGATTTAATAAAATATGGATCCATGTAACATGCATCTAATAAATTTAATAAGACGTCAAACTACGAACAATCACCACATTCAATATTCACCAATATATTTAAATCAGCATCTAAAGGTGATTGGTAAATTTTAAATATTAAATTTAATGATAATAAAGACTTCTGGAATGTCTACCTGAAAGGCGTTGGAATGAGAGACACGGCGCTAAGGTGTTGGCGCACGGCGGTTGACAACGGCGATCGGACGGTGATGGCGTGACGGGTACGATGCCGGGTGCGGCTACGCTAAGGGTCCATTTGGATACCCGTAAAAAAAAATTCAATGCAAATATTTTTCATGGAGGAACTTTTCCAAAGGAATTGAAAACATAATTCATCGTTTGGTTGTCCGTAATTATTTTTCTAAGAAAATGCGATCCTTTATTTGGTTATTCATAAATGATTTTTCTGGAAACATAATATTTTATTTGGTTGTCTGCAAAACATTATTCCGGAAACACTCTTCAGCCATTGAATTACTTGTAATCATTTTTAATAATTTTATATTTGATAACATGATATATAAGAGTTACAAATATATATATATATATTTAATTAAAATATTTCTTGTAACTATTGATTATTACATTCATCATTTTAAAATATTACATAATATTGTATATTTTTTAAAATTAAAATGCATAAACTTTAAAATATATCAATAATCAAAGTTGAAATGCAGTCGATTGTTGAAACTCTTGGATCTGAGTGCTGTAACCTTGCTGCGTTGAAACATTGCATCTAAACTCTTGCTTCGGAATTGAAATGGACCCCGAAAAGGGAGCCCACGGAAAACGGCGTCCGATCAATTCTTGAGACCGAAATCAGTGCTTTAGATGGTCAAAGTAAAAGATATTACATTGACCAAACTTTTTTCAGACAAACAAACAGCGGAGTATGGGGGAAAACTTGATCCGGTAGATAATTTTACATGGAAACAAACGGATCCTTGCTGGCACGTACAGGGTGGAGGCAGCGACGGCGAGGAGCTCACACGGATGGGGAAAATAGGGGAGGCCAGATGCAAGGTGGCGATGGGGCGAACAACCGCGGGAGGCAGCGTGCAGCGGTCATGCGGGTAGGCGCGACGAGAGGAGGAAGAGAGAGGGCAGGGTGGTGTCGCGGCGGAACTGCGCAAAGGTGTGCAACCTCGCGCTGGGCAGTGGGGACTTCGTACCTTAACACTATATTTTTAAAATTTGTAAGATTTATTGCAAATTTAATTTAAAATAGCACTACTTTTTGATAGTATATTGTATAATACACACATCTACATTTCATAGTGAGATGATATTAGTTGGTAATACCCTATTCAACAGGTTCAGCTTCCTTCAACTTATTATTTCTCGTCATAGGAGAAAGATTGTAGCTGTGTGCTGGAAAGACTGGTGTTGTACCCGGACATCCATATGTTGAAGTGTTACTCGGCAGGTGTAGCACCATGAAGAGCCCAAAATACATCTTATCTTGCTGTCAAGCGTTGATTTTTAGTGTGAATTCATGGAGTTGAAACCAAGTGCGACTCTGTACCTTAACGCTATAATTTTAAAATTTGTAAGATTTATTGCAAATTTAATTTAAGGTAGCACTACTTTTTGATAGTATATATATTGTATAATACACATCGTATACATTTCATAGTGAGACGATATTAGTTGGTAATACCGTATCCAACAGGTTCATCTTCCTTCAACTTATTCTTTCTCGTCATAGGAGAAAGACTGTAGCTGTGAGCTGGAGAGACTAGTGTTGTACCCGGACATCCATACGTTGAAGTGTTACTTGGCAGGCTTAGCACCATGAAGAGCCCAAAATACATCTTATCTTGCTATCATGCGTTGATCTATAGTGTGAATTCATGGAGTTGAAACCTAGTGGGACAATCTGCACATAAAGAGGACGCTGCTGGAGGCCTCGGTGAGGTCGAGGGCATTGTATTTTTATAATTTACACAATAAATCGCTCAATAAAAAGATCATTAATCCAAAGATGTAAAGAAAAATGGGTTTCTCTTTTTGTTATGAGCGTACAACTCAAGAAGAATATCATATCAGTTCCCGAGGAAGGATGAACTGCAAACAAAAATCACCTCCTTTCTTCTCACCAAAATTTGTCATTGTATATAAGGGTTGAGAATAAGCGAGTCCAGTCGAGTAATATACACTTCAAGCTTGACTCATAGGTTTTACTCAAGTTTGAATTCGAGAACTTACCAGCATGTTCTTTTTCAAACCTAGACGGTTGCTTAATCAAGCAATCTCGATTAATAACAGTTGAACTAAAATTTAATCTAAACTCAATATAAATTCATTTATATAATTTCTGCGTAATGTAAACTCATTTATGACATTCAAACTCAAAATTTTTTATGAAACTTGATCTACCACTAAACTTAAATTAAATTTTATTTCAAATTATTTTGTATATTTAAAAATACTATATAACTATTAATATTTATATTTTAATTTTTAAATACATGTTCAGTTGAGAAATTAATTGAGTATGTAATAGAGTAACATAGGAGTTTATCAAGTCCAGCATAATATTCAAACTCAGCTAATCAACAAACTAGGTTATTATTATTATTATTATTATTATTATTATTGTTATTATTATTATTATTATTATTATTATTATTATTTTGCTCATGTTTGTTCATTTAACATAACCAATAAGTTGAGACGAATTTTTATTGAGTCAAATTTTAAGTTAGGTATTGGCGCCCTTTCACCCTTGATACATATATAAGCAATTATTTAAAAGAGTCCTTAGGCACAAAATAGTGCGTCCCTTAGTTGGAAGGGTCAATTCCCTAAGCCCTCTAGTGTCCTTGGTTTTAACCAAGTCATATTTTAATAAAAACAAGCCAAATATCATTATTAGCATCTTGATATAAATCTAGTTCATGTGCACCTCAAAAAGTTCGAGTCAAACCTAGATCATAATTTTATAAAAGTTGGGTTTTTGGTCAGGTTGGGTTCAAAGTTCATAAACATTAACGAACAACACCTTTTTTTTACAATGGGACAGATATTTCAATAGAAATAGACTTCACTTTGAAATCTTTTTTAAATACATTATTTTAAAGCGATCTGATTTTCACAAAAAAGACCTTATAAGCTAAAATTCAACAAGATGTAAATAATTTTTTAAAGACATTTTTAAATTAGTTTGTGTGGGAACAAATAATAACTCCACATGGCCAATCCAAAACCTAGATGAGAAAGGAGTAGGGTGCGGTAGATGGCATTTAGTGTAAAATAAATCACATATCATGATATAAATTCAAATGATATAAACATTAGGACATATTCTCCAAATCACGTGTTACATCAAAACTCAAGTGTAGAAAATTTTGGTAAGGGTGAGGGCGTTTCTCACATGCGACAGGCCACATAACAGCCCTAATGTGCTACTAATTAAGCAAGGGTTCACACATCAAGGACCAGTGTGGGTAAATAAGTTAGTTCATAATGGAGAACAAAATGAAGAGAAATATATAAGTTCTTTAAGAAACTCAAAAGAAAATAGATATTATTATAGAAAGAAATCTAAGAAAGAAAAGATCGGAAGAAAGATAAGAATAGGCACTTGGAATATTGTATCTCTTATAGGAAAACTATTGGAACTTGTTGATCGTTTGGTGAGAAGAAAGATTAATATTGTGTGTATCCAAGAAACAAAGTGGAAAGAAGAAAACATAAAGAAGTAGGAAATATAGTTATAAACTATGGTACAAAAGAAAATAGAAAAAAATGGGGTTGGTATCATTGTTGATAAATCATTAAAGGAAGCAATTGTTTTAATAAAAGAAGTAAAAGATAGGATTATTATGGTAAAAATGATTATGAAAAGAGAGATAATTAATATAATCAATACTTATGCTCCATAAATTAGATTAAGTAGCAAGATTAAAGAAAAATTTTGAGAAGATATGGATAACCTTATACAAAGTATACCAAATGAAGAAAATATATTTATTTGAGGATATCTCAGTGGACATGTTTGAAAGAAATGCCATGAATATGAAAGTTTTTTGAGGTTTTGGATATGGAAACTTAAATAAAGTAGGAAAAAATATTCAAGAGTTTGTTATGACTTATGATCTTATTCTGACTAATACTTAGTTTATTAAAAGAGAATCTCATTAAATAAAATTTAAAAATGAAAAAAAATAAAAGTTAGATTGACTTCATTCTCACAAGAAAGTTTACCCCATCATGTTGTGGAGAAGGTCATTCCCAATCTCAATTGCACGTTGCCACCACTTAGAGGTGGAGACAGATCCCAAGGTAAAAAATGAGAGTCAAACACAAGGAGGAAATTAAGAAGAAGAATAGTGGTATGTGTTGTGATTTGATTGACATTACGAGATATAGTATAGAAACATATCGAGGAGCAAGAGAGAAGGTAATTGTTGCCAATCTGGCAAGGGCTACTACTGTTGTTGTTCCCACCAATGACCACCATAAAGAAGGGAAAAGAAGAAAAAAAAAGTTACATAATTTTGTTTTTTCTAGGTATTCAAAGCCAACTTTCATTGAATAAGAAGAAAAGAAAGCATTTTAAAAGAAAAATAAAAAAGAACAAGAGGCACAAGATACAAAAGTATTTTTAATTTAATAATTTAGATTTTAAGTCAAGATTATCAAGCTATTTGTAAGATTGTAAACACTACGTGAAAATTGGCTTTTAGCTACTAAAACATTGCTCGTAGATAAGAATAAGTAGGTAAATGTGTCTTTTACCTACACCTCATACCTAGTAAATAATCATTTTTAGGCAAATATATCAATTTCTATGGACTTCTTACAAACTCACCTTAGTAGATAAATGTTATAAATAGAAAGTCAATCTGATCCATTCATTTAAAATACATTGATGGCTATGATCCAACCACATATTAACATACCCTAATCGATCGACCATCGCCTCCTCACACAACCCCAAATGGCCACACCCTGGCAACACCCTCTATCTGTTTCTCCTCCACACCCTTGACTGCTGATAGATGAGGTGACTCTCATAGCGACCAGTGAGGCCTGATCGTTGACATACAAGGCGACACTCATAGTCATTGGAAACACCCTCAATCTGCTTCTTGTTTTCACACACTCTATCATGGTGACTATGAGGTTGCAAGGCCCCATCGGTGATTGGCTCCAGGGATCCTTACCTTCAATCCATGCTCTCTTTACCACCCTTCACTCCACTTCACGCTTCGATGAGCCTGAGAGGCCCCATCGATGACTAGATCTGACGAGGCTCCATTGGTGACTAGCGAGGCCTGAATATGACTATATTCTTGATGTACCCTTCTTCGACTTGTCTACCATTGGCACACCCTCCCCACTGTAGTCTCACTCTACATGCAGCTATGACCATCGATCATCACCGTCGGGCCTCGCACCATGACCATGACATCTCCCCACTAACCCCACCACCCCCTACCATGGTGTTGCCCCCTATTTTTTCCATTCTTTCTTCATCCCTTGCTGTTTCCATCTTCGTCATCCCCTTAATCATGCCACCCTATGCATCCTACTTTGCTTGTCATTGTCTCTTCCCTCCTCATGTCGTGATGTCACCATTGCACTCCTGTGGTTCTGCCATCTTTGCAGTCTTGTTGCCCTAATTGCGTGCCCCACCCCACCCTTTGCCTTGCCTTTGTTCTTTTGTTGCACCCTTCTCCCCATGACCATCACTGTCTCTTCCTTTCTCAAGTTGGGATGCAACGTCAAGAGACAGTAGAGGAAGAAGTGGTAGAATAACCCTTGCTAGGGCATGGTGTATGACTTATCGAAACATTTTGACAAGATGCCAACCCATATTTCAATACTAGAGCTCATAAAGAGGTCAAAGGTGCACCAAGAAATTCTACAATAATATTTTGCAAAGGGTCATGGTCATTGAGGATCTCCTACCCGAGAAGATTACAATTGTTCTATCCCCTAGGAGTGAGCACCTAGTGCTCACATTTTCTTAAAAAGAATTATTAGTCTTAAAAGTCAAAAGGTATGCCTTGTGCATGGCAGTTATCATTTGTAATGTTGAAATAAAATATTGCTTGATCGATATCAGAGCATCCCTTAACATTATGCCACCAGAAACCTTGTAGCTATGTGGCATCTCCAAGGAAGAAGTCAAGCCATCATATGCTATGGTGACTACATACAATAATTCCAAGAATTTGCGCATGGGATAGTCACATTAGAAGTAGAACTTGGGCCATGCACACCATTGTTAATTTTAATCTTCTAGAATTGGATCCAACTTTCAAGGCTAAATCTCTTAATTGCTTTTATGAAACACAAAAGGAATGATGCCCCGTACACGTCTGAAGGTTTTCCATATGACTTAAACACATGAAGAGTTGGATAGATCGATTGTTTGGGATGATGAGCAAAGTCGTCAAATAATGGTAAATATCTAATTTATTTGTTTAAATTTGATCTTTCACTTGAAACTAGTAAAATTTAATAAAAAATTATTTTTTAAGACAATATGCACCAAATGATCAATCTCTAAGCATATGAGAAATTAGATGTTGGGATACCAAAGAGTTCATTTTCTCCTTAGGAGGCATTTAAATCTGTCTTCGATAGAGATAGACCAAGACTAATCCGATGTGATAGAGAGGTCAAATTTGCAACGTGTGCTATGGTGGGTTAAGTAATGGTGCTTCTACCTCCACGACTTAAAGAGATTTGAGAGCTCAGAGATCTGATGAAAAAACAAGTTGAGTAAAATGTTGGATACTAATTTGAGATTACTTCTTAGAAGAGGTAGCTAGGCAATCAACAAAGATCGTTTTAAGAAACAATCAAATGCTTAACTCTAATGTAAGAGAATACCAATCAAAAGCTTTTAGCACCGTAAAGGCCTTTCTCATTTCATTGTAAATACAAACATTATGGGGTGTTTGGTTGCATGATAATTTTTTGTACACTTTCAAGATAAAAATTTTTATTAAAATAAAAAGTGAACCAACTCATGACATAAAATTATCATGTTTGGAGGGATGTGATTACAAAAAAGAGTAACTACTATACATGACCAAACAAAGTGGGGGACCACAAGAAAAAATAAAGAGGTGAGACCCTCTTTTTTGTTTAAGAAGAAAATCACTTTCAAAACATAAAATTGTCATGGTTGTCAAACACCTCTTTTAACAAGTTTTCTTACAATTTGTAAAAATTAAAATAAAAACCTCCATTATCATGCAACCAAACACCCCATTAGAGTTGTATTGCTTTTATATATATGGAATGGATGTTTTGAAATTTTTGCTCTATAAATGAAAATATTAATTTCTAATTCTTTTTGCATTATGTAAGACTAAATGTATGTGTTAAATAGATGTGTATTTTGACATGGATATATGTATAGAATAGATGCATCAATAGATATATATGTATGAAATAGATGTTTTTACAATAGTTTTCAACTACCACCATAAATCTATTTTTGTAGTAAAGCAAAGCCAATTTAATTTGGTGCTTCTTCTCATTGTTGGTAAAAAAAAACATAACATTCACCAAAAAAACAAACAAATGCATAGCTCAAACATCTTAATGTGAACTTGAGCCTAATCTCCCACACACATATAGAATTTTTTTTTGGTGGGGTTACCTTAAAATTTCAATGGGTCACAACTCTATTAATGTTTTATAATTTAAATTATTTTAATATAGTTTACGAATTTTAGTAGGGTCATGTGAACCCTACGTAGGTCGGCCAGTGTCCCACACTAAAATCGGCTAAAGATAGAATGGGCATCCATGTCGACTTATATATATTATAATATTTGTTAAATGTTAAGTGCTCATTCAATGAGTGGTAAGAAATCATGCTTGCTTCATCTGATTGTAAGCTTAAGTTGGATATATCACTGTACAGTGTAAATGTTATATGCACGGTGCATGCAAGCGCTATTAAATTTAATTTACATCATTCTTAAACATTGGAGGGTCTAGAACACCTAACTATATATGAGCTTAGGTGTAACGACCTAGAAAAATACAACACAACCACAACTACGCAGCGGAAAACACAACGTCGTGACAGTGGGAGAAATTCATCACTCGGATTTCATAACCCAACAAGCATGTACCAACACCAAAATCAAGTCCACACCTAAATTCACAAGATCTCAACATGACCTTAACAATTAATAACCAAACACTAATCCAAGTTCATTAACCAATTCTATCTTTAAAGAAAAGAAAACAACTTGATATCGTTCCACTACATATCAACCAACAAATACTAAACAAGCAACCTAACAAAAGAAAAAGATCTCTATGCCTCAACTCTAGGGATGCTGGTTCTTCCACGGGCTCCTCCTGAGCCTCCAAGCCAAGCTCTTGATCTTCAATACCTGTTGAAAAATGTATCCCACAACGGGGTGAGTCTGGGACTTCGTAGGATTTACACCCATTTCCCGCCAATCAGATAACAAACATATAATCATGCAATGATAGATAGCATATCTAATTTGGGATATATATACAAAGCTAATAAATGTCTTCTATATTTATCTAGAACCCATAACCAAACCCTGATTATCTTAAAGGAAAAAAGTTATGCCAATGCTATTCAATTCTAGACCAATGCACACAAGACCTTGCAAACTAGACAAATATCGTCTAAATGACCTCAAGACTTAACTTAACAAGACCAAACTAACAAGTGACAGCTCTGATTTTTCTAACCTAACATGGATTAACACCTATACATGACATGCAAATAACATAAATTCATATTCCTTTCAAACACATAGTCAAATAGCAAAGAATTGGTCGTCTTGCTTTTCACATCACATGTACAAATTGCATTCACCAGCACTAATATATATAGAAGTAACATATACTAAGCTAGCCCAAAGTTCACCTAGGCAGTGGTGACACTAAGGAAAAAACTGTGGTAATCCGAGATCTGTGGGAGAGCCGGATTCAACTACGTTACCCGCTGCCCACAGGAAATTGACTAAAATAGGCTGGTGAAGCCTTCATAATATGCCATAAAAAGAATTATTAATAAGTTTTAAATCATAACAACCTGATACATACAAGACATAAACATGACTTTCTAGTATCATTCATGCAAAACAACTTATCTTACCATAAACTAGACAAGACTTGTACTAACCGACTTGGTTGACATATCCAAATGAAACCTATACCAAATTTGACCATATGAACATAACCATACCATGCATGACATAATACATAATCTGAAACCAAATTAACCAAAATTTACATGATTTACATACATGAAATGACAAGTCGAACTAGACATACTTAATTACATATACAAGACAATTAACCTAAATCAATCTTGGCATGAACTAAACAAATTAAGTTCTGATGTAATCAACCATAATCTGATCTAAACAGGTTCTTAAAGGTATGATTTGATGACCCATGATTTTTTCAGGCCTACACATAATTATATTTCAATTCTAGGTGCAATCTAGCATATAATCACATACATAACTAACATAAAGTCAAATCTCATGAAAAATATTTCTACCCATCTAGAATCAAGCTAAACATGTTTCATAATATACAAAATAACAATTTCAAGTTCTTGGTTTCAAAGATTTTGAGAAGAATCACTAATCTTAAGTCCAAAGTCTAAACTAGTCAAATTAAGGTCCATAAGTTAAATCATGCATATTTTATAATTAAAGTGGGGTAAAATAAATAGACAAGCTTGAGAAAACTACCTGTAAGCTCCAGTGAATTTTTTTGGATTTTTATAGTTTTTTTTCTATTTTTATGGCTTTAACTCTAATTTTTAGATTTAATAAATTGAATAATCTAAAAGCTACTTAACCGGGTGGCTCAAATGGTTGGACCGGGGCGGCTTGGCAGTACTGGTCCGGCGGTCAAAGGGGCAAACTGGGGTGGCGAGCCGGATGGTCAACCGAGGTGGCTGACCGCATGAGCGCTTTCGCGCGGCAGCACCCGCGATAGGGGACGGCGCGATGGAGCTCATTGACGACGGGGTCGGCGATGGCCAGGGGAGCTATAGCGGTGGACGGTGGCAGTCAACGAGGAAGATGCTATCCAGATAGCATGGTGAAGAGGGAGGAAGGTCGGTGACGGTGGCGATGGCGAGAGAGGTTTCTCGCAGCGGTTTCGGCCGGAACAGGGGAAGTTCGGTGATGGCGACAGAGGGACTCATGATGGCGGCAGATGGCGGCGGCCGCAGTAGGGAGGGACGGGGGGGGAGGGAGAGGAGGAAGGAAATGTCGGCGATGGTGGCAGCAACTGGGAGTGTTGGATGGCTGGGTTCCGACAGCTCTAGGGACACGGCGGCGATGACGATCGCGACGGGCAATGCCCACTCGGCAGCTAGGAGGAAGGAAAGAGGAGGGCCGTGACGAGGCTAGAAGAAAGGGGAGAAAGAGACCGAGGCGGGGGGGGTCTCGCGAGGATATCAATCTAGGGGGGGCAATTCCATAGCCGGGAGGGAGACGGGAGTCCGGGTGGGAGGGGAGACGGGAAAAGAAAAAGAAAAAAATTTATTTTATTTATTTTATTTTAACCATATATTACATCAGGAATCCAACATCTTCTCTTCTGAACTCACATATATGAACCTCTTCTAATATATATAAATATATATATGTATTTCCAACGCTAGCATAAATATCTCATTAAAATACTCTAATTAGAAAACAACGCGAGGCTCGATGACAAAGTGTTGGTTATACGTACATACATACTTATATCGGTGGTCCCACAGACGACGTAAGTCACAAAACAATCTACTTCGTTGATTCTTCTATTATGGATCACAGATTCTATTTGAAACTATATAGGAACTTGTGGGTAGGGGTGTCAATGGGCCGGGCCCGGCCTGACCCGCAGCCGGCCCAACAAAGCCCACTCCAATATATAATGGGCCGGTCCGGCCCGGCCCGTATTACATTTCGGCCCGACCCGGCCCGGCCCAAAAAATATATAAGTTTGGCCCGGCCCGACCCAGCCCGGCCCGTTCTTTTTAACATATTATAAGATATATTTCATATTTTTTAAATTTTTTTAACATCAAACCAAAAAACTTTAATAACTTCTATGATCTTATCAATGATGTGTCTTATTAATGGTGATCTTTGTATTTGTGATAAAAAAATAATACCAACTAAAAATGTAAAATTAATTAAATTATTTATTTATTAAAGTTTTTATAATAATTTTTATTTTATAAATATATAACTATCAAATATAATAAATTTAATTATTTAAGATAATAGTATAAATTTGATAATAACTTATTTAAAAAATATTTTAAATTAGTAAAATTGATATTTTTAGCTAAATTATAACAAGATTTTCAACTGACTTTAGCATATTTTGACCCGCTTTGACCCGTACATCGGCATAGTTAATGTTAAATAAAAAATTATGAATAATGCAACATTATATATTTTCTTCTTCTTCTTCTTCTTTTATCAATAGATGGATATTTTCTATCCACTCTGATAATTTGATAAAATTTTAAAATAATTTAAATATTTCATCTGGAGAATTTAAGAAAAGACTTTATTTTTCTTGCTTCTTAGAATAGAATTATGTGACGAAAACTTATGATTGTTTGAATAACTCTCTAAAATCGCCTCAACCTGAGAGAAGAAAATATATTTCTACAATAAAGAGAAATTTTCTCCTTCAAAATATTTTGGTGGTACCTAATAATTATGATAAATTTATTTTTTTATATATTTTTTTGTTATGCACATCTCAAACTAAGGAGATGCAAGCACGTCTTTCTCTCTTCGCTAATTACGTAAAGAATATTATTTAATAATTTATAATATTAAGTATCGTATTATAAACTACTAATTTACCAACACATAATAATTTATGTTAAGTGTAAATATTAAATATATACTAAACTATGTATTAATATTTAATCATGTAACCAATAAAAGTCCAAAATATGTGACTCTATTCATGTAACGAACTACGTATCCTTATTTTTAGTTTTTATAAATAATTAATATACCTTGATGATTAATATGCTGCCTACGGGCCAGCCCAATTGGTGACGGCCCTAGGTAGAAGGGCGTCCATGGTTGTTTTCTGTCACCGGAAGTATCACACTGCAGAGAATGGGGCTGCAGCTCATCCACCCCTCCGTGGCTTTGCCATTGAAGTTCAGCCCGCGTGTAGCCCATGGGCTGACCCAACAAAACCCGCGGGTGAATATTTTAAGCCCGAAACATAGCCCAGGTCTAGCCCGACCCGCTGGCCCGCGGGCCAGCCCTACCCGTTGACAGCCCTACTTGTGGGCATTAAAAAGTCAAATCTTGGCCACTGAGGTACACATTTCCTTCTTCTTCAAAGTTATGCATGTAATACACATTATGTACGGATTATCTAACGTATGCCCGAACTAATAAATCACACACTTGATTTGACAGGCAGATTTCATTCCATTTGATTTAAAGAAAATTCTTGGAAAATGGAAACAAGCCAAGCTATGAACAAGCGAAAACACATCACAACAGTTCTCTCTCTCTCTCTCTCTCTCTCTCTCTCTCTCTCTCTCTCTCTCTCTCTCTCTCTCTCAACACCGGCCCATAGCAAGATGAACAGCGCGGCCAATTCGGGCCCAATGGATGTGTAATTGTTCCCATTGCGATAGCCGTTGCTTGGACCATCTTGTCTGGGGCTCAGCCCAGCGGCCAATGGGCTAAGCTGCTCCCTTTAACGTACCATGAACAACAAACCACAACTATCTGCTCAGGGTCCGTTTGTTTCACTATAAATAGACTGGATGCATCACGTTTTCCATATTATTGGTGGCATAGCAATGTTTAGTTACATGAAGATATCGATGTAAGCAATTTTACTGTTACCTGTCCATAACAGGGACTTTGGTGTCCATAGACTTTTACCGGATCCCGTTTGCCGATACGCCATAGGTTTGTCAAAAAGACTTGATTTCACCGCAGAAATATTCAAAACAAAATATTAGATATTTAATAATATATTTTTTATAATTTGAGTTGATATTCATATCTAAAGTTCTATTAAATAAAAATTTTACATTAAATATTAAAATACTGTATATAAGATAAAAGTAAATAATTATAAAGATAAATACAATTATAAATTAAATTAAAAATAAAATATTTTACATTAAAATATTAATTAAATATATATAGTAAAATATAAAAATATATGCAAAATTGTTTATAATTTTGGTGTGTTTTCATTAAAAAGTCAATTTGAATTGAAGTTAAAAGAGTGTACCTTTTTGGAAAATATATCATATGTAATACGTCACTTCTTTTTGCATACTTTCAAATTGATCGGACATTTGTTTTATGCATCCAAAATCTTTTTTTAAAGTTAATAAATAAATAGTTTTGGACCAACTAGAAAAGTTCAAACTACAATGTATTTTGGTATGTATCAAAATACTTAGCTAGATATGATTTTCTTAGAAAAGACACTCCCAAGAAAAATAACTTGTGGTTTTCCTTTTACTGATAACAAAATACACTCTTATTGTATCATCTTTACAATCTACAAACTCACATGTCATTACTTCATCGAGACCAAGGATAGGAGCACTTTTATCACCATCCGAGTCAATATCATCAATAAGATATTCTTTAATTTATGAGGATTGAACTTATTGAGAAATTAATACAAAAGGGTATAAGAATTTTTGAAAGGAATCATTCTACAAAATTTGATACAACGAAAATAACGACTCTTATACCTAGGCTCAATAGTTTATTTGATTGAAGCCTAAATAAAATATAATAATTCTAGTTAGTTTAATTAAATCTATTATCCGATAGCAAATTAATCGACCTAAAGATCATAAACGGTACAAACCTCATCCCACGATCTCAAATGATTATGAAAATAATCTTATTTTTATTAAACCTTAACATCACCAGTTATCGTATATATATAAATCCTTGTCCATTTAATGTCTCAGTTAGAAAGGAGTATAGCATTGACTGTCAACTGTTTTGTATACCAACTTCATAGGATCTTGTATACGAAATTAGATTAATTGAAAATTTTATTTTTCAATTATTCTTTTTACTCTAGCCAATGATCTATAGTGGTATCACATACGACATTCACTCTCACTTACCGAGAGCGGATAATCTCTTGTTGTTTGCTCAATTGCCTCTATTAGGTTTCCATTGTACCTGATCTATTGCTATGCTAAACAATCTAAATGGTGATTCATAAGTCAATAATCAAAGTATAAATTTTTCACTGTAAGACATCTTTGGCAATTCATGTCAAAGATTCAACTATACAATTATAATGATAGAAAACACTAATTGACAGTTTGATTAGATACCATTCAAAGTTTTTAATTTGGTCAGTTCAGTGAACTCATTAATAATGAGCACTTATATTTGTATCTCAATGTCTCCACATCAATGACTAATGAGACTGATCATTCTCATCATATGAGAAGACATCACACACGTACACTAGTCTATCCGGATCTTTGATGTTCCATCTCAAGGATCCTATGACTAGGGACATTTAGATCATAAACCTCTAAATAATCGATCTCATTATTATGGTCTCATCATGATTTAATCATCATTATATGTGATCAAGGACATCATTATGATATACACATCTAATAAAAGATAGTAATGAAGATTTGCATAATTTATTGAATAATTTATTTCTAGAAATGTCGAATCATATCATATATGATTTGCTTGTAGGACATACATTTCTATCAATCTCCCACTTGTATTAAAGCCAATCACACATCTGGTCGATCTCTATCAACTAGAGGTGATGCTCAAACATTTTTTGAGTAACTACTTCAGTTGGTGGTTTTACAATATTATTAGTGAAAGATACTCTATCTTTAATTATATCTCTATAAGTTGAAATCTCTTTGATTTTATGGTATTGTTATAGAAGTTTTAAACTTCTGATTAAACATCGACTCTACCATATATTTTATCAAAATAATGATACACTTTCAGAGAAAACTAGGACAATCTCATATTTAGATAAACATCTTCATCTATACGACTTCTTAAGAAGTGTGCAGCCATTAGGTAATGTTCTATTGCACGGAACTCTTTTAACTCACTACATCACAATTATTTAGACTTGTTATTATACTTAGCTGACAAAAAGCTTGTGTTTATATAACTAAAAAATCTCAAGTCTTACCCTCCTATGTATAGAGATAAATTCTTAGTGCTTTTCAAGTATCAAAGGATACATCTCTAAACTATCCAATGACACTCACATAGATCCGTTTGATGAATGCTCATAACACTTATAGTATTAATCATGTTATGTACGTAGAATCACATACATGATACACCCTATGAGAACAGCATAAGGGCTCTTCTCATGTGCCCTTTTTATCTCTCAAGAAGTATGTAAAGACATATCTTTAGGAAAATCAACTTCGCAATGCATATGTAATGTAAGAAGCCTATTTTAGAATTTACCATGTCAAACCTTTTAACTATGCTGACTACATACATTAACTGGGTAAAGTCAAGCAACCTTTTAGATATTTCTTCATAGATCTTAAATCATAGATAATGTTTAGAGAATTAATTTAATAGCTTGGCTCATTAATCAAAATACATCTATTTCATTTTTATTGAGTAGTACGTCATCCGCATAAAATGTTAAAAACCAATAACAAATACTCCTACAAATCTTTTTCAGTACACAAGACTCCTCTTCATCCTCAACGAAATCATAAGATTTAATCTCATTAAACCTTTTATACCAACTATGAAAATTTTTAATTTAGTCTATAAATAGACCTTATATCCACTCTATTTGGATGATATTGCAACCTGATTCACTGAGGTTGTATCATACATACCTATCCCTTAAAAATATTTTAAAGGAACACTATCTTAACATCCAATTGACATATCTTATAGTAATAGTGTGTAACAATAAAAATCCGAATAGATTAATCCACAGCATAGGTAAACTATCTCATCATAGTCAACTATTTGACTTGATGATATTCTTTTTAACTATTCTCTCTTTGAAGGTCTCTACCTTCTAATCCACTCCATTTATTTTTTAGTGATCCATTTATGCCTTACGGATACTATATCCTCAGGTGGATCTATCAAGTTCTAAACTTGATTAGAATAAATAGAGCTTAAATTAGATTTTATTGTCTTTCATTTTATAATCAATATCTTATATTGCTTCTATATAGATCTTACGATCAATATCCTTTGTATCTTGTGCCTCATTTCTTCAATCAAAGATATGTCCCACATATCTCTTAGGTTGAATGGACATATGTAAAGACCTATGAATTACTCACATTTAATTATTAACTAGTATCTTAATATAAGTAGCCTTGGGTTGTGAGACTGTAACATCTTCCATCTATACCTTGCTCCCACCATCTTTGTTAAGAAGGAACTCTTCCTCTAGAAATATAGTGAACTATGTAACATATACTCTTATTCATAAGGGTGGTATATTTAATATACATAAGTTTCTTTAGGATATCTTATATGCCAATACTTCATAGTCTTACATTCTAACTAGTTAGGGTCATACTTCTTTACCTAGCTAAACATTTCGAAACCTTAACTTACTTAAAGTGAAGCTTTACCCTTCCCATATCCTATGTGGAATAATCAAAATAGACTTGTGATATATCAATTTAAGATAAAGTGGTTATGTTGAGTCCTTAGCCTTAAATAGACAAAGAAGAAATTTTACAAAGATTGTCATTCTCTGTATTATGACTTGCATAACATGGGGTCTTATTTTAGCTACTTAATTAAGCTAAAATGTGTATGTACATTAAAATTAGATTATATTTTTTTCAATTATGTGTGAAATATGTACTTAAGTATTCCCCTCCTATTCTAATACTCTTTCTATTATTATCTCTACTTCATTCTTAATCTCAAATAATTTCTCAAAGATCTAGGATTTGTAATTTATAAAGTACATGTATCCATTCATAGAGACATCATCTTTAAAATAATAAAGTATAAATATTCTTCTTTAGCCTTAATAAATATGGACTAACATACACCTAGATGTATGAGTTCTAATAACACATTAGCCCATTCTCCATTTTTACATTAAGCTAAAATGTAGATTGATCTTAATCAACTTATTTACTTTTAAGAAGAGTTTTTTACACAACATGAGAGCTAACATATCTAATATGAATAAACAATTTATGAAGCTTTATAGAACATCTATCATTTATGTAGCTCAGAATAAAACATCATTTATTCAAGTAGGAAATATAGATAATGTTCTTGTACAAGGATATAATAACAATCTTAAATATTAGGACATATTTAGAAGGCTTTTAAAGATAAGTAACTCCCACAAGTAATGAAGTAAATTTTGCTATATTTCATATGTAGGCCAACAACTTCTTTATTAAGTCTTTGTTTACTTATCATCATTTACAACTCCTTGTAGATATAAGATGCTGATAGAAATATATGCCCTACAAGCTAATCATATATGATATGATTCGACATTTCTAGGAATATTTCATTTAATTAATTAGGCAAATCTTCATTAGTAGGTTTTATTAGAAGCATACATCGTAACGATTGATCACATGCAATGATGATTGAATCATGATGAGATTATGATAGTGAGATAAATCATCTAGAGGTATGTCATTTAAATGTTTCTAGTCATAGGATCCTCCATATGGGACATCAATGATCCAGATAGATTAGTGTGTGTGACGTCTTCTCATATGATGAGGATGACCGATCTCCTTGGTCATTAGTGTGGGGACATTGAGATACACACATAGGTTCTTATTAGTAGAATGTGTTCACTAATCTAACCAATTTAGAAAACCTGATTGGTATCTTATTAAACTGTCTTTCAGCTTTTTCTTACATCTCAATAGCACTGTTGGATCTTTAACCTAAGATGCCAAAAATGTGTTACTGAATATATCTTATACTTTGATTATTAACTTTTGGATCACCTTCTTGGTGGTTTAGTATAGTTGATGTATTGGATGTGAGAAAAACCTGGTAGTGGCAATTGAGCAGACAACAAGAGATCTTCACTCTTGGTAGGAGAGATAGAATGTCCTATGGGATGGTACTCTAAATCCTTGACTAAGATACTTAGAACAATTAGGAAAGGAGTTTTCTAATTGATCTAAAATCAAGTACAGGATCTTATAGAGTCAAATTATTTAGGGGTTGACAGTTAGTGTTGAACTCCTGACCAACCGAGATATTGTATGAACAAAGATTTAAATCAATTTAGTAAATGATAGTGAAAATGCTCAATGGATGTTATTTAACTTTCTATAGTCATTTGGGATCATAGGATGTTGCTTGTATCATTTATAATCAAAAAGTTATAAAAACTATTAGCAGATAACGATTTTGAATTAATTTAATAAATTTTTATTTTAAATTAATTAAGACTTCAACCAAATCGACTATTAGGCTTAGTGTGTCACACACATTAGATTTGATCAATAATATGAGGGCATAGGTGTAATTTTATAGAAGTTTTGGGTATTAGTGGGATGAGATCTTTCCAACACCATATATATCATAAATTTTGGATCTTTGTTCAATCGGGAATAGTTCCTGGAAGATACCATGTTGATAAGGGTTTTGTGCAATCAAAACCTTAATTGCACAGTGACTTCTTTGAAGAAATTTTGATTTCTTCTTTTGTTTGGGACTTTGAAAGAAAATTAAATTGTTTAATGAAATGGTGACATTTTTTCCTACAATTTTTAAAGTCCCTTCCTCTTTTAAGGTCTCTTGGCATCAGAATAGGGAGTTGTTTGGGTGGGTTGGGTTCCTCTACACCACCGCCTTCCTCCTAGGATTTCATGGTAGATTTAAGTCTTCAAGGGTTGAAACTTATCTCGAAATATTCCTTACTTTCTTAGGATTCTAATGGAAATTTTTGTGAGATTTTTGGCCTTTGGGAAGGCAACCAAATCTACTAAGAATGGCAAGGGCTTGTTTCCATTTTGAATGATAATGAATGGTGTTCCCCCACCCTTATCGGGTGGGGAAGAAGGATCCAATGAACCGAGTGTGACATGGATCCAAAATTGGCATCCAATTAGAAATCGCATTTGTGAACCGTTGTGAAATTCGGTTGAACCACCATAGAAAATTGGGCACCCAAATTCGAATTTCGGGGAGGTAGGTAACCGGGCGGGGGTATGTGCTAGCTAGTAAGCACGGCCGAGGCAAGGTTCATGGTAGCACACGAAAGGCCATTTTCACGAAGGCACTTTGTGCCACTAATTGCTTGATGACCTTGTGCGTTAGATGGAATTGTTGGGGTTGTGGTTAGCGATTGTTGGTTGGCACTATGCGTCAGTTGTATTTTATTTAAAAATGAATTTTAAATTCTTTTAAATTCATGTTTGACACAAATAAAATACCATAAATTTTTATAAAATTATGAATTTTTATTTAATTAATTTATAAAATGTTTATGGACCTTTTAAATAATTTTAAGCACATTTATTATAGAATCATGTTATAAATAGTTTTAAAATTGTTTTAAAACCTCTAATGGTTAAGTTAGTGTCCAAATTAATTTTGTAAAATGTGATTTTGAAGAATTATGACTTGGACATTAATTTAACACTCTGTGCAACTTTGTGAAAGTATGAATCATTTAAATGTTTATATTTATTTTCTTATGCTTGTAAATTGTTTATATATATTCTTTTCATTAGGGGTGTCAAACGAACGGGCTGGACCCGTTAGCCCATCAAAAAATCCATCACGGGCCGGGATTAAAGCCCTCAAAAAGATGAAGCTTGGCCCGCTGGCCCAGCGACTCTCATCCCCGTTTCTTCGGCTGGCCCGGCGAGCTTGGCCCGCTGGCCCGTTTAAAGCCCGGCGGGCTGTCACTCCGCCTGTCCGTCAGCCGAGCGACTCAATGGCGAGGGCTCCGCAGTCCGCACTCCGCAGCAACGCGAGGGCGAGGGCTCCGCACTCCGTAGCACCCGGCGGCCGGCACCCATTCTCCAGCAGCAACGCGACGAGGGCGAGG
This sequence comes from Cryptocoryne crispatula var. balansae, assembly GCA_036172225.1. Classification (NCBI taxonomy): domain Eukaryota; kingdom Viridiplantae; phylum Streptophyta; class Magnoliopsida; order Alismatales; family Araceae; genus Cryptocoryne; species Cryptocoryne crispatula. The sequence goes on from CM069928.1 coordinate 27,257,379, forward strand.
GCTCTGCGCAGCAACGATAAGAGGGCTCCGCACTCCGCAGCAACGCGACGAGGGCGAGGGCTCTGCGTAGCAACGCGATGAGGGCGAGGGCTCCGCACTCCGCAGCACCCGGCGGCCGGCACCCATTCTCCAGCAGCAACGTGAGCTACGCGGCACCCGACGGTCGGCACCCTGGTGACGCGAGCTCCACAGCACCCGGCGGCCAACACCCCCAATCCCCAGTGGTGGCCGGCACCCCCAATCTCAAGGCAGAGACAGTCTATGGTAAAATTAGGTGTGTTCACCCCAACCGTCTTCTGTTTAGAATTTCACTCTAGTCTACTATAGTCTTATTAATCTTAATATAGTAAACTTCCAAGACGAATCCCCCCATTCCCAGTTGCATTAAACTAGGAAGTGTAATAAAAACCCTGAAAATGACCCTTCTTTTTTGTGCTCTCGAGGTCTCCTCCTTTCGGCTCTCCCGTCTCCATCTCGCCGCTTCTCTGCCCTTCTTTCTTCATGTGGTCGTCACCCGCGCGCACTCTAACCAAAATATATATGCTCTGCCCTTCTTTCGATCTTGGTATATATATGCTCGGATGCGTTTGTTTTGAGAGGACTGAGATTGTACTGTTCCAATGTAAGAATATTTTTAAGAGATTATCAATTGAGTGAAACAATTTCACAGTCGGTTCATTTTGGTTAGGAGCGGTCATTGAGTAAAGCATTTTGTATCCTTTTACATCCTTGATCTCAAGGCTGGCCTAGGAGAATCTTGATTTATAAGACACCATTGGATCAGGAATGGGTGAATCTGGAAGGACCCATTTGATAGGCTGATCTCAGCAGCAATCCATGCATCAAAAATAGAAGATTTTTATCGTTTTGATTGCACAGAGAAAGAGGCTACCCTTTTGTACGAATTTTTCTACGGATAGTTTAAGATTGGGGGTGATATCTTTTTTTCTTTATTGTATTTTGGTCATATTTATATACATGACATCACTGTGTACATCGACCTAACTTGTTCACATTCTGAAATAATAGAATACTCTGTCAAATTCTTGCTGGTGGTCGTGGCTTGGGCACCTTCCAAAGTGGCCTAAAAGGTGGTGTTCATATTGTTAAGACCGAGGAGGTTGAACTTCAACCGTTGAAGGCATAGTTGGTAAATGGTAAGTGACTCTTTCATGAATATCTAAAAGCATATATTTGTTTATAATTTAGTCTTAGCCTGTGGATGAAATTGCATGTTCTTTTGCTCCATTTATCCCCATCAAACACAGTGAATAGATCATGTACATGTGTGAGTAGAAGAGTCACAATCAGGTTAGATCAGATCATGTACATGTGTGAGGTTAATATTGTTTCCAAGCTTGTGATCAAAGTGCTGGATCATTGAATTTGTTTTACTAGAAACAAGTTCAATATTATATTCTAAAAGTACATTTATACTCAAACTCATCTATGGTCTGTCATATTTATTTAGTTTTTTTTACATTTCAGATGGATTTAAATGAGAGTTTGAATGTTGAATCCAGTATAAATCTGTCAACCACTGAACCTGAGACACATTCCTCTTCATCACGTCCTCGTAAACGAATTTCAAAAGTTTGGTTACATTTTAGTGAAAAAGTTTTAGAAGACGGGAGTAATAGAGCGGTATGTAATTATTGCAATGCCACTTTTGCATGTTCAAAATCTGTGGGGACAAGTCATTTGTCACGTCATACTACTCAGTGTTCTAAACGTCCTTCACAAAGCAAGAGCCCACGGACTAGTCAAATTTTGAACTTCAAATTTGATCAAGCATTTTCACGACTTGAATTAGCAAAAATGGTTATTATGTTGGAACTACCTTTCACATTTGTAGAGCGTATAGCATTTAAAAATTTTGCTAGAAGTCTTAATCCATAATTTGACAGTGTGTCTCGAAACACAATGAAGGCTGATTGTGAAAAAATATACGAGAATGAGAGAGAGAAATTGAGAAAAATATTGATTAATGAATGTGGAAGGTTAAGTCTTACTTCAGATTTATGGACATCAAATCAAACATTGGGATATATGAGTATCATAGTTCATTTTGTTGATCTTGAGTGGAAATTACATAAGCGAGTTATTGAATTTCTGATGGTTGAATCACCACACACTGGCTCTTTACTTGCAAAAGTTCTTTTAAAATCTCTTATGGATTGGGGAATTGATAGAAAAATATTTGGTCTCACTTTGGATAATGCATCCAGTAATGATGTACTTTGTAGACTAGTGAGAAGAAATCTTGTAGAGAAACAATCTCTTGTTCTGAATGGAAAATTTTTTCATGTGAGATGTTGTGCACATATTTTGAACTTAATTGTGCAAGATGGTTTAAATGAGGCTCGTTCTTCAATTTCTAGTGTTCGTGAGTCTGTAAAGTATGTTAAATCATCACAAGCACGAAAACAAAAGTTTAATGAAATTGTGCAACAAGTTGGATTATCTGGGAAGAAAGGTCTTCCATATGACACTCCCACCCGATGGAACTCTACTTACATGATGTTGGATGCTGCACTTTCTTACAAAAAAGCTTTTATGGCATTGGAGACATGGGATACAGGTTTTAATTGTGCTCCCACACTTGAGGAATGGTCAAAGGCAGAGTTTATGTGCAAATTCTTAAAAGTCTTTTATAATGCTACAAATACATTTTCGACGACTGATGAACCTAGTTCAAACATAGCTTTGATTGAAATTTGTAATGTCAAGAAATTGTTGAGACAAGAAATGCAAAATTCACATGATTTTGTTCATGATATGATTGTCAAGATGCAAGAGAAATTTGACAAATATTGGTCAGAAATAGAAGATTCTGCATTATTATTTGCTATTGCAATGGTGCTTGACCCTAGGTACAAGTTGATGTTTGTTACTTATGCATTAATGGATCTTTTTGGCTCCGAGGCTTCTTTGAATTTAATTCGTATTAAACAAGGCATCTATGATCTTTTTGATGCATATTCACAACAATTTGCTTCCACAAGTATGAATGAATGCAATCTTCAAATGCAAGAAAATGAGGATCCATCATTAGGAGAAAATGAAGAAGTTGATATTTTGAATGGGTTTGACCAATTTCTTCATTCACAAATTTTATTGCAAGACTCAAAATCTGAATTGGATCGATATCTAGAGGAGAGCGTTGTATCTCGAAGTCAAAAAGGTTTTACCATTTTAGCTTGGTGGAAAGATAATATGATCAAGTATCCGATACTTTCAAAAATGGCACGAGATATCTTGGGAATTCCAGCTTCTACAGTTGCTTCAGAATCTGCATTTAGCACAAGTGGAAGAATTATTGATCAATATAGAAGTTCTTTATCTCCAGAGACTGTAAAGACTTTAATCTGTGCACAAGATTGGTTAAAGGATAGCATGGCAGGTATATTAGCTTCTTCGTACTATCTTTTTCGCTTTTTACACCAATTAACTTATTTTCTTTTTTTTAGATCTCACATTGTCTTCAAGTAATTGAGCAGGAGTTCTGAATGAATGTCTAGTTATAATCTCATGATTTTCAGGTACATTTTGACTCTTTCTTTTATATTGCCTTATTTTCATATTTGTATATTTTTATAATGATCACTGTTCTGTTTAGCTTCTATGGATATTTTAGGTTTTTCTCTTAAGATAGAAAGATAATGGAGGTTCCTACATGTGCTGTGAAGAAAATAAAGTCAGACCCTTGGTCCTCTCTGAGTAGGAGAGATGAATGCAGATGGAGCTAACAAGAGGTCTTGGTGCCGGTGGAAATCCAGATGTTGGTATGAATGCAGCGAAAGAAAGCAAGGAATTGATTGAAGAAGCTGTTTCTGGATGACTATGGAAAGCTGGAAAGGATCTCGTGACATGATGTTTACATCAGAATCCAAGATGTAGTGTGCTGATACCTTCCTTAAGTATCACATATTTAAGTGTAAATTTGATGTTTCTTTACTTGTTTGATTTAGCATTTTTTATAGGTCAGAATAGATGAGTTCCATTGATGTTACATCAATATTTTTTTTGTAGACTATATTATGTAAGTGTCTTCTTTTACTAAGTTTTGTTGTACATTTATCAGTTCGGCTTCTCTTGTTTCGCTTTGCATGTTATCTACCATAAATCTTAGTCTAATTTTTTTTGCATGTAATCAAATTTGTTATTGTACCTTAAGAGCATATGAGATTGTGTCTTCCATCAATTGGTTTTTAAATTACAAAAGGGAAAATGCATGTGTTCATCATGGCAAGTGTTTTATGCTTCTGCATCAGCGGTCATCTTTTACACACTGTGTACGACATTCAAATTTGCATCTCTAAACTTTCTTTTATGATTTCATATTCTGTTATTAGAAAAAGCTGCTTGCTGATGTAAAATATTATATAGAAAACAATAAATTTTTTTTCTGGTGCTACAGTTTTGCCAATTAATCTGTCTTCCGAGTATGTAGGGTCGCAATGTAGTTCTGGAACAAAGTTTTGGGGCACCAAAAGTAACAAAGGATGGTGTGACTGTTGCAAAGGCTATTGAGTTCAAGGATAGAATTAAGAACGTGGGTGCAAGTCTTGTTAAGCAGGTTGCTAGTGCTACAAATGATGTTGCTGGTGATGGTATATTTTCATGAACTTGTTTATACTTGTTGCATGTAATTTTATTATTGTTTTAGATACATTCTTTTCTATCCGTGCACATGCATTTTTCTGGACAACTAACCTGTTATTTCTATTTTGTTCAGCATTTGGATGTATTCTGTTTGCCTGCTTTTAGATAGTGATTTTTCCTTTTTTATTGGCACAGCAAGTCTAATGAGGAAACTTGTAGGTACCACCTGTGCCACTATCCTTGCCCGAGCAATATTCGCTGAAGGGTGCAAATCAGTGGCTGCTGGAATGAATGCCATGGATCTAAGACGTGGAATCACGATGGCGGTTGATACAGTTATCACCAATTTGAAGAGCAGGGCAGACATTCACTCTGTGGATTTATTGTGGAACATTGAACTGAAACGATTCAATGTAGTGGGCTCATGAGGGTTATCTAGTTATCCTATAGTTTGGCTCTTACGGGCTGAATCGTCTCATTTTAGGATTTGTTTTGATCCCATTTCTTTTCCAGTTCTGATATCTTAATCGAGTTGCTCTCTTTCAGTGAATTTTAGTGTTCATGTTATCATCCCTATGTTCCTGTTCTTGATAGTTTATTCTCTTGACATCCAGGATGGAAAAATCCTTGAGAATGAGTTGGAAGTTGTCGAGGGAATGAAACTTGACAGAGGTTATATATCTCCTTATTTTGAGGCGGTGGTAGACTAGAGTCTTGTGAATTAAAAGAAATGCTTATAGATGACTAGAGTAAATGACTGAGTTATCTGAATTTACATAATTCAGTAGCAAAAATAAGTGTATAACACTACTACATCCTTGAAGAATGATGATTGTGCAGTCTTGCCATTGTTTCACCAGTTTGGCTTTCTATTTGTTTTTTGTTTATGGTGAAGAATTCCTAGTGTTCTCCAAGTATTTTTAGGACACATGCTTTGATTTTTGGATGCCATTTGATGCGGAGGTAAGGTGTTGGAGATAGAATGTTGTCAACCTTACTAGAGGGATTTATTCCTTCTTTTGAAGAGATCTTTGTTTTCCTGTGCTTCTTTAGTCCCATGCCAGTTATAATGCTCAAATTTAAGGTCAGATTTGTAGAAACGTCTGGAAACTGTGATTGTTTTCTTTTTCTGCATTTGAGAATTGAGGATGAATTTCGGTTGGGGAGATGCAGGTATGTAATATGAATACAGCCTTTTGCAACGTGATATGTATGGGAGGTAGAGAAGGGATTAATGTTGTCTATTGTATTGTTTTTATTTCTTAAATTATGGCAATTCACAAATTGATAGGTGTTTTATTTTTTTTTTAATTTTATATTTAGTTGAGTTATGAAATTTACGGATGATTTTATAATCTCTTTGTGATTTTTAAAATTTTTCACATTTTTATTAATTTTCTGATATTTGTAGAATTTTTTATTTATGACTGTTTTACAAAACTGAAGCCCGTTGGGCTAACGGGCTTTGGCGGGCTAAAGCCCATTTACACAATCTAAGCCCGTTGGGCTTTCTACGTGGGCTTGGGCTTGGGCTCTATGTATATGGGCTTAAGTGGGCTTGGGCCGGGCCAGCCCAAGCCCGGCCCATTGACACCCCTACTTTTCATGTTATTTATTTCATGAAAATTTGACAAACATGAGATTTAGAAATTTAAAACATTATAGTATACATTTTGATGATGGTATATATGATATATCTCATATAATTATCACTTAAGTGTTCTATGTTCATGTGATGAATGTTAGTGTGTGTATGGAAGTGATCATGGACCTAAATGTGCTTGGCTTATAATCACTTGGTTAATTATGTTGGTTATGATATTAAATAGGTCCTGCATGTGTCTCCTCTCTCTATACAATCTAATTGTAAAATTCTATCTCTCCTAATTAATGTACTCCTATTAGTTAAAACCAAACTTTCTTATTATGATACGTACATTTATGGGTTTGTGTACCCTTAATATGCTTTTAATAGTTAGAAGTCAGTTCGTGGAAGACCAAAGAGTGAGACCACTTGGAGAAGCACCTTTCTGAAGTGGGAGCATGCTAACTCAAGCTTCTGAAGCTAGAATTTGCACCTATAGGGGTGCATTAGGTGTATGCTTAGGGTTAAGTCCATGATCACCTGTGTTTTTATGCATATTTGACATGTTGTTGTCTACTACAAGTTATACTTTAAATATTGTAAGCAATCGTCATACAAAATTTGGTATAACAAAAGTGACAATTCCTATGGGTTAATTTAGAACTTGTCTCAGTCGAAATTGAATGACGAAAATTGAAAATCGATCAAAACATATTCGAATATACAAACTATTCAAATATCTAGTCTCCAGTGATATCCATAGGAACTTCATCCATTGTAGGTTCTCCTTTTGCATTAGCCTCAAGAACTCTTCTTAAACGTAGCTATATCAGCCAAGGATGCCTTTTAGAGAGAGGAGGAGGTAGGGAGGTTTTCACCTTTGACTTGATTGGTGTTGGCTAAAACTATTAGTATTTATAAAGAATTTAAATTTTTTTATAAAAACTCAAAATCGTCATGAATTACTCCTTTTTCCTTATACTTATAGATAAGTCCTTATGTGTGTGACCCACTAGACTCAACAGCCTATTTAGTTAAGGCCTAATTAATATATAATAATTATATTTAATTAAATTAAATATGTTATCTAATAACATATTAATTGACCTAACGATTATGAAGGGTACAAGCCATATCCTATAATCCCAAATGGCTATGAAGATAATCTTATCACTATTGAGCCTTTCCATCATCAATTATTGCATGGATATAAATCTTTGTCCATTCAATTTCTTTGTTGGAAAGAAGTACATCATTGATTGTCAACTCCTTTGTATATTGACTCTATAGGATCCTGTACTCAGAATCAGATCAATTAGAAAGCTCATTTTCTAATTGTCCGATCTATCCTAGCTAGGGATTCAGAGTACTATCCTATAATACATTCACTCTCATTTACTGAGAGTGTATGATTTCTTGTTGTCCGCTAAATTTCCTCCATCGAATTTTCTTTGTACCCAATCTATTGCTATATTAGACCATCTAAATGATGATCCATAAATCAATGGTTAAATCACAAGTTTCACCTAACAATACATCTTTGGAAACTCAAGTGAAAGTTTCAACCATGCAACTGTGATGATAGAAAATTTTGATTGAAAATTTAAAAGATACTATTCAAGATTTCTAATTTGGTCAATTCAGTGAACTCATTTGACTAATAAGCACCTATATGTATATCTAAGTGTCTCCACACCAATGACCAATGAGATTAGTCATTCTCATCATATGAGGAGACATCATACGCACATTAGTCTATTTGGATCCTTGATGTCCCATTTAAAGGATCCTATGACTTGGAACATTTAGATTACACAACTCTCATTGATTGATCTAATTAGCATGATCTCATCATGATTCAATCATCATTGCATGTGCTTAAGGACTTCATTATGATGTACGCATCTAATAAGAGCTAGTAATGAATATTTTCATAATTTATTGATTGAAATATTTCTAGAAATGTCGAATCATACCATATATGATTAGCTTGTAGGGTATACATTTCTATCAATCTCTCACTTGCACTAAAGCCAATCACCTATCTAGCTGATCTCTATCAACTTAAGGTGAAGCTCAAACACTCTTTGAGTAACTACATCAGGTAGTGAATCTGCAATATTATTAACAGTAGATACTCTATCTTTTATATCTTTATACGTTGCATTCTGTCTGATTCAATGGTATTACCAGAGAAGTTCTAAAATTCTGATGAGATATTAGCTCTACCCTATTATTTTCACAAAATAATGGTACACTTTCAAAAAAAGTTGGTATAGTCCCATAAATTATATATAGATGAATATCTTCATCTAGGTTACTTTTCAAGTAGTATGCAACTATTACATAATATTCTTTACATTAGTTATAGAATTTGTAGTGTTTTATCGCATGGAACTCGTCCAATTTACTACACAACTATTATTTTGACTTATTATCAAATTTATTTGATTAGAAACTTGTGTTTGTAGAACTATAAGGCTTCAAGTCATATCTTTCATACTTTAGAGATATATCCTTAGTACTTCTCAAATACTCAAGGATACATCTCTAAACTATCCAATGACCCTCCCATAGATCTACTTGATGAATGCTCATAACACTTAGAGCATTAATCACGTCATGTACGTAGCATCACATACATGATACACCCTATAACAAAAGCATAAGGAATCTACTCGTGTTCTCTTTATATCTTAATAAGTCTATAAAAACATCTCTTTAGAGAGAGTAAGTCCACACTACATAAGTAAAAAGTCTATTTTAGAGCTTACCATGTTAAACCCTTTGACTATGCTGACTACATACATTAACTGGGAAAAACAAAGCAACCTTCTTAATATATCTTCATAGATATTAAAACCCAAATTATTATTAGAGGATTAATTTTATAGCCAAGCTCACTTAGCATAACATACCTACTTTATTCTTAATGAGTAGTACATCATCCACATAAAATGTCAAGAAAATTCCAACACTCCCACTTATCTACTTGAATACACAAGGCTCCTCTTTGTTCTTAATGAAGTCATAAGATTTAATCTCATTAAACTTTTTTTTACCATCTATGAGATGTTTTATTTCAGTCTATAAATAGACCTTACACACACTCTATTTAGATGTTATTGGGACTTGATTTCCTAAGGTTGTATCATATACATGTTCCTCAAAATATCTTAAAGGAACACTATCTTAACATCTAATTGACATATCTTATAGTCATAGTGTGTAACAATCAAAATTTGAATGGATTAATCCATGGAATAGGTAAAAGATCTCATCATAATCAACCATTTGACTTAAATGATATCTTTTCAACTATTCTCACCTTGAAGGTCTTTACCTTCTAATCCACTCCAACCTATTCTTTAGTGATCCATTTATGCCTTATAGATACTTTATCCTCAAGTGGATTTATCAAGTTTTAAACTTGATTAGAATAGATTCATATTTAGAATCAATATTTCATATTTCTTTTATATAGATCTTAGGATCAATATCCTTTATGTCATATGTCTCATTTCTTTCATTAAAGATATTCTCACATATCTCTTAAGTTGAAAGGACATAATAAAATATCTATGATTCACGCATATGTAATTATTAACTAGTATCTTAATAGAAGTGCCTTTGAGTTGTGGGACTGGTACATCTTTCATATATACCTTGCTCCCACTATCTTTTTTAAAAAGGAACTCTTCCTCTAGAAATGTGGTGTGATGAGCAACATATACCCTTCTTCATAAGGGTGGTATATTTAATATCTATTAATTTTTTAGGATATCCCATAAGCCAACACTTCAAAGTCATATATTTTAACTAGTTAAGGTTATACTGTTCACTAGTATTGACATTTTAAAACCTTAATTTGCTTATGGTCAAGCTCTAACCCTTTTCCATATCCTATATGGAATAACCGGAATAGACTTAAGAGGTATCAATTAAATTAAAGTGGTTATATCGAGTACTTAGCCAATAGACAAAGCGGAATTTTGCAAAGGTTGTCATTGTTCATATTATGTCTTGTACAGTACAACTTATAATGTTAGCTGCTTACCTAAGTTAAAACATGTAAAGAGGTGTCTATTAAATTAGATTCTATTATTTTTCAATTATGTGTAAATTATGTACATAGGTATTCCTCTCATTGATCTTATCAAAGAGTTCTAATATTCTTTCTATTATTATCTCTAGTTCATTCTTAATCTAAAATAATTTCTCAAGGATCTAGGATCTATACTTCATAAACTACATGTATCCATTCATAGAGACATCATCTTTGAAATAATGAAGTAGAAAAATTCTTTTTTAGCCTCAAAAGATATGGGCTAACATACACCTAGATGTATAAGTTCTAACAACTCATTACTTCATTTTACATGTCTAGATTAAGCTAAAGACTAGATTGATCTAAATCAACTAATCTCTTCTTAAAAAGAGTATTCACACATAACATGTAAGCTAACATATCTAATATGATTAAATAATTTATTAAATTCTCACTAGCAAAGACTTTGCCCTTTAATGTCTTAGAACATCTATCATTTACATAACTCAGAATAAATCAACATTTATTCATGTAGAAAATATAAATAATATTATTGTAGAAGGATATGATAGCAATCTTAATTATCAAGACATCTCACTTAGGCTATTAAAAAATTGTATTTCCCACTAGTAATGATGCAACTTTTGTACCATTTCATTTGTAGGTCCACAAAGCCTTCATTTGCTTGACATCATCTACAACTCCATGTAGATATTAGATGCATATCTGATATCTCAAACTATTGATGCATCTCTAGTATCTAATACTATGATATACACTTATATTATCTAATATTATAAAGTGTGTATTTAATACATGTAAACATCAGTGACTTAGATACATGAAGCTTCTCAAGCTCCATATTTGTATTATGTGCAATATACTATGCACTTCATCTTCCACTAACCATCATCATGATAATGGAAGAATTCTTTGCCTTCTTTTATGTTTTTATTATCTTGATTATCTTCTTAGACTATCAACCATCTTTTTCTATTTCTATTTAATAATCTTATTAGTCCAACCAACAAGAAGTACTCAAGATGTATTGTCGTTCAAACATGCCTTTAATTAGTTCATCGCTAGGAGCCATGATAGATCTTATATCCATCTATCCATGTTGCCTTTACAATTTTTTTTTCTCATAAAGGCTATACTTTTTTATGAGATAAGATCTTATCTTCTTTCTCATCATTAGATAGTATAGAAGACACCCACTTCTCAACTAGGATAGTTAATTGGTCAAATGTGAGAACAATTCTCATAGTTCTGAACTGGTTTAAGAAGTGTGAGCTATTAAAATTATTTGATATCTAATATACCTTACTAATGGTGGTTTATCATCACATTATACAACTGAGATATAATTTTATCAATATAACATTGCGGACATTCATTAAAATTAAGATACAATCTTTTATCCTAATTTATGCTCTCACTAATTTTCAACAAATTTGCATAACCCTCGTTATGCAAAGACAAGATAGCACAATGAAATCTTACTGAGAACTAAGACCCTATTATTTTTATGGTGGATGACCTTGTGGGAAACACAACAAGTCATCTCATACTTAATACATAGGTAACTTTTACCAATTGCAATGCATGCAACTCTCAGTCATTCAGCCTCTAGAGTTGTAACCTTGTGGGAAACACAACAAGCTTTATACTCTAGTTAGGTCAAATCCTCTTTTTACGTAATGAAAATGGATTCCTAACATAGTCCTTGTGAGAAACACAACAAGGCCAAGCCAATGGTCCACCCCAAAGTTTGAAAAATGTCTTGGCCATGATTATCAATCCCATGTTGAATGAGTCTAATGGGAAATACAACAAACACATCCAATCTAAGATTGGCTCATTAAAACCATGACAACAGAATGCTATATGTGTCATTCGTAACGTCTCACATTTATTGACCTAATCAAAACAAAGAGGGGTTTTTATTTTAGTCTCATCAATATACATGCTAAGTATATATATATTACCTTTAGAATATTATATATCTAAGGTATAACCTGTAGCACACATCAACATATCGCACATCCATAAGAATAGGTGATCATGGACTTAACCCTAAGGATATACCTAAGGCACCCCTATAGGTACAAATCCTTGCTTCAAAAGCTTGAGTTGGCATGCTCCCACTCCATAACGATGCTTGTCCAAGTGATCCCTGTCGACTCCAGAAACGGGTTCCAGATTGGCACCTCAAGATAAGAAGGTGATAAATAGATGGAATAGGGAAAAAAAGGGGAGTGAATTGAAAACACTCGGAAAGCGGTAAAGACTCCTCACCTCGGTCTCACACTCACATTGATCCCCGAACTTTCATCTCACGGCGTCGCTCGAGCACCGGAGATGGTTCGGGTCATGTGGGAGGAGAGTGAGGAGTGAATTAACTTTGAACATGAAGAAAAGAAAGTTGGTCGCCAGGATCCGTGGGCTCCGCTTTATGGAATAAAAACAAGAGATGAGTTGATTTGACCGTGTACCTTAGCGTGGGAGAGAGTGTGTGAGTTCAACCTTCTTCTTCTTCGGCCGGCCGATGAAGAAGAGTCTCCAACCAATGCTAGCTTGTTCAACTTGTGCAACTTGAAAATTAAACCAAGTGAAGAAAATAATTAGAACTATGGGAAGTGTAGTAACTGTAGTAAGAAGATGAGAAAGAAGCAATTAGAATCGAGCTCACCGGATTGGGGCGAGTCCTAACCCCTTTTTTGTGTATTTTTGATTATGTAAAAATGATGTAAATGAAATAAAAGGTGCTTTAAAACAATAAATAAACTGAGTTAAGGTAGTTGAGAAAGCTTATGGAACGGATCGGCTTGAGTTGAAGCCGAGTTGGTTGAAGAAGGCCGGTTCGGGTAGCCTTTGCACCCTTCTGGCGCAACTTTGGTTCAGAGGATGCTACAGACGACCCCGATGTCAGAATCGAGTGCCGTTTATTGGAGTAGACAGAGGACTCAGAGAGGAAGAGTTCCTATGTTTATGATTTCTCCTAAATCCTCCTTTAAAAGTATGTAAAAATTATGAAAGTGCTTGGATAAATAAAACAGAACCTGGATGCGCGCCCTCAGTACAGCAATTGCCACGAACAAATGGCAAGTCGGAATTGAGTGCCATCAGTTAGAAATGAAAGAGGATGAAGAGAGGAACAACTTATATGTTGAATACTTTTGCAGAAGGAGTCTCAGATTTTCTGCAGAAGTTGATGAAGTTGACTGATGCAGAACACCCGGATCGAGCCTTCTCCTTCACCTCGGGATCGATCTCTTGACTTCGGATCGCCTTTGGACGTCGGGACGGCTTTGGAGAAGAGCTTGGACGACCTCTGGAAAATCTAGGCATGGGGGATTAACCTCAGGTCATTGAGAATGGCCCTCAATTTATAGGAGAAGGAAGCCGGTGCAAAATTTGGAAACTGGACCGACTGCGCCCCCGCTTTTCAAATGGGACAAGGGCGTGCAGGGCACGCCCTCAAACCAAGGGCGCGCAGGGCGCACCCCCACTTCGGGGGCGCGGTCTGCGTGCCCCCCTGTTTCAAAGGGAGCAGGGGCGCATTACGCGTCTCACTGCTAAAAATCAACGGAATCTTCCGTAAATTGCTAAAAATCGACTTGACATACGTAACGCGCCCCCGAACTGGGGGCGTGGTACAAATAATCAAAAATTAGCGCCGGAAACCTTTCAAAAATCCGGTTAAGAAGGTGCTAATCAGAGTAATTTGCGATTTAAAGAAGCTGACCGTGCCCCCGATTTTCAAAGGAACCGGGGGCGCGCAGGATGTGCCCCCGGTTTGAGGGCACGCAGGGCGCGCCCTCCCCTTTCAAGGGGAGCGGGGGCGCGGTACACTCTCTCTCCTGCACGCGTGTTCCGCGAGCCGTATCTTGCAAACGGGATGTCCAATTCGGCTCCCGTTTGTTGCGTTGGAAAGAGGGCCTTCAACTGCACCTCCTCAAGTCGGTAAACCATCCGGCATGACTCCTGATATGTTCGCACGGGGCTTTCTACCGGTTTGTCCACTCGCGGAAAGCCAAAACACGGGGTGAAGATACGAAAGAGAACGGTTCCAGTCGATAAATCTCGGGTCAACTCGGGATGACTTAAAATGATGACCGAACAAGTCCCGTACGATCGAAAAACCTAAAGTCATCGAAAAATCTGAGATTAACCCGGTAAACGTGAACCGAAACTCGAAAAAGCCGCGAAACCCTAAAATTGACCGAACCGGATGTATGGCCATGATTGATGAAAATATTCGGCTAGAATCGACCCGGATGACCCGAAAAGACCCGGTGATGACCGAAAAGGCCTAACGTGTGGTCCGGGATAGCCATGTCAGCACAGATCGAAAAAGCCATAACGAAAGCCGTCATTGACCGACGCCTACCGAAATGACTTCTCGGAAACCCTGAATGTTACGGAACACATGCGGGACTCCCGAGAACTTCAATTATGAACCATTCAAGGTCGGTCATCGAGCAGGCTTCGTGTTTTTACAGTTCACGTGCGGCTCTCGCTTGAAGGTTACAGCATCATTCTGGAAATCATTGGCCCATTCTCAACTTGCGAGGGGCTCCACCCATGTCCTTAGCTCATGTCCATGAGATAATCCGGATCAGATAATGGTCAAATAAAAGATATCTCCTATGGAATAAGAGTCTGGGACTCCGAATTAGGCCAATTTGGGGTGTCTACAGCTTGCCTCGCCTTGATGTCGGCTTTGCAAGGGAATGACATGTAGCGGAGCAGAGTGAAACGTAGAGAAAGCGTAGCGAAGCAAGATGGATCGTAGTGGAATGTAGTGAAGTGAAATGGTGATGGACTGAAAAGGTGACATCAAGGTGTAGATATAGACACGCTTAACGACCAAATTCGGCCAGACGAATCTCATCAAGTCTCCTGGTTAACCACCATGTTTCATCAAGTCTTCTTATGTTCTATTGGTAAAAGATGTGCCATTGGCACGAGAGAAGAGTAGCCATCCCCCAACACGGTGGGGAGTCCCCGAAACATGGGTTCGTAGGTTCATCATCAGCCGGTAACCCCATCTTTGCGGTGTTCTTGTACTGTGATGGGCTAAAGTTTTTTTAAAAAGAGATTTGTTTTGAAAAAGTAAAAGAATACCAATCGAGCACATTTAGGCTCTCTGATTCATTTAAGTCTTCCAAGAGACAAGATTTGATTTGGAATGGAATGATCTCAGATTCCGAAAGGCAAATGTTGAAGCACAGACCGTGAAGATAGTGACGGTGCAAGTTCTGATCAAATAGAAGGCCCTTGGTGGGATAAGTTGACTGCCATGGTGGGATGAATAGCAAGGAAGTTGCAATGGCCACAGTGGTGAAAAGAAATGAAAGATTTGAGGGCACAAAGTGATTACCGAACACGGTGGGATATAAGAGAGGTTGGTGGGACTAGGGATCATGGTGGGATTAGAGAACACGATGGGATTAGAAAACATGATGGGATTCATAATGATCGGAATTATGATACAAGAGGGTGAGAAGGTAAAACTTTTAAAAGGATGTATGCAATGATAATGTAAAATGCAATGTAACTAATACTATATGATGCATGCTGGGCTCAAGAAAACAAAAACAAAACTTTTATAACAAATAGTTGAAGATATAGATTGTCTATGAGGTCAAGATACCCATTCGGGAACCATCGTCCCTCACAGCACAACTTTGGCTTATCCGTGAGTATTAGAGATGACTCCACCGTCGTAGATTTTGATGAAGGGGATCTTGGGTCAAGTCTTCTCCGTGCTCATGGTCTTCAACAAATAATGCATAAGATAATAACACACGACTAGCGACATATATGCTAGTCGGCAAGTTATGGGGGTTTCCCATGTCCGTTCTTTTGTTTCCGCGAGCAATTCCTATCTTTCATCAAAATGTTAATTCCGAATGAACAATGATGTTCACTCGACCTTAATAAATATCAAACATAAATATATTTGATTTAAAAAATTTTTATGATTTTTTTCTGATTTTTTTTGAATTTTTTCTGAATTTTTGAGAAATTTTTAAAGAATTTGACCGAACATGCCCCCGAACCGGGGGTGAGGCCTGCGCTCCCTCAGTTGGGGGGCGTGGCCAGCGCGCCCTATGTTTGGGGGCGCAGCCTGCGCGCCCCCACTTCAGGGGTGTGTTCGATCCCAGTTTTCTGTTTTGACCGGATCCGAATCCAATTCAAATCGGGATCGATTTCCCCTATATAAACACCTCTTAGGACGACCAGATCGTCCTACCAACACCCAGGATGGTTCCTCCTTTGAAAAAGGAGCGTGTTGGCTCGGTTCGAGGTATTTCAAGCATCCCGGGTCATCTGAAGGCCAGAATCGGCGCCGACTTGGTAAGTTTTCTGCCAATTTTAGCTTTCAGCCACTCTCTTCTTTTTTCTTAAAGAATTTTCTGTTTGGGTGTAGGATTACCCAAACTTCCCTGGGCCTCGCTGATATTGCTCTCCTCCCTGGCTTTCCGGCTTGCTTGATGTCCTCGGCTTGTCGGTCAGAGCGATTCTTCGAGATTGGGGCTTAACCGGGCTCTTGATCCATGCCAAGCAATATTCAGGCTACTCTCTTGACTTCGGTTTGATGGGAGCTCTTGTTGAGTTGTGGCACCCTGACACTCACATTCGTGTTCGACAACTTTGAGTGAACAGTTCTCCTTGAAGAGGCGGAGCTCCTTCTCGGCCTCCCTCGGACTAAGAAGGGAGAAACTGAAGGTATGTTCATCCCTTCACGACCCCTCTCTTGCTTGGAATTCTTGCAGGATTTTGTCGAGGTTCGGCAGATCAGCACCTTGTTGGCCGGCAAGCGAATTAGTGTTCCCAAGTTGGCGGCTTGGACAATCTCTCTTCTGACGGCTCCTGGTATGGACGAGGACCGTATTATGTGCGGTGCAAAGGGTTTCGCGGCTTGCCTTGCTGCGGTGTTCTTGTTTCCTATGGAGGATGGTTTCCTGGAGGTTGATCAACTTTCGTGCATCCGCGGCATCTGGAGCGGTGCGCGGTTGGGGCCTTCTGTTCTGGGCTTCTTGTACTGCGGATTGTCCGCGGCTTGCGTGGGCCGTCCTCCCTTCGGCAGTGCGCTTCTACTGGCTTGCTGGGCCGATCTTCACTTTAAGTTCGATCTAGCCGGTGAGGTGGCCACCAGGTCGCAACTCTTCCATCGTAGCCCCTTGTTCCCATATGCCGATGCACTTGGCTTCAGCGAGAGAGTCGCCAACAGGTGTGCATCGGTGAAGAAGAGGCTAGAGTGGCGTGCTCACTTTGCCTCCATGAACCGTTCCAGCTTCTTGCACTCTTCTGCTGCCCTGATGCAGAAGGACTTCCAGGTGTGCTTTGTGCCTGGCGTTGATCTCCGCCTGGTTACAGGTTTGACCTTTGTGTTGTACAATGATCACTGTTGCCACTCCCAGATCGGCTTTCCTTGGTACAAGTTTCCCAAGCTGTCCCACCTACCACCTATCAAGGGCAGGCAGCTTGGCTCTGCGGATGACGAGGAGGAGGCGATCTCAGTCATTGCCTTGTGGGAGACGAGTCGGGTGTGCCGCCCAGGCCTCCTGATCGAGGAGGCCCCTGACCAGAAGCGCCGCACATCTCCGCATTGAAGCTTTTGCTTGCTTGAGGGTCTTCTTTTCCTGTTTTAACTTGTCAGACATGTTGTTTTTATTTTGAATAAACAATAAATTTTTTATAGCAAATTTAAGTGAAAATTCAATAGAAATTTACCTTGTTTCAGAAAAATGCAAGACAGTTGTTGACAATTATGATGAATATGCCTTGTTATTTTTCAACACCTTGAATATTTTTTAATATCAAACAAGATATTTTTGAAAGGTTTTAACATGCCTTTTTTCATTAGGTAATTATTCAGAGAAAACCGTGAGTCTGATGAATTTTATTTCGGTGACTCCTTGATCGGCTCAATTTTCTGAACAGCTTGGCGCTTTCTAAAATTTTCGCTATTTTTATCAATTTTGGTCTTGAAAAATACATTTTTAGCCATTTCTGACTGATAAATGTATAGAATTTTCTCCTGATCCCTGAAAAATGTTAGCTAGTGATGATAAAAAGCATGAATATGTCTATCTAATTTAGGAATTGAGACATTCAATGTTACGTGAAAAGAGGGATTTTTGGTGAGAATTTAAAGAGAATTTTTCTTCACAAAATTATTTTGAGCAAACCGTGCATCAGATCGGAATTCTTTCGGTGGCGTTGCGATCAGCTCGATTTTGTGAACCTTGGGTGATATTTTCAAATTTATCCTATTTTTACATTTTTACTATCTATAAATACCCCGTGGGGGTAAGAATATCTCATTTCCACCTGTACACTATCTCTCCTCGCGCCAGAAGCTCTAGACTTCCAACTCAGATCCGGAGTCCGAAACACCGTCAAAGGTTAGTTCCCCTGTTACAAAAAATGTAGATCGGGTTATGCTCTTCGATTTGGTTCAAGTTTCACGCGATTCCGAGTTGATTCGACGAAGTTATCGCGAAAATAAGGATCTAGCAGGTGAGAGGGTGCGGTCAACGCAAAATGTTGACCGCGCCCTCGGACCGGGGGCGCGCAGACAGCGCCCCCAGTTTGAGGACGCGCAGGGCGCGGTCTGCGCGCCCTCTCTCTCCTCACCAGACAGGGGGGCACAGAGCGCTCCCCTATTATGAGGGCGCGCTCGGCGCGCCCTCAAATGGAGGGCGCGCTGAACTCTCCAAAGGAGGGGAGGGCGCGTTCGGCTGATTTTTTTTCTTTTTTTTTATGAATAAAATAAATAAAAATGTATGTAACAATGTTTGATGTCAACTTCCCTTTTGGCACAGATGCCGAGACGTGTTCGCTTCCACGACTCCGATTCCGAGGAGCCCGAGCTCCCGGCAGTCCGAGAGGTACGTTTTCTTTTACTGCACTTAATGATTAGCTCCTTTGCATTTTGACAATAAAAATTGAGTGAACTAATGAAATGAATCTCTTGCATGCCCGGATAAAATCCCGGATCTCGTGGGACCTGGTGCGTGCTGCCTACCTCGGCCTACCGGACTTCCAGCAGGTTCGGTTAGAGGAGATGGGGTTTGGACCCATCCTCCGGGTGACTCCTTTTTGGGAGGACCTACCACTGGTGCAGGTCCTCTGCAAGTCCTGGGACCCAGACTCCTTTGTGTTTCAATTACCATGGGGGCACATGGTGCCCTCCTTAGAGGATGTTGCACACATCACCGGTTTTCGTGTTTACTGTAGGCCGGTGGTGTGTGCCACCTCTTCTGACTATTCGCGGGAGTTCCGGGCCCTCTTCGCATATGAGCCCGAGTTCGACCCGGAGGATGGCCTACGCACCATTGCCAGACTAGAGGCTGGTGAGATGGTAGGCTTGGTTGATGCCGAGCGTGTTCGTGGCGAGAGCCAGGACAGCTTTTTCTGCCGCATGGTCGGCCAGGCTGCAGCGGCATTTACCGGATTACCTGGCTCCTTGGAGGTGGACGTAGACTTGCGCCGTTTCCTCTTCTTCTTCTTTGGGCGCCTTCTGTTGGGCTCGAAGACGGACCACATCCATCTGCGGTTCCTCCCATTGCTTGCTGACTTGGAGCAGGTTGGCACGTACGCGTGGGGGGCAGCGATGCTCGCCCATTTGTTATGTGGCCTCCAGCCTGAGGCAGGTTCTGTTTCGGTTGCTGGCTTCTCTCTTTTTCTCCAGGTGACTTTTAGCAGCTTTCCTTTCTTGTACACTTGTATTGCTCTGCTTTGTTCTGACGAGTTGTGCCTTTTACAGGTCTGGAGCTACCTCTACTTCCCCCTGGGTCGGGCACAACAGTCCTACCCGACCTCCTCCCCCTGATGACTCGCTGGGAGCCTATCCGCCCTACTAGTGGCCATCGCAGCCAGTTGGCTTTGATTCATGCACAGATTCTCCGCTTCCCACACACTGAGGTATGTGTTTAATTTGTGTATCAATATTCTCCTGTTGGTATAATAATCATGATTTCGCTTCCCACAGGTGTGTTGGAGGCCATATCTCATGACCGATGACCATCTCCAGCCCTGGATTGCCCACGCTGGTCGTGTCTTCGGCCGCGATCTTCATCTTCTGTGCGTCAATGAGCTGGCGCCACTGTGGCTTCGGTTCTCGGCACGCGCCCTCAGTCTGGAGCAGGATAGGTTGGAGCCTCCTCCTCCTCTTCCTTTAGTTGGTGCCCGTCCCAGGCGCCTACTCCTTCCCGTGGACTAGGTGGAGGGGTACCACGCTTCGTTCACTTTGTGGTATGAAGGTGGCGAGGTAGTTATTGGCTGGGCGGAGGACAGCCGAGACTACCTTCGCCGATACGCGGAGGCGTATGGTCACCTGTTTGTTCCAGAGGGTCAGGTAAATGCTTCTTACTTTCTTTCAATTCTGTGTTGTTGTTCTCTTCTGACCTTCGTGCCTTTTCAGGAGGCTCGGGCTTTACTGCTACGCCAACAACTAGAGATTGTTGATCTTCGGCAGGAGGTGGCCACTCTTCGTGGCATGCTGGAGACTGAGGTAGACACTGCCTCTGACCTTCATTTGTATTTTCGATGTATGCTTGCCTTGCTCTGATGTGTTTTTCTTCTGTTTACAGCGGAAGGCTCGTGCTGAGGGTTCACCTCCTTCTCTGTCGAGGGAAGAGGTGGCTGAGCTCCACCAGCATCTTAGTGAGGCGAGAGAGGCTCTGAAGACCAAGAAAACAGAGGTATCTTTCATTGTTGTCTATTCTGGTTGTTGATTTTTCTTGGTTCATATTCTTCCTCTTCTTCCAGGTTGCCGAGCTTCAGAGTAGCTTGTCCTCCCGTATCTAGTCCTTGGAGTCTGAGGTGGAGACATTGCGGTCTGCCCCAGCCGATCTTTATTCCCAGATGATCGTCTCGGATCTCCGCCTTCAGCACGAGAGAGCCATGCGCGAGATGGAGCACCAGCATAGCCAGGCCATGCGATCTCTGGAGCAGATGCACCTGCAGGCGCAGGTTCGTTTGTCGGCAGCAGAGGCGACATTGCAGGTTTACTGCCAGGGCATCCCTCCACAGCCGAGCCAGAGTTTCACCCATCAGAGTAGCTCCCATCGGAGTGGTACGCACCGGAGTGGCGGTGCCGCTCGTAGTCGGGGTCACCACGGGCGGAGCCAGTAGGGGCAGAGTGGCTAGAGCCAGAGCCATGAGCATGGTGCTTCTGCGTTCCTGGCCACTTCTTCAAAGCGTCGCCGCAATGAGGCGGCCACAGCAGCTTTGGCGGACACGGCTACAATGCCTCCTCCACGTGGTCATTCTCCTGGAGAGGGTAGCAGCAGGCACTGATTTCTGTAGTAGGCTTAGCTTTTCTGATGTTGTAGCTTCTTTTCTTCTTTGTTGTAGCACTTAATGGCGTAATCAGATCTTCACCTTTTTGCATCAGTGTTTGTTTGATCTGCTTGACATCGCTCAAAAGAGTAGTTAGTATCACATTTCGGCTTAGCCCCTTGCAAGTTTGTCATTGGGTGAAGCCTTCTAAGGGATGGAAAATAATAATAAAAATAAGTAATAGATGTAGGGTTAAGAGACATACCTGTGGTGAGATTCTCACCCCTCCTTGACTTGTGTTTCTTTTCTGAAATACTTAATAGCAGGGTTAAATCTGTTCTATGGCTTACCCCCTTGCCTATTGTCATCTTGCCTTGCTTACATGTCAAGGGGGGTAGCCTTATTAACCAGGTAAAATGCACAAAATGACCGAAAATGAATAAGATAAGGGTTAATAAAGCTTACCTGCCATGGTGAGAGTCACACCCTTCTTGATCTTAGCATCCTGAAACACTTGATAACAGGGGGATTAAATCTTCACCATGGCTCATCTCTTTGCCTATTGCTGTCTGCCTTGACTTAGGTCAAAGAGAAGAGCCTTCTTAACAAGGTGTAAAAATAACCTAAATGACTAAAATGAAATGGTTAAGAGAACTTACCTGTCATTGATAGAATCTTCCTCTCCTACTTTAAAGTTCCTGAAAACACTTGACAAAAGAGGATCAGATCTTCACAACGACTCATCCCTTTGCCTATTATGGTCAACTTTGACTTAGGTCGAAGGGAGGAGCCCTCTTAATGGGGTGATAATGAAGATAAATATGCAATGCAGAAATGAAACATGCAAGACATAAGAATAAATATGAATGCTAGCAAAGACAAAAAAAATCAAGGTTATGCCAAGTTAAATGATGCATTTTTTTGGATTTTTAGAAAGTATTCATTTTTTTATTTTCGAAAATATTCAACTTTTTTTGGATTTTTGAAAATATTCAATTTTCTTTTGGAATTTTTGAAAATATTTGATTTTTTTTGTATTTTTGTGGAGAATGTGCCGGTATTGAAACAATTCATCGATCTTTGAGTGTTAATCGAGATTCAAGCGATAAACACCACGTGAAAATAAGGTTCCCTACCCAGAATCTTTCTTGCCCTCTCCTCTTGATCGGTTTGAATTCCCCCTGAGTTTGGATAGTTTTACCCTACCCTAGGGTTTTAAGATGGAAGAATAATAAAGGAAGTCTTTGATAGGAATCAGGGGTGTTGAGGAGGGTTTCTCTACTCATGCCCAAATTTCCCGTTGGGGTTCGGCCTCTTCGGGTCTTTTCTACATGTGGCACTTACTTAGACAAGTCTTTGACCTGTGGGGTCATTGCCCATCCTTTGGTGCCTTTTCTTCATTTTCTATTCTTCCGAGTACTCATTCAGACATGCCCATATTTGTTTAAACCTGTGGGGTTCATTTCCATCTTTTGGTACCCTTTTGAACCCTATGAGACGGCCTCCTACTAAGGCGGCGGGCATTTTCGATACTATCCTCCTCTAGTCTCCTTCACCTATCTTAGACCGAATAGAAGAGAATAGAGTAAGGTTTCCTTTCCGCCTTCAGGGTTCTGCCTTGCCTCTCTCGAGTGTTGGGCTATCTAGATTCTGGGATTGGAAGGTGTTGTGTGTGCAAGGTGATGCCTACCCTTGACTTCTAGCTAACACCCTTGGATCGATGACTTAATATCATACCAGAAATTCTCCATTTTCTCTTCTAAGAAAATATTTTTTGAGGTAAACGTCGTTCCATGGATGGTTCAATTTTTCTCCATCGGCATTGGTTAGCTTATATGCATTACCTTGATATTTTTTAGTTATAACAAAAGGCCCTTCCCAATTAGGTTGCAACTTGGAGCGGGGACCACCCGGCTTAACGAATATACGCTTGACTACCATCTCACCGATTTCAAACTTTCTCTCTACCACCCTCTTTTGATAAAACCTTTTCAATCGGTTCTGATAAGTCCGGGCATGCTCAGAGGCGGCCAACCTTCTTTCATCTAGGAGTTCAAGTTGTGCAAGGAGAGATTCTCGTCTCTCATCGACATGGATGTCCCTATCGAGTTGAATTCGGAGTGATTGAAGGATTACTTCGTACGGGACCACCGCTTCCATCCCATATGCGAGAGCATACGGGGTTTGACCAGTGGAGGTCCGTACAGAAGTACAATAAGCCCATAGGGCATCTACAAGCTTATCTGGCCAGTCTGCGAACTTGCTAGACTTACAGGTTTTCTTGATGATTTTAATCAAAATTTTGTTGGTGGCTTCTGCTTGACCGTTGCCTTGCGGGTAATAAGGAGATGAATGATGAAATGCAATACGGTACCTGTTGCAAAGATCACGCAGATCTTGAGAGAGAAATTGCGGTCCGTTGTCGGTGATAATGTCGCTGGGTATCCCTAACCTGGAGATGATGTTGCATTTGATGAAGGAGCACAGAGTTGATGCCTTGATCTCCACGAACGCTTCCGCTTCTGCCCACTTGGTGAAGTACTCTGTTGCTGTCAGGATGAATGATTTGGAATGGATTTCAGAGTTAAGATCACTTAGAGGGCCAATGATATCGAAAGCCCACATGGCGAAGGGCCATGGGGCATGAATCGGTTGAAGGGAAGATGCGGGAGAGTGGATCTTGTCGGCATGAAGTTGGCAAGATTGACAGTGCCGGACAAAGATGGAGCAATCCTCTTCTAGGGTTGGCCAATAATACCCATGCTTGATGATTTTCTTGGCAAGAGCCTGAGCATTGACATGGCCCCCACAGACCCCAGAATGTGCTTCCTTAAGCACTAATTCTGCCTCTTCTTCATCAATGCATCTCAATAAAATTCCGCTCAGGCTCCTCTTGTAGAGTACCCCTCCTAGGATGGTATACCTCTGGGATACTCTCCTGATGGCCTTCTTTTCTTTTGCATTTGATCCAGGTGGATATGTCTGTTCTTGACAATACCTTGCGATCTCATCAAACCAAGGCCTCTCACCCTCATCTAACTCTTCCAACTCGATTAGAGAAATATCTTCTTTCTGCTCTTGATATTCCTTCCTGCCAAATCTCTCCTTGATCTTTAGAAATCGACCATCCTTAATCGCTGGCATCGACCTTCTACGGACATGAATAGTCCGCACCTGTCTACCTAGCGGGACTGATAGAGATGAAGCTAAGGAGGCAAGGGCATCAACAAGGATGTTCTGAGCTAGAGGAACAGGGACAAAAGTGAGTTTGGAAAAGAGTTTGATGTAGCAAGAGGTGAGTTCTTGGTAAGGTTTGAGGTTTAGATGAGAAGTTCGGTATTTGGTTAGGACTTGGCGAAGGATTAGTTGGCTATCACATATCACCCTCAATTCCGTGGCACCATAGAAATGAGCGGCCTCCAGCCCGGCCAGCAAGGCTTCGTATTCAGCTATATTGTTGGTTGCTGGGAAGTCAAGCTGAAATGCCTGTGGAATGGTGACACCCTCGGGTGATAGAAGGACGATTCCTATTCCCTTATCGTGTGATTCAGAACCCCATCAAAATATAATGTTCAAAGGTGGGAAGATCGGATCAACATTAGTTCGTCATCCGGGAGCTCCGATTGGACCGGGTCAAAGAGGGGTATAGGGTGATGGGCTAGATGTTTAGCAATGGCATAGCCCTTAATCGCCTTCTGGGGGACATAGGTGATGTCAAACTGGGAGAGGAAGCTCTGCCAACGACCTAACCGATCAGTTAGAACAATTTTCTCGAGAATGAATTTGATGGGATTGATGCGGGCAATAAGGTTGACCTCATGAGCTAAGAAATAGTGTTTAAGCTTCTGAACTACCCAAACTAGTGCATCACAGGTCTTTTCCACTACAGTATACTTCTGCTCACATGGATCAAAGATCTTTGACAAATAGTAAGTTTCCCTCTCTTTCCCTTCTTCATCCACTTGTGCAAGGACTGCCCCAAGAGAATTCTCCAAAACCGAGATGTATAAAACTAAGGGCTTGCCAGGGACTGGTGGTCTAAGCACAAGGGGACTAGCCAGGTATCTTTTCAAACCATCAAATGCATCCTGGCACTTCGAATCCCATTTGAACTCGCCCCCCCCTTGGTCAACTCTTAGAAAGGTTTACACCTTTGGGAGTGTTGTGAGATGAACCGGCGGACAAACTGTAGCCTCCCGATTAATCCTCGAAGTTCTTTTATATTTCTTGGAGGAGGCATACCAATGATTGCTTTGGCCTTGTTTTGGTCGATCTCTATGCCCCTTTTGCTCACTATGAACCCCAACAATTTTCCTGAGGATACTCCAAACGTGCATTTCTTTGGGTTTATTTTCAATTTATATTCCCTAGCCCTTTGCAAGACCTTTCTTAACACTTCCGGGTGATCTTCTTGGCTTTTGGACTTAACGACTAGGTCGTCCACGTACACCTCTACAAGGGTATGCATCATGTCATGAAAGATAGCCATCATTGCCCTCTGATAGGTAGCACCAGCATTCTTCAGTCCAAAGGGCATGATGACATAGCAGTAGGTTCCCCAAGGTGTAGTAAACGAGGTCTTCTCCTGGTCCTCTTCGGCCAACCGGATTTGATTATATCCAGAATAGCCATCCATGAATGACAACATCTCGAATCCAGCAGTGTTATCAACCAGTACGTCAATATGAGGTAGAGGAAAGTCATCTTTAGGACACGCCCAGTTTAAGTCCCTGAAGTCTATACAGATCCGAACTCTACCATCATTCTTCATGACAGGGACTATGTTTGCCACCCATTGCGGATAAAGGACAACCTTAATGAATTTTGCTTGATGTAACTTGTCGACCTCTTCTTTCATCTTATGTGCAACATCAGGGTGGAATCTCCTTAATTTTTGTTTGACCGGGGTAACTCCAAGTTTCAAAGTTAGACGATGTTCAACTAACGAGTTGTCTAACCCCGGCATGTCCTCGTATGTCCATGCGGACGTGTCCTTATATTCTTCTAAAATTTTAATTAAACTCTGTTCCTCTGTGGGAGTGAGGTTTGCACTTAGGAGGATTGTCTTGGGATCTTTCGGTGTTCCAAGATTTAATTCTTTTGTCAGTTCATCCACCGTGGCTGATGGTTCTTCAAACCTTTTAAGTCCAGATGCATATGCATCAGCCAAGTCCTCAATTCCATCCTCGAAATTAGTATCCTTTTCTGATAAAACCTCGTAAACTCCCAGTGTATGATCTACATTGAATTCATCCTCATACTGGATTTCGTCAAGCTGGATAGCATTTTCCAAAAACCTAGGTAGCCTTGCACATTCCTTGCATTTTGAGCTATTTGTTGGAGATATCTCTCTGGAACACGTTTACCTCGAATTTTCTTCTTTCCTACCCTAACTACTCCTAAAGAGGACGAAATTGAAAAGGTGGTATCTACAATGGGTGAAGGATCGAGCAGATCGATCAGTGAGTTGGAGAAGAGGGGTCCCTGGTTGGGAGCACCCTCCGAGACAAGAAGAGACGTCTCCTCAACGAAAAATTGGGTTTGCGAGAAGACGTTTTTTTTGGGTGTTTTGTGTGTTTTCAATAACAAAAAGTGAATGAGCCGATGGGGCTCGAGTAGAAATAGAAAGCTTAAGCAAATGGGATAAAAATGGGCTCGCGGGCCAGCTCCTATTGCCTCCAGATATGGGCGTCCCAAGATAGCTTTAAATGTAGGGTCCAGTTCTACAACATGAAACTCGGCGGTGATAGCACACGGTCCGAGCCCTACTTCCAACGTAACCACCCCTCGTGCCGGCTTCCGGGAGTTGTCATAAGCTGTCACCATGACGACAGAAGGCTCAATTTCTTCATCGGAGATGCCGCAAAGTTGCAATGTTTCTGGCGGCATGACATTTATCGACGCTCCGGTGTCAATCAAGCAAGATTTAATCTCCACGCCTCGGATGACTACTGCAACGCGCAAGGCGTACTTCCTGATCTCTGGCCATGCCAACTCCTCCTGCGTGAATGTAAGTGCCGGATGTTCACTCCTCGGGGTCAGGACAATAATGATCTTCTCGGGCGGGAGGTCCTCATTGACCATGACCCGCTGCAGATATTGTTGTAGGATGTCTTGATGGTTCTTTGACCTCTTAATCAGCTCTAGGATTGAAATCCGTGCCGACATTTTATCCAGATGCTTCAATAGGTCATATGCCGTGCCGGGCAACGGTTCTTCCACTACCTCCCCTTCTACCTGCTCTTGTGGTTGCATCCCGGCCTGGGGGAAGACCCTTTGGAACATCCTCCCGCTACTAAGTACCGGCGCCAGCGTGGTAGGGGGAAGTGGTGATGATGGTGATGGTAGGGTTGGTTGGTAGGTTGAGGAGCCCATGGTAGGTAGGGGTGGTAAGGATCGGATGATGAGGGGTCGTGTATTCGTGGAGGCTGGTATGTTGGGTGAGGGTTGGGGTGTTGGTGGTGATGGTCTAATGATGAGAGGTCGTGGTGTGGTGGCGACTGGTGGGTTGGGTGACGTTTGGGGTGTTGGTGACGGTCTAATGATTAGACGTCGAGGAGGAGTAATAGTGGTTGGTAGGTTAGGTGATGGCTGCAGTGCTGGTTGGGATGTTGGTGGCGGTCTAATGATTAGGCACCATGGAGGGTTGATGGTTGTTGGGGGCAGTGGTGTTTGGGGAGTTTGTGGGCTGGGGGCAGTTCTTGGTATGGAGAGTATGGTACGGTTTGTAGGTGGGGTTGGTTTGGCGGGCATGGAGGCGATTTGATCCTCGACCTGCCAACCCTAGGAATGGTGGGTTGACTCTTCGATGGTGGAGTGGACAAGGCCGAGTCGTTGGTTTGGTTGTGCTGGTGCTGGTGCTTGTACGGGTGCATGTACCGGGAGCGGAACTTGGACTATGCCCAGGCCGAGCTGCTGTTGTAGTTGCTGTCGCCGCGGCTGATTCTAATGTGCCTTCATTGCTTGAATAGATTCTCCCATCTGTGCCCAGTCAATGTTCTCTTGATCATTGAGGTCATGGATGTAGTCTTTAAACTGGAAACATACATCCACCGTGTGCCCAGGATACCGATGATAAGCGCAGTACTTGGTTGTGTCAACATTGGCCGGCCATCCTTCTCTCTTCTTTGGAAGTTCCAACTGCTGTTCAACCATCAATGCATTAAAGATATCGGTGAGGGGAAATGGCAGTTGAGGATAGTATTCTCTCTTGGGTCCCCCCTCCTAGGTCGGTTGGCTGGTGGTGGCACTTGGTTATTGGCTTGTTGTTGTGGTTGGGGTCGGTTGTAGACATGTTGTTGTTGAGGCACTCGGTTGTAGGCATTTGGTTGCTGGGGCGCTCGGTTGTAGGTGGGTTGCTGTGGTGGTGCTCGGTTGTATGCAAGTTGCTGCTGGGGTTGAAGAGCTGGTTGAGGAGCTGGGCGGTATTGTTGATTGGGTGGGGGGTTACGGTATTGGCTTTGGCGATACCCACCCTGGTTACCCAGGGCATTGATGCTCTCATTGTTTACTACCCCTTCGGTGGTGGGTCCTACAGGTGTAGGCTTTCTAGTGTTACGGGGCTTGGTGTCAAATGGATTGATCATGGATGCGTCCTTAAAGTGGGCTTGGAGGTAGCGGGCGCTATCACACAACTCACTCATGGTTGTTGGGCGGTGCATGATCAGGAGGTTGCGAAGGTTTGGCGTGGTGTTCCCGATGAGCATCCTCACCTGCTCCCCCTCTGAGATGGTATCCACTAGCCTCTCAGCCATTCCCCTCCACCGATCAGCACATCTGGCAAAGTCCTCATCCGACCTCATCTTTTCAGCAATTAAATCAGTTATTGAGCAGGCTGGCCCCACCCGATCCTTGTACCTCTGTAGAAACCTTGCCTTGACAATGTCGAAATCCGCCGCCTCAATGGAATTAAGAGAATAGAACCAGTCCAAGGCGGATCCTTCCAATGACTGACGGAATAGGAAGGCAAGGGCTTTGCGATCATTTTTCCATAATGCGGAGTCGTAGAGAAAGCTCTTTAGATGGTTGAAAGGATTATCAGTCCCATTGTAACGTTGGAAGACTGGTATCTCTGAAGGAGGAAGGTGTAGAACTGGGAAGGATGGGACACATATTTCAGAGATGGCTTTAGAATCGAGGCGGTGCCTCATTTCTTCAAAGTGCTCATCCATCTGGTTGAGTTTTTTCATTAATGCCTAGGTGAGGCTGGATTCCTGAGCCACGAGAGCAAAGTGTTTAGGTGATTGAGTTGGAAGAGGTAGGTTGGAAACAGGAATTGGAACAGTATTACGTGAATGCCCCATAACAGGGTGAGTGGAGACACGGCAGGGTTGCCCAGGAGAAGAGATGATTTGGGGCCTGACTGCTGATTGAGGTGGTGAGGGGGCTTGATTTCCATCGATCGGATCTTGATTGGCGGGCATCTTGCCCTTTGTCAAGGATTGCACAAGCGAAAAAGATTCGGGGTCTAGATGAAGAGATAGACCCTGGAGGAGTTGCTCCACGCTAAGTGAAGCAGGTTGATGAGTAGGATTTTGAATTTCTGGCTCCTTGACTGCGTTGACATGGCCCTCTGGTTGGACCATGGGTTGTTGTAGCTCATAGTGGCCCGTCTCGTACTCCTCTTCTTGGCCGTAGTAGTCCGACATCCCGACGTGTCTTCCGGACCATAGTGTCATGGGCATCCTGTCAAATTTTCTTACAAAATGGTTGAAAGAAAGCAAATGAAATGTGTAAATGCAAAGAGATTTTTTTGTTTGGTTATGATTGTTTGTTTGATTTGATTTGGTTTCACTTTGATTGTTTGGCAAGCAAGTTGAACACAAAAATTAAAAGGGATTTTTTTAGGTGTTTTGAAAGAAGAAGAATTTTTTGGTTGCTTTTCAATTGTTGTGAGCAAGCAAGTTATGCAAACAAGGTTTTAAAATGACTACTCGACAATTTTTGGGTTGAAACCTTAGATTAGATAGATTGTTAGCAATTGTTCACTCAAGTAGGTATGATTCCTATTGCTTCAATCTTCAAGACCTAAGGTTATCACTCAATCACCACGAGTAGGTACTTGGGTTCTTCGGGTTTTGGGAAGTGGTACAACCGGCCCAATCGTGCGGAGAGAAATACTCCATAGATGGGGACTTATGGAGGTCTTGATGGAAACCACCAAATCAACTAGGAAGAAATATCCCAAAAGAGAGGTTAGAATCCACCAAGAAGGTGTTTGGAGGGTGAGGGTGTGTTGGGAGAGAGAGCCCCCGCCTCGAATGCCCTACGGATCGGAACGAGTCCGGTACCCGATGCAAAAGCTAATGCAAAAATGAAAAATGGAGGTATAAGGAGAAGAAGCAATCAATATGCAAACATGAATGAAAGCTATTAAATAAATCAAACAAGTGAATGCAAGCAAGACATGCAATGATAAAGTAAAACAAATAACAAGCAACTAGCAACTAAAAGGGGGTTCATGCAGGAACCGGCTTGTGATGGAGTGTCCAAGTGGGGACAAATCTGAAGTAAAGGTGAGAGGATGGCCCACGCGGGGACCGATTTGAAAATAAAGTGGCTCACGCGGGAGCCGGGTTTTGGAAAGGTAGGTGGTTCACGCGGGAACCGGTTTTTTTGAAGGAAAAGGGGTGGTTCACGCGGGAACCGGTTTGTTTGATTGGAAAAAGGAAAGGAGGGCCACGTGGGGCCAATCTAATTGGTGCAAAGGGGTGGTCCACGCGGGGACCGATCTGAAAGTGAGTTGGTTCACGCGGGAACCGGTTTAGAAAAGGGTTTGGTTCACGCGGGAACCAGTTTTAATGAAGAAAGGGGTGGTTCACGCGGGAACCGGTGTAAGAGTTGATAAAATAGAAAGAGGGCCACGTGGAGCCAATCTGAAGATTCTGTAAATGGGTGGTCCACGTGGGGACCGATCTGAAAATAAGTTGGTTCACGCGGGAACCGAGTTGGAAAAGAAAGGTGGTTCACGCGGGAACCGGTTTATAAGAAGAAAAGTGGTTCACGCGGGAACCGGGTTGAAATTAAAGACAAGTGAATCAAGTCCACATGGGGGACAATCTTAAAGGAAGAGTAAAATGAACATGGAAAAGGTAAAGGACAAGCCGGTTCACGCGGGAACCAAATCGGAAAACAACTAGTTGCACGGATTAATCAAGCTAGCACGGTTGAAGACATTGGTTGTCCCACCGTGGTCGCCAAAAAGCTGTCGACTCCAGAAACGGGTTCCGGATCGGCACCTCAAGATAAGAAGGTGATAAATATATGGAATAGGGAAAAAAAGGGGAGTGAATTGAAAACACTCGGAAAGCGGTAAAGACTCCTCACCTCGGTCCCACACTCACATTGATCCCCAAACTTTCATCTCACGGCGTCGCTCGAGCACCGGAGACGGTTCGGGTCATGTGGGAGGAGAGTGAGGAGTGAATTAACTTATAACATGAAGAAAAGAAAGGTGGTCACCAGGAGCCGTGGGCTCCACTTTATGGAATAAAAACAAGAGATGAGTTGATTTGACCGTGTACCTTAGCGTGGGAGAGAGTGTGTGAGTTCAACCTTCTTCTTCTTCGACCGGCCAATGAAGAAGAGCCTCCAACCAATGCTAGCTTGTTCAACTTGTGCAACTAGAACAATAAACAAAGTGAATAAAATAATTAGAACTATGGGAAGTGTAGTAACTGTAGTAAGAAGATGAGAAAAAAGCAATTGGAATCGAGCTCACCGGATTGGGGCGAGTCCTAACCCCTTTTTGTGTATTTTTGATTATGTAAAAATGATGTAAATGAACTAAAATTTGCTTTAAAACAATAAATAAACTGAGTTAAGGTAGTTGATAAAGCTGATGGAACGGATCGGCTTGAGTTGAAGCCGAGTTGGTTGAAGAAGGCCGGTTCGGGTAGCCTTTGCACCCTTCTGGCGCGACTTTGATTCAGAGGATACTACAGATGACCCCGATGTCAGAATGGAGTGACGTTTGTTGGAGTAGACATAGGACTTAGAGAGAAAGAGTTAATATGTTGATGATTTCTCCTAAATCCTCCTGTAAAAGTCTGTAAAAATTATGAAAATGGGCAGATAAAGAAAACAGAACCAGGATGCGCGCCCTCAGTATAGCAATTGCCACGAACAAACGGCAAGTCAGAATTGAGTTCCGTCAATTAGAGATAAAAGATGACGAAGAGAGGAACAACTTCTATGTTGAAGACTTTTGCAGAAGAGTCTCTGATTTTCTGCAGAAGTTGATGAAGTTGACTGATGCAGAACACCCGGATTGAGCCTTCTCCTTCACCTCGGGATCGATCTCTTGACTTAGGATCGCCTTTGGACGTCGGGACAGCTTTGGAGAAGAGCTTGGACGACCTCTGGACGAGCAAGGCACGGGGGATTAACCTCGGGTCATTGAGAATGACCCTCAATTTATAGGAGAAGAATGCTGGTGCAAAATTTAGAAACTGGACCGACCGCGCCCCTGTTTTTCAAAGGGGACGAGGGCGCGCAGGGCGCACCCTCAAACCAAGGGCACGCAGGGCGCACCCCCACTTCGGGGGTGCGGTCTGCTTGCCCCCCTGTTTCAAAGGGAGCGGGGGCGCGTTACGCATCTCACTGCTAAAAATCGACGGAATCTTCCGGAAATTGCTAAAAATCGACTTGACATACGTAACGCGCCCCAGAACCGGGGGCGCAGTACAAATAATCGAAAATCAGTGCTGGAAACCTTCCAAAAATCCGGTTTAGAAGGTGCTAATCAGATTAATTTGCGATTTAAATAAACTGACCGCTCCCCCGCTTTTTAAAGGAACCGGGGCTGCGCAGGACATGCCCCTGGTTTGAGGGCGCGCAGGGCGCGCCCCTGGGTTGAGGGTGCGCAGGGTAACCGCTTTCAAGGGGAGCGGGGGCGCGGTACACTCTCTCTCCTGCGCACGTGTTCCGCGAGCCGTATCTTGCAAACGGGATGTCTGATTCGGCTCCCGTTTGTTGCGTTGGAAGTAGGGCCTTCAACCGCACCTCCTCAAGTCGGTAAACCAGCCGGCATGACTCCCAATATGTTCGCACTGGGCTTTCTACCGGTTTGCCCTCTTGCGGAAAGCTGAAACCCGGGGCGAAGATCCGAAAGAGCACGGTTCCGGTCGATAAATCTCGGGTCAACTCGGTATGACTTAAAATGATGACTGAACAAGTACAGTACGATCGGAAAACCCGAAGTCATCGAAAAATATGAGATTAACCCGGTAAACGTGAACCGAAACTCGGAAAAGCCGCGAAACACTAAAATTGACCGAACCGGATGTATGACCATGATTGATGAAAATATTCGACTAGAATCGACCCGGATGATCCGAAAAGACCCGGTGATGACCAAAAAGGCCTAACGTGTGGTCCGGGATAGCCGTGTCAACACAGATCGAAAAAGCCATAACGAAAGCCGTCATTGACCGACGCCTACCGAAATGACTTCTCGGAAACCCTGAATGTTACGGAACACATGCGGGACTCCCGAGAACTTCAATTATGGACCATTCAAGGTCGGTCATCGAGCAGGCTTCGTGTTTTTACAGTTCACGTGCGGCTCTCGCTTGAAGGTTACAACATCATTCCGGAAATCATTGGTCCATTCTCAACTTGCGAGGGGCTCCACCCATGTCCTTAGCTCATGTCCACGAGATAATCCGGATCAGATAATGGTCAAATAAAAGATATCGCCTATGGAATAAGAGTCTGGGGCTCCGAATCAGGCCAATTTGGCGTGTCTACAATCCCATTCTCTAACCTTCTATGAACCAGCTTGTAACTATTACAAGCAGCTTAAGGGTACGCAGACCCGCGAATGTACATAACTTAATAAGAAATCTTGATTTTAACGAAGGGGAGTACATTAATGGGGGGAAGGTAGAATGTACAATCAAATTGTATAGAGAGAGGAAGCACGTGCAAGCCCCATTCAACAACATAACCAACACAATTAAATAAGCAATCACAAGCCAAGCACATTTAAGTCCATGATCACCTCCTACACACTAACATTCATCACATGAACATAGAGCACATACGTGATTCCTATATAAGATATATCATATATACCAACATAGAATTATAGACTATAATTTTGAAATTCTCAATTTTATGCATGTCAAATTTTAATGAAATAAATAGCATGAAAACAATATACAAACAATTTTTATGAATCATACAAGCATATCTAACAATTCAGAACATTCATGCATTCCCAATACTACGAAATGTCATAAATTAATGTCCTAATATATGTTCTGAAAATTTTACTTTTACAGAATTAATTAAAACACTATTTCATTAAGATAAACCATTAAAACAATTTTAAGGTTTAACTATAAATGAATCTAGGTAAATATAACATACATCATCTAACATGTCATTAAACACTTTAAAACCTATCAAATAATATTCTATAATTTATAAAAAAATT
This sequence comes from Cryptocoryne crispatula var. balansae, assembly GCA_036172225.1. NCBI lineage: Eukaryota > Viridiplantae > Streptophyta > Magnoliopsida > Alismatales > Araceae > Cryptocoryne > Cryptocoryne crispatula. Next base: position 27,292,359 of record CM069928.1, read on the forward strand.
TATAAAAATTTATAATTTTTTTATTTTTTATGATTTTAAGCAATTTAAAATCACTGAAAATAACAATAGGCGCAATGTGTCATGTCCATCGGCACATAGTGCTGCTCAAACTTGCACCCTGTGTGCATCGGCGGGTGTGCCAAACCTCTAGATCACTTGTGCCAACCTCTATGCACCTACTAGTGCACTGCCTATCAATCACTGTATTATCCAGTTCTGAATCAGAGTCATCCTCTCTGCCTGGTAACATTGTTGCGGCACCATTCATCCAGGAGGATAAACTCCACCATTACCAGTTCTTTTCTCCTTATTTGGGGGTCAAAAAATTCCACAAAAAATAAATGTTAGAATCCTCATCGAATGAGGATTCCAAAACAATCAGCTTTATCTCTAGATAAAATAAAAATTGACTGTAAAAAGGAAAAGAAGTGGAGGTAGTCGTCCAAATTTTGTAACAAAAATCATCAACTTGTAACAAGGATAACTCCTTATCCTAGAGGCCATAAAGTCTTCAAAAATACAATATAAAATCTTTATCAAATGAAGTTTCCAAAAATGTGTATATATTTTGAATAAAAAATTTATATTGATGGAAAATCAGGGAGAAACAGGTCGACACTACCAAACCCAACAGAACCCTAGATCGCCGAAAAAATCTTAAATTATCTTCCTCCACCGCCGTTCAAAGTAGGATATCATAAGAAAATGTTAGGTAATAAAATCTTATAAAATATCTTATAAAATCTTTTCAAGGTTGTAATTCCTTCCATGGATAGAGATTTCACAACATCCCTAATTTCGAATGGCAGTTCGGGCATGATGGAAACACCACATTTTGTAGCATCTGTCAAGGTATAGAGATCTAAAATTTAAACCATTTGTGGCATTGAAAAACCCTATATCACAACATTATACATGTGCAAACCATTCTTTTATCTAAATCACATATATATTATGATGTTCTCGACAAAACATATATTTACACAGATTTAGGAATACACAAATCGCATGAAATAATATCAATTAGACATTGGTTTTGGCTGAGACTTGAACTTGGCTTTGATATCATTGTAGGAATCATTATACAAAATTTGATGCAGCAGAAGCAACGATTCTTATGAGTTCATTTAGAACTTGTCTTATTCATAATCGGATGACAAAAATTGATCGAAACAAGTTTGAATATACTTGATGGGATTCATCTAATCTCTTGGAAATAAATAAGAACTTTTGAAGTTCTTAAAACCATTCAAATGTCTAGTCTCCAGTAGTATTCACACGGACTTCATTCACTGCAGGTTCTCCCTTCGCACTGATCTCGAGAACTCTTCTCGAACGAAGCTCCATTGGCCATGGATGCCTACTAGAGAGAGGAGGAGGTAGGGTGGAGGTCAAAGATGTGGTTTTTACCTTTGTCTTGATTGGGTTTGGTCAAAACCATTAGTGTTTATAGAGAATTTAAAATTTGTTTTATAAAAACTTCAAATCTTAATAAATTACGCCCTTACCCCTATACTTATGGATAATTACTTATGTGTGTGACACACTAGGCCCACTTTCCTATTTAGATGAGACTTAAATAAAATAGAATAATTCTATGTAATTACATTAAATTTGTTATTCAATAATAGATTAATCGGTCTACCGATCATGATGGGAACACGTTACATCTCATGATCTCAAATGGCTATGCAGATAATATTATCTCCATTAAGCCTTTCCATCATTAGTTACTATTTGTGTATAAATCCTCGTCCATTCAATGTCGCAGTCAGAAAGGAGTACGGCAACGACTGTCTACTCTTTATATACCCGATCTATCATTATATTGGACCATCTAAATAATCATCTATAAGTCAATGGTCAAAGCACAAGTTCTACCCAATAAGGCATCTTTGGTGACTTAGGTCAAAGGTTCAACCAAGCAACCGTGATGATATAAAACCCTGAATGATAATTCGGTAAGATACCATTCAAGATTTCTGATTCGGTTAGTTCAATAAACTCATTCGACTAATGAGCAGCTATATGTATGTCTCAGTGTCTCTACACTAATGACCAATGAAATTTGTCGTTCTTATCGTATAGGAAAACATCACACACTAGTCTATCCGGATCCTTGATGTCCCATCTTAAGGATTCTATGACTGGGAACATTTAAATCACATACCTCTAGATGATTAATCTCATTAACATGATCTTATCCTAAATTAATCATCATTACATATGATCAAAGACTTTATTATGATGTATGCATCTAAGGAGAGCTAATAATAAAAATTTTCCTGATTAATTGAATGAGATATTTCTATTAATGTCGAATCATATCATATTTGATTGGCTTATAAAACTTATATTTCTATTAAATATATGATATTCCAAAGGTATATTAATATTTATAAGTAGCACATATATTGATGAGACTAAAATAAAATCCCTCCTTTTTCAAATTAGGTTGATAAATATGAGACACTAAGAATGACTTATATAGCCTTCTATTGTTATGGTCTCGACGAGCCAATTTTAGATTGGATGAGTTTGTTGTGCTACAACAAGGCCCATTCAACAAGAGATCGGTGATCATGGCAAAGGCATTAACTAAACTTTGGGATGGACCATTGCATGGCTTTGTTGTACCACCATAATAGCAATGAGAAGAATCCATTCTCATAATGTAACAAGTGGGTTTGACTTAATTATAGTATATTGTTTGTTGTGCTACCAGAAGATCATAACTCTAGAGGCTAAATGACTAATCTTTTAAGTATGGTGTGATTTGTTATGCTACCACAAGGTCATCACCATAAAGTTAATAGGGTCTTAGTCCCCACTAGGATTTCATTGTGATATCCCATCTTTGCATAATGAGGGTTATGCAAATTTGTCAAAAATTAGTGGGAGCATAAATAAGGATGAAAGACTATATCTTAATGAATGTTTGTAATGTTAATAAAATTATATCTCAATTGTGTAATATGATTATAAACCACCATTTGTATAGCAAGATAGATTCTAAGTAGTTCAATGGCTCACACTTCTTAAACTGGTTTATAACTAATGAGAGTTGCTCTCCTTGTTGACCTATTAACTATCCTACTTGGTAGAAGTCTCCTAAACTATCTAATGATATGAGAGAATATAAGATATTATCTCATAATATAGTATTGAAAAGATGTACTGTTTGTCTTATACTAGATGTTAGCCTTTATGAGATAAAAATTGTAGTATCAACATAGAAAAATGGATATGAGATTCATCATGGCTCATGGTGATGATCTAATTAAAGGTAAATAATAATATTATATTTTAAATACTTTTTATTGGTGAGATCAATAGAAAGAAGTAAGATCATTAAATAGAAATAAAAGGAGATATTTAAAAGTCAAAGAAGTAGATCATGATATTAAAATCCAAATAAGACAACATTCTTCTACTATCATGATGATGGTAAGTGGATGATGATGTGCAAAGTGTATTGTGTAAAAAATCAATACATGACAGCAGAAAAATATTTGATTCCTTGAAACCATGATCTTTACCTTGGTCGATGCCGAACGAGTAAAACCAGGAACCGAATATGAAGTAGAACGAGAGTACCTCATGGGATTTCTAAAATACCTCACCATGGATGAAGAGAGGACATTCTTCCTTGCTGAAAACCGTTCATGTGTCCGGTCTCTAGCGGTATCCACACGATTTGCTTCAACAGATGAGTTCTCCCTTCCTTCAGGCCTCCAAAAACCTTCCAGATCCAAGCTTGACCATTGGAGATCACCTTATAGAGGAGAGAGGAGGAAGATAGGATAATTGGGACATGCTCCAGCCCAATGTCTTGTTAGGGTTTGGCTTCATAAGCCATTTATATATAGAAGATAGAATTTTTCACAAAAACCTAAAACTTCTATAAAATTATGTCCATGCCCTCATCTTATTGACCAGATCTAATGTGTGTGACCTAATAAGTCCAATAGTCAATTTTGTTGAAGCCTTAATTAATTTAAAAGAACAATTCCTTTAAATTAAATCAAAACCATTATCCGATAACAGTTTTACGGCTTTAAAAGGTACAAGCCACATCCTATGATCCCAAAGGACTTTAGGGAGTTAAATAACATCCATTGAGCCTTTCCATCATCAATTACCACACGGATTTAAATCCTCGTTCATACAATGCCCTGGTCGATCAGCGGTTCGGCACTGACTATCAACCCCTAAATATTCTAACTCTATGGGATCATGTACTCATGTTTGGATCAATTGAAAAACTCTTTTTCCAATCATCCTAAGTACCTTAGCCAAGTATTTAGAGTACTATCCCATAGGACATTCTCTCTCTCCTACCGAGAGTGAACGATCCGTTGTTGTCCACTCAATTACCTCCACCGGGTTTCTTTTGCACCCAATACATCAATTATACTGGACCATCAAGATGGTGATTCTTAAGTCAATAATAAAAGTACAAGATATATCCGGTAAGACATCTTTGGTGACTCAAGTCAAAGATCCAACCGTGTTATTAAGTTGTAAGAATAACATGATAGATAGTTCGGTAAGATACCGATTAGGTTTTCCTAAATTGGTCAGTTCAGTGAACTCATTCTACTAATGAGCACCTATGTGTGTATCTTAGTGTCCCCACACTGATGACCAATGAGATTGGTCATTCTCATCACATGAGAAAACATCACACATACTAGTCTATCTAGATTCTTGATGTCCTTTCTCAAGGATCCTGTGACTAGGAACATTTAGATCACATACTTTTAGATGATCGATCTCATTATCATGATCTCATCATGATTCAATCATCATTACATGTGATCAAGGACTTCATTACTATATACGCTTCTAATAAAAGCTAGTAACGAAGTTTTGCATATTTAATTGAATGAGATATTCCTTGAAATGTTGAATCATATCATATATGATTGACTTTTAGGGCATAAATTTCTATCAATCTCCCACTTGCACTAAAGTCAATCACCCATTTGACTGATCTTTATCAGCTCAAGGTGAAGCTCAAACACTCTTTGAGTAACTACTTCAGTTAGTGGATCTGTAATGTTATTAGCGGAAGATACTCTATCTTTAATTATATCTCTATCAACTACATTCTCTCTAATTCTATGACATTGCAATGGAAGTTTGAAACTTCTAATGAGACTTTGGCTCTACCCCATTGTTTCCCAAAATAATGATACACTTTCAGGGAAGGTTGGGACAATCCCATAAGCTAGATGAACATCTTCATCTAGTCAACTTCTCAAGTAATATACAGTCATTATTCAATCTGCTTTAGATTAGTTGTAGAATTATCAGTGTTCTCTTACATGGAACTCTTCCAGCTCACTGAACCACCATTATATTGACTTATTATCAGACATGATTTGACTAGAAGTTTGAGTACATAAAACTACAAGACTTCAAGTCTTATCCTCCATACATTAGAGATATATCCTTAGTGCTTCTCAAGTACTCAAGGACACTTCTCTAAATTATCTTGTGACTCTCACATGGATTTACTTGATGAATGCTCATAACACTTAAAGCATTAATGAAGTCATGTACTTAACATTACAAATGTGATAGGCCCTATTACAAAAGCATAAGGGCTATACTAATGTGATTTCTTTATCTCTCAAGAAGTCTATAAAGACATCTCTTTAAAGAGATCAACTCCACACTAAGTTTACCATGTCAAACTCTTTGACTATGATAACTACGCACATGAATTGGGTAAGGCCAAGAAACCTTTTAAATCTATCTCCATAGATCACCCATATTAAGTTTGGAGGATTAATTGATAATTAGGCTCACTTATGATAACATACTTACTTCATTCTTAATGAGTAGTATGTCATGCATATATCTTGTCAAGAAGATAATAGCACTCCCACTTATTTTATATGAATACACAAGGCACATCTTCGTTCTCAATGAAGTCATAAGATTTAATCTCATTAAACCTTATCTACCATCTATGAAAAGTTTTACTTTAGTCCATAAATGGACCTTATGCACACACTATTTGGATGTTTTGTAACTTGATTCCCAAAGGTTGTATCATATACACCTGTTTCTCAAAATAACATAGAGAAACACTATCTTAACATCCATTTGACATATCTTATAGTCATCGTGTGTAACAATCAAAATCCGAATGGATTAATTCTATGACATAGGTAAAAGGTCTTATCATAGTCAATTATTTGACTTAAATGATATCCCTTTTAACTACCCTTACTTTGAAGGTCTCTACCTTCTAATCTACTTCAATCTATTCTTCAGTGATCCATTTATACCCTATAGATACTAAATTCTTAGGTAGATCAATCAAGTTCGGAACTAGATTAGAATAGATAGAGTTTATATCAGATTTTATTGTTTCTTCCCATTTTGAATCAATATCTCATATTGCTTCAATATAGATCTTAGAATCATTATCCTTTTATCTTATGTCTCATTTATTCCATCAAAGATATGTCTCACATATCTCTTTGGTTGATTGAACACAAGAAAAGATCTATGATTTGCCTTTGTGTAAATATAAGTTAGTACCTTAATAAAAGTGCCTAGGGACTGGAACACCTTCCATTTATACCTTGCTCTCACTATCTTTCTAAAGGAGGGGCACTTCCTCTAGAAATATAGAGAGATGAGAAACTCATACCCTTCTCCCTAAGAGAGGCATTAATATCCTTAAGTTTCTTTAGGATATCCCACAAGCCAACACTTTATAGTCTTATATTCCAACTTGATAAGGTTATACTTCTTTACCAAGCCAGACATTCTAAAACCTTAACTTGCTTAAGGTCAAGCTTTAACCCCTTTCCATATCTAATATGAAATAATTAGAATAGACTTGAAAGGTACCAATTTGAGAATCAGTGCCTATATTGAGTGCTAACCCCTAAATAGACAAAGAAGAATTTTGCAAAGGTTGTCATTATCCATATTATGTCCTACACAATATGGCTTCTCATTTTAGCTACTCAATTAAGCTAAATTGTATAAGAGGTGTCCATTAAAATTAGATTCTACTATCCTTCATTTATGTGTAAATTATTACTTAAGTATTCCCCTCCTTGATCTCATCAAAGAGTTCTAATACTCTTTCCATTAATATTTTTACTTCATTCTTAATCTCAAATAATTTGTCAAAGGTTTTGGATTTGTACATCATAAAGTACATATGCCCATACCTAGAGAAGTCATCTTTGAAAATTAATGAAGTTGAAATATTATCCTCTAACTTTAATAGATATGGGCTCACATGCATCTAGATCCATGAGTTATATAAACTCATTAGCCCTCTCTCCATGTCTAACAAATGGAGAGATGGTCATTTTGCTTAATAAGATAAGACTTACATATAGTTAATGATTCTAAATCATTTACCTATATGTTTCTATCTGAATAGTGTAGACACGCCAAATTCGCCTAATTTAGAGCATAAAACTCGTGTTTTATAGGGTAACATGTGTGATCGATCTTATAATGATACCGGGTCTTTTAAGATTGATTTGGAGCATTCTCCGAATGAAATCGGATGTTTTCCGATGTTTTCCGCAAAAAGCCGTAATTTCCGAGTGAAAGCTGCACGTAAATCGTGTGAACACGGAAATTGGCTGAATGACCAATGCCTAATGATCATTCATTGAAGGTTATGGTCATATTCACACTCTAGACAAGTTTTGTTGCATTCTGTGCCTTTCCGGTTTGCCGTCGAAGTCATTTTGACCTATATCAGACCTTCTGTTCAATGCCCTAACTTCCGGACAAAATTATGAAGCTTTGGAGGGTGTGATATAATTATGATCCGATGCCATAGAAAGCTTCTTTGGCCTGTTATCTTTCTAACGCAACAAACGGCGTCGAATTCCGAGTTCGGGAGTGTTCGCAATGGATTCTGGAAGAAGGACGCGCAAAACCAGTCCCATGCGCCCGGGTTCCTGGTCACATGCGCCCGGGACCCAGGGCACGTGCCCATGCGCCCTATCAATGAGGCACCTGACCTCGTGCCCTCACATGAGGGCACATGCGCCCCACCTTTGAGACACGTGGGAACCAGTTTTTCACCCGGACTCTACCGCTCAACCGACGGACCGGATAAGATCGAAATTTTCGGAGAAGATAAGATGTGCCCTCACTGGGGGGCACATGCGCCCCTCAGTGGGGCGCATGCGCCTGGCACTAGGGCGCATTTATCCCTATTTTTTAGCTTTGATAAGATTGCCTGTTCTCCTATAAAAGGATTCTGATTCTGGTCGTTCCAAAGGCATGAGCACGACCCCCCAGGCATCTCAAGACGTCCTAGCACCCTCCTGCATCGATTTTATGATTTTTAGAGAGAGAATTTCGAGTTTTTAGAGAGAGAAAAGTCGGTTCAAGAGAGAGGAAGGCTGTTCTGCAGGTGATCTGCCAAGTCTCTCTTCTTCGACCTCTACAGCAGTGTGTGGACGTCTTCTGCCCGAGCTCTCTTCATCAAAGTTCTTCCTCTCCAAGTCTTATTCTGTTTGCAATCGACGGAACTTGAGTCCGAGGTTGGGGCTGGTCGTGACGAGCGCAGAAGCAAAGTCATGCCTGGCAGATCCTGGACTGCTGCTCGGCTTTTTCGACAACACAGATTTGGCTATATCTTCCTCTATTCAACTCAAAATATTTCAATTCTTTTTCCTATCTCTTTATTTCGTGATTATCAATCCTCCTATCATTTTTGTACATTTTTTGCATTAATTTTACTCTGTTAATCCGAAAAATAAAAAAGGGGTTGGAGATAACCCGAATCCGGTCAGTTTCTAGTCAATTGTGTGTTTTATGTCATTCTCTTTACATATACTCCACTTTGTCTAGTTCTAATTGTCTATTTCACTTGTTTATTTGTCTAGTTGCACAGAATATCAAGCACCCACACGTTGAGGACTCTTCTTCATCGGCCGGCCGAAGAAGGAGAAGCTTAAACTCACACTCTTCACGCTAAGGTACACACGGTCATCTTTCATTTTAATTCTATAAATCGAACCCACGGTTCCTGGCGACCACGTTTATTTCTTCTCACCCTCCTCCCACATGACCCGAACCATCTCTTTGGTGATCGAGCGACGCCAAGGGATGAAAGTTCGGGAATCAATGTGAGTGTGGGACCGAGGTGAGATTTGCTTTCCGAGCTTTATTCCTTTCTTTCCTCATCCCCTCTTGAGGTGACGATCTGGGTTCACGGACTTCCCTGAAAAGGAGAGGACCCCGTCGAATTTTCAGAGTCGACAGCTTTGTGGCGACCACGGTGGGACAAGCAATGTCGTCAACCGTGGGTGCTTAGTGTTTTGTTTGCAACTAGTTCTAGTTCTAGACCGGTTCCCACGTGAGCCTTTCCTTCTTTCCACCTCTCTTAAACTTCATGCCATCTCATAATTTCTGATTTCACCCATATTTCATCAGATCTGAAGTGCCAAGTATGCCATTTAATTTCTGCATGTTATTTAAACCGGTTCCCACGTGAACCACCCTTTTCCTTTTAAACCGGTTCCCACGCGAACCAATCTCTTTCTTTACTTCGGTTCCCACGTGAACCAAACCCCTTTCTTTCCAGATCTATCCCCACTTGGATCAGATCTTTATTCACCTTTAATTGGCCCCACGTGGCCCTCTTTTGATCATTCAAACCGGTTCCCACGTGAACCACCCCTTTTTACCCAAAACCGATTCCCACGTGAACCACCTTTACCTTTTACCCCAGTTCCCACATCGGTCCCCACGTGGACCACCCTTTTGCTTGGCTATCAGATCTGAACCCTCTTCTTTCTATCACCTTTTCACTATCTCCAGTTGGCTCACATAAGAAACAAGTCTAGATTCTAGTTTCTAGTTGCTTGTCTTGTTTCTAATTGCTTGTCAGTGTTGATTGCTTGTTTATTTAAGTTCATGTTTTGTTACTTGCTTTATTACTTGATTGCATTCTCTGCTCCTTCTCTCTACCTCCTTCTTTTACACTTTTTTGAGGCGGGAGCTCACTCTCCCATTTATCCCTCCCATCCAAAACACCCTCTTGGTAGATTCTGACCTCTCTTCTGGGATATTCCTTCCTAGTTGACTTGGTTGGCTTTCATCAAGGCCTCCGTAATTCCTCATACGTGGAGTATTCCTCTTCACGATCGGGTTGGTTGTACCACTCCCCAAAACCCGAAGCATCCTATGTTACCTACACGTGGTGAGATTGTGTGAAACCTAGGTCATTGGAGATTGGAGTTAGGATCCTAACCCATTTGTTGAGAGAACAATTCTTAACAAAATTCATAAACCTAAGGTTTGATCAAAATCATTGCGTAATCTTGCTTTCAAGTCTTTGCATCACTTGCTTGTCAAACAAAAATTCAAACCTTTAACTTTTTGCAAAATACTAAAAACCAAAAAAAAAGAAGTTCTTTGTTTACTTTGTCAACTTGTTTGTTCCTTGAAGTTCAATGCAACTAAGGTCCGGAAGGCACGTTGGAATGGCGGAACAAGCTGCACATCGAGAGCACGAGATGGGTCATCAACCAAATCCATCAGATGGTCGTGTTAATCCATTGTTTGAGTCAGAAGCGCAAGAGGTCTCTCAACCATCTGCTCCTCGTGATGTTGAACAACTCTTTAGGGAGTTGTCTCTCTATACCGACCCAGAAACCTATGCCCATATACAATCCATGGTGAAGGGAAAAATTGCTTCAGGTCAGGCTGAAACCAATCAAGTTGCCTTATCTCCTCGTCCTCTGGTTCGACCACCACTCATTCAATCACCCTTTGTTCAACCACCTGTTGTTCAACAATCTATGATTCAACCACCTGTTGTTCAACAATCTATGATTCAACCATCTGTAGTTCAACCCTCTATAGTTCAACCACTTGTGGTCCAACCCTCATTTGTTCAACCATCTTATTTTAACCATGTTGCTCCCTTGGCCCATCAAGTCATGGGACAATCTTCAAGTCATGCTCCTCAATTTCAGAACCATGTCTCTAACCACATACCCCCACCAGTAAACCAAGAACCTGCTCTCACCAGGGCAATCATGGATCAGCTCACCCAGATGAATGAATGTTATGAAGAGCTAAGATGTCGCCTGGACTCCAAGTCAGTTCCTGAGATTTCCATTCCTTCTCTGCCAGTCCTACACTTGCCACCTTCTAAGCTACCAGTTTATCGCCGCTACAATGGTACTGGCAATCCTTTTCTTCATTTAAAAGATTTTCTCTATGAATCCTCATTCTGGAAAGATGATCGTAGGGTTCTTACCTTCTTGTTCCGCCGATCACTAGAAGGGTCTACATTGGAATGGTTCTACTCACTCGACTCCTTTGAGGCAGGAGACTTCGACATTGTCAAGACAAAATTCTTGCAAAGATACAGAGACCGGGTGGCACCGGCATGCTCCATCACGGATTTGATTGCTGAGAAGATGAAGCCCGAAGAGGACTTCATAAAGTTTGCTGATCGCTGGAGGGGAATGGCAGAGAAATTGACAGATGTTATTTCTGAAGGGGAACAAGTGAAGATGCTCATTGGCAACACTACACCTGCCTTGAGGAATGTCTTGATCATGCACCATCCTACCACCATGAATGAACTCTATGATAGTGCCCGATACTTGCAAGCCCACTTCAAGGATGCCACAATGATAAACCCTTTTGATCCTAAATCAAGAAACCTCAGGAAAACCCCCTCTGCACCAGTTGGGCCTACAACTGAGGGAGTGGTCAACAACGAAGCTATATACATTGTGGGGAACCAGGGAGGGAACCGTCAAAACCGATACAGAAACCCACCACAACCCTTCCTATTACTCACCTCGGCAACAAGTTAGGCCACAACAACCACGACAACCACAACAACCCCCTCGACCGGAGCACAACCTCCCCAAAGAACCTCATCAACCTACCTACAATAGGGCACCACCACCACCCAATCAGGCACCACGATGGGGAGGTCCTAGGAGAGAGAACTACCAGCAACTCCCTTACTCCTTGACCGACATCTTCAATGTACTCATGGCAGAAAAACAGTTGGAATTGCCCAAGGAAAGAGAGGTTTGGCCGATGGCACGCAGATATGTCCCGATATCGTGCTTACCACCGGTGTCCTGGTCACCTTTGTAGAAGTGTGCTTTCAATTCAAGGATTACATCCACGATGCGAATGACCAAGGCGGCATTGATTGGGTCCAAATGGGGGAATGCATACAAGCTATGAAGGCTAGGCGACGGCGGCAACGTCTACCGGCTCAACCTCAACAACAACTCCGTTGGCTTGGGGATTGTCCGAGAATCCGCTCCCATTACATGCTCCCGCTCCGGCACCGGCACCGGCACATCCAAACCCGGGAATTGGTCTAGTACACTCCATTGCCCGAGGAGATGCCGATCGTGCTCAAGGTTGGCAACTAGAAAGCCACAATACAACCATGCTGTCAACCCGGCTAGGCCTCCTGCTAGGAACCCTCCTAGACAAATAATCCGTGCACCTGCTACTCCAAAACTACCACAAAGCTCAATAACCCAACCACTGGCCGCCACTTCTTCTCGCCGGCCCATCATTAGGCCAGCCCCCTCTCTAACTATGCCTCCTTCAACCATTGCTACACACCGGCCCTTGCTCATCCGACCACCACAATCATCACCAAACTTGAACCCCCGACCCTACGAGCTCTACCACTCCAAAACCCCAACCTATCATACCACCACAACCTACACCTTCATCAACCACTCCTGCACCTCGGCCTCTTCTTATTAGGCCACCGGTATCACCATCACTACCACCTACAATTCCTACCCCTCTACCAACTAACCCAATCATCCTAGAACCACCGATCCCATTACCTACCATACACCCACCTACACCACCTGTTCCACCACAACCCACCCCGATTAACCCGTCACCTCTACCCGACCGCCAAATAGCCCCGGTGCTTCGGAGTGGGAGGATGTTCCGCCGGCTCTTTCCCCAAGCTGAACTCAACCGCAGAAACCGATGGAGGAGGAACAAGTAGAAGAACCATTGCCGAGGCACGGCCTATGATACGGTAAAGCATTTAGATAAGACACCGGCCGTATTTCCATACTTGAGTTGATCAAAAGATCAAAGGTGCACCAGGAGATTCTACAGGAGTACTTGCAAAGGGTCATGGTGAATGAAGATCTCCCACCTGAGAAGATCACTACAGTGTTAGCCCCTAGAAGTGAGCACCCAACACTCACTTTCTCTCATGAAGAATTAGCAGATCCAGACTTTAGGAGATATGCTTTGCATGTGGCTGTTATCATCTGCAATGTCGAAGTAAAATCATGTTTGGTTGACACTGGAGCTTCCATCAACGTTATGCCGCCAGAAACTTTGCAGTTGTGTGGCATTTCTGAGCAAGAAATCAAGCCATCCTGTGCCATGGTGACAGCCTACGACAACTCCAAGAAGTCTGCACATGGGGTGGTCACTCTAGAAGTCAAACTTGGACCATGTACGGTTACAAAAGATTTTCATATTTTAGAATTGGATCCAACTTTTCGGGCTATACTTGGGAGGCCATACTTGGAGGCAATAGGAGCTGTGGCTTCAACAAACCACCGAGGTCGCATAAAATTTCCCTTTAAAGGACGAGGTGGTCAAGGTGACTAGCATGCCTATAAGGGACGAGTCTGAACGATGCTTCTTTACCCCTAGGTAGGTCTGTCAATACAACCCCAGATCTCAGTGGAAGAATTGCCAGAAGTCAGATGCATGACCGCCTCTCTACCAGACACACTGGGATGGCGGATGATGATGAAATTGGGCTATCAGCCTGGAAGAGGTTTAGGCAAGGATCTTCAAGGGATCACTCAGCCAATTGAAAATGCGAAAAGGCCATGTAGGCAGGGGTTGGGATATGAAGAGGGTTCCATCCCAAGGAGGATCTTCCAGCCAGGATATGCCATGGGGCTCCACACCTTCTTTATCAAAGGGGAGACCATGATGATGGCTGAAGATGGTAAAAGTTCCGTGATAGCTGTCAAGAGAAGAAAAGCTCCAGATGAAGAAGAAGAAGGCTTGGAAGACTTATGCTTATCTTTGACTCGTTTGTTCTCAAGTGGGGAAGAGTATCAAGAACCACCCAAGGGCAGACCAATCTTGGATCATCTAGTTAAGCATACTACCCAAGTCAAAACCATTCCACGAGGCCCAAATATAACAATGCCATGTTTGAACCTCGTACCTTTATTTTAAGATCTTTTGGATGGGCTTCAGGGCCCACTTACCCACTTTGGGCCCATGTGCCCTCTTCAACCTTCTACTCTTATTGGGCCTGCTTGCCCATTTGCTTCCCTCATCAACTTCAAAACTGAGGGCTTTTCCCAACATGGGCTTACATGCCCATTTATTTTTATGATCGGGTCCACGAACCCGTTTACTTTTTTCATCAGTTTTGGACCCATGTGTCCACTTTCTGTTACCATTGGGCCCACGAGCCCCTTTTTCCCCTTTATTCTTAAGTTTTTCTCTCTGGTAATTCAGTCAGTTTCTAGCAAGCTTCGAGTCACTCAGACTCATTCTATCCTTTTACTTGAAATTTCCAAAACGTCTTCTCTGAAACTCACATTTCCATCGAGGAGACGTCTCTACTCATCCCAGAGGGTGCTCCCAATCAGGGATCCCCCTTTTCTGAATCATTGATCGATTTGCTCGATCCTCCCTCCACTGTGAATACCACCTTTCCAGCTTTATCTTCAGTAGGTCAAGTTAGGTTAGGAAATAGGAAAGTCAGAGGTAAAGGAGTTTCAAACAGATATCTGCAACAATTGGCACAGAAATGTGTACAGTCTTGACTGATCGGTTAGGGTGATGGCAGAGTTTCTTATCCCAATTTGATATCATTTATGTCCCACAGAAGGCAATCAAGGGTTATGCTATCGCTGAACACCTTGCTCATCATCCTATACCCGTCTTTGACCCAGTCCGGTCGGAGTTCCCGGATGACGAACTAATGTCAGTCCGATCTTCCAATCTTTGGACATTATATTTTGACGGGGCTCTGAACTCTCATGGTAGAGGGATAGGTATTGTCCTTCTGTCACCTGAAGGTGTCACCATTCCACAGGCTTTTCAGCTTAACTTTCCAGCAACCAACAACATAGCTGAGTATGAAGCCTTGCTGGCCGGGCTGGAGGCCACTCATTTCCATGGTGCCACCAAACTGAGGGTGATAGGTGATAGTCAATTGATCCTACGCCAGGTCCTATCCAAGTACCGAACTTCCCATCCAAACCTCAAACCCTACCAGGAGCTCACCTCTTGCTACATCAAGCTATTCTTCAAACTCACCTTTGTCCATGTCCCTCGTTCTCAGAATATCCTCACTGATGCCTTAGCTTCACTAGCTTCATCTCTATCTGTCCCGCTAGGTAGACAAGTGAGAACTATCCGCATCTGTATGAGAACCATTCCAGCAATTGAGGATGGACGTTTTCTAAAGGTTAAGGAAAGGTTCAACAGAAAAGAATACTTGGAACATAAAGAAGAAATCTCCTTGATTGAGTTTGAAGAATTAGAAGAAGGTGAGAGACCTTGGTATGACGAGATTGCGAGGTATTGTCAAGATCAGTCATATCCACCTGGATCAACCACCAAGGAAAAGAAGGCAATCAGAAGAGTATCCCAAAGGTATACAATCCTAGGAGGAGTGCTCTATAAGAGAAGCCTAAGTGGACTCTTACTCAGGTGTCTTGATGAAGAAGAAGCTAAGTTGGTGCTGAAGGAAGCACATTCTGGAGTGTGTGGTGGTCATGTGAATGCCCAAGCCCTTGCTAAGAAAATCATCCGGCAAGGGTATTATTGGCCAACTCTAGAAGAAGACTGCTCCATCTTTGTCCGGCATTGTCATTCATGTCAACTCCATGCCGACAAGATTCACTCTCCCGCATCTTCCCTTCATCCAATTCATGCCCCATGGCCTTTTGCCATGTGGGCTTTTGATATCATTGGCCCCTTGAGTGACCTCAACTCCGAAATGCGCTCAAAATCATTCATTCTGACGGCAACGGAGTACTTCACAAAGTGGGCTGAAGCGGAAGCATTCGTGGAGATTAAAGCGTCAACAGTCTGCTCCTTCATCAAGCGCAACATCATTGCAAGGTTCGGGATCCCCGGCGACATCGTCACCGATAATGGGCCGCAATTTCTTTCTCAAGATCTGCATGATCTTTGCAACAGGTATTGCATTTCATTGCATCATTCATCACCATACTATCCTCAAGGCAATGGTCAAGTAGAAACCACCAACAAAACCTTAAGCAAAATCAGCAAGAAATCTTGTAAGTCTAGCAAATTTGCCGACTGGCCTGATAAGCTTGTAGATGCTCTATGGGCTTATCGTACTTCTGTAAGGACTCCCACTGGACAAACCCCGTATGCTTTGGCATATGGGATGGAAGCAGTGGTCCCATACGAAGTATTACTTCCATCTCTCCGAGTTCAGCTCGACAGAGATATTCCTGTTGATGAGAGACGAGAATCTCTCCTTGCACAGCTTGAACTCTTGGATGAAAGAAGGCTAGCCGCCGCCGAGCATGCCCGGACTTATCAGAATAGACTCAAAAGGTTTTATCAAAACAGGGTGGTCGAGAGAATGTTCGAAATCGGTGAGATGGTAGTTAAACGCATATTCGTTAAGCCGGGGGGTCCCCGCTCCAAATTGCAACCTAACTGGGAAGGGCCCTTTGTAATCACTGAAAAGTATCCAGGTAATGCATATGAATTGACTAATGCAGATGGAGAAAAATTGAATCATCCTTGGAATGGAGTTTACCTCAAAAAGTACTTTCCATAAAAATGGAGAAACCACTGGTATAACCTCAAGTCATCAATCCTAGGTTGTTCGTGAGAAGTCAAGGGTAGGTACCATCCTACACACACAACACTTCCCGATCCTAGAATCCAGACAACCCGACACTTGCGAAAGGCAAGGCAGAAATCTAGAAATGGAAGGAGTACCCTTACCCTATTCTCTTCTACTCGGTCCAAGATAGGGAGAGAAGGTTAGAGAGGGGTAGTATCGAAAACACTCGCCACCCTAGTAGGAGGCCGTCTCAGAGGGTACTAAAGGGTGCCAAAAGATGGGCAATGAACCCCTCAGGTTAGAAAAAAAATGATCAACCTGTCTGAATGAGTACCCAGAATGATAGTCATGGCAAATGGCAGTAAAAGATGGGCAATGTCCCCACGGGTCAAAAACCTGTCCAAATATGTGCCACATAGAAAAGAGAAAAAAAAGGAAGAAAAACCCAAAGAGGCTGAACCCCAATGGGTAATTTGAGTGAGAGTAGAGAAATCCCTCTCAACATCTTCAAACCCTATCAAGGACTTCCTCTATACTCTTCCTCCTTAAACCCCTAGGGAAGGGTAAACCGACCAAATCCAGGTGGAATCCAAGCCGATCAAAGGAAGAAGGTTAGAAGGATTCTAGGTAGGGAACTTTATTTTTGCACGTGGCATCTACCACTTGAGTCTTGACAAACTCCAAAGACCGATGAACTGTCTCAAATACCAGCATTTTCTCCATAAAAAAATGCATATTTCAAAAATCCAAAAAAATGCATATTTCAAAAAAAATTCCAAAAAAAAATTGAATACTTTTGAAAATACAAAAAAGTAATTGTTTTCAAAAAAAAAAAAAAAATTGCTCAGTCATGATCATTGCCTTAGTTGCATCCATGTTTATTTGAGTGTCATGCATATTTCCATTTCTGCATTGCATATCCAGTTTTTTACTTTAATTACCTTGTTAAGAAGGCTCTCCCCCTTTGACCTAAGTCAAAGTTGACCATAATAGGCAAAGGGATGAGTCCTGATGAAGATCTAATCTCCTTCTGTCAAGTGTTACAGGCATTTCAATACAGGAGAGGAGCGGATTCGCACCACAGCAGGTAAGTTCTCTTAACCCTTACCTCCCATTTTATTTAGTTATTTTTTTTATTCTACCTTGTTAAGAAGGCTCCTCCCTTTGACTCAAAATCAAGGCATACGACATACAAGCAAAGGGATGAGTAATGATAAAAATTTAATCATTTTCATTAAGTGTTTGCAGGAGCTGAAGAATCAAAAAGAGAAGGGCAATTAGGTACATTTTTTTCCTGAAAAAAAAAATAAAAAAATTTGGCCTCAGGGCGCATGTGCCCTCATCTGGGGGCACATGGCCAGGTGCCCCACCCCAGGGCGCATGGCCAGGTGCCCCCGATCGGGGGCACATGGACAAAAAAATTTGAAAAATTCATAAAAATCTCAAAAATTCAGAAATTGTCTATAATATTAAGAGTGACATTTTTGCTAAAGGAACCATCATCAGAAACTTTGTTTTAACTTCTAAATGATGGTTCTAATAGTAAAATCTTCAGTTGATCATTTCAGAAACAATTTGATTCATATGGCAATTCTGTCTGTTGGGTACTAACCAGAAATGTGCAGACAACCTTTTTAGTCCTAACAGGTGAATTGGCGAGATCAGTGTTCCCCAACGAACGTCATGCCAACCTTGCGGCGAAAAGAAAGGAAGCACTGCCTATCGTGGTACTGTATTCCGTCAGAAGGCAAGACAAGGATGGACCAGAGATGCTGGTCAATGCACTACGCTTGAAGACTTCACTCAAATCCACAATCTCATCAATCTCACATCATAACCATCACTTCATTTTTCACCTAGTTATGTTAGGTCCATTTGATACATATTATATGCATTAATGTTGAAGACCTTGAGAGTGAAGATGACTGGGCCCGAGATCCCCTTCAACAAAATCTACGACGGCTTGGTCATTTCTTCACACTCACGGATAAGCCAAAATTGAACATTGGAGGGACAATGGTTCCTAATCAGGTGTCTTGACCTCCAATAGACAATCTATATCTTCAACTATTTTCTACATAATTTTCTATGTTTGCATATCCATCTCCTTTTTTTCTTCATCATTACCAATTCTATTTCATTATGTTTTCTCTTACTTTTATTTCATCATGTTTTATTCTTTCTTTTATCTCTTCATGCTTTATTCCTTTCTTTTTATTCCACCATGTTTTATTCTGTCCTTTCTTTTATCCCACCGTGTCTTTTATTTTATCCCACCATGTCATATTGGTCATGCCATTGTTTCTTTTTTACCATCATTTTATGTTAGTCCCACCATTATCTTTCAATCTCACTATGGCTTAAATCTGTCTTGTCGTTTTCCGAATATCGAGTTTTCTGCTAGAGCGTGATTCATGGTTTTCACGATACCCGAGCAATTTTTATGCATAAACGAACCCTTTTAAGAACTTGAGGTTCTTCCACTCAGAATCAAACTGAGTATTTTGGTGAAACTTGAATGAACTTGAGATTCCAAATATGATGGATTGGTATTCTTTTCATTTTAAGATCAACTTCTCTTTTACAAACTTTAGCCCATCACAATATAAGAACACCGCAAAGTTCGGGTTGTTGGCTGATGATGAACCTACGAATTCGAGGACTCCTCACCACGCTGAGGGTTGGCTACATCCTTTTATCCTTTATCACTTACTTTTTCATCTCTCGTGCCAAGGGCATGTCTTTTACCAGTCAATCATATGAGGTTTTGATAGAACATGAAAGCGATCTAGAATACTCAAAGAGATTCATTTTGCTGGATCGGGTAGATAAGCGTGTCTATATCTACACCATGATGCCACCTTTTCAGTCCATCACCATTCCATTTCACTACATTCATCTACGCTCACTTGCATTCCATTACAGTTCACTACGAATCACTCCGCTTCATTACATGCCACTCCCTTACAAAGCCGACATCAAGGCGAGGCAAGCTGTAGACATGCCAAATTCGCATAATTTAGAGCATAAAACTCGTGTTTTATAGGGTAACATGTGTGATCGATCTTATAATGATACCGGGTCTTTTAAAATTGATTTGGAGCATTCGCCGAATGAAATCGGATGTTTTCCGACGTTTTCCGCAAAAAGCCGTAATTTCCAAGCGAAAGCTGCACGTAAATCGTGTGAACATGGAAATTGGCTGAATGACCAATGCCTAATGATCATGCATTGAAGGTTATGGTCATATTCACACTCCGGACAAGTTTTGTTGCATTCCGTGCCTTTCCGGTTTGCCGTCGAAGTCATTTTGACCTATATCGGACCTTCTGTTCAATGCCCTAACTTCCGGAAAAAATTATGAAGCCTTGGAGGGTGTGATAGCTGATCCGATGCCATAGAAAGCTTCTTCGGCCTGTTATCTTTCTAGCGCAACAAACGGCGTCGAATTCCGAGTTCGGGAGTGTTCGCAATGGCTTCCGGAAGAAGGACGCGCAAAACCAGTCCCATGCGCCCGGGTTCCTGGTCACATGCGCCCGGGACCCAGGGCACGTGCCCATGCGCCCTATCAATGAGGCACCTGACCTCGTGCCCTCACATGAGGGCACATGCGCCCCACCTTTGAGACACGTGGGAACCAGTTTTTCACCCGGACTCTACCGCTCAACCGACGGACCGGATAAGATCAAAATTTTCGGAGAAGATAAGATGTGCCCTCACTGGGGGGCACATGCGCCCCTCAGTGGGGCGCATGCGCCTGGCACCAGGGCGCATTTATCCCTATTTTTTAGCTTTGATAAGATTGCCTGTTCTCCTTTAAAAGGATTCTGATTCTGGTCGTTCCAAAGGCATGAGCACGACCCCCCAGGCATCTCAAGACGTCCTAGCACCCTCCTGAATCGATTTTATGATTTTTAAAGAGAGAATTTCGAGTTTTTAGAGAGATAAAAGTCGGTTCAAGAGAGAGGAAGGCTGTTCTGTAGGTGATCTGCCAAGTCTCTCTTCTTCGACCTCTACAGAAGTGTGTGGACGTCTTCTGCCCTAGCTCTCTTCATTAAAGTTCTTCCTCTCCAAGTCTTAATCAGTTTTAAATTGACGGCACTTGATTTCGAAGTCGGGACTGGTCGTGACGAGCGCAGAAGCAAAGTCGCGCCTGGCAGATCCTGGACTGCTGCTCGGCTTTTTCGACAACACAGATTTGGCTATATCTTCCTCTATTCAACTCAAAATCTTTCAATTCTTTTTCCTATCTCTTTATTTCGTGATTATCCATCCTACTATCATTTTTTTACATTTTTTTGCATTAGTTTTACTCTGTTAATCCGAAAAATAAAAAAAGGGGTTAGAGATAACCCAAATCCGGCCAGTTTCTAGTCAATTGTGTGTTTTATGTCATTCTCTTTACATATACTCCACTTTGTCTAGTTCTAATTGTCTATTTCACTTGTTTATTTGTCTAGTTGCACAGAATATCAAGCACCCACACGTTGAGGACTCTTCTTCATCGGCCGGCCGAAGAAGGAGAAGCTTAAACTCACACTCTTCACGCTAAGGTACACACGGTCATCTTTCATTTTAATTCTATAAATCGGAAACCACGGTTCCTGGCGACCACGCTTATTTCTTCTCACCCTCCTCCCACATGACCCGAACCATCTCTTTGGTGATCGAGCGACGCCAAGGGATGAAAGTTCGGGGATCAATGTGAGTGTGGGACCGAGGTGAGATTTGCTTTCCGAGCTTTATTCCTTTCTTTTCTCATCCCCTCTTGAGGTGACGATCTGGGTTCACGGACTTCCCTGAAAAGGAGAGGACCTCGTCGAATTTTCAGAGTCGACAAATAGTACTCCTTAAGTCTTTTCTTATAAATATGACCATATTACTAAACTATAGATTGATTAATATCAATCTACTTAACCTAATGAAGATTATTCACACATATTATAAGAGCATACATATCTGATATGAATAAACTCTTTATTATGCTCCCACTGATAAACACTTTACCAGTTATTATAGAACAATTAGCATTTCCATACCAAAGAATAAATCACCATCTATTCAACTAGGAAATGAAAACAGTATTCATTTGGAAGGATAATTAAGATAAATCTAGAAGGCTATAGAAAATTTGTATCTCCCACCAATAATGATGCAACAATTTGTACCATTTCATATGTAGGTCAACAATCTTCTTTAAACCTCATTTACTTGCTATTATCTACAATTCATTGTAGATATATGATGCATATCTTGTATCTCATACTATTATATGCATCCTTAGTATCTTATACTAGAATACACATATATAGTATCTTATACTATTGAATGTGTATTTAAGACAAGTAAATATTAATGACATAGATACACGGAGCTTCTCAAGCTCTACCTTTGCATTATGTGCAATACATTTTGCTCTTCATCTTCTACTTACCATCATCATGATAGTTGAAGAATGCTATGTCAAATTTGGGTTGTAATATCTTGACATACTTCTTTGATTCTTAACTATCTCGTTTTATCTCTATCTAATAATCTTACTTCTTTCTATTGGACTTACCAATAAGAAGTATTCAAGATGTATTAATCTTATTTTCCTTTAATTAGCTCATCACCATGAGCCATGATGGATATCATATCCATCTATCCATGTTGCCACTACTATTTTTTTATCTGATAGAGGTTAACATCTGATATAAGGCAATCAATACATCTTTTCAATGAGATAAGATCTTATTTTCTCTCACATCCTTAGATAGTGTAGGAGATACCTACTTCTCAAGTAGGATAATCAATAGGTCAACTATGAGAACTATTCTCTTAGTTCTAAACCAATATAAGAAGTGTGAGCCATTAAAATACTTAGCATCTAGTATGCTAGACTAATGGTGATTTATAATATTCTACAACAGAGATATAATTATATCAACATTACATACATTCATTAAAATTAAGATATGGTCTTTCATCCTAATTTATACTCCCACTAATTTTCAACAAATTTGCATAACCCTCATTATGCAAAGACGGGATATCACGATAACATCTTAGTGGGCACCAAGACCCTATTAACTTTATGGTAATAACCTTGTGGGAAACACAACAAGTCATCCCATACTTAATAGGTAGGTAACTTTTACCAATTGCAACCCACGCAATTCTTAGTCATTCAGCCTCTAGAGTTATAACCTTGTGGGAAACACAACAAGGTATATACTCTAGTTAGGTCAAATCCGCTTGTTACGTTAGGAGAATGGATTTTTAGCATAGCCCTTGTGGGAAACACAACAAGGCCATGCAATGGTCCACCCCAAAGTTCAGCAAATGCCTTAGCTATGATCACCAATCCTTTGTTGAATGAGTCTTGTGGGAAACACAACAAACCCATCCAATCTAAGATTGGCTTATCAAGACCATAACAACTGAAGGCTACGTGAGTCATTCTTAATGTCTCACGTTTATCGACCTAATTAAAATAAAGAGGGATTTTATTTTAGTCTCATCAACATAGATGCTACATATAAATATTAATATACCTTTGGAATATCATATATTGAAGGTATAATTTGTAGCACACAACAACATATAAAATATGCATTAAAACATAGGTGATCATGGAATTAACCCTAAACATACACCTAAGGCACCCCTATATGTGCAATTCTTGCTTCAGAAGCTTGAGTTGGCATTCTCCCACTTCAGAAGGGTGCTTCTCCAAGTGGTTCCACTCTCCATTCTACCACGAGCCGGCTTCTAACTATTACAAGCGGCTAAAGGGTACACAGACCCACAAATGTACAACTTATAATAAGAAACCTTGGTTTTAACCAAGGGGAGTACACAAATGAAAGGAAGGTAGAATGTACAATCAGATTGTATAGAGAGAGAGGAGGCACACGTAGGCCCCATTTAATAACATAACCAACTTAATTAACCAAGAAATCATAAGCAAAGCATATTTAAGTCCATGATCACCTCCATACATACCAACATTCATCACATGAACATAGAGCGCATACGTGATAATTGTATGAGATATATCATATATACCATCATAAAATTATATACTGTAATTTTGAAATTCCAAATTTCATGCTTGTCGAATTTTCATAAACTAAATAACATGAAAAGTACATATAAACAATTTACATGCATAAGACAAGCAATATAAAACATTTAGATGATTCATGCTTTTACAAAATTTCTCAGAGCATTAAATTAATGTCCAAATCATAATTCTTCAAAATCACATTTTTCAGAATTTATTTGAATACTTGTTAAATCAATAAATATTTTAAAACAATTTTAAAATCATTTATAAAATGATTCTGTGGTAACCAAAGTTCAAAACTATCTAGCACGTTCATAAACACTTTACAAACCTATTAAAAGAATTTACCATAACTTATATAATCATTAATTTCATTAATTTCGATCTTAAAACAATTTTAAAATAAAAATAATAAAATTCAATGTCAAAATAGTAAAAATCTATTTAATAAGTTATTAAACACATTAATAACTCATTAAATAAATTCTACATTTTTTGAATTTTTTCAAGAATCTTTTGGCAATTTCTCATATCAAAAATGAAATTTAAATAATTTTAAATAATTTTCAAATTATATTAACTGGCGACGCATTGCGCCGACCAATCAGTGCTAGCCACGACCCCGGCGGGCTCAGTGCGATTATGTCGCATACCCCCCGTGGCTGCTCCGAGCTTCCAGCGCTAGCATGCCGCTTGCCGCGTGCCCGCGTGCGCCGTTGCGTGCCCCTGGGGCCAACGCGGTGCGACCGTGTACCCCGTCCTAGCATGGCTGCACATCTGTTACGTACCCCGTCATGCTCGCGGGTCCGGATCCGATTCAGACTCTGCTTCTCCTTCACCCGATAAGGTCGAGGTGGCACTGTAGCACCCAGAAACCCTAGAAAAGTGTCGACTTTTGGGCCTTATTTGGGAGGTCAAACGGAGTCCAAAAAATCTAAAAAGATAGCGTGCACTGATACCACTGTAAAGAATCAATACATGACAGCGAAAAAATATAGGATTCCTTGAAACCATGATCTTTACCTTGGTCGATGCCGAATGAGTAAAACTAAGAACCGAATATGAAGTAGAACGAGAGTACCTCATGGGATTTCTAAAATTTCTCACCATGGATGAAGAGAGGACATTCTTCCTTGCTGAAAACCGTTCATGTGTCCGGTCTCTAGCGGTATCCACACTATTTGCTTCAATAGATGAGTTCTCCCTTCCTTCGGGCCTCCAGAACCTTACAGATCCAAGCTTGACCATGGGAGATCACCTTCTAGAGGAGAGAGGAGGAAGAGAGGATGCTTGGGATGTGCTCCAGCCCTATGGCTTGTTAAGGTTTGGTTTCATAAGTCATTTATATATAGAAGATAGAATTTTTCACAAAAACTCAAAACTTCTATAAAATTATGTCCATGCCCTCATCTTATTGACCCGATTTAATGTGTGTGACCCACTAGGCCAATTAGTAAATTTTTTTGAAGCCTTAATTAATTTAAAAGAACAATTCTTTTAAATTAAATCAAAATTGTTATCCGATAACAGTTTTATGGCTTTCTGATCATAAAGGGTACAAGCCACATTCTATGATCCCAAATGACTTTGGGGAGTTAAATAACATCCATTGAGCCTTTCCATCATCAATTACCACATGGATTTAAATCCTTGTTCATACAATGTCCCAGTCGGTCAGGGGTTCAGCACTAACTGTCAACCCTTAAATATTTCAACTCTTTGGGATCCTGTACTCAGGTTTGGGTCAATTGGAAAAATATTTTTCCAATTATCCTAAGCACCTTGGCCAAGGATTTAGAGTACTATCTGATAGGACATTCTCTCTCTCTCTCCTACCGAGAGTGAACGATCCCTTGTTGTCCACTCAATTGCCTCCACCGGGTTTCTCTTGCACCCAATACATCAACTATACTGGACCATCAAGATGGTGATCCATAAGTCAATAATCAAAGTACAAGATATATCCGGTAAGACATCTTTGGTGACTCAGGTCAAAGATCCAACCATGTTATTGAGATGTAAGAATAACCTGATAGGCAGTTCAGTAAGATACCGATCAGGTTTTCCTGAATTGGTCAGTTCAATGAACTCATTCCACTAATGAGCAGCTATGTATGTATCTCAGTGTCCCCACACTGATGACCAATGAGAACAGTCATTCTCATCACATGAGAAGACACCACACACACTAGTCTATCCATATTCTTGATGTCCCGTCTCAAGGATCCTATGACTAGGAACATTTAGATCACATACCTCTAGATGATCGATCTCATTATCATGATCTCATCATGATTCAATCATCATTACATGTGATCAAGGACTTCATTACGATATACGCTTCTAATAAAAGCTAGTAATGAAAGTTTGCCTATTTAATTGAATGAGATATTCCTAGAAATGTTAAATCATATTATATATGATTGGCTTGTAGGACATACATTTCTATCATATTGCACATAATGTAAAGGTGGAGTTTGAGAAGCTTCATGCATCTAAGTCATTAATATTTACTTGTCTTAAATATGCACTCAATAGTATTATATACTATATGTGTATATCATAGTATATGATACTAGGGATGCATATAATAGTATGAGATACCGAATAGGCATCATAAATCAACAATGAAATGTAGATAATTGTAAGTGAATAAATAATTAAAGAAGATTGTTGGCCTACGTAAGAAATGTTGGATCATTACTAGTGGGGGATACAAATTTCAATATCCTTCAAGAGTTGTCTTAATTATCCTTCTAAAAGAATATTGTTTTTATTTCCTAGTTTAATAAATGGTGATTTATCCTATGGTATATAAATTATAATAGTTTTATAATAATCGGTAAAGTGTTTACAGTGGGAGCTTAATAAAGAGTTTGTCATATTAGATATGTATGCTCTTATAATATATGTAAATAATCATCTTTAGATGAAGTAGATTGATATTGATCAATCTATCCTTTAGTAGTATATAGATATGGTCATATTAATGAGAAAAGACTTATGGAGTATCATTCCGATGGAAACATATAGGTAAATAACTTAGAATCATTAACTATATGTAAGTCTTATCTTATTAAGCAAAATGATCATTTCTCCATTTGTTAGACATGGAGAAAAGGTTAATGAGTTTACATAACTCATGCATCTAGATGCATGTTAGCCCATATATATTAAAGTTAGAGGATAATATTTCTACTTCATTAATTTAAAAGATGATGTCTCTAAGTATGGACACATGTACTATAAGAAGTACAAATTCAAAACCATTACAAAATTATTTGAGACTAAGAATGAAGTAGAGATATTAATGGAAAGAGTATTAAAGCTTTTTGATGGGATCAAGTAAAGAAAGACTTAAGTGCATGATTTACACATAATTGGAGAATAGTAGAATCTAAATTTAATGGACATCTCTTATAGATTTTAGCTTAAATGAGTAGCTAAAATGAGAAGCCATATTGTGTAGGACATAATATGAACAATGACAACCTTTGTAAAATTCTTCTTTGTCTATTTATGGGATAGGACTGAATATAGGTACTTGATCTTAAATTGGTAACTTTTAAGTTTATTCTGATTATTCCATATAGGATATGGAAAATGGGTTAAAGCTTGACCTTAAGAAAGTTAGGTTTCAGAATGTCTAACCTAGTAAAGAAGTATAACCCTAACTAGTTGGAATATATGATTTTAAAGTGTTGGCTTGTAAGATATCCTAAGGAAACTTATGGATATTAAATATACCGCCCTTATGGAGAAGGAGGCATGTTGCTAAGCTCAGCATATTTCTAGTGGAAGAGTTCATTCTTAAGAAAGACAATGGAAAAAAGGTATATATGGAAGATATTCCAATTCCACATCCTAGGGCACTTTTATTAAGGTACTAGTATATAATTACACATAGGCAATTATAGGTTTTATCGTGTCCAATCGAGATATGTGGGCCTTGTCTTTGATAGAAGAAAAGAGTCATAAGATAATAAGGATATTGCTCCAAAGATCTAAAGAAGCAATATAAGATATTGATTCAAGAAAAATGAGAATAAACAATAAAATTTGATATAAACTCTATCTATTATAAACTTGATTGATCTACCTAAGGGTATAGTATCCATAAGGTATAAATAGATCACTAAATAATAAATTGGACTGGATTAAAAGTAGAGACATCAAGGCTAGGATAGTTGAAAAGGAATATCATCTAAGTCAAATATTTGACTATGATGAGACCTTTTACCTATGCCTTAAATTTAATCCATTCGGATTTTGATTGCTACACACTATGACTATAAGATATGTCAATTGGATGTTAAGATAGTGTTTCTCTATGGTACTTTGAGAAACATATGTATATGATACAACCTAAGTGAACCGGGTTCCAAAACATCTAAATATCATGTATAAGGTCCATTTATAGACTAAAGTAAAACTTCCTATTGATGGTAGATAAGGTTCAGTGAGATTAAATCTTATGACTTCATTGGGAATGAAGGTGTGCCTTGTGTATTCAAATAACATAAGTATGGCATACTACAAATTAAGAATGAAGTAGATATGTTATCATAAGTGAGAGTAGCTATCAAATTAATCATCCAAATTAAATATGGGCATTAAGATCTATAGAGATAAATTTAAAAGGTTGCTTGGCATTACCCATTTCATATACATAGTTACCATAGTCAAAGGGTTTGACATGGTAAACTCCAAGATAGGTTTCTAACCTATGTAGTGATGAGTTGATCTCTTTATAAAGATAGTTTTCTTGAGAGATAAGGAGATCACATGGGTAGTGCCTGTAAGCACCCAAAATGGATCCGGATCTCCTTTTACGGCCCTTATGCTTTCTTTGGAGACTTGGTGGATAGGATATTAGTGTTTGTTGTCGCTAGGAGCCAAAGACTCCAAAATATAGTAGAATGAAAATAAATAAAAATGATCATCGTACGTTTGGAAATGGGAGATTGTTAGGTTCTGACTTCCTCTTTCTTGGCTGGCCAAAAGAAGAGAGCTCCTAATGAAAGCGTAGTATCGTGCTCAAATTAAAATTTAAACTTGCAAAAGAAAAGAGACTAACTGGATTGGGACTAAATCTCAACCCATATTTATAAGATTTAAAGATGCATGAAAATGTAAATGAGTGGCTTAATGTATGCAAAATGACATGTTAATGAAAGTTAAAATGAAAGGGGGGGGGGGCAAAGGATCAAACAAGAGGGTAAAAGAAAGTCGAAAAATGAAAAATGGTGACTGCCTCTGCTAGTGCCCCGCTAACGGAGTGCTAGCTACAGGTGCCCTGTTAGTGGGGTGCGTAGACCAAAGTCAAAGTTCCCCCTTGATGGGACACTAGGGAATAGTTCCAGTAGATTTTCTTCCCTTCTTCGCGGCGTCACCCCGGAGTTTAGGTTGACCTCCAACATGGAAGAAGGACTTCTTCAAGCAGCTAATACTCAAGTGAATCTAATGGGAGAGTGGTTTGGCACTAGATGTAAACTAAATGAAGTGCAGAGGCCCTCAAAGTTGGAGAAAAACCATGTTTCTGAATAAGGAAACTGTGGGTTTTTGGGTTTTTGGGAAGGGATTTTGAGTTGATCTAAGGGCTTGAGGGGTGTTGTGAAGGCTTAAACACGTAGTGGTGGATGAGATGAAGCTATGGATAGACTTGGGGTGCCCCAAAACATCCAAATGGGTCCCCTTTTATAGCCAAAAGAAGGGTACTTTGGAAAAAAATAGAGAACTACTCTACACGGCAAAGCACCCCGTTAACAGGGCGCTAGCATCATGAGACATGTCAACTCAATAAGATGGATATCAGTGGAGTCAGATTGCCTTGTCAAGTCAGTCTATCTAGGTGCTAGGAAACCCATATATAGGGCATCTGGTGCCCTATATACAGGGCGCCTAGTCCTTGTATATGGGGCGCCCAATGCCCCGTGTATAGGGCACTTTGACCCCAGTCAAAGCCCCTCCAATCCTGCCTGAAATGTGTTGAAAGCCCTTGCTCTTCTAGAAAACTCGGTTCCATGAAAGGATACTCAAATATTCTTTATAAAAACAAGAATTTAAGCTTTCCAACTATATCAAAATTGCATGTCTACAGTTTGTCTCACCTTGGCGTCAGCTTTGTAAGCGTAGGCGAATGTAGCGAAGCATAATGAGGTGTAGCGGAATGAAGTGGTAATGGATTGAAAGGGTGACACCAAGGTGTAGATTTAGACATGCCCTCATTGGCCTAGTTGAGTGGAACAAAACTTTACCGAACTCTTAGATTACCCTTTGTCTTATCGAAACCTTCCCTATAGTTGATTGGCTAAGGAGAAGAACAATACTGAAAGTAAATAACTAAAATTCCACATGGGGAAGAATTGGTACTGGCCAGGACCCGAACTGCATAGTGTACTGAACTCGGTAGAAACGCATTGCAAAAATTAAAAGGAGACAACCAATCAACCAAGGTTCGGTTCTTCAAATTCATAAGGTTTACTCAAAATATTGGTTTCAATTCAAAATGGAATAACATCTTATTTTGGTGAAATCATTGTTAAAACATGGTGGAAACCTCTTCTACGGGCTACAAAAGAACATCTTTAAAAGGTTCATGGTGGGACTAGAAAGAGGTTGTGGCAGGATTAGGAAGCAGAGAACGTTGTGGTGAGATGATGCATGATGATGTATGAAATGATGCATGTTGGGTTTAAAAAAATACAAATAAGTATAAGAAAATAGTTGATGGTATAGGTTGAACATAACAGGTCAGGACATCTGTGAAGAAACCATCGTCCCTGCATATTCAACTTTGGTCTATCCGCAAGCCTAGAGAATGATTGAGCCCTCACTAATTTTGTTGAAGGGATTCTCGGGCTCAGCCTCTCTCTAGCCTTGAGGTCTTCAACATCTTAAATATTATTTATAGATGCAAAACTAAATGCAGGTCCAAATAGGGGTCATGGTAGTACACTTTTGCTTTTTTCCAATTTCTGATTTTTTGTTGTTTTTGCATCCTCCAAGTGTCTGGGGATATGAAGTTGGCATGCTTTCTCTTGTTCCCGCATCCACTTAAAGAAAGAGTTTAGAACTTTATTTTAGATTAGTCCCTTGCGAGGAGAGGGCAAAGTTGCCTTGATCTTTTGTCAAGGGACATAGGCCTTATCAAGGTAAAGATAACAAAAAACACATTAGTATGCATGAAAGGAAACATGCAAGACAAAAATTAAATAGGAATGTAAAGGCAACTAGTCAATTAGAAAGAAATTTTTTAAGAGTTTTTAGATTTTAGAACTTTTTTTGTTTGGGTTTTGATGGCTTTATAACTTTTTTGGCATTTGGATATTTAATTTTTAAATATTTTTGATTTTCTAATTTTGTTTGGTATTTTGAAATATTTGATTTTTTGTATGGTGTGGAGGAGATGACCATTTTTATTCTCTGCCTTGCTTGCCATAGGTGTCCCTCATTGTTACTTAAATGTTAAGAGTAGGCACCATGTGTGGGGGAATGCCTTCATTCAGAATCTTTTGACTTTCTGCTTTTGATAGGCTATGACTTCCTCTTAGACTTAGTCGGTCGACCTTGCCCATAGGTTAAAGAAGAAAGAGAATAGGTGGTAGGCCCTTAGTGGAGTTTGGGGATGTCGAACTTGTTTCTCTACTAATGCCCACATCGCCCATTGGGGTTTAGCCTCCTTGGGTCCTTCCTTCTAACCCATTTTCTTTGGTGGCCCACATTTAGACAGGTTTTTTCTTTTCTTGATTTTGACCTGAGGAGTTCATTGCCCATCTTTTGGAGCCTCTTTCTTTCTTTTTAGGCTTTTTGTTGGTACACATTCATATAGGTCTATTCTTTTTTTTTTACCGACCTAAGGGGTTATTACTCATCTTTTGGCACCTTTTCTTTTAAGAAGTCAAACCTTTGGAGACAGCCTCCTACTAATGTAATGGGCACTTTTGATACTCCTCATTCTAATCTCTTACATCCATTCAGGACTGAAACAAGAAGAGAATAGGATAGGGCCGACCATCTTTTGCCAAGTGTTTCCTAGCTTTCTCTCTGGTTTCCAGTCATCGGATCTTGAAATCTAGGCATGTAGTGTGTGCAAAATGGTGCCTATCCTTAATTCCCCAAGTGACAAATCAGGGCATTAAACAAGCAAGCATTAGATGTTAATTACCACCCTTCACATTTTAAGTTTTAAAAGTTTTTATTATTTTTTTATATTTTTAAGGGATATATTTTTTGAGGTAGACACCATTCTAGGGATGAGTTAATTCTTCTTCTTCTACATTAGTTAGCTTATATGAATTACCAGAGTAAACTGCTTTGATTACATAAGGACCCTCCCAATTAGGTTGAAGTTTAGAGCAGGGACTGCCCGGCTTAACAAATATTCTTTTAAGCACAACCTCACCGACTTCAAATTTTCTCTCCACCACCCTCCTCTAATAAAATCTTTTAAGTCTATTTTGGTAAGATCTAGCATGTTCGGTAGCGGCCAGTCTCTTTTCATCCAAGAGTTCAAGTTGTGCAAAAAGGGATTCTCGGTGTTCATCCATAGGGATGTCTCAATCGATCTGGACTCAGAGGGAAAGGATGAGTACTTCATAAAGGACTATAGCCTCCATACCAAATGCCAAGGCATAGGGGGTATGACCCGTTGGTGTCCGAACCAAAGTGTGGTAGGCCTATAGAGCATCAACTAACTTATTTGGCTAATTCATGAACTTACTAGACTTACATGTTTTCTTAATGAATTTTATTAGAGTTTTGTTGGTGGCTTCTGCTTGACCGTTGCCTTGAGGGTAATATGGAGATGAATGATGCAATTTAATGCAATACCTGTTGCAAAGGTCGCGTAGTTCCTAAGAAATGAATTGTGGTTTGGTGTTGGTGATGATGTTGCAAGGGATCCCAAACCTGGCAATGATATTGCGTTTGATGAAGGTGCAGACTGTTGATGCTTTGATTTCCATGTATGCTTTCATTTCTGCCCACTTGGTGAAATACTATGTTGTTGTTAAAATGAAAGATTTGGTTTTGTTTGTGGAGTTTGGGTCATCAAGAGGTCCAATGACATGAAAGGCCCACATAGCGGAAGGCCATGGGGCATGAATTGGGTGAAGGGAAGATGTGAGAAAGTGAATCTTGTCGGTGTGAAGTTGCATTGATGGCAATGCTGGACAAAGATTGAGCAATCCTCTTCTAGAGTAGGCCAATAGTACCCTTACCTGATGATCTTCTTGGCAAGGGTTCGAGCATTTACATGGCCTCTACACACTCCAGAATGTGCTTCTTTAAGCACCAAGTCAGCCTCATCTTCATCTACACATCTCAATAAAACTCTAGCCAAACTCCTCTTGTAGAGCACTCCTCTTAGGATAATGTATCTCTGAGAGACCCTTTAGATGGCTTTTTTCTCTTCAACGGTTGATCCTGATGGATATGTCTGATCCTGGCAATATTTTGCAATCTCATGATACCATAGCTTCTCATCTTCTTCAAATTTCTCCAACTTAACCAAAGACACTTCCTCCTTTTGCTCAATATATTCCTTACTTTCAAACTTCTCTTTAACCTTCAAGAATTGTGCATCTTCTACTGCCGGGATGGTATGTTGGTGGACATAGATCGTCCTAACATGCCTGCCTAGTGAAGATGCTAGAGAAGAGAAAGCATCATCAAGGATATTTTGAGCATGAGGAACATGAATAAATTCAAGTTTGGAGAACAACTTGATGTAACAGGCGGTGAGCTCATGATACGGTCTAAGCCCAGGATGAAATATGTAGTATTTGGCAAGCACTTGGCAGAGAATCAATTGACTATCACCAATTACCCTTAATTCGGTGGCACCATAGAAGTGAGCGGCCTCCAGTCCGGCCAACAAGGCTTCGTACTCAACTATATTATTTGTCTCTAGAAAGTGGAGCTAAAAAGTCTGTGGAATGGTGACACCTTCGGGTGATAGAAGGACGATCCCTATCCCTCTACCCTGAAAGTTCAAAGCCCCATCAAAGTACAGAGTCCACAGATTGGAGGATCGAATGAATATCAATTCCTCATCGGGAAATTCTGATTGGACAAGGTCAAAGATTGAGATGGGGTGATAGGCCAGATGTTCAACAATTGCATAACCCTTGATCACCTTCTGTTGGATGTAAGTGATGTCGAACTAAAAGAGAAAGCTTTGCCAACGTGCTAATCGGTTGGTCAGGATAGATTTTTCAAGAAGAAACTTAATGGGATTCATGCGAGCAATGAGATTAACCTCATGTGTTAAAAAGTAGTACTTAAGCTTCTGGACCACCCAAACTAGGGTGGCATAGGTTTTTTTTTAATGGTTGTATACTTCTCCTCACAAGGATCAAAGATTTTTGATAAATAGCATGTAGCTCGCTCTTTCCCTTTATCATCTAGTTGTGCCAAGACTACAAGAGATTCTTCCAAAACCAAGATGTATAAGATTAAAGTTTTGCCTGGAACCTCAGGTTTGAGTGCAGGTGGGCTTGATAAATATTTCTTTAGGCCATCAAATGCCTCTTGACATCTTGAAACCCATTTAAATTCAGCCTACGCCTTAGTTAGCTCATAAAAAGGTTTACATCTTTGGGAGTGTTGCGAGACAAATTGGCGAATGAATTGTAGCTTGACAATTAATCCTCTCAGCTCTTTTATATTCCTTGGTGGAGGCATATCAATGATTTCTTTGGCCTTATTGGGATCAATCTCAATACCTCTTTTGCTGACAATGAACCCAAGCAGCTTGTCTGATGATACTCCAAACACACATTTCTTTGGGGTTCATCTTAAGCTTGTATTCCCTGGCTCGTTGTAAAACCCTTTTTAGCACCTCAGATTGTTCATCTCGGGTCCAAGATATAACCACTATATCATCCACATACACCTTCACAAATTTGTGCATCATATCATAAAATATTACTACCATGGCCCTCTGATAAGTTGCTCTAGCATTCTTTAATCCAAAGGGCATGACAACGTAGCAATAAGTTCCCCAAGGTGTAGTGAATGAAGTTTTATTTTGGTCTTCTTCTGCTAATCGGATTTGATTGTACCTTGAATAACCATCAATGAATAATAGGGTTTCATATCTAGTTGTATTATCAACAAGAACATCAATATGAGGAAGGGGGAAATCATCTTTTGGACACGCTCAATTTAAGTCCCTAAAATCAATGCAAATTTGGACCTTTTCGTTCTTCTTCATGATTGGGACTATATTCGCCACCCACTATGGATAGAGGACAACTCTAATGAATTTTTCTTAGTGCAACTTATCGACCTCTTTATTCATTTTCAATGCTATATCTCGGTGGAATCTCCAAAACGTTTGCTTGACCGGGGTGGCTTCGAGTTTCAAAGTCAATTGATGCTCTACTAATGAATTGTCTAACCCTGGCATGTCTTCATATGTCCAAGCAAACATGTCCTTGTATTTCAGCAATGCCCCCATTAGATTTTATTTTTTCAAAGGGGTGAGGTTGGCACTTATGAAGATATTCTTGGGATCTTTCGGTGTTCCAAGATTCTGCTCCTTAGTTGGTTCATCCATCGTGGCTGATGGCTCTTCGAATCTCTTTAAATTGGATGCATAAGCATCAACCAAATCCTCTTCTCCTCTCTCAATGTCGGGATACTTTTCTAACACAACCTCATAAACCCCTAGAGTTTGATCAATGTTATCCTTCTCCTCATATCGGATTTCATCTAACTAGAGTGCATTTTTTAAATATTCTAGTTGTCTATCATATTCTAAGCTTTTATGAGTTAACTAATGCAAGGATCTTTCTGGAACCCTTCTGTCTCTGATTTTTGTCCTAATTTTATTGAAAACTAAACCTAAAGAAGAAGAAGGAAAATAAGAGAGGAAGAGGAGGTGGAGGGAGTAGAATTTATTGGAGCAAATGGAGGGCAAAGTAGGTCAATCAAAGATCTGGGGGCTCCTTGGCATGAATGCCCTTCTAGGGCAAGTTAAGATATTTCCTCGATCAAAATTTGAATTTTAAAGAGGATGTTTTTTTTGGGAAGTGCTAAACATAAAGATAGAATGAGCTTCAGGTGCCCAATTCGGGGTGGGATAGGTTGCGAGAGTCAAAGTAGGTGGAGATATTGATAAAGAGGGGAAGACTTCAAGCAATGTTTGATAGAGGGGGTTCTCGGGCCCAATGTAGATAGAAAGAGGTGATAGGCCAGTAGGCTGGATGATCATGGAAGAAGGTGGGCTTGTGGGCCTAATAAGAGGAGGATTTGAGCTTGAGGGCTTGGGTCCAGTAGGGGGGAGATGGGCTTGTAGGCCCAAGAAGTAGGCTTGAGGGCCCAAGAGTTAGAGAAAATGGGCACAAAGGCCCGGATTCAGTAGAGGGGCTTGATGGCCCAAGAACAATGAGTGGGCACGTGGACCCGTAAGTAGAGGTTGGGCTTGGGGGGCCGGAAATAGGGATTGGGCCAAGAAGCCCAAGTAGAACATCAAATTGAATTGGGGTGTCGGCCTTGAAAGATGATATAGTGAGGGAAGGCCCTCGTGGAGTTGGATAGACTTCTTCTTGAGTTGGTTTGGGAATATGACCCTCAGGTGGTTCAATAGGTGATTCAACCTAGAGCGGTTCTTTGCTTGACCCTTCTTTGTCGGTGGAAAACAAAAGAGATATTTCAGGATATAGGTCATCTTTAGGGTCATCAGTTCTTCTTCTCCTCTCTTGCTTTGCCCCTTCTTCTTCCTTGTTCTCAGCTAGTTGGATTGTCTCTTTCTTGATGAAAAACTTTTGCAAGCATTCAAAAAAGTATTTGTTTTTAAGATTTTTATCATTGGTTGTCGTCCCATCATACCCAATCTCACTCTTTGGTTGTAACCTTACCGGATTGATTAGCTTAACTATGCCTTGCAGTTCCTTGCCTAGTCCCCGGCCCTTCAAAGCTGTCGACTCTGAAAATTCGACGGGGTCCTCTCCTTTTCAGGGAAGTCCGTGAACCCAGATCGTCACCTCAAGAGGGGATGAGAAAAGAAAGGAATAAAGCTCGGAAAGCAACTCTCACCTCGGTCCCACACTCACATTGATCCCCGAACTTTCATCCCTTGGCGTCGCTTGATCACCAAAGAGATGGTTCGGGTCATGTGGGAGGAGGGTGAGAAGAAATAAACGTGGTCGCCAGGAACCGAGGGTTCCGATTTATAGAATTAAAATTAAAGATGACCGTGTGTACCTTAGCGTGAAGAGTGTGAGTTAAAGCTTCTCCTTCTTCGGCCGGCCGATGAAGAAGAGTCCTCAACGTGTGGGTGCTTGATATTCTGTGCAACTAGACAAATAAACAAGTGAAATAGACAATTAGAACTAGACAAAGTGGAGTATATGTAAAGAGAATAACATAAAACACACAATTGACTAGAAACTGACCGGATTCGGGTTATCTCTAACCCCTTTTTTATTTTAAGAATAACAGAGTAAAAGTAATGCAAAAAAATGTAAAAAAATGATAGGAGGATGGAGAATCACTAATAAAAGGGATAGGAAAAAGAACAGAAATATTCTGAGTTGAATAGAGAAAGATATGGCCAAATCTGTGTTGTCGAAAAAGCCGAGTAGCAGTGCAGGATCTGCCAGGCGCGACTTTGCTTCTGCGCTTGTCACGACCAGCCCCAACCTTGGAATCAATTTCCGTCGATTTTAAACTCAATAAGACTTGGAAAGGAAGAACTTTGATGAAGAGAGCTTAGGCATCAGACGTCCACACACTGCTGTAGAGGCCAAAGAAGATAGACTGGGCAGATCCCCTGCAGAACAGCCTTCCTCTCTCTTGAACCGACTTTTCTCTCTCTAAAAACTCGAAATTCTCTCTCTAAAAATCATAAAATCTATGTAGAAGGGTTCTAGGACGTCTTGAGATGCCTGGGGAGTCGTGCTCATGCCTTTGGAATGACCGGAATCAGAGTCCATTTATAGGAGAACGAGCAATCTTATCGGAGCTAAAACAAAAGGGTCTATGCGCCCTACCCCTGGGCGCATGCGCCCTGGTGCCAGGCGCATGCGCCCCACTGAGGGGCGCATGTGCCCCCCAGTGTGGGCACATCTTATCTTCTCCGAAAATTTCGATCTTATCCGGTCCGTCGGTTGAGCGGTAGAGTCCGGGTGAAAAACTGATTCCCACGTGCCTCAAAGGTGGGGCGCATGTGCCCTCAAGTGAGGGCACAAGGTCAGGTGCCTCACTGATAGGGCGCATGGGCACGTGCCCTGGGTCCCGGGCGCATGTGCCCTGGAACCTGGGCGCATGGGGCTGGTTCTGCGCGTCCTTCTTCCGGAAGCCATTGCGAACACTCCCGAACTCGGAATTCAACGCCGTTTGTTGCGTTGGAAAGATAACAGGCCGAAGAAGCTTTATACAACATCGGATCAGCCATCACACCCTCCAAAACTTCAGAATTTTGTCCGGAAGTTAGGGCAGTGAATAGAAGGTCCGATATAGGTCAAAATAACTCCGACGGCAAACCGGAAAGACACGGAATGCAACAAAACTTGTCCGGGGTGTGAATATGACCATAACCTTCAATGCATAATCATTAGGCATTGGTCATTAAGCCAACTTCCGTGTTTACACGATTTACGTGCAGCTTTCGCTCGGAAATTATGGCTTTCTGCGGAAAACATCGGAAAACATCCGATTTCGTTCGGCGAAGCTCCAAATCAACTTAAAAGGACCCGGCATCATCATATGATCAATCATACATGTTACCATATAAAACATGAGTTTTATGCTCTGAATGAGGCGAATTTGGCGTGTCTACAGCTTGCCTCGCCTTGATGTCGGCTTTGTAAGGGAGTGGCATGTAATGAAGCGGAGTGATTCGTAGTGAACTGTAATGGAATGCAAGTGAATGTAGATGAATGTAGCGGAATGGAATGGTGATGGACGAAAAGGTGGCATCAAGGTGTAGATATAGACACGCTTATCTACTC
Source organism: Cryptocoryne crispatula var. balansae (assembly GCA_036172225.1). NCBI lineage: Eukaryota > Viridiplantae > Streptophyta > Magnoliopsida > Alismatales > Araceae > Cryptocoryne > Cryptocoryne crispatula. Next base: position 27,331,207 of record CM069928.1, read on the forward strand.
GATCCAAAGAAATGAATCTCTGAGTATTCTAGATCGCTTTCATGTTCTATCAAAACCTCATATAATTGACTGGTAAAAGACATGCCCTTGGCACGAGAGATGAAAAAGTAAGTGATAAAGGATAAAAGGATGTAGCCAACCCTCGGCGTGGTGAGGAGTCCTCGAATTCGTAGGTTCATCATCAGCCAGCAACCCGAACTTTGCTGTGTTCTTGTACTGTGATGGGCTAAAGTTTTGTAAAAGAGAAGTTGATCTTAAAATGAAAAGAATACCAATCCATCATATTTGGAATCTCAAGTTCATTCAAGTTTCAGCAAAAATACTCAGTTTAATTCTGAGTGGAAGAACCTCAAATTCTAAAAGGGTTCGTTTAAGCATAGCAAAATTGCTCGGGTATCGTGAAAACCATGAATCACGCTCTAGCATAAAAATCAAGTATTCGGAAAACGACAAGACAGATTTAAGCCATAATGAGATTGAAAGACAATGGTGGGACTAACATAGAATGAAGGGAAAGAAGAAACAATGGCATGACAATTGCCACGGTGGGGTGGGATAAAAGACACGGTGGGATAAAAGAAGTGATAGAATAAAACATGATGGAACAAAAAGAAAGGAATAAAACATAAAGGGATAAAAGAAATAATAAAACATGATGAAATAAAAGAAAGAGAAAACATAATGAAATAGAATTGGTAATGATGAAGAAAGAAAAGGAGAGGGCTGTGAACACAGAAAATCATGTAGAAAATAGTTGAAGATATAGATTGTCTATTGGAGGTCAAGACACCCGATTAGGAACCATCGTCCCTCCAATGTTCAATTTTGGCTTATCCGTGAGTGTGAAGAAATGACCAAGCCGTCGTGGATTTTGTTGAAGGGGATCTCGGGCCCAGTCATCTTCACTCTCAAGGTCTTCAACATTAATGCATATAATATATATAAAATGGACCTAACATAACTAGGTGACAGATAGTAGGAGTGATGTGAAGTGCAAAAATGAAGTGATGGTGGTGATGTGATGTGAGATTGATGAGAGGATGAAATCTTAAGGTAAGCTGCATCGACCGCCTGGTTCATCAGCATCTCTGGTCCATCCTTGTCTTGTCTTCTGACGGAATACAACACCATGAGAATGTTCAGCTAGGTGGTGCTTCCTTTCTTTTCGCCGTAAGGTTGGCATGACGTTCCTTGGGGAACACCGTTTCCGCCAATTCACCCGTTAGGACTAAAAGGTTGTCTGCACATTTCGGTTAGTACCCAAATGCATGTAATTGTCATATGAATCAGATTGTTCATGAAATGATCAATTGAAGATTTTACTATTTGAACCATCATTTGTATGTCAAAACAAAGTTTTTAATGATGGTTCCTTTAGCAAAAATGTCACTTTTAACATTATAGACAATTTTTGAATTTTTTGAGATTTTTCTAAATTTTTCGAATTTTTTTGTCCATGTGCCCCCGATCGGGGGCACCTGGCCAAGCGCCCTTGGGTGGGGCACCTGGCCATGCGCCTCGATATGAGGGCACATGCGCCCTGAGGTAAAAAAAAACTTTTGAAATCCGAATTTGACACAAAATGGGATTAATCCTCCACTATAAATACTTTGTTAAACCCGAAAATTGATCTTATCTTTGTTAAAATGGCTCCTCCTTCTAAGAAGATGTGTTCTGACTTGGGAAGAGCAATTTCAAGCATTCCAGGGCATGTGAAGGGGAGGATTTCAGCGTAGACTGGTAAGAGAACGTTATTCTTTATTGATTGTGATTTTTTCAGATTTTTTTCAAATTTTTGACAATTTGGGTCCATGTGCCCCCGATCGGGGGCACCTGGCCATGCGCCCTGGGGTGGGGCACCTGGCCATGTGCCCCCATGTGAGGGCACATGCGCCCTACCCTGGGCAATATTTTTTTTTTTTAAAAAAAAATATATATATATGTAAAAAATGCAAGTACCTGACAGCCTGTTTTGATGGTTTTATGCAGAATTACCCTCTCTTTTCGGGTCCTCGAAGATTCTGTTCTCCTGTTTGGTTTAAAGATCTGCTTGGAGTGCTTCATTTGTCAGTGAAATCAATCCTGAGTGGCTGGGGTGTGACCGGTCTTCTGGTTCATGCGAAACACTATGTAGAATATTACTTGGACTTTGGATTGATGGGTGCTTTGGCAGAGTTATGGCATCCTGACACTCACACTTTTGTCTTTAACTCTTTTGAATGCACCATCTTGCTAGAAGAAGCAGAGTTGTTCCTTGGACTGCCGCGTACTAGAAAAGGTGAGATTGCGAACATGTTTATTCCTTCTGGATCAGTGTCTTGCCTTGAGTTCTTGCAGGATTTTGTGGAGGCAGAGCAAATCAACTCATTCATCACCGGAAAACGGATCTATCTCCAAAATCGGCAGCTTGGACCATCTCTACTCGTCTTCTCGCGGCCTTGATGAGACACAACTTCTTCATGGATCCAAGGGTTTTGCTACTTGCCTTGCCGCCGTGTTCTTGTTTCCCACAGAAGACGGCTTTCTGGAGCCGGGGACAACTCTCGTGTATTCGTGGAGTCTAGTGCGGCAAGCGGCTTGGTCCTTCAGTGCTTGGCTTTCTCTACTGTGGCTTGTCTTCTGCTTGCGTGGGACGTCCTATGTTTGGCAGTGCTCTTCTGTTTGCTTGCTGGCAGATCTTCACTTCAAGTTTGATCCATCAGGCAGTGCTACTACCACTTCATGGCTTTTCCGGCGCAGTCCTTTGTTCCCATATGCTGCAGCTCTCGGTTTTCCTGACACGGTTTCCAACAAATGTGCTACATTGAAGAAACGAACAGATTGGCGTATCCATCTTGCTTCCATGAGTCATTCAGGCTTTGTGCACAGTCCGATTATTATGCAGCAGAGAGATGTTCAGATCTGTTTTGCTCCTGGCGTGGATCTTCGACTGGTTACTGGCTCGGCTTTTGTTCTATACAATCCGCACAGGTGTCATTCTCAAATCGGTTTGGCTCGTCATGAACTGCCGGTGCTTTCACACTTGACTCTTATCAAAGATAGAAAGCTTGATACAGATGAAGACACGGAGGAAGCTAAGACAGCTATTGCCTTGTGGAGTACGAGCCGACTGCAGCGTCCAAGCACGCTTGCCGAGGAGAGTCCAGATGATCAGCGTCGCTATCTTTCTAAGTTGCAGCTTCTTTGTACCTGATCATCCTCATACTACCATTTTCTTTTCTAGTTTGTCAAACAAATTTTGGTCACTTATGAATATAAAATGAATTTTGTTATGTCAATTTTGAAAATAAAAAATTCACAAAGTTTTACCTTATGCTTGAAAAACTGTAAATGCATGACCAAAATAATGTATGGGAAAAGCAGCTATTTTACACTATGATTTGCAAGATTAAATAGTAAGAAATGAATTTTCTGTGGAATTTAAACATGCATTTTTCGGTGAATTTTTCTGAGCAATTCAAAAATCTGTTTGAGATACTCTCAGTGGCGTTGTGATAAGTTCAATTTCAAGAGTGGTAAGGTAATTTTTAAAGTTTTCATGATTTTTACATATCTTTACCTCTATAAATAGACCAACCGCCTCTACTAGTTCATTTCACCACTCACAGTCTCCCTCCTCACAAGAGCTACTCCGAATTCCTCCACAATTTTGGAGTCCGAATCACGTACAAAGGTCAGTGCTCCAGTTAAAGAAAATGTAGATCTCTGCATTCTCTTCGTTTTGACTATGATTTCATGCGATTCTGAGTTCGTTTGAGCTGTTTTTGGGTCAAGAGAAGAATGGTGCACATCTAGGGTCCATGTGCCCTGGAACCAGGGCACATGTGCCCTCAAACAAGGGCACAAGGGCACGTGCCCTGGGGTCAGGGCGCATGTGCCCTCAACCCCGGGGCACAAGGGCATGTGCCCTCAAGTCGTGGCGCATGTGCCCTGGACCCGAGCGCATGTGCCCTCGGACCGTGGCTCATGGGCATGTGCCCTCAAGTCGGGCGCATGTGCCTGGACCCGGGCGCATGTGCCCTCAGACCAGGGCGCATGGGCCCCTGGTCTGGGCACATGTCAACTTCAGCATTCTTGTTTTAAACAATTGAAAAAAAACTGACCAATTTTGAAATGTACAGATGCCGAAGAGGGTTCGACGCGCGCGTGCGCTTGACGACGAGGCTGGTCCTTCTGAGCCGACAGCCCGGCGCGATGTAAATGTCCTTTAAACTCTCTATCATCTTTGTGATGTAGTTCTTGACCCGAACAACTTTTCCATTTGCAGCACGGATCAAATCGCGTATATCCCGGGCAGTACGATTGGCGTATCGTGGTCTTCAACCGTTCCAACGCCGCCGCCTGGATGAGATGGGATTTGGTCCTGTCTTACATTTGTCAGTGCTTTGGGAGGACTTGGCCCTGATCCAGGTTCTTAAGGATCGTTGGGATGCCACGACTTGTTCATTTCTTTTTCCCTGGGGGCATATGGTCCCTACTCTGGAGGACGTGGCCTATATCACGGGGCTGCGGGTCTATGGGCGTGCCGTCACCGGTTGCACATATGGTGACTATGCCGAGATGGCAGTGGAGCTTCTTTCTTACTCCCCACCTTGGTCACATGACGAGGCAGTCCTGTCGATCACTCGGAAGGAGTGTTTCGAGCTAGTGGGCCTGACAGAGGCTCAGATGCAGCGGGGGAAGGTGACCAAGGACTACGAGGACCGCCCGATTGGTCGGTATCCGCGACATTATGCGGTCCTTCCGGATCGGCCGGAGGCAGATCGGGATCTTCGCCGTTTTTTGCTCTTATTTTTCGGTCGCTTGTTGCTGGGTAACAAGACCGAGAAGATTCACCTACGGTTCCTTCCGCTTCTAGCTGATGTGGAGTCCATTGGCGACTATGCAGGGTGCAGCCGGCACATCTGTTTGCTAGTCTCTCTTCTGACAGTGGTACTGTCTCTGTGGGTGGCTTCACACCTTTTCTTCCGGTATTTCCCTTTCTGTTGCTTGCTTTCCTGTTGCATGTTATACTTGTACTAACAAAGTGTTAATTTTAGGTGTGGAGTTATCTTTACCTTCCATTAGGCCGAGGCCGAATAGATCACCCCTCTCGCTCGCCTTTGATGGCGCGCCGGTGCGCCATCCGTGACATTTCGTCCCATGCTTTTCAGCTCCTTCGTCTTCGAGGCGAGTTGTTGAGTCTTCCTCCCCGCACGGGTACGTCTCCTTGTTCTTCCTTACTTTTGTTTGTTAAATGTTGATTCTCTCCTTTCTCATAGGTATGCCGGCGCCCATATCTCGACTACCGATGATGAGAATGCCGAGTGGGTGGTGAAGGGTGCCCATCTCTTCGGCCGTGACATTTACCTACATTGCCTGAACGAGGTGGAGCCACTCTGGGTTCGCCTCGTGATGAGGACATTCGGGGGCTATCAGGAGTGGTGCCCACCTCCTTCGTCCAGACACAGCCGTAGCACAAGGGGGTTGACAAACTCAGTAAACTGGGCGGCTCGGTACCAATCTGCCTTGGAGGACTGGGAGGCTGAGGGTACCGTGGTTTTCTCGACTGCCGTGGATGACACGGAGTTCACTCGCCAATATGGTGTGGCTTACGGTCATCTTTTTGACCATGCTGGCCAGGTAAGCATTTGTCTCTGTCTCTTTGTTATCAATGCATTGCCTTGTCTGAAAAATTTCTTCTTCTCAGGATTCTCGGGGCATGCTTACCCAGTATCGAGCGCAGATTCGCGAGCTGGAGGAGGAGGTAGCCTCCCTGAAGGCAGCTCTACTGGTAGAGGTATGCGTGTGTCTTGTGCTCTTCAACTAAGTTGCTAGATATTTGACTTGCTTTATGTACTTGCAGCGCATGGCCCGTTCAGAGGGTGTTTCTTCTTCTGAGGAGGTGAGAGCCCTGCGAGACGAGCTGGCTATCGTGAAGCAGTCTCTGGCGGAGAAGGAGATCACGGTAATATCTTGATAGTTGTTGCCAAACTTATTCTTCCACTGCCTAAGCCTCATGCATTGCTTGTAGGTGGCTGCACTAGAGCGATCGCTGTCGCTTCTTCTTCGAGAGTCTTCTTCCGAGGATCCGTGCCTTGGAGGCCGAATTGCGAGCTCGTGCGCCTACTCTTGAAATAGCTCGGCTTCGATTGGACTTTGATACGGCAGCTATTGGCGCGTGATCGGCGCCACTTTGAGGCCCTTCGTGAGGCGGAGACCCGGCATACGGTGCCCTTCGTGAGCGAGACGCCGCGATCCGTGCCATGGAGCAGAGGCAGTACCAGACGCAGATGGATCTTGTCTCTGCCCAAGTGGAACTGCGCTTTCATCGTGAAATGGCCCGACAGTCCACTCGGAGCCGAACCCATCAGAGTGGCACCCATCAGAGTGGTACCCACCAGAGCGGCACACGTACCCATCAGAGTGGTTCGCACCATAGCCGGGGCCGTACAGTACGGGATGGAGTTGATCCGGAGAGAAGCCAGACTCCAAGCGTGGCTGACTACTTAGTTTCTTCCCCTGAGCGTAGGGATGAGTAGGTTTTGATTTGCATGCCCAGCATCATTGTATCAGACCTTTGTCTTGTATCTTGCTTGTTTATGTCTACTTGGCTTGTTTTGGTTGTGTCTGCAACATCACTTCGGCAATTTTGATTAGTATGACTTAGTGGCTTGGCCCTCTCCTTTTGTCAAAGGGCAGCCTTCTTAACATGGCGAAGAAAAACAAAAAATAAAAGAAAAAAAATGTGGAAAGGGTTAGGAAAACTTACCGTATGGCGAGAATCCATCCTCCTTGTAGTGTCTACCGTGGTGAGAATCCTTCCTTTTTCTATTGAAATGCCTGAAACGCTTGATAAAAGAGGATTAGATCTTCACCATGACTCATCCCTTTGCCTGTATGTCGTTTGCCTTGTTTTTGAGTCAAAGGGAGGAGCCTTCTTAACAAGGTGGAATAAAACAAATGACTTAAAATGAAATGGGGGGTTGAGAGAACTTACCTGTCATGGTGTGAATCCTCTCCTCTCCTGTATTGAAATGCCTGAAACACTTAACAGAAGGAGATTAGATCTTCATCCGGACTCATCCCTTTGCCCATTATGGTCAACTTTGACTTAGGTCAACGGGAAGAGCCTTCTTAACAAGGTCATTAAAGTAAAAATGGATATGCAATGCAGAAATGAAAATATGCATGACAATCAAATAAGCATGGATGCAACTAAGGCAATGATCTTGACTAAGCAAAATTTTTTTTTTTTTTTTTTGAAAACAATCATTTGGAAAAAGTACTCAATTTTTTTGGATTTTTTGAAATATGTGGTTTCTTTTTGAATTTTTGAAATATTCAATTTTTTTGTGTTTTGAAATATGCATTTTTTTTTGGACTTTTGAAATATGCATTTTTTTGGTTTTTGAAATATGCAATTTTTTTTGTGGGTTTTGAAATATGTATTTTTTTTTGGATTTTTGAAATATGCATTTTTTTGTGGAGAAAATGCTGGTATTTGAGACAGTTCATCGGTCTTTGGAGTTCGTCAAGACTCAAGTGGTAGATGCCATGTGCAAAAATAAAGTTCCCTACCTAGAATCCTTCTAACCTTCTTCCTTTGATCGGCTTGGGTTCCACCTGGATTTGGTCGGTTTATCCTTCCCTAGGGGTTTAAGGAGGAAGAGTATAGAGGAAGTCCTTGATAGGGTTTGAAGATGTTGAGAGGGATTTCTCTACTCTCACTCAAATTACCCATTGGGGTTCGGCCTCTTTGGGTTTTTCTTTCTTTTTTTTTTTTGCTCTTTTCTATACGGCACATATTTGGACAGGTTTTTGACCCGTGGGGACATTGCCCATCTTTTAATGCCATTTGCCTTGACTATCATTCTGGGTACTCATTCAGACAGGTTGATCATTTTTCTTTTTTTCTAACCTGAGGGGTTCATTGCCCATCTTTTGGCACCCTTTTGTACCCTCTGAGACGGCCTCCTACTAAAGTGGCGAGTGTTTTCGATACTACCCCTCTCTAATCTTCTTTCCCTATCTTGGACCGAGTAGAAGAGAAAAGGGTAAGGGTATTCCTTCCATTTCTAGATTTCTGCCTTGCCTTTCGCAAGTGTCGGGTTGTCCGGATTCTAGGATCGGGAAGTGTTGTGTGTGTAGGATGGTACCTACCCTTGACTTCTCACGAACAACCTAGGATCGATGACTTGAGATTATACCAGTGGTTTCTCCATTTTTATGGAAAGTACTTTTTGAGGTAAACTCCATTCCAAGGATGATTCAATTTTTCTCCATCTGCATTAGTCAATTCATATGCATTACCTGGATACTTTTCAGTGATTACAAAAGGCCCTTCCCAGTTAGGTTGCAACTTGGAGCGGGGACCCCCCTGCTTAACGAATATGCGTTTGACTACCATCTCACCGATCTCGAATTTTCTCTCGACCACCCTCTTTTGATAAAACCTTTTGAGTCTATTCTGATAAGTCCGGGCATGCTCGGCGGAGGCTAGCCTTCTTTCATCCAAGAGTTCAAGCTGTGCAAGGAGAGATTCTCTTCTCTCATCAACAGGAATATCCCTGTCGAGCTGAACTCGGAGAGATGGAAGTAATACTTCGTAAGGGACCATTGCTTCCATCCCATATGCCAAAGCATACGGGGTTTGTCCAGTGGGAGTCCTTACAGAAGTACGATAAGCCCATAGAGCATCTACAAGCTTATCAGGCCAGTCGGCAAATTTGCTAGACTTACAAGATTTCTTGATGATTTTGATTAAGGTTTTGTTGGTGGCTTCTGCTTGACCATTGCCTTGAGGATAGTATGGTGATGAATGATGCAATGAAATGCAATACCTGTTGCAAAGATCACGCAGATCTTGAGAAAGAAATTGTGGCCCGTTGTCGGTGACAATGTCGCTGGGGATCCCGAACCTTGCCAGAATGTTGCGCTTGATGAAGGAGCAAACTGTTGACGCTTTAATCTCCACGAATGCTTCCGCTTCAGCCCACTTTGTGAAGTACTCCGTTGCCGTCAGAATGAATGTTTTTGAGCGCATTTCGGAGTTGAGGTCACTCAAGGGGCCAATGATATCAAAAGCCCACATGGCGAAAGGCCATGGGGCATGAATTGGATGAAGGGAAGATGCGGGAGAGTGAATCTTGTCGGCATGGAGTTGACGTGAATGACAATGCTAGACAAAGATGGAGCAGTCTTCTTCTAGAGTTGGCCAATAATACCCTTGTCGGATGATTTTCTTAGCAAGGGCTTGGGCATTCACATGACCACCACAAACTCCAGAATGTGCTTCTTTCAGCACCAACTCGGCTTCTTCTTCATCAATACACCTGAGTAAGATTCCACTTAGGCTTCTCTTATAGAGCACTCCTCCTAGGATTGTATACCTCTGGGATACTCTTCTGATTGCCTTCTTTTCCTTGGTGGTTGATCCAGGTGGATATGACTGATCTTGACAATACCTCGCAATCTCGTCATACCAAGGTCTCTCACCTTCTTCTAATTCTTCCAACTCAATCAAGGAGATTTCTTCTTTATGTTCTAAGTATTCCTTTTTGTTGAACCTCTCCTTAACCTTCAGAAAACGTCCATCCTCAATTGCTGGAATTGTCCTCTTACAAATATGGATAGTCCGTACTTGCCTGCCTAGCGGGACAGATAGAGATGAAGCTAGTGAAGCTAAGGCATCGGCGAGGATATTCTGAGAGCGGGGGACATGAACAAAGGTGAGTTTGAAGAATAGCTTGATGTAGCAGGTGGTGAGCTCCTGGTAGGGTTTGAGGTTTGGATGGGAAGTTCGGTACTTGGATAGGACTTGGCGTAGAATCAATTGACTATCACCTATCACCCTCAGTTCGGTGGCACCATGGAAATGAGCGGCCTCCAGCCCGGCCAGCACGGCTTCATACTCAGCTATGTTGTTGGTTGCTGGAAAGTTAAGCTGAAAAGCCTGTGGAATGGTGACACCTTCAGGTGACAGAAGGACAATACCTATCCCTCTACCATGAGAGTTCAGAGCCCCGTCAAAATATAATGTCCAAAGATTGGAAGATCGGACTGACATTAGTTCGTCATCCGGGAACTCCGACCGGACTGGGTCAAAGATGGGTATGGGATGATGGGCAAGGTGTTCAGCAATAGCATAACCCTTGATTGCCTCCTGTGGGACATAAGTGATATCAAATTGGGATAAGAAACTCTGCCATCGCCCTAACCGATCAGTCAAGACTGTCTACACATTTCTGTGCCAATTGTGGCAGCTATCTGTTTGAAACTCCTTTACCTCTGACTTTCCTATTTCCTAACCTAACATGACCTACTGAAGATAAAGCTGGAAAGGTGGTATTTACAGTGGAGGGAGGATCGAGCAAATCGATCAATGATTCAGAAAAGGGGGATCCCTGATTGGGAGTACCCTCTGGGATGAGTAGAGACGTCTCCTCGATGGAAATGTGAGTTTCAGAGAAGACGTTTTGGAAATTTCAAGTAAAAAGATAGAATGAGCCTGAGTGACTCGAGGTTTGCTAGAAGATGACTGAATTAATAGAGAGAAAAACTTAAGAATAAAAGGGAAAAAGGGGCTCGTGGGCCCAATGGTAATAGAAAATGGACACATGGGTCCAAGACTGATGAAGGAAGTAAACGGGTACGTGGACCCGATCATAGAAATAAATGGGCATGTGAGCCCATGTTGGGAAAAACCCTCAGTTCTGAAGTTGATGAGGGAAGCAAATGGGCAAGCTGGCCCAGTAAGAGTGGAAGGTTGAAGAGGGCTCATGGGCCCAAAGAGGGTAAGTGGGCCCTGAAGCCCATCCAAAAGATCTAGAAATAAAGGTACGAGGTTCAAACATGGTATCATTATATTTGGGCCTCGTGGAATGGTTTTGACTTGGGTAGTATGCTTAACTAGATGATCCAAGATTGGTCTACCCTTGGGTGGTTCTTGATACTCTTCCCCACTTGAAAACAGACGACTTAAAGATAAGCACAGGTCTTCCAAGTCTTCTTCTTCTTCATCTGGAGCCTTTCTTCTCTTGACAGCTATCACGGAACTTTTGCCATCTTCAGCCATCATCATGGTCTCCCCTTTGATAAAGAAGGTGTGGAGCCCCATGGCATATCCTGGCTGGAAGATCCTCCTTGGGATGGAACCCTCTTCATATCCCAACCCCTGCCTGTGTGGCCTTTTCACAGTTTCAATTGGCTGAGTGATCCCTTGAAGATCCTTGCCTAAACCTCTTCCAGGCTGATAGCCCAATTTCATCATCATCCGCCATCCCAGTGTGTCTGGTAGAACGGCGGTCATGCATCTGACTTCTGGCAATTCTCTCACTGAGATCTGGGGTTGTATTGACAGACCTAGGGGTGATGTAAAAACATCATTCATCTCATCCCTTATAGGCATGCTAGTCACCTTGACCACCTGTCCTTTAAAGGGAAATTTTATGCACTGGTGGTTTGTTGAAGCCACAGCTCCTATTGCCTCCAAGTATGGCCTCCCAAGTATAGCCCGAAAAGTTGGATCTAATTCTAGAACATGAAATTCTGTTGTGACCGTACATGGTCCAAGTTTGACTTCTAGAGTGACCACCCTACGTGCAGACTTCTTGGAGTTGTCGTAGGCTGTAACCATGGCACAAGATGGCTTGATTTCTTGCTCAGAAATACCGCACAACTGCAATGTTTCTGGCGGCATAACGTTGATGGAAGCTCCAGTGTCAACCAAACATGATTTTACTTCAATATTACAGATAACCATGGCCACATGCAAAGCATATCTCCTAAACTCTGGATCTGCTAATTCCTCCTGAGAGAAAGTGAGTGTTGGGTGCTCACTTCTAGGGGCTAACACTGTAGTGATCTTTTCAGGTGGGAGATCTTCACTCACCATGACCCTTTGTAAGTACTGTTGTAGAATCTCCTGGTGCACTTTTGATCTTTTGATCAACTCAAGTATAGAAATACGGGCTGGTGTCTTATCCAAATGCTTTAACAGATCATAGGCTGTGCCTGGCAATGGTTCTTCTACTTGTTCCTTCTCCACTGGCTCCTGCGGTTGAGTTCCGGCTTGGGGAAAGAGCCGCTGGAACATCCTCCCACTCCGAAGCACTGGGGCTATTTGGCGGTCGGGTAGAGGTGACGGGTTAAGCAGGGTGGGTTACGGTGGAACAGGTGGTGTAGGTGCGGGTATGATAGGTAATGGGATCGGTGGTTCTAGGATGATGGGGTTAGTTGGTAGAGGGGTAGGATTTGGAGGTGGTAGTGATGGTGATACCGGTGGCACGATAAGAAGAGGCCGGGGTGCGAAGTGGTTGATGAGTTTAATGAAGGTGTAGGTTGTGGGATTGGTTGTGGTCTTGGTGGTATGATAGGTTGGGGTTTTGGAGTGGTAGAGCTCATAGGCTGGGGGTTCAGGTTTGGTGATGATTGTGGTGGTCGGATGAGCAAGGGCCGGTGTGTAGCAATGGTTGAAGGAGGCGTAGTTAGAGAGGGGGCTGGCCTAATGAAGGGCCGGTGAGAAGAAGTGGCGGCAAGTGGTTGGGTTATTGAGCTTTGTGGTGGTTGTGGAGTAGCAGGTGCACGGATTATCTGCCTAGTAGGAGGCCTAGTCGGGTTGATAGGCATGGTTGCATTTTGGTTTTCTAGTTGCCAACCTTGAGCACGGCTGGCATCTCCTTGGACAATGGAGTGTACTAGACCAATTCCTGGGTTTGGATGTGCTGGTGCCAGTGCTGGAGCGGGAGCAAGTAATGGGAGCGGATTTTGGACAATCCCCAAGCCAGGTTGTTGTTGAGGTTGAGCCGGTGGACGCTGCCGCAGCTGCTGCCTAGCCTTCATTACCTGTATGCATTCCCCCATTTGAGCCCAATCAATGCTGCCTTGGTTATTCAGATCGTGGATGTAATCCTTGAATTGAAAGCACACCTCTACAGTATGACCAGGACACCGGTGGTAAGCACAGTATCGGGACATATCAGCATTTGTTGGCCAAACCTCTCTTTCCTTGGGCAATTCCAATTGTTTTTCTGCCATGAGTACATTGAAGATGTCGGTCAAGGAGTAAGGGAGTTGCTGGTAGTTCTCTCTCCTAGGACCTCTCCTTCGTGGTGCTTGATTGGGTGGTGGCGGTGCCCTATTGTAGGTAGGTTGACGAGGTTGCTAGGGTTGTGCTACTGGTTGCGGGGGTTGTTGGGGTTGTCGTGGTTGTGGTGGCCTAACTTGTTGCTGAGGGGGGTAATAGGAATGGTTCTGTGGTGGGTTTACGAATCGGTTTTGACGGTTCCCTCCCCGGTTCCCCACAATGTTTACGGCTTCATTGTTGACCACTCCTTCGGTTGTAGGCCCGTGGTGCAGAGGGGGTTTTTCTAAAGTTTCTAGGTTTAGGATCAAAAGGGTTTATCATGGTGGCATCCTTGAAGTGGGCTTGCAAGTATCGGGCACTGTCATAGAGTTCATTCATTGTGGTAGGACGGTGCATGATCAAGACATTCCTCAAGGCGAGGTGTAGTGTTGCCAATGAGCATCTTTACTTGTTCCCCTTCAGAAATCACATCCGTCAGTTTTTCTGCCATTCCCCTCCAGCGATCAGCAAACTTTATGAAGTCCTCTTCGGGCTTCATCTTCTCAGCAATCAAGTCTGTAATGGAGCACGCTGGTGCCACCCGGTCTCTATATCTTTGCAAGAATTTTGTCTTGACAATGTCGAAGTCTCATGCCTCAAAGGAGTCGAGTGAGTAGAACCATTCCAATGCAGACCCTTCTAGTGATCGGCGGAACAAGAAAGCAAGAACCCTACGATCATCTTTCCAGAATGAGGATTCATAGAGAAAATCCTTAAGGTGGAGAAAAGGGTTGCCAGTACCATTGTAGCGGCGATAAACTGGTAGCTCGAAGGTGGCGAGGTGTAGGACCTGGCGAGAGAAGGAATAGAAATCTCGAGCACGCGACTTGGAGTCCATGCGACATCTCAGCTCTTCATAACGTTCATTCATCTGGGTGAGCTGATCCATGATTGCCCTGGTGAGAGTAGGTTCTTGGTTTACTGGTGGGGGTATGTGGTTAGAGACATGGTTCTGGAATTGAGGAGCATGACTTGAAGATTGTCCCATGGCTTGGTGGATTGGGGGAGCAACATGGTTGAAATAAGTTGGTTGAACAAATGAGGGTTGAACCACAGATGGTTGAACTATAGAGGGTTGAACTACAGATGGTTGAATCATAGATTGTTGAACAACAGGAGGTTGAATCATAGATTGTTGAACAACAGAAGGTTGAATCATAGATTGTTGAACAACAGGTGGTTGAATCATAGATTGTTGAACAAAGGGTGACTGAATGAGTGGTGGTTGAACTAGAGGACGAGGAGATAAGGCAACTTGATTGGTTTCAGCCTGATCTGAAGCAATTTTGCCCTTCACCATGGATTGTATACGGGCATAGGTTTCTGGGTCGGTATAGAGAGACAACTCCCTAAACAGTTGTTCAACATCACGAGGAGCAGATGGCTGAGGGACCTCTTGCGCTTCTGACTCAAACAATGGATTAACATGACTATCTGATGGATTTGGTTGATGACCCATCTCATGTTCTCGATGTTCAGCTTGTTCCGCCATTCCAACGTGCCTTCCAGACCTTAGTTGCATTGAACTTCAAGGAGAAAGTAAAACAAACAAGTTGACAAAACAAACAAAGAACTTTTCTTAGTTTAGTATTTTGTAAAAAGTTAGAGGTTTGAATTTTTGTTTGACAAACAAGTTATGCAAAGACTTGAAAGCAAAATTACGCAATGATTTTGATTAAACCTTAGGTTTATGAATTTTGTTAAGAATTGTTCTCTCAACAAATGGGTTAGGATCCTAACTCCAATCTCCAATGACCTAGGTTTCACACAAACTCACCACGTGTAGGTATCGTAGGATGCTTCGGGTTTTGGAGAGTGGTACAACCAACCCGATCGTGAAGAGGAATACTCCACGTATGAGGAATTACGGAGGCCTTGATGAAAGCCAACCAAGTCAACTAGGAAGGGATATCCCAGAAGAGAGGTCAGAATCCACTAAGAGGGTGTTTTGTATGGGAGGGGTAAATAGGAGAGTGAGCTCCCGCCTCAAAAAAAAGTGTAAAAGAAGGAGGTAGAGAGAAGGAGCAGAGAATGCAATCAAGTAATAAAGCAAGTATTGAGCAAAACATGAACTTAAATAAACATGCAATCAACACCAGACAAGCAATTAGAAACTAGACAAGCAACTAGAAACTAGAATCTAGACTTGTTTCTTATGTGAGCCAAATGGAGATAGTGAAAAGGTGATGGAAAGAAGAGGGTTCAGATCTGATAGCCAAGCAAAAGGGTAGTCCACGTGGGGACCGATGTGGGAACTGGGGTAAAAGGTAAAGGTGGTTCACGTGGGAACCGGTTTTGGGTAAAAAGGGGTGGTTCACGTGGGAACCGGTTTGAATGATCAAAAGAGGGCCACGTGAAGCCAATTAAAGGTGAATAAAGATCTGATCCAAGTTGGGATAGATCTGGAAAAAAGGGTTGTGGTTCACGTGGGAACCGAAGTAAAGAAAGAGATTGGTTCACGTGGGAACCGGTTTAAAAGGAAAAGGGTGGTTCACGTGGGAACCGGTTTAAATAAAATGACAGAAATTAAATGGCATACTTGGCACTTCAGATCTGATGAAAGATGGGTGAAATCAGAATTTTTGAGATGGCATGAAGTTAAGAAAGGTGGAAGGAAGGAAAGGCTCACGTGGGAACCGGTCTAGAACTAGAACTAGTTGCAAACAAAACACTTAGCACCCACGGTTGAAGACATTGCTTGTCCCACCGTGGTCGCCACAAAGCTGTCGACTCTGAAAATTCGACGGGGTCCTCTCCTTTTCAGGGAAGTCCGTGAACCCAGATCGTCACCTCAAGAGGGGATGAGAAAAGAAAGGAATAAAGCTCGGAAAGCAACTCTCACCTCGGTCCCACACTCACATTGATCCCCGAACTTTCATCCCTTGGCGTCGCTTGATCACCAAAGAGATGGTTCGGGTCATGTGGGAGGAGGGTGAGAAGAAATAAATGTGGTCGCCAGGAACCGAGGGTTCCGATTTATAGAATTAAAATTAAAGATGACCGTGTGTACCTTAGCGTGAAGAGTGTGAGTTAAAGCTTCTCCTTCTTCGGCCGGCCGATGAAGAAGAGTCCTCAACGTGTGGGTTCTTGATATTCTGTGCAACTAGACAAATAAACAAGTGAAATAGACA
Organism: Cryptocoryne crispatula var. balansae; assembly: GCA_036172225.1. Lineage (NCBI taxonomy): Eukaryota > Viridiplantae > Streptophyta > Magnoliopsida > Alismatales > Araceae > Cryptocoryne > Cryptocoryne crispatula. Next base: position 27,347,443 of record CM069928.1, read on the forward strand.
ATTAGAACTAGACAAAGTGGAGTATATGTAAAGAGAATAACATAAAACACACAATTGACTAGAAACTGACCGGATTCGGGTTATCTCTAACCCCCTTTTTTTATTTTAAGAATAACAGAGTAAAAGTAATGCAAAAAATGTAAAAAATGATAGGAGGATGTAGAATCACTAAACAAAGGGATAAGAAAAAGAACAGAAAGATTCTGAGTTGAATAGAGAAAGATATGGCCAAATCTGTGTTGTCGAAAAAGCCGAGTAGCAGTGCAGGATCTGCCAGGCGCGACTTTGCTTCTGTGCTTGTCACGACCAGCCCCGACCTTGGAATCAAGTTCCGTCGATTTTAAACTCAATAAGACTTGGAAAGGAAGAACTTTGATGAAGAGATCTTAGGCATCAGACGTCCACACACTTCTGTAGAGGCCAAAGAAGATAGACTGGGCAGATCCCCTGCAGAACAGCCTTCCTCTCTCTTGAACCGACTTTTCTCTCTCTAAAAACTCGAAATTCTCTCTCTAAAAATCATAAAATCTATGTAGAAGGGTTCTAGGACGTCTTGAGATGCCTGGGGAGTCATGCTCATGCCTTTGGAACGACCGGAATAAGAGTCCATTTATAGGAGAACGAGCAATCTTATCGGAGCTAAAACAAAAGGGTCTATGCGCCCTACCCCTGGGCGCATGCGCCCTGGTGCCAGGCGCATGCGCCCCACTGAGGGGGGCATGTGCCCCCCAGTGTGGGCACATCTTATCTTCTCCGAAAATTTCGATCTTATCCGGTCCGTCGGTTGAGCGGTAGAGTCCGGGTGAAAAACTGATTCCCACGTGCCTCAAAGGTGGGGCGCATGTGCCCTCAAGTGAGGGCACAAGGTCAGGTGCCTCACTGATAGGGCGCATGGGCACGTGCCCTGGGTCCCGGGCGCATGTGCCCTGGAACCTGGGCGCATGGGGCTGGTTCTGCGCATCCTTCTTCCGGAAGCCATTGCGAACACTCCCGAACTCGGAATTCAACGCCGTTTGTTGCGTTGGAAAGATAACAGGCCGAAGAAGCTTTATACAGCATCGGATCAGCCATCACACCCTCCAAAACTTCAGAATTTTGTCCGGAAGTTAGGGTAGTGAATAGAAGGTCCGATATAGGTCAAAATAACTCCGACGACAAACCGGAAAGACACGGAATGCAACAAAACTTGTCCGGGGTGTGAATATGACCATAACCTTCAATGCTTAATCATTAGGCATTGGTCATTAAGCCAACTTCCGTGTTTACACGATTTACGTGCAGCTTTCACTCGGAAATTACGGCTTTCTGCGGAAAACGTCGGAAAACATCCGATTTCGTTCGGCGAAGCTCCAAATCAACTTAAAAGGACCCGGCATCATCATATGATCAATCATACATGTTACCCTATAAAACATGAGTTTTATGCTCTGAATGAGGCGAATTTGGCGTGTCTACACTCCTGCGATCCCAAACTCTTCATTATGTGCCAACAAACAATTTTATTTTTCTTTCTTTTCCTTCTCCACACTTGACTGGGCTACCTACTTATTTCTAAAAGATCCAAGATTGTCAAAATCGGCTTGTTTCGCAACCTGTAGGGTACTGGAAGAGAAGACAGATGATCTAGGGGCATGCTAGTCACCTTAATCACTTGTCCTTTGTAAGAGAATTTAAGAGTTTGGTGATTGGTGGAGGCAACTGTTTCCAAAGCTTCCAAATAGGGTTGTCCTAGAATACCTTTATATGTTGGATCTATCTCAAGTATGTGGAAGTCAATAGTGATTGTTCCGGGTCCAAGCTTCATGTCTAATGTAATCATGCCATCGGCAGGCTTTTATGAGTTGTCATATGCGTCATTGTTATTTGAGATGACTAGACATTCTCTTCAAAAATTTCATAAAGACATAATGTTTTTTGTGGCAGAACAATAATGGAGGCTCCAATATCAACCAAACATTACTTAATGCCAACTTCATTGATGTGGACTGTGATGCATAAGGCACATTTCTTTATTTCTGGGTCGGCTAACTCTTTCTTTGTGAATGTAAGGGCTGGGTACTCACTTCTCAGGACTAGAGCTAATGAGATCTTTTCTGGAGCGAGGCTTTCGTTCACCATCACTCGCTGTAAGTACTATTGGAGAACCTCTTGGTGGACTTTGGCTCTTTTGATTAATTCCAGGATAGAGCTTCATACTGGGGTTTTATCAAGATGTTTCAACAAGTCATAGGATGTCCCAAGCAAAAGCTCTTTGATGTATTTTTCTTTTGCTTTTGTTACCAACCCTGATTGACCGGCCTAGGGAAAGACCCTTTGGAACATATACCCACTCTTGAGTATTGTGGCAAGTTGAGAAGCTAGAGTTGGGGTGGTAGTGGTGGGTGATGGGTTAGGTTGAATGATGGGAGCTCTTGGGATGGGTGTAATAATGGTGTCCTAAGGCATGGTAGAGTAGGTAGGTATGGTTGCATGGGGTGGGATGATGATGGGTCCTAGTGGTGGTGATATTTATGGTGGATTAATCTGACGGATTAGGGTCCATTCTGATTGGAGTTGTATGGCTGGTGGTGTTACGATGGGTCATGATGGCGTTCGGATGATGCGTGGTCTATTTGATATGATGGGATTAATTAACATAGTTGTTCGGGGTATAGAGTGGATGGTTCGGTTAGGGGGGTGAGGTAAGTTGACATGTATGGCGGAGGTGACTCCGTTGACTTACCAACTCTGGCCCCGTTCATGATACCCTTCAGAAGAGACCAAGATGGGATTAACGTGTTGATTCCCAGGTGCGGGTGCATGTGAAGGTAAAATATTTTGGATAATCTCCAGGCCAGGGTTCTGTTGTTGTTGCTACTGAGTTGGTGCATGTTGTCGTTGAGGTTGATTTTTCACTATTCTGATGTATTCCCCCATCTGGTTCCAGTCAATATTGCTTTGCTCATTAAGGTCATGGATGTAGTCTTTGAACTAAAAACAATTTTTCACGGTGTGCCCAGGATATCTATGAAACAAACAGTATTGCTCTGTGCTGGCATTTTGTGGCCACTCCAACTTCTTCCTTGGCAATGCAATTTTCCCTACAGCCATGAGTGCATTGAAGGTGTCTATGAGAGAGTACGACAAAGGTGGATAATGGCTCCTCTTAGGTCCTACCTTTTAGGGTTCGTAGGCCATGGAAGGGGTGCTTGGTTGTAGTTGGCCAGTTGTTACCGTGGTGGTTGGGGAACTGGGGCTTGTATGGTTGGTTGTCACGGTCGCTGAGGGATTGGAGCTTGTTGCTGGCGGGGCTGGAACTGAGGTTGAGGGTGAGGCTGACATTGGCAAGGGTTTCTAAATGGTTAATTTTATTGAGGGTTCTTGAACTGGTGTTGATAATTGCTAGGTGGGTTTCCTACAACATTAAGGTTTTCGTTTGTCACTACGCCCTCAGTCACTGGGCCGGTTGTGGTAAAAGTGGTTTTCTTGACAGCTCAAGGTTTGGGATCAAATATGTTCATGATGGGTGAATCCCTAAGCTGTGTTTGGATATACTGTGCCCTCTCATAGAGTTCACTCATAGAGGTGGGGTGATGTAAAGCCAGCATATTCTTTAAAGCCGGAGTGGCATTGGTGATGATCATCTTCACTTGCTCTTGTTTTGAAATGGAATCAATAAGCTTTTCTACTATTGGCCTCCATCTATCAACGTATTTGATAAAGTCTTCATCATTCCTCATTCTTTCAACCATTAGGTCGATGATGGAATATGTTGGTCTGACCCTATATTGATATATCTGCAAGAATTTAGCTTTAACAGTTTCAAAGTTACTTGCCTCCAAACAGTCAAGCGAGTAGAACTACTCTAAAGTTGAACCCTCTAATGATCTTCTGAAAAGAAAATCAAGAGCCCTTGGGTCATTTTGCCACATTACCGACTCATAAAGAAAGTCCTTGATATGAATGAAGGGATTAATAGTCCCGTTGTATTGGCGATATACCGGCATCTCCGAGGGAGGTAGATGAAAAGTAGGGAGGGAAGGAAGAGAAATTTTAGGGGCTACCTTTGTGTCAATTAGTTGTCTAAGCTTTCTATATTGTTCATCCATCCGATTGATTTTGTTTATCATAGCCTGATCAACAGAAGGTTCCCGAAGAGGAAGAGGAAGTGTAGGTGCTTGGTGCACCAATACTGGAACTAGATGGGCTGGAGTGGCCGGATAGGAAGGGTACATCGGGGGATGCACCAAAGGGTGAGTAGGGTTGTGATGATTAAAAGAATAAACTGGTGACCAAGAAGAAACAACAGTATTCTGATCAAGGTGATCTAAATTAGCCACCGGATGAGGAGAAATTGGTGCCACGAGTCCAGTATGAGAGTGGCCATGAGTGGGTACATTGGTTTGATGTGCCACTGACCGAGGAGTAGAGATGTGAAGACCCTTCAGAAGAAATGTGGTCGGCGGGCGACTTGCCCTTGACGATGGCTTCGATAGCCTGAAGTTGGGTATGGTTGGCATGAGAGAATGCCTCCCAAAATGAATTTGGATTTGGTTGAAGAGAAATTTGACTAGGTTCAGGGAGAATTTCGGGTTCATTGACGGCACATATGACATCGGGGTAGAAACAAGATTGGTCATACTCCAATTACAGCTGCTCGTATCTTTGATCCACCATTCTGATAACTCATCCTGACCTTAAATTCATAAACACAACAAGAAAAGAAGGTTGAAAAATAAAAGCTCAAGGATTTCTTTTTTTGGTTTTGATTTTTGACCCCCTTTTTGTTTTGATTTTTTTATTGGACAAGTAAATTATCAAGCAAGATAACCTCAAGCAAAATTTTGTTTTGGTTTTTTTAAGTGATTTTGTATTTTTTGTTTACTTTTAAATTTTTATTTGCAAGCAAGTAATAGAAAAGACTTTGGAATGATTAGCGCAATTTTTTTTTGTTTCAACCTCAAATTAATGGCTTGTTAAGAGAAATATTATTCACTCAAATAAATGGGTAGGACCCTATGCTCTCACAACGCTGAGCAATCTAAGGTTGTCACTCTTTTCACAACGATAGGTAATAGGTACTCTGAGTTTTGGGGTAAAAAGGTACAACCAGCCCGATCAGTGAAGAGAGAATCCTTCATGTATAGGGACTTACGGAGGTCTTGATGGAAGCTACTTAGTCCTTCAGAGAGGGAATGCCCAGAGGAGGAGTTGGCAACCACCAAGAGAGGTGTTTGGGATCTGTAGGGCTTTGGGACGGGAGAGCCCCCCTTCTTGGATGACCTAAGGAGCCGAAAATCCAATGCAAGCTAAATGCAAGTGAAATGTCAAGGAATTAAGAAGTAAGCAAGAAGAAAATAAAAGCATACAATGATCAATGAGATGTCGTGGAAAGCAAGTAAAAAATATAATGATATGGAATCAAACTAAGATGGAAGTAAGCACTAATTTAACTAAGCATGCTTTGAAAATTTGCTAAAAAAACATAGACTTTCTTCTCTGATGAAAGAAGATGATATCTAAGATGCTAAGGTAAAATAAGTTGATAAACAAAGCCAGAAATCAGATGGTTATATTTTTAAAAGAACCAACAGAAATCAAGTAAATCGGAAGAAACTAAATGATACTTCAAAAAATAAACAAGCATTTAAGCAAGAAAATATAAATGCAACGAAATAAAAATGGCTCAAATGATAATTATAGTGAAAATAGACATGTTTTCAAGTGGACATTCTCAGAAAAGAAAAGAAGAACTCACTGAAGCAAAGTCGGTCCCACCGTAGTCACCGAAAGGTGTAAGCACCCAAAACGGATCCAGATCTCTTTTTCTGGCCCTTATGCTTTCTTTGGAGACTTGGTGGATGGAATGTTAGTGTTTGTGATCGTTAAGAGCCAAAGATTCCAAAATATAGTAGAATGAAAAGAAATAAAAATGACCGTCATACCTTTGGAATTGAGAGATTGTTACATTCTGACTTCTCCTCTCTCGGCCGGCCGAAATAAAAGAGCTTAGTGAGTCCTTCATCTTCGATCTGGTTGAAACTCCACCTTGGCCGGATTTACCTAAAAATGTCCGTAAGAAAACATAGAAACAAGGGAAAGGTTCATTAGTTCTAATGAAAGCGTAGTATCGTGATCAAATTAGAATTCAAACATGCAAAAGGAAAAAGACTAACTAGATTGGGACTAAATCTCAACCTCTATTTAGAAGGTTTAAAGATGCATGAAAATGCAAATGAGTGGCTTAATGTATGCTAAATGACATGTTAATGAAAGTTAAAATGAAAGGGGGGAGAAAAAGATCAAACAGGAGGGTAAAAGAAACTCGAAAAATAAAAAACGGGGTCTGCCCCTGCTAGTGCCCTGCTAATGGGGTGCTAGCTACAGGTGCCCTGTTAGTGGAGCCCGTTGACCAAAGTCAAAATGCCCCCTGATGGGGCACTAGGGACTGGTTACGGCAGATTTTCTTTCCTTCTTCGCGGTGTCACCCCGGAGTGTAGGCTGACCTCCAAGATGAAAGGACTTCTTCAATCAGCCAATACTGAAGTGAAGCTAATGAGAGAGTGGTTTGGCACTAGATGTAAGGGGAATGAAGTGTAGAGGCTCTCAAAGTTGGAGAAAAATTATGTTTTTGAAGAAGGAAACTGTGAGTTTTCGGGTTTTTGGGGAAGGATTTTGGGATGATCTAAGGGCTTGAGGGGGTGTTGTGAAGGATTAAACACGTTGTGGTGGATGAGATGAAGCAATGGACAGACTTGGAGTCCCCCGAAAAGCATTAAGGATATTTCTCTAAAATATGGAGGATAAGACTTGAAGTCATATAGTTTTATGAACAGAAACTTCTAGTCAAATTAGTCCAATAATAGGTCTTAACAATGGTGGTGTAGTAAATTGGAAGAGTTCCATACAATAAAACACTACTAATTATACAATTAATCTAAAGTAGATTGCATAATGGTTGTATATAGATTTAGAATCATTATAGATGAAAATGTTCATCTAAATGTATGATTGTCCCAACTTTCTCTAAAGTTGTATCATTATTTTGGGAAAAAAAATGAGGTAGAGTGAAAGTCTCGTCAGAAATTTAAAACTTCTCTAGAAATACTATAAAATCAGAGAGATTAAAGTCCATAGAGATATACTTAAAAATAAAGTATCTTCTGATAATAACATTATAGATCCATTAATTGAAGTCGTTACTCAAATATTGTTTGAGCTTCACCTTGAACTAATAGAGGTTAGCTAAATTGGTGATTGGTTTTATTGTAAGTGGGAGATTGATAGAAATGTATGCCCTATAAACCAATCATATATGATATGATTCAAAATTTTTAGAAATATTTTATTTAATTAATTAGGCAAATCTTCATAGAAGCGTACATTGTAATGATTTATTATATGCAATAATGATTGAATCATGATGCGATTATGATAATGAGATCAATCATCTAGAGGTATGTGATCTAAATGTTCCCTGTTATAGGATCCTTGAGATGGGATATCAATAATCCAAATAGACTAATGGGTGTGATGTCTTCTCATGTGATGAGGATGACCAATCTCATTGGTCATTAGTGTGGGACACTGAGATACACACATAGGTGCGTATTAGTGGAATGAGTTTACTAAACTGACTAATTTAGAAAACCTAATTGGTTTCTTACCGAACTATTTGTCAGGCTATTCTTACATCCCAATAGTACAATTAGCTCTTTGACCTAAGTCGCCAAAGATGTATTACAGGATATATCTTGTACTTTAATTATTGTCTTATGAATCACCATCTTGATATTCTAGTATAGTTGAAATATGGGGTGCAAGAGAAACTCGGTGGAAACAATTGAGCAGATAACAAGGGATTGTTCACTCTTCATAGGAGAGAGAAAATATCCTATGAAATAATACTCTAAATTCTTGGACAAGGTACTTAGGATAATTTGAAAAAGGGTTTTCCAATTGATCTGAACCCGAGTACAGAATCCCATATAGTTAGATTATTTTGGAGTTGACAATCGATGCTAAACCCTTGACCGATCAAGACATTGTATAGATTAAGATTTAAATCAATGTGGTAATTGATGATGAAAAGGATCAATGAATGTTACTTAACACCCCAAAGTCATTTGGGATCATAGGACGTGCCTTGTACCCTTTATGATCAGAAAGTTATAAAAAAAATTATCAGATAGCAGTTTTGATTTAATTTAAAGGAATTGTTCTTTTAAGTTAATTAAGGCTTCAACCAAATTTACTATTAGACCTAGTGGGTCACACACATTAGATCTAATCAATAAGATGAGGGCATAGGCATAATTTTATAGAAGATTTATATATTTTTTAAAAAAATCTATTTTTTATAAATAAATGGATTATGAAGCCAAACCCTAACAAGCCATAGAGCTAGAGCACATCCCAAGCACCATCTTTTCCTTCTCTCTCCTTATGAAGGTGATCTCACATGATCAAGCTCGAATCTGAAAGGTTTCTCAAGGCTTGGAGAAAGTAAGAACTTGTCTATTGAAGTAGATCATGTGGATGCTTGAATGGTTTCTAGCAAGGAGAAACATCCTTTGTTCATCCATGGTAAGGGATTCTGGAAATCCCACGAGATAATCTCATTCAACTTCACATTTGGTTCCTAATTTTACTTGTTCAGCATCGATCAAGGCAAATCCAATCGTTAGATTGATTCTTTAATTGCATATGCATATCCGGTATCTCATACCGATAGATTCATCCATAGTATCTAATACTATGATATGCACACATAGTATCTTATACTAGTAAGTGTATATTTGAGACAAGCAAATATCAATGACTTATATGCATGAAGCTTCTCAGGCTCCACCATTGCATTATGTGCAATACACTTTGCACTTTCTCATCCATCTATCATCATCAAGATAATAAAAGAATGCTATGTCTTATTTGAGCTTTTATTATCTTGACCTCCTTCTTTGACTTTTAACTATCTACTTCTATTTCTATCTAATGATCTTATTTTTTTATTTATCTCACCAACAAAAAGTATTTAAGATGAATTGTTATTCTAACTTGCCTTTAATTAGCTCATCATCGTGAACCATGAAGAATCTTATTTCTATTTATCTATGATGCCTCTACAATTTTTATCTCATAGAGGCTAACATCTAATACAAAGCAGGTAATGCATTTTTTCTATACTATTTTATGAGATAAGATCTTATCTTCTCTTACCCTATTAGATAATCTAGGTGACACCTAGTTCTAAAGTAGGTTAGTTATTTGGTCAACCTTGTGAAAAAATCTTTTGGCTCAAAATCGATCTAAGAAGTGTGAGTCATTAAACTACTTAGCATCTATATGCCTAACTAACAGTGGTTTATCATCATATTCTATAACTTAGATGTAATTTTATTAATATAACATTGTAAACATTCATTATAATTAAGATACAGTCTTTCATCTTAATTTATACTTTTACTCATTTTCGACAAATTTGCATAACTCTCATTATGCAAAGATGGGCTATCATGACAATATCCTAGTGTGGACTAAGACCCTATTAACATTATGGTGATGACTTGGTGATGTAGACACGCAATTTTGGCCTAGTTGCAGAGCTTAAATTCTTGTTTTCGTGAAGTATATTTGAGTAACCTTTCGAGGGAACCAAGTTTTCTGGAAAAATCATGTTTTTCGGCACATTTCGAAGTAGATTGATGGGGCGTTGACCAGGTCAATGCGCCCTGCTTATAGGGCACCGGGTGCCCTATAAACAGGGCACCAGGCGCCCTATAAACAGGGTGCCAGGCACCCTACTGATGGGGCACCTGCATCTGGTCTGACTGACTAGACAGGTTGATGGGACAGTTGTAAGGAATTGTCCATAAAAATTTGGTGCAGCGGAAGCGACGATTCCTATGGGTTCCTTTAGAATCCATCTCAATCAGAACCGAACGACGAAAACCGAAAACCGATCAAATCGGGTTCGAATATACCTAATAGGGATTCATATAATCCCATGGAGAGGAAGGAGATGAGCTTCTCAAGCTCTACAAACCGTTCAAGTGTCCGGTCTCCAGCAGTATCCACACGAACTTCATCCACAGCAGGTTCTCCCTTCGCGCCAGCCTCGAGAACTCTTCCCGAACGGAGCTCCATCGACCATGGACACCTTCTAGAGAGAGGAGGAGGTAGGGAGGAGGCTAGGGACGTGGTTTTCACCCTTGGCTTGATTGGGTTTGGCTGAAACCATTAGTATTTATAGAGAATTATGGAATTTTTCATAAAAACCCAAAATCTCTATAAATTACGTCCTTGCCCCTGTACTTGTGGATAAGTCCTTTTGTGTGTGACCCACTAGGCCCAATAGCCTATTTGGTTGAGGCCTAAATAAAATAGAACAATTCTATTTAATTTAATTAAATCCGTTATCCGATATCAATTTATTCGGCCTACCGATCATGAAGTGTCCAAGCCACATCCCCTGATCCCAAATGACTATGGGGATAATTTCATCTCCATTGAGCCTTTCCATCATCAGTTACCACATGGATATAAACCCTCTTCCATCCAATGTCCCGGTCGGAAAGGAGTACGGCATCGACTGTCAACTCCTTAGTGTACCGACTCTATAGGATCATGTACTCGGAATTGGATCAATTGGAAAAATCCTTTTCCAATTATCCTATCTACCCTGGCCAGGGATTTAGAGTACTATCCCATAGGACATTCACTCTCACTTACCGAGAGTGGATGATCCCTTGTTGTCCGCTCAATTGCCTCCATCGGATTTTCCTTGTACCCGATCCATCGCTATATAGGACCATCTAAATTGTGATCCATAAGTCAATGGTCAAAGCATAAGTTCCACCCAACAAGGCATCTTTGGCGACTCAGGTCAAAGGTCCAACCATGCAACCGTCATGATAGAAAACCCTGATAGACAGTTCGGTAAGATACCATTCAGGGTTTCTAATTCGGTCAGTTCAGTGAACTCATTCAACTAATGAGCACCTATATGTGCATCTCAGTGTCTCCACACTAATGACCGATGAGATCGGTCGTCCTCATCACATGAGAAGACATCACATACACTAGTCTATCCGGATCCTTGATGTCCCGTCTCAAGTATCCTATGACTAGAAACATTTAGATCAAATACCTCTAGATGATCAATCTCATTATCATGATCTCATCATGATTTAATCATCATTGTATTTGATCAAGGACTTCATTATGATATTCGCTTCTAATAAGAGCTTATAATGAAGATTTGCCTAATTAATTGAATGAGATATTTCTAGAAATGTCGAATCATATCATATATGATTGGCTTGTAGGGCATACATTTCTATCAATCTCCCACTTGCACTAAAGCCAATCACCCATCTGGTTGATCTATATCAGCTCGAGGTGAAGCTCAAACACTCTTTGAGTAAATCGCTTCGATTAGTGGATCTGCAATGTTATTAACGGTAGATACTTTATCTTTAATTATATCTCTATAAGTTGCAATCTCTCTGATTGTATGGTATCGCCACAGAAGTTCTAAACTTCTGATGAGACATCAGCTTTACTCCATTGTTCTCTAAAAACAATGATACACTTTCAGAGAAAATTGAGACAATCCCATATCAAAGATGTAGATGAAAAACTTCATCTAGACTACTTCTCAAGTAGTGTGCAACCACTATGTAAACTTGTTTACATATGCTGTAGAACTTACATTGTTCTATCACATAGAACTCTTTCAACTTACTGCACCACCATTATTCTGACTTAATATCAAACTTATTTGATAAGAAGCTTGTGTTTGTAAAACTACAAGACTTCAAATCTTATCCTCCAGTGTATAGAGATACATTCTCAGTGCTTCTCAAGTACCAAATGATGTATCTCTAAACTATCCAATGACCCTCACTTGGATCTTCTTGATGAATGCTCATAACACTTATAGCATTTCTCACAACATATACGTAGCATCACATAAATGATAGACCCTATGACTAAGGCATAAGGGCTCTATTCATGCGATCCCTTTATCTCTCAAGAAATCTACAAAGACAACACTTTAGAGAGATCAACTCCACACCACATAGGTAAGAAACCTATCTCGGAGTTTATCATGTCAAACCCTTTGACTATGGTGACTACGTACATTAACTGGGCATTGATTTTAGATCTATCTCCATAGATCTCAAAACCCAAATTGTGTTTGGATGATCAATTTGATAGCTAGGTTCACTTATGATAACACACCTACTTCATTCTTAATGAGTAGTATGCCATCAACATAAAATGTCAAGAAAGTAACAGCACTCCCACTTATCTTGTTGAATACACAAGGCTCCTCTTCGTTCTTAACGAAGTCATAAGATTTATTCTCATTAAACCTTATATATGATCTATGGGAAATTTTACTTCAGTCCATAAATGAACTTAATACACACTCTTCTTGGATGTTATTGGGACTTGATTCCCTATAGTTGTATCATATACACCTATTCCTCAAAATACTTTAGAGGAACACTATCTTAACATCCAATTAGCTTATCTCATAATCATAGAGTGTTACAATCAAAATCCTAATGGATTAATCCATGAAATAGGTAAAAGATCTCATCATAGTCAACCATTTGACTTCAATGATATCCTTTTTCAACTATTCTCACCTTTGAAAGTATCTACCTTCTAATCCACTCCAATCTATTCTTTAGTGATCCATTTATTCCTTATGGATACTATATCCTTAGGTGGATCTATCAAGTTCTAAACTTGATTAGAATAGATAAAGTTTATATCGGATTTTATTGTCTCTTCCCATTAATGAATCAATATCTCATATTGGTTCTATATAGATCCTAGGATCAATATCCTTATTTTCTTATGCCTCATTTCATCTATCAGAGATATGTCTCACATATCTCTTAGGTAGAATGGACACAAGTAAAGACCTATCATTAGTCCTTGTGTAATTATTAACTAGCACCTTAATAGAAGTGTTATTGGGTTGTGGGACTGGAACATCTTCCATATATACCTTGCTCCCACTATCTTTCTTAAGAAGGAACTTTTCCTTTAGAAATATAGTGAGCTGAGCAACACATACCCTTATACATAAGGGTCGTATATTTAATATCCAAAAGTTTCCTTTGGATATCCCACAAGCAACACTTCATAGTCTTATATTCCAACTTGTTAGAGTTATACTTATTCACCAGGTCGGACATTCCGAAACCTTAACTTGCTTAAGGTCAAGTTTTAACCCCTTTTCCATATCCTATATGGAATAATCAGAACAGACTTAGAAGGTACCTATTAAGAACAAGTGGTTATAACGAGTACTTAACCAAAATTAGACAAAGAGGAAATTTTCAAAACTCGTCATTGTTCATATTATGTCTTACATAATATGACTTCTTATTTTAGCTACTCAATTAAGCTAAAATGTGTAAAGAGGTGTCCATTAGATTCTAATATCCTTCTATTATATGTAAATTATGTACTTAAGTATTCCCCTCCTTGATCTCATCAAAGAGTTCTAATACTCTTTCCATTAGTATCTCTACTTCATTCTTAATCTCAAATAATTTCTCAAAGGTCTTAGTTTTGTACTTCATAAAGTACATGTTTTCAAACCTAGAGACATCATCTTTGAAATAATGAAGTAGAAATATTCTTCTTTAGCCTTACTAGATATGGGCTAACATACATCTAGATGTACGAGTTCTAATAACTCATTAACCCATTCTCCATGTCTATATAAAGCTAAAGTGTAGATTGATCTAAATTAACCCATTTCCTCTTAAAAGGAATATTCACACATAACATGAGAGCTAACATATCAAATATGATTAAACAATTCATTAAGCTCCAACTGGCAAACACTTTGCCATTCAATCTATTAGAACATCTATCAATTCCATAACTTAGAATGAATCAACATTTATTCAAGTAGGAAATCATATAATGTTCTTGTAGAAGGATATAATAGCAATATTAATTATTAAGACATCTCCATAAGGCTATTAAAGAATTGCACCTCCTACTAATAATGATGCAACTTTTGCACCATTTCATATGTAGGTCAACATCTTCTTTATTAAGCCTTCATTTACTTGTCATCATCTACAATTCCTTGTAGATATAAGATGCATATCTGGTATCTCATACCATCAGATGCATCCATAGTATCTAATATTATGATATACACATATAGTATCTAATACTATTAAGTGTATATTTAAAACAAGTAAGTCCCAATGACTTGGATACATGAAGCTTCTCAAGCTCCACCTTTGCATTATATACAAAACACTTTGTACTTCCTCTTCCACTTATCATCATCATGACAGTGTAAGAATCCTATCTTATTCTGGCTTTATTATCTTGACCACCTTCTTTTACTATTAACTCTCTCCTATTTCTATCTAATGATTTTACTTCTTACTATTGGTCTTACCAACAAGAAGTAATTAAGATGTATTGTTGATCTAAGTTGCCCTTTAGTTAGCTCATCACTATGAGCCATGATGGATCTCATATCCATCTATCCATGTTGTCTCTATAATTATGCATCATAGAGACTAACATCTAGTTTAAGGCAAACAATGCATCTTGTCTATGAGATAAGATCTTATCTTTCTTTCATATCACTAGATAATTTAGGAGACACCTACTTCTCAAGTAGAATAGTTAATTGGTCAACTATGAGAACAATTCTCTTAGTTCTAAACCAGTCTAAGAAGTGTGAGCCATTAAGCTATATGGCATCTAATATGCCATACTAATGGTGGTTTATTATCGTATTCTACAACTGAGATATAATTTTATCAATATAACATTGCAGACATTCATTAAAATTAAGATATGGTCTTTTATCCTAATTTATGCTCCCACTAATTTTCGACGAATTTGCATAACCCTCATTATGCAAAGACGGGATATCACGATGAAATCCTAGTGGGGACTAAGACCCTATTAACTTTATGGTGATGACCTTGTGGTAGCACAACAAATCACCCCATACTTAATAGGTAGGCAACTATTGCCAGTTGCAACTCTTGCAACTCTTAGTCATTTAGCCTCTAAAGTTATGACCTTGTGGTAGCACAACAAGCCATATACTCTAGTTAGGTCAAACCCTCTTGTTACGTTATGAGAATGGATTCTTCACACAGCCCTTGTGGTAGCACAACAAAGCCATGCAAATGGTCCACCCAAAGGTTCGGCAAATGCCTTAGCCATGATCACCAATCCCTTGCTGAAGGAGTCTTGTGGTAGCACAACAAACCCATCCAATCTAAGATTAGCTCATCAAGACCATAACAACGGAAGGCTACGTGAGTCATTCTTAATGTCACACGTTTATCAACCTAATTATGACAAGGAGGGATTTTATTTTAGTCTCATCAATAATATGTTCTAAGTATATATAATACCTTTGGAATATCATATATCTAAGGTATAACCTGTAGCACACATCCACATATCAAATATGCATAAAATCAAGTGATCATGGACTTAACCCTAAGCATGCACCTAAGGCACCCCTATAGGTGCAAGTCCTTGCTTCAAATGCTTTAGTTGGTATGCTCCCACTTCAGAAGGGTGCTTCTCCAAGTGGTCCCGCTCTCCAACCTTCCACGAACCGGCTTCTAACTCTTACAAGCGGCTTAAGGGTATGCAGACCCACAAATGTACATAACTCAATAAGAAACCTTGGTTTTAACCAAGGGGAGTACATTAATGGAGAGAGGTAGAATGTACAATCAGATTGTATAGAGAGAGAGGAGGCACACGCAGGCCCCATTTAATAACATAACCAACACAACTAAAAGCAA
The DNA here is from genome assembly GCA_036172225.1 of Cryptocoryne crispatula var. balansae. Taxonomy (NCBI): domain Eukaryota; kingdom Viridiplantae; phylum Streptophyta; class Magnoliopsida; order Alismatales; family Araceae; genus Cryptocoryne; species Cryptocoryne crispatula. Next base: position 27,363,252 of record CM069928.1, read on the forward strand.
TCACAAGCCAAGCACAATTAAGTCCATGATCACCTCCATACACACACTAACATTCATCACATGAACATAGAGCGCATACGTGATAATTATATGAGATATATCATATATATCAGCATAAAATTATATAATTTATTTTGAAATTCTCAATTTCATGCATGTCGAATTTTCATGAAATAAATAACATGAAAATAACATGACAACAATATATAAACAATTTATATGAAATGAACATACAAAACTAAACTATTTAGAACATTCATGCATTCCCAATACTGTGCAAGGTCATAAATTAATGTCCCAATTTATATTCTGTAAAATCTCATTTTACAGAATTAATTAAGACACTAATAATTTAAGTTAAACCTTTAAAACAATTTTAAAGTTTAACCATGAGTGAATCTATGTAAATAGAACTAAACATCATCTAACATGTCATTAAACACTTTAAAACATGTTAAATAATATTATAGAATTTTTAAGAATTTTTATGGAATTTTATGGCAATTTTTCGGAATTTTCTATGATTTTAAACAATTTAAAATCATTAAATAAGGGATGCGGCGCATTGCGCCGCGTAAGGCGGCGCACTGCGCCCGTCCGGCGTGCGCCGCATTGCGCCGCGGGCGCTGGTGCATTGCGCCGCCGACGCCGCCGCGGCATCTGCGCCGCCGGTGAGCCGGCGCCGTGCGCGCGCGGTCGCGCGCGCGGGCCCGGTCAAACCGGGTTTGACCCGGATCCGGATCCGATTCGGATCCTTCTTCTCCACCCGATAACAAGGGGGCCGGTGCACTGTTCATCCGGAGGAGAGTTAATCTCATTAACTCGGACATATCTCCTTATCCCGGACTCCGAAAAATCAGAAAAAATATGCGTTGGAATCCTTATCGAATAAGGAATCCAAAAAAGTCTGCCTAATATCCAGGAAAAATCCCAATCGTCCGAAAAATGAGGAAGAAGAGGCGGCGGTCACCCAAATTCCGTAGCAGAAATCTCAATATTGCAACGAGGATAACTCCTTATCCAAGAAGCCAAATATTCTCCAAAAATAAAATTTAGAATCATCATCATATGAAGTTTCCAAATATGTATATATTCCTTCAGATAAAAATTCTCTATCAACGGGAAATCAGGAAGAAACAAGTCGGCGCCGCCAGATTCCGCAGAACCCTAGTTCGTCGGAAAACTCAAAAATTCTCATCCTCCGCCGTCGTTAAAAGCTGGATATCAAAGAAAAAGGCTAGGTAATCATATTACCCATCTTCTAAACCTTTTCCAAGCCTCAATTTCTTCTGTGGACGGATATTTCACAAAATCCCCAAATCCGGGTGTCGGTTCGGACATGACAGAAACACCAACTTTTGAGGCTTCTCCCGAACACTACAGAGATCCAAACTTCAAACGGTTTGTGAAGTTGGAAATAACTATATAACTATATTCTAAAAAGTCTAACCAATCTATTATCTGAGTCATACAGAGAATATGGTGGCCTCGTCAAAACAGACGTTTGCACAGATTCGGGAACACATAAATAACATGAAATAATGTCGATTCGACGTCGGTTTCGACCGAGACTTGAACCGGGCTCTGATACCACTGTAAGGAATCGTCCATAAAAATTTGGTGCAGCGGAAGCGACGATTCCTATGGGTTCCTTTAGAATCCATCTCAATCAGAACCGAACGACGAAAACCGAAAACCGATCAAATCGGGTTCGAATATACCTGATAGGGATTCATATAATCCCATGGAGAGGAAGGAGATGAGCTTCTCAAGCTCTACAAACCGTTCAAGTGTCCGGTCTCCAGCAGTATCCACACGAACTTCATCCACAGCAGGTTCTCCCTTCGCGCCAGCCTCGAGAACTCTTCGCGAACAGAGCTCCATCGACCATGGACACCTTCTAGAGAGAGGAGGAGGTAGGGAGGAGGCTAGGGACGTGGTTTTCACCCTTGTCTTGATTGGGTTTGGCTGAAACCATTAGTATTTATAGAGAATTATGGAATTTTTCATAAAAACCCAAAATCTCTATAAATTACGTCCTTGCCCCTGTACTTGTGGATAAGTCCTTTTGTGTGTGACCCACTAGGCCCAATAGCCTATTTGGTTGAGGCCTAAATAAAATAGAACAATTCTATTTAATTTAATTAAATCCGTTATCCGATAACAGATTAATCGGCCTACCGATCATGAAGGGTACAAGCCACATCCCATGATCCCAAATGGCTATGGGGATAATTTCATCTCCATTGAGCCTTTCCATCATCAGTTACCACATGGATATAAACCCTCTTCCATCCAATGTCCCGGTCGGAAAGGAGTACGGCATCGACTGTCAACTCCTTAGTGTACCGACTCTATAGGATCATGTACTCGGAATTGGATCAATTGGAAAACTCCTTTTCCAATTATCCTATCTACCCTGGCCAGGGATTTAGAGTACTATCCCATAGGACATTCACTCTCACTTACCGAGAGTGGATGATCCCTTGTTGTCCGCTCAATTGCCTCCATCGGATTTTCCTTGTACCCGATCCATCGCTATATAGGACCATCTAAATTGTGATCCATAAGTCAATGGTCAAAGCATAAGTTCCACCCAACAAGGCATCTTTGGCGACTCAGGTCAAAGGTCCAACCATGCAACCGTCATGATAGAAAACCCTGATAGACAGTTCGGTAAGATACCATTCAGGGTTTCTAATTCGGTCAGTTCAGTGAACTCATTCAACTAATGAGCACCTGTATGTGCATCTCAATGTCTCCACACTAATGACCAATGAGATCGGTCGTCCTCATCACATGAGAAGACATCACATACACTAGTCTATCCGGATCCTTGATGTCCCGTCTCAAGTATCCTATGACTAGGAACATTTAGATCAAATACCTCTAGATGATCAATCTCATATCATGATCTCATCATGATTTAATCATCATTGTATTTGATCAAGGACTTCATTATGATATTCGCTTCTAATAAGAGCTTATAATGAAGATTTGCCTAATTAATTGAATGAGATATTTCTAGAAATGTCGAATCATATCATATATGATTGGCTTGTAGGGCATACATTTCTATCAACAATTCTGCAGATAATGTTGCCCTCTTCTTGCCTATAAAAAGACCCCCATTTGGAAGGTTTAGGAGAGACCAAGGGCGTCCCTCACCTCCTCTCATCCACCACTACACATACCAAGCATTTCAACCCCCCTACAAGCTCTCAAACCATCCCAAAACCATCTCCCAAAACTAAAAAAAAATCATAGTTGCTTCTTGAAGGGATATTCCAGCAGAAAGAAATTACTCTCTTTTGTGCTGTAGAAAGACCCTCATATGAAAGTTTTTTGACACCCCAAGTCCGTCTCCCACCTCATATCATCCACCACTACGAATCTAAGCCTTTATAGCACTCTCTCAAGCCCTTAGAGTATCCAAAAATCCTTCCCCAAAAACCCAAAAACCTGCAGTTTCCTTCTTTAGAAATATGATTTTTCTCTAACTTTGAGGGCCTCTACACTCTATTTCTCTTACATCTAGTACCAAAACACTCTTCCATTAGCTTCACTTGAGTATTGGCTGCTTGAAGAAGTCCTTTTTCCGTCTTGAAGGTCTTCCTACACTCCGGTGCGACGCCGCGAAGAAGGGAAGAAAATCTGCTGAAGCCAGTCCCTTGTGCCCTATAAATAGGGCGCTTTGACTTTGGTCAACGCGCCCCATCAAGGGGACACCTGCAGCAGGCGCCCCATATATGGGGCACTAGCGAGCGAGACCCCGTTTTGCATTTTTGAGTTTATTTACCTTTCCGGTCGATCTTTTACTCCCCCCTTTCATTTTAACCCTCATTAACATGTCATTTAGCATGTATTGATCCATTCATTTGCATTTTTCATGCATATTTAAACCTTCTAAATAGGGGTTGGGATTTAGTCCCAATCCGGTCAGTTCCTTCCCTCTTGCGTGTTTACATTCGAATTTGAGCATGATACTACACTGTCACTAGAACTAATGGTCTTTTCACTTGTTTCTATGTTTTCTCATGGACATTCTTAGGTAAATCTGATTGAGGCGGAGCTTCAACCGGATCGAAGACGAAGGACTCACTAAGCTCTCTTCTTTCGGCCGGCCGAGAGAGGAGAAGTCGGAACTCAACAATCTCCCCGCTTCCAAAGGTACGACGGTCATTTCTCTATTTCATTTCTTTTAATTCTACTATATTTTGGAGCCTTTGACTCCTGGCGACCACACCCACTAACATCCCATCCACCAAGTCCCCAAAGCAGGCGTAAGGGGCCGGGAGGGGGAGATCCGCGGATGTCCTGTTTCGGGTGCTTACACCTTTTGGCGACCACGGTGGGACCGACTTTGCTTTAGTAAGTTCTTCTCTTCTTTCCTAAGAATGTCCGCTTGAAAACATGCTTATTTTCACTTTAGGTCTCATTTAAGCCATTTCTATTTCTTTGCATTTCTATTTGCTTGCTTACATGCTTGTTTATTTCCTTGAAGCATTATCTTGTTCCTTCCGATTTACTTGCCTTCCGTTGGTCCTTTTAAAAACATACAATTTGATTTCTAGCTTGGTTTATCAACTTATTTCACCTTAGCATTTTAGATATCATCTTGTTTCATCTCTTGTTAAGTATACTTGTCTATTTCCTTCTAGGCCTAGTTTTCCTTTAGCAAATCTTTCAAAGCATGCTTAGTTAAATTAATGCTTTCTTCCATCTTAGCTTAATTTCATATCATTGTCTTTTTTACTTGCTTCCTACAACATCTTATTAATCATTGTATGCTTTTATTTTCTTCTTGGTTGCTTCTTATTCCTTGAAATTTCACTTGCATTTAGTTTGCATTGGAGTTTCGGGTTCGCCCGTCTCCTTAGGACATCCGAGAAGGGAGGCTCTCTCCTCCCAAAGCCCCACACATCCAAACACCCCTCTTGGTGGTTGCCAACTCCTCCTCCGGGGATTCCCTCTCGGAAGGACCGGGTAGCTTCCATCAAGGCCTCCGTAAGTCCCCAGACGTGAAGGATTCCCTCTTCACTGATCGGGCTGGTTGTACCACTTTATCCCAAAACCCGGAGTACCTACTACCTATCGCTGTGAAAAGAGTGACAACCTTAGATTGCTCGGCGTTGTGAGAGCATAGGGTCCTACCCATTTATTTGAGTGGACAATATTTCTCTTAACAAGCCATTAATTTGAGGTTGAAACAAAAAAATTGCGTTAATCATTCCAAGTCTTTGCTATTACTTGTTTGCAAACAAAAACTTAAAATTAAACAAAAATCCCAAAATCACCTAAAAAGAACCAAAACAAAAAAATTTGCTTGAGGTTAATTTGCTTGACAACTTGCTTGTCCGACAAAAGAAAATCAAAACAAAAAAGGGGTAAAAAATCAAAACTAAAAAAATCATTAAGCTTTTATTTGCCAACCTTCTTTTTCTATTGTGTTTATGAATTTAAGGTCAGGTCGAGTTATCGGAATGGCGGATCAAGGATACGAGCAACTACAGTTGGAGTATGACCAATCTTATTTCTATCCTGATGCCGTGTGTGCCGTCAATGAACCCGAAGTTCTCCCCAAACCTAGTCAAAATTCTCCTCAACCCAATCCAAATTCACTTTTGGAGGCATTCTCTCATGCCGAGACCCAATCCAATCCAAATTCACTGTTTGATCCTAGACCCCGAGCTGTCAAGAAAACCACTTTTACCACAACCGGCCCAGTGACTGAGGGCGTAGTGACAAACGAAAATCTTAACGTTGTAGGGAACCTACTTATAAATTATCAACACCAGTTCAGGAACTCTCAACAAAATCAACCATTTAGAAACCCTCGTCAACCTCAACCTCAACCTCAGTTCCAGCCCCTCTAGCAACAAGCACCGATCCCTCAGCGACCGCAAGCTCCAGTTCCCCAACCAGCGTGGCAACAACTAGCCAACTACAACCAAGCACCCTCTCCCATGGCCTACGAACCCCAAAAAGTTGGACCGAAGAGGAACCATTACCCGCCTTTGCCGTACTCTCTCGTGGACATCTTTAATGCACTCATGGCGGCAGGGCAAATTGCATTACCAAGGGAGAAATTGGAGTGGCCTCAGAATGCCAACACAGAGCGATACTGTTTGTTCCATAGATATCCTGGGCACACCGTGGAAAATTGTTTTCAGTTCAAAGACTATATCCACGATCTTAATGAGCAAGGCAGTATTGACTGGGACCAGATGGGGGAATACATCAGAACAGTGAAAAATCAACCTCAATGGCAGCATGCACTAGCTCAGCAACAACAACAACAGAACCCCGGCCTGGGGATTATCCAAAACCCTTTACCTCTACATTCACCCGCGCCTGGGAATCAACACGTTAATCCCATCATGATTTCTTCCGAGGAGTATCATGATCGGGGCCAGAATTGGCAAGTCGAGGGAGCCGCCTCCTCCATGCACATCAACTTACTTCACCCTCCTAACCGAACCATCCACTCGATACCCCGAACAACTATGTCACATAGTCCCATCACATTAAACAGAATGCCCATCATCCGAACGCCATCACGACCCATCATAACACCACCAACCACACAACTCCAATCAGGACGGACCCTAATCCGCCCGGTTAATCCAACACAAACATCACCACCACTAGGACCCATCATCATCCCGCCCCGAGCAACTGTACCTTCACGACCTACCTACCCTACTATGCCTCAAACCACCATCATTACACCCATCGCAAGTGCTCCCATCATTCGACCTAACCCACCACTACCACCCCAGCCATAGCTCCTCAACTTGCCACAATACTCAGGAGTGGGCGCATGTTCCAAAGGGTCTTTCCCCAGGCCGGTCAGTCAGGGTTGGTACCAGAAACAGAAGAAGAACACATTGAAGAGCCGTTGCCTGGGACATCCTATGACTTGTTGAAACATCTTGATAAAACCCCGGCACGGATCTCTATCTTAGAGTTGATCAAAAGATCCAGAGTCCATCAAGAGGTTCTCCAACAGTACTTACAGCGAGTAATGGTAAATGAGAACCTCCCCCTAGAAAAAATCTCATCAGTTTTGGTCCCGAGAAGTGAGTACCCGGCCCTCACATTCACAAAGGAAGAGTTAGCCGACCCGGAAATAAGGAAATGTGCCTTGTGCATCACAGTCCACATCAATGGTGTAGGCATTAAGTCATGTTTAGTCGATACTGGAGCATCCATTAATGTTCTGCCACCAGAAACATTACATCTTTGTGGATTCTCCGAGGAAGACATCCGGCCATCTCAAATAACAGTGACTGCATATGACAATTCGAAAAAGCCTGCCGATGGCATGATTACATTAAATGTGAAACTTGGACCTCGAACAGTCACTGTTGACTTCCACATACTTGAGATGGATCCAACCTACAAAGCTATTCTGGGACGGCCCTATTTGGAAGCACTAGAGGCAGTCGCCTCCACCAATCACCAGTGTCTTAAATTCCCTCACAAGGGACAAGTGATTAAGGTGACGAGCATGCCCTTAGACCATCCATCTTCTCCACCACCACCCCTTGGGTTGCCAAACGAGCCAATTTTGACAATCTTGGATCTTCCAGAAATGAGTAGGCAACCCAGGCAAGTGTGGAGAAGGAAAAGAGAAGAAAATGAAACTATTGGGTGGCATATAATGAAGATTTTGGGATACCAGGAGGGCCGAGGACTAGGCAAAGAACTGCAAGGCATAGCTAAGGCAATCAATCCAGTGAGGTTACAACCAAAGAGCGGGGTTGGATATGATGGAACGACAGCCAATGGTCAAAATCTCAAAAGCAAATACTTTTCAGGATGCTTACAAAGGTTTTTCATCAAGAAAGAAACCATTCAACTGGCTGAGAACAAGGAAGAACAAGAGATTGAGCAAGACAAGAGAAGAAGAACTGACGACCCTGAAGATAACTTGTATTCTGAAATATCTCTTTTGTTTTCCACTGATGAAGAAGGGTCAAGCAATGAACCACTCCAGGCTGAACCACCTGTTGACCCACCTGAGGGTCATATTGCCAAACCAACTCGAGAAAAAGTCCAACCAACTCCACGAGGACCTTCCCTCATTATGTCATCTTTTGGGGTCGATGCCCCAATTCACCGTGATGCTCTCCCCGGGCTTCTTGGCCCGATCCCTATTTTTAGGCCCTCAGGCCCAACTTATGGGTCCACGAACTCACTTGTTGCTTTTGGGCCACCGAGCCCCTCTACTAAATCTGGGCCTTTGTGCCCATTTTCTCAAACTCTTGGGCCACCGAGCCCCTCTACTACTTTGTGCCCATTTCTTCCACCTCTTGGGCCATCGAGCCCCTCTATTGAATCCGGGTCTTTGTGCCCATTTTCTCCAACTCTTGGGCCCTCAAGCCTATCTCTTAAACCCAGGCCCTCGAGCCCACATCCTCCTCTTATTGGGTTCATGAACCCACCTTCTTCCATGATCATCCGGCCTACTGGCCCATCATCTCTTTCTGTCAACATTGGGCCCGAAATCCCCCTCTATCAAACATTACTCGAAGTCTTCCCCTCTTTATCAATATCTTCGCCTACTCTGACCCCCATAGTTGATCTCAACCCAAATCGGGCACCTGAAGCCCATTCTGTCTTTATGTTTAGCACTTCCCAAAATACAATGCCCTCCTCGAAACTGAAATTTCGATCGAGGAAACATCTCAACTTGCCTCGGAAGGGCATTCGACCCAAGGAGCCACCAGATCCTTGATTGACCTCCTTTGCCCTCCATCCTCTCCAATAAATTCTTCTCCATCCACCTCCTCTTCTTCCTCTTATTCTTCCTTAGGTTTAGTTTCCAATAAAAATAGAACAAAAATCAGAGGTAGAAGAGTTCCAGGAAGATACTTGCATCAGGTAGCCAGAAGAGCTTAGAATGTGCCAAGCTACCGGAGTATCTAGAAAATGCGATTCAGCTGGATGAAATCCGATATGAGAAGAAGGATAACATTGATCAAACTTTGGGGTTTCTTCCTCTCTCAGTTCAACATCACCTACATCCAACAGAAGGCAATCAAGGGCTAGGCAATCGCTGAACACCTTGTCCATCATCCTATCCCAATCTTTGACCCTATCCAGTCAAAATTTCCCGATAAAGAATTGATGTCCATTCGATCTTCCAATCTATGGACTTTATATTTTGACGGGGGCATTAAACTCCCGGGGTAGAGGGATAGGGATTGTTCTTCTGTCACCCGAAGGTGTCACCATTCCACACGTTTTTCAGCTCCATTTTCCAGCAACAAACAACATAGCTGAGTATGAAGCCTTGTTGGCCGGACTGGAGGCCGCTCACTTCTATGATGTCACTAAACTAAGGGTAATTGGTGATAGTCAGTTAATACTCCGCCAAGTACTGGCCAAATACCGCACATCTCATCCCGGGCTTAGACCATACCAAGAACTCACCACTTGTTACATCAAGCTATTCTCCAAACTCGAATTCATTCACGTTCCTCGTGCTCAAAATATTCTTGTCGTTGCTCTCGCTTCCCTGGCATCTTCACTATCTGTCCCGCTAGGCAGACAAGTTAGGACGATCTATGTCCACTGACGTACCATTCCGGCAGTAGAAGATGCACAATTCTTGATAGATAAAGCAGAATTTGAAAGGAAAGAGTACATTGAGCAAAAGGAGGAAGTATCTTTGGTCGAGTTGGAGGAACTAGAAGAGGGTGAGATACCATGGTATCATGAGATTGCGAATTACTGTCAGGATCAGACATATCCACCAGGATCAACTGCTGAAGATAAGAAAGCCATAAGAAGGGTCTCCCAGAGATACACCATCTTAGGTGGAGTACTTTAAAAAAGGAGCTTGGCCGGTGTTCTGTTAAGATGCGTAGATGAAGAGGAGGCTGAATTGGTGCTTGAAGAAGCACACTCCGAAGTATGTGGAGGCCATGTAAATGCCCAAGCCCTCACCAAAAAGATCATCAGACATGGGTACTATTGGCCTACTCTGGAAGAAGATTGCTCGATCTTTGTCCGGCACTGCCATCAATGTCAACTTCACGCCGACAAGATTCATTCTCCCGTATCTTCCCTTCACCCGATTCACGCCCCATGGCCCTTCGTTATGTGGGCTTTTGATGTTATCGGACCCCCCGGTGACCCAAACTCCACAAACAAAACCAAATCCTTCATTCTAACTGCAACGGAGTACTTCACCAAGTGGGCGGAACCATAAGCATATGTGGAAATCAAGGCATCAACAGTCTGCACCTTCATCAAACGCAACATCATTGCCAGGTTTGGGATCCCAGGCGACATCATCACCGACAATGGACCACAATTCATCTCCCAGGAACTGCGTGACCTTTGCAACAGGTATTGCATCAGATTGCATCATTCATCTCCATATTATCCTCAAGGCAACGGTCAAGCAGAAGCCACCAATAAAACCCTGATAAAAATCGTTAAGAAGACTTGTAAGTCTAGCAAGTTCGCAGACTGGCCAGATAAGTTAGTTGATGCTCTATGGGCCTACCGCACTTCTATTCGAACCCCAACGGGTCAGACCCCCTATGCCTTGGCATTTGGGATGGAGGCGGTAGTTCCATACGAAGTAATCATTCCATCCCTCCGAGTCCAGATCGATCGAGATATCCCGATGGATGAACGTCGAGATTCTCTTCTCGCGCAACTCGAACTCTTGGATGAAAAGAGACTGGCCGCTGCCGAACATGCTAGATCTTACCAGAATAGACTTAAAATATTTTATCAGAAGAGGGTGGTGGAGGGAAAATTTGAAATCGGTGAGGTTGTGCTTAAAAGAATATTTGTTAAGCCGGGCGGTCCCCGCTCCAAACTTCAACCTAATTGAGAGGGTCCATATGTAATTTCGGCTGTTTATCCCGGTAATTCATATAAGCTGACTAATGCAGAAGGAGAAGAACTAGCTCATCCCTGGAATGGTGTATACCTCAAAAAAATATTTCCCTTATCACAAAAAATTTATAAAATCCAAAGGTGTGAAGTATAATGATAGCATCTAACGCTTACTTGTTCGGTGCACCAACTTGTCACTTAGGGAAATAAGGATAGGCATCATACTGCACACACTACACGTCTAGTCTTGAGATCCGATGATCGGAAGTCAGAGAGAAAGCTAGGCAACGCTTGGCAAAGGAAGGTCAACCTAATCCCATTCTCTTCTTGTTTCGGTCCAGAATAGATAAAAGGGGTTAGAATGAGGAGTATCGAAAATGCCCATTGTCTTAGTTGGAAAATGCCTCTGAAGGTCTGACTTTTTATTAAAAGAAAATGTACCAAAAGATGGGCAATGGCCCCTCAGGTCAGCAAAAGAATAGACCTGTCTGAATGTGTACCAACAAAAGTCCAAAAGAAAAAGGCTCCAAAAGATGGGCAATGACCCCTCAGGTCAAAATCAAGCAAAAAAGAAGAAAGACACATGCGAATGTGGGCCATCAAAGAAAATGGGCTAGAAGGAAGGACCCGAAGAGGTCAAAACCCGAATGGGCAATGTGGGTATTAGTAGAAAAACAAGTTCGACATCCCTGAATTCTACTAAGGACTTACCACCAATCATCTTCCTTCTTTAACCTCAAAGGATTAGGTTGACCGACTAGGTCCAAGAAGAGCCATAGCCTATCGAAGGCAGAAGGTCAGAAGATCTCGGACTAGGCACTTTCTTACACGTGATGCCTACTCTTAGCCCTTAGGTAACAATGAGAGGCACCTATGGCAAGCAAGGCAAAGGATGAGATGGTCGTTTCTTTCACACCAAACTAAAAATTAAAAACTTTAAAAACATAAAAAAATCTATAAAGTCAAAACTCTTAAAAATTAAATATTCAAAAAACCAAAAAAAATCATAAAAATACCAAAATACCAAAAACATTATAAAACCATCAAAACCCACACAAATCAAAATTTTCAAAACACCTAAAAGTTTGCTTTCTAGACTGATCAGTTGTCTTTGCATTCATGTTTAATTTCAGTCTTGCGTATTTTCTTTTATGCATACTTTTGTTTTTTCTGTTATCTTTACCTTGATAAGGCCTATGTCCCTTGACAAAAGATCAAGGCAACTTTGCCCTCTCCTTGCAAGGGACTAAGCCAAAATAAAGTTCTAATATCTTCTCTCAAGTGGATGCATGAATAGGAGAAGGCATACCAACTTCATATCCTCAGGCACTTCGAGGAGGCAAAAAAACAACAAAAAATTCAAAAATTGAAAAACAAAAGTGGACTACCCCGACCCCTATTAGGACATGCATTTAGTATTGCATCTATCAAAATAATTAATATTTGAGATGTTGAAGACCTCACGTCTAGAGGGGGGCTGAGCCTGAGAACCACTTCAACAAAATCAGTGAGGGCCCAGTCATTCCCTAGGCTTGCGGATAGGCCAAAGTTGAATATGCGGGGATGACGATTTCTTCATGGATGTCCTGAGCCGTTATGTTCAACCTATATCTTCAACTATTTTCTTAAACTTATTTTTATTTCTTTAAACCCAGCATGCATCTTGCATCATCACATGCGTTATCCCACCATAACCATTCCCCGCTTCCTAATAATGCTTTAACCTCCTTCCAGTCGCATCGTGCACCCTTTTAAAGATGGTCTTTTATAGCCCCTAGAGAAGGTCTTGATTTTTCAGAGAATTGGTTTCCAACGGGTTTTGACAATGATTTCATCGAAACAAGAAGTTTTTCCATGTCAAACTGAACCGGTATTTCTGAGTAAACCTCATGAATTTGAAGAACCCAACCTTTGTTGATTGGTTGTCTCCTCTTTACTTTTCGCAATTTACTTTTCAATGCATTTCTACCGAGTCCAGCACACCATGCAATTCGGGTCCTAGCCGGTAACAATTCTCCCCCACGTGGGATTTTAGTTATTTACTTTCAGTACTGTTCTTCTCTTTAACCAATCAACCAGAGGGAAGGTTTCGATAAGACAAAGGGTAATCTCGGAGTCCGGTAAAGTTTTATTCCACTCAACTAGGCCAATGAGGGCGTGTCTAAATCTACACCTTGGCATCACCTTTTCAGTCCATTACCACTTCATTCCGCTACGCCTCATTACGCTTCGCTACATTCGCCTACGTTTCATTCATGTCACTCCCCTACAAAGCTGACGCCAAGGCGAGGCAAGCTTTAGACACGCAATTTTGGCCTAGTTGGAGAGCTTAAATTCTTGTTTTCGTGAAGTATATTTGAGTAACCTTTCGAGGGAACCAAGTTTTCCGGAAAAATCAAGTTTTTCGGCACATTTCGAAGTAGATTGATGGGGCGTTGACCAGGTCAACGCGCCCTGCTTATAGGGCACCTGACGCCCTATAAACAGGGTGCCTGGCGCCCTACTGATGGGGCACCTGCATCTGGTCTGACTGACTGGACAGGTTGATGGGACAGTTCTGCACATAAAGTTGCCCTCTTCTTGCCTATAAAAGGACCCCCATTTGGAAGGTTTAGGAGAGACCAAGAGCGTCCCTCACCTCCTCTCATCCACCACTACACATCCCAAGCCTTGCAACCCCCCTACAAGCTCTCAAACCATCCCAAAACCATCTCGCAAAACCCAAAAAAATCATAGTTGCTTCTTGAAGGGATATTCCAGCAGAATTAAGTTACCCTCTTTTGTGCTGTAGAAAGACCCTCATATGAAGGTTTTTTGACACACCAAGGGCGTCCCTCACCTCCTCTCATCCACCACTACACATCCCAAGCCTTTCAACCCACCTCCAAGCTCTCAAACCATCCCAAAACCATCTCGCAAAACCCAAAAAAATCATAGTTGCTTCTTGAAGGGATATTCCAGCAGAATTAAGTTACCCTCTTTTGTGCTTTAGAAAGACCCTCATATGAAAGTTTTTTGACACACCAAGGGCTTCCCTCACCTCCTCTCATCCACCACTACACATCCCAAGCCTTGCAACCCCCCTACAAGCTCTCAAACCCTCCCAAAACCATCTCCCAAAACCCAAAAAAAATCATAGTTACTTCTTGAAGGGATATTCCAGCAGAATGAAGTTACCCTTTTTTGTGCTGTAGAAAGACCCTCATACGAAGGTTTTTTGACACCCCAAGTCCGTCTCCCACCTCATCTCACCCACCACTACGAATCTAAGCCTTCATAGCACCCTCTCAAGCCCTTAGAGTATCCCAAAATCCTTCCCCAAAAACCCAAAAACCTGCAGTTTCCTTCTTCAGAAATATGATTTTTCTCCAACTTTGAGGGCCTCTACACTCTATTTCTCTTACATATAGTACCAAAACACTCTTCCATTAGCTTCAATTGAGTATTGGCTGCTTGAAGAAGTCATTTTTCCGTCTTGAAGGTCTTCCTACACTCCGGGGCGACGCCGCGAAGAAGGGAAGAAAATCTGCTGAAGCCAGTCCCTGGTGCCCTATAAATAGGGCGCTTTGACTTTGGTCAACGCGCCCCATCAAGGGGACACCTGCAGCAGGCGCCCCATATATGGGGCACTAGCAGGGGCAGACCCCATTTTGCATTTTTTTGAGTTTATTTACCTTTCCGGTCGATCTTTTACTCCCCCCTTTCATTTTAACCCTCATTAACATGTCATTTAGCATGTATTGATCCATTCATTTGCATTTTTCATGCATATTTAAACCTTCTAAATAGGGGTTGAGATTTAGTCCCAATCCGGTCAGTTCCTTCCATCTTGCGTGTTTACATTCGAATTTGAGCATGATACTACACTGTCACTAGAACTAATGGTCTTTTCACTTGTTTCTATATTTTCTCATGGACATTCTTAGGTAAATCTGATTGAGGCGGAGCATCAACCGGATCGAAGACGAAGGACTCACTAAGCTCTCTTCTTTCGGCCGGCCGAGAGCGGAGAAGTCGGAACTCAACAATCTCCCCGCTTCTAAAGGAACGACGGTCATTTCTCTATTTCATTTCTTTTCATTCTACTATATTTTGGAGCCTTTGACTCTTGGCGACCACACCCACTAACATCCCATCCACCAAGTCCCCAAAGCAGGCGTAAGGGGCCGGAAGGGGGAGATCCGCGGATGTCCCGTTTCGGGTGCTTACAGGTGGTAGCACAACAAATCACCCTATACTTAATAGGAAGGCAACTATTGTCAATTGCAACTCTTGAAACTCTTAGTCATTCAACCTCTAGAGTTATGACCTTGTGGTAGTACAACAAGCCATATACTGTAATTAGGTCAAACTCACTTGTTAGATTATGAGAATGACTTCTTCAAATAATCGTTGTGGTAGGACAACATAGCCATGCAAATGGTCCACCGTAAGTTTCGAAAATGTCTTGGCTATGATCACCAATCCCTTGTTGAATGAGCCCTATGGTAGCACAACAAACCCATCCAATCTAAGATTGGCTCATCAAGATCATAACAACATAAGGGTACGTGACTCATTCTTAATGTCTCACGTTTATCAATTTAATTAAAATGAGAAGGAATTTTATTTTAGTTTTATTAACAATATATGCTAAGTATATATAATACCTTTGAAATATCATATATTTAAGGTATAAAAGGTTACACACGTCCACATATCAAATATGCATAAGTCAGTTGATCATGGACTTAACCCTAAACATGCACCAAAGGCATCACTATTGGTGTAAATCCTTGCTTTATAAGCTTGAATTGGCATGCTTCCACTTTAGAAGGGTGCTTCTCCAAATGGTCACACTCTCCATTCTTCCATGAACCTGCTTCTAACTATTGCAAGCAACTTAAGGGAACACAGATCTGCAAATATACATAACTTAATAAAAAATCTTAGTTTTAACCAAGGAGAGTACATTAATAAAAAAAGTAAAACTTAAAATCATATTGTATAAAGAGAGAGGAGGCACATGCAGTCCCTATTTAATAACAAAACCAACACAATTAAATAAATAATCACAAGCCAAGCACATTTAAGTCTATGATCACCTCCATGCACACACTAACATTTATCACATGAACATAGAGTATATATGTGATAATTATATAAGATATATCATATATATCAGTATAAAATTATACATTGTAATCTTGAAATTACCAATTTTAGACATTGAATTTTAATGAAATAAATAACATGAAAACAACATATAAACAATTTATATTAATTATACAATCATATCTAACCCATTTAAAATATTTATGTATTCCTAGTACTGTGAAAAGTTAGAAATTAATGTCCTAATTTATATTATGTAAAATCCATTTCATAGAATTAATTAAGACACTAATTAATTAAGTTAAACTTTTAAAATAATTTTAAAACTTAACAATAAATGAATCTACGTCAATAAGGCTTATTATCAACTAACATGCCATTAAACACTTTAAAACATGTCAAATAATATTCTAAAATTTTTAAGAATTTTATGGCAATTTTTTGGAATTTTCTATGGCTTCATACATTTTAAAATCATTAAAATAAAGCTTCTAACGCATTACGCCGCATGTGTCAACGCACTGTGCCACTCCGGCATGCGCCCACATGCGTTGCCACGTGAGCTAGTTATCCACTGGCACTACATTGGCCCTTGTGCACCCGCCAAGTATGCCACTTTCGGTTATTGTAGCAACTAGGTCCGAATCGAAGTTCATGTTCTTCGCATGCTACGGCATTGTTCATCGGGAGGAAAGCCTCTACAAAAATATGTCCTTATCTACTTATTCTAAGCTCTGAAACATAAAAAGAAATGTGTTGGAATCCACATCAAATGAGGATTATGAAACAATCAATCTTATATCTATAAAAATCACAATCGACTAGAAAAAGAGAAAGAAGAGAGGGCAGTGTGCTAGATTTCTAAATAGAAATTGCCATTTTTCAACAAGGATAACTCCTTATCCCGAAGATCAAAAATTCTTCAAAAACACAAAATGAAACCCTTATAAAATTAATTTTTGAAATATACGTATGTCCTTTCATTAAAAGTCCAAAAAATCAATAAGAATCAATGCGGTGCCATCAAACCCAGTAAAACACAAGATCATTAGAAAAATTGCAAATCCTCTTCCTCTGTTGCCGTACGAAGTAGGGATCATGAAAAAACATATGGTAATCATATTACCCATCTTAAAAAACCTTATCAATGCTTCAATTTTTTCCATGGACAAAAACAATAAATCCCTAAATCTGAGTGATTTGGGGATTTCACAAAATCTCCAAATCCGAGTGACTATTCAGGCACAACAAAAACACTAACTTTCATGGTTTCTCTCAGACTCTAAGGAGGTTCAAAATTCAAATGGTTTATGGTGTTGGAAAGACCTATATCACAAAATTCTACTAGTATCAACCAATCTTTAATCTTCATCACATATAGAGTATGATGTCTTCGACAAAATAAATGTTTGCACTTGTTCAGGAACACATAAATTACATAAAAATAGGTCTTTTCAATGCCAGTTTTGACCAAGACTTGAACCTAGTTCTACTGCCTCTATAATAAATCATCCTACAAAAATTTATGCAATGGAAGTAATGATTTCTATGAGTTCATGTTGAACTTGTCTCAATCATAATCGAATGATGAAAATATAAAATCAATCGAAACAGATTTGAAGATACCTAATGGGGATTCATTTAATCCCTTAAGGAGAAAGAATAAAAGCTTATGAAGCACTTCAAAGTATTCAAATGCCTAGTATCTAGCGGTATTCACATGAATTTCATTCACAGCAGGCTCTCCCTTCTCACTTGCCTCAAGACTTTTCCTGAATGGAGCTCCATCACCCATAAACGCTTTCTAGAAAGAGGAGGTAAGTGTAGACACGCAATTTTGGCCTAGTTGAAGAGCTTAGATTCTTATTTTAATGAATAGTATTTGAGTAACCTTTCAAGGGAACCGAGTTTTCCGGAAAAATCAAGTTTTTTGGCGCATTTCGAAGAAGATCGATAGGCGTTGACCAGAGTCAAAGTGCCCTATATACAGGGCACCTGGCACCCTGTATATAGGGCACCTGGCACCCTATATGTAGGGCACCTGGCGCCCTACTTATAGGGCACTAGCCGCCCTATAAATAGGGCACCAGGCGTCCTGTATATAGGGCACCAGGCCCTGTATATAGGGCACCAGGCGCCCTATATATACGGCATCTGGCACCAAATCAAATCAACTTAACTGGCCGATTTGACCCCTCGTAGTGACTCGTCTAATCTATTTGACATATCTCATGATGCTGGCGCCCTATAAATAGGGCGCTATGCCGCGTGGCACTGCTTTTCGAAAATGGCCAAAGTACCCTCTTTTGGGCTATAAATAGACCCCCATTTGGAACTGAAAGGGGGTTCCAACTTCGTGCCACCCTAGAGCTCATCCAACATCACATTTCTAAGCCATCTACACCTCCCATAAGCCTTTAAACCGTTCCAAAACCCTCTCCCAAAAACCCAAAAAACCTGTAGTTTCTTTCTTCAGAAATATGATTTTTCTCCGACTTTGAGGGCCTCTACACTCTATTTCTCTTACATTTAGTGCCAAAACACTCTTCCATTAGCTTCACTTGGGTATTGTCTACTTGAAGATGTCCTTTTTCCGTCTTGGATGTCTTCCTACACTCCGGGGTGATGCCGCGAAGAAGGGAAGAAAATCTGCTGAAGTCAGTCCCTGGTGCCCCATAAATAGGGCGCTTTGACTTTGGTCAACGCGCCCCATCAAGGGGACACCTGCAGCAGGCGCCCCATATATGGGGCACTAGCAGGGGCAAACCTCATTTTGCATTTTTTTGAGTTTATTTACCTTTCCGGTCGATTCTTTACTCCCCTCTTTCATTTTAACTCTCATTAACATGTCATTTAGAATATATTGAGCCACTTAACATGTCATTTAGCATATATTGAGCCACTCATTTGCATTTTCATGCATATCTAAACCTTCTAAATAGGGGTTGGTATTTAGTCCCAATCCGGTTAGTCTATTTCCTTTTGCATGTTTGAATTCAAATTTGAGCACGATACTATGCTTTCATTAGAACTAATGAAACTTTCACTTGTTTCTATGTTTTCTTATGGACATTTTTAGGTAAATCCGATTGAGGCGGAGCTTCAACTGGATCGAAGACGAAGGACTCACTAAGCTCTCTTCTTTCGGTCGGCCGAGAGATGAGAAGTCGGAACCCAACAATCTCCCCGCTTCAAAAGGTACGACGGTCATTTCTCCATTTCATTTCTTTTCATTCTATTATATTTTGGAGCCTTTGGCTCCTAGCGACCACAACCAGTAACATCCCATTCACCAAGTCCCCAAAGCAAGCGTAGGGGCCGGAAGAGGGAGATCCTCGGATTTCCCGTTTCGGGTGCTTACACCTTTTGGCGACCACGGTGGGACCGACTTTGCTTTAGTGAGTTCTTCTCTTCTTTCCTAAGAATGTCCACTTGAAAACATGCTTATCTTCACTCTAGTTCTCATTTAAACCATTTCCATTTCTTTGCATTTCTATTTGCTTGCTTACATGCTTGTTTATTTCCTTGAAGCATTATCTTGTTTCTTCCTATTTACTTACCTTCCGTTGGTCTTTTTAAAAGCATACAATCTGATTTCTAGCTTGGTTTATCAACTTATTTCACCTTAGCATTTTAGATATCATCTTCTTTCATCCCTTGTTAAGTGTACTTGTCTATTTCCTTCTAAGCCTAGTTTTCCTTTAGCAAATCTTTCAAAGCATGCTTAGTTAAATTAATGCTTTCTTCCATCTTAGTTTAATTTCATATCATTGTCTTGTTCACTTGCTTCCTACAATATCTCATTAATCATTGTATGCTTTTATTTTCTTCTTGATTTCTCCTTAATTCCTTGACATTTTACTCGCATTTAGTTTGCATTGGGGTTTCGGCTCCTTAGGTCATCCGAGAAGGGAGGCTCTCTCCTCCCAAAGCCCTACACATACAAACACCCCTCTTGGTGGTTGCCAACTCCTCCTCCGGGGATTCCCTCTCGGAAGGACTGGGTAGCTTCCATCAAGGCCTCCGTAAGTCCCCATACGTGAAGGATTCCCTCTTCACTGATCGGGCTGGTTGTACCATTTTATCCCAAAACCCGGAGTACCTATTACCTATCGTTGTGAAAAGAGTGACAACCTTAGATTGCTCGGCGTTGTGAGAGCATAGGGTCCTACCCATTTATTTGAGTGGACAATATTTCTCTTAACAAGCCATTAATTTGAGGTTGAAACAACAAAAAAATTTACGTTAATCACTCCAAGTCTTTTCTATTACTTGTTTGCAAACAAAAATTTAAAATTAAACAAAAATCTCAAAATCATCTAAAAGAGAACCAAAACAAAAATTTTGCTTGAGGTTAATTTGCTTGATAACTTGCTTGTCCGATAAAAGAAAATCAAAACAAAAAGGGGTGAAAAATCAAAACTAAGAAAAAATCTTAAGCTTTTATTTGTCAACCTTCTTTTTCTATTGTGTTTATGAATTTAAGGTCAGGACGAGTTATCGGAATGGCGGATCAAAGATACGAGCAACTACAGTTGGAGTATGACCAATCTTATTTCTACCCTAATGCCGTATGTGCCGTCAATGAACCCGAAATTCTCCCCTAATCTAGTCAAATTTCTCCTCAACCCAATCTAGACTCACTTTGGGAGGCATTCTCTCATGCTGACCCTACCCAAATTCAGGCTATCGAAGCCATCCTCAAGGGCAAGTCGCCCGCCGACCACATTCCTTCCGAAGGTGGTCTTCACATCTCTACCCCTCGGTCAGTGGCACATCAACCCAATGTGCCCATTCATGGCCATTCTTATACCGGGCTTGTAGCCCCAATTTCGCCTCATCCGGTAGCTAATTTAGATCACCCTGATCTGAATGTCGTTGCTCCTTCTAGGCCACTAGTTCATTCTTCCAATCATCTCAACCCTACTCACCCTTTGGTGAATCCCCCAATGTACCCTTCTTATCCGGCCACTTCGGCCCATCCAATCCCAATTCCGGTGCACCAAGCACCCACTTCTCCTCCTCCTCTTAGGGAACCTTCTGTCGATCAAGCCATGATTAACAAGATCAATCGCATGGATGAGAAGTATAGAGAGCTTAGACGTTTGATCGACACAAAGGCAGCCCCTGAAATTTCTCTTCCTTTCCTCCCTACTTTTCATCTACCTCCCTCTGAGATGCCGGTATACCGTCGCTACAATGGAACCGGTAATCCATTCATTCATATTAAGGACTTTCTTTATGAGTCGGTAATGTGGCAAAATGATCCAAGGGCCCTTGCTTTTCTTTTCAGGAGATCATTAGAGGGTTCAGCTTTAGAGTGGTTCTACTCGCTTGACTCTTTGGAGGAAAGTAACTTTGAAACTGTCAAAGCTAAATTTTTGCAGAGATATCAAGACAGGGTCGGACCAACATTTCCATCACTGACCTCATGGCCGAAAGAATGAGAAATGATGAAGATTTTACCAGATATGCTGATAGGTGGAGGTTAATGGCAGAAAGGCTTACTGATTCCATTTCAGAGCCGGAGCAAGTGAAGATGATCATCACCAATGCCACTCCGGCCTTAAAGAATATGCTATCTTTGCATCACCCCACCTCCATGAGTGAACTCTATGAGAAGGCACGGAACATTCAGACACAGCTTAGGGACTCACCTATCATGAACTTATTTGATCCTAGACCTCGAGTTGTCAAGAAAACCACTTTCACCACAACCGGCCCAGTGACTGAGGGCGTAGTGACAAACAAAAACCTCAATGTTGTAGGGAACCCACCTAGCAATTATCAACACCAGTTTAGGAACCCTCAACAAAATCAACCATTTAGAAACCCTCGTCAACCTCAACATCAACCTCAGTTCCAGCCTCATCAACAACAAGCTCCGATCCCTCAGCGACCGCAAGCCCCAGTTCCCCAACCACCACGGCAACAACTGGCCAACTACAACCAAGCACCCACTCCCATGGCCTATGAACCCCGAAAGGTTGGACCCAAGAGAAACCATTACCCGCCATTGCCGTACTTTCTCATGGATATCTTTAATGCACTCATGGCGGTAGGGCAAATTGCATTTGCAAGGGAGAAGTTGGAGTGGCCTCAAAATGTCAACACAGAGCGATACTGCCTATTTCACAGATATCATGGGCACACTGTGCAAAATTGTTTTCAATTCAAAGTCTACATCCACGACCTTCATGAGCAAGGTAGTATTGACTGGGACCAGATGGGGGAATACATCAAAATAGTGAAATATCAACCTCAACGGCAGCACGCACCAGCTCAGCAGCAACAACAACAAAACCCCGGCCTGGGGATTATCCAAAACCCTCTACCTCCACATGCACCCGCACCTGGGAATCAACACGTTAATCCCATCTTGATCTCTTCCGAGGAGTATCATCATCGAGGCCAGAATTGGCAAGTTGAGGGAGCCACCTCCGCCATGCATGTCAACCGAACCATCCATTCTATACCCCAAGCTACATCAGCCAACCCCATTACTCTCAACCAGCCACCCATCATCCGAGCACCATCACGACCCATCATAACACCACCAGCCACACAACTCCAATCGAGATGGACCCTAATTCGCCCGGTTAATCAACCACAAACATCACCACCACTAGGACCCATCATCATCCCGCCCCGAGCAACTGTACCTTCAGAACCTACCTACCCTACTATGCCTCAAACCACCATCATTACACCTGTCGCAAGAGCTCCCATCATTCGACCTAACCCACCACCCACCACTATCACCCCAACTATAACTCCTCAACTTGCCATAGTACTCAGGAGTGGGCGCATGTTCCAAACGGTCTTTCCCCAGGCCGGTCAGTCGGCATTAGTACCAGAAGTAAAAGAAGAACACATTTATGAACCATTGCCTGGGACATCCTATAACTTGCTGATAAATCTTGATAAAACCCCGACACGGATCTCTATCTTAGAGTTGATCAAAAGATCCAGAGTCCATCAAGAGGTTCTCCAACAGTACTTATAGCGAGTAATGGTAAACGAGAGCCTCCCCCCGGAAAAGATCTCATCGGTTTTGGTCCCAAGAAGTGAGTACCCGGCCCTTACATTCACAAAGGAAGAGTTGGCCGACCCGGAAATAAGGAAATGTGCCTTATGCATCACAGTCCACACCAATAGAGTAGGCATTAAGTCATGCTTGGTCGATACCGGAGCATCCATTAATGTTCTGCCACCAGAAACATTACATCATCATGGAATCTCCGAGGAAGACGTCCGGCTATCTCAAATAACAGTGACCGCATATGACAATTTGAAAAAGCCTGCCGATGTCATGATTACATTAAATGTAAAGCTTGGACCCTGAACAGTCACTATCAACTTTCACATACTAGAGATGGATCTGACATACAAAGCTATTCTGGGACGACCCTATTTGGAAGCATTAGAGGCAGTCGCCTCCACCAATCACCAATGTCTCAAATTCCCTTACAAGGGACAAGTGATTAAGGTGACAAGCATGCCCTTAGACCATCCATCTTCTCCACCACCCCTTGGGTTGCCAAATGAGCCGATTTTGACAATCTTGGATCTTCCAGAAATAAGTAAGCAGCCCAGGCAAGTGTGGAGAAGGAAAAGAGAGAAAAATGAAACTATTGGGTGGCATATAATGAAAAGTTTGGGATACCAAGAAGGCCAAGGACTAGGCTGTCGACTCCAGAAACGGGTTCCGGATCGGCACCTCAAGATAAGAAGGTAAAAGATAGATGGAATAGGGGAAAAAGGGGGTGAATTGAAAACACTCGGAAAGCGGTAAAATGTCCTCACCTTGGTCCCACACTCACATTGATCCCCGAACTTTCATCTCACGGTGTCGCTCGAGCACCGGAGATGGTTCAGGTCATGTGGGAGGAGAGTGAGGAGGATATGAAATTAAAACATGAAAGATGTGGTCGCCAGGAGCCGCGGGCTCCGCTTTATGGGATGTAAATTAAGAAGTTGACCGTGTGTACCTTAGCGTGGGAGAAAGGGATGTGAGTTCAACCTTCTTCTTCTTCGGCCGGCCGATGAAGAAGAGTCCAACCAGTGCTAGCTTGATGTATTTGTGCAACTAGAAGACAATAAGACAAGAAAACAAGTGAAGAAGGATTAGAACTGAGTGAAGTGTAGTAACTTGTAAAAGTAATAACATAAAACGACAAATGGAAACAAACTCACCGGATTCGGGGTTAGCCCTAACCCCTTTTTTTGGTTTTTTTATGATGTATGAAATGATGTAAAACTTGATAAAAATTATGCTTAAATGTGAACTAAATGATTTGAATGAAGAGTTATCAAAGAGAATATGAATGGTTAAAGACAACACAACCCAGGCAAAGTGGCAACCGGGTTGGACAGATTTAATGTAAACTGCGCAGCTCTGATGCAGAGATTGTAATAGACAACACCGATGTCAAATTTGAGTTCCGTTTGTTTCAAAATAAAGAGGACTCACGTAGGGTGGTTTTATATGAAGACAAGTTTGCTTGAATATTATGATAAGTAATCTTAATTTACCTGATAAGCCGGATCTTGGGCAGTGAAGTTCTGGAAACTCCCAGCACAATGTTGATGTAGGACATGCTATGGGCACCACAGATATCCAAATTGAATGATTCTTGTTGGAGATAAAATATAACTCA
Organism: Cryptocoryne crispatula var. balansae; assembly: GCA_036172225.1. Classification (NCBI taxonomy): domain Eukaryota; kingdom Viridiplantae; phylum Streptophyta; class Magnoliopsida; order Alismatales; family Araceae; genus Cryptocoryne; species Cryptocoryne crispatula. Next base: position 27,387,869 of record CM069928.1, read on the forward strand.
CCAGGGAATAATTTATATGAAGTATGTATAGGCTGAGTCTACCATTAAATGTACTGATATTGAATGAGAAAATGATGACTTAGAAGAGAACACTTCGGATCTGTCTATGCAGCACCGGTGTTGAAGCCATAACAAACCGAGGGAATGTCAGAATTGATCTATGTTTATTGGAGATGAAATATATCTTGATGAAGCACACTTAGTATGAAGGAATTCATGCCATAAAATGACTATAAATATCTTTAGAGGCCGATGATCAGCAGTGCAGCACGTTGGAGCATAGAGCAGCTTCTTCTTCACTTTGGGATGATCTCCGGGCACCGGGACGAAGATAGAACTATTTAAGGAGATTGGGAAGAGCCTAGGGTGGCTGGAGGACGAAGAGAGAAGTGCTGGAGGATGGGGATGCCCTTCTTAGGTCGTTCATATGAGTCTCCCTTTATAGGGGATGAGAACCAGGTCAAAAAATAGCAAGTTTTGATACATCCGACCATAGGTTGGATTTCCTCCATTTAATGTTGCTGATTTTCATACTGAGGCATCTAGAAACTTACCTAAATGATTGAGAGAGATTGAAAACCGTGGATCACCTTTCCCATGTTCAAAATATGTCTCCACTTGAAGAGGAAACAAATCTAGTCTAAAAATGGCAAGTATTGATATACAAGACAACAAGTTGGATTGCCATCATTTGATGATGCTAATTTCGACCATGAAGATTCCAGATGCTATAAAAAGTGATATGGAGGAGGAAAAAGGAAGGTAAGGTCGTGAATTGGTCAGATATGTGCCCAATGGGCTGGGCTTGCATGCAATTGGGCTTGATTGGTGCTGCGTGCGGACAGAACTGCGCATCTGACTTCCAAAGGGTGCTGCGGACAAATGGGAGATCAGAATTGAATGACATTTGTTGCATTGAAAAGAGGCCTCAGAGAGAAAGATTATTTATGTTGAATACTTCTTCATTGGATGTCCACATAATCCTATGAAAAAATTTCTATTAGAGGATATGCTGGGAAAAGCATAATCTGGCACACCACCAAGAGACTCTTGTTCGGCAAACACGCATTTGATTAGAAATTAGAAAATCATCCTCATATTTCCAATAAGCACCTCAGCTCATCCAAAAGGGTGGTTCATCATGATTTTGATGGTCTAAAAGAGATGTTGCCAATGGAATAATGGTTTAAGCTCTAAATAAGGCCAAATTGGCGTGTCTACAGCTTGCCTCGCCTTGATGTCGGCTTTGCAAGAGAATGGCATGTAGCGTAGCGGAGTGAAATGTAGAGGAATGTAGAGAAGCGAAATGAGTTGTAATGGAATGCAGCGGAGCGAATTAGAGATGGACTGAAAAGGTGGCATCAAGGTGTAGATATAGACACGCTCAATGACCAAATTCGGCAAAGAGAATCTCTTCATATCTCCTGGTTAACTGCCATGTTTCATCAAGTCTTCCTATGTTCGATTGGTAAGAGATATGCCATTGGCACGAGAGAAGAATAGCCAACCCCCAACGCGGTGGGGAGTCCCCGAAACATGGGTTCGTAGGTTCATCATCAGCCGATAACCCGATCTTTGCGGTGTTCCTGTACTGTGATGGGCTAAAGTTTAAAAAGAGATTTGTTTTGAAAAAGTAAAAGAATACCAATCGAGCACATTCAGGCTCTCTGATTCATTTAAGTCTTCCGAGAGACAAGATTTGATTCGGAATGTAATGATCTCGAATTCCAAAAGGCAAATGTTTAAGTACAGACCATGACGGTGCAAGTTTAGATCGAATAGGAGGCCCTTGGCGGGAGGAAGTGACTGCCATGGTGAGATGAATGGCAAAAGAGTTGTAGTGGCCACAGTGGGAATAGAAATAAAATATTTGAAGGCACGAGGTGATTACCGAACACGGTGGGATTAATAGACACGGTGGGATATTAGAGAGGTTGGTGGGACTAGAGATCATGGTGGGATTAGAGAACATAATGGGATTAGAAAACACGGTGGGATTTAGAATGATCGAGAAAGTGAGAAGGTGAAGTTTAGGAAATGATGTATGCAATGATAAAACAAAATTGAATGCAATTAATGCTACATGATGCATGTTGGGCTCAAGAAAACAAAACAAAACTTGTATAACAAATAGTTGAAGATATAGATTGTCTATGAGGTCAAGATACCCATTCGGGAACTATCGTCCCTCACTGCACAATTTTGGCTTATCCGTGAGCACAAAGAATGACCTGACCGTCGTGGATTTTGATGAAGGGGATCTCGGGCCTGGTCTTCTTTGCATTCACGGTCTTCAACATCAATGCATAAAATAAATAGTAATGCACCTAATATATGCTAAGAAAGGAAATGATAACGGTGAGTTTGCGGTGTGATGACATGCATTCTCACAAAAGAGTTCATGTGTCCTAATGAGGACACAGAGTGAAAATTCCTCGGCAAAGTTGAGGCCGAGGTAATGATGACACCTCCTCCTGAGAATCCTCAAGGGAGGGAAGTGGCGAGCATCGCCTGCAAAAGGTTTCTCGGCAAAATTAAGGCCGAGGTTATGGTGACACCTCCTCCTAAGAATCCTCAGGGGAGGGAAGTGGCGAGCATCGCCTTATTGAAATCTTGAAAATGCTCCTCGACGAAGTTGAGGTCGAGGTCATGGTGGCACATCCTCCTAAGAATCATTGGGGAGGGAAGTGGCGAGCTTCGCCTTGTTGTGAAGTTCTCCTCATTTGTTCTTCGTGCCTAAAACACTAGAAAAAGGAGATTAGAATGCCAATATGGCTTATCCCCCTTGCAAGTTGCAGTATGCCTTGACCTTTGTCAAGGGGTGTAAAGTATTTCTTGTGCCCGAAACACTTAGAAGGAAGAGATTAGAACAACAATGTGGCTTATCCCCCTTGCAAGTTGCAGTATGCCTTGACCTTTGTCAAGGGGTGTAAAGTTTTCTTGTGCCTGAAACACTTAAAAGGAAGAGATTAGAACAACAATGCGGCTTATCCCCCTTGCAAGTTGCAGTATGCCTTTACCTTTGTCAAGGGGTATAGCCTTCTTCAGGGTGTAAAAATAAAGCATCAAATATACAATGAATGTAAAGACAGGAATTCAAACCAAGCATGGTGATGAAATTTTTTTTTTTTTAAATTTTGTTGGAATTTGAAAATGAAGTTTTCTTTATTTTAAAAAGATTCATTTTTTTTGAGATTTTTGAAAATGCTATTTTCTTTTTTTTTAGTTTTTAAAAATATTTATTTTTTTGGAGTTTTTGAAGATATTCAACTTTTTTTGTAGTTTTTTTTTAAAAAAAAAAATTTTGAGAGAAAAATCAGTATTGACACAAGTTCTCATCACTTGGTTGTTTTTCTAGGTTTGTTGGTAGACACCATATGCAAAATAGGGTTCCTTACCCAGAATCTTTCTAACCTTCAACCTCTGATCGGCTAGAGTTTAGCTTTGATTCGGTTGGTTCACCCACACCTTGGGGGTAAGAATGAAGAATTGAGGGAAAGTCCTTGATAAGCTTTGGAGATGTCAAGAGGGATTTCTCTACTTGCACCTAATTGCCCATTGGGGTTCGGCCTCTTCGGATCTTTTCTTCTTTATTGACAAACCTATTTTTGTGGCACACATTCGGACAGGTTCTTTGACCTGTGGGGTCATTGCCCATCTTTTGGTGCCTTTTTTTTATTTTTTGCTTTTTTTGGTACTCATTCAGACAGGCCCATATTTGTTTAAACTTGTGGGGTTCATTGCCCATCTTTTGGCACCCTTTTTTTTTTTTTAGAAGTTGGACCTTCTGAGACGGCCTCCTACTAGGGTGGCGGATGCTTTCGATACTCTCCCCCTCTAATCCCCTTCACCTATCTTGGACCGAATAGAAGAGAGTAGGGTGAGGGTTTTCCTTCCATCTCTAAGCTTTGCCTAGCTTCTCTCGGGTGTCAAGTCATCCATATTCTGGGATCGGGACATGTTGTGTGTGTAGAATGGTATCTACCCTCGACTCCTAGACAACAACCTAGAACATGTGGACTTAAGTCATACTAGTAGTTCTCTCCATTTTTTTTTGAGGTAGATTACATTCCATAGGTGAATCAATTGAAAACATGTCTTGCAATGTAAAAAATTTGTTTGATAAGAACAAGGTAGCTACAAATATCGTCAGTCATGAATTTCTCTCAATTAAAATTGTCATGTGAAATTCAAAATCATTTTTTTTAAAAATATTGCTTTGCAGATGACATAATGATGATGAATGCAATTTCATGTAATACCTGAGAGAAGAAGAAGTTCATTACTGATGACGGCTTTGCTTGTGCTTGCCTTGCCTTGTCTGCCATGCCTTGCCCAACTGCTTCCACTGTTGATATGCACCATATTGCATTGGATTGAAGATTCATAGTCATAGGATGAAGTGAAAATGTGGAGGATCTAATTTAGCATGGCGGAGTCAAAATTAATGATGTAAAAGGCAAAGATTGTGGTATCACCCAAGAAATTTCTATACCTTGATTTTTTTGAAAATAAAATTTTGAAAAGGAAAGAGAATGCAAAAAGGAAAAAAACATGTTTGAAAACAAAAGTGTGCTAAAGTGGGCTCTTGGGCCAAAGAGTTGATAGTGGGCTTGAAAGCCCGGGAAGGGTTGGAATCAGGGGGCACGTGGGCCTAAGAGTTGAATGCGGGCCAGAGGGCCCAGTTGATGTTGATGGGCATGAGGGCCCAATTGGATGTGATGGGCTCGAAGGCCCGATTAAAGGTTGAGCCCGAGGGACCCAACGAAAAGAGCAGGCACACCAGCCCAATTTAGATGGTTGGGAGCAAGATTGTGATTTGTGATGGCCTCGCTGGCGCCATTGAAAAGTATGGGTGCACAAACCCGAATTCGAAGAAGTGGGGGCACGGGGACCCGATTTTGAAGAAGTATGGGCACACGGGCCCGATGGTGAAGAAATGGGGGCATACAGGCCCGAGGTTGAAGGAGTGTGGGCATGTGTGCCCAAGGTTGATGGAAGGTGGACACGTGGGCCCGATTTAGAAGGAATTTGGGCACATGGGCTCGGTTGTAGAAAAACATGGGCATGTGAGCCCGGTTGAGGTGACTTGCGAGCACGTGGGCCCGATTTAGAAGAAATTTGGGCACATGGGCCCGGTTGCAGAAAAACATGGGCATGTGAGCCCGGTTGAGGTGAATTGCGGGCACGTGGGCCCGATTGAGGTGAATTGTGGGCACGTGGGCCCGATTTAGAAAAATTAAGGGCACATGGGCCCGATTGGGGAGAATTATGGGCACGTGGGCCCGATGGAAGGAAAGGAGCACGTAGGCCCAGTTGGGGAAGAGGGACATATGGGCCCAGTTGAAGGAAAGGGGCATGCAAGCCTGATTGATTAAAAGATGCACGTGGGCCCAGTTGAAGAAAATGGGCATAAGAGCCCAGTCGATTAAAAGGGGCACATGGGCCCGGTTGGATAAAGGGGGCACGTGGGCCTGGATGATGGAAAGGGGAACATGGGCCCAGTTGATGAAAAGAGGTGTAAGAGCCTGAGAAAGGGGCATAAGGGCCCAGTTGAGTGGGATAAAGTGTGGGCCGTGGCCCTAAGATTGACAGATTTTGGGCCCATGGGACTGATTGATGGTTGTAAGTAGGATAAAGAAAGGGCAGTGGCCCTAAGATTGAGGAATTGTGGACCCATGGGCCCAATCGTTGATTTTGATAAGAATAAAGAAAAGGTCGTGGCCCTAAGATTGATTGATCGTGGGCCCATGGGCCAGATTGTTGCTTAGGAGAAGAATGGGGTAAGGGCCGTGGACCTAAGATTGATGCTAAAGGATTTGTCTGCTTAGCTGGAGGAGGTCCTAGTATCCCCTTGCTAAGGTCTATGCCCTTCTGGAGGCTTGTTGATTCCTTCTCCCTTTCATTCACCAATTTGGTCTCCTTACTTCTCAGTTCATGGGTCAATTCAATCTGACCAACATCAGGGATTAATTTCGATGATTGTAATGGTTGATCTATACCTGGTGAATCCTTGCCTAGTCCTTGACAATCAACTGAATTTGTGATCCCCTCATCTAAGCTCCCTTCAGTAGGCTTCTCCTCAGGTTGTTCTGGGGAAGAGGGCATGCCTAGTTTAGGGGATTCCAAAAAGGTAGAAGGGTTTGGTTCGACCTCCCCTACTGACTGACTTTGATTTTGAGAGAGAGCAAGGATATGTTGAGGAGTTGATTCTTCTGCCATGGCAGGAGCACAAATGGTTGGAGTTATTAATTCCTCTACCAGGGTAGGAGCTTGAAGGGTCGAAGTGTCTGAATCATCTACCATGGCAGGAGCATGAATGATCGGAGTGGCTTGTTCCTCTACCATGGCAGGAGCTTGAAGGGTCGTAGTGTCTGAATCTTCTACTACAGCAGGAGCAAGAATAATAGGAGTGATTGATTCCTTCGTTAAGGCAAGAGTATTAGAAGAAATGATTGGTTGTTGTGCAACCAACTGAGGAGGAGCCCTATGCGGTGGGATTGGTTGAGAAGCCGGGGTTTGCTCGATAGGCTTAGGATGAATGATTGGCCGAGGGATTGTTGGTGAAGTGGGTTGAGAGGCCAAGGCTTGCGTTGCTAGCTGAGGGGTTGCTGTTGGAATAGGCTGAAAAGCCAATGGCTGGATGATTGGCCGATGGACCTTAAGAAATTTTGGTGGAGTCAAAGGCTGGGGAGCCAGTTGAAGTAATAGAGTATTCGCACAAGCAACAATAGGAGCTTTATTAAGCATGGTTGGTTGTGCCATTGACTCGGGTTGTATGATTGGCTGAGGTTGGGGCATGGCTGGCCTAATCAACAGGCGTCGAGGAGTTGGCCGATGATGATGATCTGGATGGGGTTGGAGAGGGCTCCTAGGTTGGTGCATAGCATCAATGCACCTCTCAAGCCTAGGCCTCAATTCATCAGAATATTGCATTAATTTCATATCTTCTTTTACTTCCCCAATTATTGAATAGCCTGGCCCATATCGTTTCAAGAATTTGGCCTTGACAATTTCGAAATCCCATATCTCTACTTCGCTCAATGAAAAAAACCAATCTAGGGCCGCACTCTCTAAAGATCTCCTGAAAAGAAAGGCAAGGGTCTTTCTATCATTTTGCCATCGAGATGATTTGCTTAGGAAATCATTGACATGGGTGAAGGGATCACCTGAGCCATTGTAGCGATGGTAGGTTGGCATTTGTGATGGGGGGATGTAGATAGTATAGAGGGGAAATTCGACGATTTCTTTATCCTTGGCAACAGGTGGGGAGGAATTCCCCAGGGGTGTGCATGTGGCACCTGGATGGGAGGGTGGTGGGTTGGTGTGCAAGCTGAAGAATGACCCACAATGGGGTGAGTAGGTGAAGTAACATGGTAGGGCTGCCCAGGTGGGGTTATGACAAGAGGTCGAACTATCGATTGGGGAGGCAAAGCAGCTCGGTTGACTTTGGCTGGACCTTGATTAGCAGGCATCTTTCCCTTCACTAGAGATTGTATGAATGACAAGGTATTGGGATCAAGATGAAAAGATAGATCCTTAAGAGCTTGTTCTATACTAAATGAAGCGGATTGATGGGCATCCCCTTGCACTTCAGGTTCCATAGCAGCATTGGCATGGCTTTTGGGTTGTTGTTGGAGCTTGTAGAGACCTTCCCCGTACTCTTGTTGCTTGTAGTAGTCCGACCTCCCAACGTGGCTTCCAGACTTTAGCATCATGGGCTTCATGTCAATCTTTCTAGAAAGATGGTTAGAAAAGAGAGCAATCAAAGCACACAATTGAAGATTTTTTTTTATGTTTTGTTTTGTTTGAATTTTTTTTTTTCGATTTGGTTGTTTGGAAAACAAGTTTGAACGCAAAAATTAAAGGGATTTTTTTTGTTTTAGGTGTTTTGAAAAAAAATTTGGTTGTTTTTTAATTGTTGTGAGCAAGCAAGTTATGCAAACAGGTTTTTTAAAATGACTACTCGACAATTTTTAGGTTGAAACCTTAGATTAGATAGATTGTTAGCAATTGTTCACTCAAGTAGGCATGGTTCCTATCACTTCAATCTTCAAGACCTAAGGTTGTCACTCAATCACCACGAGTAGGTACTTGGGTTCTTCGGGTTTTGGGAAAGTGGTACAACCGGCCCAATCGTGCAGAGAGGAATACTCCACGGATGGGGACTTACGGAGGTCTTGATGGAAACCACCAAATCAACTAGGAAGGAATATCCCAGAAGAGAGGTAAGAATCCACCAAGAAGGTGTTTGGAGGGTGAGGGTGTGTTGGGAGAGAGAGCCCCCGCCTCGAATGCCCTACGGATCTGAGCAAGTCCGGTACTCGATGCAAAAAGCTAATGCAAAAGTAAAAATGGAGGGTAAGAGGAGAAGAAGCAATCAATGTGCAAAAACATGAAATGAAATAAAGTAAATAGAGCATGCGATATGCAAACAAGACAAGCAATCATGCAACAAAACAAACAATCTAGTGACTAGAATTGAATTAGAATGAAAGTAGTTGCACAAACAAATCAAGCTAGCACGGTTAAAGACATTGGTTGTCCCACCGTGGTCGCCAAAAAGCTATCGACTCCGGAAACGGGTTCCGGATCGGCACCTCAAGATAAGAAGGTAAAAGATAGATGGAATAGGGGAAAAAGGGAATGAATTGAAAACACTCGGAAAGCGGTAAAATGTCCTCACCTCGGTCCCACACTCACATTGATCCCCGAACTTTCATCTCACGGTGTCGCTCGAGCACCGGAGACGGTTAGGGTCATGTGGGATGAGAGTGAGGAGGATATGAAATTAAAACATGAAAGATGTGGTCGCCAGGAGCCGCGGGCTCCGCTTTATGGGATGTAAATTAAGAAGTTGACCATGTGTACCTTAGCGTGGGAGAAAGGGATGTGAGTTCAACCTTCTTCTTCTTCGGCCGGCCGATGAAGAAGAGTCCAACTAGTGCTAGCTTGATGTATTTGTGCAACTAGAAGACAATAAGACAAGAAAACAAGTGAAGAAGGATTAGAACTGAGTGAAGTGTAGTAACTTGTAAAAGTAATAACATAAAAAGACAAATGGAAACAAACTCACCGGATTCGGGGTTAGCCCTAACCCCTTTTTTTTGGTTTTTTGATGATGTATGAACTGATGTAAAACGTGATAAAAATGATGCTTAAATGTGAAATAAATGATGTTAATGAAGAGTTAGCAAAGAGAATATGAATGGTTAAAGACAACACAACCCAGGCAAAGTGGCAACCGGGTTGGACAGATTTAATGTAAACTGCGCAGCTCTGATGCAGAGATTGTAATAGACAGCACCGATGTCAAATTTGAGTGCCGTTTGTTTCAAAATAAAGAGGACTCACCTAGGGTGGTTTTATATGCAGACAAGTTTGCTTGAATATTATTATAAGTAATCTGAATTTACCTGATAATCCGGATCTTGGGCAGTGAAGTTCTGGAAACTCCCAGCACAATGTCGATGTAGGACATGCTATGGGCACCACAGATATCCAAATTGAATGATTCTTGTTGGAGATAAAATATAACTCACCGGGGAATAATTTCTATGAAGTATGTATAGGCTGAATCTACCAATAAATGTACTGAAATTGAATGAGAAAATGATGACTTAGAAGAGAACACTTCGGATCTGTCTGTGCAGCACCGGTGTTGAAGCCATAACAAACCGAGGGAATGTCAGAATTGATCTCTGTTTGTTGGAGATGAAATATATCTTGATGAAACACACTTAGTATGAAGTAATTCAGGCCATAAAATGATTATAAATATCTTTAGAGGCCGATGATCAGCAGTGCAGCACGTTGGAGCATAGACCGGCTTCTTCTTCACTTTGGGATGATCTCCGGGAACCGGGACGAAGATAGAACTATTTGGGGAGATTGGGAAGAGCCTAGGGTGGCTTGAGGACGAAGAGAGAAGTGCTGGAGGATGGGGATGCCCTTCTTAGGTCGTTCATATGAGTCTCCCTTTATAGGGGATGAGAACCAGGTCAAAAAATAGCAAGTTTTGATACATCCGACCATAGGTTGGATTTCCTCCATTTAATGTTGCTGATTTTCATACTGAAGCATCTAGAAACTTACCTAAATGATTGAGAGAGATTGAAAACCGTGGATCATCTTTCCCATGTTCAAAATATGTCTCCACTTGAAGAGGAAACAAATCTAGTCTAAAAATGGCAAGTATTGATATACAAGACAACAAGTTGGATTGCCATCATTTGATGATGCTAATTTCGACCATGAAGATTCCAGATGCTATAAAAAGTGATATGGAGGAGGAAAAAGGAAGGTAAGGTCGTGAATTGGTCAGATATGTGCCCAATGGGCTGGGCTTGCATGCAATTGGGCTTGATTGGTGCTGCGTGCGGACAGAACTGCGCATCTGACTTCCAAAGGGTGCTGCGGACAAATGGGAGATCAGAATTGAATGAAATTTGTTGCATTGAAAAGAGGCCTCAGAGAGAAAGATTATTTATGTTGAATACTTCTTCATTGGATGTCCACATAATCCTGTGAAAAAATTTCTATTAGAGGATATGCTGGGAAAAGCATAATCTGGCACACCACCAAGAGTCTCTTGTTCGGCAAACACGGATTTGATTAGAAATTAGAAAATCATCCTCATATTTCCAATAAGCACCTCAGCTCATCCAAAAGGGTGGTTCATCATGATTTTGATGGTCTAAAAGAGATGTTGCCAATGGAATAATGGTTTAAGCTCTAAATAAGGCCAAATTGGCGTGTCTACATAGGCAAAGAACTGCAAGGCATAGCTGAGCCAATCAATCTAATGAGGTTACAACCAAAAAGCGGGGTTGGGTATGATGGAACAACTGTCAATGGTCAGAATCTCAAAAGCAGATACTTTTCTAGATGCTTACAAAAGTTTTTCATCAAGAAAAAAACCATTCAACTGGCTGAAAACAAAGAAGAACAAGAGATGGAGCAAGAGAAGAGAAGAAGAACCAACAACCCTGAAGATGACTTGTATCCAGAAATATCTCTTTTGTTTTCCACCTATGAAGAAGGGTCAAGCAATGAATCAATCCAGGCTGAACCACCTGTTGACACACCCAAGGGTCATATTGCCAAACCGACTCGAGAAAAAGTCCAACCAACTCCACGAGGGCCTTCCCTCATTGTGTCATCTTTTAGGGCCGACGCCCCAACGCACTGTGATGCTCTCCCCAGGCTTCTTGGCCCGATCCCAATTTCTAAGCCCTCAGGCCCAACTTATGGGTCCGCGTACCCACTTATTGCTCTTGGGCCATCGAGCCCCTCTACTGAATCTAGGCCTCTACGACCATTTTCTCCAATTCTCGGGCCCTCAAGCCCATCTCCTAAACCCAGGCCAACGAGCCCACATCCTCCTCTTATTGGGTCCATGAACCCACCTTGTTCCATGATCATCCGGCCTACTGGCCCATCACCTCTTTCTGTCAACATTGGGCCCGGAAGCCCCCTTTGTCAAACCTTGCTCGAAGTCTTCCCCTCTTTATCAATATCTTCGCCTACTTTGGCTCCCTTAGTTGATCTCAACCCAAATCGGGCACCTGAAGCCCATTTTGTCTTTATGTTTAGCACTCCCCAAAAAACAACGTCCTCCTCGAAACTAAAATTTCGATCGAGGAAACATCTCAACTTGCCTCAGAAGGGCATTCGACCCAAGGAGCCACCAGATCCTTGATTGACCTTCTATGCCCTCCATCCTCTCCAATAAATTCTACTCCATCCACCTCCTCTTCCTCCTCTTATTTACCTTCTTCTTCTTTAGGTTTAGTTTCCAATTAAAATAGAACAAAAATCAGAGGTCAGAGAGTTCCAGAAAGATACCTGCATCAGTTAGCTCAGAAAAACTTAGAATGTGTCAAGCTACCGGAGTATCTAGAAAATGCGATTCAGCTAGATGAAATCCGATATGAGGAGAAAAATAACATTGATCAAACTTTGGGGGTTTCTTCCTCTCTCAGTTCAGCATCACCTACACCCAACCAAGTGGGCGGAAGCGGAAGCATATGTGGAGATCAAGGCATCAACAGTCTGCACCTTCATCAAATGCAACATCATTGCCAGATTCGGGATCCCAGGCAACATCATCACCGACAATGGACCACAATTCATCTCCCAGGAGCTGCGTGACCTTTGCAACAGGTATTGCATCAGATTGCATTATTCATCTCCATATTATCCTCAAGGAAATGGTCAAGCAGAAGCCACCAATAAAACTCTAATAAAAATAATTAAGAAGACTTGTAAGTCTAGCAAGTTCGCGGACTGGCCAGATAAGTTAGTTGATGCTCTATGTGCCTACCGCACTTCTATTCGAACCCCAACGGGTCAAACTTCCTATGCCTTGGCATTTGGGATGGAGGTGGTAGTCCTATATGAAGTATTCATTCCTTCCCTCCACGTCCAGATCGATCGAGACATCCCGATGGATGAACGCTGAGATTCCCTTCTCGCACAACTCGAACTCTTGGATGAAAGGAGGCTAGCCGCTGCCGAACATGCTAGATCTTATCAAAATAGACTTAAAAGATTTTATCAGAAGAGGGTGGTGCAGAGAAAATTTGAAATTGGTGAGGTTGTGCTTAAAAGAATATTCATTAAGCCGGGTGGTCCCCACTCTAAACTTCAACCTAATTGGGAGGGTCCGTATGTGATTTCGGCTGTTTATCCTGGTAATTCATACAAGCTGACTAATTCATCCCTGGAATGGTGTATACCTCAAAAAATATTTCCCTTAAAGCAAAAATAACAAAAAAATATATAAAATCCAAAGGTGTGAAGAATGATGATAACATCTAATGCTTGCTTGTCCGGTGCACCAACTTGTCACTTAGGGAAATAAGGATAGGCATCATACTGCACACACTACACGCCTAGTTTTCGGAATCCGATGATTGGAAGTTGGAGAGAAAGCTAGGCAACATTTGGCAAAAGAAGGTCAACCCTGTCTCATTCTCTTCTTATTTTGGTCCAGAACAGATGAAACGGGTTAGAATAAGGAGTATCGAACGTGCCCGTTGCCTTAGTAGGAAGGTGCCTCTGAAGGTTTGACTTATTCAGAAAGAAAGAAAGGTGCCAAAAGATGGGCAATGACCCCTCAGGTCGGCAAAAGAATAGACCTGTCTGAATGTCTACCAATAAACGCCAAAAGAGAAAAAGGCTCCAAAAGATGGGCAATGAACCCCTCAGGTCAAAGTCAAGCAAAATAAAAAAGACATGTTCGAATGTGGGTCATCAAAAGAAAAGGGCTGGAAGGAAGGACCTGAGGATGTCAAATCTCAAACGGGCAACGTGGGCACTAGTAGAGAAACAAATTCGACACCCATGAATCTTAGTAAGGACTTACCATCAATCATCTTCCCTCTTTAACCTTGCAAGCAGGGTTGAACGACTGGATCCAAGAGAAGCCATAGCCTATCGAAGACGGAAGGTCAGAAGATTTTGGACTAGGCACTTTCTTACACGTGATGCCTACTCTTAACCCTTGGGTAACGATGAGGGATACCTATGGCAAGCAAGGCAAAGGATAGGATGGTCATTTCTTTCACACCAAACCAAAAAAATTAAATACTTCGAAAACACGAAAAAAATCTATAAAGTCAAAAAACTTAAAAATTAAATATTCAAAACACCCAAAAAATCATAAAAGTTTCAAAATACCAAAAAATTGTAAAACCATCAAAACCCAAACAAATCAAAAATTTCAAAACGCCTAAAAATTTGCTTTCTAAATTGACTAGCTGCCTTTGCATTCATGTATAATTTCAGTCTTGTATATTTCTTTTTATGCATACTTATGATTTTTCTGTTATCTTTACCTTGATAAGGCCTATGTCCCTTGACAAAAGAGCAAGGCAACTTTGCCCTCTCCTTGCAAGGGACTAAGCCAAAATAAAGTTCTAATACCTTCTCTCAAGTGGATGCAGGAATAGGAGAAGGCATGCCAGCTTCATATCCCCAGACATTTAGAGGAAGCAAAAATAACAAAAAAATCAAAAATTGAAAAAAACAAAAGTGGACTACCCCGACCCCTATTAGGACTTGCATTTAGTATTGCATCTATCAAAATAAATAATATTTGAGATGTTGAAGACCTCAAATCTAGAGAGGGCTGAGCCTGAGAACCCCTTCAACAAAATCAGTGAGGGCTCAGTCATTCCCTAGGCTTGCGGATAGGCCAAAGTTGAATATACGGGGACGACGGTTTCTTCATAGATGTCCTGACCCGTTATGTTCAACCTATACCTTCAACTATTTTCTTATACTTATTTGTATTTCTTTAAACCCAGCATGCATCATTTCATACACCAACATGCATCATCCCACCATGACCATTCCCCGCTTCCTAATCCTGCCATAACCTCCTTCCAGTCCCATTATGAACATTTTAAAGATGGTCTTTTATAGCCCGCAGAGGAGGTCTTGATTTTTCAAGAGAATCAGTTTCCAACATGTTTTAACAATGATTTCATCGAAACAAGAAGTTTTTCCATGTTGAATTGAACCTGTATTGTTGAGTAAAACTTTATGAATTTGAAGAACCCAACCTTGATTGATTGGCTGTCTCCTCTTTACTCTTCGCAATTTACTTTTCAATACATTTTTACTGAGTCCAGCACACCATGCAGTTCGGGTCCTGGTCGGTAACAATTCTTCCCCACGTGGGATTTTAGTTATTTACTTTCAGTACTAAACAATCAACCAGAGGGAAGGTTTCGATAAGACAAAGGGTAATCTCAGAGTCCGGTAAAGTTTTATTCCACTCAACTAGGCCAATGACGGCGTGTCTAAATATACACCTTGGCGTCACCTTTTCAGTCCATTACCACTTCATTCCGCTATGCCACATTATGCTTTGCTACATTCGCCTACGCTTCATTCGTGTCACTCCCCAACAAAGCCGATGCCAAGGTGAGGCAAGCTATAGACACACAATTTTGGCCTAGTTGAAGAGCTTAGATTCTTGTTTTCATGAATAATATTTGAGTAACCTTTCAAGGGAACCGAGTTTTCCGGAAAAATCAAGTTTTTCGGAGCATTTCGAAGAAGATCGATAGGCGTTGACCAGAGTCAAAGTGCCCTATATACAGGGCACCTGGCGCCCTATATATAGGGCACCTGGCGCCCTACTTATAGGGCACCAGGCATCCTGTATATAGAGCACCTGGCGCCCTGTATAAAGGGCACGCCTGGCACCAAATCAAATCAACTTGACCGGCCGATTTGACCCCTTGCAGTGACTCGTCTAATCGATTTGACATATCTCATGATGCTGGTGCCCTATATATAGGGCGCTATGCTGCGTGGCACTGCTTTTCGAAAATGGCCAAAGTACCATCTTTTGGGCTATAAATAGACCCTCATTTGGAACTAAAAGGGGGTTCCAACTTTGTGCCACCTTAGAGCTCACCCAACATCACATTTCTAAGCCATCTACACCTCCCATAAGCCTTCAAACCGATCCAAAACCCTCTCCCAAAAACCCCAAAAACCTGCAGTTTCTTTCTTCAGAAATATGATTTTTCTCCGACTTTGAGGGCCTCTACACTCTATTTCTCTTACATATAGTGCCAAAACACTCTTCCATTAGCTTCACTTGGGTATTGGCTGCTTGAAGATGTCCTTTTTCCGTCTTTATCCCATCCACCAAGTCCCTAAAGCAAGCGTAGGGGCCGGAAGAGGGAGATCTACGGATTTCCCGTTTCGGGTGCTTACAGTAAGGAGGAGGCTAAAGATGTGATTCACACCTTTGCCCTAATAGGGTTTGACTGAAACCATTAGTATTTATAAAAATTTATAATTTAAAAAAAAATAAAATCTACATAAATTACACCTTTGACCCTACACTGATGGATAAGTTCTCATATGTGCAACCCACTAGGTCCAATAGCCTATTTGTTTTAAGTCTTAAAAAATAGAAATATTCTATTAATTTAATTAAATATGTTATTTTATAATAGATTAATTGGCATACAAATTATGAAAGTACAAGCTACATCCTATGATCCAAAATGACTATGGGAATAATCTTATCTTTATTGAGACTTTCTATCATTTGTTATCACATGGATATAAACCCCCATCCATTCAATATCTCGATCGGAAAGGAGTATGGCATTAATTGTCAGCTCTTTTGTATACTGACTCTATAGTAGCATGTACTCGAAATCAAATTAATTGAAATGTTTATTTTTCAATTATCCTTTCTACTATAGATAGAAATTTAGAGTACTTTCCCATAAGATATTTACTCACACTTACCAAAAGAGAATGAACTCTTATTGTTTACTCAATTATCTCCATCAGGTTTTTCTTATTTCTTATCCATCACTATACTAAACCATCTAAATGGTGATCCATAAATCTATGGTCAAATCACAAGTTCTACTCAACAAGACATCTATGACAACTCAGGTCAAAGATTCAACCATGTAACCATGATCATAGAAAACTCATATTAACAATTCAACAATATATCATTCAAAGTTTTTAATTTAATCAGTTTAGTGAACTCATTTAATTAATGAGCACCTATTTGTGTATCTTAGTGTCTTTACATTAATAACCAATGAGATCGGTTATCCTCATCATATTAGAAGACATTACACATGCATTAGTATATCTAGATCCTTAAGGTCTTATCTCAAAGATCTTGTGACTATGAATATTTAGATCACATACTTCTAAAAGATTGATATCATTATCATAATCTCATCATGATTCAATCATCATTGCATGTCATCAATGACTTCATTACGATATATGCATCGAATAAGAGTTAGTAATGAAGATTTATCTAATTAATTGAATGTGATATTTTTAGAATGTCGAATTATATCATATATAATTGACTTGTAAGATATACTTTTCTATCAATTTTGTAGCTAGATATTTGGCCAAATATAATCCTTTGTTCCCAGTGGAACCCACCACTACTTTATCAGAATCTTGCTCAAGTTTCTAGCAACATATATATGTGTGCATCAATATCTAGCATATGTTTTTTATTTATTTTTTCTTTAAAAGGGGTCATGGCACAGCAAAAACTAGGTCAGTTCTGCTTTCTTGTAGTTGCATAATTAGCAAAACATAATTTAGCAAAAATTCAATAAGTAATGTTTACATATGACTGTAAAATAAATTTCAATTTAATAAATATTATCAAATATTTGATCAAATATTATTATTCATGAAAGTAGGGAATGAAAAATTTATTAAGTATGGTTAGTATATTAAGCTTAAAATTTGATAAAAAATATAGATGTCCAAGTTAAAATTACACATTTATCATAATAAAAATAAAATAATTTACTTTTTTAAAAAATCACATATTATAATTAAAAATTCATTTTGCATACGTTAATATAAAGTATAATAAAAAGTAAAGAGTACTTTTCATGAGATAACACTAGGAGCACGTTTAGCATCAAACATAAGTTACAAGTACTTAGAAGATGTATAATAATATAAAAATTTTAGCTTTACATTTTTTTATAAACACATATAATACAAAATAAAAAATTACAATGACTGAGAAAATAATAATATAAACCACATTTGAACTTGTTTGTCCAAATTCAATACCTATAAAATTAAGATAAAATTAATATATTTTAATAATTGAACACCTACAATAATAATAAAATACCTAGTGAGCTAATGTTAGTTTGTGGCTAGTGCCCTTTTTGCCAGGAGTGTGGGATCCTATAGGTGTTCGCTTGAGAGAACTCTCCACACTAGATACAAAAAATGTAAGGTCTACTTCAATCATGTGAATCTCATAGGTCAAATCAAGAAGTTAATCATAGTAGGGTCTCACATTTTTGTGTTTGAATGAAAGATGTTCCCTCAGACTGGTGCCTGACGAAACCCACTCTTTTGCTAGTGTTGTTAATAGTAATCTCGGATACTAGGATTGACTTGTGACCAATGGGATGGAGTTGTGATGATTTTGGGGGTTAAGAAAACACAACAGAAAGTAAATGAGAGTGTCATTGTTAGAAGGATAAAGATAATGCTCATCTCATCTTCTTAGAGGCTGATTATCTCTTGAAGGAAAGGAAAGTGCCTAAAAAGATAAGTGTAATACGAATATGTATTGCCAGCTACAAAAATGTTAACTCGTTAAATTTCAGATAAAAAATCAGATGACAAACATGAATTTAATTTAGGTTTTATTAGTATGATGCAACCATTTAATTTTTTTCAAATTTAGTAACTGCGGTTGTATCACTCCACACGCAGATGCCAAACTACTAGGGCTTTAAATCATATTTTTATCCATTTATACAAATAATAATCAATTACGAGATATCCTAGGAATGAATATCTGGATATGTATATTATTAACCGGAGCAAACACAAAAGTATTAGTAGTACCATTCTACTTAAGATTGCTTTCAAATAAGTCTTTTAATGCTATATACATAATATATGGTTATATATTTATAAATATACTTAATTGTTCTATAATATGATAGATATCAATATACTTTGTTGACATCGATTAAAATATGCAGCTGTCCAATGCCCAAGCTCAAGAACTTCCGGAACAACAATTAGCAGAGGAAAAATTTCTTATGTCTAAGTTGCATTGGTTGGAGGACTTGGAAAACATATATTGGCAGCAACGATCTAAAAGTTTCCTGGCATAAAGAGGGAGACAGGTGTACCAAGCTTTTTCATGCAAAAGCTTTACTGAGATGACGTTGGAACAGAATTTATGATATATATAAATCAGATGGAGCCTGGTTAGTGAATATGTTGGACATTATTAAAGGTTTTACATATTACTTTACTGTCCTCTATTCTGATAATGTGTCCCTTGTAAATGATGGTGATTTACAATTTTTAGACACTTTGTATCTACCTACCTTATCTCAGCAACAAGATTCTCTTTAGCTTATCCCTTCTCATGAAGAGGTACATCAGGCACTTTTCTCTATGAAACCGGATACATCTCGAGGCATGGATGGTTTTCCCCCTCTTTTCTTTCAACATTATTGGGCTTTGCTTAATAAGGATTTGCATGCTTTTATTTCTTACATGTTTGAGAACTGTTGCATTCCTTCTGAGTTGAATTATACTCTTACACTTATACCAAGAAAAGAAAATTCTTCAATATCGGAACATTTTAGACCCATTAGCTTATGTAATGTCTTGCTAAAAGTTCTGACTAAGGTTATTGCACTCAAAATTAAGCCCATGCTATCTACTCTTATTTCTGAATTACAAACTGCTTTTTTTCCGGCTAGACAAAGTTTGGAAAATATCATTATTATACAGGAGATCCGCAATATGTTTAGATGGACTAGGGGAAAATGTGGTTTTTTATGGCTAAATTGGATAACCATACAACTTATGACAGATTGCGATGGAATTTTATTCAATCAGTACTACAGATCATGCATTTTCCTAATCATTTGGTTAATCTTATCATGCTGTGCACTACCTCAATATCTTACTCCTTGAATCTTAATGGTCATTTATCTAGCAAAAATTTTCTTACTAGAGGTATTCGTCAAGGCTGTCCTCTCTCCCCTTATATGTACATTAAATGCTCTGAGGTGTTGTCGTCTATGTTATCTAGAGCTGTGGAATCCAATTTTTTATCTGGTATTAAAGTAGCTCGTCAAGCCCCCCTCATAACACATGTGATGTTTGCGGATGATTTAATCATTTGTGGAAAAGCTACCCTTGAGGAGGTACATCATTTAAGACAGATTTTACAGCAGTATGAGACTATCAGGTCAGGCCATTAACTACCATAAATCAAAAATTTGTTTTAGTAACAATGTTCCTAATCAAATAGCAGTGGCAAATCTGTGATCAAACAGGATTTCAAAGGGCTTCTAAGGAGGACTTTTACTTAGGGGTTCCTTGGAACCCAATCGCTGGTAAGTTTTCATAGAAATTGAATTTAATTCAACGATGTCAATACAAATTAGCAGGCTGGAAAGCGAACCTTCTCGCCACTGGGGGGAGGACTACTTTGATTTAGTCTACGATTAGTCATTTACCTCTTCATGCTATGTCTGTCACTAAGCTTTCATCTGCTCTGATTAAAAAATTAGAGTCATTGCATCATAATTTTTGGTGGGCTCATAAACTAAACCAGACTAGGCATATTCATTTTTCTAATTGGTCTACTATCACTCAGCCAAAGCTACTGGGCAGAATGGGTATTAGAGACTTAAACTTTCTTAATATTACTTCTGAAATGTGGTTATTATAGAATTTTCTACATAAACTAGAAGCTTTGTGGGTCCGTGTACTTTCTACTAAATATTTGTCCAAATAAAGTATTTGGCAAGTTCAGCCAAAATATTGGAATTCTCAGGTATGGAAGTTTATTTTGTCTTCCCGCCCTTATTTGGCTCAAGTTGCAGTCTAGCACATTAAATATGGATCAAATATTTTACCCTGGTCTCATACTTGGATACTAGATGATAAAGGACTGTTGAGTCCAAGAGAATCCGGTCGGTTCTTCCAGGGTCGGGTAAATGATCTCATACTACATGGTGCTTGGAATAGGTCGGCTATTTTCCAATGGTTTGATGATACTTCGGTCCAACGCATTTTTTCAACTCCAATTTATGTGCACTTATCTCATGATACTCTTATTTGGCCGTTTACTCCTGATGGTAAGTTCTCATTAAAATCTGCTTAAAGGTTTTTCATTGAGCAAAAGCTTCCTCCAGGTTTATCTAACCTCGAGATTTGGCAGAAATTATGTCATCCTATTGTGGCTAAGTTCTTACCTTTGAAAATTATATTTTACTTATGGAAGATTCTCTCTGGTAACCTTCCTACTTATTTTGATATACACAAAAGATGTCCTTATATTAGTCCAATTTGCAGAATATGTGGTTTGGAGGAGGAAACATCCGATTATTTATTTCTTTTGTGTTCAAGAAGAGGGCAGTGTGGATGCTTACCCCGTTAGGTACTAATAAAGATTGAGGTCTTTTGTCACTTCTTACTCTTTTACATTCTTGGCTTTCTAGGGATAACTTTCTATCTCGTTTGGGAGTCATTGCCTTATCTGTTATTTGGCATATTTGGAAATCACATTGTACATATTCTTTCTAGCACAAGTTGGATCAGCCTCATGTTATCTTTCATAATGCAATGTTCACTATGGAATTATGTATTCAAAATGGTCCCCCTAGTTTCAGAGATCCACAGCAGGTTTGGTCTCCCCCCCCCTCTTTCAATAATCTTAAGATTAATGTGGATTGCGCCACTTTTGAGCTTGCAGGTACTATTGCATTCATTGTAAGAGATGAAGCCGGGGGTTAGTCTTCTTGAGTACTAAGCATTCCTCTTCTAGATGATTGGAGGTGTTAGAAGCAGAGGCAATCTATGAAGCATGTTGTTGGGCAACTTCCTTGAGTCAGCACATATGCATTGAGAGTGATGCAAAGGCGGTCGTGGATGCAGTTAATGGAACTGGTGTAACGTTTAGATATTTGTATTATTATTAAATAATATTTACTGTATTTGATGTTAAATTAATTATGTTTAATGTAGATTTATCTCTCTCTCCCTCCCCTTCTATTCCTATTCCTCCTCCTTTCTATTTTCTCTCCTCCTCTAACCCTGGCGCCATTGGCCGTCCCTCGCCGTCTCACCCTGAACCACCTCTCTCTCTCCTCGCCATCTTCCCCATCAATTGGTCCCTAGCTAACCCGGCCGCCGCCAGCCGCCGCGCTACCTTGCCACCCTCGCCGACGTCGCCGCCATGCCATCGCCATCGTCGCCTGCCTCTTCTCGGCCTCGCGAGCGTGCTGCCTCGTTGACCTGTCAGCGGCCAGCCGCCTCCGCGCCCCCCCCCCTGCGTCATCCCCGCCCAGCCGATGCCAACCCGCCCTGGTCAACCGCCGCACCATGCGGCCAGTCGCCGCCCGCGCAGCGTAGTCGGCCGCTGCCGACGGCAGCGCGCACCCACACGCTGCCAGCCATCGTGCTCGTGGACGGTCGCCGCGTGAAGCCGCCTAGTCGACGCCGCCGTGCGCCCGCGGAAGCCCCCCCCCCCCCCTGCGCCGCCCTCCACCGCGCCGTTTTTGTGCCCCGCCTCCATCCACCGCGTAAGCGCTTCTCTCTCACCCTTATTTTTTTTTCTTCTCTCTCTTATCTACGTATATATCCCTCATTTATCTCTCTCCCTTGCGATCCATTGGCCTAATCCCCCCCTCCTTTCTGTCTTTTTTCAGAAGACTCAAAGGAGATAGATCTTTTATTTTGATGGTTTGATTTGTGCGCTGCGTTCTTGACGTTCGGTATCGTCGTCGGTGGTCGATTTCCAACTTTTTCAGCACCATTCCGGTAGGCATCCTTGACGTGTCTATTAATTATCATTAAACTCCTATTTAATCCTCCATGACTTGTAGTGAATATTATTGAGTTAATTAGTCGATTTAGCGTTGTATGTCGCGGTTAACTAGCATGGTTAGTCTACTTGTTCTATATTGTGCATAATAGGGCTCTTGTTAGGGAGATTATTATATCATCTTCATCATGATTAATTTAGTAGATTGTTAGTTGATTTTAGTTCTTTTAGTTGGTATGTTTTTAACTACCCTTTTGTTATACGGTTTGAGTTAACTTGTTATATAGGTGTGGTGATAGGTTAATAAGATTAGATAATATTTATCTAGTTTATTACATCTGTTTCGGATATGTTATTGTCATTAATTTAGGTGATAGGGTCTGATTGGGTATGTTCCTATCATGTTAGTCTTTACTTATTCTTGTCATTTTATGGTTCTAGATCATGCATAGGTGGTTCAGGTGTGGTTGATCATGCTATTTGCATTGGTGGTATGTTTATTCATTGCATGGTATAGTTTATATCATTTTATCTTGCATAAGTGTATCATGGCATGGCATGATTGAGGTGGATGCATGATGCATTGAAATTATGATGAAAACAACTTCCCAGACTAGTTAGTCGTGACCCAAGGGAAGCGGAGGTTAGAACAGTCCGGTGCATCCTTCGATCCCGGATACCGCGGTTTGTCCCTATGCCACCACTGCCTAGGTGCACTATGGGATTTCGTTTAGCTATATGGTACTGCTATATATGATAGATCTGGTGGTAGCTGGTTGAGGTGGCAAGATGACGCATTCCTTGCTAATAAGAAAAATGTGTGGTTCTTATTAGAGGATAGGTGCATTTGTGAATGTGGTCCTTTATTAGAGGATATGTGCATTATTGCATGGTATTGTATAGGTGGTCTAGTGATGTATTTTATTTTTTCAATTATCATATTGTGTTGCACGGTGTATGCATGGTTTGTCTCATTTATAGTGATATCATCATATGGAGCATATAGCAGGTGTCTATGCATATGTTCATACCATCTTTTTAGGTCATGTTATGGTGCATATAGGTGCTGGTCGGTGTGATCATAGGCTTTGGTTGGTGGTGTAAAACACATGGATTAAGTCATATATCTAATATATTGACTAGCCTATATTTGCATATAATTGGTGTAGGTCTAGGTACCTATTTAATTAACATCTAGGGCCTTCTGGCTATCCGATTTGGCGGATGATGGGGTGTCTACTGAGTCATCGTACTCATCCCAATTCTCTTATCAATGTTTCGGGTAATCAAGTTTAGCACATCAGAAGCGTGATGGATCTATTCTCGAGAAGGCAGCAGATGATATTTATGACTAGATGGTATTTAGTTTTGTTTAGATTGTAGTGATTAGTGATGTATTGGAATTTGAATTTTTGAAATTATGAACTTTGATCTAGTTGTTTTCATTCGTTCCAAACCGATATATTTTAGGGGTTATTTTCCCCGGTTACGTCGTCGGATTATGTTCCGCTGTGCTGGATTAAATCCGGGGCGTGACAGCTTTTACCGGAGCATTAACTCGGCCTTAAGGTCTATTTTTTTTTTACTAGCCCGAGTTTATGATATCGGTTTGGATTAGGTGGAAATTGATGTTTGGAAGAAAATGATCTTGGGCAAACTGAATAATTTAGGTTGTCTATTAGATTGAATGACATAGAAGTTTGATGTTGGATTATTATAGGTTTACATTGGATAAATGCTAATATCATTTTATGATGATTTAATTTTTAGATTTTGTGGATCTTGGAGTTTGGATTTATGTTTATTAGATCATATTATCAAATTGGATTTATTGGGTTTTATCATTATAGGGTGATCAAGTCATTAAAGTTTTAAATTGAATAATTAATTTGTGATGACTGAATTTCAAGTTTGATTGATCTTGTGGTTTGACTTGATTAAGAATTTATTTTATCAATCTTAAGGTAAGATTCTTGATTTATATATTAGATTATCGAATGATTGATATATGAAGCCTGATCATTGTTCTGTTGGTTTGTATTTTAAGTTTGAATTTTCAGATTTAACAAGGTTAGTGATTTGGATTGATGGTAAATTCAATGGTTTGAATCATGATGATATCATATGATCAATAGATAAATGATAGATTAGTGAATCTTCAAATTGATTTAATTAGATAATCTATATGGGATGATGATAATGATTTATTTTGTCTATCTAGGATTAATCCGATTTATCATTGTATGTTATTTGATGGAATATCAATGTATGGTATGAGGATAGGATGACATGTGATTTTGGTATTAGATTTATCAAATTTGAAGTGAAATGATGATTGAAGTATTGCTTCCACTATATAGTTTTGAATGGAAAAGAAATGAGGCATAGGAATGAGATTATCAATTTGAAATTGTAAAGTAAAGATCAAGAGAATTTTATCATGCTTTGAATAAGTGGTATTTTTCATATTATCAAGGATGGAATTCGGATTAAGTGTAAGTTGTGAGGAGAGATATTTAGATGATTTAGTATGAGTTGGAGAATTATAAATGACTTGAGTATGATTATAGATAGGTGTTGTAATGTACTAGCAATTGATTGATATTATAATTATACTCTCCCGATCACAATCTTTGATCTTCATTATCGATTTTGAACTCTTTTATCTCTTTATATCTTGTCTAATCAATCTAGCCAAATCTTGACTCTAGATCATCTTAATTGTATGTTGTGACCATTCATAGGTTGATCTTATGTGGAGTTTGGACCTTGGTCTATTGGAGGTGATCTTTTAGATTAGATAGAGATAACATGATGATGGGATATATCTTGCTAATTGTTTGGAAGTAGTTAGAATATGAATATAAACTTATTTTAAGGAAGAAATGAGAATGAATCGTGAGAGTGGTAGATATAGAGATAGATTTGTAGAAGAGGAGATTTGAGAACTCATTAAGAGTGAGAATCTTTTGCTGATTATATATGATTACAAATAGATATTGTTCTTATGATGAAGGTTAGAGATAATTTATTTGTTCTTGATTATGATGATATACTTGATTATTGAATCATTATGGGTTAAGTGATGTTAATATTGTTAAAAGTAGTAAACTTATTAGAATTACTTGGGAAGTTAGAGATTTGGTCATCTTGAGGACTTATATAATATAGATGGTATGAGGTGATTATATTTGAGATCATGTGTATAAATGATATAGAGGTTAAGAATAATTACATTGAGTGGATAAGTGGATAACATAAATCTGGTGATACACTTTATTTCATGGCATCATTATTTTGTGAAACTTGGCTTTGAGATTGAATGAAAACAAGGCATTGATATCAAACTATTTTGAATTAAACAAAAATTTCTGGAGCTTTATATGAAAAAGATGAGAATATATCATTAGAGAAAGATTTACCAATATGAATTTTGGAATAGATTTATGAAATCATAGGCATGAGCATAGCATTGATAATCTTTTGATATTAAGGATGAGATTTATAGAAGATCAAATATAAACTTTAGAGCATGATCATATTATCTAAATCATCATCTATTATCTATCAACCTTGAACTCACGAGTTATTTCTATCTTCCATGATCCGAGTTTGGCTTATCCAATTTAAGGATTCATTCTCTCTTCAAATCTTGACCAACAAACATGGGTACGAATAGACTTTGTATACTTAGATTTAGACTTGAGTTGATGATGATAGATTGATTGTCATATTGTGATTAAATGTAGTAGATGAATTAGTTAGACCGCAATTTATTAGAAATGATCTCTAGATAAGAGAATGTAAGAGGAATAGCCAAGGAAATTTCTTCCATATTGTGGATTATATGATCAATACCAATAATATGATGATATAGCTTCAGATTTAGTGAACCCAATCATTTTAGTGATGATGATGAGACATATCAATCTTTAGATAGGATATTGGTTGGATCAATTAAATTGATATTGGATCATAATTAGATTATTAGTTAGATAAGTAGATTGTGTCGTTGATAGCACCAGGGATGTATGCTATGATGTTAAAATTTTCAGATTGATTATATTTGAAATTTTAGATAGATGATGATCAATGTTATCAAACTTAGACAAGGTTATTAATTTGAGCAATGTAGGGTCTGTTGGATTATTGAATACTTTTGTGAAAAATACTTGATCCATATCATATTGATCTACAAAACCTTTCGGATTGGCATATCGATAATTTGGATTAATGATCATTATAATGAAAGTCATGAAATTATGTGATTGAATGATAAAGATGTTATATAGATAATTTAGATTGATAGATATGTGGATAGAGAGTTGGTCAACATATATCAAGATTCAGTAGTAAGGTAGAATTTTGAAAAGATTTTTATGATAGATATGAGAATAATTAGATCAATTCATCTGGTCTACGTGAGAACAATGAACTTGAGTGATATATGTGATTTGGGAGAATGCCTATAGATATGAGATGATTTCATAGATTAGAGATTTTTGTAGATTTGATTTTCATTATTGTATGATATTTGGATTTTGAGATTGAAGTGGAGAGGATATTGTTAACTAATAAGGTTACATTGAGGATGATATTAGTAGAAAAAGAGATGAGGCGTCTTTACCTATAGTTTTTCGGTGAATCTAGTTGAATTTTCGAGGACGACGCATTCCTTGCTAATAAGAAAAAGGTGTGGTTCTTATTAGAGGATAGGTGCATTTGTGAATGTGGTCCTTTATTAGAGGATATGTGCATTATTGCATGGTATTGTATAGGTGGTCTAGTGATGTATTTTATTTTTTCAATTATCATATTGTGTTGCACGGTGTATGCATGGTTTGTCTCATTTATAGTGATATCATCATATGGAGCATATAGCAGGTGTCTATGCATATGTTCATACCATCTTTTTAGGTCATGTTATGGTGCATATAGGTGCTGGTCGGTGTGATCATAGGCTTTGGTTGGTGGTGTAAAACACATGGATTAAGTCATATATCTAATATATTGACTAGCCTATATTTGCATATAATGGGTGTAGGTCTGGGTACCTATTTAATTAACATCTAGGGCCTTCTGGCTATCCGATTTGGCGGATGATGGGGTGTCTACTGAGTCGTCGTACTCATCCCAATCCTCTTATCAATGTTTCGGGTAATCAGGTTTAGCGCATCAGAAGCGTGATGGATCTATTCTCGAGAAGGCAGCAGATGATATTTATGACTAGATGGTATTTAGTTTTGTTTAGAATGTAGTGATTAGTGATGTATTGGAATTTTAATTTGTGAAATTATGAACTTGGATCTAGTTGTTTTCATTCGTTCCAAACCGATATATTTTAGGGGTTATTTTCCCCGGTTACGTCATCGGATTATGTTTCGCTGTGCAGGATTAAATCCGGGGCGTGACAATTAAATCCGGGGCGTGACAGCTCGGCTGAGCCTTTGGAGGGCAGAATGTACTCTTAGCAAATGTTCTTCCATCTTATCCTCTGTTTCTCATGTCTCTTTCTTTTGTTTCTCATGTCTCTTTCTTTTGTACATCGATCATGTAATTATGCTGATCACTTATTAGCTAGATGGTCTTTACTTTGTAATGTTGAGCTTAGTTTTCCTTCTACCCTTCCGGAGCACATCCTAGACCAAATTTGTAAAGATATGTTGGGTTAATACATTGTTTGTTATTTTTCTGTTCAAAAAAAAGAGACATTGATTAAAATATGCTAAATTTTATTTTCTTATATTTATATATTATGAAAATGTTAATCAAATAAAACTTAATTAAAATATATTACCCATGTCAATTCTGAATTGAGAGAATATATGAATTATAACATCCTGTCCGTATCCTATTCAGATCTGACCATCTGTTTAGCTAAATCCAACAAACACAGACAGAAACACTAGCCGGGGGGCTTCCTGCATGCAAGCCGCAGTTGAAAGATAAACAAGTTTAGCGCCTGGACTCTTCAAGAGCAGATGCATGCGGCAGCTCTAGCTAGGTTACGTGCCTTTTGATGTCGTGGGGAGGAGATGTGGAGCCTTCTGGCCTTTAGAAAGTCCCTGCTGTGTGTTGGGGACTGGTGACCCCTCCGCTGCATAGGCATCTCGACAGATGGACCGCTCTGACGCTCTTGGTTACCCTTCTGAACGCTACTTAGAAAATGTTGGTGGGATGGGTCACCCCTCACCACGTTGTCGGGAAGGACCGTAAATCTGAGCTACCTTTCCATGTCCGCTCAGCTTGACTAAACTGACAATCTGTATTCGGATATGAATATGGATTGAATAATAAAATTAAGATATTCTCTGCAGTCCGGACACCGATAGCGTCTGATTCAAAATTTTAATTAAATTTTATTTGATTAATACATTTAATAATGTATAAATATGTAGAAATAAAATTTAAAATACATTAGTCATTGTATATTTTTACCAACTAAGTAGACTGGTGTACATTAGAGGATATTTAGACATATTTTAAATTAAATAATTTTAAATATATATAGATACATTATGTTTATATGATGAAAAAAAACTTATTCAGATTGGATTTAAAATGGAGGAAGGGAATAGTTTTGTGTCCAATCGAATAATGTCTTATGAACATATAAGAATCAAGTTCGGATGTAGATTTTATCCTGATCTATTTATAGCCTTTAAACACACATAAAAGTTCGGTAAGGGCAAGGGTGTCGGAGGTCATAATGACTGTCCAATCATCCAATGGTGTTCTTCGGATTACAACGACTTTAAGAAATAGAACTTGATATGTTAACATTTTGATAATGAATAACTTGTTAATTTAATAAATAGAAATATATATTTTAAATTTTAACTTTTTATTTGATAATCATAAAAATATATCATTCCATGTCCCATATTTTAGCGTATTCCATTGAACACAATAGCCAAGCCAATACCTTAATTATACCCCCTTTTCTCACGGCCTATTCACACTCTAAGTTGATGCTTCTTCCTCCGTGGCATCGTTATGGTTCCCTCCACGTCTCTGACACAATTCTCTCTCTCTCTCTCTCTCTCTCTCTCTCTCTCTCTCTCTCTCTCTCTCTCTCTCTCTCTCTCTCTCTCTCTCTCTCTCTCTCCGACATTTGGGTGTTACTCTGGGAACTTCCTCTCCGACACAATCCAAGATCAGCTTAACTAATTAAGCTCTAACATGTCTTAACAGAGCTAGCACAAAGTGATTCATAAATATACAGCTGAATGATAATTAACAAGTAGCATGTGAATAAAATAATTGTTTATATATAAAAGATACTGTATAGAATAAGTGCCATCATCCCACAGCTATCGATCCGTTACATCCCTGCTGGGAAAGAAAAAAGTGTGTGGGTGAGGGGAGGACAAGGAGAAAAGAAAAAGGAGGCCTGCGTTCCTGTGCGATTGAGACTTCCCATCTTCGACAGTTCCACTGTGCTCGTCCTTGGAATCCCGGCGCAGTGGGAGCAATAAGCATATATATAAATATATATAGAGAGAGGGGGGGTTGTGTTCTTTTACCTATAAGAGCACAGACAAACACACACCCATGTATTCATAGCCATGAACAGGCTCCACTCTCATCTAGGAAGCACCACGCCCCCTTCCCGTCTTGCTATAGACTTAAAAAACAGAGCACCTCCCTGTGCGACAGTGATAGCGAGGGGACGGAGACACGCGCAAACATGAGCGTATCGGTGTTGCAGCACCAGTGAACGTCATGCAAGCACCATGCATGCCGCTGCTCCCAAGATATTCCTCCCTTTACGCACGCACACAAACCCTAGTTAAGTGCAGACCCCATCATGTCTCTATATGTTCAAGTCGTGGCAGTTTGCCAAAATAATCAATTACATGGCCTTATCTCTCACTATCCCTGTACGACAGTGATAGTTTGCCAAAATAATTGCCAAATAATCAATTAGGGGTTACCACATAATTAAACACTATTTGATAACATTATCAAACACTTCTATGTATTTGTATCAATTTTAAATTTGATATTAATAATAATCACTTACAAGTATTTGATTAAGAATATCAATTTTAAAATTTGTAATGTAAACAAAGTATGTATATAATGGCTAATTAAATTAATTGACTGACCCAACAATCATGTCAATTAATTACCTTTCTAAGAGGTTGATCATCTATCCTCGATCTAGTTCTAACAAAGCACATCTAATTTCGGAGTTCTTTTAACTCAATAGTTGAAAAATATTTAATCAGTGTTATTGATTACTTACTAATTTAACCTCTTATAGGGTGTTTGGTTCTGACTTTTTACTTTTCTTTTTCCTTATTTTTAAAAATAGGGAAGATATGGTGTTTAGTTAGTTCTTTTTAATGCTCCTTTTTTAAAATCGGTTTCACTTTTTTTTTCTTCTATGTCGGAAACAAAACAACAACAAGATTGTTTTATTTCCAAAAGAGAGCCAGCTCTCTCACGAGGTCTCGCTTCTCTCTCCCATGCTCGAGACCATTTCCCATATATCTCTCTCGCGCTCCACTCCTCTCACGGCAAACGACTACAGACCGAGGCAGATGATTGGCAGATAATGCGGACTGCCTGTGGACAACCAAGGGATGCACTGCAGATGCTGGCAGACAATCGATGAACAAGTACGTGAAGGGGCAGGAGCGGTAAAAGCTGGGGGGAGGGGAAGCGCAACGTATAGGGCATACGCGATAGAAGGCTGGCTGGGAGGGGGGCAGGGCTTTGCGTTGGTCGAGTGTCGTCGGTTGGGGGGGGAGGAATTTGCGACACAACGCTGCGGCAAGGCTGGCCGATGGGGGGGGGGGGGGGGGGGGGTTTAAGTTGGCCAAGCACCGTCACGTGGAGGGAGGGTTGGGGGCAGGGCTTTGTGTTGCCTGAGTGCCATCGGTTAGTGGGGGGCATTCTGCGACAGAAGGCCAGGTGGGGGGCAAGGCTTTGCGTTGGCCGAGCACTAACGAATTCGTGATAAACCAGGCAGAAGGGGGATTTGTGCCATGGGGGGGGGGGGGGGGCTTTGCGTGGGCCAAGCGCCGATTACATCTTGAATTCCTTCTAAACTTGATATGTTTTGGAATGTGGAATTTTTGCTTTTTTCGGGTTGATTGTTCCTTTTAGTTTAAGAACTTTGCATTTTCAGATTTATTTTTTAATTCATATTGATTGAATATTATCACATTCTATATATAAATAGTCAACTTATTAATTTATTTTGTATTCTTGCATTGAGCATAATGCGATCTTTGTTCACGAGCAAACTATTCACAGTAGACTATGTTGAAAGGTAGAATCAGAGATCCCAAATATCAAATTCTAAAATATTAATACAAAGATGTAATATTTAACTTCTTAAATCTAAAACTTCAACTTAAATTCTCAAAGTTCTCAAGTTCTTAGCATGGGATTGAGTCCCAACCTATATATTGTAAGAAAAGTTTCAAGCACTATTCCATCTAGAGAACCAAATATGTAGGGATGACATTTGATATTTGTGGCAAAAAGAGCACAATTGAAAATGATATATGAAAAATGGGGAATCCTAAGTAGTGCACTTGCCCTGAATAGATGAAACCAGTTTCCATCATCAACAACTTTTATAACTGATGCTTTCTTGGGCCATCTTTCAAGTCTTATTTGTAAAAGATAGATTGGATATTCAGCAAGCATATTATGAAAGCAAACATTTTTCATTATTCAAAAAAATAAATGCTACAAGGTAAAACAAATAAAGTATGCATGTATTTTACAGCAAAAGTGAGATCCAATAAAGAAAGGCAATGACATACCCAAGCTCAATCTTGCCATCATATGAATAACATCGTAGCCTTAACCAAAGGTCATTCTACCAATCAACATACTTCATGCTAATGGTAACAAAATGGTAGGGAATAATGCAATAAAAGAAAAAATATTAATCCAAAGGACAAGTATGCAGAATGTTGCCCTCTCGTAGCCCAAAAGAGGTATAACCACCCAAAGAAAACCAAGCAAAAGAGTGAGTTGAAAGCAAAAGAAAAAGTGGTTCATATAGCAACATAAGCACAATCTATCACACCCTAGAAAATGTAACGGATTTTTTTGCCAAAACACAACATCAGGATACAACCCTTAATAAAAGAAATTTGGGAACAAAAACACATAACCTAAATAAAACCATCCACTTACACAACTTCATAAAGTTAAACCACTTACAAAGTTAAATGTTCCAAGAGAACAACTTCAACCACCAAAATAAGATAATATAGCTCCAATCAAAACATGACCAAGAGTCTAAGTGCCACATCAAAATAAAACCACAATCAAAGTGATAAGTGAATACAAATAGCCACTTTATTGAAATCATAGCAAAACACTTAAATAAAGTGAAGCCACATGTCTCCTAGATTCGCAAAATATGATTCTTTCACTTGTTCTTATTCAAACCCAATGATGATCTGCCTCAAGTTCAACTCCTGGATCCACATCTTCAAGATCTACAAAAATTATTAAATCATGGGGTGTGTCATAAAGACTCAATAAACATCCCATCATTTACTAGATTGAGTAACCGATAAGGCCCTATCATATTAATATATAAGTAACCAATCCTACACATGTATTCTAATAATAATAAGCTAAGCCATAATCACTCTTCCAACATTTCATAATTTATCAACCACATAACCACAATCTAACACAAGACAAAGCTAATGAAGTCATCACACAATGAAACCACTTCTAAATGAACCATGCAATGAAACACATATAATTGAGACAAACTATGCATATCATGCCATACCATCTATGACCAATTAATGCATACAACATGAGTACCAACCACATTTGTCATGCCACTGACGCAATCATTCACTAGGTGACACCTACATGATACTAATGCATCCATTCTATAAATAGAACACACACATCTTTTCATTTTCGCAAGAAAAGCGTCATCTTGTCTTGCAATTTCAAATACCTAGTACTAGATCTAATATATATAGTAGTAATGATACAACTAAACTAAATCACATAGTACACCTAGATAGGGGTGTACTTAGAACAAATGACGATATTCGGGATGCACTAGACTATTCTAATCCCTACTACCAATGGGCACGACTAAGTAGTCTAGTATAGTTCAGTATTCACATTTATTTAAATGCACACATGCATTCACATTAACTCATGCATTGCCATGAGTTCATCAAATTCATCTCATGCTTTGCCATGAGCTATTCATATCATTTCATTCACAATGCAGGATTTGCCATGCAATGATCTACTATTCACATATAGCATGAGCACTATGCAATCATGATAACCAAATGGATATAGACACATAGACAATGCCATTTATCATTTGTCATTCACCACCTACACACCATATGCATAACATTAGTACACCTCTCAACATGCTTTAACAAACACCAACTTGATGCTAACAACACAAGAAATGCCATGATAAAACCTCACATAATTAAGACCTTTGTAATCTGATTCTTAATGATAAGATAACCAAAAATCAGATTCAACAACATATCTTTTTTTTTTTGAAATAGAACAGCATATCTAACACCATCAAATCTTGTTCACCTACCACAAATTATGTAGGTAACATGATAGAATAACTAGGAAAACCAATATCTAACTAAATATAAGATGATTACAAAATAATATACTAGTAGCATGCACTCATATATATGGAATGATAAACTAACCACATTCTACACCATGATGCTAATCACAAACCCATGCATGTTAATGACAAACCAACTACAACATAGTTATACACACCAACTAATTTAATGACATCAAAATATACATATCATGGAAGATTTTCAATGTATAAATTTAATGATAATAGACATGTCAAGGATGCCTACCGAATTGACACTTAAAAATTATGCTAAGATCAGCGTCTAAAAAGGTCAAGTGATGATGGCACAACATGAACAAACCGAACCAAATGGGATCTCCTTCTTCTCTTCTTGCTAAATAAAAGAGAAGAAAAATAAATAAGTGGGAGGGAGTATGCTAGAGAAAGAACAATAAGGGAGAGAGAGAAAGAGAGGAGAGAGTGATATGATAGGGGAGAGAGAGGAAAAATAAATGAAAAGGGGATTTCTTGGCTACTATAGCAAGAGAGAGAGGAGGTGGGCGACGACGCATAGAGGCTCACCAAGGGGTTGCATACAAAGGGGCAACAGTGGCGTTGAGCAAGGGTGGTGCAGGGGGGCAGTGCATGGCAAGGTGCCTAGAGGGGTGGTGTGGGGCATCATGTAGGGCCGCGTGGGGGTGGCACAAATGCGGTGGCATTGGACATGTGGCATCGGGTTCGAGCAGCGGGGTCTCGACAGCGTGGGGTGTGGCTAAGTGGTGGTCATAGGGAGGTAGCTATGTGCAATGCTGACAAGAAGGTCAGGTCTAGGTGCTAGCATCTGCATGGTTGGGCTCACCAAGTGGTCGACAGAGAAACCAAAAGAGGGAGAGAGCACAGGGAAGGGAAGAAAAAGAAGAAGAAAGAAAAGAGAAAAGATAGAAAAAAGAAGAAATCAATGGGGGGCAATAGAGAGGGGTAGTTGGGTCTCAGTTAGGGGAGAGAGAGAAGGAGAGAGAAAGGTTAGGGTTTATGGAAAGGTTAATTTGTGTAAGAATAGGCCAATTAAAAGAGGATTAAAACAGACCTAAAAAGTGATTTTTAAAACACCAATTAACTCAAGATTAAACACCTAATTTAAATAAAATATAATTATCTATTTAAACTATTAGACATAATATAAGTAACTTAAAACACCTACAAATGTACATAACTACCCTAAAAGTAATTTAAGCATAGTATCGAAATAATTAAAACACTACAATAACTACCTAAGTAATACTATAAAAATACATAATATTACACAATAAATGGCCAATAAGCAATGACAAAACAATTGCATTTACAAATCATATGTCAAATCATGTTAGAAATTATTAAGGTAATAAACTTTAAAAAATCACTGACATTTACACAAAAGACTAACATTAAGAACATAGATATACTCATAAAATATAAGATGTTTAATTTTGTAAAGACTAGAAAGAACAAAATTGGAAATTCCGTTTTAATAACGAATGTTCATAAGTCCATAAAGGAAATGAAGATCCAAGAAAATGCGACATTAACTAAGAAAAACAATAAGATACATACAACATTACCAAAAGATGCTAACTATTCTTGTCTGTTCTCTACTCCCATCTTCAGATAAAATTTGTTGTTAACAAATAAACAAATAACACAAATAATGGTGAGAACAGATTCTAGCCATCAAAGGTACGTGCAACATGAAGGTAATGAATTGGAGAAATAATAACTATACCGAGATGGGCAAATAAATCCCAACCACCACCCCCCCCCCCCCCATAGTCAGGTTAACATATGCAGATTCCAATCTTGATTGGCCAATTTTGTGACATTAGCAAAGGCTTATAAATAAAGATGACAAATAAACATCAGTGTCTTATGATGTAATAAATGAGGAACCTCAAGTATAGCATTTAGTTACAATTCTAAACCATTTCTAACTACTATCAAAGAAAGAGAAAGAACTCATACGAGCTAGAGACAAGCCTTCCTGAAACACTAATCTATTGCATAACCTCCTTTCTTGTGCCCATTAAATTTAACTACGGGTGAGAATTTCATGTAATCATGAATATGTTGCATAAGTTTCTTATCTCTATGTCTTGTTGTCTTTACTTGGTTGAAGTTTAATAGTCTCCACGGATAAAGGAATAGCTTAGAGAAAGACACTAACCCTTTAATTGAACATGTAAGTCCATTACTAACTATAGCTGCACTTTCTCTACTAAAACCATTTAAATTCTTAGACCAATTGCCCACCAGTAGTGTCTACCCTAAATCAAACCTATTCAATGGAAAACATTAAAAAGCTACATCAGTCCACAATGCATCATGAGTCAAATACAATGTGTCAAAACAATGACAAAGAAATGACTTGAAGGGAAGGCCATTACCCTAAACAAAAGATGCAACAAAGGTAAGATGCTCCAAATTGAAGCCTATTAAATGCCCACTAAAGTCATAAAGATACACTTTTCAAGTCAGACATGTCTGTGCCTTGGACGTGTCTATTTAAGGCAAGTTGGCGGCTCTCCCAAAAATTGAAAATGGCAGGTAGGAAGCCAACAAATTGAATTCTAAGGTTAAAATGCATCCAATCAATCAGGCACGTGCATCCAACTATCGGATGCCTCTATCTTCAATTGTGTGACTTTCTTCAGGAGCCGTTGTGGACAAAAAAGAGCACATATTGCACCCTTGATTGTTGCGTATAAAATATAATAGGCTGAAGAAGAGCATCTGATAGTTAGATTAATAGAAAGCAAATAGTTTTTCCTCCATAAACTTGAAGATACAAATTAGTGTTGAAGAGAGTGACTTTCTTCCAATGCTTTGTACTACCAAATAGAAAATCAAATTCACTCTTTGTTTATCATAAACAAAAGCTATTTGGCCATAAAAAAACTTTCTTTATTGGATTTCATATCACCAACAAAGGTGCCCAATGGGTGCTTAATAAAACAAACTAGCATGGATTAATCCCAAATTAACAAATATTACCTATGAAACATGAGTTTTAAGCTCTTAATCAAGCCAAATTGGAGTATCTATAGTTTGTCTTGCCTTAACATCAACTTTGTAGGAGAGTGACATGGAGTGAAGTAGAAAGGAAAGTAGTAGGGAGCAACAAGGCATAGCGAAGCATGGGAAACTATAGTGGAGTATAATGAGGTGCAATGGTGTGTAATAGTAATGAACTGAAAAGATGATGCCAAGATGTAAATTTAAACACACTTGTATAGGCCTAGTTTAGCAATTTATACTTCACCAAATGCCAAGATCACATGTTATTCCATCCAATCCTTCTCATAGTTGATTATTTTTTTTAATGTGCCATGTATATAAGCAGTGGTAAAATAAAAAATACACCTCACATGGTGGTGGAATACTATAATTAAATGACACCCTACATGGTTCGGAAATTGCCATCAGCTAGGACTCTAACTGGGTCGTGTGCTAAATTGAGAAATGTATTAAAAAATAAATTGCAAAAATTAAATTAATTTATACAAATATTCCAATCAACTAGGGTTGGATTTTTTAGTTCATTGGCCTCGGGGATACTAGCTTAGTTTGGAATGGAATAGCCTCATGTTCCAATGAAATCATCGTTAAATCCTGATAAGAAATTGATTGTTCAAAAAATTTACAATTGTATATAAGGGCTATAAAGGTGGTCCACACGGGGATTGGAAATAAAGTGAGGGTTCATGATGGAGTCCATGTCAGGATTTGAAATGTGGTCATCCTCATGGGGATGAAAATGTAGATGGTCCATGTGGGGAATAGATGTGAGAAGTGCCATAGCGGGGGGGACTAAAGATGTGATGGTCTTTGTGGAAACCAAAGCCATGGTGAGAGTTAGAAGTGTACTATGGCGAAGTTTAAAAGAAGGTTGTGGTTTTGCAAGAATTGTAAGATGGTCCATATGGAGACCAAAAATGAAGGCTACCATGGTAGAAATCTGGGAACTTACCCATATGTGGATTAGACAAGTTGGTGATCCATATAGGGACTAGTAATGGGATTGTCCTTGTTGTGATGGCCCATTTGGGGATTGAAGTGTGATAAGTTCCATGGTGGGAGCTAAATAGGTGTAGGTCCATGTGAAGACTGAAATTGTAGAAGGTCTATGTGGGGAACCAAATTGAAGAAGGTCCATGTGGGCAACTGAATTATAGAATGCATGTCATGCAAACATGAATGCAAAAACACTAATGAATTTTAACCCAATAAGGCAAGGGTGGTCACAACGATAAACACAGTGGGATGTATACTGATAGAACTATGGTGTGTTGGACACACAGTGAGATAAGGAATAAGACCACCATGGAATGATACCATGGTGAAAAATGGTGTGACGATTGGTTAGCCACAATGGGATTCAGGGCAAAAAGGGATATTGACAACTATAGTGGGACATGAACGGCCATGGTGGGATTGACTTAAGCATGATTGCCACGATGGGATATGAGATGCATAAAAATGATGCATGCATGTTGGGTTTAAAAGAAACACAAATGTAACATAAGAACATAGTTGAAGATATAGACTATATAGAATGGGTCAAGACCCCAAACTAGGAACCATCATTCTTGTCTACATAGTTTTGACCATCTGCAAGCATAGAAATTTATTAAGCCATCATTGATTTTGTTGAAGGGGTTTTTTGAACAAGCTTCTCCTAAACTTGTGGTCTTCAATGTCTCATGTACTACATTATTTTGATAAGATGAAAGACTCGATATGTAAGACTTAGATGCAAGACTCTAAAGGATAGGAGTATCTCTTCTTGGCTTTTCATTTTCTTGTATTTTTTTGTTTTGCTTCTTTCAAGCATTTGGGAAGGAGAGCTAGCACGTTCATTTACTTGTGTAGAGTCCTTTTTGTTTCCTGCATTCACTTAAAAGAAAGATTAGAAGTTTAGTTTGGTTTGGTTTCTTGCAAAAAAAGTAATGATTTACCTCAATCTTTTGTCAAGGGATATAAATTTTTTCAAAGGGCAAAGAAAACTAAATATGGATTGCATAAAAGGAGACATGCAAGACTAAAATTAAATGTTCATATATAAGTGGGGTGTGAGAGCCCAATGGATGGATTTGAGTGAAAGACTAGATAAAACATGGCTACCATGGCCCAATTTGATTAAGTTAAAAAACATGATTAAAAATGTTGTAAAACAAGGGTGTAAAGGCCTAACAAAAAGGCATTATTAAAAATATGGGTGCATTGACCCAATTGAAAGGGCAAGATTAAAATAATGGGCACAATAGCTGTTATGGAGGCACGATTAAAATAAGGGTGCAATGTACCAATCAAAAATAAATGTATGTGCACAATGACCTAATCAAAAAAGGATGAGTGTGAGGACCTAATTCAAAAAGTATGGGTGCAAGAGCCTAATTTGAAAAGCATGGGCATGATGGTCCAACTCAAAAAACATGGGCGCGAGGGCCTAATTGAAAAAGCGTGGACATGAGGGCACAATTGAAAAACCATGGGTGTGAGAAATTGATTCATAAGGTGTGGGTGCGAGGGCTTGATTCAAAAATCGTGGGTGTGAGGACCCGATTCAAAAATTATGGGTGCGAGAGCTTGACTCAAAAGGCTTGGGCGTGAGGGACCCATTCAACAAACCATGGGCATGAGAGCATGAATCAAAAGGTATGGACACAAGGGATTGATTAAAAAAGCATACTTAAATCATGGGCATAATGGCCTAATTTAAAAGTTTGATTAAAACTATGGACTCAATGGCCCGCTTATAAAATGTTGGAAGCAAGGGCCCAAATTAAAATAGTGGATGGGGTTAGAGAGCCAAGAAAGGAATGGGGCTCATGTGCCTGATGGTCAAGATTTAGGCTTGAGGGCCAAGTTTTGGTAGGATGGGCATGAGGGCTTAATTTAGCCAATGGAGTTTGTGGGCCTGTTTTAGAAGTATGTGAAAAGACATGCACACTCGATGGAAGGAATAGGGTGCATGGGCCCAATAATAGAAAAGGGAATGGGCATGCTTGGTAGTAGAGGTGAGAATTGGGCATGTGTACCCAGTAAAAAATAGAGAGTTGGGCATGTGGCCTTGGATATAAAGAAGAGGATTGGCCATGTGAGCCTAATTTAGGATAATGGGCATGTGGGCCCAATTTAAAAATATGAACACGTGAGCCCAATTTAAAAATATGGTGGATGAATGGGCCTGATGTAAAAGACATTGGGTGCTTTGGCCTGATTGGGAAAGATGAGGTGGGGGTAGTGGCTCAAAGACTAATGGTAGTGTTGAAGGAGGGGCATGAGGGCCTAATCAAGAGTGATAGGCATGAGGGTCGATTCACAGGAGTGGGCACGCGGGCCCGATTTTGAGAAATAGACATATATGCTTAATTGATTGGAATGATGGGCATGCAAGCCCAATTTAGGAAGAGGGGCATGTAGGCCCGATTTAGAAAGTGGAACATGTAGGTCCAATTTAGAAGGATGAGCATGAGGCCCCAATTCAAAAGAGTAATGGGCACTCGGGCCTAACTTCACAGGATGGACATGCATGCTTAATTTAAAAGAGTGGGCATATGTACATGATTCAGAAGAATGATGGGCACGAAGGCCCAATTTTGGAAGATGGGCATGAAGGCTGGATTTATAAGAGTGATGGCACTAGGGCCTAATTTTGGTGAATGGGCATGTAGGCCCCATCTAGAAGGATGATGGGCAAGTGGGCCCAATGTAGAAGGGCATTGGGCACTCAAGATCATCACAAGAAAATGAATGAGACTTGAGGGCCCAATTTATGAGAATGGGGGTGGGCTTGCAAGTCTAAGTGTGGAATGTGGGCTCGATAGCTTGATTGTCCAAAGTGAGCTCTAGGGCCAAATCTATAAGGTCAAGTTAACCTTGAAGTTAGAGTTGGGTAGTGGGCTTGCCTAGTCAGAGGAGGTCTTAACAATCCCTGACCCTGGACCCAACTAATAAGGTGATTATTGACTAATCTAGCCCCAGCAAGTTACCATGTGAATGACTTCCTTATCAGAGGAGGTCCTATAATTTATTTGCCTCAGGCCCAAACCCTTGGTTGATTGTTCAACAATCCAACCATAGCTG
Organism: Cryptocoryne crispatula var. balansae; assembly: GCA_036172225.1. Lineage (NCBI taxonomy): Eukaryota > Viridiplantae > Streptophyta > Magnoliopsida > Alismatales > Araceae > Cryptocoryne > Cryptocoryne crispatula. Next base: position 27,428,920 of record CM069928.1, read on the forward strand.
ACATGGGTGGCCAAGACTTCCTCAAGGGTTGATGGGTTGATTCTGGGCCATTCCTTCTATTTGGATGTGTCTCACTTAGTTGGAGAAGATCTCATAATTCCTTTTCCTTGGGCCTAGCTATTAGATGATTTAAAAATAGGTTCTTCTTTTCTCTCAAGCTTCTTGACCATTTGCCATTTGGATAGTCCCAATTTCTTCAAGGGTTGATGAGATAATTGTGGGTCATGCTTGTCTCTCTCAAATTTGATGTCCCTTTATGTAAAATGATCTTTTAAACTTCCAATCTTAAGAACTGATATTGTCTTGCCTCCTCTTGATTCAGGAGCTAATCCTTGGTAACTCATTCTAGTTCTCAAGATCAACTTCAATGGTTCACTAGTTGAAGCATTCCCTGAAGTTCTTTTCCTAGGACTTTACCTACTAGATATCCATGTTTTTTATAATACTCTACCTTTTGTTGATGATGGTAGGCTTCTCTCTTAGTTGTTAAATAATGGAGAGTGTGCCTTGCTCTAAGAGCTCCTAAGAGACAGGAAGGATTGACTAAGCATTAGATTTGGAAAGATCATCATTGATCTTCATTTTAGATTCCTCTCATGATGATCTGGCTCTTGATTAGCTTCTTCCTGTAGTAAGATTTCCATGCTTGGATGAAGAATAAGAAGAGTTGGTTCTAGTGCTACGGCATGAGTCCAAGAAACCGATGGTGGAGATATAGAAGGATTGATTAAGTGCTATATTTGAGAATATCATCATTGACCTTGATTTCAAGACATCCTCTTGGAGATTTTTTTTCTTATTCATGAATGGAGAATGTGTTCATTTATGGAGCTCCAAAAAAGTTGATTGAGAATTGGATGTTGTTGAAGCATTGATAATTTTGATTTCTTAGTGCACTAGCTATGGATCTTGTTCATGATGTATTTCTTTATGAGATTGCTTGTTAATGGAGGATGTGCTTTGTTCAAGTGGCACTGAAGAGGTCAGCTAAGGATCAAGTGTGGGAGAGTCAATGATCTTGACTTCAGGCTCTTCCACTTGTTGATCTTGTCCATGATTTGCTTGCTCCAAAGATGTAGCCAATATTGACATGACTAAGTGGTAGATGGACAGAGCATGCTCTGGTGCTGGAGTAGGAGCACAAACAAGGGGGAGAGCGTATAAAACCGGTTGTGGTGGTTGTTGATGAGTGCTTAGTTTCACAACCGACTGAGGGGGGGCATATGTTGAGGGATCGACTAAGGAACCAAGAATTATTCAATTAACAATGGTTGGGGGCCAGTGGTTGGTCACTTAGCTGTGAAATTAGTAGGGTAGTTGACTTAGGAGTTGATGAATGGACTGAGGAGCCATCAGTGAAGTTGGATGAAAAGCCAAGGTTTGAGTGATTGGTTGATGGGCCATTGGTGAAATAGGTTGAGAAGCCAAGGATTGGATGATTAGCCATGAAGCCATTGGTAAAATTGGTAGAGTTAAAGGTTGGGGAGTCAGTTCTGATAACAAGGTAAATTCACTAGAAGCTAGAATAGCTTGATCATGTACAATCTGTTGTGGTGAGGCCAAGGGTTGCATAACCGGCTTAGGTTGAGCCATGAATGGTACAACTGGTTGGGGCCAAGGAGCTATCTAATGTAAGGGAACCATAGGTCTGGCTAATGTAAGGGAGCCATAGGTAGAGTGAATAGTTGAGTAGGATGATGTTGATGATCTTAATGTAGTTGTTGAAGGGAAACCCTATGTTGTTAATGGCTCTTATGTTGGTGCCTACGCTTTTCTATTGTGTTCTTGACAACACTAATACTCTGGGTATGATATCATGTTCTAGCTTGGAGATAGGATACTAATCTATCAAAATATTGCATAAATTTCTTATCCCTTTTCATTTCCTTCATCCTTGAATAGACCAGCCCAAGACCACTCTTATATCATTGCAATATTTTTTTCTTGACTACATCAATGTCACTTGCCTCTACTAGGTTGAGTGAGAAAAACCATTCTAAGGCTCATCCAATGATTGCCTGATGAAGAAAGCAATGGCCTCCTAATTATTTGTCATCAATATGATTTAATGTAAAAATCCTTTACATAGACAAGTGGATCAATGATGAAAGGGATATAAACATCAGAGGTTGCACGAGGAACTAATAGGCTCTTGAGTTTCTCATCCATTTGGTTGAGCATTTTTATCAATGATTAATCTATGGGAGATCCTTGGGCAAAGGAAGGATAAGGTTGCACTAGAAGATGAGCAAAAGGCAATTGAATGGTTGCAAGATAAGTTGGTGCGGTGAAGTAAGTGGAGTTCGGCTGTGAAAAAGGTGGAGGCCGAACAGGAAGGGTAAGATCAAAGATATAGGTTGAAAACAAAGAAGGATTAGTGTGGGCCAAGTCTAGACTAACTTGGCTTGTCTAAAAATATGAAAGAGAGAGGGAGACAGTAGATGCATGGATTGGAGGCAGAGGTAGACTAGAGTGGTCCAAGCCCAAGATGATTGGGCTTGTATCTGAATGACAATAAGGAGAGAGGGACAACATGCTCGGTGTGTGGATGGTCGGCTCGGGATGCATTGGGTTGGAAGGACACTGACTGAGGATAGATAGGTTGGCCATGTTCAATGAAAGCATAACTAGTGGGAGACTTGCTCATGACACCTTAGATGGCCTTGAGTTGATAGGGGTGACATGGGTGGCAAAAGATCTAAGGATAGAACTAAAATCGATAGTTGAATGTTGTGCAGATCCATTGGTGGCAATGACCTAATTGACCATGCTCCCTGAATATGTTAGTTCCATCTCTAATTGTTTCTCGGTGTAGTGGTTCACCAAGTTGATGATGGATCCCGATGTTTACATGTTGTTTTAAGGCCTTACACAAAGTTTTATTTTTTTTAAAATTTTCTTAGTATTTTGGGAAAAAAATTGTTTTATTTTTGTAATAAGTAATTACCTAAAACAACAAGTTCTTTTGGGCTTTTTAATTTGTTTAAAAAGAATTTTTTATTTTTTGTGGACAAGCAAGTGATAACAAACACTTGGAATGATTGACGAAATTTTTTTGTTGCAATCCTTGGATTTAGGACTTTTTAAGAAAATGTTGTCTACTCAATAAATAGATAGGACCTTAAGCTTTCAAAATAATCTAAGGTTGACACACTCACAACATTGAAAAATAGGTGGATAGGGGTTTTAGATAATTGGTACAACTATCCCTATCAGTGAAGAGGGAATCCTTACATCTAGGGACTTATGGAGGCCATAAAGATAAGAAAATAGTAAGTGGGCTTGAGGGCCTAAAAATGATAGATAGGTGTGTAGACTCAAAAGTAGTAGGTGGGCTCACAGGCCTAAGAATAGTGATAAGGCTTGTGGCCTAGGGAGTTCAAAAAAGGATGGGTTCATAGGCCGAAAAGTAGATGTGCCTGCATGCCCAGTGTAGACACGTCAAATTCGTCTAATTCAAAGTATAAAACTCATGTTTTATAGGGTAACGCGTATGATTGATCTGAGAATATTGTCAGGTCTTTTTGCGTTGGTTTAGAGATTTGCCAAGTGTAGTTAGACATTTTTCAGAGGATTCCAAACAAAGAGATATTTTTTAAGCAAAAGCCATGCATAAAACACAGAAACATAAAAATCAACTTGATAATTAAAGCCTAATGAGCAAGCATTGAAGGTTATGATCAAATTCTCATTTTGGATGTGTTTTGGTTCATGTCATGTCTTTCCAATTACCATTGGGTTCATTTCGACCAGCATTGGACCTTTTGTTCCCTACCCTAAATTCTAGATGAAATTATGAAGTCTTCGGGCATGTTCTAGTTGATACACTACTTTAGAAAGCTTCCTAGTTTGTTATCTATCCAACTCAATAAATGGCATCGAATACATAGTTCGTAAGTGCCCATAGCGACTTCTGGAACATAGGCACACAAATGTAGTGTCTTGCACCCCAGGGCCAGCGCACATGCGCCCTCCCTGGGATACAGCCCTCCATGGGGGACATAGGCCCATGCACCCTCCCTGGGGGAACAGTGCCATACACCCTCCCAGGGGGCACATAGCCATGCCCCCTCGATCAATGGCACATGATGCTAGACTCTGATTTGGATTTTAATTCTGATCTTCAGTCTGATAGCTTTGTCTAGATAAATTTTCTATTTTTTGAGATTATCATTCAAATTTTTATGTGATCAAGATAGAGGACATGTGGCCATGCACCCTAGGGGTGTGGCATGTGCCCATGCACCCCCGACCTAAGGCACATAGCACCAATCTTCAACTTTGATTCTAATTTTGACCAAATAAGCCCAAAAATCCAATTTTCAATTATTTTATATTTTTTAATTCATCTTCAAATATGCACATGCCTCCCAGGGTGCAAGCACCTGGGGTGAGGCACATGCACCCCACCTTAGGGCACATGGTACAATTTTCGATGGCTATTTGGACTCTGGTCTTTCCTCTATAAATTGAGTCGACTTTTGACATTCCAGAGGTTGGAACACTATCATCTAGGCTTCACTAGATGTCCAAATCCTCTCCTATTTGTTTTGGTGATTTTTGGATAGATAAGTTTGCATGTTTAGAGAGAGAAAAGTTAGTTTGTGCACATTCAACCAGGGCATTTTTCTTTAACCTCTACAAAAGTGTGGCTACATCTGCTGCCCTTTTTGTCTGAAGCAAAATTGTTTCTCTCAAAGTCTTCTTTCATTTGCAATAGAAAGCACACAATTCCAATGTCGCATAGGATCATGGAGAGCTCTGAAGCAAAGTCACGCTAGATGAATCTCGATTCCTATTCAGCTTTCTCGACAAACCCAATTTCACTCATATCTCCTCCAAATAGGCTTAGATTTAATTTATTACTTTTCCTATCTTTTTATTTTATCATTCTTCATCTATATTCTGTGTTTTTGCATTGTTTTTTATTAGTTTTAGTCTATTGACAAAGAAAACCAAATAAAAGGGTTAGGAATAACCCCAAATTTAGTCAGTTCTTCTTCAATTGTCTATTTTTATGTTATTTTCTTTACATCTACTACACCCCCATCTAGTTCTAATTGTTGTTTCATATATTTTATTGTCTTGTTGCACAGAAATCAAGCATTCATATGTTGAGGACTCTTCTTTAGTGGTCGGTCGAAAAAGAAGAAGCTAGAACCCACACACTTTTTTGCTAAGGTACACATGGTCGGTCAATCTCTTAATTAATTCCATTGCACAAAACAGAGCCCTTTGTTCCTTACAACCATATTCTTTATTTAATTCCATTGCATAAAACATAGCCCATGGCTTCTTCAAAGTGTCATATGAGGTCATTGTTATTTGAGATGGCTGGACATCCACTCTAGAAATTTCACACAATGTAATGTTTATAGTGGCAAAACATTAATGGATGCCCCAGTATCAACTAAGTATGATTTAATGCCTATTCTATTGATACTAGCAGTGATGTATAAGGTGCGTTTCCTTATCTTTGGATTAGCCCATTCTTCTTCAATGAATGTAAGGGTTGCATATTTGCTTCTGGGTGTCAACATTGATGTGATCTTTTTGAAGGGAGGCTCTCATTAACCATTACTTGCTATAAACACTATTGGAGAACCTCTTAGTGAACTTTAGAACTTTTGAGCAATTCTTTAATAGAAATATGTGCCAAAGTTTTGCTAAGTTGCTTCAGAAAATCATAAGATATTCTAGGCAATGGTTTTTCAATATCTTTTTCTTCTAAGTCTTATGCTTCTCCAAATGTGATAGCCTGGGGAAGACTAGTTGAAACATTTGCCTGCTTCTAAGTACTGTGCCAAGTTGAGGGGCGACAATTGAGATGGTGGTTGTGGAAAGTGGATTAGGTCAAATGATGGGAGCTCTTCGATTAATGATGGTTGCTTGAGGTATCGTAGGATAAATGGGTTGTGATGACATGGCTATGCATGGTGGAATGATAATGGGCGATGTTAGTGGTGGCTCTACTAGGTAGATTATGGTCAGTCCTAATCAGAGCTATGTGGTTGGAGGTGTTATGATGGGTCAAGAAGGGGGTGACATGTTGGTTCCCGGGTGCGGGTGCATGTGTAGGCAACAAGTTTTGAACAATACCTAGGTCAAGGTTCTGTTGTTGTTGTTGAGCTGGTGCACACTGTTGTTGAGATTGGTTCTACATGGACTTGATGTACTTGCCCATTTGATCCCAATCAATATTGCCTTGTTTGTAGAGGTCATGAATATAATTCTTGAACTAGAAATAATTCTTTTTGGTATACTATGGATATCCATGGTACAAGCAGTATCGATCTATATTAGCATTGTGTGGCCCTCGAGTTTTTCCCTAGGCAATACAATCTACCCTGCCACTATGAGACCATTGAAAATGTCTATGAGAGTGTATGGCAGCGGTGGGTAATAGTTTTTTTCAAGCCCTATTTTTTGTGGTTCATAGGCCATACGAGGGGTACTCGGTTGTAGATAGCCAGTTGCCATGGTAATTGGAGAATTAATGCTTTCATGACTAGTTATCATCGTTGTTGGTGTTGCACTTGATGTTGGTGAGATTGAAACTGGAGCTAAAGTTGAGTCTGAGGATGAAGAGGGTTTCTAAGGTATTTGATTATGTAAACTAATGTTGATGGTTGTTAGGTGGGTTCTTGAAACATTGATGTTTTCATTGGTCACTATGCCCTTTGTCTCTCGGCCAGTTGAGGTGAAGGTGATTTTCTTGATAGGTCGGGGCCTAGGATCAAATAGGTTCATGATGGGAGAGTCTTTAAGCTATGTTTGAATTCACTGCTTTCTCTCATAGAGTTCATTCAGGGTGGTAGGGTGACGCACAGCCAACACATTTTTCAAAGCTGAAGTGGCATTGGTGATGATCATTTTCACTTGTTTTAGCTCTAACATAGCATCAGTAAGCTTTCTTGCCATGGCCCTCAACCTATTAGCATATCTTATGAAATCTTCAACATTTCTTATTTTTTCTATTATAAAGTTGGTGATAGAGTGTGTTGGGCCAACCCTATCTTGGTACCTCTACAAGAACTTAGTTTTAACAATATCAAAGCTACTCATCTCTTAAGAATCAGGCGAGTAGAACCACTCCAATGGTGAACCCTCCAACGATCTTCTAAATAAGAAAATGAGGGCCCTTTGGTCATTTTGCCACATGGCAAACTCATAGAGAAAATATTTGATGTGAATAAAAAGGTTACCAGTTTTGTTGTAGCGATGGTAAACTAGCATCTTGGAAGGAGGTAAGTGAAAAGATGGGAGTGAAAAAAGAAATATTTTAGGGACTGTCCGCATGTCAATTAAGCGCTTGAGCTCCTTGTATTGTTCATCCATTTAGTTGATTTTGTTTATCATTGCTTGACCAGGGGAGGAGGAGGAGTTGGTTCTCGGTGTAGTGGTGTGAGAATTGGATAGGCCGGGGCTTCTAAATAAGAGGGGTACATTGGGGGATACACCAATGGACGAGTGAGATTGAGATGATTAGAAGAACATACCAGTGGTCTAGAAGGTGCAACAATATTTGGATCTAGATGATTTAGAATGGTCATCTGGTGAGGAGAATTTGGAACCATGGGCCTAGTGTGGGAATTTCCATGTGTTGACATGTTGGGTTGACAAGGAGGAATGTGGTCGATGGACACCTTGCCCTTCAAGATAGCCTCAATGGCTTGGAGTTGAGTGAGGTCGGCATGAGAGAAGGCTCACAAAGTGAATTCGGGTGAGGTGAAGGGAGATTTGACTAGGTTTGGTTGGGGCTTCTGGTTCATTGATAGCATATTCAGCATTGAGGTTGATCTTCAAAGCACTAGCACAGTTCCTTGGCATAGTCTTGACACCAAAGAATATGTGAGAGGAGGACATAAGCCTTGAAAAAAAAGAGAATTTGTATAAGGAACTTCTAAAAGTTAGAAGTATATTTCTAAAGAAAAATTTGGTGTTTCATGACCTTTTAGAGGGGTTATTTAAAGGGTGTGGGGGCTTGAGGATTTCTTAGGATGAAGGTTGGTGTGTTGTGGTGGTTAAGAGGATGTGGAAACCAAAAGGAGAACCCTTAAAACATTAGAGGATGGTGTCTTTTTATAACCATAAGGATGGGCAGATCAAAAGATGACAAAAATCATCATACATACCGAAGTCCCCCTAATGGGGTGCTTTACCAAAGTGGTGCAATTAATACCCCACCATGCCTCTAATCTGCACCATTCTTAGGGTCAAATTCACCAAAAATCAGCTAGAAAAGGTAAGCACTCCACCAACAGGGCACTTGATGCTAGGTGCCCTATATACAAGGTGCATGGTGCCCTGTAGTGCCCTATTAATGGGGCTCCAGGTGCCCCATTAATAGGGTGCCAAGTGCCCTATTAGGGGGTGCCAGGGACAAATTTTGTCATTGTGAGGAACGCGTGGAAAATCAGATTTTTGGGAAGACAAGATTCCCTTGATGAAATACTTGAATATATTTTATAAAACAAAAGCTTTTGAGCTCTCCAACAAGGTCAAAACTACGTGTCTATAGGGTTCTTAGATATTCATTAGGAAGACCTAATTTATGCATGTAACAATAAATAATCTCTAAAGCTCTATGTTAGGGAAAGATTAGACAAATGCTTGTGGTCAATCAGTTGGTTTAACTTGTTTCCCTCATCATAGTTACTCACTCTCTCCTCTTATTAAAGTGATCATAGTTCCTTTTATATGAATACAAACCCTCCAACGAGACCTAGGAAGCAATATTTCGAACCGGAAGCTACATTGTTTTCTTACCCTTCTTTCAAAAAACTAGCTAGCAATACATGGCAACAAGCCCCTCTTCTCATAGCTAGTTATGCTAGTAAGATGAAATATGTTAGGCAAGGAATGATGTACTGGATAAGGTTAGTTTTTTGCAATCTCAATCAACAAATCCAAATTATCAGGAAAAGGATTTCAAAAAATATAATCCTCATCAATTTAGTCCCATTTGAAAGAAGAATCTCCTCTTAAAAAGTAGTTACATTGGGTAGAGAGCATGGAAGACATCTATTGGCATAGAGAGAAAAAACTCATTGGCATACCTGTCGACTCTGAAAATTCGATGGGGCCTTCTCCTTTTCAAGGAAGTCCGTGAATCCAGATCGTCACCTCAAGAGGGGAAGATAAATAAAGGAAGAAAGCATGGAAAGCAACTCTCACCTCGGTCCCTCACTCACATTGATCCCCGAACTTTCATCCCTTGGAGCCGCTCGATCACCAAAGAGATGGTTCGGGTCATGTGGGAGGAGGGTGAGAAGAAAAAATTAAGACATGTGGTTGCCAGGAACCGCGGGTTCCGATTTATGAAATTAAAATTTGAAAGACGATAGTGTGTACCTTAGCGTGAAGAGTGTGGGTTAAAGCTTCTCCTTCCTCAGCCGGCCGATGAAGAAGAGTCCTCAACGCGTGGGTGCTTGATCTTCGGTGCAACTAGACAAATAAACAAGTAAAAAATAAAATTAGAACTAGACAAAGTGGAGTATATGTAAAGAGAATAACATGAAACACACAATTGACTAGAAACTGACCAGATTCAGGTTATCTCTAACCCCTCTTTTTTTATTTTCGGAATAACAGACTAAAAGTAATTAAAAATATATAAAAAATGATAGGAGTATGTATAATCACGAAACAAAGATATAGGAAAAAGAACAGAAAGATTCTGAGTTGAATAGAGAGAGATATGGCCAAATCTGGGTTGTCGAAAAAGCCGAGCAGCAGTCCAGGATCTGCCAGGCGTGACTTTGCTTCTGCGCTTGTCACGACCAGCCCCGACCTCGGAATGAAGTACCGTCAATTGAAAACTAAATAAGACTTGGAGAGGAATAACTTTTATGAAGAGATATCGGGCAGCAGACGTCCACACGCTGCTGTAGAGGCCGAAGAAGAGAGACCTGGCTGATCACCTGCAGAACAGCCTTCCTCTCTCTTGAACCGACTTTTCTCTCTCTAAAAACTTGAAATTCTCTCTCTAAAAATCACAAAATCAATTCAGGAGGGAGGTTGGACGTCTTGAGATGCCTGGGGGGTCGTGCTCATGCCTTTGGAATGACTAGAATCAGAGTTAATTTACAGGAGAACGGACTGCGTGATCAAGACTAAAATAAAGGGGACCTTGCGCCCTACCCCAGGGCGCATGTGCCTGGTGCAGAGCGCATGTGCCTCCCAGTGGGGGTGCATGGCACTTTTTCTGAGAAATTCGATCTTATCCAGTCATCCGTTCAGCGGTAGAGTCCCGGTGAAAAACTGATTCCCTCCTGCCTCAAGGGTAGGGTGCATGTGCCCTCAAGTGAGGGCACAAGGTCACGTGCCTCACTGGTAGGGCGCATGGGCACGTGCCCTGGGTCCTGGGCGCATGTGACTAGGGACCCGGGCGCATAGGACTGTTTTTGTGCGTCCTTCTTCCGAAAGCCATTGCGGACACTCCCGAACTCGGAATTCGATGTCGTTTGTTGCGTTGGAAAGATAACAGACCGAAGAAGCTTTCTATAGCATTGGATCAGACATCAAACCATCCAAAACTTCAGAATTTTTTCCGGAAGTTAGGGTAGTGAATAGAAGATCCGATACTCGTTGAAATGACTCCGACGGCAAACCGAAAAGGCACGGTATGCAACAAAACTTGTCCGAAGTGTGAATATGACCATAACCTTCAATGCATGATCATTAGGCATTGGTCATTCAGCCAATTTCCATGTTTACATGATTTACGTGTGGTTTTCGCTCGGAAATTATGGCCTTTTGCGGAAAACTTTAGAAAGCATCCGATTTCATTCGGCAAAGCTCCAAATCAACTTTAAAGGACCCAGCATCTTTCTAAGGTCAATCACACATGTTACCCTATAAAACATGAGTTTTATGCTCTGAATTAGTCGAATTTGGCGTGTCTACAGCTTGCCTCGACTTGATGTCGGCTTTGTAAGAGAGTGGCATGTAATGAAGCGGAGTGATTCGAAGTGAACTGTAATGGAATGCAAGTGAGCGTAGATGAATGTTGCGGAATGGAATGGTGATGGACTGAAAAGTTGGCATCAAGGTGTAGATATAGACACGCTTATCCACCCGATCCAGCAAAATGAATCTCTCTAAGTATTCTAGATCACTTTCATGTTCCATCAAAACCTCACATAATTGATTGGTAAAAGACATGCCATTGGCATGAGAGATGAAAAATAAAGGATAAAGGATAAAGGATGTAGCCAACCCTCAGCGTGGTGAGGAGTCCTTGAATTCGTAGGTTCATCATCAACCAGCAACCAGAACTTTGCGGTGTTCTTGTGCTGTGATGGGCTAAAGTTTTAAAAGAGAAATTGATCTTAAAATAAAAAGAATAACAATCCATCATATTTGGAATCTCAAGTTTATTCAAGTTTCACCAAAATACTCGGTTTAATTCTGAGTGGAATAATCTCAAATTCTAAAAGGGTTGGTTTAAGCATAACAAAATTGCTCGGGTATCATGAAAACCATGAATCATTCTCTGGCAGAAAACCCAATATTCAGAAAATGACAAAACAAACTTAAGCCATAGTGGGATTGAAAGATAATGATGAGACTAACATAGAATGATGGGAAAGAAGAAACAATGGTGTGACAATCATGGTAGGATAAAATGAAAACACGGTGGGATAAAAGAAAGGAAAGAATAAAACATGGTGGGATGAAAGAAAGAAAAGAATAAAACATGGTGGGATAGCATTTGGTAATGATGAAGAATAAAAAAGGAGATGGATGTGAAAACATAGAAAATTATGTAGAAAATAGTTGAAGATATAGATTGTCTATTGGAGGTCAAGACACCCGATTAGGAACCATCGTCCCTCCAATGTTCAATTTTGGCTTATACATGATTGTGAAGAAATGACCAAGCTGTCGTAGATTTTGTTGAAGGGGACCTCGGGCCCAGTCATTTTCACTCTCAAGGTCTTCAACATTAATGCATATAATATGTACCAAATGGGCCTAACATAACTAAATGACAAATGATAGGAGTGATGTGAAGTGCAAAATGGAGTGCTGGTGATGATGTGAGATTGATGAGAAACTGAAGATGAAATCTTCAGGCAAGGTCTATCAACTTGCATCGACTGCCTGATTCATCAGCATCTCTGGTCTAGTCTTGCCTTCTGACAGAATACAGCACTACGATAATGTTCAGTTGGGTGGCGCTTCCTCTCTTTTCGCCACAAGGTTCGTATGACGTTCCTTGGGTAATACTGATCTCACCAATTCACCTGTTGGACTTAAAAGGTTGCCTGATGGCCCTTCTCTTTTGCTTCTTCAGCTTCTAAAAACACTTAACAAAGATGATTAAATTTTCATCATGACTCATCCCTTTACTTGTATATCATTTGTCTTGATTTTGAGTCAAAGAGAGGAGCCTTCTTAACAAGGTGGAATAAAACAAATGACTAAAATGAAATGGAGGTAAGGGTTGAGAGAACTTACCTGCTGTGGTGTGAATCTTCTCCTCTCATGTATTGAAATGCCTGAAACACTTGATAAAAGGGGATTAGATCTTCACCATGACTCATCCCTTTGCCAATTACGGTCAACTTTGACTTAGGTCAAAGGGAAGAACCTTCTTAACAAGGTAATTAAAGCAAAAATGGATATGTAGTGCAGAAATGGAAATATGCATGACAGTCAAATAAACATGGATGCAACTAAGGCAATGATCATGACTGAGCATTTTTTTTTGGATTTTCTTGAAAACAATCATTTTTTTTGGATTTTCAATATTATTCATTTTTTTTTTAGATTTTTTGAAATATGCAATTTTTTATTTTGGAAATATTCATCTTTTTTGGTGTTTTTTAAATATTCATTTTTTATTTGAAATATTCATCATTTTTTTGGATTTTTGGAATATTCGCTTTTTGTGGAGAAAATGCTGGTATTTGAGACAATTCATCGATCTTTGTGATTTGTCAAGACTCAAGTGGTAGATGCCACGTGCAAAAATAAAGTTCCCTACCTAGAATCCTTCTAACCTTCTTCCTTTGATCAGCTTGGATTCCACCTAGATTTGGTCGATTTACCCTACCCAAGGGGTTTAAGGAGGAAGAGTATAGAGGAAGTCCTTGATAGGGTTTGAAGATGTTGAGAGGGATTTCTCTACTCTCACTCAAATTACCCGTTGGGGTTCGGCCTCTTTGGGTTTCTCCTAGTTTTTTGCTCTTTTCTATGTGGCACATATTTGGACAGGTTTTTGACCCATAGGGACATTGTCCATCTTTTAATGCCTTTTGCCTTGACTATCATTCTGGGTACTCATTCAGACAGGTTGATCATTTTTTTTTCTAACCTGAGGGGTTCATTGCCCATCTTTTGGCACCCTTTTGTACCCTCTGAGACGGCCTCCAACTAGGGTGGCGAGTGTTTTCGATACTACCCCACTCTAATCTTCTCTCCCTATCTTGGACCGAGTAGAAGAGAATAGGGTAAGGGTACTCCTTCCATTTCTAGATTTTTGCCTTGCCTTTCTCTAGTGTCGGGTTGTCTGGATTCTAGGATCAGGAGGTGTTGTGTGTGTAGGATGGTACCTACCCTTGACTTCTCACGAATAGCCTAGGATCGATGACTTGAGATTATACCAGTGGTTTCTCCATTTTTTTGGAAAGTACTTTTTGAGGTAAACTCCATTCCAAGGATGATTCAATTTTTCTCCATCTGCATTAGTCAATTCATATGCATTGCCTGGATACTTTTCAGTGATTACAAAAGGCCCTTCCCAGTTAGGTTGAAACTTGGAGCGGGGACCCCCTCGCTTAACGAATATGCGTTTGACTACCATCTCTCCGATCTTGAATTTTCTCTCGACCACCCTCTTTTGATAAAACCTTTTAAGTCTATTCTGATAAGTCCGGGCATGCTCGGTGGCGGCTAGCCTTCTTTCATCCAAGAGTTCAAGTTGTGCAAGGAGAGATTCTCATCTCTCATCAACAGGAATATCCATGTCGAGCTGAACTCGTAGAGATGGAAGTAATACTTCGTAGGGAACCACTGCTTCCATCCCATATGCCAAAGCATACGGGGTTTGTCCAGTGGGAGTCCTTACAGAAGTACGATAAGCCCATAAAGCATCTACAAGCTTATCAGGCCAATCGGCAAATTTGCTAGACTTACAAGATTTCTTGATGATTTTGATTAAGGTTTTATTGGTGGCTTCTGCTTGACCATTGCCTTGAGAATAGTATGGTGATGAATGATGCAATGAAATGCGATACCTGTTGCAAAGATCACACAAATCTTGAGAGAGAAATTGTGGTCCATTATCAGTGACGATGTCGCTGGGGATCCCGAACCTTGCTAGGATGTTGCGCTTGATGAAGGAGCAAACTGTTGACACTTTAATCTCTATGAATGCTTACGCTTCAGCCCACTTTGTGATGTATTCCATTGCCGTCAGAATGAATGATTTTGAGCGCATTTCGGAGTTGAGGTCACTCAAGGGGCCAATGATATCAAAAGCCCACATGGCGAAAGGCCATGGGGCATGAATTGGATTAAGGGAAGATGCGGGAGAGTGAATCTTGTAGGCATGGAGTTGACATGAATGACAGTGCCGGACAAAGATGGAGCAGTCTTCTTTTAGAGTTGGCCAATAATACCCTTGTCGGATGATTTTCTTAGCAAGGGCTTGGGAATTCACATGACCACCACAAACTCTAGAATGTGCTTCCTTCAGCACCAACTCGGCTTCTTCTTCATCAAGACACCTGAGTAAGATTCCATTTAGGCTTCTCTTGTAGAGCACTCCTCCTAGGATTGTATACCTCTGGGATACTCTTCTGATTGCCTTCTTTTCTTTGGTGGTTGATCCAGGTGGATATGACAGATCTTGGCAATACCTCGTAATCTCGTCATACCAAGGTCTCTCACCTTATTCTAATTCTTCCAACTCAATTAAGGATATTTCTTCTTTATGTTCCAAGTATTCCTTTCTATTGAACCTCTCCTTAACCTTCAGAAAATGTCCATCCTCAATTGCTGGAATTGTCCTCTTACAGATGTGGATAGTCCGCACTTGCTTGCCTAGCGGGACAGATAAAGATGAAGCTAGTGAAGCTAAGGCGTCGGCGAGGATATTTTGAGAACGGGGGACATGGACAAAGGTGAGTTTGAAGAATAGCTTGATGTAGCAGGTGGTGAGCTCTTGGTAGGGTTTGAGGTTTGGATGGGAAGTTCGGTACTTGGATAAGACTTGGCGTAGGATCAATTGACTATCACTTATCACTCTCAGTTCGGTGGCACCATGGAAATGAGCGGCCTCCAGCCCGGCCAGCAAGGTTTCATACTCATCTATGTTGTTGGTTACTGGAAAGTTAAGCTGAAAAGCCTGTGGAATGGTGACACCTTCAGGTGACAGAAGGACAATACCTATCCCTCTATCATGAGAGTTCAGAGCCCCGTCAAAATATAATGTCCAAAGATTGGAAGATCGGACTGACATTAGTTCGTCATCCGAGAACTCTGACCGGACTGGGTCAAAGACGGGTATGGGATGATGGGCAAGGTGTTCAGCAATAGCATAACCCTTGATTGCCTTCTGTGGGACATAAGTGATATCAAATTGGGATAGGAAACTCTGCCATAGCCCTAACCGATCATTCAAAACTGTCTTCTCTAAAAGAAACTTGATAGGATTGATACGAGCAATGAGCTTGACTTGGTGAGCAAGAAAATAATGTTTGAGTTTCTGAACCACCCAAACAAGAGCAGCACAGGTCTTTTCTACCACAGTGTACTTCAGCTCACAAACATCAAACATCTTAGACAAGTAATAAGTAGTTCGTTATTTCCCCTCTTCATCAACTTGTGCAAGGACTGCCCCAAGAGAGTTCTCAAGAACCGAGATGTAGAGGACCAAGGGCTTGTCGGGAATTGGTGGTCTAAGTACAGGGGGACTTGCCAGGTATGCTTTCAACCCATCAAATGCCTCCTGGCACTTCGAATCCCATTTAAACTCGGCCCCCGCCTTGGTTAACTCATAGAAAGGTTTACACCTTTGGTAATGTTGTGAGATAAACCGGCGGACAAATTGTAGCCTCCCAATCAATCTTCGAAGCTCCTTCATATTCTTCGGAGGAGGCATACCAATAAATGCTTTGGCCTTGTTTGGGTCGATCTCTATGCCCCTTTTGCTTACTATGAACCCTAGTAGTTTTCCTGATGAAACTCCAAATGTGCACTTCTTAGGGTTCATTTTCAGCTTATATTATCTAGCTCGTTGCAAGACTTTCCTTAGCACTTCAGAATGATCTTCCTGACTCTTGGACTTGATAACCAAATCATCCACATACACCTCTACAAGGGTGTGCATCATGTCATGAAAGATAGCCATCATAGCCCTTTGATATGTAGCACCAGCATTCTTTAACCTAAAGAGCATGACAACATAGCAATATGTTCCCCAAGGTGTAGTGAACGAGGTCTTCTCTTGGTCCTCCTCAGCTAACCGGATCTGATTGTATCCAGAATAGCCATCCATAAATGAAAGCATTTCAAATACAGCTGTATTATCGACCAAAACATCGATATGTGGTAAAGGAAAATCATCCTTAGGACACGCTCGGTTTAAGTCCCTAAAATCTATACAAATCCGAACCCATCCATCCTTCTTCATAACAGGGACTATGTCAGCCACCCATTGCGGATATAGGACGACCTTAATAAATTTTACTTGGTGTAGTTTGTCGACCTCTTCTTTCATTTTGAGTGCAATATCAGGGTGGAATCTCCTGAGCTTTTGTTTAACCAGGGTAGTTCCAGGTTTTAAGGTTAATCCATGTTCAACTAATGCATTATCTAATCCCAGCTTGTCTTCATATGTCCATGCGAACGTGTCCTTATATTCTTCCAACACATTGATCAAACGTTGTTCTTCTGAGGGAGTGAGATTTGCACTGATGAGGATAGTCTTAGGATCTTCCAGGGTTCCTAAATTCAGTTCCTTGGTTGGTTCATTCCCTGTGGCTAATGGTTCTTCAAATCTTCTAAGTCCAGATGCATATGCATCAGCCAAGTCCTCGATTTCATCCTCGGATTCAGGATCCTTCTCTGATACCACCTCATATACTCCCAAAGTATGATCTATGTTATGCTCATCCTCATATCGGATTTCATCTAGCTGGATGGTATTCTCTAAAAAGTTTGGCAACCTTGCACACTCTACGCATTTCTGTGCCAATTGTTACAGATACCTATTTGGAACTCGTTTACCCCTAACTTTCCTATTTCCTAACCTAACCTGACCTGCTGAAGATAAAGCTAGAAAGGTGGTATTTACAGTGGAGGGAGGATCGAGTAAATCGATCAATGATTCAGAAAAGGGGGATCCTTGATTGGGAGCTCCCTCTGGGATGAGTAGAGATGTCTCCTCAATAGAAATGTGAGTTTCAGAGAAGACGTTTTTTTTTGAATTTCAAGTAAAAAGATAGAATGAGTCAGCATGACTCGGGGTTTGATAGAAAATGACTGAATTAATAGAAAGAAAAACTTAAGGATAAAAAGGAAAAAGGGGCTCGTGGGCCCAATGGTAACAAAAAGTGGACACATGGGTCCAAAACTGATGAAAAAAAGTAAATGGGTATGTGGACCCGGTCTTAGAAATAAATGGGCATGTGAGCCCATGTTGGGAAAAGCCCTCAGTTCTGAACTTGATGAGGGAAGTAAATGGGCAAGCTGGCCCAGTAAGAGTGGAAGGTTGAAGAGGGCACATGGGACCAAAGTGGATAAGTGGGCTCTGAAGCCCATCCAAAAGATCTAGAAACAATGGTACGAGGTTCAAACATGGGATTGTTGTATTTGGGCCTCGCGGAATGGTTCTGACTTGGGTGGTATGCTCAACCAGATGATCCAAGATTGGTCTGCCCTTGAGTGGTTCCTGGTGCTCTTCCCCACTTGAGAACAAATGAGTCAAAGATAAGCATAGGTCTTCCAAGTCTTCTTCTTCATCTGGAGCCTTCCTTCTCTTCACAACTGTAACGAAACTCTTGTCATCTTCAACCATCATCATGGTCTCCCCTTTGATAAAGAAGGTGTGGAGTCCCCTAGCATATCCTGGCTGGAAGATCCTCCTTGTGATGGAATCCTCTTCGTATCCCAACCCCTGCCTGCGTGGCCTTTTCACAGATTGAATCGGCTGAGTGATCCCTCGAAGATCCTTGCTGTAGACACGCCAATTTGGCCTTATTTAAAGCTTAAACCATTATTCCATTGGCAACATCTCTTTTAGACCATCAAAATCATGATGAACCACCATTTTGGATGAGCTGAGGTGCTTATTGGAAATATTAGGATGATTTTCTAATTTCTAATCAAATCTGTGTTTGCCGAACAAGAGACTCTTGGTGGTGTGCCATATTATGCTTTTCCCAGCATATCCTCTACTTTAAAATTTTTCACAGGATTATGTGGACATCTAATGAAGAAATCTTAAACACAAATAATATTCCTCTCTGAGTCCTCTTTTTAATGCAACAAATGGCATTCAATTCTAATCTCCCATTTGTCTGCAGCGCCCTTTGGAAGTCAGATGCGCAGTTCTGTCCGCACGCAGCACCTATCAAGCCCAATTGCATGCAAGCCCAGCCCATTGGGCACATATCTGACCAATTCACGACATTACCTTCCTTTTTCCTCCTCCATATCACTTTTTATAGTATCTGGAAGCTTCATGGTCGAAATTATCATCATCTAATGATGGCAATCCAACTTGTTGTCTTGTATATCAAGACTTGCCATTTTTAGACTAGATTTGTTTCCTCTTCAAGTGGAGGCATATTTTGAGCATGGAGAAGGTGATCCACGGTTTTCAATCTCTCTAAATCATTTAGGTAAGTTTCTAGATACCTCAGGATGAAAATCAGCAACATTCATTGAAGGAAATCCAACCTATGGTCGGATGTATCAAAACTTGCTATTTTTTGACCTGGTTCTCATCCCCTATAAAAGGAGACTCATATGAACGACCAAGAAGGGCATACCCATCCTCCAGCACTTCTCTCTTCGTCCTCCAGACACCCTAGGCTCTTCCCAATCTCCCCAAATATTTCTATCTTCGTCCCGGTGCCCGGAGATCATCCCAAAGTGAAGAAGAAGCCGGTCTATGCTCCAACGTGCTGCACTGCTGATCATCGGCTTCTACAGATATTTCTAGTCATTTTATGGCCTGAATTCCTTCATACTAAGTATTGTTCATCCAGATATATTTCATCTCCAACAAACATAGATCAATTCTGACATTTCCTCTGCTTGTTATGGCTTCAACACCGGTGCTGCACAGACTAATCCGAAGTCTTCTCTTCTAAGTCATCATCTTCTCAGTCAATTTCAGTACATTTAATGGTGGATTCAACCTATGCATACTTCATAGAAATTGTTACCCGGTGAGTTATATTTTATCTCCAACAAGAATCATTCAATTTGGATATCTGTGGTTCCCATAGCATATCCTACATCGACATTGTGCTGGGAGTTTCCAGAACTTCACTGCCCAAGATCCGGCTTATCAGGTAAATTCAGATTACTTATAATAATATTCATGCAAACTTGTCTTCATATCAAACCACCCTCGGTGAGTTATCTTTATTTTTAAATAAATTTCACTTTATTCTTACATCGGTGCTGTCCTCTACGGTCTCTGCATCAGAGCCGCGCAGTTTACATTAAATCTGTCCAACCCGGTTGCCACTTTGCCTGGGTTGTGTTGTCTTTAACCATTTATATTCTTTTTTCTTCATTCAAATAATTTAGTTCATATTTAAGCATCATTTTTATTCTATTTTCATCATTTCATACATCATCAAAAAACCAAAAAAAGGGGTTAGGGCTAACCCCGAATCCGGTGAGTTTGTTTCCAATTGTCGTTTTATGTTATTACTTTTACAAGTTACTACACTTCACTCAGTTCTAATCCTTCTTCACTTGTTTTCTTGTCTTATTGTCTTCTAGTTGCACAAATACATAAAGCTAGCATTGGTTGGACTCTCCCTCATCGGTCGGCCGAAGAGGAAGAAGGTTGAACTCACACACTCTCTCCCACGCTAAGGTACACGGTCAAAACAACTCAATCTTGTTGTTATTCTATAAAGCGGAGCCCGCGGCTTATGGCGACCACCTTTCTTTTTATTCATGTTCTAAGCTAATTCACTCCTCACTCTCCTCCCACATGACCCGAACCATCTCCGGTGCTCGAGCGACGCCGTGAGATGAAAGTTCGGGGATCAATGTGAGTGTGGGACCGAGGTGAGGACATTTTACCGCTTTCCGAGTGTTTTCAATTCACTTCCCTTTTTTCCCCAATTCCATCCATCTTTCACCTTCTCTTGAGGTGCCGATCCGGAACCCGTTTTCGGAGTCGACACTTGCCTAAACCTTTTCCAGGCTGATAGCCCAGTTTCATCATCATCCACCATCCCACTGTGTCAGGTATGTAAGGAATCAATACATGACAGCGGAAAAAATTTGATTCCATAAAACCACGATCTTTGCCTTGATCGATGCCGAACGAGTAAAACCGGGAACCGAATATGAAGTAGAACGAGAGTACCTCATGGGATTTCTCAAATCCCTCACCATGGATGAAGAGAGGACGTTCCTCCTTGCTGAAAACCGTTCAAGTGTCCGGTCTCTAGCGGTATCCACACGATCTGCTTCAATAGACGAGTTCTCTCTTCCTTCGGGCCTCCAGAAACCTTCCAGACCCAAGCTAGACCGTGGGAGTACGCGGTCTAGAGGAGAGAGGAGGGAGAGAGGAGGCTGGGGACGTGCTCCAGCCCTATGGCTTGTTAGGGTTTGGCTTCATAAGCCATTTATATATAGAAGATGGAATTTTTCACAAAAACCCAAAACTTCTATAAAAATTACGTCCATGCCCTCATCTTATTGACCAGATCTATTGTGTGTGACCCACTAGGCCCAATAGTCAATTTGGTTGAAGCCTTAATTAATTTAAAAGAACAATTCCTTTAAATTAAATCAAAACCGATTATCAGATAACGATTTTACGGCTTTACGATCATAAAGGGTACAAGCCACATCCTATGATCCCAAATGACTTTGGGGAGTTAAATAACATCCATTGAGCCTTTCCATCATCAATTACCACATGGATTTAAATCCTCGTTCATACAATGTCCCGGTCGGTCAGGGGTTCGGCACTGACTGTCAACCCCTTTAATAATCCGACTCTATGAAATCTTGTACTCAGGAATGGATCAATTGGAAAACTCTTTTTCCAATTATCCTATCTACCTTGGCCAAGGATTTAGAGTACTATCCATAGGACATTCTCTCTCTCCTACCGAGAGTGAACGATTCCCTATTGTCAGCTCAATTGCCTCCACCAGGTTTCCCATATACCCAATCCATTAACAATATAGGACCACAATACTGAGTGATCCATCGATCGATAGTCAAAGTACATAGTACGCTGGCAAGACATCTTTGGCGACTCGAGTCGAAGATCCAACCGTGCTATTGAGATGTAAGAATAACCGATAGACGATTCGGTAAGATACCGATCGAGTTTTCCTAAATTGGTCGATTCGGTGAACTCATTCCCGCTAATGAGCACCTGTGTGTGTATCTCGGTGTCCCCGCGGCGATGACCAATGAGATCGGTCATTCTCATCATATGAGAAGACATCACACACACTAGTCTATCCGGATTCTTGATGTCTCGTCTCAAGGATCCTATGACTAGGAACATTTAGATCACATACCTCTAGATGATCGATCTCATTATCATGATCTCATCATGATTCAATCATCATTGCATGTGATCGAGGACTTCATTACGATATACGCTTCTAATAAAAGCTAGTAACGAAGTTTTGCCTATTTAATTGAATGAGATATTCCTAGAAATGTCGAATCATATCATATATGATTGGCTTGTAGGGCATACATTTCTATCAATCTCCCACTTGCACTAAAGCCAATCACCCAGCTGGCTGATCTCTATCAGCTCAAGGTGAAGCTCGAAACACTCTTTGAGTGTACGCGATTAGTGGATCTGTAATGTTATTAACGGAAGATACTCTATCTTTAATTATATCTCTATCAACTGCATTCTCTCTGATTCTATGGTATTGCCATAGAAGTTTGAAACTTCCAATGAGACTTTGGTTCTACCCCATTGTTTTTCTCAAAACAATATACTTTCAGAGAAAATTGGGACAATCCCATAAGCTAGATGAACAACTTCATCTACTCAGCTTCTCAAGCAATATACAGTCATTATGCAATCTACTTTAGATTAGTTGTAGAATTAGCAGTGTTCTCTTGCATGGAACTCTTCCAAATTAACTGCACCACCATTATATTGACTTATTATCGGACTTATCTCGATTAGAAGCTTGTGTTCGTAAAACTACAATACTTCAAGTCTTATCCTCCATACATTAGAGATATATCCTTAGTGCTTCTCAAGTACTCGGGGACACATCTCTTAATTATCCTTTTGACTCTCACAAGGATTTACATGATGAATGCGATAACACTTAGAGCATTAAGTCATGTGCGTAGCATCCAAATGTGACAGGTCCTATTGCAAAAGCATAAGGGCTATACTAATGTGACCTCTTTATCTCTCGAAGTCTACAAAGACATCTCTTTAAAGAAATCAACTCCACACTTCATAGGTAAGAAACCTATCTTGGAGTTTTCCATGTCAAACTCTTTGACTATGGTTTTTATGCACATGAATTGGGTAAGGCCAAGAAACCTTTTAGATCTATCTCCATAGATCTTAAAACCCATATTAAGTTTGGAGGATTAATTGATAACTAGGCTCACTAATGATAACATACGTACTTCATTCTTAATGAGTAGTATATCATACATATATGATGTCAAGAAGATAATAGCACTCCCACTTATCTTATATGAAAACACAAGGCATATCTTCATTCTCAATGAAGTCATAAGATTTAATCTCATTAAACCTTATCTACCATCTATAGGAAGTTTTACTTGAGTCCGTAAATGGACCTTATGCACACACTATTTGGATGTTTTGGAACTTGATTCCCAAAGGGTTGTATCATATACTGTTTCTCGAAATAACATAGAGAAACACTATCTTAACATCCATTTGACATATCCTATAATCATAGTGTGTAACAATCAAATCCGAATGGATTAATTCCATGGCATAGGTAAAAGGTCTTATCATAGTCAACTATTTGACATAAATGATATCCCTTTTAAGTATCCTTACTTTGAAGTTCTCTACCTTCTGATATACTTCAATCTATTCTTTAGTGATCCATTTATACCCTATAGATATTAAATCCTTAGGTGGATCAATCAAATTACGAACTTGATTAGAATAGATAGAGTTTATATCGGATTTTATTGTTTCTTCTCATTTTGAATCAATATCTCATATTGCTTCAATATAAATCTTAGGATCATCATCCTTTTATCTTATGTCTCATTTCTTCCATCAAAGATATGTCTCACATATCTCTTAGGTTGATTGGACATAAGAAAAGATCTATGATTTGCCCTTGTGTAAATATAAACTAGTACCTTAATAAAAGTGTCCATGGATTGTGGGGCTTGGAACACCTTCCATTTATGCCTTGCTCCCACTTTGTCTTTCTAAATGAGGGACTCTTCCTCACAGAAATATGGAGAGATGAGCAACTCATCCCCTTCTCCCTATGGGAGACATTAATCTCCTTAAGTTTCCTTAGGATATCCCACAAGCCAACACTTTGTAGTCTTATATTCCAACTTGATAGGGTTATACTTCTTTACCAGAGCGGACATTACGAAACCTTAACTTGCTTAAGGTCAAGCTTTAATCCCTTTCCATATCTAATATGGAATAATTGGAATAGACTTGAAAGGTACCGATTTAAGATCAAATGACTATATTGAGTGCTAACCCCTAAACAAACAAAGAAGAATTTTGCAAAGGTTGTCAATGTCCATATTATGTCCTACAAAATATGACTTCTCATTTTAGCTACTCAATTAAGCTAAAATGTATAAGAGGTGTCCATCAAAATTAGATTATACTATACTTCCTTTATGTGTGAATTATTACTTAAGTATCCCCTCTTTGATCTCATCAAAGAGTTCTAATACTCTTTTCATTAATATTTCCTCTTCATTCTTAATCTGAAATAATTTCTCAAAGGTTTTGGATTTGTACTTCATAAAGTACATATATCCATACCTAGAGAAGTCATCTTTGAAAATTAATGAAGTTGAAATATTATCCTCTATCATTAATAGATATGGGCTAACATGCATCTAGATGCATAAGTTCTATAAACTCATTAGCCCTCTCTTCATGTCTAACAAATGAAGAGTTGGTCATTTTGCTTAATAAGATAAGACTTACATATAGTTAATGATTCTAAATCATTTACCTATATGTTACTATCCGAATAGTACTCCTTAAGTCTTTTCTTATAAATATGACCGTACTACTAAACAATAGATTGATCAATATCAATCTACTTCGCCTAATTGAGGATTATTCACACATATTATAAGAGCATACATATCTTATATGAATAAACTCTTTATTATGCTCCTACTGGTAAACACTTTACCAGTTATCATTTTCATACCATAGAATAAATCTCCATTTATTCAACTAGGAAATGAAAACAATATTCTTATGGAAGGATCATTAAGACAACTCTAGAAGGCTATAGAAAATGTGTATCTCCCACTAGTAATGATGCAACATTTTGTACCATTTCATATGTAGGATAACAATCTTCTTTAAGTCTTCATTTACTTGCTATTATCTACAACTCTTTGTAGATATATGATGCATCTCTGGTATCTCATACTATTATATACACCCCTAGTATCTTATACTAGAATACACATACATAGTATCTTATACTATCAAATGTGTATATAAGACAAGTAAATATAATGACATAGTTACATGGAGCTTCTCAAGTTCCACCTTTGCATTATGTGCAATACACTTTGCACTTCTTCTTCTACTTACCATCATCATGATAGTAGAGGAATGCTATGTCAAATTTGGGTTATAATATCTTGACTTACTTCTTTGACTTTTAACTATCACCATCTATTTCTATCTAATGATCTTACTTCTTTCTATTGGTCTTACCAATAAGAAGTATTCAAGATGTATTATTCTTCATCGCCTTTAATTAGCTCATCACCATGAGCCATGATGGATATCATATCCATCTATCCATGTTGCCACTACTAATTTTATTTGATAGAGGCTAACATCTGATATAAGGTAATTAATACATCTTTTCAATGAGATAAGATCTTATCTTCTCTCACTTCATTAGATAGTGTAGGAGATACTTACTTCTCAAGTAGGATAGTCAATAGGTCAACTATGAGAACTATTCTCTTAGTTCTAAACCAATATAAGAAGTGTGAGCCATTAAAATACATAGCATCTAGCATGCTTGTTAATGGTGGTTTATAATATTCTACAACAGAGATATAATTATATTATCATTACAGACATTCATTAAAATTAAGATATGGTCTTTCATCCTAATTTATACTCCCACTAACTTTCGACGAATTTGCATAACCCTCATTATGCAAAGACGGGATATTACGATAACATCCTAGTGGGGACCAAGACCCTACTAACTTTATGGTGATAACCTTGTGGGAAACACAACAAGTCATCCCATACTTAATAGGTAGGTAACTATTACCAATTGCAACTCATGCAATTCTTAGTCATTCAGCCTCTAGAGTTATAACCTTGTGGGAAACACAACAAGCTATATACTCTAGTTAGGTCAAATCCGCTTGTTACGTTATGAGAATGGATTCTTAACATAGCCCTTGTGGGAAACACAACAAGGCCATGCAATGGTCCACCCCAAAGTTCGGCAAATGCCTTAGCCATGATCACCAATCCCTTGCTGAATGAGTCTTGTGGGAAACACAACAAACCCATCCAATCTAAGATTGGCTCATCAAGACTATAACAACGGAAGGCTACGTGAGTCATTCTTAATGTCTCACGTTTATCGACCTAATTAGAACGAGGAGGGATTTTATTTTAGTCTCATCAACATAGGTGCTACATATAAATATTAATATACCTTTGGAATATCATATATTTAAGGTATAATACGCTAGCACACACCACATATCAAATATGCATTAAAACATAGGTGATCATGGACTTATCCCTAAGCATACACCTAAGGCACCCCTATATGTGCAATTTCTTGCTTCAGAAGCTTGAGTTGGCATGCTCCCACTTCAGAAGGGTGCTTCTCCAAGTGGTCCCGCTCTCCATTCTACCACGAGCCGGCTTCTAACCATTACAAGCAGCTAAAGGGTACACAGACCCACAAATGTACAACTCGCTAATAAGAAACCTTGGTTTTAACCAAGGGGAGTACACAAATGGGGGGAGGTAGAATGTACAATCAGATTGTATAGAGAGAGGAGGCACACACAGGCCCCATTTAATAGCATAACCAACTTAATTAACCAAGCAATCAAAAGCAAAGCATATTTAAGTCCATGATCACCTTCATACACACACCAACATTCATCACATGAACATAGAGCGCATACGTGATAATTATATGAGATATATCATATATACCATCATAAAATTATATACTGTAATTTTGAAATTCCAAATTTCATGCTTGTCGAATTTTCATAAAATAAATAACATGAAATGCACGTATAAACAGTTTACATGCATAAGACAAACAATATAAAATATTCAGATGATTCATGCTTTTTCCAAAACTTATAAGAGCATTAAATTAATGTCCAAATCATAATTCTTCAAAATCATATTTTTCAGAATTTATTTGAACACTAATTTAATCAATAAAGATTTTAAAACAATTTTAAAATCATTTATAAAATGATTCTATGGCAACCAAAGTCCAAAACTATTTAACAAGTTCATAAACATTTTAAAAACCTATTAAATAATTTCTCAGAACTTATATAATCATTAATTTCATTAATTTTGATCTTAAAACAATTTTAAAATCAAAATAGTAGAATTCAATGACAAAATAGTAAAACTCTATTTAATAAGTCATTAAACACTTTAATAACTCATTAAATAAATTCTAAAATTTTTCATAATTTTTATGGAATTTTATGGCAATTTTTCGGATCAAAAATGAATTTTAAACAATTTAAAAATCATTTTCGAATTATTTAACTGGCGGCGCATTGCGCCGGCCAGTCGGCGCCGGCCACGTACCCCCCGGCTTGCGCCAAAGGACCGGCGGCCGCGCGCCGCGTGCCGTGCGCCCGCGTGCGCCGCCGCGCACCTCCTGCGCCGCTGCGGGGCGGCCGCGTACCCCGGCCCGGGTGCGCCGCGAAACTGCCACGTACCCCCCGCGGTTGACGGGTCCGGATCCGATCCGGACTCTCGTCTTCTTCGCCCGATAAGGGAGAGGCGGATTGCGCGGAAACCCTAGAAAATCGCCGAATTTCGGGCCTTATTTGGGGGGTCAAACGGTGTCCAAAAAATCCTTAAAAATATGCGTTGGAATCCTTAAACAATAAGGATTCTATATATAGAAGTTTCATCTCATGAAAAATTCTATCCAACGCGCAGTTCTAGCAGGAAGATGCCACGGCCGCAATTAAACCAAAACGCAAATCCCTCTCAAATCCGGCACCTCCAAGGGCCGTTAAGTGTCCAATAACTTATGGAAACTCTAGGAAACTTAATTTCCTATCTTCCTACGTCATTATACAGAGGTATTTGAGTCCAAATAGGTAAGTTCATCAACTCCCCCAATTTCGGCCGGATTTTCGGATATGATCATCTTAGCAACTTTCCGAACTCATTCCGGACTCTCCGGATGGCAAAAATTCATGAGGTTTGCGGCATTGGAAATATCTCATCCACGAGAATCCAATGAATCTAACTACGCACAGTTTCGTATCTCATACAAACTGTGGTGATCAAATCAAAACAGCTCTGTATGCAGTTTCGGGAAAGCAAGAAATCACATGAAATCAAGCCAATTTCGATTCAACTTCGACCAAGGCTTCAACCGGGCTCTGATACCACTGTAAGTAATCAATACATGACAGCGGAAAAAATTTGATTCCATAAAACCACGATCTTTGCCTTGATCGATGCCGAACGAGTAAAACCGGGAACCGAATATGAAGTAGAACGAGAGTACCTCATGGGATTTCTCAAATCCCTCACCATGGATGAAGAGAGGACGTTCCTCCTTGCTGAAAACCGTTCAAGTGTCCGGTCTCTAGCGGTATCCACACGATGCCTTCAATAGACGAGTTCTCTCTTCCTTCGGGCCTCCGAGAAACCTTCCGGATCCAAGCTTGACCATGGGAGATCGCCTTCTAGAGGAGAGAGGAGGAGAGAGGAGACTTGGGACGTGCTCCAGCCCTATGGCTTGTTAGGGTTTGGCTTCATAAGCCATTTATATATAGAAGATGGAATTTTTCACAAAAACCCAAAACTTCTATAAAATTGCGTCCATGCCCTCATCTTATTGACCAGATCTATTGTGTGTGACCCACTAGGCCCAATAGTCAATTTGGTTGAAGCCTTAATTAATTTAAAAGAACAATTCCTTTAAATTAAATCGAAAATTATCCAGAATCATGATTTTACGGCTTTACGATCATAAAGGGTACAAGCCACATCCTATGATCCCAAATGACTTTGGGGAGTTAAATAACATCCATTGAGCCTTTCCATCATCAATTACCACACGATTTAAATCCTCGTTCATACAATGTCCCGGTCGGTCAGGGGTTCGGCATTATTTGTCGGCCCCTTTAATAATCCGACTCTATGAAATCTTGTACTCAGGAATGGATCAACTGGCAAACTCTTTTTTCCAATTATCCTATCTACCTTGGCCAAGCAGTTACAGAACTATACATAGGACATTCTCTCTCTCCTACCGACTGTGAACGATGCCCTATTGTCCGCTCGGTCTACCTCCCGGGTTTCCCGTATACCCAATCCATTAACTATATAGGACCACAATCCTAAGTGACCCATCAGTCAATAGTCAAAGTCCATAGCACGCCTGGCAAGACATCTTTGGCGACTCAGGGCAAAGATCCAACCGTGCTATTGAGATGTAAGAATAACCTGATAGACAGTTCGGTAAGATACCGATCAGGTTTTCCTAAATTGGTCAGTTCAGTGAACTCATTCCACTAATGAGCACCTGTGTGTGTATCTCAGTGTCCCCACACTGATGACCAATGAGATCGGTCATTCTCATCATATGAGAAGACATCACACACACTAGTCTATCCGGATTCTTGATGTCCTGTCTCAAGGATCCTATGACTAGGAACATTTAGATCACATACCTCTAGATGATCGATCTCATTATCATGATCTCATCATGATTCAATCATCATTGCATGTGATCAAGGACTTCATTACGATATACGCTTCTAATAAAAGCTAGTAACGAAGTTTTGCCTATTTAATTGAATGAGATATTCCTAGAAATGTCGAATCATATCATATATGATTGGCTTGTAGGGCATACATTTCTATCAAGGTAGAGAGGCGGTTATGCATCTGACTTCTGGCAATTCTCCCACTGATATCTGGGGCTGTATTGATAGTCCTAAGGGTGAAGAAGCATCGTTCATCTCATCCCTTATAGGCATGCTAGTCACCTTGACCACTTGTCCTTTAAAGGGAAACTTTATGCACTGGTGGTTTGTTGAAGCCACAGCTCCTATTGCCTCCAAGTATGGCCTCCCAAGTATGGCCCGAAAAGTCGGATCTAATTTTAGAACATGAAAATCAGTTGTGACTGTACATGGTCCAAGTTTGACTTCTAAAGTGACCACCCCACGTGCAGACCTCTTGGAGTTGTCATAGGCCATCACCATGGCACAAGATGGCTTAATTTCTTGGTCAGAAATACCGCACAACTGCAAAGTTTCTGGCGGCATAACGTTGATAGAAGCTCCAGTGTCAACCAAATATGATTTTACTTCGACATTGCAGATGATAACAGCCACATGCAAAGCATATCTCCTAACCTCTGGATCTGCTAATTTCTCCTGAGAGAAAGTGAGTGTTGGGTGCTCACTTCTAGGGGCTAACATTGTAGTGATCTTCTCAGGTGGGAGATCTTCACTCACCATGACCCTTTGCAAGTACTGCTGTAGAATCTCCTGGTGCATCTTTGATCTTTTGATCAACTCAAGTATGGAAATACAGGCCGGTGTCTTGTCTAAATGTTTCAGCAAGTCATACGCCATGCCCGGCAACGGTTCTTCCACTTGTTCCTCCTCCACTGGATCCTGCGGTTGAGTACTGGCTTGGGGAAAGAGCCGCTGGAACATCCTCCCACTCTGAAGCACCTGGGCTATTTGGCGGTTGGGTAGAGGTGATGGGTTAGCTGGGGTGGACTGTGGTGGAACAGGTGGTGTAGGTGCAGGTATGGTAGGCAATGGGATTGGTGGTTCTGGGATGATTGGGTTTATGGGTAGAGGGTAGGATTTGGAGGTGGTAATGATGGTGATACTGGTGGCCTGATAAGAAGAGGCTGGGGTGCAGGAGTGGCTAATGAAAGTGTTGGTAATGTGGTAGGTTGTGGGGTTGGTGGTATGATAGGTTGAGGTTTTGGAGTGACAGATCTCATAGGCTGGGGGTTCAGGTTTGGTGGTGATTGTGGTGGTCGGATGAGCAAGGGCCGGTGTGTAGCAATGGTTGAAGGAGGTATAGTTAAGGAGGGGGCTGGCCTAATGATGAGTCGGCGAGAAGAAGTGGCGGCCAGTGGTTGGGTTATTGAACTTGGTGGTGGTTGTGGAGTAGAAGGTGCATGGATTATCTGTCTAGGAGGGTTCCTAGCAGGAGGCTTAGCTGGGTTGACAGGCATTGTTGCATTTTGGTTTTCTAGTTGCCAACCTTGAGCACGGCTGGCATCTCCCTGGACAATGGAGTGTACTAGACCAATCCCTGGGTTTGGATGTGCTGGTGCCGGTGCTGGAGTGGGAGCATGTAATGGGAGAGGATTATGGACAATCCCCAAGCCAGGTTGTTGTTGAGGTTGAGCCGGTGGACGCTGCCACTGCTAATGCCTAGCCTTCATAGCTTGTATGCATTCCCCCATTTGAGCCCAATCAATGTTGCCTTGGTCATTCAGATCGTGGATGCAATCCTTGAATTGAAAACACACTTCTACAGTGTGACCAGGACACCGATGGTAAGCACAGTATCGGGACATATCTACATTTGTTGGCCAAACCTCTCTTTCCTTGGGCAATTCCAACTGTTTCTCCGCCATGAGTACATTGAAGATGTCGGTCAAGGAGTAAGGGAGTTGTTGGTAGTTTTCTCTCCTAGAACCTCCCCTTCGTGGTGCCTGATTGGGTGGTGGTGGTGCCTTATTGTAGGTAGGTTGACGAGGTTGCTGGGGTTGTGCTACTAGTTGAGGGGGTTGTTGTGGTTGTCGTGGTTGTGGTGGCCTAACCTATTGTTGAGGGGGGTAATAGGAAAGGCTTTGTGGTGGGTTTCTCAACTGGTTTTGACGGTTCCCTCTCTGGTTCCCCACAATGTTTATAGTTTCGTTGTTGACCACTCCTTCGGTTGTAGGCCCAACTGGTGCAGAGGGGTTTTTTCTGAAGTTTCTAGGTTTAGGATCAAAAGGGTTTATCATGGTGGCATCTTTGAAGTGGACTTGCAAATATCGGGTACTGTCATAGTGTTCATTCATGGTGGTAGGATGGTGCATGATCAATACATTCCTCGAGGCAGGTGTAGTGTTTCCAATAAGCATCTTTACTTGTTCCCCTTCAGAAATAACATCTGTCAATTTCTCTGCCATTCCCCTCCAGTGATCAGCAAACTTTATGAAGTCCTCTTCGGGCTTCATCTTTTCAGCAATCAAGTCTGTAATGGAGCATGCTGGTGCCACCCGGTCTCTGTATCTTTGCAAAAATTTGGTCTTGACAATGTCGAAGTCTCCTGCCTCAAAGGAGTCAAGTGAGTAGAACCATTCCAATGCAGACCCTTCTAGTGATCGGCGGAACAAGAAGGCAAGAACCCTACGATCATTTTCTATAATGAGGATTCGTAGAGAAAATCTTTTAAGTGGAGAAAAGGATTGTCAGTACCATTGTAGCGGCGATAAATTGGTAGCTCAGAAGGTGGTAGGTGGAGAACTGGCAAAGAAGGAATGGAGATTTCAGGAACTGACTTGGAGTCTAGGCGACATTTCAGCTATTCATAACGTTCATTCATCTGGGTGAGCTGATCCATGATTGCCTGGGTGAGAATAGGTTCTTGGTTTACTGGTAGGGGTATGTGGTTAGAAGCATGGTTTTGGAATTGAGGAGCATGACTTGGTAAATTTACTAAAGATTGTCCCATGACTTGATGGGCCAAGGGAGCAACATGGTTGAAATAAGATGGCTGAACAAATGAGGGTTGGACCACAGATGGTTGAACTACATATGGTTGTGTTAATGATGGTTGAATCATAGATGGTTGAACAATAGGAGGTTGAACAAAGGGTGATTGAATGAGTGGTGGTCGAACTAGAGGACAAGGAGATGAAGCAACTTGGTTGGCTTCAGCCTGATATGAGGCAGTTTTGCCCTTCACCATGGATTGTATGCGGGTGTAGGTTTCTGGGTCAGTATAGAGAGACAACTCCCTAAAGAGTTGTTCAACATCATGAGGAGTAGAAGGTTGAGGGACCTCTTGCGCTTCTGACTCAAACAATGGATTAACATGACCATCTGACGTAATTGGTTGGTGACCCATCTCGTGCTCTCGATGTTCAACTTGTTCCGCCATTCCAACGTGCCTTCCAGACCTTAATTACATTGTTACCTTTCAACTTCAAGGAGAAGGTAAAACAAACAAGTTGGCAAAGCAAACAAAGAACTCTTTTCTTCTTCTTTTTTAGTATCTTGCAAAAAGTTAGAGGTTTGAAATTTTGTTTGACAAACAAGTGATGCAAAGACTTGAAAACAAAATTACGCAATGATTTTGATTAAACCTTAGGTTTATAGATTTTGTTAAGAATTGTTCTCTCAACAAATGGGTTAGGATCCTAACTCCAATCTCCAATGACCTAAGTTTCACACAATCTCACCACGTGTAGGTAACATAGGATGCTTCGGGTTTTGGGGAGTGGTACAACCAACCCGATCGTGAAGAGGAATACTCCACATATGAGGAATTACGGAGGCCTTGATGAAAGCCAACCAAGTCAACTAGGAAAGAATATCCCAGAAGAGAGGTCAGAATCCACCAAGAGGGTGTTTTAGATGGGAGGGGTAAATGGGAGAGTGAGCTCCCGCCTCAAAAAAGTGTAAAGGAAGGAGATAGAGAGAAGGAGAAGATAATGCAATAAAGTAGTAAAGCAAGTAATGAGCAAAACATAAACTTAAATAAACAAGCAATCACACAAGACAAGCAATTAGAAACTAGACAAGCAACTAGAAACTAGAATCCAGACCTTGTTTCTTATGTGAGCCAAATGGAGATAGTGAAAAGGTGATGGAAAGAAGAAGGTTCATATTTGATAACCAAGCAAGAGGGTGGTCCACGTGGGGACCGATGTAAGAATAAGATGGTTCACATGGGAACTGGGGTAAAAAGTAAAGGTGGTTCACGCGGGAACCGGTTTTGGGTAAAAAAAGGTGGTTCACATGGGAACCGGTTTGAATGGTCAAAAGAGGGCCACGTGGGGCCAATTAAAGGTGAATAAAGATCTGATCCAAGTGGGGATAGATCTGAAGTAAAGTGGTTTGGTTCACGTGGGAACCGAAGTAAAGAAAGAGATTGGTTCACGTGGGAACCAGTTTAAAAGGAAAATGGTGGTTCACGTGGGAACCGATTTAAATAAAATGACAGAAATTAAATAGCATACTTGGCACTTCAGATCTGATGAAAGATGGGTGAAATCAGAAATTTTTAAATGGCATGAAATTAAGAAAGGTGGAAGGAAGGAAAGGCTCACGTGGGAACCGGTCTAGAACTAGAACTAGTTGCAAAACACTAAGCACCCACGGTTCAAGACATTGCTTGTCCCACTGTGGTCGCCACAAAGCTGTCGACTCTAAAAATTTTACGGGGCGTTCTCCTTTTTAGGGAAGTCTATGAATCCAGATTGTCACCTCAAGAGGCGATGAGAAATAAAGGAAGAAAGCATGGAAAGCAACTCCTACCTCGGTCCCACACTCACATTGATCCCCGAACTTTCATCCCTTGGCATCGCTCGATCACCAAAGAGACAGTTTAGGTCATGTGGGAGGAGGGTGAGAATAAGAAATTAAGACATGTGGTCGCCAGGAACCGCGGGTTCCGATTTATGAAATTAAAATTTGAAAGATGACTGTGTGTACCTTAGCGTGAAGAGTGTGGGTTAAAGCTTCTCCTTCCTCGGCCGGCCGATGAAGAAGAGTCCTCAACGCGTGGGTTCTTGATCTTCTGTGCAACTAGACAAATAAACAAGTAAAAAATAAAATTAGAACTAGACAAAGTGGAGTATAAGTAAAGAGAATAACATGAAACACACAATTGACTAAAAACTGACCAGATTCGGGTTATCTCTAACCCCTCTTTTTTTTTTGGAATAACAGCCTAAAAGTAATGCAAAAAATATAAAAAAATTATAGGAGTATGGATAATCACGAAATAAAGAGATAAGAAAAAGAACAGAAAGATTCTGAGTTGAATAGAGAGAGATATGGCCAAATCTGGGTTGTTGAAAAAGCCGAGCAGTAGTCCAGGATCTGCCAAATGCGACTTTGCTTCTGTGCTTGTCACGACTAGCCCTGACCTCAGAATCAAGTGCCGTTGATTGAAAACTAAAGAAGACTTGGAGAGGAAGAACTTTGATGAAGAGAGCTTGGGAAGCAGACGTCCACACGCTGCTGTAGAGGCCGAAGAAGAGAGAACTGGCTGATCACCTGCAGAACAGTCTTCCTCTCTCTTGAACCGACTTTTCTCTCTCTAAAAACTCAAAATTCTCTCTCTAAAAATCACAAAATCAATGCAGGAGGAAGGTTGGACGTCTTGAGATGCCTGGGGGGTCATGCTCATGCCTTTGGAACGACCAGAATCAGAGTTAATTTATAGGAGAACGGACGGCGCGATCAAGACTAAAAAAAAGGGGACCTTGCGCCCTACCCCAGGGCGCATGCGCCCTGGTGCAGGGTGCATGCGCTCCACTGAGGGGCGCATGTGCCTCCCAGTGGGGGCACATGGCACTTTTTCTTATCCGGTCATCCATTCAGCGGTAGAGTCCCGGTGAAAAACTGGTTCCCTCGTGCCTCAAGGGTAAGGTGCATGTGCCCTCAAGTGAGGGCACAAAGTCACGTGCCTCACTGGTAGGGCGCATGGGCACGTGCCCTGGTCCTGGGTGCATGTGACCAGAGACCAGGGCGCATAGGACTGTTTTTGCGCGTCCTTCTTCCGGAAGCCATTGCGGACACTCCCGAACTCGGAATTAGACGCTGTTTGTTGCGTTGGAAAGATAACAGACCTAAGAAGATTTCTGTAGCATTGGATCAGCCATCACACCCTCCAAAACTTCAGAATTTTTTCCGTAAGTTAGGGCAGTGAACATAAGATCCGATACTCGTCGAAATGACTCCGACGGCAAACCGGAAAGGCACGGTATGCAACAAAACTTGTCTGAAGTGTGAATATGACAATAACCTTCAATGCATAATCATTAGGCATTGGTCATTCAGCCAATTTCTATATTTACATGATTTACGTGTGGCTTTCGCTCAAAAATTATGGCTTTTTGCGGAAAACTTTAGAAAGCATCCGATTTCGTTCGGCAAAGCTCTAAATCAACTTTAAAGGACCCGGCATCATTCTAAGGTCAATCACACATGTTACCCTATAAAACATGAGTTTTATGCTCTGAATTAGGCGAATTTGGTGTGTCTACAATACCTCTAAGGATAAGTGCACTAAATCCTTCTATGCCAAAGTTCTGAATAAAAGATGTTGAAATAGAGTTCGAAGCATTACCAAATGGAATGGCTCATGGTTCTCTAATTTATAGGACCAAAAAAATACATTTTATCTTTCTTTCAATAGTTATATGCTAATTAGCCTCAATGGCAAAACATGGGGTCTTATAATTTTGATCTCCCCACTCTTACCTATAAAGATTGTGATCAAATGTGCCTACATTCTTTCTTGGAAGAAATTAAATAGCTGGTTTTTTTTTGTGAAGCCTGAGAAGGCCCTGGGGCTTGATGGTCTCTCCCCTCCTATATTTTTCAGAGTATGTGACCTCTTATACACCAAGACATTCATTGTTTCATAAATAATATTTTTAATAGTACTAGCATCATTCCTTGGGGACTTAACCATAGGATTATCACACACTTATTCCAAGAAGGTAAATTCCTGTCTTCTCATAGCACTATAGACCAATTAGCCTTTGTAATGTGCTGATTAAGTTTCTTATAAAGTTGTTGACCACCATAATTAAACATGTTCTTCCCAAACTCATCTTTGAACCTCAAACTGCCTTTGTTAAATGTAGATGGGCCTGGCACAACATCATCATCCTTCAAGGGATTATTAACTCTTTCAAGTGGGAGTGAAAGAAATTGATTTTTTCTTGGTCAAGCTTGACATACATAAGACTTTTGATAAGTTAAAATGTGATCTTTTAGACTTCATGTAAGCAAATTTTAGTTTACCTTCTCATATCTCCAGCATAGCAATGCACAAACTCAACTACATACTTGATCAATATCAACTGTCACATCTCAAGGTTTATTACTCTGACCAGAGCTATACAATAGGGTTGCCCCTTGTCCCCTTACCTATATATTTTGTGTGTTGAAGTCTTGTCCTCTATGATAAACAAAGTAGTGGCAAATGGAAATCTTTCAGTTGTATCTACCAATAGGGGAGGTCCAAAGATAAATCACTTAATACTTGCAAATGATTTGGTCTTTTGTGGCATTGCTAAGGTTGAGAAGGTTAGCATAAAATTATGTAGTCTTGTTTGAGCAAACTATCAATAAATCCAAGTATAAGATCCTTTTCAACAAGAATGTTACTCCACATACCCATAGCAAGATTTGTTGATTGTCAGGTTCCCATTAGCATCTAAGGAAGACCTTTACTTGGAAATCCCTATTGAACCAACTAGAAGCAAAGTTACACTGAATCTAATCACTATCTACTAAAAGATGCTTGCTGAATGAAAAGCAAATATTCTCTCCTCAGTAGGTAGAACCATGCACATAAAGAATATTATAAACCATATTTCAAAGCATACTATGTTAGTCAAAAAGCTACCCAGTTCAACTTTAAAAAAAAATTTGTAGTCATAAAGAGCTCTTTTTTTGTCGGGTCATAATCTAGTTAGCAAAAGGAAAATTCATTTCTTTAAATGCAGTGCTATTCAACAATCAAAACCACTTAGTGGTTTAGGCATCACAAACTTCAATTTTTTTAATCATGTCATGTTGATGAAATTGGCATATTACTTTTTGTAGTACAACGACCAACTTTGGATTAGGTTGCTTAGATTAAAATGCAAATTTTTGGGATGTCAAAGTGAAATGCTCTAATTCAGCTATATAGACTGGTTTCTTACATGTGAGACTATTGATAAATCAAGCTAGCCATTAAAAATTAAAGATAGTTCAAAGGTAAATATCTGGTGTCAGTGTAACGTATGGTCAAATGTTAAATAATAATAATTAATTAATATTTATGATAACACTTAATGAGAGATTATTTCATTAATTAAATAATTTCTCTCTCTTCCTCACTTCTCACTATTTTTCTTACCTACTAATACCTAATCTCTTCTTTTCTCTCTTATTTTACTGCCTGTGCTGTCATCTATTTTTTCTCCCGATCATCCTATTTTCTTTTCCTTCTCGGCCATCGCTACTTGCACTAGCCATGATAATAGCCTGCGGCTATTGCCATATCAATTCCGCCTTCAGTTGCCTGCCCCGTTAGTGCCCTCGCCCGCCACCTACAACACTATCACGTGGCCCTACCGCCTTGGTTCATGCGACCACCTACTGCCTATGGCCACATTGTCTACCGTGTCGGCTGCCTTGCCTTATGGCCCGTTTGGTTAGAGTTCCAAATTTGATACTATATCAATATTGATATTGATAATTTTGGAGGTTGGAGTATCAATATCAAAATTGATACAAGTTGACACTTGTATTATATAATGTGTTTTGTTTTCACTACCAATTTCAAAATTGATACTATTAACCAAACACTTCTTAGTGATTACTAGGAATATCAATTTTGAAACTGATAGTGATAGAAGTGTCAAATAGTGTTACCAAACAGGGCCTTAGCACGAGTGCCCGCTCACAGCCCCACCTCAGCCACCCTCTCTATTGACTACCTCCTTGCAGCCACAGCCGCCCGCCGTTGTTCGGTCCTCCTCGTGCGAACGCCATTGGCATTGACCAAGCAGCCCTTGCGTCTTTTGCCTCTGCCTCTCGCCTACTTCGCCACATGTCTGCCTCATAGCAATGCTTGTTGCCTCGCTTGCGTACGTGCAATAGCCACCCGTTGACCCATCAGCCGCCCTTGTCCACCCGCGCAACCATGACTCTAGCCACATGGCTGCCCCTCTAGCCACCTCAGGTTGCTCGGCCACACGACTATGCCTCCCGCGTGTGAACTATCATGGCCTCATCTCGTTGATCGCCACCACCACCCACCCAAGTTACCATGCCTACGTAAGCCCTTCATAGCCGTTGTTGACTGGCATCCATTCATGTGCCAAAACTCTTTACCATTAGTATCTCTCTCCTATCGCTCTCTCTTCTACCATCTATGGTTCTTTTATTCACCTGTTTGTATCCTTCTCAGTAGCCTATTAAATACTATCTGGCTTGGATTTTTGCTGCTGTCGTGATTGTGGTGTACTCGTCGTCTAGTCAATCTTTTTTGAAATTTTGTGCACTGATCGTCATCGCCGTTAAGGTAGACATCTCAACTATTCTTACCATTCATATATGATTAATTAAATGTAAACACATGTTTATATTACCATGGTTAATAGAATTAAATTAGTGGGATTTTTTGATTTAATAGCATGTTTACATAGAGAAAAATTAGCTTGTTTAACCATACATATTTAGATTGATTCAATATCCATGTATATTAATTGGTATGTTAGGTATTTTTTCTACGATTGAAACTAGTTAGCATAGCATGATTGCATTGCAATGACCATTAATATATACTAATTTGTCAAAAAATTGATGTAAGGATTAAAGCATAGTATTCTTAGAATTTGGTTTGGTTTCATATAGAGAGTAGATAGTAATGGTTGTCAATACAAGCATCTGATATGTTAGTTTGTAAGCTTGCATGATTCCACATTTAATACATCATATGGTTAAAATTGTTCTAGTTGTGTTAAATTGGCGTGTGGTATTCATGTAGGTAATATAGAGTTATAGTTATCTATTTAAGTTCATATTTAAAATGTTGTTTGCATGTCCATTGGTAGTTTAATTGTTGATTGTTTGAATTATTTTTATACTTTCATTTTGTGAGATGTGGTTAATGCAGTGAACTGCATTGTGATGAAATTTTACTTCACTAGACTATGCTAATGGCACATGGGTAGTAAAGATTAGTTCAATCTAGAGCATCCTTCGATCCCAGATACCGCAATTTATCCTAAGTACGCCCCTGCCTAGGTGTACTATGGGATTTAGTTACTATATATTACATTCTATTATATGGTAAATTTCTTGTTAGTCTTATGACATAGCTACAATGTTCAAATGGAGCATGTGACTTACTCAGACAATAGTTTAAATGTGCATTTTGACATGGATATTAGTAGTTTAGTTGTTCCATTTGTTATATGATAGGTCCATGTGGTGCATGCATACCTAGTTTAGATAAATGTGTAGGTTATGTTAGGTTTAATGCATATAGAATCATGTTAGTCTATGAGATAGTACAAAAATACCTTATTTATCTTAATTGAAGCCATATAATTAGTATAAACTCTATATATTATAATATGAATTTTTAGGATTATTACTATTAAAATTAAGAGGTTTTACCTAATATAATAGGGTTGTCCAAGTGTAAGTCCTACTAAGTCTTTGGTGACTCACCCATTCTTGTTTTTCATCATATTTTGAGGAGCCTCTTCCTATGCAAGACTTGATAGAAATGTATGCCCTACAAGCCAATCATATATGATATGATTTGACATTTCTAGATATATTTTATTCAATTAATTAGGCAAATCTTCATTATAAGCTCTTATTAGATGCGAATATCATAATGAAGTCCTTGATCAAATACAATGATGATTAAATCATGATGAGATCATGATAATGAGATTGATCATCTAGAGGTATTTGATCTAAATGTTCCTAGTCATAGGATACTTGAGACGGGACATCAAGGATCCGGATAGACTAGTGTATGTGATGTCTTCTCATGTGATGAGGACGACCGATCTCATTGGTCATTAGTGTGGAGACACTGAGATACACATACATGTGCTCATTAGTTGAATGAGTTCACTGAACTGACCGAATTAGAAACCCTGAATGGTATCTTACCGAACTGTCTATCAGGGTTTTCTATCATCACGGTTGCATGGTTGGACCTTTGACCTGAGTCGCCAAAGATGCCTTGTTGGGTGGAACTTGTGCTTTGACCATTGACTTATGGATCACAATTTAGATGGTCCTATATAGCGATGGATCGGGTACAAGGAAAATTCGATGGAGGCAATTGAGCGGACAACAAGGGATCGTCCACTCTCGGTAAGTGAGAGTGAATGTCCTATGGGATAGTACTCTAAATCCCTGGCCAGGGTAGATAGGATAATTGGAAAAGGAGTTTTCCAATTGATCCAATTCCGAGTACAAGATCCTATAGAGTCGGTACTGATAGAAATGTATGCCCTACAAGCCAATCATATATGATATGATTCGACATTTCTAGAAATATCTCATTCAGATTAATTAGGCAAATCTTCATTATAAGCTCTTATTAGATGCGAATATAATAATGAAGTCCTTGATCAAATACAATGATGATTAAATCATGATGAGATCATGATAATGAGATTGATCATCTAGAGGTATTTGATCTAAATGTTCCTAGTCATAGGATACTTGAGACGGGACATCAAGGATCCGGATAGACTAGTGTATGTGATGTCTTCTCATGTGATGAGGACGACCGATCTCATTGGTCATTAGTGTGGAGACACTGAGATACACATACAGGTGCTCATTAGTTGAATGAGTTCATTGAACTGACCGAATTAGAAACCCTGAATGGTATCTTACCGAACTGTCTATCAGGGTTTTCTATCATCACGGTTGCATGGTTGGACCTTTGACCTGAGTCGCCAAAGATGCCTTGTTGGGTGGAACTTGTGCTTTGACCATTGACTTATGGATCACAATTTAGATGGTCCTATATAGCGATGGATCGGGTACAAGGAAAATCCGATGGAGGCAATTGAGCGGACAACAAGGGATCGTCCACTCTCGGTAAGTGAGAGTGAATGTCCTATGGGATAGTACTCTAAATCCCTGGCCAGGGTAGATAGGATAATTGGAAAAGGAGTTTTCCAATTGATCCAATTCCGAGTACAGATCCTATGAGTCGGTACACTAAGGAGCTTGACGCCGATGCCGTACTCCTTTCCGACCGGGACATTGGATGGATGAGGGTTTATATCCATGTGGTAACTGATGATGGAAAGGCTCAATGGAGATGAGATTATCCCCATAGCCATTTGGGATCATGGGATGTGGCTTGTACCCTTCATGACGATCGGTAGGCCGATTAATCTATTATCGGATAACGGATTTAATTAAAATTAAATAGAATTGTTCTATTTTATTTAGGCCTCAACCAAATTGGTTATTGGGCCTAGTGGGTCACACACAAAAGGACTTATCCATAAGTACAGGGACAAGGACGGAATTTATTAGAATTTTGGGTTTTTATGAAAAATTCCATAATTCTCTATAAATACCAATGGTTTCAGCCAAACCCCATCAAGCCAAGGGTGAAAACCACGTCCCAAGCCTCCTCCCTACCTCCTCCTCTCTCTAGAAGGTGTCCATGGTCGATGGAGCTCCGTTCGGGAAGAGTTCTCGAGGCCGGCGCGAAGGGGAGAACCCGCCGCGATGAAGTTCGTGTGGATACTGCTGGAGACCGGACACTTGAACGGTTTGGAGAGCTTGAGAAGCTCATCTCCTTCCTCTCCATGGGATTATATGAATCCCTATCAGGTATATTCGAACCCGATTTGATCGGTTTTCGATTTTCGTCGTTCGGTTCTGATTGAGACGGATTCTAAAGGAACCCATAGGAATCGTCGCTTCCGCTGCACCAAATTTTGATGGACGATTCCTTACAGTGGTATCAGAGCCAGGTTCAAGTCTCGGTCGAAACCGACGTCGAATCGACATTATTTCATGTTATGTATGTGTTCCCGAATCTGTGCAAACGTCTGTTTTGACGAGGCGACCATATTCTGTGTATGACTCAGATAAAAGATTGGTTGGCCTTTGTATAATCTAGTAATATAGGGCTTTCCAACGCCGCAAACCGTTTGAAGTTTGGATCTCTTTAGTGTTCGGTAGAACCATCAAAAGTTGGTGTTTCTGTCATGCCCGAACCAACACCCGGATTTGGGGATTTTGTGAAATCTCCGTCCATAGAAGAAATTGAGGCTTGGAAAGGTTTTATGAGATGGGTAATATGATTACCTAGCCTTTACCTTTGATATCCAGCTTTGAACGACGGCGGAGGATGAGAATTTTTGAGTTTTCCGACGAACTAGGGTTCTGCAGAATCTGGCGGCGCCGACTTGTTTCTTCCTGATTTTCCGTTGATAGAGAATTTTTCTCTGAAGAGATATATACCTATTTAGAAACGTCATATGATGAGGATTCTAAATTGTATTTTTTGAGAATATTTGGCTTCCTGGATAAGGAGTTATCCTCGTTGCAAGATAGAGATTTCTGCTACGGAATTTGGGTGACCGCCGCCTCTTCTTCCTCATTTTCCGGACGACTGAGATTTTTCCTGGATATGAGGCAGACTTTTTTGGATTCCTTATTTGATAAGGATTCCAACGCATATTTTTCCAGATTTTTCGGAGTCCGGTATAGGGAGATATGCCCGAGTTAATGAGATTAACTCTCCTCCGGATGAATAGTGCACCGCCCCCTTCTTATCGGGCGGAGAAGAATCCGGATCCGGGTCAAACCCGGTTTGACCGGGCCCGCGGCGCACCGGCGGCGCAGACGCCGCGCCGGCGCAAAGCGCCAGCGCCCGCGGCGCAGCGCGGCTCACGCCGTACGCGGCGCAATGCGCCAGTTTTATTTATTAAATGTTTTTAAATTGTTTAAAAGCATAGGAAAATCCGAAAAAAATGCCAGAAAAATCCAGAAAAATTCTGAAAAATTCTATAATATTATTTAACATGTTTTAAAATGTTTAATGACATGTTATATGATGTTTAGCCTTATTTACATAGATTCACTCATGGTTAAACTTTAAAATTGTTTTAAAGGTTTAACT
This sequence comes from Cryptocoryne crispatula var. balansae, assembly GCA_036172225.1. Lineage (NCBI taxonomy): Eukaryota > Viridiplantae > Streptophyta > Magnoliopsida > Alismatales > Araceae > Cryptocoryne > Cryptocoryne crispatula. The sequence goes on from CM069928.1 coordinate 27,472,490, forward strand.
TAAATTATTAGTGCCTTAATTAATTCTGTAAAATAAGATTTTACAGAATATAAATTGGGACATTAATTTCTGACCTTGCACAGTATTGGGAATGCATGAATATTCTAAATAGTTTAGTTTTATATGTTCATTTCATATAAATTGTTTATATGTTATTGTCATGTTATTTTCATGTTATTTATTTCATGAAAAATTCGACATGCATGAAATTGAGAATTTAAAAATAAATTATATATAATTTTATGCTGATATATATGATATATCTCATATAATTATCACATATGCGCTCTATGTTCATGTGATGAATGTTAGTGTGTGTATGGAGGTGATCATGGATTTAATTGTGCTTGGCTTGTGATTGCTTTTAATTATGTTGGTTATGTTATTAAATGGGGCCTGCGTGTGCCTCCTCTCTCTATGCAATCTGATTGTACATTTTCCCTCCCTCCATTAATGTACTCCTTTTGGTTAAAACCAAGGTTTCTTATTGAGTTATGTACATTTATGGGGTCTGCATACCCTTAAGCCGCTTGTAAGAGTTAGAAGCTGGTTCGTGGAAGGTTGGAGAGCGGGACCACTTGGAGAAGCACCCTTCTGAAGTGGGAGCATACCAACTCAAGCATCCGAAGCAAGGATTTGCACCTATAGGGGTGCCTTAGGTGCATGCTTAGGGTTAAGTCCATGATCACCTGATTTTATGCATATTTGATATGTGGTTGTGTGCTATCTTTTATACCTTAGATATATGATATTCCAAAGGTATTATATATACTTAGCACATATTCTTGATGAGACTAAAATAAAATCCCTCCTTGTCATAATTAGTTGATAAACGTGTGACATTAAGAATGACTCACGTAGCCTTCCGTTGTTATGGTTGATGAGCCAATCTTAGATTGGATGGGTTTGTTGTGTTTCCCACAAGACTCATTCAGCAAGGGATTGGTGATCATGGCCAAGGCATTTGCCGAACTTTGGGGTGGACAATTGCATGGCCTTGTTGTGTTTCCCACAAGGGCTATGTTAAGAATTCATTCTCATAACGTAACAAGCGGATTTGACCTAACTAGAGTATATAGCTTGTTGTGTTTCCCACAAGGTTATAACTCTAGAGGCTAAATGACTAAGAATTGCAAGGGTTGCAATTGGTAAAGGTTACCTACCTATTAAGTATGGGATGACTTGTTGTGTTTCCCACAAGGTCATCACCATAAAGTTAATAGGGTCTTAGTCCCCACTAGGATTTCATCGTGATATCCCGTCTTTGCATAATGAGGGTTATGCAAATTTGTCGAAAATTAGTGGGAGCATAAATTAGGATGAAAGACCATATCTTAATTTTAATGAATGTTTGCAATGTTATATTGATAAAATTATATCTCCGTTGTAGAATACGATAATAAACCACTATTAGTATGGCATATTAGATGCCATATAGCTTAATGGCTCACACTTCTTAGACTGCTTTAACTAAGAGAATTGTTCTCATAGTTGACCAATTAACTATTCTACTTGAGAAGTAGGGAGTCTCCTAAATTATCTAGTGATATGAAAGAAAGATAAGATCTTATCTCATGCATGACAAGATGCATTGTTTGCCTTAAACTAGATGTTAGTCCCCTATGAGACATAATTATAGAGACAACATGGATAGATGGATATGAGATCCATCATGGCTCATAGTGATGAGCTATCTAAAGGGCAACTTAGAACAACAATACATCTTAATTACTTCTTGTTGGTGAGACCAATAGTAAGAAGAAAATCATTAGATAGAAATAGGAGAGAGTTAATAGTAAAAGAAGGTGGTCAAGATAATAAAGCCGTAATAAGACAGATTCTTACATCGTCATGATGATGATAAGTGGAAGAGGAAGTACAAAGTGTTTTGTATATAATGCAAAGGTAGAGCTTGAGAAGCTTCATGTATCCAAGTCATTGGCACTTACTTGTTTTAAATATACACTTAATGGTATTAGATACTATATGTGTATATCATAATATTAGATACTATGGATGCATCTAATGGTATGAGATACCTGATATGCATCTTATATCTATAAGGAGTTGTAGATGATGACAAGTAAATGAAGGCTTAATAAAGAAGATGTTGACCTACATATGAAATGGTGCAAAAGTTGCATCATTATTAGTGGGAGGTGCAATTCTTTAATAGCCTTATGGAGATGTCTTAATAATTAATATTGCTATTATATCCTTCTACAAGAACATTATATGATTTCCTACTTGAATAAATGTTGATTTATTCTAAGTTATGAAATTGATAGATGTTCTAATAGATTGAATGGTAAAGTGTTTGCCAGTGGGAGCGTAATGAATTGTTTAATCATATTTGATATGTTAGCTCTCGTGTTATGTGTGAATATTCCTTTTAAGAGGAAATGGGTTGATTTAGATCAATTTACACTTTAGCTTTATATAGACATGGAGAATGGGTTAATGAGTTATTAGAACTCGTACATCTAGATGTATGTTAGCCCATATCTAGTAAGGCTAAAGAAGAATATTTCTACTTCATTATTTCAAAGATGATGTCTCTAGATATGGATACATGTACTTTATGAAGTACAAATCTAAGACCTTTGAGAAATTATCTTAGATTAAGAATGAAGTAGAGATACTAATGGAACAAGTATTAGAACTCTTTGATGAGATCAAGGAGAGGAATACTTAAGTACATAATTCAAATATATTTAAAGAATAATAGAATCTAATGGACATCTCTTTACACATTTTAACTTAATTGAGTAGCTAAAATGAGAAGTCATATTATGTAAGACATAATATGAACAATGACAAGCTTTGCAAATTTCCTTTTTGTCTATTTTTGGTTAAGTACTCATTATAACCACTTGATTTTAATTAGTACCTTCTAAGTTCTGTTTCGATTATTCCATATAGGATATGGAAAAGGGGTTAAAACTTGACCTTAAGCAAGTTAAGGTTTCGGAATGTCCGACCTGGTGAAGAAGTATAACTCTAACAAGTTGGAATATAAGACTATGAAGTGTTTCTTGTGGGATATCCAAAGGAAACTTTTGGATATTAAATATACGACCCTTATGTATAAGGGTATGTGTTGCTCAGCTCACTATATTTCTAAAGGAAATGTTCCTTCTTAAGAAAGATAGTGGGAGCAAGGTATATATGGAAGATGTTCCAGTCCCACAACCCTTCTATTAAGGTGCTAGTGAATAATTACACAAGGACAAATGATAGGTCTTTACTTGTGTCCATTCTACCTAAGAGATATGTGAGACATATCTCTGATAGATGAAATGAGGCATAAGATAATAAGGATATTGATCCTAGGATCTATATAGAACCAATATGAGATATTGATTCATTAATGGGAAGAGACAATAAAATCCGATATAAACTTTATCTATTCTAATCAAGTTTAGAACTTGATAGATCCACCTAAGGATATAGTATCCATAAGGAATAAATGGATCACTAAAGAATAGATTGGAGTGGATTAGAAGGTAGATACCTTCAAAGGTGAGAATAGTTGAAAAGGATATCATTGAAGTCAAATGGTTGACTATGATGAGATCTTTTACCTATTCCATGGATTAATCCATTCGGATTTTGATTGTAACACTCTATGATTATGAGATAAGCTAATTGGATGTTAAGATAGTGTTCCTCTAAAGTATTTTGAGGAATAGGTGTATATGATACAACTATAGGGAATCAAGTCCCAATAACATCCAAGAAGAGTGTGTATTAAGTTCATTTATGGACTGAAGTAAAATTTCCCATAGATCATATATAAGGTTTAATGAGATTAAATCTTATGACTTCGTTAAGAACGAAGAGGAGCCTTGTGTATTCAACAAGATAAGTGGGAGTGCTCTTACTTTCTTGACATTTTATGTTGATGACATACTACTCATTGAGAATGAAGTAGGTGTGTTATCATAAGTGAACCTAGCTATCAAATTGATCCTCCAAACACAATTTGGGTTTTGAGATCTATGGAGATAGATCTAAAATCAATGCTTTAAGTGTTATGAGCATTCATCAGGAAGATCCAGGTGAGAGTCACTGGATAGTTTAGAGATATATCATTTGGTACTTGAGAAGCACTGAGAATGTATCTCTATACACTGGAGGATAAGACTTGAAGTCTTGTAGTTTTACAAACACAAGCTTCTAATCAAATAAGTTTGATATTAAGTCGAATAATGGTGGTGCAAGTTGAGTTGAAAAAGTTCTATGTGATAGAACATCAGTAAATTCTACAACATATGTAAACAAGTTTACATGGAGGTTGCACACTACTTGAGAAGTAGTCTAGATGAAGATTCTCATCTAAGGTATGGGATTGTCCCAATTTTCTCTGAAAGTGTATCATTGTTTTGAGAAAACAATGGAGTAAAGCCGTTGTCTCATCAGAAGTTTAGAACTTCTGTGGCGATACCATACAATCAGAGAGATTGCAACTTATAGAGATATAATTAAAGATAAAGTATCTACCATTAATAACATTGCAGATCCACTAACTGAAGCGCTTACTCAAAGAGTGTTTGAGTTTCACCTCGAGCCGATATAGATCAGCCGATGGGTGATTGGCTTTAGTGCAAGTGGGAGATTGATAGAAATGTATGCCTTACAAGCAAGTCATATATGATATGATCCGACATTTCTAGAAATATCTCATTCTAATCATTAGGCAAATCTTCATTATAAGCTCTTATTAGATGCGAATATAATAATGAAGTCCTTGATCAAATACAATGATGATTAAATCATGATGAGATCATGATAATGAGATTGATCATCTAGAGGTATTTGATCTAAATGTTCCTAGTCATAGGATACTTGAGACGGGACATCAAGGATCCGGATAGACTAGTGTATGTGATGTCTTCTCATGTGATGAGGACGACCGATCTCATTGGTCAGTAGTGTGGAGACACTGAGATACACATACAGGTGCTCATTAGTTGAATGAGTTCACTGAACTGACCGAATTAGAAACCCTGAATGGTATCTTACCGAACTGTCTATCAGGGTTTTCTATCATCACGGTTGCATGGTTGGACCTTTGACTCCGAGTCGCCAAAGATGCCTTGTTGGGTGGAACTTCAGTGCTTTGACCATTGACTTATGGATCACAATTTAGATGGTCCTATATAGCGATGGATCGGGTATAAGGAAAATCCGATGGAGGCATTTGAGCGGACAACAAGGGATCGTCCACTCTCGGTAAGTGAGAGTGAATGTCCTATGGGATAGTACTCTAAATCCCCGGGCCAGTGGTAGATAGGATAATCGAAAAGGAGTTTTCCAATTGATCCACTCGAGTACAGATCCTATAGAGTCGGTACACTAAGGAGTTGACAACGATGCCGTACTCCTTTCCGACCGGGACATTGGATGGATGAGGGTTTATATCCATGTGGTAACTGATGATGGAAAGGCTCAATGGAGATGAGATTATCCCCATAACCATTTGGGATCATGGCATGTGGCTTGTACCCTTCATGATCGGTAGGCCGATTAATCTATTATCGGATAACGGATTTAATTAAAATTAAATAGAATTGTTCTATTTTATTTAGGCCTCAACCAAATAGGTTATTGGGCCTAGTGGGTCACACACAAAAGGACTTATCCACAAGTACAGGGGCAAGGACGTAATTTATAGAGATTTGGGGTTTTTATGAAAAATTCCATAATTCTCTATAAATACCAATGGTTTCAGCCAAACCCCATCAAGGCAAGGGTGAAAACCACGTCCCAAAGCTCCTCCCTACCTCCTCCTCTCTCTAGAAGGTGTCCATGGTCGATGGAGCTCCGTTCGGGAAGAGTTCTCGAGGCCGGCGCGAAGGGAGAACCTGCTGTGGATGAAGTTCGTGTGGATACTGCTAGAGACCGGACACTTGAACGGTTTGGAGAGCTTGAGAAGCTCATCTCCTTCCTCTCCATGGGATTATATGAATCCCTATCAGGTATATTCGAACCCGATTTGATCGGTTTTCGATTTTCGTCGTTCGGTTCTGACTGAGACGGATTCTAAAGGAACCCATAGGAATCGTCGCTTCCGCTGCACCAAATTTTGATGGACGATTCCTTACAGGTACACTAAGGAGTTGACAGTCGATGCCGTACTTCTTTCCGACCGGGACATTGGATGGACGAGGGTTTATATCCATGTGGTAACTGATGATGGAAAGGCTCAATGGAGATGAGATTATCCCCATAGCCATTTGGGATCATGGGATGTGGCTTGTACCCTTCATGATCGGTAGGCCGATTAATCTGTTATTGGATAACGGATTTAATTAAATTAAATAAAATTTTTCTATTTTATTTAGGCCTCAACCAAATAGGTTATTGGGCCTAGTGGGTCACACACAAAAGGACTTATCCATAAGAACATGGGCAAGGGCGTAATTTATGGAGATTTTGGGTTTTTATGAAAAATTCCATAATTCTTTATAAATACTAATGGTTTCAGCCAAACCCCATCAAGCCAAGAGTGAAAACCACGTCCCAAGCCTCCTCCCTACCTCCTCCTCTCTTAAGAAGGTGTCCATGGTGAATGGAGCTCCGTTCGAGAAGAGTTCTTGAGGCCGGCGCGAAGATAGAACCTGCTGTGGATGAAGTTCGTGTGGATATTGCTAGAGACCGGACGCTTGAACGGTTTGTAGAGCTTAAGAAGCTCATCTCCTTCCTATCCATGGGATTATATGAGTCCCTATCAGGTATATTCGAACCCGATTTGATCGGTTTTTGATTTTCGTCGTTCAGTTCTGATTGAGACGGATTCTAAAGGAACCCATAGGAATCGTCACTTCCGCTGCACCAAATTTTCTTGGATGATTTCTTATAAGACTTTGGGGAAGATTATGAGGATGATGTTGGAGATGATCTCGTGCCACTCAAAATTCCAAAAGACGAGGAGTTTGGTGATGAGTGATCACCATTATATCAAGGTCAATTAAGTTCCCTTTAGTTATTAGCATCTTTATTTGCTTGGATATCTATGTGGTTGTTTATTGACTCTGTGTTGAGTCCTATTAGTTGTTTGCTTGTGATTAACAGAAGGTATGTTGTGGATTTTGAAATTGATTGAGTTATTATAGGTTGTTTAAAATGTTCTAGATTGGTGATGTGGAATTATTTCATTCTACTAAACTATCCTGATTTCTGGATTATTTTCATTGTATACTTATTTTATAGGTCATAACAGGAGTTGGTATTAGAGCATTCTTCCGATTTGAAGATCCTGTCAGATCTACCCAAGTGTATTATTTGGATGTAGAAGAACAATGCCTGATTTGGATTAATAAGTTAATTTCTAGTTTAAAATGAGATTAAAAGTATTCTTTCTAGTTGAAGTTATGTGTTGGAGATATCTAATGGGCATTTAATTTTTGGAACAGGGTGGCTTCCAAGGGCAACAATCATAGGTGTGATAATGTTGATCCACAGGATGTCCTAGTGGTTGATGAGAGTCAGCATGGTCATTGCCAGTAGGACCCAGGACAAGGTAGAGGACAAGTACCAGATGCAGCTGGCATTTTGGGTGCCATTCACGAGCTTTTACATATTGTTCAAGCCCAGACTCAAGCTCAGTAGGGGAGGGCACAACAGATGAACGCCAAAGCAAATCGACCACAGGTCAGCACCTTAGAAGAGTTCAAGAAATTGAGTCTACCAACATTCAGAGGCAAGAGAGAGCCTGCAGTGGCATAAAATTAGCTAAGGGAACTGGACAATATTTTTAGGGCAATGCAATGTCCGCCTGAGGACATGGGTCGCCTTGTTGCACATATGCTATCGTAGTTCGTAGAAGCTTGGTGGGAGCTTTTACTCCACACCCATTATATGATGATGTTACAGAGGCTGAGATCAACTGGGAAGACTTTGTTTGAGTATTGAAGGACAAGTATAACCCCATGCACATCTAGTATGAGAAGAAGCATGAGTTTCTACTTCTAGAGCAAATTTGTGGAGCTGGAGACCTATGCACCGAACATGTGCGAGGATGAGTGAGAAAGAGCCATGAAATTCGTGGATAGATTTTGAAGACCTTTCATGGATGGTCTCCAAGGTTTGGCATAGTCTAGTAGCAATTTATGAGGTAGCTTGTAGGGTAGAGCAGAATATGGGAGCTTATAGGCAGCCATCTTAGAACTAAAGGGCACCAGCACATAGTCTACCCCAGCAGGGAGTAGATCGCAAAGATACAACAGGTTGAGATGGCATGTGGTATTTTTGGGAGGCAAGGAAGGCAGGGTTGAGGGTCGGGATCAGGTCGGTTAGGCTAAAATCATCTAGGTCAGGCCGAGGTAAGGTCGGGGTCAAAAATAATAATAAAAAATTCATTTTAAATTAACAATCAAGTTGGGTTCGTGGGGCTAGGGCCGGGTCGGTCGGCCCAAAAATCGACTAAGTCGACCGGCTTGGCTGACTGGGTCGTCGAACCGGCGAACCATGGTGGGAGGTATCATCCTAGTAGTGCTTGTTACTATAGGACCAAAACTTGTTTTGGGTGTGGCCAACAGGGCCACATATTAGCAAAGTGTCTTAGCAGGAGTAGAGGTGCAACACCACCAACAACAGTAGTTCAGAGTAGGGAGGAGGTTCATCATCCACAGCTCACACTTCTAGCACCTCCACAGCACCTAGCACCCCTAGAACAGTAGTTCCTACCCCAATAGCTACCAACACCACCCCAGAGGCAATTTGCAGCACTACGAGCACTGTAGCCACCACCACGGAGCACTCAAGTCAAGGTTTTTGCTATGGAGCGCCAGGATCTCCCTGAAGCAACAAATGTAGTAGAAGGTACACTTTTAGTTGTTGGGTTCCATGCAAGAGTATTATTTAATTTTGATGCTACAGATTCTTTCATTTCTTTTCGATTTGCTACTTTCTTGTTCAAGTTCTGCAAGCATGAGGTTAAAGAATGTAGGCCAGTTAGTAAGAGTGTGTCTTCAAGGAAAATAATATATGTGTCTTATTGCATGCCACATTGTGACATAGACATTAGTGGTTATATTTTGAGGGCAAACTTTTTGTACTTGAGATGGAGGGTTTTGATGACATCTTTGGGATGGATTGGCTGAAGCATCACCATGCTATCTTGGATTGCTTCAAGAAGAGGGTGACTTTCCAGGAGGTGACACTTTTTTCTATAAGTGTCCCAGTTATGGTAGGTAAAGGATATTGATTTTTGCATTGAAGTCTTCCAGATTGATTGTACCCAGTGCAAGGCTTATTTAACTTGTGTCACCAAGGTTGAGAAGTAATGAGATAGCTTGTCATTGGGGGATGTGGCTATAGTTAATGAGTTTACAAATGTGTTTCCAGATGAGTTTCCAGGTTTGCCACCAGCTAGGGACATCAATTTTGCCATTGATCTTGTCCCTAGAGCAGCCCCTATTATATTGCTCCTTATAGGATGGCATCTGTAAAGCTAAAAGAATTGAAGGAACAATTAAAAGTGTTGCTAGATCAAGGCTTTATTTTCTCCCATGTATCACCTTGGGGTGCACCAATGTTGTTTGTAAGGAAAAATGATTGATCGCTGAGATTGTGCATAGATTCTAGGAAGTTGAACTAGTTGACAATTAAGAACAAGTATCCCTTGCCTAGCATTGATGATTTGTTTGACCAGCTTCAAAATGCAAAGGTATTTTTCATGATTGATCTGAGGTCAAGTTATCATCAGTTGAGGATCAAGAAGGACATCCCCAAGTCATCATTCAGAACTCGATATGGTCATTATGAGATTTTGGTGATGCCTTTTGGCCTTATCAATGCACTTGCAGCATTTATGGGTTTGATAAACCAAATTTTAAGGGAATATCTTGATCAGTTTGTGGTTGTGCTTATTAATGACACTTAGGTATATTCTGATAGTGATGATGAGCATTATCTACATCTGAGGACTATTTTGCAAATTCTAAGAGAGCACCAGCTATATGCCAAGTTTAATAAGTGTGCTTTTTGGCTCAAAAATGTTAATTTTTTGGGTCATATTATTTTTGAGGTAGGTGTACAAGTTGAACCGACCAAAGTAGAGGCAGTACAAAAATGGGAATTGCCTACCAACTCCACTAAGGTGTGGAGTTTTCTTGGTTTAACAAGTTACTACTGCAGTTTCATAGAAGGGTTTGCATCTATATCATCTCCATTGACAACTTTGATCAAGAATGGAGGTTTCAAGTGGATAGAAAAATGTGATGAGAGTTTCCAGCACTTGAATGAGAAGCCAACCATAGCACATGTTTTGTGCTACCTTCTGGTTCAGGAGGTTTTGTTGTCTATACAGATACATCCTGGGTTGGTTTGGGTTGTATGCTTATGCAGCATGATAGAGTTGTTGCCTATGCTTTTAGGTAATTGAAGCCCCATGAGAAGAATTATCTAGTGCAAGACTTACATATGGAAGTTGTGGTTCATGCCTTAAAGGTCTGGAGGCATTATTTGTATGGGGAGAATTTTGAGATATTCACAGATCACAAGAGCTTGAAATATATTTTCACTCAAAAAGACCTTAACCTAAGGCAAAGAAGGTGGGTGGAGTACATGAAGGACTATGACTTTAGCCTTAACTATCATTCACAGAGCAGGAAGAAACTGATGGTTATGTAGCTGCACCAAGCATGGGAAGGTATGAAAATGTTAGTTGATTGTGCACCCATAAGGGTAGTGGATAACTTGGCATCATTTTTAGCACAATTATCTATTAGGTCAGCTTTGGTGGATAAGGTGAAAGAAGCTCAGGTTGGGAACTAGAAAGTCCAAAGTTAGTCAGAATTCCAGATGTGTCCAAATATAAAGATGGTACAGTCAAGCACCAAGGAAGGCTTTGTGGCAGAAGATACAAAATTAAGGTAGAAAATTTTGGCATAAGCTCATAGATCCCAGTATGCTATTCATCTAGGGACAAATAAGATGTATCAAGACCTTAGAAGGCAATTCTATTGAGAAGGTATGGAAAGGGATGTTGCTGACTATGTATCAAGGTGTTTGATTTGTTAACAGGTGAAGGCAGAGCATAAGAAGCCAACAAGACCCCTACAGCCATTGGATAATCCAGAATGGAAATGGGAGCATATCACCATGGAATTTGTCACTAGTTTGCCTAAGACAAGAAAGCATCATGATGCTATATGGGTAGTGGCGGATAGACTCCAACTCATTTCTTGCCAATTAAAGAAGCTCAGTTGACTAAGAGTTTAGTTAGACTGTACTTTGATGGTGTGGTTAAGTACCACGGTGTTTCACTTTTCATTGTATTTGATGGAGATCCTAGATTCACTAGAAGAGTATGGAAAGGCTTACAGAAGGCTTCGGGCTCTCACCTCAAATTTAGCTCAACTTATCATCCCCAGACTGATGGTTAGTCAAAGTGCACTATACAAACATTGGAGGACATGTTGAGAGCTAGAGCACTTGAATGGCAGGATAGTTGGGATTTGCAGTTGCCACTCATTGAGTTTAAATATAATAATAGATTTTGTTCCAGCATTGTTATGGCACCGTTTGACGCATTATATGGGAGGTCGTGCATATCACCTCTTTGCTGGGAAGAGGTCGGTGACCGCAGTCTCATTGGGCCAAATTGGGTATAGGACAACAATGACAAGATTAAATTGATTCACTAAAAGTTATTGATAGCTCAGATCTGCCAGAAGAGTTATGCTGATTTGAAGCGTAGATTTATCCAATTTGAGAAGAGTGACCACATATTTCTGAAGGTTTCTCCATCCAAGGGAGTTATTAGATTTGGTCGGCGTTGGAAGTTAAACCCAAGGTATGTGGGACCATTTCATATTAAGAAGCGCATTGATGAGGTTGTTTGCAGGTTGGCTTTGCCCCTGACAATGGCGAGGATACATCTAATTTTTCATTTCTTTCTAATTCGAAAATATGTATCAGATCCAACCCATGTGATAGATCTTTAGGAGATCAATGTACAACCGAATTTGAGATTTGACGAGAGACCGATCTGGATCACAGACTGGATGGTAAAACAATTGAGGAGGAAGTAGATTCCGATGGTCAATGCAGTATGGAAGCATCATTCTTTCGAGAAGTCAACTTGGGAAGTGGAGAAGGATATGAGGTGCCTTCACCTACAGCTATTCAGTGAGTCTGGTTAAATTTTCGAGGACAAAAATTTTTGTTAGAAAGGTAGATTGTAATGTATGGTCCAACATTAAATAATAATAATTAATTAATTAATATTTATGATAATACTTAATAAGAGATTATTGTACTAATTAAATAATTTTTTTCACTTCTTCACTCTTCACTATTTTTCTCTTCTCTCGATACCCTAATCTCTTCCTTTCTCTCTTATGCCTACACCATCATCTATTTTTTTACCTATCATCCTATTTTTTTCTCTTCTCGCCACTGCCAGTGCCAGTCACATTGATAGCCCATGGCTACCGCCACGTCGATCCCACCTACAATCGCCTGCCTTGTCAGTGCCCTCGTCTGCCACCCACAGCCCACCACGTGGCCCTAATGCCTTGGTCTGCATGACCACCCGTTGCCTATGGCTATCCTGTCTGCCATGTTAACCACCTCACTTTGGTGCGAGCACCCGTTCACGACCATGCCTCAGCCACCCCCTCCATTGACCGCCTCCTTACAGTCGCAGCTACCTACCATTGTCTAGCGCTACCCATACAAATGCCATCTAGCATTGACCAAGCAGCCCTCACATATTACGCCACCCAGCTGCCTCCACCACTCACCCACTTCACCGCATGTGTACCTCACAGCACGACCCGCCACCTTGCTCACCCATGCGCAACGGCCACCCATTGACCTACCAGCAACCCTCGTCTACCCATGCAGCTACTACTCTCGTTGTGTGGCTGCCCCCAAGCCACCTCAGGCCACTCGGCCATGTGACCGTGCCTCCCATGCACGAAGTGTTGCGGCCTCGCCGCGTTGATCGCCACCGTCGCCCACCCGAGTTCACACGCCCGCACGCAACCCCCTTGTGGCCACTGTTGATCGGCATCCATCCGTGCACCATGGTCATATGCACCTCTGCTGGTGCACCGCCATGCGCCAGAACCCTCCACCGTCGATATCTCTCTCTTCTATTTTCTCTCTCCTATCGCTCTCTCTTTTATCATCTCTAGTTCTTTTATTCACCTTATTTTCTTCTTTTCAACAACCTATTAAGGATTGTCCGTCTTGATTTTTTGCCATTGTCGTGACCGCGGCATACTCATCATCCAATCAATCTTCCTTTGAATTCTATGCGCTGATCATCATCACCGTTAAAGTAGGCATCTCAACTATTCTTATCATTCCTATATGATTAATTAAACCATAAAAAATGTGTAAATCACTATGGTTAATAGAATACAATTAGTGGGATGTTTTGATTTAATAGCATGTTTAGATAGAGATAGATTAGCTTGTTTAACCAAGCATGTTTAGATAGAGATTGATTCGATATGCATGTATGTTCATCGGTATGTTAGGTATTTTTCTTATGATTGATTGTAGTTAGCATAGCATGATTGCGTTGCGATGATCTTTAAATTATTCTAATTTGTTAAAAAGCCAATGTAAGGATTAAAGCATAGTATTATTAGAATTTGGTTTGGTTTCATATAGAGGGTAGATGGTTATAGTTGTCAATACATGCATCTAATATGTTAGTTTGTAAACTTGCATGATTCCACATTCAATGCATCGTATTAAAATGTGATGTGGTATGCATGTAGGTGATATAGAGTTATGGTTATCCATTTATGAAGTTCATATTTAGAATGTTCTTTGCATGCCCAATAGTGGTTTAATTGTTGATTGTCTGAGTTATTTATATGCTTTCATTTTCTGAGATGTGGTTGACAATGAATTGCATTGTGATGAAATTTTATTTTTCCAAACTATGTTAGTGACCTGTGGGTGGCGGAGATTAGTTCAATTTGGAGCATACTTTGTTCTCGGATACCACAGTTTATCCTAAGTATGCCCCTACCTAGGTGTACTATGAGATTTAGTTACTATATGTTATATTCTATTATATGGTAAATATTGTGTTAGTTTTGTGACTTGGCTACAATATCCAAATAGAGCATGTGACTTACTTAGACAATGGTTTAAATGTGCATTTTGACATGGATATTAGTGGTCTAGTTGTGTCATTTGCCTTATGATAGGTCTATGTAGTGCATGCACATCTAGTTTAGATAAATGTGCAGGTTATGTCAGGTTTAATGCATATAGAATCATGTTAGTCTATGAGATAGTATAAAAATACTTTATTTACCTTAATTGAAGCTATATAATTCGTATAAACCCTATATATTATAATATAAATTTTTAGGTTTATTACTATTAAAATCATTAGGTTTTAACTATTATAATAGGATAGTCTCAGTGTAGGTCCTACTAAGTCTTTGGTGACTCATTCATTCTTGTTGTTAATGTTTTTCAGCAGATAACGAGCAGCCTCTTCTTGAGCAAGACCTTGAGAAAGATTATGAGGAGGACATTGGAGAGGATCCTATGCCACTCAAGGATCCAGAAGACAAGGAGCTTGGTGACAAGTGATCACCATTATATCTGGGATGTTTGAGTTCCCTTTAGTTATTAGCATCTTTATTTGCTTGGATATCTATGTGGTTATTTATTGACTCTATGTTGAGTCCTATTAGTTGTTTGGTTCTGATTGGTAGATGATATGTTGTGGATTTTGAGTTTGATTGAGTTATTACAGGTTGTTTAAATTGTTCTAGATTGGTGATGTGAAATTATTTCATTCTTCTAAATTGTCACGATTTCCAGATTATTTCTACTGCGTATATATTTTTCAAGTCGTGATAGTCAAAAATAGATGCTAGATAGATGGAGCTCCCTCCCCTTGTTCTAAAGGGGTTAGTTATGTCTCCTATTCTAGTAAAAGATCTGATTGTTAATAGAAGTTAGAACATAAGAGCAATAAATAGTTGACTTGACAAGCACAAATAATTAAAAATTCTTATCCATATGTATCTTCAAAAGGATATGCTTGTATAGCCTTTTACACTAGACAAAGGTTTTTACCACTAAGTGTACCTGTCATTTTCTTAATGACATGAATCTCCATCCAGCCTCTTCAAGCATGGATATCTAGCATAAGCTTTGGCATCCATCCATTGGTAATATCTTACCTCATAAGATTATGTCTTTCTAATTGGAATGGCCTCACTAAAAACCTTCCAATAAACTATGAGGTCCTCTAGAGCTATCCCTACATTGATCCTCTTTGCAATTTTTGTATGATGGAACCAGAAACACTAGATCACCTCTTCTTAAATGTCATCGGAGCAAAGTTGTTTGGATGACCTCCCTATTAGGTAGTATTAGTACCTAGTTCTCTAGATCCTTCTTGAATCTTGTGGACATTTGGTTACATTTTCTTTACAACATGATTCTACTCTCAATAGAACTGGTATAGCTATTCTCTGCCATGGAAAGAAAAGATATAACTTCATCTTCTTGCTTTCTAAGGAAGGACCTCTCTGGATTCTAAATTAGTTAATCAGGGTAAGGAACTTTTTTTCTCTCAGGCCCACTCCCCAATTGTAAAAAATACTACCGTTTGGTCTCCACCACTATTGAAGCACTTAAAAATCAATGTGGATTGTGCACCTAATGGGGTTAAAGGGGTGGCAAACATGTTGGTGAGAAATGCAGTTGCAGTTATTAGACCTATAAATGGGTCTTTTCTGGCTTGAATCTCTCATGATCTGAACTTCAACCTGTTAAAATAGATCTGAATCCAATAATAAATATTATAATTAGTAAGTTTTGAATCTAAATCCATACATGGATCCGAAAATAATTTTGGGTCTGGGTCACCTATCAAGAGGAAGACGGTCTTGTTACTGTCAACGAGGACGCTCTCCTCTCTCTCTCTCTCTGTTATTTGGTAAGGAAGCAAACGGAGGCGATCTCACGTGCTCATGGTCTTCGACAGGCGGGGGGATGGGGTCCCCCTCTATGCTCTGGTACCTGAGCAGCTCTGGATCGAACACCTTCGAGGTCCACTCCTCATGGACGACCAATTGGACCCACCTTGGCAAGTTGATGCCCTAGTCATTGAGGAGCGCATACACAGGCACCTTGCTCGTGAGTAGCTCCAATAGCAGAATGCCGAAGCTATAGACATCAACCTTCTGGGAGACCCTGTGCGCATCTGTGACCTCAGGCACCCGATAGCCGGCGAGGCAATTCGGCAAGGTAGATGGCTGGAGACTAGGGTGAGGTTGTGGTCAGAGACGTTGGCATTCTGGGAGTTGTCGAGGAGGACTTGATGTTTACATGAGAAACTCGTACACCTTTGGAATGGATGTACTAGATGCCATGGGCAAAAGCAAGAGTAGTGCTAACCCTTGTGTTCCATGGAAGGCTAGAAAAACCCATGGGGGAGATCAAACATCGAAGCAATTTGGTTCAAAATTTTTCAAGATGTGCCACGTTGCCAACTACAGGAAGGGAGAAAGAGGAGAGGTCGTTCTCTCCACTTGGCTACAATTTTGCATTATCCTCCCTATATAGGCATCATCTGAAGAGAGAAAGACAAGAGGTCATCCTCTCCGCTTGGCTTACTACCTTCTTTCATATGGGAACATTTTCCCTTCAATGGCCACCGTCGCCATCCTTCCACCTCTCTCCCCTCATCCAGAGTCCTCCAAGGTCCATACTGCACCTCCATTGTTAGCCATGGTGACCTTCCTCTTCGTCGTCCGCATCGTCAAGCTGTTGGATGCTTGCGAGCACTTCTTCTGCCCTGGTGCCAGTCCGCTCCTCGCAACCCATGGCCATCAACAACGTCTCCATCTCTGTCTCACCCGCACTGTCGCCGGGGTTTGCCTCAAGCCTGCACTTCCTACCCGGGCCTTTGAGATGGTGCCATGTCTCACTCCCCTGGGCGAGCTGGTGGAAGGAGGGGTTCGCGAAGGTCTTTGAACGAAGAGGCAGTAGGGCAATTGGGTTCTTCAATCCCCTATCAAGTTCAACCCGATATGTAATGTTATGTTCAGATCACTTTCAAATTGGGTATAATAGAACCCGAAATCGAGACATGTTGGAGGCACTTATCGAATGCCCAAACTCTATTTTCAAAATCGGGTTCAAGTTGGAGCATGGGTTTACCACATCCATTTACAGGCCTAGCAGTTATTATCTACGGAAAGGTATGTCACTTCAGATCAAATCATCTTCAAATTTTGGAGGCAAAAGCAATTGCCCAAGCTTGCTTGTGGGCAACCCAATCCTACAATAGTTTAATTGTGAAAAGTGACACCAAGGCTATTGTTGAAGCCATCCAGGGAACATAGGTCCCCTAATATGGAGAGCCCAGCATATTAGAATGGAGTGTCGTCAGCTACTACATGCATGACATTTTTCCATTACTTTTGCCCATAGAACATATAATCAAGCTACCCATTTGCTTGCTAAATGGGCATTGAATACTAATGATGAATCTTTTGGTTATCCATCAGTCATCCCACTCTCTGTGTGGGATCAATTTTGTATTGACATGCCCAGGTGATATATTTTATCTATAGTAATATTTTTGACTTCAAAAATAAAATAAAATAAAATAAAGAGATAATGTATAAAAGATAAAAATCAAAAGCATAATTAAGATGTAAGAGATGTGTTTAAAGATTAATTATGATAGTAGAATAGTTCAAATTAAATGTCAAAACATCAGACTAATCCAACCATAGGCCAAAAGTATGTTTAAACCAATCAAACACCACCTTTCCCTAGAATACTACTTTCTGCTTCCAGGGTGTGACGTGGTTATAAAAGGATTTGCAGTTCTCGTCAATCTGATAAGACTTAAGGCTTAATGGGGTGTTTGGTTACATGATAATGGAGGTTTTTATTTTAATTTTTAAAAATTGTAAGAAAACTTGTTAAAAGAGGTGTTTTGCAACTATTACAATTTTATGTTTAGAAAGTGATTTTCTTCTTAAACAAAAAAAGTGGGTCTCACCTCTCTTTTTTTTCTTGTGACCCCCCACTTTATTTGGTCATGTATGGTAGTTACTCTTTTTGTTGTCACATCCCTCCAAACATGATAATTTTATGTCATGAGTTGGTTTATTTTTTTAATACAATTTTTTATCTTGAAAGTGTACAAAAAATTATTATGCAACCAAACACCCTATAAGACATGAGTGTCATATATATCAAAGGGAGAAAAAATCATTAAAACTTGTGTCGTTTAATACAATGTCTTATAGGACGAGGGAGACATATTGCATCTGACCTATGCATTCTTAAACACATTAGAAGATAAGAGAAAACCGATATCTCAGCACCAATTAAAGCAACGCCGATGTTCTTTATCCTGCTTCTTTTTACTGCTGTACATTACAAAGCTACAGGAACTTCTCTTCTAAAATATAGGCCCATCAAGGCGCAACTTCTTCCCTTTTGAAGCCCATTCTAATTGATCTATGACCAATCTTGAATGCAAGAAAAAAGTATATATTTTTTCGAGAATTTTATTCTTCTTCACTAAAATGGGTTTACTTTCTTTATGCCCTGTTTGGTAACATTATTAGGTACCTCTATCACTATCAATTTTAAAATTTATATTGATAAGAATCATTAAGAGGTGTTTGGTTAATTGTATCAATTTTAAAATTTGTAGTGCAAATAAAACATATTATGAAATACAAGTGTCAACTTGTATTAATTTTGATATTGATACTCCAACATTTAAAAATATTAATATCAATATTGATATTGTACCAAAAGTGAAACTCTAACCAAACAAGGCATTAGGCTCTGTTCGTTTGGTAACAGTATCGGACAACTATATCACTGTCAATTTTGAAGTTAATCGATATTGCTAACAATCATCAAGAGTTAATATCATAAATTTTAAAATTTATGGTACAAACAAAACACATTATACAAGAGTCAACTTAGATCAATTTTGATATTGATAATCTAACCTCTACAAATATCTATATTAAAATTGATATAATTTTATTTTGGAGAAATTAACACACAGTCCGATTCAAATGTTGTTCTTTAGCACGAGGTCCAGTCAAACATGCACTTCAACACTAGGTCCCATTATGAAAAACACTTTCACACCCGCTCCAGTTGCAACAGTCACCGTTCACAATGTGTTAAATATTGTTTTAAATGTCCAATTTGCTCCTTGATACATATCTCTTACGGAAACCATTGTGCAGACTGAAATTTATGATTTCAGAGCACACCAGGTTCAGATGTGCGATCATTATTATATGCACACGGATGGTCTAAGCCTTAATCTCTGAAAACATCTTTTTTAATGTCAATTGGTCGATACAAAGGGGTATCACCCACCTTGTCAAGTATTAGAGAACTAACCAACTTTCTTGATGCTCTAGGATGTTTTTGTGTGCTTAGACCCCCTCCACAAGTATGTTCATTGTGTAACTTTTTTATGACAAAGGTTGGACCACCACCAACCCTAAGGGCATGCAAGAACCACGGGCAATGAGTAAATCTACATGTTACTGTAAGTCTTGTCAACTCATTTCTCACAAAGTTGTAGTCAAACCCTCTTGCAACGGCATACTTGACCAAGTCTTCTCTCAAATGATGTATGCTTTCAAAAATTTGACCCTTTGAATGAATAATATCATTCCACATTTCGGTTCGTCTTCCGTTGCTAGTACTTGAAGATACAACAGAAGAAGTACCAGGTACTTGTGAAAGACCTTCTCCACAACTTGATATTGTTGTATTTATTGAAATTGTTTTCTTTCCCATAGAACAATAAGTCCGTATTGCACTAACCAAATCATCATCATTCATAATCCGAATAGAACATGATTGTTGCTCTGGGATGGTGTATCTAAACTCCACACTTACAGGGTCCAAATTCCATCTACCACAAACCACTTGAGTAATTTCATGTAGTGTCATACGGTCATTATAACAAATCAAGTAACCTTCACCATTGTAGTTGAAAATAATAGAAATCGGATTCATCAACTGAATATACAATTAAGTACGAATAAGAACATAAACAAAATTTTACAACACATAAATACATTCATATGAAATTGGGGAATGAGCTACAATGAGCTACAAAAACCTGGATAGTAAGTTCAATATGATTATTGCCGTAATGGACACAATGAGTCACAATAACCTGGACAGTAAGTTAAAATGCATTTAAACAAGGACAATAGTTCAATATGAAATTGGGGAACCGGTAAAACTTTCAAGGAACATAGATCAACCAGCAAATTTGGCTACAAAGAACTATGCCTACGGAGGGAGGTTCATCGGGTTCAAAAGATAGTACATTGAAAACGTAGATCTACATAGAACATAGATCAACATAGACCAACTGGTAAAACGAGGGAGGTTCGTCGGATTCAAAAGATAGTAGATTGAAAACGAAATATGCCTACAGAGAACTATGCCTACGGAGGAGCCCAAATAAAAGAAAATTTGGCTATTTGTATACACGGACAGGCAAACAATACCTTTTTAGTTCTTGAATGGAAGGGGCTTTGATCTTGGAGCAAGGCCAACAAGCAATAGTCACCCAATCGTCTGTGACCTCCGATGTCCGGTGATGCCTATGCGATGAGGGTTTCTGCTACGAGAAGGGCTTCAACTTGGGGGTCGTCGAGTTGACGGTAGGAGGGGCAAGGCACGAGCTCTTACGATGCAGGACCGACCTCCAACTGCCGACGAAGATGATGTCTATGCGAAGAGGGGCAATGCACGAGCTCCTCCAACGCGTGACCTCCAACAGCTGGCGAAGGCGATGGATATGCGAAGACGGAGAGCTATAGGAGGGGCAAGGCTCGAGCTCCTGCGACCTAGGGCCTCCAATGGCCGGCGAAGGCGAAGGCGATGGCTATGCGAAGAGGGTTTCAGCAGCATCGAGGGTTTCGGCCGAGGGAGGTTCGTCGAGGGTTTCGGCCGCTTGAGGGAGGTTCGGCGAGGGTTAGAGTTGCTAGCAGGGTATTTTCGACATGGGCTTTTCAAATAAACGGAGCAGACGTCCATCTTAACAGAATGGAGGAAACATTGAATAAAAGTTTAAAACCGGATCTAACGTTAAACAAAATTGAAAAATGGACCTAGCGTTATAGTCATTTTCTAAAACGGACCTAGTATTAATTTTCCCTTTTATTTTTGATACTCTGACTAATGGCCTGTTTGACTAGAGTATCAAAAATGATATTATATTAATATTGATATTGATATTTCTAAAAGATAGAGTATCAATATTAAAAGTGATACAACTTGACACTTATATTACATAATATGTGTTGTTTGCACTATAAATTTCAAAATTGATATTATTAGTCAAACACCTGAAGGTGATTACAATCAATATCAATTTTAAAAATAAAAGTAATGAATATGTCTAATAGTGTTACCAAACAGGGCATAAACCTCCCACCTGCTTTTTTTATTTTAAAACATTAAAAAGGAGACACGCACCATCCTGGGAGATCCCATCTATGTGCCAGATCAAATGTTACCACGGCTGATCACATCTTCTGCTTCACATCTAAACACACCCCAGCGGGCTTTTCTGCTCCGTATAACATGCCACTGTAATCTCTTTTACTTTGTTAATCACCCTGCTCTGTAAAGACCGATCCATATGTCAGAATCGTCAAGGGAGTGTCGACTGTCGAGCTGTGCCAGCACGCAGACATTCTGAATCTGAAACCGTATAAAGGATGAGTGAATCAAAGACTGCCCCTCTACATGCCGAAAGGAAGCTGTGCTTCCTGATGTTTGGATTTCTTCCTGGCATCCCTTGGCTTCTTCCCATCGTCTATGTAGCGCATGAATAGCAGCTGAGCGAGATCGATCCAAGGCCATGCATCAAATAGACATATATGTAGAGGTTTTCATGGCTTCGCTTGATTTTGATTCTTGATATGGATTATTATCTTTTTAAACCAAATGAAACCAAACATTTGTACCCCTCAAATCAAATCTCAATCAAACTAACCTACTTCTATTTCTTTCGATTTGAACCTGTCTAGTCATATTTTATTAATATATACAAGTGTATGTATGTATAATTTCGTTTGATTTATTTTAAATTGCAAAATATAATGTATAACTTTATACCTATGATCAATTTGTTTATTCAAAAATATTTATTTTTTATAAAAAAAATGTATAGATAAATATTGTTAGCGTAGCTTGATAATTAGATGTTCAACCTAAGTGGGGTTGTGCTGGTCCAGTATAATTTGATTTGATTTGAAAAGAGGCGTCCTTTTGAAAGCAAACCGAAATTATCAACAATGATTCCACCCAAATTAAATCGAACCAAATTATTGATTAGGCTTAGTTTTCGAGGTTGAGCACTGAACAGTGGTGAACACCACACCCATGGTACATAGCATTGTTCTCCCCCGAGTACTTGAGCCTTTTATGTTGCTTGTGCCGTCATTTTCCTGGGATTTCGCATCTATTCGGTCAAAGAGAGACGCAGCAGCGCTAAAAGCTGCGGAGATTCCCTTCTCGAGCTCCCCCAAATGAGGCCATGGGGCTAAGTAAGGGTGTCAATGGGCCGGGCTTGGGCTGGCCCGGCCCAAGCCCACTTCAACCCACATAAATAAAGCCCAAGCCCAAGCCCATGTAAAAAGCCCAACGAGCTTGAGTTTTGTAAACGGGCTTTAACCTTTCAAAGCCCGCTATAATCCATTAGCCCAATGGGCTTCCATTGTGTAAAACAATTTTAAATTAAAATTTATATATAAAACTTTAAAAAAATTTATTGATCAAATTATTATATCTTTTTAGAAACAAAAAATTTAAATTCTATATTATGCAAATATAATTTTTAAAATAATAATAATTAGGAACATTTTAAAAAATTGTGAATAGCCATATTTTAAGAAATGGAAAAAAGTAAAATATAAATTTTTTGAAAAACTCATAATTCTTAAATGGATGTCTAAAAATTAGTATAAAATTCAATCATAAAATCTAAATTTTTAAAAAATATGAAAGATTTAGAACACCACAAAATCTGAATTTGGTGATTCCCTAAAATCCAAAATACGAGAATCAAAACAAACTAAATCTAAAACTTAACAAAAAATTTCTATGTACTCCACCTTATTTTAAAATATTTTAATTTGATTTTAAAATATGAGAATCAAAATATTTAAACATGACGATTTTAAATTTTTATTTAATTCTGATTTTTTGTAAAATTAAATCATCAGACTATTTAATGGTAAATCAGTTTTTTTAATATTTTATGTACTCCATCTTATTTTAAAATATTTTAGTTTGATTATTTTTGTGAGTCACTGCGAAATGATCTACCAAGACGACATAAAAGTTATTCACACTTTTTTCTATTATTAAATTTTATTAAATTATACTTTCCCCGTAAAATTAAATCATGAGACTATATAACGTTAATTCCCAACTGCAGCTTCTATATAAAGATGTAAAATGAAATTAAATATGTTCATATATATTTATAATCAATTATAAAAATATAAAAAAATGTCAATGTAACCGAGACCGAGAGTATGGCATCCAGGTAAATCCAGCTGTCATTTCCTATACGGCGTAACTGCCTCTCTTACGTCATCGCCTTGTGCCCTCCACCTTGCACTGCAAGCCTGCTTTCAACACGCCGTCTTTCGCGGGGTGGGGGGTCTCGGAGCCAGAGGAGTCTCGTGACGGGCCTGTCACGGGCTGGATGGGCTATGATCAACGGGCCATTGATCAACCAAAAAATAGAACCGGGTTTCTCCAAAAGATCTTGTTAATATCTTTCAAGGGCCTGAGCCCAGCCCGCATCACATTTTCTGACGGGCCGACGGGCCAAGCCCGCCCATTTGACGGGCCTAGGGCTAAGTCCAACATGGGAAGGCCGGTCCCCCGTCTCAATTGCATCGCAGCGCTCTTGTGAGGGCTCTGCCCTGCCCGCCCGTACTGTTTTCCTGGTTGCACTCCAATGCCTTCTTCCAAAAAACTAGTAAGTACCGACATCTAATTATGCAATTAATGGATCACCTATATATCTGTAATACGACGCTTCGTCAATGGGACGGAACTGATCTTACCTGCCGTTTCTATTTTGTCCATTTTCTGTACTATTTTACCACTCCTGTACGCATCTGAAAGCAGAGATGGATGAGCGAAGTGCTGGGTATCGTCCACCAGATCATCTTCCGTGTGGTAGAGAGGAGGAATATATAATGACAAGTTGCTCCGACCCGGCGCCAAAACATCCTTATCATATTCTGTGATACAATACAAGTTGGATCGTTGCGGCTGGTGAAGCAGACTATCATGGGTGTGTCCGTATGCAGAGAGAGGCGACAGTGTGTACGACACACACACACACAGGAATTATCTATTTTTGTTTTGATTTTGATAAGGATTACATTTTGCTTTGATTTTGATTCAATTTGCTATTCTGGTTTTATTTGATTCCAGCTTCATCATCATAGTCAGAACCAAATCTAAAGTAGATATTATATGTTAAATTTTACTTAAACTAAGTTAATAAAGCTCATATGACTACTAAATTTTATCTAATACAATTAAAAATTATTTTTATTTTTATAATTTATGTCATATTTTTAAATTTTATTTGTTGTATGATAAACATTAGAATTTTATCTGAATAAAAATAGGCACAAAATTGGCTAACTCTGATTCTAATTTCAACAAGCCAAGTTATCGAAAAATATGGTTCCAATATTAACTGATAAATACATAAATTATTTAAAAACCGTTACTTTTTACATCAAAATGTTAAAATCTCAAATTCCATTTCATCGGCACTCACCAAAGCGGGGGGGCAGTAAAATAAACAGAAGAAGATAATTTCAAGGAGGAAGATAATTAAAGATCATGGGGGGAGAAGATCATGCGCCTTCATAAAGACGTACGATAGAGATCATGGGGAGAAGATTATGCGCTTTTGATGGGTCCTCTCTCGATCGAGACTTCACAACCCTAACTGATGACACTGACGACAGAATAGACTGATGCAAGGCAGTGGACTCAGAAAGGGGGCGCTGCGTACGCCTTCCCTTGGTGGTGGGATCGACAGGACTCTCTCGTCCTGTACCGCTGTACGTACGAAGGCCTAGCATGCATCGGTGCCCATGCATGCATGCGCGTACGTACGCACGTACGCCGGGATCCTTGAGGACCGACCGTTTTGCACGGTGGCGCGCACAGACCGTCGG
Organism: Cryptocoryne crispatula var. balansae; assembly: GCA_036172225.1. Lineage (NCBI taxonomy): Eukaryota > Viridiplantae > Streptophyta > Magnoliopsida > Alismatales > Araceae > Cryptocoryne > Cryptocoryne crispatula. The sequence continues at coordinate 27,497,731 of CM069928.1, forward strand.
GCACTAGGCGAGCTTTCGGTGTTGTTTTGAACATGTTTTACGACCGGTGTAGACGGAATCTCATATTTTAAAATTTTAAATTGATCTTGATGAAAATTAATCTATTCTCAATTTGTCATTGTATCCTATGCATTATCAGAATCCAAATCAAATGTTTCTGTAACTTATTGAAATTAAAATTAGAGCAAGTTAATTCCATTTTTGTCTGATCAAGTTTGATACAAAATAATTATATGAATAAAATCAACAAAGATATATTATAATGCATAATATATAAAGTGATAACATAAACTTTCAAAAATATTATATCATTTTTTATAATCATACAAAATTTATTTATTTTATTTTAAAACAAAAAATTATTACATAACATGTATTCAAAAAATTATTTAATTTTATTTCATTTCGAATAACATAATCATAATCAAAATATAGTGACTTCCAAATTACCAGAATTAAAATATAATGGAGTGTTTAATTGCATAATAATTTTTTGTACACTTTCATGATAAAAAATTATATTAAAATAAAAAATGAAATAACATAAAATTATCATGTTTGGAGAGATGTGATAATAAAAAAGAATAATTATCATTCATGACCAAGTAAAGTGGAGGACCACAAGAAATAAAAGAGGTGAAACCCTCTTTTTTGTTTAAGAAAAAAATCACTTTCAAAATATAAAATTGTCAAAATTGTCAAACACCACTTTTAATAAATTTTCTTATAATTTTTTAAAATTAAAATAAAAATCTTTATTATCATATAACCAAACAACTCGTAAACATGTTGACTTCTATCGCAATCTGCACCGGATAATGTGATGTCGCTGCTGACGTAAGCCATGTTTTTTGCGTCATGGTTTACAGTTACATGTATTGATGCTGTCGTGTACAGCGTATCGAGGGTGTACGTGATATATAAAACATTTGGGATTTTTAGTCGACATACGGCGGAGATAAAGAAAAGGATAGCCGGAGCAAGAAGAGCAGGTAACGTCCCGTCATACTGTGGCCGGTGCTTTCCCCCTTCTCGATCCCGGAAACCCAAGCAGAGGCGGAGCGAGGGGACGGCGCGACCTGTGCCCTTGCTCGGCTTGCCGCCTTTTAATCATAAGCTTGCCAGAAAATAGGATGGGAAAAGCGATCGGGCTTTTCTTTTCCTCCGCTGCACGCAGATCCATCGAGCAGGCGCAGCTGCGCTGCCCTCTGACAACCCCCGCGAAAGCCTACGTGCGTGGGATATAAGAAATACGAGATTTATGTGTCGTATGAATTTCACGAGTTAACGTCGTGTTTGGTAACATTATTAGATATATCTATCATTATAAATTTAAAATTGATATTGATAGGAACTATTAAGAGGTGTTTGATTAATTGTATCAATTTTAAAATTTATAGTGCAAACAAGACATATTATGTAATACAAGTATCAACTTGTATTACTTTTGATATTGATACTCCAACATTTGAAAATATTAATATTAATATTAATATAGTATCAAAAATGAAACTCTAACCAAACATGACCTAAATTAAAAAATTTATTATACTAGATCTTACATATATATATATATATGTTCTCTGGTATTGAGCATAGAGCTGGGAGTCACTGGATGTTGTTCATTATATATGTTCCGTTCAACCTGAAAATCCAAATCACGTTTGGCTTGACTATGGATCGGTTCCATTCGATATTTCAAACTAAATCAAATTGATAAATTGAATAATTATATTAAATATTTATTATAATTTACATGCAAAAAAACATGTATGTTTTTTCTGATAAAAATATATTTATTTTAAGAGTTTTTACGATAAAACTTATAAAATGTATAAAAATTTATATTAAATTATAATAAAATATGATTTAAAATCACTAAATTGAAATATGCATTGACATATATACTATACATAATAAAATATGATGTAAAAGATAAATAAATAAAATTAATTTGATTTGATTTGATTTGAGAGGCAGTTTAATATTAGACTTGATTTGAGAGAAAAAATTCGAAAACTAAGTCAAAATAAATCATTGACACCCCTAACTTCCAGCTTTGATAAAAGAGAGGTATATTTGGACTTCCGTGCTTGTTTATAGGGTTGTTAAACTAATTGGGTGCTTGGTTCAAGTAACAATAATTTTGTGTACATTATAAAATTAAAATAGTAAGGGCAAAAATCATCATATTTGACGAGATATGATAAAAAGTTTGGGATCATAATAACCGTAAAAGGCGAGAGACCACCACCGGAAAAAAGAAATTATGTCTCTTGTTTTGTGCCAGAAGGAATCTTACGTGAAAACATATATTTATAATGGCGGACAAATCTATCTTTTTTTTAAAAAAATTATATTTTTGAATTAAAAACTCAATTTTTAATGTAATTAAACATCTCATAAACTAAATTGAACCCAATCTAGCTAACATAATAGTAAAAACTCTATTAGAGAATTCTCTGTCACGTGGCTTTGGGTAAGTCTTTACCGATATGTATTTCCCATCACTTGTATCTCTTCTCTCTCAATAAATTTCTCTTTCCCTAAAATATTTAAAAGAATCAACATATATTCGGTTCTATATATGATAAGTATACGATTTTTTAACCTGAATCAAATCGATAGTAAATTTATTATTTGATTCAATTTTGACTCTTCTACGAAGAAACTGAACTAGTAAATTAGTTGATCTAGTTTATCATTTAACTAAATTTGTTTAAACCTTGTACGGTAGTAGCAGTGAATACTGTGACGGCTCAGACTAGTGACGTATCAAGTTCTGAAAAATTGTGCCGGTTAGCACCACCCTCCCACAAAGGTTTGTGGGAAGGCGCGGGTCGAGGACACCGAGTGACGTCCGACTCTCCCTCCGCGGGGGAGGTTATCAGGTGGGGATCGAGTCGCGGGGGGTTGGATCCCTCGTCGCCCGTTCGAGCGACGGGCTGCCGGGCCAACCGGCCATGTGACCAAAAAAAAAGTTCTGAGAAGATGTAACTGTCAGTACTTTTTTGTTGTTAAACATTAATTTTAAAAGGATATTACTAATAATCTATATGGTGTTGTTGGTGATTCCGTCAAACAGATAAAATATAAAATTCAAGATTAATATCACGAAATATTAATTAATTAATTTGATTTTTTTATTTCATATTATTTTACTTTATTTTACCTTGTATTTTATGATATATATCATTTTATGTGTAGAGAGTCAGAAAAAGAACAGGATGAAATCGAACTGAGCATTTCGTTTCAACTTGTTAAAACTTTGAACTCTTACTGAATAGATTATCTACGGTTTTGATCGATTTTCAATTTAGCAAAATAAATCCGACCCGAAACAAGTTGAACGGTGAACAGCCAGCATCGCATCCCTTCTTTACTTATAACTGGGATGAAAACGGAATCTGTTATTTTGAAATGATTTTCAGAACAATTAATAGATCTAAAATATAAGTTAAAAATAACTAATTTTGTATATATGTGTTTATCTGATAAAATTTAATATATTTATACAAAAATAATATAATATAAAAATATGTTATTAAATAATAACAAAATAAATATTTTTTAAATAAAAAGTAAAATTTTATTTTATTTTATCAAAATTTAATGATAAAATAAAATTTAGTTTTTTTTATAAGAAGTTGATGTATGCATATGTTATAATTTCATAAAAATTTGACAACAGAATCAAAATTGAACTCTCATAAATCAAATTTGATTAACCGGAATCGAATTTTTGCAGTTCTCTCTATGAAGCACCGCCTGGACGCCGCAAGCAAAACGTCGCTCTCCCCCCCCCCCCCCCCCCCTCGCTGCGCCGCACGATTCCTGCTATTATCTCTCGGGCAAGCGCCGGAGCGATGGCGGCCGATCCCTGGAGCGGTCAAGCTCGACGGCGTGTTTGCCGGCGGCCCGGCCGTATTCTCATCATGATATCCAGATACCCATTTGGCAGAAAGGACGATCGGAGGCCGTCGGTGCCCGGAATACCTGATGGAACGTTCATGGGGCGCCCCTACCCCACCATGTATCCCCTGGTTCTCGTCCTGAAAGCTGAAGTATGCATGTGCTGGGTCGCCGTCCATACATGAATGGGGGGCTCCAACTACGCTGTCCTGTCGCCATGCTGACCTGCGGCAGCTGGCGCTTTTCTGTAACCCTGGAAGTAGGAGGACCGGCGGCCAATTTCAGAGTTAGGCAGCCAGCGGAAGGGAGGGCATGGCATGCCGGCCGTAAGGGACGGAGGCGAGGACTGAAAAGAAAAACCCTCCCAAACTGATGCAATTCGTCGGCACAGCACGGAATCGTCTCGACGGCAGACGCACGCCGACAGGAAAAGGTGAGAATTCAAAGAGGGCAAGACTCGATCGGCAGTGCTCGATGCCGGCAGCAGCGATATTTATGAATCCGATGGAATCACTGGGCGGGGTCAGTGAATGTCCTTCTGATAAGAAGGGACCTGATCTCAGATATGCGTGCATGAACATGCATCATCAGAGATCTCTGTGGTTGTCGTCTTTGATCCGTCGCCATCCCTCTCTGCATGGTCTCGCCTGCTGCGCGCCGGGCCGGGTCAGAGTGATGCAGAGCCTGGGGGAGAACGAGGCAGGTGGGGATCCAGTACAAGATTAGGGTTCGGGCCTTACTTTGTTAATTCTAGTTAAGTGTCATATTGATTAAACAGGAGAGATACTAATATTTAAAAATTTGGTTCACTTTAATTCAATGTTGTGATTTTGAGTTAGTTAACATGATATTAGAGTTAAACACCGTGGACTCCTCTCTGTCGACCATCACCCATAAATAGTATACACGTGACAAAATCAGAAGAGTTTGTACATGAAATGACAAGTTAAAATAGTGTCATATTAATTAGGTAGGATAGATATCTATGCTTAAAAATTCGTGTCACTTTTGGGTTGGTTAACATGATATCAGAGCCAAACGTCGTGGACCCTTTCTGTCAATCGTCACCCGTAAACAGTGTACATGTGACAAAGTTAAACATTGTGGACCCTCTCTATCGACTGTCATCCATAAACAGTGCATATGTGACAAGGTCAGAAGAGCTTACATGTGAAAAGACGAGTTAGAATAGTGTCATGTTGACTAAGTAAGGAAAAGTACCCATACTTAAAAATTTGAGCCACTTTAAGTATTACGATTTTGGGTTGATTAACAATACTAATAGCATTGTAACGTTAATTAATCACACGAAGGGGGTGCAAACAGAGCAAACTGGGAGCCAATTTTCAGTAATATATTGTTTAAGTTTAGTGTCCGTTTTGTTTGAGTTGAAAAAGTTGGTGCACATATTTTTTTGTCATGGCCGCGTTGGTCAGCAGCCCGCCACACTCACGGGCGACGGGGGATCGAGCTCCAGATAAACCCTCCCGCCCAGAGGTAGGGCCGGGCGTCAACCAGTGCCCTCGAACCACGCCCTCTCGCAAACCCGGCGGGAGGGGTTGTCAACCGAGCGACGCGGCGCTGGTGCACGTAGTTCTCCCTTAAATCTGGTTAAGCATGTTATTTTTTTATTAAAATAGTGGTCAAACGAGCGGAAATTAGAATTTCTGCGTCCTCAAAATTTAACGGGAGGTTTTCTCAAATGTTTTAACTTTTCTTCTCGGTAAAAGTCTGAACCTCTAACAATATTATTAAATAAATAATTTATTTGGATTTACTTTCAAGTGTTTGATGATTTAAATACCTTTATTCAAAGGTTATTTTATCTTATGAAATACTCATTTTATAAATGTACTAAATAATTTAATTATAACTTGAGTTAGAAAGTGTCTTGAACTAATTAGTTGATTAAATTATTTATATATATATTACAAGAAATATTTATGTAGTGTATCTCTTATTAAGTTTTCATCATATTTTGGCTCGTAAAAATATATTTTTTAAATATATTATATTAAAAATTTATTTTAATATATAAAAATAATCATAAATAAATATTTATTTAACTTATCTTTTACATAAAAAATTCAATAAAATGATAATTTAGTTATAAAAATATTGGTAAAATTATTTATGATATTTTTTTTCTTTTCAAAAAGTTGTTAATTAGGAAAGCAATCTCATGTCGATCAAATAACACCTATGGGGTGTTTGGTTGCATGATAATTTTTTGTACACTTTCATGATAAAAAATTATATTAAAATAAAAAGTGAACCAACTCATTACATAAAATTATCATGTTTGGAGGGATGTGATAACAAAAAGAGCAACTACCATTCATGACCAAACAAAGTGGGGGACCACAAGAAAAAAGAAAGAGGTGAGACCCTCTTTTGTTGTTTAAGAAGAAAATCACTTTCAAAATATAAAATTGTCAAGGTTGTCAAACACCTTTTTTGACAAGTTTTCTTACAATTTTTAGAAATTAAAATAAAAGTGTCCATTATCATGCAACCAAACACCCCACTAACGTTCACCGTTTTCTTGAAAAAAAATATCGAGGGAAAATATTTTTTTATCTTGATTTCACGTGAAACCAAATATATAGAGACTCTTAATGCTGTTTAAGCTTGACGTATTTAGCTTACACCAGTCAAAACTCAAGTTTTCAAGAACGCGTTCAACTCCTGTTCCAACTTAGCTCATTAATTTGCGAAATTTTAATTTTATCTCATATATGAAATTCGATCCAAATTAAAATTTAAATAAAATTTTAATTTAATTTTTATAATTTTATTTTTTAAATAAATAGTTTATAGAGTTATTCTCTCATTTATCGGTTGAATTTGTTCGAACTTGACTTCTTTATTTATCAATTTAATTAATTTATTTTCTATGTAAATTTTTCCGGTCAACATAATCAATCTTTTTGTTTTGGAGCAGAGTACAAAATAACTTGTGGTGGTTAATTTTGCACTCCAAATCACGGGAGCGCGTGTCGAGCAGTGGAAGTCTCGTAATCTTTGCACTCAAAGCTGACACGACTCTGCACAGACAAACTCATGCATGCATTGACAGAAATCATCTATCAAGACAAGTTAATTAAAAAAATTTCATCTCTCTCTCTCTCCGTGCTGCCCATCATTACACGCGTGTACCCACACGCTCACATGCACACACTGACACACCACCCGTGAGTCCACACATGTAAGCAGCAAGAGACCGGATCTGCTCAGGTGCCCACCTGAGGGAGTCCGGTCAACTTCTCTCACATTGGGGTTGACAAGACATTAAAAAGATGGTGATTTGAGGAGATCAAATCACCATCTTGTCAGCCCCAATGTGAGGGGACTGACCGACCCCCTCAGGTGTTCACCTGAGAGAATCCGACCTCAAGCAGCAAACGTTATCTTCCTCTCTTCGGGCTAGACAACTTTACTCCAACTCCTCATGAGCGGGTGATGGTGGTGAAGTCGACGACAACGCTGATGATGCTACGATGACAAGTAGATCTCTTTTCTTGACAAGGTGTCTCGGCGGTTGAGGCCACCGGCGCCCAAGCGCATCAACGTGCATGTCCACTGCGCCGAAGGCCAAGGTCATGACAAGTAGATCTCAGAGTGTGTGACTGCAGCCACATTAATCCGATTTCAGCATTAAAAGGAAAATGAAACGGTAGATAAAAGAGATAATGGGTCGTTTTACGAGGTTTATCTCCTCTTCTTTCTCTGCTGCGGTTGTTCAAATTATAACTGACGAAGAAAAGAAGCTCAAGATGTGTACTATTCTTTTTGAAAGTCTACCGTCCCATTCTAACATTGTTATCTGTTATGGGCAAGGAGCGAGTTGTCTGTTATGGGCAAGGGAGCGAGGGGAATTTTAAACTAACGTAATTTAAGAATTATTTCATAAATTTAACATACGAAAGAATTTTGTATTTAAAATTAACACAATTTTTAAAAAAAGTCTGATAGCTCAAATTCGACTTTCGAGATGAATTCTTCTTCTATCAAGAAAAATAAAGTCGAATTTAGCATATTCAACTTCTAAAATGACATGGCACAGTAAAAATAGGCACAGAAACTAGCTTAAACCACTGAATCAAACTCTGAAATGAGATTGGTACAATCTGATTTTATTTTACAAGTTAGATTTTTAAATTTTGACTTTACTTTTCGATATAAGTCAAGTTGACTAAATTCAATTTATCTTTTTTTCGAAGGTCAGATTCGAGCAATGCCATTTATAGTCTTGTAAATTTTAAAAATAAATTTTTAGCCGTGAATTTTAGGAAATAATTCAGGAAATAAGTTAGTTTAAAAATTTTGTTCCGAGAGGAGACCGAGAGTGAGAATGACCGGCACCGTTCTAGCTGGCTCTGGCGACTTGTTCCGCAGCCCTGGCAGTGGCCACGGCGGAGCTCTGCCCCCAATTCCGCACCCTCTCAAACCCTAGACATCGTCGTATGACTCAACACCCCCTCCACGAGGCCCTATTCCCTCTGCACGCTGTAAGTTCTTGTCACTCGATCGAGCTGGCGATAAAAGGGGGAAAACATGCCATACAAATCGATCATCAGCTTTATTCTGACTGCGGCATCCACGCACAGATATATATTCTAATCGCGAGTACTCTCGGCCTCGTCTCTCTCAATCGAACAAAGCTCCTTTCTGTAAACGAAGCCAAGCCACCACCTCTTCGGCTGCCCAACTACTCGATCGATCCCGACGGCCAGTATGTCGGTGTGCATGCAGAGAGACAAGCAGGAGGGGCACGCTGGATACGAGTAGAGAGATGCTGTAGTATCAGAAAAGTAGGGCTGCTGCTCTACAATCAAAGAGATATCCGTGGAAGTAATAAATATCTAGATAGCGATATTATCTGATTGTTAAGCTAGAGCCGACACAAAAATATCTGCTATATTCCCACTACGATCTTCACCGAATTCTAACGATAGATATATAATATATAATTATAAATTTAATAGTATTTTATTAAAAAAGATATTAAAACTTTATACTACATAAATATACTTGGCTGATATTAATAAATATAAGATAATTTTTATATTTAAAATCCTTCTTTATATATTATATATTATTAAACATATTGATTAAATAAAAAGTAAAATAAAAGGTTGAATCAAGCGGAACAACTTGCAACTAAGAGAAAAGAGAGTAGTTCACACAAACTAGTTGTGGGTGAAACAAAGTAGCGGTTCATGTGGGAACCAACGTAGAATAAGTGAAAGAGAGGTTGATTCACATGAAAACTAGTTTGGAATAACAAAGGAACAAATGGGTTGTTCACATTGAACTGGTTGGCAACGCAAATAGACAAGGTGGTGTTGACTTGATTTAGGGGTCGATGTTGAGAGATAAACCAAAGAATGAGAGAAAACAAAATTTGGATTTCCTCTTCACTTCAATCCCAAACTCATCTCGGTCTCCAAACATTCGTCCATTGACATCACTTGGGCATTGGAAGATTGGTTTGGGTTGTATAGAAGAGAGATAGGGAGAAAGAGATAGAGATAGAGATAGAGATAGAAGAGGTAAAAGAAAAGAAGAGTAACAATGTGTTAAATTAAAAGAAAATAAAATAGGATTGGCCTGCGTTACTTGGTGCATTTAACGGGTGACGTGAGTTTTGACTTCTTCCTTGCTAGCCAACCTAAAGGTAGAGGTTGATAAATCTTCTTCTTTTTTAATTGTTGAATAGCAGCGAACATGGCTTGCCTCTATCATCTTCTCTTGCAATGTTTGATAAAATACCAAAAACCTAGTGAAAGTTTGATTAGAACTAGGAGAAGTGAAGTAACCATAAAGGGAATATGCTTAAAATAACAAATAGAATCATGCTAACTGGATTGGTTTAAGTTCTCATCCACCATTCTAGATGTTTTGTATAAATGTATAATAAATTCTTATATGCATTCTAAATGATGCTATGATGTAAATGAAAGACAAATAAGTTGATGAAAGATAAGAAAACATAGTGAAAAGGAGTGCCAGATGAAGAAAGTAGGTTCTAGATCCATAGGTGCCCCTTATAGAGGGTGCTTGGTGCCTTGTAGATGGGCACCTAGGAGCTCTGGTAGGCTGGTTAGAGAGGTTGTTCCTTGCTTTGCTTCACCTTGTGCTCAAGCTCGGGTGCATTAGTGGGCTTCTTGAAGATTCTTCTATCACCCAAAACGTGTAGGAGCAACAATGATGATGGTAGAATGCCTAGATGGATTCGATTGGCCGCCAACTTGGATGAAGTCGATGAAGAACTTGAAGATTGAAGAGTACAAAAATGAATCTCGGATGATTTTAGGCTAGCTCTCACAATCTTTCAGGTGCTGGTTTGACCTTCAAATGTTCAGAATGTTGGGAGAACCCTTCATTTTATGAATAGAAGCTAGCCAATGTTTACAAGGTCGACAATAAATGTTGCATCATACTTGGTGAGAAGATTAAATGAAAAGTGCTTTAGGTTTCCCTAAGAGGGCACAAGAAATAAATGCTCCCCAAAAGATAAGTAGTCTTTCAAAGAACTGGTAATAAATTTCTCGCTAGGGGCTTAGCGCCCTTATAGGATGCCTAGTTCTTTTTTGGTAGGGTGTCAGGTGCCCCCTCTATGGGGCTCTAGGAACTAGTTCCTAGTGTCCCTTGATAGGGCATTTAGTGCCCCTGTGGTGGGATGCCTAGCGCGCTACCAATAGGGTGCCGGCTAGCATATTTTAAAAAATCAATAAAAACATGATAGTTTAAAAAGAATTTGGTTCTTTGAGTGACATATGGATGTTTTCAATAAAAGCAAGAGTTTTAAGCTTTTCAATTTGACTATTTTGGCTTGTCTACAATTTGCCTCACTTTGGCATCAACTTTATAGTGAAATGACATACAATGAAGTGAAGATGCGATGGATTGAAAAGGTGATACCAAAGTTTAAATTTAGACATACTAGCCAAGGCTCAATTTAAAAAATGTAGACTTCATGTTTTGAGATTGTAGTCGTGTCTCATATGCACCATTCCCATGATCGATTGGATAAAGATGTTTTACGAGAATGAAAGAGTGGTAAAATAAAAGCCTCCTATGTGGGGGAGACCTCCAAGTCATGACTCATGAGTTCATCTTAGTTGGCATCATACTTGTGTTGAGAAGGGTTGACATAAAAGAATAGCTAAGTAAAATCTCTAATATATTTAGAGTTAGGACCATTAGGTTCATGTGGTTCTTGTGAAAACATTGTCTTAGTCTAGAGTGGAATAAGCTCTTGTTCAAAGTAAATCACCGTTAAACCATGTCGAGAAACTGATAACCAGAAGGCATTCACGAGTAATCATGATGGCATGAAAGATGTGAAGAAGTCCGCATGGGGATCAATAACTATGTACAGAAAGGAGCCCATGAAGAGGCCAAAAGTGCAGATGTAGGGGTTTATGTGAGGAATGAAAGTAAATATGCATAGGTCCATATAGGAACTGAAAGTAAAAATGCAAAGGTCTATGTGAGAGTTGAAAGTAATGATGCATAGGTCCATGTAAGGGACTGAAAGTAAATATGCAAAGGTTCACGCAGGGAATGGAAGTAAAGATGAAAAGGTCCACATGGGGTTTGGGAATAAGAATGCAAGGTCCACATGGGTATTGGGAGTTATGTTGCACCATGGTGAGAGTTTTAAGAAAGTCATCCATTTGGTGACAAGATGTGAAAATGTAGGGTGTCCACATGAAGATAAGGAATAGAAATGCAATGGTCCATGTGGGGACTGGAGTAAAAATGCAATGGTCCCTAAGGGGATTTGAAAGGAAATACAATGGTCCATGTGGGTATTGAGAATGAGCCATGGTGGGAAATAAAGTAATAATGGTTTGCATCATGGTTCTAGTACGAATATGAGGTTTCAATTAATTCATAGGATCTCAACAAAAGAATTCCTATTAAAAATAAAATTTGTATTACATAAAAAAACTCAAATAAAATACTAACCAAATAGGGAAAGACTAAATAGGAAAAGAAAAGATTCAAGAGGCCTATAATAATTAATAAAAAAAGACGTGGTGGGACAAGATGGCCCGCGTGCTGACCAGAGAGGTGAAAGAGTGTCATAGTGGGAATTAAAGATGTGGTGGCCCTCGTGGGGACCGAGAGTTGACAAAAGGGTTCCATGTGGGGACTGTAAAAGGAACATGGTGGATATTAAAGGTGCAATGTTTGAAAAGTGAAAGATGGCCCACACAAGGGCTGAAACTTGATTCGGAGAACGGGCTAATGGATAAGTGGTGAGAACAAGCTTAACCGATGGGGGGATAAACAATACTATAGATAAATAAGACCATGATGAGATAAAAATAAAACTTAATATAAATAAGACCGAGGTGGGATGTATAAGGGGCTCGTATTGGGGTTGTAGTGAATTAGGATATGCTACGATGAGATTGTGTGAATGCAATGCGATATAAGATGTATGATGCATAAAAATATGTAGGTGGGGTTTAAAAAAATACAAATTAGTGTAAGAAAATAGTTGAAGATATACATTGTATGTTATGGGTCAAGAAGGAAACCATCATCCCTGCACATACAACTTTGACCTATCCGCAAGTCCAAAAAGTGACTGAGTCATCACTAATTTTGTTTAGGTGGTTCTTAGGCTCCATTTCTTTTAGACTTGAAGTTTTCAACATTTATAATACTATATCTAAGAAAAGGATACAAGCTTTGGACAAGGTAGCGCCAAGCTAGAGCCTCTTCTACTTCTTCTTCTCCTTCCTCTTCTCTACATTTCTGGTGTCCATGCCCCCATTGATGTGTTGCAAGGTTCCCTATAGATGGGATGCCAGGACTTAATAGTTATAGGCTTTGGGACATAAAAGGTTGCACCGCTTCGGTGGTGACTTTTGGAGAACCACACCTTTTCAACAGCTATAAAAGGGGGTTGGACGAACACCTTTTGTTCTTTGGTTGTGAAGAAGAAGGAAGGTCAGGTAGAGGTCGGCCTAGGGTTAATTGGCCCCAAAATAGACATGGTAGGACTAGGTTGCAACCCAATCTGGCAGGGTTATAAATATTACTTCTTAAAAAAATTATTTTTTTTAAGAAAATGAAAAAAAATACCCAAAATAATTAAAACATTGGTTTATATTTCATTTAAATGTTACATTGCATTGTTGCTTTATGTATTATATGTACTCTCTCCATGACATTTGAGAAGAATAAGAGGCATTAAACATGTATACATACTCATTATACTCATCAATACCTCGTATAATCATCCTATAATAAGATCTAAAAGACCCACCATAACTATCATACGTGGACTATATGAAAGTATCTAATGAAATTTCATATGGTGGTTGGATCATCCCATACCCCTCTTAGTGATACATAGGATACAAAGAATCTTGGGATGATTCAAATCCATACTGGAGTGTCCATAATCGTAGTGTCGAACCCCACCACTTTATATGTGTCAAGCTTCTCCTCCTCCATGTTGTTGCCTTGCACCATGGTTGGTGTCTTGCATCACGTGCCTGCAATGTTCTTCTTCTATGAGGTGGTGTATAGGGTACATCTTAGAATCTGTTCTCCATCCACCAAAAGGGGTACCAATGGTGGTGCCTTTTCCTTCTTCATTCTCTACTCGATCGTCACTACTCTTTGAAGAAGAATTCTCCAATGTCTAATATTTTACTCAATGTCAGTTTTGGTGTCTTCTTGATTCCCGTTGATTGTTTTAGCATCTATAATGTTAAAAGGGTTAGTTAAAACTTGTTTATTTTTACCCTTTGATTTTGTCTCTTGGTGAGAAGATTGTCTAGTCCTTTGTCTCTCTTTGTTATTGAAGGAGGGATTTAGAATTCCTTGGATAAATAAACATTGTCAAGCTCTCCTTGAGCTCATTCTTAATCTTCTAGGTCGAACTCTGATTTACACATTTCTTCTTTATCATTGACCTAAGCTTGCAATTAGGGCTATAAATGAATACGGATAAAATCCGGATTCGCTCCAAATTCATATCCATTTAGGTGGATAATATCTATTTTAAGATATCCGTCAAAAAAGATATCCGGATATGGATATTATTCAAATGTTAATCGGAGTGGACACGGAAATGCCCGCTCTATTCTGTTTAAGATCTGCTCCGAATCCATCTTTGATAATATATGCATAATATATAATTATATATTTAAAATCATTATATTTACAAATATGATTAAATAATCTCTATTATATATTAGTATACTAAGTTAATGTTAATTAATAAATGTTAAATGTTAAATGTTACATTTTATATTTTTATTTCTCTGTATGTGTATATTATTAAATATATTAATCAAATAATATTTAACTAACATTTCGAAGTGGATATTATCCAATCCGCTCTGAATTTGAAGATTATTCGACTTATAATATTCGATCTGTATTTGTATCCAATTTGGATTGGATATAGATTATCAGAATAGCTAAATAGAGCGGATGTATCCGCTCTGTATCCGCTCCGTTTACAGCCCTACTTGCAATGATATTTTCTCATTGAATATCTTCTCCAAATTGATCTCTGGTTTTTGTATTGTCACCATCTCACTTTATCTTCCACTTGCTTCTTCTTTCTACCTTTGTTTCTCCTTCTAGTTATGTCTCATTTTATGTAAACTCTTTAACTTCAATCTCATGTTATAGTGATAGTAGACCAATTTATCAAGTTTTTTTGATGTTAGCTTATTTGTCTACTTTGTATGAATAAGATTGAACATTGACCAATTTGTTTGCAACCTTAAGCCAATGTGGTTTGGCTTAGGACTCGTATTGCAACATTGGTCAAGTCTTCATATCTCGGTGCCCTGCCAAGATTTATCCACCAGTCAACTGTATGGTATCATTGTATGTTAGAAGATAATTAAAATAATTTAATTATTTAACTTTGAAAAAAAGTAGATTATATATACCAAGTCTAAGAACCATAACTACATGTTACATCCTTGATGTCCCAAAGTGGAATGATCTTATTCTATAGTCATGCATCTTGTTTCATGCTATAGTTGAGTGATTATCATCCTTAAACATCTTGCAAATTATCACTATGACATTGTCTAGGAGTTCATTAACTTGCTTGAATATTAGACTGTAACAATATCTTGAGTTAAAAAGTGACATGATAATTGGCAATAAAAAAGATCATTGTTAGTGTAGAGCATGAACAAAAGAATTTTAATTAACATATATCGTTTGACTTAATAAAAAATATACCTACTAAAATGATATATATATAATGTTCTTTCTCATCAATGTTATATGATTTCCCACCACTTTCTAAAGTCTAAGACCTTCTTTAATATTTCTTCCTTGGCCCGCTCAATTACACTGTATAAGTACACCATGTCTATCTTCTTATCTTCATCTACTATTCTAAGGACCTTGACTAATGGTTGTAGTATATCAAATGTCTTCTTTAAAATTTGCCAAAAATCTCTACTCTTTATGGTCTCTTCTACAATTTTCTCTTTCCTCTTGTCTAATGGACTAGCCCTAGTAATCCTACTAGCCTATCCCTGTCCAACTAATCCATCCTCGTGAAAGTATTATTTGGGTAAGGGAATGCCTCTGTTACATTAGACTCCCTAAATAAATGTAATGAGAAGCAAACCAGGTTTCCCCGAGCCATAGGAGCTCTTGACCATTTGTGTGTACAGACACATCAATTTTGCCTTATTTAGAGCATAAACTCTTATTCCATTGGCAATATTTATTTTAAACCTTTAAAATCAAGCTTAACCACCTTTTTGGACGAGCCGAGGAGCTTACTAGAAATATAAGGATGAGTTACGGATATCTAATCAAATCTGTGTTTTCTGAACGAGAGCCCATTCTGACTTCTGTGTTCTTCTTGGTGGTCTCTGCACCAAGGTTGCGCCGCCAAGTTATGTGCCAGATTATGCCTTTCCCGACATATCCTCTATTTGAAAATTTTTCACAAGATTTTGTGGACGTCTCCTAAAAAAGTCTTCAACATAAATAATCTTCCTCTCTGAGTCCTATTTTCAGTGTAACAAATAGTATTCAATTTAGATCTTTCATTTGTCCGTAGTGCCCTTTGGAAGTTAGACATGCAATTCTGTCCGCACACAGCACCAATCAAGACCAATGAAGTGCATGCCCAGCCATTTGGCCACAACCCTGACCCAATTCACGACCTCCCTTTCCTTTTTCTTCTTCCATATCATTTTTATAAGTTTTTGGAACTTTATAATTAAAATTATCACCATCAAATGATCACAATCCAACTTGTTGTCTTATACATCAAAAGTTTCCATTTTTAGACCAAATCTCTTACCTCTTTGAGTGGTGGCATATTTTGAACATGAGGAAGGTGATCCATGATTTTCAATCTCTCAATATCAGTTGGGTAAGTTTATAAAAGCCTCATGATAAAAATTAGCAGCATTAAATGGAGAAAAAACAACCTATGGTCAGATATATCAAAGCTTGCTATTTTTGACTTGTTCTCATCCCCTATAAAGAGAGACCCATTTGAATGACCTAAAAAAAGAATCCATGTACTCCAGAGTCCTTTTCTCATCCTCCAGCCACCCTAGGCTCATCCCAACCTCTCCAATTTGTCCTTTTTTCATCCCGGTGCCCGGAGGTCATCCCGAAGTGAAAGAGAAGCTGATCTATGCCCTGACGTGCTACTTTGCTAATCATCGGCTTCTACATATTTCCCTAATCATTTTTCAGCTAATATTTTTTCATAATAAGTGTTCTTAGTCAAGTTATCTTTTATATAAAATAAATAGAGATCAATTTTGACATCACCTCGGCTGGTGTCGGCTTCTACACTGGTGCTACACAAACAGAACCAGAGTCTATTGTTCTCTTACATCGTATTCTCAGTCGATTTCTATCTACTTCCCGGTGTCTTCAGCTCATACATTCTTCACATAAATTGTTCCCTGGTAAGTTTTCTTCCATTTGAAACAATAATAAATCAATTACAACATCTGTGTTTCTCGTAGTACTCTTTGCATCAACATCACGCAAGCAATCCCTAAATTTTCACTTTTTGTCACTGGAGTTATAAGACAACTTTAGACCCATTAACGGAGGATCCAGGTCATATTATTTACATATAAGATCATACCTGGTGAATTATCTTTCTTTTAAAACAAATGGAAATCCATTATAACATCTGTATTGCCCATGGTGGCTTCTACATCAAAGTTGCATGAGTAGACCCTAAATCTGTCTAACCCGGTTGTCACTTTGTCTGGGTTGCGTTATCTTCACTCATATTTTTTATTTACTTTTTATTCTCATAACATTTAGAATCATGTTTTAGCTTCATTTTTATTTATTTTAATCATCATATTTTATCAAAAAACTAAAAAAAGGGTTAGGGATAACCCCGAATCCGGTGAGTTTGTTTCCAATTGCCATTTTATGTTCATGTTTTTATAGTTACTATACTTCACTCAGTTCTAATCCTTCTTTCACTGGATTTCTTGTCTTCATGTTTTTTAGTTGCACAGGTATATCAAGCAAGTGGTTGAGGACTCTTCTTCATCGGCCGACCGAAGAAGGAGAAGGTTGAACCCGAGCATTTGTTTCCCGTGTTAAGGTACACATGGTCATCTTTTCTTAATCTACACCTCGTTTAATTCAAGGTGTAGCCCGCGGCTCTTGGCAACAATGTATTTTCATTCCTTTATGCATTAAGTTTTTTCCATCCTCACTCTCCTCCCACACAACCTGAACCATCTCTTCGGTGCTCGAGCGGCGTCGTAAGATAAAAGTTAGAGGATCAATGTGAGTGTGGGACTGAGGTAAGAGTTTTCATGTTTTTCTTTCTACTTTTCTCATTCTCTCTTGAGGTGGCGATCTAGATAACGACAAACCCATTTTCAAAGTCGACAGTGTGCTCTCTCATTAGGTTAAGGGTGAAGTTATGGTTGTATATAAATGATGAAATGTATTGGGCTATCATAACTACCAGATCTATTTGAGGATCTTTGCAAATATCTTCTAACAATAAATCTAAGGAATGGGCAGAGTATGGTGTCTGATATAAATTTGGCCTCTTGACCATCAACATTTATCTAACAACTTTATAAGCAATTACATTGTCTGTCACTACTTGGATAACTCAATCTTGTCCTATCTCTTTGACAACACCATCAATTAATTATAATAAATAGCTTTCTTTACTTGTTCGGATGCATCTATGGACTTCCAAAACATGGTTCCAACTTAACAATATACTATGAAGTAGATTATCATCTTCTTAGTTATACTAATTAAGAACAAGATTATGTATTAGCTCTAAATTTAAAAATAATAAAAATATGCAGATAAAGAAATGTTAAATTTAAATGGGACTAACATGTCCAACTATCTATAATCAATGTACATCCCCTTTTGGCCCAAATATGTTCAAATGTCTTGACATATTGTTTGATATTTTTCACCTCCATTGAAAGATATGTGTTGTATATCTCTTTCAATGTCAGTCCCAATGCTCCCCTACTAACATCGGCTATGGTGTCCATCATTGACCCATCGTAAGGCCCCTTTGTAGTGTTGGCTAGTATGCTACTATGGAAGAGCCATCTCAAAGTAACCCACCCAATCTTTTCCTTGCATAACTTCAAATTCTTTATTGTTGTGTTGATGCATATATTTTTGTTGCAATTGTGTGAGGATGGGATCTACAGGACCTACTACTCAATCATCATATTATGTGAGATCATTAATTTCTTGTTCTTCTTCCATGTTTGATTCTCTTCCACTTTTGCGTCTCCCACTACCCAAACCTTGACCTATAAATCTACTAGTACATTAATACATACCTTCCTCCATAGATGACTTGTGGTTTTTCTCCATCGCTTGTACTAAGTCACATGTTTGTAATAAAAAATAATATATAAGTATCTTTTATCTATAAATATTGATATGAATTATTAAATATCAATGATAATGTACCATCATCAAAACCTTCGTATTGAGGGAAGTTTGAGAGCTCTTGTCTGGTACCATATATTTGTATCAAACCCCTTGCCGATTCTACAATTTCTTTATAGGCAATGTTCTTATGTCTCTTTAAAGATCATGTTGACTTTTTCAAATCTTGTAAATGAGTTTACAATTGTAGTATATGTGCATGGTGCCACATCCCCCTTTATTCTCGTAAGATGATACTTCAACCTATAAATCCACCATAAAGAATTTTATTGCAATGCTTACATAGAAATTTTCTTTTCTCCATTGAAAATAAGGTGCAATGAAGTCAAGCTAGATCATTCTAGTCCACGGGCTTGGAGAAGACATAGAATAATAACACTTAACAAACCAACAACAATACTTTAAAATGGGGTTAGCAACTCAATTAAACAAAAAATAGAAACATACTAAAAAACAAGAATTTAACACTAATTAAATGATTAACAATAAAATAAATAATTACCATTAATTAAATAATCAACACTAACAAAAATAATTAACACAACTTAAACTAGAGACTAGAGAGCGTTGGAACTTAGAGAGTTTAGAATGAGAGAGTGAGAAAGAGGGTGAGGGAGTAGAAGCTTGTTGGGGGCCTTAAATAGTTGCCTAAGGGGGTGGATGGGAGGGCTCCTAGAGCCTCCACCATGTGCAACCAATGGTTATAAGACCATTGCAACCTTGTGACCCTATTGTAGGCTGCATCACCTATTGGTGGCCTATTGTAGGGTTGGTCCGATCATGTCAAAGTTGGATCAGTCAACTAAAAAATTGATTGGACTAGGAAACCTGGTCTGTCCTCGGACTGACCCGACATTCCATGGTGAGGAACATTTTGGAAGGCTTTTTCATCTTATGGAGAATCATTTTTTTTCTTTGCTTCATCAATTCTTCTTATTATGGCATCTTCTCTGAAGCAAGCTCGTTCTTTGATGGCTAAGAAGATTTTAGAGATCTTTGGGCATGTAAGGAACCATGTTACTTCTAATAGGGTAAGTTCTTCACCTATTTTTCCTTTTTCTTTCTTCTCATCAACCCTCTTCATTTTTCTTTCTTCCAATTCATGGGTTGCTGGAATCCTATGGCCAGGGTCCAAGTGCCCCTTTTTGGGGCACTTGGCACCTTGTTGGTGGGGTTTGAAAATCCCCTTGGTGGGGCACCTACTATTACAGAACTTAGTTAAATCATTAATTTTCTTCATTCTTGTCCATATTTTATAGGATCCTCCACCATACCCTAGTCCTTGTTACTATGGCCAAATACTCTAGAGAGTTTGGCTCATCATGGCACTCAATTTGCATGCGCTGGCCATCTTGATGGACTAGGGACTTCAAAGTGTTATGTTTCATGCCCGCCACATTGTTTGGTAATTTTGGGATCTTGCTTGAGGTATGACATCTAAAGAGTTATACATTCATCTTTAACACCTTTGAATGTACAATATTACTGGAGGAGGTTGAGCTACTCATTGGGTTGCATCAAATGGCAAAGGGACAATATGATAGCACCTTCATCCATTCTAAAAAATTTCTTTCTTGGAGTTCCTCCATGAATTCATGACTCATACTAAAGCTCACTTCATGATTGTCAGCAACCGCATCCTTATAGAGAGGTTAGTGACTTGGTTAATATTTGTCTTGGAGAGCGCTGAGAAAAACAAATAGTTGTTGGCTCCTATAATAAAAAAAGTAGCAAGATGTTTGGTATCGGCACTTCTCTTCCCATTAAAGAATGGATGGATTGAGCCTTTGTAACTGACTTGTATAAGAGGTTTCTAGAGGCAAAAGCGTGTTGCACCTTCTATTATTAACTTTCTTCATGAGGGTTTTACTATAGCTATCATAGGTAGGCCACCATTCGGTAGCATTCTTCTTCTAGCAAGTTGGGTGGAATGACACCTTAAGTTAGACACCTCTGTTAATTATCCTTGTCCTTCAAAATTCTTTATCACTAGCCCTCTTCATTTTTATGCACCATGACTTCATATAGAAGAAGGGGTGGCTAACAATTGCTTCAGACTAAAGACTTGATGAGACTAGCATATGTACTTTTTGAGCATGACCCATGTTGGCTTCCTTTGTACCCTACTTAACATGCTGAAGATGGTGTCTAGGTGTGCCTTGCTCTCGGCATGGACTTCGCTGATCACAAATCCTATTTTGTGATGTACAATCTACATCAATGCTTCCCTCTTCTCAGTCTTCATCGCCACAAGTTATCATCACTTTCTCACCTTTCAGTGATCAAGGATAGGAGGTTTAGCATTCTAGAATACAATGTGGATTGCAACTACATCAGTGCACTTGAAAGAAGAGCCTTGTTTACAACTTATGACTTGTTGTGGAGTAGAGTGAGGCACAAAAGAGGTGCTATGTGGTTGAGTCCCTTGTTGCATCTTTCTTTTAGCACAATAATATATCTTCCTTTTTCAAAACTTTTTTTTGCAGGGTTAGTTGGAAATGTAATTGAAACTTTGAATTAATTCAAGTTCATCCTTTAAAAAATGTATTAGACGTCTTGTTTGTGAAAGAGCCTCCAGATCTCTTTTGTTCTTCTTTAGTTTTTTCTTCATTTCCTATAAAACCCAGAAACAGTGACTGAATATTTTTTAATCTTGCCTCCCTTGTAGATTTGTCAAGAGGCAAGGGCCTTTCAAGCAAATAGAAATTTAGATGTGCAATGCACAAAAGTAAACATGCTCGGCATGAATTAAACCTGGGTGCAAAAGTGGAATGGTCAAGTAAAATACAGATGATGATTTTTTAGGTTACAATCTTTTCTATTTTTTTGTGTTTTGAGTTTTGAGTTTTGTTTGTCTTTTGAATTTTGCATATTTTTGTGGTTTTTTCCTCTTTTAAAATTTTTGGGGTTGAGAGAATGAAAGCCTTTGCCTTGGTTCACTTGATTTGGGTGTACTTTTTCTATTCTCTCAAATTCAAGTGGTATGCATTACATGCAAGTGGCGAAACCTATCATTCAAACTTCTTTAGACTATTATCCTTTGATGAGCTAAGCTTCTTCTTTGATTTGGTTGGTCTACCTTCTCCTAGAGGTTCACGAAGAAAGAACATAAGATAAGTGCTTGATGAATTTTGAGAATGTCGAAAGGGGTTCTTTACTTGTGTCCAATTTGTTGGTTGGGGTTCAGCCTCTTTGAATCCTTTCTTCTGTACTAACTTGCCCATATTTTTGGCAAAACACATTCAGACATGTATTTTCTTTTGATTTGAATTGAGTGGTTCATTGCCTATCATTTGGCACTTTTTTTCTTTTGTTTGCTTTTTCTTTGGCTTTTGCTTTTTTTTAGGGCTTAGATGTTGGACTTGTCAATGCTGTAGAGTTGCCGAGCTCATATCTGAAATTGACCACCACCAACACTCACATTGATCTTCTACCATTCGGCCCTCGACGTCACTTGGGCGTCAGAGAGAAGGTTCAGGACGTATAAAAGATAATCAAAGGAATAAAAATAGAAGGAGATAGAAAAATATTATGTAAATAAATCCAAGAGCCATGGACTCCAAAATTAACAAAAATTAAATTCAAAGTAATTAAAAAGATGACTATGTGTATCTTAGCATGAGGAGATGGGTGTAAATTCTAACTTCTCCTTCTCTGGCCGGTCGATAAAGAAGAGTCTTTAAATGATGCTTGCTTGATATCTTGTGCAACTCAAAGTTAATAAACATGTAAGAAAAGAATTATAACTTAGTGAAGTGTAGTAAATTTAGAGAAACTGACATAAAAGAGAGCAATTGGGTTATAACTAACTGAATTTTGGGTTAGCCCTAACCCCTCTTTCTTTGTTTTTTAAAGATTATTATGATGTAAAAAGTATATAAAATGATGCAAATGTGATGAAAGATGGTTAAAGTCTAAGTTTAGAAGAAATAAGCAAACATGGGCTAATTGGTGAAGAAACGATGAAGCTCGGTGCCAATGTAGATGCTTGATATGAAACTAGAATTTGGTGGCATGACTTTGTTTCAAAGCTTTTCATAAACACCATAGAAGTTAAAATCAATCCTCATTTGATGAAAATAAAAGAAGACCAGAAAAGAAATAAATTCTCTTTAGATAGCTTAACTAGAACACATTCTGATGCTTCTATAGAAGTCAAGAAATAGAAGCAACATTGGCAGGCACGAACCATTCTTTCTCTCTCTAAAACTTGCTAAATATTTCTCTAAAAATTACCAAGGCTCAAGAATAGGGTGTGGAGATGTGATGGAGCTCTCTTAGATGTTCTTTGAATCTCTAGGATGTCTAGAGTTCATTCCAATTTATATAGGAGTGAAAAGATGACAAACTAGAAAAATTAGTCCCATGTGCTCCTGATGAGGGTGCATGCACCCCAACTTGGGGCACATAGAACTTTGGTAGAAAATCTACCTAAACCAAGCAAAGTTGTCTGATATAAATAAGGTAATTAGGGGTTTCTGCACCCTTAGATTAGGGCACATGCACCCCCAACTTGAAGTGCATGGAACTTAATAATAAAATTATCTATTTTTTAAAGATTTGGCCGGAGGTGATCAGTGCTAGAAAGATCCATGTGTCCCTTATGAGGGCACATGCACCCCCTACCTAGGGCGCGTGGATCTTATGCAATGAAATCAATTCAGATAAAGATCAGTTCAAATTGATAAATGATTCAAATTTGGCAATCAGTGTGCATGCACCCTCAAAGGGGGGCTCGTGTGCCCCCACCGTGGAGTGCATGACCATGCACGCCCAAGGTGAGGTGCATGCACCCCACTCTAGGGTGGAAAAATGTTTTTGAAGGCATTGAGAAAGACTTAGCTTTGTTTAGAAAGGTATGGCACTGATAGAAAAGGTTCAGTGGTGATCAAAAGGCCATGTTCTACCTAGAAAGAATTGAAACAATGACTAGAAAGATATGGTAGTGATCGGAATGACCTGACAATGATTTTAGTGATCCAGCATAAAGATGTGGTATAGCCCCGAACGCAATTGGTGTGATCATAGCCCTCCATGATTGAACTTTGATTATTGGTCATCAAGCTGATTTTGTGCATCCATGGTTAATGCATGGCTCTCACTTGGAAGGTACAATCATACATAGAAAACTTACAACTCATTGTGAACAATCCTAAGCTCATCTTAAAAGTGACCTGACATGATGTGGTGTAATCACACATATCTCTCATAGAACGAGATTTTTAAGCTCCATACTAGGTCGATTTTGTGTGTCTACATTTTGCCTCACCTTGACAGTGGCTTTACAAAGGAATAGCATGTATTGGAGCGGAATGAATTGTAGAGGCATGGATCATAATAGAGTGCAGTAAAGTGAAATGGTGATGGATTGAAAAGGTAATGCCAAGGTGTAGACATAGATACACTTGTAAACCTAATTTATCTAGGCAAACCTTTCTAAGCATTTACAATTGCTGCCATCTTACATCAAATCCTCCTATGTCCGATTGGTAAAAGGTGTGCTATGAGCATGAGTAAGAGACAATAAAATAGTAGCCAACCTCAATGCAGTGGGATACCTCAAATCACATATTCGTAGGTTCGTCAACAGTCAGTAGTCCGAACTATGTGGTGTGTTTGTATGGTGATGGGCTAAAAAATAAAATAAAACTTACTTGTAAAATAAAAGAATACCAATCAACCATACTTTGAATCTCAAGTTCGTTTGTGCTCCCTAAAATACTAAGTTTGATCTAGAGTGAAATAACCTTAGGTTCCAAAAGGGCTTGCATTAAGCACTATAAAAATTTCACAGGTATTATAAATGTACCAAATTTTGCAATAAAAATATAATGGAACACACCTATGCATAAAATGGTGGGACATAATGAAAAATGTGGTGGGATAGATAGACGAAATGGAGCTTTGGAGGGCACGGTGGGATAAAGGTTGCCATGGTGGGATAAAAGATGAAAGTTACGGTGGGATAAAAGAAGAAAAAACATAACAAGAAACAACATATATGATGAAATAAAAGACATATATAACAATCATAACATGAGCCCATGGTGAGATGATGTGAGATAAAGAAAAAAATAAGGGATGCAATGGGATGATAGATAAATAAAGATGGGCATCGAAGTGATGAGCGAAAAGAAAAAGTAGTGTAAAAAACCATGGTGGGATAATGTAATAATGTTCATGGTGGGACAAGAAGTAACAAATGGGATGAGATCTACAGTGAGATAAAAGAACACAAACATGGTTGAAAGGATAGAAAGATGGTGGGGTCTGGTAAAAAGATCATGAGTTACAAAAAAAAGTGCTACACACATACTGCATGAAATGCTACTAATGCAAAATTCTATATGATGCATGTTAGGCTAAAAAAATCAAAATTATTTAGAAGATAGTTGAAAATACAGATTGTACATCAAAGGTCAAGACTCCCAGTCAGGAATTGTCATTCCTCGATGTTCAATTTTGGCCTATCCATTGGCAGGGGAAGTGTTCAGACCTTTGTGGATTTTGTTGAAGGGGATCTAGGGTTCAATCTTCTAGCCATGCCTATGGTCTTCAACATCAATGTATAAACATATAGTAGTGCACCTAATATATGCAAAAAAGAAAATACAAGTGGTGTGGCCATGATGATGTAAAAAATGTGTGGTAAAACATGATACAAAATTTAGTGATGATGATTTTCAGCTCTTGCATCCGAGATGTGGAATCATTAGAAGCAAGTATGTAAGAAACATATATTTTGGACTTTGTAAGTGAAGCCCGAGTGGAGACATGGGGTTGTGGTCCTGAAGCAGTCTATCAACTTTTATCGTCCACCTGATTCACCAACAACAAACTTCAACCAACTCTTATTTTTAGTAGGATTTGCTTTGGCTGGCATTGTTGCTTTGCATTTCCCAATCAACTTGTTTACAAAATCAAGGACAAGAGGATGAATCAAACATGTTTTGTGCCATCCTTATTTTCAGTATGGCCTACACTACCCAATGTCACTTTAAGAACACTAGTCATAAGTTCTCACCTGCTGATACAAAAATGTTCCCTGTATGTCTCTTATTAGTTATCAAAAATTGAAAACGTCAAATGAGGTGTACATTTCATGAAAAGGGGATTTTATGTTTCCAATATTGGCACCACACACTGGAAGGAAAAGCAACATTTCTCAAAGTCTAATTTTTACTACATTGACCAATTTTTTATTTTTTACATTTTTTAAATTTTTATGATTTTTTTATTTTTTTGTAAGACTCGAGTGCATGAGTCCCCAACTAGGGGCACATGGGCTCATGGCCATGTGCCCCAAGTTGGAGGTGCATGCACCCCAACACGGAGCACATGGTTCCATCCGATTCCAACTTGGAATTGGATGCCTACCTCTCTATTTAATCTTCTCCTAAACTTGAAAAGAACTCTAAAAATTATGAAAATGACTTCTTCTTTAAAGAGAGCTTGCTCGGATCTTGGAAAAAGAATTTTCAGCATTCCAAGGCATGTGAAGGGATGGATTTTCAACAAATTTGATAAGGATTTTCTTGCCTCTCCATCTAAAAATTCTTTTGCTATTTTTATAATGAATTTTAAACTTCCATGTAGCCTAATCGAGAGCACATGCACCCTTGATCCTGTGTATGTACACACATATCTAATAGACCTTCCTCCTTGGCACATGATTACCCCAACTTTCTTAATCCATGTTGATTATCTCTTTCTCCATGGCTTGGCGATTTGCTTGAAGTTCTTCATCTGTTTGTCAAGTCAATTCTTTCTTAGTGGGGTTTAACAAGGCTCTTGGTACATGCTTAGTGGTACTTGGGGTACCTCATCGACTTTGTCTTGATGGGCGCCTTGGTTGAGTTGTGGCATATGGACACTCACACGTTCATCTTCAGTACCTTTGAGTGCATAGTGTTGCTTGAGAAAGTAGAGTTACTACTTGGTCTCCTTCAAACCCAAAAGAGGGAGGTGAATGACATGTTTATTTCTCCAAGGTTGTTGTCTAACTCAAAATTTTTATAGGACTTTGTTGAAGCTGACAAGATTAGTACCCTACTTGCTGGCAAATGGATCAACATCCCTAGACTAGAAGCTTGGAAAGTTTTCACTTTGTCATCTCCAAGGCTTGACAAGACTTCATTGCTTAGTGGTGCCAAAGGTTTTGTTACTTGCCTTGCTGCTACATTCTTGTTTCTCACAGAGGATAGCTTTTTATAGCTAGACAAACTATTGTGCTTTACGAAATCTAGAGTGGGAAGCACCTTTGTCCCTTAGTGCTAGGTTTCTTATATTGTGGCTTGTCTTCTACTTATACATGATATCCTTTATTCGGTACTTCCCTCTTGCTGGTTTGTTGGGCAAATCTTCACATCAAGTTTGATCTAGAAACTAAGTTTTTCAAAACCACATCATTTTTTTTGATGCTTTTAGCATATGCCAAACTTGTCCCCCATTTGGGGGCCACATAGGGCCCCAATGGTGGGTGCCTTAGGCCAATTCTCACTATAGAAAGAAGAGATCTCACAACTTTTTATATGTGAGCATAAGGTTAAAGAATCATGAGTTGAAAGGAGAGTGTACCCAATTTAGAAGGAGAATTTGGATGCACTGTTGCAAGCTACTACCATGTCCACCATTTCTGAAACTTCAATAGCACCCTGAATTCTTGAACAAGCCAGAGAAGGAAGAGGAACCAAAGCTACTTCAGCTCCCTTTTGCACCCCAAACATAGGGCACTAGGCAGCCCAATAAAAGGGACACCCAATTTTCCAAGGAGCTTTCGTTTCATTTCATTTGTGCATCCCTATGTCCTCTCACATGCTAGCATCATGCTATATATATTTTACCATCTACCTCATTACATACATCTAAAAATACCAAAAAATGGGTTATGAGCCAATCTCAATCTGATTAGACATATTTTGATTGTCTTTTTATGCTCTTTTTATTTTTTGGATGCTTCACTTGCTTGTAGAACTAATCAACGGTTCACCTCTTTCTTTGTTTCTTTTGAATGTAGGAATAACCATCCGGAGCTAGCTATGTTGGCTCCCTACACCTTACAAGGAGGAAATCTCTCAATCTCTTCTTTTCATGGTAGCCGGAGAGAAAGAAGTTGGAACCCACAACACTTGTCTCCCACATCAAGAGACGTAGGTCAATCTCTTTTACTTTTCTTTTTTTATAAATGGAGACATAGCTTTTCTCAACTGCACCTTTCATCTTACATGCCACTGTTCCTACACCATTCTTTCTTCTTTCCTTCATTTTCTTCCTTTCTTTCTCCATTCTTTCTTCTTTTATTTTCTGTTTCTTTCTTTCCCTCCCTCTCTTCACAAAACTTGAATTAGTCCTCCAACACCCAAGTGATACCAAGGGTTGAAAGTACAGGGACCAAGGTGTGTGTGGAACAAATGGGGTGAAGGGTGGGCCCATAAACTAGGTCCACATGATGCACATTGGATCTAGGTGGAGGTGAAGCACCTAAGGTTAAGGCACTACTAGATAGACATATAGAAAGAATATAGAGAACTCTAAAATACTAGCTATCATAGTATGGTCACCACAAGATGTAGATACATGGATGGGGACCCCATGGATGGGATGGGCCTAGTCATCACTTGGGCACCAGAGGCTAGCATGAGAATATTTGGATCGAAAATAAATTAGTGGTTGCAAGAAATCATGTGTTTTGAATGTAAATTATGTTATAGAACTGACATGTGTGCATGGGGATATGTGTTGTGATGTGTTGTAAGTCTTAACTTCTTTCTCATTGGCCGGCCAAGGATGAGGAGCTTAGAGATACTTTCTATTATAGATGTGGTATGGGCCTAGATGCTTTTGTAGTGAACCACACACGGGACCAAGGCACTTCTAATTGAAACATCTTAAACAAAAAAATTTTGACAAATGATTGGAACTTGTGAGAAGTGTAGTAGTTATAAAAAAAATGAACATGAATACAAAAAGGACTACAATAACCTAGATTGGGGCTATATCTTAACCTTTATTTTTGAATAAATAGATGCAATAATGTGGTAGATAAATGTGCTTTAATAAAGATAGGAAGTAAGAAAGGCATTAGAAACTCAAAAATATGGATTCAATGAACTCTTTTCTAAAAGTGACTTGCTATTGGTGCACTTCTCTTAAAAATGCCTTTAAAGCTCGTGTTCTTCTATGATGCATGATAGATGAAAGGGATTTGTCCAACCAAAGTTTGGCAAAGTGTGGACTGACTTACTGATTGAGGGTTAACCTTGTACATTCAAAGGACTTCTTTTTTATAGAGGAGCTTCTAAAATCCCATTAAATGGGCATATGGCGAAAAATCTAGGATTCTTACAAGGTTCTACTTATTATGACTAGATGCACCTAATTGCTAGGGTACTTATAAACAGTGTGTTGAACTCCTCGACTCTTCTAATTATGGTTAACTAAGCCTTAATTAAACTTGTGTTGATCTGTAGTGGAAACCCTTCCGCCAATTGAAAGAGTGATGTCCTCGGGGCACTTCTAATTAGAGTCAATTAAACCCTTCTTAAAATAGGTATAGATCCAAATGTTAAAAATTATTTATCCTTTATCTAAATAGAAGTTGACTAGGGTGGCATGACCAGAATTTGAAAATTGGTCAAGTTCCTGCCAACTTAAAGCACCTTGGGCCATGACACCAATGCCTTTGGCCTAGGGTGCTTATGAGAAGTGCACCTAGACTTGGTGTCCAATTGTCAAAAATTGATTTTTCTAGAGAATTTTTAAAACTTATCCATAAAATATACATTTAAGCTATACAATTAGGCCAATTTAGTGTGTCTATGGGGACTGAATCTCCATCTAGCTCTACCCTACTCCAACTATATTTATTAAAAAGAAACTCATCCTTAAATAATACCACATCCTAAGCAACATAGATTTTTTCTTCATCAAGGTGGTAAAAATAATATCTAGATGTTTCTTTAAGATATCCCACAAACCTATGCTTCTTAATCTTAGATTTCAACTTGTTAGGGTTATGCCTCTTAACATTGGCATAAACACCACAAACCTTAACGCTCTTATAGTCATATTTTTTTTTTGCATATCGTATAATGGAGTAGCGAGAACAAACTTAGAAGTTACCATGTTTAAGATATAAGTGGTAATATCAAGTGCATATCTCCAAATCAACAAACATAATTCAACAAAGGTTGTCATTGCCCGTACCTTATTCTATAGAGTATGGTTTCTTATTTAGCTACTTCATTAAGCTAAGGAGGATAAGGAGGTGTCCTTGAAGATAATATTCTATTTTTCTTCAAGTATTGTATGAAAACTATACTCAAGTATTTCTCTCTTCAATTTTATTAAAGAATTATAATACTCTTTTTATTTGTTTCTCTACTTTATTCTTAAATTATTGAAATTTATCAAGTTATCATATTTTGTAGTTCATTAAGTACACATATCCAAACCTTAAGAAATCACCAATAAAATAATAAATTAGAAATATCTACCTTTGGCTAACTATACATGGGTTGACATATATCTAAATGTATGAGTTTCAATAATTCATCGGCCCTCTCTCCATGTCTACTAAATAGAGAGTTGATCATTTTCCTATGAGATAAAACTCACATATGAGCAATGATTCAAAACCATTTACCCTAATGATCCATCTGTATACAGCATTTTATGCATTTCTAATTGCTATGGCCAAGTCCTTAATTCCAAATAAATGTTTGATCTACTTCATTCCTTTTCTTATTAAGAGGAGAACTCACACACAAAATGAGAACTTTCATGTCTAATATGAATAAACTATTTATCAAGCTCCCATTGGTAAGCACTTTGCCATTCAAAGCTAAAAACAATTATCATTTATATAACTTAAAATAAATGCACAACATTCAAGCAAGAAATAAAGATAATATTCTTCACTACAAATGAACATATTAGTAATATCTCAAAATAAGGACATCTTCTGAAGGCAACTTGAGGCTTACTTCTCCAATAGACAATACTACAACATTTGCATTATTTCCTATCCGTAGGTCAAACTCTCCTTTATTGAGCCTTCAACTACTTGTCAACATCTACAACTTATTGCATATCTAGTATCTAATACTTTTAAGTGCACATCTAGTATCTAATACCATTATGTGTTTCTATATATAAGGCAAGTAGTCATCAATGACAATGATATTTTAAGCTTCTCCAAGCCTTGCTTTTGCTTTCTCTACAAGATACTACTTGCAGTTTGATTTCCAGTGACCATCAACATGGAAGCGGAAGTATTATCATTTGTCTTTTTGGACTCTTCCTTCTTGATTGCTTTCTTGATTTTATAACTATCTTTCTTCTCTATTTGATGACTTTTCTCTTTCCACTACTCTTACCAAGTAAATACACAAGAAATTTTCATTGTTCATGATACCCTCAACCAGCTCATCAAGATAAGTCATGATGGATCGAACATTCAAGTTTTAATGTTAAATTAACAATGAATTGCTCATAGAAGTTAATGCTATACAACTACATAAATGATTTATCTTTCTTGTAATTTTGGAAGGTGAAGATCTCAGCTTTTTATTTATATCATTAGATCATTTAAAAGTCATTAGCTTCTTAAGCACATAAGCTATTTGGACAACCATAAGAACAATTCTTTGGGATCTAAACCAGTTTAAGAAATTTGGTTTAGTAAACATGTTGGCATCTTGTATGCCATGTAATTTGTAGTTTATAGATCTACAATAGAAATGGAAGTCAATAACATTGTGGACATTCTTTTAATAAATAAGATGGTATTTTATCATACTCTATCCTCCAAATAATTTTGATGAATTTGCATAACTTTTAATATGTAAAGAGATATCACGATGACTTCCTAGTGGGAACTAAAACTCTACTAACATTATCGTGATCACATGTGATAGCATAATAAATCATCCCATACTTGATAAGTAGACAACTCTTACCAGTTGCAACAATTGTAACTCTTAGTCATATTTAACCTTTATGGTATTATGGCGTTATGGTATTACAACAATTCAAATACTCTAGTTAGGTTAAACCTACTTGTTACATCATGAAAATAGATTCTTCACATAGCACTTGTGTAGCACAACAAAGCCAAGGAAATTTTTACACCTCAAAGTTTGACAAATTTTCTTGGTTAGGATCACTAATCCCATATTAAATGAGTCTTATAGTAGCACAACATACCCATCCAATCTAATCAAGACCATAACAACAAAAGACTTCATGAGTATTTCTTAATGTCACATGTTTATCGACCTAATATAAATGAGAAGATATTTTATTTCAATATCATTAATATACATGCTGCATATATGTACCATTTGAATATCAAATAATATCTATAGTATAATTAATAGTGCAACATACCACATATGCAAGAATTAAAAATCAATGATCATGAACTTTAACACTAATTACACAACACCAAAATCAGAACATTGTGCAACAAAAGGGCTAGCATCATTTGTTGGTGTAGACATGTCTCCACTTCCCGAAAAATGATTCTTCAAGTGTTTCCACTCTCTTCTCTTCCATGAACTATCACCTTGTCATTATAAGTAGTTTAAGGGTACATAGACCCACAAATGTATATTATCTCAATAATAAAACTTTGTTTTAACCCAAAGGAAGTATATAACATATAAGGAGGTAGAATTTAAAATCAGAATTGATAGAAAGATTATGAGAGATGTAGGTCCCAATAAACACATCCACAACATAATCATCATCGCATGATAATTAAATTAAGTTCATGATAACCATTCATCCACACCATCAAATATCGCATACAAATAGTGTGCTTAAATGATTATTATGTGATATAACATTTATACCATAAAATTATAACTTAAAACTTTTCTATTTATGCTTGTAATTTTCATAAACTAAATAAAATGAAATAAATATATAAACTTTTTATATGGATTAACAACAAAATATAAACTATTTATACTATTTATAAGTTCAAAAAAGTGTACAAAGTTTAAAATTAATGTCTTTATCACCATCCTTCAAAAACAAATTAAAGAGAATTAATTTAGACATTAATTTCACTAAATATTTTAAAAAAAAATTAAAATCAAACAAGGATTGATTCTATGTTTGCAGGGCTTAAAATATCTAACAAATCATTAAACATTTTAATAATGTATTAAATATTTTATAAAAAATAATTATTTTTAAAATTTATATGCCTTTTTATTTTTATTTGGTTTTAAACATTTTAAAATAAAAAGAGGTCTAATTGGATCCTCTTGGTGGGTTCAGTGAACTAAATACTTGGGTATGCAAACTTGTGCGAACTCGACCATTCCAAGTCAACAGTCGTTAGTGAAAAAAAATCTACAAGTCAACCATATTTATAAATATCTCATTCAATTAATTAGGCAAATCTTCATTACTAGATCTTAATAGATATGTACATCATAATGAAGTCCTTAATCACATGAAATAATGATTAAAAATGATGAGATCATGGTAATGAGATCAATCCTCTAGAGACGTGATCTAAATGTTCCTAGTCATATAATCCTTGAGATGAGGCATCAAGAATCTAGATAAACTAATGTGTGTGATATTTTCTTATGTGATGAGAATGACTGATCTCATGGTCATTAGTGTGGTGACACTGAGATGCACATACAGGTGCTCATTAGTCAAATAAGTTCACTAAATTGACCGAAATAGAAATCTTTAATAGTATCTTATAGAATTGTCAATCAGAGTTTTCTATCATCATAATTGCATGATTAGACCTTAAACCTGGGTCACCAAAGATGCTTTGTTGAGAAAAAATTGCGCTTTGACCATTGACTTATGGATCACCATTTAGATGGTCTAGTATAGTGATGGATTGGGTACAAGAAAAACCCGATAGAAACAATTAAGCAAACAATAAGAGATTGTTCACTCTCGATAAATGAGAGTAAATGTCCTATGATATAGTATTCTAAATCCCTGGCCAGGTTAGAGATGATAATTAGAAAAGGAGTTTTCTAATTGATCTGATTCTAAGTACATGATTCTATAGAGTCAGTATGCAAAGGAGTTGATAGTCGATACCATACTCGTTTTTAACTAGGGCATTGAATGGATGAGAGTTTACATCTATACGGTAATTGATGATGAAAAAGATCAATGGAGATAAGATTATCTCCATAGTTGTTTGGGATCATGGGATATAGCTCATACCCTTCATAATCGGTAGGCCGATTAATCTATTATCAGATAAAAATTTTAATTTAATTAAATAACTTTTCTCTATTTTATTTAAGTTTCAATCAAATAGGCTATTGAGCCTAATAGGTTACACACATAAAGACTTATGCATAAGTATAGGGGCAAAGGTGTAATTTATGAAGGTTTTGAGTTTTTATAAAAAATTCTAAATTATTTATAAATACTAATAGTTTCAACTAAACCCTATCAAATCATGGATGAGAACCATGTCCTTAGCTTCCTCTCCACCTTTTCCTCTTTTTGGAAGTCGTCCATGGCTGATGGAGTTTAATTCGGGAAGAGTTCTCAAGCCTAGTGTGAAAGGAGAACCTGGTATAGATGAAGTTCATGTGGATACTACTAGAGATCAGGGATTTGATGGTTTTAAGATTTTGAGAAGTTCTTCTTCTTCTTCTCTAAGGGATTAGATGAATTCCTATGTTTTGATCAATTTTTATTTTTCATTGTTTGGTTCTGATCGAGACAAGATCAACATGAACCCGTAGGAGTCGTTGCTACCACTACACCAAATTTTAAAAGATGATTCCTAACAGTTTGGACCTATTTTCTCTTATTTTCTAAGAGGATCTTACTAGATCCTCTTGGCAAGTCCAGTAAACCTAAAGATGGCTAGTCAAATTCACTAGCATAAATGTGGTAAATTAGAATTTTATGATGCAAGCCAGATACTTTCCAAGTCTAACAGAAATGTGAGGCCCATCTTCTCCCTTAAAATTACCAGGCAACAATTACGACAATTTAAATGATTCTACCAAAAAATAAATCATACAATTATGCAATATAAACAATTCATATACTACTACACTAATCTTCTGCTGCACTAATCTTAATCCACTATGCTTCTATTGCACTAAACCTATAATCTTGATAAATGTTAAAAGATTGGTATGAGTATGACGACTTGGTAGACATATCATCATTTGCTAAATCAGATAGCTCAGAACTCTAAATGATAAATACATACATACCATGATCTACACCCCATTTTATGCATGTATAGAACTAAACAATATAATAATTATGTCTTAACCACATATTCTAAACCACTAACTACCAACTATACAAACCCAACCACTACCTATAAACATCAAAAGAAGAACCTAACCACAAGGGATAAGGTATGCATGAATACCTACTACATGTACATGATGATGAAACCACACACAAGTGAGACACACCATGCATATTAAGCAACACAACTTGGGTATGACAAACTAATGCATATCATAAGATCATACACACACAATCATGCAATAAATGCACCTATCATTTGATAGTGTCACATCTTTTTCTTATTTCTCAAGGAATACATCATCTTGCAATCTCAAACAACTAACACCAGATCTACCAGATCTACCATATATAGTAGTATCATATAGTAAAGCGAAGTCCTTTAGTACACTGAGACAGTGGTGGCACTTAGGACAAACCACGATATCTGGGATCGAAGGATGCACTAGATCATTCTAATCCCTGCTACTCATGGTCCATGACTAATTAGTATGTGTAGCTCAATCTGCCACTTCAATTAATTCATACATGCATCCATTCAAACCATGCCAAGCCATGACATGCTAATTGCTATGCAAATATGACCATTAATATGAACACATGCACAACTAATGCATTTAACCATTTGCAAAAGGAAATGCACATATATTTGACATAACATAACCACATGCCAATAACACTCTATCTATATGTTTAACAAATGAATTTAACACATGCATGCATGAAATATGATGACATATAACATATACACCTAATTAAGTGGTCAACCATATAAAAATTGATGGAAATTACTAGAAAATTCAGGTTTATTTTTAATCTAATTAACATGCAACCATAAATATTAACATAGAACCAATCAAGATAGCATACAATGGCATATCAAGTTCACAAATTATACAATTTAAATTCTACAACACATGCTAGTCGACAATTAAGACATGATACGATCAATTAATTTAATAAAATCACTAACTATGTATCATGGATCTACCATATTTAATAAAACATCTAACTACAATCAATCACCACATTTAATATTCACCAATATAAATCAACTTCTAAAGATGGTTGGTAAATGTTAGGCATTAACCTTACTGATATTAGACACATCCTAGATGCCTACCTGAAGGGACGCACAATGTGGCACATCGGTGGAGGGAGGTGATGCTGGTCGGGACTGTGTGAGACAGTGACGATCACGCACAACGTGTAGGGCTAGGCACTACGTAGGGGTGCGACTGCTGCCTATTGGCGACGTAAGCAGTGGGCAACGACATGGCTAACACGGCGACAAGGAGAAAGGAAGATGAGGCGGAGATAATGGTGACATCAAGGCATTGGGGCAATAGGGAAGTGACGAGGTGAGGCTGGAAGTTGGCGGTGTACGGATGTACACAAACAAGCATTCACTCAAGTGTAGAAGCAAGGGAGGCCAAGGGCAGCCAAGCTAGGCAAGGATGTGAATGTGTGGGTGCTTCAACACGCTAATGGGGGCAAGAGGAAGAAAGAGGGGGAGAGAGAGAGAGAGAGAGAGAGTGAGACAGCGAGGGGTGCAGGTGACATACGGGGAGCTAGCCGCACTAGCGGTTGGCACAACATGTGCACAGGGGGGTGAACGGCGAAGGTGCGCTAGGCATGCAAGGGGGCTGGCCATGTGGGAAGGCAAGCCAATGATGGCAAAGGCATGGGAGGAGTGAGTGCGAAAGAGAGAGAGGAAGGCGGGAGAAAACTAGGGGGTGTGGGCATGCAACCGAGGCAGGTGTGAGGGGGAGACATGAGCGGCCATGCAGGCGACCATGGTGAGCATGGTGAGGTGACGAGGAGGGGAGAGAGAGAGATAGAGATAGATAGATAGATAGAGAGAGAGAGAGAGAGAGAGAGAGAGAGAGAGAGAGAGAGAGAGAGATGGGGAGGGGATGAGACGAAGGGGTGGTAAAAGAATAGATGGGTGGGTAAGGTGGTCGAGAGGCGGTGGAATTTTGATTTTTTAAATTTACTTAATGTAACATTCTTTCCTCAAAAAAAATTTATCTTCAAAATTTCAAAATGTTCTTTCTAAAATATTAATGTTCATCATCTTCTAATAACATCATTTCTATAACATTTAATGATTGACAATATCTTCACCTACTCAAATTGATAACCTAGTTATGATACTATGGGAACCTCGGGAATCTTTTGTTTTAAAATGTGTTTAATTTTTTTTTTAATGTTGAAATATCGTACCCAAATTTTCTAGTAAAATAGGTGATAGACCATAAAAAATACTAGATAGTCCAGGTGATATTAAAAGAGTATAGAACTGAGGTACAAGTTCTGTGAAAATACTTTTGACCTCTCTCCATTGGATGGTGCGAATATCCGATGTTCATTTACATCGAGCAAACACTCGAACACCCTTGATTAATTGCCATAGTGATCTTGTTTGATGAGAGCATGCACATCCATAACGTGTAAAGAACACAAAGGGCCCCGGCCTTTCAGGCCCGATGAGATGCAAATAAATTTGATTAGATTTGGTTTGGAGTTGAATTATGTTGATTTATGAATTTATTTTGATGTGGTTTGAAATGTTAATTTCATATTTTAATTTGACTAGGATTTGAATGTTATTTGTTTTGAGTTTGTTTGAATTGTTTGGCTTGTTTTACTTCAATTGGTTGAAGTTTATTTTATTTTTGTAAGAACTTGATATTTTAGATGTGTTGATCAATTTGACTTGTTTAAGTTTAGATGACATGAGTTGAGTTATTTTTATGCTATTTTCTTATGTCGGTTGGTGTTTTAATACCAATTCGGGTGTGTTCGGTATGTTTTAAATATTTTGAAGTTTGGTTCAAATTGATTAAACTTGAACTTCAGATTATTAATGAATCTGATTTACATGTTGTAAGATTTATTTTAGATGCATTAATGTGTTTTTAATGTGTTCATTTTAGTTGGTTAGGAATCATTTTGTTTTTACTTGTTTAAAAGAAAGATGAATTCCAATGAGTTAAGTGCGTTGAATCAATTTTTTAGATTGTATTAAATATGATATTTATTGAATGTTAAGGTTTTAATGACCTATTATAAGTGTATTTTAGGTTTGGTTTGAATGTATTTTCATATATGATTAACTTATATTCAGGTTTGATTAACTTTTGTTCGGTTCGCATCACATCCGGTTTGTCAAGCTGGTGTCGATGCCCAGTCACATGCAATCAACTTGGCACTTGAAATATTCATGTTTAAAGTATTCCATGTCAATGTACATCAGATGTGGTAGTTCATATGCCATGTTCAATGCTGTCAAAGTGTAAATGTGACAAAGTCCTTCCCTTGGTGAAAAAATCCCACCTAACCGGGAGAATTTTGGTAGCATGCCGCCTTATTTTCCGATCAATGGGAAATTTTTACCCATCCTACATGGCATAGTATTTTGACTTTCAAAGTAGTGGAAAGGGTCTATCTATAGTGGGAAGTGTGTCCCATGCCTATGCTTAGATCAGCATTCTGGTGCATGCCGGATGAGCCGCCCAATTGTAAAGAGGCCACGAAGTGGTGCGAATCTCCTTATTTAGTTTTGGCATCTCACCTTCAGATTTAGTTAAGCATGACTTTTAAATTTCCAAGGCCCAATGGGCCAGTTTGATCAGCACAATGGGCTGGTCTTCATGTCTCATGGCCTGAGAAGGCCGACTTCATGTCATGTTGGCCTGGTTGGCCCAATTAGCTTCATGTCTTCATGGCCTGGTTGGCCTATTTTACACCTTGTTTGAGCCGGAATTGAAAGCCACCTTATCAAGCCCTTAACCCATCTTGTGAGCCAAGGGGGATCAGGCTGTCATTCTCAACCTAGTCCTCATAAGGACTTGTCTTGCAACATCACTAGCTAGCATGGCCTATTTGGACTATCTGCAGAATCTGATTCTAGCACTTGTTTGTAGCACCTATATTCAGCACTTGTTTGCAGCACTTTTTTTTGCACTTGTACCCATGCTGTAGCAATGGTCAAATAGTGCCTCAAAGGGGCTGAAATGGACCAGCTAAGGTTCTGGTTGGAAGTATTAAGAAGGGGACTGCACAAGGGGCAGGTTTAGAACCAACTTGAAAGGACTACACAAGGGGTAGTGGAGTGGGAATTTCAATGCCAAAAAGGGGTTGTTTTCTTTTTTAAATACAAATGGAGAAGGCCAAACAAAGGTGGCTGTCTTGATTGAAGTTGAGAATCCACCAGGGGGAGACTTGGCCCATCGTACGGATTCCAAGAATACCTAGGACATTGTTGGCATCAAATTTTTTCGCTTAGCTTGCTTGATACAAATTTCAACAATGCCGAAACCGGTGCAGAAAATCTGACCCAGATTCGGAAAATTCATGAACAGATGATGTAAATAGGCTCTAGAAATGCCTTGTCATGGCTTTACATGCTAAAAATGGCCAAGATAATATGCTCATTGCATAGCCCCGGTCAAGAGCTTCGCAACGGTGCCCAAAACATGGAAAACGGACACTGGAAGGCTGAAATGACCATTTTGCCCCCGACACTTTGGGACAAATTGGGACTCTAACATGGAATTCCAACTTTACCACATTGTCAAGGTTTGATAGAGCTAGGCAACGCTCAAAACGAATCAAAAATCCAACTCCGGATGAAGAGATATGCAAGAAAGAGCAAATCCGGACAGAAAGCCGTATGTTGTCGCACCAGGGGCATAATGGTCCGATTAGCTCTGGATCGACCCATGGGCTGAAAATTTCAATTTTCATCACCCAAAACTTTGATCTCATGAATATGGATGCATGAAAAATAAATTTGTCCAATGGGAGAAGGTAATTGCACTCAATTACAGTTTTCGGCATTATTGATGGCTGAGATCGCACCGATCGGAGAAACTAGCTAAATTAGGAGATCCGTTGCAATTCAAGTGATCTCAACAACACATCAGGATAGAGCATAAGATCAATGGACATCAGGGCATGATCTGGAATTTTTTGAATTCAATTTGGGATTTATTTAATTGCTTTTGGCCGGAATTAATGCTAGCCATTGGATCGGGAGCACTCTGATCAAACCAGGGTTAAACCTAACCCAAGATGGGCTAACCCAACCTGTCTTGGCTGAACCTAACATCCTCCCTCATCTGATGGGTGCGTAAACAGCCCTAGAAAGTAGGGGAGGGTGCACAAGGCTTTCCCAACTCTCTCCATCTCTCTTTGGTTTATCATTATCTCATCCTCAACCACATCAACTTCCCATGGCTTATCCTTATCACCCTCAACCACTCCCTTGGTTTATCTTCATCCTAACTAATCCTAAAACTAACCAAGCCTATCCTCATCCAAGCCCTGGCTGAACCAGCCTTCTTGCCACATGTCATGTGTGCACACCTCCTTGAAAGTAGGAGAAGGTGCGCACCCTTCTCTTCCTCTCTTTATAGTTGGCGCACAATCATCCTCAACAACCAACTATGGGTTATCCTTATCATCCTCAACCTCCCTTGAGTTATCCTTATCTCCCCTCGACAACCTCCAACCTTATCTCCTCCTACAGATGGCGCCATCAGCCCCTATAAAAGCCCTCCTCAGCTGGCCATGTGGAAGGCAAGCTAATCACCCTATGGAAGCCCTGCCTCTCCTCCCTCTACCCTGCTCCAAGACATCTTCTCCTTGCTTGGACGTCTTCATCAGCAAGTCAGAAACCTCTCCAGCTCCTTTGTGGTGTGCCAAGTGAATAAGAAGAATGAGAAAAAACCTCCCTTCAGTAGGTGCGCCAACAGCAGCCCAACCGGTGGTGCACCGATTCCAACAGAGGGTGTTCCTTCTTGGAGCACCAATTCCGGCCTCATCTTCAGCAACAAAATAAGAAGAATAAGAAGAAGATAAGGCTAGCCATCTTCTCCTTCAA
The DNA here is from genome assembly GCA_036172225.1 of Cryptocoryne crispatula var. balansae. NCBI lineage: Eukaryota > Viridiplantae > Streptophyta > Magnoliopsida > Alismatales > Araceae > Cryptocoryne > Cryptocoryne crispatula. The sequence continues at coordinate 27,538,754 of CM069928.1, forward strand.
TCTCCAACAGAAACTGTGCCAAACAGGTGAGGAAAAATGTAATTTTAATACTCTTCCTCCCCTCTTCTTTCTCTTCCCCTCGGCCTTCTCTTTGGTCATTCTAGAAGCTTCAAAAACCCAGCCTTGTTGGTACCACTTAAAGCCCATGTTCAACCTCCCTATATTGGTTCCACAAGCCATCAAAAATCAGCATCTTTGAGCCCCTCATTTTAGACCCCTTGCTGTCCTAATTCTGGCTCCTCATTGCCCACGTGCGCACAGCCCATAGGTGGCCTATAAACAGCCCATTTGGCATCCCCAAGCAACCCCATGCTGTCACCTAACACCGTGCCCCTTGTTTCCATCTCGCTATCAGCCACTTAGGCTTCTGAACATGCTTCTAATCAGGCCATGTTTGACCATCCTTGCTGCCCAAGTGGACAGACTTCAGAACATACCCAAATCAGGCCCCACTGCTGGCCCTGAAATCAGGCCCCTATGATGGCTTCGAAACCAAACACCCTCTTTGATGTGTGGAAGGAGGGGTGACAACCCGGGCCTCTTGGAATCCGCCGGACGGGCCAAGAGTTTAGCCGGGTGGCCCTGATTTCTACATGTCAAAATCTCCTTGTGAGCACCCATGTCAAGCCCCTTTGATGGTCACCTAGTTTGCCCTATGTGCAACACACCCAATACAGTTCCTACAGCACCCCTAAACAAACCAATCATCCTCTTTGATGTGTGGAAGGAGGGGTGACAGCCCGGGCCTCTTGGAATCCGCCAGACAGGCCAAGAAGTTAAGCCGGGTGGCCCTAATTTCCACTCATCAAATGCCTTTGCACAGCCCCTTGACTTCCCTATTTGGCCATCCAAATAGTCCAAGTTCTGCCCACCTGAGCAACATCCAAACATAAGCCCCCTTTCAGCCCATGTTTGGCCTATCAAAACACACCTTAATTAGGTCCTTGTGTGCCCCCCTTGATGGCCCTTCAACATAGCACCTGAATGGCAAAATAAATCTGCCCATTCGCAGCTCTCGAAACAGCACCAAAACAGGCCCTTCTTCAGCTCTCTACATGGAGGTTTGCACCACCTGCTGCTGCTTCAAGAATAAACAAAAAATGGCAAAGGCATATAGGGTTTGAAGCTGGCCATTTTGGCCTTGAAGTGCTGCAAACAGGCCATGCTGGCCCTTGAATAACAAATCAGGCCGCTGGGGCCCAAGATGTTCAAAACAGGCCAACCAGGTTGACATGACTTGAAGACCGGCCTTACCAGGCTGACATGACATGAAGACCAGCCCATTGTGCTGATGAAGCTGGCCCATTGGGCCTTGGACTTTTAAAAAGCACACTTAACTAAATCTAAAGGCGAAATGCCAAAATTAAATAAGGAGTTAGCACCACCATGTGGGCGCTTCCCCTTTGCCGGCTCATCCGGCTTGCACCAGAACGCTGACCCGGACATAGGCGTGGGCCGGCTCCAGTTGCAGACGATCCTTCCCACTGCTTAGAAAGTCAAAAGACTATGACAAGTAGGACGGGTAAAAATTCCACACCGATCGGAAAATAAGGCAGCATGCTGCCAAAATTTTCCCGGTCAAGTGGGATTTTACACCAAAGGGAAGGACTTTGACACTTCGACAAGCATTATTCATGGCATATGAACTGCCACATCTGATGTGCATCAGCATGAACATGAATATTCAATGAACATTTCAAGTACCGAGTTGATTGCATGTGACTGGGCATCGACACTAGCCCAACGGACCGGATGTGATGCAAATAAAACAAGAGTTAACCAAATCTAATTTTAACTTAATTAAATCTGAAAATACATTCAAACCAATCTAAAAATATGCTTAAAACAGGTCTTTAAAAGTTTAACATTCAACAAAACTCAGATCTAATACAATCTGGAAAAATTGATTCAATGCACTTAATCTTTTGAAATTCAATTTCCTAAACAAGTGCAAATCAAATAGTTCACCACCAATTGTAAAGAATATATTAAAAACACATTAAATCATCTGAAATTCATCTTAAAACATGCCAAATTCAGATCATTAACAATCTAAAGTTTAAGTTTAATCAATTTGAACCAAACTTTAAAACATTTAAAACATACTGAACACACCCGAATTGGTATGAAAACATCAATCATTATGAGAAAATCACATAAAAATGACTCAACACATGTCAACTAAACTTAAACAAGTCAAATTGATCAACACATCTAAAATTCAAAACTCAAAACAAAAATAAAAAAAATTTCAACTAATTAAAATAAAAACAACCGAAACAAACCAACTGAAAACAAATAACATTAAAATCCTAGTCAAATTGAAATATGAAATTAATATTTCAAACCACATCAAAATCCATTCATAAATCAAACATAAGTCAACTCCAAACCAAATCTAATCAAACTTGTTTGCATCTCATCGGGCCTGAAAGGCCAAAGCCCTTTGTGTTCGTTATACGTTGTGGATGTGCACGCTCTCATCAAACAAGATCGCTATGGCAGTTAATCAAGGGTGTTCGAGTGTTTGCTCGATGTAAATGAACATCGGATATTCGCACCATCCAATGAAGAGAGGTCAAAAAAATATTTTCACAGAACCCAAACCTCGGTTCTATACTCTTTTAATATCACCCGGACTATCTAGTATTTTTATGGTCTATCACCTACTTTACTAGAAAATTCAGATGTCGATATTTCAAAACAAAAAAAATAAAAAATCTTTTCTAAGAATCAAAATGATTCCCGAGGTTCCCACAAATTGGCACGCCCGGTGGGACTTCTCTTTCCCTTCATCTCTCTGCCATATCGATCTAAGAAAGTGCACATCCACTATCTCTTTAAAGACTCTCTTCATCTAATCAGGTCAGCCTTGTATGTTTTTGCAGGTTCAATGGAGTTTGACAACGGTGTTCGCTATTTCGAGGCCTACGTCAACAGCCGTTGCATTGGTGCCGTCATCGCTGTCATCACTTTTGGCTGTTTCCCCAAAGTTGTGCTACACCCTGACTGTCTTGGTGCCACACTGGAGGAACCATTCGCTACTGAGGAGGAGGTCCATCCCCTCCAACAACTTCAAATAGCTTCTGCAGATGCTGCCCCATTCTCTGAGGCCTCCCTCCCGAAGTTACCTCAGCCAGCTCCTCTTCAGGAGTCATTTTTGGTGAATGTTATCACTGTTAACTCCGGGTCTGTGCCCGCATCTCCTCAGTCGAGTCTGCGCAAGCTTCGGTTTGAACATGGCTTCCACCGTAACTTGGAGGTTAGTAACGTACGGTGCCCTTGGAACCGTACCCACCCGGCCACTTTCATCAAGACTCCCTCTGAATTTAGGGAAGGGAAGTGCCGCCGACCGCGGCTTATCGTTCTACCCCTTGTCAACCGGTTCGTTGCTCTGAGCCAGTTGGATGATGACTTACGGGCCCTTGCTACGCCCGTTATTAAGAATATGCCAACTGTACGGGGGAAGAGTCAACCTTCTGCCCATTCCAAGAAGACCGGCCGACCAGTGGCCGGGGATGCTGTTGAGAGGGGGCAGCCCTCTCCTAAAAAACTCGAAGACTCGAGCTGATCAGCGGCTCTCAAGATACCAGCTCAGGTGAGGAACCATCCCTTGGCTTGTCTTTCCTCCTTGGACTGATCAGCGGTCTATGTTGAAGAGAACCTGTAGGTGCTACCACCTACCCTGCAAAAGTTCTATGTAAATAGTCGATTTGCCGACCAACCATTTCGGTTCTCCGCTCAACCAACCGGGGGCAAACTCCCCATGAAGTTTTTGGCTCACCCGGCTTACCGATCAACGGCCCAACCCAAGAAAACCCGGCAGCAGCTGCCTGCCATACTGAAGACTTCAGCAGTCAGCTCAACTGCTGAATTTTCATTTCGGCAACCAGTTCCACCGATTGGGGGCATGTCCCCCATTCAAGCTTCTTCTCGCCGAGAGCCCCGAACAACGGACACTCGTGCCAACTGGGGGTAGGGATTCAGACCCTCTATCCCGATCTCGAAGGTTTGGTGCCCAAAGGCCAGCATTCCCCTTGTAGAACTACTTGTCTCCAAAGCCTACCATCTACCTCACCTAGACGAGGGGTCTTCTGGGCTGAAGTCCCAACCACGGCCGCAATCGAGGGCCATATTCAACCCCCCGCAACAATCGAAGGCCACTTCTATTCGGCTGAAGGCTCAGTTCGCGCCGCCCCATCGGTGGCAGTTTTATCATTTTGATGATGGTCATGAGACCACTACTTCGCAGGAGCTACCACACAGAAGAGGGTCAGTCCTTGACTGAGTTATGTTGTCTGACACTACCCCCAGACACCAAGTAGCACGGGGGCCAGGAGGCCATATGCGAGTATACACTTGCTACACTACAGGTGTTGGTCACCCTGATGACATCCCAGAGGACTCTCAGACTGTAGTCCATGTTGGGCCCGTCACATGTAGTATGGCCGAACATCAATCTGCCATCGCCGCGCAGGGTGCGCACTGTCGTAAGGACAAGGATATTGTGCCAAGAGATGAAATAGTGGTCATGCCACCGGCCTTGAAGTTATAAGATCTTTGGAGGGAGAATCAACAGCTCCGAGCTCTCCTTGCCAGTTCCAACTTGCTCCATTCTCAACTGGCACAAGCATCAGGTCCACTGAGGCTTCAGATGGGCCCCGTATTACCCAAGGAGAACTGCCACCTGTAGCACAGCCTCGTCCTACTACTCCCATGCATACGGCTCCTAGACCACCCATGGATGATGAGATCTTCATTCAACCACAGTACCAAGCCCCTCTACCTCCATCGCAGTAAGATTTTCTTGAGTCCTCTCAGCGGGCTATGATAGATCAAATGATTTCTATGCGTTTGGCGCAACATGACGATGGACAAGGTGTGGCGGGCCTCTACGAAGTCCCATACCCACCACATCATCAGTATGTTAAACTTTCTCCCGACGTCTCTAAGGTGCCCAAGTGCTCCAAGTTTGATGGGCGTGGTCCCCCAGGGAGCATTTGGCTTTATATTACACTCACATGGGTGAGTTGGCACATTGCGAATCATACTTGCTTAAGTACTTCGCCACCACTCTAACCGGCACAGCCTTTGAGTGGTTTTCTAAGTTGAAGCCTGGGTCAGTAGTAGACTGGCCTGATCTACAAAGAAAGTTTATTAAGAGGTTTAGTTTCTCCAAGCGGATGCATACTCTGGTCGAGTTGACCACTATGTTCCAGGGATGAAACAAATCAGCAGTCGACTATATTCGCCGCTGGAGAAATGTATGTATGAAGTGTGCCAATCCAACTTTGCATGAGGAGGCAGTTGCATTGTGTAAGAGAGGCCTTCGGGCTGAGATCCAGGAAAAGGTGTTGGGGACACGGATCCAATCCTTTGATGACTTGAATGTCACAGTTGCTGACATAGAACACTTCTATGTCAATAACCCTTTGGTGGCAGCTGCAAGATCAAGGCCAATGAAGGACAAATAGCCAGTTTCTAGGGATGTCAATGCGGTGGATGTCTCGTCATCTTCTAGACCCTATAATAATGCTGGGGGCAAAAGTGCTACCACGGCACCCCCTCAGAGGAATACCACCAATCCTACTCCAAGGCCCACATGGAAAGAACGTGCTTTGAAGCCCTATTCCTTTGTACGGGACTATACAAAGAAACTATTTGATGCCTGTATGAAGAATGGACTGATTAGCCTGCCGACGAGTCGACGCCCGAAGGATGCTGCTAAGAGTCAAGAACCAAACTTCTTCCCATACCATAGACTGGTGAGGCATATGATTGAAGATTTCTACCACTTCAAGGACTTGGCTGAAAAGTTGATCCAGGACAAGTTCTTAATTTGGGGAACCGACTAGTGTAGCCCCCACAACCACATGTCAAGCCTCAACCGCCGACGAACTTTGCGGTCAATGCGGTACATTACAGACTGGAGCATCCTATTCCGGGGCCTCCTCCTCCTCCACCCAAATGATGACAGTGTCCAAACATGGAGCAGCCTCTGCACCTCATGGTTTATCAGATGGCATCTCGAGTCCACTCCACTCTGGAGGGATTCCAAGTTAGATGTGCACACCTAGAGGCAGACATTATGGCCACCATGGCTAATGTCACCGAGTTGCTCACTGGCGAGATGATGTATAAAGAAGCTTGCCCCCTTCTCTACAAGCCCAGAGGAGATCTTTTACTGAATCACCTCAGCCATCTGGGCAAACTGTTAATCAACCCGATGAGCTTTGGGGAAGTGCTGATCAGTATGAGACAGAGCCTGAAGCTTCCTTTGCATGCTCCCCGATGGCACCAGTTGAAGCACCACAGCCGGACAGGCCAAAGAAGCATCAGCGGTATCATGTTTACTCACGGTATTCTTTTCCTCAGGCAATGACACGCCATCTCTATGAGGTGGTTGCAAGGGGAGGCCTGATGGAACCACATCCGGATAGGGGCTTCCACTTCATGTCCTTTCCTAGGGTGGTTGTGGATATCATCATACACAGTCACACTCCATTGAGGACTACCGGGAAGTCAAGAAGCACCTTGGAGACTTGATCAGAAACGAGGTCCTTAAGATCGGACATTACGTCATTCAGCCACCGCGGCCCCATGTCAACTCAAGCCCGACAAGTTCTTACTATGTCATTCACGCCACCCCTGAAGTTGGTATGCCAAAGAAACACATGGCTGGGGGCACCTCACAAAGTTCCGTGCGCCCCCAATTCTTTTCCAGTTATCAGAAGCACCCTTGTGAGCTAATACAGAAGAACATTGAGGCCGAGGCTCAACGCCAATGCCAGATCCAAGAAGCAGCCGAGGACCCTAAGAGACCTTGGCAAGTTATCCCTACGCGGGAAGAGAGAGCTTGATTTCGAGCAGAAGTTGCCTTACGTAAGGCTGAGGACCAAGAAGCTGCTGAGGATCACAACAATCAAGTAGCTCCACCGCATGGCCCATCTGATGCTACACACCGGAGAAAGCAACTGAAGGATAAAAGAAAAGCCAAGAAGAGAAGAGCTCAGCGGCAGGAAGAACGCTTGAGAGAGATTGAAGCTTGGCAACAGAGCTTGACTGCATTTCAGAAGCTCCAGAAGTTTATTGACCAACTTGAGGAGTATGTTCCAAAGCAGTTGTCGGGACCCCCGACTCTCGATGATTTCATCCCTTGGGGTGATTGGGCCAAGTGCTAGAGATTCACCAACTGTCTGCTTAACCTTAGGCAGAGGGCGGGGATTGGTGAGGAGGCAGCCCTGGCCCTAATTGCAGATTTTTGGGAAGACGGTGTAGAGGAGCCTAACGTGGAGGAGCTCATGGCCCAGTTTCAGACCTTCTCCTGCAACATGGTAAATTACCCTCCTCCAACTTCCTATAAAAGTCAAGGATGGGCTCGTTGGGGTCCTCAGATCAACCTCTCAGCCCCGAGGAGAAGTGAACGAATATCCCAGAAGAAGCGTGGTGGTCAAATCCAGCTTACAAATAAGGTTATCTACCTTGAGGAGGAGGGACCTGGCCCAGTGCCTGCTCCAATCATCAAACAGCCCCCTGGGCACAACACTAACTTAAACGCATCTGTTAATGGTCCAAGTATACCAAGCACTGGGTCAGACGTGCCATCGACATCAGCCCATGTTCAAGACACAGATGCTAGAGAGGCCAACCAGCCTAGTCCCTCTCAGTTAAATCATCTCATGGATGAAGATGAGGGCCCAAGCCCTTCGCAGCTCTTTGCTACATCAAACATTCAGGAGGACCAGCCTGACCCCCTTGTGGCCAGGTATCCAACAACAGCAGAAACTAGGGATCGAGTCAACACCTCCCTGCTATCTAAGAACAGGAGGCTACCTGTATGCCTCAATATTTGGGAAGTGATCTCCTTGAACAAGGAGCTTCGTGATACCCTTATAATAGTTCTACGGCAATCGGAGGTGTATGAAACTCACATTGCCGAGTTGGGACAATTTGACACCTATGCGGCTTATGTGTCATTCACAGATGAAGATATAGTCTTTCCCAGTGCCTTCCACAATAGGGCATTGTACATGAAAGGCTCTATAAATGGGTATGAGATGAATCGTATCATGATCGATGCTGGTTCAACATGCAATCTTATGCCCACCAAGACGTTCAGAGCTTTGTTTCTAACACCTTATCTGCAGAAAGCTCCTGGAGTCACCATCTCTGGTTTTAACCAAGATTCCGAGGAGGCTTTGGCCGAGTCGATGTGGAACTGGATGTGGGAGGTCTAATGGCCAAGACCACCTTTTACATCATCGATGCCGACACTACATACAGGGTACTGTTGGGACGCGCTTGGATTCTTGCCAATTGCATTGTGCCATCCACATTCCACCAGTGCATAAAATGCAACAAGGAGGGGAGGCAGTATAGAGTTGAAGCTGATCAGTCCCCGTTTGAGATTGTGGAGTGTCACCTTGCTGATGCCATCCCATACTTTCAAACTGGGCCGCCGAAACCAGTGCCCAATAATGGAAAAGTAAAGATGGAGGCTGAAGACCCTCAGGATGATGAGATCCAAGTTGATGAAGTCAAAGCCAAGATGCTCTAACTTTTATTAAAATCCCAGGGTCCCATGACCCAGGCATATCGCAAAGAATGGTGCCCGACTAGCTTCAATGCAAATTCAGTCACAAGAGAGATTGAGGATAGCAACTGCATGCCTCAAGATTTGTTGTGGTTAACAGGGGACCGTGAGCTACGAACTGTTGAAAAGCTCACCACATTCAGAGTCTCCTACCCACCTGGCCCTACCCTGACATTTTACAAAGCTAAAATGATGAAGAAGCGAGCTCGGAAAGATGACTTTGGGTGGCCCGAGCAATCAGATTCTTAGTCAGTGATGATTTAGCCATCACTGGCGATCTCCTGGAAATTGACTTGGGGACTCCAGATGACCCTAGGACAACCTTTGCCAGTGCCCTCCTCAATGAAGAAGAAAGAAACCGATACATAGCCCTTCTCCAAGAATACAAGGATTGCTTTGCATGGTCCTATGATGAAATGCCAGGTTTAGCCCCTGAGGTGGCAGTGCACAATCTTGCCACCCTCCCGACTCAAACCGATCAAGCAAGCCCAACTACGGATGCGTGCTGACCTGGAACTCAAGATCAATGCAGAGGTCGACAAGCTCAGGGATGTGGACTTCATCAAGCCTTGCACTTATCCAGTCTGGCTTGCCAACATTGTTCTTGTCAAAAAGAAGAATGGGCAGATTTGGGTGTGCATAGACTACCGGGACCTAAACAAAGCCTGCCCGAAGGATGACTTTCCTTTGCCAATACCGGAGAATATGGTGGATGTGACCATGGGACATGAGGTTTTGTCCTTCATGGATGGGTCGTCGGGCTACAATCAGATATTGATGTCGGAGGAGGACAAGAACTTCACGGCATTCTGTACCCCCAAGGGTATCTTTAACTACAAGAGGATGCCATTCGGCTTGAAGAATGCAGAGGCAACATACCAGCGTGCCATGACAAAGATCTTTGATGAGATGTTGCGTGATTTGGTGGAGTGTTCTGTAGATGACATTGTTGTTAAAACTAAAATACGGGCCGACCACTTGGTTCACTTGGAAACAATCTTTGAAAGACTTTGCCTGTATAAATTGAAAATGAATCCAATGAAATATGCTTTTGGTGTCTCTAGTGGCAAGTTTTTGGGGTTCATTGTCAGATATCGGGGTATTGAGATTGACCCTGATAAAATCAAGTCTATCAGAGAATTGCCTCCACCTCAAAACATACATGAGTTAAGGTCTCTTCAAAGCAAGGTATCGCCAATCTCTCTGGTAGGTGCCAGCCTTTCTCTAGGCTAGCCAAGAAAGGCACCCCTTTCATTTGAGATGACAATTGTCAGGCCACCCTTGATGGGCTTAAGCAGTATCTTCTTAACCCGCCAGTACTAGGGGCACCTGTCAAAGGTCGTTTCTTGATTCTCTATATCACAGCACTCGATGCCTCCCTGGGGCAATGCTTGCCCAGTTGAATGATGAGAGGAAGGAGCAGCCACTTTACTACCTTAGCAGAAGGTTGGTAGGTCCCGAACATAAGTATTCTCCCATGGAAAAGATGTGCCTTGCCCTAGTCTTTGCAGCTAAGAAATTGAGGCACTATCTCCTGGCTCACGAGGTTAGCTTGATATCCAAGTTTGATTCTCTTAAGTACATGTTGAAGTAGCCTGTCCCTACCAGACATTTGGGTAAGTGGGCTCTCATGCTCATGGAGTTTGATATCCAATATATCCCCTAGAAAGCTATCAAAGGTCAAGGGATGGTAGATTTCCTTGCCGCTCACCCTATTTCAGAAGATTCCCCTCTCAATCTTCAGTTACAGGATGAAGAAACTTTGAGGGAAGCAAAAGAAGCCCAACAAATCAATGTCAAGCACTGGAAATTGTTCTTTGATGGTGCTGCTAGTGTTGAAAGAAGGACAACAAGAAAGGCTAGGCCTAGAGAAGGTGCGGGCATTATACTCCTTAGCCCTGATGGAGGTGTACTACATGAGTCATGTTCCCTCTTAGGAATCTATACAAACAATGAAGCCGAGTACGAAGCACTCGTTGTTGGCCTTGAGATTGCCCTTGACATGGGAATCCGGTGCATCCAGGTGTTTGGAGACTCTATGCTGGTAGTGCAACAAATGCTCAGCATCTTTGAAGTTCGCAAGCCAGAGTTGGTTCCATACCACACGACTGCCACCCACTTGTCAAAAAAATTCTATCTTTTCGACATTGATCACATCAGGAGGGGACAGAATTCCCAGGCTGATGCTTTGGCCAAGCTCGCCTCTATGATCAAGCTTCCACCAGATGGGAAGCTGGAGATTGTTGTCACGTGTCGACAACTCCTTCCAGACAAAAGTAGATGTGTAGATGGCTTCACCCTGTTGGAGGCCAATGCCATTCAAGACAATGAAGATGAACCTGATGCATTCGATTGGCGACAACCCATTATTGACTTCAAGAATGGGACTCTTCCTGAAGATCGCACTCAGCGTGTATAGTTGGCTCGAAGGGCAACTTCTTGCCAGCTCATTCGTGGGGAGTTGTATCAACTTATGCCAGAAAAAGAAAGGGTTGTCCTTGCCAGGTGCATATCCAGGGGGGAAGCTATCCAAATCATGAGAGAAGTCCATAGAGGATTGTGTGGTGCTCACCAATCCGGACCCAAAATGAAGATCATCATCAAGTTAAAGGGTTACTACTGGCCGATGATGTTCACTGATTGTGACGAGTTTGCCAAGAGTTGTCATGAGTGTTAGGCCTTCGAGACCATTCCCCGATGCCCACACACGAAGTTGCATCCAACTACCCCTACTTGGCCTTTTACCGAATGGGGAATGGACATAGTTGGACCATTCAAGCCATCTGCCCGAGGATCCAGGTTCATCCTAGTGGCCACGGATTATTTTTCTAGGTGGGCTGAGGCTATAGCTGCTAGGGAAGTTACAGGCGAGGTGGTGTCTCACTTTGTTCGGCAAAACATCATCTACAGATATGGTGTTCCTAGTCGAATCATGTCGGACAATGGGACCCCATTCAAAAATCAGACAGTCTACAAGATGACAACTAAGTTCCACATTGATTGGAGGACTTCAACCATTTACATCCCTCAAGCCAATGGCCTAGCAGAGGCTTTCAACAAGACTCTTTGCAAACTTCTAGTCAAGGTAGTCAGAAGCAAGAAAGGAAATTGGGATGAAAAAATGCAGGAGGCACTCTGGGCATACCGTACAGTTTACAAGACCCCCACGGGTTGCTCTCCATTCTCCCTAGTGTATGGGAGTGAGGCTATTGTTCTAGTGGAGATAGAGATGGCCTCCTATCGAATTGGCGTCCATCATGGCCTCCCAACTGATGAGACCGATGAAGTACACAGGAGGTTCATGGAACTTGAGAAGCTGGAGGGTGATAGGCTCAAGGCTTACCAACATCTCAAAGTTTATCAGGCCAGGATGACTAGAGCTTATGACAAGCTGGTCAAAGACAGGGCATTCCAAAAAGGTGACGTTGTGATGGTCAAGCAGAAAGATGCCATGGCTGGTCGTCCCAAGAACAAGTTCCTCCCAAACTGGTTAGGACCCTACATTGTTGATCGGGTCTTTGAAGGCAGAGCCTATGGGGTAGTGGACAGCAAGGGGGAAACTCCTTTCCCACCACTCAATGGCAAACACCTTAAAAGGTACTACGCCCCTGACCACGAGTTCCACATAAAGGCCACCAACATTGAAAGCTAAGTCTTTTCTCACTTCATTCCAAAAAGAGAGAGAAAGAAAGGAAAGGGGCTAAAAATGGAGATGCCCGACAGACTTCGCCAATCATGCACAATGGATGGCCAAGGGAAAAAATGCCAAAACATCTAGTCAAGGTGAAAACCTGAAAAGGCGCCTTGGGCAAAATTGGATAACCCTGCTTTGTGAAAATCCCGCAATAGGATGCACAGGCAAAAGTGAAATGGGGTCAGCCTGGGTGAAAAATCCCCAAAGGAGCAATCAGGTTGATAAAAAAACAAAAAAAAACAAAAAACAAAACAAAAAATAATAAACTAGGGCGAGCCCCCAACCTAACAAGATGGGTGGGTTCATCCCCCTAATTTTATTAGGGAGGAGGTCTGAGTTGCCAATGATGAAAAGGCCATCATAGGCTCATCTACCTTGTAGTAGAAATATGCCAGGGAGACCATACCTGAGGCGACGAGGAAGACCATATCCCGCCTTTAAAATTTGAGGGAAGTTTCCACACTCCATCTTGAAAGTGACGAAGGGTAATACCCTACTCTACTCTCACTCATTCTTACCCCTTCAGTCATTCTTTTGACTTTGGCAATCCCGCCATCTTGATCATTTTGATCCTGATGGTCCACAAATAAAGACTTTCTCCAATATTGGCTATTCAGCCCACGTGTCCCATAAAGGCTTATATTGTCATGACCCTTCTTGGTCTGAATGGTTTTGAAATTAATTCAAACCTAGACCACCTTGACCATCCCAGTCTGGTTGGTCTACAAGCTTCCACATGGTCATGACATCATCATCTAGACCATCATTCCAGGCAATCTTCAACAACAAACTAACCATCTTGACTAGGTTGGTCTTGTATGGCCCTAAAACCCTTACTACCCTGATCATCCTGATCTTGGTAGCTTACACAACTAGTTGTCTTAACTAGTCATTCTAGAGGCTCCAAACAAGACTTCTACAATTCCACTTTGGCTTCCATAGCTCTCCTTTAGTCCTACCTTTTATGTAGACCCTTGGGAAACCTACCCCTTTAAGGCTCCTATTCACCCCTTTGTGGCACTTTTGTCCTACCCATTGTGTAGACACTTGGGAATCCAGCCCCTTGAGGCTCCCATTTGTCCCTTTGCAGTATTTTAGTTCTACCCTTTGTGTAGACCCTTGGGAAACCAACCCCTTTGAGGCTCCCATTTGCCTCTTTGTGGCACTTTACTCCTACCCTTTGTGTAGACCCCTAGGAAACCAACCCTTTGAGGTTTCCTATCGGACCCTTTGTAGTCCACAAACTTTGCCTTGTAGGCAAGCCTGAAATCCCGTTGAGTTGGTTTTACAACCTTATTAGGCCCCCATGCCAAGTCACCTTCTGTGCTTGGATTGATCTCATGTACATTAGACCCTCATGCCAAGTTGCCCCCAGCACTTAGATTGATCTCACATTCACTCGACCCTCATGCCAAGTTGCTTTTCCTTACTTGGATTGGTCTTGCCTTGATTGAAACTCCCTCTGTGTTAGTTTCAAAATTTGACCCTCATGCTGAGTTGCCTTTGGCACTTCAATTAGTCTTATCTTGTTTGAAACCCCTTTGAGATGGTTTCAGTATTAGTCCTCCATGCCAAGCAGCCTTCTGCACTTGGATTGGTCTTATCCTTGTCAGGAACCACCTCTATGTTGATTTCTCCACTCACTTGTTCGAAGCCCCTTGATTGGTTTCACAACTTTGGTTGGACCCCCGTGTTGAGTTATCACTAATCTCAACCTGGTTCATTCTATTTGCATACGGCTTGAGGGAAGCCTTAATTCCCTATAAAATAGAGAAAGAGAAAGAAAAGAAAGTGAAAAAAAAGAAGAAAAGAAAAAAAGGAAGAAAAGAAAAGAGAAAACCTGGCTAGAGTGAAAACCTAAAAGGGCACTCTAGGCAAAATCAGGTAACTCCACTACATGAAAACCTCTCTGGAGGTGTGTAGGCAAAACATCAAGGGGGCTGGCCTGGGTGAAAATATTGCAAGAGGCAGTCAAATCAGTAAGAAAAAAAACAAAGAAAATAAAAGACTGGCTCATTTGGAGAACTTGCTTGTTGGGGAGCATGCAAGAATTAACACCATCAATTGTGTCTATTGAATGGAGGATGGGCAACCAAACAAAAAAAGAAGCCAAGGCTGGTCATGTACAAGGGCCCAAGCTCTTCTCAGTCCTGAAGAAGCTCATGTAGCAGAAGTAGTGGATAGATTGCCATGAACAGAGTAGAACAAATACCGGAGGCCAACTTACATGGGCAGTCCCTTCTTGACTCCCATCTCCAAGGAACTGCCCATGGGGGGCATTTGTTGGCATCAAATTTTTTCACTTAGCTTACTTGATACAAATTTCAGCAATGCCGAAGTCGGTGTAGAAAATCTGACCTAGATTCAGAAAATTCATGAATAGATGATGTAAACAGGCTCTGGAAATGCCTTGGTATGGCTTTACATGCTACAAATTGCCAAGATAATGTGCTCATTGCATAGCCCCGTTCAAGAGCTTCGCAACGGTGCCCAAAACATGGAAAACGAACATCGAAAGGCTGAAATGACCATTTTGCCCCCAACACATTGGGACAAATTGGGACTCTAACATGGAATTCCAACTTTACCACATTTTCAAGGTTAGATAGAGCTAGGCAACGCTCGAAACGGATCAAAAATCCGACCCCCGGATGAAGAGATATGCAAGAAAGAACAAATCCAGACGGAAAGCCGTATGTTGTCGCACCAGGGGCATAATGGTCCGATTAGCTCCGGATCCACACATGGGCTGAAATTTTCAATTTTTATCACCCAAAAATTTGATCTCAATAAAATTGATGCATGAAAAATAAATTTGGCCAATGGGAGAAGGTAATTGCATTATCGACGGCCGAGATCGCACCGATCGGAAAAACTAGCTAAATCAAGAGATCCATTGCAATTCAAGTGATCTCAACCACACATCAGTATGGAGCATAAGATAAATGGCCATCAGGGCATGATCTGAATTTTTTGAAGTCAATTTGGGATTTATTTAATTGCTTTTGGCCAGAATTAATGCTAGCCATTGGATCGGGAGCACTCTGATCAAACCAGGGTTAAACCTAACCCAAGATGGGCTAACCCAACCTTTCTTGGCTGAACCTACAATCCTCCCTCATCTGATGGGTGCGCAAACAGCCCTAGAAAGTAGGGGAGGGTGCGCAAGGCTTTCCCAACTCTCTCCATCTCTCTTTGGTTTATCATTATCTCATCCTCAACCACCTCAACTTCCCATGGCTTATCCTTATCACCCTCAACCACTCCATTGGTTTATCTTCATCCTAACTAATCCTAAAACTAACCAAGCCTATCCTCATCCAAGCCCTGGCCAAACTAGCCTTCTTGCCACATGTCATGTGCGCACACCTCCTTGAAAGTAGGCGAAGGTGTGCACCCTTCTCTCCCTCTCTTTCTAGTTGGCGCACAATCATCCTCAACAACCAACTGTGGGTTATCCTTATCATCCTCAACCTCCCTTGAGTTATCCTTATCTCTCCTCAACAACCTCCAGCCTTATCTCTTCCTGCAGATGGCGCCATCAGCCCCTATAAGAGCCCCCCTCAGCAGGCCATTTGGAAGGCAAGCTGATCACCCTGCGGAAGCCTTGCCTCTCCTCCCTCTACCTTGCTCCAAGACATCTTCTCCTTGCTTGGATGTCTTCATCAGCAAGTCAGCAACCTCTCCAGACCCTTGGTGGTGTACCAAGTGAAGAAGAAGAAGGAGAAAAGACCTCTCTCCAGCAGTTGCGCCAGCAGAAGCCCAACTGGTGGTGCACCGATTCCAACAGTGGGTGTTCCTTCTTGGAGCACCAATTCCGGCCGCATCTTCAAGAACAAAAGAAGAAGAATAAGAAGGAGATAAGTCCAGCCATCTTCTTCTTCAATCTCCAACAGAAACTGTGCCAAAAAGGAAAGGGAAAATGTAATTTTAATACTCTTCCTCCCCTCTTCTTTCTCTTCTCCTCGGCCTTCTCTTTGGCCATTCAAGAAGCTCCAAAAACCCAGCATTGTTGGTACCACTTAAAGCCCATGTTCAACCTCCCTATGTTGGTACCACAAGCCATCAAAAATCAGACTCTTTGAGCCCCTCATTTCAGACCCCTTGCTGTTCTAATTCGGGCTCCTCATTGCCCACGTGCGCACAGCCCATAGGTGGCCTGTAAACAGCCCATTTGGCATCCCCAAGCAACCCCATGCTGTCACCTAACACCGTGCCCCTTGTTTCCATCTCTCTAGCAGCCAATTAGGCTCCTGAACATGCTCTTAATCAGGCCATGTTTGACCATCCTTGCTGCCCAAGTGGACAGACTTCAGAACATACCCAAAATCAGGCCCCACTACTGGCCTTGAAATCAGGCCCCTTTGATGGCTTCGAAACCAAACACCCTCTTTGATGTGTGGAAGGAGGGGTGACAACCCGGGCCTCTTGGAATCCTCCGGACGGGCCAAGAGTTTAGCCGGGTGGCCCTGATTTCTACATGTCAAAATCTCCTTGTGAGCACCCATGTCAAGCCCCTTTGATGGTCACCTAGTTTGCCCTATGTGCAACACACCCAATACAGTTCCTACAGCACCCCTAAACAAACCAATCATCCTCTTTGATGTGTGGAAGGAGGGGTGACAGCCCGGGCCTCTTGGAATCCGCCAGACGGGCCAAGAAGTTAAGCCGGGTGGCCCTAATTTCCACTCATCAAATGCCTTTGCACAGCCCCTTGACTTCCCTATTTGGCCATCCAAATAGTCCAAGTTCTGCCCACCTGAGCAGCATCCAAACATAAGCCCCCTTTCAGCCCATGTTTGGCCTATCAAAACACACCTTAATCAGGTCCTTGTGTGCCCCCGTTGATGTCCCTTCACCATAGCACCTGAATGGCAAAAGAAATCTGCCCATTCGCAGCTCTCAAAACAGCACCAAAATAGGCCCTTCTTCAGCTCTCTACATGGAGGTTTGCACCACCTGCTGCTGCTGCTGCAAGAATAAACAAAAAATGGCAAAGGCATATAGGGTTTGAAGCTGGCCATTTTGGCCTTGAAGTGCTGCAAACAGGCCATGCTGGCCCTTGAATAACAAATCAGGCCGCTGGGGCCCAAGATGTTCAAAACAGGCCAACCAAGTTGACATGACTTGAAGACCGGCCTTACCAGGCTGACATGACATGCAGACCAACCCATTGTGCTGATGAAGTTGGCCCATTGGGCCTTGGACTTTTAAAAAGCACACTTAACTAAATCTGAAAGCGAAATGCCAAAATTAAATAAGGAGTTAGCACCACCACGTGGGCACTCCCCCTTGGGCGGCTCATCCGGCTTGCACCGGAACGCTGACCCGGACATAGGCGTGGGCCGGCTCCCGTTGTAGACAATCCTTCCCACTACTTGGAAAGTCAAAAGACTATGACATGTAGGATGGGTAAAAATTCCACACCGATCGGAAAATAAGGCGGCATGTTGCCAAAATTTTCCCGGTCAAGTGGGATTTTACACCAAAGGGAAGGACTTTGACACTTTGACAAGCACTATTCATGGCATATGAACTGCTACATCTGATGTACACCATCATGAACATGAATATTCAATGAACATTTCAAGTGCCGAGTTGATTGCATGTGACTGGGCATCGACACTAGCCCGACAGACCGGATGTGATGCAAATCGAACAAGAGTTAACCAAATCTGATGTTAACTTAATTAAATTTGAAAATACATTCAAATCAACCTTAAAACATGCTTAAAATAGGTCTTTAAAACTTTTACATTCAACAAAAATCAGATTTAATACAATCTGGAAAAATTGATTCAATGCACTTAATCTGTTGAAATTCAATTTCCTAAACAAGTGCAAATCAAATAATTCACCACCAATTGAAAAGAATATATTAAAAACACATTAAAGCATCTGAAATTCATCTTAAAACATGCCAAATTCAGATAATTAACAATCTAAAGTTTAAGTTTAATCAATTTGAACCAAACTTCAAAACATTTAAAACATACCGAACACACCCGAATTGGTATGAAAACATCAATCATTATGAGAAAACCACATAAAAATGACTCAACGCATGTCAACTAAACTTAAACAAGTCAAATTGATCAACACATCTAAAATTCAAAACTCAAAACAAAAATAAAACAAATTTTAACTAATTAAAATAAAAACAACTGAAACAAACCAACTGAAAACAAATAACATTAAAATCCTAGTCAAATTGAAATATGAAATTAATATTTCAAACCACATCAAAATCCATTCATAAATCAAACATAAGTCAACTCCAAACCAAATCTAATCAAACTTGTTTGCATCTCATCGGGCCTGAAAGGCCAGGGCCCTTTGTGTTCTTTATACGTTGTGGGTTGTGCACGCTCTCGTCAAACAAGATCTCTATGGCAGTTAATCAAGAGTGTTCGAGTGTTTGCTCGACGTAAATGAACATTGGATATTCGCACCATCCTATGGAGAGAGGTCAAAAAAATATTTTCACAGAACCCGAACCTCGGTTCTAAACTCTTTTAGTATCACCCGGACGATCTAGTATTTTTATGGTATATCACCTACTTTACTAGAAAATTTGGATGTCGATATTTCAAAACAAATAAAAAATAAAAAATCTTTTCTAAGAATCAAAATGATTCCCAAGGTTCCCACAGACATCACCCTCTTCTTCAACTAAAACGAGGGATCAAGAGCCCGCCCGGGGAAGACTTGGCCCATATTGTGGATCCAAGAATGCTCGGGACATCACTCCATCCTCCTACATGGGTAAGGGAGCTATGTATAGAATGAAATAGGGATGATTGGGTTCTGTTTAAAGATGGCCATCAGAGGGGTTCCACAGGTGTTGGTTTCGAAGCCATCAAAGGGGCCTGATTTCAAGGCCAGCAAAGGGGCCTGATTTGAGTGCTTTCTGAAGTCTGTCCACTTGGGCAGCAAGGATGGTCGAACATGGCCTAATTAGAAGCATGTTCAGGAGCCTAATTGTCTGCTAGAGAGATGGTAACAAGGGGCACGGTGTTAGGTGAAAGCATGGGGTTGCTTGGGGATGCCAAATGAGTTGTTTACAGGCCACCTATGGGCTGTGCACACATGGATGGCAAAGGGGTCTGAAATGAGGGTCCTAAAGGGGTTGATCAAAGAATGTTTATGAAGCCAACATAGGGTGGTCGAACATGGCTTTAATGGTACCAACATGGATTGGTTTTTTGGAACATTTTAATGGCCAAGGAGATGGCCGAGGGGAAGAGAAGGAAGAGGGGAGGAAGAGAACTAGAAAGTACTAAAGCTTCCCTCACCTTTTTGGCACAATTCTTGTTAGAGATTGAAGGAGAAAATGGCTGGCCCTCTTTCCTTCTTCTTCTTATTCTTTTCTTGCTATGGATGGGGCTGGAATTGGCACACAAAGATGGAGCACTTGCTGTTGAAGTTGATGTACCCTAGAATTGGCTACTTCTGGCGCACTTGCAAGAGGGAGCAGATTTCTCCTTCTTCTTCGTCACTTGGAGCACCACAAATGGTCTGGAGAGATTGCTGACTTTCTGCTGAAGACGTCAAAGCAAAGAGAAGATGGCTTGGAGTAGGGTAGAGGGAAGAGAGTCAGGGCTTCCACAGGGTGATCAGGTTGTCTGCACACATGGCAGCAGGAGGGTTTATATAAGAGTAGGGGGCACAAACTTCTGCTAGGGATAAGCCTTGGGCTGCTGAGGATGTATAAGGATAGGCCATAGAGGAGGTTGAGAGTGATAAGAATAAACCAAAGGTGGTTGTTGAGCTGAATGGTGCGCACCCATCAAGGGAGAGAGGGAATGCATGCATGTTCGGCCAGCTCCCTACACTGTAGAAGATTGGGTGACAAAGGAAATAGGAAGAGGTAGTTCGACCAGACATCAGATGGAGATAGGCCTTGGGTTGTTGTAGGATTAGTTGGGATGAGAATAAATCAAGGGAGTGGTTGAGGGTGATAAGGATAAGCCATGGAAGGTTGAGGTGGTTGAGGATGAGATAATGATAAACCAAAGAAAGATGGAGAGAGTTGGGAAAGCCTTGCACATCCTCATCTACTTTCTAGGGTGGTTTGCACACCAATAAGATGAGGCAGGATGGTAGGTTTGGCCAAGACAAGTTGGGTTAGCCCATCTTGGATTAGGTTTAACCCTGGTATGATCAGAGTGCTCCCTATTCGATGGCTATCATTAATTCCGGACAAAACCAATTAAATAAATCCCAAATTGACTCCAAAAAAAAATCTAGAACATGCCCTGATGGTTGTTGATCTTATGCTCCATCATGATTTGTGGTTGAGATTACCTTAATTGCATTGAATCTCTTGATTTAGCCAGTTTCTTCAATCTATGCGATCTCGATTGTCGATAATCTAGAAATTGCAATTAAGTGCAATTAAGTTATCCAATTGAAAAAAATTTATTTTTCATGCATAAATATTCATGATATTTATGTTTTAGGCCAATAAATTGAAATTTCTAGCCCATGGGTCGATCTGGGAGCTGATCGGACCATTATGCCCCTGGCATCATTTAACACGGACTTTGGCCAGATTTGATATTCCTTGCATATCTTTTCATCCGGTGGTCGGATTTTTGATCCGTTTTGAGCATTGCCTAACTCTATAAAATATTGAAAATGTGGTAAAGTTGTAATTCCATGTTAAAGTCCCAACTTGTCCTTAAGTGTTAGGAAAAAAATGGTCATTTCTGTCTTTCGGTGTCCGTTTTCCATGTTTTGGGCACCGTTGCGAAGCTCTCGACTGGGGCTATGTAATGAGTACATTATCTTGGCCATTTGTAGCATGTAAATCTATGCCAAGGCATCTCTAGAGCCTATTTGCATAATCTATTCTTGAATTTTTTGAATCTGGGTCAGATTTTCCATGCCGGGCTCGTCATTGCTGAAATCTGTATCAAGCGAGCTAAGTGGACAATTTTGATGCCAACAAATGCCCCCCATGTGCAGTTCCTTGGAGATGGGAGTCAAGAAGGGACTTCTTATGTAAGTTGGCCTCTGGTATTTGTTCCGCTCTATCCCTAGCAATCTATCCACTACTTCTGCTACATGAGCTTCTTTAAGACTGAGAAGGGCTTGGGCCCCTGTACATGACCAGCCTTGGCTTCTTCTATTTGGTTGCCCATCCTCTATTCAATAGGCACATCTGATGGTGTCAACTTCCTATATGCTCCCCAACATGCAAGCTCTCTGAATGAGCCACTCTTTTATTTTCTTTGTTTTTTTACTAATCCGACTATCTCTTGCGAGATTTTCACCCAGACCAACCCCCTTGATATTTTGCCTACATGCCCCCGAAGAGGTTTTCTTGTAGCGGGGTTACTGTATTTTGCCTAGAGTGCCCTTTTAGATTTTCACTCTAGCTGGGTTTTCTCTCTTTCTTTCTTTTTCTTTTTTAGTATTTTTTTATTTTTCACTTTCTTTTCTTTCTCTCTCTCTATTGTATAGGGAATTAAGGCTTCCCTCAATCGTATGCAAATACAATGAACCAGGTCAAGATTAGTGATAACTCGACACGGGGGTCCAATGAAAGTTGTGAAACCAATCAAGAGGCTTCAAACAAGTGAGTGGAGAAACCAACACAGAGGGGGTTTCGAAGAGGATAAGACCAATCCAAGTGCAAAAGGCAACTTGGCACGAGAGACTAATCAAATAGGTGCAAAACCAATGCAAAGGGGGTTCCGAAGAGGATAAGACCAATCCAAGTGTAGAAGGCTGCTTGGCATGGAGGACTAATACTAAAACCATCTTAAAGGGGGTTTCAAACAAGATAAGACCAATCGAAGTGCCAATGGCAACTCAGCATGAGGGTCAAATCTTGAAACTAACACAGAGGAAGTTTCAATCAAGGTAAGACCAATCAAAGTAGGGAAAAGCAACTTGGCATGAGGGTCGAGTGAATGTGAGACCAATCCAAGTGCGGGAGGCAACTTGGCATAAGGGTCTAATGGATATGAGACCAATTCAAGTACAGAAGGTAACTTGGCATGGGGGTCTAATAAGGTTGTGAAACCTACAAAGGGGTTTCAGGCTTGCCTACAAGGCAAAGTTTGAAGACTACAAATGATCTGATAGGAAGCCTCAAAGGGGCTGAAAAAAAAGTTTGGGAAGCTAGCACAAAGGGCAACAATAAGAGGTCATAGAGGGGCCAATGAAGGGCCTCAGAGGGCTGAAAGTGAGCCTCAAAGGAGCTGTACTTCCAAGGGTCTACACAAAGGGTAAGACTAAAGTGCCATAAAGGGGTGAATGGGAGCCTCAAAGAGGTTGGTTTTCCAAGGGTCTACACAAAGGGTAGGCCCAAGGTGCCACAAAGGGGCGGATGGGTGCCTCAAAGGGGCTGAAGTCCCATGGGTTTACACAAAGGGTATGGCTAAAGGAGGGCTGTGGAAGCCAAAGTGGCATCATAGAAGCCTTGTTCGGAGCCTCAAGAATGGCTAGTCAAGACTACCAGTTGTGTAGGCTACCAAGATCAGGATGATTAGGGTAGTGGAGTTTTAGGGCCATACAATACCAACCTAGTTAAGACGGTTAGTTTGTTGAAGATTGTTTGGAATGATGGTCCAGATGATGCATGTTTTGTAGGTCATCAAGACCGGAGTGGTCATGACAACGTGAAAGTTGTAGACCAACAAAACCGGGATGGTCAAGATGGTATGGGTTTGAATTAATTTCGAAACTGTTCAGACCAAGAAGGGTCATGACAATATGAGCCTTTATGGGACATGTGGGCTGTATAGACAAGGTTGGAGAAGGTTTTGGTTAGCCATGTAGATTGAATAGCCAAGACTAAAGAAAGTCTTTTTAGACCATCAGGATTGGAATGATCAAGATGGTAGGATTGCCAAAGTCAAAACAATGACTGAAGGGGAAAGAATGAGTGAGAGCAGAGTAGGGTATTACCCTTCATCCCTTCCAAGGTGGAGTGTGGGAACTTCCCTCAAATTTTAAAGGTGGGAGATGGTCTTCCTCGTCGCCTCAGGTATGGTCTCCCAGGTATATTTCTACTACAAGGTAGATGAGCCTATAAGAGCCTTTTCGTCATCGGCAACTCGGATCTCCTCCTTAATTAAATTAGAGGGATGAACCCACCCATCTTGTTAGATTGGGGGCTTGCCCTAGTTGATTATTTTTTGTTTTTTTTTCATCAACCTGATTGCTCCTTTGCGGAGTTTTTACCCAGGCTAACCCATTTTCAATTTTGCCTCTGCATCCCATTGTGGGATTTTTACACAGCAGGGTTATCCAATTTTGCCCAAGGTGCCTTTGCAGGTTTTCACCTTGACTGGATGTTTTGACATTTCTTCCCTTGGCCATCCATTGTGTATGATCAGCCAAGTCCGTCAGGCATCTCCATTTTTAGCCCCCTTCTTTTTTATCTTTTTTTTGGAATGAAGTGAGAAAAGACTCAGCTTTCATTGTTGATGGCATCTGCATAGAACTCATGGTTAGGGGCGTAGTACCTCTTAAGATGTTTTCCGTTGAGCGGCGGGAAAGGAGTTTCCCCCTTGTTATCCACTACCACATAGGCTTCACCTTCAAAGACCCAATCAACAATGTAGGGTCCTAACCAGTTTAGGAGGAACTTGTTCTTGGGACGACCAGCCATGGCATCCTTCTGCTTGACCATCACAAGGTCACCTTTTTAGAATGCCCTGTCTTTGACCAACTTATCATAAGCTCGAGTCATCCTGGCCTGATAAACTTTGAGATGCTGGTAAGCCTTGAGCTTATCACCATCCCACTTCTCAAGTTCCATGAACCTCCTATGTGCTTCATCGGGTTCATTGGTTGGGAGGCCACGATGGACAGCAACTTAGTAGGAGGGCAACTCTATCTCTACTAGAACAATGGCCTCACTCCCATAGACGATAGAGAATGGAAAGCAACCCGTGGGGGTCTTGTACACTGTATGGTATGCCCAGAGTGCTTCCTACATTTTCTCATCCCAATTTCTTTTCTTGCTTCCAACCACCTTGACCAGAAGTTTGCAAAGAGTCTTGTTGAAAGCCTCTACTAGGCCATTGGCCTAAGGATTGTAGGTAGTTGACGTCCTCCAATCAATGTGGAACTTAGCCATCATCTTGTAGATCGTTTGATTTTTGAATGGGGTCCCGTTGTCCGACATGATCCGACTAGGAACACCATATCTGTAGATAATGTTTTGCCGAACAAAGCGGGATACCACCTCGCCTGTAACTTCTCTGGCAGCTATAGCCTCAGCCCACCTATAAAAATAATCCATGGCAGCTAGGATGAACCTAGATCCTCAAGCAGATGGCTAGAATGGTCCAACTATGTCCATTCCCCATTTGGCAAAGGGCCAAGTAGGGGTAGTTGGATGCAACTTCGTGTGTGGGCATTGGGGAATGGTCCCGAAGGCTTGACACTCATGACAACTCTTGGGAAACTCATCACAATCAATGAACATCGTCAACCAGTAGTAACCCTTTGACTTGATGGCAATCTTCATTTTGGGTCTGGATTGGTGAGCATCACACAACCCGCTGTGGACCTCTCTCATGATTTGGATTGCTTCCCTCTTAGATATGCACCTGGCAAAGACAACCCATTCTTTTTCTAGCATAAGTTAGTACAACTCTTCTTGAATGAGCTGTTAAGAAGTTGCCCTTCAAGCCTATTGTACACGCTGAGCGCAATCTTCAGGAAGAGTCCCATTTTTGAAGTCAATAATGGGCTGTCGCCAATCGATTGTGTCAAGTTCATCTTCATTGTCTTGAATGGCATTGGCCTCCAACAGGGTGAAGCCATCTGCATGTCTACTTTTGTCTAGAAGGAGTCAACGGTGCTTGACAACAATCTCCAGCTTCCCATCTGGTGGAAGCTTGATCGCAGAGGAGAGCTTGGCCAAAGCATCAACCTAGGAATTCTGTCCCTTCCTGATGTGTTCAATGTCAAAAAGATAGAACTTTTTTGACAAATGGATGGCATCCACGTGGTATGGAACCAACTCTGGCTTGCGAACTTCAAAGATGCCCAGCATCTGTTGCACTACCAGCATAGAGTCTCCAAATACCTAGATGTACCAGATTCCCATGCCGAGGGCAATCTCAAGGCCGATGACGAGTGCTTCATACTCAGCTTCATTGTTTGTATAAATTTCTGAGAGGCAACATGACTCATGTAGTACACCCCTGTCAGGGCTAAGGAGTACAATGCATGCATCTTCTATAGGCCTAGCTTTTCCTCTTATCCTTCTTTCAACACTGGCAGCGCCATTAAAGAATAATTGCCAGTGCTTGACATTGATCTGTTGGGCTTTTCTTGCTTCCCTCAAAGTCTCCTCATCCTATAACTGAAGATTGAGAGGGGAATCTTCTGGAATAGGGTGAGCAGCAAGGAAATCTGTCATCCCTTGACCTTTGATAGCCTTCTGGGGGACATACTGGATATAAAACTCCATGAGCATAAGAACCCACTTACCCAAACGTCTGGTAGGGACAGGCTGCTTCAACATGTACTTAAAAGGATCAAACTTGGATATCAAGCTAACCTTATGAGCCAGGAGATAGTGCCTCAATTTCTTAGCTGCAAAGACTAGGGCAAGGCACATCTTTTCCATGGGAGAATACTTGTGTTCGGGGCCTACCAACCTTCTGCTAAAATAGTAAAGTGGTTGTTCCTTCCCCTCATCATTCAACTCGATGAGCATTGCCCCCAAGGAGGCATCAAGTGCTGTGATATAAAGAATCAGAGGATGACCTTTGATGGGTGCCCCCAACACTGGTGGGTTTAGCAAATAGTGTTTAAGCCCATCAAGGGCAGCTTGACAATTGTCATCCCAAATGAAGGGAGTGCCCTTCTTGGCCAACCTAGAGAAGGGTTGGCACCGTCTAGAAAAGTTAGTGATAAAGCGCCGAATATAGGCAATCTTGCCTTGAAGAGATCTCAATTTGTGAATGCTCCGTGGGAGAGGCAAATCTCTGATAGCTTTAATTTTATTAGGGTCGATCTCGATACCTCGATATCTTACAATGAACCCCAAAAACTTGCCACTGAAGACACCAAAAGCACATTTCATTGGATTCATTTTTAATTTATACAACCGAAGTCATTCAAAGACTGCTCTTGAGTGACCAAGATGGTCAACTCGGCTTTTGGTTTTTACAATGAGGTCATCGACATAGCACTCGACCAGACCATGCAACATATCAGCAAAACGTTTGGTCATGACTCGTTGGTAGGTTGCCCCAACATTCTTTAAACCAAATGGCATCCATTTGTAGTTGAAGATTCCCTTGGGTGTACGAAATGCCATGAAGATCTTATCCTCTTCTGACATCAAAATATGGTTGTATCTAGATGAACCATCCATGCAGGACAGAGCCTCGTGCCCCATGGTCACGTCCACCATGTTCTTCAGAATTGGCAAAGGAAAGTCATCCTTCAGGCAAGCTATGTTTAGGTCCCGGTAGTCAATGCACACTGGATCTCCCTATTCTTCTTCTTAACAGGGATGATATTAGCGAGCCAAACTAGATAAATACACGGCTCAATGAAGTCCACGTTCCTAAGCTTGTCAACCTCCGCATTGACCTTGAGCTCCAAATCAGTATGCATCCATCGCTGAGCCTACTTGACTAGTTTAACAGTTGGGAGGATGGCAAGGTTGTACACTTCTACCTCGGGAGCTAATCCTGGCATTTCATCATAAGACCACGCAAAGTAGTCCTTATATTCATAGGGAAGGTCTCTATACTAGTCTCTTTCTTTTTTAGTTAGGAGGGCACTGAAAAAATTTGGCCTGGGGTCATCTGAAGTCCCCAAGTTGATTTCCTAGAAGGTCGTCAACCGTAGCCTAGCCACCATCTTCGATCTCCCCAAGAGTTGGGTGGAGGTCCATGAACTCAATATCATCATCTTGTTCATCCTCACTAAGAGGGGCTTCAACCTACGCAAGGGAGGTAGAGGCAACATGCTGGATGCTGATCATGTCCACGGCATAATGGATTAGCGCCTCATAGTTAGAGTCGTACGCCAAGCCGGGATGCATGCTGGTTGTGTTCTGACCATCCTGGGGATTACACATGTTGTGAAAGGCATGGGCCTTCTTCTGAGATTGCCTCTGGGGAATTCCCATCTTCAGATACATGTGGAGGATACCAGGGGAGATTCTTGGTGATGGCTGAATTGTCACCAACTGAGAATCCGACTGCTCAGGCCAACCGAAGTCATCTTTTTGAGCTCGCTTCTTCATCATTTTAGCTTTATAAAATGTCAGGATGGGTCCAGGCAAGCATGAGACTCTGAACGTGGTGAGCTTTTCAATAGTTCATAGCTCATGGTCCCTTGTCAACCACAACAAATCTTGAGGCATGCAGATGCTATCCTCAATTTCTCTTGTGACTGAATTTGCATTGAAGCTAGTCAGGTGCCACTCTTTGCGATACACCTGGGTAATAGGACCCTGGGATTTTAATGAAAGTCAGAGCATCTTGGCTTTGACTTCATCAACTTGGATCTATCATCCTGAGGGTCTTCAGCCCCCATCTTTTCTTTTCCTTTATTGGGCACTGGTTTCGGTGGCCTAGTCTGAAAGTATGGGACGGCATCAACAAGGTGACACTCGGCAATCTCAAAGGGGGACTGATCAGCCTCAACTCTATACTGCCTCTCCTCCTTATTGTACTTTATGTACTAGTAGAATGTGGATGGCATGACACAATTGGCATGAATCCAAGGGCGCCCCAACAATGCTCTATATGTAGTGTTGGCATCGATGATGTAGAAGGTGGTCTTGACCATTAGACATCCCACATCTAGTTCCACATCAACTAGGCCCAAAGCCTCCTCGGAGTCTTGGTTAAAACTAGATATAGTGACTCTAGGAGCTTTTTATAGATAAGGTGTTAGAAACAAGGCTCTGAATGTCTTGATGGGCATAAGATTGCATGTTGAACCAACATCAATCATGATGCAATTCATCTCACACCCATTTATAAAGCCTTTCATGTATAGCGCCCTATTATGGAAGGCACTTAGAAAGACTGTCTTCATCAATGAATGACACAGAAGCCGCATAGGTGTCAAACTGTCCAAGCTCGGCAATGTGAGCTTCATACACCTCGGGTTGTTGCAGAACTATTTTAAGGGTATCACGAAGCTCCTTGCTCAAGGAGAGCACTTCCCAAATACTGAGGCATACAAGTAGCCTCCTGATCTTAGATAGAAGGGAGGTGTTGACTCGATCCCTGGTTTCTGTTGTTATTGGATACCTGGCCACAAGGGGGTCAGGCTGGTCCTCTCGAAAGTCTGATGTAGCAAAGGGCTGAGAAGGGCTTGAGCTCTTATCTTCGTCCACGAGATGATTTAACTGAGGGATCAGGCTAGTTGGCCTCTTTGGCATCCGTGTCTTGAACACGGGCTGATGTCGATGGCACATCTGAACCGGTGCTTGGCATACTTGGACCACCAGCAGATATGCTTATATTAATGTTGTGCCCAGGGGGCTGTCTGACGATTGAAGCAGGCACTAGGCCAGGCTCCTCATCCTCAAGGTAGATAACTTTATCTGTAAGCTGGATCTGACCACCATGCTTTTTCTGGGTTATTTGTTCACTCCTCCTTGGGGCTGAGATGTTGATTGAAGGACCCCGACGAGCCCGTCCTTGACTTTTATAGGAAGTTAGAGGAGAGTAATTTATCATGTTGCAAGAGAAGATCTGAAACTGGGCCATGAGCTCCTGCACGTTAGGCTCCTCTACACCGTCTTCCCAAAAATCTACAATTAAGGCCAGGGCTGCCTTCTCACCAATCCCCGCCCTCTACCTAAGGTTAAGCAGACAGTTGGTGAATCTCTGGTACTTGGCCCAATCACCCTAAGAGATGAAATCATCGAGAGTCGGGGGTACCGACAGCTACTTTGGAACATACTCCTCAAGTTGGTCAATCAACTTCTGGAGCTTCTGAACTGGAGTCAAGCTCTGTTGCCGAGCTTCAATCTCTCTCAGGCGTTCTTCCTGCCGTTGAGCTCTTCTCTTCTCGGCTTTTCTCTTATTCTTCAGCTACTTCTTCCGGTGTGTAGCATTAGATGGGCCATGCGGTGGAGCTACTTGATTGTTGTGACCCTCAGCACGTGACAACTCAGTCGCTTGGTCCTCATCCTTACGTAAGGAAACCTATGCTTGAACTCGAGCCCTCTCTTCTCATGTAGGGATAACTTACCAAGGTCTCTTAGGGTCCTTGGCTGCTTCTTGGATCTAGCATTGGCATTGAGCCTCGGCCTCAATGTTCTTCTGTATAAGCTCATAAGGGAGCTTCTGATAACTGGAGAAGAATTGGGGGCACACGAAACTTTGTGAGGTGCCCCTGGTCTTAAGTTTATTTGGCACACCAACTTCAGGGGTGGCATGAATGACATAGGAAGAACTAGTCGGGCCCGAGTGGACATGGGGCCGCGGCAGCTGAATGAGGTAACGTCCGATCTTGAGGACCTCATTTTATGATCAAGTCTTCAAGGTGCTTCTTGACTGACCGACAATCCTCAATGGAGTGACTATGTATGATAATATCCACAACCGGACATGAAGTGGAAGCCCCATGTCTGGATGTGGTTCCATCAGGCCTTCCCTTACAGCCACCTGGTAGAGATGGCGCGTCATTGCCTGAGGAAAGGAATATCGTGAGTAAACATGATACCAACGACACTTCTTTGGCCAGTCCGGTTGTGGTGCTTCAATTGGTGCCATTGGGAAGCATGCAAAGGAGGCTTCAGGCTCTATCTCGTACTGATTGGCGCTTTCCCAAAGCTCATTGGGCTGATTAACTGTTTGCCCTGATGGCTGAGGCAAGTCAGCGAAACATCTGCCCTGGGCCTGCAGAGGACAGGGGCAAGCTTCTTCATACGTCATCTCACCAGTGAGCAACTCGGTGACATTAGCCATGGTGACCGTAATGTCTACCTCTAGGTGCACACACCTAACTCGGAATCCCTCCAGAATGGAACGAACTCGGGATGCCATTTGATAAACTGTGGGTTGTGGAAACCGCTCCACGTCCGAACACCGTCGTCATTCAAGTGGAGGAGGAAGAGGCCCCAGAATAGGATGCTTCGGTCTGTAACGTATTGCATTGACCGCATAGTTCATCGGCGGTCGAGGATTGACATGTGGTTGTGGGGGTTGCACTAGTCGGTTCCCCAAATTAAGAACTTGGTCCTAGATCAACTTTTCAGCCAAGTCCTTGAACTGGTAGCAATATTCAATTATATGCCCCACCAGTCTATGGTACAGGCTGAAGTTTGGTTCTTAACTCTTAGCAGCATCCTCCGGGCATCGACTTATCGGCAGGCTAATCAATCCATTCTTCATACAGGCATCAAACAATTTCTTTGTATAGTCTAGTGCAAAGGAATAGGGCTTCAAAGCATGTTCTTCTCATCTGGGCCTTGGAGCATGATTGATGGTAGTCCTCTGAGGGGGTGCCATGGTAGAACTTTTTCCCCCAACATTATTATAGGGTCTAGAAGATGGCGAGACATCCACCGCATTGACATCCCTAGAAGCCGGCCATTTGTCCTTCATCAGCCTTGATCTTGTAGCTACCACCAAAGGGTTATTGACATAGAAGTGTTTTATGTCAGCAACCGTGACATTCAAGTCATCAAAGGATTGGATCCGTGTCCCCAACACCTTTTCCTGGATCTCAGCCCGAAGGCCTCTCTTGCACAATGCTACCGCCTCCTCATGCAAAGCTGGGTTGGCACACTTCATACATACATTTCTCCAACGGTGAATATAGTCGACCGCCGAGCCGTTCCATCGTGGAACATAGTGGTAAACTCGACCAGAGTATGCGGCCGCTCAGAGAAACTAAACCTCTCATTAAACTTTCGTTGTAGATCAGGCTAGTCTACTACTGACCTTGGCTTCAACTTAGAAAACCACTTAAAGGTTGTGCCCATCAGAGTGGTGGAGAAGTACTTGAGTAAGTACAATTCGCAATGTGCCAACTCACCCATGTGAGTGTAATATAAAGCCAAATGTTCCCTGGGGGATCCACACCCATCGAACTTGGAGCACTTGGGCACCTTAGAGAATCAGGAGGAAGTTTCACATATAGATGATGTGGTGGGTATGGGACTTGGTAGAGGCCCACCACACCTTGTCCATCGTCATGTTGTGCCAAACGCATAGAAATCATTTAATCTATCATAGCCCATTGAGAGGGCACAAGAAAATCTTGCTGCGGTGGAGGCAAAGGGGCTTGGTACTATGGTTTAATAAAGATTTCATCATCCATGGGTAGTCTAGGAGCCAGATGCACGGGAGTAGCAGGACAAGGCTGTGCTACAGGCGACAATTCTTCTTGGGCAACCCGGGGCCCATCTGAAGCCTCGGCAGCACCTGATGCTTGTGCTGATTGAGACTGAAGTATACCAGAGTTGGCAAGGAGAGCCCGGAGCTACTGATTCTCCCACCAAAGATCTTGTAAACTCAAGGTCAGAGGCATGACCACTACTTCATCGCTTGGCACAATATCCTTGTCCTTACGACGGCGCGTGCCCTCAGTAGCAATGGAAAATTGACGTTTGGCCATACTACTGTGATGGGCCCGACATGGGCTATAGTCTGAGAGTCTTCTAAGATGTCATCAGGGAGACCAACACCTGTAGTGTAGAAAGTGTAGACTCGCATCTGGCCTCCTGGCCCCCATGTTACTTGGCGTCTGGGGGCAGTGTCAGATAACATAACTTGGTCAAGGACCGACCCACTTCTGCGGGCTAGGTCCCGTGGAGTAGTGGTTGCATGACCATCATCAAAATGATAAAACTGTCACCTATGGAGTGGTGCGAACTGAGCCTTCGGCCGAACAAAGCTGGCCTTAGGTTGCTGCAAGGTGTTGAATACGGCCCTCAGTTGCAGCCATGGTTGGGACTTTCGCCGGTAAGGCCCCTTGTCCGGGTGAGGTGGATGGCAAGCCTTAGAGACAGGTGGCTCTACAAGGGGAATGCTGGCCTTAGGGTGCCAAACCTTCTGGACTGGGACAGAGGGTCTGAATCCTTGCCCCCGGTTGGCACGAGAGTCCACTATTCGGGACTCTTGGCAAGAAGAAGCTTGAATGGGGGACTTTCCCCCAATCGATGGAGCTGGTCGTCGAAATGAAAAGTCAGCAGTAGGGTTGACTGCTGGAGTCTTCACTATGGCAGGCAGCTGCTGCCAGGTCTTCTTGGGCTGGACCGCTGATCGGTCAGCTAGGTGAGCCAAAAAGTTCATGGGGAGTTTGTCCTCGATCGGTTGGGTAGAGAACCGAAATGGCTGATCGGCAAACCGACTATTTACATAGAACTTTTGAGAGGCAGGTGGCAGCACCTGCGGGTTCTCTTCAGCATAGACCGCTAATTGGTTCGAGGAGGGAAGACAAGCCATGGGATGGTCCCTCACCCGAGCTGGTACCTTGAGAGCCACTGATCGACTTGAGTCTTCAGATTTTTGAAGAGAGGGCTGCCCCTCTCAACAGCATCTCTGGCCACTGGTCAACTGGTCTTCTTGGAATGGGCAGAAGATTGATGTTTCCCCCGTGCAGTAGGCACATTCTTATTGACAGGCATAGTAGGCGCTTGTGAGTCATCCTCCAACCGGTTCAGACCAGTGAACCGGTTGACAAGGGGTAGGACAATAAGTCATGGTTGGCGGAGCTTCTCCTCCCTAAACTCAGAGGGAGTCCAGATGAAAGTGGTCGGGCAGGCATGGTTCCAAGGGCACCGTACATTGCCAACCTCCAGGTTGCAACAGGAGCCAAGTTCAAGCCAAAGCTTGCGCAGACTCGGTTGAGCAGATGTGGGCGTAGGCCCAGAGTTGACAGTGATAACGTTCACCGAAAATGATTCCTAAAGAGGAGATGGTTGAGACGACTTTGGGAGGAAGGCCTTAAGGAGTGGCATAGCATTTACAGAAGCTATTTAGACTTGTTGGAGGGAATGGACCTCCTCCTCATTAGCAAATGGTTCCTCCAGTGTGGCACCTAGACGGTCAAGGTGCAGCACGACTTTAGGGAAGCAACCAAAAGTAATGTCAGTGGTGACGGCACCAATGCAACGGCTGTTGACGTAGGCCTCAGAATAATGAACACCGATGTCAAACTCCATTGAACTTGCAAAAACATACAAGGCTGACTTGATCAGATGAAGAGAGTCATTAAAGAGATAGTGGATGTGCACTTTCCCAGATCGCTATGGCAGAGAGATGAAGGAAAAGAGAGGTCCCACCGGGCATGCCAATTTATGGGAACCTCAGGAATCTTTTGTTTTAAAATGTGATTAAATTTTTTTTTTTTGAAATTTGAAATAGCGTACCCGAATTTTCTAGTAAAATAGGTGATAGACCATAAAAAATACTAGATAGTCCAGGTGATATTAAAAGAGTATAGAACTAAGGTTCGGGTTCTATGAAAATACTTTTAACCTCTCTCCATTGGATGGTGCGAATATCCGATGTTCATTTACATCGAGCAAACACTCGAACACCCTTGATTAACTGCCATAGCGATCTTGTTTGACGAGAGCATGCACATCCACAACATGTAAAGAACACAAAGGGCCCCGGCCATTCAAGCCCGATGAGATGCAAAAAAATTTGATTGGATTTGGTTTGGAGTTGGCTTATGTTGATTTATGAATTGATTTTGATGTGGTTTGAAATGTTAATTTCATATTTTAATTTGACTAGGATTTGAATGTTATTTGTTTTGAGCTTGTTTGAATTGTTTGGTTTGTTTTACTTCAATTGGTTGAAGTTTATTTTATTTTTGTTTGAACTTGATATCTTAGATGTGTTGATCAATTTGAATTGTTTAAGTTTAGATGACATGAGTTGAATCATTTTTATGTTGTTTTCTTATGTCGGTTGGTGTTTTAATACCAATTCGGGTGTGTTCGGTATGTTTTAAATGTTTTGAAGTTTGGTTCAAATTTTGATTAAACTTGAACTAGAGAATTTTAATAAATATGATTTACACGTTTTAAGATGGATTTTACATGCTTTAATGTGTTTTTAATGTGTTCATTTCAATTGGTAAGGAATCATTTTGTTTTTACTTGTTTAAAAGAAAGATGAATTCCAATGAATTAAGTGCATTGAATCAATTTTTTAGATTGTATTAAATATGATATTTGTTAAATGTTAAGGTTTTAATGACCTATTATAAGTGTATTTTAGGTTTGGTTTGAATGTATTTTCATATATGATTAATTTATATTCAGTTTTGATTAACTTTTGTTTGGTTCGCATCACATCTGGTTCGTCAAGCTAGTGTCGATGACCAGTCACATGCAATCAACTCAACACTTAAAATATTCATGTTCAAAGTATTCCATGTCAATGTACATCAGATGTGGTAGTTCATATGCCATGTTCAATGCTGTCAAAGTGTAAATGTGACAAAGTCTTTCCCTTGATTAAAAAATCCCACTTGACTGGGAAAATTTTGGCAGCATGCCATCTTATTTTTCGATTGGTGTGGAATTTTTACCCATCCTACATGGCATAGTATTTTGACTTTCCAAGTAGTGGGAAGGGTCCATCTACAGTGGGAAGCATGTCCCATGCCTACGCCCGGGTCGGCATTCCAGTGCATACCGAATGAGCCGCCCATTTGTGGAGAGCCCACAAAGTGGTGCGAATCTCTTTATTTAGTTTTGACATCTCGCCTTCAGATTTAGCTAAGCATGATTTTTAAATGTCCAAGGCCCAATGGGCCAGCTTCATCAGCACAATGGGCTGGTCTTCATATCTCATGGCCTGAGATGGCTGGCTTCATGTCATGTGGCCTGGTTGGCCCAATTCAAGCTTCATGTCTTCATCACCCGGTTGGCCTATTTTACACCTTGTTTGGACCAGAATTGAGATCCACCTTCTCAAGCCCTTAACCCATCATGTGAGCCAAAGGGGGTCAGGCTGTCATCCACAACCCGGTCCTCACAAGGACTTGTCTTGCAACATCATTGGCCAGCATGGCCTATTTGGACTATTTGCAGAATCTGATTCTAGCACTTGTTTGCAGCACCTATTTTTAGCACCTGTTTGTAGCACTTTTTTTTGCACTTGTACCCATGCTCTAGCAATGGTCAAATAGTGCCTCAAAGGGACTGAAATGGACCAACTAAGGTTCTGGTTGGAAGGATTAAGAAGGGGACTACACAAGGGGCAGGTTTAGGACCAACTTGGAAGGACTACACAAGGGGTAGTGCAGTGGGAATTTCAATGCCACAATGGGGCTGTTTTTTTTTTTTTTGAAATACAAGTGGAGAAGGCCATAACAAAGGTGGCTGTCTTGATTGAAGTTGAGAATCCACCAGGGGGTGACATGACCCGTCGTACAGATTCCAAGAATACCCAGGACATCACCCTCTTCTTCAACCAAAATGATGGATCAAGAGCCTGCCCAGGGGATACTTGGCCCATCTTGTGGATCCAAGAATACCCGGGACATCACTCCATCCTCCTCAATGGGTAAGGGAGCTGCATATAGAATGAAATAGGGTTGATTGCGTGTTGTTTAGATGGCCATCAGAGGGGTTAAACAAGTGCTAGTTTCGAAGCCAACAGAGGGGCCTGATTTCAAGGCCAGCAGAGGGGCCTGATTTGGGTGTTTTCTGAAGTCCGTCCACTTGGGCAGCAAGGATGGTTGAACATGGCCTGATTAGAAGCATGTTTAGGAGCCTAATTGGCTGCTAGAGGTATGACAACAAGGGGCATGGTGTTAGGCAACAGCATGGGGTTGCTTGGGGATACCAAATTTGCTATTTACAGGCCACCTATGGGCTGTGCACACATGGACAGCAAAGGGGTCTGAAATGAGGGGCCTAAAGGGACTGATCAAAGAATGTTTATGAAGCTGACATAGAGAGGTCGAACATGGCTTTAATAGTACCAACATGGCTGGGTTTTTTGGAACATTTGAATGGCCAAGGAGGAGGCCGAGGGGAAGAGAAAGAAGAAGGAAGAAAGAGAACTAGAAAGTACTAAATCTTCCCTAACCTTTTTGGCACAATCCTTGTTGGAGATTGAAAGAGAAAATGGCTAGACCCTTCTTCTTCTTCTTCTTCTTCTTCTTCTTCTTCTTCTTCTTCTTCTTCTTCTTCTTTATTCTTGCTATGGATGGGGCTGGAATTGGCTCACCGAGATGGAGCACTTGCGGTTGAAGTTGATGTACCCCAGAGTGGGCTACTGCTGGGGCACTTGCAAGAGGGAGCAGATTTCTCCTTCTTCTTCTTCACTTGGAGCACCACAAATGGGCTGGAGAGATTGCTGACTTTCTGCTGAACACGTCCAAGCAAAGATAAGATGGCTTGGAGCAGGGTAGAGGGAAGAGAGGCAGGGCTTCCGCAAGGTGATCAACTTGTCTAGGGCACATGGTAGTAGGGGGAATTATATAAGAGTGGGGGGCACCAATGTCAGCTAGGGATAAGCCATGGGTTGTTGAGGGTGGATAAGGATAGGCAAAGGGGGAGGTTGAGAGTGATAAGGATAAACCAAGGTGGTTGTTGAGCTGGAGTGTGCGCACCCATCAAGGGAGAGAGGGAATGCAAGCATGTTCGGCCAGCTCCCTACATTGTAGAAGATTGGGCAACAAAGGGAATGGGGAGAGGTGGTTCAGCCAGCCATCAGATGGGTATAGGCCTTGGGTTGTTGTAGGATTAGTTGGGATGAGGATAAATCAAGTGAGTGGTTGAGGGTGATAAGGATAAGCCATGGAAGGTTGAGGTAGTTGAGGATAAGATAATGATAAACCAAAGAGAGATGGAGAGAGTTGGGAAAGCCTTGTGCACCCTCCCCTACTTTCTAGGGCTGTTTGTGCACCCATAAGATGAGCTAGGATAGTAGGTTCGGCCATGACAGGTTGGGTTAGCCCATCTTGGGTTAGGTTTAACCTTAGTTTGATCAAAGTGCTCCCAATCCAATGGCTAGCATTAATTCCGGACAAAACCAATTAAATAAATCCCAAATTGACTTCAAAAAAATCCAGAACATGCCCTGATGGTCATTGATCTTATGCTCCATCATGATGTGTGGTTGAGATCACTTGAATTGCATCGGATCTCCTGATTTAGCTGGTTTCTCCAATCTGTGCGATCTAGAAATTTCAATTAAGTGCAATTAAGATATCCAATTGGACAAATTTTATTTTTCATGCATAAATATTCATGAGATCTATGTTTCAGGCTAATAAAGTGAAATTTTCAGCCCATGGGTCGATTCGGGATCTGATTGGACCATTATGCCCCTGGCGTCATTTAATACGGACTTTGGCCAGATTTGATATTCCTTGCATATCTTTTCATCCGGTGGTCGGATTTTTGATCCGTTTCGAGCATTGCCTAACTCTATCAAACATTGACAATGTGGCAAAGTTGAAATTCCATGTCAGAGTTCCAACTTGTCCTAAAGTGTCGAGGGAAAAATGGTATTTCTGTCTTCTGGTGTCCGTTTTCCACGGTTTGGGCACCGTTGCAAAGCTCTCGACCGGGGCTATACAATGAGCACATTATCTTGGCTATTTGTTGCATGTAAAGCCATGCCAAGGCATTTTCAAAGCCTATTTGCATCATCTGTTCTTAAATTTTTCGAATCTGGGTTAGATTTTCCATGCCGACTTCGGTATTGCTGAAATCTGTATCAAGTGAGCTAAGCAAAAAAATTTGATGCCAACAGATACATCAATAAAATCCAGTTTCACAAAAATGATAATATGATAAAATCTCTTATATCATATATGTATTTTTCCAAAATCACATATATCCTTGGATTCCAATATTCTCACATGGACTAAAAGGAATTGCTCCAATTATTCTCATATATATCACCAAAAGGAATTTTTCTAAAATTTCACCTTATGCCTAAATCTCGATATCTATTAATCCATCTCTCTACCAAACTAAACTCTTTGTCTACCTTATCCATTCATCTAATCTTCTCTGTTCATTTATCTTTTTATTTTCTATTTCACATGTCCATTGATACATCCATCATTCTATCTTTCTAACTATTGATCTCATAAATCAACTTATCTATCATCTATCCATCTATCTTCTTAACAAAATCATATCCTCAGAATTCTATTCAACCTAATAGGTTACCTTAATCTGAACCAATAGATATACTAAATCCAAAAATCATTTTTCCTTGTACAAAATTTAAACTGATGTGGGATCGATCAAGATGTGATCATTGAATATCAGTATCCCCTAGCAATTTCAAATTCCAACCTCAAATATATAAAATTCAAATCATCATTCAAGTCTAAGATCAGCAATTCAAAAGGATTAATTCTGACTAATCCAAACCGATAACAAACACTAGGACTAGTCAAAATAGAACTTATGGTCGGGTTAAATGCTCTGATACCAACCTGTCATGCCTCAAATTTTTGACATACACAAAAAAATTTAATATGGTGACATAACTGAAGAAATAACACATTAACTATGTCACTAGAAGATTATAACAGGTCTATTGGCACCAAATTTTTTCGCTCAACTCACTTAATACAAATTTTAGCAATGCTGAAGCAAGTGCAGAAAATCCAACCTAGATTCAGAAAAATTCAAGAACAGATAATGCAAATAGACTCTATAAATGCCTTGGCATGGCTTAACAAGCTACAAATGGCCAAAATAATATGCTCATTGCATAGCCCTGGTCTAGAGCTTCGCAACGATGCCCAAAACATAGAAAATGGATATCGAAAAGTCGAAATGACCATTTTACCTCCAACACTTCAAGACAAGTTGGGACTCTATCATGAAATTTCAACTATACCATATTGTCAGCATTAGATAGAGCTGCATTAGATAGAGCTGGGCAACACTCAAAATGTATCAAAAATCTAATCACTTGCTGGAAAGATATGTAAGGAATATGAAATCCGGCCAAAGTCCATATTAAATGACACCAAGGGCATAATGGTCTAATCAGATCCTAGATCAAATCCAGCCTTTCCCACACTCCTCCTTTGATTAGAGTCCTTTTGATTAAAGATATCTCCATGAGATAGGACTCTTGCTCTCTTATCCTATCTCCAACTTATCATTATCCCCATGGTCATTATCTTCATTTTAATTCAACAATATCCCTTAACCTCATCTTACCCCATTAGATGGGCATCATTTGGCCGAAATTCAGCCCATCCTCAGATGGTTTGTGTGGTGAACACCCTACAATGTAGGGGCAGGTGCACTGGTTCTCACCTTATACACACCTAGCTGATGGGAGGTCTTCTTGCACTAGGACTCTCCCCAACTGACCTTTTTTCATATCCCATCTAAGCCTTATCATCTAAGGCTTATCTTAACCATAAAATGGGTATGCTTTAGTTGAATTTCAACACATTCCTACCTGCCATGTGTGCTCAATCACCTAAAAGATAGGAAAGAGTGTGCCAGATTTTTATCTTACACTCATCTCATTGGTTGAATGTCTAGCCCAACTAGGATTCTATTAAAATTAGAACTCTTTGGCCCTTAGGACTCTCACCCTCATGGCCTTATCATTTCCATCAGATGGCACCCCATTCTTCTATACTATGTTCCCATCTGGCCTTGGTCAACTAACACAAGTTGACCCTATGAAAGCCCTGCTCCAACTCTTACTCAACTTCTTGGTGCGCCATCAATGTTGCTCTAGCTCTTCCTCCTCTTGCTTGGACATCTTAAGCATCAAGTCACCAAGTCTCCTGACCATTTTGAGTGTGGCAAGTGAATAAGAGGAATAAGAAAAAGGCTTCTTCTAGTAGGTGCGTGTTGCCATCAAATTTTTCTGCTTAGCTTGCTTGGTACAAATTTCAGCAATGCCGAAGCCGGTGCAGAAAATCTGAACCAGATTCGGAAAATTCATGAATAGATGATGCAAATAGGCTCTAGAAATGCCTTAGCATGGCTTTACATGCTACAAATGGCCAAGATAATGTGCTCATTGCATAGCCCCGGTCAAGAGCTTCGCAATGGTGCCCAAAACATGGAAAATGGACACCGGAAGGCCGAAATGAACATTTTTCCCCCAACACTTTAGGACAAATTGGGACTCTAACATGGAATTCCAACTTTACCACATTGTCAAGGTTGTATAGAGCTAGGCAACGCTCTAAACGGATCGAAAATCCGACCCCCGGATGAAGAGATATGCAAGAAAGAGCAAATCCGGACGGAAAGCCGTATGATTTCGCACCAGGGGCATAATGGTCCGATTAGCTCCGGATCGACACATGGGCTGAAATTTTCAATTTTCATGACCCAAAACTTTGATCTCATGAATATTTATGCATAAAAAATAAATTTTGCCAATGGGAGGAGATAATTGCACTCAATTACAGTTTTCAACATTATCAACGGCCGGGATCGCACCGATCGGAGAAACTAGCTAAATCAGGAGATCCGTTGCATTTCAAGTGATCTCAAACTCACATCAGGAAGGAGCATAATATCAATGGCCATCAGGGCATGATCTGGAATTTTTTGAAGTCAATTTAGGATTTATTTAATTGGTTTTGGCCGGAATTAATGCTAGCCATTGGATCGGGAGCACTCTGATCAAACCAGGGTTAAATCTAACCCAAGATGGGCTAACCCAACCTGCCTTGGCCGAACCTACCATCCTCCCTCATCTTATGTGTGCGCAAACAGCCCTAGAAAGTAGGGGAGGGTGCGCAAGGCTTTCCCAACTCTCTCCATCTCTCATTGGTTTATCTTTATCTTATCCTCAACCACCTCAACTTCCCATGGCTTATCCTTATCACCCTCAACCACTCCCTTAGTTTATCTTCATCCTAACTAATCCTACAACTAACCAAGCCTATCCTCATTCAAGCCCTGGCCGAACCAGCCATCTCACCACATGTCATGTGCGCACACCTTCTTGAATGAAGGAGAAGGTGCGCACCCTTTTCTCCCTCTCTTTCTAGTTGGCGCACAATCATCCTCAACAACCAACTATGGGTTATACTTATCATCCCCAACCTCCCTTGAGTTATCCTTATCTCCCCTCAACAACCTCCAGCCTTATCTCCTCCTGCAGATGGCGCCATCAACTCCTATATAAACCCCCCTGCTGGCCATGTGGAAGGCAAGCTGATCACCCTGCGGAAGCCCTGCCTCTCTTCCCTCTATTCTGATCCAAGACATCTTCTCATTGCTTGGACGTCTTCATCAGCAAGTCAGCAACCTCTCCAGCCCCTTTGTGGTGTGCCAAGTGAAAAAGAAGAAGGAGAAAAGGCCTCCCTCCAGCAGGTGTGCCAGCAGCAGCCCAACTGGTGGTGCACCGATTCCAACAGCGGGTGTTCCTTCTTGGAGCACCAATTCCAGCCCCATCTTCAGCAACAAAAGAATAAGAATAAGAAGGAGATAAGTCCAGCCATCTTCTCATTCAATCTCCAACATAAGCTGTGCCAAAAAGGTGAGAAAAAAGATGTAATTTTAATACTCTTCCTCCCCTCTTCTTTCTCTTCCCCTCGGCCTTCTCTTTGGCCATTCAAGAAGCTCCAAAAACCCAGCCTTGTTTGTACCACTTAAAGCCCATGTTCAACCTCCCTATGTTGGTCCCACAAGCCATCAAAAATCAGCCTCTTTGAGCCCCTCATTTCAAACCCCCTGCTGTCCTAATTCTGGCTCCTCATTGCCCATGTGTGCACAGCCTATAGGTGGCCTGTAAACTGCCCATTTGGCATCCCTAAGCAACCCCATGCTGTCACCTAACACCATGCCCCTTGTTGCCATCCCTCTAGCAGCCAATTAGGCTCCTGAACATGCTCCTAATCAGGCCATGTTTGACCATCCTTGCTACCCAAGTGGACAGACTTCAGAACATACCCAAATCAGGCACCACTGCTGGCCCTGAAATCAGGCCCCTTTGATGGCTTCGAAACCAAACACCCTCTTTGATGTATGGAAGGAGGGGTGACAGCCCGAGCCTCTTGGAATTCGCCGGACGGGCCAAGTGTTAAGCCGGATGGCCCTGATTTCTACATGTCAAAATGCCCTTGTGAGCACCCATGTCAGGCCCCTTTGATGGTCATCTAGTTTGCCCTATGTGCAACACACCCAATACAGCTCCTACAGCACCCCCAAACAAACCAATCATTCTCTTTGATGTGTGGAAGGAGGGGTGACAGCCTGGACCTCTTGGAATCCGCCAGACGGGCCAAGAAGTTAAGCCGGGTGGCCCTAATTTCCATCCATCAAATGCCTTTGCACAGCCCCTTGACTTCCCTATTTGGCCATCCAAATAGTCCAAGTTCTGCCCACCTGAGAAGCATCCGAACATAAGCCCCCCTTTCAGCCCATGTTTGGCCTATCAAAACACATCTTAATCAGGTCCTTGTGTGCCCCCTTGATGGCTCTTCAACATAGCACCTGAATGGCAAAAGAAGTCAGCCCATTGGCAGCTTTCAAAATAGCACCAAAACAGGCCCCTCTTCAGCTCTCTATATGGAGGCTTGCATCACCTGCTGTTGCTGCAAGAATAAACAAAAAATGGCAAAGTCATACAGGGTTTGAAGTTGGCCATTTTGGCCTTGAACTGCTGCAAACAGGCCATGCTGGCCCTTGAAGAGCAAATTAGGCCGCCAGGGCCCAAGACGTTCAAAACAGGCCAACCAGGTTGACATGACTTGAAGACCAGCCTTACTAGGCTGACATGACATGAAGACCAGCCCATTGTGCTGATGAAGCTAGCCCATTGGGCCTTGGACATTTAAAAAGCACACTTAACTAAATCTGAAGGCGAAATGCCAAAATTAAATAAGGAGTTAGCACCACCACGTGGGCGCTCCCCCTTGGGCGGCTCATCCGGCTTGCACCGGAACGCTGACCCGGACGTAGGCGCGGGCCGGCTCCCATTGCAGACGATCCTTCCCACTACTTGGAAAGTCAAAAGACTATGCCATGTAGGATGGGTAAAAATTCCACACCGATCGGAAAATAAGGCGACATGCTGCCAAAATTCTCCTGGTCAAGTGGGATTTTACACCAAAGGGAAGGACTTTGACAATTCGAACAGCATTATTCATGGCATATGAACTGCCACATCTTATGTACACAATCATGAACATGAATATTCAATGAACATTTCAAGTGCCGAGTTGATTGCATGTGACTGGGCATTGACACTAGCCTGACAGACCGGATGTGATGCAAACCGAACAAGAGTTAATCAAATCTGAAGTTAACTTAATTAAATCTGAAAATACATTAAAACATGCTTAAAACAGATCATTAAAGCTTTAACATTCAACAAAAATCAGATTTAATACAATCTGGAAAAATTGATTCAATGCACTTAATCTTTTGGAATTCAATTTCTTAAACAAGTGCAAATCAAATAATTCACAACCAATTGAAAAGAACACAAAAAGAAAGCATTAATGCATCTGAAATTCATCTTAAAACATGTGAAATCAGATTCATTAACAATATGAAGTTCAAGTTTAATCAATTTGAACCAAACTTCAAAATATTTAAAACATACCGAATGCACCCGAATCGGTACTAAAACACCAACCGACATGAGAAAATCACATGAAAATGACTCAACATATGTCAACTAAACTTAAACAAGTCAAATTAATCAACTCATCTAAAATATCAAGTTCAAGCAAAAAATAAAATAAACTTCAACCAATTGAAGTAAAACAAACCAAACCAATCAAACAAACTCAAAATAAATAACATTCAAATCTAAATCAAATTGGAATATGAAATCAACATTTTAAACCACATCAAAATCCATTCATAAATAAAACATAAGTCAACTCCAAAATAAATCTAATCAAACTTGTTTGCATCTCATCGGGCCTGAAAGGCTAGCGCCCTTTGTGTTCTTTATACGTTGTGGATGTGCACGCTCTCATCAAACAAGATCACTATGGCAGTTAATCAAGGGTGTTCGAGTGTTTGCTTGATGTAAATGAACATCGGATATTCGCACCATCTGATTGAGAGAAGTCAAAAAATATTTTCACAGAACCCAAACCTCGGTTCTATACTCTTTTAATATCGCCTGGACTATCTAGTAGTTTTTATGGTCTATTATCTACTTTACTAGAAAATTTGGGTATGATATTTCAACATTCAAAAACAAATCTTTTAAGCACATTTCAAAAAAAAATAAATTCCCGAGGTTCCCACAGTGCGCCAACAGTACGTGCAATCAGCTCACCTGGTTGGTGTGCCAACTCCAGCAAGAGCAGCAGACTTCTTCATCATTGGTGAGGCCTTCAACATCAATAGAAACTTTATCTTCTTCCTCTAGAATGATCTGCACAAGGATACAATGAAAAAGAAGGAGAAGAAGGAGAAGAAGGGCACACATCCCTCCCATCTTCAGCACCACCTGCAGCACAAGAGAAAAAGAGAAAGGAAACAAGGTGGGTAAAGAAATAAAGATGTAGCACTTCATTTATCTTTCTCCCCTCTTCTTTCTCTACCCTTTGGCCTCCTCCTTTGCCATTCAAAATGCCTGCATCCATAGCCCCATGAGCATTCCAATTCATCCTCCATTTTGGACCCCCTTGCTATCCTAATTCATGTCCCTTGCTGTCCAT
The DNA here is from genome assembly GCA_036172225.1 of Cryptocoryne crispatula var. balansae. NCBI lineage: Eukaryota > Viridiplantae > Streptophyta > Magnoliopsida > Alismatales > Araceae > Cryptocoryne > Cryptocoryne crispatula. The sequence goes on from CM069928.1 coordinate 27,583,609, forward strand.
GTGTGCATAGCCCTAGATGGCATACAAACAGCCCCATTTGACACCCCATTTGGCCTCTACAAGAACAACCTTGTTGATCCCCTAAACAGCCCTCTTTACACCCCTCGATCAGGTCCTTTGAGTGCCCCTAAAACCCTTAATAATCAAGCCCTTGAGTGCCCCCTAAACTTGTTCACAATCAGGCCCCCTATGTGCCCCAATGTTCAAACCCTTTGAGCATCACAATCAGACCCCCTGATTGCCCTTAAAACTCATCTATAACCAGGCCCCCTGAGTTCCCTTAAAGTCATTTACAATTAGGCCCCTTGTGTGACCTTAAAACTATCCACAATCAGGCCCCATGTGAAACCTTCAACCTATACCCAATCAGGTCACCCAAACAGCCCCTATGCTAACTCTCAATCACCACATGTGCTTGCCCCAAAAATAGACCCTTAATGTCTATTTCTCTTTCCCTTTTGAGCTTAAGGTGAGGGTTGACGCTTTGAGACTCTCGGAATTCACTAGATGGGCCGAGACTACTCGGGCGGGCCCTTAATCCCTTGCCCTTTGTGCATCACCAAACCAGTCCCCTTTAACAACCCCTTCAAACCAACACCTAAGCCAGACCATTGCAGCCCCTTTGAGTCCCATTTAGCCCATTGCTACAACAAGGACAAAGTGCAAGAACAGGTTCCAGCTTGAAGCTCAAAACAAGTGCTAGTTCGGTCCCAAAACTGGTGCCAGAGTGGAGTCCAAACAGGTGTTGATCCAATGAAGGCTACAAGACAGGTCTTTGTGAGGACCTGGTTGGGGGTGATAGCCTGATTCCCTTGGCTCACATGATGGGTCAAGGGCTAAGATGGTGGCTCTCAATTCCGGTCCAAACATGGTGCAAAATAGGCCAACCAGACCATGAAGACATGAAGCTTGAATTGAGCCAACTGGACCGACATGACTTGAAGCCAGCCTTATCAGGCCATGAGATATGAATACCAGCCCATTGTGCTGATGAAGCTAGCCCATTGGGCCTTTAACATTTAAAAATCACACTTAACTAAATCTGAGGATGAAATGCCATAATTAAATAAGGAGTTAGTCTATAACTAGATGCTCCATTGGACGGCTAGCCCGGACATGTTTCTGATATGTTGACCCAGGCATAGGCATGGGTCACGCTTCCCACTACAGATGGACCCTTCCCACTATATGGAAAGTCAAAAGACTATGCCATTTATGACGGGTAAAAATTTCACACCGATTAAAAAATAAGGTGGCATGCTGCCAAAATTTTCCCGGTCAAGTGAGATTTTACATCAAGGGAAAAATATTAACACACATTCACATTGGACAGCAAAGAACATGGCATATGAACTGCCATATCAGATGTATTCCGACATTGACATGAATATTCAATGAATATTTCAAGTATCGAGTTGATTGCATGTGACTGGGCATTGGCACTACCTCAATGGACCGAATATGATGCAAACCAAACAAAAGTTAGCCAAATCTGAAGTTAACTTCACCAGATCTGAAAATACACTCAAACCAACCTTAAAACATGCTTAAAAAAGTCATTAAAGCCTCAATATACAAAAAAATAGATTTAATACAATCTGAAAAAATTGATTCAATACACTTAATCCATTGGAATTCAATTACTTAAACAAGTGCAAATCAAATAATTTACAACCAACTGAATAAAACATATTAAAGACACTTCAAAATATCTGAAATTTGTCTTAAAACATGTGAAATCAGATCATTGACAATCTAAAGTTTATGCTTAATAAATTTGAACCAAAATTCAAAATATTTAAAACATACCAAACACACTCGAATCAATATTTAAATATCAACCAATATAAGAAAATCACATGAAATTGACTTAATCCTAGTCAACTAAACTTAAACAAGTCAATTTGTTCAACACTTCTAAAATTAATTTCAACCATTTGAAACAAAAGAAATTGAAACAAACCAAATCAAAACTCAACAAATTCAAATCAAACTCAAACTTGAAATCAACGTTTTAAACCACATTAAAATCAACATCTCAAATCAAAACATAAAACAACGTCAACCAAAATGTAATCAAGCTTGTTTGCATATCATCGAGCCTAAAAGGCCAGATCCCATTGTGTTCTTTATACGTTGTGGATGTGCACGCTCTCGACAAACAGATCGTTATGGCAGTTAATCAAGGGTATTCATGTAGTTGCTCGATGTAAATGAATATCAAATATTCGCACCATCTGTTGAAGAGGGGTTAAAAATATTTTCATAAAACCTGAACCTCAATTCTATACTCTTTTCATATTACCCAACTATTTAATATCTTTATAGGTCATCACCTATTTTACTAGAAAATTTGGATGTCGATATTTCAAAATATACAAAAAACAAAACTCTCTTTCTCAAAACATCAAGAGAGCTCTTTCTTCTCAAGGTTCCCACAAGGTCACAATTCACAATTCAAATGATTCTACCAAAAATAAATCATACAATGATTTAATATAAACAATTCATATACCAATCCATTAATCTTTTGTTACACTAATCCTGATCCACTACGTTTTTGTTGCGCTAAACCTATAATCCTGAAAAATGTTAAAATATTAGAATGAGTACAACTACTCAATATACATCCCATCATTCACCAAATTAGATAGCTCAAAACTCTAAATGATAAATAAATAAATATCCAAATCTACACCCATTTTATTCATGTATAGAACTAAACAATATAATAATTATCTATTTTAACCACATATTTTAATCCACTAACTACCAACTATACAAACTCAATCAGCACCTATAAACATCAAAAGGAGAACCTAACCTACTACATAACCGATATGATGAAACCACACACAAGTGAGATACACCATGCATATCAAGCAACACAACTTGAGTATGATAAACTAATGCATATCATAAGATCATACCCACACAATCATGCAATGAATGCACCAATCCTCTAATAAAGTATCACATATCTTTTATATTTTGTAAGGAATGTGTCGTCTTGCAATCTCAACTAGTTAACACTAGATCTACCATAAATAGCAATACCATATAGTAAGACAAAGTTCTCTAGTGCATCCAGACATTGGTGACACTTAGGACAAATTGCAGTATCCAAGATCGAATGATGCACTGGACTGCTCTAGTCCCCACTACCCATAGGCGATGACTAAGTAATATGATGTAATTCAGTATGTCATTTCAACTATGCCATGCCATGACATGCCAATCGCTATGCAAATATGACCATTAAAATGAACATATGCACAACTAATGCATTTAACTATCTGCAAAAAGAAATGTACATATACTAGACGTAGCATAACCACATGCCAATAACACTATTAATAATGTTTAACAAATGCATTTAGCACATGCATGCATGAAATATGCTGGCATATAACATATATACCTAATTACTAGAAAAATAGGTTTATTTATTAATCTAAAACTCTATAAAATCTAATTAACATCCAACCATAAATATTAACATAGACCTAATCAGGTTAATATACAATGGCATATCAAGTTTATAAATTATACAATTTAAATTCTATAGAACATGCTAACCAACAACTAAGACAAGATACAATCAATCAATTTAATAAAATCACTAACTATATAGCATGCATCTAGTATATTTAATAAGTCATCTAGCTACAATCAATCACCAAATTTAATATTCACCAATATAAATCAACTTCTAAATATGGTTGGTATATATTAGACATTAACTTTAATGATATTAGACACATCCGGGATGCCTACCTAAAGGGTGCTGGAAGGTGGGACACATGACACGGTGCATCGGCAAAGGGAGGTGATGTTGGTGGGGACAGTGCAAGACGGTGACGATTACATGCGACACGCAAGGCCAGGCACTATGCGGGGGTGCGATGGCTTTCTACTAGCAATGTCAGTGGTGGACAACAACGTGGCTGACATGGTGACAAGAAGGAGAAAGAAAGAAGAGGTAGAGATACACTACAGGAAAAAAGAGTTTTACCCACCAAAACATGTTTGTAGGTAAGAATCGGTAGGTAAAAATAGTCTTTTCCTATCCACTATACCTACTAATTGAAGGAGTCATAGGTAAATCTATCAATGCCTAGGAATCACCTACGAGATTAACATCCATAGGTAAATATTACACCCAATGAATCGATCTAAGCCATCCATTAAAAGATGATCCAATGGCTTATATTTATCCTTTTCTTCCTCCATCCCCACTGTCCATTGAAATCAAATTGAGGGCTAAGATCACCCTCTAAACCCTTATCTCGGAATACCTTGATCAAACAAGTGCCTATGAAACCATTGGCACAGAATCCCCCACTCGTTTCCTTCTCTGCTGCAAAATCCCTCGATCAACTAAAGAATCCCCCACTCATTCCCTTTTTTGTTGTAGAATCCCCTTCTTAAAACCCTTCTCTCAACTACAAAATCCCTCACTCATTCCTTTCATTGCTACAAAATTGCCAGCTCAAAACCCTTCTCTACTGTGGAATCCTCCACTTAAAACTTGCTCAAAACCCTTCTCTACTACGGAATCCCCCACTCAAAACCCTTCTCTCGACTATGGAATCCCCCACTCAAAACCCTTCTCTGTTGTGGAATCCCCCTACTTGAAACCCTTCTCTTATCTGTGGAATCCTTATACTCACAACCCTTCTCTTGGCTATGAAATCCCCCTGCTTGAAACCCTTCTCATATCCCATTTCTTGGCTGCTATGGGAAGTTCATCCACCTTTAATCAGTGCACCAGTGAAACTCCTCAACCTTCATCCGACCATCATAGCAAAGCCTTCAATGCTAGGCATTACGACGAAGCCTTCAATGCCAGCCATCAACATAGCACCAGCCATCACCACATATCTTCTTAGCCTTCATCTACCTCCTCGGTATGTTTCTTTTAAAGTTGACTCCTATATGGTCAATAAAAATTTTCTTTCTTTATTTTTATCAGTTTTGTGTTTATGGGACCTTGTTTTACCCAGTTCGTTGCCGAGAGGCATTCTTCTCATCATTTTGTCCCCCTTTTCTGTCTTTTACATTATATTTTAACAAAAGTTCTTTATTGAACTATAGGCCTAACAAAAGAAGTTTAATTAAAAATCAAGTTCCTAAAGACTGTTTACCTAGATATATAGTACGTGACAACCTCTATTTCTAGCATGTTTCGATTTATAGTTCTCATATGCATAATTTGTTTTTACCCATTTTCTTTGCAGGTTCTGCTATTTGAAAGTCGCTCTACTTGATGCTTTGTTTGTTGGTGAACACTTGGTTTGGTAAACCTTTGCTCGATGTACATGACTAAATTACACTGTAGTAGTTTAGATACTATTTTTCGTCGTATTTCTTAGATGACTGATTTACTCATAATTTATCTTGTATTTTCTATACTCTAGGTTTATCATATCTACAAGTTTAAACAAATCTTTTCTAAAGAAAAAAAATGAGGTAACTCATTAACTTCTTAATATCCTATTCCATGCATTTGTAAGAATGCTTTTGTGAGTTGTTACATATTGTATAGATTTTGGAGTTTCTTCTTAAGTGTATTAACTCATTTGTACCCATATATACATTGATCACTTTATTTCCAAGTGACTTGAATATTTTACTCTTTAGTTGCCCCTACATGATTACAATTATTGAATCTCATTACATTCATGGAATCACTCAAACATGAATGATGCATGTTTAGAAGAAATTTTGATATGAAAGTGTGAAGGTGTTGTCATTGTTTTGCATAAGACATTTAATAATATAGAAGTTCTGAACTTTTGTTATTTCAAATATGATGTGCATCACACTTTTTAAATTTTCAAAATGTTAATTTGTTTTATGAATTTATCTAAACAATTACCAGAAAACCTACTTTCTATAGTGACTCATTTCCAAAATATGAACAAAATTTATGTTTACAATTAAAGGAGGTGCTTGATCCACTGTACTTAGCACAAAACTATGCCTTTCAGTGTCTTCTAGTTTACTCATTTGAAGAGGCAACCTTATATCTCAACACTTGGTTGTTTATTCCTACTACTTGCAAGAAATGTATCCAGCCACATCTGCCTTACAAATTATCTGCCACTTTTATGACATTATGCATTGGTTGTCCATGTGTGAATTACACATGTATAAATAAATGTGAAAAAAAAGATTGTTAGAGAACATCTTTATATTGACGGTGTTATAAAAGATAGAATTTTCAAAATTTTATGATGAAGGATCAAGTCATCGAAACTTTGAAGAAGGTTGGGAGGATTCAAACCTCCATCAATGTTGGCTAATGTCAAATTTCGAGAAATATTGATGAAACACCATATGATAAAGATTCTAAAAAAAAATTTGACTTGTTGAAAGATGTGAACCAACCCATTTATCCTGAATGCAAAAATTTTAGCAAACTTTCATTTCTTATTAGGTTGATTAACATTAAATGTATGAGTGGAATGAACAATAAGTATTTGGATATTTTATTGAATTTATTGATTGAGGTGCTCCTGGATGGGTCATCGTTATCACCTTCATTTTATGAGATCAAGAAGATACTTGACAAGTTAGGGTATGGTTATAAAAAGATAGATGTATATCCGAAAAATTGTATATTATATTGGAAGGAAAATGAGAAAGTCAGAAAATTGTCCCAAATGTGGAGAATGGCACTGAAAGTCTTATTATAAGTCAACTAGTGTAGTAAAGAAAAAAAAAGTATCTCAAAATGTTCTCCGCCATTTTTCACTAATTCCACAATTAAAGAGACTCTTCGTATACTCAAAAATGTTTGTCAACATGAGATGGCATGAAGAGAAACATTGAGAGGATGGTTGTTAAGACATCACACTAATTTTGCTGGCTGGAAAATATTAGATGCTATTGTTGATTTTGGGTTCGAAAGTCAGAATGTACGTCTTATATTAGCAAGTGATAGGTTCAACCCATATGAAAACATGAATTTTACTCATAGTACATGGCCCGTATTAGTTGTACCTTATAACTTACTGCCTTAGGAGCGTATAAAGAATACTAATTTTATGTTGTATTCTTATCTTTGGTCCAAAAGGTCCAGGTAACAATATTGATGTCTTCTTACAACTGCTCTTCAAGAAAGAGATTTTATGGCAAGGTGTTGATACGTTTGACGCAGCTAAATGTGAGCAATTCCATCTATGTTCAGTGCTATTATAGACTATTAATGACTTTCCAGCATATGCATATATGTCAAGTTGGAGTACAAAGATCAATTGGCTTCTTTTAATTATAATAAGGACACATGTTCAACTTGGTTAAATTCTAGTGGAAAATTTTGTTACACAGGTCATCAGAGGTGGCTAGGAAACAACCATAAATTTCAAAAGATGAGCAAGCAATTTGATGGTCATGACGAAGAATGGAGTGACAAGCCTTGAACATTATCTAGACATTAAATCCTATGTCAATTAGAATGTTTTAAACCACATGTTGCAAAAGGAGATACAAAGAAGGATGGTAAGAGGAAGAGAGGAAGTAAGAAGAAGGATGAGAAGAAGTATTTAGGGTGGAGGAAAGTGAGCATTTTCTTTAGGCTGCCATATTGGAAATCTTTGTTGCTTCACCACAACTTAGATGTGATGCACATAGAGAAGAATGTATGTGAGAGTATAGTAGGCACTCTTCTATCGATTGAAGTAAAGAATAAAGATGGCTTGAGAGATCATCAAGACTTATAAAAGTTGGGCATACAGGAATGTCTTCATCCACAAGAAGTAGGGTCAAGTAAGTTATTGTTGCCACCAGTACAATTCACATGTAGTAAAAAGGAAAAGGAAAATATCTTCAAGTTATTTCAATCCATTAAGGTTCCAAATGGATACTTCTCTAATATTACAAAGCAATTTCTCAACAAAGATAATAGGTTATCGGGGCTGAAGACTTCTGACTACCATGTAATTATGCAACATTTACTTCCAATCGTAGTTTGAGCATTCCCAAGGATTCATCTATCTTCATCACTAAGTGATATTTGTCACTTCTTTTTAAATGTTTGTTCTAAAGTCACTTCTGCTGATGACTTTTACCAACAAGGCATACATATTGCAAGGGTATTATGTCAATTAGAGATGAAATTTTCTCCAAGTTTCTTTGACATAATGCTACACTTGATCATTCATTTAGTAAATGAGCTATTATTGTTGGGCTAGTTCATTACAAATGGATATACCCATTTGAGAGGCATCACTTTCTCTACTATGCATAAATTTGTCAATTGATGTAGATCAATGTTGATTACTCTTGTGTGTTTAGGTATTTAGGAAAATTTAAATCTTATGTGAGAAATAGGACTTATCCGGAAGGGTTAATCGCTAAAGATTACGTTATTTACAGAGACAATGACATTTGCAGCTCGATATCTCAATGATGATGTAGAAACATGGTTGAATAAGACTCGTTAACAAGTAGAATACCATCCAAAAGTTGTAGATAAAAAATGGAAATTTTCATGTAGACATGTCATCTATGTGGGGGCAGCTACCATCGAGAGACTAGAAAGTAATGAGCTAAAGGAAGTACATAAATATATCATATGCAACTGCACATCATTCAATCATTACATAAAGTAAGTTTAGGTCTTCATTAAGTTTATATTCACTATGACAAATATGACTATGCCTAATATCATTAAGTGTAGGGATCACATCACTAAACTTAAAGAAATGTTACCTGGAAGGGATGATAACAGAGTGGAACACCTACATACATCTACATTTAGTAAATGGCTAAACAAAGGGTATTTATCCTTGATTAACTCAATACAATTGTTAGAGGATGTGGCTATCATATGATGTCATGTCTATTGTGAATTATTTTATTTTTTCAAGTGCATCTGCTATAGTCATTGACTAAGGTGGATATGTCATCTTATCTCCATTTGATTAAAGATTTGCCAATTGAGATGGTTAAGAAGTGTAATGCATGCATTATTAATGATTTTAGTTTTCACAATATAATCTTTGAACGGCGACTAGTTACCCAAAACTCGGGTGTTGTTTTGAGTGCAACCATTCCATTAAGCACTAAAAATGTTGATGACAATGTTATTTACTTTAGTGTACTTAATGAGATCATTGAAGTTGACTACTATGGACACATGAGACTAGTATTGTTTAAGTGTGATTGAATAGATGTGCATCGATGGGTGAAACATCATGGACCTCTTACAATAGTGAATCCATCATATAAGTTAAGAACAAGTAAATCTTATATCTTAGCATCACAAGTAGAGCAAGTTTGGCTTGTGGAGGATCCTAAGAACATTGGTTGGTTTGTTGTTCGCAAGACGAACCCACGTGATGTTTACAACTTATTAGAATTTAATAATGAAGAAGATGTTGATTTCCTAGAAATTCAACCAACATGCTATGACCAAACAGCTAGATTCCAAAATGATAACAATCGTGAGGACATGTTGATTCATAGATCTGATATAAATGGAATTCAAGTGTAATGTAAGTTATTATTGATCTTGCATCTATTGTTGTAATTACCTTCCATATTATATTCTTTTTCTGTTTCTATTGTATGCTGACAGCCTTATTTATTTTTACTAGGAAATCTTTGTCAAGGCATTCGGATCTCTCTTAGAAAGTCTCTCATTGCTCACCTATTTGACTATTTCAACATGAATATTCATGATACATATATTCAAAACATGTCATTAGCATCAAGGGATAAGGACCCAGGAGCTTTTTGGTTGTATGACAAATCTGAATTTTTATAACAAAAAATATCTTTTTACGAAAAAATTGGTTAAAAAGGATATTTTTTGGTTATCTAAAAAAATAGAATGTGTAAAACAACATTGTTGTAGATGCTTTATGGCTCTTGTCTGCTTGCACAAGATATTATCATGTCTTTTTCTACATCTCCTAAATCCCCATTGAATGCCTTGGAACTTTGCTTCACTCTTTGGAATATAAGTTACAAGCAATTTAATCATCATGTGATTACTTTTTATCTATTACATATTGTTATATGTTATCTGTTATTTGTGAAAAGTACCATGATCAATTACATAATGTTATTTGTTATTACTTGTTCTATATTGTTTAATGAAAATAGGGGGAAGAAAGTATTAGAGAATTTATCCTACAAGTCTGATGGTGTAAGCTTGAAAGAGAATGGGTTGTGGGGGCTGAACATGTCATCAAACCCTCCATAGTTAAAAAAAGATCAAGTATATCGCAAACATTTATGATCTACCAAAGTCAATAAAGAACAAGATAGATTTTGATCTATTCCAATCCTTCATGGAGTATGTTATCTTCATCTAATCTTTACTCAATGTCTTTTATTAGAATTCGTTTATATTTATTTTATGGTGGAATAGAAAGACTAGCATGTATACATGTGATTGAAAATGTTACTTTCAAACATCTTTTGTAAATACCATGAGGTTGAAGTTTATATTGCATGTAGCATGTAGTCCATATTTGAAGAGAGGATGGGACTGCCTAAATGAAAATTTGATAGTAGTTCAAGCTGCATGTACTTCTTATCCAAATTCTACTGACAATATTATCTACTTTTTGTTTTTTTATGCAGATGTCCTTTGTGGCAAATTTGAGGGGGTGTATGCTTATTACCCGGATTAGCTAACAAATTTCCTTCTTTTTACTTATATTGTTATCTGATAACTATTTCTTCAAATTGTTTGGACAGATCTGAGGATGAGCAAAATTCACAACTTTCGATTCTTCAGAGATGATAATTCCTTTTGATTATTTGGACATATTTGACAAATGAAGGTTTTCTAATTTTTTATTCTTCTAATTTTTCAGCCATATGTGGGTCCAGCATTGCATGACCCATAGTATTAGTGCAACAATAGTAGATTGCCTATTATCTTCTTTGTGCATAAATGGTAGTTGTAGGATTGTAGAAATAATAAGGAGCAAAGAGGTATTCTCAAAAACTTATGTCATTTTTCACATAGTTTATGAGTGAGTGGATGTTAATTGATGTGAGTTCCTTAATTTCCTTTCTTACTTACTAACAAAAGTATATTATAGGGGACATTGGAGGTTGTTGATCCTTTGTAATCTTGTTAATTATTTTTAATCTAACTTTGGACCTTGTATGCTTCTTTTGGATACTCTTTTAATGATTGAGCCAACAAAGTAAGAGTCAATCATAAGGAGGTATTTTTTTTGTCAAGGTATTCAACTACACATGCAATAACAACATGACCCTGTATTCAGATTTTTAAAGGACCTATACCAGTTTGAGGAGAAATTGGTTAGGAAGAAGAGCCTTGCCCCCATTCCTTTCTATGTACCCAAGATATTACTTTGATGTCCCTTCCTTCATGTATTGTAGATCCACTTTCGTAGTTACATGTAGTATTGACATTGGCATCTATTAGGTACCTTAACAATGGGATGATTTAGAGTGTGGGTTTTTCATACTCTACTATATGTATCTTTTTGTAAAGAATGCTATGTTTACATTCTCCCAATCAGAATGTCCATACTTCATCTTAACTATGCGCTCAGTTTTTTGTAAGTTTTGGTTCCTACTTTACCGACATTCATTGTTTGGTAATATATGATGTTTTAAATGTATACGATAGAAGACTGGTTTGCTTATGGTGATTTGGATACATTTACTAGCAAAATTCTTGCATACAATTGTCAAAGAGACTTCTTCATCTCCTCGATTGAGTATTCGATACCCTCTTCAAAGCCATATAAGGATACTAATGAAAATGTTCCGAAAGTGAAAAGCAATCTATAGGAAAACATTGCTATTGGTGATGTTGAAAGGAAGAAAACACGGGGCCGCACGTACTATTGGGATGTGTAGGCTTTCGAAGATGGAAAAGTAATTTCTGTGGAGTGGAATGAATTTAGACAACCTATTGGGAACGGTGGAAGATCATTAAAGACCTTTATAGGGACAATTGTAGGAAATGCTGAAAATGTTGCCGATATATGGGGTTTTATCAAGGTAAAATTATTGTTGTCTTATCTTACACTTTCCTACCATACATTGTGATAGAAATGTATGCCCTACAAGCCAATCATATATGATATGATTCGACATTTCTAGAAATATCTCATTCAGATTAATTAGGCAAATCTTCATTATAAGCTCTTATTAGATGCGAATATAATAATGAAGTCCTTGATCAAATACAATGATGATTAAATCATGATGAGATCATGATAATGAGATTGATCATCTAGAGGTATTTGATCTAAATGTTCCTAGTCATAGGATACTTGAGACGGGACATCAAGGATCCGGATAGACTAGTGTATGTGATGTCTTCTCATGTGATGAGGACGACCGATCTCATTGGTCATTAGTGTGGAGACACTGAGATACACATACAGGTGCTCATTAGTTGAATGAGTTCACTGAACTGACCGAATTAGAAACCCTGAATGGTATCTTACCGAACTGTCTATCAGGGTTTTCTATCATCACGGTTGCATGGTTGGACCTTTGACCTGAGTCGCCAAAGATGCCTTGTTGGGTGGAACTTGTGCTTTGACCATTGACTTATGGATCACAATTTAGATGGTCCTATATAGCGATGGATCGGGTACAAGGAAAATCCGATGGAGGCAATTGAGCGGACAACAAAGGATCGTCCACTCTCGGTAAGTGAGAGTGAATGTCCTATGGGATAGTACTCTAAATCCCTGGCCAGGGTAGATAGGATAATTGGAAAATGAGTTTTCCAATTGATCCAATTCCGAGTACATGATTCTATACAGTCGGTACACTAAGGAGTTAACAATCCATGCCGTACTCCTTTCCGACGGGGACATTGGATGGATGAGGGTTTATATCCATGTGGTAACTGATGATGGAAAGGCTCAATGGAGATGAGATTATCCCCATAGCCATTTGGGATCATGGGATGTGGCTTGTACCCTTCATGATCGGTAGGCCGATTAATCTGTTATCGGATAACGGATTTAATTAAAATTAAATAGAATTGTTCTATTTTATTTAGGCCTCAACCAAATAGGTTATTGGGCCTAGTGGGTCACACACAAAAGGACTTATCCACAAGTACAGGGGCAAGGACGTAATTTATAGAGATTTTGGGTTTTTATGAAAAATTCCATAATTCTCTATAAATACCAATGGTTTCAGCCAAACCCCATCAAGCCAAGGGTGAAAACCACGTCCCAAGCCTCCTCCCTACCTCCTCCTCTCTCTAGAAGGTGTCCATGGTCGATGGAGCTCCGTTCGGGAAGAGTTCTCGAGGCCGGCGCGAAGGGAGAACCTGCTGTGGATGAAGTTCGTGTGGATACTACTGGAGACCGGACACTTGAACGGTTTGGAGAGCTTGAGAAGCTCATCTCCTTCCTCTCCATGGGATTATATGAATCCCTATCAGGTATATTCGAACCCGATTTGATCGGTTTTCGATTTTCGTCGTTCGGTTCTGATTGAGACGGATTCTAAAGGAACCCATAGGAATCGTCGCTTCCGCTGCACCAAATTTTTATGGACGATTCCTTACACATTGTTAGTTAATAAATTGTATATTTAACTTTATTATTTTGTAGAGAAAGTATGATGTTGATGATGAAAATGAACTCCAAAGACTTTTGTTATGAAAGACCTTGCACAAAAATGAAAATACCATAAATATTCCTTAAGAAAGACATACCTAGACGTCAAGGAGCCACCACATGGACTATATATTTCTCCTGATATGTGAGATGTAGCGAAGTCATTATGGACTTCTGCTGAATTTAAGGTAAATGCCTATTTTCTTAATGCAAGTCAATGATAAATCCAATACATGTCTTAATTATAAATATTTTTGTTATAAAAAATTAGAGAGTTTAACCAAAATAACAATAGACAACAAAAGATGTATCAATGTTCTGCAATAAGTCATTTTGCATATATCAGGAGTATGAAGGTATTTTTGGATTGTCTTTTCATTGTACTTTTATAACATTTAACCGATAAATTTCTTTTGACTTAATGCATAAATGGTAAATGTTAAAATTTTAGATGGCCAAAAGTGGAAAAAATATGGATAGAACAGACATATTCTTCATCACACACACCAAGAAAGATGGAAAGATAGTGAATGATGAATGTGCCATTGCAATTGTAAGAAATATGTTAACTTTAATATTCTCCATCATAGGGCGAACTTTTCTAAGTTCACTTTTCACCATCATAGGGCAAACTTAAAGATAATAAAGATCAACCATCTACTAGTACTTTTACATTGGCATCCAAATCTGATGTCTACTCTAAAGTTATTAGGGTGGACACTCATAGCAGAGTCAAGGGCATTGGTATTGGACCTCCACCACACCTACTTTGGGACAACAATGCTGAAATGTCATGATCTGAAAAGGACAAAAAGATATATGAGCATTTGTAGCTTTTAGAATCCAAAATTAATGAACTTGAAGAAAAGCCCCAAGAGGTATGTAATTTTCATCAACACTTCGATTTATATAAATTACACAATTCACATTTATATATGAATACATACAACTAATTTACTTCTCTTTACCAAATTTGACAATCAGGACTTTGCTCTTCGCAAGCAAGATGTCAACATTAGCCTAAGAGAGGGTATTCTGTACATTTACTACTTGTCTTGTGATTTTGTCTCATTTAATATTTCAAATGAAGACCATTGCATTACAACATATATAGAGAAGTTAATACATATATACTTGTCTAAATAAGAAAATGTTTCTTTTAATTAATCATTTGGTTGACGTTCTAGTTTTTTACTTACTGATTTTGATGTTGATTTGTCAATATGATTATTCTTTTGAAATAAGTTAAATAGTGAGTATTTAGCTTATGCCATTCATTGTATGTAAACGTCCTTGTGCTTAGGGGGACACTGCTAAAGATTTCCATGTATTAGAAGGGATATAGAGGATGATTCTCCATTTCTTGCATTACATAATGCATCAAGGGCACTGTCATGTTCAATGGTGCTCTTGTGGCAATCAAGCCAATTGTGGATAGATATAGGAGTGACGATGTGTGCATTGGTGGGCATTGTCTAGGTGCTGGCTTTGACCTATAGGTGGGGAAAGCCCTAGTAGAGCATTATATGTTTGTTCAATAATTAATTAATTAAGCTTTCCACCAACCAATCTCTCTGATTTTGTCTCTCTCTTAGCTTTTTGGTTGTGTTAACATCTCCATAAACACCCCATGTATAATCATCATTTTGGTCCTAGACTAGCAGCCTCGCTCAAGTCACTAAAAAAATGATATTTTATCTTCAACACCAAATCTTCTTGTTGCCCTTGAAGCAAAATTTAAACGTATGTGTAAAACCTACAACAAAGGATGACATCTTCTTCAAACAAAACAACATCATTTCACAGCATTGAAATTCTACCATATTTGTCAACAAAAAATGTATAGATAAAACCTTCAAGCAAAGCAACTCATCTTTCTACCATGCTTGTCCTACAAAGTTGCAAAGTCACTCTTGGTTTGCTAGATTGTCAGAATATCCAACTTTTGGGTTGTATCAAATTCCTCAACTTCTAGCTTTTCTCTTTTCCATCGATGTCTCTAATATTCTAATTTAATATTTTCATCCTACATATATAATAATTATGTTTTCTATCTCTTCTCCTCTTCAAATCTAACAAGCAGCCATTACTTTACAAAAAATTGAGTTTTCTAGCCCCAATTCTAGGCTAAACTTGTTTGCATCTCCATCTTCACATTAATAGGACCATTGATAGTTTTTATGGTTGCCATCACTAATTATCCTAAATGATGTTCAATTTTTTTCTTTGTAATTGCAGTAGGAATGTAAAAAGACTATTTATCTTACTAACTATGATTCTACTGCTCATGCCATATTTTTACCTTATTTACATTGTATCAATTGTAAGCAAGGACCAAGAAGGTGAAACTACTAGATCTTGAAAGGGAGAAAGTGGCAGATGGTTTTCACATTAATGATGACCTAGAGAAGACAGTGATGGGGGCCAATTACTAATGAATATATATTATAAAGTGTCTATCACATGCTTTAAAGACAGTTGTCCCTCTCTTTGTAAAGAATGATCATAGAATAAGAATGAAGGATGCCATTAGAAGTCATGTTGTATGGTTCAAAGATTATGTAATTTATCATAATTTACATCTTTAAATTAGTGATGACTATTATAAAGTTGTTTTTGTAATTCTTATCTTTTCATTGCAGGTGGTTATTGAGGATAAATGAATAAAGATTCCCCTTGGGTTGTTCACTTATATTGACTTTGTCTGTGGAGTTGTGTAATTCATGATTACCATGTTGTGGTGACAAACAAACAATGACCCTTTGCTTATGGATAAAACAATGGCTCTATGGTTGTGGTTGGAACATGGAACAATTGAAATTGTTGTATATTTAACAACTTTACTTTCTCATACTTTATGTAAGCTAATGTATCTATTGTATGTTTTAATGTTGTGACACCAAGTTATGGTTGTTTTTAATTTATTCATGTACATCTCACTTTATGATTATCAAACCAAAATCAAGTTATGAATGTTTGATGTTTGGATTTCAATTATGACTAGAGCAAGTTGAGTAAATTGAAGGGGATTGTGAATTGGTTGTAGGAAGAGATGTGCATTGTGTGTAGAATGTCGATTGAGAAAGACTGATATGTAATTGCATCATTTACCTATGAATAATTTTTTCTCTAGGTAAATTTAATAGCTATGAATTAAAAATTCTATTCTCTATACATGTCATTTACCTATGGGAGGATCCATAGGTACAGATAGTCTAAAATGGAACATTGGTTATTTATCTACAGCCATCAATTCATAGGCAAAATTGATACTATGCCTACAAGAGTATGTTCTTCTGTAGATATAATGCATGCCCTATGCATAAATATTTTTCTGTAGGTAATACTTTTCCCCACTTGCACTAGGCCTACGGATGCCCCAACGGGCAAGTCCGTAGGTAAATCGATTTACTTACGAAAAAATAGCCTTTGCCTACAGATTTCTCGTGTAGGCAAAAATTGATTTTCTTGTAGTGATAGTGGCGACGTCAAGGCGGTGGGGTGATGGGGAGGTGATGAGGTGAGGCTGCAAGCTAGCAGTGTACGGACATACAAACAAGAGTTTGATAGAAACATATGTCTTACAAGTCAATCATATATGATATGATTTGACATTTTTATAAATATCTAATTTAATTAATTAAACAAAACCTTATTATTATCTCTTATTAGAAGCGAATATCGTAATGAAGTCTTGATCACATGTGATTATGATAATGAGATCGATCATCTAGAAGTATGTGATCTAAATGTTCCTAATCATAAGATCCTTGAAATGGGACATCAATGATCCGAATAGACTAGTGTACGTGATGTATTCTCTTGTGATGAAAATAACCAATCTCATTAGTCATTACTGTGAGGACATTGAGATACACACATAGGTGCTCATTAGTGAAATGAGTTCATTGAACTGATCAATTTAAGAAAACCGAATTGGTATCTTACTAGATTGTATATTAGGTTATTCTTATATCCCAATAGCATGGTTGGATCTTTGACCTAAGTCACCAAAGATATCTTACCAGATATATCTTGTAATTTGATTATTGACTTATGAATCACTATCTTGATTGTCCAATATAGTTGATGTATTAGGTGCAAAAGAAAAACCCGATGGAGGCAATTGAGTAGACAACAAGGGATCATTCACTTTCAATAGGAGAGAGAGAGAATGTCTTATGGGATAGTAGTCTAAATCCTTGGTAAAGGTATTAGCATAATTGGAAAAGGAGTTTTCCAATTGATCCAAACATAAGTACAGGATCCCATAGAGTCAAATTATTTAGGGTTTGACAATCGATGCCTAATCCTTGGCCAACCAGGACATTGCATGGACGAGGATTTAAATACGTGTGGTAATGAATGATGGAAACGCTCAATGGATGTTATTTAACATCCCAAAGTTATTTGGGATCATAGGATATGGCTTGTACCATTTATGATTGAAATGCCATAAAATTATTATCGGATAATAGTTTTAAATTAATTTAAGAGAATTGTTCTTTTATATTAATTAAAGATTCAACTAAATTGTATATTGGGCCTAATGGGTCACACATATTAGATCTGATCAATAGGATGAGGGCATGGGCATAATGTTATAGAAGTTTTAAATATTTATGAAAAATTCTATCTACTATAAATAACTGACTTATGATGCCAAATCCTAACAAGTCAAAGGGCTGGAGCACATCCTAAGCACTCTCTCTTCCTTCTTTCTTCTTCTGAAGCTGATCTCCTATGGTCAAACTTGGATTTGGAAGGTTTCTCGAGACCTAGACAAAGAAAGAACTCATCTATTGAAGTAGATCGTGTGGATACCACTAGAGACCAACCATTTGAATAGTTTTCAACAAGAAGGAATGTCTTCTCTTCATCCATGGTAAGCGATTTTGGAAATCTCATAAGGTAATCTCATTATACTTCATATTTAGGTTCCGGTTTTACTTGTTCATCCTCAACTAAGGCAAATCCATTGGCTTTAATGAATCAAAAAAAATTTCACTACCATAGATTGATTCCTTATAGTGTTCACCTAAGCGTGAGAGTAGGGGAGGCCACGGGTAGCCGAGTGAGGCAGGGACGTGAATGTGTGGGCATGTGAGGTGGCAAGCATGAGGGTGCTTCAGCGAGTTTGTGGGGGCACAAGGGGGAGAGAGAGAGAGAGGTGACAAGGGGCATAGGCGGTGCACAAGGAGCTAGCCGCACTAGCGGTTGGCGTGACATGCGTGCAAGGGGGACGAATGGCAAAGGCGTATTGGTCACGCAATAGGGAGCTAGCCATGGTAGGAAGGCAAGGCCAAGGGTGGCAAAGGTGTGGGAGGGTGACGAGCGTGAAGAAGAGAGAGGAAGGCAGGAGGGGGCTTGCATGGGAGAGTGCTTAGGAGGGTGGTTGTGAGGTTGAGGCAGGTGTGTGGGAAAGATGCAAGTGGCCATGTGGGAACCACAGTGAGCGTAGCGAGTGATGGGAGGAGAGAGAGAGATGGTGAGGTAGTGCGACGAAGGGGGTGAATAAAATAAAAGAGGGGGGTAAGGAGGTGGAATTTTGGTTTTTTTTAATTTACCTGATGTTACAACCTAGCTTTGGTACAACTATAATGAATCATGCTATGGATAGTAGAAATGTTGATTCCTTAGGTTTTATTGTCATTGTTTAGATCGAAATAGAACAACATTCCTTAAAACTAAATTGGAATAGAATCAAAAATACATTTGCCGTATTTAACTAATCTCTTAGGATAGGAGAAGAACGAGCAAATCCATACTCTTCAAATTGCCCAAGTGCATAGTCTTTAGTAGTATTCATGCGAACTTCCTTCATAGACCAATTCTCCTACACCCCAAATCTTTTGGCTTGTCCCAAACGTAGTTCTATTATGTACTAATAGCCTCTAGGATGGGAGAAAAAAGCTGGAGAGGGCAAACCACAAAACTGGCTCTCTTGACCTATCAGGGTTTGGCTCAAGCTGTTGTTATTTACAAAAATCAGAATTTTTTATAAAGGTCTACAATTTCTATAGATTTTGTTCATGCCCACATATTAACAAATTAGTTCTATTGTATGACAAATTAGGCCCAATATTTCATATGGTTGAGGCTAAATTAAATGAACATTTTTTAGTTAAATCGTTTATCTAATAATAGATTTAATCAACTTTCCGAGTATGTAAGGTACAAATCACACCGCATGATTCCAAATGACTTTTACGTTGATTTTTATCTTCATTGAATATTTCCATCATCAGTTACCGCATGAATATTAACTCATATCCATCCAATATCTCTATCGGATATAGGTATGTCACCGATTGTCAACCCTAGACTAAATCGACACTTTGCAATTATGTACTCAAAATTAAATCAATTGGAAAATATTTTTCCAATTATCTTCTCAATATTGGACAGTGATTTAGAGCAACGTAGGCAGGGTCAGGGGTCACGACCGAGTCGGTCAGCCCCAAGCCGACCTGGTCTGACCGGGTCATGACCCTTATTTTTTAATTTTTTTTCAAAAATTAAAAAAAAAATCAAGAAAATTGAAAAAAATTCCAAAAATATAGAAAAATAAAAAAATAAAGTACATAATTTAAACAAATAATTTATGAACTTCATTTTGATGTGACTTGTTCTACATTTTGTAGGTAGTTTATATACTCCCCATGTCACTTGGGTTGAGTACAAAGCTTGATGCATATATACATAACGACCATACTCGTCAGTCCCTTGGGAAACCATCCTAAGACTTGATCCAAATGAGTCACTATAGTTATCATAGCCATAGGTCAATTGGATCGAAGTGTCTGATGACTCCACATAATTCATTCCATAATGTTCTTGGCCATATGTAGGGAACCAAGAGCCTTGGGATAAATCATATGTACAGTTGGAGTTGGAGGCATCTTGGTATTGTCCTCCAATTCCATGGGTATGGTGAGCTCCTCCACGTTGCGGCTTTGTACCATGATCGGCGTGTTGGGTCGTATGGGTGTATTGCTCATCGCTAGTAAAGCGTAGAGACATTATAGGAGATATGGGAGGATCTGGGGTCCCTTGTATTTGTCAAGCGATGGTGCCCTTGTATCCAGCTCCACTATCATTGTTACTCTTTGATGAAGAATCCTAAAAAGTTTGGTACTTCACTCAAATGTTTGGCTCTGGCGTGTCTTCTCGATCATCTTCAACTGTATCAACATCTGTAATATCAAGAGGATCAGTCATAACTTGTTTACCTTTTATTTTACTTTACGTATCTCGACTAGTTCCTTCTTTGGTCCTCTATCACTTTGCTAAGGAGGGAGGGATCTGGAATTCTTCGGCCAAAGGGACATCGTCAAGCACTCCTTCAACCCATTGTCGGTCTTCTGAGTTGAACTCCGGTTCTCCCAACCCTTCTCCATCATTGACCCAAGCTTCTAAGGAGTTCTTCTCATAGAAGATTTGATCTAAATCGATGTCCTCCTCTTTAATTGGTGGCTTCTCGACTTGACGTCCCACCACCTTTGATATCCAGCTCTTTTGTTTCATCTAGTTATGTTTCATTCTCTCTAAATTCTTCAACTTTAACCTTATATTGTAGTGACAATACACGAGGTCTTCGAGTCTTTTTGATGTCAACCTGTTCCTTTGCTTCGTGTGAATCAAGCTGAATGTAGATCAATTTCTATCACAGCCCAAAGTCGAAGTGGTTTGAAATTTCTCTCACAGCCCGAAGTCGAAGTGGTTTGGCTCTACATCCGCCAAGTCCTCGTACCTTGGTACTTTATCATGGTCCATTCACCAATCAGCTGCATAAATTGAATGTGATACATTATTATATCATACATTTTGAACAATCAATTTAATTGTTAAAAAATAATGCTACGTACCCAGACTTAGTAGCAACAAAGCTCGTTCTACTTTACTCGTGCCAAAGTGAAATGACCGCATTTGGTAATCGTACTTCTTGTTACAGGCAATAATAGCCCGGTCATCATCACCGAGCATTCGTCGGATGACGCTCTTCACGTCATCGAATAGCTCATTCGTTGCCTTGAAATGTGGACTTTAGCAATACCTTAGGTTGAAAAAGTAACCTACGACCCAAATAATATTAGTAAACAACTTATATGTTTAAACAATGCAAAAAAAGATTGTTAAATGACTAACAAAATATACTTGCTACATGTATGGGTTGATGTAATGTACGTTCCCAATGACGATTTATGATGTCCCACCACTTGGCGAAGTTCGACATTGTCTTCGAGATTTCTTCCTTCGCTCTCTCAATTGCATCATATAAATATCCCATGTCTACTTTCCAATCTTCATCAACTATCCTTAGTACCTTAACTATGGGTTGGATAATGTTTAACATCTTCTTCACAACCTTCCAAAAATCCCCACGCTCTATTGTCTCCTCTATCTTTCTCCCCTTTCTCTTATTCGATGGGTTACATCTAGCTATCCAACTACCCTAACTTGGTGAAATTACCATCTGAGTTAGAGCTCTCCTTTGACTTGATAAACTTTTTAGCGAAATGTAGTGGGAGGCAAACCGAGTTGCATTGGGCCATAGCAACTCTTAGCCCTTAGTATGTTCCCTCATAAGTGCAAGGACAAAGTTATGGTTATAAATAAAAGAAGAAATAAACTGAGCTAACTTAACTACCATGTCTATTTAAGGATCCTTGCATATATCCTCCAACATCAAGTCTATGGAGTGGATGGAACACGATGTCCAATACAACTTTGGTCTTTTGACCATCAGTATATGTCTGGTCAAATTGTATGCGGCCACGTTGTCTGTGACTACTTGAACTACCAAGTTCTCTCCTATTTCTTCTATTACTCCATCTATCAATTAATAAAAGATACTCTGCATTTTTTACCTATCCTGATACGTTAACCAACTTCTAAAAGATAGTGCTAGCTTGACTGTGTACTAAGAAATTGATCATCGTCTTGCTAGTTATATTTATTAAGTATAAGATATTAACTAAGTTATACTAAAAAGAATATTTATACATGTAATAGAAATGACTATAAACAAATTTACTTACCAGTCCATCTGCCGAACATTAATGTGCAACCTCTTTCCTTCCAAATGCATTCAAATGAAGCCACATACTTTTTTATATCTTGCACCTCTATGGAAGATATACATTGTATATCTCCTTTGGGTTTGGCCCAGGCACTCCTCTCCCAACGTCTGAATCGTGTCAATCATGTTCTCGTAATATAGTTCTCTCACAGCATTTGCTGGTATGTTATGGTGAAAGAACCACCTTGATATTGCTTGGCCAATTCTTTTCTTGCACAACTTGATGTTCTTCATTGCTATCATGATTATGCTTTGACATTGTCATGGTCTAGTGATAATGGGATCTAAAAGACCTACTGCCCAGTCGTCATCTTAGTTGAGATCATGAATCTCATCATGCACTTGGTTGTTGGATTCTCTCCACTTCCTCAATTGCTCCCACTTCCCGACCCTTGACCCATCATTCGGCCGGTGTGTCTTTATAACTCTTCGTCGGCAAAAGATCTTCAACTTGCTTCCATTTCCCGTAAGAGGTTATCTATTTAAGAAATATTGAACTAC
The DNA here is from genome assembly GCA_036172225.1 of Cryptocoryne crispatula var. balansae. Taxonomy (NCBI): domain Eukaryota; kingdom Viridiplantae; phylum Streptophyta; class Magnoliopsida; order Alismatales; family Araceae; genus Cryptocoryne; species Cryptocoryne crispatula. The sequence goes on from CM069928.1 coordinate 27,606,781, forward strand.
TTAATGATCAATAAAATAGTAAAGTGAACTAATTTTATGAGTAATGCAAATATACTGTTGTCATAGTCTTCGTCTCAAAAAATATCCAATCTCTCTTGTCTGGTCCCATAAATGTGCATGGAATGTCTCTCCGGTTGTTGACAATTATTCATGAACAGTCTCCTTATGTTGTTTGCTAGTTCCCTTCGTTTGCTCCATCACTTGTAGGTGCCTACAAAATTAAGCTCTCACCTCCGATGGAGTCTGTGTGCAAGGAAGAACATTACCCTTCATGCCTACGAGATGAAATTTCAAATGATAAATACCACCAAAGATAACTTTGTCACAATATTTACATTGCATTTTTCTCTCCGCCATGGAGATCAAGTTGCAATGTAACCAAGCCGGATCACTCCGGCTCGCGCTGGTAGTTTGGGTTGTTTGGCTTGAAGAAGGCATGTTTAAAATTTTAAATAACAAAATAAGTAATTAATGAATACTAATTAAGTATCTAATTAAGTAATTAATGAAGCAATTAAGTAAGTAATGAACTATTGAGTAAACTACTTAAATATCTAATTAACTTGACTAAATAACTCTTAACTGCTTAAAACTAAAATAATAATAAAATAAGTAATTAAGTTGCTAATTAAGTAATTAGCAACTTAATTAAATAAATGATGAACTAGTTAATAAACTAGTTGAATATCTTATTAGGTAAGTAAGTACTAACTAACTATTAACTAAAAAGCTAAGTAATTTAAAAAAATAAAAGAATCGAATATTTAATGAACTAATGAAGTAAGTAAAGAAGAAGAGAGTAAAAATTGAGAGCAAAAAAATTGAGATCAAAGAACATTTAGTGAGCAATAGTGAGGTGCGCAAGTGTGGGGAGAAAGAGAGCCCCTTGGGGGCCTTAAATAGGCCCCAAAGGGGCTGGAATGGGGGGCACTTTAAGCCCCCCTTTTTGCTGGCAATGGTCACCAGCCTACAACAGTCACATGACCGTTGTAGGCGGGGTCATGTGACCCTGCCCGCGAGTCTGCAGGTCTCGTGACCCGATCGCGACTCTGCAACCCGGCCAACAGGTCAGGCCGACCGGGTCGCAACCGGGCCTATGGGGTCATGCGACCCTGCCCGCGAGTCTGCGGGTCTCGTGACCCGATCGCGACTCTGCGACCCGGCCAACAGGTCAGGCCGACCGAGTCACTACCGGGCCATCATGCATGGGTCGCGACCCAGGTCCTGACCCAGTTTTCCATGATTTAAAGTTCTATCTTATATGGCAATCTCTCTTATAGTTACCAATAGTGAATGATCTAATATTGTTGGCTCATTTGCCTTCACCAAGTTTTTTTGTACCTAATACAATAATTATACTAAACAATCATGTTGGTGATCTATAAGTCAATAACCAAAATATGAGATATATCCGATAAGTCATCTTTGGTGACTAAAGTCAAAAATCTAAACGTATAATAGTAATGATTGAAAAAAACCTAATCAACAGTTAGGTAAAATACTATTCAGAGTTTCTAAGTTAGATTGGTTTAGTAATTCATTCCACCAATTTGAATATTTTCACACTAATGATCAATGAGATCAATTTTTATAATGTTATGAGAAGACATCATATACATTTAGTGGTTAATAAAGAATTTTAGTTTAGTGAGGTCATACCTCTATAATACTTTCTTATTAAGATTATATCAAATAAAAAATTTTAAATGTTAATACATTTGTCAAATTTTAGTGGTGTAGGTCTACCACTACATACGTTAGTTTATTCAGATCTTTAAGGTCTCGTCTTAAGGATCATACAACTAAGAACATTTAAAAAGCATATCTCTAAACGAATAATCCTATTATCATAAACTCATCATGATTCAATTGTCATTATATGTGATCAAAAATTTCATTATAATATATTATTTAATTAATACAAATAATAAAATATTGACAAGTTTATTGAATTAAATGTTATTATAAATTTTAGATCATATCAAATATAATTGACTTATAAGACATATTTCTATTAAGTATGCCATGTTATCGTGGACTATACATTCTTTTAATCAATAGTAGATCAATATACGTAGTTTCTTGGGGCCTACTTCATAGTGGAATTAAATATCTCTATCATTGTTACATTTGAAATTAAGATTAATATAGATGATCATATGACATTTTATTATCGATATCAATTTTAAAATTTATAATACAAATAATATTTTAATTTTGTTATTGATATTTTATATTTTAGAAATATAAATATCAAAATTGATATAATATCATTTTTAGTACTCTAACATAAACAAGATATAAAGTAAAATGGTGTCTAAGATACATGCTCTAAAGTTTAAAGATAGTGACAATCTCTGTAAATGTATTCAAGTGGGTTAAGTTTTCATGACCTAGGAGCTCTCTCTCGATCACCATCTTACCGTAAAAACAAAATCTTGCCCTGAAAATTGTGCAACAATTTATCTTCAGCAAACATTTTTATTATTTCTTACATTTCTATGTAAAATTACGTAGGATGATTATTCTCGTGCTGGGTGTTATTTTCACAAGAATAATTTATTTAAAGATATTGTTTTGCTGCCACGATTCCAGATATAAAAGGTGAACAGGTATTTATAATAAACGAAGTAACACTAGGAATAAAAACACATACACACGGACACTGGTGCACATCGCAAGTGCGAAATTACATGAAAGGTTTTATTTTTTTTCTAAATGTCTCATCACAAAAAATACATATAATTATTTTTCAACTGCTTATAATTTGCAATGCTTTGTGTACTGTGACCCATGAGTAGATATATATATATATATTAATATCATTATTATCCTCACACCAGAAGTGAGATTTCGACGTGTAAATGGCAACAAATGTTTTTGATCTTTGAACAACATCGTATCAATGTCACTTATCTAAATTAAATAAATAAAATAGCATTGCTGTAAAATAAGTTAATAACTTATAAGTAATGTAGTATGTGACAAGAGGTGACCGCCCACCCTTCGCCATCAAAGCACTCCCGTTCTACAAGCATCCAAACGAGGAGAACTAATAGAAAGTGAGATCCAGAAAGCCCCCCAACAGATCTTGTCAACTGAGCGAACTCTCTCTCTCTCTCTCTCTCTCTCTCTCTCGCCGACGATACCGGCGCCGACCACCCATCTGTCTGAGGGCGAACTCCGGGATTGCGGCTGCTCATGGCCTGCTTCTCGTCTCCTTCTAAGGTGGGGATTGTCGACGACGGCACTGATCGGTGTTGGCCGGCGGCCTTGTGGAGGAGGAAAGCCACGGTGGGCACGGCATGATATCATGGTCCCAGCTCGGAACCTCCTTCAGGGACGCCGTGACGGCTATGGAGGGGGCTGCTACAACATGGGCATCCGTCGCAACGGGTTCAACCAGGGCGGTGGCCGGTTCTCGGTGAGCTCTGGCTTTTCGGCGATGGCCGATGACGACTTCAGGAGCGGCGGCGACGATGAGGAAGGAGGCGGCCGGGTCGGTGAGGGCAGAGGGAAAGAAAGGGGCAAAGTTGGGACAAGCAGCTCCAAGGGTGAGGAAGAGAGGGATGGTAGTTGGCTCTGCTTGAGCATCGGGGGAGGCGGCGGCGGCGGAGCCGGGAAGTACTCCGGAACGGGAGGCCGGCTCAAGCCGCCCGCCGGCTCAGAAGCTCCAGAGAGGCCCAGACGCACGGTGGAGCTGCAGCAGCTGCTGGAGCTAGACATGGTAAGGGAAAGGGCGGCGCCCGATCATCGGCGTCGACCAGCCCAGCGGCCAACGATTATAGCCGCGGCCCCGCCGGCAGCGGGCATCTCCGCGGCCCCAGCAGCAATGGCGCCTTTCTTCCCGCCGCACGGCGGCCCGGGGATGCTCGGATATCAGCCGTACGTCCCCGACATGACCCGGGGCTTCTGGAGCCCGCAGGCGAGCGGCAGCTCCGCACGTAGTCGGGCGGGCCCCTACATCAATCCTCCGTTGTTCGGCTCTTCGGCTCCCGGGAGTTCGGGCCCGCCTGCACAAGGCGAGAGCAGCGCGGCGGCGGGGCAGATGCGGGTGGTGAGCCCGCCTCCTTCAAGGCCGCATGCCGGCGTCTGGTTCGTGCTGCAGGCGTCGCAGAATCAGTGAGTATAGCGTGTGCTCTTGACCTGCGCGAGTGGTCTTATTCGCGCTCATTCGATGTAAACTTGAGCTTGCGAATCGAAATCAAAAGGTTCAGAGAGGTGATCGATCGAGGCGGGGCAGTCAAACAAGCTAGGTAGCATTTAAGAGTACTTCTGCACATAAATGAAAGCATGCTCATCGTGGAGAAGAGAAAAAAGAAGACCAGTAAAATGCTTGGACATGTTCTTGTGATATACATACGAAGAAACCGTACCCATATGCCCGCATCGTTTTCAAGCACATGTCGGTAGTTGTCGTGGGGGCAGTAAATGGCCGGGTTTGCGCTGCTTCTACTGGCCTCCAGGACGTGGGCTTTTGAGCAGAGAGAGAGAGAGAGAGAGAGAGAGAGAGAGAGAGACTGCGCGCGTGCCTTGAGCTAGCTCAATCTCGTTCATCCTTCTCTCTTTCTTTCTCTGTCGATTCGAACGATCTCTTTTTTCTAACGGAGTTGCGCTTTGGCCTTCTGTGTGCAGAGCAAGAGAGCCCTTTCTCCCTCAGATACCCAAGTGTTACTTGAGAATCAAGTACTTTTCTCTATCCCCCTCTCTCTACCATATAGATATATATATATATATATCCTTTCTTTTGTTCACTGGTCTTCCTTTCAGCTTTTCTTCTCCAGCTTTGCTTCTGCAGAACCAGTAAGGATCACCTCACCATGGTTACCCTTCTTGCAGGGACGGGAGAATGACCGTGAGGTTGCTGATTAAGTATTTGGTTAACAAACTGGGACTGGATAGCGAGTTAGAGGTATGCATCAAAACCTGTTATTTGATCTCAGTCATCTCTCTCTCTATATATATATAAATATATATGAATGAGTTCCATTGTAGAGGACGCTCTCGAAAGATGGAACTTTTTCCATCCCGCGCGCGCGTAGCTGCTTCTTAATGCATATCACTATCAAGATTAACTAATACATAACGCCGTCGCGCTCTGACTTCCTGTCCTGGTTCTTCTGGGTGTTCGTCTATGGCTTTACATGTCGGTTGTGATCTTGAAAGGAACTGCTCAGCTGAAAGACTGGGAGGGTAGCGTAATTTACGGCCAAGGTTCTTGCTGCACCTGCTTTCCAATGTACTTCGATGCACCGGCGTGTCTTGAGTTCTCTTACGCTTGATTCAGGATAAATCAATCCTTATTTTAGGAAGATTTTTGAAATATATCAGACTGCTAATTAAGTCATTCACATGATTCTGGCTCGAATAGAATATCCAGGTATTCCAAGAATAAGCAGTAATACAGTATACAATTAACCGGGATACTTTACTTTATGGTGACATCCAAGGTGAATATCTGGAGCAGGGCCGGTGTGGTGAGTACAGTTTGAAGATATCTAGCAAACAAATTTTGACACATGGAGTTTAATGTTTCTAGTCCTCCATAAAACCCTAGATTTTATGCTACCCATAAAAGGCAACCCTTTGTGTCTTGTGTTTGCTGAATAAAAAGGTGCAGTAATGTAATGTTATTTAAGTTTATCTGCCTTGAATAAAGATGACCCCATTAGCTTTATTCTGTCTTTGTTAATATAGAAAGGTTTGACGCCCATCTCTCTTGAATAAATATGAGGATTATTATATTAAATAACAACAACAAAAATTGAGGAAGCATTGAACGCTGTTATACCATTAGCTGGTCCCACTTATGGGGACGTGCTTGCATTCACTTGTCTTATAGAGTCAGTGACCAAGTCTTTGCCGGTAGGAAAAAGAGTTGCTATGGTCTTCACATCGTCGGAAGGTTTTTGGATATGAACGTCCATGTTCAAATACCTGCATTCAGTTAGGGTCCGTTTGGTTTGACGTAAAACTTAATTCAAAGAAAAAGTTTTGCGTTGCATCCACTTTTCAAGGAAATTGAAAAGGTCAAGCTCACATTTGGTTGTCCGTAATTACTTTCCTACGACTTTGTTGGTCACTGTATCATCTACAAGTAAATATAACAAAAAAGTGATAACTTTTTATAAGATATTAATTATTTTTAAAAAAATATTTTTATTTATGACAAAAAGTGTTAACTTGTCTAAATTATTTTAAATAAAAATATTTTATTTAATAAAATACATTTTTTTACTATTATGATTAACAGGTAATGTAAAATATTCTTTTCTTAACAATAAGTTTTTTTTCTACGTACAAAAATAACTTTTAGTTGAAATTGACAATTTTGCACACATATATATATTAATCTACTATTTTTATGACTATAGTGCACTTGTTAGTTAGTTTGATCCATGCAAAATAAAATTTAAGTGAAAGTCATTTTACACAACAACTTTTCCGATGAAATTAAAATAGTATATATTATTTTGTAATACATAAATCATTTGTTTAAGAACACATTTTTTTATCCGAATGTATATATATTTAAATATTTTCGGTTATTTTATTTTTTTTAAAATTATTTTTGATAATTTTATGTTTTAAATTTTGATCTATGTAAAGTAACATATAATTTAACTAAATTATTTTTTATAACTTTTATCATATTCATTACTTTAAAATATTATATTATTTTTTAAATTAAATTTTTATAATTTTACAATTTTAAATTTTAAATTATGTTAATTACTAAATTTTTGAGTATTAAAAAAATGGTTTGCGTACGTTCCGTCCAGAAAACTGCCTCCGGATTAAAAATGGGGATGCCAAAATCCATCATTTTTGGAGTCAACGGAGGGACATTTCGTTGACCGGCCAATTTCCAGACATCCAAATAAACTGCATAATCAAGTTTTCCGGAAAAGATGATCCGGCGGCCCATTTTCCAGCCAAACAAATGGACCCTTAGTTCCGCCATAATGTACAAAAAATAGAGGTGTGCTGGAAGTCAGATTTGGTTTGGTTTCATTTTTTTTAGCCAAACCTCATTGGGATCGCAAAATGAACTAAATCAGTACGTTTGGTTGGGCATGAGGTTAAAATTTTATTAAATGTTTAAAATAATTAGTTATTAAGATATCTATACGCATTTTGCATTAAAAATAATTGTGATAAATCTTATTTTATCATCAATATAAATATTACTACTATTATTGATAATATAATACAAATATAATATATTCAGCCCTCTTTATCTAGTTTGGTTTTATTTAAAAGATCTCTAAAACTTGATAAACTGAACCAATGACTCAGAACAAGCCAAACCGAATTGAACCAATGGTTTATGTTAAATTCGACAGTTTGAAGTGTTTACCATAAACCCCTAAAAAGAAATGCAAGTTATGCATGTATACGCCTCCCTCCAACCCAGATATAGTTTTGTTCATATGTTTGTTTCCACAATGTTTTGTCAGGTACAATGTCTTCACCTGCAGGGAATAAGCTTTGTCTAGGCATAGAGTCGTTTCTTGCTATTTAGATATTCATTTAGTTAATGAACAGTTAATGAACAGTGTCATTCTGGAAGGAACGTACCCCCTTGAGAATATGTAGAACAGGTAGAATTTGTTCGATGAGAAAGAAAAGATATCTTTTGGTGGAAAGACCCATCTTTTATGTCTAAGGTTGACATTTGATTTGAATTAATCAAAGATCTAAAATCTTAATTTGATCTCTAATCTCTTGTGGTGTGAAACACAAATCCTATTTATTTATTTCTAAAAAATAATTACAGCCAACCACTTAAAATTAGGTACTTTTTAAGAGGTTCTTAAGGTATTCAAGTTTTAGTATAGAAATTTTAGCATACAGTCATAATTTTCTAACCATTATCAAATGATCTAAATCATCTGACTAATTTAGAGGTTAGACATCAATTAAGATAAAACCAAACGGGCCTGAAGTTGGATGGTCTTCTCTCAAAACCACTACTGAGGGGGTCTGTTTAGATGAGAAAACTCTTCAAGGTACTGCTGACTGAGGTTTTACGCAGTGATCAACTGGTGAGAGATCATAAGGGGCTGTTTGGTATGGGCTTAACGTGAGGATAAATCTAGTTTATCCTCAAAAAAATTTGGTACAAACAGGTCCTAAGGTGCCATTTGGTACGGGGATTACTTGGGGATAACCCAGGTTTATCCCATTTTGGGAATAACTCATGTTTATTCCCAAAATTTTTTGGTAGCAAACATGCCCTAAGGCGTCGTTTGGTATCGGGATAAAATTGATGGGGATAGGGATAAACCAATCCGTGTGGTTGACCCTATCCCCATTATGTTTGGCTTAACTTAGGATAGGTTTAGGGATAACCCTATCCTATGTTTGGTATGTTAATAATAAATTTGAAGATAACCTTACATTTTTATATTTTTATCTTTATTTTTTATATTATCTTATTTTATTTTTCCATGACATATTCTTAACCAATTTACATAATTATATCATAAATCTAAAATATAAATAAATATAAATATAAAAATATAAAATTGAAGATATAAATTACAATATAATGGATGTTTGCTTCTGTAGATGAAAAATAAAGAAGAAACTTGCAGACCAAACGTAAACAAACTAAAGTCCGGTCCAACGAAATGCACTTAAGCACATAATCAAATGCAAAAAATATATATATTACAGTTCTATGGGAAAACAAAAGCAACGAGAAGTACAGATCAATCCACATCGTATCTCTCGGATGGCATCGGCATCCCCACCTGCAATCGGCACCAATCTTTTCTCTCCCTCACCCTGGCGAGGTTCCTCTTCTTCTACCAATGCTTTTCTGACAAACCCCGGCCCGATCCCCAATTTTATCAGCGAGCTCCAAACTTCTCCCGATGGACCTCCCCGCTGCCCAGGTGGTACTCTCGTCCCCAACGGACCTCAGTGGTCCATTGCACACCCGGCAAAGCACGCCGTGGGGAGGTGGACTGGCAGACCACACCGTGGCGACAGCACCGTCGCGGCATCTCTGGAGTCCTAGCCATGGAGGGCAGCCGCGAGTGTGTGGCGCACGCGGGAACGAAAAAACCGCGCAAGGCGACGGTGAAAACAGAGAGAAAGGGAGAGCGCTGGCGGCGATCGCAACGGTGATGCATCTGCGCGGAGGCGACGACGACTACGCTGAAGGGGATGAAAGAGAGGGAGGGGCGGACTGGATCGCCGCCACGGGAGCTCAGGGGCGCAAGGTCGTCTGCTGTGACAGGGTCGAGGGCGTATCCTCTCTTATCCCATCTATTGGGAGGGATGACTTAAACCTGGTGTTATCCTCCTTTTTAAGGATAAGCTGGATTAAACTAAACCAGGTTAAGTTATAATTAATTTGTGTACCAAACAGGGGATTGTGGATAAACCAGGTCTATCCTAAGTTATCCCCATACCAAACTGGGCCTAAGAGATCAGCCAGACTAGTGCATAAATGTCATGCACTACAATAATATACTGCTGAAGAAAACATAATCTAGTGTCGAATATTATTTGGTAACTGCATTACCTTAAATAAGCAAAATGTGTATTCATCAAGAATGGATTCGACTTTCTAAGCTTATGATAAATGGCTGCAAATGCGAAGTCTGAAATATAATTAGGTGGTGACAACTAAGACTTCATAATGTGATATGGTTTTATGTGCATTTAAAGCTGCTTGTATGTAAGACTAGTGAAGCATTCTAGTTTTGGTATTTCAGTGCCGACTAGTTGCTGTTTCTTTACATGTATTAATCCATATGCCATGATTCTAACATTAAAGACAATGTGATGGAATAGTTCCAGGCAGATTTTGGATTGATTATATTTGGAGCTTTCACGCTTTTGCTATTACAAGAAACAACACTGATGCCTTTTGTTCCTTGGTTTGCATTTAACGCAAAACAAATTAAGATAGGAAGTTTCAACTGGTTTCTTATGCCTTGGGTGTTTTATCGTTTTAAATCGCAGTACCAATACTAGTGTCTAATACGAAAAGCTCCATGATATTAGTAGCTTTGAGAAATTTTTTCATATCATGTTAATTCTCACCAATAAATTTTCTTGTTTTCTTGTCGTTGTCCTTTGTCCATACGTTGTTGTGCATAGGATGTTGTCTAGTGATTTTTTTTCTCTATCATTCACCTGTTATTATTGAAGCATTATTTTACTTAGCTTTCACTTATTCCACTCATTATCCATGGCTTTCGAAAATTTCCAAGAAGGATAGAAGTTCATTATATTGAAACTGTATCATAATCGTAAGAAATTATCATTAACAACACCAACAACCATGAAGAAATCATCAGGCCTTGGGCAAGGTTGACCGCTTTAAAATGCAAATTCTTATGATATATAAGGCTGGACAGCCATAGCTGCATTCTATAACTATTTCCACTGCTTAAGGCCCGTTGTCAAAGGATTATTTTGGGGATGGGAGTAAATCAGGTTTATGCCCAATTTAATCTTTAACATTGGTATAAGATTAATTTGGCCATAAGCTTGGTTTATACTCAAAATTTAAGGCGTAAACTAGGTTTATCACTTAATAACCTAACATCAAGATTAGGAATAACATACCTAATGGAATGCATTAATTAATAATTCGATATGCATTACATTAATCTGTCTACACGTAACTTGTTCTTTGCACGGCATTGATCATTCCGCTCAATATTTTTCTATTACCTCCTGACATTTTGATGTCAACTCTCTTGTGATTCCTGTCTGCCGTTCTCTGCCTTCGTTAGCATGGGTGCTATTTTTTAAAATCAGGACGACCAACTATTTTATTTTAGTTGCCTGTATGATCATGATTCCTATCTATTAGTCCATGCATAAAGAAAGCTCCCATCTAGGTAGTACTGTTATCATGTCACCATTTTCAGGTCTTATTTTAGTATCTCAATCTCGTTCAATCATTCCCCTTGTGAAAGAATCCTATATAATGCTTTTTCAAGGATAATCAAATCTTAAACGCTGGAGAACAATGCAAATTTATTATGTTGAAGAGAATACTTTTCAACTCAAACACAAATATCCTTTTATATATAGTCCCCATTTTCTTGAAGAGATACATAATAAGCTCAAAGGGCCAACCATTCAAAAGCTGGCAAACACAGGATCTCCTCTTTCTTTTAAGAGCGTGGGCATCCCCTTTATGGCAACTGTTTGATTAATATATCTTCTCTTTCCTCACATGGACCTCTCACTCTTCTTGTGAGAGGGGTGGAGGAGCCGCTTTTATATTTGCGTCTAACTCCCCCTCCACCATTGTTCGGAGGTGATCCTCACATCCTCACGTGGGATGAGAAGACTACTTAGTGGCATCATGTATGGAGCTTCAGTACCCATGTAATGGCATGCAGGAGGGTTACGGGGGCAGGGTCATTGGGGAGGCAGTCTCCGTGTAGGGTAGCTTCAACGACGCGCACATTGACTTTTTAAGACTTCAAAACGTCTCAAACGCCAGCTACGTCGACGTGCATAAAGATAAGAGAAGGAGGAGGAAGTTGCCTTCCGTGGACCCTTCCGCATGCCATGAAAGGTGGCCAGTTACCCTCGACGGCGTCACGCTTTCGCCCGGCTGATTTCACCCTAACGGGACAGCTGACACCGTCGTGGACGGGAGGGGTCCCGTAAACGGGGTTAGTGGTGCATGCTATTGGAATAATATCAAAGGCTACCCCGTCCATGATCTGTCTTCCCGCCGGCCCCATGAAACCCGGTCAGGGTTAAAGTTATGAGTTCGGGTCTCATGGGGTGTTTGGTTGTATGATAATTTTTGTATATTTTCATGATAAAAAATTATATTAAAATAAAAATTAAGTAACTCATAACATAAAATTATCATGTTTGTAGGGATGTGATAACAAAAAAGAGTTATTATCATTTATGACCAAACAAAATGGGAAATCACAAGAAAAAAAGAAAGAGGTGAGACCCTCTTCTTTGTTTAAGAAGAAAATCACTTTAATGGAGTAGTGTTTGATTGCATGATAATGGAGATTTTTATTTTAATTTTTAAAAATTGTAAGAAAACTTGTTAAAATAAATATTTGGCAACCATGGTAATTTTATGTTTTGAAAGTAATTTTCATCTAAAACAAAAAAAGGGTCTCACCTCTCTTTTTTTCTTGTGGTCCCCCACTTTGTTAGGTCATGTGTGGTAGTTACTCTTTTTTGTTATCACATCCCTCTAAACATGATAATTTTATGTCATGAGTTGGTTCACTTTTTATTTTAATATAATTTTTTATCATGAAAGTGTACAACAAATTACCATGCAACCAAACACCCCATAAAAACATAAAATTGTCAAGGTTGTCAAACACCTCTTTTAACAAGTTTTCTTATATTTTTTAAAAATTAAAATAAAAACCTCCATTATCATGCAACTAAACACCCCATAACGTTATTGGGCCCTGTAACTTCAAACTTTTAAACAATTAGTGAAATAGGTATCACAATTACATTTTCACAATCCCATTTCATATCACTAATGTCAAACTGTCATCTCATATTTAGTACCGATTGTTAATTAGATTTTGCCACATGAATCACAAAGAGGGGGTGCGTACACACAAAGCTTGAATCAAAATACGAGCTTGGGATATCATATTAATTTCCCAGTCTTTTTCATACCCCACTAGGCTATGATGACGGGAAGTGAGAAGAAGTCTTCAAGGGAATTATTCCAAGTTCTGGTGAAGAGGACGTAGGACCACCATGGGGAGACACCTGGTGTTCAATCAAGAGCAACTATGAATGTCAATGTCCGATTAATTTAAACCTGACTCGACACCTATTACGTACTTTGTTGGCTTTGTCCGGCTCAATCGTCCACAAAAATTATTAACTTAGCTCAATCTAACTTTTTTTGACCTAATTTTTTTATTTTATAAATATATTGTTATCAAATTTAATAAACTTGATTATTTAAGAAAATATTATATATTGATAATAGCTTAACCATATAGATTTTACCTAATCTGCTTTGGGGTCGATTGATGACTCGATTAAGATCAGTGTGTCGAAACTTGCAATCAGTATATTAGGCCTCAGTAGACCAGACCAGGCCCATCACAGCTGGGTTCTTGGACGGCGGCGGGAAGTACCCACCGTCCGCTGGAAACGCCAGCACGATGCCGTCGACGGTACGAGAGAGAGAGAGAGAGAGAGAGAGAGAGAGAAGGGGGGGGTCTGTCCTTCGTGATTGGAGTGCAAAGGAAGGTAACTAGATGCGGAATTTTGGTCCGCAATGACCTTGACAACACGAGCAACCGGTGCAAAAGAAAAGAAGACGGGATAGTCACCCTGATAGCGATTAGAGAAAGCAAGAGACCGCCGGTGCGAAGGGAGATAAGGTGGGAGCGGCGTGGGGAGGGCAAACGTGGAGGAGACGTTCATGAGATTGTCCTAGAGTACCGATCTGTCTCGACTAGTCGATCGACTCGCAGAACAAACAGCTAGAGAACAGAATGTACCGCTCCATAAACAAATTTATCCGCCACCCCCCCCCCCCCTCTCTAGCTCTCAAGCTCAGATCAAGTGCCCATACATCAGCAATAGCCGGAAAACCCAATAAAACCAAAATCAACTCGTTCAGTTTGATCCTGTTAGATGGAATGCTGTTCAATTTTTTGAACAGAAATTAGCTAATAGTTTAGTCGGTTGTAAATCCTCCTCTCAACAGAACATGTAAACTATTAATTTTATTTAGTTATTCAACTAAATTCTCAGGCCGATGAACATAATAAACATCATGTTTATATTCTACATATGTTTTGTAATACTTAATATAAGATTATTCCGACCATGGTTCCCCGGGTAACCCCTGGTTGGGTGACACAGCTAGTTTCAGGGCCGATCAACCTGGCTGGCTCTGACCCGACAAGGGCGGCTCAATGTGGGGTCACATAAGCCGGCCTCGGGTCGGACGACCTGATAACCTAGTCAGCCGACCCAGTTTGATCGAGTCGCTATGTTTTATAACTTAGAATTTTTTAGATTTTTTCTTTCGAGGAGCGTTGCCTCCCTATACCTCTCACAAGGGACGGTGCCTCTTGACCCCCACGACTTGACCGCGTAAGTTGATCTACGATTATTTTGCGTTCTATTTATTAATAGTATAACAATATTTTACTATCACTATATTATTAGGCATGATTAAATTTTACAATTATAAATATATAATATATAATTAAAATTTATAAAATTATTTTTAACAATTTTTACTCTCTCACTTGAGATTAACTCTTTCTCAACGTATACTAATACAACATAATCACAAAAAAAATCATATTTACTTATATTCATCGATAAAAGCTCATATTTAATTATAGCATAAAAATATAATTATATATATATTTTTATGTATATATAAATATAATATAAAATTTTTAATTTTTGTATTTTTATGTAATTTTTATATTTTTATATTTTTTTTAAATAATAAATAAATCTAACTCAGTCCGACCTAAGTGACGATCCAGTCCAATTGGATTGATTTTGGGGCCAATTGTTCCCAAGTTGACCTCCGACTTGGTTTTCCTTAGTTGTCACTAGGGATGTGCACTATTTGGTTTGATTCGATTTAGTTCATTTTTTCAAATATATATAGATCTTTAAATCAAATTGAATAAATAAATAAATAAAATATTTAAATTAATTAAGTTTAAATATTTTTTAAAGTTATAAATAATTAAAATAATTATTTATATTATAGAAATTATTTTTATTAATACTATAACTTTTATTATACTGTAATTAATTCAATTTAAACAATTTAGTTTAGTTTAAATTAATTTGAAGGACTTCTAAATTGAATCAAAGTAAATGTGTCCAAATTGAATGGAACTAAACAGGTTACTTTGATTTGATTTTTTAATTTGAACCATTTAGTTTACAACCCTAGGGGTTACGAGTACTTCTTCAATCACAGGTAACCACAGGTGATAGGGCTGTAGACATTATCATGTTCTTGACGTTAGGTGGACACAAAAATATGCACTCCACTCTGTTTAATTGTCGTTCCAAATAAAAAAATTTATAATGTATATATAGTATGTTAGTAATTATAGCTAAAAATATTTTATTTAAAAATAATTATAAATATTTTTAACATACATTAATGTTCTATGTTGATATTGATAAGTATGCGACAACTTTTATTTTTAAAATTGATTTTCACATATTTCTGTATTACAAAACACATTAATCAAATAAAAATTTATTAAAAATTTGAACTAAATACTATCCGTAATCTGAAATGTCTGACTTACAATATCTAATCTTTGTTCATATCCGAATCTGCTCTAGCGGATTGTTCATTTAGCTGAAGGGAACAGATAAAAAAATGTCATGTCCACTCAGTTTACAGCTGCAGCGGGTGGTAAGTGGAACTCGGCGTCGTCGTCCGTGATCAGCGGGTGGCGGTGGCGGACGCCGGTGGCCTGTAAAGGCTCCGTACGTCCGCTACCCCCTCTCGAGGGAAAACGGTGGGGGACTAGGGCTGTTCACTATTTGGTTCAACCTGAAAAACCAAACCAAACTAAGAGTTTGGTTCGATTTGGTTTGGTTTGAACTACCGATCAGTTTGGTTTGGTTCCTAGAGCTCTTCAAATCAAACCAAATCGCTAAACTGAATAATCTGATTTAGATTAAATATTTTATTTTAAGTTATATATGATACAATATTTATGTGTCTTTTCTTATAAAAATAAACTTGTTTCAAGAGTTTTTAAGACAAATTAATGAAATGTATAAACAAATACACTAAATTTTAATAGAATGTGATTTAAAACAAATAAAACGAAATTATATATTGACATATTTACTTTACCTTAATAAAATATGGTTTGAAACGGACCAAACCAAACCAAACCGAATTAATTTGGTTTGGTTTGGTTTGGTTTGGGAGATAGTTTGATTTGGTTTAGTTTTAGAAAAAATACTAAGAAACCAAACCAAACCAGACCATGAACACCCCTAGTGGGGACTGGGGTAGGAAAGCTTGGGATTGTAGGAAAATGGGGTGAGTAAAGGGGACGTCAAGATGTGGGGGCAGGCCAAGACTAACATCATCATCATCATCACTCTTTCGTCATATTTAATCGGTCGTTGCTTTCGGCCGTTCGCTTAGTTGCTACTTTGCTACCATTGAAATGATGAGAAGATGATGAAGATCATAAGTTGGAGATAATATTAGTTATTTTAAAATAGCTGTATTGTTTAATTATATGTCCTAGACGGCTAGACCTCTTAATTACTTTGATACCTTGATTTTGAGCTTTATACAGATGATATTTACTGATTTAACTTCAATATTCTATTACATTGTCTCCATTTTTCAATATTCTATTACGTTGTCTCCATTTACCTTTTGCTGACTATTATATATATTGTCTATCTTGACAATAGGAAAAAATATTTTAGTTGGACATGATACATCGATTGTTAATTCTTAGTAGATGTTGTGTTCATATGTTTGGAGCCTCTTAACTTTAAGGGGTGTTTGGTTGTATGATAAATTTAGTTATTGTTACAAAAGTAACAAAATTTTTTAAAAATAGATTTGATACTTATTATAAAATTTTATTTTGGACAAGAACTAGGTGAAACCATTTTTTCCTGTGCTCCAGCCCTTACCCCCTCTCTCTCTCTCTCTCTCTCTCTCTCTCTCTCTCTCCCGCAGTAAACGATTCAGTTTTATGTTTTTGGCTAATTTATATTTTATCTTAATATAAAATTTAACATAAAAGTGTATGAAAATTTATTGTGTAACCAAACACCCCCTAAAAATCTGAATTTGAAGATTGTAAAAGATGTCGTTGCATCAATCCCGAAGGCTGAGTAGAGATTAAGGATTCCTTGAGTTGTTGGGATGGGGGAAGTTATATTTTAACACAGGTAAGGCTATTTTTTTTTCAAAAAAAAAAAAGAATATGTGTGGACCCACAAGTGCAGTGAATAGTGAATACAGAGTACATCGTGATGATGTATGTATCTCCTGTACCTACTTAGAGAAAATATCACCTCGGTCGCCAATTGGAGAACAGGTTATTAGAGGTAAATAAGTAAGGTCCACGTGCACCGGACTTGATGCAATCATGCAATTTATCTACTATATTTGCGAGTCTTGAATGTTTTCTTCCAATTGATGGCGGAGGCCATAGAAAGCAGGTCCCTCATGGTCGGACCGGGTTACGCAACCCAGTCGGGGCAACCTCATAGCGGCCCAACGTTGGATCACACGAGCTAGCATCATGTTGGGTGACCCGGCGAGCCGGTTGGCTTGGTAGTCTAACCCAATCTGACCCCCAAGTGACCCGGCCTAAGTCAAAAAAAATTCTAATTACTTATACTATTTCATACTTATTTTTTTCAGGGAGACTTGCAAGCTTGCACCCCTAATACCTCCCACAAAAGACACTATCCCCTTGACCCATATGATCTGACCACACAAGTCGATTCACGACTACTCTGCATCTCATCTATTAATAGTATAATAATATTTCACTTTCACTAATATTATTATACATGGTTAAAATTTATGATTATAAATATATGATACATACTTAAAATTCATAAAATTCTTTCTCAATTATCTTTACTCTCATTTGAAATTAATTCTTTCTCATCATATACTAATATAATATAATCACAAAAAATTCATATTTACTTGTATAAGAAGATGAACCCTCATATTCAATTATAACACAAAAATTTAATTATATTTTTATATTTATATATATATAAATATATATAATATAATATATATTTTTATGAGATTTTTGTATTTTTAATGATTTTTTAAAAATAATAAATAAATTTGACTTTATCTGACTTAAATCATGACTCGATTTAACTGGGTCGAATTTGAAGTCGACCAATCTTGGACCCACTCGAGTCTCAGCCTTCCTTGGATGAGGTTACCCACACCATCCGACGTGGGAGTTATAGAAAATAGTTTCATCTTGTGTCGCAAAGTTTAATGGGGTGTTTGGTTGCATGATAGTGAAGATTTTTATTTTTATTTTTAAAAATTATAATAAAATATGTTAAAAGAAGTATTTGACAACTATGACAATTTTATGCTTTGAAAGTGATTTTTTTCTTAAATAAAAAAGAGACTCACCTTTTTCTTTTTTCTTGTGGTCTCTCAGTTTGTTTGGTTATATATTGTAGTTACTCTTCTTTTTATCACATCCCTCCAAACATGATAATTTTATGTCATGAGTTGATTCACTTTTTATTTTAATATATTTTTCTTTAACGAAAAAGTACAAAAAATTATCATGCAACCAAACACCCCTTGTGCGAATCCAGGATCAGCCTTCCGAGGAAAAGATAGCAAGCAAGTTCCACCACACCCGTTCTCACAAGTCACATTCTTCTTATTTGTTTTCCTTTTAAAAAGATAAGTGGTTCTCAACTTATCATCAATGTGAATACATAAATCTGCTCTTTTTCCTGTTCTGCGACTGCTTTGGGCTAACACTTAATCGTGTATATACTTAATGGGTTGTTTAGGTATATGATAAATTGAGGTTTAATTTGTTACAAGATATTTATTAAAAATATTTGATAATTGTCACAACAATATATTTTTGTAGAAAATTCTTTCTCAAACAAAATAGGTGAGACTGTCTTTTTTTTCCTTTTAAAGTTGTGCTTAATTTCTACTCTTCTTGTTGTCCTGTGTTACTAAACATGATAATTTTATATTTGTACTTATCTTGCGGGATCTTTCGTCACAATATCAAAATTGATATTATAACAATTTTGATATTGATATTTGTAAAATTTAGTGTATCATTATCAAAATTGATAGATATAGAGTGGATGCTTGCATTATATATATTATATTTTATTTGAACTTTTAAAATTGATATTTATAGTGTTGATGATTCTTATCGTTAATAACTTTAAAACTGATAATGATATAAATGCTCAGTAGAGTCTTAAAAGATTTAGATTTTATTTTAATATAAATTTATATAATAAAAATCTATAAAAGTTAGAGAGATGGCCTCGCCGTCGTTAAATGTCTCTGAGTCTTGCGTTCTTTTCTCACCGTTTAACTCTTCAAGGATATTGCATGCTTAGGTGGAGATAACATGCAGAGGCCAGTGGCTCCACCCCTTCCTGACGCTTCAGCACGTACGGGACAGCATATGGTGCCCCGGAGACGTGGTGGCGCCGCCGCCGTCGCCGCCGCTGCCGGAGTCGCCGAGCAGTCATGTGATGACCCTCCAGTACGGTAGAAGCGCGTAGAGAGATCGATTCACGGGATGTAAAAGCTAACCGTTGCATATCTCTCCGAGTTTTCTTTTCTCTTCTTCTTCTTCTTTTTCTTCTTCCCCTCCTAGCTAGGTCGTCCCTACCTGCTTCTCGATCGGCTCCTCCTCCTGATCTTCTTCGGCTGTTGTTCTCTTTTGCTCTAATAGCTTGGGGGAGTTCTCAAGGAAGCAACCGAGGAAGCATGCCAGCGACCGCTAATTAATCTCAAGCAGGAGATGTGCTTCGGAGCCACTTTTTTTGGGCTCCCACCAAAGCCAATGTTCTTCCATTAGCTTCCGAAAAGCTTCTTCTTCACATCCCCCCTACCCGATCTAGGGTTTCGGTCACCAGACTGCCTCAACTATGGGTGAAAAAAAGAAAAAACTAAACTGAGTCTACTGATATGATATTCAAATTTGGTTTATTTATTTTTAGTCGAATTCTAATCTTTGCAAAGACTCGTATTCAAAATTGGCTTGTTACCTAGTCGAGTTGAGATGGAACTCGAGCTAGAACAGGAGTTGATCTATCTTCTCGAGTTCCAACTTAAACTTAATATGAACTCTATAAAACTGGCGTTCAAATTCAAGCTAA
This sequence comes from Cryptocoryne crispatula var. balansae, assembly GCA_036172225.1. Classification (NCBI taxonomy): domain Eukaryota; kingdom Viridiplantae; phylum Streptophyta; class Magnoliopsida; order Alismatales; family Araceae; genus Cryptocoryne; species Cryptocoryne crispatula. Next base: position 27,626,668 of record CM069928.1, read on the forward strand.
AATTGTTTATAAAATTCTAATTTGAGTTTATTTATCATACTCAATTTAAGTTTAAACTAAAATTGCTTTTTATTTTATTTAATGTATTCAGTTGACATTATATAATTATGAATGTTTATGATTTATTTTTTAATAAAAATTTAATCAAATAATTAATTAAGCATTTAATCAAGTTAGCTTGTGGACTTTACCAAGTCAAGTAGCGGTCCGTTTAAGTCTGAGTACTTATCAACAAGCCAAACATTTTTTTGGGTAAAATGTGTTCGTTGAGCATAATAAACAAATCTGGTTTATATATCCTGGCTCAAGGTATCACTGGCTCTTGAAAAAGTTGCTTGGGGAATCCGACCCAGTACACAGCCTTTTTGTGTAGAGAGAGGATCCTCTACGGAATAAGTTTCAATTAAATATACATAAGAGAAATTTAAAGTATAGTAATTATAATATATTAAAAATAAATACATGAATCTTAATTATTTTTATCGAAGTTTGTGGGTATATTCCCTAATACAAGTACTACTCATTGTCTTTGAGAGGTGTGTGTTGCACAAACAAATTTTATGCGGTTTTCAGATAAAAAGTAACATTAAAATAAAGTCTAAATCAACCAAACACAATTTTTATGTTTAGGGAGATGTGATAACTCGTTTTTGTCCAAGAAGAAAGTCTCTTTAAAAACATAATGGGGTGTTTGGTTGCATGATAATTGAGATTTTTATTTTAATTTTTAAAAAATGTAAGAAAACTTGTGAAAAGAGGTGTTTGACAACCATGACAATTTTATGTTTTGAAAGTGATTTTCTTCTTAAACAAAAAAAGAGGGTCTCACCTCTTTCTTTTTTCTTGTGGTCCCCCACTTTATTTGGTCATGTGCGTTGGTTACTCTTTTTTGTAATCACATCCCTCCAAACATGATAATTTTATGTCATGAGTTGGTTCACTTTTTATTTTAATACAATTTTTTATCATGAAAGTGTACAAAAAATTATCATGCAACCAAACACCCCACTCTTTTTTTGTTTAAGAAGAAAATCACTTTCAAAACATAAAATTGTCATGGTTGTCAAACACCTCTTTTAACAAGTTTTCTTACAATTTTTAAAAATTAAAATAAAAACCTCAATTATCATGCAACCAAACACCCCATAAGTGTTTAATTGTTTTCAAACACCTCTTTTACATAAATTTTGTTAAAAAAAATTATAATAGAAACTCAAAATTTTCATGGAACTAGACACCAACATATTTAAACAACAACAAAATTTCAAGTTGGGTTTCAGTCATGTTTGTCCCACTCCTCTTTTGGCTCAACCAGTTTGATACAACAATATATATATATATATATGCTAATGGAAATTAGGGTTCTTTTATTCGACTAAACAAATTATTATGCAATTATGATTGCAACAATGTAGCCATAAAATACTTCGAGTTCCCAAAGGTGTTCGTGCTGGTGAGATTCTTCTAGGCCTAAAAAACCTCCTTTTACTTAACAGGGTGTTTGGTTACTCTTTTAAAATTTAGACAGTCTTATTTTTAAAATAAAAATTATCTTGGTTCTTAGTATTAATTTTAAAATTAGAGAAATGAAAAAGAAGTGTGTTTGGCAAAATTGACGCAATTTTTAAAAATTGTAGAGTAATATTTGCCGTGGAGATATTTTTATCTTCGCTGGAGAGTGCGGCCACCACCCTCGCTGCCGCATGGCCGTAACTCTATGCTTCGAGGCGCTGCTTGGCCTCCTCTGCACCGGCGAACTCCATGTCCCAGCAGACATGCCGTGGAGGCTCCTCCACTGAGAGGTATACTACGACCTCCTAGACCATTTGCACACCACCCAGTTGGGACAGATTTGACGGCAACCGCCTCTGTCTCGCCGCCTCCGTGCGAGCCAGGCGCCGAGAGATGGCACCGCCATCTGCACTGAGCTCGACGGCGGCGGCTGTCGATATTTGTAGCGGCGACACCTGATTCTTGATGCTACCCCTCCATGTCGATGGCAGCGTGAGGATCATTCTGCAGGCCCATCTAAACGGCTGTTGGATGACTTCCTCTGCTTCGCCGATGCCTACGGGTCGTTCCGCTCTGCCCTGGTGTGCAACCAGGAGTTGCAATCTGCGGCGCAGGTGACCTTGTGGAGGAGGGACGATGCACTTCTCGCCTCCACCACCACATCCCTTTGGAAGACTGAGAAGGAGGTCACTGCCCTAGCCCTAGGGCCAGTACTCTGCCGGATGCTCTCCAAATCAGCAGAGTCGGTGCCATCCGTCGACAATAGTTGCGGTGCCGCTGACCTCAAGTTGGCTGGCATCCTGGGGGAGGTTAAATCTATGATGGTGTCGATGTCAACGGCGATTTTCCGGGGGATCTCCAACGCTCTGTCATTTGCCACTGCGGCGGTGGCTCCCAGGTCGGCACACTGGGCATCTTTGAGGCGGCGGCACCACCATCCTCGGCCAGCAAGAGGAGTTACAAGGAAAAAGGCATCCAGGGAAGAGGAAGAATGGGTGAGGTGGGCGTCGCAGAGGCTAGCAGCTTTCGAGGACTTGCTAAAGAAGACGATCCACTTGCCCTCTCGGCCTCTGCGTCTATCTCAAAAATAAATAAGTCTTACCTTGTTTTTTTTCCGGAGGAGATTTTATGTATAGATCATCTTATTTTTAAAAAAGAAAAAAGAGTTAAAGTGAACAACCAAATACCTTTACTCTTTCATTTTTGAAAATTATGTCATAAAAGGAGAAAAAACGGTAACCAAACACCCTATAAGGTCCGTTTGGTAACATTATAAGTCAGTTCTGTCAGTATCATTTTTGAAATTGATATTGTTGATAATTAATAAGAAGTGTTTAGTTAATAATATCAATTTTAAAAATTGTAGTATAAACAAATGATATGGTGTAATCCAAATATTAATTTGGATCAATTTTGATATTGATATTCTAATATCTAGAAGTATCAATACTAATATCAACATCAATATTAATATTAATATAATATTATTTTTTTCTTCTCTTACCGAACAGGCCCTGAACATATCACAGATCTACCTACTTGTGATCCACTTGTTTAATTCAAAAAAAGGTTTGTAGTTGATTAATGACCCATTGATGCCAAAAGCCTGCTTTTCTTGAGACAATCGAAATGAAATAAACCAAATATCTTTGCTTTATTTTTTTTTAAAATTTTGCTGTAGTATATGAATGGAAAGTAGTGCGTTGTGTTGTTCATGGGTACATCTGATTTCGGTGAAGATTTAAACTGTGGGGGGTGACGCGGAGATACAACTACGACACGACAATGGAGAGGATGTTTGGTCGCAAAATATATATATGTATATATATTAAAAAATTTAATAATTAAGATAAAATCTAAGATATAGAAAAAAGACATAATTAGTTTGATGAGATATGATAATAAAAAAGATGGAAACCAAATAAAATAAAAACATTTATGACGAACAACAAAAAATGTACATTTATAATGGTGGTCAAATATCTTTTCTAACCAGTTTTGTAAAAAAATTTATTTTTATAACAAGAAGTTATTTTTATCATGCAACTAAGCACCCCATTAAAGTTCGAATGCTCTTTTCCTAACCTTGTTCGTTTGTTTTTCGTAGGGTCCCAAGCTGATCAGGTTTAGTATTGTGTGAAATTGCTTTTTCTCCACACACCCTATTATCACAAGGGTTATGGCATTAGGATTTTGATTCTGACCATTATACACCGATCATGTTCTGATTATAGAATCAGAACCAAATGCAATAATTTCCAGAATATAGGTTAAGTGTTTATTTTTATTTAAAAATAAGGTGATAAATATCATATAACTAAATTTTGGTATAATCAATTTAAAATGGGACATTTTGCTTTTATCACTTTATATGTCTAATTTTCACATCTATCTTTTTATTTTAGTATGATATTAGTTTAATATCAAGATATCAATATTAGGAAAATAGACGTAAATTTGACCTGACTCTCAATCAATTTCTTACAAGTTATCGAAACATCTGATTTAGATTTCACTAATTTATAGGATGCATTGATGTGTTCTGAACTCCTCAAATTTTCGCTACTTGAAATGTTAGGAACTCAATTTTCCTTTGCAGACCCCATATTTTCTTCTACGTTAGCGAGTTTTGCTAAAAATATGATGAAAGGTACATCTATTTTCGCTATTTTTCGAAGTATCGTGTAAAAATCGCTAACGGGAATGAATGCAAATAAAAAAAAGAAAACCTCCGACCAATCTCTTCACCACCTAGAGATCTCGTGTCACGCCCCGGATTTTCGTACACGCAGCGGAATTAATCCGGCAATGTGACCGGGGAAATAACCCCTTAACTACGTCGGTTTGGAAAGTTGAAGACTAAAACCAGGATCGAATACATAATTCAAATAATTCAATAAACTAAATTCATGCCATGATACAACAATTCATATATCATCCAAAAAGAATATAAAAAGATCTTCCAAATGATCTCTCGAGATCCAAATCACCACGCTTATGTTGCGCTAAACCTGATTCCCTGAAAATTGTTAAAAGATTTGGGATGAGTCACACCGACTCAGTAGACACCCCTTCATCCGCCGAATCGGATAATAGGTACACCTAAATGATAATTAAATAAGTACCCAATGCTACACTAGTTCTATATATGTATAGAACTAACAATATGATAATTATCTGGCTTATCCACATTTTTGATAAACAACCAATTAAACAGACCCAATTGGCACCTATAAATATCAAAAGAATAATCTAACTTGAAATGATAGGGTATGAATGAATATTTATTGCATGATCTATATTATAAATTCACATAAATGAGACACCATGCATCTTATGCAACTTGACTCGGTCAAGACAAACTAATGCACATCTAATGACCATATACACTGAATCATGCAATCAATGCACCTATCCTCTAATATAATAGCACATCTTTTTCTTATTGGCAAGGAATGCGTCGTCTTGCCATCTCAACTTGCTACCACCAGATCTATCATATATAGCAGTAATATATAGTAAAACTAAGTCCCCTAGTGCACCTAGGCAATGGTGGCACTTAGGACAAATCGCGGTATCCGGGATCGAATGATGCACCGGACTATTCTAATCCCCGCTGCCCACGGGCTCAACTACTAGTCTGGTGTAGCTTAGTCTGCCATTTCAATTAATGCACACATGCATTCATTCCAATCATGTCATACCATGCCATGCCATGTCAATTGCTATGCAAATTATAACCACTAATATGAATATGCACATCTAATGCATTTAACCATCTAGAAATGCATATTTACTTCACATAACATAACCACATGTCAATAACACTCCATCTATGATGCTAAACAAATGCATTTAACACCTGCATGCATGAAATATGCTGACATAAACATTATATGCCAAATTCAATGATCAGCATTATGAAATATTAATATGGAGTTTACAAGAGATCCAATTTTCTAATTGATTAAAAACTCTAACTAATCCAATTGATATGCAACCATAAATATTAATAAAGACCCAATCGGGTTAATCAACAATGGCATATCAAATTCACAAATTATGCAAATTAAATTCTACGGCACATGCTAATCAATAATTAAGATCAATTGATTAATAAAATCAGGATCCATGTAGTATACATCTAATAAACTAATAAAACATCTAATATTGAACAATCACCACATTCAATATCCACCAATATATTTAAATCAACATCTAGAGGTGGTTGATAAATTTTAAATATTAAATTTAATAATAATAGACACGTCTGGGATGTCTACCTGAAAGGCGTTGGAAAAATCCAAAATCGGCGACTAAAAGAGATCGGAAGACGATGGCGTGCAGGGCACGGCGTCGGAGTGCGGCTGCGCTAAGTTGCTGGCACATACAGGGTGGAAGCAGCGATGGCGAGGAGCTCACACGGATGGGGGAAAACAGGGGCGGTGGTCAGGTGCTGTGCAGGACGTAGAGGAGGGAGGAGGAGAGAGAGAGAGCCAGGCGGAGTCAATGAACGGGGGGGTCTTCGCGCGGCTGGCGCGAGAGGCAGGAGGCTGTGAGGGCAAGAGAGAGAGAGAGAACAGAGAGGGAGAGAGCACGAGGGTGCAGTGGGAGAGTCGGGAGAGAGAGAGAGCGGGAGAGAGCACGGCGGGGCATGATGCCGGCAACGGCGGCGAGGCACGGCGACGGCGTTGGAGGGGCAGGAGGTGACGACCGCGGCGTTGCTCGCGGCGATGGCTGCGAGCGCGAGGCAGATTGGGCGCACACGGCGGATGGCTGCGGGGCACACGCCAAGGCGTGCATGTGGGCGACCGAGTGAGCGAGGGAAAGAGAGAGAGTGCGAAGGGGCACGGACGGCAGGGGGGAAAGGCGACGGCGGCAATAGCATGAGAGAGAGAGAGAGGAAGCGAGCCAGGAGGAGAGGGGGAGAGAGAGAGAGATGAGACGGCGATGCGGGCGGAGGCGTAAGAGCAGGAGAGAGAGAGAGAGAGAGAGAGAGAGAGAGAGAGAGGGAGAGCAGAGAGGGGGGGGGAGGGAGGGGGGGAGAAAAAGAAAATAAAATAAATGGGGGGGTTAAGGCGGTGGCGAGAGAGCGAGGCGGTGGGATTTTTTCTTTTTTTTTGTAAAAATCAAGATATTACATCTCGTCCCCTTGGTGGAAATGATTCGGTTTGGTCCGGTTTGGACTAATTTTTTTTCAAACTAAACTAAATCGAATCAAACCGAATTGATTCGGTTTAAACCGAAAATAAATAAAAATATTTAAATTAATTATTTTTACATATATTTACTAATTTTTTAGAACTCGAGGTTATTCTACTCAGAATTAAACTAGGTATTTTGGTGAAATTTGAATGAACTTGAGATTCAAAATATGATGGATTGGTATCCTTTTCTTCAAATCAAATTCTCTTTTAAACTTTAGCCCATCACAGTCCAAGAACACTGCAAAGTTCGGGTTGCTGGCTGATGATGAACCTACGAATTCGAGGACTCCTCACCACACTGAGGGTTGGCTACTCATCTTATTTTATTTTATCTTCATCTCCCGTGCCAATGGCATGTCTTTTATCAATCAATTATATGAGATTTTGATGGAACATGAAAGCAAATTAGAATACTTGGCGAGAATCATTTTGCTAAATCAGGTTGATAAGCATGTCTATATCTATACTTTGATGTCACCTTTTCAGTCAATCACCATTTCATTCCGCTACATTCATCTACGCTCACTTGCATTTCATTACAGTTCACTCCGAATCATTGCACTTCATTACATGTCATTCCCTTACAACAATATCAAGGCGAGACAAGCTGTAGACACGCCAAATTTGCCTAATTCAGAGCATAAAACTCATGTTTTATAGGGTAACATGTGTAATTGATCTTAGAATAATGTTGGGTCTTTTAATATTGATTTGGACAAGATGTAGACATTTTACAGAGTTTTTCGCACAAAGCCATAATTTTCGAGCGAAAGCCACGCATAAATCGTGTAAACACAAAAATTGACTAGGTGACCGAAGCCAAATGATCATGCATTGAAGGTTGTGGTCAGATTCAAGTTCTGGACAAGTTTTGTTTCATGCCATGTCTTTCCAGTTGGCCATCAGAATCATTTTGACCAATATTAAATCTTCCATTCACTATCCTAACTTACGGATAAAATTATAAAGTTTTGAAGAGTGTGGTGGCTGATGCGTCACTGTAGAAAGCTTTCTTGGCTTGTTATCTTTCCAGTGCAATAAACAACATAGAATTCTAAGTTCGGGAGAGTCCGTAATGGCTTCTGAAACACAGACATGCGGAAATAGTCCCATGTGCCCTGGCCCCAGGGCACTTGCGCATGCGCCCCATATGAAGACACAAGCCCATGCGCCCCCGATCGGGGGAACAAGGGAATTAGTTTCTGATCAAAATTCTACCTCCAACCAAATCGGATCAAAATTTTTGATCAAATCAAGCCAAATTTTTTTAAAGGATTGCTTGCGCCCCCAGGTGGGGGTGCATGCGCCCTTGACCAAGGGGCATGTGCCCTGGACTAAGGCGCATAGTACCTATTTTTTAGAACCGGATCACGACGGCTGTTCTCCTATAAATTGAGATGACCTCTGGTCATTCTAGAGGCTGGTACATGACCCCCGAGCTACTCAAGACATCCAAGCTCCCTCTTGCATCATTTTGGTAATTTTTAGAATGATAATTTCAACTTTTTAGAGAAAGAAGTTAGTTCAGGAGAGAGGAAGGTTTGACATCTTCTGCCTGAGCTTTCAACATCAAAGTTCTTCCCCTCTAAGTTTTCTTCTATTTGCAATTGACGGCACATGATTCTAAAGTTGGTGCTGGTCGTGGAGAGCTCTAAAGAAAAGCTGCACCTGGCAGATCCTGGACTGTTGTTTGGCTTTTTCGACAACACAGATTGGTCATATCTCTCTCAATTCTTCTCGGAAATTTTATGTTTTTTCTTATCTCTTTATTTCATCATTCTCCATCCACCTATCATTTTTTTTAAAATTTTTACATTTTTACATTAGTTTTTATTTGTTAATTCTAAAATAAAAAGGGGTTAGAGATAACCCAAATTTGGTCAGTTTCCTTTCGGTTGTGTTTCATGTCATTTTATTTACATATACTTCACTTTGTTTAGTTCTAATTGTCTTTTCATGTGTTTTATTGTCTAGTTGCATAGGAAACTAAGCACCCATGAGTTGAGGACTCTTCTTCATCGGTCGACCGAAGAATGAGAAGCTTTAACCCGCACTTTTCCCGCTAAGCTACACACGGTCATTTTCTTCATTGCATAAAGCGGAACCTACGGATCCTTGTGACCACATCATGTCTTAAATTTTCTTCTTCTCATCCTCCTCCCACATGACCCGAATCTTCTCTTCAGTGATTGAGTGACGTCAAGGGATGAAAGTTCGGGGATCAATGTATGTGGGACCAAGGTGAGTTGTTTTCCATGTTTTCTCTCCTTTATTTCTCATCCCCTCTTGAAGTGGCGATCCAGATCATGGACGGACCCAAAACCCCATTTTCGGAGTCGACACAAGGGATCCAAAGATGTTAAATGCCCACATGGTGAAGGGCCACAAGGTATGAATTGGATGGAGGGAAAAGGCAGATGAGTGGATTTTGTCGGCATGAAGTTGACATTGATGGCAGTGTTGGACAAAAATCGAGCAATCCTCTTCTAGAGTGGGCCAATAGTATTCTTGCTAGATGATCATTTTGGCGAGGGCTCTAACATTGACCTTGCCTCCACATACTTCATATTGCACCTCTTTGATCACCAGCTTGGCTTCTTCTTCTTTTATGCACCTCAATAATAAGCCAGTCAAGCTCCTTTTCAACAATGTTCTTTCTAGTAATGCATACTTATGGGAGATTCTTCTAATTGCCTTCTTCTAAGTAGTAGTTGATTCTAGTGGGAATGATTGATCCCTACAAAATCGGGCATTTTCAAATACTAGGGCTTTTCTTCTTATTCTTTGTGCAACTCTTCTAATTTGATTAAAGTCAATTCCTCCTTCTTTTCTTGATATTCTTTCTTTTCAAACATATCTTTGACCCTAAGAAAGTAAGAATTCTTAAGGGCAAGTATTGTTTGTCGATGAATGAAAATGGACTTTTCCTGTATACTGAGCAAAATTGATAGTGATGATGCTAGTGATGCCAAGGAATCAATGAGAATATTTTGAGCATGAGGAACATGGACAAATTTAAATTTGGAGAAGAGGTTGATGAAATATGAAGCGAGCTTTTAATAAGGCCTGAGTTTGGGATGAAAGGTTCGATAGCGGTCTAAAACTTGGAGAAGGATCAGTTGGCTATCTCCTATCACCTTGAGCGTAGTGGCCCTATGGAGGTAAGCGGTTCTAAGTCCGACTAACCAGGCTTCATACTCGGCTATGTTGTTGGTCATGGAGAAGCCGAGTTGAAAAGCCTGGAGGATGAGTTTGCCTTTGGGAGATAAGAAAACAATTTCAATATCCCTCCTCTGAGAATTAAGAGCCCCGTCAAAGTGTAATGCCCATAGATTAGGAGTTTGGATGGACATCAACTCTTTGTCAGGAAAATTGGTTTGAACAAGGTCGAAGATTGGAACAAGATGATGAGCAAGATGTTTGGTGATGGCATACCTTTGACTAATTTTTGTTGGACATAGGTGATGCCAAATTGAAAAGGAAAGCCCTACCAACGGGCAAGTCAATCAGTTAAGACAAATTTTTCAAGGAGGAATTTGATTGGATTCATTCGAGCAATAAAACAGACCTCATGAGCCAAGAAGTAATACTTGAGTTTCTATACCACCCAAACAAGGGTGGAATAGGTTTTTCCATGGTGGTATACTTGAGCTCACAAGGGTCAAAGATTTTGGAAAGATAATAGGCTACCATTTTCTTACCCTCTTCATCTACTTGTGCTAATACTGTCCTTAAAGATCCTTCAAGCACAGAGATATATAAGATTAGAAGCTTTTCTTGAACGGGTGGCCTAAGCACTGGGGGACTCACCAAATATTTCTTGAGTCCGTCGAATGCTTCTTGGCACTTCAAATCCCACTTAAATTTGGCTCCTACCTTAGTTAGCTCATTGAAGGGCTTGCATCTTTGAAAATGCTATGAGATAAGCTGCCTAATAAATCGTAGCCTTCCAATCAATCCTAAGTTCTTTTAGATTACGAGGTGGTGGTAGCTTGGTAATCACCCTAGTTTTGTTGGGATCAATTTCAATTCCCCTTTTATTGATAATAAACTCTAAAAATTTTCCTGATGAAACTCCGAACACATTTCTTAGGGTTCATCTTGAGTTTATATTATCCAGTTCTTTGCAAGACCTTTTCTTAGAGCTTCTAGATGATCATTTAAAGTTATATATTTAATCACCAAATCATCCTCATATACTTTCACTACTTTATGCATCATGTCATGAAATATATCCATCATGTCTCTTTGTTAAGTTGCATTGGCATTCTTTAGTCCGAATGACATGATGGCATAACAATTTGTGACCCAACGTGTGGTGAAGGAAGTTTTCTCCTCATCATCTTTGGCCAACCGGATTTGATTATGTTTTTAATATCCATCCATAAATGAGAGAGCTTCATATCTAGCCGTGTTAGCAATCAATACATCAATATGAAGAAGAAAAAAAGTCATCTTTAGGGCACACGTTATTCAAGTCCCTAAAATCAATGCAAACCTGGATCTTGCCATTTTTTTCATCACTGGGACTATATTTGCCACCCATTGAGGATAGATAAATTCATCGACCTCTTCTTTCATTTTAAAAGAAACATCTGGGTGAAATCTTCTATGCTTTTGTTTTACTAGGTTAGCTCCTTTCTTAAGAATCAATTGATGTTCGACCAATGAGTTATCCAAACATGGCATATCTTGGTAAGTCCAAGAAAAGACATCCTTATGGTTTTGCAATAACTTTTACATGATTATCTTTCTATAGGGGGGATGAGGCTAGCACTTATAAGAATGATTCTAGGATCTTTTGACATTTCAAGGTTTAATTCTTTGGTTGGTTCATCGACTGTGGCTGATAGTTCTTCAAATCTTCTGATTCCAGATGCATATCAATCAGTCATGTCCTCTTCTTCATCCTCATATTCAAAATCTTTTTTGATTGTCACCTCATATACCCCCAAGGATGCATCGACAATATTATCATCCTCATACCGTATTTCTTTCAAATGTATAGGATTTTACATGAATCCTGGTATTCTGGAATATTCAGATGTTACCTTGGCTAATTGATGCAAATACCAATTCAGGCTCTTTTTCTTTTTTTTCTTATGACAAACTAATCCTATGGGCTAAAAGAAAAGAATAAAAGGATAGGCAGTATTTACAAATGAGGGTGGAAAGAGTGAGTTGCTTAGTCCAATTGAGGTGGAGGTAGGAGAGTCATCCGAGGCCAAGAGAGACGTCTCTTTGATTGACTAGTGGGTTGTGAGGAGGACATTTTTTTTGGAGAGATCGATCATGGAAATTGATTGGGTTTTAGGTGCTTAGCTGGCATGAAGAGATAGGAGGGCGAGAAGCACCAACAGGTCTATGGGATCACGATCAAGGTCAGGGATGGTCGTGATTGAAGAGGACCCATATGGCATCAGACCAAAAGTAAGGTTGATAGCTAGGGACAAGGAGGCTGAGAAGAGAACTGAGTGTAATGGGTAAGTAGGCCCTATAGAGAGGGTGTTAGAGAAAGGGTGTGGGGACCTAGTTGGATTCGATAAGGGTGGGTACTTGGTCCAATTATTGAAAGGAAGAGGAAACCTGTGAGATAGGTTGAGTTGGATGGGAAAATAGAACCCAGAGAATGTAGAAATGAGATAATGCCCTCGAGGAATGGGATGATTGTAAGGAATCAATACATGACAGCGGAAAAATTTGATTTCATAAAACCATGATCTTTGCCTTGATCGATGCCGAACGAGTAAAATCGGGAACCGAATATGAAGTAGAACGAGAGTACCTCATGGGATTTCTCAAATCCCTCACCATGGATGAAGAGAGGACATTCCTCCTTGCTGAAAACCGTTCAAGTGTCCGGTCTCTAGCGGTATCCACACGATCTGCTTCAATAGACGAGTTCTCTCTTCCTTCGGGCCTCCAGAAACCTTCCAGATCCAAGCTTGACCATGGGAGATCACCTTCTAGAGGAGAGAGGAGGGAGAGAGGAGGCTTGGGATGTTCTCCAGCCCTATGGCTTGTTAGGGTTTGGCTTCATAAGCCATTTATATATAGAAGATGGAATTTTTCACAAAAACCCAAAACTTCTATAAAATTGCGTCCATGCCCTCATCTTATTGACCAGATCTATTGTGTGTGACCCACTAGGCCCAATAGTCAATTTGGTTGAAGCCTTAATTAATTTAAAAGAACAATTCTTTTAAATTAAATCAAAACCGTTATCCGATAACAGTTTTTACGGCTTTCTGATCATAAAGGGTACAAGCCACATCCTATGATCCCAAATGACTTTGGGGAGTTAAATAACATCCATTGAGCCTTTCCATCATCAATTACCACACGGATTTAAATCCTCGTTCATACAATGTCCCGGTCGGTCAGGGGTTCGGCACTGACTGTCAACCCCTAAGTATTCCAACACTATGAAATCTTGTATTCATGAATGGATCAACTGGAAAACTCCTTTTCCAATTATCCTATCTACCTTGGTCAAGGATTTAGAGTACTATTCATAGGACATTCTCTCTCTCCTACCGAGAGTGAACGATCCCCTATTGTCCGCTCAATTGCCTCCACCAGGTTTCCCATATACCCAATCTATTAACTATATAGGACCACAATACTAAGTGATCCATCAGTCAATAGTCAAAGTACATAGTACGCCTGGCAAGACATCTTTGGCGACTCAGGTCAAAGATCCAACCGTGCTATGAGATGTAAGAATAACCTGATAGATAGTTCGGTAAGATACCGATCAGGTTTTTCTATATTGGTCAGTTCAGTGAACTCATTCCACTAATGAGCACCTGTGTGTGTATCTCAGTGTCCCCACACTGATGACCAATGAGATCGGTCATTCTCATCATATGAGAAGACATCACACACACTAGTCTATCCGGATTCTTGATGTCCTGTCTCAAGGATCCTATGACTAGGAACATTTAGATCACATACCTCTAGATGATCGATCTCATTATCATGATATCATCATGATTCAATCATCATTGCATGTGGTTAAGGACTTCATTACGATATACGCTTCTAATAAAAGCTAGTAACGAAGTTTTGCCTATTTAATTGAATGAGATATTCCTAGAAATGTCGAATCATATCATATATGATTGGCTTGTAGGGCATACATTTCTATCAATCTCCCACTTGCACTAAAGCCAATCACCCATCTGGCTGATCTCTGTCAGCTCAAGGTGAAGCTCAAACACTATTTGAGTATCTGCTTCAGTTAGTGGATCTGTAATGTTATTAACGGAAGATACTCTATCTTTAATTATATCTCTATCAACTGCATTCTCTCTGATTCTATGGTATTGCCATAGACGTTTGAAACTTCTAATGAGACTTTGGCTCTACCCCATTGTTTTCTCAAAACAATACACTTTCAGAGAAAGTTGGGACAATCCCATAAGCTAGATGAACATCTTCATCTAGTCAGCTTCTCAAGCAATATACAGTCATTATGCATTCTACTTTAAATTAGTTGTAGAATTAGCAGTGTTCTCTTGCATGGAACTCTTCCAGCTCACTGCACCACCATTATATTGACTTATTATCAGACTTATCTGATTAGAAGCTTGTGTTCATAAAGCTACAAGACTTCAAGTCTTATCCTCCATACATTAGAGATATATCCATAGTGCTTCTCAAGTACTCAATGACACATCTCTAAATTATCCTGTGACTCTCACATGGATTTACTTGATGAATGCTCATAACACTTAGAGCATTAATGAAGTCATGTGCGTAGCATCACAAATGTGATAGGTCCTCTTGCAAAAGCATAAGGGCTATACTAATGTGATCTCTTTATCTCTTAAGAAGTCTATAAAGACATATCTTTAAAGATATCAACTCCACACTTCATAGGTAAGAAACCTATTTTGGAGTTTACCATGTCAAACTCTTTGACTATGGTTTTTTATGCACATGAATTGGGTAAGGCCAAGAAACCTTTTAAATCTATCTCCATAGATCTTAAAACCCATATTAAGTTTGGAGGATTAATTGATAACTAGGCTCACTTATGATAACATACTTACTTCATAATGAGTAGTATGTCATACATATATTATGTCAAGAAGATAATAGCACTCCCACTTATCTTATATGAAAACACAAGGCATATCCTCATTCTCAATGAAGTCATAAGATTTAATCTCGTTAAACCTTATCTACCATCTATGAGAAGTTTACTTTAGTCCATAAATAGACCTTATGCACACACTATTTTGATGTTTTGGAACTTGATTCCCAAAGGTTGTATCATATACACCTGTTTCTCAAAATAACATAGAGAAACACTGTCTTAACATCCATTTGACATATCCTATAGTCATAGTGTGTAATAATCAAAATCCAAATGGATTAATTCCATGGCATAGGTAAAAGGTCTTATCATAGTCAACTATTTGACATAAATGATATCCCTTTTAACTATCCTTACTTTAAAGGTATCTACCTTCTAATATACTTCAATCTATTCTTTAGTGATCCATTTATACCATATAGATACTAAATCCTTAGGTGGATCAATCAAGTTCTGAACTTGATTAGAATAGATAGAGTTTATATCGGATTTTATTGTTTCTTTCCATTTTGAATCAATATCTCATATTGCTTCAATATAAATCTTAGGATCATTATCCTTTTATCTTATGTCTCATTTCTTCCATCAAAGATATGTCTCACATATCTCTTAGGTTGATTGGACATAAGAAAAGTTCTATGATTTGCCCTTGTGTAAATATAAACTAGTACCTTAATAAAAGTATACATGGATTGTGGGACTGGAACACCTTCCATTTATACCTTGCTCCCACTGTCTTTCTAAAGGAGGGACTCTTCCTCTAGAAATATGGAGAGATGAGCAACTCATACCCTTCTCCCTAAGGGAGGCATTAATATCCTTAAATTTCCTTAGGATATCCCACAAGCCAACACTTTGTAGTCTTATATTCCAACTTGATAGGGTTATACTTCTTTACCAAGCCAGACATTCTGAAACCTTAACTTGCTTAAGGTCAAGCTTTAATCCCTTTCCATATCTAATATGGAATAATTGGAATAGACTTGAAAGGTACCGATTTAAGATCAAATGTTTATATTGAGTGCTAACCCGTAAACAGACAAAGAAGAATTTTGTAAAGGTTGTCAATGTCCATATTATGTCCTACACAATACGGCTTCTCATTTTAGCTGCTCAATTAAGCTAAAATGTATAAGAGGTGTCCATCAAAATTAGATTATACTATCCTTCCTTTATGTGTGAATTATTACTTAAGTATCCCCTCTTTGATCTCATCAAAGAGTTCTAATACTTTTTTCATTAATATTTCCTCTTCATTCTTAATCTCAAATAATTTCTCAAAGGTTTTGGATTTGTACTTCATAAAGTACATATGTCCATACCTAGAGAAGTCATCTTTGAAAATTAATGAAGTTGAAATATTATCCTCTAACATTAATAGATATGGGCTAACATGCATCTAGATGCATGAGTTCTATAAACTCATTAGCCCTCTCTCCATGTCTAACAAATGAAGAGTTGGTCATTTTGCTTAATAAGATAAGACTTACATATAGTTAATGATTCTAAATCATTTACCTATATGTTACTATCCGAATAGTACTCCTTAAGTCTTCTCTTATAAATATGACCATACTACTAAACAATAGATTGATCAATATCAATCTACTTCGCCTAATGAGGATTTTTCACACATATTATAAGAGCATACATATCTGATATAAATAAAATTTTTATTATGCTCCTACTGATAAACACTTTACCAGTTATCATTTTCATACCATAGAACAAATCTCCATTTATTCAATTAGGAAATGAAAATAATATTCTTTTAGAAGGATAATTAAGACAACTCTAGAATGCTATAGAAAATTTGTATCTCCCACTAGTAATGATGCAACATTTTGTACCATTTCATATGTAGGATAACAATCTTCTTTAAGTCTTCATTTACTTGCTATTATCTACAACTCATTATAGATATATGATGCATCTATGGTATCTCATACTATTATATGCACCCCTAGTATCTTATACTAGAATACACATATATAGTATCTTATACTATTGAATGTGTATTTAAGACAAGTAAATATTAATGACATAGATACATGGAGCTTTTCAAGCTCCACCTTTGCATTATGTGCAATACACTTTGCACTTCTTCTTCTACTTACCATCATCATGATAGTAGAGGAATGCTATGTCAAAATTGGGTTATAATATCTTGACTCACTTCTTTGACTTTTAACTATCACCATCTATTTCTATCTAATGATCTTACTTCTTTCTATTGGTCTTACCAATAAGAACTATTCAAGATGTATTATTCTTCATCGCCTTTAAGTAGCTCATCACCATGAGCCATGATGAATATCATATCCATCTATCCATGTTGCCACTACTATTTTTATCTGATAGAGGCTAACATCTGATATAAGGCAATTAATACATCTTTTCAATGAGATAAGATCTTATCTTCTCTCACATCATTAGATAGTGTAGGAGATACTTACTTCTCAAGTAGGATAGTCAATAGGTCAACTATGAGAACTATTCTCTTAGTTCTAAACCGATATAAGAAGTGTGAGACATTAAAATACTTAGCATCTAGCATGCTAGATTAATGGTGGTTTACAATATTCTACAACAGAGATATAATTATATCAACATTACAGACATTCATTAAAATTAAGATATGGTCTTTCATCCTAATTTATACTCCCACTAACTTTCGACGAATTTATGCAAAGATGGGATATCACGATAACATCCTAGTGGGGACCAAGACCCTACTAACTTTATGGTGATAACCTTGTGGGAAACACAACAAGTCATCCCATACTTAATAGGTAGGTAACTTTTACCAATTGCAACTCATGCAATTCTTAGTCATTCAGCCTCTAGAGTTATAACCTTGTGGGAAACACAACAAGCTATATACTCTAGTTAGGTCAAATCCGCTTGTTACGTTATGAGAATGGATTCTTAATATAGCCCTTGTGGGAAACACAACAAGGCCATGCAATGGTCCACCCCAAAGTTCGGCAAATGCCTTAGCCATGATCATCAATCTCTTGCTGAATGAGTCTTGTGGGAAACACAACAAACCCATCCAATCTAAGATTGGCTCATCAAGACCATAACAACGGAAGGCTACGTGAGTCATTCTCAATGTCTCACGTTTATCGACCTAATTAAAACAAGGAGAGATTTTATTTTAGTCTCATCAACATAGGTGCTACATATAAATATTAATATACCTTTGGAATATCATATATTTAAGGTATAATCTGTAGCACACACCACATATCAAATATGCATTAAAACATAGGTGATCATGGACTTAACCCTAAGCATACACCTAAGGCACCCATATAGGTGCAATTCCTTGCTTCAGAAGCTTGAGTTGGCATGCTCCCACTTCAGAAGGGTGCTTCTCCAAGTGGTCCCGCTCTCCGTTCTATCACGAGCTGGCTTCTAACAATTACAAGCAGCTAAAGGGTACACAGACCCACAAATGTACAACTCATAATAAGAAACCTTGGTTTCAACCAAGGGGAGTACACAAATGGGGGGAGGTAGAATGTACAATCAGATTGTATAGAGAGAGAGGAGGCACACGCAGGCCCCATTTAATAGCATAACCAACTTAATTAACCAAGCAATCAAAAGCAAAGCATATTTAAGTCCATGATCATCTCCATACACACCAACATTCATCACATGAACATAGAGCGCATACGTGATAATTATATGAGATATATCATATATACCATCATAAAATTATATACTGTAATTTTGAAATTCCAAATTTCATGCTTGTTGAATTTTCATAAAATAAATAACATGAAATGCACATATAAACAATTTACATGCATAGGACAAGCAATATAAAATATTCAGATGATTCAAGCTTTTACAAAATTTCTCAGAGCATTAAATTAATGTCCAAATCATAATTCCTCAAAATCATATTTTTCAGAATTTATTTGAACACTAACTTAATCAATAAAGATTTTAAAACAATTTTAAAATCATCTATAAAATGATTCTATGGCAACCAAAGTCCAAAACTATTTAATAGGTTCATAAAAATTTTACAAACCTATTAAATAATTTCTCAGAACTTATATAATCATTAATTTCATTAATTTTGATCTTAAAACAATTTTAAAATCAACATAGTAGAATTCAATGAAAAAATAGTAAAACTTTATTTAATAAGTCATTAAACACTTTAATAACTCATTAAATAAATTATAAATTTTTTTAGAATTTTATAGCAATTTTTCGGATCAAAAATGAATTTTAAACAATTTAAAAATTATTTTCGAATTATTTAACTGGCGGCGCATTGCGCCGGCCAGTCGGCACCGGCCACGTACCTCGGCGGCCGCGCGCCGCGCTCCGTGCGCCCGAGTGCGCTGCTGCGCGTTCCCGGCGCGCTGTGCACTCGCCACGTACCCCGCGCGGCTGACGGGTCCGGATCCGATCCGGACTCTCCGTCTTCTTCGCCCGATAAGGGCGGGGCGGATTGCGGAAACCCTAGAAAAATGCCCGACTTTCGGGCCAGATTTGGGGGGGTCAAACGGTGTCCAAAAAATCCTAAAAAATATGCGTTGGAATCCTTAAAGAATAATAATTCTATTTATATAATTTTAATCTCATTAAAAATTCTATCCAACGCGTAGTTTCTAGAGGAAGTTGCCACGGCCGCAATTAAACCAAACTGCAAATACCTCTCAAATCCGGCACCTCCAAGGGCCGTTGAGTGTCTAATAACCTATGGAAACTCTAGTAAACTTAATTTCCTATCTTCCTATGTCATTATATAGAGGTATTTGAGTCCAAATAGGTAAGTTCATCAACTCCCCTAATTTCGGCCGGATATTCGGATATGATCATCTTAGCAACTTTCCGAACTCATTCCGGACTCTCCGGATGGCCAAAATCCATGAGGTTTGCGGAATTGGAAATATCTCATCCACTAGAATCTAATGAATCTAACCACAAACAGTTTCGTATCTCATACAAACTGTGGTGATCAAATCAAAATAGCTCTGTATACAGTTTCGGGAAAGCAAGAAATCACATGAAATCAAGCCAATTTCGATTCAACTTCGACCAAGGCTTCAACCTGGCTATGATACCACTGTAAGGAATCAATACATGACAGCGGAAAAATTTGATTCCATAAAACCATGATCTTTGCCTTGATCGATGCCGAACGAGTAAAATCGGGAACCGAATATGAAGTAGAACGAGAGTACCTCATGGGATTTCTCAAATCCCTCACCATGGATGAAGAGATAACATTCCTCCTTGCTGAAAACCGTTCAAGTGTCCGGTCTCTAGCAGTATCCACACGATCTGCTTCAATAGACGAGTTCTCTCTTCCTTCGGGCCTCCAGAAACCTTCCATATCCAAGCTTGACCATGGGAGATCACCTTCTAAAAGAGAGAGGAGGGAGAGAGGAGGCTTGGGACGTTCTCCAGCCCTATGTCTTGTTAGGGTTTGGCTTCATAAGCCAATTATATATAGAAGATGGAATTTTTCACAAAAACCCAAAACTTCTATAAAATTGCGTCTATGCCCTCATCTTATTGACCAGATCTATTGTGTGTGACCCACTAGGCCCAATAGTCAATTTGGTTGAAGCCTTAATTAATTTAAAAGAACAATTCCTTTAAATTAAATCAAAACCGTTATCCGATAACAGTTTTTACGGCTTTCTGATCATAAAGGGTACAAGCCACATCCTATGATCCCAAATGACTTTGGGGGAGTTAAATAACATCCATTGAGCCTTTCCATCATCAATTACCACACGGATTTAAATCCTCGTTCATACAATGTCCCGGTCGGTCAGAGGTTCGGCACTGACTGTCAACCCCTAAGTATTCCAACACTATGAAATCTTGTACTCATGAATGGATCAACTGGAAAACTCCTTTTCCAATTATCCTATCTACCTTGGCCAAGGATTTAGAGTACTATCCATAGGACATTCTCTCTCTCCTACCGAGAGTGAACGATCCCCTATTGTCCGCTCAATTGCCTCCACCAGGTTTCCCATATACCCAATCCATTAACTATATAGGACCACAATACTAAGTGATCCATCGATCAATAGTCAAAGTACATAGTACGCCCGGCAAGACATCTTTGGCGACTCGGGTCAAAGATCCAACCGTGCTATGAGATGTAAGAATAACTCGATAGACAGTTCGGTAAGATACCGATCAGTTTTCCTATATTGGTCGGTTCGGTGAACTCATTCCACTAATGAGCACTGTGTGTGTATCTCGGTGTCCCCACACCGATGACCAATGAGATCGGTCATTCTCATCATATGAGAAGACATCACACACACTAGTCTATCCGGATTCTTGATGTCCCGTCTCAAGGATCCTATGACTAGGAACATTTAGATCACATACCTCTAGATGATCGATCTCATTATCATGATCTCATCATGATTCAATCATCATTGCATGTGATTAAGGACTTCATTACGATATACGCTTCTAATAAAAGCTAGTAACGAAGTTTTGCCTATTTAATTGAATGAGATATTCCTAGAAATGTCGAATCATATCATATATGATTGGCTTGTAGGGCATACATTTCTATCAATGATAATGAAAGAAGAAGCACCTAGCAGGCCGATCCTTACAGGTTAAAGCTAAATTGGCCTCCTTTTTGGTTCTTTCACTCGTTCATTACTCATTGGCCAAGAATAATGATTGTAATGAAAGGTAGAGTTCTTCTTCACTGTCATTGGTTCTTTGGCACTTTCTGGGCCTTGTGTTGAAGTTTTGGGTGTAGCTTGGCCCTTCTTGATAAATATGAATTACTCCACCTTTAAAGAAATACTCGAAGAGGTTACTCTTCCGTGGAGTTGGTTCAAATTTTTTCTTGCCCTTATTGGCTCCATGGTATCCAAGCCCTGCCTTTGTCTTCTGATAGGGTGGCCTGATGGGTTCATTAATTCCTTGTGAGAATTTTCCCAAGCCCTACCCCTCTTGATAGCCCAACATCTTCATTATATGCCAACCAATGGGTATCAGAGTAGCTCTTTTTCATTGTTGAATTTGTCATGATGCTTCCCCAATCTCTGGTAGTGTAGACACGCCAAATTGGCCTGATTCAGAGCCTCAGACTCTTATTTCATAGGCGATATCTTTTATTGGACCGTTATTTGATCCGGATTACCTCGTGGAGATGAGCTAAGGACGTTGGTGGAGCCCCTCGCAAGTTGAGAATGGACCGATGATTTCCGGAATATTGCCGTAACCTTCAGGCGAGAGCTGCGCGTGAACCGTGAAAACACAAAGCCTGCTCGATGACTGACCTTGAATAGTCCTTAATTGAAGGTCTCAGGAGTCCCGCGTGTGTTCCGTAACATTCAGGTTTTTCGAGAAGTCATTTCGGTAGTCGTTGGTCAATGACGACTTTCGTTACGGCTTTTTCGATCTGAACTAACACGGCTATCCTGGACCACGCGTTAGGCCTATCCGGTTATCACCGTGCCTTTTCGGGTCATACGGGTCGATCCTAGCCATATATTTCATCCACCGGGGCCATACGGCCATTTCGGTCAATTTTAGGGTTTTACGGCTTTTTCGAGTTTCAGTTCACGTTTACCGGGTTAATCTCGGATTTTTCAATGACTTCGGGTTTTACGATCGTACTGGACTTGTTCGGTCATCATTTTAAGTCATCCCGAGTTGACCCGAGATTTCTCGACTGGAACCGTGCTCTTTCGAATCTTCGCCACGAGTTTCGACTTTTCGCGAGAGGGTAAACCGGTAGAAAGCCCCGTGCGAACATCTCGGGAGTCATGCCAGCTGGTTTACCGACTTGAGGAGGTGCGGCTCAAGGCCCTCTTTACAACGCAACAAACGGAAGCCGAATTGGATATCCCGTTTGCAACTTACGGCTCGTGGAACGCGCGCGCAGGAGAGAGAGTCTACCGTGCCCCCACTTCCCTTGAATGAGGAGGGCGCGCTCTGCGTGCCCTCAACCCGGGGGCGCGCCCTGAGCGCCCTCAAACTGGAGGCACGCCCTGCGCGCCCCCGCTTCCATTGAAATGAGGGGGCATGGTACGTTTTCAAAAATTGGAAATAACCCCGATTAGCATTTTCTAAACCGGGTTTTTGGAAGGTTTCCGGCGGTGATTTTCGCTTATTTTGACCGCGCCCCCGGTTCGGGGGCGCGTTACGTATGTCAAGTCAATTTTTAACAATTTCCGGAAGATTCCGTCGATTTTTAGCAGTGAGACACATACCGCGCCCCTGGTTTCTTTGAAACTGGGGGGCGCACAGACCGCGCCCCCAAAGTGAGGGCGCGCTCTGCGCACCCCTGGTTTGAGGGCGCGCCCTGCGCGCCCTCGTCTCCTTTGAAAAGCGGGGGCGCGGTCGGTCCAATTTTCATATTTTGCACCGGCTTCCTTCCCCTATAAATTGAGGGCCATTCTCAACGATCCAAGGTTAATCCCCCATGTCTAGCTCATCCTGAGGTTGTCCAAGCTCTCTCCCAAGGCTTTCCCGACATTCAAAGGCAATCCGACATCGAGAGATCGGTCCCAAGGCGAAGGAGAAGCCCGATCCGTGCGTTCTGCAGCAACCAACTTCATCGGCTTCTGCAGAAAATCTGGGGCTTCTTCTGCAAAAGTCTTCAACATAGGAGTTGTTCCTCTCTTCATCCTCTTTCATTTTCAATTGACGGCACTCGATTCCAACTTGCCGTTTGTTCGAAGCGATTGCTGTACTGAGGGCGCGCATCCAGGTTCTGTTTTACACATCCGTCCACTTTCATAATTTTTACAAGATTCTACAGACAGATTCCGGAGAAGTCATCAACATAAGATGTCTTCCTCTCTGAGTTCTCCATACATAGAAACAAACGTTACTCTATTCTGACATCGGGGTCATCCGTAACATTTTCTGTACCAAAGTCGCGCCAGAAGGGTGCAAAGCTACCCGAACCGGCCTTCTTCAACCAACTTGGCTTCAACTTAAGCCACACACTTCATAAGTCCTTCTTAACTCATTTTATTCAGTTTATTTACTGTCTTAGGACATATTTTACTTCATTTACATAATTTTTACATATTTAAAAAACACAAAAAAGGGTTAGGGCTCGCCCCAATCCGGTGAGTTCTATTCCAATTGCTTCTTTGTTTCATCTCCTCTTCTATAGTTTCTACACTTCCCATAGTTCTAATCGGATTCTTTCACTTGGTTTATTGTTCTAGTTGCACAGGTTGATCAATCTAGCATCGGTTGGACTCTTCTTCATCGGCCGGCCGAAGAATAAGAAGAAGGTTGAACCCACATCCCAATCTCCCACGCTAAGGTACACACGGTCAACTCATCTCTTAATTTACATTCCATAAAGCGGAGCCCGCGGCTCCTAGCGACCACCATTTTATTCATGTTCTAAATTCATCTCCTCCTCACTCTCCTCCCACATGACCCGAACCGTCTCCGGTGCTCGAGCGACGCCGTGAGATGAAAGTTCGGGGATCAATGTGAGTGTGGGACCGAGGTGAGGATTTTACCGCTTTCCGAGTGTTTTCATATTCACTCCTTTTACTTTATTCTATCATCACCTTCTCTTGAGGTGCCGATCCGGAACTCATTTTCGGAGTCGACAGCTTTTTGGCGACCATGGTGGGACAACCAATGTCTTCAACCGTGCTAGCTTGATTGATTCGTGCAACTAGTTGTTTTCCGACTTGGTTCCCGCGTGAACCGGCTTGTCCTTTACCTTCTCCATGTTAATCTACCTTTAAACTTGCTGTTTACTCTTACTTTAAAGATTGTCCCCCATGTGGATTTGATTTGCTTGTCTTTAATTTCAACCCGGTTCCCGCGTGAACCACTTTTCTTCTTATAAACCGGTTCCCGCGTGAGCCACCTTTCTTTTCCAACTCGGTTCCCACGTGAACCAACTTATTTTCAAATCGGTCCCTGCGTGGACCACCTCTTTACAGAACCTTCATATTGGCCCCACGTGGCCCTCCTTCTATTTTGTCAACTCTTACACCGGTTCCCGCGTGAACCATCCTTTTCTTTACAAAAACCGGTTCCTGCGTGAACCAACCCCTTTTCTAAACCGGTTCCCGCATGAACCAACCCACTTTCAGATCGGTCCCCGCGTGGACCACCCCTTTGCACCATCTTAGATTGGCCCCACATGGCCCTCCTTTTCTTTTTCCAATCAAACAAACCGGTTCCCGCGTGAACCACCCCCTTTTCCTTCAAAAACCGGTTCCCGCGTAAACCACCTACCTTTCCAAAACCCGGCTCCCGCGTGAGCCACTTTATTTTCAAATCGGTCCCCGCGTGGACCATCCTTTTACCTTCATTTTAGATTTGTCCCCACTTGGACACTTCATCACAAGCCGATTCCCGCGCGAACCACATTTTAGTTGCTAGTTGCTAGTTGCTAGTTACTTGTTTTACTTTATCATTGCTTGTCTTGATTGCATTCACTTGCTTGATTTATTTAATAGCTTTCATTCATGTTTGCATATTGATTGCTTCTTCTCCTCCTACCCTCCATTTTTCATTTTTGCATTAGCTTTTGCATCGGGTACCGGACTTGTTCCGATCCGTAGGGCATTCGAGGCGGGGGCTCTCTCTCCCAACACACCCTCACCCTCCAAACACCTTCTTGGTGGATTACCTCTCTTCTGGGATATTCCTTCCTAGTTGATTTGGTTGTTTCCATCAAGACCTCCGTAAGTCCCCATCCGTGGAGTATTCCTCTCCGCACGATTGGGCTGGTTGTACCACTTTCCCAAAACCCGAAGAACCCAAGTACCTACTCATGGTGATTGAGTGACAACCTTAGGTCTTGAAGATTGAAGCAATAGGAACCATACCTACTTGAGTGAACAATTGCTAACAATCTATCTAATCTAAGGTTTCAATTCAAATATTGTCGAGTAGTCATTTTAAAACCTTGTTTGCATAACTTGCTTGCTCACCAAAACTTGAAAACAACCAAAAATTTATTATAGCAAAACACCTAAAAAAACAAAACAAAAACCTTTTTAATTTTGTGTTCAAACTTGTTTTCCAAAGAACCAAATTGAAACAAAAAAAAATCGAACAAAACAAAACATAACAAAAAAATCTTCAATTGTGTGCTTGTCTTGCCCTTCCTTTTTTAACCATCCTTGTAGAAAGATCGACATGATGCCCATGATGCTAAGGTCTGGAAGCCACGTTGGGAGGTCAGACTACTACGAGCAACAAGAGTACGAGCCGGGTTTCTACAAGCTTCAACAACAACCCATGGTCCAACCATAGAGCCATGTCAATGTTGCTATGGAACCCAACGTGCAAGGGGTTCCCCTCAGTCTGCTCCATACAGTTTGGAGCAACTCTTTAAGGAACTATCTTTTCATCTTGATCCCAAGGCAGTGTCAATCATACAATCTCTAGTGAAGAATAAGATGCCTGTCAATCATGGTCCAGCCAAAGTCAACTGAGCTGCCTCACCTCCCCATTCGGCAGTTCAACCTCTTGCCATAACCCCACCTGGGCAGCCCTGCCATGTTACTTCACCTACTCACCCCATTGTGGGTCATTCTTCAGCTCACACACCAACCCACCTCCCTCCCATCCAGGTGCCACGCGCACACCCCCTGGTGAATTCCTCCCTACCTGTTGCCAAGGATAAAGAAACCGTCGAATTTCCCATATATACTATCTACATCCCCCAATCACAAATGCCAACCTACCATCGCTACAATGGCTCAGGTAATCCCTTCACCCATGTCAATGATTTCCTGAGCAAATCATCTCGATGGCAGAATGATAGAAAGACCCTTGCCTTTCTTTTTAGGAGATCTTTAGAGGGTGTAGCCCTAGATTGTTTTTTTTTTCATTGAATGAAGTAGAGATATAGGATTTCGAAATTGTCAAGGCCAAATTCTTGAAACAATATGGGCTAGGCTATTCAATAATTGGGGAAGTAAAAGAAGATGTTGAATTAATGCAATATTCTAATGAATTGAGGCCCAGGCTCGAGAGGAGCATTAATGCTATGCACCAACCTAGGAGCCCTCCCCAACCCCATCCAGATCATCGTCATCGGCCAACTCCTCGACGCCAGTTGATTAGGCCACCCATGCCCCAACCTCAGCCAATCATACAACCCGAGTCAATGGCACAACCAACCATGCTTAATAAAGCTCCTCTTGTTGCTTGTGCGAATACTCCATTACTTCAACCGGCTCCCCAACCTTCGACTCCACCAACATTTCTTAAGGTCCATCGGCCAATCATCCAGCCATTGGCTTCTCAGCCTATTCCAACAACAACCCCTCGGCTAGCCACACAAGCCTTGGCCCCTAAACCCACTTCACCAACGGTCCCTCGGCCAATCACTCATCCTAAGCTGATCGAGCAAACCCCGGCTTCTCAACCAATCCCACCGCATAGGGATCCTCCTCAGTTGGTTGCACAACAACCAATCATTTCTTCTATTACTCTTTCCCCAACAAAGAAATCAATCACTCCTACTATTCTTGCTCCTGCTGTAGTAGAAGATTCAGACACTTTGACCCTTCAAGCTCCTACCCTGGCAGAGGAATCAATCACTCCAACCATTTGTGCTCCTGCCTTGGCAGAGGAATCAACTCCTCAACATATCCTTGCTCTCTCTCAAGATCAAAGTCAGTCAGTAGGGGAGGTCGAACCAAACTCTTCTATCATTCTAGAATCCCCTAAACTAGGCATGCCCTCTTTCACAGAACAACCTGAGGAGAAGCCTACTGTAAGGAGCTTAGGTGAGGAGATCATAAATTTTGTTGATTGTCAAGGACTAGGCAAGGATTCTTCAGGTATAGATCAACTATCATCATCATTGGAATTGATCCCTGAAGTTTGTTAGATTGAATTGACCCCTGAGATGGGAAGTAAGGAGATCGAATTGGTCAGTGAAATGGGAAGGGAATCTATAAACCTACAGAAGGGGGATGCATACCTTAGCAAGGGGATACTAGGACCTCTTTCAGCTAGGCAGGTAAATCCCTTAGCATCAATCTTAGGGCCACGACCCTTACCCCATTCTTCTCCTAAGCAACAATCTAGCCCATGGGCCCATGATCAATCAATCTTAGGGCCACGACCCTTTCTTTATTCTCCTCCAAATCAACGATTGGGCCCATGGTCCCACAATTCCTCAATCTTAGGGCCACTGCCCTTTATTTATCCTTCTTACAACCATCAATCAGGCCCATGGGTCCAAAATCTATCAATCTTAGGGCCATGGCCCACACCCCATCCCACTCAATTGGGCCCTTATGCCCCATTTTTAGGCCCTTGTGCCCCATTTTCGGGCACTTATGCCCCTTTTCGTCAATCAAGCTCTTATGCCCCTTTTCATCAATTGGGCCCATGTGCCCCTTTCCATCAGTCGGGCCCACGTGTCCCCTTTATCCAACCGGGCCCATGTGCCCCTTTTAATCAACCAGGCTCTTATGCCCCTTTTCTTCAATCGGGTCCACGTGCCCCTTTTAATCAATCGGGCTTGCATGCCCCTTTCCTTCAACTGGGCCCATATGCCCCTTTTCCCCAACTGGGCCTACGTGCCCCTTTCCTTCCATCGGGCCCACGTGCCCATAATTCTCCCCAATCGGGCCCATGTGCCCTTAATTTTTCTAAATCGGGCCCACATGCCCGCAATTCACCTCAACCGGGCTCACATGCCCATGTTTTTCTACAACCGGGCCCATGTGCCCAAATTTCTTCTAAATCGGGCCCATGTGCCCACCTTCCATCAACCTCGGGCACACATGTCCACACTCCTTCAACTTCTGGCCTTTATGCCCACATTCCTTCACAATCGAGCCCGCGTGCCCATACTTCTTCGAAATTAGGCCCCCGTGTCCCCACTTCTTCAACTTTGGGATTGCGCACCCATTCTCTTCAATGGCGCCAGCGAGCCCATAACAAATCACAATCGGGTCCATATGCCCGTTCTTTTCGTTGGGTCCCTCAGGCTCAACCTCCAATCGGGCCTTCGATCCCATCACCTCCCATCGGGCCTGTCGACTCTGAAAATTCGACGGGGTCCTCTCCTTTTCAGGGAAGTCCGGGAACCCAGATCGTCACCTCAAGAGGGGATGAGAAAAGAAAGGAATAAAAACTCGGAAAGCAACTCTCACCTCGGTCCCACACTCACATTGATCCCCGAACTTTCATCCCTTGGCGTCGCTCGATCACCAAAGAGACGGTTCGGGTCATGTGGGAGGAAGGTGAGAAGAAATAAACGTGGTCGCCAGGAACCGTGGGTTCCAATTTATAGAATCAAAATGAAAGATGACCGTGTGTACCTTAGCGTGAAGAGTGTGAGTTTAAGCATCTCCTTCTTCGGCCGGCCGATGAAGAAGCGTCCTCAACGTGTGGGTGCTTGATATTCTGTGCAACTAGACAAATAAACAAGTGAAATAGACAATTATAACTAGACAAAGTGGAGTATATGTAAAGAGAATGACATAAAAACACACAATTGACTAGAAACTGACCGGATTCGGGTTATCTCTAACCCCTTTTTTTTATTTTTCGGATTAACAGAGTAAAATTATTGCAAAAAAATGTAAAAAAATTATAGGAGGATGTAGAATCACTAAAAAAAGAGATAGGAAAAAAAACAGAAAGATTCTGAGTTGTATAGAGGAAGATATAGCCAAATCTGTGTTGTCGAAAAAGCCGAGCAGCAGTCCAGGATCTGTCAGGCGCGACTTTGCTTCTGCGCTCGTCACGACCAGACCCGACCTCTCAATCAAGTGAAGTCGATTGTAAACTCAAGAAGACTTGTAGAGGAAGAACTTTGATGAAGAGAGCTCAGGCAGAAGACGTTCACACACTGCTGTAGAGGCCGAATAAGAGAGACTTGGCAGATCACCTGCAGAACAGCCTTCCTCTCTCTTGAACCCACTTTTCTCTCTCTAAAAACTCGAA
Source organism: Cryptocoryne crispatula var. balansae (assembly GCA_036172225.1). Classification (NCBI taxonomy): domain Eukaryota; kingdom Viridiplantae; phylum Streptophyta; class Magnoliopsida; order Alismatales; family Araceae; genus Cryptocoryne; species Cryptocoryne crispatula. The sequence continues at coordinate 27,656,419 of CM069928.1, forward strand.
ATTCTCTCTCTAAAAATCATAAAATAGATGCAGGAGGGTGCTAGGACGTCTTTAGATGCCTGGGGAGTCGTGCTCCTCTCTCTGGAACGACCAGAATCAGAGTTAATTTATAGGAGAACAGAAGGTCTGATCGGAGCTAAAAAATAGGGTTAAATGCGCCCTGCCCCTGGGCGCATGCGCCCTAGTGCCAGGCGCATGCGCCCTGGTGCCAGGCGCATGCGCCCCACTGAGGGGCGCATGTGCCCCCCAGTGAGGGCACGTGTCATCTTCTCCGAAAATTTCGATCTTATCCGGTCCGTCGGTTGAGTGGTAGAGTCCGGGTGAAAAACTGGTTCCCACGTGCCTCAAAGGTGGGGCGCATGTGCCCTCAAGTGAGGGCACAAGGCCACGTGCCTCACTGGTAGGGCGCATGGCCATGTGCCCTGGGTCCCGGGCGCATGTGCCCTGGAACCGGGCGCATGGGACCGGTTCTCGCGCGTCCTTCTTCCGGAAGCCATTGCGAACACTCCCGAACTCGGAATTCGACGCCGTTTGTTGCGTTGGAAAGATAACAGGCCGAAGAAGCTTCCTATAGCATCGGATCAACCATCACACCCTCCAGAACTTCAGAATTTTATCCGGAAGTTAGGGCAGTGAACAGAAGGTCCGATATAGGTCAAAATGACTTCGACGGCAAACCAGAAAGGCACGGAATGCAACAAAACTTGTCCGGAGTGTGAATATGACCATAACCTTCAATGCATGATCATTAGGCATTGGTCATTCATCCAATTTCCATGTTCACACGATTTACGTGCAGCTTTCGCTCGGAAATTATGGCTTTTTGCGGAAAATGTCGGAAAACATCCGATTTCATTCGGCGAAGTACCAAATCAACTTAAAAGGACCCGGCATCATCATATGATAAATCATGCGTGTTACCTTATAAAACATGAGTTTTATGCTCTGAATTAGGCGAATTTGGCGTGTCTACAGCTTGCCTCGCCTTGATGTCGGCTTTGTAAGGGAGTGGCATGTAATGAAGCGGAGTGATTCGGAGTGAACTGTAATGGAATGCAAGTGAGTGTAGATGAATGTAGCGGAATGGAATGGTGATGAACTGAAAAGGTGGCATCAAGGTGTAGATATAGACACGCTTATCGACCTGATCCAGCAATATGAATCTCTCTGAGTATTCTAGATCGCTTTCATGTTCTATCAAAACCTCATATAATTGACTGGTAAAAGACATGCCCTTGGCACGAGAGATGAAAAAGTAAATGATAAAGGATAAAAGGATGTAGCCAACCCTCACCGTGGTGAGGAGTCCTCGAATTCGTAGGTTCATCATCAGTCAATAACCCGAACTTTGCGGTGTTCTTGTACTGTGATGGGCTAAAGTTTGTAAAAGAGAAATTGATCTTAAAATGAAAAGAATACCAATCCATCATATTTGGAATCTCAAGTTCATTCAAGTTTCACCAAAATACTCAGTTTAATTCTGAGTGGAAGAACCTCAAGTTCTAAAAGGGTTCGTTTTAAGCAAAACAAAAATTGCTCGGGAATCGTGAAAACCATGAATCACGCTCAGGCAAAAAAATCAAGTATTCGGAAAACGACAAGACTGATTTAAGCCATAGTGAGATTGAAAGATAATGGTGGGACTAACATAGTATGATGGGAAAGAAGAGACAATGGCATGACAATTGCCATGGTGGGGTGGGATAAAAGACACGGTGGGATAAAAGAAATGATAGAATAAAACATGGTGGAACAAAAAGAAAGGAATAAAACATAAAGGGATAAAAGAAATAATAAAACATGATGAAATAAAAGAAAGAGAAAACATAATGAAATAGAATTGGTAATGATGAAGAAAGAAAAGGAGATGGATGTGAAAACATAGAAAATCATGTAGAAAATAGTTGAAGATATAGATTGTCTATTGGAGGTCAAGACACCCGATTAGGAACCATCGTCCCTCCAATGTTCAATTTTGGCTTATCCGTGAGTGTGAAGAAATGACCAAGCCGTCGTAGATTTTGTTGAAGGGGATCTCGGGCCCAGTCATTTTCACTCTCAAGGTCTTCAACATTAATGCATATAATACGTATCAAATGGACCTAACATAACTAGGTGACAGATAGTAGGAGTGATGTGAAGTGCAAAAATGAAGTGATGGTGGTGATGTGATGTGATGTAAGATTGTGGATTTGAGTAAAATCTTCAGGCGTGGTCTATCAACTTGCATCGACCGCCTGATTCATCAGCATCTCTGGTTCATCCTTGTCTTTCCTTCTGACGGAATACAGCACCACGATAGGTAGCGCTTCCTCTCTTTTCGCCACAAGGTTAGCATGGCATTCCTTGGGTAACATTGATCTCGCCAATTAACCGGTTAGGAATAAAAAGGTTGCCTGCACATTTTTAGTTAGTACCCAACAGACAGAATTGTCATATGACGCAGATTGTTCATGAAATGATCAACGGAAAATTTTACTATTAGAACCATCATTTGAAGGTCAAAACAAAGTTTTTGATGATGGTTTCTTTAGCAAAAATGTCACTTTTAACATTATAGACAATTTATGAATTTTTGAGATTTTTATGATTTTTTTGAATTTTTTTGTCCATGTGCCCCCGATCGGGGGCACCTGGCCATGCGCCCAGGGGGTGGGGCACCTGGCTATATGCCCCCAGATGAGGGCACATGCGCCCTGAGGCCAATTTTTTTTTTTTCAGAAAAAAATTGTACCTGATTGCCCTTCTCCTTTTGCTTCTTCAGCTCCTAAAAATACTTAATGAAAATGATTAAATTTTTATCATTACTCATCCCTTTGCCTGCATATCGTATGCCTTGATTTTGAGTCAAAGGGAGGAGCCTTCTTAACAAGGTGGAATAAAACAAATGACTTAAAATGAAATGGGGGGTTGAGAGAACTTACCTGTCATGGTGTGAATCCTCTCCTCTTCTATATTGAAATGCCTGAAACACTTGACAGAAGGAGATTATATCTTCACCGTGACTCATCCCTTTGCCCATTATGGTCAACTTTGACTTAGGTCAAGGGGAAAGCCTTCTTAACAAGGTAATTAAAGTAAAAAAAAATGGATATGCAATGTAGAAATGAAAATATGCATGACAATCAAATAAGCATGGATGCAACTAAGGCAATGATCATGACTGAGCATTTTTGGATTTTCTTGAAAACAATCATTTGGATTTTCAAAAGTATTCAAAATTTTTTTTTTAGATTTTTTGAAATATATGTTTTTTTTGAATTTTTGAAATATTCGATTTTTTTTGGGTTTTCGAAATATTCAATTTTTTGGGTTTTTGAAATATGCATTTTTTGTGGGTTTTGAAATATGCATTTTTTGGTTTTTTAAATATGCAACTTTTTGTGGGTTTTGAAATATGTATTTTTTTGGATTTTTAAAATATGTATTTTTTTGTGGATTTTGAAATATGCAATTTTTTTGTGGAGAAAATCGCTGGTATTTGAGATAATTCATCGGTCTTTGGAGTTCGTCAAGACTCAAGTGGTAGATGCCACGTGCAAAAATAAAGTTCCCTACCTAGAATCCTTCTAACCTTCTTCCTTTGATCGGCTCGGGTTCCACCTGGATTTGGTCGGTTTACCCTACCCAAGGGGTTTAAGGAGGAAGAGTATAGAGGAAGTCCTTGATAGGGTTTGAAGATGTTGAGAGGGATTTCTCTACTCTCACTCAAATTACCCATTGGGCTTCGGCCTCTTTGGGTTTTTCTTTCTTTTCTTGTTCTTTTCTATGAGGCACATATTTGGACAGGTTTTTGACCCGTGGGGACATTGCCCAACTTTTAGTGCCTTTTGCCTTGACTATCATTCTGGGTACTCATTCAGACAGGTTGATCATTTTTTTTTCTTCTAACCTGAGGGGTTCATTGCCCATCTTTTGGCACCCTTTTGCACCCTCTGAGACGGCCTCCTACTAGGGTGGCGAGTGTTTTCGATACTACCCCTCTCTACTCTTCTCTCCCTATCTTGGACCGAGTAGAAGAGAATAGGGTAAGGGTACTCCTTCCATTTCTAGATTTTTGCTTTGCCTTTAGCCAGTGTCAGGTTGTCTGGATTCTAGGATCGGGAAGTGTTGTGTGTGTAGGATGGTACCTACCCTTGAATTCTCACGAACAACTTAGGATCGATGACTTGAGATTATACCAACGGTTTCTCCATTTTTATGGAAATTACTTTTTGAGGTAAACTCCATTCCAAGGATGATTTAATTTTTCTCCATCTGCATTAGTCAATTCATATGCATTACCTGGATACTTTTCAGTGATTACAAAAGGCCCTTCCCAGTTATGTTAACTTGGAGCGGGGACCCCCTGGCTTAACGAATATGCGTTTGACTACCATCTCACCGATTTCGAATTTTCTCTCGATCACCCTCATTTGATAAAACCTTTTGAGTCTATTCTGATAAGTCCGGGCATGCTCGGCGACAGCTAGCCTTCTTTCATCCAACAGTTCAAGTTGTGCAAGGAGAGATTCTCTTCTCTCATCAACAGGAATATCCCTGTCGAGCTGAACTCGGAGAGATGGAAGTAATACTTCGTAAGGGACCACTGCTTCCATCCCATATGCCAAAGCATACGTCGTTTGTCCAGTGGGAGTCCTTACAGAAGTACGATAAGCCCATAGAGCATCTACAAGCTTATCAGGCCAGTCGGCAAATTTGCTAGACTTACAAGATTTCTTGATGATTTTGATTAAGGTTTTGTTGGTGGCTTCGCTTGACCATTGCCTTGAGGATAGTATGGTGATGAATGATGCAATGAAATGTAATACTCGTTGCAAAGATCACGCAGATCTTGAGAAAGAAATTGTGGCCCGTTGTCGGTGACGATGTCGCTGGGGATCCCGAACCTTGCCAGGATGTTGCGCTTGATGAAGGAGCAGACTGTTGATGCTTTAATCTCCACGAATGCTTCCGCTTCAGCCCACTTTGTGAAATACTCCATTGCCGTCAGAATGAATGATTTTGAGCGCACTTCGGAGTTGAGGTCACTCAAGGGGCCAATGATATCAAAAGCCCACATGGCGAAAGGCCATGGGGCATGAATTGGATGAAGGGAAGATGCGGGAGAGTGAATCTTGTCGGCATGGAGTTGACATGAATGACAATGCCGGACAAAGATGGAGCAGACTTCTTCTAGAGTTGGCCAATAATACCCTTGCCGGATGATTTTCTTAGCAAGGGCTTGGGCATTCACATGACCACCACACACCTGCATGTGCTTCCTTCATCACCAACTCAGCCTTCTTCTTCATCAAGACACCCTGAGTAAGAGTCCACTTAGGCTTCTCTTATAGAGCACTCCTCCTAGGATTGTATACCTCTGGGATACTCTTCTGATTGCCTTCTTTTCCTTGGTGGTTGATCCAGGCGGATATGACTGATCTTGGCAATACCTCGCAATCTCGTCATACCAAGGTCTCTCACCTTCTTCTAATTCTTCCAACTCAATCAAGGAGATTTCTTCTTTATGTTCCAAGTATTCTTTTCTGTTGAACCTTTCCTTAACCTTCAGAAAACGTCCATTCTCAATTGCTGGAATTATCCTCTTACAGATGTGGATAGTTCGCACTTGCCTGCCTAGCGGGACAGATAGAGATGAAGCTAGTGAAGCTAAGGCATCGGCGAGGATATTCTGAGAGCGGGGGACATGAACAAAGGTGAGTTTGAAGAATAGCTTGATGTAGCAGGTGGTGAGCTCCTGGTAGGGTTTGAGGTTTGGATGAGAAGTTCGGTATTTGGATAGGACTTGGCGTAGGATCAATTGACTATCACCTATCACCCTCAGTTCGGTGGCACCATAGAAATGAGCGGCCTCCAGCCCGGCCAGCAAGGCTTCATGCTCAGCTATATTGTTGGTTACTGGAAAGTTAAGCTGAAAAGCCTGTGGAATGGTGACACCTTCAGGTGACAGAAGGACAATACCTATCCCTCTACCATGAGAGTTCAGAGCCCCGTCAAAATATAATGTCCAAAGATTGGAAGATCGGACTGACATTAGTTTGTCATCCGGGAACTCTGACCGGACTGGGTCAAAGACGGGTATGGGATGATGGGCAAGGTGTTCAACAATAGCATAACCCTTGATTGCCTTCTGTGGGACATAAGTGATATCAAATTGGGATAGGAAACTCTGCCATCGCCCTAACCGATCAGTCAAGACTGTCTACATTTCTATGCCAATTGTTGCAGATATCTGTTTGGAACTCCTTTACCTCTGACTTTCCTGTTTCCTAACCTAACTTGACCTACTGAAGATAAAGCTGGAAAGGTGGTATTCACAGTGGAGGGAGGATCGAGCAAATCGATCAATGATTCAGAAAAGGGGGATCCCTGATTGGGAGTACCCTCTGAGATGAGTAGAGACGTCTCCTCGATGGAAATGTGAGTTTCAGAGAAGACGTTTTGGAAATTTCAAGTAAAAAGATAGAATGAGCCTGAGTGACTCGAGGCTTGCTAGAAGATGACTGAATTAATAGAGAGAAAAACTTAAGAATAAAAGGGAAAAAGGGGCTCGTGGGCCCAATGGTAATAGAAAATGGACACATGGGTCCAAAACTGATGAAGAAAGTAAACGGGTACGTGGACCCGATCATAGAAATAAATGGGCATGTGAGCCCATGTTGAGAAAAGCCCTCAGTTCTGAAGTTGATGAGGGAAGCAAATGGGCAAGCAGGCCCAATAAGAGTGGAAGGTTGAAGAGGGCTCATGGGCCCAATGTGGGTAAGTGGGCCCTGAAGCCCATCCAAAAGATCTAGAAACAACGGCACGAGGTTTAAACATGGCGTTGTTGTATTTGGGCCTCGTGGAATGGTTTTGACTTGGGTAGAATGCTCAACAAGATGATCCAATATTGGTCTGCCCTTGAGTGGTTCCTGGTGCTCTTCCCCACTTGAGAACAGACGAGTCAAAGATAAGCATAAGTCTTCCAAGTCTTCTTCTTCTTCATCTGGAGCTTTCCTTCTCTTGACAGTCATCATGGAACTCTTGTCGTCTTTAGCCATCATCATAGTCTCCCCTTTGATAAAGAATGCATGGAGTCCCATGGCATATCTTGGCTAGAAGATCCTCCTTGGGATGGAACCCTCTTCATATCCTAACCCATGCTTGCGTGGCCTTTTCACAGTTTCAATTGGCTGGGTGATCCCTTGAAGATCCTTGCCTAAACCTCTTCCAGGCTGATAGCCCAATTTCATCATCATTCGCCATCCCACTGTGTCTGGTAGAGAGGCGGTCATGCATCTAACTTCTGGCAATTCTCCCACTGAGATCTGGGGTTGTATTGACAGACCTAGGGGTAAAGAAGCATCGTTCAGCTCGTCCCTTATAGGCATGCTAGTCACCTTGACCACCTGTCCTTTAAAGGGAAATTTTATGCACTGGTGGTTTGTTGAAGCCACAGCTCCTATTGCCTCCAGGTATGGCCTCCCAAGTATAGCCCGAAAAGTTGGATACAATTCTAGAACATGAAAATCTGTTGTGACCGTACATGGTCCAAGTTTGACTTCTAGAGTGACCACCCCATGTGCAGACTTCTTGGAGTTGTCGTAGGCTGTCACCATGGCACAGGATGGCTTGATTTCTTGCTCAGAAATGCCACACAACTGCAAAGTTTCTGGCGGCATAACGTTGATGGAAGCTCCAGTGTCAACCAAACACGATTTCACTTCAATATTACGAATAACCACGGCCACATGCAAAGCATATCTTCTAAATTCTGGATCTGCTAATTCTTCCTGAGAGAAAGTGAGTGTTGGGTGCTCACTTCTAGGGGCTAACACTGTAGTGATCTTCTCAGGTGGGAGATCTTCATTCACCATGACCCTTTGCAAGTACTGCTGTAGAATCTCCTAGTGCACCTTTGATCTTTTGATCAACTCAAGTATGGAAATACGGGCTGGTGTCTTATCTAAATGCTTTAACAGATCATAGGATGTGCCTGGCAATGGTTCTTCTACTTGTTCTTCCTCCACTGGTTCCTGCGGTTGAGTACTGGCTTGGGGAAAGAGCCGCTGGAACATCCTCCCACTCCGAAGCACCGGGGCTATTTGGCGGTCGGGTAGAGGTGACGGGTTAACTGGGGTGGGTTCTGGTGGAACAGGTGGTGTAGGTGCAGGTATGATAGGTAATGGGATCAATGGTTCTGGGATGATGGGGTTGGTTGGTAGAGGGGTAGGATTTGGAGGTGGTAATGATGGTGATACCGGTGGCCTAATAAGAAGAGGCCGGGGTGCAGAAGTGGTTGATGAATTTAATGAAGGTGTAGGTTGTGGGATTGGTTGTGGTGTTGGTGGTATGATAGGTTGGGGTTTTGGAATGGTAGAGCTCGTAGGCTGGGGGTTCAGGTTTGGTGGTGATTGTGGTGGTCGAATGAGCAAGGGCCGGTGTGTAGCAATGGTTGAAGGAGGTGTAGTTAAGGAGGAGGCTGGCCTAATGATGGGTCGGCGAGAAGAAGTAGCGGCCAGTGGTTGGGTTATTGAGCTTTGTGGTTGTTGTGGAGTAGCAGGTGCACGGATTATCTGTCTAGGAGGGTTCCTAGCAGGAGGCCTAGCCGGGTTGACAGGCATGGTTGTATTGTCGCTTTCTAGTTGCCAACCTTGAGCACGGCTGGCATCTCCCTGGACAATGGAGTGTACTAGACCAATTCCTGGGTTTGGATGTGCTGGTGCCGGTGCTGGAGCGGGAGCATGTAACGGGAGCGGATTTTGGACAATCCCCAAGCCAGGTTGTTGTTGAGGTTGAGCCGGTGGACGTTGCCGCTGCTGCTGCCTAGCCTTCATAGCCTGTATGCATTCCCCCATTTGAACCCAATCAATGCTGCCTTGGTCATTCAGATCGTGGATGTAATCCTTGAATTGAAAGCACACCTCTACAGTGTGACCAGGACACCGGTGGTAAGCACAGTATCGGGACATATCTACATTTGTTGGCCAAACCTCTCTTTCCTTGGGCAATTCCAACTGTTTCTCCGCCATGAGTACATTGAAGATGTCGGTCAAGGAGTAAGGGAGTTGCTGGTAGTTCTCTCTCCTAGGACCTCCCCTTCGTGGTGCTTGATTGGGTGGTGACGGTGCCCTATTGTAGGTAGGTTGACGAGGTTGCTGGGGTTGTGCTACTGGCTGAGGTGGTTGTGGTGGCCTAACCTGTTGTTGAGGGTGGTAATAGGAAGGGTTCTGTGGTGGGTTTCTGTACTGGTTTTGACGGTTCCCTCCCTGGTTCCCCACAATATTTACAGCTTCATTGTTGACCACTCCTTCGGTTGTAGGCCCAGCTGGTGCAGAGGGGGTTTTTCTAAAGTTTCTAGGTTTAGGATCAAAAGGGTTTATCATGGTGGCATCCTTGAAGTGGGCTTGTAAGTATCGGGCACTGTCATAGAGTTCATTCATTGTGGTAGGACGGTGCATGATCAATACATTTCTCGGAAGCGAGGTGTAGTGTTGCCAATAAGCATTTTTACTTGTTCCCCTTCGTAAATCACATCCGTCGGTTTTCTCGCTATTCCCCTCCGGCGATCGGCAAACTTTATGAAGTCCTCTTCGGGCTTCATCTTCTCGGCAATCAAGTCCGTAATGGAGCATGCCGGTGCCACCCGGTCTCTCGTATCTCTCGCAAGAATTTGGTCTTGACAATGTCGAAGTCTCCCGCCTCAAAGGAGTCGAGTGAGTAGAACCATTCCAATGCGGACCCTTCTAGTGATCGGCGGAACAAGAAGGCAAGAACCCTACGATCATCTTTCCAGAATGAGGATTCATAGAGAAAATCTTTTAGATGAAGAAAAGGATTGCCAGTACCATTGTAGCGGCGATAAACTGGTAGCTCAGAAGGTGGCAGGTGTAAGACTGGCAGAGAAGGGATGGAAATCTCAGGCACTGACTTGGAGTCCATGCGACATCTCAGCTCTTCATAACGCTCATTCATCTGAGTGAGCTGATCCATGATTGCCTGGGTGAGAGCAGGTTCTTGGTTTACTGGTTGGGGTATGTGGTTAGAGACATGGTTCTGAAATTGAGGAGCATGACTTGGCAAATTCACTGAAGATTGTCCCATGACTTGATGGGTCAAGGGAGCAACATGGTTGAAATAAGATGGCTGAACAAATGAGGGTTGAACCACAGATGGTTAAACTAGAGAGGGTTGAAATGCAGATGGTTGAATCATAGATTGTTGAACAACAGGTGGTTGAATCATAGATTGTTGAACAACAGGAGGTTGAATCATAGATTGTTGAACAACAGGTGGATGAACAAAGGGTGACCGAATGACCGGTGGTTGAACTAGAGGACGAGGAGATAAGGCAACTTGATTGGTTTCGGCTGATCTGAAGCAATTTTGCCCTTCACCATGGATTGTATACGGGCATAGGTTTCTGGGTCAGTATAGAGAGACAACTCCCTAAAGAGTTGTTCAACATCATGGGGAGCAGATGGTGGAGGGACCTCTTGCACTTCTGACTGAATCGGTTGGTGACCCATCTCGTGCTCTCGATGTTCAGCTTGTTCTGCCGTTCCAACGTGCCTTCCAGACCTTAGTTGCATTGAACTTAGGAGAAAGTAAAACAAGTTGACAAAGTAAACAAAGAACTTTTTTTGGTTTTTTTAGTATCTTGCAAAAAGTTAGAGGTTTGAATTTTTGTTTGACAAACAAGTTATGCAAAGACTTGAAAGCAAGATTATGCAATGATTTTGATTAAACCTTAGGTTTATGAATTTTGTTAAGAATTTTTCTCTCAACACATGGGTTAGGATCCTAACTCCAATCTCCAATGACCTAGGTTTCACACAATCTCACCACGTGTAGGTAACGTAGGATGCTTCGGGTTTTGGGGAGTGGTACAACCAACCCGATCGTGAAGAGGAATACTCCACGTATGAGGAATTACGGAGGCCTTGATGAAAGCCAACCAAGTCAACCAGGAAGGAATATCCCAGAAGAGAGGTCAGAATCCACCAAGATGGTGTTTTGGATGGGAGGGGTAAATGGGAGAGTGAGCTCCCGCCTCAAAAAAGTGTAAAAGAAGGAGGTAGAGAAGGAGCAGAGAATGCAATCAAGTAATAAAACAGGTAATGAGCAAAACATGAACTTAAATAAGCAATCAACACCAGACAAGCAATTAGAAACTAGACAAGCAACTAGAAACTAGAATCTAGACTTGTTTCTTATGTGAGCCAAATGGAGATAGTGAAAAGGTGATAGAAAGAAGAGGGTTCAGATCTGATAGCCAAGCAAAAGGGTGGTCCACGTGGGGACCGATGTGGGAACTGGGGTAAAAGGTAAAGGTGGTTCACGTGGGAACCAGTTTTGGGTAAAAGGGGTGGTTCACGTGGGAACCGGTTTGAATGATCAAAAGAGGGCCACGTGGGGCCAATTAAAGGTGAATAAAGATCTGATCCAAGTGGGGATAGATCTGAAGGAAAGTGGTTTGGTTCACGTGGGAACCTAAGTAAAGAAAGAGATTGGTTCACGTGGGAACCGGTTTAAAAGGAAAAGGATGGTTCACGTGGGAACCGGTTTAAGGGAAATGCAGAAATTAAATGGCATACTTGGCACTTCAGATCTGATGAAATATGGGTGAAATCAGAAATTATGAGATGGCATGAAGTTTAAGAGAAGTGGAAAGAAGGAAAGGCTCACGTGGGAACCGGTCTAGAACTAGAACTAGTTGCAAACAAAACACTAAGCACCCACGGTTGAAGACATTGCTTGTCCCACCGTGGTCGCCACAAAGGCTGTCGACTCTGAAAATTTGACGGGGTCCTCTCCTTTTCAGGGAAGTCCGTGAACCCAGATCGTCACCTCAAGAGGGGATGAGAAAAGAAAGGAATAAAAACTCGGAAAGCAACTCTCACCTCGGTCCCACACTCACATTGATCCCCGAACTTTCATCCCTTGGCGTCGCTCGATCACCAAAGAGACGGTTCGGGTCATGTGGGAGGAAGGTGAGAAGAAATAAACGTGGTCGCTAGGAACCGTGGGTTCCGATTTATAGAATCAAAATGAAAGATGACCGTGTGTACCTTAGCGTGAAGAGTGTGAGTTTAAGCATCTCCTTCTTCGGCCGGCCGATGAAGAAGAGTCGTCAACGTGTGGGTGCTTGATATTCTGTGAAACTAGACAAATAAACAAGTTAAATAGACAATTAGAACTAGACAAAGTGGAGTATATGTAAAGAGAATGACATAAAAACACACAATTGACTAGAAACTGACCGGATTCGGGTTATCTCTAACCCCTTTTTTTTATTTTTCGGATTAACAGAGTAAAAGTATTGCAAAAAAATGTAAAAAAATGATAGAAGTATGTATAATCACTAAACAAAGAGATAGGAAAAAAAAAGATTCTGAGTTGTATAGAGGAAGATATAGCCAAATCTGTGTTGTCGAAAAAGACGAGCAGCAGTCCAGGATCTGCCAGGCGCGACTTTGCTTCTGCGCTCGTCACGACCAGACCCGACCTCTGAATCAAGTGACGTCGATTGTAAACTCAAGAAGACTTGGAGAGTAAGAACTTTGATGAAGAGAGCTCAGGCAGCAGACGTCCACACACTGCTGTAGAGGCCGAATAAGAGAGACTTGGCAGATCACCTGCAGAACAGCCTTCCTCTCTCTTGAACCCACTTTTCTCTCTCTAAAAACTCGAAATTCTCTCTCTAAAAATCATAAAATCGATGCAGTAGGGTGCTAGGACGTCTTGAGATGCCTGGGGAGTCGTGCTCCTCTCTCTGGAACGACCAGAATCAGAGTTAATTTATAGGAGAACAGAAGGTCTGATCGGAGCTAAAAAATAGGGTTAAATGCGCCCTGCCCCTGGGCGCATGCGCCCTGGTGCTAGGCGCATGTGCCCTGGTGCCAGGCGCATGCGCCCCACTGAGGGGCGCATGTGCCCCAGTGAGGGCACATGTCATCTTCTCCGAAAATTTCGATCTTATCCGGTCCGTCGGTTGAGTGGTAGAGTCCGGGTGAAAAACTGGTTCCCACGTGCCTCAAAGGTGGGGCGCATGTGCCCTCAATTGAGGGCACAAGGCCACGTGCCTCACTGGTAGGGCGCATGGCCAAGTGCCCTGGGTCCCGGGCGCATGTGCCCTGGAACCTGGGCGCATGGGACTGGTTCTGCGCGTCCTTCTTCCGGAAGCCATTGCGAACACTCCCGAACTCGGAATTCGACGCCGTTTGTTGCGTTGGAAAGATAACAGGCCGAAGAAGCTTCCTATAGCATCATATCAACCATCACACCCTCCAGAACTTCAGAATTTTATCCGGAAGTTAGGGCAGTGAACAGAAGGTCCGATATAGGTCAAAATGACTTCGACGGCAAACCGGAAAGGCACGGAATGCAACAAAACTTGTCCGGAGTGTGAATATGACCATAACCTTCAATGCATGATCATGAGGCATTGGTCATTCAGCCAATTTCCTTGTTCACACGATTTACGTGCAGCTTTCGCTCGAAAATTACGGCTTTTTGCGGAAAACGTCGAAAAACATCCGATTTCATTCGGCGAAGTACCAAATCAACTTAAAAGGACCCGGCATCATCATATGATAAATCATGCGTGTTACCTTATAAAACATGAGTTTTATGCTCTGAATTAGGCGAATTTGGCGTGTCTACAGGGCCCTCATGCCCATCAACATCAACTGGGCCCTCTAGCCCGCCTTCAAATCTTGGGCTCACATGACTCTTGATTCTAACTACTCCCGGGCCTTCAAGCCCACTTTCAACTCACGGGCCTAAGAGCCCATTTTAACTCACTTTTGTTTCCAAGCATGTTTATTTCCTTTTGAATTCTCTTTGTTTTCCCAAGTTCTACTTTTAACAAAAAAAATCAAGGTAGAGAAATTTCCTGGGTGATACCACAATCTTTGCCTTTTACATCATTAATGTTGACTCCGCCATGCTAAATTAGATCCTCCACATTTTCACTTCATCCTATGACTATGAATCATCAATCCAATGCAATATGGTGCATATCAACAGTGGAAGCAGTTGGGCAAGGCAAGGCAAGGCATGGCAGACAAGGCAAGGCAAGCACAAGCAAAGTCGTCATCAGCAATGAACTTCTTCTTCTCTCAGGTATTACATGAAATTGCATTCATTATCATTATGTCATCAGCAAAGCAATATTTTAAAAAAAATGTTTTTGAATTTCACATGATAATTTTAATTGAGAGAAATTCATGACTGACGACATTTGTAGCTACCTTGTTCTTATTAAACAAATTCCTTACATTGCAAGGCATATTTTCAATTGATTCTCCTATGGAATGTAATCTACCTCAAAAAAATGGAGAGAACTACTAGTATGACTTAAGTCCACATGTTCTAGGTTGTTGTCTAGGAGTCGAGGGTAGATACCATTCTACACACACAACACGTCCCGATCCCAGAATCCGGATAACCTGGCACCCGAGAGAAGCTAGTCAAGGCTTAGAGATGGAAGGAAAACCCTCACCATATTCTCTTCTGTTCGGTCCAAGATAGGCAAAGGGGACTAGAGGGGGAGAGTATTGAAAGCATCCACCGCCTTAGTAGGAGGCCGTCTCGAAAGGTTCAATTTCTTAAAGAAAATAGGTGCCAAATGATGGGCAATGAACCTCACAGGTTTAAACAAATATGGGCTTGTCTGAATGAGTACCCAAAAATGTAGAAAATGAAAAAAAAGGCACCAAAAGATGGGCAATGACCCCACAGGTGAAAGACCTGTCCGAATGTGTCACAAAAATAGGTTTGTCAATAAAGAAGAAAAGACCCGAAGAGGCCAAACCCCAACAGGCAATTAGGTGCAAGTAGAGAAATCCCTCTTGACATCTCCAAAGCCTATCAAGGACTTCCCATCAATTCTTCGTTCTTAAACCCCCCAGTGTGTGGGTGGATCAACCAAATCGAAGCTAAACTCTGGCCGATCAAAGGTTGAAGGTCAAAAGATTCTGGGTAAGGAACCCCATTTTGCACATGGTGTCTACCAACGAACCTAGAAAAACAACCAAGTGATGAGAACTTGTGTCAATACTGATTTTTCTCTCCCCCCAAAAAAAATTATTTTTAAAAAAAAAACTTTCAGAAAAGTTGAATATTTTCAAAAACTCCAAAAAAGTTGAATATCTTCAAAACTCCAAAAATATGAATATTTTCAAAATCCCCAAAAAGAAATTTTTTCTTTTCACGAAACTTCTTTTTCAAATTCAACAAAAATTTTCAAAAAAAAATTTATCACCATGCTTGGTTTGAATTTTCGTCTTTATATTCATATTTAACTTCAATCTCTCATGTTTCAAATTCTTCATTGCATATTTGCTGCTTTATTTTGACACCCTTAAGAAGGCTATTACCCCTTGACAAAGGTCAAGGCATACTGCAACTTGCAAGGGGGATAAGCCGCATTGTTGATCTAATCTCTTCCGTCTAAGTGTTTCAGGCACAAGAAAAACTATACAAAGGTCAAGGCAGATTGCAACTTGCAAGGGGGATAAGCCATATTGGCATTCAAATCTCCTTTTTCGAGTGTTTCAGGCATGAAGAACAAACAAGGAGAACTACACAACAAGGCGATGCTCGTCACTTCCCTCCCCTGAGAATTCTTAGGAGGAGGTGTCACCATAACCTCGACCTTAACTTTGCCGAGAAACCTTTTGCAAGCGATGCTTGCCACTTCCCTCCCCTGAGGATTCTCAGCAGGAGGTGTCATCATAACCTCAGCCTCTACTTTTCCGAGGAGTTTTTGCTCTGTGTCTTCATCAAGGCACATAAACTCTTTTGTGAGAATGCATGTCATCACACTGCAAACTCACTGTTATCCTTTCCTTTTTAGCATATCATAGGTGCATTACTACTTATTTTATGCATTGATGTTGAAGACCGTGAGTGCGGAGAAGACTTGACCCAAGATCCCCTTCATCAAAATCCACGATGGTCGGGTCATTCTTTGTGCTCACGGATAAGCCAAAGTTGTGCTATGAGGAACGATGGTTTCCGAATGGGTATCTTGACCTCATAGACAATCTATATCTTCAACTATTTGTTATACAAGTTTTTATTGTTTTCTTGAGCCCAGCATGCATCACATAGCATTAGTTGCATTACATTTTCTTTTATTATCACATACATAATATTCACCTTCTCACCCTAATCTTTAAATCTTTTATCCTAATTCTGATCATTCTGAACCCCACCGTGTTTTCTAATCCCACCGTGTTTTCTAATCCCATCGACCCTTCAAATATCCCACCATGTCTATTAATTCCACCGTGTTCAGTAATCACCTTGTGCCTCCAACTCCTTCATTACTATCACCACTGTGGCCACTGCAACACCCTTCTTGCTATTCATCCCACCATGGCAGTTAATTTATCCTTCCAAGGGCCTCCTATTCAGTCAGAATTTGCACCGTCACTATCTTCACGGTCTGCGCTTCAACATTTGCCTTTTGGAATCTGAGATCATTCCATTCCGAATCAAATCTTGTCTCTTTGGAAGACTTAAATGAATCTAAGAGCCTGAATGTGCTCGATTGGTATTCTTTTACTTTTTCAAAACAAATCTCTTTTTAAAACTTTAGCCCATCACAGTACAGGAACACCGCAAAGATCGGGTTACCGGCTGATGATGAACCTACGAACCCATGTTTCGGGGACTCCCCACCACATTGGGGGTTGGCTATTCTTCCACCGTGCCAATGGCACATCTCTTACCAATCGAACATAGGAAGACTTGATGAAACATGGCGGTTAACTAGGAGACTTGAGAAGATTCGTCTTGCCGAATTTGGTTGTTGAGCGTGTCTATATCTACACCTTGATGCCACCTTTTCAGTCCATCACCATTTCACTCCACTACATTCCACTACGATCCATCTCTCTTCGCTATGCTTTATCTATGTTTCACTCGGCTTCGCTACACGCCATTCCCTTGCAAAGCCGACATCAAGGCGAGGCAAGCTGTAGACACGCCAAATTGGCCTGATTCGAAGCCTCAGACTCTTATTCCATAGGCGATATCTTTTATTGGACCGTTATCTGATTCGGATTACCTCGTGGATATGAGCTAAGGACGTTGGTGGAGCCCCTCGCAAGTTGAGAATGAACCGATGATTTCCGGAATATTGTCGTAACCTCCAGGCGAGAGTTGCGCGTGAACCGTGAAAACACGAAGCCTGCTCGATGACTGACCTTGAATAGTCCTTAATTGAAGGTCTCGTGAGTGCCGCGTGTGTTCCGTAACATTCAGGTTTTCCGAGAAGTCATTTCGGTAGTCGTTGGTCAACGACGGCTTTCGTTATGGCTTTTTTCGATCTGAACTGACACGGCTATCATGTACCACGTGTTAGGCCTTTCCGATTATCACCGTGCCTTTTCGGGTCATCCGGGTCGATCCTAGCCGTATATTTCATCCACCGGGGCCATACGGCCATTTCGGTCAATTTTAGGGTTTTACGGCTTTTCCGAGTTTCGCTTCACGTTTACCGGGTTAATCTCGGATTTTTCGATTACTTCGGGTTTCCGATCATACTGGACTTGTTCGGTCATCATTTTAAGTCATCCTGAGTTGACCCGAGATTTCTCGACCGGAACCGTGCTCTTTCGAATCTTCGCCACGGTTTCGGCTTTCCGCGAGAGGGTAAACCGGTAGAAAACCCTATGCGAACATCTCGGGAGTCATGCCAGCTAGTTTACCGACTTGAGGAGGTGCGGCTCAAGGCCCTCTTTCCAACGCAACAAACGGAAGCCGAATCAGATATCCCGTTTGCAAGTTACGGCTCGCGGAATGCGCGCGCAGGAGAGAGAGTCTACCGCACCCCCACTTCCCTTGAAAGAGGAGGGCGCACTCTGCGCGCCCTCAACCCGGGGGCGCGCCCTGAGCACCCTCAAACTGGGGGCACGCCCTGCACGCCCCCGCTTCCTTTGAAACGAGGGGGCACGGTACGTTTTCGGAAACCGGAAATAACCCCGATTAGCACCTTCTAAACCGGGTTTTTGGAAGGTTTCCGGCGGTGATTTTTGCTTATTTTGACCGTGCCCTCGGTTCAGGGGCGCATTACGTATGTCAAGTTAATTTTTAGCAATTTTCGGAAGATTCCGTCGATTTTTAGCAGTGAGACGCGTACCGCGCCCCAATTTCTTTGAAACTGGGGGGCACGCAGACCGTGCCCCCAAAGTGAGGGCGCGCCCTGTGTGCCCCTAGTTTGAGGGCGCGCCCTGCATGCCCTTGTCTCCTTTGAAAAGCGGGGGCGCGGTCGGTCCAGTTTTCATATTTTGCACCGGCTTCCTTCCCCTATAAATTGAGGGTCATTCTCAACGACCCAAGGTTAATTCTCCGTGCCTAGCTCGTCCTGAGGTTGCCCAAGCTCTCTCCCAAGGCTTTCCCTATGTTCAAAGGCGATGCGACAACGAGAGATCGATCCCGAGGCGAAGGAGAAGCCCGATCCATGCGTTCTGAAGCAACCAACTTCATCGGCTTTTGTAGAAAATCTGGGGCTTCTGCTTCAAAAGTATTCAACAGAGTAGTTGTTCCTCTCTTCGTTTTCTTTCATTTTCAACTGACGGCACTTGATTCCAACTTGCCGTTTGTTCGTAGCGATTGCTGCACTGAGGGCACGCATCCAGGTTCTGTTTTACACATCCATCCACTTTTATAATATTTAAAGGCTTCTACAGACATATTCCGGAGAAGTCATCAACCGAATATGTCTTCCTCTCCAAGTTCTACATGTATAGAAACAAACGTTACTCGATTCTGACATCGGTGTCGTCCGTAACATTTTCTGCACCAAAGTCGCGCCAGAAGGGTGCAAAGCTACCCGAACCGGCCTTCTCCAACCAACTTGGCTTCAACTTAAGCCACACACTTCATAAGTCCTTCTTAATTCATTTCATTCAGTTTATTTACTGTCTTAGGACATATTTTACTTCATTTGCATCATTTTTACATATTTAAAAAAACACAAAAAAGGGGTTAGGGTTCGCCCCAATCCGTTGAGTTCTATTCCAATTGCTTCTTTGTTTCATCTCCTCTTCTATAGTTTCTACACTTCCCATTGTTCTAATCGCCTTCTTTCACTTGGTTTATTGTTCTAGTTGCACATGTTGATCAAGCTAGCATCGGTTGGACTCTTCTTCATCGGCCGACCGAAGAAGAAGAAGAAGAAGGTTGAACCCACATCCCAATCTCCCACGCTAAGGTACACACGGTCAACTCATCTCTTAATTTACATTCCATAAAGCGGAGCCCGCGGCTCCTGGCAACCACCCTTTTTATTCATGTTCTAAATTCATTTCCTCCTCACTCTCCTCTCACATGACCTGAACCGTCTCTGGTGCTCGAGCGACGCCGTGAGATGAAAGTTCGGGGATCAATGTGAGTGTGGGACCAAGGTGAGGATTTTACCATTTTCCGAGTGTTTTCATATTCACTTCTTTTCCTTTATTCTATCATCACCTTCTCTTGAGGTGCCGATCCGGAACCCATTTTCGGAGTCGACAGGTAGCTCTAGCAAGTTCATTACTAGTTAATTTGGCATCCATGAAGAAGTTGATGGTGGTAAGGGGCTCATATAGCTTGATACCTTGATGACTTGCACCTTATATAGGAATTTGATGCACTGGTGGTTCGTGGATGCTCTTACTTTAAGTGTTTATAAATAAGGACACCCCAAAATGGCTTTATAAGTGGGATCCATTTCAAGTAAGTGGAACTCAGCTGTGATGGTCTTGGGTCCCAATTTGACGTCCAACATTATGGTGCCATAGGCGGGCCTCTTAAGATTATCAAATGTCATTACTATGATGCTTGAGGGTTTGATCTCTTTAATTGTTATGCCACAAATTTCCAATGTTTTAGGTGGCATTATGTTCAGTGAAGCCCCAATATCAACTAAGCAACTTGTAAGCAATATTTCTTTTATGCCAATGGTTAGGCAAAGGGCACATCTTTGAGCATCGGGGTCTTTCAACTCTTCATTGGTGAAGGTCAAAGCGGGGTGCTCGCTTCTTGGTGCTAGGACAACGGTGATTTTTTTCTAGAGGTAGACTTTCATGCACCATTACCCTTTAGAGATATTGTTGCAAAGCATCTTGGTGCCTCTTATTTTAATCATTTCCAAAATGGAAATTTAGGCTGGTGTCTTATCTAAATGCTTCAACAAGTCATATGACATGCCCGACATGGATTCCTTGATTGGCTCTTCTTTTGGATCCTGAGTCACGCTAATATGGGAAAAAATACGTCAGAACATGCACCCACTTCATAGCACCATGGCAAGTTGAAGTGTGGATGATTGAGGAGGGGCTGGAATCAAGGTTGGTTGTGGTAGGGAGAGGGGCCTCTTGTGGCTGGATGATGATTGGTGATGTAGATATGAGCCAAGAGGTGGCAAGTCAGATGATAGGGCCAAGTGGAAGTGTCGGTGGTGCGGATGGGGTCACACCTGGTCGGATTATGGTCCATCTAGGGTATAATGGGGTAGAGGGAGGCCTTATGATTAGTGGAAGGTTGGCGGGAGAATGGGCATGGTGAGTAGGATTCAGTTGGCACAAGTTGGTGGGGGATGAGTGGGGAAGGTTGGGGTGAAGTTCTCAATTTGTCACATCTATTCATAGTCTCAAGAATCCACAGAGGGAGTCGAGATATGGATGGCTGGTTGACCGTTGGCTGCCAAAGTGGGTGTATGTGCAGGTAATGGATTCTATACTATTCCTATGTTTGCTTGTTTCTACTGCCTCTCTTTTGTAGGTGGCACCCGACCCTTGAGCGATTTAATATATTCTTCTATCTATGTCAAATCTATACTGTCTTGTTCATTTAAATCATAGATATAATCCTGGAAATTGAAACAATTTTCTATTATGTGTCCGGGATATCTATGATAGATGCAATACTTATCTATGCTCGTTGTCCTTTGCCAAACGGCCCTTGGAAGTGTTATTTGTTGTGCTGCTAGTAGGGCATTGAAAATGTCAATTAGAGAATAAGGCAAAAGAGAATAATGTTCTCTCTTGGGTCCCACTCTCCTTTCAGCATACGCATTTGGTGGAGGGGCTTGTTTGTAGTTTGTTAGATGTCTAGGCTATTGATATTGGTTGTTATCCGGGTTCTAGAAAGCTTGAGCTTGGTGAAGTTGGTGTTGGGATTGACGAGGTGGAGGTGGTAATTGTGGCCTTGGAGGTTGAGGAGGTGGTTGTTGGGGTTGGAAGGCATGTACATTGCAGTTAGGTCAAGGGTTCTGGTATCGAGGTTAAGGGTTGTGGATTGGGTTCCCTACTAAGCTCACATTCTTGTTATTAACTACTCCCTCGGTTATCGAGCTAGTAGTGGTGAAGGTGACTTTTTCAGAGGCTTGAGTTTTTAGGACATAGAAGTTCAATAGGGCGTGTCTTTGAGCTGAGTTTGTATATATCTTACCCTCTCATACAACTCAGCCATAGTTCTTGGGTGGTGCATGACAAGTATATTTTTCAATGTCGGAGTGGCATTGGCTATGATCAACATGACTTTCTCAAATTCGAAAATTAGGTCAGTTAACCTTTCAGCCATAGACCTCCAGCTATCAGCATATTTGACAAAATCCTCCTTTGCCCTCATCCTTTTTTACCATAAATGTGTGATTGAATAGCTTGGGCCCATTTTGTCCCTGTATGTCTGCAAAATTTTTGCCTTAACAATATCAAAGTTACCAGCCATAGATGGATCGAGCAAATAGAAACATTCAAGAGCATGTCCTTCCAAAGATCATTGGAAAAGGTAAGCAAGGGCTTGTTGATCGTCTTGCCAAGTGGATGATTTATAAAAGAAATCTTTGACGTGAATGTAGGGGTTACTGGTGCCATTATACCAACGAAACATTGGTAATTTAGAAGGGGGAAAGCGGAGAATTAAAAGAGAGAGAAAAGAGACATTAGTACTAACCGGGTGTCGATCATATGGCAGAGCTCCTTGTATTGCTTTTTGTACTCATTTATGTGAGCTTTCCTATCTAATTTGATCTAACTATTTATTAAGCTCCCACTGGCAAAGACTTTTCCATTAATAATTAAAGAACAATTATCATCTCCATAAGCTCACAATAAATCAATATTTATTCAAACAAAAAATATATACAATGTTTTTTACTATATAAAGATATTATAGCAATCTTTAGGATTATGACATCTCCAAAAGGCTACTTAAGATTTGTATCTTCTTATGAATAATGCTACAACTCTTATACCAATTCTCAGATGTAGGTCAACCTTTTCCTCATTAAGCCTTCATTTACTTGTCTTCATCTACAACTCCTTGAAGATATCAGATGCACATCTAGTATCTCATACCAAGAGATTCACCTCTAGTATATAATACTAAGATAGACATATCTAGCATCTAATACCATAATATACACATATTGTATCTAATACCATGATTTGTATATATATCTTAAGTAAATATCAATGACTGAGATATTTGAAGCTCCTTTAGCTTAATCTCTGCATTCACTACAAGACACTTTTCAGTTCATCTACCAATAACCATCATCATGGCACTGAAAGTATTATCTTTTGCCTTATTAAGGCTCTAATTTGTTAACTGCCTTCTTGACTATTAACTTTGCCTTTCTATTCTATCTAGTGATTTTTCTTCTTTCATTAGTCTCACCAAAAAAAAGTATCATAGATGTATTGTTGTCTATCTTTTCTTCAAATAGCTCATCTTTATGAGTCATGATGATCTCATATCCATCTATACATGTTGCCTCTGCAACTTATTTACTAATAGAGGCTAACATCTAGAAAAAGACAAATAATGCATCTTTTTTGTGAGCCAAAGATCTCATCCTCTCTCACATCATTAGATGGTCTAGGAGGCACTGACTTCATTAGTAGGTTAGTTATTAGGCTTCCATCAAGTTTCTCTTGTACCCAATCCATCGTTATACTGGACCACTGAATTAGTGATCTATAAGTCATTGGTCAAAACACAAGTTCTGCCCAACAAGACATCCTTGGTGACTCAAATCAAAGGTTTAACTGTGCAATTATGATGATAGAAAATACTAATTGATAATTTGGTAAGATACCATTCAGGGTTTCTAATTTAACTAATTTACTAAAGGCATTTCTCTAATAAGCACATGTATGTGTATCTCAATGTCTTCATATTAATAATCAATGAGATCAGTTATCATCATCATATGAAAAGGTATCACAAACACTAGTCTATCTGAATCCTTGATGTCCTATCTCAAAGATCATATAACTAAGAACATTTAGATTATATATATCTAAATGATTGATCTCATTATCATGATCCCATCATGATTCAATCATCATTGTATGTGATCAAGAACTTCATTATGATGTATGCATTTAATAAGAGCTGGTAATAATGATTTGTCTATTTAATTGAATGAGATATTTCTAGAAATATCAAATCATATCACATATGATTGACTTATAGGGCATACATTTTTATCAAGAACCCCTCTAAGAGGTCCTAGAGAAGCCCCATTGCTTCTCTCTACCTTATCCCACAACCCTTGGAGGTCACGTACTCTTCCCCATTTTGTTCCACTTCAATCCATGCCTCTATAGTTCTTCCTTGACTCCTACACCTTCTAATGTGTTAGGAGAGCATTAAGGAGCTTCATCAACACACTGGAGGTCATCGAGAAGCTTGAAGAGTAAAAAGGAATGAGCCATCTTCTGCAACCTAGTTCAAGACTCTAGTGCCCCATTAATAAGCTGCCAGATGCCCCATTGATGGGGCACCCAAAAGCACAAAGTAGGACACTCTTTTATAGAGTTTCTTTTGCCCTATTAACTGATTTTCTGTTATTTTTTTGCTCTTCTTTTGCATTTTAACACTGTCATACATGCATTAAAGCATCTATTTCCTTTTTCATGCATCTTAAAACACCCAAAATAGAGGTTGGGATCTAGTCCCAATTTGGTTCATTCTTTCCCTTTTGTTATTTTTATGTTTATTTTGATTATGTTGCTACACGCCTCCTAGTTCTCATCTTTCCCCAATTGTTTATTGTTTCTTTTGAACATTTTAGGAGGGTCTAATTGGAGTTTGCTAAACTTGTGCTAACCAATTCAACAAAAGGAGAACTTCTCAAGATCCTTCATGGCTGGCCAAAGAGAAGGAAGTTGGAACCCACAACACATCTCCTCACTAAAGTACATCATGTTGACTTGGAAAATGGGCTAACCTTGGATCACCCTCCTGCACTCACTTTAATCCCTGAAACACTCAGTTGTGGGAGGGATGGCTCAGGTCATGTAGGGAGAGGATAAAAAGAGAAAATAGAATGGGAAAGAAGGAAAGAAGGAGGGATTGGAATGTAAAAACAATGCAATCATTAGGAATCATGAGTTTTAAAAGTACATGGAAATGAAATACAAAGAGATTAAGTGTTAATCGTGTGTACCTTAGCATAGAGAGATAATAAAATTGTATGCTACGTAAGCCAATTATATATGATATGATTCAACATTACTAGAAGTATCTCATTCAATTTGTTAGACAAATCATCATTACTAGCTTTTATTAGATTCATACATCAAAATGAAGTCTTTGATCACATGCAATGATGATTGAATCATGATGAGATCATGATAATGAGGTCGATCATCTAGAGGTATGTAATCTAAATATTTCTAGTTATAAGAACCTTGAGATAGAACATCAAGGATCCAAATAGACTAGTGTATGTAATGTCTTCTCATATGATGAAGATTACCGATCTCATTGATCATTAGTTCGTAGACAATGAGATACATATACAAGTGTTTATTAGTCAAATGGTTCACTGAACTGATTAAATTAGAAACTATGAATGATATCTTGTTGAACTGTCAATCAAGATTTTCTGTCATCATAGTTGCATAGTTGGATTGACTAGAGTCGCCAAAGATACATTATTCGATGGAACTTGTGCTTTAACCATTCACTTATGGATTACCATTTAGATAGTTGAGTATAATGATGGATTGGATACAAGGGAAACTCAGTGGAGGTAATTGAGTGGAGAATAAGAGATTGTCCACTCTTGAAAAGTGAGAGTGAATGACATATGTGATAGTACTCTAAATCCCTAGCCATAGTAGAGAGGTTAATTAGAAAAAAGAGTTTTTGAATTGATCTGATTTTGAGTATAAGATCGTATAGAGTCGGTATATAAAGGAGTTGTCAGTTATTGTCATACTCTTTTCTGATCGAGACATTGAATGGACAAGGGTATGTATCCATGAAGTAACTAATGATGGAAAAGCTCAATGGAGATAGAATTATCCCCATAGTCATTTGAGATCATGGGATGTGACTTGTACCCTTCATGATCTATAAGTTGATTTATCTATTATCGGATAATAAATTTTATTAAATTAAATATAATTTTTCTATTTCAATTAGGCCTCAACCAAATAGGATAATGGACTTAGTGGGTCACACACATAAAACTTATCCAAAAGTACACAATTAAGGGTGTAATTTGTGGAGATCTTGTGTTTTTATAAAAAATTCTAAATTTTATATAAATACTAATGATTTCAACCAAACCCTACCAAGATAAGAGTAAAAACCACGTCCTCAGCCTCCTTCCTACCTCCACCTCTTTCTAGAAGGCATCTATGTGTGATGGAGTTTTGTTTGGGAAAAGTTCTTGAGTCTAGTGCGAAGAGAGAACCTATTGTGGATGAGGTTCGTGTGGATATTGTTAAAGATTGAAAGTTTGAATGGTTTGAAGGGCTTAAGAAATTCTTCTCCCGCTGGTCGAGGAAAAAGAGACTTTATCCTAGTTTTTTTTCCTACACAACTCAAAGACAACAAAATAAGTGAAGAGATCGATTATAACTAAACAATGTGTAATATATGTGAACAAAAAAAACATAAAACCGAAATTAGATAGGACTGACTAGTTTGTAGTTAACCCTACCCTTTGCTTTGGGTTTACTTAGGTAAACATGATAAAAAGTATCATGAGTTTATTTCATTCAAAATATCAAGTCCTTAATGAGAATGAGAATGTCAATGTTGTTGAGAACTCGATAGAAAACTCGATAACAAACCTAGCATAGGGTCATTTCTTAACAAATCAATCAATTTCAAACTTGCCTTTAACAAACTCCTTTTCCTCAACTGGTTGCACAACTCATGGCTCCATAGCCGATTGCACAATTTATGGCTCTTCAACAACCTCAACAACCAGCTATGTATAATCAACCTCTTCAATCATTTGTACACCTACCCTAGTATCAGGATTGGTCCCTCCTATCTATCATCATATCACATCGATATAAACACAAAAGCAACCAATAATAAACAAGATTAGTTGGTGGGGTAATCCAAAATCTAGATCAATGATGATCCGCCCACATCTAACTCTCAACCAACCCTTCTTATCCTTTCAGTATCCCTTAAATTAGGCATGCCCTCCATCCCTAAACAACCCTAGAAAAAGCCTACACTAGACAACAAAGGGTTGACAATCATGAAAAGCTTGGGTATCAATATAGTAAGTATCTACACAAGCATTTACAAGGGATTGTTCAAAAAGTGCAATCACTAAAATAGATCCCTTGAGTGAGAAATGGTTATCAAGAATTGACCCTTAAATTGAAAAATGACAAGATTAAATCAATCAGTGAACTGGGGAACAAATCATCAACTTGGGGCTCTTATTATCATTTTATGAAAGGGACAACTCAACAAAGTAGAGTTTGTTTGGTCCATAATTGGCCCACCATCCCTTGGAAAAGTTGGAGTCATCTACATGGCAAACAATTAAAAAGCCTAAAGGAAAAGAGAAATTCGACCATAGATTAGTTAAATTTGAACTAATCAACAATCATCTAAGGAACTTAGACCTACACAAAGAGATTTTAGGATCCCATCTTACTAGGCAAACCCATCTTGACCAATTGTCCATGAGCTCATAGGCCCACTCCCATCAACAACACTTTGGCTTCTATATCAATCTTTGTCAATCAGGCCCATGAGCCTGCTCTCATTTGCCAAACTTGGGCCCACAAGCCCACTCTCACTTTTCTAAATCAAGCACATATGCCCACTACTACAAACATCAATCGGGCCATCATGCCCATCAATCATGTCTCTACACCCATCAACCATACCCTCGTGCCCATCTCTATCAACTAGACCCATGTGCCCATCATCCTTTCAAGTCAGGCCTATGCACCCACCATACTCATCAATTGGGCTCGCATGCCCTTCTTTTAATATCACCATCAATCCTTCGAATGTGACCCTTACTACATCCTTCTCAATCGGGCCCACACACCCACCATCTCCATAAATCAGGCCCTCATGTCCATCCCCATCAAGCAGGCCCTCATACCTATCAATCGGGCCTTTGCGCCCATGCCTATCAATCATGTTCTTGTGCTCATCAATGGGCTCTCATGCCCCTTTCCATCAATCAAGCCCTCGTGCCCATTTCCATTAATCAGGCCCTTATATCCATTAATCGGGCCCTTGTCCCTATCTTAACCAATCGGGCCCACGAACCCACCATCTTCAACAATTGGGCCCTCATGCCCACTTCCATTAAATAGAGCCTCATGTCCATTTTCGCTGATTAGTTCCTTGGGCCTATCAATCGGGTCCTCAAGCCATCTCCATTAGGGGTGAGCATTATTCGGGTCAACCCGAAAATCCAAACCGAACCAACCCGAAATCGTCGGTTCGGTTCGGGTTGAAGACTGCATTCAGGTCCACCGGTTTCCAAAACAATCAACCCGATCAAAACCAACCCAAACCGCAAACCGAGACCACCATTTCACCCACTGCCATATGGGCCATTGGTCCGTGATGCTTTTGTGAAGCTGCAGTGCCATGAAGTATATGAATACGTGAACATGCCTTCTTATATCTGATGTGGGACAAATAAGTTGTCTTTGGATCTTTGCACACTTCACATTTGTCCCACATCGATGGTTTCATAAAGCTTGAAGTCCAAGAGAATGTTAAAATGCCCTGTGGCTGTTCGGATGGCTCCACTTCAACCTGTAGCGCTTTGGGTTTACGAATGAGTAAATGCTCATTTTTAAATCTTCATTAATGAAGATTAATTTGTTAATTAAACTGTTTTTATCATCCTCTTTGCTTTTTAAGGACATGTTTTATATTTTGAAACGGTTTAACCCGAACCAAATCGGTTCAACCCGATTTATATTGGGTTGGTTCGGTTCGGGTTGAGGAGGGCATATGGTTTGGTTCGGTTTGAAAAAAAAAAGACTCTAAACCGGACCAAACCGACCCGTGCTCACCCCTAATCTCCATTAGATGGCCCTATGAGCCCACCATCGTCAACAATGAGATTCTTGTGCCCATTTCCATTAATTAGGCCCTTCTACCCATCTTAACCAATTAGGCCCATGAGCCCACCATCTTCAACAATTGGGCTCTTGTGCCCATCTCAATCAATCAGTCTCACGAGCCCACCATCTTAATAAATCGTACCCTTATGCCCATAAATTGGGCCCACATGCCCCTTCCTTAGAATCAAGCATGTGTGCCCACCTTTCTCTAAAATTAGGCATGCACACCACCTTTCCTTGAAATCAGGCACATGCACCCACCATCTTTCAAAATTGGGCACACATGCCCACCTATCTTCAAAATTAGGCCGCATGCCCACCTTCCTTTTGAATCAAGTCCACGAGCCCATCACTCTTATTGATTAGGATCATGAGCCCATCCACAACACAGTCTCACGAGCCCACTTTCAATCTCCTAGAACGGGCCCATAGTCTCACCTTCAACTTATGACCACATAAGTCCACATCTTTCATTGGGTCTCGTAAGCCCACCTTGGACCATTGGGGTTTACAAGCCCATCATCAATTACTGTGTCTATGTGCCTATCTCTTTCACTCAAGCCCTCAAGCCCATCTTCACCAATCGGGCCATCAAACCCCACCTTCAACATTTAATAGGGTGTTTGGTTACGATTTTGTTCCTCTTTTTAACATAAAATTTCAAAAAAAATGAAGGTGTTTGGTTGCCGTCTTTAACTTCACTTCTTTTTTTAGAAGTAGAATACTCCCTGTTTAAGATCTCTTCCAAAATAAAAACAAGGCTTACCTTGTTTTGTTTTTGAGAGAGAAGCGGAGGCTGGACGTGCACATCCCCTCTCTCTCTCTCTCTTATAAGATACCAGTTAAACTGTATGTTTCCGTGTGTGCGTAATATATTATAACATTCTCTCTCTCTCTCTCTCTCTCAAAAGATACGAGTCAAACTGTGTGCTTCCGTGTGTGTCTATATATTATGATATTTGTTACAAAAATTTATTATAGTATAAATTATTATATTTGTTCATAAAAAAATAGTATATTATATATTTCTCATGAAATATTATAATATAAATCTATAATAGTATTTGTATAAGATAAAAACTTTAAATTTGATTCTATCAACAATGAAGATGTGTCATGGTTATGGTTTTATTCCTCTTTATTTTAAAGTTTACAATTTGTGCGATAGAAATTGTACTTTTAAAATCATAATCAAACATTACTCTGTATATTTTAAAATTGGTGACAGTTTTGCCAAACACAAAATAGTTGTACTTTTCTGATTTTAAATTCAAAACTGAGACATTAGATGATCTTGATTTCAAAAAAAATTGTATCAAAATTGAAAGAGCTTCCAAACACCCTATAAGCCTGCATGCCCATTTTTGTCAACCATTCCTATGTCCTCTATCTCACTCTCAACTATTGGGCCTGCGAGCCCATTGTAAGTTTTCATCAACATCAAGCTCTCAAGATTGTTTCTATCAATAATTCCTAGTACCTCTTTCCCTTTATTGTTGTTTCCAATCCAATAAAAACCAAAGGTAGAGAAATCCTAGGGTGATAGCTCAATCTTTGCTTGACACATCATCAAGATGGCTATACAATGTTAAATCAAATCCCCTACTTCTTCCTTTCTTCACGTTGACTCTAAATCTTTGGATCAAGTAGAATAATTATGTAGGTCAAGGCATTGGCAAATATAAGCACTTAGGACCTTGGCAACATCGTCACTGATAATGAACTTCATCTTTTCACAGGTATCTTATGAAATTACATTCAACATGGTTATGACATCCTTGAGGCAACATTTTTAAAAATTTTGTGAGTTTATATTTTTGATCTAAAAGAAAATTCAATGTTGGTGACATACTAATCAAAAGATATTTGCAACTAGTTTTGAAAATTAAAGAGAATTTGAGCAACGTAAGGTAGATGACAGTAAATGAATTATTCATGGAATGCAATATACATTAAAAAAATACATAAAATGAAAAGAACTACTGACCCTACACACACAACACATCTGATTCTTGAAATTCGGATGACCCGACAAACAAGAGAAGCCAAGTAAGATGCAGAGGCAAAAGGAAAACCCTTACTCTATTCTCTCATATTCGATCCAAAGATGGGTGAAGGGGACTAGAAAGGTAGTTTTGAAAGCATTCATTGCCTTAATAGGAGGCCATCTCAACATGTTCCATTTAAAAGTCCAAAAAAATATGTATGAAAAGAAAATTAGAAAATCATCAAAAGAAGGTGGGATAAAGAGGCAAGTACCCGATAGGCTTAAAGATAAACTTGGCCACACTGTGATATAAAATTCAAAAGAAAATAACAAGTGATATAATGTCAAATACCTTCAGAAGGTTGAATCCTAACTGACAATAGGTTGAGAAGAGAAATTCCTCTCGATATTCCTTAAATATTATTAAGGACTTCGTGTATATTTTTCCTTCTTAACCTCAAGGTAGGAGTGGACTGACCAAATCTAGGTTGAACTTAAGCAATTCAAAGGTTGAAGGTTGAAAATATTCAAAGTAGGGAACCTTTTTACTTGTGGTATCTATTACTCAAACTTGAAATGACAATAAATAGATAAAGAACTTAGGTTAATACCGATATCTCTCGTTTTCAATTATTTTTTGCATATTTTCAAAATATAAAAGTCAACAAAATAAAGAAAACACAAAAAATGCATATTCTTAAAACACACAAAACCTAAAAAAACATATAAAAAAATGAGTGTATCATTATTACTTGACATTTGTCTTTGCATACGATCTCTCTTTTCTGCGTTTTATAATTTTTGCTTTATTAAAAAGGCTCTCACCCTTTCATGTATCAAGGGAGATCACAAAGATCTACTCAATTTTCATGTATCATTTAGGCCAACTTTGTGAGTGATATTCGATTATAATGGCTGACCTTGATATCTAAATACATATATTATCTTATTGTTAACTAAAACAGACATCACTCGATTTGACATCACTCTTAATAAATCATTTTATAATAATATTTACAAAAATATATAATTATATAGTTAAATTAATTTATTTAAAATATACTTAGTTTTTTTTTGATATACATTAATATACTTATTTTATATTAATAAATATATGATAAACTTAATAAAATAAATTTGATTTATTCATATATATTATTAAATATATTAATAAAATATATTTTAATTAAAATTTTGAACTAAATATTATTAGCATCCAAATTTTATATCCGAATTGTTGGTTTAACCAATCAGAACGAACATAGAAATATTATATCCGCTTAGCATTTTTCTGGAGCTCCGGATGTTAGAGAGAAACTGACCATTTCTAGAGGGGGTAGAATGTGTGATTTCCAAAGAGCACGGTTAGGGGTGAGCATGGTTCGGTTTGGTCCGATTTGGGTCATATTTTTTTCAAACCGAACCAAACCAATTCAACTCCTCAAACCGAACCAAACCAAACCATTTCAATTCGGTTTGATTCGGTTTAAACCGAAAATATATAAAAATATTTTAATTAATTATTTTTTACATATATATATAATAATTTTTAAGTTAAAATAATCAAAATAAATATTATTTTATTATAAAAATTATAAAAATCTTATTTTTAATAATATTATAACATTTTTTTATATAATTTTTTAATTAAATCGGTTTAAACGGTTTGGTTTGGTTTAAACCGGTTTTGAGGACTTCCAAACCGAACCAAACCGAACATGGTTCAAACCGAACCGAACCGAACCAAATAGGCCGGTTCGGTTTGGTTTTTCGGTTTGAACCGTTTAATGCTCACCCCTGAGCACGGTAGTCCGACGGTTTTAAACGGGGAGAGCGCATATGTAGAAGATTGGGCCGTGCGAGAGTATTGGGCTCGATGGAAGCCCGGTTATCCATGGATCCGGTAAGTTTAGTGGGAAACCGGGGTAGCTGCAACTAAGGGTACAAAGGAGTCAAGCTAAGTCAAGTAGTATGGTGTTCAGACTCAGTTCATTTATTTTACACGAGTTCAAGTTCGAGCTCGAGTTTTAACAAGTATGTTAAATTTTTGTTCAAATTTGGTTCGTTTATTAGTCGAGCCGAGTCGTACTCGAATTCAAGTAATAGTTAAACTATAAATCAATTTACATTCAAACTTAAGTTATATATAAACTCAGTTTATAAATTTCAAAATCAATAAATTTTTTTGTGAAATTATAGATTTAACT
Organism: Cryptocoryne crispatula var. balansae; assembly: GCA_036172225.1. Taxonomy (NCBI): domain Eukaryota; kingdom Viridiplantae; phylum Streptophyta; class Magnoliopsida; order Alismatales; family Araceae; genus Cryptocoryne; species Cryptocoryne crispatula. The sequence goes on from CM069928.1 coordinate 27,688,959, forward strand.
TATTTATAAAATTAAAATTAAATTTAAACTCAAATTTTGAATTATTTAATATATTTAAATGATAATATATAATTATTAATATTCATAATTAATTTTCTAAAATAAATAAATAATACAATATTTAATCAAATTATTTGTGAATTTATTGAGTTAAATAAAATATGTTGAAACTTGACTTATTTAATAAATCGAATTTTATTTTTTATTTAAATATATTTATTTAACATAATAAATAAATCGAGTCAAATTTTAATGGAGTCGAACTTAAAGTTACTTGTTGATTCGTTTGCACCCTGGCTGCAGCCGACCCGAGATTCACACGGCCTGTCCAGGAGGCTAATGTGGTGGTGGTCGCGAGTCCGGCCGGCTCAATGTTGGCGGTCGGTCGATTCGGTACCTGGTTTTGTCTGAAGGCTCTGCGCGCGCGCTCGCTCTCCCGTCTGGGTTGGGTTCTGCAATCCCGTGGAAGCACCGGAGACGTCTCGGATCGAAGCCGGAGCTGTCCCAACTGATCCAGTGTTTCAACGAGAGGCCGTTTGCTTTCCGGAAGGTTTGGAGGACGCTGGCTTCGAGGTATCGGTACGTGCTCCTGAACTAGGTGTCAATCTCACTCTTGTCCTTGCATTGTAGGTTCCCATCAGGGTCAGAAGAGGCAGGGCTTTTCCTTTTAGATGCTGATATTCTCCATATCGGTGAAGTCACACTTATGTTTTGTGCGAAGAGAGGTGGTGATTCGGGAATTCCCCCCCCCATAAATTGAGGTCGGATTTGAAGTTGTCGGATAAGCAAGCAACCGGAGGGAAAACGTGTGAGGTTTGATTGGGGTCAAGGGAGCTCAGTTTCTTAATGAATGATAGTATCGATGTGGAGTCTAGGAGGAAGAGGAGGGAGGGGATGGAACTCGTTATTTATTAATGCCAAAGATTATTAGTTGGAACTGTAGTGGTATAGACGGGAAAGAGAAAATCAAGGAGGTGAGTAGTATGATACCTGCGCAACGATCGGATGTCCTGGCGATACTGGAAACCAAGCCTTCGTTTGATAATCAGGTCGATGTGGATGCTTCAAAGGGTGGCGCTCTCAAAGGCTTCTCTTCATCTTCTTTTGTAGGGAGGAGTGGTGGCATTGCAGTTGTGTAGAATGACAACTCTTTGGGTGCATACACACTATGAGATTTATCAAGAAGGGTTATTAACAAAATTTGGTGCCTAGGAAGTGTTCATGGTCCCAGGCCAGTGCTAATACAGATGATTTCTCTATAGAGTAGAGGTGTAAACAGAATCCGATAATCCAAAATTTTGATTTGATTCCGATAAAAATTAATAGGTTTGAAAACTATTTTTGTATCCTATAAGTTATTGTAATTAGAATTGGATATTCTGATAATTTATTGGAAGTGAAATCGGAATCACGTGATTCCATTTCTGTTTATCTGATTTTGATAAAAAATTAAATATATAAATAAAAATGATTAAACTAAAGTCAAATAAATTATAAAATATGATATATAAATTGATAAAATGATAAAAAAAAGTTTAAAAAATATTATTTCAAAATTTAGCAATTACACGTGAATGATTAAATAAATTTTGAATAAAAATTAATATTTAATATTAGAATCGGAAATCATCAAATTCAAAATCAGAACACCTTAACCTTTATCAGAATCGAAATCGGATTCTGGTGATTTCGCTACTGACTCTAACCCGTTTACCAAGGAAGGATGGGTCGCGGGTTGCGACCGGGTCGCGAAACCCCCAAGCCTACCCGGTCGAGACTCCAATTTTTTATTATTTTTTGGAAAATTTCAAAAAAATAAAAAAATGCGATAAAAATTTAAAAAAATACAGAAAAATCGGAGAATCTCATCTTGCGGTTGGTTGTTGGATCCTCTTCCACTTCCTCGACCACTTCCACTTCCAGACCTTTGACCCATCATTCGGCCGGTGCGTCTATGTAACTCTTCGTCGGCGAATGATTTTCGACTTGCTTCTATTTCCTGTAAGAGGTCATCTATTTAAGAAATATTCAACTACATAATTATCTTTTAAAATAGAAGAATGAACTACGTTTATGAGTAAAACAAACATACCCTCGTACTCTTCGTCTCCAAAAATATCCGGCCTCTCTTGTCCGGTCCCGTAAATATGTACGGAACATCTCCCCAGTTGTAGCAATTCTTCTCGGATGGTCTCCTTATGCCATTTGCTAGTTCCCTTCATTTGCTCCATTACTTGTAGATGCCTACGAAATTGAGCTCTGACCTCCGACAGAGTCCGTGTGTAAGGAAGAACGTTTCCCTTTATGCCTACAAGATGAAATTTTAAACAATAAATATCACCAAATATTACTTTGTTGCAATATTTACATTGCACTTTTCTCTCTACCATGGAGATCAAGTTGCAATGTAACCAAGCCGGATCATTCCAGGTCGTGCCGGTAGTTTGTGTTGTTTGGCTTGGAGAAGACATTTTTTTTACTAAATAATTACTTAAGTAAGTAATTAACTATTTAAAAAAGCTAATGACGTTAATAAGTGACTACTAATCTAAGTAAAATTTTTATTATGTAAAATAAATGACTAACTAATTATATAACTAAGTAAGTAATTAACTATATCTTCTAACTAATTATGTACTTAAGTAACTACTAAACTAAATATCTAACTAATCTTCTAGCTAACTAGCTATCTAGGTAAGTAAGTATTAAAAAGATGAAACTACTTAACTAACTAATCAATGAAACAAGTATTAAATAAATATACTAAATGAACCAATGAAGTACTTAATGAAATAATTAAGTAAATGAAGAAGAAAATGATAGCAATGAGAGCAAAATTTGAGAGCAATGGGAGCTTGAGAGTGAGAGTGAGAGTTGAGAGTAAGGGGAACCCCTTGGGGGCTTTAAATAGCCTCTAAAGGGCTAAATGGGGGGTTGGAGCCCCGCCAATCCGTTGGCAACGGTCATATGGCATGGGCCGGGTTGCATGACCGGCCGGCTGAGTCAGCCCGACCGGGTCGCGACCAAGCCGGTCGGGACCAAACCCGACCGGGTCGGGGCCGAGTCGCGACCCGGGTCGCGACCTAACGAACCATGCCATTTACACTCCTACCATTGAGCTATCAAGCATTATATCTTCTCAATCTGGGGGCCCATGGTGTTTATGTGGAGATTTTAATGCAATTAGAAGTCCAAGGCAAGGCTAAAACGAATAGAATGGTCTATGGAGATGAGTCTTTAATGATTGAGTGAATTAGAATGAACTCATTGAAATTGATGGTTTTAGTTTGAATTTCAATTAGTTAAATTCAGCTTTGAATTCAAGCTTGACAATTTTTTTATTTTTTTGAATTGGATAGCCAAACAGGAATTTCCAGATACATTTTTTCTCAAGAGTAGTGTTGGGCCACTTTTCAATAGGTGTCAAATGGGATGGAAGTACTGGCTTGTTTGGGAGGATATTCAAGTTTGAGCTGGTTTGATGCATAGATCCAACATTCATTGACAACAAGAGGAGTTGTGTGACAGATCCTTCCACAGCAATGCCGACTCAAACCTTAAAATTGTAAGGTCAAAACTGAAGTTATAGGCAAGGTAAATAGTATTTTTCTTGTAGAAAGGAAGAGACTTCTAGACGAAATTGATTTATTTGAGCAGATTAATGATAAGGGCCACACCGATGAATCATAAAGAAAAAAATGGCTAGCAATAAAAGAATAATGTAATAGATGAAATTTGACTGAGGAAATCAAATGAAAACAAAAGCAAAGGAGACTTGATTCAAGGAAAGAGACAAAAACACAAAATTCTTTCTTACAGGCAACTATACGGAACAAACAAATTTTTTTTTTGCAAACTTCAAGTGGAAAGCACTTTCAATTTACAAATGACATCATCTTTTTCTTTGTTGCAGATGCTCCTGAGTGTCTCAACCTTCTGGTTTTGTTACATCTCTTTGTATTTGTCTCTGGTCTAAGGATTAACTTCAACAAATGTGACTTGTTGGATATCAATATTCAGGATCAACAAGACATCTTCTTTACCATCTTTGACATCCCATGGAGTTCTTTCCCGATAGAATATCTTGGTCTTTCATTGTCTATCAGGGGAATTTGAAGTTCTGCCAGTGGTGTGTCGCTGAAAACCATTGATAGTAAGCTTAAAGGCTAAAAAGGTAGATTGTTCTCTATGATGAGCAAATGGCTTTTATCGAAACTTGTTCTCTATAGTGGATCCTATGTACTTTCTTTCTATTTTTCAAAATTTGAAGGGCTTAACTAGACGCACTGAGAGTATAAGGGCTAAATTTCTTTGGCAAGGGTCAAATGAGTAAAAGGGACTTCATTTGGTGGTGTAGAATCAAGTTTGTAGAAGTAAACATGATGGAAGAGTTGGTCTTCTTCCATCGAAGACTATAAAAGTATTTCTTTCAAAGTAGTTTTAAAGACTACCAAGGAGGCAATTTTATATAAAGAGTTGTTCTTTCAAAATATCTTTTCAATGAGCAAGTGTACTGAGCTAGGGATTTTAGTGTTAACAATAGAATTTTAAAGACTTAGAAATGGATTATGAAAAACCAGAGCTTCTTTGCATCTTTCACTTTCATTTGTATAGGAAATGATAGGATGACCTTATTTTTGGCATGATAAATGGTTATGTCATTGTCCAGTGGTGGAGCGATTTCCTATGTTATTCTAGGTATCTTGTTCGCATGATACTTTGATTTCTAACCAAGGATGTAGGATTCATAATCAAAATCAGTGAGAATCAATCTTACCAATTTCGAGGAAGGAAAATTGATTCAAAATCAGTCCAATTTTTTTGCTTTAAAAAATCATAAAAAATTAGAAAAATAAAAAATTATCAAAAAATTTTAAAAATAAAAAATAATGTTTAACGTGTTTTTATTTTATAATATTGTAAGATATTTTCACTTAACATATTTAACAATTAACAAGATCAAGTTAAGAGTCATTGACAAAAAATGTAATTTGATATATTTTTATTTACTAATATATATGAAATTAGCCTTCATTCTCTTGCTACTCTTGAGTCTATTGGGCTTGGATATTTTATCGAGATGTTCTTGTTATTATCGGCCCATATCTATATATATAAAAATGAGTCAATCATTTCACAAAAATCGTATATAGTAAACTGCACATACACCGATGAAGTAGATAGAATATATTGACTCAAAATCACGACGAGAATCTAGTTCTAGATGTTAATATGCTATGAAGTCATCAAAAAAATCTTGACTCATCATTCTTTGACTCTCACTAGAATATTACGTCAAAGCCAAATCATTTATATTTCTTTCACTAGTTCGAGCACCAGTAGAAGAGCCACCACTTTCTCCAGTCTCTCCTCCACCTCTTTCACCTGGCTGGGTGGGTGGTATGAACTCCTCTTGCTTTTCATATGAGGAGTTTGAGGGTGGTTGCGTACTGCTTGTTGGACTCACAAGATCTCATTTGATATCTAGCTTTCTTTTCTTAGCTTGTTCTACTGTGTCATGTGATAAACTCTCAAGTCCCAAGCTTTTCTTCAACTGTGTAAATCGTTTCGTTTTTCTTGCTGCTATTTTTGTCTTTGTCTTCATTGGACTGGGATTTAGTTGTGTAGTTGGAGATGGATGGGGTGGGGTTGGAACTAGGGGTGGGGGTGAGCTGCAACTATAGTTGCTGGGGCAAAAGATGGGATCGGTTGAGGAGCAATAGGAACTTTCTCTTCCATACATGATCCTTATGATCAAACTCACGTGGCTTATACCTGACTGCCTTCTCTTCCATCTAGTAACAAGTAAGTGCTCATTCTGAAAAATGTAATTAATGTCAACTTCATCAGCTGGTTCCTATGTTCTGTCTCTTTTCATATGCTATACTTGCAAACCGTGCAAATATTTTCTTTGACAACTTTTGACAATCTTTAATATACTTTATGTGCACCATCATGTTATAATGACAAATATTAGTTTCTCCAGCCTATCAGATATCAACATGTTCCTTCTTTTAGTGTGTATGAGGTTGAATGTACTCTAGTTCCTCTTACAACGGGAGGAACTAATGCTCTAGTTTAAAATCTTGATGGCAATAGTTAAAAGTGAATTTCAGTCACTTCTTGTGTTCACTTGAACTCACCACTCAATTGAAAAAACATAACAAATGGAAAATGATTAGTTTTTAAGGTGAGGACTTGCAATGCTAAACATAATATATTAATATAAATTTTTATATTAAATGTATCAGGAGAAACTTTGTCGAAAGAGTATCTTAAATCTGAATCTGAGTACACTCCAACTCTTATCTTGTAGTGTTGTATCCAAAAATTGATAAATAGAAAATGATTAATAATTCTAAATAAATATTAAAAATATTTAAAAATAATTAAGAATCACTTATCTTTAGCTCAACTTTTATTCTATTCTACTGAGATTTGGTAAAGTGTTGTATTACTGATAGAGTACTCTATAAGTTATCATTGTCATTAGACACTTGTCCTCCTTATTAGAGACGGGGATTCAAGAAAATATTCTACAATCATTTAATCCAATGTCAATGTCACATATAATACTTAAATTAAAATACAATAAGCACAAACATACTAAAATATCTGTTGCCTACGCGTCATGAAGCAATGTCTTATCCCATATGACATCAATTATTTTTCAGTATTTTTTGAAGTCTCTAAGATTCTTTTCTATAATTCTCAGTTTTGCACGGTCCATTGCATTGTAAAGAGTCCTCATCTGGTTTATGTTAATTGAGTCAACTAACCTCAAGACAACTACTAGTGGCTCAATAATGGACAAGTAGCAGGAAGTTTTGTCACAAAATCTCTTGTCTATGATCAAATTCTCCATCTTCACCAGAATTTCCAATTGATCCTTATTGTTGTGTAAGTTGTCAGCCATGTAATTATAGTAATTTTCAGTATTTAAGAACTTGATCAATACATATCTATCCCGATGCAAACTCTTCAATACAATAAAATTTGTAGCAATTCTAGTTGGTTTATGCTCAGTTAGATCATGCCCCTCAATATGTTTCCTCATGACATATAGTAAATAGGGGTGTGAATAGATAAACAATGTAATTACCTGGACCTATCTCACTAGTGTAGATAGTGAAGGCTCCTTGCCTATGTCCTCCAATATGAGGTCAATGGAGTGTTCTGCACATGGTACTCAGAAAAGATGATATCACTTCTTCATCAATTTCTTCTCTGTTGTTTTGTAAGATGGTTCATTGTTAGTAAAAAATTGAACAACATTTTCTTTCTCAATCTTCTCTACAACAGCATTCATCAATGAAAAGATGTACTTGTAATTCTTGATTTGACCTGATGCATTAACTGATTTCAAAAGAGTTGTACCTTTTAACAATGAACCACAAAGTTAATCATATTTCTCTTGGTGTTGTCTATCCATCTACCACATATAATTGTGCAACATCTCTCTCTCCACACCAACTTGAAGCCATCTACCCATGTTTTCAGCTTCTCCACCTCCTACTTTAGGCTTTTAGCATAAAAAATCTATTAGTTTGGACTTGTAATCTCGATCTACTTTCAGAGATGGCATCAACCATAGTCATAAAGCATGGACTAGAGAATGCATGTGCTAGGATGCGTGCATTCAAGTGGATAGAAAAAATATTATTGTCTTTACCCCCAATTAATTATGACGAAAAGAAATAGAGAACAAATTTAACTATTTAACATATATAGTTACATGTAAAAACCACTTCATCATATACTTCACTACACTCTTTATGACTGTTTTTGTTGTCTTCACCCCTTTTCTAAACAAGTATTCATCTCCTCCTACTGTTGTCGAGGCCGGGCGTGTCAACTTAGATCGATGATATACCCCCTTTCTTGCTTTCATACCCACACCTTCATTGGGTGTAGGTCGTGTTGAATGCGATTGATGAAAAGCAGGATCAACTCCAGACCCTCCTATTCTCCTCCTCCTCTCTTCATCCTCCCTTTGTGCATATTTGTTTGTATGTCTAACTTTCTTTAGTTTAAAGTCTGTGGATAAGTTCTCATTCTCTGGTTGATCCTTATCTCTTACCTTTCCTTTTCCTAAGGTTGGCACCTCTTCCCTCCTCCTCTCTAGAAGTTTATTATGTAAATCATCTGTTTGTTCGATCTTAATCTCCCTCTATAAGGCTCTTCCTGTAAGATAGTTTCTAATATCTTCGCTAATCTCTCTGGACACCTTATCATAATTTTTAACATTACCATCAACTATTTAAACATGTTACAAACTTGAAATCGACATAAGGAAAGGTCGGAACATGTTTAAAAATAAATGGGATAGAAAAAATGTGAAGAAGCAAACAAATAAAATCACATCTAAACATAAAGTAAATACCAAGAGATGAAGATGGAGCTGGAGGTGTTGGCAGCATCAGTTGTGGACAACGTCGGTAGCGGCAGTAGATGTAGTAGTGGCAGATGACAGTGGCGGTAAGGGCTTCTTTAGAGGACAACGTTGGCGAGCAAACCGAATAGGGGGGAGGGTTTTTGTCGTTCAAGAAACGGGGCCGCGAAGGAGGTCGGTCACGTGGGGTTATCAGACAAACCGAGGGGTCTATAAGTTGATTGGACTTGGTTCTTACTGGATCTGGTGTACCGTTTGGAGGTGGCCAAGGCATCGAAGGCGATCGAGGCGGTCACTGAGGTGGCGGAGGCATTCACCTTAGGCTGAAATGGGCAATGCGAGATGATTTAGGACTGCCTCGCCTCGTCTCACCTCTTAGGCAATTGTGGCGAGTGCCTCTAACTACATAGACTCTGATGCATCATATTCGATGATCCCCAAACCTGTGCAATCTCCCTAACCACCCTCCGGCTATCGTTATAACCTTTGATGATCCTCATAGGTCCACCAGTCCACCCCATTGCTCTTTTCGTCACCACCAACACCTTCTTCATCCTTTTCTTCTTCCACCGCATGATCTTTCTCTTCTTGATCTAATGAAGCCACCTAAGCCTCTCCCTCATCGGACACCATCTTCAACTTCTAGTTCTTCTTCGACTCCATGCCTCGTCCTTCCATCTCTACATACCTCTTCTTCTTCCACTGTGTTGTCTTCACGTTTCTTGAACCACCCAACCATCGAATGCCATTTCGTGGTGTCATTTCGGGGAGTCGACATTGCCGTTCCCTATTTCGGCACATCTGGAAGCCATTGACTCATCGGCCACAACAACTAGAGTCTCTTGAAGTGTTGACGATACCATACCTCCTCCAACACCTTTCTTCACTCATTGGGATCCTCCCCTCCACTGAGATTACCTTGCGGTTTTGCCGATATCCTCTACTGTTCCGCATGACAGAAAGGTTGCTAAAGTGCAACATCGATAAACTTTTAAAGTGGGTACCAGAGGAACAATATTTGCAAAGCCATCCCTGCCTTCACCATGACCCCTAACTAAGCTCGGATAATGCCCTTAGCCACCATGAACCCCACATCAATTGCGTCAGACAGACCAAAGCGGCCCACATGTGCCAGGCATCGTCGACACCCACCGGCCGCCACAAATCTTACTTGGGGTTCTCTTCATGCTCTCGCTAGAGCTTGCTGTCTGTCACGACTCTACCTTGTCGGGTCCACCACGAGCGGCCACAAGCCGCACCGAGCTCATCCTTGTTTCCTCGCAGCACCCTCATTTTTCCACGACACCTTGGGCGATGATGTCACTACTGTGTCATTTAACGCTAGGGTCGGTGCCTCGCCCAACTGCCATGACCCACCGTGTCTCATTCTTCACGTGCTTGCGAGCACCTCCACGATCCTCCCTAAGAGATCTTCTTCACACTCCGTCACGACACCTTTTACCAGTCGCCAGAACCCCCAACATCGACCTCTGTCTAAAGGTACCATGACACTCCCCAGCCTCTGTGCCCGAACTTTATCGAGGATGACGACGCAACAGGGGATGACAATGCCCCATCCATTTGTCTTTTTCCCATGAGAAATCTGTGCTGTCCATCTAAGTTGTGTCCTCAGATAAAGGGAATCGGGTGAACCGGGCTCTCGTACACTTAACCGGGTTTGGTTTGCCACCAGCTCAGCCAAGCCCTTGCGGATCAACTAGGTTGATCAGTTGGGCCCTCATGCCACGTTAGCCCGATCTCCCTCGGGCCTTCTCTACCTCTTGTTGTCGATGGATTTTGAGCCAACACTAGTCGAGGTTCAACATCAGTCAAGTAGGCCTGGTTATGTGCGGTTTGGGGCCGGTTCAACACCATCTAAGCTCAGTTGAGCGGGTTTTTAGCTTTCTTTGACCATTTTAGGTTTGATCAAATATATGTCAGCACACCAGTGATTTATTTGGGTCCCCTTACACATCCGGATGGTGACATTCCCATTCTTGTCCAGTATCATTATTTCTATTTAGTTATCCATGTGTGTTGAATTATCTATTTTTTGTTTTGAATAATTTCTTCTAAGTTAATATTAGTAATTTGTTTACCATTTGCATTATTATTATTTTTTCAGTTTTAAATTGACGTTGACATGTTGATCCATTTTCGTCATTTCTGACATTATGATATGTTTAGTATCTTATGTATTTTAAAATAATATATATTAATATTAAAAAATATACCTCCCCAGGCGAGGCGACTCCCCTCCTTGCATTGAGCGTCTCTGATAACATTGTAATGATTTGCACACATAACTTACACCAGATGATAAACCGTGAGGAGACCTATATTCTCCTAATGAAACCTCCAACTTGAATATCTATTCAAATATTTTCCATGTAGCCGTTAGCTGGCTGTCTTAATGTTTATATTTTTGCTTTTCTGTGTTCTTGTTTTATTGATGACTTAGTCTGAATTATGTCCATAGCTATGGCATATGCGCTGTATAGCATGAGAGAGAGAGAGAGAGACGCATCCAAATTTAAAACAAGTAGAAACACTTTTCAGTAGTGCTGGTACAACTTGTTAAAAGTTGATGATAATTTTACATGTTTAGTTGTATTTTACTTTCATGAGTTTTGTGGTCATTTACAGAAGCAAGCTTCACGGTAATGGTGAGAAGACACAGCACCGCAGATATCTCGTCCGCAAAGGCTGTGTTGGTCGGGGCACTGGCACCAGGTGTTAATGTTCGTATATTCTGTTTGATACTCAACAGCAGTTTTCTTCTCTTTCCATCTGGTACTGTTCTTTTTGGAAAAAAATTGAATCTTATCTCATGTGGAATGGTAGGGACCAACATGGTTTGTACTTAAGATTATCTTTTTGATGCTGGGCATCTGTCTGGGAGCCATGCTTCTACTAGCATTCTTCTCAAGTGACATTGTAATTGCTGGTCACATTGTTCTTCTCGTTATCATTAGCGTGGTTCTTTTCATTCTCCTGAACGGGTAACATTATTTCTTTCTTATTTTACTGCCATACTGATTCAAGTTCTATAGTTTACTGTTTACACTAATATTTTACATCTATAGCCATTTTATTTTCTATAAATTTAATTCTCATTAGAAATGATCTGAAGAAGTTTATCATCATTTATGAGGATGGAAGAACTGAAGTATGCATTTTGAACAGCTATTTTTTCCTACTCCATTCTTGGAAGTATGTTTACTGCTTTTACTATTTTAAGTGCAATTTTTATACAAACAATGAAGGATACAGTAAGATGGATATATGGTACTGCCAGCTTAGATAGAATGCGTGATTGGTATATTATATAAAATGTTAGAGTAGTGTTAATTATAGACAAATTAAAAGAAAAGGGATTGAGATGGTTTGAACACATCAAATGTAAACCTAAGAAACTCTAAAAAGAAAAGTGAAAAGCATCAAGATAATAGAAACAAAGTGATGGATAGATCTAAGCTAACATGGAGGATGATAATTTAATGTGATTTGATTGATTTAAATGTCTGAAAAAATAACTCAAAATTGACGTGAGTGGGAAAAGAGAATTTATATGGCCAACTTCATATACTTTGAGATTAAAGCTAGAATTGAGTTGAATTGAATATTATGAATGCATCTTTTCTCAGCAGAAACTGCCTAACTGAGAATATGTGCATATTGATGTTCAAGCCCGGAGGTAGAATTTGTGATGAGTTAATGTGTCATTGCCGTGTTGGCCAAACAAAGGTGGCAGAAGATACTAGGGACTTAAGACCTATTGGTCTTTGTTGCCACAATTTTTTTTTCAAAAAAAAAAACCGAGGAGGCCGGACCAAGGACTCAGCTGGTCCAGTCCCCAATTGGCCCAAAGAAGGTGCACCAAGGCCCATTACATGGACAATTCAGGTCCATCAGCAGGCCTGCCAGCTGAAACAGCCCTTAATTGATCAAGAAAGGACATGTTGGCTACTTATTAGTCCATTTGTGCAGTCCATTAAGAGGAGAAATAGGTGGGCCACGGTCAACTAAATTGGCCTAGTCACTATGCCACCTCAGCTGCCACATTAGCCTTCCACATCAGTCACCACCTCACCTTGCCCCATTAATTACATGGGAAAGTGGAAGGGTTAAGTCAAAGACTTAATGTTAAGACTATTAAACCAACTTAGGAGAAGCCAAAGGTCAAGCTAGTTAATAGCCTAGGGGAAGGGAAGAGCCATCTTACCATCAATGCTAGCCTAACCCTTCATCTCCCCCACTTCCCATAAAAGAATACACCAGCCCAAGGGAGAGAAGGTTACATGCCCACACCGCCAGTCTGCTACCCCCATTGTGCATGCCCACCTGCTTGCTGGCCGTGGCCAAGGAGAAACAGAAGGAAAGGAAAAAAAGGAGGAGGAAGAAGGAGCTCGCTGTGGTGTCCCTCCACACCAACTTCCTCTTATGCTGCGGCTTCAGTAGCCCCACTTGTTGCCATCTCCAACATTCGACGCCAAGAAGAGGAAGGAGAAAGAGAAGGAAAAAGAAAGAGGTAGAGATATATACTAAATATGTAGCCCTTTAAAGGTATCTCTCCTCCACCCTTTCTAATTTTTTTTTTAACTCTTTCATGGCCCAAGCCGGCCTTCATCGTCATCAGCAACCTATGGTCTTAAACCGGTCCCTTCCAGCCCCTGTTCGGACAACCAAAAAGCTCTCAAAGACAACTTTATGTCCAGCCCCTATTCGTCCCCCTTAACTGACCTCATTTTGGTCCCCTTCCAGTCTCTTGTTCGGCCCACTAAACAGACCCCAAAACAGGTCTCGGTTGGCCTGTATACAGTCCCCTGTTCGACCCTCAACCAAACCTATACACAGGTCCCTTTTCGCCCCCAATCGAACCCTTTAGAAAGGTCATTTTCAGGTCCCATTTCGGCCCACCGAAGCCCCCCTTACACAATCCCATTTTGGCCCAATAAGTAGATCCCTAAACAGATCCCGATTGTACTCCCTAGTCCCTACATGGTCCAATTTCGGTCCACAAATCAGACCTCAATCGGGCCCCCATTTCAGTCCCAATTTGGTCCCCAAACAGACCCCTGTTCAGCCTACCTGAAAAGCCCCAAATAGGTCCCTGTTTGGCCTCCTACAACACCCCTCAACCATACCTTAACAGGTCCTCTCTCCAGCTCCCTGTTCGGCCCATCAGACAGTCCCTTTTCAACCCCTGTCTGATCTGACAAACAGCCCCAAAACAGGTCTTGATTGGTCCCTAAACAGGCCCCAATTAGGTCCTTTTTTGGCTCATCAAAACACCCCCTGTGCAGGTCCTTTTTGGTTCCTATACAATCCCATTTTCTAGTCTCCGAACAGCCCCCATTTCAGTCTACAAACCGACCCCAAAACAGGTCAACAACCGGTTCTCTAAAAAAATCCCTGGTCCACTCCCTTTTAGGGCCTTAGGCGATGGTGATGACCTGGAGATTCTTGGAAACTGTCCAACGGGCCAAGTCTACTCAAGGTGGGTTCTCATTCTCTTGCCCAAGCAGTCCCTTGTACAGCTCCTTTGCGGCCTCCCCTGAAATACTCCATTTCTGCCTCCTTGCAGCATCCCAAAACCCCTTGTTTTCTGCCCTCCGAGCAGTTCCAAATAGGTCCAAAAATCTGTCTTTTGTGCAGACCTCCCCAAGGATTTCCGTCTTGGATCTCGGCTTCGTCTCGGGGGGGTGGGGGGTGAAAGAGAAGAGATCTCGGAGAATCCTTAGAAAAATCTCAAGAGATCGAATCTCGGATCAAAATGTATATATATGTATGAAACATAATATTTTATAAAGATGAGAGTACATCAATGAATTTTCATGAAAATATATAATATATTTTTATAACAACTGTGTGAATGAACAATTACAAAGCACTCTCAATACCATCTTTGTGCTTCTGAAAGATTTAAACTTGTATATAATCTTATTTAATTATTAATATGCTATTAAGAGCATTTTTATGTTCTTGTTCTTGATTGTTTTATTACAAATTGATAGTTAAATCTTTATAAAATTGAATTGATATAATTTGTTTATTACATAAGATATAATCTTTGTATAATAATTTGATGATTAATATCTAAATCTAAAATTTGAATACATTAAGAACATTATTTAACTTAGGTTATAATTAAATATGTATGTTTATGTGGGAGAGAAGAGAGTTAAAATAGATCTTTATAAAATTTAAGTATATAACATATATTTATGATTATGAATTATATATATGTGACAGTATAAGTGAGAGTGAAATATATTAATATATTTACACTATTGTAAATAGGGCACAGAATAGCTGCGGATCAATTTGTGCTGTCAGGTCGTGGGGGTCAAGGGAGAAGCGCCTCTTGTGGGGGGTATCTGGGGGGCAAAATCCCCTAAAATTTTTTTATGGACCAATTCACATGGGATGAGATCTCGTTTCTTGGCCCCTTGGCGAGACCAAGAATCTTGCGAGATGGAAAACCATGGTCCTCCCAACCGACCTACAGCAAGTCTCTTTTCCAGTCCCACTTGGGCCCCTCCATTTCAGCATCATGGTCCATAAAAAATCCTCCAAAACTGGTATTATAGAAGCAAGGTTAAAGGGGGGCAGTAGCCTGCACGGGTCGGGTTGAGGGTGATAGCCCGGCACCCCTTGAAGACCGTTCGACAGGCCAAGGGCATAGCCGGGTGGCTCTCAATAGCGGCCCAAATCGGAGCATCACAGTAAGACACCAGCATCAAAGCGGGCCCTTCGGGCCTAAGAAATTCAAGACAGACCCTCTAAGCCCAAGAAGATATGAAGACTGGCCAACCGGACTGATGGAACTAGAACCGGCCTATTGGGCTTTGACAAGAAAAACGAAATTAAATAAATCTAAAATGCAAAAGGTAAAACTAAAGTTAAAGAAGTAAAGACCCTTTCATGGGTACTTCAGTACTTCACTTTGGATGGCTCCCTCGGGTCCGTCTTGGGGTGTCAATCCGGATGGCGGCGTGAGCTGGTTCACATAGCCAACGATCATTGTCCCGATATGATGAGTCAAATGCCTATCATCTTGGATGTGTAAATTCTATATTAGTTGGAAATAAGCCGGTGCCATCATATTGCTGAACTTTTCCTATCCTTATGGAAATTTATATCGCGGAAGGAACGCTGGTATTCCGCCCAGTGCTTGTTTCATCATCAATTCAAATGCTTGTAGCATGAATATTTGCAATGCAATGGAATTTCAATTGTCAAGTCAAATGAATGATAACGGGCAAAGACGGGATGCAAACTCAAATCTAATAAGCAAACTATAAATTGACATAAAACATACGTCATTAAATCTGAAAAAAAAAATCAGATTTGAAACAATCTAGAAGAAATTCAATTAAAATCTACTAAATTCAATGGAACTAAATTCGCTAATCAAGTGGTAAATCAATAACATCATTCAAAATTCAACAAACAACATTAAAAACATGTAAAAGACATCAAAATAAACCCTAAAACAAAGTTCAGACCAAATTCATTTAACCCAATGGAATTCAACTCAAGGATCGCAAGATCAAGATCTGGATTGGGATCGGTGACCACCAATCCGATCCAGATTGGATCGGATCGGTTTAGATCGGCTGATCCTCCGGATGAAAGGGCGATCCTAGATCGGTCAAATTATATATATATATATTTTAAATCATAAAATTCTTAAAAAATAAGGAAAAGTCATAAGAATAAGTAAAAAAAATTTTAAAAATAAAAAACAATGCCAATGACATTCTACCAACCAATGCCATACACAGTAAGTTCATTTCGAGAAACTATTATATAAATACAAACTATCATATAAGAGAGAAAAGATGGTTAAAATAGAACTTTATAATTTTTAAGTATATAACATATATTTATGATTATGAATCTTGTATATATATATATATATATATGATAGTATAAGTGATAGTGAAAAATATTAATATGTTTATGCTATCATAAACATGGCGTAAAGTGGTGGTAGGGGGAAGGGGGAGGGGGAGCAAGGATCGGCCCCCTCCCCCCCAAATTTACCTGTTTAGGGGGATCGATTGCCACCTACAGTTGGATCACCGTTCCTTGCGCTAGATCGCCAGAGGGGGGAGCCCAAGAGGTTGAAGGGGAATGGGGAGGTGAGAATGGGGGAGATCGGACTAGAAAACAGTTCGAAAATCGGGTCTAGAATCGATCTGATTTTGGACATTTTTGAGTTCTGGGGGATCAACCGATTCCCGATTTGATCCCTACTGGATGGGTCGAGGATCGACCAATCCAAGCAATTCCAACCGATCCAACTAGAAGTCTCGGCCGGATCGGTAGTTCCGGCCAGAATTGGATCGGTGGGGTCCGATCCGATCCAAGAAGTGGCCAATTCCAATCCAGATCGACTGATTCCACAATCCATGATTCAACTTCCTTATAACTAAACAATTCAAAGTAAATAAAAAAGACCACACTAAAAACACTTTTAAAATGTCTAAAGTCAGTCATAAAAACAGAAAATCAGATTCTTTAAACAATCTGAAATTTCAGAGTTAAGCAAGTCAAGTCAAATCTTAAAACAAAACATACTAAACACACTTAAACAGGTATCAAAACTCTAACCAACACAAAAGATGTCCAAAATACTTTAACTCACATGTCAACCAAACAAAAAAATCAGATTATTTAAAACATTAAACTAAGCGACTTTAACTAATCAAGGTAAAAATAAAAAATCAACTAAAAGAGATAAACCAAACCAGAAAAACCAAACCAAACTACGACCAAAACAAATTGAATCCAAACTAAAACCAAACCAAACTAAAATTAAATAAAAAGTTAACAGAAAACTAAACAAAAAAAAATCAACATACTTATAAAACCAATAAAAATCAATCACAAACAAACTGGTTTGCATTTAATCGGGCCCAGGAGGCCACGCCCCCCTTTAGAGTTCATTACTTTCAGTGATGTGCACGCTTTCCAAAATAGATTGCTATGATGGTTAATCAAGGGCGTTTGAGCGGTCGCGCTCAATGTAAGTCAACGTTTTGCACCATCCGACATAGAGAGGTCAAAAGATTAAATTTTTTCACGGAACCCGAATCATGATTCTAGATACTTTTAAAATATGACTGGACCATTTACTATAGGGTAACACTTATTTTCCTAGATAGTTCTCATCATGACATCTTTCAAAACGAGAGAAGAAAACGAGGTTCTCACAGTCTTGTTAATGGGATTTATAAGATCTTCACTATGATTTTTTCTAGTACAGAAAAAAGTGTTAGACAAGCATATAGGCCATAATCAATCAGCTTTATTTTCTTAAAGACCAACTTCTTTTGGGCAGCTTTAAGGAGGGGGTGTTCATAGGTTGGTTTAGTTTGGGTTAGGAGAAAAAATTGAACCCAAATCAAATTGAACTATGCTTTCAAACCGAACCAAACTAAATCGAGTTGGTTCGGGTTAAATTGAAAAGTTCAATGATATTTAAATATTACTTGTGGCTGAACTAAGACTTAATAATTTAAGACCCAAGTTGAGACCACCTTTAGGCTCACTACTCACACTTCCTATGTGAAACTTGCTTGTGTCCTAATTCATTTGGAAGAATTTATAATGGCTCCCCTAGCTTGTTCATTATCTTGCTTTTGAAGTGGGACTAAAAGAAGGCTTGGTGCACTCTCGTCTCTCCATGAGGAACAAGCCCACAACATGTGGCTTTAAAGGAGCTCCGATGGAAAAGGAAAAGGGGAAGCAAACATGTGGCAAGAGTGAGGGCCAGCAGATGACATTTGTGGCAACAAGTGCTTGAATGGGGGTTCAATGGAGAGGGGGAGGGGGAGCAATCTTGTGGCAGCAGGGAGAGAGTGGAGGGGATTGCATAACAGTGGGATGGGGTAGAAGCCTTGGTAGAGATGGGCTTGCCATAGTGAAGGGGGACAGGAGAATGTCGTAGCGGGTGGATGGGAATAGCTTTGGCTATCTATTTGCTATGTGTTGAGATGGCAAGGGGAAATCATGGAACTGCCTCAGTGTCCGAATTAGCACATAGCAAGGAGGGGAGCAGGAAATGGTATGTTTACGACAAGGAGGGGCCCCAACAAACATGTGGCAGAGGAAGAGCATTGGGAATGGACCTAGAATGGAAGTCAGCACCGCACGTGTGGCAAGAAGGGCTTAAGTAGTGCCATTGTTATTCCCATGGTTGGCTTCTACATAGTCCCACATTTGAAAAATTGCATTCTAATTATAGTACTTTACACACCAATGATTGCCATATGTTCTGGGCATCGTCTTGGGGGGAGAGATCAAAGAGATTATCTTAAAAAGTCTTAAGAGATTGGATCTTGGAATATCCATTCAAAATGTCTATATGAATAGAACATAACATAGTATTTTAAAAAGATAGAGTACGTTACATGAAAAAATATAATATATTTGTACATTAATTTTGAAGAAGAAATCACAAAGAACAATTGATCTATGTGCTTCTTATTGATCACTTTGTTGACCACTTTGTCACTATTGTGCCATCAATTGTCCAATAAATTTACAATATTGATCTCTTGACAGAGTCTCCTTCATGGATAACTAGGTCTATGTTCATAGGAATCAAAGATTCTTGAGGAATCATATTGTGTTATATGTCTATGATGTAACCTCAAAATTTAACAAAAAGATTTGATATCTTTTTTTGTTTTGGAAATTCATTTTCCATTTGAATTTGAATTAGATTTGATTAGACCTTAGCATTGACTTTATAAGAAAATAGATGATATTTCATAAAAGTACTAGCTAGGGTCAAAATTTATTTATTGAGGTTGTTAGGTTCTTTGAAAATTTATTTTGACCTCTCCCCGTCGGATGGTGCGAAGATCCGACGTTAATTATATCGAGATAACTCGAATACCCTTGATTAAGCGTCATAGCAATCCATTGGAACAGAAACATACATCCACAAAATAAGCATTCACACACATATGGACATAGGAGAAAACAATCCCATGAAATTTGATGGAATGCAAGCACTCAATCTTAGTTTGAATTTGATTTGAATTGGTTGAGTTGATTCGTTGGTTTGATTTTGATTTGAGTTGAATTTTATTTGAGTTGGATTTAATTGGTTGAATTGCCTTTTGGTTTGAGTTAGAATTGAATTTAGTTTTGAATTGAATTTGATTTGTTCATTTTAATTGAATTTAGTTTGTTGATTACTTTTGGTTTGGATTGGAGTTTGATTTGATTACTTGATTTAAGTTTGCTTCAATTTGAATTTTGAATTGTTTGTTTCATTTGAATTTTATTAAGTTGAGTTGAATTTGTTTAATTTGGGGATTCAATTTGAATTGGGTTGATTGGATCGAATTAGCCTTATGGGATGGGTTAACTCAGGTTTCTGTTAAGTTCGGAAATGAATTTAACAGAGGGCTGGTTTCAGATTGATTATTAATTCAGTTTGTTTGTTTTAATCTTAACTTGTTTGGTTAGAGTTTAGTTAAAAGTTTTATTTATGCAATTGGATTGTTTTTAAGTCTTGGCCAGAACATGAGTTATCGGAACTTGAGTTTTAATTGAACTTGAGTTATTTGACGTTCATTTTGAAGTTGAATGGGATTTGTTTTAGTTTAAACAGGTTGGGGTTTCACAACTTTCAGTTTTGATTCTGAGTTCAGGGGTTTTAGAGTTTGGGGTTCCAGATTTCTTACAGATTTCAGAAATTCAGCTTTTTTGAAATGAACTGACCTTGCACAGATCACAGATTTTTAGGTTTCGGATTTTTTTTACAGATTTCAAGATTTTGTTGATTTAGTTGAATTTGATTGATCTGGGTTGAATGAATTTGACAGTTTCTGAAATTATGGATTTATGACCTGAGTTGGGTTATTGATTTAAATTTGAATTGGGTTGATTTGGTTTAAGTTTGGGACAGTTTGTTTATTGTTTGATTTTGAGTTTGGTTTGTTTTAATTTGCTTTAATGTTCAACCAGTGAAATTGGCTTGTCATTTGATTTTTTGTTGAAGATGGTATTTGGGACAAGTTGGAAATTTGCGGATTGGGGTTTATGATTCTCCAATTTCAATTTAAATTCTCTCTTCAGAATTTTCTGCTTGTTACCTGAATAAAGTTCAGATTTTTATTGGGAATCCAGATTCTGTTCCAAATTCCGGCTCTCAACTCAAATTCAGAATTCAGATCCATTGTTCCAAAATTTCAGGTCCAGAACTTAAATTCTGTAGATTTCAGTTTTTTTGTTGTTGTATGCTTCAGATTTCAGAAAAAATATGGAGTTTAGATTTTGTTGAAGCTTCAATTTTCAGTTTTGGTGTTCGGCTCCCCTTACATATTTCAGTTGTTTATGTGGATTCTGCACCTCAATTCTCAATTTTCAGATTTTTTTTTGTGGATTGAATTCAGACTTCAAAGATTTTTTACTCAAATTTCAGATGTGCAGAAACCTGTTTACGGCCCTCGGCTCCCTGCAAAATTCAGATTTTTATTTTTGATTTCAGTTTGCTGTGTGTTTCAAATTTCGGAAATGTAGTATTCAGACTTTGAAACTCCAGAAAATCAGACCAATTCCAGACTGCAGACTCTAGTTCGGATCCTCTACAGACTCTGCATTTAATTGATTTTCAGATTACAGATTTCTTAAACGGATTTCTGCACCAATTCAGATTTCAGACTCTTCAATCAGTCAAATTCCAATTTCAGATTTTTAATCTCTGAATTTCAGAGGTGATTCAAATTTCAGATTCTGTTTTAGATTTCAGTTTTAAATCTGCTTTCAGTTTGTGATTTTTACAGATTGACGGATTTCAGACTTTTAAATGTTCAGAATATTTTTACAGTTTTCAGGCTTATGTTTGCATTCCGACCCTTTCATGAGATTATTGAACTCCTTTTTTTTATTGAATTTGCATCGAACATATTCTCCACACTGTCTGGAATACAGCATCATGTCATGACATTCATTCTATCAAGCATCGGTTGATCTTGAGATCAGTTTAATTTGTTGTCTCGAACATGTTCCAGCCTTTGATAGGCATCTGGAATTTGTCTTCAGCATTTGAGCAGTGTCCTGCCTTTGATAGGCATAGAAGTCTTCTCTCAACCGGTTCAAGGTTGAGCATACCCGGCTTTTAATAAGCTTGTGGGCACTCATCCCTTGGTTGGTCTCCCTCATTAGCCTATGGTTTGGGCATAATGACATGTTGATCATGCATAGCCTCTTCATGGCATAATGGGCAAAAAAAAAAAAAACTCCCTCGTGAGGGATGGTAAGACATTGGGGTCTTTTAACTAGACCTTTGTATGCCCACCTTAAAAAGAGTCAGGAGGTGGGTTTAGAACCGGCCTCCTGGTTTCCCTTTGTTTTTGAATTCTTTTAAGTTGAGCCGAGGCCATGAGGTGGGTTTAGAACCGGCCTTATGCTTGCCTCGGTTTGTTTGAATTAAATGAATTTTTATTTAATTTAAATTGATTGTTTGTTTTATTTTTGTTTTGAATTAATCATGGGTCAGGAGGTAGGTTTAGAACCGACCTCTGCATGCCCAACTGAATTCTTTTAGGTTATGCCGAAGCCATGAGGTGGGTTTAGAACCGGCCTTATGCTTGCCTCGGTTTGTTTAAATTAAATTGATTTGAAGATTTAATTTTTTGAAAAAAACATGGTACTGTTCATCCAAAGCAAATGGGCCTTCGCGGTCCTCCTCTTCCTCCTCTTCTTCTTCTCTCCTTTTTTTTTTTAACAACCTTTCTTCTGTGGGCCCCCCGCCTGGTTGACCCGCGGGTCAAAGCCTTTCACCCGCGGCCAACCGCGCGGCCACCTCTCCCTCTCTTCTTCTTCTTCTTCCTTTTTTTTTTTAACATCATTTGAATGTGGGCCCCACCCCTGGTTGACCCGCCAGTCAACGGGGCTTCACGCGCCACCCGTGCGCCGGCTGCGCGGCTCTCACGCGAGCAGCCTCCTCGCGGGTGAACTCGCGCGGGCCCCCCTCTTCGCACCGTTGATGTGTCCCCCGTGGACATAAGTTGAGGGAGAAATGACTCTCTCCCTCCTCCCGCGCGCTCTTTCTTCTCCTTCACCCGCCGACGACGGCGACAAAGGGCAGCACCGGCCCTCCCGACATCGATCGCGGCGGCCCTCTTCGCTACCCCGACCGGACGGCGGCAGCGGAGCTCTCCGGCGGGAGCGAGCGACGGCGCGAGGCACCGCGGGGCTCTCCGACGGCGGAAGAGGCTACTCGGGGCTACGCGGTGGCGCCGGATCTTACCGGCGGTGGTCGGACACTCGACGGGCTCCGGAGACGCTTCCGGCGGGCCGGCGATCGGAGTTGGCTTCGAGGAAGGAAGCTTTGAGCGACGGTGGGGGGTGAAGACAACTCCGGTAAGCTGCGGGTCTCTCGATAGCTTTCGCTCTGCTCTCCCTTCTCTTCCGTCTCCTTCTCCTGCTCTCTCTCTTTCCAATCTCCGCTCCTCCGCGCGACTGCCTCCGGGGCCTCTATTATAGGCTCCTCGCTCTCCCTCCTCTATTAGGAAGTCTGCCGGATGCCTTCCCGTGCGGCGCCGGACTCCTTCCGAGAAGTTGAAACCTACCCAACCAAGGTGTGCTTGTCCGAGAAGGACTCGGAGGGCTCCAATCGCGGGAGCTTGATCCTCCCGCGCTTGAACATCTGCCGTATAACGGGATTTGCTTTCGTTTCCTTCTCCGACTCTTACCGGGTTGGGAGATTGCGCTCCCCCCTTTCCTCCGTAGAAGACCCGCCGTAACGGGACTCTCCTAGTCCGTGACGGACTCTAAACGGCTTGGGACCAGAGACGATCCGTATCGGTTGTTTAGGCACTTCCCCTTGCGCAGAGGACTTTCCTCCTCTCGGCTAAGTCCCAGTGCGGGAGATTGATTCTGCCGTAGTAGACTTCCTTTTCTTTCTCCTTTTTTTTTTTTTTTTTTTTTCTTCCTCCGATTGACTTGTCATTGCTAAACTCCAACCGGCATAAACCATTTTTACTATCCAGACCCTCCTTTTCCCAACATTCTCCCCATTGACCGGATTTGTTCAGGACTTTTTCCGATAGACCGCCGAACCTGCAGCCCACCTGACCCCTGTCTCGACTGAGCTGGTCATGCGCATCTCCAAGCATCATCTGATCTTCTAGAGAGGCACGTAGCCAGAGACATCAAATTGACTGTCTTCAGCATAAGTACGCAACCGGCAGACTTTAGGCCTGAATTTGTTGATCCTTTATTGATTGAAAATACGGGTGTCAACAAGTGCCCCCCACGGGTGATTTCCTAGAGCCGGGAGGCGTCGGGGAATTGCCCGTGCAGAATTTTTTCATTTTATTTATTTCCTTGCATTGCAGTCTTTTGTTGATGTCATTTTTGTCTCTTAACAGGCATATTATGGGTAAACAAAATGTTCCCCGCGTCACATCCCATCAGCGTGATGCTGAGGTTGGGAATGTCTTGAACAACACCCGTCCTTTTCCTGAAAGTAGTGATTGCATCTCATCACTTATGCCGGCTCCCAGCCGTCTGCCTTCAAGTAAATTTGGACAGCATGACTACAACTTGGCAGCCCGGGAACACTTAGGAATTATGCCCGGCACCGGCTATGTAGATCTTCATCTTATTCAACACGGGCATGGACATTTTGTGTACAACCGGCCAGCTGACTATCCGGTTCACTATCCCACAGAGGAGGCCTTGTTAGAGTTCATTCGGAGCCCATCTCCCTTGGGGGAAGCATACACTACTTGTATGTCAGTAGAAGAGAAGCACCGGCTGGAATGTGCCTTGCTCCGGGACCGAGACATTTTACAGGGCACGGTGACATTCTCATACCCTTGTTTTCCCTTGGGCCTGCTTCATCATCAGCGCAGCCCTCTTCACTACCAGCTGGGCTTATTGGGTGAATACCAGGATGAGTATTTTATTTCCCATGATTTTCAGCCTGGGATTTGGAAGTTGAACAGAGCATGCTATTCTGACTGGTCCAAGCGGCGCACCGGTCTTTTCTTGTCACCGAACAGCTCCCGCTTCTGTGAGGAGGGTTATGACGGGCATTGCATGCTTGATGACATCTTGGCCCATAATGTAGACAGTTGGTATGGTCGCTTATCTGTGGAGCGTTCCCATTGTCCACGACTTGGAGCATGCGAGTGGCTTGAATACATTCTGACTAACTTTGGCACCCGTTTGGAGCGGATTGGCTTGCGGAGTGCAGTTGGTGCTGCCCTATATGAGTACCCATGCTATGAGGGGTACATCCAGGCACTAGCTGAACGTTTCAACAGGCGGTGGAACACCTTTGTCACTGCGGAAGGAGAAACCTCCCTGGACTTGTGGTCTTTCCACATGATTTCAGGGCTGCCTATTCATGGAGAGCCATACGAGGAGGTGGTACTTGATGACTTCCACCGATGTCAGACTGACGAGCATGGCAACTATGGTTTGTCTTATTGCCACCGGTACCTGATCAAGGTGTGGCGAGACTTGGCATTGATCGGCAAGGATGCACACTCTGACGGCAGGCATAGAGTGAGTTGTGACACTTGGCTGCGCTTCTTCTACGGCGGCCCCTATTGCTATGATCATACTTTTGCACGGCCGGGCAAACCACGTACCAGCCATACACGACTTGAGAGACCTCGCTCTGACAGGAGATTTGCTGGCATGGAGGCCCGTACAGAGACAGAGGACCCGTGGGAACTCGGGGAGATAACCCACCTAGCTGCCTATCTTGCTTATTGGCTTGTGACGTTCGCCATTCCTTTTGAGGATGCCACTGTCATACGGCCAGAAGTGTTATTTCCGACGTACGGACTAGCTTGTGGAATTCGACTTGCCATTGCCCCGGCTGCCCTTGCCGTGATATTCCATTCTTTTGGGGCTATTTCTTCTCATCCCTCGCCGAGAGATTGTAGAGTTGTGCTTGCTGCCCACTATGTCAGTGTATGGGCTTCTTCTCTATTCGATGGGCTTCCTCCTCTCAGGGAAGGTCTGGAGCCTCATGGTGCATTGATTTATAGGTTTCTTAGTGCTCCACGTTCTCAACAGCAACAGAACCTTACTTCTGCCAGGAGATTGCTTGCTACCCTACCTAATGAGGGTGCGAATGGCTTGAGATTCAGCCATTGTTCTATTGGCCACCGCCCACATACTCCTGTGAAGCATGGTGATCAGATCTTATGGGTTGATCCCCTTTTGAACAAGCCCCGCAAGTGGGCTGCCTGGGAGTGGTTCCTTTCTATCAGGATGAGCGTTCTTGTATTCCGACAGGGCACTCGTACCATTTTGGAGCCGTATTACCCTTTCAGGTTTAGCAGGAATTTCGGCTATGATCAGGGTATTCCTCCCAATGCAGACTTCGCTGTCACTTCTCGTGTGTATTCTCAGCTTGACAGCCATTTCATTGCTGCGGAATGGTGGAACTATTTTCACCGGCCAGGGGTGAAAAAGGACATCAACATACCACCATTGGGTGCTTCCTGCGATTTTGACATTGTGTACGGAAACTGGTGGTCTCACCGGAGTCAAAATTACAGGAAGTTACCAACTGCCATAGCTAAGGAGGAAGGTGCACGGCTAGACATGAAGACTCGTGCCCCTCCAGAGATTAGTGTGAGCTTTCTTGCTCGCTTTTACAAGTCCCGGAAGGACCAGCTGCTTCTCACATATGAGCATTGGAAGAAGAAGATTACACCTCCACCTGTTTCTCAGGCACCTTACACTGGCACCATTGACCTTTTAGTGGAGCCACTCCGTGTTTCCCAGCTTACTCGGCAACCAGCTTTGCCTCGACCAGTTGACTGGTATAGTCTAATGGTTTCTGATTGCACTGGTCGACGTCAGGTTCCTCCACGAGAGGCCCTTCCCCCCACCGATTCTGTTAAGTGTTGGGTGAAATATTTGAGCCAGCTAGTGTCTTCTTGGGGGCCATTTGACGATGCCCTTGACATTGAGCAAGCCAACTGTTTTGGGGAGATAAAAATGGCAGTAATAAGTGCAGCAAGCAAGGTGGGGCGAGACGCTGGGTTGCTAGTCACCTGCCCTCCAGATTTGCCATTGCCAGGTATAAACCCCTTGTACTCTTTTGCCATGCATATCTTGTACTGTCAATTTATGACTTGTCTCCATTCTTTTAACCTCTTTTCAGAGACTATTTCCTCTGGTGCGAAGTGGTCAGCTTCAAAGGCTGAGGGGTCTTCAAAGTCCCGAAAAAAGGCTCGTGAGGAGGAAAGACTTCCCTCTCCTACCCCAGTAGTAGAGATTGTTGGTATGTGACTTGATTTTTTTTCTTGTCATTCCTACTATGTATTTTGATGTGAACTTGACATTTCTTTGCTTTGTATTCTTGCAGAACTTTCCCCTGCTAGGGTGACTCCTAGCTTTAGTCCGCCACCCCCTGCAAGGGTTGAAGTTTGTGACGAAGTACCCATCATCCCCATAGCGGGGGAGGTATCCACCGAGCTTACTGCACAAGGGGCTGATTTGCCAAAAGGACCATCTTCTTTTGATGACCAGCCAGATACCACTTTGATCGGCGTGCGGTCTCCTTCACCTATGGCTTCGTTCCCTGATGAGGAAGCTTGCTCGGATCCTGACCCCATCGTGATGCGCTCTCCCTCTCCCATGGCGGGTGAGGTGATAGCAGATGTGTCCACTCCGTGCTTAGATGAGCTTGTTGCAGATGTTGATGCAGCATCAGGTGACATCCATGTTCCTTGCATTCATTAACATACTTATGCTCTTGACTTTATTTGCCATGTTCTGACTAGCAATCTATCTTTCTTTTCTGAATGATGTAGATGGTGGAGTTGTTCCTTCCACTTTAGTGGCTGCCGACCTTTGTGAGGATACCATTGTCGGGGATACTACCCTCGAATCATCGGTCCCTCCTCTGCCCCTCACTGCTCATGGTATGCCATTTAAAATTTGATTTCCATGTCATAGAAATCTGGTTATTGTTTTGATTTGGGCTTGCTGTCCTTACTCCTGTTTTCTTTTTGCAGTCACGATGGCCACCCCATCAGACGACCAGCAAGCTGTCCCATCTGAGGTTCGGCCAGTGTTGGGCTTTTCTTGGCCTGCTACCCTGTCTACTAGCGTTCGATTTGCCGAACGCATGGGCAAGGGGATGATTGAAGCTTTGGAGGAGCTGTTGGACCCTCTGCCACCGGAGGCGGGACTACGGGCTGATCTGGAGCAAATGACTTCCTCCTACCATTTCCTCGGTTGTGCCATGGAGCCCTGGATATCTGCGGTCGAGGCGCTATGGAACCAGTTTTGTGACAGGCAAAAGGAAGCTCAGTCCCTGGTCCGGTGGAACACCATCTTTCTCCCACTTGCTGAGGAGAAGTTGTCTCAGGCGCGAGGCATCGTTGAGGCTATCTCAAACGTGGATGCTCGGCTGGGGAAACTTCAGGAGGACCAGACTCAGGCTACGACAGCTACTGACCAGCTTGTAGCTGAAATTGCCTCTTTGGAGAGTCGACTGGCGGTGTCTCGAGCCAAGTGTACACGAATTGAGGATGACTTGGCGTCGACATGCGGCGAGCGAGACTCGCTTGTTGCTGCCCACTCTCTCCTGCTACAGGAGATACATGAGTTAGAGTTATCTCGTCCAGCTTGTTGTAACAAGCTGACCTTGTAGTCCTTGTAGATTTTTCTTTCTCTTGCTGCTCAATTAGTTCCCCGAGGCTTGTTCGGGCACATCAAAAATCAATTATGCAATGAAATACTCCTCTTTTTGCAAATCATTACACTTGTATGCTGGTCGCATAATAAGAACTCTGCTTTGTCAACATATGCAACTTGCCAACAGTGTGTCTTGCTTCATGCTTTGACCCTTGTCTGACTTCCAGGGCTTTCTCTGGATCGAGAAGGGCTTGGGCCCTTTAACTGACCCTCTTGTTTGCTTGTTTGATCAATGACCTCCTTGTTGTCATACTTCGTTGAGACTATGATGCTTTTCCTTCCTGCATGTTGTTTGGACTTTGACCCTTGAGGAGTTGAGGTCTCCTTAGGGAATAGAATTTGAGTGGTGAGGAATTAAGGCTTCCCCTGGGCCATAAGTTTTGATGGTTTTATGCCGGTGGAACCCGTAAACTTGTGAGCATGTAAAGATCATACTCGGTCCTTAGGGCATAGAAATTTGGAATGTCCCTAGGTGTAGGGTTGTTTTCCCGGGGTATGAATTTAGGGTAGCATGATGCCGTTTGGCCCGTGGACTTGTGAATGTGAAAGGATGACATTCGGTCCGTGGGGCATGGGATGTGGACCCGTGGGACATTTGGGTATGAAATGATCATGCCCAGCCCATAGGGTTTAAGTTTGGAGGTGACTTGATGTCAAGGTGGCTTAATGCCAAAGGTAATGATGCTGGCTTAATGCCGAATAACCCGTAGGACATATGAGTGTGGAGAAAGAGTCACCACTCGGCCTATTGAGCAAAATGTGGTGGCTTGATGCCAATGGCTTATAATTTGTGATGGCTTGATGCCAGAAAGTTGCGGTGGCTTGGTGCCAAAGGAGTGTTATGGCTTGATGCCAAGAACATTTCATGGCTTGATGCCATAATGACCCGTGGGACATATGAGTATGGGGGAACCACACTCGGCCTTTTGGGTATGATTATGGTAGCGGCTTGATGCCAAGAAAGGACCCGTAGGACATATGAGCACAAAGAAGTCATGCTCGGCCTATTAGGTGTAATTATGGTGGCTTAGTGCCGGTATAACCCATAGGGCATTTGAGTATGGGGAAAAAAAGTCATACTCAGCCCCTTTCGGGTATAAATGTGGTAGTGGCTTAATGCCGGTGCGTCATGATTTGAGATGGCTTAATGCCAAAGAGGATTGTGATGGCTTGATGCCGATTAATTATGATGGCTTGTTGCCAAGAAAGTATTATGGCTTAATGCCAATAAATGTAGTGGCTTGACGCCGGGAGGGTATTGTGGCTTGGTGCCGAAAGGTTGTTATGGCTTGATGCCGGGAAAGTATGGTGGCTTGATGCCAAGCAGATATGGATAGGGCATATGAGTATGAGATGACCATGCTCAGCCTATGAATATGAATTTGGGACAAATCTAGGCTTGAAGGCTCAAGATTTGAGGATTGCCGGTGGGACTTGGGGTGTATGGACCAAAAGCAACACTGGTGTTGGATTAAAGGAACCATGTAGACCGAAAGGGTCCTATGGTATAAGATTGGTTTTGATAACCACATAGACTAGGAGAGTCATGGTGGTAGAAAGTGGAGGAGACCTTTCTGGCCGGAAGGGCCCATCTGGTCACAGAATTTGTTTCTTGGTTGGACAAGGTGTTATCCCTTCTCCTTTTGGGATGGCGTGCGAGACTTCCCGAAAATTTTATAAGCGAGAGGTGATCTTCTTCGTTGCCTCAGGTATGGTCTCCCCAG
Organism: Cryptocoryne crispatula var. balansae; assembly: GCA_036172225.1. Lineage (NCBI taxonomy): Eukaryota > Viridiplantae > Streptophyta > Magnoliopsida > Alismatales > Araceae > Cryptocoryne > Cryptocoryne crispatula. Next base: position 27,718,782 of record CM069928.1, read on the forward strand.
CATATTTCTACTACAAGGTAGATGAGCTTATGGGAGCCGTTTCGTCATTGGCAGCTCGGACCTCCTCCCTAATAAAATTAGGGGAAAACTCACCCATCCAACCCATTGGGTTAGGGGAGTCAGTCCTGTTTGTTGTTGTTGTTGTTGTTTTTTTTTTTTTTAACTAGCTTGACTGCCTCTTTCGAGGTTTTCACCCAAACTAGTCCCCCATTGGATTTTGCCTATGCGCCCTTTACAGGGTTTTTTTCACATAGCGAGGTAACCCTCTTTTGCTTAAAGTGCCCTGTTCGGGTTTTCACCTTAACCGGGCTTTTCTTGACATTTTTGCCCTTAGCCAATCGATGAGACTGGCTAAGTCTGTCGTTTTTTTTTTTCGCAACACTATTCATTCTCCATTGGGCTCTTGTGGAACTCGTGCTCTGGAGCGTAGTATTTTTTGATGTGCTTGCCGTTGAGTGGAGGGAACAAAATGTCCCCTTTGCAATCCACCACGGTGTAGGCACCTCCCTCAAACACCTTGTCGATGATGAATGGGCCGAGCCAATTTGGAAGAAATTTATTTTTAGGACGGCCTGCCATGGTGTCTTTCTGCTTGACCATGACAATGTCCCCTTTCTGGAATGATCTCTCTTTCACCAACTTGTCGTAGGCTCGAGACATTCTGGCTTGATATACTTTGAGGTGTTCATAGGCTTTCAGCCTTTCCCCCTCCAATTTTTCTAACTCCATGAACCGCCTTTGCATTTCATCAGGTTCATCGGAAGGTAGACCATGGTGGATTGCTACCCGATAAGAAGCCAGCTCCACCTCCACAGGTATGACTGCCTCACTCCCGTATACTAATGAAAATGGTGAGCAACCCGTGGGTGTTTTGTATATGGTGCGGTAGGCCCAAAGTGCTTCCTGCATCTTTTCGTCCCAGCTCCGCTTCTTGTTTCCAACCACTTTGACTAGAAGTTTGCAAAGGGTCTTGTTGAATGCCTCTGCTAGGCCATTTGCTTGGGGGTTGTAAACAGTGGATGTTCTCCAATCAATATGGAATTTGGAGGCCAATTTGTATATTGTTTGGTTTCTGAATGGGGTACCGTTGTCTGACATGATCCGGCTCGGTACTCCATATCTGTATATGATGTTTTGTCGGACAAACCGAGCAACAACCTCACCGGTTACTTCTTTGGGCGCTATGGCTTCGCCCGTACGGAGAAGTAATCGGTAGGCAAGGATGAATTTGCAACCCTTGGAGGATGGCTTGAATGGTCCCACAATATCCATTCCCCATTCGGCGAAAAAGGCCGTATCGGGGTTGTAGGATGCGATTGATTTGGGGGCGCCTAGGGATAGGTGCAAATGCACGGCATTCATGGCATGTCTTCGCGAATTTCTCGCAGTCAGAGAACATGCTTGGCCAGTAATACCCCTTAAGCTTGATTGCTATCTTCATTTTGGGTCCGGACTGATGTGCTCCGCATAACCCGCTATGAACCTCTTTCATCACTTGAAATGCCTCCTTCATGGATAGGCACCTGGCGAGGACGACCACTTTCCTTTTCGGGTACCAATCGGTACAACTCTCCTCCGATGAGTTGGTAGGATGCCGCCTACGTGTCAATTGCACACGTTTGGCACGATCCTGCAGTAAGATCCCATTTTTGATGTCGATAATTGGCTGGCACCAATCAACTTGCTCAGGGTGATCATCTTCACCCTCTTCTATGATGTTGGTTTCCCATGTGGTCAGGTTGTCGTTGTTGATGACTGATGTTGGAAACAGCCTTCTGTGTTTGACAACAATTTCCAACCTTCCTGCCGGGGGTAGCTTGATCACAGAAGCTAATTTGGCCAAAGCATCAGCCTGCGAATTTAGCCTTCTTTTGACATGTTGTATGCTGAATATGTAGAATTTTTCGACCAACCGGCTTGCTGCTGCATGGTAGACCATCAATTCTTCTTTTCGGACTTCAAATACGCCGAGCATTTGTTGCACGACCAGCATTGAATCTCCGAATACCTTAAGGCACCGAATTCCCATGTCAAGGGCAATTTCCAAGCCGATGACTAGAGCTTCATATTCAGCTTCATTATTGGTGAGCGCTTCTGGCAACGTGCATGAATGGTGTAGAACTCCTCCTTGTGGGGTTAGGAATACCACACCTGCACCAGCCCTCGGTTTTAGTTTTCCATCAGGTCTCCTTTCTGTGCTGGCTGCACCATCAAAGTACAATTGCCAGTATTTGATGTCCACCTGTTGGGCTTCTTGCTTTTCTCCCTCCCTCAATGTCTCCTCATCATGTAACTGGAGATTAAGAGGGGAATTCTCGGGTATAGGATGGGCGGCTAGAAAGTCTGCCATCCCCTGCCCTTTAATTGCTTTTTGTGGGACGTATTTGATGTCGAATTCCATCAGCATCAATGCCCATTTCCCGAGGCGTCCAGAAGGGACTGGTTGCTTCAACATGTATTTTATGGGGTCAAACTTGGATATCAAGTTGACCTCATGTGCCAGGAGATAGTGCCTTAGCTTCTTTGCGGCAAACACCAAGGCCAGACACATTTTCTCCGTGGGGGAGTAGTTGTGCTCGGGGCCGACCAACCTTCTGCTCAGATAGTAGAGCGGCTGCTCCTTGCCCTCGTCATTTAATTGCACCGGCATAGCACCCAAGGATGTGTCCAACGCTGTGATGTATAAAATGAGGGGCCTTTTAATAGGGGCGCCCAAAACAGGTGGATTTAGAAGGTATTGTTTAAGCCCGTCTAGGGCAGCTTGACAACTCTCATCCCATTTAAATGGGGCCCCTTTCTTGGCTAGCTTAGAAAAGGGCTGGCATCGGCCGGACAAGTTGGCGATGAAACGTCGAATATAGGCGACCTTGCCTTGAAGGGACCTTAGCTCCCGTAGGTTGCGAGGAGGCGGCAGCTCCCTGATTGCTTTGATTTTATCGGGATCAATTTCAATGCCCCGATATCTGACTATGAAGCCGAGGAATTTCCCACTAGATACGCCAAAGGCGCATTTCATGGGGTTCATCTTTAATTTGAATTGTCGGAGTCGCTCGAAAACCCTTTTCAGGTCACCCAGGTGGTCTTCTCGCTTCCTTGTCTTGACAACCAGGTCATCGACATAGCACTCGACTAGATCATGCAACATTTCATCAAAGATCTTGGTCATGGCTCTTTGGTATGTCGCCCCTGCATTTTTGAGTCCGAACGGCATCCTTTTGTAGTTGAACACCCCTTTAGGGGTACGAAATGCCGTGAAGCTTTTGTCTTGTGGACATCAAGATTTGATTGTAACTTTGAGGAGCCATCCATGAATGACAATGCTTCGTGCCCCGTGGTCGCATCTACCGTATTTTCGGGAATTGGTAGAGGGAAATCATCCTTTGGGCATGCTCTATTCGGTCGCGGTAGTCGATGCGGACCCGAATCGCCCACTTTTCTTCTTCACTGGGACGACATTGGCAAGCCATACGGGGTACGTACGGGGCTCAATGAAGTCAACTTCTATAAGTTTATCAATTTCGGCATTGACTTTGAGCTCTAAATCAGCCCGCATGCGTCTTTGCCCTTGTTTGACCGGCTTCACTGAGGGAAGTACGGCCAGCTTATGGACTGCCACTTCTGGTGAAAGCCCAGGCATTTCGTTGTAAGTCCAGGCGAAGCAATCCCTGAACTCTTCTAGTAGGAGTCGGTATTGGACTTTTTCTTCTTCACTGAGGAGGGCACTGATGAAGATAGGCCTTGGATCCTCTGAAGTCCCCAAATTAATTTCGAGGAGGTCATCGACTGTAGCTTGACCACCATCCTCAATCTCTTCAGGGGCTGGTTGCAAATCAACCAACTCCCCATCTTCTTCTTTATTTTCTATTTCATGGGCTTCTGCCTGGATGAGGCCATTATCGTCCTGAATCTGCTGGGAGTCTTCTGGTTGAGCTTCCTGCTCTGTCTCCTCCTCAGAGGATTCATCGAAGACAGGGGCAACTTCTTCGACTTGGTGAACACTGGCCATATTGACTGCATAGTGCACCATTGGCTCATAGTCAGAGTCGTAGCCCAAGCAGTATTTCTTATTTTTTATTTTCAACCATTTTTCGAAGTCCCACATTTGCTTGAACATTTTGTCTCTTTGGCGACTTTGCTTATCAGGAACTCCTTGTTCCCGGCACATTCGTCGCTTCTTTTGAGACATGGCTTCTATTGGCTCCACAGGCACCATGTAAGTGTCGAGGTCTTCGGGCCAGCCGAAGTCATCATCCCGAGCTCGCTTGCGTGGATATTCCTCCCGATGAAATGTAAACTTTGATCCATCAAGGTAGGGGACCGTGAATGTTTCCAACCTTTGCACCGTTTGAAGCGCACGTTCTCCAACTGGCCACATTAGATCTGGTGGCATGCATATGCTGTTTTCAAAAGCTTTGGTGATGGAGTTGGCATTGAACTTGATGGGTCGCCACTCCTTCCTTTCAGAACTTATCTTCAGCCTGTGTAGTTTTGCCTTGACTTCATTGATGGTGATGTCTTCATCAAGTTGTTCATCTACCATCTTCTGTTTCCCCTTATCGGCTTTGGCTTTAAAGGACTCTGGCTGGAGATAGAGTTGTGCATCTGAGAGATGACACTCGGCCACCTCGAAAGGGGCTTGGTCTGCGTCTACTCTGCATTGCACACCTTCTTTGTTGTATTTGAGGCATTGATGAAGCGTTGAGGGCACGACCCAATTTGTATGCAACCATGGGCGGCCTAGGAGAGCCCTGTAGGTGGTATCGGCATCTATGACATAGAATGTCGCCTTGGTGTTGAAGTCACCCAACACCAGGTCCACCTCGACTTTCCTCATGGCTTCTTCTGAATTTTGATTGAACCTGGATATAGTAACTCCGGAGACCTTCTGAAGATAAGGCATGAGGTATAGAGCCCTGAAGGTCTTGAGCGGGAGTATGTTGACGGCCGAACCTACGTCGACCATGATCCGGTTCAATTCGTGCCCATTCACCAGCCCTTTCATATATAGCGGCCGGTTATGAAATGCTGAAGGATACATCATATCCTCCTCGGTAAATGAAACCGATGCCGTATAAGCTTCATACTGGCCCAGCTCGGCCAAGTGGGCTTCGTAGGCTTCTGGTGCTTGCAGCACTGCCATGAGGGCCTCTCGGAGTTCCTTGCTTAGGGATATGACTTCCCATAGGCCTAGGCGCACGGGGAGTCTCTTTAACTGGAGAAGGACCTTTTTGTTCACTTTTTCCTTTGTTTCGGCCAGTGGAGGGAGAGAATCTGGTGGTGGAGGGAAGAATTGCTCCATTATGTTTTCCACCATCGTATCAGTCGGAATTGACTCCTCTGCTTCATTTTGTTGAGTTTGTTGAGGTGGTTGCTGGGACGTGCTTGGTTGGTTGGCTTTGTCCACCGCAGGCTCCTTTTGCACCTCCTTGGGCCTTGCTGGCTCCTCGGAAGTGGCATTTATTGTGTCATCTCCCTCCTCGCTATCTGAGAAGGGTTGGAATTGAATGACCCGAGCAGGGGGCTGCCTGACCAATGGAGGTGGTACGGGCCTGGCTTGTTCATCTCTGAAGTAGATGACCTTGTTGTTATCGGGGTGTTGCCCCCTGCCTCCACGTCCGCCACGTGTGTTTCTGTTATTTCGCCTTTGATAGGTGATCTCGGGACGAGAAGATCGCCCCCGACTGCCATTTCCCCGATTGTAGTAATCGGCGGGTGGTGGGATGCTGACCACATTGCATGACAGCTTATGAAAGCGAGACGCCAAATCACGAGCATCTGGCTCTTCTTCACCTTCCCCCCAGAAGTCAGATATGCTGTCAAACGGGATTTCTTCCCCTGCAGCCATCTTTCTTCTGATTTCCATGAGCCATCGTTTAAAGGAAACCTGTTTGGCCCATTCACCCCAGGGAATATATGCATCGAGGGGAGCCGGGCCCGAAGGCTGTTCTGGCTCGTATTCCTCGAGCTGATCGATGAGTTTTTGAAGCTTCTGGAGGGGTGTAGGATTTTGGAGGCGTGCTTCCCTTTCCCCCAGTTTTGCTTCCTGGCGTTGTGCCTTTCTCTTATCTGCTTTTCTTTTGTTCTTTGCATGTTTTCTTGGGTTGACAGGGCCGCCTGGTCCTCTGTAAGGTGCTGGTTGCTCGGCCTCCTCGGCTTGTGCAGCTTGTTCAGCCTTGTCGGCTTGCGCAGCTTGCTCGGCCAGCAGTTCCGCTTTCTTGCGGGCTGCTTCTGCCCTGGCTTGAGCCTTTTCCTCCCGGGTGGGAACTTTTTGCCATGGCTGATCCGGTTCCTCCGGAACAACCTCTTGGGTTTTCTCCTCACAGAACTTATTAGCAGCTTCGATGTTTCTTTGTATGACTTCAGGGGTGAATGTCTGGTAAGCCGAATAGACTTTGGGCTGTGCCGGCCTCCGTGACTTGCCCCTGTTCTGATGCCCCCGCTGTACACTTGTTTCTGGAGTGGCATGAATGACATAAGCCGAGGTGTATGGTCCTCGGACAGCATGTGGCCGTGGGGGGTGAATTAGGTGACGTCCCAGGTTTAGTACCTCGTCCCTTATCAAATGTTCAATTTGCCCCCTTGCGCCCCTGCAGCTTTCCAGAGAATGCTCCATAGTGTGGTGGTACATACACCCCTCACGTGGGAACATAAAGTTGTGCGGTTTATCCTGAGAGTATGGGGCAATCGGGCACCGCCTGGCACAGTATTGGAAGAGAGGGTAAGTCATCCCCTGAGGAAATGAATACCGCTCATAGCCCGGAAATGTAGGTGGGCTCCTTGGCTCTTCCCTTCTTTGTTGTCTTGGCTGTGGATTCGGAACCATATAGGAGTCTGCTTCGGACACCTCTTGTTCCCTGTTACCTCCAGCTGGTGGAGTACTCTCTGACTCCCATGATCCCCAGGAACCGGATTGATTCACTGTATCTTCTGGGGTTCCAGTATGTGACCCATCGCTCGAGAAGTCCATCGACTCCTCGTCATCTGCTGGGTACAATTCTTCTTCTGCCACTTCACCTGTCATTAGTGAGGGCAAGTTGACTATGGTGAGTTGTAAATCCCGTTCAAGCCGGGCACACCGCTGGCGGAATTTTTCCCGATATTCTTTGTAGTCCTAGCAGCCATGTTGTAAATTTCAGGATGCCGATGATCATGCACGGCATGTTGTTGAGGTGGAGCCTGCACCCGTCTGTTACGTGACCGCCCTTGGTGTATGACATTCACCGTGAAGTTCAAGGGCTGCTTAGGCTTGACATGTGATCGTGGCGGGTTGATTAAATGTTTGCCCATGTCGATTGTTCCATCTCGAATTAGGGCCTCAGCCTGATCCTTGAATAGATAGCAGTCCTCGAGAGAATGACCCAACATTCGATGGTATTGGCGAAGTTGGGATCATCGGTCTTGTTGGCATCTCCGGGCCGTTTAGGGCTGCGGGAGGGTAACTAGACTCTCCTTCGTGCACATATTGAATAGCCTCTTGGTGTACTCCTTGGGAAAGAGTACGGCTTCTTCGAACGGTCGGCTAATGTGGTCGTGGGACCGGGCTGGCTGAAATTCTTTGGTCTTTGGAGTAGATGTACGTACGTCCTTCTTGCCCCCATTGCCATTGTTCTTGGGGGAGAAATCCACCGTGTAGACATCCTTGGCGGCCGGCTGTTTATCCTTCATCATCTTTGGTTTGTTGGCAAGAACCGCCGGATTGTCCGCATAAAAGAGCTCGAGCTCAGAGACTATCCGGTTCAGGTCATCAAACGTCCGGATGTTGGTAACCAACAACTTTTCTAGCATTTCCGGACGTAGCCCTCGCTTGCACAGGCCAACAGCCTCTTCATTTACCGGTGGGTTGGAACATCTCATGCATAAATTCCTCCACCGTTTGACGTAGTCCACAGCCGATTCATCCCTCCGTTGTCGCAGAGAGGTTAGCTCGACTAGTGTGAACGGCCTTTCCGTCAGCTTGAATCTTTCAATAAACTTCCTTTGCATGTCCTCCCAGCTTGACACTGAGTTTGGCTTCAGCTTGGAGTACCATTCGAAGGCTGATCCAGTTAATGTCGTGGCAAAATATCTGAGGAGGTAAGACTCCTCAAGCGCCAGTTCACCCATATGGGTCACATAGAGTGCCAGATGCTCTTTTGGGGATCCACGCCCATCGAATCTTGGACACTTGGGAATTTTGGTGACCTCTGACGGTAGCTTCTTGAATTGGTGGTGGATAGGGTATGGAACCCGGTATAAGTCCACCGTGGCCAGCCCATCGTCATGTTCGGCCAGCTTGGCATCGATCAGGCGTTCGATCATCATTTTCTGGGATACCGCCGCATAGTCTTGTGGCGGTTGATAGGCCTGAGATGTGATATGAATCTCATCCTCCGGTGCCATCCATTGTGGCGGTTGTTGAGGAGGAGGCCGGGTATACTGGCCGCATCCGAGGCATAGGAGGCTGTTCCATCTGCATAGGTGGTTCTTCAGGAGCCTCTGCCACTCCAGAATTCTGGGCCGGCTGAGATTGTAGCAACCCGAAGTTTCTTAGCAGCATCTTCAATTGCTGATTCTCCCTCCATAACTCAGCTAGGTCGAGGTTTGGAGGTGCAGCTTCAGCTTCTTGATTTTCTTGGTGTGTCCCTTCCTCCGCTTCTTCCTGTTGTGGAGGATCGATTACCAAGGGCTGCCTTGGAGGATTTGTCGTTTGAAGAGCAGTCTGACTGCGGGTATTAGTTGCCCCAGTCCGAACTGCGGTTCGTGGAGCCTCGGCACCCTCTTCGCGCCGGCTTGTGCTTGAAGTAGCAAAACAGGAGAAAATTCTCATTTTGCCCCCTGCCCCCTGTATCACTTGTCTTTTTGGGGCTTTGCGGGAAGGCATGAGCCGGGTAGAGACCGACTCCCTTTCTGGTAAGGTCCGGGGGACCGTGAACTGATCATCATGATAGTAGGACGCATAGCAGCGTCTGAATGGTGGTGCAAACTGAACCGCCGGCCGAGGTGGAGCGGCCTTCGGTTGTGAGGCTCTAACGGGCCGGGAGCTGGAAGAGCAGCCGGCTGCATGGTGAGGATGGATGACTTTAGGCAAAGGCCCCGAGGTGGGAACTTTCGCCTTAGGCACCCATATTTGCTTGATTTTTTGGGTAGAGGATTTATTCCCCTGCCCCCTGTTTGTCTGACGGACGTCCGGTTGATCCTTCGTCCAAACATTGCTGGAATGTCCTGGAGGCTTGCCCCCAGTTGGATGAGTAGCATGTGAAGGTTGACTGGCGAACCGGTCAACCCTTGGTAGATATCGGGCTGCAGATTGCTTCTGCCCCCGAACCTTGTTATGGTCATTGGATTGAGTCCAGGACCCAGGAGTGTCACCGACTTGGACCGGTAACTGATTGTCTTCTTGCTTTTTGCGGGCATAGGATTGATTCCCAACCCGTTGAATTCTTTTGGTGGACGAGACCGTTGATCGGTTGTCCTTCCAGAAATTTTGAGTTGAGGGTTGACCCCTCAGCTGGCGAGTAGTCCGGGCCATTGATTGGCTAAGACCGAGTTGGCGGGCGGAAGATTTCTTCTCCCCCCGTGCAGATGCAGTGAGTTTATTAGAAGGCTGGGAAGCAGCCTTATCTTTCTTTTCCGACTCTGCCAGTGTGGCAAAGCGGTTAGCTAGCGGCAGTATGGCGAGCCTAGGCCTTATCCGCCTCAGCTCAGCTTGAGTATATATTGGGACGGCGGAGCGTCCCTTCCAGTAAACCCTCATGGAGCCCATTATGAACGAGCGCCGCGAGGAGCATGAAGTAGGAGTCCTCCCGACCCGGAACCTTTGTGGTTTGGGTGGTTCAGGAGCCTCCTCAGTGATTGAAACCTGATTGACGGAAATCGGTGCCAAGGCTGGCACCGGTTCTTCTTCTTTGACGTCTTGTTCAGCTTCTTCTTCCATTTGAATAGCCAGGATAATCTGGCTGATGGGGTTGATGTCGGCCGACTCCACGACGGGGGTGACGAGTTCCACACCGAGGCAGTGTGGTGGTAGGAACACCTCCGGGCATGTCCCGAACATCACTGGGGATGAGGGAAACGCCAGTATCCCATTAGTACGTGCGTCAACGTACTCTTCAGTCCAGAAAACTCCTTTTCCAGACATCTTGGCTTTTCTCACCTGAAATAGACGAGACAAACTTGTTAGATGTAGAGAGTTTAGTTTCACTTTAAAGGATGCACATTTCCTTGAATTGCTATGACGGAGAGATGAAGGGAAGGAGAGGTCCCACCGGGCGTGCCATTTGATGTGACCTCAAATTTTAACAAAAAGATTAATTCTCTTTGTTTTGGAAATTCATTTTCCATTTGGATTTGAATTTAATTTGATTAGACCTTAGCATTGACTTTATAAGAAAATAGATGATATTTCATAAAAGTACTAGCTAGGGTCAAAATTTATTTATTGAGGTTGTTAGGTTCTTTGAAAATTTATTTTGACCTCTCCCCGTCGGATGGTGCGAAGATCCGACGTTAATTATATCGAGATAACTCGAATACCCTTGATTAAGCGTCATAGCAATCCATTGGAACAGAAACATACATCCACAAAATAAGCATTCACACACATATGGACATAGGAGAAAACAATCCCATGAAATTTGATGGAATGCAAGCACTCAATCTTAGTTTGAATTTGATTTGAATTGGTTGAGTTGATTCGTTGGTTTGATTTTGATTTGAGTTGAATTTTATTTGAGTTGGATTTAATTGGTTGAATTGCCTTTTGGTTTGAGTTAGAATTGAATTTAGTTTTGAATTGAATTTGATTTGTTCATTTTAATTGAATTTAGTTTGTTGATTACTTTTTGGTTTGGATTGGAGTTTGATTTGATTACTTGATTTAAGTTTGCTTCAATTTGAATTTTGAATTGTTTGTTTCATTTGAATTTTATTAAGTTGAGTTGAATTTGTTTAATTTGGGGATTCAATTTGAATTGGGTTGATTGGATCGAATTAGCCTTATGGGATGGGTTAACTCAGGTTTCTGTTAAGTTCGGAAATGAATTTAACAGAGGGCTGGTTTCAGATTGATTATTAATTCAGTTTGTTTGTTTTAATCTTAACTTGTTTGGTTAGAGTTTAGTTAAAAGTTTTATTTATGCAATTGGATTGTTTTTAAGTCTTGGCCAGAACATGAGTTATCGGAACTTGAGTTTTAATTGAACTTGAGTTATTTGACGTTCATTTTGAAGTTGAATGGGATTTGTTTTAGTTTAAACAGGTTGGGGTTTCACAACTTTCAGTTTTGATTCTGAGTTCAGGGGTTTTAGAGTTTGGGGTTCCAGATTTCTTACAGATTTCAGAAATTCAGCTTTTTTGAAATGAACTGACCTTGTACAGATCACAGATTTTTAGGTTTCGGATTTTTTTACAGATTTCAAGATTTTGTTGATTTAGTTGAATTTGATTGATCTGGGTTGAATGAATTTGACAGTTTCTGAAATTATGGATTTATGACCTGAGTTGGGTTATTGATTTAAGTTTGAATTGGGTTGATTTGGTTTAAGTTTGGGACAGTTTGTTTATTGTTTGATTTTGAGTTTGGTTTGTTTTAATTTGCTTTAATGTTCAACCAGTGAAATTGGCTTGTCATTTGATTTTTTGTTGAAGATGGTATTTGGGACAAGTTGGAAATTTGCGGATTGGGGTTTATGATTCTCCAATTTCAATTTAAATTCTCTCTTCAGAATTTTCTGCTTGTTACCTGAATAAAGTTCAGATTTTTATTGGGAATCCAGATTCTGTTCCAATTTCCGGCTCTCAACTCAAATTCAGAATTCAGATCCATTGTTCCAAAATTTCAGGTCCAGAACTTAAATTCTGTAGATTTCAGTTTTTTTGTTGTTGTATGCTTCAGATTTCAGAAAAAATATGGAGTTTAGATTTTGTTGAAGCTTCAATTTTCAGTTTTGGTGTTCGGCTCCCCTTACATATTTCAGTTGTTTATGTGGATTCTGCACCTCAATTCTCAATTTTCAGATTTTTTTTTGTGGATTGAATTCAGACTTCAAAGATTTTTTACTCAAATTTCAGATGTGCAGAAACCTGTTTACGGCCCTCGGCTCCCTGCAAAATTCAGATTTTTATTTTTGATTTCAGTTTGCTGTGTGTTTCAAATTTCGGAAATGTAGTATTCAGACTTTGAAACTCCAGAAAATCAGACCAATTCCAGACTGCAGACTCTAGTTCGGATCCTCTACAGACTCTGCATTTAATTGATTTTCAGATTACAGATTTCTTAAACGGATTTCTGCACCAATTCAGATTTCAGACTCTTCAATCAGTCAAATTCCAATTTCAGATTTTTAATCTCTGAATTTCAGAGGTGATTCAAATTTCAGATTCTGTTTTAGATTTCAGTTTTAAATCTGCTTTCAGTTTGTGATTTTTACAGATTGACGGATTTCAGACTTTTAAATGTTCAGAATATTTTTACAGTTTTCAGGCTTATGTTTGCATTCCGACCCTTTCATGAGATTATTGAACTCCTTTTTTTATTGAATTTGCATCGAACATATTCTCCACACTGTCTGGAATACAGCATCATGTCATGACATTCATTCTATCAAGCATCGGTTGATCTTGAGATCAGTTTAATTTGTTGTCTCGAACATGTTCCAGCCTTTGATAGGCATCTGGAATTTGTCTTCAGCATTTGAGCAGTGTCCTGCCTTTGATAGGCATAGAAGTCTTCTCTCAACCGGTTCAAGGTTGAGCATACCCGGCTTTTAATAAGCTTGTGGGCACTCATCCCTTGGTTGGTCTCCCTCATTAGCCTATGGTTTGGGCATAATGACATGTTGATCATGCATAGCCTCTTCATGGCATAATGGGCAAAAAAAAAAAAAACTCCCTCGTGAGGGATGGTAAGACATTGGGGTCTTTTAACTAGACCTTTGTATGCCCACCTTAAAAAGAGTCAGGAGGTGGGTTTAGAACCGGCCTCCTGGTTTCCCTTTGTTTTTGAATTCTTTTAAGTTGAGCCGAGGCCATGAGGTGGGTTTAGAACCGGCCTTATGCTTGCCTCGGTTTGTTTGAATTAAATGGATTTTTATTTAATTTAAATTGATTGTTTATTTTATTTTATTTTTTTTGAATTAATTATGGGTCAGGAGGTGGGTTTAGAACCGACCTCTGCATGCCCAATTGAATTCTTTTAGGTTATGCCGAAGCCATGAGGTGGGTTTAGAACCGGCCTTATGCTTGCCTCGGTTTGTTTAAATTAAATTGATTTGAAGATTTAATTTTTTGAAAAAAACATGGTACTGTTCATCCAAAGCAAATGGGCCTTCGCGGTCCTCCTCTTCCTCCTCTTCTTCTTCTCTCCTTTTTTTTTTTTTAACAACCTTTCTTCTGTGGGCCCCACAGCCTGTTTGACCCGCGGGTCAAAGCCTTTCACCCGCGGCCAACCGCGCGGCCACCTCTCCCTCTCTTCTTCTTCTTCTTCCTTTTTTTTTTAACATCATTTGAATGTGGGCCCCACCCCTGGTTGACCCGCCAGTCAACGGGGCTTCACGCGCCACCCGTGCGCCGGCTGCGCGGCTCTCACGCGAGCAGCCTCCTCGCGGGTGAACTCACGCGGGCCCCCCCTCTTCGCACTGTTGATGTGTCCCCCGTGGACATAAGTTGAGGGGAGAAATGACTCTCTCCCTCCTCCCGCGCGCTCTTTCTTCTCCTTCACCCGCCGACGACGGCGACAAAGGGCAGCACCGGCCCTCCCGACATCGATCGCGGCGGCCCTCTTCTGCTACCCCGACCAGACAGCGGCAGCGGAGCTCTCCGGCGGGAGCAGGCGACGGCGCAAGGCACTGCGGGGCTCTCCGACGGCGGAAGAGGCTACTCAAGACTCTAACGGTGGCGCTGGATCTTACCGGCGGTGGTCGGACACTCGACGGGCTCCGGAGACGCTTCCGGCGGGCCGGCGATCAGGTTGGCTTCAAGGGAAGGAAGCTTTGAGCGACGGTGGGGGGTGAAGACAACTCCGGTAAGCTCTGGGTCTCTCGATAGCTTTCGCTCTGCTCTCCCTTCTCTTCCGTCTCCTTCTCCTGCTCTCTCTCTTTCCAATCTCCGCTCCTCCGCGCGACTGCCTCCGGGGCCTCTATTATAGGCTCCTCGCTCTCCCTCCTCTATTAGGAAGTCTGCCGGATGCCTTCCCGTGCGGCGCTGGACTCCTTCCGAGAAGTTGAAACCTACCCAACCAAGGTGTCCTAGTCCGAGAAGGACTCGGAGGGCTCAAATCGCGGGAGCTTGATCCTTCCGCGATTGAACACCTGCCGTATAACGGGATTTGCTTTCGTTTCCTTCTCCGACTCTTACCGGGTTGGGAGATTGCGCTCCCCCCTTTCCTCCGTAGAAGACCTGCTGTAACAGGACTCTCCTAGTCCGTGACGGACTCTAAACGGCTTGGGACCAGGAGACGATCCGTATCAGTTTGTTTAGGCAGTTCCCCTTGCGCATAGGACTTTCCTCCTCTCGGCTAAGTCCCAGTGCGGGAGATTGATTCTGCCGTGGTAGACTTCCTTCTCTTTCTCCTTTTTTTTTTTTTTTCTCCCTCCGATTGACTTGTCATTGCTAAACTCCAACCGGCATAAACCATTTTTACTATCCAGACCCTCCTTTTCCCAACATTCTCCCCATTGACCGGATTTGTTCAGGACTTTTCCGATAGACCGCCGAACCTGCAGCCCACCTGACCCCTGTCTCGGCTGAGCTGATCGTGCACATCTCCAAGCAGCATCTGATCTTCTAGAGAGGCACGTAGCCAGAGACATCAAATTGACTGTCTTCAGCATAAGTACGCAACCGGCAGACTTTAGGCCTGAATTTGTTGATCCTTTATTGATTGAAAATACGGGTGTCAACAGTCTACCATAATTATAGGACATGCTCAAGGGAACAATTTTTATTGTATATCCATGGCTACATAAAGATTCATATCCATCATGTTAAGGTGCATGAAAAGAGTTTTTGTATTATCATATTTATGTGCATATTCATGGGAAGATAATGTTGATTTTCGACAATGTCAACTATATCCTTTTTTAAAGGTAAACTTTATAGAACCAAAAGTACGAGAAAGATTATAATATTCAAATTGTGACAATATATGTTCATTTTATGGACCAACAAATTTCTTCTTATACTTATATGCTTGTTTAGTTTGTTATTGACGGTAAACTTGTTTAATGGCACGAGTGGGAATTAATTGGTCATCTTATGTTGACAAGCCTATTTTCTTCTCTAATCTGAAGTAGACTGTTAGCACTTCTTTCACTATCTTTGGTGCATTTGTGGTGACTTCAATGTTGTTGTAAAGCCTGGTGATAGATTTGGCCAAAGAAGTGGACTCACAAGTTGTCGTTATCAATGGTTAGGTTAACAAGTGTGGATTTATTGAGGCCCCTAAGTCTGGTCTCAATTTCACCTGGTCAAACATAAGATCCAAACCAAAATTAGGTTGAATTTTCCTCTCCTCTCCTGGGTTGAAGATTTCGGGATTCTTGAATGTTTCTACATTCCCAGGTTGGTTTCTGACCATGTTGTTGTTGCTATTTTGTTTTGGTAGGCCTGAGCAAGTGCAACATAGAAAATTCTGGTTTTGAGATGATGTGGTGCAGGGGCCCTAGTTTTAAGGATCTGGTAAATGGTTGGTGGAAGAAGCATGCTGTCAGATCACTCAGCTACTTGGAGATTTGTAAGGAAGCTCGAATGGATCAAGAAGTGTCATAAGGAATTGGCAAGGGAGGCTTTTCACACTACAACCACCAATAGGGAGGCCTAGATTTTAAGGATCAATCACTTCAGGCAATTAAATGATAGTGGACTTATCAATGTGACTCAGAGGGAGGAGTGGAACAAAGTAAATGATGCTTAAAAGGTATAGTATCTTTGTGAGGAAATCAAGTGGAAACAAAGATCAAAAGAGCTTTGGCTTAAGAAAGGTTATAAGAGCACAGTTTTTTCATGCACAAACGTTTTGAGAATGAAGAGGAACACTATTCATTATTCAAAGACTAAGGGTGAATGGTGTAGATTGTACAGACACCGAGCAAGTTGGCAAGCATGCATTAGATTTTTACAGTAATCTATTCACTGATGATAATGGTTGGAGTCTTTTGGCATCAATTTTTGCAAGGAAAAAGAGAAGACAATTCCAAAAAAAAGGAGAAAAAAGAGGGACCGGACCAAGATCAAATTGGTCCGGCTCACAATTGGGCCCTATCAGACCTTAAAACAGGTCCATGGGCACAAATGCCAGCTGGTCCAAGTTTTGTTTTGATTTAAATAAAATGCCTCCAGCCCATTTGGAAGCCTGCCTTCACAGCCCAATAGAAGGAGGAGCTGGGTGAGTGTGGCCATCAAAACAGGCCCAATTCGGGCCACATCAGCACTGCCAGCTCAATTGCCACTTCAGCAGACCTCACCACCCAGTCCACCTCAGCTGACACCTCAGCTTTGACTCATAAATGGCATGGGGAAACCCAAAGGACAGGTCAACATGGGAGAACTCAAAGGTTGGTCAAAGCTTAATGACCTAGGAGAATTCAAGCAATTAAATGACTTAACTCAGCTTGGGGGAAGCCAACAGCCATCTGAGCATTGATTTCTGGTTGACCCTTGGCTTTCCCCCATCTCCTATAAGAGAGCAAGGTGCACCCAAGGCCAGAAGACCAGCTGGAGACGCCGACAGGCTTCTGCACTGGCTGCTGCCCCTCCTGTGCGCACCTGCTCTCCAGCACCTGCCAGCGGCCAAAGGAGGAAGGAAAAGAGAAGAAGAAGGGGAGGAGATCCTGTTGGCGCCACTTCCTCTTGGTGGAGGGGTATCCCTCGGCTGCTTCCTTCCCCTTCATTTCATCCGACATCAAAAAAAAAAGGAGGGTAAAAGCACATATATATGTAGTCCTTATGGACACCTCTTCCAAGTTTTTTTCTCAACCCCTCTCATGGCCTAAACCGGCTTTCTTCATCATCGGCAACCCATGGCCTCAAACAAGCTCTTTGCCAACTTCATTTTGGCCAACCGAGATCCCTCTAAACAGGCCTTGTTCAGCCACTTGCGCAACTCCCTTTAATTGGCCAGAAAGTTCCCTCTGTTCGGCCCCTTTTTAGTCTACCAGAAGGACCCTTAAACAGATCCTAATACAGTCCATTTCACCCCCCTGTTGGTCCATTGAAAAAGGACTCTTTAACAGGTCCCTAAACTAAAAGACCATTGAACAGCTCCCTGTTCAGCTCCTTAAAATCTCATTAAACAGTCACCTGTTAACCCCTCTAAACAGGTCATTTTCTGGCCCTTTGCCCCTTGAGCAGGTCAAAAGCCCCTCTGATCAGCCCATGTTCAGTCCACCTGAAACCCCTGTCAAACAGGTCCTAAAGCAAGCTGTTTACAGCCCCATTCAGCCTCCCTATCAGGTTTCTACAGTAGACCATATTCTGCCCCTCATTGTGACCCGTTATATGGTTACCTTTTGGCCTTTCAAGCAGACCCAAAACAGGTCCTGTCCCCCCCCCCCCCCCAAACAGCCCCCATTTCGGTCAAACAGGGCCCCTGTTTTGGCCCATCCGAACAGCCCCTCCAAAGCCTCTGTTCGGCCCTTCTACGTCTTCTACGTCATGCCTCTTTGCAGCCAGAATCTTAGCCCCTTTGTAGCCTAGCCAAACAGACCACAAACAGGCCTTGTTTGCTAAAAAAAGACATTTGAAGTTCCCCTTGACAGTCCCCTCTGCGGCCTTCAAAAGGGACAGCGCCCCCACTTGAAGCTAAAAATAAAGCCACAGCAGCAAAAACAGTGCAGTGCGGCTCAACACAAATCAAGGATAACCTACTATCTTCAGCACTGGTGGGTAGGGGTGATGTCCCGGACCCTTTCGGAATCCGTACGACGAGGTGATCGTTTGTCCGGGCTGGCCCTTACCCTACCATCAAGACAATTGGAGGTGCAAAAGCAACAATATCCAGCAGGCTCTTCCGGCCCAAAACAGTCCAAGATGGGCCCACCAAGCCCAAGAAGACCGAAGGCCGGCTATGAACGGCTATGAGACTCGAACCGGCCTTTGACCAAAAAAAACAAAAAAATAAAAACTAGAAACACCAAATGCCAAATTAAAATAAGGAGTGAAATACCTTTTCATAGGTACTCCATCTTTTGGCTCCCCCGGGTACGCCCCGGAATGTCGATCTGGATGATGGCACATGCTCCTATAGTTGGCGATACTTCCCCCAATGTGGCAAAAAAACTCACCGTTATTGGATGGGTTAAACTCCACTAAGTTTGGAAATGGCCGGCACACCGTCGTAATGCCAAAATTTCCTTAACTTTGTGGAAGGTTTACATTGGGGGAAGGAATGCCTAGGCTTTTCACCTCATTGTACTCCTTATCAATGAAATGAAATGTCTTTCAAGTGGCATCACAATTGCATGATAATGGGCATCGACTGGCAGCCCAATAAGGTGGCTTGGGTGCGAACCTAAGGTGGACGAGATTGATCGAACTTGACTTCAAGACACAACCAAGATAAATAAGAATCCAGATTATCACTAATCTGAAAGTTTCAATAAAAGGACGCCCAACTCAACTTAATTAAACACTTAAAATTAATGATAGACAAACCTAACCTCAATCAACATTAAAAACATTGTAAGGAACATCAAATTTGTTCTTTAAACCAAAAACCCAAAAAAAGCAAAAATAGATTTAAATGATAACTTTCAAAGCTTAACCAAAAGTCTTCCAAAACCAACCAACGTCCAAGTAGAATGAAATCAACTCAAGGTTTTGGCAAAAAAAAAAAAGTCAGATTTCCCCCAACCAAACTGTGCACATATCAAAAATTAGATTTTCAAACACCCAAAAACCTCACGAACTTTGCCAAGTTATGATCTAAATCAAGCAGAAAAATACTAAACTTAGAAAAGATCAAAATCAACATCATTCCAACACTTAAAATACATCGAAACCGGCTTAAAAAAACCAAAAACTCAAATCCTGAACTGAACCTGAAACTTCAAATTTGGTTTAATCAAACCAACCCTCACTTTGCCTGAAATATCTAACTTCACTTAAACTAAAACCGAAATCCTTTGAGCCAACAAAACTCCAATCAAAACTAAATCAAGACACATGAAAAAAAAAACAAAACAACACAAACGAAATTCAAATCAAGGCTTTGATGTCAAAAGTCAATCCCAAATCAACAGTTCGCGTCTAATTGGGTCCAAATAGCCACTGTCATTTTGAGTCCATTACTTTTCTATAGATGTGCACGCTTTCCAAAATAAGTTGTTACGATGGTTAATCAAGGACATTAGAGCCATTGCTCGATGTAAGCTAACGCCAGATATTCGCACCAGCCGGCGAAGAGGGGCCAAAATCAAAATTTTAAAGAACCCAAACCTCAATCCTAATACTTTTAAAATATTACCAGACCACTTAATATTTTTATAGGATATCACATATTTTTTTAGATAAGCCCAGGACATCTATATTTCTCCCTAAAACACATAAAACTTTTTTTAAATCAAGAAACGAAAAAAAAACGAGGTTCTTACATAGTCCTTTTTTCAACTTTGACATGTAAAAGGTATTAGAGGAAGAGGAATCAAAATCCCTAATCTGTTCTTTCTTGGAGCAAGAGGTGTTTAATGCTATTAAGGACATAGGCCCATTTAAAGCTTGTGGCTTGGATGGTGATGCGGATGGTGATGCGGAACAAGATCAATGCACGAGGACTAACAAACAAGGAAAGTTAACTAGTATATGCTCAATATAATGACTGCTATTGGAAAATCAGATGAAGATCTGCCAAAGAAGTTACTCATCCAGAAATAGTGAGCTTAGTCAGCTAAGAAATCAAATAATCCACAAGTATGTTAAGATAACACGGTTTTAGAGCTACTTAAGATCATTGGAAACTTGCTCTAGCAATTAACATGACAAATTGAATTACCCAGATTGCAGGATTGCTCTGTTACTTACTCATCACATGACCCACAGCAAGGAAAATGAAATAGCTAGACCCTACTCAATTAAGCAAGGCATGTGCGAATTCAGAATAATAAACTTGCAAGTGGGCCTTCCCCAAGTAAAGTTGGACAGAGTATACCTTAACGAGTGAAGCCGATTACTCGTCTTCTATATCGAATAGCGCCTGGCAAAAGAAAAACAAAACCGGAGTCCTTCATAATCAACCCCCATAGTGCTGAGATTTGAGCTCCGATTAGTCCTGCCTCAAGTAAGAACCACAAGAGATAAAAAACTGCCAAACCGAGCCAGAAAACTGATCGCGCCCAATCGATAGAAGCTCAGGAAATTCATCACTGCTTCGGAGAGTCAGTGGATGCCAGCATTTGAGTGGCAGGTAAATTTCCTTGACCGCCACCTTTCCACCAGCTACTTAACCTCAGGCATATGCCTAGGATATTGGCCAAGTAAGGGCTACCTCCAGGTTGGAGCAGTCCCAGGAGTTAAACGGAAATCAGTATCAGACAGGCTACTTCTCCTGCTGGGAACTGACAACCTGATGGCCGACCGCTCACTGGCCATCCCACTCTGGACATCCATCATCATCCTCTAACACCGCACATCGGGACTCATCAAATGGATCAAAACAATTGTGCATCCACTGTCAGCAAATCTTAGTTGAAGATTGAAGCATAGAGAGGCAAACATCCATCGACCATATAGCAAGCCTTGATGTTGAAGGTCATACAGATAATAATCTGGCGTGAGACTCTAAGAGGTACTGACCCAACGTCATGCTCATTACTGCAGCCAGTAGGCTGCCCCGTTGCCTATCAGGGCCTAGTGACCATCGGGGAATTCCTCGGGTGTCCGGTTGTAAGGGAGCAGGGACAGGGAGGACGCATCGGACCACACTTTCAGCGGATATCGATTGAGTTGTTAATCAGCCGACTTTCTATGGCCGAACTCGGGGGTGGGGTGGGGTAATCCCTCGATTGGCAGGGGAAAACAATAGCTCCGCTGAAGGGAACACATACGGAAATGACACCCATAACACCGAATAGAGAAACTCTCGTTCCTTCGGATCAACCAATTAAACTAGTCGAGATAGCAGATCTACTAAGTAAAATAGTAGATCGAGGGAGGAGATCTGCAGATCTGGAACGGAACCAATCTTTGGAGTAACAAGAACCGCGAAAAACTTAAATCTGACTATAAACAGACTGTAGCGCGCTCTGTTGGGGACGTCGTAGAAGAAGGAAATGGGGAGGAGGCATAGGAGATCATTTTCCTCTTCAGGCACCATATCAACCAAGCAACCTAACCAACAGAACAGGGAGGACGACCGTCGGGGCAGAGAAGCCGCCATCGCCTTTGCTATCGCCAGAACCCGAAAAGAGAGGAGTGTACGCGGCGAAATGACCCTCACGTGTCGCCATCGACACTCAATCGCCCTCGGATGCTAGAAAAGCTTACAATCGCCTTAAGGAATAGTAGCCCACGCGTTAACCACAATGTATAGCATTTCAATTCCATCAGATTCAATGCCTGTACAGTCACTGGCGGGCCCTTATATAGCCGAGCGAACTGGGAATAAAGCAAAAAGTAAATGACTTGGACATAATGAAAATATACCAAAATTGATGGATCAAAATGAGAAGCATCTGCGGTTTGTGCAAGACCGGCCCAATTGAGACCTAATGGTAAAAGGAATAAAACAAAAGTATCCTGCTGTCGGATCGGCCCAAAATAGAATTAAGGTCAAAAACTCTGTTAAATTTCCTCACCAAGCCAGATGTCTTCCAAACGCCGAGGTCGGCGCTTGTAGAACTCCCTAAAATATTCAAATTTATTCTGTAGTTTGGTGTCCCCACCATTCCCTCCCCGCTAGGAGGCATTTGGCCCTGTTGAATAAGGACCGGTACCACTCAAAAAATATTCCAATGAGTCCAAATCCACCTGCTGTAATTCCTCATGGGTGAGCCAGGTGTCCTCGAAATGGGGCAACCCCCTCTAGTGTATAAGGTACCTCTGCACCAGCCCTCCCGGCGTAGCTGCTGCCTGCTGGTCCATTATTCTATCGACATGCTTATAGGGTGTTTGGTTACAGTTTTTTCTCATTTTTTGACATAATTTTCAAAAATGAAAGAGTAAAGGTGTTTGGTTGTTCACTTTAACTCCTCTTTCTTTTTTAAAAATAGGATGATCCATACATAAAATCTATTCCGGAAAAAAAACAAGGTAAGACTTGTTTTATTTTTGAGATAGATGCGGAGGCCGAGAGGGCAAGTGGATTGTCTTCTTCGCCAAGTCCTCGAAAGCCGCTATCTCTACGACACCCGCCTCACCCATTCTTCCTCTTCCCTGGTTGCCTTTTTCCTTGTAACTCCTCTTGCCGCCCGAGGATGGTGGTGCCGTCTCAAAGATGCCCAGTGTGCCGACCTGGGAGCCACCGCCGCAGTGGCCGATGACGGAGCGTTGGAGATCCCCCGAAAAATCGCCGTCGACATTGACACCATCACAGATTTAACCTCCCCCGGGATGCTCGCCAACTTGAGGTCAGCGGCACCGTAGCTATTGTCGGCGGATGGCACCGACTCTGCCGATTTGGAGAGCATCCGGCGGAGCACTGGCCCTAGGGTGGTGACCTCCTCCTCAATCTTCCAAAGGGATGTGGTGGTGGAGACGAGAAGTGCATCGTCCCTCCTCCGCAAGGTCACTTACGCCGCAGACTGCAACTCCTGATGCACACCAGGGCAGAGCGGAACGACCCATAGGCATCGGTGAAGCAGAGGAAGTCGTCCAACAGCCGTTTAGATGGGCCTGCAGAATGATCCTCATGCCGCCATCGACATGGAGGGGCAGCATCAAGAATCAGGTGTCACCGCTACAAATATCAACAACAGCAGCCGTCGAGCTCGGTGCAGATGGCGGTGCCATCTCTCGGCACCTGGCCCGGCACGGAGGCGGCGAGATAGAGGCGGTTGCCGTTAAATCTGCCCCAACTGGGCGGTGCACAGATGGTCGAGGAGGTCGTAGTATGCCTCTCAGTGGAGGAGCCTCCGTGGCATGTCTACTGGGACATGGAGCTCGCCGGTGCAGAGGAGGCCAAGCATTGCCTCGAAGCATAGAGTTGCGGCCGTGCAGCAGCGAGGGTGGTGGCCGCACTCTCCATCCCACTCTCCAGCGAAGATAGAAATATCTCCATGGCAAATATTACTCTACAATTTTTAAAAATTGCGTCAATTTTGCCAAACACACTTCTTCATTTCTCTAATTTTAAAATTGATACTAAGAACCAAGATAATTTTTATTTTAAAAATAAGACTGTCTAAATTTTAAAAGAATAACCAAACACCCTATTATGCTGTGGATTAATAGTAGGCTGGACAGGTGCACTCTCTGCGGTGTCATCTCGAACGAATGGGTGATCAGGCTGTAAAAACTCATGGGAAATTGCTGTAGGCTCTAGGTATCCAATTAAATCTGAGATGTTGAAGGTAGAGCTAATCCCATAATTAGGGGGGAGGTCTAAAACATAAGCATTATCTCCCACTCTTTTGACTACTTTGAATGGCCCAGCTCCCCTGGTTTGCAATTTCTTAACAGTCCCATTAGGGAACCATTCTGGCCTGATTTTGACCATGACAAGATCACCAATTTGGAATTCCTTCTTCCTCCTATGTAAATCAGCGTAGTTTTTATATTGAGCATTGCTAGCCTCTATTTGTTTTTTGACATGATCATGCGATTGATCTAATGTGTTCAGCTAGAAACTCAGCTGATGCGGATTACCTAAATGCATGAGGGAGAGTGACCAAATCCATGGGATGCCGGGGTCTGTATCCTTTGAGACTCTTACCTGTTGACCTGTTAGTGGAGTCATTATAGGCAAATTCAGCAATGGGGAGTAGGGAATCTCAAGATCTGGTATTCTCACTGACCAAGCACCGCAGAAGATTCCCCAGACTTCGATTTACCACCTCGGTCTGGCCGTCGGTTTGTGGGTGGTAAGTGTTGACGCTTAACATATTCAACATTCTCAAAAAAAAAAGAAGAAAAGAAAGAGAGTAGCAAATCTGTCCGTCGGAGCATCTCAGCGGGGATAGCACCCTTGAAGGACATTAACAGGCTCATCAAGAGCCAAATATTGCCGTTACCACGGCTGGATAAGGTCACCGACGCCCATTGCGTCTCTCCCTCTCCTCTTCTGCCGTCTGCGCTGCACACCTCCGCCGTCTGCTCGCACCCCTCTCTGTCTCCGCCCACAGCCGCGTACGCGTGCAGCCTCTTTTTCCTCTCCTCTTCTGCCGCCGCCGCACACAGTCCCTCCTCCCTCTCCTGTTCACCGTCCGCGCGCACCTCTCCTTCCACCCGCAGCACGCGTCCCTTTCTCTGCCCGCAGCGCCTCCTTCCTCTCGCAGCCGCGCGCAGCCTCTCTCCCTTTCCTCTTCTATCTCTGCCCGCAGCCTCCGCGACTGCCCTTCCTCCCTTTCCTCTCATCTCCCGTTCATTCTTGACGTAAACCAGCCGCTCAAACCCGCTCGAACCAGCTTCGGTCGCACCCAGTTAACTAGTCATTGTAGAAGGATGATGGCAAGGGTGTTCATGACATTCGTCGATATGAGATGGTTCAAGTCAAAGTTTGATGTTGATAAAATTCACAATCAAACCGATTTGAGACTAATTGGGGGCCGGTCCAATCGGGCACACTCTACGTCTCAAATTTAAACTTAAATAATAAATCGATCCAAGACTAATTGGGGGCCGGTCCAATCGGGCACGCTCTACGTCTTTGGAAAATAATCAAACAATCGAGGCTAATGGGGGCCGGTCCAATCGGGCACGCTCTACGCTTCGGCATAACTTAAAAGAATCAAAAATAAATAATTTTGATTAGCATATAAAGGTCAAAATAAAATGACCTCAATGCTATATCAATTTTCCCATCAAGGGATCAATATATCAATTTTATATGATGGCTAAATGTATATGCATATATACATGAATGCCAAAATATAAAACCGTTATGATAGTGATTATATCGATAGGTAGTACCCATAAACCTTAAACAAAGGTCGGTGTGCTAAGCCCATTATCGATGTGATCCATTCCATAATGCCTATCAAAGGCTCAATGGATTCAAACCGATCCGATTCATTGTGATCATGTCATCATTTTATGTTCATCATATTTGTAAGTTGTACATTTTTTTCCAATTAATGGAAATTACATCTTGTGTATATTTTTGATGTCAATGAGAGCTAAAATAGCTCCATAAATCGTATGGAATGCAAATAAGAAAAGAATAATTTAAAGAAAGATTTTATTGAAACCACAACAACAAAAAGAAAAAAAATAATTAATTAGTTAATTAATCCGAAAATACCAAAACTAAAACTTAACTTTCATAAATTAAAATTAATCTTAAGATAATTTTAAAGTTAAACAAACAAACTAACACATAAAATAAAACAAAACAAAATAAATTTTCTAATCTAAACCACCTATTAAGATTTAATATCAATTTAATCACAAAAATAAATAAGAAAACACACAAAATATACCTAATTAAATCAAAACTAATTTTTACACCCTTAAATCAATTAAATATTAAACAATCAAATCTCCTAAATTAAACTATTAACTAATTAATTGATGAATTCAATTAAATAACAAAAACACATATAATCACAATTAATAAACAATAATAATAAACAAAACAAACCATAATTGCTTCCTCAATTATAAAATGATATTCTAATCAAATTAAATTTCTAATCTAAATATCTCCAAACAATTACACAACATTTGAATTAAACAAATTTAACAAATTTAAAAATCAGTCAAATCAATTTTAATTTAATATTTAATCAAATCTTAAATCAAACATAAAAGACATTAAGTCACAAATCAATTGAATCAAAGTTTTAAATCAAATCAAATCAAATTCAATTTTAAATATAAAAAGTTTGCATTCCATCGAAGTTATGGAGCCATTGCTCCTATTGTGTTCATTTCATTTGTTGATGTTTGTTATCGTTTTTTTCAAAATTGCTATGGCGGCGAATCAAGTGTATTCGAGTGTTCTCGATATGACTAACATCGGGTCTTCGCACCACCCGATGGGGAGATGTCAAAACGATTTTTAAAAGAACCCAACCCCGAACTTAAATTTCTATGTATATCGTCGGATTAGTTATACTTCTATGGAATATCGATATTTTCATAGTAGTAAAACCGAAATTTGACGAATAAATTTTGGATAAGATTTTTGAAAACTATTCTTTAAAAGTCAAAATCCTTTTCATGTTTAAAGTCCAAATCAAAAATGTATTTTCAAAACTTTTTTGAAATACTCAATTTTTCTATTTTCATATACACATGTTTCGAAACACATACACATACATGAACAAATTTCCAAATTTGATTTCAATCTCAAATTTTGAGGTTACATATACATATCTTCAACAAATTTTTTTCAAACTTTCCAACTCACAATTACACCAATTCAAATTCACATCAAATTCAAATTTCAAATAATGAGATTTAAAACATTTTTCGAGGTTTCATAAATGGCACAACCAGTGGGAGCTTTCCTTCCCTTCATCTCTCCGTCATAGCAATTTAAGAAAACATACATCTTCAAATCAAATGTAAACCTTTACATCTAACGTGCTCGTCTTGCCATTTGCATGAAGATGACGTACGAAGAAAAAGTTAGCTACTCCGAGTATCATGTCAACCGAGCTATGGGTTTTGGCGCTTTCCCAAACCCGATTGTGTTCGGGGCATTCCCGGAGGTAGTTCAGCCCGTCAACTGCTTGGGTGTGAAGCTGTTGCACCCGATTGCCAATGATGACGATATTCATCCAGGGGAGCAGTTGCTTTTGGCCTCCATGGCCATGGATTCAGTCTTGGAAAAGGAAAACATGGTAGACATACAGATAGTATTGTCTGTCAACACAGTATCAAGCACTGAGCCAAAGCTTCGAAGGTTCCGTCCGGGCAAATCCAGCCCGTCGCGCGGATCACGTCGTTCAATAGTAATGGGTTCCATGAGGGTTTATTGGGGAAAGCGCCATGCTGTCCCAATTTACACTCCTGCCGAGCTAAGACAGTAAAGGTCGAAGCTCACCATCTTATCACTCACCAATCGCTTTGCCACCTTGGCTCGGATTGATGAAAAGAATAAGGTTGTTTCTCAACCTTCCACCAACTTGCAGTCGTCTTCTCGGGGGAAGAAGAAATCCTCCACCCGTCAAGACACATCTGGCCGATCAACGGCTATAACTGTTGAGAAGAGGGAGCAGCTCTCTAGTTCCAAGATTTCTAGCTTCGGCCGATCAGCGGCCCTTCATGTTACTCCTCGGGAGAGGGACCAGCCCTCGGCCCGTCATATCAACTGGGGGGACCGATCAGCGGTTCTGCCGTTTAATGCTACCAGACGAGATGAGAACCAATCCCATGGTCGTTATCTTGCCAAAAATGAAGCTCGGGCTAGGAATGTATCCAACTCCCGCTCTCAAAATTGCCCAGGTGGGGCACTCTCACCTTCAGCTCGGGTTCAGAATCAATCTGCTACTCGATATGCACCTCCTACTAGTCGATTTGTTAATCGACTACAAGAAGACTATATTCATCCGACTGGGGGCCACCCTCCAGGTCGTTTACCAACCATGCGGGCTAAGGAGCAACCGATTGCCCGTCATGTTGACAGGGGGCAGGGGAATCAATCCTCTTTCCAAAAGAAGCAAGCTTGGGTGCCTAAGGTGGAGGCTCCAACTCCAGGACCTTTACTAAAGGCTGCCCTTTATCATCATGCCGATCATTGCTCTTCCATCACTTGGCCTAGCCATTCTATACAGTCGAAGGTCACACCAGCTCGGCCTGCAGTCCAATTTGCACCCCCATATAGACGGCAGTTTGCATCTCATTATTATGATGATGGGTCTATGGGTCCACAACTTTTGCCCGAAAGCGAATCGATTTTCACTCGACTCATGCCTGTTCGCAGTGCCCCAAAGAGATATGTGATACCGGGGGCAGGGGGCAAGATGCGTATATTCACGTGTTATGCTTCAAGTTCTAATGACCGTCCAGATGATCTGGCAGTTCCAGCTCAATTGCGTCCGGGACCTGTCACTCGGAGTTAGGACCATATTATTGCAGCACTTCGTCAAGAAGTCTGTCCAATCCGTCCAATTCCTACACCGCCTCCCTCGAGTCCTCATCGACCAAGACAAGAAGAGCTAAACATGGGGAACCTTCAAGAAGAAGAGGAGGAAGTTATTCCACAGGAGATGACTATGGAAGACTTGTGGAGGACAAATCAAGAGCTTCGAGCAATAATCCAAAGTCTTACTTTTGCACAAGTAGTTGCTCGACCCAACACTCCAGTGAATTTGGAAAATGTTCCTTGAGCAATGGAGGTTAATCAACCAGCACCGATACCTCCTAGAGTTCCTCCACGTCGACCAGTATATCAGCCACATGTGCAGTTTTGAAGCTCCAGAAGTTGAACCTCAACAAGTAGTTCAAGAAACTAATGTGCCTTCTGAAGATGCTGCATTCACTCAAAGAATTCTGATTGAGAAGATTGTTGATGCTAAGCTTGCAGAGCATGATGATGGGGTGACGACAGTTGATTTGTACTGGGTTCCTTACCCCATCCACCATCAATTCAAAAAGTTGCCTGCCGACGTCACCAAAATTCCCAAGTGTCCAAGATTTGATGGGCGTGGCTCCCCAAAAGAATATCTAGCCCTTTGTGTTACACATATGGGCGATCTTGCACTCGAGGAGTCTTATCTCCTCCGATATTTTGCTACCACTTTGACAGGGTCTGCCTTCGAGTGGTATTCTAAATTGAAAACAGGGACAGTAACTAGATGGGATGATCTGCAAAAGAAGTTTATTGAACGGTTCAGGTTGACAGAAAGGCCATTTACTCTTGTTGAGTTAGCATCATTGCGTCAACGCAGGGATGAGTCAGTTTTAGAGTATATCAAAAGGTGGCGAAATCTTTGCATGAAATGTTCCAACCCACCGGTAAATGAAGAAGCAGTGGGTTTATGCAAGAGAGGACTACGGCTTGAGGTGTTGGAAAAATTGTTGATTGCCAACATTCGCACCTTTGATGAGCTTAATAGGATAGTCTCCGAATTGGAACTATTCTATGCAGATAACTAGGCAGTGCTTGCAGCCAAGCCAAGAATGTCTAAGGACAAGCAACCGGCGGCCAAGGAAGCTTTCACGGTAGACTTTTCTCCAGCAAAAAATGATAATGGGGGCAGGAAAGACACATCAGCATCAGTGACAGCACCCAAAAATATTAGTCAATCTGGTCCCACGATCACATTGGCCGAACACTTGAAGAAGCCATATTCTTTCCGCCGTGAGCATACTAAAAAGTTGTTTGATATGTGTATGAAAGAGAATTTGGTTAACCTTCCACAACCTAAGCGACCAGGGGATGCAAATAAAGCTGGAGATCCCAACTTTTGTCCATTTCATCGGATGCTTGGTCACCCTCTTGAAGATTGTTATCTATTTAAAGATTTGGCAGAAGCTCTTATTCGGGATGGGACCATTGATATGTCCAAGCATATAGTTCACCCACCCCAACCCTACGCAAGGCCAAAGCAACAAGTTAATTTCGGTGCCAATGTGATACATCAAAGGAGAGCGACTCTGTGCTAGTTCATCCCGAGCTCCACAACGTCAGCATGTCCAAGCTAGGCCTGAATGTCCTAGGGTTTATGATATGGCTGCCAGAACATGTTCCATTTTGGAAAGATTACGACAGAGGTGTTTGTCTCTTGAACGAGACTTGGAGCTCACCATGTCTCATTTGCCAGAACTTTTGGCATGTAGAATGACATTTGAAGATGTATGCCCAGCTCATGAACAACCTCAATGACCACCGAGTGTGGGATCAAATTCACAGGATGATGAAGACACAGTAAGCCAACCAGAAGTGCGACGAGCAGCACTAGAAAGAAGCAATAGAAATCAAGGACTATTCAGTGTACAATCATCAGAGAGTCCCAATTTGGGGCTAGGGGAGCAGGAAGCAGAAAGGCGCCAACGTATCCCTCATTATGTCCAATATTCATTCCCTCAGCATATGACCTATCCAATATATATAGGCTGCATTAGAGCGGGTTTGATAACCCTACACCCCCGATTTGAAGAGGCACATCTTGTGTTCCCCCGAGCAGGATGTATGTACCACCTTACCATGGAGCATACATTAGAAAATCGCAAAGATCGCCAGGGGGCGAATTGAACTCCTTATAAGAGATGGGGATATTGATGTGGGTGACCATTTGATTCGGCCACCAAGACCGCATGTTGCCAATGTACAAAATTTTTCAGCTAATGTCATACATGTCACCTTAGAAGCTAGCATGCAGCGAGGGCATCAACCAGGGAGCAGCACTCAGAGGCAGGCACGTCCCAGGACTTATTCTACATATCAAAAACTCCCACAGGAGATGGTTGATAAGAATATTGAGGCGGTTGCTAAATTCCACCAAGAAAAGGCCGAAGAAGTTGTGCCCGAGGAGTTAGAGCAACCATGGCAGAGAATCCCTACTCGAGAAGAAAGAGTCCAAGTCAGGGTAGAAATAGCTCGTGAGAAAGCAGAAGCACAGGCCTCACAGGCTATTCAAGCTGAAGAAGCCCCACAGTTAGCGTCATCCAAAAAATCTGTTGACCTTGCTCACCGAAGGAAGTGGATAAAGAATAAAAGAAAAGCAGACAAAAGAAGGGCAAAACGCCAGGAAGAGAAGCTACAAGCAATGGAAGCTCGCTTAATGAATCTCACTCCTTTGCAAAAGTTGCAAGCATTAATTGATCAGCTCGAGGATTATGAACCAAAACAACCTTTGGGTCCGGTTCCCCTTGATGCATATGTCCCTTGGGGTGAATGGGCAAAATATGTAAAATTTAAAGAATGGTTATGGGAATTTAGAAGGAAAGTGGCAGAGGGTGATGAACCATCGGCAGCTGAAGTAGCAAACTTCTAGGGCAATGATGAAGATGAGCCAGATGTGCATGATGTCATGTCCCATTTTCAAAATTTATCTTGCAATATGGCAAGTATTCCGCCGCCGTCTGATTTGTATAATGGAACAAAGGCCAAGGACAGAAACATCGACCTCTAGTTACATATCAAAGGCGTACTGACAAGAATTCACGTGGAAGGTGTGGAGGCCAAGGTCAGGGCCAGCATAATGATAAGGTCATTTATTTTAGGGATGAGGAACCTAGGACAGTGCTCCCGCCATTGGTGAAACAACCCCCTGGGCGTGTTATTCGGTTCCAGTCTTCTTCAGATGACGAAGAGGATAATAATGCAAAAGGTGGTCCTTCTAAAGTTTGCCCAAAGTCAACCAATTCAAGAGAAGACTGTAGTGAACAAGAATGCTCAGGCAAGCATATCACAACAGCAACTTTGGACAGATACAGCACAAAGCTCAGTAGATCCTGACTTGGTGGAGCAAATCATGCAACAGTTGGTTCCTCCTCCACCAGAAACTCTCCCTCCGTTGAAAGAGATGAAAGAGAGGGTAGACAAGAAGGTTCTTTTGCAATTAAGGAGGCTTCCCGTGCGTCTCAGCCTATGGGAAGTTATATCCTTAAGTAAGGAGCTTCGTGAAGCTCTTATAGCAGTTCTGCAGGAGCCAGAAATTTATGAAGCACAGTTGGCCGAGTTGGGGGAGTATGAAGCATATGCAGCATCGGTTTCATTTACCGAGGATGATATGATGTTACCCACCACATTTCATAACCGGCCTTTGTATATGAAGGGGTCAATCAATGGGCACGAGATAACTAGAATTATGGTTGACTCGGGATCGTCCGTGAATATACTCCCTTTTAAGACCTTTAAGTCTTTGTATT
Source organism: Cryptocoryne crispatula var. balansae (assembly GCA_036172225.1). NCBI lineage: Eukaryota > Viridiplantae > Streptophyta > Magnoliopsida > Alismatales > Araceae > Cryptocoryne > Cryptocoryne crispatula. The sequence continues at coordinate 27,750,669 of CM069928.1, forward strand.
TAATGCCACATCTTCATAAGGTCTCAGGAGTCACCATATCCGGGTTTAATCAAAATTCTGAAGAAGCACTGGGGAAAATTGAAGTGGATATTGTCTTAGGCAACTTTGTGACTAAAGCTACATTTTATGTCATTGACTCGGACACCACTTATAAAGCCTTGTTGGGACGCCCATGGTTGCATGCAAATTGGGTCGTGCCCTCTACTCTGCACCAATGCATCAAATATAACAAAGAAGGAGTGCAATGCAAGATCGACGCTGATCAAGCCCCTTTTGAAGTTGCAGAATGTCATCTCTCAGATGCCCACTTGTATTTTGAAGCAGAAACTTCCAAAGTTGGCTCCAATCGGGGAAAACAGAAAGTGGTCAACAACTTTTCAGATGAAGAGATATTCATTAATGAAGTTAAAGCAAAGATGCATGGGATGACAATAAGTGCACGTAAGTCCTATAGCAAGGTCGACAAGAAAGAGTGACGTCCAATTACTTTTGATGCTAATTCTGCCACTAAAGTGTTCAATGCCAGTGTATTTATGCCCCCAGAATTGTTATGGTTAGCAGAGGAGCGTGAACTCAGCATCGTCGAGAAGCTAGAAACCTTCAAGGTCCCGCTCCTCGATCGACTGCTGGTGTATCATCGGGAAGGGTGGATTCCAAGACAAATCTCAGAAGACAATTTTGATTGGTCAATGGACCCTGATTCATGTACAGTGCCAGTGGAGCCAATAGTGAGCATGACATCTCAGACACTACAGTTGTGTCAAAAACATGAGATCCCTCAAAAGTAGTCTCGTGAAAGAGATAGAATGTTCAAGCAAATGTGGCACTTTTAAAGTGAGCAAGAAACACATAATAAAAATTATGGGCTGGGATATAGCGCATACTATGAGCCCCTTGTGCACTATGCAGCAAATCTGGTCAGTATTCATAAAAAAAGGGGGTTGTTTATGATATAGCCCCAATTTATGTTCAATCATCTGAAGATGAAGTGGAGCAGGAGCTTATTTAACAAGAGGACGCTCACCAATTCCAGAATGATCCAGTGCAAGGTCTAGAATCACTAAATCTACAGGATGATGACAGTCTTGTACAAGTGGAGGTTCATGACATAGAAGATAAAGAAGAAAATGATGAAAAGTTTGTAGATCTACAGCCGACACCCGAAGAAATCGAAGACGGCGGACAAGCTACAGTTGATGTTCTTCTAGAAGTCAATCTGGGGTCATCAGATGATCCAAAGCTCTGTTTTATAAGTAGTCTCCTCGGTGAGGAAGAAAAATTGCAATATAAAGCATTGTTGCAGGAATTCAAAGACTGCTTTGCTTGGTCTTATGATGAAATGCCAGGGTTAGCCCCAGAGGTGGCAATTCATAAGCTGGCTATTCTCCCTTCAGTGAAGCCAATCAAACAAGCACAAAGGCGGATGCGAGCAGAGCTGGAATTGAAAGTAAATGCCGAAGTCGACAAGCTTAGAGAAGTAGACTTCATTGAACCCTGTATATACCCTGTATGGCTTGCTAATATTGTCCCAGTAAAAAAGAAAAATGGCCAAATCCGGGTATGTATTGATTATAGAGACTTGAATAAAGCTTGTCCTAAGGACGATTTTCCTTTGCCTATTCTCGAAAATATGGTAGATATAACCATGGGACATGAAACCTTGTCATTCATGGATGGTTCATCTGGGTACAATCAAATCTTGATGGCGCCAGAAGATAAGAATTCCACGGCATTCCGAACTCCTAAAGGCATATTTAATTACAAATGGATGCCGTTTGGGCTGAAGAACGCTGGAGCAACATATCAAAGGGCAATGACTAAGATTTTTGATGAAATGCTGCATGATCTGGTCGAATGTTACATTGATGATCTTGTTGTCAAAACAAAGAGGCGGGAGGATTATTTAAATGATTTGAGAAAGGTTTTTGAGCGACTCTGACAGTATAAGTTGAAAATGAATCCTATGAAATGTGCCTTTGGTGTATCAAGTGGAAAATTTTTGGGATTTATAGTCAGATATCGGGGGATTGAGATAGACCCTGATAAAATCAAGGCAATCAGAGAACTCCCACCTCCTCGCAACATTCGGGAATTGAGATCCCTCCAAGGCAAAATTGTATATATTCGGCGTTTTATTGCCAATTTATCTGGCCGATGCCAACCATTCTCAAAATTAGCCAAGAAAGGAGCACCATTTATTTGGGATGATAGTTGTCAGGTTGCCCTGGATGGGCTGAAGCAGTATATCTTGAATCCACCAGTTCTAGGGGCACCCATTAAGGGTAGGCCTCTCATTTTATATATCACTGCATTGGATGCATCTCTGGGTGCTATGTTGGCACAGTTAAATGATGAAGGCAAAGAACAACCATTGTATTATCTTAGCAAAAGATTAGTGGGCCCCGAGCATAATTATTCTCCCATGGAGAAAATATGTTTAGCCTTAGTATTTGCCTCAAAGAAATTGAAGCATTATCTCTTATCCCATGAGGTCAATTGATATTCAAATTTGATCATCTGAAATACATGTTGAAACAACCCATCCCTACGGGACGTCTGGGGAAGTGGGCTTTAATGTTGATGGAGTTTGACATTAAGTATGTGCCCCAGAAGGCAATTAAAGGTCAAGGAATGGCAGACTTCCTTGCTGCCCATCCTATCCCTGAAAATTCTCCACTCAATCTCCAGCTACCTGATGAGGAGACTTTGAGGGAAGAAATACAAGAAGCCCAACAGGTTGAGGTAAAGTATTGGCAGCTCTACTTTGATGGTGCCGCTAGTACAGAAAGAAGACCTAATGGAAGATTAAAGCCAAGGGCTGGTGCAGGCATAGTGTTCCTGACTCCAGATGGAGGTGTGCTTCACAATTCATGTGCTCTACCTGAGACCCTCACAAATAATGAAGCAGAATATGAAGCTCTTATCATTGGCTTAGAAATGGCTTTAGAAATGGGAATTTGGTGCCTCCAGGCATTCGGGGATTCAATGCTGGTCGTGCAACAAATGCTCAGGGTTTTTGAAGTCCGAAAGAAGGAGCTGATGGCATATCATGCAATGGCCACTCGGTTGGTTGAAAGATTTTATATTTTTAGCATACAACATGTCAAAAGAAGGCAGAATTCACAAGCAGATGCATTAGCAAAACTAGCCTCGGTGATTAAATTACCACCAGCTGGAATGTTAGAAATTGTGGTCAAACACAGGAGGTTATTCCCAATTTCCGTCACAAATGATAGCGGTTCCACATCTTGGGAGGCTAATGTCATTGAAGAAGGTGAAGATGATCACCCAGAAGAAGTTGATTGGCGGCAACCAATCATTAATGTTAAAAATGGGATTCTGCCTGAGCAACGGGCTGAGCGTGTTCAAATGACACGAAGAGCGACCTCCTACCAGTTGATTGGTGGAGAATTATACCGCTTGGTTCCAGAAAAAGAAAGGGCTGTTCTAGTCAGATGTTTGTCCAAAAAGGAAGCAGCTCAAGTGATGAAAGAAGTTCATAGTGGGTTATGCAGAGCACATCAATCCGGGCTCAAAATGAAGATAGCGATTAGACTCAAGGGGTATTATTGGCCTACCATGTTCGCTGATTGCGAAAAGTTTTTAAAGGAATGTCATGAATGTCAAGCTTTTGGGCCTGTCTCGAGGCGTCCTCAAACACAGTTACATCCTACTACCCCAACTTGGCCTTTCGCCGAATGGGGAATGGATATTGTGGGTCCTTTCAAACCATCTTCCAGAGGGTGCAAGTTCATACTTGCAGCTACTGATTATTTTTCCAGATGGGCAGAGGCTATACCAGTAAGGGAAGTCACTGGTGAGGTTGTTGCTCGATTTGTCCGGCAACATATTATATACAGATACGGAGTGCCAAGTCGCATCTTATCAGATAATGGTACACCATTCAGAAACCAGGTGGTCTACAAGATGGCTGCTAAATTTCATATTGAGTGGAGGACGTCTACTGTTTATAACCCGCAAGCAAATGGATTGGCAGAAGCTTTCAACAAAACCCTTTGCAAACTTCTAGTCAAAGTGGTTGGAGATAAGAAGCGAAGTTGGGATGAGAAGATGCATGAAGCTCTTTGGGCATACCGCATTGTATATAAAACCCCTACTGGTTGTTCCCCATTTTCCCTGGTGTATGGGACCGAAGCAGTCATACCAGTGGAGGTGGAGTTGGCTTCTTATAGAGTAGCAGTCCACCACGGTCTTCCATCTGATGAGCCCGACGAAATGCAAAGGTGGCTCATGGAGTTGGATAAGCTGGAGGGTGAAAGGTTGAAAGCCTATGAACACCTTAAAGTCTATCAAGCCAGAATGTCTCGAGCTTATGACAAATTGGTGAAAGAAAGAACGTTCCAAAAAGGAGATTTAGTCATGGTCAAACAAAAGGATGCAATGGCAGGTTGACCAAAGAACAAGTTTTTCCCAAATTGGCTCGGTCCCTACATTATTGATAGAGTGTTTGAGGGCGGTGCATATGCAGTGGTGGACAACAAAGGGAAACTCCTATTTCCCCCACTAAATGGCAAGCATATCAAGAAATACTATGCTCCGGAGCATGAATTCCGTAGAAATTGGCCAGCAAACGAAGGTTGATGCAATTTAAAGAAAAAGAAAAAAAGAAGAAGGGAAGAAGAAAAGATGATGATGATAAAAAAAAAACCCTTCATGGTTGAAGAATCTTCATGTTTTCAGATGTATACCACCATAACCCTCCTGGTATATGTGGTTACTAAAGCCAAATTTTGCGTCTTCATGACCTTTTCACAAACCTTACAACATCATGACCACGCTGGTCTATATGTTTCTTTTAATTTCCACGTCGTTCAATTTTGACACAAAGCGATTCATTTTTCTCCAGTCCCCAGAAATATTTGAAATTTAGGGTTTGGAGACAAGCTCTGATCCTTCAAAAATAACATTTATCTTAAATTCATACTCCATGAGCCGACCATGATTATTTCATAATCATATGTCTCACGAGTATAAACAGCAACAAGCCACTTTCTCTTTGAGTTACGAGGCCGAATGTGATCCTTTGACATTTAAAAGTCTTCAGATTCAATGTCAGCAAGACATTTCATATCATTCTATTTCGGCATTAAGCCAACATATCATTTTGGCATTAAGCCAGCATATCATTTCGGCATTAAGCCAACACATATTTTCGGCATTAAGCCAATATAGCTTTTCGGCATCAAGCCAACACATTTTTGGCATCAGGCCAACAAATCATTTTTGGCATCAAGCCGATATATCTTTTTAGCATCAAGCTGATAAATCTTTTCGGCAATAAGCCATCCAAAATTCGGACCCTATAGACCGAATGTTACTTCTTTACATTCACATGTTTTAAGGGTTATGTTGGCATCAAGCTACCTAAATTATATACCCAATGGGTCGCATGCGATTCCTTTGCATACATGTCTCACGGGTTCTTTCGGCAGTAAGCCATCCAAAATTCAAACCCCATAGACCGAATGTTACTTCTTTATGTTCACATGTCTTAAGGGTTTTGTTAGCATCAAGCCATCCAAACTGTATACCCAATGGACCGCACGCATTTCCTTTGCATTCATGGTCCCACGGGTTCATCCGGCAATAAGCCACCCAAAATTCAAACCTGATAAGCCGAATGTTACTTCTTCACATTCATATGACTTAAAGGTTATTTTTGGCATCAAGCCACCTAAGATTTATACCCAAAAGAGTTGCATGCGACTTTGTCGCATTCATGTATCTCACGGATCCTTTTTTGGCATTAAGCCAATTAAAATTTATATCTCATGGGATAAGTTTACCCCGATGCTAATATGTCATAAGAAATTTCTTAACACCAAATCACCATACTCAATAGACCGAGAATGGCGCTGTCATGTTCATATGTTTTGCAAGTTTGCCTTGGTATCAAATAAAAAAAATGATGATGATGAATGAAAAAGAGAAGGGGAAAGAAGAAAAAAAAATGAGAAGGGAAAGAGATGAAAGAAGGGATAGAAGAAATAAAAGAGAGAGAGAGAGAGAGAGAGAGAGAGAGAGAGAGAGAGAGAGAGAGAGAGAGAGAGAGAGAGAAAGAGAAAAAGAGAAGAAGGAAGGAAAAAAAAGTGGAGAACGAGAAAAGAAAAAAAAGAGGAAGGGAGAAAAAGAAGATAAAAAATAAAAAAAGAAGAAAGAAAAAGAGAAGGAAGAAAAGACAAGGAGAACAAAAAAAGAAAAAAAGAGAGTGATAGAAAATAGAAAGGAAAAAAAAAGAGAAGAAAGAAAAAGAGGAAAAAAAGAAGAAGAAAAACAGTGATAGAAGAGAGAAAAGAAAAATAAAAGAAAAATAAAAAAGAGGGGAAGGAAAAAGAGAAAGATAAAAAAAAGGAGAGGAAAGTCTATGTTCAGCCGGTTATATATGATTTTTCTTTTGTATATAATTTGTTGTGTGATCCTTTTTTTAAACATCAACTCGTTCACACGTTGACAAGGCGAATTTTTTTAAAAAAAGTGGGATGTTAAGTCAAAGGGCCCAAGCCCTTCTCGATCCTAAAGGAGTTGAATAGCCGCAATGTCAATTACAAGTGTTGGATAGCGTTATGTTGTGCAACAAGAAGTCAAAAGTCAAGAATGCTTAATGAAGATGCAAATCATTGTATTTTTTAAGATAATAGAAGCAACAAGCAACAACACTTTGTAATAAAGAAAGACAAATACAACAAAGAATAAAGGACTACAACTCTGGCATAGGACAATCTGTCGGGCGAAGTCTATCAAGCTCCTGCATCTCTACCGATAGGCGTGCCTCAGTGGTGACAAGTAAGGCATACTCCTCCTCCTTAGAGGCTAGACTCTTACGAGTCTGTTCATCACTGAGCTGGGCAAGAGAAAGTTGGACCTCTAATACACGTCGCCTTGCATCTAAGGCAGATAGCTTCGCATGAATTTTCCCAACATCACTCTCTGTTTGAGCCTGATCACTACCCAAAGTCTCCAAATGTGTCCATGCCGAGGAGATGGCATTGGCATTGGCCTTCTTCAAGGCTAACTTCTCCTTCGCCAAAGGAAGAAGAATCGTGTCCCAATGAACTCGCATCTTTTCCATATGAAGCTAATCACAATATCGTCTCCATAGTGCTTCTACAGCTGCTATCCATGGTTTCATAGTGCAACCAAGACCATGATAACAAATGGTTACATCCTTTAATTGAGCCCTCATTTCTTCTTCAGGCAGCAAGGGATGCAGAAGTCGATCCAGAGCTTTGATCATACTTTCTTGCATAGGCTCAGCAAACCTCGTGCCAACAGCAAGCGTGGAAGGCCAAGTTAAACCCAACTCAGGCGGACCACTATGCATAATAGCCAATTGAGAAGAGTCGCCGAAAGGTGCAGCAACTACAAGAAAAGAAGAAAAGAAGAAGAATTAGTCAACAAGTATACATTCAAATTATGATGAATAAAAACATGAAAGAAAAGAATTCAGTACATCACTCACCAGTAAACAAGACAGGGGCTATAGGTGGGGTGTCATCCCCCGAGGCACTACCCTTCTCTCGAGTTGAGATCATGCTGTCATCATCTGAAAAAGAAAGAAAAAAAGAAATGAAATGAGTGGAAGTGGATAAGATAGCTCAACAAAGTGGATAAGAAAGAAAATGCAAATGATCCACAACATACCTCCAATCATGGGTGAGGTTGAGGTAACAATCAAGTCGCTCTCATCACCGCCCAAACTATCAATGTCAGGTGCTTGGGCAGGTGAATCCAGTTTTGCCAGTGGTGGGCTAGAAATCACTGCAATAAACAAAGAACCCGCATCATTTATGAAGAGAGAAGAAGGTTAGAGGTTTAAGATTTAGTTTGCTAGCACAAAAAATGATGGCACTTCATATAAATGCAAACTAGAAGCATTATACCTTGTAAAGAAACTGCCCGAACAGTCACATCACCCGTCAAAGTCAAATCCTCCATAGGAGATGGAGGTCTGATGGCAATGGGCTCAACAATCAAACAATCCTCAATGTCTGGGGATGAGCCTATAGGAGAAGGAGAGTGTATACCGTCAACCAATGAAGAAAACTCAACAGAAGCGGCGGTAGTCGCTAAAGAAACATCAACGGCCAACGGGATCGGAATCTCGTCCGTATCAACATCTCCACTCGGCTCTCCTGGAGTAAAAAGGTGCTCTTCCCTAGTCGTGGGAAAGACGTCATCCTCCATACAAACACCCTCGTCAGAAGGAGGGGGTGGATCCATCTCTCGGGCAGGAGAAAAGGCTGCATACAAAAGTAAAAGAGAAAACATGCATAAAGGTGCTCGACAAAGCAAAACATGGTATGAACCAGACAATGAAAAAAAAGGGGAAAGACATACTTGGAGCACGGTCAGCCGGTGTAGGAGATAAAGATCTCCTCATCGAGCGTGCCCTCTTTTTAGGTGGAGTGTTTCCTGCCGATCTACGGGAACCCTTAGCACAAGTGGCAGAAGAATCTGCAAAAGCCACCTCTGAAGAAAGGAGTAGACAAAGAAAGAAAAAGATAAGATAATATGATGGTCAACGTCATACAAAAAAAAAGAGTGAATGGCTGGGAATATGAACATGATAGCAAGGAAGAAAATAAAAGTTAAATACCTGGTGATGGACAACTAGGTGGACGGGAGACCAATAGCCCGGCGTCTCGCCCAACCTTGCTCGCGGCACTCATCACAGCAACTTTAAGCTCCCCAAAGCATAAAGCCTGTGCCACATCAAGTGCATCCTCAAGGGGTCCCCAAGAGGATATCAACTGCCTAAGGTGATCGACCCAAACTCTAACAGAGCTGGTCAGAGGTAGAAGCTCCCTCGAAAGAACATGTCGGCGCCCTGTGCTATCAATCTCTAAAAAGGAATACCAGTTAACAAGCTGCAAGGGGGCTGGTCGCTGTGCCCGTTGTGAAGCTCGAAGTGGCTCCACAAGAGAGTCAATGGTCCCGGTGTAAGGATCCTGGGATATTGGAGGTAGCAAACCCCGTTTTTCCAAAGATTTGTATCTGGCTAACAACTTGTCTCTCCGAGACCTGTAATGGCGCCAAAGAAAAGACGAGCTGACATCTGGAGGAGCACAATCTTTCATATCCAACCGGGCTTCTTCAGCTGCAGCTATCAAATGCGGTAACATCCTGTAGTTTTGGCTACGATGAGACCACCAATTGCCATAAACAACATCAAATTCGCCGGTAACTCCCAGCAGTGGAATCTCAACGTGATCTTTCGCCTCTCGGCAAAAGAAATACCACCACTCCGCTACAACAAGGTGGCTGTCCAAATGAGCATAAACACGCGGGGATGTCGAAATCGGCATTCGGAGGAAGCCCCTGGTCATAACCAAAGTTTTTACCAAACCGGTGCGGATAGTATGGCTCTAGAATGGTGCGCCGGCCATGCCGAAATACCAAAACACAGACGGGTGCATAGATACCAGTCCCAAGCAGCCCATGCACTGTACTGGTTCGTCAAAGGATCCACCCAATGAAAACCACTAGCATGTTGTATGGCAGTATGTGGACGATGACCCACTGAACAATGGGCAAAACTCAAGCCATTGCCACCATCTAGCGGCAATGTAGACAGTAGCCTCCGTCCTGTAGTAAGCTCCTGCTGCTGCTGTGAACGAGGACTGCCAACAAATCTATACATCAATGCATAGTGTGGATCTAGTCCTTCTCCCAGGGAGGGGAGGCCAGTAAAAAGGGAAGTAGCCCCGACACTCACATAATGCGCAGCCATCACAATAGCACAGTCCCGTGGTGAAGAATGAGATGCAATCGCTCCAAAAGAATGATATATCGCAGAAAGAGCAGCTGGAGCAATAGCTAAGGTAGTGTCACAAGCAAGTCTGCAAGCAGGGTACATAACCTCTGGTCTAATCACATCTGCATCCTCAAAAGGAATCGCGAAGGTAACCAACCAATAAGCCAGAAAAGCAGCTAGATGGGTAATCTCACCAAGCCCCCATGGATCATCTGCTTCAACACAAGCTTCTAAGCCAGCGAATCTCCTATCAGAACGTGGTTTCTTGTGGCGTACTAAGTCGATACGTTTCTTCCCCAACTTGGCAAAACCATGCTTGTAACAGTAAGGACCGCCATAGAAGAAACGCAGCCAGATGTCACAACTCACTCGATAACTGTCATCAGAAGAGTGGTTCTTGCTGATTATAGCCAGATCACGCCACACTTTCACCAAGTATCTGTGGCAATAAGACAACTGATAATTACCCTGGTCATCTGTCTGACATCTATGAAGGTCATCCAAAATGACCTCTTCATAGGGTTCTCCACGAACCGGTAAACTAGAAAGCATATGAAGGGCCCACAAATTAAGTGAAGTCTTTCCCTCAGCAGTGACAAAAGTATTCCACCTCCTGTTGAACCGCTCTGCTAAAGCCTGGATATATCCTTCATAACAAGGGTAGTCATACAAGGCAGCACCCACAGCAGACTTCAAGCGGATTTGCTCCAAATAAACACTGAAATTGGCTAGAATGTATTCTAACCATTCACAGGCTCCATCTCTCGGGATGTGAGAACACCTCACAGAAAATCGGCCATACCAACTGTCTGTGCTATGTGCCAAAATACCGTCAAGTATACACCTGCCATCAAAGTTCTCCCCACTAAAACGGGGGCTGCTGGGCTGCAAAAACAATCCATTGCGGTGTCTGGATGCATTTGAAAGACAGGCTCTATCCAACTTCCATTCACCTGGCCGAAAATCATAAGAACAGAAGTGCTCGTCTTGAAATTCACTCAATAAGCCCATAGAATGGCACGATGGACTACACTTAAAATGAGGCAAACCCAGTGGAAATGATGGGTATGCATAAGCAACAGTACCTTGCATGATATCTCTGCCTCGCAGTATGGAACATTCAAGTCGGTTCCTCTCCTCTGATGACATAGAACAAATGTCGGCATTCCCTAAAGGAAAAGGGCACCGAATAAACTCCAACAAAGCTTCTTCGGAGGGATAATGGAGAGGGTAATGTGCTGGTCGAACATATGCAAATGACCCATGCCCATGTTGAACCAATGTAATGTCGACATCTCCAGCACCGGTAATCGAGCCCATATGTTCCCGGGCAGCCAAGTGATAGTCATGCTACCCGATTCTGGTCTGGATCATCTTATTCTGAGCCGGCATACGTGATACTGCAAAATTCCTTTCTTCCTCAGAAGAACTATCATTTGCCATATTCCTAGAAGAAGCTTCGTGTCGAGTCATGGAGCACCTATCAGGTTTAAAAAAAAAAATGATGATGATGAATGATGATGAGGCATTTTCAAAAAAAAGAAGAAGAAAAGAAAATGCAATGGAGAGATGGCTATGGCACGGGTGATTATCCGACGGCTCCCGCCTTTGAAAAAACACCTGTCGGGGGCAATTGTTGGCGCTTAAAATATTCAACATTCTTAAAAAAAAAGAAGAAAAGAAAGAGAGCAGCAAATCTGTTTGTCGGAGCATCTCAGCGGGGATAGCACCCTTGAAGGACATTAACAGGCTCATCAAGAGCCAAATATTGCCGTTACCACGGCTGGATAAGGTCACCGACGCCCATTGGTCCAAGTCTTGTAACGTCTCCATGAAATTGGAGGATTAAATGGCCTGTGCGCGCGTTGGCAGCTCGGTAACGGTGGAAGTGGACGTTTCTCCCGGATGATCAATGGCTGCCGCAAGATAAGGAGACGGTGGCAGCCACAAACAAGAAGGGAAAAAGAAGAAGAGAGGAAGAAGGATAGGTGAGGTTCACCTCCGTAAAAAGGTAGTCGTCGTCGCCGATTCGCCGTCCGCCGTCACCCCTGCCGTATGCAGCCGATCGTAGCCCCTTCTCCTTTTCCGTCGTCCTGCGCACCTCTTTCTCCTCCTGTTCACCACTGTGGCAGTCCTTCCTCTGCTGTTCACCGTCTCCGCAGCCGCCTTGCCAAGTCCCCAAGCCACCGCACACCCCTCCTATGGCCGTGGTCGCCCGAAGCCAGCCTCGGCCCTCGTCCGCCTGCAGCCGCGAACGCCTCTGCCAAAGCCGCACACGCGCCTCCCTTTCTCTCTCAACATCCGCCCGCAGCGTTGCTTCCCCGCGTCTCTCCCTCTCCTCTTCTGCAGTCTGCGCTGCACGCCTCCGCCGTCTGCTCGCACCCCTCTCTCTCTCCGCCCACAGCCGCGTCCGCGCGCAGCCTCTCCTCCCTCTCCTCTTCTGCTGCCGCCGCACACAGTCCCTCCTCCCTCTCCTGTTCACCGTCCGCGCGCACCTCTCCTTCCACCCGTAGCACACGTCCCTTTCTCTGCCCGCAGTGCCTCCTCCTTCCTCTCGCAGCCGCGCGCAACCTCTCTCCCTTTCCTCTTCTATCTCTGCCCGCAGCCTCCGCGGCCGCCCTTCCTCCCTTTTCTCTCATCTCCTGTTCATTGTTGACGTAAACCAGCCGCTCAAACCCGCTCAAACCAGCTTCGGTCGCACCAAGTTAACTAGTCATTGTAGAAGGATGATAGCAAGGGTGTTCATGACATTCGTCGATATGAGATGGTTCAAGTCAAAGTTTGATGTTGATAAAATTCACAATCAAACCGATTTGAGACTAATTGGGGGCCGGTCCAATCGGGCACACTCTACGTCTCAAATTTAAACTTAAATAATAAATCGATCCAAGACTAATTGGGGGCCGGTCCAATCGGGCACGCTCTACGTCTTTGGAAAATAATCAAACAATCGAGGCTAATGGGGGCCGGTCCAATCGGGCACGCTCTACGCTTCGGCATAACTTAAAAGAATCAAAAATAAATAATTTTGATTAGCATATAAAGGTCAAAATAAAATGACCTCAATGCTATATCAATTTTCCCATCAAGGGATCAATATATCAATTTTATATGATGGCTAAATGTATATGCATATATACATGAATGCCAAAATATAAAACCGATATGATAGTGATTATATCGATAGGTAGCACCCATAAACCTTAAACAAAGGTCGGTGTGCTAAGCCCATTATCGATGTGATCCATTCCATAATGCCTATCCAAGGCTCAATGGATTCAAACCGATCCGATTCATTGTGATCATGTCATCATTTTATGTTCATCATATTTGTAAGTTGTACATTTTTTTCCAATTAATGGAAATTACATCTTGTGTATATTTTTGATGTCAATGAGAGCTAAAATAGCTCCATAAATCGTATGGAATGCAAATAAGAAAAGAATAATTTAAAGAAAGATTTTATTGAAACCATAACAACAAAAAGAAAAAAAATTAATTAATTAGTTAATTAATCCGAAAATACCAAAACTAAAACTTAACTTTCATAAATTAAAATTAATCTTAAGATAATTTTAAAGTTAAACAAACAAACTAACACATAAAATAAAACAAAAAAAAAATTTCTAATCTAAACCACCTATTATGATTTAATATCAATTTAATCACAAAAATAAATAAGAAAACACACAAAATATACCTAGTTAAATCAAAACTAATTTTTACACCCTTAAATTAATCAAATATTAAACAATCAAATCTTCTAAATTAAACTATTAACTAATTAATTGATGAATTCAATTAAATAAAAGAAACACATATAATCACAATTAATAAACAATAATAATAAACAAAATAAACCATAATTACTTCCTCAATTTTAAAATGATATTCAAATCAAATTAAATTTTTAATCTAAATATCTCCAAACAATTACACAACATTTGAATTAAACAAATTTAACAAATTTAAAAATCAGTCAAATCAATTTTAATTTAATTTTTAATCAAATCTTAAATTAAACATAAAAGACATTAAGTCACAAATCAATTGAATCAAAGTTTTAAATCAAATCAAATCAAATTCAATTTTAAATATAAAAAGTTTGCATTCCATCGAAGTTATGGAGCCGTTGCTCCTATTGTGTTCATTTCATTTGTGGATGTATGTTATCGTTTTTTTCAAAATTGCTATGACGGCGAATCAAGGATATTAGAGTGTTCTCGATATGATTAACATCGGGTCTTCGCACCACCCGATGGGGAGAGGTCAAAACGAATTTTTAAAAGAACCCAACATCGAACTTAAATTTCTATGTATATCGTCGGATTAGTTATACTTCTATGAAATATCGATATTTTTATAGTAGTAAAACCGAAATTTGACGAATAAATTTTGGATAAGATTTTTGAAAACTATTCTTTAAAAATCAAAATCCTTTTCATGTTTAAAGTCCAAATCAAAAATGTATTTTCAAAACTTTTTTGAAATACTCAATTTTTCAATTTTCATATACACATGTTTCGAAACACATACACATACATGAACAAATTTCCAAATTTGATTTCAATCTCAAATCTTGAGGTTACATATACATACCTTCAACAAATTTTTTTCAAACTTTCCAACTTACAATTACACCAATTCAAATTCACATTAAATTCAAATTTCAATTAATGAGATTTAAAGCATTTTTGGAGGTTTCACAGTAAGCTGTTGAAAATTTTAGCTTGGTGCCTAGTAGGTGCCAAAGGGTCTTCCAAAAGTAGCTAACAAACTTGACATCCCTATCTGAAATGATGGACTTTAGAAGTCCATGCAATCGAACCACTTCACTAAGGAATATTTGAGCTACCTTAGAGGCATCAAAAGTTTTGGCACACGGGATGAAATAGGCCATCTTGGAGAACCTGTCCACTACCACCAGAATTGAATCATGCCTCTTGGAAGTTCTAGGTAGACCTAAAATGAAATCCATGTTGATATCCTGCCAAGGAACATCCAGGACAAGTAAAGGACAATACAAACTAGTGTTTTGTTTTCTCATCTTGGAGGTGGTATAAGTTCGGCAGTGGGATATGAGTCGACTCACATCCCGTTTTAGGCTAGGCCAAAAGAAACGGTGTTCGACCATGTCTATGGTCTTATTTCTACCGAAATGACCTGCTAGGCCACTAGCATGGAGCTCACAAATGAGGAACTCAAGGAGGGAAGTCTTGGGGATGCAGAGTCGGGTGCCATAGAATAGGTATCCATCTTGGATTAGGTAATCCAGATATTCTATGGTCTGGCCAGATTGGAGGGTGGAATAGATGGATGAGAAATTAGGACATTCAGTATATCCTGTAATGATTTGCTCAAATCCTATCACCTCCGAGCTGAAACTTGCCAAAAGCGACACTCTTTTGCTTAAGGCATCAACAACCTTGTTTTCAGTTCCAGATTTGTGTTTGAGAACAAAAGTATAGGCTTGTAGGTACTCTACCCACCTGCTCTGCCTAGGGTTTAACTTCTTCTGAGATTGGAGGAAACGGAGTGCCTCATGGTCAGAATAGAGGACAAATTCTTTAGCTAACAAGTAATGCGTCCAATACTTCAAAGATTGCACCATGGCATAAAACTCCTTATCATAGGTGGAATACTTAAGTTTGGCATCCGACAGCTTTTCAATAAAAAATGCCACAGGGTCTCTCTTGTGACAGTACCCCTCCCATCCCTATACCTGAAGCATCGCAAGCAACCTCAAAGACCCTGGAGAAATAAGTTAGGCTGAGGACATGGGCTTGGGTCATGTATTCCTTGAGGTTGGCAAAGGCTGTATTGGCGGCCTTGGTCCAAAGGAAGGTCCCCTTCTTAAGACAGTCTGTGATGGGTGCAGTGATGGTGCTGAAATTCCTAATGAACCTCCTGTAGAAAGTAGCCAGCCCATGGAAACTTCTCACCTCATGGATGTTTTAGGGTGTCGGCCATTCAGTTATGGCCTTCACCTTCTCGGGGTCAGTTGAGACCCCTCCCCTAAACACAATGAATCCAAGGAAGGTGACTGAAGGGGTTAGGAAGGCACATTTCTTAGCATTCCTAAAAAGTTGTTCAGACCGAAGTGCAAGGAAAACCTCCCTTAAATGTTCAAGATGATCCTTCCTAGTCTTGCTATAAATCAGGATATCATCGAAGTAAACTGTCACAAAAACCCTAATGAATAGCCTAAGCACCTGGTACATGACTCTCATAAATGTACTAGGAGTATTGGAAAGCCCAAAAGGCATAACCATCCACTCATATAGACCATCTTTAGTTTTGAAGGTAGTTTTTCACTCATCCCCTGATCTGATTCTTACCTGATGATATCCACTTTTCAGGTCCACCTTGGAGAAGATCAGTGCACCAGTAAGCATGTCAAACATATTGTCCAACCGGGGGATTGGAAACCTGTATTTGACAGTTATTCTATTGATGGCACGGCTGTCTATGCACATTCTCCAACTCCCATTTTTCTTAAGGGTTAAAAGTGCTAGAATAGCACAAGGGCTGAAGCTTTCTCTAATGTAACCCTTGTCTAACAACTCATCTACCTGCCTTCTTAATTCCTTATAAGATCTTGGGTCCATCCTATAGTGGGGCAGGTTAGGTGAGAGTGCATCTAACCACTCTCAGAGTCTCATGCTCTTCCAGATTTTCAACCCCATCCTCTTCCTGAAATTTTGCAAGAAGGTTCTGGTCAACCTCATACACTACTTCTTCTAAGTTTGGGATCTGTGTTTCCTGAGATTCAATGTGTGGTCTATCAATACAAGCATTCCTAAGAGGGCAGTTCGATCTCAAATGACCCGGCTTACCACACCTATAACACTAGAACCTGGTGCCCTGACTGGCCTCCCCGGTAATGACCTGTTTGCCCTTATCCTCCCTCCTAAAGGATGGGTTGGGAGTGAAAGGTTTGGTTGGTGGGGGAGGAAGATAACCAACTGGTTGGGGGTTTAGGGTTCTGGGCTGAAAAGGTAGCCTATTGCTTTGAACCTCCGACTTGTTTGGGACAAACCTGGCTGTCCCTTTTGGCTCAGTTGGGGGTTGAGAGAATCTCAGTTTAGGCTCACTCATATTCTCAAATTGCTCCAGTTCCATCACCACCTCATAGGCATGATCAAGGGTGGTGACGCACTACCTATAAAGCTCCTTCTGATAGTCCATCCTCAGACCCTTCCGAAACCTAGGTAAGGTGACCAACTCCTCCTCTTGAAGTCCACATCTTAAAAGGAAGTTATCAAACTCTTCAATATAGGCAACAACCAACCTATTCCCTTGATAAATCCTTTGCCATTTATCTAGCATCCTCTGCTTATATGAAGCTAGTAGATGTTTCTCCCTAAGCTTAGCCTTCATCTCATCCAATGTTTGAATGGGTTCCTGGTGTCGCTGCCTAAGGAGTGATTCAATGGTGTTCCAATGTAGTTTGGCTGGTCCCAACCAAGGATTGCCATCTCGGATCTCGACTTCGTCTCGGGGGGGGTGAAAGAGAAGAGATCTCGGAGAGATCTCGAAAAAATCTCGGAAGATCGGATCTCGGATCAAAATGTATATATGTATGAAATATAACATTATATCTTATAAAAATAGGAGTACATCAATGAATTTACATGAAAATATATAACACATTTTGTATATCAACTGTGTGAATGAATAATTACAAAGCACTTTCATTACCAAAAAGATGATCTTTGTGCTTCTAAAAGGTTTAAATTTGCATACAATCTTATTTAAATATTAATATGGTATTAAACTTGTAACACATTTTCATGTGATAGTATAAGTGATAGTGAAATATATTAAATGTGTTTACACTATCATAAACGGGACGTAGAGTAGTCGCGGATCGACCGAGAAAAATTCTTTATGGACCAATCTACATGGGGTGAGATCTCGGCGATCTCGTATCTCGGCCTCTTGGAGAGATCGAGATTCTCGCGAGATCTCGCGAGATCTCGGCGAGATGGAAAACCATGGTCCCAACAACTTCATCTTGACAAACCTTACTTTCTTTGCTTCGGATAATTCAAACCACTCAAAATAGTGGTCCATTACTCCATCCCAATCCAAGTACACCTTCGGGTCCATGGATCCCTCAAAACTAGGAGCCTCTACTCTAACATTCTTAAGGGCCCGATCCTCACAATCATGATGGTGGCGCTCCGGCCTATATTCTCCATTATCATCCTCAAATTGATGGCGCTGTGGTCTTCTCTCCTCATGGTGATCTTGGTGAAGTGGATTCCGAAAGGGAAATGGTTCCCTTTGATCAATTTGATTCCTAGGATGATATGGTCTAACAGGTGGTGGAGGAGGATCTCTGTTCCTGTTCTCAACTACAGTTACCCAGTCAGTAAGATCCTGGATAGCATGGTTAAACCTATCCCCCATATCCCGGATCATATTTTCTAGGGTAGACAACTTATACACTAACTAAGTTAAATGCATGTCTAGCATGAGTGGTTCACTTACTGACATCTTTGCAACAGGCTGATAGGCTGTACCCCTACGTGTGGTCATGCACTTAACTACGATTGGGAAGAGGAGTTCCTAAATGAACTGGGCTCTGATACCAAATGATGCGGAACAGGATCAATGCATGAGGACTAACAAACAAAAAAAGTTAACTAGTATATGCTCAATATAATGACTGCTATAGGAAAATCAGATGAAGATCTGCCAAAAAAGTTACTCATCCAGGAATAGCGAGCTTAGTCAGCTAAGAAATCAAGTAATCCATAAGTATGCGAAGATAACACGGTTTTAGAGCTACTCAAGATCATTGGAAACTTGCTCTAGCAATTAACATGACAGATTGAATTACCCAGATTGCATGATTGCTCTATTACTTACTCATCACATGACCCACAACAAGGAAAATGAAATAGCTAGACCCTACTCAATTAAGCAAGGCATGTGCGAATTCAGAATAATAAACCTGCAAGTGGGCCTTCCCCAAGTAAAGTTGGATAGAGTATACTTCAACGAGTGAAGCCGATTACTCGTCTTCTGTATCGAATAGCCCGCGGCAAAAGAAAAACAGAACCTTAGTCCTTCAGAATCAACCCCCGTAGTGTTGAGATTTGAGCTCCGATCAGTCCTGCCTCAAGTAAGAACCACAAGAGAGAAAATATTGCCAAACCGAGCCAGAAAACTGATCGCGCCCAATCGATAGAAGCTCAGGGAATTCATCACTGCTTCGGAGAGTCAGTGGATGTCGGCATTTGAGTGGCAGGTAAATTTCCTTGACCGCCACCTTTCCACCAGTTGCTCAACCTCAGACATATGCCTAGGATATTGGCCAAGTGAGGGCTACCTCCAGGTTGGAGCAATCCCAGGAGTTAAACGAAAATCAGTATCAGACCTGCTGGGAACTCATAACCTGATGGCCAACCGCTCACTAGCCATCCCACTCTGGACATCCATCATCATCCTTTAACACCGCACATCAGGACTCAGCAAATGGATCAAAACACTTGTGCATCCACCGTCAGCAGATCTTAGTAGAAGATTGAAGCATAGAGAGGCAAACATCCATCGACCATAGAGCAAGCCTTGATGTTGAAGGTCATATCGATAATAATCCGGCGCGGGACTCTAAGAGGTATTGACCCAACGTCATACTCATCACTGCAGCCAGTAGGCTGTCCCGCTGCCTATCAGGGCCTAGCGATTGTTGGGGAATTCCTCGGGTGTCCGGATGTAAGGGAGCAGGGACTGGGAGGACGCATTGGACCACACTTTCAGCGGATATCGAGTGAGTTGTTAATCAACCGACTTTCTATGGCCGAACTGGGGGGGGTGGTAAGCCCTCGATCGGCAGGGGAAAACAACGGCTCCGCTGAAGGGAACGCAGACGGAAATGACACCCGTAACACTGAATAGAGAAACTCTCGTTCCTTCGGATCAACCAACAGAATTGGTCGAGATAGCAGATCTACTAAGTAAAATAGTAGATCGAGGGAGGAGATCTGCAGATCTAGAATAAAACCAATTTTTGGAGTAACAAGAACCGTGGAAAACTTAAATCTGACTATAAACAAACTGTAGCGCGCTCTGTTGGGGATGCCGGAGAAGAAGGAAATGGGGAGGAGGCGTAGGAGATCATTTTCCTCTTTAGACATCAGATCAACCGAGCAACTCAACCAACAAAACAGGGAGGATGACCATCGGGGCGGAGAACCCGCCGTCACCTTTGCTCGTCGGAACTCGAAGAGAAAGGAGCATATGTGGCAAAATGACCCTCACGCGTCGCCATCGTCACTCAATCGCCCTCAAACGCTAGAAAACCTTACAATCACCTTAAGGAACAGTAGCCCACGTGTTAACCACAATGTATAGCATTTCAATTCCAACCGATTCAATGCCTGTACAATCACCGACGGGCCCTTATATAGTCGAGCCAACCGGGAATAAAGCAAAAAGAAAATGACCTGGACATAATGAAAATATACCAAAACTGATGGATCAAAATGAGAAGCATCCGTGGTTTGCGTAAGACCGGCCCAATTGAGGCCTAATGGTAAAAGGAATAAAACAAAAGTATCCTGTTGTCGGACAGGCCCTAAATAGAATTAAGGTAAAAAACACTGTTAAATTTTCTCACCAAGCCAGATGGCTTCCAAACGCCAAGGTCGGCACTTGTAGAACTCCCTAAAATATTCAAATTTATCCTGTAGTCTGGTGTCCCCACCAGATGGCTTCTTGGTTGGCTTTTATATGAACTGTGGGGACTCTGTTAAGGAAGTCTTTATGGCTCTTAATAGAGAATTTGAGATTACTGATTTTTACCTCACTAGTGCTATTACCCAAGAAGGAGATCACAAGGGACATTAAAGATCTTTCATCGATTAGCTTGTTGAACTTCATTTACAAAATTAATATTAAAGTTTTTTCAAATTGGCTCAGCATGTTCATTGATGACTTGACCAATTCCTCATAGTTTGCATTTATTCTAGGTAGATTTTTTTTAGACAATTTTGCAACTCACAAATGCCTACATAATTAGAAGCACATATGAAAGCAATATATTCTTTTGAAACTTGATTTTGAAAAAGCATATGATAGAGTCATGTGGCAATGCCTATCCAAAATCATGCAATTGATGGGTTTCAACAACAAATGGGTTAGGTGGATCAAATATTGTATGAGCACTGCCAAGTTCAATGTTGAAATTAATGGGAAATGTTTTTGCTATTTTGGTTCCTTGAGGGGTCTCAAGCAGGGAGATTCGATCTCAACTCAACTTAAGCCTTAGTCTGAAATTACTTGGGATCGGCCATATGGATTCTCTTTCTCCACTCATGTTGATTTTGAGTTACTATTTTAGAGATATTTAAATCATCCAATCATATTGAATTACCCTTCTCCAAGTTAACATAGGTCTAGCACATCTTTTTTTTATATGTTATTTTAATATTTTCTAATTTTCTAAGTAGAACCTTCTTAGGTCTTTTTTTTAATATGTCTTAACCATCTCAATCTACATTCTTTCATTTTATCTACAACTGTTATTACTTATACATTTTATTTAATGTATTCATTTATTATTCAATCTAATTTAATATGACCACTCATCCATCTTAACATTATCGTTTTGGCAACATTTATTTCAGAGGCATGTTTTTCTTTTATTGTCTAATATTTACTGCCATACACATTTGTAGATCCGATCACCCCTTTGTTATTTGTTCTACTTAGTCAGGTTCTCAACATTAGGTGGGATAAAGCCCAGCATAATAATCTATTTGAAGGTATTGAAATTGGTTCGGATAGACAACATATTACTCATCTCCAATTTGCAAACAATACTCTATTCTCTTCAGTGAATCTGTGTAAATATGTAAATTTCAGAGTCATTTTTTTGTTGCAGTCGGTCACATGACTCGAGATTAATAAAGATAAATGTGAACTTATTGGCATCAACTTTAACAATTCTTATCTAGTGCAGGTGCAAAGAATCTTTAATATGCCTCTGATGTCATTCCCCATTAAGTACCTCGGCTTTCCTATTTCGGATAGGACACCAAAAGCAAAGATTGGTAATGTGTGGTACGGAAAATTGAAAACAAATTGCAATGATGGAAAGATAAAATGTTGTCCTCAAGAGGAAGGTGGTTGTTATCTAAGGTTGTGTTACGAATCATTCATTTATATTTCTTTTCTATTTTTATAGTTCCTAACTGCATTTGTCACAATTGGAGAGTATCTAGACTAGTCTTTTTTTGGAACGATACTAATGATAGAAAGGGACTTCATCTTATTAAATGGAACCATCTATGTAGTCCTCTATGGAAGGGGGTGTTAGTCTTGCACTACTGAAGGCCATCAACAATGCTTTACTTTCCAAGTGGTTGTCGAAGCTGAGTGTCAACAGAGAGACCTTATGGAATAGAATTATTTGCTTTAAATATGGTATTAGGGAAAATGGTTCGTGGATTCGAGATTTTAGGAATGGAGGCAAAACTTCTAACATCTGGGGAGGTATTCTTCACAGTTGGGATTTCTTTTATTTTTTATCTATTATTTAATTGGGAGATGGGAGGAGAATCCCATTTTAAAAGGATCATTGGGGCTGGACAGGCTTATTTAGCCATTTCGTTCTCTACTTTGTTTGGCCGATGTTGCAACCCGAGATCCATGATTAGAGATAATTGGGATGTAGGCTTGAAATGGAACCTAATGTTCACAAGAAATTTCAAGGACTCAAGATCAGCGATCTCTCTGTTCTTATTTTGCTCCTTGAGAACCATATTTGTGTTTAGAACAAAGATGACAAATCACTATGGTTGATGAGTCTAGGAACAATCCCACTTTTACTATAAGGTCTGCTTTATACTGGTTGACCAAGGGAGAGTGAAAGCGCCTTGGTATGATTATGTCGGGAACCAACATGTACCTTCTAAGATGAGGATTTTTTTTTGTTTGAAGATTGCAAAGCATTTATTCTTTACCGGAAGCCACTTGCTTAAGCTCTTTTATGTTCTTTCCGATTATGTCAACTCACTGTCTTTTGTGGCTTTAGGGAGGAATGCGTGAACCACCTGTTCTTCAAATGTGGTGTCATAAATTTTCTATAGGTCATGTTTAAAAGCTGGAAAATTGATGGGGGACAAGGACCTAGACCTAAGGGATTTACTATGATCAATGCACAATTTAAAGAATTTAGCAGTTTCAATTCAGAAAAAACAGAAAGACAGAAAGTAGGATGCTATGCTCAGTTATAACTAGAAATTAGACCAGCAAGCGATCACAATTTAAAGTAATTTCCAGGAATTAGGCATTAAGTAGATGCTATTAAAATAAACCACAATAACAGGATGATTCCAATCAATTAACAATCAAAATATGCAGCAAACAAGAAGGCTACTCTATAACAATGTTATATGCCAACAACATACGTATTAAGTGGCTAGAAGTCCTACCACTCAGGAGCATGGCAAGGTTGATTTGGCATAATAGAAAAACAAATCAAGTATGTAGGAACAAGACAGATTCAAGAGATACCTTGCCACTTTAGGAATAGGTAAATTTCACAATAAACTGCCAAATTTAATATCCGAAATGTGCAAATTGTACCACCTGTCAGGTTTGAAAAGAAACAGGTATACTGCAATCCAGGAAATCCAACACAAGAACCAGATCAGCAGTATAAAGCTCAATTAGGCACAAGGCCTGGAATCAGACATTCCCTGTTCTCTTCAAATAAAGTCAGTTGAATGACCAACAATAGAGAACTCTGACCTAAACAGGTTCCGGCATCTTGTACATTAAATACAAGTCCCCTGGGAAACCTGGAGGGAAATAGTCATCATCTTCTTTAAAAGAAAAAACAGCAATCAACCGATTTCCAACACTTTCCAGACAGAATCAAATCTGTTATAATCACGGATAGAATTCAATCTATCTCATGTAGATCTGTTTTCAATTTCCTCGGGAGGTGGTAAAACCAACTCACACATTCATTTTCTTGTCCAGTCATTCAGAAATTTGAGATAAACCATAATCAGCAACATCTATAGAAGCAGGCAAAGCCGATCAGCAGACCAATTGGCAGTATGCAAACAGAACAAACAGATCTCAATGAGCTGAGCTCATTTCCAAACCGAAATGACCAAAGAGACTGGAGACCGGACCAGTCCTGATATCAGATTTATTCATCATCATGTATGTTGTCGGAACAGGAGGACAGAAACCACCGGTTACTCAAATAATCGGACCAATGACTGGAATAGGACCAGTTTTCAGAGATGTACCATCATTCAGTAAGCAAATGAAGATGGTTCCAGCTGTAAGCTCCCTCAACAGTAAACCGAAATAGTATAACCATGGAAAATGGACTCAGAGGTTACCAACGGAACCAAATCCGGGCAACTCTCTATAGGAGCTATCAAATATCACCCAACAGTTGATATGAACTAGTAAACAGTAGCCGTATATCTTAGTCCAGCTCACAGATTCACTGATCTACTATGAGGAGACTGAACATAGCATCGTAGGGATAGAGTTTACCGATTTGAAGTTGAGAAAGTGTTCAAACCAGTTGAAGAATCATTCACACGAACAGATTGGGACTTCTATTGAACAGAAACCGCGCAGGAAACATCAAGGAAGAAGTTTCACTTCAGATCGCCGGTCGGGGAGGACATTTTCTGAACCGTACCTTCAGTTTTAGGGATTTCTGACATAGAAGCCAACTTCAGCTAGAGCTGAGCTGAAGGGGAGGAAGATCCGGCACGGAGGACGCAATAACAGCAACTTCGGTTACTCGGGAATGCCTTCAATCTTGCTCGAACAGAGGTTTTAAGAGAGGGGAAATGTAGATCAGGAGGAGAGGAACGTTTTTCTCCAAAGAAGCTAATGGAATCAAGCACCGGAGAGAGAGATCGGAGTTGTAGAGGAGGAACTAGGGTTTCGCCATTGCCGGAGGGAGGGAGGAGCTTGGCTGCGAATCGGCGTCGACTGTCGAGAGGGAGAGTGAACCGCGGGACTTAGGGTGAACTGAGGGGTAGAATCGGGAGAAGAGAAGCTTCGCGAAAATCAACTGAAGAAGCAGCAGGGGCAAAAGTGGAAATAACATATCGATTCAAATTTTCATTGCATCATGCCATCCGATTTACATGTATGCTCCTATTTATAGGAGTAAAAACATTAAATGGTGTAAAAAATACCCATAAAATGGAAAAACACCAGGATATGCCGTAAAATGCCAAAAAATATAGGACTTGCATCAGAAAACTAAAAGAAAAATACCAGGACATCAGTAATTACAAAAAAAATTTACTAAAGTCTCTAAAAATTCTAGAAAATTCACAGGATGCTTTTGAAAATTAATTTGTTCATCATATAGTCTCTGGAAAATATTCTCCCAGCCAAATGGACTCCAGTCGGTGTTGTCTACGCCGATAAGTCTTTTCAAATCGGTCTTTATTTCTGGTGTCCTCACCAAAAATTATATGGATAGATCCTACTAGCACCGTTTCACTCATGCAACATTAAACAAGTTCAAATCCTTGGTTTCTGACAATATGTTGTGGAAGCTTATTCTTTCAGCTATACCGTGATCCATTTGGTGCACAATGAACAAATGTTTCTTTGAAGAAAGTTATGACAATCCAAACTTGTTTATAAATCTCATGTCTTACTTCGTCAAAGATTGGTGGCTGGCATACTCTGGGACTCCCTTGGAGACAGTTTAAGTTTAGAGATTATTTTTTTATTTTTATATCTGTATTTTTGTAGCTTTCCCCCTCTTATACCATCTTCATAGTTGAGGGATCTCATTCTTCCTTTTTATGTTTCGTACCTATAGTGTAATTTCTTTTACCGCATTAATTGGATTTTAAATTTTAACTTAGCAATGATAAGTAAACCAATGAATTATCTTCTTTATTGTCTCCATATCCATATTTAACCTCCATTATGTTTACTTTTAACTTCATATTATAATAAAAATAAATATTTTTTTTTAACTTTGAATGTGACAACCTATTTTTAGGTTTTGTGTATCAAAGAAAAAAATTACTTTGATTCTTTTCATATGGATAAGTTGATGCAGTTTATGATAATGCTCTAATTGCAGTATGTTTTAATATTGGGGCGTCATTTCCATATTTTTTTACCTTTCTCTTTAAAATCAATAAATTACATATTTGTAAGTCAAGATATTTTAGTAAGTACATTTTGTTTTAAAATGGACAGCTACCAACCTGGTCACCTAGTTTACCTGCTTATAACAACACTTTTTGTACCAAAAGGGATCAATGTATCTTTGAACATTACAATTTATTACATAAAAATACAACATTTAAATTTAGTTCTTAATCTAAATTAAATGATATTAACAAGTAGTACAAGAGTCATTTCCAAATTGGGGTCTTCCTTTGGATTTTGAGAGTAATTTCTCATAAACTTCATGCACAACTTTAATAAGTACTTGAATATCTCTTAGACATTTGTATTAATATTTTAGGCTGAGAAAATATGTTGATCACACAAACATCATTATTCGCAAGATAATTATTAGAATAAATTGACACGTTGGGTTGAGCATAAAGAACATAACAACCTTATTGATAGGTGTATCCATGAATTTTGAGTGTCTATCATCAATGATCTAATGCACTTGTGTGATCCTTAAGTGATGTTGTCTTTATCACATCCTTCATCACAATCATGGCATGATACACACTATTCATTGGGGGGATTTATCTTTTAAATTTTTATACATAGGCTTCGTAATTTTATAGAATCTCATACATAATGTCAAAATATATTATTATATAACTTATTCTACATTCTTTTAAATAGGAATGTTTCTGAAACCAAAATTAAATTATTCTAAACCAAGAAAGAAACCTTTTGAAGTTTTCTTTTTTACACCAGATTTTACATTGCATGATAATTAGTTGCAAAATAAATGACACTAAGTGGAAGTAAATCATTCCCACAAGTCTTTCTCATTCATCAATGACCTAATCAGGATTTTATATGAAATTTGTGACAATTGGACCCATATAGACATCTTTCTTCACTGTACTATTTTTTTGCCACATATTCAAACATCAGATGTACACATTGAGTTGCACATGGAAACTAGAAATACTATGTTTTG
Organism: Cryptocoryne crispatula var. balansae; assembly: GCA_036172225.1. Taxonomy (NCBI): domain Eukaryota; kingdom Viridiplantae; phylum Streptophyta; class Magnoliopsida; order Alismatales; family Araceae; genus Cryptocoryne; species Cryptocoryne crispatula. The sequence continues at coordinate 27,777,581 of CM069928.1, forward strand.
ACGATAAAAATGTTCTCATCTTTTATAACTACTGACATTATATGTTATAATTTGTATGCTCTACACATTCCATTGTTCTTAGCTTTATCATTTATCAAATGCATAATATACTCATGGTTCTTCTCTATACTTGTGGACATGGAATGCGATCTCCCGAGAATCTCTCGAGATCTCCCGAGAATCTCTTTTCTTCCTTGCGTCCGAGAAACGAAATCGCCAAAACGAGAATATCGATGTAGTACCTGTGATACCTTGATCTTCTCCGCCTATTATTATCCCCAACTTGTTAGATGATCTTGTTATGTTTTCTTCTTATATTACCAATTTTATTATGGAATCCTTCCAAATATTCATCTAAACATTATTGTTTGATAAAATTTCATAGTTTAATATTTTAATAACTATATATGTACAATTGACCCAAAATGTTATCAATTTCCTATCTATATTGTTCAAGATAAAACTTTGGTCTGACATAAGATCCTTTGTATGTCTCGTCTTAACAATAGTTCACCATCTCTGTATTACGTTTTTAATTCTCTCAGCTTATTTTAATATTTAATATGAGTTCTCTTGTCCTTTTTAAAGAGATTATATGGCATTCTACATCTAAACATGCACATTGATTGGTATTTTCAAGATCTAATCTCTTGAGATTTTTTCGAGATCTTTTATCTTCAATCTCCGTGAGATGAAATATAGATGTGAGATGGCAATCATTGGGTAAAGTATACCCTGCATAAATGAAATCCGAGATCCGATCTCCCGAGATTTTTCCGAGAATCTCACGAGATCTCTTCTCTTTCACACTTCCGAGATGAAGCCGAGATCCGAGACGGCAATCCTTGCTTGTGGAATGAACTGAATTTAAAATATGAAATATGAAATATTATAAATTTAATGATAGACATTATTGTTGGTAATGCCCATTCATCACATGAAAAAAAAACAATCATGTATGTCCCAATGTAGTTTTTATTTTTTTACATTTTCTCAACAAATTCATCTAAATAATTTGTCTTAATACATCTTTAGTCTTGGTGTGTTTGTGGTGACTTTAGTGCAGTCTTGAAGCCGGGGGACAGATGGGCCAGACTGATTGGGCCATGGAGATGCATTCTTTCAATGAACGTGTTAGTGCCGGCGGTATGGTTGAGGTTCCAATGCCTAACATTACTTACACTTGGTCTAATTCTATATATAAGTCCAAGCTTGACGGATTCTTCATCTCTTCTACTTGGGTGGAGAGCTTTGGCATTCTTGAGTGCTTTCATATTTCTCGAGTGATCTTTAATCACTTTGCTATGGGAATTCGTGTGGGTAGGTTGAAAAAATCTCAATAGAGGAAATTTAGTTTCGAGCCTGCTTGGCGTAGAGATAACACACTCAGAGATTGTCAATGTTTGGTGGAATGAACATGTCACTACCTCCCCTTAAATCACAGGGAGATTTGTTAGCAAACTTAAATTGATTAAGGAACGCTTAAAGCAGTGGGGCCTAGAGACAACTTCCTTATATCAGCATCCGTCAGGGACTTAGGTTACAAAGCTGGATCCAACGATTGCCGTATTGGATCTCGAATTCGTCTCGGGGGGGGGGAGGGGTGAAAGAGAAAAGAACTCGGGAGATCAGATCTCGAATTCTCGGATCAAAATATATATATGTATGAAATATAACATAATATATTATAAATATAGGAGTACATCAATGAATTTACATGAAAATATATAACACATTTGTACATTAACTATGTGAATGAACAATTACAAAGCACTCTCTATACCAGAAAGATGATCTTTGTGCTTCTAAGAGATTAAAATTTGTATATAATCTATTTTAAGTATTAATATGGTATTAAACTTGTAACACATTTTTATGTGATAGTATAATTGATAGTGAAATATATTAAATGTGTTTACACTAGCATAAATGGGGCGCAGAGTAGTCGCGGATCAACCTGCGTGGTCATGTTATGGTGCATATAGGTGTTGGTCGGTGTGATTATAGGTTTTTGATTGGTGGTGTAAAACACTTGGATTAAGTCATATATCTAATGTATTGACTAGCCTATATTTACATATAATTGGTGTAGGTCTGGGTACCTATTTAATTAACATTTAGGGCCTTTTAGCTATCCGATTTGGCGGATGATGGGGTGTATACTGAGTCGTCGTACTCATCCCAATCCTCTTATCAATTTTCAGGTAATCAAGTTTAGCGTAGCAGAAGTGGATTGTTTCCCAAGAAGCAAATGGATGATCATTATGTCTTTAAATGATATTTAGTTTTGTTTAGATTGTAGTGATTAGTGATGTATTTAATTTTATTACGTGGATGTATAAACTGGGACCTAGTTGTCTTCATTTTTCCCAAACCGATATTTTTGCAGGGTTAATTTTCCCCGGTCGCGTCGTCGGATTATTCCGCTGTGCAAGTTAAAATCCGGGGCGTGACATAATACGTCCAAACTATCTCAATTTCTTTTCTTTTGATTTATTTACAATTGTTGCTACTTTTACATTTTTTCTAATATATTTATTTTCAATTTTATATAATCTAGTATGGTCACTCATCCATCTTGACATTCTTATTTCAACAACACTTATTTTAGAAGTATATTTTTTATTATCTAACATTTACTACCATACAACATTGTAGGGCATATACTTGTACGATAAATTTTTTTTTTCAACTTTAGTGGATTCTTATGATTACATAGAGCCTCGGTAGCTAATCTCCACTTCATCCAATATACTTTAATTTTATGATTAACATCTTTATCACATTTTCTATCTTTTTAAATAATCGATCTGAGATTCTTGAATTAGGTTCTTTGAGATAATATTACCCCATTTAAACTAACACCATCACTTACTTCTTTTTGATTTTCATTAAATTTACAATGCATATATTCTGTTTTAGTACTTCTTGAAGCTCTTAGTCTCTAAAATATTTTTCTTCAGTTTTAACTTCCTATTCACTCTTTCTTATTTCTCATATATCAATATGATATCGTCTACAAATATCATATATCAAGGTCTATCATCTTGTATAATTTTTGTTAATTCATTCATAACTAATGCAAAATATGTAAGGATTTATTATAGACTCTTGATGTATGCCAATTGAAATAGGGAAATCTTTTGTTTTTTCTCCAATTGTACATATGCTAGTGGTTACTTCATCATATATGTCTTTTATCATTTGTATATACCTAATAGGCACCATCTTTCATTCCAGCACCCACCACAATATATCTTTTGGAACTTTATCATTGTTCTTTTTCAAATCAATAAACGTCATATGTAAATTTTTCTTCATGTCTCGATATTTCTCTATTAAACTTTTAATAAGAAAAATAACCTTGATTGTAGATCGACCAGACATAATTCTATATTGGTTATCTAAAATATTTGTATGATTCCATAATCATCACTTAATAACTCTTTTTCATAATTTCATAGTATGACCGATGAGTTTGATCTTAATATAATTTGCACAATTATATATATATATTTTTTAAAAATGGTATAATTTCATAGTATAACTCTAACTCCATTACCTAACGACATTTGTAAAAGGAAAGTATCATAGCTAGGTTCTTCGGGAAAGGTAACATTGGTAGTAGGAGCTTTCAACTTATCAATTTGAATCATGTTTGTAGGTCCACCAATTTGGGGGGCTTAGGACTTGCTCCTCTTAAAAATATCGATAATGTCTTACTCTCCAAGTGGTTATGGAAGTTTGAATCTTAACACTGATACTTTGTGGGTAAAAATAGTTCAGTCCAAACATAAAGTTGCGGAAGAATGCTCCTGGATTAGAAGTTTCAAAGATAATAGTAGAGTTTGGAGCATTTGGAAATGTATTTTGCAGAAGCGGGATTTGTTCAACTCAGCTACTACAGTTGAGGTGGGAGATGGAAGGACCTATTTTTGGGAAGACCAGTGGGTAGGTAGTGCTCCTTTGGCTTCTACATTTCCTGGTTTTTTCAACATCTGTGATCTTTGTAGTGCCAAGGTCAGCAACTTGTTGGATGAGGTGTCAGGGTGGAGATTATCTTTTAGGGGGAATCTCAAGAATGAGGAGATTCACAAGCTATCTACTTTACTTGTTCTTATTGAGAACCGTAGATGTTTTGATAATAGAGAAGATAAATTAGTCTGGTTTCCATGCAAGAATTTATTCTTCAGTGTGAAATCAGCTCTGAGTAAATTATCTACTAGCGGGGTGGAAGTCAATTGGTATCATATTTTATGGTGGCAATCTTTTCCTATTAAAATCAAACTCTTTTTATGGAAGATTGCTAGGCAGCACCTTCCAAGAAGGAGTCTCTTTCCTAGGTTCCTTCTGACTGTTTCTATATACTGTGTTTGGTGGCTTAATGGAGGATGGAGGAAAGTGTTGATCACTTATTTTTCAAGTGTGGTATCATCAATCTCTTGCAGCTGATAGCCTTCAGATGTTGGAAGATTTCTTGGGTGGAATCTACATATACCATCTCTTTTCTGCTAGATTGGAAGGGATCTAATATGTTGTCCTCAGGTCCAGCTTCTAAGACGTGGTGATGCGGGACGGGAAAGAAGGTGCCGCCATTCCCGTGCGCGTCGGTGGGCCCGAGGAGGCTGTATCGAGCTGAGGGCTGCCCAAACGGGGCTGACAGGCGCTGAATCGGACCGAACCAAGCTGAACCGGTCCGAAAGGTGCTGAATCAACCCCGAACAGCGCTGAACCGCGTCGAACCGGGCTGGAAACTGCTGAACCGGGCCTGAAATCCACTGAATCGGACCCCTCGGCCGCTGAACTAGGCCCACAAGTGCTGAACCGGTCCAAAACGGCCCTGAACCGGCCTTGGAACAGCTGAACCGGGGTCAAACAGGCCTGAATCGGGTCAAAACCCACTGAACCGGCCCTGAACTGGCCTCTGGATGGGTGAACCAGGCCTAAACCGGCCTCTAGAGCGTCGAACCGGCCTTGAACCGGCGGTCTGGATGTGAACCGCGGCCAAACTGGCTCTGGCGGGTCGAACCGGTGGGTGAGCGGGCCGGCTTGGACCGGACCGCCCGGCTGCGCTCGCTCGGCCGCGCGCGGGGGCGGGCTGGCCAGGGTACGTGGCCGCCGAAGGCGGTGCTGCGCAACCGCGCGACTAATCCCCCCAGAGGGGGTCGTGGCGTGCCGCCGGGAGCCCGCTCGAGGAGAGAGAGAGAGGGCGAGCGGCCGTGGGGCTCGTGGCGGCTCCTCGGCTCCCCCGAGGGTTGAAGAGGGAGCGGGGACCCTCGCCTCGCTTGCGATGGGGGTCCGGCGGTCGCGGCGGCCTCAATGGCGGCGGGAACGGAGGGGGGACCTTGGCAGCGGCGGCCGGAGGCTCCTACGACGCCCTCTATTCCTTCTCTTCTCTTCTCCTTCGTCGCCGTCGGCTAGGTTTGCCGGAATGGGGGAAGTTTGGGGTGTCTTCGACAGTCGACGGAAGCGGGGTTGGGGAATCAATGCTCGCGGCGGCTCAATAGAAGGGAAGGGGGTTCGGGAGGGGTGCTCGTGGGGTAGGGGAGCCGCACGGGGGGGGGGGTTTCGGTTTAGGGCGCGTGTATGCGTCCGGAAGGTGAGGGGAAGGGGGCGGAAAAGGGAACCCAGGGGGGGTCTGGCGAGCTTCCAGTCAGGGGGGGTGCCGTAGGGGTCTGGGGAAGGTGAGGGGCTGGGGCAGGAGGTCCGGACGGACCTAGGGCAGCATCGACGGAGATGTCGACGCAGGTCGAAAAACCGAATGGGATAGGGGAAGAGGGAACCGGACCTAGCTCCGGAGGTGGGGAGGAACACCAGGAAGGGAAGGAGAGAACTGGGAGCACCCGAAGGTGAGGGAACGACACCGACGTCGGAGGGGGACAGGGGGAACACGGGAGAAGCTTCTTCTTTTCTTCAAACATCCATCTCTATCTCATTCACTAGGTTTGAGCTCTTTAAATAGAGCTGGACATTACAAGATGGACCTCTAAAAACCATAATTACATATATATCCTTTAAAAGACTAAAATAAAAAGGACTCAAAAGACTCTAAATATTCAAATAAAATGCATAAAAATAAAATCCTAACACTACGAAATAAAAGAAATAACTACGTCGTTTCCTAAGGACCCGGAAGACGCTATCTCCGAACAAACGGATGATCTGGTCCGTACCGGTCCCCATCATTCTCCCCCTGTTGAGAAAAACTCGTCCTCGAGTTTTGTAGTGCCGTACGATCAACACGACTACTACTAAAACGGAGGACGGCGGTAGTATGACCCGGGTGAGAACAAAGTGGGACTGGGATGCTCCAAGGTGACCCAGACGGTGTTGTAAGTGCTGTCAAGTTCTAAGTCTGGGTACTTTGTCGAGTCAACTGCGCGCGGATCCTCTGGAACAGCCTCGGTGGTCAACTCTGTCAGCAGCTCCATAATCTGTGCCGTCAACTCGGTCAGGATGGCTCAATCGGTCTTAGCCTCGACAAGGTGTCGCTGCTCTGTCATCAGCTCAAGCAGTAACCCTGTAAGCTGCTCAGTCAGCTCAATCTCGATGGCTCTGTCTGCCTCGGCATCTATGATGCACTGCTGCTCATACTCTGCGACAAGCTCTGGACTGGCCTCATAAACTACCTCGATAAGCGTGTCAGGCTGCTCCTCAGGCACAGGCCACTGGGCACAAGTGTTGCCGATGCAGATCGGCTCTCTCAGTGCTCTGTACTCCTTGGGCCGCAAGGTAAGCTCTCGAGCGAATGTGTCCAAATCTGCCTACCGATCAGCTAACCACTCCAAGGATCGCGGGATCGGGATCGGATACTGGATCGGTGGGGTCCGATCCAGGCCGATTCTCTTGGAGCCAGACCGATCCAGAATCGGTCTGGATCGTTTTTTTTTTTTTTTGCTCTTTGAAAAAATATGGAAAAATCGCCAAAAAATCAATAAAAATACATAGGACTCAGAAAAAATGTGAAAAAATATAGGGAACACTCATTCATATAAAAATTTAACAATCAATCATATAGAACACATATCATATCCAATCACACAATAGAACAATCATACATCAAATAAGATACATATTTTTACCAAACAAACAATTATACTCAACTCCACAAATTGTACACCACATATCTTCTTACCACTCATATTACATTGCGTGAAATAAACAAAGAAATACATTATACATATGCCATCACCACCAACTATGGTAATGTCCGGAGTAGGATGTATCTGGATCTGGATCTCTCGTCCCGGTCATTACGATTTTACGCAAATCTCCATTAATTAGGGTCGGTCATAATTGGCCCGTATCCATAAGAAAATAAAGGCGTGCCGTGTCGGTAAACTCATAAACTCCCCGATCGGTCGGAGGTGGAGGTAGAAAAGATGGTGTAAGTGGATAGCCGGGCTCACCGTCCGAGGCGAGGCTGCGGATAGGAAGATGCAAACTCGTCGAAAACATTCAACCTCGTCCGGCGTCCGCCGCCCTACCACTCGAACACGAGTGTCTTTTATCACTCAAATCATCCGGACTGCTCCACTCGTCCGAGCACTACTAGTAGAGCCACCCTCACCGCACACGAGGCCGAGGCGCCGCCTCCACCTATGCGCCGCCACCCCCACCTCCACCTCCACCCCCTACGTTGTTGTTGTGTGGGTGGCACAAATTCTTCTTCATCCTCGTCGATGAAGGTGGGTGAGTGGTCTCGGTGTCGAGGAGATGATGTCGCCGTTTGATACTTATCTTCTTCCTCTTCAATGTAGGATCTCCTTGACTTGCTTCTTTGTGAAGGTAAGCATACTTTCTTTAAAGCCCTAAATAATCCACCTTTCTTGGTGGTGGTGGTGGTAGAAGGACCCGCAATCGGAATCCGAGCAAGAGCGCGCGGCCGGGGCGGAGGCCGGATGTCTCTCTGGAGAAGGCGTAGTCGGGGTGGATCGGGAAGTGGAGCCGTGCACGGGACTTGACTTTCTTCAACTTCTGCGTGTCTTCATCCTCACCAACAACGCTGTCGAAGCTCTCCTTCGGCCCGTGATCCGTCGTTCGGGTCGAACTCGGCTCTCCCTCGGCATCCTTGTCTTCCACCCGTGCCGCAAGTGGATGTTCTTCTTGGAATAGATATTCCAAGTCCACATCCGCACAGGACAAGCCCCGAGTAGCTTGGGCTGTGCTCTTTCTTGGTACAATCCACCCGCAACCGCGCAAATCTCTGCTCCGATGTCTTCTGCCTATCTTTGATATTCTTGAGCGACAACCTCATGTTGTAATGACAGGAGACAAGGTTCTCCAATCTTTCTGTCTTCAACATATTTCTCCTCTTCGGATGATAAAGGTTGAAGGTCCCCCAATTTCTCTCGCACTGGGATGACGATGTGCTCTGACTTAGCACCCGAATTGCAACGGCAGCGAGTGGATTCCATCCAGTTCTGTTTGTCACCATAATCCACCACTCAGCTGTAATTGTAAAGAAGACAATTACATGCATCAGTAACGTTATGTAAAAATAAATCGAAGTAACTAAAGAGTCATTAATTCGGGTAAGCATATTACTGGGGGACCCTATCACGCGAGTACCGCAAATCTGGATCCCCGTACACCCCAATTCGTGCACTGTATGAAGTCATCTGAAAACACAAACTAAAACAGTTATCTTCTCTTCTTGAGATAAAGTTAAAAGTTTAATTAATATGAAACATATTACTTACTTCAATCTCAGCGCACGTTCTGTCTTCTTGGGTCTTACATAGTCGTTTAATTACATATAGTGTGCCTGATAATACTTCACCATCATTACATACTTGGCCACCATACTGTATCCTTGGGTTCAAGAAGTACCCTGTAACAACGTTATTACTCCATTAGTTTAAAGACAGTTGGGGTAATACACAAAATATAACTTGTAATCATGAATGTCGTGGTGTAGGGTTTTGTCCCATCTGTTGTCAATCACCTTCCACCACTTTTTGTAACCCTTGGGATGCTTCTCTTTAATTTTCAACTTAGCCTTATCCATAGCATCATACAGGTACCCCATCTGATTTTTGACATTTGAATCCACCAACCGAAGTACACCGCACCAAAGGTTACATGACGAACAAATAGTACCGCACCTTCTCCCACCACTGTTATCTTATCTATCACTCCTCCATCTTTAGCGGTATCTCATACCGATCCAAGGAGCTCTGTATGTATCCATGTACTCCCGATAAGCGATGGAGAGAATGAACCTTTTTAAACTATCCTTGTACTGTATAGGCTCTCTAATGCAATAAAATGAGTGGCGAATCTTGTGGGACCCGGTCGATCAAATCATGACCATCGGTGTCTTTGCCTCGTGATATGTAAAAGTCGTGGATGGCCATAGATAAATTAGGTGATAAGTTGTCCTTGGTTGACCGAGGACTTGACATTAGCATCCCTACCAATATCTTCTAACATCGAGTCGATAGAATATGCCGCACAGGGCACCCAAAACAGGTGAGGTCGAGCCTCCATGAGCTTCTTTCCTGCAGCCTTATATGAGGCCTCATTGTCTGTGACAAACTGCACAATGTTGGCCTCTCCTATCTCATCCACCACATTGTTCATCAAGCCAAATAGGTATTCTGCATTTTTCACCTGGCCTGATGCATCAACCGCCTTCAGGAATACGGTACCCTCAGACCAATCCTCACGGAAGTTTTTAAGTGACCTCCTTGTGATTCCAGTCCATCCATCGCACATTACAGTGCACCCCCTCTCCTTCCAGATGGTTTTGAATCCATCTATCCATGAGGTCAACTCATTGACCTCCTCATCCAAGCCTGTTTCATATATATACTTTGATGTATGGGCTTTCAACCCCGGCCCGGCCTCACCAATCGCATCAACCATAGTTTGGAAATATGGACTGGTGGCTGCATGTGCCGGGACACCTACAAATTCAAAAACAAGATAAGGGAAAAGAGAGGGTTGTTAATAATAACTAACCTAATAAGAAATTCATATCGACAAGCAAATGCTAACCACAACTTCAACAAATCTTTACTGCGTATAGAAAGAACTTGACCATATGCTTAAGGGCTTTCTTTGCTGCCCCAGTCGATGCCTTCACCCCTTTAAATGCTTGTCTTATACCCCTCTGACCTCTGCCACTCTCCCTATACATGGCAGTGTCTCCTGTCGGCATCGGTCGAACAGAATGTGTCCTCCGAATTTCAGGCTCTCGAACAGGGCGTGTCCCCGCCCCCACATCAGATCGTCTAGAAGCCGAACCTCCTGCTCCTCGTCTTCGTTCCTCATCCTCACGGGCCTGAGCCCTACTCTCATGAACGGCTCTCCTAACCTGGGCATCTTCCTCATCTGATGAAGATGAAGAATCAACTTGGACCCTTTCATGTGCTGGCCCTTTCCCTTTCTTGCTCTTTCCGGCCATAAGATCGGCGTCTCTCCGACCTAGCAACTCGTCATGTAGCTCTTGTCTCTGACCAATTCTCACCTCCCTCTGTGATGTCATTCCAGTTATATAACCCCTCATCTCCTCCCTCAGCTCAGCCGGTACTTTATCACACTTCTTAACATTGCCACCCGTCCCGGCTATATGTTGCTTGAGCCGATACACACCTCCATTCATCTCTTTTTGGCACCACTTGTATCTAACTCTCTTCTTCCCTGAATCAAGGAGATGGCCATGTTGCCATCCAATGTCACGAAATTCTGCGGGTCCGGTGCCATGCTTCTCGTCCGACATCTTATCTACAACACATAAAACCATACACAATATTAGGCCAATTAAATCCACCCCGTTGGGGTGAAATAATCCCTCCCCCCGATGGGGGATTTTATACCAGCCCCCCCCCCTCACCTGGGGGCATCGTAAAACAACACCCCTTCGTGGGTGATCGTTCAACACCCCGAAGGGGTGCTAATCACCCCTTCGGGGTGCAATTCCACCCCCCGGGGGGGGGGGAAATAATCCCCCCCGTGGGGGATTTTATACCACCCCCCCCCCCCCCCACCTGGGGGGCATCAGAAAACCACCCCTTTGGGGGTGATCGTTCAACACCCCTAAGCGGGTGCTAATCACCCCTTCGGGGTGCAATTCCACCCCCGTTGGGGGTGAAATAATCCCCCGATGGGGGATTTTATACCCGACCCCCCCGCTGGGGGGGGGCACTAAACGGTCACCCCTTCGGGGGTGATCGTTCAACACCCCGAAGGGGTACTAATCACCCCTTCGGGGTGCAATTCCACCCCCGTTGGGGGGTGAAATAATCCCCCCGATGGGAGGATTTTATACCGGCCCCCCCCCCACAGGGGGGGCAGTAAAAAATAGTCACCCCTTCGGGGGTGGTGTTCAACACCCCGAAGGGGTACTAATCACCCCTTCGGGGGTGCAATTCCACCCCCGTTGGGGTGAACCCCCCGTTGGGGGGTGAAATAATCCCCCGATGGGGGATCCCGTCTTGCGGCCGCGGCCGGCCGGGGGCCAAGGCCCGGGGGGAGGAGATCGAAACCCCCCGCACAAACCTTGTGTGCTTTAGGGTGGATCGCCCCTCCCCGAGGTTGGATCGCCCCTTGAATAGGCTGGATCGCCCCCTCCCGGCACCGGATCGCCGGCGGGGAAGCCTTAGATCTCGAGGTGCCTTGGGGGAAGGAGAAGAAGTAGAAGGGGGCAAGTGGGGGGAGGATCGGGCCGGACCGACCCCGATTTGGGGGTGATCGGCCCTTAAAACAGGCCTGGATCGATCCCGGATTCGGTTCGATTCCGTGTCTTCCGGTTTTCCGGAGAATCTGTCCGGGATCGACCGATTTTGGGATCGGTCCGAGTGGATCGGTCTGGGATCGACCGATCCTATCGATTCCGGCCGATCCAGCCGGGACTCCCGGCTGGATCGCTAATTCCGACTGGAATCGGATCGGTAGGTACCGATCCGATCGAAGAATCGGTCGAACCCGATCCGGATCGACCGATTCTGCAATCCATGAACCACTCTGAACCTAGGATGAGATAGTGCCCATAGGGAACTATCTCGCACCAGGCATCTTCTACGTACCGCACTGTCCATGATCTTAGTCGGCCTCTGACAATACGAGCAAACTGGATATAAGCTAGACCATCCTCGACCACCTGATAATCTGGAGCGATCAACTCGAAAAGAGACTGCGAGATGACGCTGCATGAAGAGCTGGACAGAAATGCCGTGGTGTGCACCTCCAACGGTAATGTGACGTCAAAACTGAAGTGCCGATGTCCCGTGCAATGTAAGGATCTCGACTCGTGGAAACAAGTCGGCGCTGGCTCTGATACCAAACAGATGCGGGATGGGAAAGGAGGTGCCGCCATTCCCGTGCGCGTCGGTGGGCCCGAGGAGGTTGTATCGTGCTGAGGGCTGCCCAAACGGGGTTGACAGGTGCTGAATCGGACCGAACCAAGCTGAACCGGTCCGAAAGGTGCTGAATCGACCCCGAATAGCGCTGAACCGTGTCGAACCGGGCTGGAAACTGCTGAACCGGGCCTAAAATCTACGAACCGGACCCCTCCGCCGCTGAACTGGGCCCACAAGTGCTGAACCGGTCCAAAACGGCCCTGAACCGGCCTTGGAACAGCTGAACCGGGGTCAAACAGGCCTGAACCGGGTCAAAACCCACTGAACCGGCCTCTGGATGGGTGAACCAGGCCTGAACCGGCCTCTAGAGCGTCGAACCAGCCTTGAACCGACGGTATGGACGTGAACCGCGGCCAAACTAGTTCTGGCGGGTCGAACCGGCGGGTGAGCGAGCCGGCTTGGACCGGACTGCCCGGCTATGCTCGCTCGGCCGCACGCGGGGGCGGGCTGGCGCGGGGTACGCGGCCGCCGCAGGGAGCCCGCTCGTGGAGAGAGAGAGAGGGCGAGCGGCCGCGGGGCTCGTGGCGGCTCCTCGGCTCCCTCGAGGGTTGAAGAGGGAGCGGGGACCCTCGCCTCGATCGCGATGGGGGTCTGGCGGTCGCGGCGGCCTCGACGGCGGCGGGAACGGAGGGGGGACCTCGGCAGCAGCGGCTGGAGGCTCCTGCGGCGTCCTCTATTCCTTCTCTTCTCTCCTTCGTCACCGTCGGCTAGGTTCGCTGGAATGGGGGAAGTTTGGGGTGTCTTCGACAGTCGACGGAAGCGGGGTTGGGGAATCAGGGCTCGCGGCGGCTCAATAGAAGGGAAGGGGGTTCGGGAAGGCTCCGTGGGAGGCCAAAGGCCCTGTGGGAGGGGTGTTCGTGGGGTAGGGGAGCCGCATGGGGGGGTTTGGTTTAGGGCGCGTGTGTGCGTCCGGAAGGTGAGGGGAAGGGGGCAGAAAAGGGAACCCAGGGGGGGTCTGGCGAGCTTCCAGTCAAGCGGGGGTGCCGTAGGGGTCTGGGGAAGGTGAGGGGCTGGGGCAGGAGGTCCGGACGGACCTAGGGCAGCATCGACGGAGATGTCGACGCAGGTCGGAAAACCGAACGGGATAGGGGAAGAGGGAACCGGACCTAGCTCTGGAGGTGGGGAGGAACACCAGGAAGGGAAGGAGAGAACTGGGAGCACCCGGAGGTGAGGGAACGACACCGACGTCGGAGGGGGACAGGGGGAAAACGGGAGGAGCTTCTTCCTTTCTTCAAACATCCATCTCTATCTCATTCACTAGGTTTGAGCTCTTTAAATAGAGCTGGACATTACAAGATGAACCTCTAAAAATCCTAATTACATATATGTCCTTTAAAAGATTAAAGTAAAAAGGACTCAAAGGACTCTAAATATTCAAATAAAATGTATAAAAATAAAATCCTAACACTACGAAATAAAAGAAATAACTACGTCGTTTCCTGAGGACCCGGAAGACGCTATCTCCGAACAAATGGACGATCCGATCCGTACCGGTCCCCACCATGTGGGATATAATTTTACCAGCTATGCTCTTGTTTATCTGTGGTGCAAGGAACAAACATACCTTTGAAGACTAGTTTGTCAGCTTGAGCATGATCCTTTATTGCATGTCTTATCTAGTAAGGATTGGTCATTCACCTCTTCGGTAATATCCATGTGCTTGTCTTTTTTTAGAGAACTTTCAGCAGTTCAGGCATTTCTTTCTGTAGTTTTTCTCTGCTACTTTCTCGATAGCAGTATTTTCTATCTTTCTTCTGTCTTTTTATTAGTGTTGTCCTCTGGTTTTTTGTTAACCTCCTTTTACTATGCATTAATAAAGTTGGTCTTCTAACTATTCAAGAATGTCTTCAGTGGTCGGAGGACACGCTACATGTCTAAGTTCATGTGTTCAACCAGCGTGTCTTTAATAATGATCCCTCGCAACAAACCTAGTTATGATTGAATATAAAAAATTGAAACCATCTTATTAAGAAACTCTCTTAATGGTATTTTTTTCATCATTTCATCTGTTATTTTTTGTCTTGTGTCATTTGATTATATATTCTATCTTTTGCAGGTGAATCTGTACATTACTATGATACATAAAATTAGCTATATTTTGTTTTCTTTTATTTATTGTTGCACCTGCATGATTACTACTAGCTCCAATTAGTAGTGGTGCTTACATTCTCTTACGCTCCAACTCAACCACCTAGTTTTAGCATAATTTTTTTCAATTTGACGTTGTCTTGTTTCTTCAAATCCTTCATCCAAGGAAAATTCATCATTATCATTACCACTCATCTTTAATTCATTCAAAATTATTTCTTTCATCAACCTTGCATTCATTGGCTCTATGTTTTTGGCATTTTAATTCTTTCAATTGCTTTTGCACTTTAGGGGAGCAACTAAGACACAAATATCAACATATTTCTTTAATTAAGTGATTTTTTAATCTTGAAACACACCAGTTTTCATTATTTTTTACAAAAATTATATTTAGAACCCTTCCTTACTAGAGTTTTATGCTGCCAACCGTTGTCATTTAGAGTCATTCCTTTTTCAAATAGACAAAACACAAATGATCATCAAACAATAAAATAAATTCAGGTATTTGATATCTTTATGACATGTTAGGCTGTTATTTTATGACTGAAATTTACTTATTTGATTTAATTTTTACTTAATTTACTTTATAACACATCCATGAAGGTAAGTATTCAACTAATTCATATTTCAGATTTTATTATTTGTCAAAACTAAACAATCAACATTTAGCAAACAGATTTAAATGATTTATAAATTAAGAATCTGGTAAAGGTTTAAAAAATGAAAAGTATAAGTATTTTTAGTGAATAAAAATACTTAAACCTGTATAATAGAAACAAAGTTAGGGAAAAAGATGACTTCCAAATCTAGTGAGATTCGATCAGTAAATATTGGATCCTTGAAAATCAAGGTTTTTGTACAGAAATGATCTAAATATTTTAAGTAAAGAATAGAAACCAGGTAAAAACAAACACAGTCTTGTAAATGCATTGGTCAATGGCTGAAATACTTCAAGAATAACCTATTTCTCACACCTGAGATAAAAGAAGCAGAAAAAGAAAAAGGAATGATAGTAAGAAGTTTCAAAATAAAACAAAAAGAACAGTTAAAAGTAATACTTACTGCCATAAAAGATGCAACTATTGCCTCTGCAGAAGGATTGACAAAGGATATGATTCTATGTAGCTCTAGAAGACTGTCTGGCGAAGTCTTCAGCAATAAGGTAAGGACAGGACTGAATGTCCCTCATCAATTTTGGGAGAGAGAAAGAGAGTGCTCCAACAGGGACAGCTTCTGGTGACGAATCTGGCAAAGCCCTGGGCAACTTCCAAGTCCGAATGAACCCAAACCTGTACAATTGAGAGGTCAACCGAGAGAGTCAAGATGAGACCAAGATGGAAGAGAGAAAATTGGACCAAGGGGTTAATGTTGATCTGTGATTTCGGATTGTTAACTAGTAATTGGGTTTCATACGTTTACCTAGGATGCAGTACCTACTACTTCCAAGTGTTGGTCAATCTCAGCCCTCTCATTTCTCATGGCCGCAAGAGCAGTAATTACTACTATCATAGTACCTGCCTGTTTGCGGTTTTGATGTGGTCATTAGATTTGTTCCAAGACCAAAGGATATCTTGCAGTTGCACTAATAACTGGGCAGCATTTTTCAATTGGTGAGCCTAGGATTGATTCCTAGCCCATCAAGCAACATTGGGGGATAGGACCGTTGATTGGTCATCCTTGTTGAATTGACAAGTCGAAGGTTGGCCCCTCACTTGAAGATAGCATGTGGGGATGGCACCGTTGATCGGTTATCCCCATTTGAATTATGGGCCGAGGGTTGATCCCTCACCTGAACCATAGCTTGGTGGGCCGTTGATCAGCCAGAATTGTTGATCTTTAGGAAAAGGGCTTGCTCCCTTTCTCCAGTAGTAATTGAGACCACTGACTGGCCATGAATAATTTGACGGGAGAAAGATTTCTTCTTTCCCCTAGTGGGCCTTGCAGCAGTGTTGGTGGAAGGCTGGGAAGAAACCTTGTCCCTTTTGTTCAACCCTACCAAAGTGGCAAAATGGTTGACAATAAGAGATGTTGGAATATGTATTGGCTCTCCCTCTTAGGTGGAGGATTGCTTCCTCCCTCATCTTTTGATAACATATGGGGTTTATCCTTGGCCCATGCTGTTGTGGTGCGGCTGGGCAATTGCCCCCAGCCAAGTATGAAATTCTGAATTGTGTTGTTTTTCCTTATTTATATTGAGTTTGATGAGCCTTCCAGCCAGTCGGCTGCAGCATGGGCACCTGAAAAAAAAATATTTCCTAGACTCAACTGAGAATTAGTTGACCATGACATATGAGCGGACAAAGGATTGATTCTTTGTCTGAGGGAAAGCATAAATTAATCAAGCTGTTTGGTCGGCATGACTTGTTGGAGTGTCGAGCTGAAGCTTAACCCCTTAGTTGATCAATAACTTTGCAGACCGTTGATCGGCCTGCCATCCTTGGAACGAGGAGCAGAGGGCTGCCCCCTCATATTGGTGGTAGTGGTTCAAGTTGACTTGTTGTCAAATTAACATGACATGTATAAATGAGCATCTTGCCCCCTGCTCCCTGTGTTACATGTCTTTTTAGGGCATTGCCGGGAGACATCGAGTTTGGTCAAGACTGACTCTTCTTTTTTTTCGGTTAGGGATGTGTTCTCCTTCTCTCTGTCAGCATGTTGGGCAATCAGTTGTTCTTTAGCCCATGCCGTGATTAGAGACTTACCCTCTGTTGGATTGATGACCTGAAGACATTGACCGACAGATCGGGCAACAATCGGTGCATATCGGGTGGTGGATTGATTCCATACCCGAGTAGAGTGCGATAGCGCCCTTCATATGTAAGTTTTAATGTGAGCATCGGATTTATTCCTAGCCCGAGGGATACCTTGGAGTTGTGCCGCTAGTTGAACAACCTGGGCCATGTGACAAGCATGGGATTAGTTCCCAACTTGGAGAGGAGTACAAGGAGCCTGAACTGCTGGTCACTCAAGCTTGGTTGAGATTGTGGGTTGAGGGCTGGTCCCTCACCCTGGCAGCAACATGGCGGGCTATTGCTTGGCCCAAGTTGTCAATTCTTAGATTATAGGGCTGATCCCTCACATAACTTTGATGTTGTTCGCTGGCTAGGCAGCAACAATTCATAGCATCTCGGGACTGAGCTCATGATTGGTAGCCCTCGGCATTTCAAGAGCAGAAGATTGACTCCCCTACTTAGCTAGCCAGCCCTAAAGACTTCATGTCATGGAGTGAGGATTGATTCCTCATGGAAATGACATTCATGTAGCATAAGCCGTTGACAAGCTCCCCATTGCATGTTGTGGACGAAGGCTATCAATGGCAGCATTGTGGATTGAGGGTTGCTCCCTTCTTGAAGCAGTTTTGACATGAACCTGTTGACCAGTTAATCATGGTACTCTTGTAGATTTGTGGCTTAATCCCTCTTGAAACATCTTTGGTATATGCCGCTGATCGGGCAACCTTTGATGATTCTTGTTTCCTCGGGAGTAAGATTTGTTCTTTACCCGAGTGGCATTTGGGGCTAAACTGGAGTCACATTATTTTTCCGGGCCAAGGGTTAATCATTTACCCAGTTGAAATGCCTCATGATTTGAGCCCTCAATTTAACTAGTCATGGTAACACAGTGAATTGAGAGACGGCACCTCAATAAAATGCAGACCACCAACCACTCTCAACATCTTTCTCTCGGGTGATGGATTTGTTCCTTACCCAAGTAGCATTTGTTTGGAGCCAAACTGATATTCAGTCGGTCAAAGTGTATTTCTATTTTGGAAATATTGGATTGATTCCTTGTCTTTGAATATGCCAAGCCTCTGGTAGGTCAGCCATGATAGTTTCATGAGTTGAGAGCTGATTTCTTCTTGACATGTTGCTTGGCATGGCTACTGCTTGACTAGATATGACTTTTGGGTGAAGGATTTGTTCCTTGCCCTATTTGGTTGACAGAGTTCATCCGGATTTAGGGATTCATTCCCTACCAGATGACGATATCACCAGCTTGAGTTTGAGAGATTTCTCTACTGGTAGGCCAGCAATGGTGATCTCATGAGTTGAGAATTGATTCCTTTCTTAACATGTCTTTGGCATAGCCATTACTTGACCAGATATGACTTTTGGGTGATGGATTTGTTTCTTGCCCCCATTTGGTTGATAGAGTTCATTTGGACTTAGGGATTTGTTCCCTACTGCATGACATTGTTGCCAGCTTGAGTCTGGGAGATTTCTTCGCTGGTTGGCCGGCAACATTTTTTTTTATTTGATGTCAAACTTCTACATCGTTTTGTTGTAGTTTCTCCGGTGCTTTGCACTTGTTGGAGGTGGAGGAGTTGGACTTTGCTTTGGCGTTGTCCTCCTCTTGTTTTGGTCGGTTATGAAAGACCGACCCTGGTATATAGTTGCATGGGTCTTGAGACGGCATGTTTGGTGCCTCTTTGACTTCTTTGAGCTTCTTTGGTAAGCTTTTTGGAAAAAGGATCAAGTTGTTTTACCCTTGAAATATTCTCGGTGCTGGATGAACTCCGAGAGTGGCTTCTTGAGATGTTTGCAACATCAGGATGAAGTCTTCATGGCGGGATCATTGGACCCCACTGGGTCTCATCCTTTGACATTTTATGCCTTCTCCTCGCGCAAAAAGGAAAGAAGCATGTGTTAGATATATATGGGATTTGGAATGTATGTCTTCTTGAATTGCTATGACGGAGAGATGAAGGGAAGGAGAGGTCCCACCGGGCGTGCCAGCTGATGTAACCTCAAAAATCTCATCTTTAAAGATTTTGATTTTGGAAATTTGTTTTCCTATTTGAATTTGAATTAGATTTGATTTGACCTTAGTATTGACTTCTTAGGAAAATAGATGGTATTCCATAAAAGTACTAACTAGGGTCAATGATATGTATAAAATTATACATTGAGGTTGTTAGGTTCTTTGAAATTTTATTTTGACCTCTCCTCGTCGGATGGTGCGAAGATCCGACGTTAATTACATCGAGAACACTCGAAAACCCTTGATTATCGCTATAGCAACTCATTGAAGTAGAAGAACATGCATCCAGAAAATAAATATTCACACATATGAGAAAACAGCCCCATGAACTTAATGGAATGCAAGCACTTAATTTTATTTTAAGTTTGGTTTGAATTAAATTGATTTGAATTGAATTTAATTTGAGTTGAAGCTGATTTGAATTTGTTTGAAATGGATTTTGTTATTTTTGAATTATTTAAATTTAGTTTGGTTGGAGTTGAATTTGAATTTTGCCTTGTTTGATTAATTTGGATTTGTTTCATTAAGTTTGACATAAATTTAACTTGAAAAGTTTGATTTGTATTTGAGTTGATTTGATTTAGTTTGAATTTGAGTTTGTTTAAATTGGTTGAAATTTGGATTTGGTGTGTGAGTTTTAATTTGATTTGAATTGCATCTGAGGGATTACTTTTTTTTTTATGAATTTGACGTTTTCTTATGTAAGAATTTAAGGTGTCTGGGTTTTCTTTCATGTGACTTTTAAGTGTCAAGTTTATGTGAATTGATTTGGGGTTTGATTGTCTTGAATTAGTTTATGGATTGTTTATTAATTTAAATTCAGTTTGTTTTTTTTATCTTAATCTGTTTGGTTAAAGTTTGGTTAAATTTTATTTATGAGATTGGATTGTTTTAAGTTCTGATTAGAATATGAGTTGTTTGAACTTGATTTGGTTTTATTTTTATTTGACTTAAATTATGTTTATTGATTTGATTGAGCTTGAAATTTGGTTGAATTTGAGTTATTTAAGGTTCATTTGGAAATTTGATTGAGATTGGATTGTTTTAAGTTCTGATTAGAATATGAGTTGTTTGAACTTGATTTGGTTTTATTTTTATTTGACTTAAATTATGTTTATTGATTTGATTGAGCTTGAAATTTGGTTGAATTTGAGTTATTTAAGGTTCATTTGGAAATTTGGTTTTCACTTGCAGATTCGGTTGAATTGTGATTTATCATTCAATCTTACCGAAGTTGAGTAGGGTCTGTTTTAATTAATGAATTGTGTTTTGGAAAAATTTTAGTTTATTGATGTAACCTCGAATTTAAAGATTTAGTTTCTTCTTGTTTTGGAAATTCATTTTCCTTTTGAATTTGAATTTGATTTGATTAGATCTTAGCATTGACTTTGTAAAAAAATAGATGATATTTCATAAAAGTATCAGCTAGGGTCAAAATTATATGTTGAGGTTGTTAGGTTCTTTGAAAATTGATTTTGACCTCTCCCCGTCGGATGGTGCGAAGATCCGACGTTAATTACATCGAGATAACTCGAATACCCTTGATTAAGCGTCATAGCAATCTATGAAAATAGAAAACATACATCCATAAAAAAATAAGCATTCACACACATATGGACATAGGAAAACAGCCCCATGAGTTTGATAGAATGCAAGCACTCAGTTTTAGTTTGAATTTGATTCGAATTGAATTGGTTTAATCAAATTTGTTGGTTTGAATTTTGATTTGAGTTGAATTTAGGTTGAGTTGAATTTAATGGGTTGAATTGCTTTTAATTTGAATTGGAATTTTGTTGGAATTGAATTATTTAAATTTCAGCTTAGTTTTGGTTAACATTGATTTGAGTTGAATTTGTTTTGGGTGAATTTGACATTCTAGGAGTTTTTGTACAAATTTCAGACTTATAAACTGATTTGGGGTTTGAGTTTGAATTTGATTAATTGATTTAAGTTTGTTTGGAATTTATTTGAATTTGGCTTGTTTGCTTCATTTGGATTTCATTGGGTTTGAGCTGAATTTTATTTGGGAATTGATTAAAGTTGATTGGGTTTGGGAGCAGATTGACTTACCATTCAATTTTGTTGAGTGGAATTTATTCAAATAATGAACTGGGCTTAGTTCATTTTGTTTTATCTTAATATTGAACAAATTAGGAATTTCGGGATGGCAATTGATTTCAGAAATTTAGAGTTCAGACTTTTCAGATTTTGCATGCTCAGAGATTTTCAGATTTGGGCCCTGTTATGATTTGATTCAAATTGATTTGAACAGGTTGAAGGTCTTTTTTAATGGGTTGATTTATTGTTTTCTGATTTTTTTATTTTAAGTTCAAGTTTTAAATCCTTAGATTTCTGTAACCCTTAGATTGCCAACGGGCCTTCCAGATTTTGGTCAGAACATAGATTTTATTGTTCAATTTGTTAACGGCTGTGTGCTATTGAACTGGGTTGAATGATTTGGGTTTAGTTCTGATTTGTTTAAGGATGTTCTTGTTTATAAAGATTTTTACAGATTTTTAACTGATTCAGATTTCAGTCTTCAAATTTTGGATTTTTTTACAGTTCTTTGGTTTAATTGAACATGATTGATTTGGATTGAATTGAATTGGAATTAAGTTTGATTTGAGTTCAATTTTAATTAGATTGAGTTTAGTTCATTCAATTCATTGGTTTTAATCAAATTTCAGCAGAATTTGTATTTAACAGTTTCTGGATTTTCTTTTATGCAATTTCAGGTTTATGTAAATTGATTTGGGGCGGTTTTGAATTTGGATTTTCTTATGTGAATGGTTTGAGACTACCTAATTGTGAATCAGTTCCTGATTTGCTCAAATTTGGGACAGGCCTGATTTTAGTTTGTTGATTCCCTCAAAACCTTTTCAGAATAAAGCTCAGATTTTGAAATTCAGAAATTCTGGTTTGGATCTCCTGCCAATTCAGGTCTTCTACAAATTCTGCACGCTGCACACTTCTGATTTTTCGGCTGCAGGTTCTATGGGCACTAGACTTTCAGACTCTCTTATTCTGCACTTCCAAAGATCAGATTGCAGATTCTCTAATGGGTTCGACACAAATTCAGATTTTCAGATTTTATGGTGCATTCGGATTTTCAGCTTCTTCAGTTTCCAGGCTCCAGATTTTATATGTTTCAGACTTTCAGAGAAACGTGGAGATCAGACTTTGAAACTCCCGAAAATCAGATCAATTTCCAGAAAACAGATTTTTAGATTTTCTTAAACAGATTTCTGCACCAAAACAGATTTTCAGGATTTACAGATTTTCTTTTTTTGTTCAAATTCCATGCAGATTTCAGATTCTTAAACTTCAGATGTGATTTGCAGATTTAACAGGCTTCGGATTTAGTTCAGATTTTCAGATTTTTAATCTCTGGATTTTAGAGGTGATTTCAGATTTCAGAAAATTCAGTTCTGATTAACCGGTTCTGATTTGAGCCAGGCAGGTCCTCAGCAATTAACAGAATTTCAGATTTCTTAAATGTTTTGATTTTTCATTGAAATTTCAGATTTAAGTTCAGTTTTTAATGTGCTTGCATTCATTCATTCCGGCAGGGACTGTTTTCTCCTTGCATTGAATATTGAATTCTTCATTGTTTGAGGTTCACAAGTCCTCCTGCTTCCTCTCTTTTACAACAAACTGTGATATCCCCTCAATTCGGGATCAAGTATATGCCAGTCTTGAGTGTAGTCTTGAACACATTCCAGCCTTTGATAGGCATCTGGGAATCTGTCTTGTCATTTCAGTAGTTTGAGCATAGTCCTGCCTTTGATAGGCATATGAAGTCTTCTCCCAACCGGTTCAAGGTTGAGCATACCCGGCTTTTGATAAGCTTGTGGGCACTCATCCCATGGTTGGTCTTCCTTATTAGCCTATGGTTTGGGCATCTCGGCATGTTGATCATGCACGGCCTCCCCATGGCATAATGGGCAAAACAACTCCCTCTTGGGGCATGGTAAGACATTGGGGTCTTTAACCAGACCTTTGTATGTCCACCTTAAAGGGTCAAGGGACGTGCTTAAACCCGGCCCATTGCTTTCCCTCTTTGTTTTGAATTTCTTTTAAGTTAAGCCAAGACCATGAGGCGGGTTTTTAGCCGGCCGGATGCTCGTCTCGGTTTGTTGATTAATTAAGTAAACTGTTATTTAATTTTTGTTTATTGTTTGTTTTATTTTATTTTTTGAATTATGGGTCAATAGGCGTGCTTAAAGCCGGCCTATTGCTTGCCCATTTATTTTGATTCTTTTAAATTATGCCGAGACCATGAGGCGGGTTTTTAGCCGGCCGGATACTCGCCTCGGTTTGTTTAATTAGTTAAGTGCATTTTTATTTAATTTTTCACTTGATTGTATCTTTTAAACATATTTTATTCTTTTTAGCTCTTGTTGGAGCACTGTTCACCGGAGGACTATTGGGCCTTCAGCCCTTTGGACGCACAACCCTTCTTCTTCTTCCCCTTCTTTTCTTTTTTTTTTAAACACCTTTCATTGGTGGGCCCCACCATGGGTTGACTTCGGGTCAACCCCCCCTCTCCCTGCAGCCACTCCCGCGCGAGCCCGGGAGCTTCTCGCGCGTGCAGTACGCGTCTTGCGGCCGCGGCCGCGGCTTTTTTTTTGTCTCCTTTTCTTCCGGTGGGCCCCACAGCAATTTTGACCCGCCGGTCAAAATCGAGTCCGCGACGGACTCCTGCGCCTCCCCCTCTCCTCATATGAGCCAGGTGGACATAAGTTTTGAAAAAAATACAATCGGCGGCCCTCTTCTCCTCCCCCCGACCAGTCGACGGCAGCGGCGGCTGACGCGGCTCCCGTCTCCTTCGGCGGCAGCGGGAGGGGTGGAGGCCTCGGCGGCGTGTCCTTCATCCTCTAACGGTGGATTGCGGCCATTGTTCGCGAGTTCCAGAGGATCCAACGCGGTGAAAGGGGACAGCGGCGGTGGGTTTGTCCGGCGGCGGTGCTCCTTACCAGTTTGACTTGCTCGCGGCGGGAGGTTCCGGCAGGACAGCTTCCGGACGTGCGGGCTCGGAGGCTTCCGGACGGGCAGACTTGAAGGGGCTTCGAACAGCGGCATCGGTAGACGACTCCGGTGAACTTTTCTATCTCTACTCCTCTCGGTCTCTCGACAGCTCTCTCCCGGGGGGTTTCACGCAGGGTTCAGCCTCTCCTTCGGGTGTATGCACGCACACTCGGGGGTCTTTACGCACCCTCGGGGGGGGGGGGGTCTTCTTATAGGCTTGGCGCGGTATCCTTTCTCCGTCGGGATACTTCCCGCAATGGAGATTGCGGCTCCAAACAGGACTCGGAGCAATCCCTGATTTTATGGGATCGACCCCCCCTTCCCTTCTTATCCTCCACTACCTTCTCGCGGCAGTCCCCTGCCATCTCTGGCTCCGGGGGAGAATCCGACGGGAGTCGGTTTCCTTCCCTAATCCGACAGCTCCTCTTCTCGTATTTTTTCTTTCCTTTTTTTTTTGAATGGGCCAGCCAGAAGAGATGGGCGTGAATTGGGCTGGCTTTAGCTACATCCGTGGATGGCTAGTTTTATTGGGCCATGTCCGCCAGCTCCCTCTCCTTAAATTTTTTTTTTCTTTTCCTTCTCTCTTTTTTTTTGACGTGGATTGGCTATAGAAGATGGCATCCATGGGCCGATGATTGCTGGCTCCATGGACTGCTAGCCCAATTGGGCTGTTTCAGACTTCAGCCCCTGGCCCAACCGATCTTCCTTCAATCGCTGGCCTGCTTTCTCTCTCTCTTTTTTTTAACACGTATGTGACATATCTCTTATCATACGTATCAAACTTTTGAGTGCCAACATTTATACAGGTTGGGGTTTCACAATTTTCAGTTATAATTCTGATTTCAGAAATTTTACACATTTGGTTTGCTGGTCCTCTCAAAACTTTTTCTCAGATTTTTATCTGTGAATATAAAGTTCAGATTTTGAATCTTTGAAATTCAGATTTGAACCTTCAAATTGCAGATTGCAGATTATTATTATTTTTTTAGTTCAGATCTCCTGCAAAATTTTTTACAACTTCGGATCTTCAGATTTACACATTTTCGGCCTCTTCAGATTTTGGTTGATTGAAAATTACAGGTTCATGAACTTCAAAATTTTGATCTTCGGTTGCAGATTCAAACTACATATTCTTTTATTTGAAGGTTTCAATCACAAATTCTGGACTTTACATTTTTAGGCTCTGACTTCTGATTTTCAGATTTTTGTTCCATATTTCAGATTTGTGCACATTTGCAGATTTTAGTCTTCAAATTTCAGATTTACATATTTCAGATTTAAGGATTTCACGGATTTTACAGGTTCAGATTTCACAGTTTTCAGACTTTTACAAGTTCAGAATTTTTTATTTCAAACTCCACAGATTTCGGATTTTACAGGTTTCACAGGTTTAGATTTGACGATTTTCAGATTTTTGGACTTTTACTTGAACTTCAGATTTTTTTCAAACTTTTTTTATGTCAATTTTGTTGTCTTGCCTTCCAAAAAGAATCTCATGTGGTTGTTCTCTCTTTGTAGCATCAATCAATGCACCGAACATGAATTTTCATTTATTTGATCTCTCAACATGAGACATGATTTACAACTTGACCAAAAAAAACCGGTCTCTTGAATCCTTGATGGATTTGTCGTTCATGGGCGGCATGTACCCGGTCTTGATAGACTTATGGGCATCCCCCACTGTTTTGAGATTGAATACACTCGGCTTTTGATATGCTTGTGGGGACTCATCTCATAGTTTCTGAACCTCATTAGCTCATAGTTTGGCATATTGGCATGTTGATCATGCACAGCCTTCCCATGGCATAATGGGTAAATAACTCCCTTTTGGGGCATGGTAGGACATTGGGGTCTTTTCAATAGACCTTTTTATGTCTACCTTAAAGGGTCAAGGGGCGTGCTTAAAGCCGGCCCATTGCTTTCCCTATTTATTCTGAAATTCTCTTAAGTTTAGCCAAGACCATGTGGCGGGTTTTTAGCCGGCCAGATGCTCGCCTCGGTTTGTTGAATTAACTTAGTGGATTTTCATTTAATTTCTGTTTATGGTTTGTTTTATTCTTATTTTGAATTATGGGTCAAGAAGCGTGCTTAAAAACCGGCTTATTGCTTTTCCATTTATTTTGATTCTTTTAAATTATGCCGAGACCATGCGGCGGGTTTTTAGCCGGCCAAATGCTCGTCTCGGTTTGTTTAATTAGTTAATAGATTTTTATTTAAAATTTCTGTTTATTGTGTATTTTAAAAGTTATAAAATTTTTTTTGCTGCAGGTCGTGCGGCTTCTGCGTAATGGGCCCAGGCCCATCTTCTTGCACCCACTGGCCTGTCTGGCGGGTTGCTTCTTCTTTTCCTCCCCCTTTTTTTTACGTTACAATTTTCTGGTGGGCCCCACCATCCTGTTGACCCTAGGGTCAACAGCCCTCACGCACAGCTCCACGCGCGCGGCTCACGCGACCGGCGCCTCCCCACGGCTCCTTCTTTCTTTTCTTCTTTTTTACTCTCTTTTGCTTGTGGGCCCTACGACATGCCCGCGTGGACCAAAGTTGCCAACAAAAATAATCGCCCGGTCCTCTCCTTTCTCCTCCTGATCAGCCGGCCGCACGGTGAGCTCCGTCGGACGATTGGCATGCAGCCTCCGTCGGGCGACTGTCGAGCGGCTCCCGGCCCCTCGACGACGGTGCGACGAGGCAGAGAAGACTCCAACGGCGCTGCTTAGAGGAAGAACCGAAGCCCTGCAACGTTGCGGGAAGGAGAAGCTCAACCCAACAGCGCGACTGGAAAGAGAAAACGGCTCCGACGGCTTTGCGGGAAGGAGTAGATGGTACTGCGGTGCGACTGGAAGGAGAAGATGCTCCGAGAAGACGGAGAAGGCTTCGACAACGCTGCTAGAAGGGATCGATGGCCCTGGCGACCTTGTTAGATGGTGAAGATCGACTTGCGGGAGCTATACAGAGGACAAGGCGGATCCGGCAGCATTATCAGCAGGTAAAGCTTCTCACGACACAACCGGCAGGCAAAGGACTTGCCGGTCTCCTTCTTTTCTCTCCCCTCCTCCCTTTTTTTTCCTCTCCTGTTCTCTCTCTTGGTCTCCGACCTCTTGCGCATCGGCTTTGCTTGTTGCTTTATAGACCTTTGGGGTTTCCTCCTCCTATTGGGGGACTACTCCATCTCCGAGGGGGATTCGGACCTTGCCAAAAATCCTGGCCACAATCTCGGAAGGATCGAGATCCTTTTCAGATGAGAAAAGGCTTCCATAGCTCCCGGTGGTCTATCCCCTCGTCTCCCCTTCCGTGATGAGTCACAATCTTATTCTAACATTGATTTCCCTGTGACGTAGGAAGGTGGTCGACCCTTAAAATGGAAACCATATTGGCCGACCAGATTGCATATCTTCCTCCGGCGGGTCACAAATTTCTTCTTCTTTTTTTTAATTCTGATGACTTCTACCGACCTAGTCTTGAGTTCAAACAGGGCCCAATAAATATACGAGACATGGGCCACCAAAATAATGTTTAATTAAACTAATAAGATTGAGCTCGACCCGACCTTGTCCTTGTTTGAACTTAGTTCAACAGCATTATTTTCTTTCTTATGAAAAAATGTAGGTGCCAACAATGTCTCTGGAGGGTTATGCCTTTAATGGGTTAAATCTTGAAGCCTTGATCATGCTTTATTGGTAATTCTAGAAGGCCCGCTAAGTATGATTAAGTTCCTTGAGGAAATTACCCTTCTGCTATGTCTTGGTCTATGTGAATCTTTTGGAACAAGACAATCTTCTGTGATAATCTTGCACCAACTGCTGATATTTTCAGAATAATGGTTGGATTTCCAATGGCTAGATGGCAATCAAAGTATATGTATCAGTGTTACATGTAAACTTTTCAGAAAAGGGAAAAAAACTCATATTCAAACTAAAATAAGATAACAAGGAGAACCAAAAGAGAAACACAAAGAGTGTAAATTATTCTTAGCTAGTGGCATATAAGGGATCTTGTGTTGGTTCTAAGTTTCATCTCAAAGACTACTGAGAGGGGACCTCTTTGACACCTCTAAAGATTGATGTGGCATCTCTGGTTAATTGTACATATATAGGCATATAAAATATAAATTTTAATTTTTTTCGGCAATAATGCATAGAATATTTAGATGGATGCAATAATAAAATTGGCAATATATGAAGCACACTTAACATGGCCATCTAATTAAAATAACAATAGAAAATAGAATGAGAGAGAATATGTATGGAGAGAGAATATGTATGGTGTAGGTAGTTGTAAAATATGGAACAAAGAAATTAGAGGTAGCAATAGGTAGAGCCGTGGAGGAAATTAAGAGACTTGAGGTGCTATATAGATATTGTTGTTTTTGTGGTCCGATTTCTTTAATGTGTTAAGTGAAGGAGATTCTTGGGTTTCGGTCGATTGCATTCCATGGGCTGATACTGTTTTAATCCTTTGGGGGTGGGGTGGTGGTGGAGCCCAAGCATGGATCAGCCAATACGGATAAGGATTGCCCAATCCGCTCTGAATCTCTATGAATTCTTAAGAAAAGGAAAAGAAAACAGATTGGATCATGTCGATGAGGACCGATCCCTTTCTTGCATGAAGACAAAATGCATGGGGTTCTTCTCAATTTAGAGGGATCCCCCACAACCCACCCCACAACTATTGGATCTCGTTGGAGCCACCACCGCAAGGATCGCGGGATCGGAATCGGAATCGGAATCGGTGGGTACCGATTCGATCCGGATCGGATCGGATCGGACCGATTCCGACCGATTCAATGGAAGAAAATCGATCCAGAATCGGTAAGAAAAAAAGCAAAAAAAAAAAAAAAACGATCCGATTCCGATTCTGGACCGATTCCGGCCGATTCCGGCCGATTCGGACCGATTCTGGACCGATTCCGGCCGATTCCGGCCGATTCGGACCGATTCTGGCCGATCCGACTGGAATAGCAAAAAATGAAAAAAAACGATCCGATTCCGATTCCGATTCCGATTCCGGACCGATTCCGGACCGATTCCGGCCGATTCCTACCGATTCCGACCGATTCCGCGGAATTCATGCCGGAATCGGTCCTTCCGCATGGAATCGGATCGGAATCCACCGATCCGATTCCGGAATCGGTCGGAATCGGTCCGATTCCACCGATTCCGTAAACAATGCACCACCGCGAAGAGCACCCTTCCCTTTTGTTATTTTTCCTGTTTTTCATCTTTTTTGTTTTTTTAAAGCAGATCACAGATTTACTAAGTAACAAGTTCTTTTGACTATTTTTGTTAACAAAATTTTTAGGATGTAGGTTGTTTTTTGTTTTTCTCCAACTTGAATATCTACAAGGCTACAAAGGTCTAGGGCTTTTAATCTATTTTGTTTAACATTTTGTGAAATATTTCTTTTATAGGAATATCGCAGTTGGCACCTGAAATTTGCATAAATTTTGAGGAAGTAGCAAATAGAAAATCATTTTCACTTAAATCATGTTCTTTATTGGATTCAGCTTTTGGGATGCCCTACATGCCTAATGTAATGGCTGGACTACCGATAGTGGATATACAATGGATGCTCAACATTTGAGCACCAATACATGGGACCAATTGCTATTAAATTAAGGCCATAGGGTCTTATGTTCAGCCAATGATCATGGCATGGCAGAGGGTTCTAGATCACATGGGTCTAGATTGCATATTTGTTAAGCAGCCATGGAGCTGATCAATCTGATCAACTGATGTCAGGCCTACAGAGGTCGGGAAGTATGCAGAAAATGACAAGGCATGATCAGCCAATAATATAAACAAGCAAAGGACTCAAAGCTCTACAAATACCAACATCTTCGGGGTCAATGAAAGCACCGAACGTCCAACGTATGAGAATGTGAACATGTTCTTGCTAAGACTACATGAATTCTAGAGGGATGGGCATCAAAAGAGGCCTATTTATATATGCAAGTATACACAGTCAGCTGATCATGAGTCCCCAAGTTCACTTGTGAACATCCAAGATAGAAATAAAACACCTAAATTACCAAACTGTTATGTTGACAGGTCATCTTCAGATCTCATATCGGCTGATGGACATAATTGACAACAAAATATATGGCCTCAACTAGCACTAGAGGTGATTTTGTATGCCTAATCTGGTGGCTAAGTCACCAACATACCAACATAAAGAAAGGTGTGTTCCCTTTACAGATGTCACCATACCAGAGGGAGATTAAATAGTCAAAAAACTGTTTATTCAGTCAGAAATTCTCATGGATATGACTGTAATCATATTAATTGGGGCTTGAAAACATATACTTGATGTCCCCGATGGAAGACAGAGAAGTTATGCTCTTCAAGTGTTGATTGCCTTACTAGCCAAACAGATGAAAGAATAAGACAATCCGGACCTTGTTAGGTCTGAAAATTGCCAAAAGCAATGAGGAACTGGCTCCCTCACAGCCTCAATAGGTGCTAGCAGGTTTGAAGTATAGCTGAGAATGGGCAATCACAAAAAAATATGAAAGAATTAGAATCTGTCAGATCTGAGGCATGTTCAAAACAAAGTGGATGGCCTCTTTTATTCGGCCATGGCAGGCACTCAATTACATAGTTCAGGCACAATTGAGATAAAACCTATAACCCAAATAGGGCCTGGAATTGCCAAAACAGAAGGGGATATATCCTTTTAAATATAACCATATCAGATACTGGATTATGCATTGTAAGCACCATGACTTGTCTGGAGAATACTCAAAAAGGTTTTATCATAACCAACAGAAGCAAGACAGTCGGGAGGGGGGGTCTGCCTAGATAATTCAAAGTCTAGCTGGGCCATGGATTACAGAATCGGTGGAATCGGATCGATTCCGACCGATTCCATAATCGGATCGGAGTCCATGCAGAAGGACCGATTCCGGCATGAATTCTGCGGAATCGGTCGGAATCGATCCGATTCCGGCGATTACTTGTGGAATCGGTCGATCCCGACCGATTCGTCGGAAGACCGGAATCTTTGGACCGGTTCGATTCCCGGTTCGATTCTGGACCAGGAATCGAACCAATTCCGGCCCTTTTAGGGCCGGAATCGACCTCCGCGGTCGATTTCGGCGATCCCGGGGCGGCTACCTTCTATTCCGGCGATTTCCAGGGCGATCCTTGCTCGGAATCGACGATTCCGGCGATTCCATCGTCGATCCCAGCTGCCAGCACCGATTCCGCGGCGATTCTAGCTGTACCAGCACCGATTCCGGCGATTCCGGCAGCGATTCCAACGATTCCGGCGATTCCAAGCTACTTCTTCAAGGGATTCCGCCGATCTAAGCTCCGATCGGCCTCGATTCAACCTCTTCTTCGATCTTCAGAAGGTTATTGGTAAGATTTCTTCGCTGAAAACTTCGTACGTCCATTATTACGCGTTTCCGACGAGTCCGAGCGTCGTTAAACTTTGTGATTTCCGACCGAACAAGTCCGTTTAATTTCTGAACTATTAGATTGGATGTTGTTTGTATGGGAAAAATTCCGGATATCCCGTACGCCTATTTTTACACGTTTCCGACGACTCCGAACATGGTTAAACTCGGTGATTCTTGATCGAACAACTCCGCTCAAGTTGTTTGAACATCGATTGGATGTTCTTTGTACGAAAAAAATTCCGGATACCCCGTACGTTGATTTACGACCATTTTCGGCAAATACGCAACCCTTTAAACATACCGAATGGTGTGTTACTTGGGTTGTCTGCTTCCCGAACAGCGCCTAAAGCAATTTTTATGTTATCTAATCATTTTTAGTGCATTGTTTACAATTTTTGCAGGTATAAGCAATGGCCGATCAAGGTGATGCAGCACCAGCACGTGCTTCCGACGTGGGTTGGGAACACGGGCACATGGTAGATCCAGTTAGAAAGAGGGTATAGTGCAAATGGTGTGGGAAGGAGATGAACGGGGGGGTGTTTCGGCTGAAACAACATATTGCGGGAATATGTGGAAATGTAAAGAAATGTGACAAGGTGCCGAGGGAGAAGAGTGAGGAGATGAGAGGCTACATGACAGGTAGAGCCTCTCAACGGGCTGTTAGGATTAAACAGAGGGAGGAGTTGCACGACGAGCTACTCCAGAGGAGGAGGGACCGCGATTTGCCTACCTCGAAAGGGAAAGGCAAGGGAAAGGCACCAGCTGAGCCGGAGCCAAAGAGCGAGGAGGAGTCCACAGACTCTGAGCTTAGACGTGCTAGGCACGCTAGCAAGTGTGCATTTGCTGAGGAGGAGGACAGGAGGAGGGGAGCAGGAGGGTCTGGGTGCAGAGTTGACCCAGCTTTGAGCCGATCAGCATCGGCTCGCCCTACCCGGGACCGAGAGACTGACCCCAGGAGACAGGAGCCATACCATCGTTCTACTTCTACCAGTACTCGATTTACGCCGAGTGATGAGTATTTATTTAGGAAACAGAGTGCTGGGCAGATGGGGATTAAACAAGCAATGAAAGGGGTGAAGGCAACAGGAATGGCTGCAAAGAGAGCCGTTCGCCACATTGTGAAGTGGTTTTTGCATGCAGGTATCACTTTTAAATTGGCATTTATGTATGTTTTATTTACTTAAACTTAATTTTAGCCTTACCCAATTTTTTTTTAACTTGATGTAGGCATCCCAGCACATGCAGCCACCAGCCCCTACTTCCAGACGATGGTGGATGTCGTGGGTGAGGCTGGACCGGGTTTGCAAGCCCCGGGCAGCATACATATATACGGCGCTGGCCTGAATGAGGAGGTCCAGGAGTTGAAGGAGTGGATGGATGGTTTTAAACATGGTTCGCCGGGTCGCGACCCGGGTCGCGACCCCAAGACCCCAAAACCGACCCGGTCGCGACCCCAAGACCCCGACCCCATTTTGAATTTATTATTATTATTTTTTGCGACCCGGGCCGACCCCGTTCCGACCCGGGTCGCGACCCCGGCCGACCCGGGTCGGTTTGGCCCCAAACTGACCCGGTCCCGACTCCCGACCCCACCTTCCTTGGTTTTAAATTGGTGTGGAAGGAGAGGGGTTGCACAATTATGTGCGACGGGTGGATAGGTATCACCAAGAGGAGTATGATAAACTTCTTGGTGTATTGTTCTGAGGGGACCACATTCTTGATGTCGGTAGATGCTTCTGGGAGGATAAAAAATGCCGACTTCCTTTTTTCTCTGATGGATGCGGTGGTGGAGGAGATCGGGGAGGACAATGTGGTTCAGGTTGTCACTGACAACGAACCTTCGTATAAGGCGGCTGGGAGAAAGTTGATGGAGAAGAGGAAGCACATGTTCTGGGTGCTCTGTGCGGCACATTCTGTTGATCTCATATTAGAGGATATAGGCAAGGAGGAGAGTGTATCCACCCTTGTCAGGCAGGCGCAGACGATCACATCATTTATTTATTCGCATCCCCGTCTGCTACATTCTGTTGATCTCATATTAGAGGATATAGGCAAGGAGGAGAGTGTATCCACCCTTGTCAGGCAGGCGCAGACGATCACATCATTTATTTATTCGCATCCCCGTCTGCTACATATTATGAGATCACACACAGGAGGGCATGATCTTGTTAGGCCTGGTCCGACTCGTTTTGCTACGAATTTCATTGCATTGGAGAGTCTACATCGGCACAGGCATGCATTGGTTAGGTTCACACAGTTCGAGGAGTATTATAACTATATGGTGGACGACCTGCATGACAAGAAAGGTCAGCTGGAAATCCTTGTCAGGTCTGAGAAGCAGATCACTGACAAGAGGTTTTGGGAGAGGATTGTCTACTACTTGGCAATCATTGAGCCACTGGTAGTTGTCTTTAGGTTGGTAGACTCAGATGACAGGGACCAGATGGGCACGTTGTACGATGCCATGGACCGCGCAAAATTGAAAATAAAAGAAAAAAATCCCAGAGGTTACAAAAAGTGGTGGAAAATTATAGATGACCGATGAGACAAGACTTTGCACCACGATGTCCATGCTGCAGGTTAGTTGGTTAAAAAATAATTTTGCTGAATAATTGTCTTATTCATAATGTTAACTAATAAATTCTTGCAGGATATTTTTTGAACCCCCGCATCCAGTATAGAGGACAGGTGGTGAATGACAACGAGGTGATGCGGGGCACACTAGCTGTTATTCAGCGTCTCTGTCGATCTCAGCAGGACAGGATAGAGGCTGAGATAGAAGTAAGTTAGAGTTTATTCAATACTTTGGAGTAGTCTTACTAGGCAACTAATGTTTTTTTTAAATTTTTTCAGATACAGAAGTATAAGATGAGGGTCGGCGTATACTCAAATGCTGATCTGAAATATTCAGTTGACAAAGTCACCTGGTATAGTAATAGCTTGACGAAGATTTTATTTTATTTTCATATAAGTTATGGAAGATGATGGGTTAATTGTTTACCTTTTCTTTTCTTTTTTCTTGCAGCTAAGTGGTGGGTTAAGGTGAACACCAGGAGTGGATGGAATCCACTTGCTGCCATCGGTATCAGGATACTCAGCCAGAGCACCAGTTCCTCCCATTGTGAGAGGAACTGGAGTACATTCAACCTGATACATACGAAAAGGAGGAATAGGTTGACCTCAGACCGGCCGAGAAGGCGGTCTTCTATCATTACAACATGAGGCTGCACATCAAGAATATCAAGGATCTACAGAAGATCAGTGAGGAGCGATTTGCACGATTCGCAGGTGGTCCATACGAGCAGAGGCATTCCTCCGTCACACCACCACCTGAGGAGGTGGACATGGATCAGATATTCCAGGAGGAGTATGCACTTGCCTCCTAGATAGAGAGGGAAGCCAGGGATCATGCTGTTGAGTTTGATCCCGATGACCGTGCATGGGCTGAAGGAGAGTTGGATGGTATTGAAGCCAAGGAGGATACTCTAGCTCCACCTCCACCTCCACCTACTTCTTAGACTCAGGCAGGGCCTTCTTCTGCCCTATAGAACATAGAGCGACCACTGCTTTAAATTTCCCAGCTCTAGTCCCAGCCGCCGCTACCCAGCCCATTCGTAGTCCAGGAAAAACGAAAATAAAAGTGACTGCACGAAAAATGGGAGGATTTGCAAAGTTTAAAAAATCTTTGGGTTCTGGTACTTCAGAGATGGCTGAAGAGGTGAAGAGAAGGAAGCTAGAGGTCAGGCGTCCTGTGAGCCCAGATGACAACACGCAGGTTCCTTCTCACTCCTCAGTTGATGATGAGAAGGAGTGCATACCAGCGACGCAGCCATCAGCAGCAGCCCAGTCTCCTGATTTACGGCATCCAAAGCCGTATTACACGCTGGATGAGCAGACACCGCATTCTTATATTATGGAGCCACAGTATCCAGCATTTGGCCAGGCTCACCAGCAGTGGATTACACCACTAGCTCCACTAGAGTCTGCTTACGTCCCGGTCGTCCCGCAGTCCGATCCATACGACCTTGATAGCATGGCATCGGCATTATTTTCATATGGATATGGTCCCGGATAGTATACAAGACTGAGCACAAGGGAAGAGCATCGACAACAGCAAGGAGAGGAGGAAGACCAATATCTATATCCTAGATATTTGTAGTATATTGCTATGATGTAAATTTATATTTTTTTTATTTTCATGATGTATCAACTCTTTGGTTTTTGAATCAATGGAATATGTACTTAACTTCAAGTGGAGTTCATTAGTAATTATTCGATGTGGTCCCGTGGATGAATGCTAATCTTATTTTTAGATTTTTTTCTAACTCATTTCCTATTTTTTAGAATTTTTTTCTGAATTTTTTGAATTTTTTTGATGAAGAAAAAAAATTCAAAAAAAAACCGATTCTACCGATTCCGGAATCGATTCCCTTCCCAGGAATCGGCCCGATTCCGATTCCGATTCCGGAATCCTTGAGCTGGGCATAGGAATATCTAGTGGTGTGCACGGTTCGGTTTAGACCATCTTTTTCTAAACTGAACCGAACCAAACCAATTTAATTTTGTTTGGTTCCGTTTAAGATTGAAAATAGATAAAATATTTAAATTAATTAATTTTTTACATATATATTGATTTTTAAGTTATAAATAATTAAAACAGATATTATTTTATTATAAAAGTTATATAAATCTTATTTTTAGTAATAATATTGTAGCTTTTTATAATATTTTAATTAAATCAGTTTGAATGGTTTGGTTTAGTTTGGTTAGGAAGACTTTCAAACTGAACCAAACCGAAGGGGGTTCAAACCAAATCGAACAGGCATAGTTGTGAAGGCAGCCAAGGCGATCAAGACAACATAGTACCTCCTTGGCGCCTTGGAGATAAGGCGAGGCGTTAGGCGACGTCTTATTTTATATAGTAAAATAGATAAAATAACAAAGATATATGTAAAAAATGATGCAAAATAACTTTGACACCATGCAAATCAATCAATAATGTGGAAAGTGCATAGTTACATAGACTAAATAACTTGACAAATTAGTTAATTTTACTATTTAAATTATATCATCTATTAGTAAACACTTAAGAAATCATTTAATCCTAGTTATTATTTCATCAAAATGTTAATTTATAGTCAAATTAACTATTAAAACTAGTTGTTTTTACTCTAAAACAACTTAATTATATGATATTGACACTTAATTAGTATTATTTATTATTAAAATAAATAAAATAGTTTTTTAAGGCAATGGGCGCCTAGGCGCCCATCGCCTTGCCCCCTCTGGGGGCGCCTTTCGCCTAGGCGACGCCTTGAAAACAGTGCAAACAGGCAGGCTGGATCCATTTGGTTTAATGGTTTGAACTGTTTAATGCACACCCCTAAGAATATCTCATATATGGAAGAATACAAGGCAAGCATATACCTTGTGTTATCGGGGGATAATGGATCTCCTCTAAATCCTGAAGCACCAGCTGGCCGATCAGATGCAAAGAAAGTCTGATCCTGCAAAGTCCATGGATGCACAAGCAGTCAATCAGACAATCATAATAGCTTTCCCCCACATCCCTATGAAGGAAGAATATTTGCTCATGATTTGAGCATAACTGATGGTAAACAATAAGATTAAGATGGAAATTGAGGCCGGCAGGTCCGAAAGGCACTTAAAACACTAAATAGATGTACCTTCTTTGATTTTGACCCTAGCAGATGGCTAATCACACACAAGAGACAGCAAAACTGAAGCCTGATAATCCTGTCTGCCGAAGGATGTTACTGCAACAGAGGGAAGAAAGAGGAAGAGAGAGATAGGTCAGGGGGTCTTCTTGCATCAGAATTATCAAAGAACATGTATAAATAGGCCAATTGATAGTTTTGATTTGATTCGGAGTCAAAGGGAGGTCCAGATCTTTGTCATTACCCAATATGGATTGCACTACCATCCTTGGTCCTAGTAGGACTGGGACTGGGTTTTATTTAAATAAAAGATAGGATGGCATGTCTGATCTGGTGCCAAATTGGATAGATGACAGGTTTAATTAAACCAAGGATGGGATCGGATGTGATTTGGATCCATAATTGGGTCTGGATTCTACTCAAATCTAAAGGGAGATGCACTACCTCTCCTAGTCCTAATAGAATTAGCACTTGATTTTATTTAAATAAATGGAAGTGCCAAGGGAAATTAATTGGATATAAGTTCAGGTCAGCCCTCTTAATGAGCCAGATTTGATTAAATATGAGGCCCAATGGCACAAATCTTAGATTATATACAAAGTGGGCTGAATATCAATGAGAAATTAGGCCCAATTGGAAGTCAGAGATGATCCAAGGGCTGACTTATACAAGATATCAGATAATGGCATAATTTCAAGGCTCTTAATGGGCCCAATTGAATTAAGATCTCAAGTAGATCCAATAGCCATAGGCACATATGTCAGATCTCATTTTAATGGGGCTCAATATCAATATGATATTTGGCCCAATTATGAAGCCCATTCGCACAATGCTACATATTACAGTTAATGGGCTGAGAATTGACGAGACTAGGCTCAAATCTAGGTCCTATATGTGCAGAGATCATATTCTATCTCAAATGTGCTGAGACATGATATGAAATCTGGCCCACATTGCAACTACAATGGATGAGGATGGGCATATATTTAATTTTACATGATTGGCTTTTGTCGAGGCAAGCAGAGAGCCCAATTTGATTTGAATTTGGTGGCTAGTCTTGCAAGCTCAGATGTTTATGGTAACTGGGCCAAGTTGTGTATACAATCAGGTTCAATTGACATTTGATTGAAGCTCATTGAATGGCTCCTTGAACAACAATTAATGATCCCAAGATCAAAGTCAAATGGGTCTGATTTTGGTCAAGAGGATTGATTAAATACAAAACATATTGTTTTAAGTCTCAAACCAAATGCAGTGGCTGACAATTTCAATCTGAAATTTTTGAGTGTAAACACCAATTCCTTGTCAAATGGATTGAATTTTAGTGTATTAAGCACAATGTTAAGGCCCATTGGCGCAAGTTGAAATGTCATACAAGTGGGCCCTATATTGGCATACAATCAGACCCATATCAGACCAGGTAATGTAGCCCATTCAATACTTATTTGCTTAACACATTTTGATCCTAATAGATAGGATCTTATTGCTGATCAATGGCCTTAGATGATATATGACAAGATGGGTCTCTGATGGATTAAGATAAGCAGTCACCAGGTAGTCTTAAATAATAGGATTGCATCTCATCTCTACATGGCATTCTTGGAAGATGCCAAATAAGTAGGCCACAACCGCACACAGTTCAGTCAAACAGGTTGCCATCAGATGCTCTTAAGAAATAGGGATCATGAAGATAGTTCTGATGAGAATATCTCCCATTGGAGCCCCCCTGAAAGTCAGGGCAGTTCCGGAACACCTCTCCAATAATCGCTAGGCTGACCGGGTTCTGGAGAGTCCCCTTCCAATAGGAACAGTCCACCGAAGCTGCTACTCAACAAAAAATCCAAGAATTTCGTCAGAAAATCCTGTAAAATAGAGAGGTGGGCGCATCTCCTATCTAACCACCCTACCAGTCACCGAGAAAGGGACTGGCTCTTCTGCCATCTCTCTATAAAAGGACCCCACTGCCATCTGTTTCTAGTTTCCGATAGCTGGAGAGGATTCCGAGATAGAGAGTTGGGGTTTTGGAGCCATCTGTAGGTGCTGCCATCTTAGCAAGGAGAAGAAGCCATGGAAGAAGAGGAAGTCATCTACCCGGTCCACTTGCTGCCTAAGAAGGACAAGGGAGAAGAAGAAACAAAGGTGTGAAATACCCTTCATTGTGTTGCACACCTACCCATGGCCTTCTCTCTGTAGATAACCTCCTACCCATGAAATAATCTTTCTTCTACCAAAGCAACTTCATCTGCCAAGGGCTCCCTTGCCATGTCCTGTGCAGTCTTTTATCCCCCTTAAGCTAAGCCTAGCTTTGGCCCCTATACTTGACCTATGGTTGATCCTAAACCTATCATAGGCATGTCGAGAATATCCATGCTTCCATCCTTACATGGCCCGTAGTCTGAGATCTAGTCCTATCCCCAGCCTTTGCATGGTCTTGATCTTGGGCTTAATCTAGCCTTGACATGGCTATGATCTTGACCCCAGATTAATTGAACTAAGGTTCCATCTGATAGCTAATCCTAAGCCCTTCATCGGGCATAGCATAGTCTATTGTATACTCTCTTATCTGGGTTACCAATATGGCCTATACCTTGGCCTCGGCCTAGCCTAGAAAGACCTGCACATGGGCCTATGGCAGACCTAGATATCCATATGGTTGCTCCACAAAATCCTCCTCTCCAGACCCTAAATAGAAGGCTATTGACCCCCTCTTTATCTTATCACATACTAGGTCATCATATCCTTCATAAGCCTAACCTGAACCAGCTCTTGGATTGACTGACGATGGACCATTCAGTAATGCGGCAATGGCAGAAATCATATCAGACTGCAAGACCGACAGCATGGCAAAGGAAGAGATGCAGGCTATTGTTCGATACTGTGTCAGGCTGGGCCAAGAGGACAATGCTTGACAGGCCGAGGAGGTCATTTGACAAAAATACACAGTTTAAATAATAAAATTAAATAAAAATGTTAAGAGGCTGCCTATTCAGTTAGGCCCCCTCGTAATGTTGGACGGACACCGGCATGTCCTTGGGGTGTACCAATTCTAGACGGGTATGTGGGCACACCCTAACTATACACTGATCCTTTCCCAATGTAGGGAGTATACACTCTATCTAGTAAGGGGAAAATTCCCACCAATCTAGGAGAGGTTATGTATCTCTCCACGCTAAACCGACTTTTAGATTTGGTAGGGAAATGGGAAAATATCCTATGTTTGCATATGGCTAAGAAAAATACCCCACACATTTTTATTTAAGGGAAATGGTGGCTACATATGCCATTTTTCACATATTTGCGAATTCCATGTACTCCATATCATTTCAATGACATTTATGTGGTCAAATGTGTATGTGTATGATTAGGGAGTATCATAATGACCTATATAAGCTTAAAGGAATGTAAGGATAATCAAATTTGACAC
This sequence comes from Cryptocoryne crispatula var. balansae, assembly GCA_036172225.1. Classification (NCBI taxonomy): domain Eukaryota; kingdom Viridiplantae; phylum Streptophyta; class Magnoliopsida; order Alismatales; family Araceae; genus Cryptocoryne; species Cryptocoryne crispatula. The sequence continues at coordinate 27,818,321 of CM069928.1, forward strand.
AATTAAATCTGTGAACTGCAAAGTTGTAAAAATCAGAATCTGTAAGTAAGATTCTTGAGCGTCAAAAAATACCCAAGAGAAGGACCAGACATTCAGGGATCTTGTTAAAATCAAAATCTTAAATAAGTCTAGCCATCAAATGAAGATGCTCCTTAAAAAGATAACTCACATCCTAAGCAATGATTGCTAGATCGGAATCGGTACCTGGATTGGTGGGTACCGATCTGATCTGGATTGGATCAACTGTTCCTAGCCGATCCTTTGGGAGGAATCTTGATCCGGAATCAATACTTAAAAAATAAAAAAATCTGATTCCAATCCCCATCTCAATTCCAATCCAATTCCAGCCAATTCGTTTTATAAAAAAATCTAAAAAAATCAGGAGTTCAATTCCGATCTGATCCTAGCCAATTCCGTCAGGATTTTATCTTGGATTGTCTCTCTGGTTAAAAATTAGATCTCCATAGACCGATCTAATCCAATAATCAGCTGATCCCAACTCAGATTGGCCAATTCTGCAATCTATGATCCCAAGTCAAAACTGTCTAAATCAGAAAATACCTCAGATCTGAATGTTAGGATCCAAACCTCAGGCCAATCTAAAGATTGATGCTATAGAGAGATGCTCATTATTCATGGATGTTCCAGATCCCAAGGAAAACTTTCAATGCATGAAGATATCTATAATGAAGGGGTGATTGCCAGATCTATCAGAAATAAAACAAACATGTCAGAAATCTCAAGTTCATGAATTGATTTGAACATGAGAAATGTGAATGGAATCAGAGTTCCGAACATCATCGATCTGTCAAAATGGTAAGTTTTCGGTCAGTAAAGATGAGGAATGTGTGATGATTTTAATCCAAAAGCTTTAAGGTTCTCAATTTTAAGGACAATTAGCTCACATCTTAATATTTATGATCCGGATCCTAAATGCTAAAGTCTCTAAGATAATGAACTGTTATATCATATATTCCTATCAAAGATCAAAACACCAAAGTCATATCCCGGATCCTGTGAATTCTAAATAAGAAATGTCAAGAGTTTTCCAGATCTCTAAGGTTTCAGTTGGACTTATCAACCTCAAAGATGATTCAATATACCAAAATTGACTCTTAAGGGTCAAAAGCAAAGATTCAAATGCTTAAAGTCAGTTTAAAACTTAAATCTGTTCAACCTAAGGATCCAAGATCTTCATCTGAAGTGCCTCAAATGTTGAGATCATGGGCTTATCGAGTTATGTTCCCACCTTAAAATCGGGAATCTAATAATCTGAAAGTGCAACCTTAAGTCAATTCTGACTGTTCGGAACCCAAAGACTAATAGGCTGTCAAATAAAAGAAATCTGATGCCATGTTAAATGCCTAATGAAGAGAGAATATAATCCAATGACCAGAGGCCAAAAAACCAAATCCTAGGATGTTCATCTCAGATCTAATAAATTCTAAATCTAAAATGTTTAATTTCAAGACTTCGAATGAAGGGAATGGAGATCTGATGAATCTAATGAAAGTTCAAGATGTCTAATGCTAAGATCCAATAAATCCTAACTAAAAATGTGAGATTGAAACTTATGCATCCTAATGTTCGAATCCAATAAATGCCATCCTCATCTTGGGATCACATAAGGATCAAATCCAAAAATGTCTACATTTAGACCTCAGATCCAATAAACTCTGATGTCTTATGTTAAGGCTTTGAATAAAAAAATTAAAATCCTTGTACCAAACATGCTCAAATGTTTCATCTATGACTTCAATAGAACCAAATGATCTAGTCTTGATCCTAAGCATCCTTAATGTCTAAATATTAAGATTCCACTAAGAAACAAATCCTTAAATTGAATCTTAAAGATCGGAAATCTTAAATCATAGAATCCAAATGGCATCTCTTGAAGCTTCAAATGGCCATGCCAAATTAAATTGAAGTAAATCTTCAAAGATAAAAGACACCAAAATTCACCAAAGTCGCTTGGATCAGTGATTGAATTGCTGTATCGCCCACGAAATCCCTGGATCACTCACAAAATGACCTGTATCACCGCCAAAATCACCTACTCACCACCAGAATCGTTGAAAATCGGGATCCTTAGGTCTATGTAAGCTTGAATCAGCTCTTTAGGGCCAATATCGACCTTAAATGGCCTATTGGGTCAGATCAACCGATTTAGGGTCATAATTGGTCAAATCGAATCGATCGAGGCCGATCCGACCGATTATGATCATTTTCTCCGGAATTTCATTCCAAAAAGTCCTTCCGGCCAGAATTGATCGGGAGTGACTGTTCCAATTCAGGAATCGGCCATGCCCGATCTAATCCGGCCAATTATGTAATCAATGGTCACATCTTAAGAAAAACTTTTTTATTTCAAAGAATATATTTCAGAATTAAGACAAGGAATCATAAATATGAAAATGAGGACCAGATCAGGAAGAGGTAGAAGACTAGTGTAGGATTGATTGGAACATATGTTTCATGATCAAGATTTGGTTGAGGCGAGTTTGATGGTGTCGAGACTTGAGATCCCAAGCTCACAGGAGATGCTCCACCAGTTGTTCCACCTCCGCTAGGAGATGCACCAGTTTAACTTTCACAACAAAAAGGTAATGAAAAGGCAAGGATCAGCGCCAACCACATAGGAGGATGATTCAAAATATTTAGAGTAAGTGTATCAACGTGGTATGCATTGCATATTCATCCACCACCGTTACATCCACTTTAGGCACAAACTGAAGAGAAAGATGGAAAAACGAGAAAAGAATACTTGGTCAGGAGAGTACTGCTGTTGTCAAATGTTAGTACTCAAGTGCCCTCTTTGTTTAGTAGTGAATCAAATACAATTGTTAGTGCTACAGAATATGGCGGTGCAGCTAACTTGGGTGTTGCAGTTCCTACTTATTCACTAGTCTTAAGATTATGGTAAGAGCCCTAAGGCCAGTAACAAGGTCAAGACAGAGATGGCTTGGGGAAGACAGACATGATTTTGATGGGCATCAACAAGCATAGTGTGATTAGCGGTATCACTTCTCTTCTATTGGTATCTATAATTTCTTGAGATCCAACTATATTTCATTGGGAGCAGCATTCTATATGGAGGAAAGGAGTTATACAAAGAGCATGTTTCATCTGCTGAGAGCATCCAACGTTTTAAATAAAGAAGTCATTTTCTACCGGATACGTCAAAGATTACTCATCATCCAGAATTTAGAGGTTCTATTTCCCTCTCTTCAAGACGACATGGAGAGAGTTTAAAGAAATAGTATAATCTTTATTTAGATATGGATAGAGACATAGAGTATTTGTGACTTAAAGATCACTATCCACATTGCAACAACATGATGAGCATGAAGATCTATATGATCTTTATCGGTTATATTGGTGATATAAAGTTATATTTGTAAACTGTATTGAACTTAGGTGGTGTTTGCTTCGGCTTAATCCAAAAATCTAAACTCATTTTCATCTCTAAGATCTTAGTTGGTGCTAAAAAAGTGCTGAATTTGATTAAGATATAAGTGTTAAGATTTGTTTGATAAAATATCTAAACCAACATCTAATTAGAATGACTTCACATTAGGATCACGTATACACATGCTAATAGGACATATAATAAACATCCATGAAGCATATAATGAGTATGACGTGGACCAAGAGCTGTGTATACAAATTTAATATGCATGATATTCTTATAAAATTAAGATCCTGTTAAAATGAATTCATATCTTTTTTTGATAAAACAACTAAGTGTCATTAGAACTTATTTCAAATATGCATGATATTTTATAGAATGTGTTTGATAATAATCAAAATTAATATCATGATAAAAATATAATCTACATCTCTAGAGATAATCATAGCAAATCCTTAAAACATTTAAATAATTAAAAATATTGGTTTAATATACTAATAATTCATAATATAATTATTTTTTTCAATAAAAATATATTATTTTTTAATAAAAATAATGTAAAACTGTAATAGAATCATAAAGAGCATGAGCACTTCAACCGGGCAACAAGTGTAACATCTAAACAGGAAAAGTGGTATTTGTCATCTTAAAAATTAAGAGGTTTCTTAGACATTAGAGATTAAATCAAAGTTATCTTCAGATCTTTTACCAAACAGCCAAGAATATCATTCAGGTCAAACAAATGGGCTCTTAATCCAATATACATTTTTTAGATGTGTACATTTTCAAGTGAATCGTGAAATTTTCATCTCTGATTTTTTCTGATTTTTTATTTTTCTGATTTTTATGAGTTTTTCGCTAATAAAAAATGATCAGGCTAATCTCAGATCTGACTTCTGCTCGGTCAGATCAGCCATTCCAAACTTTTTGTTGAATGATTACTGCTGCTGGAGATGGCTACTCTTTTAATATGTTGCTTTGACCTTTGGAACTGAAAGTCTTTTTTAACTGATTTTCTTTATCAGGGTTTTGTAGGTGGTCTCTCCTTATTCCTTTATCTTTATGTTATGCATGTTGCTTATTCATTTTTCTAAATTGTAGCTTGCACACCTTCCAAAAACAATATTATATCCTATGTGGTACACTGGTTTGATTATCTTTTCTCCTTGGTTTCGGGACTGTTGAAAGTAAATGAACATGATATTGAGAACGTAACAGAAATGCGGCAAATGCCAATTACAACATTTAGTACGAAGGTTAATGTGAAGAGATAAGACCAAATGTTCTATACACGAGACCATTTTGATCATACAAGCAGTCTAGGCAATCTCTTATGTTGACTTAAGAATTAAAGTAACCATCTAATGGCAGGATAAGGTGTTAGTTGTAGTATCAAACTAATATTATCAATAAGCATTTTTCGCTCTTTTCCATAATATTTTTACTTTTATTTAAAAAGATAAATATATTAGAAAGATAATGGGGTGTTTGGTTGCATGATAATGAAGGTTTTTGTTTTAATTTTTAAAAATTGTAAGAAAACTTGTTAAAAGAGGTGTTTGGTAACCATGACAATTTTATATTTTAAAAGTGATTTTCTTCTTAAACAAAAAAAGAGGGTCTCACCTCTTTCTTTTTTCTTGTGGTCCCCCACTTTATTTGGTCATGTGCGGTGGTTACTCTTTTTTGTAATCACATCCCTCCAAACATGATAATTTTATGTCATGAGTTGCTTCACTTTTTATTTTAATATAATTTTTTATCATGAAAGTGTACAAAAAATTATCATGAAACCAAACACCCCATAAGGATTCAGAAATTATTTTAGCGACAGCTGTTTCTTGAAACTATAGTTGAAACCAGTTGTAAAATCCTGTTTCCTTGCCACCTTTTTTTGTAGCACTTTCAGTGATAATAGATGATTATGGTAAGTCTGTCTTTTTTGGTTGATTTCACAGTAGCAATAGCAAATTGAGCAGATGACGTCGGAATCCATCTGAATCCGAAGGATCATGAATCTTCCGTTCTCTATATCACCTAGAAACCACTAACAATTTCTTTGGAAAGATCTCTGCCCTGTTTATTATTAGGATGTGTGTGGATTTTATCTGGAAGATCACGTTACAATTCACTATAGATTTGTACCCTAATATGCTTCTTCGATGGTGATGTGCCCGGTAGTATAGGTACATAAACATCGGGGAAACTTTTCATTGTTCATCCTGCACCTGGGCAAATTAGGGTGGATAGAATTCTTGAAGCATGCCTGCCTAGGATTTCTCAAAGAGGTTAAGAGTTATCACGTTTCTCGTGTTCCTGTGAACAATAAATAACAATCAGATGCACCCCACGGTAGTCGCATGTTGAATTTAATTGATACTTGTTGCCTGTGGCTATTTGCCAACATGAAACTTTTCAATTACGCCATTCCGGGGAATTGTTTAGAAGCATAATTAATATGCTGCTGCATATCTTGCTTAAACTTATCAAAGGCGTTTATTGTCGCTGACAACTATGATTTCGGTCTCTTCCGATTACTTTTAGCCTGTTCACCCGGACGAATTGTTTTACTTTTACCTTGCAGTTTCCTCGGGCAAACAGGGCTGGTCTCCGTCGAACAACAAATGGATGAAATGGGCATCTTGAACAAGAAGAGCGATGAAGAAAAGGAGGAATAAGAGAGAGATCGGCACAAAGACATCAAACCCCCATTCTCTATAGGTTGGACAGCAATACCTACACTTTGACCCTTGATGTAGAAAAGAAAAACCCCCCTGCTGGGGGGATCGTGGCTTACACCATCACGAGCCCAAGAAGCCATCACCATAGAGATGCTCTTCAGTCTCCCTTGGCCGTCTCTTCCTTCTTCTTCTTTTTACTCTTCATGAAGCAGAAGCACGAGCAGCACGGGCACTGGAACAAGAACTTCATGGCGTCTCTCTCTCTCTCTCTCTCTCTACAAGCTGGTACGTCTCCTCGGTCTCTCTGATCAGCTGCCTTCCTCTCCTTTTAATCCACGCTCTGGGATTCTTTTCCTCTCACCTTTGGAAAAGAAGATGCTCGGTGCTGCTCCTCTTTGGTGTGGTTGGTCTCAAATCAAAGTCATGCAGCATTTGTTTCTTCCCCTGTGGGGCCTTATGTCCGGTTTACCTGGGCTCCTTTCTTATTCCTCTACCCTTCTTATATTTACACATTTACCACATCTTGGCTTGCGTTCTAGGCTTACTGACGGATCCCGCTTCCTTTTGCAATAACTGCATGTCTGGCTCTTCCAATCTGACAGTCCAACCCCATCTTTACAGACAAAGGTGGAGCTGGCAGTCTCGGACCCAACTTGTAGCCCAAATCTTCATCTGTCGGTGAAGGCGGTTGTCTAATTCGGTAAACCCGTAAATTGTCCGCAGAGATGTTCAGATGTCTACGTGTTCTATTTTTCGAATTAAACAGAACCGATATTCACCGTACAGTTCAGTTTGATTTTCGCTTATAACATGAACTGACTCGGTGAATCGATGACTCAATTTATCTTTTATATTATTTTGATTTTAGGTATATATTGTGAGTGATATTAAAACAAAAGATTATTCTTTATTACAAATAAAATATCAAGTTAAATAATCGACTTTAAGGTAGGTGAGGTCGAGAGTCGGGATCGGGTCGGTTGGACCTAAAATCAACTTGGGTGAATTGGGGTCGAGACTCGAGTCAGATTGGGATCATAAATAATAATAATAAAATAATAAATTTAAAATATTTATGAAATATTGAGATCAGGATCGCGTCGGGTGACTCAAAAATAGACTGAGTTGTGACTTCGCATGACAAACTTTGTAGTGTAAATGCACACTAGGTCCGTTTTACGGAAGCCACTTTACCACCGGGTCCGTTTTCAAAAACACCTTTCCATTAGGTCCGTTTTTTCGAAATAGCATCACACCCACTCCGATTTGGACTTGAAATGTCATTTTTGCCCCCCTTGCACACTGGTCTTCGCGACGGCGGAGGGCATCGCGGCGGCTGGCTTCGCGGCGGAGGAGGGCATCGCGGCGACGGCAGCCTCGCCGGCGGCGGGGATCGTCGGGGGTTTCTCCGCGGGCCATCTCCGCGGGCCCGTTGATCCGGGTTTCTCCGCGGGCCATCTCCGCGGGCCATCGCGGCGACGGCAGCCTCGCCGGCGGCGGGGATCGGTGGCCATCTCCGCGGGCCCGTTGGTCCGAGGGGGTCGATCGGGGGTTTCTCATTCTCCTCCGGCTCCTCCGGTGGCCGCCCTCTTCTTCCTCCCGGGCCAAGTCGAGGTCGATCTGCTCCCCGGCGGCCTCGGCTGCGAAGGGCACATCCCCCCCGTACATGAATACGTCGCAGAGCGGCCGAGGGGCCTCCGGCAGGCGGCAGCGTCGAGGAAGTGGCCAGGCTGCGCCGCCCCCGCCTCCTCGCCCCGTAGATCCCCGTATCCGCCCCAGCGCGAGCCCAGCGCCTTGTAGCTCCGCCCCCTCCCGACGACGGACGGCGGAGGGCTTCGCGGCGGAGGAGGGCATCGCCGCGGCGGGCTGTCGCGGCGGCGGAGGGCATCGCGGCAGAGGGCTTCGCGGCGGAAGAGGGCAACAAGGGGGCGGAGGAGGGCTTCGCGGCGGCGGGCTTCGCGGCGGCGGCTTCTGCAAGGGCATCGACGGCTCACAAGAAGGGCAAAATGGGGATACCGGGACCATCGCTTGGCAAAACGGACCTAATGGTAAGAAAATGTGTTGTCAACGGATTAGAGGGGATGAAAAAGTGGTCAACGGATTTTTTGGTAAACCAATTTTCTTAAATGGACCTGGTGGTAATTTTCCCAACTTTGTATCATACTATACTGTTTATAAGTAACTTAAATGTGTGGAACCGACAAGTTGAACCAAAATTTTCACAATTCAATTCGATTTGTTAATATTTTGGACTTATAAAATTGTTTCATTTCGATTCAAGTATCAAATCGATTTATGTTTACGCAAGATCAATATGAATCCGGGTGACGTTGAAACCCCGTGATTTTGCGGATCCGATCTCATTGAATTCTCTCCAGAGCTGGAGACGCCTTCCTGACGGTAACCTGTTCAGTTTGTAGGATCTGACTGGCAGAACAAAAAGCCGTCCCTGTTGGGTTCGGTTCAAGATAATATCAGTTTGGTCTTTTGAACTGAATGGTTAAGTTTAAATCGTTTTGGATCGATTTGATTTCTCCTCAAACCGAGTTGAACTGATGAATTGGTTTACCTGATCTACTCGTTGCTGCCCCTCTCCTCGGCCACGGGCGGATTCTTCCTCAACTCGGGAGCACGAGCAGGCGTCAGTGGCTCGTTGCTGCCCTCTTCTGGAGTCCGGACCTCCTCTTCCTTGCCGGTTGCCGACACCCTCCTCCTCCTCCGCCTTATTCATTGTTGCCACCGCCTCTCCTCTGCACACCGTTCTCCTCCTCGTTAGTCGCCACCGTCCTCTTTGCTGCTTGCAGTCGCGAGCCGCCAATCCGAAGCCATCCTCCTACTCTGCTCGCCAATGCCCTCCTCCTCGCCAGTTGCCGCGGCGAGTAGTTGAAGCCACCCTTTGTCTTGGTCACCCTCCTCGTAACCGTTGCCGTGGCGGGCAGCTGAAGCCGCCACCTCCCTTGGCTTCCCTACCCCTCGTCGCCCAACATTAAGCTGGTCTGTTTATTTTGGCTCATCCCGAAGCTCTGCGGAGGCTCTGACAGCGCAGGCCGAGAAGCCCTGCCCCCCCCCCACGACAGAAGAGAACACTCCGTTGCGCGTCGCAGCGGCCAACTTCCGGGGCTAAGGTGAAAAAATAAATGAATAATTGTTCTTACCAAGACTTTCATGCCGCGGTAAAGCCCGGAGGTGACGTCCGACGGTGCCTTGTTGCCGGCGGTCGGCATGACGTCCCTTTCTGTATCTGGAGGTCGCGAGGCGGCGAGGCGGCGCGGCGGCCATCGTCTTGTCCGGTTCTGGGTGGCTGCTTCTCTCTCTCTCTCTCTCCTCGTCGGTGTTCTTGTTGGTGGATTGGGTCGCCGGAGTCGGTGGGCCGGAACAACGTGGGAGGTGAGTGTGATGGAGGCGCCGGGAGAGAAGCCACGGGGGTTGTCCTCCAACGCACATGTGAGCTGGGCTAGGGTTTCTAGTGCCGTCGTTCCATGTGCGATGTTCGCAGGCGGGGCCGACGGCGCCTGGTTGCGCTGTGCGGTCCACCGAGATATGCAGGTGTAGGGCGGCGTGATTTGGGGGTTGTAATGCTGAGTTGGGCAGGCCGGCATCCCGCTTCGGCTGTTCGATGGATACCTGGTCCAGCCCTGCACCGTGAGATCAACCCAACGCATGGTGGGGTCAGACTCTCCGCGCCTGGGTAGGTGGGATCCGAGTTGGAGGAGGTCATTTGGATTTACATCGACCCGAGTTGATTGAGATCGGAACTTGAGTTGGGACTTGAGTTGGTCGGAGTTAAAATAAAAAATAATTTAAAAATATTTTTGAGATCAGGTTTTGATTAGGTTAGTTGACTTAAAAATAGACTGAGTCAGACTCGAGTCACGATCTAAATCCCGATCTCACATTTCATGATCCACCGTAGACTTTTGATGATCTCCGGAAGATAACATATGGGAGGGTTGTGGGGATCTAAGAGTAACACCATGTTTTTTTTTGGCGGTGATTCCGCCGGGAGCGGTACCCTCGCCCTCCTCCGGCGGAACCCTCGCCATCCGGCGGCGCCCTCGCCCTCCGGCGGCATCCTCGCCTCATCGGCGGTACCCTCGCCCTCCTCCGGCGGAACCCTCGCCATCCGGCGGCGCCCTCGCCCTTCCTTCGGTGGAACCCCAGTCCCCTCTATCGGCGGAACCCTCGCCTCCGACGCCCTTCACCTGCGGTACCCTCGCCCTCCGGCGGTGCCCTCGCCCTCCCACCGGCGGATCCCCTGTCCCCTCCACCGGCGGAACCCTCACCCTCCACCGGCAAATCCCTTGCCCTCCGGCGGCGCCCTCACCCTTCCACCGGCGGAACCCCTGTTCCCTCCACCGGCGACACCCTCGCCCCATCGGCGGTGCCCTCGACTCTCCACCGGCAGATCCCTCACTCGATTCCTCCTTGTTCGGTGTCTGGTTGATCTCCTCAGCGGCTTCCTGGTGGTTTCCAGTTGCCTCTTCGGCGCCTTCGGTTGCGTAGCGTCTTTATTTTGAGGTAATCTTGGGAGGGGGAGGGAGGGATGCCCTCCCTCCCTTATGTTCGGTCTAGTAGGTTTGTCCACTTTCCAGTGTTTTTGTTTTGTCTACATATGTATAACGATGTCGTCTCGTTTGGTACACTGGAAGTGTGTAACTCGATGTTCTTATTTGGGTGTTTGTGTGTCTCCTCAGGGTCGTCTGTCTTTGTCTTAGCTTTTCTCTCCGGTCCGAGACTGTTAGGATGGGCGTTAATCACACCCTTTGGGTGTGTTCTTCCGGTCTCGTGGACTTACTCAAACTCCTACAATGGAGTATCTATCTCTGCCGACCGACAGTCTCAGCACATTAATGTGCTGGTTACCTTATGGCTCTGTCCTACTTTGGTGACAATGACTTTCGGCAGAATTTCGGTGATCTTGAGAGTCAAGCTGTGTCCTGTTAGTCTTTCTGTTTATTTGTGTCTTTGTACTCTGTTTGGTTATCTATAACAATAGTGGGTGTTGTTTGTTCAAAAAAAAAAACACCATGTTTTTGGTTGCGGCACGATGTTTTACGTGTTTTCATTGGATTAAAAGAAATTACGAACTAGTGAGATAAAGTTGTCAATGTTTAGAGATTCTCTTTCCTCTTGTTGGAAAAAATATCTTTAAAAATATAATTTTCAATAATTGTCAAATAACTTATCTTTTGACAAATTTTGTTATAAAAATATAAAATTCATATGAAAAATCAATCACTAATGGGGTGTTTGGTTGCATGATAATGAGTATTTTTAATTTAATTTTTAAAAATTGTAAGAAAAATTTGTTAAAAGAGGTGTTTGGTAACCATGATAATTTTATATTTTGAAAGTGATTTTCTTCTTAAACAAAAAAAGAGGGTCTCACCTCTTTCTTTCTTTCTTGTGGTCCCCACTTTGTTTGGTCATATATGGTAGTTGCTCTTTTTTGTTATCACGTCCCTCCAAACATGATAATTTTATGTCATGAGTTGGTTCACTTTTTAGTTTAATATAATTTGTACAAAAAATTATCATGCAACCAAACTCTCTATAAGTGTTTTGATCTTGAGATAAAGATTTGTGGAGTGATGGATTGCATAGCATTTTTTATATTTTTAATAGTAACATGTCATGTTAAGATAATATTTAAATAGCTAAAACATAAAGTGCCTTGTTCAGTTAGATATGTAACAAAAAGATGGAAGATTATATGTAATTATTAAATGATGGGGATCACAAAGGAAAAAATATAGGGGTTTTCACTACTTATTTTGTCAAGAAGGAATCTTTTATAGAAGCATAATGATGGTTAAACACATTTTCTAACTAGTTTATTGCAAAATATAATATTATAACAAAATTCAATTGTCATGTAATCAAACACCCCATCGAGAATTGTTTGGTTAAACTTATTTTTATCGTGATCTTTGGTTTGGCACAGGTTAGTTCTTTGATAGTGCTCTCATTTAAACTCGTAATAGATCTCTTATGTCTTGATAATCCTATTGTAATTAAGTAATAACATTTAGTTTTGATATTTTTAGGCTTAATATCTTTCTTTAGAGATAAAATTAAGAATTGTATTATACATCATAATTTTAACTAAAAATATATTGATCGGCGACCTCCATCTTATTTGGATTTAAGTTTTTTTTTTTTGTCACAAGGCAAAAGGGAGGTTAGATGTGAAATCAATTTTGATTGTTGCTCAATCTAAGCATGTGTTGAATCAAAATCAATATGATCGTGCATCTTAACCTCAAATTTGACATTTATAGTCTGTTTAGTTGCACAGTAAATTTTATATATGAATAAAAGGTTACATTAAAATAAGATTTAAACTAATGAACCCTGAAAAATTTGTCATTTATGAGGAGATATGATAATAAAAAATAGTGGTAGTCATGTGTGATAGGGGACTTAGATGAAAAATAGTAGGGACTCCCGGAGAAAAGTTAATTAAAAATATAAACTTGTAATGATTGCCAAGTGTTTTTTTAACAAATTTTATTATGAAAACATAAAAAATAATATTTAATTACAGCTAAATATTTAGTTTATATCTACAACATACGTTCCCGTATGGTTGAGAGATCATCAAATGAAGGATGAAACTCTCATAGTACAATTGTTATGTCTTCTTGGAAAATGGCATCCGGTCCTATCTCCTCCGGCATGCCAAAACCAGGGTTTGAGGTGGGTCAACTGAATAAAATTTCTCATTTTTCAGCTAACCAAACAGACCCTCAATCCTTGGGTAGCATCAGGTTTTTGACTCCTTATAATACCCCGCACTTTTTAATCAGAGAGACAACTTGGTATGATTTTCTGATGAAATTATGTATTATAGGACAACCAGATGTACATAGTTATCATATTGTGTGTGAAAGTAGTATCTCGTAAGGTGGGGACCACAGAGTAGTGGACCACAGCACAAAAATAAGGAGATGACAGACTCCTCTCTCTCTCTGGTTTGTCAATATGTTCTAGTAAAAAAAACATTTCCTCATGAAAGAAAACTGTATCACGGTGCAAGCCACATGGACCATGGAAGCCTCCTACTGTCTTGCATTATGGCGATATGCATAGTTGTAATTTTTTTGGGGGTGGGGGATCGTACGTAGTGCCAGAATTAATATTGCCCTTCTAGAAGAAGAGGCAAGCAAAAGACTGAAGGCTGTGGATCAGTGGGTCTCTTGAACATACCCTTGAGGGGACAAGTTCTGCCTTCTAAAGGATAGTGGAGGAGAAAAAAAAGGTGATAATGAAAGAGGGCCTTGTTTTTGTATATGATGCGTGCTTCGAGCACGAAACAGATTGTCATGGGATTGGTGATCAGGATAGGGCTCTCCATAGACAAACGGAGGATAAGTTAAAGAATAAGCAAGGCTGGTAAGTTTAGGTCACCTCTCGGCTGTGCATACGAGACAGTGTGTTGCACGGTAATCAAATTATGATAAGATATTAATATTATTCAATCCATTTAAGCTATTGATAGACTCACATGTTGACATGTCTCTATATTGTTTTAATTAATTGCTACTCTACATTTACTAGACTAATTAATTTTACTATAAAAAAGTGTCTACTTAGCATTCCTTGCAAAAAAAAACATGTTATTATTGGCAGATTATTGAGGATGGTTGTGAATAGCCTGTCTCTAATAAGGGTATTTGTAATGCAGAAGAGAGTCCATTGCAATTGATCAAATACTAGCAACACCTAAAAGAAGTTGTCGCTAGTTAAAATAATCGCGATGGTTCTCATTGTTCTCATTGGTGTTAACTCAAAAAAATTCCAAAACTTATGTTTCGAGGACTCCGTGAACATCATTTGTTACAACTCATAGAACCTATCACAAATAACTTAACGGTGAAGCCAATGCTATAAACACAATAGATTGGCCCAACTACATAGCATACATCTCTAATCCTTATGAGTATTATTTATTTTTGATGAGTGAATCAATCTTTGTTTTCGATAAAAAATTGGCATTGCTTTAGAACCAACACATCCCATCACCAGCCCATGCACACTTTTCTAACAAGACGCTTCCAGTTGGTGAGAAATTCAAATATAATTTTTCATGTTTTGTCATTGTTTCAACGCATCCTCTCAATAGGACATGTACAAGTCAACAATAGTGACGTCTCTTGACACCAATATTACCGTCGCCCATACGTATTTATTGTAGTGACTTGACTAAAAGCACTAAGCTGACCAGATGCTTTAAGGGGTAAGGTCACTATCGATGGCATCATGCATATATAATTAATGGCCTTACGTGCGGAATTAATAACTGTTATTACATAATGTTGTCATTAGCTAAAGACGTATTTTCGATCAGACACTTCTATCAAAGCCATACGGGGGTCAGCATATCGTCAGTACAACTTCAATACCAGCACACCATCTCATTAATTAATGGTATGGACGCATCCCTTATGGGAGATTCCTCCTCTAGTATGTGTCCATCTGCAAAGGCACTTTAACATTGCAGAAATGAAACCAAGATTTTGCGAAGTATGGACTAGATCTCCACACTTCACCTATAAAAAGAGAAGATTCCCTTATTTATAAAAGATTGAAATGTTTTTGGAAAGTTTAAAGGTCTAGAATTCTATCTTGACCCCCCATGCCCCAACTAAGAAAACTCTCTCCAAGCTTCTCCTCTTGCACCACCACCCCTACGCCATTTGCAAGAAGGAAGAAGAGTCACTTCAGCACAGGGAGCTATTACCACTTCATCACACCTCTTTTCTCCAGAGCCATTTCTTCTCCCCAAGTTGCAATTGAACAGAAAGGCCAGTGCTTAGTTCCCCCCACTAGCAAAGTGAAGTGCCTTCCCGTTGAGATGTATGCGACGTGTGGGAAAGAGGCCTTCACCCCAGGCAATAGACATTATCATCAACTATTAGCATTTAGATTACGGGGTTGGGAGTATTCCCATTTCTATATGTTTTCTCTCTTTTGTGATTTTATTTAATTTCAATGGTAGGTTCTTCACTTTGCTCTAGCTTTAATCTTTGTCATGTTTTCTCTAGTTTTTAATCAAGTTCAGGTTCACTCTAAGCTACGTATATGTGCCAAAGAATATAGCTTCAAGCTCCTCTACCCCGATTGACGAAGGAAGTGGAAACTAAACCCACAACATCTCCCCTCTAAGTGGCTCAACACTATTCAATAATCCTTCTTACTTGTCATCACTTTAGTTCAATTAGAACCTGTGGTTCATGGCAAACACCAATCCACACTCATAGCCGACCATCATGATTGATGGGACAAACCACCCACTGACCCGGACTCTGCCTCATAGCCTTTGGCGACCATGGTCAGATCGGTAATTCTTGAAGCAAACTCTTCAGGGCAACCTTTAAAGCTTGGCACGCCTTTTCGATTAAACACTTCCCCCTTTTGGATGCTTTTTGAGGCCCACTACCTCACCCATATGTCCTCTTTTCAAAAACTTCTTCCCATTTTAAAAAGTCATCATGTTTAATTCGTTATTTCTCTCTCTTATTATATTTTTTGCCTCTTTAGGTCCTTACTTGGGGAAACTAAACCCACAACATCTCCCCTCTAAGAGGCTCAACACTATTCAATAATCCTTCTTACTTGTCATCACTTTAGTTCAATTAGAACCTATGGTTCATGGCAAACACCAATCCACACTCATAGCATACCATCATGGTTGATGGGACAAAGCACCCACTGACCCAAACTCTGCCTCACAGCCTTTGGCGACCATAGTCAGATCGGTAATGCTTGAAGCAAACTCTTCAGGGCAACCTTTAAAGCTTGGCACACCTTTTCGATTAAACACTTCCCCCTTTTGGGTGCATTTTGCGGCCCACTACCCCACCCATATGTTCTCTTTTCAAAAACTTCTCCCCATTTTAAAAAGTCATCATGTTTAATTCGTTATTTCTCTCTCTTATTATATTTTTTGCCTCTTTAGGTCCTTACTTGGGGCATATGTACTCTTTGTAGACACACCAATTTGGTCTTATTTGAAGCATAAAACTCTTATTCCATTGGCAAATCCCTTTAGGACCATTAAAATCAAGTTGAACCATGTTTTCGGATGAGTCGAGGAGCTTACTAGAAATCTAAGGACGAGTTACTGATCCCTAGTCGAATTTGTGTTTGTCGAGTAAGAACCATTGTAGTGTCCTTTTGTCAAGTCATTGGATGCTCTCTTTTTTTCTTACCGTTAGAGTTTTCCAGTTGCCGTCAGGTTATTCCATTCAATAACAGGATGGCATAGAGCATACCAGATTTGTCACATTGTTTCTGGTCGTCAACCCAAGCGTACGGGTTGCCACCGACCTTTTCAGTCATTTCGAGTTCTCCACGTCATCTCCAGCTATTCTGGGTATCTTTCTGAGTTTTTCAAGCTCCTCCCGTCATTTTCGGTCGACAACCCGAGTTGTGCGGGTTGCCGCCAACTTTTTTAACTATTCTGAGTTCTTTGGGGTCATCCCCAACTCTTTCGAGCATCTCTCCAATTTTCCAAGTTTCTCCCATCATTTCCAGTCATCGACCAGAGTTGTATGGGTTGTCGCCGGCCTTTTCAATTATTCTAAGTGTTTCGGGTCGTCCTCGACTCTTTTAAGCATCTTTATGAGTTTTACGGATCTTTTCCATCATTTAGGTCATCAACATGAGTTGTACATGTTGCCGCGGACTTTCTGAGTCATTATGGAGTTTCTCGCATTATCGTTGGTTTTTTCGAGTTTTGAATCACCATTCGGGCCTTCGGGCCACCAGAAGGATAAACCGGAAGTTACAGTCCTGGACAGAAGTCTTGAGATGTGTACCAACTAGTTTATCAATTTGGAGAGCTGCATTTGCGAGTTCTCTTTCATATGCAACAAATGGGAGTCGAAACGGACGTCCCGTTTGCAAGGTACAGCTCGCGAAATGCGTGCACACAAGAAAGAGACTTGAACACACCCTCACCTGGGGACATGGTGAGCGTGCCCTCCCTCGAGGGTGCGTCCAATTCCGGAGATCCAATCCCCTGCCCCATTTTTGGACTTTCCAAAGAGATTTTGAAAACTTCCCTTTTGAAAAAATGTGTATTTTGACCATGCCCTCAAGTCGGGGGCACATCCATTTTAGAAACTTTTGTTTCGAAAATTTTTCGAATCTACTCAAGCGAGATTCAACAGGTCGCGACTGGACATGCCCTCAACTGGGGACATAGTGGTCATGCCCCTGCCTGGGGACATGGTATGCGTGCCCCCAAGCGAGGACATGGTGAGCGTGCCCTCACCTGGGGACACAGCTAGTTTATTTTTCACTTTTGCACCAGTCTGCTTTCTCTATAAATTTTGGCCATCGGGAACCTCATCCTCTTGTTTTTTATCCTCATCCTCCAGACACCCTAGGCTTGTCTCAACCTCTCCAATTCATCCTTTCTTCGCCTTGGTGCTCGGAGATCATCCCGAAGTAAGAGAGAAGCCAATCTATGCTCTAACATGTTGTTGTGCTGATCATTAGCTTCCACATAATTTTTTGTGCATTTTATGGCCAATATTTTTTTATAAGAAGTGTTCATAGTCGAGCTACCTTTCGTCCCCAACAAACGGTGATCAATTCTGCATCTTCTTAGCACATGGCGAGTTCTACACAGGCACTATGCAGATAAATCCAGAGTCTGCCTTTCCTATATCATCGTCTTCTCAGTCAATTTTCATACAATTAAAGATATATTCAGCCTATACCTTTTTCATACAAATTATACCTCTGTGAGTTATCTTATATTTAAAATAAAAATCATTTAATTCCAACATATGTGGTGCCCGTTGCGCATCTTGCATCAACATCGCGCTGGTGGTTTCCAGATCTTCAACTTTTAACAGGAGACCTATTAGGTAAATTTGTACCTCTTATAAAAGGATTCAAACAAACTTGTCTTCATATTAAACCACCCTCTATGAGTCTTCTTTATTTTGAAACAAATAGGAGTTTATTCTGATTATCTAACTGTCTGTGGTGGTCTTTTCAACAAGGTCGAGCAATATGGTCTTGCTTCTAGTTTTTATCCACTTCTAAAATTCCTATAAGTCTGCACAGTCATTCATATTGAAGTTATCAATAGAAGATATCTCCTTCTCCAAGTTCTCTGTCCACATAAGCAAGTGACACTCAATTACAACATTGGTGTTGTCTGTTGCAGTCTCTGCATCAGAATTATGTCAGCCTATATTGAATATGTTCAACTCGGTTGTCACTTTGCCTGGGCTGTGTTATCTTTAATCATCCATATTATCTTTGTTAACTCTTTATTAACATCATTTAGGTCATATTTTAACATCATTTTTATTTAATATTTCATCATTTCATATATCATAAAAAACCAAAATAAAGGGTTAGGGCTAACCCCAAATCCAGTGAGTTTGTTTTCAATTGTCGTTTTATGTTATTGTCTTTACAGTTACTACACTTCACTCAGTTCTAATCTTTATTTCACTTGTTTCTTATCTTCTTATTTTCTAGTTGCACAGATATATCACGCTAGCGGTGGTTAAGGACTCTTCTTCATTGGCCCGCCGAAGAAGGAGAAGTTTGAACATGAGCACTCATTTCCTACGTTAAGGTACATGGTCAATTTTCTCTTGTTTTCAATTACATAAAGCGAAGTCTGCAGCTCCTGGAGACCACATATTTCAATTTTTTATGCATTAAGTTTCTCTTCATTTTGTCTTCATTCTTCTCCCACACAACCTGAATCGTCTCGTTGATGCTCGAGCGACGTCGAGGAATGAAAGTTCAGGGATCAATGTGAGTGTGGGACCAAGTTGAGAGCTTTTTCTCCTTACTTCCGTTTCTTTCTCATTTCCTTTTGAGGTGTCGATTTAGATACGACAAATCCATTTTCAGAGTCAACACTCTTCTTTTCCAAATTTAGAAGCATCCTCATGAGAATATGATCCAAACTGAGTTCCATGAGCACTATTTGATTCTTCTAATCGGCTTGGCTTCTCTCCTTCTCAAAAATCACTCTCTACCTTTTAAACTTCTTTGTTTTGAAACATTGTTTTCCTCTCTTTCCCTACCTCACCTACATCCCACAGTCCCTACATGGACACCTTTGTTTTCTACTCACCTACGTTTTACACCTTTGATGAGACACTTTGATTTAAGCTCTGCGAGCTCCTTCTCTTCTTTAGCTTGGGCAAGCCATTTACTCTTATTTTCAGCCTATCCTTGCCTTTTATTTCAGTTCAACATCTAGATTTTTTGCAATCTGATTTTAGTTTTGTCCTCGCAAGCATATTTAATCCCTCACAAGGATCTATTATTCATTATCTCGAATGCACCTAGGTTACCAAATGCTTGAATCTTCTAGGTCGAACACATATGCTCTTTTAGTAGGCAAACCTTCTTTGTTTTGGTCTATCGTGGAACAAATTTTTTCTCATCTTATTCAACATATCATTTACTACTTTCAAACATATTCACTTGCCCATTGTTGTTGTATATTATATTACTTGTTTTCTTCTTATTCTTGTCATCATTCATCTTGCATTAGATTCACGTTGGGTATTTGACTCATTTAGACCATATGTCATCCGAGATGGGGGCTCATTCTCCTTTCAAACACCTTAACATTCACATGCCCCTCTTGGTTGTTACTAACCTCTCATCTGAGGACTCCCTCTCAAATTGACTAGTTTTTTCCATCAAGACCTCTGTTAGTCTCTAGACATGAAGGATTCCCTCTTCATTGATTGGGTTGATTGTGCCATTTTCTATCCCAAAACCCAGTGCTACCCAATATCTATAGGCAGTGAGTTGTGAGGACCCTAGGTCGCTCAGCGATTGAAGGGCATAGGATCCTACCCACATTTGAGTGGGCAACATTTCCAAAATCACATATTTTTAAGGTTGAAACAAAACTCTATGTTATTCATTTAGGATTCTATGTTGCAACTTGTGAAACAAAAAATTGAAACACAAAAAAAATCATCAAAAACTTTTTAAAATCTCAAAAAATAAAGTTTTTGCTAGAGGTTATAACTTGGGTGTTCATCAAAGAGAAAATCAAGGAACCCCCTCCCCTCCCAACTAAGGGCAACCAACAAAAAAAAACTCTATTGTGAGGCTAAGAACTTGATTATTGAAAAGAAGAGAGAAAAGAGAAAATCATTTTAAAGGATCAAAAGACAAAGAGAGTAAAAAAAGGATTTTTTATCTTGCTTGTTGACTCCGAGAATGAATCGACACCTTAGATATGAAAGCAACCACACCCCACACTCACATTGATCTCTAAACATTCAGCCCTTGGCATCACTTGGGCTACATAGAGAGTTTAGGTCGTATGAGAGAAAATCAAAGGAACAAAAATGAAAGAAGGTAGGGAAAGATGATGTAACTTAGATAGAGTGGTCATAAAAATCTATGGCCTCTAAAATTAACAAAAAATTAATGTTAAAGTAATTAAAAAGATAATCGTGTGTACCTTAATGTGAAGACACAGGTGTGAGTTCTAATTTCTCCTTCTTTGCCAACCGATGAAGAAGAGAGCCTTTAATCAATGCTTACTTGATATCCTGTGCAACTCAATGATAATAAATCAGGTGAAACAGGAATTAGAACGAACTAGTTAGGGTTAGCCCTTAACCCTTATTTTTTTGAATTTTAAGATGTGATGCCATGTAAAATTAAATAAAAATGAAAAAGAAATGATGTTGAATGATTAAAAATGATGTGACAAGTAAAAGAAATCAAATTAGATTGAAAATAGAGTATAAATGCGAGTTCTGGCTCCACATGGCCCCTTCTGAAGGAGCAAGGGATGAGAGGCACACTAGCTCATGGTCTTGATCATGAACCCATGTTGATAGAATGGCATGACCAACTTCCAGATCTTGTTGCGAAGCAACCTAGTGGTCAGAATTCAATGACATTTATTGCAGATAAAAGTTAATAGGCTAAGGAAGCTTTTATCTTTAGATGGATTGGCTAGCATGTGCTCCTAGAATTTTGTAAAGTATGAAGAAAAGACATAGTGATGACAAGCATGATCTAGACTTCCTCTGTAGAATCAAGCTAATTTTGTGAATTGAGATGCTGGACATGTGAAAGAGGACGTGGACTAACCTTTGGCACATTCAAAGGATGTATCCTTATATAGGAGCATCAAATTTTGATTTGAAATAGGATAAAACTAGCAAAATTTAAAAATTGGGAGGACATGCCCTCGGATAAGGTTGCCCATCCTAAAGACCAAGGGCGTGTGTGTTATACACCATATATTGATCTACCTAGTTACCAAGGCATACTGACCAATGAGAATGTCAATGTTGTAGGGAACTAAGGTGGGAATCAATAAAACCTATATAGAAACCCTTAGTAGAATCAACAATTTTGGGTTGCACCACAACAACAGCCATCTCAATTCTAGATTAGACACCAACAACCGGCTGCTCAACTTGTAGTGCACTAACGACCTCAAAAACTAGTAAACTACAACCAGGTACAACCTAATTGAAATGTATGACCTATAAGCCAATCATATGTGATATGATTTTACATTTTCTGTAAAATCTTGTTCAATATCAATGGCAGTTCTTCATTACTTGCACTATCTTTATATGTATATTGCAATGAAGACCTAGGTTGCATACAATGATGATTGAATCATGATGAGATTAATCATCTAGAAGCATGTGATATAAATGTTTCTAATTATAGGATCCTTGAGATGGGATATCAAAGATCTTGATGGACTAATCTTTATGATATCTCCTCATATGATGAGGATAGCCGATCTCATTGATCATTAGTGGGGAGACACTAAGATACATGTATAGATGCTCATTAGAGGAATAAGTTCACTAAACTGACCGATACAAAATCTCTGAATGGTTCCTTACCTAACTACTATTCACGATATTATGCCATCATAGTTGCATGGTTAGCTTTTTAATATGAGTCACCAAGGATAATTTGATAAGCATACCTTGTACTTTGACTATTGACTTATGGATAACTTATATTTTTGGTCATGTATAATTAATGGATTGGGTATGGAAAACCTGGTGGATGCAATTAAGCTAACAACAGGAGATCATCCACTCTCAGTAGGAGAGAGAGAGAATGTCTTATCAATAGTACTCTAAATATTTGGCCAATGTAGATAAAATAATTAGAAAAGTGTTTTCAATTGATTCAATTTCAAGTACAAGATTTCATAGTGTTAAAATATCTAGGAGTTGATAGTAAATGCCATACTCCTATCTGACCAAGACATTAGGTGAATGTAGGTTTATATTCATATATAACTAATAATGAAAAGGCTCTTTGAATAGGAGTTCATCCCCGAAGTTGTTTGATATCATGAGATGTGCTTTATACCTTTATGATAAGTAGGTTGTTAAATCTATTATAAGATAATGAATTTAATTTAAAATTATTTTTATTTTAATTAGGTCTCAACCAAATGGGTTTTTGGTCCTTATAAGACATACACATAAAGATTAATTTGTAAGTTTGGGACTTAAACATAATTATTGAACAAGTAGGGGTGTTGTGAAAAGCTTTGAGTTTCATATATAATAGAGAAGAGAGCACAAAACCTATCAAGCCAAGGGTGTTCATTTCATCACCAGACATCTCCTTCATTATCTCCCACTCCAACAACCTCCATTGAATGGTAGAGCTTTGTATAACTTTGGAGGTGATTTGTGTGGATATGACTAGAAGCTGCATACTTAACGGGTTAGAAGAGCATGAGAATACTCAATCCTCTCTAATACATAGAGATTATTTGAATCCTACAAAGGTATGTGTGTGAAATTGTTTCAAATATCAGTTCGATTATGTTATTTGGTGTCGATCAAGACAAAGATAATAATATTTAAGGAATCAAATTTTTTTCAATGCGCCAATCTAATTTAACTGATTCCTTACACAACCACCTATTGGCTACACATCTGGAAGAATAGGGCCTAGGAGGGAACACTACCCGTAGCTTTCATTTTCCCTCACCAACTCCCTCTTGGAAATTCAACAACTAGTACTGCCTAAGTAAAAGAATTACTAGCCTATTAATGTCGATATATCAAGATATTGTGTTTTCCATAGGTATCAAAATCATATTGTGGACACCCGATCCGAGTTGGTTCTTCCCTCCTGGTCGGAACGACGAGTGCCACTCCTCTTACTTCTTTCTTCCGGCTTCTGATTCCGGTGGATGTTGGTGTGTGGTCGCCAGGAACCGCAGGCTCCAAGAGTAAAAAAAAAGAGAATGTAAGTATTAAAAGAAATGGCTGAACGTACCTAAGCGGAGAGATCGTGTTGGGTGATTATGGGTTTCATCTTCTTCCTTTTCGGCCGGCCGAGAAGAAAGAGCTTGAAGCACTTTAGTTGTTCCTACAAAAATAAGTAAGCCACAAAAACAAGTGAAAGTGGATTAGAACTAAGATAGTGAAGCATCTTGCAAAAGGAATGAACTAAAACCACAAATGGAAATGGACTAACCGGATTGGGAATAACTCCCAACCCTCCTTTTTTGTGTTTTTGGATGATGATATATAATATTACTAAGCTAAATATGCATGTAAACATGATAATCTATGATGGAAAACATAGAAATAAAGTAATGCTAGAAGATGGTGAAAGAAAAATGGGTTTCGGCTCCAAAAACGACAATCTGGAGCCCTGGGCCACTCGGCAGACGGGTCACCTGGGTGACCCGGCAGGGGGGTCACCTAGGCGACCCGACAAATGGGTCCCTGCACTAGGACTCGGTTTGCTCCCGGATGATCCCACGATGCTTTCGGATGGCTTTCAAAGCTTGATGATGACTCCCGGAAGCTCCTAGGATGTAGATGATGATCTCCCCTTGGATGTAGGAGCTTGAGAAGCTTCAAAATGGATGCCGATGAAGAAACGGGATGAAGAATGTCGATTTACAGAGGTGGATGGAAATGAGAAGCTCTCAATCTCTAGGACAATGAAGCTTGGAGGATGGAGATGGTTTGAAACTCTTTAGGGCTCTCTCTTGGGAGTTGGGGACTTTCTCAACCTTCTCACACTTTTCCAACCCTTGAAAAAGCGGTTAGGGGGTCCCTTTTTATAGGCAAAAGGGCCACAGGGGCATTTCAGGCATAAAATATGTCATCCGTAATAGAAGATGACCAGTCTGCCGGGTCGCCAAGGTGACCCATCTGGTGGGTCACCTGCGAAACCATAAATGCCATTAAATGCGCGTGCGACAAAAGTTGACCGACCGCCATCCGGGGCCTACTACAGTGGCAGGCATCCCATCTGACGGGTCGCCTATGTCTAGTCGGTCCCGACCGTCCGGACGAGCGTGCGCCGCTCGCGGGTCAATTCGTTCAGTCTGTGCACTGTTCCGACAGGCGACCCGTTGACCGGGATGCTTCCCGTACCTGACCAAACTTGACCCCCCACCTACCACCATCAGAATGGATGGATTTGGGAGATGACTCGTTGACCGGGTCGCCTAGGTGACTCGGCAGTAGGGTCGCCTAGGTGACTTGGCAAAGGGGTTGCCTAGGTGACCCGGCAGGGGGGTCATCTTCCCCTCCAAAACGGACGTATTTGGCAGGAATTGGGAGGTGACCCAGTAGGGGGGTCGCCTAGGTGACCCGGCAGGGAGGTCATCTTCCCTCCGTCAAAATGGACATATTTGGCGAGAATTGGGAAATGACACGACAGACAGGTCGCCTAGGTGACCCGGCAGGGGGATCATCTTCTCCTCCAGAGTTCATCTTTGAGCCATTTTCTTAGAAATCCAGTTTGTTTATCGAAAAATTCGAGTATCTTCTAAGAAAACATGAATCTTATGCTCCTCAAATAGGCAAAATTTGCGTGTCTATAGCTTGCCTCGCCTTGGTGTCGGCTTTGCAAGGGAGTGGCATGGAATAGAGCATAGATGAATGAAAAGGAGTGTAATGAGGTGTAGTGGCGTGCAATGGCGCGGACTGAAAAGGTGGCACCAAGGTGTAGATTAGACACGCAGACCACCGTCTAATTGGGCAAGGGTCGAACATTATCGGTCCTTTGTCGTTCCCATTTTCACCATTCAGATCATTCCCATCATTGATTGGATGTATATAGTGCCGCGGGCACGAAAATGGAAGAAGAAGCCTGCCCCCCAGTGTGGGGGACCCCGAGTCACGGCTCATGAGTTCATCTCGGTTAGCGGCCCAGCTCCGTGGTGTGCTTGTACCGAGAAGGGCTAACTAAACTAATGAAAACATAAGGTGAACATCCAATCATTTCGGGGTCAGATCTTCCGGGTTCATTTGGTCCTTGCGAAGGTACCGATTTTGTTCGGAGTGGAATGACTCCATGTCTTTCTAGAATTTATTGAATCCAGCGAGAAACTTTTTGGAAAACCGAAACACAGCTCATTTGACGTTCAAAGTGTCTGGAGAGTGTGTGATGCATGAGTGTGATGATGCATGATTTTTTTGGGTAAAATAAAAAAGCAAACTAAAAATAGGCAAATAGCTGAAGATATAGGTCCTATGTTTAACGGGTCAGGATACTTTTGAAAAAAACCATCATCCCCGTTCATAAGACTTTGGCCTATCCACGAGTTTAGAAACAGTTGATCCATCACTGTTTTTGTTGAGGGGGTTCTCAAGCACAACTGTCCCTGAACTCATTGTCTTCAATAATATTATCATGCAATTACAAGCTAAAATGCAGCACATGTATATATATATATATTTTTTGGTTTTACCAATAGAAATTATAGTGAATTGAAGACGGGGCTTCCCGGTGTCGAGACAATAGGGGTAATGAACCATCACCGGGTCATAAGGGATAATGGCCTGTCGTCGGTCACTAGGTGACCCACCTGGGGGTCATCAGCTAGTGGAGGAAGTGACCCGGCATCGGGTCATTAGTGGAGGAAATGACCTGGCATTAGGTCACTAGGGGTAGTGACCCGCCTGGGGGGTCATCAACTAGTGTAGGAAGTGAGCCGGCATCGGGTCATTAGCTAGTGGAGAAAATGACCCGGCATCGGGTCACCAGGGGTAGTGACCGCCTGGGGGGTCATCAACTAGTGTAGGAAGTGACCCGGCATCGGGTCACCTAGGCGACCTGGCATCGGGTCACCTAGGCAACCCAGGTGGGGGGACGCCTAGGTCCTTCAACTACACAACTTCCTTCCCGAGGCTGCTACAGACAAACGGGTGCTCGGATTCACTTCTGTTTGTTGTGTATGAAAGCTAACAGGCCAAGGAAGATCATACAATAGTTATATTGGACAAAAGATAAGCAAAATACCCTCCATAAGCTTAGAAAGACAAGCAAGTGTTGTAAAGTGCAATTTTCTTCTGATGCTTGATACGATCAAATGAAAAATCAGATTAACTTCCCGCTTGTTGCAAATGGAAGATATTTGGCCGGGGAAGAAGTTCCTTCAATTGTATTTCATTTAACTAATGAAGGTCATTATCCAAGGGCACATTAAGCATACTAGCACAAATCAGTCTCAGATGGTCTACAATGTTATCTATGAAAACATGAGTTTTAAGCTCTTAACTAGGCAGGCTTGGAGTCTAGTAAAGCATAATGAGGCATAGTAGAATGAAATGATAATGGGCTGAAAAGGTGATGCCAATGGTAAATTTAGACATGCTCACAAAGACCTAGTTGAGCAAACTGAGCTTTGTCGTATTCTGAGATCACCCTCTTGTTCCTTCCGAACCTTCTCCTTGGTAGATTGGTTAAAAAGGATTCCATGGGCACAAACAATAGTAAACTAAAAGACACACCCCAT
Source organism: Cryptocoryne crispatula var. balansae (assembly GCA_036172225.1). Classification (NCBI taxonomy): domain Eukaryota; kingdom Viridiplantae; phylum Streptophyta; class Magnoliopsida; order Alismatales; family Araceae; genus Cryptocoryne; species Cryptocoryne crispatula. Next base: position 27,845,190 of record CM069928.1, read on the forward strand.
GTGATGGGGAGAAAAATGGCATCCCGCATGGTGGGGAAATCGCCATCGGCTAACACTCGAACTGTGTGGTGTGTTGAATTGAGGAGTGCAAAAATTCCAATCGACCAGGGTTAGGTCTTTAGGTTCATTAGGATTTTCTTAGGAGCACTGGCTTAGCTCGGAGTGGAATAATCTCATATTTTATAGAAAATCATCATTGAAGCTCGCTAAGAAACCGATTGTTCAGAAAATTCATGATTGCATCGCATGGGGGCCGAAAATGATGGGGTTTACACAGGGGATATGCCTAGACGGAAATGTAGATGGTTTGCATGGGGACCGGGAAGTGGAGAGCACCACGATGGGAGCTAAAATGTGATGGTCCTTGTGGGGACTGGAACACAGTGACATAAAACATAGTGAGATGTGGGACAAGATTGTAGTGGGATAAAAAATGTGACAACATTGGGATGATGACATGGTAGGACTTTATGATAGGATGCCAAGCCCAAGATGGAGTGACACTTAGAAGGTGGGACAGACCTTAGGATGGTTTAGAACACAATATGTCATGAGATGAATGAAAATGATGCATGAAATAATGCATACATGGTTTAAAGAAATGAAAATTAGCCTAAGAAAATAGTTGAAGATATAGGTTGCATGTGACGGTTCAAGATACCTCAAAAGGAACCTGTAGACACGCAATTTTGGCCTGGTTGGAGAGTCTAAATTCTTGTTTTCATGAAGAATATTTGAAGGGAACCGCATTTTCTAGAAGAATCAGGTTTTTCGGCACATTCCGAAGGGGATCGATAGAACGATCGACCGGGTCAAACATTCTGTATATGGGGCACCTGGCACCCTGTATATAGGGCGCCTGGTGCCCTATTTATAGGGCACTTGGCGCCCTGTATACAGGTCGCCTAGCTCCCTATTTATAGGGCGCCAGGCGCCCTATATACAGGGCGCCTGGCACCAAAACAAATCGACTTGACTGGTCGATTTGACCCCTCGCAGTGACTCGTCTTGTCAATATGATGGACCTCATGATGCTGGCGCCCTATATATAGGGCGCTTTACCGCGTGGAACTACTTTTTGGAAATGGCCAAAGTACCCTCTTTTGGGCTATAAATAGGCCCCCATTTGGAACTGAAAGGAGGTTCCAAGTCCGTACCACCTTAGAGCCCATCCAAGACTATGTTTCTAAACCACTTACACCTCCCATAACCCCTCAAACCGATCCAAGATCATCCATAAAAAGTCCCAAAAATCTATTGTTTCTGCCATCCACAAACAGAATTTTTCCTCTAATTTGAGCACTTCTATCCATCTCTCCTCTTGAATCTAGCATCCAAACCACCCACTATTAGCTTCATTTGCATATTTTCTACAAGGAGGAGACCCTACTTCATCCTGGAAGTCGCCCAACACTCCGGAGCAGCATCGTGAAGCGGGGAAGAAAATCTGCTCGAGCCAGACTTAGTGCCCCATATATAGGGTGCTTTGACCTTGGTCAACACGCCCTGTAAGTAGGGCACCTGCAACTGGCGCCCTATATATAGGGTACTAGCAGGGGCAGAAGCTTGTTTTGCAATTTTTGGAGTCCGATTGTCCATCTGATCGAGTTTTTGTCTTCTGTTTTCATCTTAGAACTTTTTCATCATGTCAATTGGCATGCATTAGATCATTTTGCACCTCATATATATTTAAAAACCTACCAAAAATAGGGGTTGAGATTGCGTCCCGATCCGGTTAGTTCATTCCCTTTTGCATGATTCAGAGTCCATACCAAGCATACTCACACCAGAGCTAATGATCTTCATTTGTTTTCTTTATGTTTTTACGCAGGACATTCTTAGGTGAACCGATCGGGGTGAAGCTTCAATCCGATCGTAAGTGAAAGAACTCACTAAAGCTCTTCCCTTTCGGCCGACCGAGAGAGGAGAAGTTAGAACCTAACAATCTCCCCCCCTTTTCCCATCCCCAAAAGTATGACGGTCAAACTCATTTTTTTCAATTTATTCGCTTCATACCTAATCACACTTTGGAGTCTTCGGCTCCTGGTGACCACACACACACCACTCACAACCACACACCCTCATCACATCACACCTTCCAATCCAAACCGACACTCTCTACTCGAACCACCGACTCATCCGGGTGCCTACAGAACCATCGTCCCCGTACATACAACTTTGGCTTATTCGCAAGTCAAGTGAGTGACCGAGCCATCACTGATTTTGTTGAGGGGGTTCTTAGGCTCAGCCCCCTCTAGACTTGAGGTCTTCAACATTTCAAATACTATTATTTTGATAGATGCAATAATAAAATGCAAGTCCTAATAGGGGTCGGGGAAACCCTCTTTATTGATTTTAGTATTTTCTAATTTTTTTATTGTTTTGCCATCTCTAATTTAAGTGCTTGAGGAAGAGAGTTGATGCATAAGCTCCCTTGTATGGAGTCTTCATTTCCTGCATTAACTTGAAAAGAGATGATTAGAACTTTATTGTGACTTAGTTCCCTTGCACGAGGAGGGCAGAAATTGCCATGATCCTTTTGTCAAGGGATGTAAGCTTTTATGAAAGACAAAAGTGATAACAAGAAGAAATAAAATATGTAATGCATAAAATAGACATGCAAGACTGGAATTAAATATGCATGCATAATCGAATTTTTTTTTGTTTTTGAAGATTTTTCAATTTGTTTGGGTTTTAGATTCTTTTGACTTGTGCAAGACCAAAATTAAATGTGAATGTGAAAGCATATGATTGAAAATGTTTTGATATTTTGAAGATTTTTATATTTTTTTGAATTTTGAGAACTAAATGAATGCAAGATTGAAACTAAATGCAAAGGACATGCAATTAAAATGTTTTTGTTTTGAAAATTTTCAAGTTTGTTTGAAATTTAAAATTTTTGATGCACGTAAGACTAAATGTGAAAAGCATTAAAAAGTGTTTTGGTTTTGAAGATTTTCAAATTTGTTTGAGTTTTGAGACTTTTCAATTTGTTTGTCTTTTTTTAATTTATAATTTTTATAGAGAGGATGGTTGTCATTTGCCTTGGCCCACTTGGAATGGGCGTCCCTAATTATTCTCTGAAGAGTAAGAGCATACACCACATGATGAGTGGGAGGCCTTTCATTCAGAATCCTTTTGACCTTCGACCATTCATCAGCTATGTTTTGCCTAGATCTGGTCAGTCTACCCTACCCATGGGGGTTAAAGAAGGAAGGAAACTGGGGGCAAGTCTTCGGTAGACTTCAGGGATGTCAAATTCATTTCTCTACTAATGCCCACTTTCCCGTTGGAATTCAGCTTCTTTGGGTCCTTCCTTCTTTTATTGATTTGCCCATATTCTTTGGTAGCCCATATTCAGACAGGTCTTTTATTTTTTTCTTGATTTGACCCGATGGGTTCATTGCCCATCTTTTGGAGCTTTTATTTTTCCTTTTCTTGGGCTATTTTTTGTGGTACTCATTCAGACAGGTCTTTTCTTTTGTTAACCTGAGGGGTCATTGCCCATCTTTTGGCGCCATTTTTTTTTTAGAAGTTCGACTTTCCGAGATGGCCTCCTACTAGGGTGGTGGGCACTTTCGATACTTCTCCTTCTAGTCCTCTATTTCCGCCTTGGACCGAAATGAGAAAAGAATAGGATAGGGCAGACTTTCCTTCTCCAAACTTTGCCTAGCTTTCTTTCCAGTGTCTGGTCATCAGGATTCCAAAATCTAGACATGTAGTGTGTGAAGAATGGTGCCTACTTTTAATTCTTAAAGAACAAGTCAAGGCACCCAAGAGTCAGTGGAATTTGGATTATGATGGCCAACCTCTCGATTTTGAATATTCATGATTTTTTTGTAACTTTTACTAAGAAACATTTTTAAGAAGAAATGATTCCATGAATGATTCGCTATGCCCTGCCTTGCGTCACTCATTATCTTTTCGATATTTTGATCCTTGTTGAAAATACTTGAACATCATCAAATTTTCTCAGCTATCCTCTCCATGCAAAATATTTTTAAGACATGTTACGATTATACTCGCAAATACTTTCGAAATGAATGCCTCGAGGATAACATGATTATGATGAATACATGTATGTAGTACCTGAAAAAGGATGAAGTTCGTTGTTGGTGACGGCGCTGTGAGGATGGTGTAGTTGGCACTTGTTCATGCCTTGACCTGCCTTGCTACTTCCACTTCTTTCCATTCAGTAACATATTAATGATTTGAGTCAATACGATGGTGGGTGACATGTAGAAGAATAGCAAGGGTTGGCATTTGATGATGATGTTGACCAAGGTTTGAGATACCATCATGGAACATTTTCACTTTATTGGAATAAAGAGTTGTTGCCTAGATTGAAAGGAATGAGACAAAAAATAGGCTTGGGAGCCTAATAAAAGAGGTGGGCTCGTGGGGCCAACAAAAGGAGGTGGGGCACGATGACCCAATTTGGACGAAAAGGGGCATGATGACCCAATTGAAAGAGGAAAAGGGGAATGATGAGTTGTTTTAGAAAGTTGAGGGACGCGACGACTTGATTAAAAGATAAGGGGCATGATGGCCTGATCTGGAGGCATGAGGGGTGAGATGAACCAATTGAAAACGCATAATTGAGAGCATGGGCACTATGGCCCGATTGAAAAAGCATGATCAAACACATGGGCTCAGTGGCCCAATTGGCAATGCATAATTAAAAACATGGGCGCTATGGCCCAATTGAAAAAGCATAATAATAAAGGCGCAAAAGCCTGATTGAAAACATGGGCACTAGGGCCCAGTTGAAGATGCATAATTAAAATAGAGACGTAGTGGCCTGATTAAAAACAAGGGTGCTAAGGCCCGATTGAAAATGCATAATTAAAATAAAGGCGCAGTGGCTTGATTGAAAACAGGGGTGCTAAGGCCCGATTGAAAACGTATAATTAAAATAAAGGCGCAATGGCCCAATCGAAAATGCATGACTAAAAACATGGGGGCTACGGCCCGATTGAAAAGCATGATTAAAACAAGGACGCAAAGGCCCGATTGAAAAAGCATAATTGAAAATAGGGGTGCTATGACCCAATTTGAAAAATGGACACAATGGCCGATTTGAAAAAAGAAAATAATTAAAACATGGGGGTGTCAACCTAATTGGAGAGGTGGGCATGATGACTCGATTTAGTAGTGGAGTTGGGCACATGGGCCCGATTGAAGGAATGAGAACGGACATGCGAGCTCAATGGAGGAAATGAGACACGTGAAACCGACAAAAGAGGAATTGATTGGGCTTGTGTGCCTAGTTGAAGAAATGGGGTACATAATAAAGGGAGTTGGGCTTGTGGTCCTAATTTAAAGACATGGGCGCTAGGGCCTAGTCGTTAAGGATGGGCACATAGGCCCAAGGAGGGGCTAGTGGGCCCAATTTTGGAAGAGTAGGCATGCGGGCCTATCTTGGAAAGATGATAGGCTCGTGCGCCCAATTGGAGTGGTTGATCGAGGCATGTGCCTAATTGAAATGGATAAAGTGTGGGTCATGGCCCGAGAATTGAAGGAGGGATGCATGGGCTTGATTGAAAATGATGATGGTCGTGAGGGCCCGATTTGAAAGGATGATGGGCATGTGGGCTTGATGTAAGAGGATGAGGGTCGAATGTAGATAAGTGTCGAGCACTAGGACCCAATTTGTAATGATGAGAACATGAGCCCAATTAGTGGGCACATTGGCCTGACTGGAAAAGGTGAGGTGAGGGCCATGGCCTGAGAATTGATGGTAGAGTTGAAGGAGGGGCATATGGGCCTGGTTGCACAAGACAATGTGGGGGTCATGGCCCAAGAATCGATAGTAGTGTTGAAGGAGGGGCAGTTGGGCCCAATCGAGATTGGTGATGGGTATACGGACCCAATTTGAGAGTGTGGGCTTGTGGGCCCGATGTAAGAGAATGTTGGGAATGAGGGCCAAATGTAAAGAAGTGTCGGGCACTTGGGCCTGATTCATAAGGATGGGCACATGGGGCCAATTGGTGGGAACATGAACTCGACTGGGAAAGGTGGGGTGAGGGCCATGGCCTGAGAATTGATGGGAGTGTTGAGGGAGAGGCATGTCGGCCTAGTTGAGAAAGATGATGGACACGAGGGCCTAACTTGGAAGGATGATGGGCACTTGGGCCTAATTTAGAAAGGGGTTGGGCACAAGGGCCCAATTTAGGAGGGAAAGCATAGGGGCTTGATTCTAGAGGATGGGCATATGGGCCCAATTTAGGAAGATGATGAGCATGTCGGCCCGATTTGGAAGAAGGGGCACATGGGCCCAATTTAGAAGGGTAGACGCATATACCTGATTCTAAAGGATGGACACACAGGCCCGACTTAGAAAGATGATGGTCACGTGGGCCTAATTTAGAAGCGGGTTGGGCACAAGGGCCTAATTTAAGAAGATGATGGGAACATAGGCTCGATTCAGAAGAAGGTTGGCACAAGGACTCGATTTAGAAGGAGGTTGGGCATAAGGGCCCAATTTAAGAAGATGATGGGTATGTGGGCCCAATTTAGAAAGAGATTGAGCACAAGGGCCCAATTTGGAAGGATGATGGGCATATGGGCTCAATATAGAGAAGCATTGGGCACTTGGGCCCAGTTTCAAAAAATGATTGAGGATTTGAGAATCCGGTTTAGGAGAATGGGAGAGGGCTTGTGAACTAGAGCATTGAAGATGGGCTTTGTGGCTTGATTGACCTAAATGGGCTCTAGGGCCCGGTTTAGAAGGTTGAGATGACCTTGAGAAGGTAGTTGGGAAGGGGGATTGCCTAGCTAGATGTGGTTCTCCTGATCTATTCCTCTGAATCCCTCTACTTAATTGATTGTTGACTAACTCCAGGTTTCCATATAAATGAATGCCTAGTTGGAGGGGGTCCTAGAATTTCTTTGCCTCTAGCCTTAGCCAGCTTGTGATTGCATTTTTTCTTCTCTTCAACCTTCTTTATGGGTTGCCTCGCAGGTGGCCCCGATATTCTCAAAGGTCGGGGAATCGATCGTGGGTTATAATCCTTTTCCTCAAATTGTTCCCCCTTTGTAAAATGATCACTCAAACTCCCAATTGTGATGGTTAGCCTTACCTTGCCCTTCTAAGGCTTAGGAGCTGATTCATGAAATCCCAGTCTTGGCCTTATGACTGAAAATAGGGTTTGCACTGGTTGTGCTATCCCCTATAATTTTTTGCCTATGCTAGCTTTATATCAAAGCATCTCCATAATTCTCTACCCAAGGTTATTAAGTGTCGGTCTCTCCCTAGGTTGTTCAATGATGGAGAGTGTGCCTTGTTCTATGGGTTCCTGAGGGATGGAGATAATTGAAAAACATTAGATTCAGGTGAATCTTCATAGATTTTGAAGGGGAGCCAGCTCTAATTCTGGGGTAGGGTCACAAACTTGTGGAAGAGTTTGATTATGCTTAGCTGTTTGTGAAGATTTTTGAAAAATAATGGGTTGTGCAACCAGCTAAGGTTGAGATGTAATTGGTTGAAGAGTCGATGGTTGAATGATTAATTGAGGCTGAGAAGCCAAAGTTTGTTGTGCAACCGACTGAGGAGGGTGATCCATGAATCGTCCGACCAGTTGGGGTTGAGGAACTGGTCGAAGCAAAGGAGCCATGGGTTGAGCAATCAATTGAGGAGGATGATTTTGATGAATCTTATGGAGTTGTTGAGAGATAACTTTATGTTGTGTAGGGCTCCTAGGTCGGTGCCTAGGGTTTTCTATTGGGTTCCCTACAACATTAGCACTCCCACTTTCATTAAGGGCTTGATATTTTGGATTGTATAGCTCCATGATTGGTGTGTCCTTAAGTTGAGCTTGAATGTATCTTGCCCTTTCATATAAATCATGCATATTCATGGGATAATGCAAGGCCAAAATATTCCTCAAAGCTGGCACAGTATTAGCAATGATCATCTTGACTAATTCCGGCTCAGAAATTGTATGTGCAAGCTTTTCAGCCATCAACCTCCATCTATCAGCCTATTACGTGAAGTTTTCATCCTCTCTCATTTTCTCGGCCATTAGATCAGTGAGTGAATAGGCCGACTCAATGCGATCCTTATACTTTTGTAAAAATTCCGCTCTAACTATATCAAAATCTCCCGCCTCCATTGGGTCAAGTAAATAAAACCATTCTAGGGCCGTCCCATCTAATGGCCGTCTAAATAGGAAGGCCAGAGCCTTCCGATCATTTTTCCATTGAGACAATTCATACATGAAATCCTGGACATGAATAAATGGGTTACTGGTGTCATCATAGCGGTGATAAATCGGTGTTTGAGAAGGAGTGATGTAGGGGAGAGAGGGAATAGAAATTTCAAGGGTTGCCTGGGGATCTATCAAACGTTTGAGTTCTTTGTATTCTTCCTTTAGTTGGTTGAACTCATTAGTCATAGCTTGGTTGACCGAGGGTTCTCGGGAAATAGGAGAGGGCGGCTGCACCGAGAGATGTGTAGGAGGTGCCCAAACACGAGTAAAGTAAGCTGGTGCGGCTAAGCGAGTGGGGTCCACCCGTGAGCAAAGTGGAGGCTGGACAAAAGAAGTTAGACTGGAGATATGGCTCAAAGGCCAAGAGGGACTAGAACGAGCTGAGTTTGAGCTTGGTGTGTTTGTCCCTGAATAAGAATGAGGAGAGTGAGGAATAGCGGGTGTGTAGGCCAATGGCCTTGAAGGACTTGAGTGGGTTAAGTCTGGACTGGTTGGGTTTGTACCTGAATAGGAAGGATAAAAGGTGGTAGCATACCCAGTGTAGGAATGATTGAGTTGGGGCACACCGGGTTGATCAGCCATTGATCGGGGAGTAGAGATAGGTTGGCCATGACTGGTAGAGACATGGTCAACAGATGACTTCCTACCCATGACAGTGTGGACGGCTATCAAAAGCTCATCCAGAGTGACATTGGAGGCATGGGGTCCTAAGATATGGCTAAAATCATATGTATGATGTTGTATGCCTCCAAGTTGCATCTCGAACCCATTGGCAGTGTAGTAGCTTGTCGTGTCGATCATCCTGCTTGACTTTGATGGCACCGACATGACATTATACAAAAGAAGAATTTTTTGTTCTTGTAAGGGATTTTTTTTTTTGAAATTTTTTTGGAAAAACAAGTACTTACCTCAAGCAAAGACTTCTTTTTGGTTATGTTTGTTTTGATATTTTTTTGGTTTTGACTTTTGTGAGGAAAACAAGTATTATCTCAAGCAACAAATTTTTTTGGGAATTTTAAAGATTTTTGTGAGAGAATTGCCCCTCTTCTTTTTTTCTTGTTCACTTTTGTTGTGCAAACAAGTTAAGAAAAGACTTCAAATGAATAAACGCATTTTTTTGTTTAATCTTTAGATTAGTGGGTTTTAAGAGAATATTGTCCTCTCAATGATAGGTCGGACCCTATGCTCTCATAACGCCGAGAAATCTAAGATTAACACTTTTCTCACAACGATTGGGTGATAGGTGACACCGGGTTTTGGGGTAAATGGTACAACCAGCCCGATCGGTGAAGAGGGAATCCTTCACTTTTGGGGACTTACAGAGGTCTTAGTGAAAACCAATCTAATCAACCAAGAGGGAATCCTTAGAAGAGAGATCGGAATCCACCAAGAGACGTGGGTGTGGTGGAGATGTCTTTTGGTAGGTGGGTGAGCCTCCCGTCTCGAATGACCTAGTGAGTCGGGCAGACCCGGTACTCAATACAATCTAATGCAAGAATTGAGCAAGGATGAGATGGTATACGATAAGAAAAGAAAACAATGTAATGATCAACAAATAATAACTAAGATGATGATTAAACTATTAAGAACAATAACCAAACAAGTCAAAGATGCTGGAAAATATTGATTTTTGCAAACTTGATTCAAAAGAAATGAGCAAAAGCAAGTAAAACTAAAGACTGCAGCAAGAAAAGAGCTTATGGAAGAGAAGATGACCTGACAGGGGGGTCACCAACTGACCTGGCAAGCGACCCGGCAAGGGGGTCACCTGCGAAAAATAGAAAACGAAACCGAAAGGAAGCTTTTGATAACCTGGGTCCCACGGGGACCAAAATAGCATGGATTTGAAAGTAAACTAAGGGAAAGATGCTCAGCAATAACAATAAATGGAAAAGTAAGTGGGCCCATGTAGGGGCTTAAAGAAACGAAAAGTTCTAAATCATAAAAACAGGAAATGACCCGGCAGGGGGTCATTTGCGGAAATAGGACACTTCTGGGAACTTGTTTCTCCAAACCGGAAGGGGATCCACATGGGAACCGACTAGATAAAGGAAATGAAAGACAATATGATGATAATGAAAGTGGGAAGAGGCTTACTTGGGAATGGAGGAACAACTAAAGTTGCTTCAAGTATGAGATGGTCCCACCGTGGTCGCCAAAAGATGTGGACGCCTGATCCGAGTCGGTTCTTCCCTCCCGGCCGAAATGACGAGTGCCACTCCTCTTCCTTCTTTCTTCCGGCTTCTGATTTCGGTGGATGTTGGTGTGTGGTCGCCAGGAACCGTGAGCTCCAAGAGTAAAAAAAGAAAAGAGAATGTAAGTATTAAAAGAAACGACCAAACGTACCTAAGCGAAGAGATCGTGTTGGGAGATTATGGGTTCCAACTTCTTCCTTTTCAGCCAGCCGAGAAGAAAGAGCTTGAAGCACTTTAGTTGTTCCTACAAAAATAAGTAAGCCATAAAAACAAGTGAAAGTGGATTAGAACTAAGATAGTGAAGCATCTTGCAAGAGGAATGAACTAAAACCCCAAATGGAAATGGACTAACCAAATTGGGAATAACTCCCAACCCTCTTTTTATGTGTTTTTGGATGATATATATGATATATGTATATCCATAAGTATAGGGGCAAGGATGTAATTTATGTAGATTTTGAATTTTTTTAAAAAAAATAAAATTATTTATAAATACTAATGGTTTCAACCAAACCCTATCGAACCAGGGGTTGTTATCATGCCCTCAGCCTCCTACCTACCTCCTTCTCTCTCTAGACAGCGTCCATGGGCAATGGAGCTCCATTCGGGAATAGTTTTTGAGGCCGACATGAATGGAGAACCTATTGTAGATAAAGTTCATGTGGATACTGTTGGAGACCGGACACTTGAATGGTTTGAAGAGCTTGATAAGCTCATCTCCTTCCTCTTCATGGGATTAGATAAATCACTACCAGGTATATTCGAACCCGATTTGATCAATTTTCGATTTTCATTGTTCAGTTCCAATTGAGGTAGATTCTAAAAGAACACATAAGAATCGTCGCTTCTAATGCATTAAATTTTTATGAATGATTCCTTACAAAGATATCCTAAATAGTATCATATCTATGATTTTATCGATTCCCCCAATCGGTGCTATCATGACCATCGATAATGCTAAAAATTGCAATTGAGTGTAATTAAATATTTTTGTTAACCAAATTTTATTTTTGATGCATCAATATTCTTGAGACTAAAGTCATGAACCAAGAAATTTAAAAATTCAACCCGTAGGTTAATTTGGAAATTGTTTGGACCATCATGCCCCTGATATGACAAGACATGAACTTTTGTCCAAGTTTGATCTTTTCTGAATATCTTTCTAACCGGTGGTCAAATTTTTGATCTGTTTTGAGCATTGTCTAGCTCTATCTTGTACTAATAGTATGATGAACTTGGATGCTTTTGATAGAGTCCAATTTATCCCAAGTGTGGAAGGCAAATTGGTATTTTTGGCCTTCCAATGTCCATTTTCTATGTTTTAGATATTTTTATGAAGCTCTAGACCGGAGCTATGCAATGAACTCATTATCTTGGCCATTTAGATCCTATTAAGCCATGCTAGGGCATTTCCATAGCTTTTTTGTACCATCTAGTCCTTGTTTTATCAAATCTGGGTCAGATTTTCAGACTGACTTTGGCATTGCTCAAATCTATATTGAGCGAGCTGAATGAAAAAATTTGGCACCAACATATATATAATATCTTTCCATAATATCCATCACAACTAAATTGAAGTTTGGCCTTCACAATGACACCACATAGTTGAGTTGATTTGGCAGAATCTGAATCCATTGTTTTAAATATAAATCCACTGCATTTATGTCTAGACAATATTGATGCAAATCTTGATGGATTGATGGACAAAATATCAAACTCTTTAGTGTACCTAGAAAAGCCTATATTCCTTAACCCATGAATGTGTGATCTAAACCATACCAAAAACTTTTGTTCTACATATGATCCATTATCAAGAGCTTTACTACGCTCTTGTTAAAAATAATTTGTCATCAACTTTAATCAAGACATATGTATGGATTAAATCTTGTTCTCTTTCCGTCAAAATTCTAGGCACATGTCTACATCTTAATAGACAACCAACTAGTTTAAATATTGAACTCTCATCATGATCATCTTTATATGAACCATCATCACAGTCCTAGTCTCTACTCTCATCCTATATATATATGTAGAAATAAATTGCTTACACATCTCAACCGCCTTGGGCAATCAAACCTTGGACTCAACCCTTGTTTCCCAAATAATGTTTGAACCTCTTTAAATATCTTTCAATTGGATATACCCACCGGCATTGAACTAGTCCAGATATTATGGCTGTATAAGCTAAATGCATGACTTGGTTGATCATAACATCAAACAATGATGGTAGAAATATTTGCTCCAACTTGAACAATTTTATTATGATCTTATACTCTCAATCTCTCAAAATGTTACTATCTAATGGCCTGTTTGGTAACAGTATTAAGATCATGTATCACTCTTAATTTTAAAATTAATATTAATATAGGATGTTAGTAAGTGTTTGGATAACACTTACTTTTAAAATTAATAGTAAAAAACACATTCAAAATCGATACAGGTATACACCTGTATTAAAATCGATATCGCCTAGTTCGTGATCGACGGTCCGCCCCAGCTCATCGTCGTAGGTTTTATCTTCGCTCGCGGCATCTCTCCCCATGGCGAACGTCCATCTCCTCTTCCTACAACCATGATCCTCGCGGCGAACATCCACCTCCTCTTCCCGAAGATTCTCACGGCGACCTCCCAGTAGTGAACGGCCAAGATCCTTGCGACAAATGTCCACGCCTCTTCCCCAAGATCCTCGTGGCACCTCCCAGCGGCGAAAGTCCATCTCCTCTTTCTACAGCCGAAATCCAGCCAACCATAACGCCACCAGCCGTACAACTCCAACCGGGTAGGACCTTGATCCGCCTGGTCGAGCCTCCACAAATACCATCGCCATTAGGACCCATCATCGTACCACCTCATACAACCATGCCACCACAACTTACCCGCATCCCTACAACCCGGACCATCATCACTACACCCCTACCTAGACCTCCCATCATCCGACCTAAACCTCCGTCTACCTCCGCTGCACCAACCATAGCCCCTCAGTTCGCCACGGTGCTTAGAAGCGGGCGCATGTTTCAAAGAATTTTTCTCCAGACCGGTCAACCAGGACGGTCACAAGAAGAAGAAGAAGAAGAAGAGCACCCAGAAGAACCAGTGCCAGGGACATCCTATGATTTGCTGAAGCACCTTGACAAAACCCCTGCGCGGATTTCCATTCTGGAGCTGATCAAAAGGTCCAAATATCATCAAGAAGTTCTCCAGCAATATTTACAAAGAGTGATGGTCAATGAAACCCTTCCCCCAAAGAAGATTGCATCGGTCTTGACCCCGAAAAGTGAACACCCCCCGCTCTCACTTTCACCAAAGAAGAGTTGGCCGAACCAGAAGCAAGAAAATATGCACTTTGTATCACTGTCAGTATTAACGAAACAGATGTGGAGTCTTGTCTAGTTGACACCGGTGCATCCATCAATGTCTTGCCACCAGAAATGCTACAGTTGTGTGGAATCCCAGAAGAGGATGTCCGGCCATCACAAATCACTGTAACAACATATGACAATTCCAAGAGGCCCGCCCATGGCATGGTCACACTTGAAGTCAAACTCGGACCCCGGGTTGTTACTATTGACTTTACATCTTGGATATGGATCCAACTTACAAAGCTATCTTGGGAAGGCCTTACCTTGAGGCATTGGAGGCCGTAGCTTCAACCAATCACCAATGCATTAAATTTCCCTTCAAGGGACAAGTCGTCAAAGTGGTAAGTATGCCCGTGGACTGCCTGGTTACTCTCCCTCCTGGCTTGCCAAATCAACCGGTCTTCACAATCCTTGATCTACCGAGGGATGGAAGGCAGCACAAGCAAGTTTGGAGAAAGAAGAAGGATGACGCCAAAACTCTTGGGTGGCGTATGATGGAGAATCTGGGATATCAGGAAGGCCGAGGGCTGGGGAGAGAACTGCAGGGTATCATAGAACCCATCCAGCTGGTAAAGACAACATCAAGGAACAGGATAGAGTACGATGGGACATGTGATAATGGCCAAAAGACCGGCCAAAAATACTTCCGGGGGTGTTTACACAAGTTCTTCGACAAGAGAGAAACAATACAGATGATTGAAGAGCAAGAACCGCAAGAACAAGCAAAGAGGAAGAAGGTGGACAACCTAGAGGATGAGACATATCTCGATGTATCATGGTTATTTTCTGAAGAAGAGTCAAGTAATGAATCATTCCGCAACGAGCCTTCTGGCAGTCAGAATCCAGGGCATTCACCCCATGTCGTCTCTTTAAACCCGTTTCCAATAAATTCACCATCAGATCCACCAGATTACCCATCTTTGCTTGATGTGTTCCCCTCTCTGTCAATATCTCAACCCGCGTTAGAAACTACGACCAACCAAACCCCTTCTATGTTCATGTTTAGTACTTCTCCAAAAGATAAAAAAAATGTCCTCTTCTCAACCCAAATTTCGCTCGAAGAAACATCCCAACTCGCTCCGAAGGATGACCCGAATCAAGAGGCCACCCGGTCTCTAATCGATCTCCTTTGCCTTTCATCAATAAATTCCACTCTATCCACCTCCTCTTCCTCTCCTTATTTACCTTCTTCTTCTTTAGGTTTAGTTTCCAGTAAAAGCAAAATTAAAATCAGAGGTAGGAGAGTTCCAGAAAGGTACTTGCATCGGTTAGCTCAAAAAAGCTTAGAATGTGCCAAGCTACCGGAGTATCTAGAAAATGCAATCCAGATATGAGAAATTCGATATGAGGAGAAAGACAATATTGATCCAACTTTAGGGGTCTACGAGGTTGTATCGGAAAAGGATCCTGACATTGAGGATGAAGAGGAGGATTTGGCTGATGCTTATGCATCCGGTTTAAGAAGGTTCGAAGAACCATCAGCCACGGTGGATGAACCGACTAAGGAACTTAATCTTGGAACACCGGAAGATTCTAAGAATATCCTCATCAGTGCCAACCTCGCCCCTTTAGAAGAGCAGAACCTAATAGGGGTGTTGCAAGAATACAAAGACACGTTCGCTTGGACATACGAAGATATGCCAGGGTTAGATAAGTCATTGGTAAAGCATCGACTGACTTTAAAACCTGAAGCTACCCCGGTCAAGCAAAAGTTAAGAAGATTCCACCCAGACATAGCATTAAAGATGAAGGAAGAGGTCGATAAGTTACACCAAGAAAAATTCTTTAGAGTCGTCCTCTATCCACAGTGGGTGGCAAATATAGTCCCAGTCATGAAGAAGGATGGAAAGGTTCGAATTTGCATTGACTTCAGGGACATAAACCGAGCATGTCCAAAAGATGACTTCCCCCTTCCTCATATCGATGTTCTTGTTGACAACACAGCTGGATACGAAACCCTATCATTCATGGATGGATACTCTGGGTATAATCAAATCCGGTTAGCAGAAGAGGATCAAGAGAAGACCTCGTTCACTACACCTTGGGGAACCTATTGCTACGTCGTCATGCCCTTCGGACTAAAGAATGCCGGAGCAACTCATCAAAGGGCCATGGTGGCAATATTTCATGATATGATGCATAAATTTGTAGAGGTGTACATGGATGATTTAGTGGTCAAATCTCGAACCCAAGATGAGCATGCTGAGGTATTGAAAAGGGTTTTGCAACGAGCCAGGGAATATAAGCTCAAAATGAACCCCAAAAAGTGCGTGTTTGGAGTATCATCTGGAAAGTTACTTGGGTTCATCATCAGTAAAAGAGGCATCGAAATCGATCCCAACAAAGCCAAAGCCATTATTGACATGCCTCCACCAAAGAACCTAAAAGAGCTGAGAGGGTTAATTGGTAGGCTACAGTTTGTTCGCTGGTTTATCTCACAACACTCTCAAAGGTGCAAACCTTTCTATGAGTTAACCAAGGCGAAGGCCGAATTTAGATGGGATTCGAGATGTTAAGAGGCATTTGATGGTTTAAAGAAATATTTGTCAAGCCCACCTGTGCTCAAACCTCCGGTTCCCGGAAAACCCTTGATATTGTACATCTCGATCTTGGAAGGATCCCTGGGAGCAGTATTGGCACAATTAGATGATGAAGGGAAAGAGCGAGCAGCATACTATCTATCCAAAATCTTTGATCCTTGTGAACAGAAGTATACAACCATGGAGAAAACCTGTGCCGCCCTGGTTTGGGTGGTCTAGAAGCTCAAACACTACTTTCTGGCCCACGAGGTTAATCTCATTGCTCGCATAAATCCCATCAAATTTCTTCTTGAAAAATACGTCCTGACTGACCGTTTGGCACGCTGGCAGAGCTTTCTTTCCCAATTTGATATCACCTACACCCAACAGAAGGCAATCAAGGGCTATGCAATTGCTGAACATCTTGCCCATCATCCTATCCCAATCTTTGACCCTATCCAATCAGAATTTCCCGATGAAGAATTGATGTCCATTCGATCTTCCAATCTATGGACTTTGTATTTCGACGGGGCATTAAACTCCCAGGGTAGAGGGATAGGGATTGTTCTTCTGTCACCTGAAGGTGTCACCATTCCACAGGCTTTTCAGCTCCATTTTCTAGCAACAAACAATATAGCTAAGTATGAAGCCTTGTTGGCCGGACTGGAGGCCGCTCACTTCTATGGTGTCACTAAACTAGGGTAATCGGTGATATTCAGTTGATTCTCCACCAAGTACTGGCCAAATACCGCACATCTCATCCCGGGCTCAGACCATACCAAGAACTCACCACCTGTTACATCAAGCTATTCTCCAAACTCGAATTCATTCACGCTCCTCGTTCTCAAAATATTCTTGCCGATGCTCTCGCCTCTCTGGCATCTTCACTATCTGTCCCACTAGGTAGGCAAGTTAGGACGATCTATGTCCGCCGACGTACCATTCCAGCAGTGGAGGATGCACGATTCTTGAAGGTTAAAGAAAAAATTGAAAGGAAAGAGTACATTGAGCAAAAGGAGGAAGTATCTCTGATTGAGTTGGAGGAATTAGAAGAGGGTGAGAAACCATGGTATCATGAGATTTCAAATTACTGTCAGGATCAGACATATCCACCAGGATCAACTGCCGAAGAGAAAAGAGCCATAAGAAGGGTCTCCCAGAGATACACCATCTTAGGTGGAGTATTTTACAAAAGGAGCTTGGCCGGTGTTCTATTAAGATGCGTAGATGAAGAAGAGGCTGAATTGGTGCTAAAAGAAGCGCACTCTGGAGTATGTGGAGGCCATGTAAATGCTCAAGCCCTCGCCAAGAAGATCATCAGGCAAGGGTATTATTGGCCTACCCTAGAAGAAGATTGCTCGATCTTTGTCCGGCACTGTCATCAATGTCAACTTCACACCGACAAGATTCACTCTCCCGCATCTTCCTTTCACCCGATTCATGCCCCATGGCCCTTCGCTATGTGGGCTTTTGATGTTATCGGACCCCTCGGTGACCCAAACTCCACAAACAAAACCAAATCCTTCATCCTAACTGCAACGGAGTACGTCACCAAGTGGGCGGAGGCGGAAGCATACGTGGAGATCAAGGCATCAACAGTCTGCACCTTCATCAAACGCAACATCATTGCCAGGTTCGGGATCCCAGGTGACATCATCACTGACAATGGACCACAATTCATCTCCCAGGAGCTGCGTGACCTTTGCAACAGGTATTGCATCAGATTACATCATTCATCTCCATATTATCCTCAAGGCAATGGTCAAGCAGAAGCCACCAATAAAACCTAGATAAAAATCATTAAGAAGACTTGTAAGTCTAGAAAGTTCACAGACTAGCCAGATAAGTTAGTTGATGCTCTATGGGCCTACCACACTTCTATTCGAACCCCAACGGGTCAGACCCCCTATGCCTTGGCATTTGGGATGGAGGCGATAGTTCCATACGAAGTAATCATTCCTTCCCTCTGAGTCCAGATCAATCGAGATATCCCGATGGATGAACGCCGAGATTCTCTTCTCGCACAACTCGAACTCTTGGACGAAAGGAGACTGGCCGCTGCCGAACATGCTAGATCTTACCAAAATAGACTTAAAATATTTTATCAGAAGAGGGTGGTGGAGAGAAAATTTGAAATCGGTGAGGTTGTGCTTAAAAGAATATTCGTTAAGCCGGGCGGTCCCCGCTCCAAACTTCAACCTAATTGGGAGGGTCCATATGTAATTTCTGTTGTTTACCCCGGTAATTCATATAAGCTGACTAATGCAGAAGGAGAAGAGCTAGCTCGTCCCTGGAATGGTGTGTACCTCAAAAAATATTTCTCTTAAAACAAAAAATCACAAAAAAATCTATAAAATCCAAAGGTGTGAAGAATAATGATAACATCTAACGCTTGCTTGCTCGGTGCACCAACTTGTCACTTAGGGAAATAAGGATAGGCATCATACTGCACACACTACACGCCTAGTTTTGAGATCCGATGATCGGAAGTCAGAGAGAAAGCTAGGCAACGCTCGGCAAAAGAAGGTCAACCTAATCTCGTTCTCTTCTCGTTTCGGTCCAGAATAGATAAAAGGGGTTAGAATGAGAAGTATAGAAAGTGCCCATTGCCTTAGTTGGAAAATGCCTCTGAAGGTATGACTTCTTAAAAAGAAGAAAAAGGTGCCAAAAGATGGGCAATGACCCCTCAGGTCGGCAAAAGAATAGACATGTCTGAATGTGTACCGACAAAAACCCAGAAAAAGAGAAAAAATGCTCCAAAAGATGGGCAATAAACCCCTCAGGTCAAAATCAAGCAAAAGCAAAAAAGACCTGTTTGAATGTGGGCCATCAAAGAAAAGGGCTAGAAAGAAGGACCCAAGGATGTCAAATCCCAAACAGGCAATGCGGGCACTAGTAAAGAAAAAAATTCGACACCCCCGAATCCTATTAAGGACTTACCACCAATCCTCTTCCCTCTTTAACCTTACGGGTAAGGTTGACCGACTGGATCCAAGAAAAGCCATAGCCTATCAAGGGCGGAAGGTCAGAAGATCTCGGACAAGGCACTTTCTTACACGTGATGCCTACTCTTAACACTTAGGTAACAATGAAAGGCACCTATGGCAAGCAAGGCGAAGGATGAGATGATCATATCCCTCACACCAAACAAAAAAATCAAATATTTCAAAAAGCACTAAACAAATCTATAAAGTCAAAAATCCTAAACAGAGAATATTCAAAACACCAAAAAAATCGTAAAAGTTCCAAAACACCAAAAATATCATAAAACCATCAAAAACCAAACAAATCAAAAAATCCCAAAACACCTAAAAAATTGCTTTCGAAATTGACTAGTTGCCTTTGCATTCATATTTAATTTCAGTCTTGCATGTTTTCTTTTGTGCATACTTATATTTTTCCGATATTTTACCTTGATTAGGCCTATCTCCCTTGACAAAAGATCAAGGCAACTTTGCCTTCTCCTTGCAAGGGACTAAGCCAAAATAAAGTTTTAATATCTTCTCTCAAGTGGATGCAGGAATAGGAGAAGGCATGCCAGCTTCATATCCCCAGAAACTTAAAGGAAGCAAAAACAACAACAAAATCAAAAATTGAAAAACTAAAAGTGGACTACCCCGACCCCTATTAGGACTTGCATTTAGTATTGTATCTATCAAAATAAATAATATTTAAGATGTTGAAGACCTCAAGTCTAGAGGGTGGCTGAGCCTGAGAACCCCTTCAACAAAATCAGTGAGGGCTCAATCATTCCCTAGCCTTGCAGATAGGCCAAAGTTGAATATGCGGGGACGACGGTTTCTTTGCGGATGTCCTAACCCGTTATGTTCAACCTATATCTTCAACTATTTTCTTATACTTATTTATATTTCTTTAAACCCAGCATGCAACATTTCATATCATGCATCATCCCACCATAACCATTTCCTGCTTCATAATCCTGCCATAACCTCCTTCCAATCATATCATGAACATTTTAAAAATGGTTTTTATAGCCCCAGAGAAGGTCTTGATTTTTTAGAGAATCGGTTTCCAACGGGTTCTAACAATGATTTCATCGAAACAAGAAGTTTTTCCATGTCGAACTGAACCGGTATTGTTGAGTAAAACCTTATGAATTTGAAGAATCCAACCTTGGTTGATTGACTGTCTCCTCTTTACTTTTCGCAATTCACTGCATTTCTACCGAGTCCAGCACACCATGTAGTTCGGGTCCTGGCCGGTAACAATTCTCCCCCACGTGGGATTTTAGTTATTTACTTTCAGTACTGTTCTTCTCTTTAACCAATCAACCAGAGGGAAGGTTTCGATAAGACAAAGGGTAATCTCGGAGTCCGGTAAAGTTTTATTCCACTCAACTAGGCTAATGAGGGCGTGTCTAAATCTACACCTTGGCGTCACCTTTTCAGTCCATTACCACTTCATTCCGCTACACCTCATTACGCTTCGCTACATTCACCTACGTTTCATTCGTGTCACTCCCCTACAAAGCCGACGCCAAGGCGAGGCAAGCTGCAGACACGTAATTTTGGCCTAGTTGAAGAGCTTAAATTCTTGTTTTCATGAATAATATTTGAGTAACCTTTCAAGAGAACCGAGTTTTCCAGAAAAATCAAGTTTTCGGCGCATTTCGAAGAAGATCGATAGGCATTGACTAGGGTCAAAGCGCCCTATATACAGGGCACCTGGAGCCCTGTATGTAGGGCACCTGGCGCCCTACTTATAGGGCACCAGGCGCCCTATAAATAGGGCACCAGGCGCCCTGTATATAGGGCACCTGGCGCCCTGTATATAGGGCACCAGGCGCCCTATAAACAGGGCGCCTGGCACCAAATCAAATCGACTTGACCGGCCGATTTGACCCCTCGCAGTGACTCGTCTAATCGATTTGACATATCTCATGATGCTGGCGCCCCATATATAGGGCGCTATGCCGCGTGGCACTGCTTTTCGAAAATGGCCAAAGTACCCTCTTTTGGGCTATAAATAGACCCCCATTTGGAACTGGGAGGAGGTTCCAACTTCATGCCACCCTAGAGCTCATCCAACATCACGTTTCTAAGCCATCTACACCTCCCATAAGCCTTCAAACCGATCCAAAACCCTCTCCCAAAAACCTGCAGTTTCCTTCTTCAAAAATATGATTTTTCTCCGACTTTGAGGGCCTCTACACTCCATTTCCCTTACATCTAGTGCCGAGACACTCTTCCATTAGCTTCACTTGGGTATTGTCTGCTTGAAGAAGTCCTTTTTTCGTCTTGGAGGTCTTCCTACACTCCGGGGCGACGCCGCGAAGAAGGGAAGAAAATCTGCTGAAGCCAGTCCCTGGTGCCCCATAAATATGGCGCTTTGACTTTGGTCAACGCGCCCCATCAAGGGGACACCTGCAGCAGGCGCCCCATATATGGGGCACTAGCAGGAGCAAACCCCATTTTGCATTTTTTTGAGTTTATTTACCTTTCCGGTCGATCCTTTACTCCCTCCTTTCATTTTAACTCTCATTAACATGTCATTTAGCATATATTGAGCCACTCATTTGCATTTTCATGCATATCTAAACCTTCTAAATAGGGGTTGGGATTTAGTCCCAATCCGGTTAGTCTCTTTCCTTTTGCATGTTTGAATTCAAATTTGAGCACGATACTATGCTTTCATTAGAACTAATGAACCTTTCACTTGTTTCTATGTTTTCTTATGGACATTTTTAGGTAAATCCGATTGAGGCGGAGCTCCAACCGGATCAAAGACGAATGACTCACTAAGCTCTCTTCTTTCGGCCGGCCGAGAGAGGAGAAGTCGGAATCCAACAATCTCCCCACTTCCAAAGGTACGACGGTCATTTCTCTATTCATTTCATTTTATTCTACCATATTTTGGAGCCTTTGGCTCCTGGCGACCACACCCACTAACACCTCATCCACCAAGTCCCCAAAGCAAGTGTAGGGGCCGGAAAAGATGGAGATCTACGGATATCCCGTTTCGGGTGCTTACAATAGGGTCTTTGGGAAATTCTTCAACTACAAATTTTATTTTAATTTTAATTTTCATCATATAAAATATAAAAAATTATCAGGAAATTAAACACTCATATATATTCATTCTTTTGTTTACCAGTCGAAACATACTTGCATAAAAGCATTGTTTATCCTTTTTTTTGGTTCCCTAGATGACATGGAATAAATGAGAGTTATTTTTGAATTTAACATACTTACTCGGCACTGAAGGTGTGTTTGGTTTGAAGTGTGTCAAATATTTCCGTCAAACTCTCCACAAACACTTCCTACGAGTTTTCAGAGATTTTTAGAACATAAAATTTATGTATTTATCATTTTACCTTTCAAAATCTCTTTATTTTACTTCAAGGAACCCAAAGGAACTTAAATACATTTAGTTGGAATTTTAAGTTGTCTTATCTTTCTCTCTTAGTATGGGAACCAAACATGACTTAAATAAGTTCTTCCGTCATTTTGGGATCAAAAGTCAAGACGATGCTGCTACACACTGAAAATGCACTTTCTTTCTTTCTTTTTAAAAAGCACACTTTGTTTTTAAAATTATATGACTGACAGTAACTTTTTCAAGAATAGCAAATAATGGTGAAAGCTCAGCTCCATGCGTATGATTTTTAGACACTTTATGAAAGTCGCAATTCTAAGAATCCAACTTTAGCGTTAATGTTGTTTATATTAATCTTGAACACTGTAGTCTTATTTTGATTTCTTGTGAAATTAAGGATCCAACAAGGTGTAGGACTTGTACTTGGTCCAACTCGTTGACAACTTCAGCATTTGTACTTGTTCCAATCTTTTGGGCTATCTGTACTCTGGTTGTCCTCTAGTAGAATACTCTCTTGGTAAAAGCGGAAGAGCCATTCACCATCCATGATAAGGACGTGTCAATTGGTTTTCTCTACAATGGAGGATGGGACTACATTATATTCCTATCACTTTCTCACTGGACAAGAATGGAATTTTTGTTGCAGGTTGTTTAAGCAAGCGCCATTTAGAAGTGTGTACAAGGAAGCTTGTTTTCTATCCTGAAGTAGTTGGTTTCATTGAAGAAGAGAAGAACACATTCCCTGTAGTCAAAGTCTGATATCTTTATAGTTCACCTCCAAAGCTCATAATGTTTGATGATGATGGTCATCATGAGGAAACCATAAGGTCAGTCTCCAATTCCGCCAAATTGAAGTCACTAACTTCAACTCAAATTTGTCATTTCCACTGTAGAAAGATATTATGTGCTTGTGTCCTTTTACTTCATATTCTCTCCAAAGAGGAAACAGAGAACTTCATTTGGTTCTTGCTTTGTTTATGTTAAATCTGAAATCATGTGCATCGTCATATCTGTCATCTCACTAGCTTTTTGTTTCAAGATCCAGATTTCTCTCAATCCCTTTACATTAATTACATGAACTTGTACAATCATAAATACAAAGTCATAAATTATGTTCTATATGATTGAGTGATCACTAATACCGAGTTTACTATGCAAGTAAAAGTTGACACTTCTTTTTCTTCACTGCTTATGACAAGTTGGAGTTAGTCTGTTAAAAGTACTTTGCTTTGGTTATAAAGATTTAGATTATTTCATATGTCATATCATTGGAATTTTATTTACTTTGCAGATGCGACATGTTTGGTTTTGCTATTGTGTTTCTTACAAAGTCAACAGCTGCAAATTTTGTTCAACAAAAGATCTTTTTGTCAAATTTTGGAGTAGTTAATTTGGATTGACATCTCACTGGACTCTCCCACTGTTTATAATTGTTTGAATCATTTAAATCTAGTCTCTCCATGTACTATTGTTTATTCTCTTGTCATTAGTCATGTATATTCATGTAATATGTTCAAATTGTAGCAAGAAAAGTAGTCTAATTTTCTTCTGTATTTGTACAAAGTGCTACCGAAAATTCATACTTGAAACCTTTTATTGGCTATCTGAAATGTAACCACTTTTGATTGTAGGAATCACATTTGAGTATACTTGAGCAATTCTTCGACTTTTGCATATAGGGCATTGTTAACAAGAAAATCGCAATGATTTAGTTCTACATTTACTTGTAAAAGAATCATAAAAAATGTCAGTAATATAGGTGATCTTGTTTTCTCCAATTGAATGGAATTGTGCTTCAAGATCATGGTCTTTTGCACAATATATATGTAGAGTCATTTATTTCAAATTGTTAATTATATGCAAAAAATTAAACCCTTCAATTGCTAGGAGGCTATTACCATGGTTAGATATTTCAATTTGTTATGCTCAGTGGTTCTCTATGCCTATACAGAGCATGGCCAACAAAATATGAGATTTTGACATTTTAATTTGTTAAGAACAAACAATTTTGTATTTTTCTTATTTTTGTTTTAATTTTATTATTTAAATTAAAATTTGTAAGTATATATTAATATTTTTTTAAATATAAAATATTTTTTTGTATTTTTTATAATATGTTTTGATATTAATACTAAATTTGACTCTAATTAATCAAAATACCTAATAATGAGTTTGATATTGATATTGTATTACCAAACACTTAATATCAATTTTAATATTAATATAGTATTATCAAACATCTTAAGAGATTTGATACTATCACTTTTGATATTGATATTCCATCCTCTTGAAATATTAATATCAAAATTGATATAGTATTATTTTTGATACTCTAACCAAATAGGTCATAAAATCTTAACACAAATGATCTTAAAATATTGACATAACTTTACAATGGGATTGAGTACATCTTTTGATACAATCTTTTGAAATGCCAAAGAAATAATCATTTTCATCATAACATGACAATCATGACTTTTAATCTTCTAATAATTCTACTACTTACATCTACACACCTACTCAAATTTGAAGAATACCCATCTGGCATTCAAATATTTTTCATAAAATCAAGTATGTGGAACTTTTGTCTAATGCTAAGCTTATAAACTACATCTGAAAACCTAAAAGAACCCTTGTGTGGATGTAATTTTAGACAAATTTGTTACTCTACTAAATCTTTTCTTCAATTCAAATTGTCTCTATCTGATCCTGATAGGTTTAATATGTCAAGAATATTATCACACACATTCTTCTCAATGTGCACGACATCTAAATGATGACGGACAATCAAAGAAACCCAATATGGTAGTTGCTCAAAGAAAATATTTCTTTTCTTCTAATTTTTGTTTCTTGCTAGATTCTTTCTCAAATTCTATAATTTTTGCTTAAACAATTTTCCAAATCTTATCACACCCATCTCTCATATCCTATTAACACCTTTTGTGTTCCCTTCACACACCATTGACCATCAACTAAATGGTTATATTGATTCTTTATATAACAATGTGCAATCAATAAGAATCGATGATGCCCTAAGTAACATTGTTTTTTACTATGAGCTAGTTGAACTGAACATGTCTCTTCATTACAAAGTGGATTTGCTAATTTCTTTCTTTGATACTCTATCTAGATAGATTTGCATATTTAGGAAAATCATTTATGGTGCCTAGCAAGATCACTTTTATATCAAATTTTTCTTTCTTTAAAGCATCATATGTCTCCAATCTGAACTCCTATAAGTACCTTAACTCATCCAGAAACAGTTGTATGTATAAATCAATATCATTTTTTAGAGCTCTTGGACCCAAAATTAAACATGTCATCATCATGTATATCTCTATCATATCCATGGTGGTACATTATAAACAACTATAATAACATGCCATATACTATACTTTAATGATATGTTACCAAAGGGGTTAAAGCCATTTGTGGCCAACCCAAGTTGAATGTTGTGTTTCTCCAACGCAAAATCAAGATATAGTTCATCAACTTGTCTCCAAAAGGAAGAATCAGTAGGATAACGCATTTCACCATTCAATTGATACAAATGTGACTTGCTATGTCATTTCATCTACTTAGCAGTGTTCATTGATATAAACAAACACTGCAACCTATCTCTTAATGAAAAAAGAATATAATATTTTCTATGCCACTTTTTACTCCTATGTTTGTGATCATTCCTATATTTTGTAGTCTCACATTGTGGACATACAATTTTATCTACATTCTTTTTTCTGAAAGAGAATACAATCATTCTTACATGCA
The DNA here is from genome assembly GCA_036172225.1 of Cryptocoryne crispatula var. balansae. NCBI lineage: Eukaryota > Viridiplantae > Streptophyta > Magnoliopsida > Alismatales > Araceae > Cryptocoryne > Cryptocoryne crispatula. Next base: position 27,871,577 of record CM069928.1, read on the forward strand.
TTTATTTTTTGATAACTAAGTCTTAGGTCCTTAACAAATTTTTTAAGTTTATACCATATGTCAAGAACACTTGTATTTTTAGGTAATACATTTTTAAATATAGATAGTACAATATTAATACATTTTTAGTTATACCATTTATTAACTTTAATTGAATCAATTTTAAAATAAAGTTTAACTTAGATATATCATTGCAACTTTCATATAAAGGTGTTTCAACATCTTTTAATAGAAAAAAGTATTTTTGTGCTTCTATATATGGTTCATCTTTAATATGTCTAGATATTTCTTAAAACTTTTGAATATATTCAAGCATTTCTATCACTTCATCATTAATATTTTCTTCTATGGTTCATTTATTTGGACATCATACTCATTAATTGAATTCGCTTTGAATTCACCATTACCTATCCATGTTCAGTAATTTGACCATATGCCATCTTTTATTAAGTGTTCTTTAACAATATCTCTTTTTCAAGTAAAGGTGTTAAAGTGATACAATACCTTTTACAAAGACATTGATTTAAATTATTGTTATGGCCGTGTTTAAAATAGGTCTTATATTTATTAAAAGCATGGTCTAAAAATCCTTATATTCCTTGAATACACCTAGGATCTTATCTATTGAGGATATCTATCCAAGACATATCTAAATTACTCATCTAGACTAATAGCTTTTTTTAAAATTATAGAGCAAGAAATTTGCAAAATTGAACAAAAATATAAGAAAATTAAATAATTATTCATAGCCAAACATTCTCCAAATTAAACAAGTTTCAAATGAGGATGTCATTTAAACTTCCTAAAAATAAGAAAAATAGAGTCAAGATCAGATAAACACTCCATCGATTTAGCATTGAAAGTCCTAAAAATAAAAATACAACTTTTATTTGAATTAAGGTTTGAGTTCTATTCCTTATTTTATGATATTATGGTCATTTATGATTGGCCTAACCAGCCATGTTTTTGGTTCATCTCCTTTATTCGGATTTATGGCCATTTACATCAATCCAAACTAAAAACCTTTTTGGATTGGCCTAGCTAGTTATGTTTTAAGTTATGTTTCCTTTTTACCATTTTTTTGTTGCTCATGCCAATCCAAATGGGTGGCCTAACTTGCCATATTTTTTGGTTCTTTCTTCATTTCTTGGGTTTTATGGATGTTTAAGTCAATCCAAACTGGAAACCAATTAGAATTTGCCTAACTTGCCAAGTTTTTTGTTATATCTCACTTTTTTAGATTTTATGACTACTTAAACCAATACAAATTCGAAATCTGTTTGGATTGGACTAGCTAGTTGTGTTTTAAGTTTTATTGCCTTATTTAGGATTTTTATAGCTATTTAATCTAATCCAAACTAAAAACTGATTTTGGTTGGTCTAATCGGCCATATTTTTAGTTCTTGCTTCTTTTCTTGAGTTTTATGGCCATTTAAGTCCATCAGAAACCGGCTTAGATTGGCCTAACTGACCATGTTTTAGATTTGATCTCCCTTTCTAGGGTTTTATAGCCATTTAAACCAATCTAAAACTGAAATTGATCTAGTTGGCCATGTTTTGAGTTATATTTCATTTTATGGAATTTTTATGGTCATTTAATACAATACATACTGGAAACTTGTTTGGATTGGTCTGACTAGCCATATTTTTTTCCTTTTTTCTTGGGTTTTATGTCCATTTAATTCTATCAAAACTAGAAACCAGTTTGATTGACCTAACTAGCCATGTTTTAGGTTCTATCTTCATTTTTGGGTTTTATGACCATTTAAGCCAATCCAAACCAAAAATCAGTTTAGATTGACCCAACTAGCCATGTTTTAGGTTATATTTCCTTTTATGTAGTTTTATAGTTGTTTAAGTCAATTCAAATTGGAAACTGATTTGGATTAGCCTAACCGGCGGTGTTTTGGGCTTTAAACCAAAAATTCAAAAGCACAGCCATGTTTTAGGTTCTATTTTCTTTTTTGTATGGTTTTATGGCCATTAGTCAAATCCAAACCAAAAACTAGTTTGGATTGTGACCTAACAAACTAATTTTGGGTTGTATCTTTTTTGGGGGGGTTTATGGTTGTTTAAGCCAAACCAAACTAGAAATTGATTTGGATTGGCCTAACCAGCCATGCTTTGAGTTCTATTTATTTTGTTGAAATTGTATGACCACTTAAGGTCATAAAATTGGATTTTATGGCTATTTAAGGCAATCCAAATTGAAAACCCATTTGGATTGGCCTAACTGGTCATGTTTTGAGTTCTAGCCATTTTGTATGGTCTTATGGCCATTAGACAAATAAAAAACAAAAATAAGTTTAGATTGTGATTTAAATGGCCATTTTTGGGTGGTATCCTTTGTTTTGGTGTTTATGGTTGTTTAAGCCAATCCAAGCTCGTAATTACTTTGGATTGGCTTAACTGGACATGGTTTGGGTTCTATCCCATTTTGTTTTGTTTTATGGCCATTAGGAGGGGTGTAAACAAACCAAGATACTCGACAAGTAACTTGAAACTCAACTCGATAAAAACTTGACTCGACTCATTTATTATGTTAAACAATTAAGCTTGAATAAAAAATAAATCTCGATTCATTGAATGAGCCGAGCTTAAATAGACTCCTACTTAACTCGATAAGCTCACAAGTAAGTCAATTAAATACTCAATTAAATATTTATATAAAAAATAAATTATGAATGTTAATAATTATATATTATCTTTAAATATATGAGACAAGTCAAAGTAAAATTTGATTTAAGTGTAAACTCAAATCAACTTTCATACATAAGCTAAAGTTATAGTTTCATAAATGACTTTTGATTGATTTTGTGTTTTTTAAACTAGTTCATATCAAGTTTCAAATTGATTGCAAATTGAACTTAAGTTGAACTAATATTCGAGCTCAAGTTCGACTCAACTCGATTAATAAATAAATCAAGTTAGAACAAAGGTTTGACACACTCGTAAAAACTCAAACTCAAACTCAAACTCGTGTAAAATAAATAAGCTGAGCTTGAACAACAAACTAATTGGATGGACTCGGCTCATTTGTACCCCTTCTATTAGGTCAATACAAACTATTGACTAGCCATCTTTGGGGTTTTATCTTCTTTCACCATGAGTTTAACTATAATTCACTTATAAATTAGCATATTTACATATAATTAGTCCTTAAATTATTAAACTGAATTTAAGATAACTAATAACCTCCACAACGTTTGTACCCTAAACCAATAATTTATTTAAATAAAATTAACATTGAAACAAGTTTTGAGAATTAAACATTTACTAACAAATTACATTAACATCATATTCATATAAACCCTAAACAAACAATTTTTCCAAATTAAACTAAAAGCATATGCAAACAAACATAAACAAAATTAAAACCCTAAACTAAATTAACATTTAAATGTCTCTTAATAAATTAAACATTTGCAAACAACAGAATCACATCACATTTACATCATGATCATTTAGACGATGATCATATAAACCCTAAACTTTGACCAAATTAAGTTAAAAACATACATAAATAAACCATAAACAAACAGTGGCAGCCGTCACGATGGTAGGTAGTGACCATGGTGGTGAAGAAAATTTTATTTGTGATGGCATTTGAAAGTCATTACTAATAATCTAAACTTTCATCGGAAGGAGTTTCTTCCTATTTTGGTAACAGTCTCAACTATCCTTAATAAGGATACTAGCGACAGCTAGAAGAAAGTTGTCGCTAGTACTTGTATATTGGTGATGATGTCTCTTCAGCTGTCGTCATTAAGTTTATTAAAGATGGCGTCAAGAAATTATCGTCATCACCTTATCGCTTGTGTCATCATTTTTTGTAGCGAGACCACAAATTTCTAGTGTAGAATCAATATTAGTGACGTGGTCAACTTTCTTTTTTAGTTCTAAAAGACATTCTTACGTTCCTCGGTCCACATTAAGGGCCTGTTTGGTACCGAGTAAAACCAAAATCTAGGGAAACATTTCTCAATGCAGCCGCTTTTCAAGGAAATCAAAAGTATCTTTCTTTATTTGGTTACATGTAACCATGTTTCGGCACGTATGACGTGAGATTGATGCAAAATAGTATAAATCTTTAGAATCTAATTATTAAATACCATCTAAAAGTTACATTTTTTAAAATGCAATGAAATATATTTTTTATTATAATTGCATTTAACAAAAAAATACAATTTTTAATTAATGTTTAAGATGTTTTACATTGATGAAAGGTTTTTTGGATATCCCTCCATAATTATAAATTTGGATACACAAACATTTCAAAATAGAAACACGTTATTGTCATTTGATGTCGTTAAAATTACTTGTCTAAAAATATTTTTTGCTTTTTTCTGGATGTAGCTTTTCTCATCGTATCTCATGTAAATGGTTTATACATATAATGATTTAATTTAATTTATTAATAATTAGTTTGTTTGATAAAATAGTTATACATATTGTACGTAATTTTCAAATAAAAATTTTAATAATATTTTTTTTTAATTTTTATATTTTTTTTGGATAATTTTTTTTACTAAACTCTGTTTTTACTTTAATTAAAATAATAAGGATTGTGGGCTAAGTTTGGAAAATGGCATCCGCTCTGTGTTGCGGATGCCTTGTGGTGGTCAAAGAAGATTATTTTCGATTGACTTAGATTTTACGTAGAACCAAATAAAAGTGTGATCACATTAAGTCCATTCCTGGGTCTGATTTTACAGCAAGCAAATGCAACCCAAGGTCTCTTTGCATTGTCAATGATGTAAATGGAGTTGATTTAAAAGCAACATCTAAGATAGATTTAAAGTAATAACCAGCTAAGCCAAGGAAACATCTTAATTTTACTGGATACATTGGTTGCTCCCATGTTTTGGATTTTTTGGTTGGTTTTTACTTTTGTTGTTCAACCTACAATTCTATTTTAGATATAATGTGTCATAAGAAATTTACACGGTATATTTACCAAATTTAGCATATAACTTATGTTCCCTTAATGCATGTTTGGTATTAAGTTGAAAATAAACCTAGACTACCTAGTTTATCCAAGACGGAGGCTAATAAAAGAAAGGGTAATAAGCGGATATCTTATCTATGAGATCTCATTTTTTATTATGCGATGACGACGATATCTTGAGCTCAAATCAACCTTTGCGAAATCAATCAATGCACAATCTCAAATATCAATCCAAGAGCTCATGCTTAAGTTCTTTTAACTTGGTAGTATCGCCTTGCACTCCAAGAAAAAGTGTTAGCAACAGTTGCCAAGAGCCATCACCAAAAGTGGCTTTTGCGACCGCAAAAATCAAGTCATCACAATAAAAGTATTAGCGACAACTTCAAACTGTTGCCACTATAACATAGATAATGGTGGTCAAGAGCTATAGCCTTCTCCCAAGTAGGATAATAATGCCTAAACATTTACTTGGACATATATACACATTTTCTAGTGATGGCTAAGTAGTTGTTGTCAATATTATATATTAGCAATGACTTAAGCCATCATCAATTGTCGAGATGTGACTGTTAAATGGTCAGATCTTAAACTATCACCAATGTATTTAAGTGCACTATTGACAATGGCTTAACCATTGTCGATATTTCTTAAGTTTTATTCTTGCTCGAGCTCATCACTACTGTCATCATCTACTTTGGTTCTTTCCCTCCCCCCCCCCTCGCTCTCTGTGGTGATTGCTGTTGGAGCCTATGGTTTCGTCGTCGTTGGCTATCACTCCTACCACCACCTTCCTCATTCTCGAATCTCCATTATGTTCCTATAAACCTTAATAATCAATTTATGGTTTTTTTTTAAAAATAGTTTTTATGAATTTTATTGTTTTAGGGTTTGTTGGAGTGTGATTTTATCTTAACTTGGTAATTTCATTGGTTTAGGGTTTATATAAGCATGATTAGAATGTGACTTGACATTGTTTATAAATGTTTTGTTTGTTAAAACTTGTTTAAATGTTTATTTTATTTTTATAAATTTTTTTGGTGTCTAACCCTCATTTTTATCTATTATATTTTTTGAATATGACTTAGTGTTTTTTATTTTGGGGTTCATTATTTAAGAATTATAAGCTCAAAGATTTTAGTTCAAGAGCTAGTTAAAATTTTTATGGTTGCCTTGAGATTCTTACATACCAATATTCATAGCTATTTAAATTTATAAATATACCCTAAAAAACTTATAGTCTTTTTTATTTCTTAAAAAGCATGTCCTTTTTTAAAAGAGTTTGAAAGAAATACTATTATATTTTAAAAAATAAAATATTTAAACTCAAAGATTTAAGTGTTCTCTTTCAAACCAAACCAGTTTGATATCTAAGTGCTTTCAAACCAACTAAACTGATAAACTAAATGAATCATTTTGGTTAGGTTTCTAAGACCTTTCAAACCAAACTGGTATTTCAAATCAATTTAGTTTCTAAGTCCTCTCAAAGCAAGTCAAGCATGCTTGGTTTGAGTTGTAAGTTCTTTCAAACCAAAAGAAATCAATAAATGGAATGAATCAATTTGATTTGGCTTCTAAACTCTTTTAAACAAACTAAACTAGTAAACTGAATGAAGTGGTTTCATGCCAAATTGATCGAGTATTTATCTTATCATATTTCTCTTCTTCTTCTTGTCAAGTAGTTTCAAACGAGATCATCATTCAAGACTTACTTTATTATAAATAGGTTTGGTTAGATTTAAAATTATATTTTTCATCATTCATCTTTTCATAAAACTCTTTTTACATTATAATTTTTGCATAAATCATTTTTGTACTTGTTTATCAAACATATTCTTCTATTTACATTTCATTTTTCTATTAGACTAAATAAGTATCTTAGCTAAATCTTGGATAGATATTCTTAATAGATTAAATCCTAGGTATTTTGATTGAAGATTTCTTAGATTATAGTTTTCATGAATGTAGGACCCAATGTAGATATAAACAACATAATGATTTAATACATTACCCTTGAAAAAATTGTTGTAAACACATTCATTTTAAGAAGATAAATTGTTAAAGGACACTTAATATGTGATGACATATGATTAAATTACGGAACTTGAATATGACATGGTGAAATAGAACTTAGTTCTATTAACGAGCATGATGCATAGTTGAATGAATTGATGGAAATGTTAGAAGATATTCAAAACATTCAATCTTCCACCCAATATAACAAGGATGAACCAAATGAATAAGCCCTAAAATATGTCAAGTTACTTAAAGATGCAGAAACACATTTGTATGTTAGTTGTAAAGATGTTTCTAAATTAAAATTTATTTTAAAGTGAATTTAACTAAAGTCAATAAATGGTCTTACTGAAAAATATATTGATATGATATCATCCATGTTTAAAGAAGTCTTACACAATAATGCAAGCATTCTTAACAATTGGTATAAACTTTAAAAAGTGTCAAAGGCTTAGGACTTAATTATGAAAAACATGATGCATGTAAAACATGATTTTATTCTTTTTTCCAAAAGATGATAAAGATAACATTATTTGTACACAATGTGGCACTCCTATATGTAAAGATGATATTAAAATAAGAGTAGAAAGGTAGCACAAAAAGTTTCACATTATTGTTTTTAAAAGATAGGTTGCATTGTTTGTTTATATCAACCAATATAGTTAAGTAGAATACTTGCCATAGTCAACCATGATCATATTAAATGGCTGGTGAAATGTGTCTTCATATCGATTCTCTCTCGTAGAAAAGAGTAGATAAAGTGTATATGGACTTTGCATTAGAGAAATGGAATGTTTAGGTTGGGTTGACTCTTTAACCCCTTTGGTAACATATATTAAAAGAATAGTGTGTGGTCTAATACTACGATGGTATATAATTTACTACCATAGATGTGTAAAGATGCAGAAACACCTTTGTATGTTAGTTGTAAAGATGTTTCTAAATTAAAATTTATTTTAAAGTGAATTTAACTAAAGTCAATAAATGGTCTTACTGAAAAATATATTGATATGATATCATCCATGTTTAAAGAAGTCTTACACAATAATGCAAGCATTCTTAACAATTGGTATAAACTTTAAAAAGTGTCAAAGGCTTAGGACTTAATTATGAAAAACATGATGCATGTAAAACATGATTTTATTCTTTTTTCCAAAAGATGATAAAGATAACATTATTTGTACACAATGTGGCACTCCTATATGTAAAGATGATATTAAAATAAGAGTAGAAAGGTAGCACAAAAAGTTTCACATTATTATTTTTAAAAGATAGGTTGCATCATTTGTTTATATCGACCAATACAGTTAAGTAGAATACTTGTCATAGTCAACCATTATCATATTAAATGGCTGGTGAAATGTGTCTTATTATTTATTCTCTCTCGGAGAAAAGAGTAGATAAAGTGTATCTGGACTTTGCATTAGAGGAATGGAATGTTTAGGTTGGGTTGACTCTTTAACCCCTTTGGTAACATATATTAAAAGAATAGTGTGTGGTCTAATACTACAATGGTATATAATTTACTACCATAGATGTGTAAAGATGCAGAAACACCTTTGTATGTTAGTTGTAAAGATGTTTCTAAATTAAAATTTATTTTAAAAGTTAATTTAACTAAAGTCAGTACATGGTCTTACTGAAAAATATATTGATATGATATCATCCATGTTTAAAGAAGTCTTACACAATAATGCAAGCATTCTTAACAATTGGTATAAACTTTAAAAAAGTGTCAAAGGCTTAGGACTTAATTATGAAAAAAATGATGCATGTAAAACATGATTTTATTCTTTTTTCCAAAAGATGATAAAGATAACATTATTTGTACACAATGTGGCACTCCTATATGTAAGGATGATATTAAAATAAGAGTAGAAAGGTAGCACAAAAAGTTTCACATTATTGTTTTTAAAAGATAGGTTGCATCTTTTGTTTATATCAACCAATACAGTTAAGTAGAATACTTGCCATAGTCTACCATGATCATATTAAATGGCTGGTGAAATGTGTCTTCATATCGATTCTCTATCTTAGAAAAGAGTAGATAAAGTGTATCTGGGCTTTGCATTAGAGGAATGGAATGTTTAGGTTGGGTTGACTATTTAACCCCTTTGGTAACATATATTAAAAGAATAGTGTGTGGTCTAATACTACGATGGTATATAATTTACTGGCATAGATGTGTAAAGATGCATCAACACCTTTGTATGTTAGTTGTAAAGATGTTTCTAAATTAAAATTTATTTTAAAGTGAATTTAACTAAAGTCAATAATTTGTCTTACTGAAAAATATATTGATATGATATCATCCATGTTTAAAGAAGTCTTACACAATAATGCAAGCATTCTTAACAATTGGTATAAACTTTAAAAAAGTGTCAATGGCTTATGACTTAATTATGAAAAAATTGATGCATGTAAAACATGATTTTATTCTTTTTTCCAAAAGATGATAAAGATAACATTATTTGTACACAATGTGGCACTCCTATATGTAAAGATGATATTAAAATAAGAGTAGAAAGGTAGCACAAAAAGTTTCACATTATTATTTTTAAAAGATAGGTTGCATCGTTTGTTTATATCAACCAATACAGTTAAGTAGAATACTTGTCATAGTCAACCATGATCATATTAAATGGCTGGTGAAATGTGTCTTCATATCGATTCTCTCTCTTAGAAAAGAGTAGATAAAGTGTATCTGGACTTTGCATTACAGAAATGGAATGTTTAGGTTGGGTCCCTTTAACCCCTTTGGTAACATATATTAAAAGAATAGTGTGCGGTCTAATACTACAATGGTATATAATTTACTACCATAGATGTGTATGAAAACCATATACACGATGATGTCATTGTTTATACTTGGTCCAAGAGCTCACAGATTACAACCATTGGTGGAATGGTTAAAAGATTTATGCGATATCAGATTGGAGACGTATGATACTTTAAACATAAAATTTTATGATGAGGTCCATAATCCTGTGTACAATAAATGATTTGTAGGATATGCAAATTTATCTGGATGGAGTACTAAATGGAAATTAGCACATATAATTTATAATAAAGAAACAAATTCTATTCGACATGCTTATAGTTGAAAATAATGCTATCTAGGATAACGTAGGTTACTACTAATATCATATCATTGAAATAAAAAATATAAGCATTTGTTTGATGGTTGACAATATGAAAAGGAATCACCAAAAATGTTTTCAAAATGTGAGATACAGAGACAACAATAAGAGATATATGTCATTAGATTCGGGAAACTATTTAAGAAAAATCTAGAGATTTTAAAAAAGAATTCACTAAAAATTAGAAGTTGGAAGAAAAGAAGGATATTTTTTGAACACCTATAATATTGAACATTTCTAATTATTGTTATCATTTGGATGTAATGCACTTTGAAAAGAATATATGTGATAATATACTAAATATGTTTAACATATTAGAAAATGATAAAGTAATTTCAACTCAAGAAAAGATTAGGTAGATTTAAGGACTCATCTAGAATTACATGCACACAAGGGATCATCGCAATTTCTAGTTGCTCTTCATAGGTTTACCAATGGAAAAAAAATTTAAATACTTGATTTCATTAAGAACATTTGAGTATTAAATGGCTATTTCTCAAATGTAAGTAGGTGTATAGATGTAACTATGATAACAATTAATGTATTAAAAAATTATGATTGTCATGTCATGATGCATGTCATTTGTGTTGGTACTTAATTCATTTATGTTTAACATTACAAGGCATCTTAACAAAAACTGTAATTAGTCTCATGGTAGAGTTGTACCAATACTTTAAGATCATTTGTGCTTAAGTGTTGGATAGTAACATCTTGAGAGAATGAGGATTTAAGATAGCAATAACCTTAGATAAATTAAAACAACTTTTTATTTTATCATTTTTTAATATTATGAACCATGTGGCTATGCATTTGACATATGAGGCAAGAATGTCTGGAGTAGTCCAATACTAATAGATGTATCCGATCAAAAAATATTTGAAGAGACATAAAGATTATGTAGATAATAAGGTGAGGGTTGAAGGTTCAATTGTGTAGGGATGCATAGTTGAGAAATGAACTTAGTTTATTTCTACATATATACTTGATGTGAAGGAACATTGTAGGAATTAAATTTATGATGGTGGTTCGTATGAAGATAATCACAAAGAGTCAATGTTTAAACCAATTGACCATCAATTGAGATGCAAACATGTGCCTAGAATTTGATAGAAGGTAAATAAGATTTAATTCATACATATGTCTTAAATCAAATTTATGATATAAACATTTTTAGTCCAAAGTATAGTAATGCTCTTAACAATAGAGTAAGGATAGAACAAAATATTCCAGTATGGTTCAAATCACACATTCAAGAGTTAAGAAACATAAGTTCTTTTAAGTACATTAAGGAGCCAGATACTTTATCACTTAGTTCCTCAAGATTTGCATTATCATTACCTAGATATTTACAATGGATTATAATTTTGCATAATGGATTCATATTTCACAAAATCAATTCAACTATGTGGTGTCGCTGTGAATGTCGAACTTCAATCTGGTTGTGATGAATATTATTGATGAATGCTAAATATACTTGAGATATCATTTGATAGGAATAGTCATTTAATAATTTTTAAATGTGAATAGTGGGATGTGTATGATAAGGATCCTACTTCTAAGATTAACAATTGCATATTTATATCCTTAAAAACACAAAGAAAATTAGGGACCAATGAATCTTTTGCACTTACAAGTCAAGTTGAACAAGTTATATATTTTATGTAAACATTAGCTTGAATTAGGGATAGGTAATGCTAGTAAAATTCCTACTTTATTATAATATATCATAAAATGAAAGTGATGATGCATCGAAACCATATCAAAATTAACTCATTAATATGCCTATAATTTTTAGTTTAAACGATGAAGGCATACAAATTCATGAAACTCAACCAATACAAATAAAAATTTAAGACAAGTACATTAGAATCAGATTAGCTGATCCAAATTGGTATTAGGATATTATGATCATGTATGATAAACGTTAAGGTTGACCCAAACCTCAATCAAGATCAGATTGGCTAGATATGCCTAATGGATCATAAGGCAGATCTGAACTTGATATACAAATATAAAACCCTTAAGGGATCAAATCACCAAATCAAGGCCAAATCATGCCTAATGAACCTTAATGTCATTCTGAACCCCTTGATTGATCAGGGCTGGATCATGCCTAATAAACCCTAAGGCCAATCCAAACCTGATAGGTTGATCTGAAACCTAATAAGGATTGGATCGACCAAATCATGCCTAATGAATCTTAAAGTCAATCTGAACCTGAAAGGCTAATCCAAATCACGATTGGGATCAAATCAATCGAATCATGCCAAATGAACCATAAGGCTGATCCAAACCCCAATAAGGATCCAATCAACTAGATCATGCCTAATGAATCATAACATTGATCCAAACCTAGAAATCTAATATAAACCCCGATCGGATCAAATCGACCGAATTATGCCTAATGGTCAATCTAAACCTGATACGTTGATCCAAACCCTTTAGGGGATTAGTTCGGCTGGATCAAGGCTTAATCATGCCTAATGACCCTTAAGGGTGATCCAAACACCATTCAGGATCAGATAGGCTAGATCATGCCTATTGAACTTTAAGACTAATCTGAACTCGATAGGCTTATTTAAACCCTCTAAGGGATCAAATCAACCAGATTGGGGTAGACTCATGCCTAATGAACCTTGAAACCACCAACCCATTTGGTTTGATTTATAAGGCTTTTGAAACCAATTGATTTCTAAGGCTTTTTAAACTAAACCGATTCCAACAAATCAGAAGGATGGCTTCAATAAATAGCTTAATTTTGTTTTTTTTCTCTCTCTCTCACCATTTCCTTCTACTCTGCCTCCAACATCATCACCACTTTGCTTAATTTGAGGAATCGAGGGAAGTGGTGAAAATGTTGGATATGGAGCAAAAGAAATTGCAAGGTGGAGCACAATGAGAAGTCATCTCAGTTAGATGAAACTTAATTAAGGTCGATTATTGAAACTTAATTAAATTTTATATCATAATTTAACAACTATTATATATTGCATCTGAAGATAAAGAGATTTAGTCAGAGCTGATGAACAATTCAAGCTGGAGGATCTCACCTAAGTGAATCCTCATTTCAGCCAGTTGGATCTCAGTCTAGCACTACTCAACTGGACCCATCTCAGTCTAGTACTAATCGGTCGGTACCATCTTAGCTGGGCAGTTCTCAGCCTACTTCATTTCTAGCACCTTTTCATTTTGACAATCTATCTTAACATGCCTCAAGTATATATCCGACACAAATGTCAAATACCATATATATATATATATATTGCTAATATGTTACCCTTGTATTTAATTTGTTGCATCTATTAGGTGTGAGAGAGGTCCTACGAAATCATACAATGTGAGTATTTTAGCACCTAGACAGACCTTGTCTATGCATTTGATAGGGGGCGGCTATCAACCATTGCGGTTAAGATTTTTGTGAGTTACCTTGACGTTTGTAACAGATTGCATTATAATGTTTGCTAACAAAATCACATCACTCTCTCTCCCAATAAAAAAGAAACTATCTTCTAAGATGTAGAGGTAAATAATTCTTTTAGTAAATACTAATTAATAACAATAGTTCTTTGAATAATGGTAATTGTGGAACTCCTGATCTGGACCCGGTTCTCTTCTTCCCGGGCTAGAACGACGAGCGCCACCCCTCTTCTGGTTTCGCCGGTGGTGTAGGGTTGTGGTCGCCAGGAACCGCGGGCTCCAAGAGTAAAAGACAAGAAATGATGTAAGTATTAAAGAAAATGACCAAACGTACCTAGGCGGGAAGATCGTGTTGGGAGATTATGGGTTCCATCTTCTTCCTTTTTGGCCGACCGAGAAGAAAGAGCTTGAAGCACTTTAGTTGTTCCTATAAAAACAAGTAAGCCACGAAAACAAGTGAAAGTGGATTAGAACTAAGATAGTGAAGCATCTTGCAAAAGGAATGAACTAAAACCACAAATGGAGATAGACTAACCGGATTGGGAATAACTCCCAACCCCCCCCTTTTTATGTGTTTTTGGATGACGATATATGATATTACTAAGTTAAATATGCATGTAAACATGATGATCTATGATGGAAAACATAGAAACAAAGTAATGCTAGAAGGTGGTAGAAGAAAAATGGGTTTCAGCTAAAAAATGGCAATCTGGAACCCTAGGCAACCCGGCAGACGGGTCACCTGGGCGACCCGGCAGGGAGGTCACCTGGGCGACCCGGTAGACGGGTCACTTCCTGCACCAGGACTCGGTTTGCTCCCGGATGATCCCACGATGCTTTCGGATGGCCTTCAAAGCTTGATGATGACTCCCGGAAGCTCCTAGGACGTAGATGATGATCTCCCCTTGGATGTAAGAGCTTGAGAAGCTTCAAAATGGATGTCGATGAAGAAACGGGATGAAATACGTCGATTTACGGAGGTGGATGGAAGTGGAAAGCTCTCAATCTCTTGGACAATGAAGCTTGAAGGATGGAGATGGTTTGAAGCTCTCTAGGGCTCTCTCTTAGGAGTTGGGGACATTCTCAACCTTCTCACTCCTTTTCAACCCTTGAAAAAGTGGTTAGGGGGTCCCTTTTTATAGGCAAAAGGGTCACAGGGGCATTTCAGGCATAAAAAGCAATTTTCGGAATAGCAAATGACCCGTCTGCCGGGTCGCCTTTTCGGAACAGCAAATGACCCGTCTGCTGGGTCGCCTGGGCGACCCGTCTGGCAGGTCACCTGCGGAACCATAAATGCCATTAAATGTGCGTGCGCCAAAAGCTGGTCGGCCGCCGTCCGGGGCCTGCTACACTGGCAGGCGACCCGTTAGACAGGTCGCCTACGTCCAATCGATTCCAATCGTCCGAACGAGCATGCGCCATTCGCGAGTCATTTCGTTCAGTCCGTACACTGTGTTCTAGCAGGTGACCCGTCGACCAGGTCGCTTCCCGTACCTGCTCGGATTTGACGTCTCGCATACCACAGTCAGAATGGACGAATTGAGAAATGACCTGTCAGATGGGTCGCCTGGGTGACCTGGCAGGGGGGTCGCCTGGGCGACCCGGCAGACGGGTCGCCCAGGTGGCCCGGCAGACGGGTCATCTTCTCCTTCAGAGTTCGTTTTTAGGTCGTTTTCTCGGAGATCTAGTTTGTTTATTGGAAAACTTGAGTAACTTCTAAGAAAACATGAATCTTAAGCTCCTCAAATAGGCAAAACTTGCGTGTCTACAGTAATGATCCACAAAACATTGTTTTTATGCAGAAATACTTTAGGTTTCAACAAGATGCATCTATCGACGAAAATATTAAGACAAATGAGAAAAATGTAAAAAAAATAAAGAAATCATTTATAAAAAGATAATAAAATTGTTTAGTTTATCTCTATTTATTTTTGTTGAATTATTATTAATAGTTGTTGTATCATCAGTAATTTGTAGGATGTCCACTTGAGGAGGCATATCAGCATATGCCTCCACAAATTGAACTAGATCAATGGCGTCATATGTGTGATTTATGGGCATGAAATGACCATATGTAATTTTATTCTCACTTTAAATATGATGTTCGTGTATTTTTCGAAATCTAGTGAATTTGATTATATGTAATTAGTGAAAAAAATGAAGACAATAGAGATCACTTATTCATGGCTTATAAAAGAGGAATGGCCGACATTCATCAATTGCAAAGGGATTTCATAAGTATTTATTAATTGATGTTAATTTATTGTTGAATCAACATGTCTTAGACTAAGCTTAAATTTATAATCTCAGGTATTAAAGAAATGTTGTTCTCCTACATGTCCAAAAATCTTCCAAACATCTCAAACTCGTGAAGGGCTTGATAGAAATGTGTTTGGGACAACAAAGAAAGTTATCAATTGATGATTATTTGTTTCCAATTCTTAATTTGTTTATTTAATTTTACATGTTAAATCAAAATCTTGATAGTATGTCTTTTATAAGATAATATGACATAGTTGATGACTCTCCCAACATGAGGAGTCGGATGCTTGGGTATCATCACCATTTACTCTTGTGGATACTTTTATTAGCATCATAGGTAGAGACAGACCAGGACAAATTCGATGTATAGGGTGAGGATAGACTCACACCACTTGGTATGGTGGAACTAGTGGAGTGCTTTTACAAGCTTCATGGTTCATAAATTGATGGAGAAGATGGAGAGGCTTGAAAAGCAAACCTAGATAATTCTACAATATGAATCCCAGGTTGTTATTTTGTAGTAACAACTATTAGGTTAATAAAAGTCATTTGATGATAACTCAACAACTTGGGTTATCCCAATTGTCGTGACCACCTAATCCATCAACATCGACATCACTGGAGGGATAGAGAGAGGACGAGTTGAAGAGGACTTATGGTGAAGATAATTAAGACATATTTTGTCATTTTAGTGTGTCATGAACTTGATTGTATGTATTTAATTTGTAAGAATGTTTTATGGTGTATGAACGAGTCATTGTGAACTTAATGAATTGTGTATGTACATGTTATATGAATGTCGTTGTTTATTAATTATATTTTGGTTGTATGAATGGAATGCAAATTTGAATGAATGAATGAATGCAAGGACAGTTAAATGAATTAGTGTAAATGGAATGTGTAGATTGTGTATGTACATGTTATATGAATGTGGTTGTTTATTAATTATATTTTAGTTGTATGAATGGAATGAAAATTTGAATGAATGAATGAATGCAAGGACAGTTAAATGAATTAGTGTAAATGGAATGTGTAGATTGATTATATTTAAATGAAGTATACATGTTACAAGTCCTTGTTGACCAAATTTAATTTGTAAAATTATACATGTTGTATAAATTTATGAATTCATAATTTTTTTATTTTTAAAAATAAAAAATATATTTTTAATTTATTAATTATTGATGACGACTTTTATCCGACACCACTTATCACTAGTGATGGTTTGTATAGTCATTCCTTATAGGTTTATAGCAATAGCTTCTCTGTAATCCATCACCAAAGGTATTGGTTGCGGCTTATTTGTGTTAGCATGGCAACGATGTTAAAGCCATCACCAATATCTTTCTGTGACAATTTTTAGCATCTTGATGGCAGCTTCCCGTTGTTGCCACTAACCCTTTTTCATGTAGTAATGTATGGCATAATAGATATGTGTTATCCTAAAGACAATATCTTTCAAGGAATCAATCCAATTAGATTGTTGCAGCGGAAGAATTTGGATTCCATATATGTCACTATCTTAGTCTCGATCGAAACCGAACGACATAGCCAAAAATGATATTTAAAATGATTTTGAATACGAACTTTTGTGGGATTTAAATAATTCATATAAATCAGAGAAGATCAAGCATTCTCACACACTCTAAGCCATTCAAGCATACGACCTCTAGTCATATCCTCACAAACCGCCTCCAAAGTTGGGTTCCCCTTCACACCGACATCGACCACTTGTCCTGAATGAAGCTCCACCATCCAATGGTAGCTACTAGGGTGAGAGATGGCAAAGGAGGGTGGCTGGGGCATAAAGAGCTCCCTTGGCTTGATAGAGTTTGTGCTCTCTCATTATTATTATTTATAGAAACGGAGTTTTAACAAACACCCCTCTTTGTTCTATGAATTAACCCAATCCCCCAAACATACAAATTAGTCCTTATGTGTGTGACCTACTATACCCAAGATCTCATTTGGTTGAGGCCTAATTAAAAGAACAACTTCTTTTAAATTAAATATATTATCGTATAATAGATTTAATTGCCTATCTATCATAATGGATACAAGCCATATCATATGATCCCAAATGGCTTCGAGGATGAACTCTTCTCTAAAGAGCCTTTCCATCATTAGTTATCACATGGATATAAAATTTTGTTCATCCAATATCTCGGGTAGATAGTAGTATGCCATCGACTGTCAACTCCTAGATATAGTGACACTATGGTATCTTGTATTCGTAATTGAATCAATTAGAAACCCTTTTCCAATTATCCTATCTATCTTGGATAAGGATTTAAAGTACTATCCGTAGAACTTTATTTCTTTCCTACTAAGAGTGAACAATTCCCTATTGTCTACTCAATTACCTCCACCAAATTTCCCATATACTAAATTCATTAATTATATAGGATCACAATACTAAGTGATCCATAAGTCAATAGTCAAAATACATGGGACCCCCGGCAAGGCATCTTTGGTGACTCAAGTGAAAGATCCAATCGTACAACTGTGATGATAGAATATCTTGATCGACAGTTTAGTAAGATACCGTACAGAGATTTTATGCTGGTCAGTTCAATAAACTCAGTCTTCTAATGAGCACCTAAAGATGTATCTTAGTGTCTCCACACTAATGACTAATGAGATCAGTCATCCTCATCATATAAGAGGATATCATCTACACTAATCTTACTCGATGCTTGATATCCTATCTCAAGAATCTTATGACTAGGAACACTTAGATCACATGCTTCTAAATGATTGATTTCATTATCATGATCTCATTATGATTCAATCATCATTACATGCAACTTAGGACTTCATTATGATAAACGTATCTAGATAGTGCAACTAGTGAAGATAATGTCATTAATACTGAATAAAATATTACAAGAAATGTAAAATTATATCACATATGATTGATTTGTAAGACATATATTTCTATCAAATCTATGGTAAGATCTATATCCCTCAGTGGTGATAATCCAACATCTCAGGATATCTTGACAATTTCATTTCACCTCTATCTCTTATAAAGAGTTTTTGACCTCTGAATCATCTACATTCGTAACATAGTGAATTTCAAACTTTACAAATCTTATTAGCTTTTTTTTTTTCATTATGGAAATTACATCTCATACTTGGAATAAATAGGGCCTTATATAGAAGAAACAATACTTACTAAGTATTTGAAATGTCACCCTATTATTGTTGCAATTGAGGATATTATGATAGTGTTTTAGTCTGTTCACATCTTAAATAATATTGAAATCATATCTCTATTCTTGTCTTCAAGTTGTTACAATCAATTACTATGTCGCACCAAAACTTAATAATATAGTTCTAATATTCAACAAGAAATAAGACTTTGCATTCATGTGTTTGCATTTTTCTACTTGATTCTCATAATTTTTACATAGAAAAAAAGTAAAACAAAATGATATAAAAAACAAGTAACTCTAGAATCAAACGGACATGAGTACTTCTTTGACTCAATTATCCATATATATAACACTCCTAGACTCTAATAACATTAATATCTTGAGTAAAATCTTCCACATCATTGGTAATTTGGTCCATCATACCTTGACATTTGACTTGTATGGATTGTGTCTCGCATTACTCTTACAATCAAGTATACACTGGTGCTGGTCATAAATTAGAGTCTTGTTACCTGCTTATCTAAAAGGCCCAAGGTCTCTCTCTTATTGGCATAATGTTGCATGTATATTGCTATCATAGTAGACTATATCATGGTTCGCTGGGTCGCGACCCGGCACCGACCCGCTCGGGTTTGGTCCCGACCAGCTCGGTCGCGACCCGGCCGGGCCGACTCATCCGGCCGGGTCGCGTGGTCACCCGGCCGGGTCGCGTGGGTCGCGTGACCCGGCGACCGGGTCGCGCGACCCCGGCCATAAAGTCGTTGGCAACGGTCATATGACCATGGCCAACGGTCTGAGGGGGCTCCAGCCCCCCCCCCATTCAGCCTCTTGGGGGCTATTTAAAGCCCCCAATGGTCTCCCCTTACTCCCACCCCTCACTCTCACTCTCAAGCTCTCATTTTGCTCTCATTGCTCTCATTTTGTTTTTCATTTACTTAATTATTTCATTAAGCACTTCATTAGTTCATTTAGTATATTTATTTAATATTTGTTTCATTGATTAGTTAGTTAAGTAGTTTCTTCTTTTTAATACTTATTTACTTACTTACATAGTTAGTTATCTAGAAGATTAGTTAGATATTTAGTTTAGTAGTTACTTAACACATCATTAGTTAGAAGGTATAGTTAATTACTTACTTAGTTACATAATTAGTTAGTCATTTATTTTATATAATTAAAAGTTTACTTAGATTAGTACTCACTTATTAATGTCATTAGCTTTCTAAATAGTTAATTACTTACTTAAGTAATTATTTAGTTAAAAAAAAGTCTTCTCCAAGCCAAACAACCCAAACTACCGGTGCGACCCGGAGTGATCCGGCTTGGTTACATTGCAACTTGATCTCCATGGCGGAGAGAAAAGTGCAATGTAAATATTGCGACAAAGTAATATTCGGTGGTATTTATCGTTTAAAATTTCATCTTGCAGGCATGAAGGGAAACGTTCTTCCTTGCACACGGACTCTGCCGGAGGTCAGAGCTCAATTTCATAGGCACCTACAAGCGATGGAGCAAACGAAGGGAACTAGCAAACGGCATAAGGAGACCGTCCGAGAAGAATTGCAACAACCGGGGAGACGTTCCGTACACATTTACGGGACCGGACAAGAAAGGCCGGATATTTTTGGAGACGAAGAGTACAAAGGTATGGGAGGTGTTACTCATAAACGTAGTTCATTCTTCTATTTTAAAAGATAATTAAGTAGTTGAATACTTAAATATTTCTTAAATAGATGACCTCTTATGGGGAATGGAAGCAAGTCGAAGATCATTCGCCGACGAAGAGTTGCATAGACGCACCGGCCGAATGATGGGTCAAGGGTCTAGAAGTGGGAGTGATCGAGGAAGTGGAAGAGGATCCAACAACCAACCGCAAGATGAGGTTCATGATCTCAGCCAAGACGACGACCCGGCAGTAGGTCCCAGTGGATCCCGTAATCACAAGACCACGACAACGTCAAACGACAATCACGACGGCAATGAAGAACCTAAAATTATGCAAGGAGAAGATTGGTCGGGCAACGTCAAGGTGGTTCTTTCACCACAGCATTTCGGCAAATGTCGGGAAGGGACCATACTACGAGAACATGATCGACATGATCGCAGACGTCGGCAGGGGAGTGTCTGGTCCAAACCCAAAGGAGATATACAATGTATATCTTCCTATGGAGGTGCAAGAAACAAAGAAGTACGTGGCATCATTTGAACGAATATGGGAGGAACGAGGTTGCACGTTAATGACCAACGGATGGACCGGTAAGTAAATTTTATTTTACTCATTTATATTAAATGTATAAACATTCTTTTTGGTATAACTTAGTTAATATCTTATACTTAACATGTATAATTAGGAAGACAATGATCAATTTCCTAGTGTACAGTCAAGCCGGCATGGTCTTTTATCTTTACCAATTGATAGATGGAGTGATAGAAGAAATAGAAGAGAGTCGGGTAGTTCAAGTAGTCACAGACAATGCGGCCGCATACAAAGCGGTCGGACAGATGCTTATGGTCAAAAGACCAAAGTTGTATTGGACACCTTGTTCCGCCCACTCTTTAGACTTGATGTTGGAGGATATATGCAAGGATCCTCAAATAGACAGGGTAGTTAAGCTAGCCCAGTTTATTTCACTGATCCTCAAATAGACAACTTTGTCCTTGCACTTATGAGGGAACACACCAAGGGGCGAGAGTTGTTACAGCCCGGTGCAACCCGGTTCGCCTCCCACTATATTTCCTTAGAAAGTTTATTGAGTCAAAGGAGACCTCTAACTCAAATGGTCATTTCACCGGGTTGGGGTAGTTGAATGGCTAGATGTAACCCATCGGATAAGAGAAAGGGGAGAAAAGTAGAGAAGACAATAGAGAGTGAAGATTTTTAGAAAGTTGTAAAGAAGACGTTAGACATCGTCCAACCCATGGTGAAGGTACTAAGAATAGTTGACGGAGATAGGAAAGTAGAGATGGGGTATTTATATGATGCGGTTGAGAGAGCGAAGGAAGAAATCTCCAAGACCGTGTCCGACTTCGCCAAGTGGTGGGATATTATAGATCGTCGTTGGGAACGTACGTTACATCAACCCATACATGCAGCAGGTATATTTTATTAAACATTTACTCTCTTTTTTTAATGTCAGATATGTATAAGTTGTTTACTAATGCTATTTGGTTCATAGGTTACTTTTTCAACCCAAGGTATTGCTATAGTCCACAGTTCAAGGCAACGAACGAGCTATTAGATGACGTGAAAAGCATCATCCGACGGTTGCTTGGTGACGACGACCGGGCTATTATCGCCTGCAACAAGATGTACGATTACAGAATGCGAAGTTTTCACTTTGGAACGAGCTGTGATGCTACTAAGTCCGGGTACGTAGCATTGTTTTTCATCACTTAATTAATCAAAGTTTACTTAGATAATAATGTAAGACATTCAATTTATGCAGCTGATTGGTGGATGGACCATGGTAAAGTACCAGGGTATGAGGACTTGGCGGACGTAGCCATCAGGGTCCTAAGTCAAACCACTTCGGCTTCGGGCTGCGAGAGGAATTGGTCTACATTCAGCTTGATTCACACGAAACAAAGAAATAGGTTGACATCAAGGAGACTTGAAGACCTCGTGTATTGTCACTACAACATGAGGTTAAAGTTGAGGAATTTGGAGAGAATGAAGCAGAACCAGATGGAACAAAAGAGTTGGATATCACAGGCGGCGGGACGTTCGGTCGAGGAGCCGCAAATTGAAGACGAGGACATCGATTTGGATCAAATATTCTACGAGAAGAATTCCTTAGAAGCTTGGGTCAACGACCGAGAAGGGTTGGGAGAACCGGAGTTCAACCCAGAAGACCGACAATGGGCTAAAGGAGTGCTCGACGATGTCCCTTTGGCCGAAGAATTCCAGATCCCTCCCTCTCTAGCAAAGCGCCAGAGGACCGGAGAAGGAACTAGTCAAGGTACGCAAAGTAAGAGAAAAGGTAAACAAGTTGTGACTGATTCTTTTGATATTGCAGATGCTAAGACGGTCGAAGACGATCAAGAAGATACGCCGGAGCCGAACATCCGGGTGCAGTACCAGACGTCCGAGGATTCATCGTCAAATAGTAGCAGCGATGATGGTGTTGGATATGGGGGCGCGAACATTTTACAAGTACAAGGGACCCCAGATCCTCCCATATCTCCTACAACGTCGTTACATTTTACCGGCGAGGAGCAATATACTCATGCAACCCAAGACGCCGATCATGGTAGAAGGCCACAAGGTAGAGGAGGTCATCGTAGCCATGGAGTTGGAGCAGAATACCACGATGCCTCCGACTATGTGTATGATTCATCCCAAGGCTCTTGGTTCCCTACATACGATCAAGAGTATTGTGGAATGAATTATGTAGAGTCATCGGATACTTCGATCCAATCGACCTATAGTTATGGTGACTCGTTTGGATCAAGTCTTAGGATAGTTTCCCAAGGGACTGACGAATATGTTCGTCATGTGTATATGTATCAAACTATGTACTCAACCCAAATGACATGGGGAGAGTACATCAACTACCTACAAAGTGTAGAACACATCACATTGGAATAAAGTTGATGTATTATTTGTTTAAATCATGTCATTTATTTTTTTCCGGTTTTTCTATAATTTTTTAGATTTCTTCGCATTTTTCTTATTTTTTTGAATTTTTTAAAAAATGATTAAAAAACCGGGTCGCGACCCGGTCGTTGTTGGGAATCGGTCCAATCAGATTGGCGCAGCGGAAAATTTACGATTCCCCGTATATCATTGTCTTGGTCTCGATCGAAACCGAACGACGTCGCCAAAACCGGTATACGAAACGATTTCGAATACGTACCTTTGTGGGATTCAAATAATCCCTAAAGATCGGAGAAGATCGAGCGTTCTCACGCTCGTTCAGCCACTCAAGTGTGCGGCCTCTAGTCGTATCCACACGAGCCGCCTCCATAGTCGGGTTCTCCTTCGCGTCGGACCTTCCGACTCGCCCCGGATGAAGTCCGATCGACTCTCGACGGCCTCCAGCATGGGAAAACGTGAAGGAGAGAGGTAAGGACGAATTTTGCAGCCTTGGCTTGTGGGGCTCATGCTCAATTCGCAATTATATAGAGAATTTGGAGTTTTTCATAAAAGCCCTCCTTTCTACATATTTACACCCTTACCCCCAAGCTTATGGATTACCTCTTTTGTGTGTGACCCACTAGGCCCAATAACTCATTTGGTTGAGGCCTAATTAAAAGAACAACTTCTTTTAAATTAAATCTATTATCTCGTAATAGATTTAACGGCCTACCGATCATGAAGGGTACAAGCCACATCCTATGATCCCAAACGGCTTCGGGGATAAACTCCTCTCCAAAGAGCCTTTCCATCATCGGTTACCACACGGATATAAAACTTCGTCCATTCAATGTCCCGGTCGGATAGGAGTACGGCATTGACTATCAACTCCTAAATATACCGACACTATGGAATCTTGTACTCGTAATTGGATCAATTGGAAAACTCTTTTCCAATTATCCTATCTACCTTGGCCAAGGATTTAGAGTACTATCCATAGGACATTCTCTCTCTCCTACCGAGAGTGGACGATCCCTTATTGTCCGCTCAATTGCCTCCATCGGGTTTCCATATACCCAATCCATTAACTATACGGGACCACAATACTAAGTGATCCATAAGTCAATAGTCAAAGTACGGTACGCCCGGCAAGACATCTTTGGCGACTCGAGTCAAAGATCCAACCGTGCAACCGTGATGATAGAATACACGATCGACGAGTTCGGTAAGATTCCATTCAGGGATTCTATAATGGCCAGTTCAGTGAACTCATTCCTCTAATGAGCAACTATATATGTATCTCAGTGTCCCCACACTGATGACCAATGAGATCGGTCATTCTCATCATATGAGAAGATATCATATACACTAGTCTTATTGGATCCTTGATGTCCCATCTCGAGGATCCTACGACTAGGAACATTTAGAGTACATGATTCTAGATGATTGATCTCATTATCATGATCTCATCATGATTCAATAATCATTGCATGCAACCTAGGACTTCATTACGATAGACGCATCTAGATAGTGCAAGTAATGAAGATTATGCCATTTGTACTGAATAAGATATTACAAGAAATGTAAAATCATATCACATATGATTGGCTTGTAGGGCATACATTTCTATCAATCTCCCACTTGCACTAAAGCCAATCACCCACATGTCTGATATCCATCAGCCCAAGGTGACCCTGAAAAACACTTGGAGGTAGGGTCTTAGTTAGTGTATGTGTAATATTTATAGTTTAATGCACTGTATCGTTAATCATGTCTCCTCAAGTTGCTGCCACTCTGACCATGTAGTATTGCCAAGCAAGTGTTTAAACATCTGATGAGACAAAGGCTCCACTACAAAAGTAATGATCCATCATTATCACAAAATAATGGTACATTATCGAGATATTAGAGACAACTCTCTAATATAAGATGAACTCCTTCATCTAGACTACTTCATGTAAGCATTGGCAACAATTATGATTTGTAAAATCTACGGTGTCTATAGCATGAAACTTTTCCCGACTCAACTTTGCCACCATCTAGGAAAAACATATACCCTAGCTACCAGTCATTTTTAACTATAAGTTTTAAGTCTAACTCAAACTTCCAATCCTATCCTCCATACTCGAAATGCATCCTTAGTACTTCACAAGTTCTTAAGGATATACTTCTCAACTATCCAGTGACTCTCACTTGGATTTGCGTGATGATTACTCATAACACTTAAAGTACTCATCACATTAGGCTATGTACATAGTATACATGATAGACCCTATGACTATGGCATAAGAGACTATATTCATGTATTATATATCTCTTTAAAAGAGATAAACTCCATATCTTATGGGCAAGGCACCTCTATAGGAGTTTTCATGTCAAACTCTTTGACTATGGTATCTATGTACAACAAATGGGTCAAGCCAAGCATCCCTTTTAGATCTATCTCCATAGACCTAAATCCTTAGGAAGCTTTTCCCAGAATAATTATGGAGGATTCATTTTTATAGTTAGGCTTCATGGATGATAACATACCTACATCATTCATAATGAGTTGTATGCCATCAATGTAAAATGTCTAAAATACAATAGCACTCCCACTAGCATTTTTATGCACACAAGATTCTTCTTCATTCCAAATGAAGTCATAAGATTCAATCTTATCAAATCTTATATTCCAAGGTTGAGAATGTTGTTGTAGTCCATGAATGGACACTACCAATGTGTACACATTCTTTGGATGTTTTGGGACTCACATCCCTCAAGTTGTATCATATACAACAGAGGTTGTATCAAATACACCTCCCCTTAAAATTCACCATTGGAGAAATTATATCCTAATTGACATATCTCATAGTCATAATGTGTACTAATAAAATCTAAATGGATTGAATATGGCAATGGTTAAAAGATATCATCAAGGTCAACTCCTTAACTTAGATGATGCATTTTCAATCATCCATGCCTTGAAGGTCTCACCTTCAAATTCACTCATATCCATCTTATCATTTCAATTACACCTAATGGGTACTTTACCCTCAGGTGGATCCACCAAGTTCCGAACTTGGCTAAAATAGATGGATATTATTATAGATTTTATAGTCTCCTCCTATTTTAGAATCAATATCTCATATTGCCTTTCAAAGGTCTTTGGATCAACATCCTTACTTTATTGTGCTTATTTTCTTCCATTAAAGATATGTCTCTCACATATCTACAAAGTTGAATTAGCACAATCTAAAGACCTATGATGCGTGCTATTATTAATGCAGGTACCTTAATAGAAGTGTCTTTGGGTTGTGGGTCCGGAACACTTTCCAAAATTTCCTTGCTCCCACCTATTTTCCTCAAAGAGGAACTCTTCCTCTAGGAATATAGTAAATTGTGAAACACATACCCTTTATCTCATAAAGTGGTATATTTAAATATCCTTAAGTTTCCTTAGGATATTCCACAAGTCTACACTTCCTATTTTATATTCTAATTATTATGGGTTACATATCTTCATCTTGGCCGGACATTCCGAAATCTTAACTAACTTAAGATCAAGAGATAACCCCTTTATCCATATCATATATGAAATAATCAGAATAAATTAGAAGGTACCAACACAAAATGGTTATATTGAGTGCTTAGCCCTAAATAGACAAGGAAGATATTGCAAAGGTTGTCATTACTTGTGTCATGTCACACATGACACAATCACCCTTGTTTCTACTACTCAAGTAAGCTAAGGGTTTTTAGGGAGATGTTCATTAAGAAAAAGTTGTATTATCCTTCAAATGATGTGTGAATCTAGTACTTAAGTATTTCACTCCTTGACTTAATCAAAAGGCTTTAATACTCTTTCCATTTATTCTTTACTTCATTTATTACCTTAGACAATTTCTCAAAGTCTCATATTTGTACTTCACAAGCACACATATCTATGCCTAGAGAAATTATCTATTAAGGATGAAGTAAGAATGTCCATCTTTATAATAGACACGGAGACCAATACACATCCAAATGTATGAGTTCTATTAACTCTGGTCCACCCTCCATTTCTAGTAAATGGAGAGATAGTCATTTTTCAATGAGATAAGACTCATATTTGGTTAATGATTCAAAATCATTTGCCTTTATGTTTCCATCTATATGTAACTCCTTAAGTCTTTTTTTTATTGAAATGACCATGTCTATATTAAGCTAAAGAAATAGATTGATCTATATCAACCCATTTCCTTCTAAGAGGAGCATTCACACATACCATGGGAGCTTTCATATCTCATATGAGTAAATTATTTACTAAGCTCCCACTAGCAAACATTTTGCCATTCATAATCTTAGAACAATTATCATTTCCATAACTCAAAATAAATCAATATTTATTCAAGTAGGAAATATCGATATTGTTCATATACAAGGATAAAACCAACAATCTTCATCATAAAAACACCTCAAAAGGCTACTAAAGATTTGTACCTCCCACTATCAATGATACAACTCTTGCACCATTTGTATATGTAGGTTAATCTTTATACATCAAGCCTTCATTGTACTTGTCATTATACGCAACCTTTGTAGATATAAGATGCATATTTAGTATCTCATACCAATAAATGCATATATAACATCTTATAGAAGATATGTATATCTAATATCTCATACAAGATACACACATCTGGTATCTTATACCATAAGACATATGTTTAGTATCTTATACTATAATATACACAAATAGTATCTTATACTTGATGTGTATATGTGTATGACAAGTAAGTCAATGACTGAGATGCCAAAAGCTTCTCTAGCTCCTTCTTTGCAATATATATTCAATATACTTTCCACCAATCATCATCATGATAGTAGAAGAGCAATCCTATGTCCTTTTGGGCTTAATATCCTCGACCAACTTCTTGACTTTTATCTATGCCTTCATTTTCTCATATAATGATCTTACTTCTTTTCATTGGTCTTACCAACAAGAAGTATTGAACATGTATTGTTATTTTAATCTTGCCTTAAATTTGCTCATCACCATGAGTCATGATAGATCTCATATCCATCTATCTATGTTGCCTCTAAACTTCATATAGAGACTAACATTGAGTGTAAGGCAAACAATACATCTTTCTAATGAGATGAAGATCTCATCTTCTCTTACTACATTAGATGATTAGTAGGCACCCACTTCCCAAGTAGGTTAGTTACATAGTCAACCATGAGAACACTTCTCATGATTCTAAACCAGTCAAGGAAGTTAATATAAATGAGCCTAATGACTTCAAGTATGCAAGATAACTGATGGTTACTATAACGGAGATATAATTTTATTTATAAAATATTGCAGATATTCAATGTAAATTAAGATGTGGTCTTTTATCCTAATTTATGCTCCCACTAATTTCGACGAATTTGCATAACCCTCATTATGCAAAGACGGGATAACACGATGATATCCTAGTGGGGACCAAGACCCTATTAACCTTATGGTGACGACCTTGTGGAAAACACAACAAGTCATCCCATACTTAATAGGTAGGCAACTTTTCGCCGATTGCAACTCTTGCAACTCTTAGTCATTTAGCCTCTAGAGTCATGACCTTGTGGGAAACACAACAAGTCATATACTCTAGTTAGGTCAAATCCGCTTGTTACGTTATGGGTATGGATTCTCAACACAGCCCTTATGGGAAACACAACAAGGCCATGCCAATGGTCCACCCCAAGGTTCGGCTTTAAGCCTTGGCCACGATCACCAATCCCTTGCTGAGTGAGCCTTGTGGAAAACACAACAAACTCACCCAATCTAAGATTGGCTCATCGAGACCATAACAACGGAAGGCTACGTGAGTCATTCATAATGTCTCACGCATATCAATAATTTAAACGAGGAGGGGTTTTTATTTTAGTCTCATCATAGTATGTGCTACATATATATGTATACCTTTGAATACCATATATCTAAGGTATCTAGCACACACACATACATATCTAATATGCAAATTTTAAATAGATGATCATGGACTTTCATCACATTAATGCATGACCGGAGCCAGATCGGTATGCATTAAAGGATTCAACATTCTATGCCGGTGTTGACAAGCCATTATGCCTTGAAGAACCCTTCTCCTTGCATCTCGCTTTCTCCTCCACCTCGATCGGTCTTCTTGTCATTACAAGAGCATTAAGGGTATGCAGACCCATAAATGTACATTAATCAAATAAGAAACCTTGATCTTAATCAAGGGGAGTACATTTTAGAGGGAGGTAGTATATACAATCAGAATTGATAAGAGAGAAGATTAGGCACACAGGCCCTTAATTACATGCCAACATTAAATAAGCATCATCACATGACATACATTCTAAGTCCATGATCATCCAAGCATTCACACATACATACCATCACATGAACATAGTGCGAATACGTGGTAATAATATGATATAACTATTATATCATAAAAATATACATCATATGTTTTGAAATTCCCAATTTCATGCTTGTCGAATTATTCACGAAGTAAATAACATGAAATAACATATAAACAATTTATATGACATAAACAAGCATCTCCAAACAATTTAAATAATATATGTATTTCCAAAACTATACAAAGTGCCAAATCAATGTCCTAATCATCATTCTGAAAAATCATATTTTACAGAATTAATTTAGACATTAATTTCTCAAGTTAAGTCATTAAAACAATTTTAAAACTTAACAATGAATGAATCTATGACAATGGGGCTAAAAATCATATAAAAGATCATCAAACACTTTGATAATATATTATATGATATTCCAGAATTTTTCACAAATTTTATGAAATTTTATTGGCATTTTTAGGATTTTATTTTGATTTAAAACAATTTTAAATCAAATAAAATGGTCTTCGGCGCATTGCGCCACCCATCCTCCGCGTCGGATGCGCCGCCCGTGCGCCGCAGGCGCCGGCGCACGGCGCCGTCCCACGCGCCGCGGGCGCGTGCGCCCGCGAGCTGCCGCGCGCGTTGTGCGCGCGCGATCAAATTCAATTTTTTTTTTAATTAACGCGCGCGCCGCGCGCGCTAACGGCGCGCAGCAACCGCGGTCAAACCGCGTAAGGCGCGGTCAAACCGCGTAGACGTGCGCCGGATCCGACTATCGGGTCCGGACTATCCCGTCTTCTCCACCCGACAAGGCATGAACAGTAACCGCGGAAGAGGAGTTTTAGGACCTTCTTAAATACGGACATTCCGATCTCGAAAAAATAGCCAAAAATAGTGGTTCGATTCCAAATCGAACAAGGAATCCAAAGATACCATTTTCTTTCCATGAAAAAATCCCAATCGACGGGAAAATAGGAAAGAAGCGCCGCCGGCCCTAAAGTTTCTCCCCTCGGAAAAACTCTGAATCGACCTCCGATGGTGTCGTTCGAAGCAAAATAACGATGGGAAACTCTTTGTAATCGTATTACCTATCTTCTAAGCCATCTATTAGACATCAAATGTCTCTATGGAAGAAGATCTCAAGAAATCCCCAAATCGAACCGGTGAATTCCGTAAAACGAAATCACCATCTTTCGAATCCTCTACCGACTCTCCGGTGGTCCAAAATTCGAACGGTTTGCAAGGCGTTGGAAAGCCCTTTGTCACGAGATTCATTCAGAGGCAACCAATCTCCAAAACGTATCACCTACGATTTATGGTTACTCCGTCAAGATGGACGTTTGTACAGATTCGGGAAAACATAAAATATATTAAACGACGTCGAAACGACGTCGGAATCGAACGAGACTACAACCTGGCTCTGATACCACTGTTGGGAATCGGTCCAATCAGATTGGCGCAGTGGAAAATTTACGATTCCCCGTATATCATTGTCTTGGTCTCGATCGAAACCGAACGACGTCGCCAAAACCGGTATACGAAACGATTTCGAATACGTACCTTTGTGGGATTCAAATAATCCTAAAGATCGGGAGAAGATCGAGCGTTCTCACGCTCGTTCAGCCACTCAAGTGTGCGGCCTCTAGTCGTATCCACACGAGCCGCCTCCATAGTCGGGTTCTCCTTCGCGTCGGACCTTCCGACTCGCCCGGATGAAGTCCGATCGACTCTCGACGGCCTCCAGCATGGGAAAACGTGAAGGAGAGAGGTAAGGACGAATTTTGCAGCCTTGGCTTGTGGGGCTCATGCTCAATTCGCTATTATATAGAGAATTTGGAGTTTTTCATAAAAGCCCCTCCTTTCTCTATATTTACACCCTTGCCCCCAAACTTATGGATTAGCTCTTATGTGTGTGACCCACTAGGCCCAATAGCTCATTTGGTTGAGGCCTAATTAAAAGAACAACTTCTTTTAAATTAAATCTATTATCTCATAATAGATTTAACGGCCTACCGATCATGAAGGGTACAAGCCACATCCTATGATCCCAAATGGCTTTGGAGATGAACTCCTCTCCAAAGAGCCTTTCCATCATCGGTTACCACATGGCTATAAAACTTCGTCCATTCAATATCCCAGTCGGATAGGAGTATGGCATTGACTATCAACTCCTAAATATACTGACACTATGGAATCTTGTACTCGCAATTGGATCAATTGGAAAACTCTTTTCTAATTATCCTATCTACCTTGGCCAAGGATTTAAAGTACTATCCATAGGACATTCTCTCTCTCCTACCGAGAGTGAACGATCCCCAATTGTCTGCTCAATTGTCTCCATCGGGTTTCTCGTATACCCATTCCATTAACTATACTGAGACCACAATACTAAGTGATCCATAAGTCAATAGTCAAAGTACATGGTACGCCCGCAAGACATCTTTGGCGACTCGGGTCAAAGATCCAACCGTGCACTGGCAACGATGATAGAATACTGATCGATACCGGTAAGATACCATTCGGGGATTCTATAATCGGTTCGGTGAACTCATTCCTCACAATGAGCACTGTATATGTATCTCGGTGTCCCCACACCGATGACCAATGAGATCGGTCATTCTCATCATACGAGAAGATATCATATACACTAGTCTTCTGGATCCTCGATGTCCCATCTCGAGGATCCTACGACTAGGAACATTTAGAGTACATGCTTCTAGATGATTGATCTCATTATCATGATCTCATCATGATTCAATAATCATTGCATGCAACCTAGGACTTCATTACGATAGACGCATCTAGATAGTGCAAGTAATGAAGATTATGCCATTTGTACTGAATAAGATATTACAAGAAATGTAAAATCATATCACATATGATTGGCTTGTAGGGCATACATTTCTATCAGTCGTGACCGGTCGGCCTGGGGGTCTCGCGACCCAGCCTTCCTTGGACTATATTATAGCAACTAGTTTTCTCTTGATATTCTCTTTCAACTTATCAATGAAACTATTTTTCATGGTCAACTTGGTGTAAATAAATATTTTATTTAGCTAAAATGCATGGATTCTACTATTAATTTTCTTTTTTGGTGTATTTGGAATACATCATTTTAAGCGTAATGGGATGTCTGGTGTATGATAAATTTATGTTTCTTTTAACAAAACTTGTCAAAAATGTAGCTTGGCCATCATTAAAATTTCATATTTCAAGAAAGATTTTCTTCTTAGACAAAAAAAAGGTGAGACCTTTTCTTTTTCTTATGGTCTCCCACATTTTTGTCATCACATCTATCCAAACATTACAATTTATGTCTTAGACAAGTTTAGAATTTGTTTTAATACAAAAGTTTAACATAAAAGTGCATAAAGATTTATTGTGCAACCAAGCATCTTATAAATGAAAGAAATGAGTGAACAAATTAAAACAGGTTAAATAATGACACTATCCATATTCATATCTTATATGTAAAAGATTTATCCATTTATTATCCGTTAATTATGGGGAACAAGTAAGTCCATGAGCCACTTTGTACTATCTACTAAAAAATTAATGGATATATAAGTACAGAGTATAAATATATTAAAATAAAAAATAAAATTAACTTAAGTAACATAAAGCATAAAAGAGAATCTGTGTTAAAAATATTCACAAAAGATGTTCATAATACAACAAAATAGTTCTAAGTTACACTTCTGTCGTCCATTCTTTATCATAACATAAAAAAATAAAGCAGTCGTATTGTTAATTTTTCTTATCAGTACAAATTATGTGTTTACATTGTATTAGAATATGGGTAGTTGGATGATCCTTAATAATTGGAGTAGAGTTCACCTCCCGATGGGCATGGTTGATTGCAAGGGCATCTATCATCCAGTTCGAGTTGGTCCCAACAAGAACGGCATCCACGACAAGCTTTGAGTCGCTCACAACGTGGCATGGAAGAGGCTTGTCAACAGGGGTGCAAACAAGTTGAGTCTAAGTCGAGTAATATGATGTTCAAGTTCGGCTCATTCATTTTACACGAGTTCGAATTCGAGATCGAGTTTTAACAAATATGTTGAACCATTGTTCAAACTTGGTTCGTTTATTAATCGAGCCGAGTCGAAGTCGAACTCGAGCTCGAGTAATAACTAAACTAAAATTCAATTCACATTCAAACTTAAACTGTATACAAACTTATTTATAAAACTCAAAATCAATAAAAAGTCATTTATAAAAGTCTAGATTTAACTCATTTATAAAACTCGATCTGTTTAAAATTAAATTTTAAATTATTTAATATTTAAGTCACAATATATAAATATTAATATTCATAATTTAATTTTTAAAAATAAATATATAATATAATATTTAATCGAGTTACTCGCGAGTTTATTGAGTCGAGCAAGAGTCTGTTCAAACTCGACTCGTTTAATGAGTGAAACTTTTTTTTTGTTGAAGTTTGTTCATTTAACATAATAAACGAGCCGAGTTTCGAGTTACTTGTCGGATGTATTGATTCTCTTGCACCCCTATTGCCAATGGAGAATCTGATAGCGTGGTTGACTGCAATGGCTTCCAGGATGAGTGGGTCGGAGACCCCTCAGGGTGAGACTTTGGCAGTGAATGAAGTTGCCATTTGAGACCCTAACAAGTAGGCTGGTAACTCGGATGCTTCCTTTGTTTGCTGCGTTGACATTGACTCCCCAGCTGCTCGGAGAGGCGGCTTTCGGGTGCGAGAATGGGGGCATATTTGGTGGTGCGACAGAGGAGATCCAGAGCTTGGCTTTAGTTTCCGCACCGGGGGATTCAGGGGTGGCAGCTGACGATGGGTTGGACAGGCCCGTGGGTTCGCGGGCCCATGGATTGAAGAATCGGTCGATCCGGATTAGGATCGGCCGATTCTTGGATCGAATCGGTACCCACCAATCCAATTCCAGCCGGAACTACCGATCCAACTGGGACTCCAGGCTGGATCGGTCTGAATCAACCGGATCGGTCGATCTTGGACCGATCCAGGTGGATCGATCCGGAAATCAGTCGATCCGGACCGATTCCCTAGAACCCGGAAGGGTCCAGAATCGGATCCATTCAAGACCCGATTCCGGACCATTTTCTGGTCCGATCCCCCCCAATAAGGGGGAGATCGGACCGATTCCCCCTTCCCACCCCTCATTCTCACTTCCCCCCCTCCCCTTCATTGTCTAGGGCTCCCTAGACCCCTCCCCCCAACAATCCACCTTGAACATTGGTCGATCCCCCCTAAACAGGTAAATTTAGGGGGGCTCCGATTCCTTTTTTCCCCTTCCCTTTACCACCATAAAAATAATTTTTCTTCGGAGGGCGTTGCCCTCCTGATACCCCCCACAAGGGGCGCTGCCCCCTTGACCCCCATGACCTGACTGCGCAGGTTGATCCGCGACTACTCTGCATCCCGCTGATGATAGTGTAAACATATTAATATATTTCACTATCACTTATACTATCACATATTTAGAAGATTCATAATCATAAATATATATTATATACTTAAATTTACATAAAGATCTATTTAACTCTCTTCTCTCTCTCTTTTATATATTAATTTATACTTTTATGACAGTTTCTTGAAAGAAACTTAAGTTGTATGGCATTGTTTGATAGAATGTCATCCACATTGTTTTTTATTTTTATTTTTTAAAATATTTATTTCTATGATTTTTTCTGATTTTTTGGTAATTTTTATGATTTAAAAAATTAAAAAAATTGTCCGATCCGGACCGATCCAGGACGCCCTTTCTTTCATAGGATCGGCCGATCCGGACCGATCCGATCCCGATCCGGATCCCGATCCGGATCCCGATCCCGCGATCTTTGCGCGAGTCGGGTCGATCGCGAGTCATTGTATCACCCAAATGTTTTGGCTCTAAAACCCTGACTGGGCTAAAATGGATCGAAACATGCCGAAGTGGACTTCAACTTAAATGTCATAATCGATTAAAAATATCACTTCTACTTATTAAAAAATATATTCTGATTAAATTATTATAAATTTCATCGTGTCATCTTAAAGAATTAAATTTATCATATTTGATGAGTAAAAAATATATATTTATAAAATAAAAAGTTAAGTCGAGCTGGATCAAGTTAATATTTTTTTACGAATTGAGCTAACAATATGATACGGGTCAAGTCAGACTGGCCCGATATATTTTAAATCAGGTCATAATCGAGGCGACTCACGACGGGTCAACCAGCCATTAACACCCCTGCACCCAGTCATTTAAAACGGACATAAAGACAGCTTCCTTCAAAGCTAGTGCTGCGTCAATCCACGAAGTGATAAAATCTCTGATGCCGTCAGAAGATGCCACTCGAAAGGGGGCTATAGGTTAGTCGAGCCAAGTGGCCTTAGCCCAAGCACACTTGATGAGCATATGTTCCGTTGATTAAAATTCCGTTCCGCCGATGTTGCAAGCAGGAGAAAAAGGCCCTGGTGCATTTCCAGTTGTAGAAGAGGTTCTTCTGGGGTGGCATCTTGGCCCGAGTTGTGGTGCTCAAATTTTGCCAGGAAACGACAAGCACTCTTGGGTTGAAATCATAGTTAGTTAAATACGAGTCGGGTATAATACGGAAAAAATACGTTCACGTATAATTCGTTTATAAATTTTAAATATACGGTCAAATATTCGGTCAAACATTCGGTGATTTCAAAAATTCGGTACATTATATATACGGAGTATTATACGGTCATATTTTGACAATACGTACTAAAAATACGGAGTAGGTAAATTTTCAAACAAAATAAAAAATTATAGATTACGACATTAACGTCGGCCATAATACATAATACATAACAAAAATTATGAACACATTGTAAAAAATATAAGATTCAAAATACACAAAAAAAGTCACACCATCATCTAAAGTCTTCAAACATATTAATCATAACAATGATTCTAAAAAAGAGAAGACATTAATTAACTAAGTTAATTTTATCCAAAATAAGAAACACACTTGTTTTGTATCTAAACAAATGAATCAAGAAAATAATGCCCATCTTGAGTTTCCTCTGGGTCTTGAGTTGACTCTTCATCTTGACTATTATTGTTCAAGAAATCTTCTCCATCGTGTGTTTCAATGATATAATCGTCAACAAGTATATCAATCTTGTCAAGATCAATTGGCTTCAAATCTTCTTCCTCACGATCTTTAAATTTTGACATCATCAAAGAATTCATTCTCACATAAACCAAATCTTCAAGCATTTCTGGAGCTAGCCTATTTCTTTTCTTGGTTTGAGCAGCTTCCCATGCACTCCAATTTCTCTCACAAGCCGATGAGCTACAAGGTTGGCTAAGAATTCGTATAGCAATTCTCTTGATTATGGAAAAGTGTTCATCACTTCCCATCTAATCCCACCAAACACCTACAAAACATCACATGAAATGACAAATATGACTCATTAATAAAGAAGAAAAAAAGTAGCATTAGAATGAAAAACTTACGTGGATGATTAGTTTCCATCAATGTCAACCCAAAGGCAAGTAAATAATTTCTGAGATTTGCTACGATAGGCCACAAATTGTCTGACAAAATCTGCTCGCTCATTTTCTTTAACCATCTTTTTCAAAACATACTCAATGCCATTTTTTATGTCACTGTTATCAACAAATGAAGCTCTACAAAAATAAACTAGGTTAAGAATTGCTGCAGCTGCATGTATTGGATGAAGTATGTTTCTATCTTTTCTTTGATCAAATAAATCAAGTATCACCTTGTACTTTGATTCATTAGTTTCCATGCGTCGCCTCAATGTCTCTCTAGCTCGTTGCATAGCATCATACAAATATCCTGCAGTTGAGCCATCACTGTCAACCAAACGAAGAACTCGAATAATAGGATCAAGAAACTCAATGACTTCTTTAGCCTCTGACCAAAATGATTCATTTTGAATAATATGAGTTGCTTGCATTCCAAGTGACGATCTAGTGTAATTTACACCTCTCTATTCAGAAGATGCTACAAGTATTCTCAAATGATTTTTCACATCAAGTATTGACCGTAGCATCAAAAAATTTGTAGCAAATCTTGTCTTGCAAGGACTCTTTAATTTTTTATTCTCTGTGTATTTTCTCATCATCTGTAAAACAAGAGTATGCTTATACATGAAGTCAACAACTTTCTTTCCATCATCAATAACATTCTTAACCCAAAAAATTACTCGATAGATGTCCTTCAAAAATAAGTTAATGCCATGTGCTGCGCAACGAATCTTATTCAAATGAGGATACTTTCCCATCAATATATCACTAGCTGACTCATAGTTTGAAGCATTATCTGTAACAAGTTGCACAATGTGTTGTGGACCAATTTCATCAATAACACCTGATAAGATATTTGAAAGATATTCACCTGTCAATCTTTCTTCAGAACATTCAAACGATTTTATAAACACTGCACCAAATGGAGAATATGCAATGACATTAACTCATGATCTTCTTCTTATATCAGTCCACGAATCAGACATTATTGTACATCCCGTTGATGCCCAAGACTTTTTAACATTTACAACATATTCTTCAACATCCTTTCTGGATTCTGGAATCAGTCTGGTACGTAAAGTTGAATAACTTGGCATTATAAAGCCAGTTCCATAATCACCCTGAGCTTTCATCATTTCAATAAATGATTTTGATTGAATCACATTAAATGCAATATTATTCATAATAAAGAAATTTGCAACTTTTTTCTCTAAATTCACCTTATCTTTCTTATGAGTCAACTGTGGAATTGTAGATTGATTTGTGCTATTGTTTGTAACTCTGAACAAAGAAGCTGACTCCGCTCGACTTTCATTGTTACTGGATGAAGATATTGAACTCTTACTCTTCTTATTACTCCCATCAATAGCAAGAAAAACTTCAGCTTGAACTTCTTCTGGCACCTTTGAACATAATTGAATATCACGACCCATTATACCAGCTAAATGAGATTTTACGCGAGCAATTCCTCCGGAAAACTCTTTTTCACAAAATTTACATTTGAAACGGCCGCCAAGATCTTCGCCGTAATCCCAAAATTTTTGTTTTGGTCTCACCATCTTATTATGATAAATAGAAGAAAACATAACATAGAAGAATTAACGGCAGGTCAACAATAAAGAGAATACAAACAAAAAATACTAAAATAATATACCTTTACAGACTAAGGACTCCTTACCGTCTCTCTCTTCCCAAGCGTGCCGCACGCTGCCTTCACCTGGAACGGGAGTCACACGATTTGGTTCGACGGTGGTGCATCGGCAGTCGGCGGTCAGCCAGCAGGTCCAGGGACACGGCGCACCAGGGGACGGCGAAGTTCGCGCGTGGGCGCACTCTCGGTCTCGGGTGGACGATGGCGTTGCGGCTGCGGGTGGTGCTGGTGACAGGAGCAGCGCGGCCGGCCGGCGGATGGGTATGCGGCTGTGCGCGGATGTGCGCAGACTCTCGGCCGGCCCTCGGATGTGCACAGACTCTGCGGTAGAAAAACTCTGCATTTTTATCTACCCGAATAAAACGGCAACGCGTTTAATACGCGATTAAAACGGCAGGGTCTCGAAATCGCGTTCAAAAGCGAACATTCACATTTGAGTTGGAAACGGCGCGGATTTTTGTTTAATACGTACATACGCGATTCAATCGCGTACCGTACGCGACTTAACTAACCATTTTGAGATCTGGCCGTTGGTGCCTATGACCCTGACGAAGTGGGGAGATGAATTTTGTGGACGGCGGCGGCTCCCTTCCCCATCGGGGTGATCTGCTTGTCAACTGGTGTGAGCAGAAGCCGATGTCCAGTTTTTTTTCCAAGGGGGGGCCGGGGGTGATTAGAAACCCCAGTTGTTGTGACTCCAGACGTTGATCTTCTCTCCATTGCCAACTCTCCGAAAAGTACCTCGACTGCTATTCTTGCATGTCGTTTATCCAGATTTATCGAACTCTCCTGTACTTGATGTGTTACGTTGTCTAATGGGGTCGGATAGCTCCATTGCTGACATCCCGTAAACGAGGAGGTAGAGGTGTAAATGAGTTGAGCCGAGTCGAATAGTATGGTGTTTAAATTCAGTTCGTTTATTTTATACGAGTTCGAGTTGGAACTCGAGTCTTAACAAGTATGTTGAACTCTTGTTTAAACTTAACTCATTTATTAATCGGGTCAAATCGAGCTCAAACTCGAGTAGTAATTAGATTAAAATTTAATTCACACTCAAATTTAAGTTATATACAAACTCGTTTATAAATTTTAAAATCAATGAAAAATTATTTGTGAAACTCTAGATTAGGTTATTTTATGAAACTCAATCTAAATTTATACTTAAAATTTAAATTATTTAATATATTTAAATGACAATATATAATTATTAATATTTATAATTGAATTTTTTAAAATAAATATATAATATAATATTTAATTGAGTTATTCACGAATTTATCGAGTCAAGTAAAAATATTTTTCAAATTTAACTTGTTTAATAAATTAAATTTTATTTTTTGTTTAAATTTATTTATTTAATATAATATATAAATAAAGTTAAATTTTTATTAAGTCGTGTTTCGAAATATTGTTAGAAGTATATTGGTTCGTTTGCACCTCGCTAGGAGGTGAAGTAGATTCGGATCCGATAAAGAACCGGTGCGCCTGTGCGCTACTTTCGGTACTCTTCGACCAGCCCAGCACGCCAGCCAGGCAAAGAGGCCATCCCGGACCCGGAGTCCGGCATCCGCCGTCCACGGAAGACTTTCGGGGTTGCCTGTTTGGACGGCCATGATTCAGCAACCTTACACCTCACCAAATCCGGGTCCTCTCTCCCTCTTTTTCTCCTGCTTATTTCTATTTAAAATTGCCGTTTCTTCTCCATCGTCGTAGGGATCTCTCTTTGCAGGACCGCAACCCTTCGTCCCTCGACCTCCTCGGAGGCGGATCCTCCGACCAATCGTGGCTCGTCGTTCTCCCTGGATCCCTTCCCCCGGGCGCGCGCGGTTGTTTCAGGTGTAGGAACACCTTGGTCTGTCGCTGTGGAACGCCGATCTGATCGGAAAACCTAATTTGATCTCTTTGAGCAAGATCGTTGGGATCTTGTGTTCGAACCTGTGCCGAGGTCGGCGGGTGCTCTGCTGCGCTGTGAAGGAGGTGGTTGTGCCGAAGACGGTGGTCCTGGGAGTGATTGGGGGCATAGACGCCCTAAATGCGCACGGCCGTGGCGCACCGGTTCTTCCTGGACCCCTTCGAAGAGGAAACGCTGGTAGCTCGCATGGCCAGGGACGGGAGACTGGCGGGGAGTGCGGAAGATGGAGAGATCTCGTCTGACTCGGTGGAGGAGATCAACGAGGAGGACTTCAAGCAGCAGGATTTCCCGAAGCGGTCGTCTGAGAGGTCTGGAAGGGTTTGGATGGGGGATCCGAGGCAGTACTCCATGCTGAGGAGGAGCTACGCCTCCAGCCTATATAACTTTGCGTGGGCGCAGGCAGTGCAAAACAAGCCGCTGGGGAACTTCATCTTTGATGAAGCGGCGCTGTCAAGGAAGCAATTGTCGGAGGTTACCGACGGGAGGGACGCCGTAAATCAGGAGGTTTGCGATGTGGCTGACAACAGCGAGGACGAAGAGAAGGAGGAGGGAGAAATAGAGGAGGGTGAAATTGAGATGGGCTCTGCCGAATTTGAGGACCCTAAAGTTGATGACAACCGGTTAGAGAGTGCCGGGGAAAATTTGGTTCCACCTGTTTTGGCTGACGAAGCAGCAGTGTGCTCTTCCCCAGAAGAGGAGAACGAAATGGATCTTGCAGAGGACTTTGACACACAAGTCGCTTCAGTATTAGAAGAGTTAGAGACAATAACTGAGGAGGAAGCAGAGAAGTAAGTTCTTGGCAAAACAATTTGACACGAAAGCAAAATCCTAATTAAGATGATAAAATAGCACGATCAGTATTTCGCCAGTTTCTTAAACTGTATGACATTGATTTTGACGAAAATTCGACGAAGTAACTCAATTTTTTGTAGTGTGGAAGCGAATGGGAGTTAAAATAGCCGTACTTTCTTGTAGATCATTTGGGACATGTTGCTATCGATTGCGGAAGACTTTGGACATTCTGCAGCGAATGATGTCCAGAAGCAATATCCCAGTGTTCGATGCTCTGGTGCAACAAGGATTTGTGGGCATTCAGACCGTCTTTTCTGTAAGATGAATTACTGTGTTTTTCTTCTTAGTATGGGCTTGGGGTATTCTGGTCAAATATTATTGTAATTGCTGATGGGAATGCCTGCACTGGTGCCAGGTATACCTGAAGGGGAAAGATCAGAATAAAGACACCTTACTAAGGTATCTGTTTCCTTTAGTTACTATTGGGATGTTGAGTATCGGTTAGCCAGGTTTTATATACTATTTATCTTTTTCATTAATGTTGTAGGTTGCTTACTCACTTGAAAAACTATGATCCTTCTCTTTTTGCTACTGGACAAATGAAGGAGGTCTGCTTTCATTGTTTCCAGTTTGTTTATTTTGCTCTCTTTTTATTGAGGCTGTCTAATGCTGGATTCTTCAACAGATAAATGAGATTATAGAATCTGTGGTTCCTGGGGCAGTCAACAAGGATATGGACTGCAAACCTAAACCAGAACCCACTGTATTGTCCACTCCTAGTAATTTTGGCGGACAGAGTGATAACAGTGTTGTCACTAAGTTTCCCAAGTTAGGGCCATTGTGTATTCCAAAACTCAAACCAGATTATCGTCCTCTGTTGGATCCTCATGCAAACCATGATGAGAACAGCTTGCCTTCACCTACTCAAGGCAATGCTCCAACTTTGCCTGATATCACAGCTTCCATTTCAGGACTTGCATCAGTTATTAAGGGGACTACAACCTGTAAACGAGAGGAGACAGATGTTGTACTCCCTTCCCATGAAACAGATGGCATGGCACTGTCCATTTATCAGCAAAAATATCTTCATGCTTCTTTTCTTCCATGTGATAGACTTCCAAGCCCAACTCCTTCTGAAGATGGTAATGATAATGATGGGGACACTCGAGGCGAAGTTTCAAGTTCTGTTGTTAATGCTGCTACTTCCTTGTTGTCATCTGCAACTGTTCCATCTATTGGTTGTAGCTCTAGCACTGCTTATGCCGAGAGGTCATATGCACAGTGTCCAATTTTGAGTAACGTTGTTGGACAGGTGGCTCCAGAAACAAAAGGTGTCATTAAAACTTCAGCCAAGAACAGAGATCCCAGGCTTAGGTTTGCTGACCTCCAAATGTTCAGCGCTGTTGATCGTAAACAGTTTTTTATCATTGGTAATAGTGCAGATGGAAACGTAGTTACTGAAACTTCATCCGAAAATTCTAGAAAGCATAAAATGGCTTATGATGCTATACCTGAAAACCATTCCTTGAAAAAGCAAAAAAGTGATTTTGTCAACTCCGGGGAGTTGCTGGCTGGCAAGGGTGGTTGGTTAATGGATAATGATCCTTCAATTGATCAATGCAGTGGTTCAGGACAGATAATGGAAGACAGAGATACTGAAAGAGGAAAAGTAGAACCAGGGGAAGCTTGGTCTGCCAGAGTACAGAATATGAGCTCAGTTGGCGCAGTGGTTAAAGTTGACCAGATGCCAAAAAGTAGCCCATCTGCTATTTCCTTTCCTTCTTTGCTGAAGGATTTGGTTGTGAATCCAACGATGTTTATGCATCTAATTAAAGAGAAGCAGAGAATAGCTTCAGAAGCACAACAGAATGCTATTAGCTCTGAACCATTAGCAGTGCAGGCATCTAGCACTGGCAATTCTTCTGAGTCAATTTCGATATACAATAGAGAGACATCACAATTATCAGCCTCAGAAAAGAAACCAGCTGAAAAACTTCAAATGTCTTCTCAATCAGTATCGGTAAGTCATAGATACCCGGCAAATAATATATTTTTTAGTGTTGATGTCACTTAAATAGTAACTTTGGATTATTATTCCTATCATGTGCCTCTGAAGAGT
This sequence comes from Cryptocoryne crispatula var. balansae, assembly GCA_036172225.1. NCBI lineage: Eukaryota > Viridiplantae > Streptophyta > Magnoliopsida > Alismatales > Araceae > Cryptocoryne > Cryptocoryne crispatula. The sequence continues at coordinate 27,915,424 of CM069928.1, forward strand.
TGGTGTTCATTAAGCCCTGATTATGAGAGTACTTTTAAATAGGTGGTAACAACGATCTCCAATATTATGATCATGAAGCTATGCATAGATTCATATGTACATATACATACATACATACATGTTACTTATATCTTAAAATGAACTGTTTTATTATTATTTGGGTCATTAATCATGCTACTTTAGGTGCAGAACCACAACGATGCTGGGAGAATAAGAATGAAGCCTCGGGACCCTCGCCGCATTCTTCATGGTAATATGTTACAGAAGGGTGAAACTGATCAACTAAAAACAAATGATGTTCACCCACTTACTCTGAGAGCTAAGGATTCATTAATAACACGAGAAGAAGGGCAGCAAGCACCAATTACTACATCAACGCCACTTCCTGACATCACTAGGCAGTTGACTAAAAGTCTTAAAAGCCTAGCTAATATTATTTCTACTTCACAAGTGTCTAGTCAGACTGCTCAAACTTCTGTGAGTGTTACGCAGAACATGTCAACAATAGCAGATGAGGTAAGTGTTGGATCTGGGGCATCAGAATCAAGTAATCCACAGAGTGCACTTGTTGGCATACATAGCAGCCAAACAAATGTACCACAATCATGCAACCCTTGGGGAAACGTGGATCATTTGTTAGATGGATATGATGATAAACAGAAAGCTGCTATTCAGATGGAGAGGGCAAGAAGGATTGAAGAGCAGAATAGGATGTTTGCTGCCAGGAAACTCTGTCTTGTTCTGGACTTGGATCACACACTCTTAAATTCTGCAAAGGTACACTGAAATGAATGTTTACAGACATAGAGTTGTTTTCATGTTCTCTTCTGATTTACCTATATATCTTTTGCAGTTTTCTGAAGTAGAGCAAATCCATGAAGAGATCTTGCGGAAAAAAGAAGAACAAGATCGAGAAAAGCCACAGAGATCTCTCTTTCGGTTCCCACACATGGGAATGTGGACGAAGTTACGGCCCGGAATATGGAATTTTCTTGAGAAGGTAATCAATATTCTTTAGATTGCATCGTGTCCAAATACTGCGCATTGTTGAATGTGCTAGCGCTACATATAAAGCTACTTATCTGTTGCCATTATTGCAGGCAAGTAGGCTTTATGAATTGCACCTATACACGATGGGGAATAAGATGTATGCCACAGAGATGGCAAAGGTGCTCGATCCAACTGGAGCATTGTTTTCTGGACGTGTTATATCAAAAGGAGATGATGGTGATACATGTGACAGTGATGATAGGATACCGAAGAGCAAGGATCTGGATGGTGTTTTGGGAATGGAATCTGCAGTGGTGATTATAGATGATTCTGCTAGGGTCTGGCCACACCATAAACTCAATCTGATTGTTGTAGAAAGGTATTACTTGTTCCATCTTATGTTTGCAATTTCGTTTATGCTGACATACATTTTAACCTTTCCTTTTCACTGTTTATGACAGGTATACCTACTTCCCGTGTAGCAGACGGCAATTTGGACTGCCGGGACCTTCACTTCTTGAGATAGATCATGATGAACGAATTGAAGATGGAACTCTTGCTTCTTCGTTAGCGGTACGGTGCTTTTGCAACATACAAAGATTTCTTCTTGGACGGTCGACAAGTAACTCACGTTATTTTTTTTTTCAAGCAGGTTGTCGAAAGACTACACCAGAACTTCTTCTCCCACCAGTGCCTTGGTGATATAGATGTGAGAAACATTCTTGCCTTAGAACAGCAGAAAATCTTAGCTGGTTGCCGTATAGTCTTCAGCAGGATCTTCCCAGTTGGAGAAGCCAATCCTCATTTGCACCCATTATGGCAGACTGCTGAACAATTCGGTGCCGTGTGCACCAATCAGATTGACGATCAAGTTACGCATGTAGTTGCCAATTCACTTGGGACTGACAAGGTATCCTATCATTGCTCGTCAGCAAGAGGTCCTAGGTGACCAATATAACACATTTTAACCCTACTGGAACTTGATCCTTTGACAGGTGAACTGGGCATTATCAACCGGACGATTTGTTGTTCATCCCGGATGGTGAGGAGTGATCATTTTTTGTTTCTTTTTATCTCGAAAATACAAGCAATTATCGAAGCTTGGCTCACAAGCCACCGCCCAACATAGTCTGGTTCCTAGGGTTTCTGATAGGTCAATGATCTTCTGAGGCCAGTGGGCAGAAGTAGTGGAATGCCTGGTTTTATGTTGCTTCTTTTTATTCCAAACCTAACTGCCTTTCTTTTTTCAACAGGGTTGAAGCTTCAGCCTTACTGTATCGCCGAGCCAACGAGCAGGATTTTTCAGTCAAACTTCAGATGGTTTGAAGCCCTCTTCTACCAGAAGAGCACGAGATCCCCCTAGTAACTTGCTTGGCGTATATGAGATCGGCTGGCCCGATCAGGAAAGTAACATGGCTGGCGACCAGGAAGGATGAGAGACGCCTCAAAAGGGCGCACGTCCGCTCATCTAACCTTTAACAAAAAGATCTCAAGAGTTATTAAAGACGTCAATTAAGCCAAGAACAACAACGTCGAGGACAACATTAAAACGGGCTTAAGAACATGGAAAGTGGGCAATTCAGCATTTGCCAGAAGGATATAAACCGTCTTAATGAACAAGAGAGAGAGAGAGCGCGCGCGCACTAGAGTGCAAGTTTGTGGTCCTGGAGGTTCAGGTTAACGGAAGATAATAGCCTGGTCGTCTGTACCAAGCCTACAAGAAAAGTTTTGAGATTGATCGAAGTTGTGTGAATCTCGTTAGTGATTCGCCAACGCTGATCTGGTGGTGAAAGCTACCGATTGATATGGAGTATAAGTTTGTCTTGTGTTGGCACGCTCTCAATGGGTATCTCTTCGTGTAAGATTTTAGCACTCCCTCCCTCGCCATTGGTCGAAAACGATCGCCACTGCCTATTACGGCACCGCTAGTTGCTTATATTTGGGGGAATCATGGCTTTATGGACGATAGAGGCATCGAGAAACTGTCAAGGCTAACTTGCCATGTTCAGTTCATTTGGGACCTCCAAAATTGTTTTTATTAAACCAAGACGTGGCCGGTTGGGGAAGGCGCGGAGAACCACAACGCTGAACTGTTCAGAAGATGCAAAAGACGACCGACCGGTGGCATGAAAATTGGCCGTGGACCCGTCGTGCATGCACCAACACTGGTCTGCGGTCTCGGCCGTTCGACCTTTTCACATAGCGGATCTTCCCGAAGGCGGCTTGAATATAGATGTTTCCGTCGCTTAACGCGCAGACGAGCGACCCACCGAGCCACTTACCTCTGGCGGGGCCGCCGACAGTTGTTAACAGGCCGCCGTGCACGGCACTGCCACTCGTCCATAATTTTATGACTTAGTTTTTTATTTTAGGGTTTATGCTTTAAGAATTTTAAAATATTTTTGTTTATTAATGTTAATCAACAATCTAATATCTTTGGCAAAAGATGACACAATTTTTGAAATTTATGTTAATGTGTTTGGACGCATTGATTTAAATATTCACATGATCATTAGAAGAGATATAATTTGACTTTTTTATATTTTTATTGATGATCAATGCAGCAAATATATGATTACCCACAACAATGGGTTAGTTTGTTAGGTAAATACATTTGAATAAAGTCAACCTTAAAATTCTTGTAAACAGTGGTTGCTTGCCTCTTGTTGAGGGTGGTAAGAAAAAGAAGAGAGAGAGAGGATGCTCAATTCTTAGTTCAAAGAGGAAGAGAGGGTTTGGTGGTTGTGAATAAAATGATATTGATCAGTAATATGACTAGAGCTAGGAGATTGTTAGGTTTCAATTTCCACTTTCTCTGCTAGCTAGGGAAGAGGAGCTTGAAACTTTTATCCTCAAAGCACATCTGTCATGGATGTTGACACAAAATGTGAATGAGATATTAACACTGGGGCAAAGGTAAAGTACATGTGATATCAATAAACATGATTGACAAAAGGAATGAAACTATTCACCCCTTTCAACAATTTTAGACATAGAGATGGTTAATGCCTCTGTAGCTGTGGCCTACATAGCCTAATCTTCTTGTTGGTGATAGTAGAGGCATAGAGAAGGGTGGAGGTGGGGATGAGGCAAGTTTGAAACACTCTTAATGAAGAGACGGTGGTGAGAAGGGAAGGCTTTTTAGTACTATGTGATAAAGGATCCCTCTTTCCCTTTTGCAAATGGTGAGAGGTTAAGGTCTCAGAAGATGAGCAAAATAAGCTCCCCAAGACTTGATTCGAGATGCTCGAGAGAAGGTGTGTAACTTTGTAGCCGTCGGAGGACTTTTTATAGAGGAAGCCCTAAAATTCAACCCATTTTGAGAGAGACTCATGTTTGACTTCTGCACATTTAATGGCAAAACATGGAAAATTATGTGTGACTTTCCTACAATCTCAAAGCATCTTGCTGACTGGTCACATGTGTTTCAACAGTGCGACGCATTTAGTCCTTAAGCTAAACCAACTTCTAAAGAAATATGGATGAGTCCACTCATCAAAAAATCAAGTATTATCTATAATAACAAGTGATTAAGCTCCGTTATTAGGAAAATACGGAAGTGACATGGGGTGGAACGATGATGAGTGTAATGAAACATAGTGAGGTGTAATGAAGCATAATGGTAGTGGATTAAAAAGGTGACACTAATGTTTAGATCAAACGCGCCATAATGGTTTGACTGAGCAAGTTATACATTGCCAACCCTAGGATTGCTATTTGTCTCATCTAAACTGCCACGTGGTTGATTAGATAAACAATGTGCCATGGGCAAAAAAGAGAAGTAAAATGAAAGCCTCCCCATGTGATGGGGTATCTGGGTCATGGATCCACAAGTTCTTCTTGGTTAACAATCCAGCTCTATGGTGTGCTTATACCGAGAAGACTAAACTACAAACTAAAAGTAAAGAAGACTGGGCAAAATATCCAATCAATCAAGATTGGGTCCTTTAGGTACATTGAGTTCTCACATGAGCGTTCGCTTAGATTGAAATGAAATAACTTTTCATTCCTTAGGAATCATGCTAAAAAATCAACAAGCAGCACCAATTGTCTAAAAAATTGGAGGCAGAATGTGGTAAAAACACAACGGGTGTAATACAAAGTTGTGGAATGTCATTATGAGATGAAGGTATGATGTTTGGGGAGCAAGGTAAGCATTTCCAAAATCATGGTGAAATGATATGCTTGAATTTTACAACAAAATAATGCAAACGATGCATGCAAAGTTATAAATTACTAAACAAAATTAGTTGGACATCCTGGTGAGAATTGTCATCCGTAGTACATGCAATTTTGGCCAATCTGTAAGTTTAGAGGTCTGTCATTGTTTTTGTTGAAGGGTTCTTAGGCTTAGCTTCCATCACCCATCCTCATCCCTCAAGATTCTTCTCAACGGCCCCCTCTTTTCTTTGTCACTCAGGTTGGTTTAGAAGGAGTGGCTAATAAGTGCACTGGATTGAAGACCCAACTGAGACAAGCACATGTACTTCTTAAGTATGACTCATGTCGGCTACCTTTGTACTCCACTCCCGATGTTGAGGAGGGATGTTCAAATATGCCTTGTTCTGGGTGTACATATGCAAATCATCACTAGTACTTCATTCGTAATGTATAATCTGCATAGGTGCTTCTTTCAGCTTAGTCTTTAGTGCCACAAGTTTCCTTCTTCTCACATCTCCCTATAATTAAGGATAGAAAACTTGATGCTATAGAGGATGTTGAAAATTGCCACAACACTATTGCTCTTTGGAAGATAATCCATGCCTTCCATCCTAGTCTTGTTGTCAAAGAGGATGAAGAAAAGAAGAGACATTATGTTGCCAAAGTGAGGGCCCTGCGTGACTAAGCCTTATGTTGTGCTATTCCTTGTATCTTTCTTTTCGCATAAAGTCCAATGGGTGAAACAATTTGAAAAGTTAACTTTAAACGTTTAGATATATATATAGTAGATTATTTCACTAAGTACTTTATTTGCATGGTCATTGAAAACACAAAAATACAAACATAAACTTTGAGGTGTTCTTTTTTTTAACGTTGAAGAGACTCATGGTAGTCAACTTGAATCTAGGTGGGTGACAATAAATGCCCATGCCCTTTACTTCTTTATGCAATTTGGCCTTTTACTCTTTACTCTCATTCTCTATCTCCTGTTAGTTTCTACATCTCTCTCTACACCTTTCTTCCTCATCAGTCTATCTATCTCTCCTATGTTTTCTCTCTCTATATTCTATCTATATTTTCTCTCTCTACTCATTGTCTATAATTTCTCTATATATTCCATGTTTATATATTTCTCTACTATTTCTCTACTTTTTGTCTACATGTCCACTCTACTCTCAGTACTCCCTAGTTTATCTCTCTACTATCTCTCTAAACTTTCTCTCTATACTATTTGTTTACATTTTATGTTTACTTCTTGTCTATGTTTTCTTGATACTCTTTTTTTATATTTTGTCTTTTCACAATTTGTTTCTTCCTACTATATGTCTATACTTTCTCTAATCTTTGCCTATACTTTCTCCCTATGGTTTCTCTATATTTTTTTGTCTCCATACTTTCACTACTTCTATCTCTCTAGATGTTTTCTAGACATCTCTCTAAATTTCATTTCTCTACTCTTTCTCCACAATTCTTTATTCTCTGTACAAATTTTCCTTTACTATTTTTCTGCAATTTCTCGCACTACTCCAACTAAGGAAGGATATGGATTGGATTGGTCTGGCCTAGACCGATTAAGATCAGTTGATCCGATCAATATCGATTAACTAATATCACACTACAGGAAATTGGGTCATTGGCGACGGGTTATTGGCGACGGCTCTTTAAAGTCGTCGCCAATACTGTTAAAAGCGACGGCTAAATTAACGCCGTCGCTAATAATTGGTAAATAGCGACGGCTAAATATAGCCGTCGCAAATTCTTGGTATTGCGACGGTCGAAGCCGTCGCAATACCCAGAAAACGGCCCGTGCGGGTTTTTTCCACGGAAAAGTGGCGACGGCTTCATACGCCGTCGCTAATAATATTAGTGGCAACGCCCTTGCCGTCGCAATACCCGCAGAACGACCCGTCCGGGTTTTTCACTCGGAAAAGTGGCGACGCTTCATACGCCGTCGCTAATATTATTGGCGGCCAAGCCGTCGCCACTAATTCACGGTGACCGTTGAACGGTCGATTTTTGTTGGCGATATGGCAAGCCGTCGCCAATGTAACTTATCTCGTTATTGGCGACGGCTTCAAAAGCCGTCGCCAATAAGTTTGGCTTAAAAAACCCCTCGACGCCCTCCTTTCTTCCCCCCACTCTCTCTCTCTCTCTCTCGCGCGCGCGCCGCGCCGCCGCCGCCGCCGGTCGCCGCCGCCGCCGGTCTCCCGCCCGTGGCTGCCGCGCGTCGCCGCCCGCCGCCGCGCATTTCGCACTCTCGCCGCCGCCTCGTGAGGGAGAGCTACGAGGAAGCCTCCGTGGGTGTCGCCGGCTCCGCCCGCCCCGCCGCCGCCGCCGCCTCCTTTTCAGGCCGGATTTAAACCCTACTTAGGGTTAATCGAACCTCCTTTGAGGTATACATCTTCAACAAACGAATTTTTGTTTAATTTTTTTCCTATACATCACAAAGCAATATATATGCAATAGATATGTGCCAAACATCGATCCCTAACAAATTAATAGGTTAGGACTTACTCAAACCAAATATGTAGCACCTTGATCACTTTAATTATTTAGGAGATAGAACAAAAGTAGATATGTGCATAGAGTTTCAATTAGATTATCACTAAGTTTAATACCGATTTTGCTAAAAAGTTAGATATTAAAAGGAAAACTAAGAGAATTTTTTTATGGGCTTAATGTGAAAATATAAACTTTTAGTTGTCACTTAATTTAACTTAATGCAATATCCTTAGAACTTAATTTTTTTAAATGATTACATTAAATGACCTAAATGACCTAAATGACCTAAATGACCTAAAATGAGTTAATTTTTTCTTAGATGTTTACATTACATGACATAAATGACATTAAATGACCTAAATGACCTAAATGACATTAAATGACCTAAATGACCTAAAATGACTTAATTTTTTCTTAGTTTTCATGTCTAACTCTTCGTTTGTGATAAAAATATTTAATTGGTATGTATAAACATTTATTGTCCAACAACAAGTCTAATTTTGATCATTTTATCTCTTTTTCAGAAACTTCAATCGAGATATACACTTGAGAGTTTCTTCTTTCGGTGGAGGTTCGGTTATATATTGAATTATTTATTAAATTAACATTTCTTCATTGTATTTCAATCTTTTAACAAATTAAGATGAGTAACTTAGACAAATCATGGATGCATATTCCTAATAGATTAGATTCTAGATATATTGAAGGGATCGAAGAATTTTTAAACTATTCTTTTAATGATTCTAGAATACAATTTAGACATGGACAACATAACGATCTAATACAAGTGTCCTTGTAAAAAATGTTGTAATACATTTATTTTTAAAAGAAATGTTGTCAAAGAACACCTAATATGCAATGGTATATGGTTAAATTATCAAAAATGGATATGCCATGGTGAAATTGAAGTCAATATGATAAATGAGGACATTTCAATTTTAAATGAACCACAAGATAATTATGTAAATGATGAGGTAATGGAAATGTTACAAGATATTCAAAATAACGAATCTTCTATTCGACAAAATGAGGAAGAACACAATGAAGATAATTTTCAATATTCCAAATTATTAAAAGATTCTGAAACACCTCTATATGAAGGTGTTAAAAATGTATCTAAATTAAAATTTATATTAAAGTTGATTCAACTTAAGTCCATTAATGGTCTCACTAGAAAATGTATGGATATGATATTATCTTTATTTAAGGAAGTCTTACCTAATGGGGCATGTGTTCCCGATAATTGGTATGAGCTTAAGAAATTAGTTAAGGAATTGGGACTTACTTATGAGAAAATTCATGCATGTAAAAATGATTGTATTCTATTTTGGAAAGAGCATAAAGATAAAAATGTTTGTCCATATTGTAACACCTCCCGTATATAAAAATGATCCTAAAAATCAAAATAAAAAATAGCACAAAAAGTTTTACATTATTTTCCATTAGGAGTTAGGTTGCAGCGTTTATTCATATCATCCAATACGGCTAAGTGGATGACATGACACAGTCAATCACGATCATATCAATTGAGAGGTGAAATGCGTCATCCTGCCGATTCTCCCGCTTGGAAAAGGGTGGATGAACTTTATCCAGAATTTGCGTTAGAGAAACGCAACATTCGGATTGGATTGGCTTTAGATGGCTTTAATCCATTTGGTCAAATGTCTTCAAAATATAGTGTGTGGCCTGTTGTTACAATGGTGTACAACTTACCACCGTGGATGTGTATGAAAGCCACATACACAATGATATCATTATTAATACCCGGTCCGAGAGCTCCCGGAAATGATATTGATGTATTCTTACAACCATTGGTGGAAGAGCTAAAAGATTTGTGGGAGATTGGATTGAAGACTTATGACGCCGTGGAGCGAGGAACAATGGCATCATATGTGCAACGAGGAACAATGGCATCATATGTGCCATTTATGGAGTCAAGATGATGCTAGAGTAACTCAAAATTTTATTTCCTCTTATAATTAGATCCTATTCTTTTCATTTACATTTTTTTAATGTTGTTTCATTTGTATATATATATATGTAGGCATTGAGTGAAAAGAATGCCGGTAATAGGCGGCAATTAACAATGCCGTACAGAAGAGGAAGAACAAATATACATCAGTTAGAAAGAGACTTTGTAAGTAGTCAAAACTTAAAATTTCATATTAGTTGATTCTTATTCTGTAATAACCTTTATCTTTTTTTTTAAATTTTTTGGTAAGGTACGAAAAGAAGGTCGACCTCCAACTCGTCCGGAGGTATTCCAAATGAGTCAAACGCATGAAGAACTCGATGGAGCAGTCATTTGGGATAATGACCAAAGTCGTCTTATGATGTTAATTATTGATTATCATAACCTATATTTCTTTATAATCCACAATTCATCACGGTAGGATTTTAATTTTTATTCATATTATTTATAGGAAAATATGCAAGGATTGATGAATCCCCCAGCATCTGAATCCTCGGATGTCGGGTATCGCAGCCTCCACTCACCGCGGAGGAAGCTTTCGTATCCGTGTTTGGTAGAGATCGACCGGACGGATCCGATGTGGTGGGCGAGGTGAAACTCGCCACACTTGGTATGGTGAGTCAAGCGGAGGTGCTTCTAGCTCGACTCAAGTTCGAGAGCTTAGAGATCGTGGCGAGGCAAGGAGAAATCAATGAACGTTATGAAGAACAAATAACTTCATTGAAACAACAATTGGACAACCAACGAGAATCATTCCAAGATAATTTCGATCGCCTCAATCCGATCATTGAAGGCTTGAGTCAAAGGTTCCCGACTCCCCGATGTGCCATCCACATCGGGGCATTCTCCGCCTCAACAAACAAGAGGACAAATGGCGATGACGACGAGGACTACGAGGATGCCGAGGAGAGTGAAGATGATGATGAAGATGAAGATGAAGAAGATGAATAGATTATGATGTATTTTTTACTCTCTATCAATGTTATTCATATGTATCAAAACATTTTGTGTATGAATGTGATTTTGAATATGGTATGTGAATATGAATTTAAATTTGGTGAATTTCAATTTTGGTATGTTAATGTGTGTTGTTTCATCCTAATTCAGTGTCCGAGTTTGAAACGAGCAATCCGGCACCGAAATTATTAATATAAATCAATTTTTGGATTGGTAGATCCGATTTTAGATCTTTATGAAAGTTTCAAGAATGATTGATTTTCCGGATTGGATCGTATAATTGATCCAATCCGGCCAATCAAATTATTTTTTTTTTCAAAAATTTATTATTGGCGACGGCTATATAAAGCCGTCGCTAATAAAGTTATTGACTCACAGCCGTCCCGAATATAAAAATGTAGCCGCAATACCGTAAAAAATTCGGAACCCGGAGTGCGGGGTTTCTCGCTTGCCATTTGCGACGGCCGTGTTTAATATCGGGGACTACCGTAGCCGTCCCCACAATTTTATTGGCGACGGCTAGATGAAGCCGTCGCAATACCAGAGAAAATTCCGAAAACCGGAGTGCGGGGTTTCTGCTTGCCATTTGCGACGGCTTACGTGGCCGTCGCAACTACATTTATTGGCGACGGCTGGTTAGCCGTGGCCAATAAGATTATTGGCGACGGCTGGTTAGCCGTGGCCAATAAGATTATTGGCGACGGCTTAACCCGTCCCAAATAATTTCATCCGCCGTCTAATCTCCTTATCGTTTGCGACGGCTTAAGCCGTCGCCAATAACTTTATTGGCGACGGCTGTTTAAGCCGTCTCCAATAATTGGTCGTTTTGCTAATAACTTATGCGACGGCTTACGAGCCGTCGCCAATAAACGTACTCGGGACGGCTTAACAGTAGCCGTCGCGAATATTATTGGCGACGGCGTTATTTGCGACGCGTTTGCGACGGCTTCAAAGCCGTCGCTAATATTTATTAGCGACGGCTCTTTGGTTGTTTGAGACGGCTTACAGCCGTCCCTAATAACCTACTTTCTTGTAGTGTCATATTTGGCTATAAAAGAATTCAATGTTAAAAAAACATTACATAGTAAAAATATTATAAATTTAATGTAAATAAAAATTGTATAGGAATATTATATTCAGATTTATACTTTATATTTTACATATAAAAATTACTTAAAGTAATTATTAGTAAATAAAAGTTATTAATTATATATTGTAATTTATTATAGATTTATATTTTATTTTATTTATATTTTTTTATTTTTAATATAAAATATATTTTTAAAAATTTTATAATAATAATATTATCTATAAATAATCGTCATCGTGGTAGTTAAAGTCTATCGTGAAAATGGAATATTTCATTGCTTCATGTGCTCCTCACTGGATCGCTTGATCCGACGGCTAGAAATCTATGTCCATGCAACCTAACATTCTTTAATATCTATATTTTATCTATACTATATGTCTCTCTCCATACATTTTTCTCTCTTGTATTATCTACTGTTTCTCTCTTTATTCTCTATCTATCCTTCTTTTCTACTCTTGGTTCTGTCTACACTTTCTTCTTCTTTGTACATTTTCTCTATCTACGTTATCTCTCTTAACAATGATTAATAAGTGCATTAATCAAACCACCAATTCTGTTGAACTGTTTTGGTGATATTTCAAATCATACTAAATCATTTAACTTAAAATATAATAAAATTATTATTATATAATTAAATAAAAGCTATTTACATATTTTTACACTAAATTAATATTTATTTTAATTATTTATACATAAATAAATCGAACTGGTTCAGTCCAATTCAGTACATAGTTCCATCTAGTTCAGATTTGAGAAAAGAATTTAACTAAGGTCAATTTGGATCTATGTAAAATAAAATCATAGTAAAATATTTTCAATTGAGCAACTTTTTCAAGAAAAAACAAAAATGTATTCTGCCATTTGGTTGTTGTAAATTATTTTTATGAAACATTTTCTCAGCTCATCTAGAGGTTTGTAAATCATTCAATAAATTTTAATATTTTAGAATTCAATATAGTAAATTATAATGCTATAAAAAATAAATAATTTTAATATATTTTTTCATAAAAATAATTTTTAGTAAATAAAACTATGAATTTTTTTTAAAATTTTATTCCAACAAAATAGTTTACTTGAAAAGTTAATTACTTTAAAATATTTTATTCTATCTTCTTATGTCGCAAGTAAAAAAATAAATAAATATTAAAAAAATAAAATTTTTATAAAAAAAATATACATATTCCTTTTTTGTTAGGTCAAAAAATATTTTTCAACATCAACTATTTAGTTAGTTTCTAAATCTTATCAAATGATTCAATATTAAATTTAAAAAAAAAAACTGTTAAACTTTTTTACTGCAAAATTTTATCACCTATAAATATTTATTTTTAATATTAAATGTTGTATTATAAATAGTTTTGTATCAATCTTTATAATTTGATATTATAAAATATATTTTTAAATTAAAAATGCCCCGCCGATGTCAAAATCGGTACTTCTGTTAGCCAATTGAAAAGATTTCCTGTAACACAATGTCACAGGTGTCCAAACAAATGTGATGACCAACTTTTCGGGAAAAGTTGGTAAACACACCATGTTTTACGGAGATCCAAACGCACGTAAGTAAAAGAACTTGAAAGTTCAAACTAATAAACGTCGAGACAGAAAAAATATATATATATATATTACGAGACGCACGAAATGGATGACCAGAATCAATGAAATGACGTATCTGACATCCGTCACACCTGAACAGTGAGCGGAGTACCGCTGAAAGGTGCAATCCCGGTCGGTGTCTCTGCAACTTCACTGCAATCCGCTTCACAACGATCGAGGAGCTTGGTAGAAATCCGTGGCGGAGCAGCTGGTGCATCATGGTAGAAGGTACTTCGGCTCACGCTTCCGCTCCTGTTCGATCGTCCTCTCCACGGGAAACGCCGGCGGCGGAAGCGGACTGTACGTACGTCTACGCCGAGAGCTGTTCCCTTCCGATCAGCCACTCCGGCGCCGTGTCATGATCTCTGCTCCGGAGCAGCCTGAGGTTCGCCGCCGGTGCCGCAGCGGAGAACTGGGAGATTGATGGAGGTCATGGCTTGCGCGCGGCGGAGAGGTACGAGATCGAGTGAGCCGGTGGTGGAGCTCGCGCACCGAAAGCTCCGACACACACCCGAAGAAACTGCGAGTTCCTTCGCCTTCTGGAGACCCGGCAGTCCGGAGACTGTTCCGTGCACGAAGGCGGAGGCAAGGCTTTCTGCGCGTCCGGCGGCGGCGCCGCGCACCTGGCGGCGGGAAGAACGGACGAAGGTCACCTGGAGGATTCTTGAGCTGAGAAGAGGCCCTGCCGGAGTTAGTCGCCGCCAAACGACTGCCGTTGCCGGGATCTGCCAGTGCTTGAACGCGGGCAGGCGCGCGGTTACGGCCGGGTCCTTCGAGATCAGCTCGTCTCTGCGTAGCCACAGCCCTGGCGGGAGCTCGGATCATCTCAGTCGATGAGGGTACCGTGTCCATCCCTGATCAGAAACAGTCACGAGGTCACTTAACTGGTAGTTCATCCAACTGTCATTAAATCGTCTCTATAACGAGTTGTATTAAATTTAATAACAAATTAATAAGACGTCGTTTTAACAATATTTCATTAATTCGTTATAAGGCCGATAATAAGTTGTGTTAAACTTAATAATGAGTTATAATAAAAAGGTTAGTAACAGCTCAGTAATAATTCACTAACTCGACATCTTACTCAAGGAGGGTTGGGTCGGGGGTCGCGACCGGGTCGTGGGACCCCCAGGCCGACCGGGTCGCGACCCGAGTCGCGACCCTAATTTGTAATTAATTTTTTTTTTGAAAAATTCAAAAAAATAAGAAAAATGCGAAAAAAAATCTGAAAAAATACAGAAAAAATGGATAAATTAAATGACATGATTTAAATAAATAATGCATCAATTTTATTCCAACATGATGTGTTGTACACTTTGTAGGTAGTTGATGTACTCTCCCATGTCATTTGGGTTGAGTACGAACGATACATGTACACGTAGCCGATCGTATTCGTCTGTCCCTCGAAACTATCCTAAGACTTGATCCAAACGAGTCACCATAATTGGATCGAAGTATCCGATGACTGCTACATAATTCATTCCACGGTACTCTTGATCGTATGTAGGGAACCAAGAGCCTTGGGATGAATCATTCACATAGTCGGAGGCATCGTGGTATTTCTCTCCGACTCCGTAGGCTACGATGACCTCCTCTACCTTGTGGTGGCCTTCTACCATGATCGGTATCTTGAGTCGCATGAGTATATTGCTCATCGCCGGTAAAACGTAGCGACGTGGTAGGAGGGATACGAGGAGCTGAGGTCCGATGTACTTGGAAAGTGTCCGTGGCCCCGTATCGAGCACCATCATCGGCCGCTACTCTTTGACGACGAATCCTCGGACGTACGAAGTACGCACTCGGATGTTCGGCTCCGGCGTATCTTCTCGATCGTCTTCGACCGCATCGACATCTGCAATATCAAAAGGATCAGTCATAACTTGTTTACCTTTTCGCCTACTTTGCGTACCTTGGCTAGTTCTTTCTCCGGTCCTCTGGCGCTTTGCTAGTGAGGGAGGGATCTGGAATTCTTCGGCTAAAGGGACATCGTCGAGCACTCCTTCGGCCCATTGTCGGTCTTGGGGGTTGAACTCCGGTTCTCCCAACCCTTCTCGGTCGTTTACCCAAGCTTCTAAGGAGTTCTTCTCGTAGAATATTTGATCCAAATCGATATCCTCCTCTTCAATTGGCGGCTCGTCGACCGAACGTCCCGCTGCGTGTGCTATCCAACTCTTTTGTTCCATCTAGTTCTGCTTCATTCTATCCAAATTCCTCAACTTTAACCTCATGTTGTAGTGACAATACACGAGGTCTTCAAGCCTCCTTGATGTCAACCTATTTCTCTGTTTTGTGTGAATCAAGCTGAATGTAGACCAATTTCGCTCGCAGCCCGAAGCGGATGTGGTTTGACTTAGGACCCTGATGGCTACGTCCGCCAAGTCCACGTACCATGGAACTTTTCCATGGTCCATCCACCAATCAAGTACATAAATTGAATGTCGTACATTATTATCTAATTAAGCTTTGATTAATTAAGTGATGAAAAACATTTCTACGTACCCGGACTTAGTATCATCTACTGCTCGTTCAACTACGCTCGTTCCAAAGTGAAAACTCCACATTACGTAATCATACACATCTTGTTGCAAGCGATGTGCTTTGAGTCATCGTCACCAAGCAACCGTCGGATGACGCTCTTCACATCATCTAATAGCTCGTTCGTCGCCTTGAAATGTGGACTATAGCAGTATCTTGGGTTGAAAAAGTAACCTACGAAACAAATAGTATTAGTAAACAAGTTATACACAACTTTGATTAATAAAAAGATTAGTAAATGTTTAAGAAAATATACCTGCTGCATGTATGGGTTGATGTAATGTACGCTCCCAGCAACGATCTATAATATCCCACCACTTGGCGAAGTTGGACACGGTCTTGGAGATTTCTTCCTTCGCTCTCTCAACCGCATCGAATAAATACCCCATGTATCAGCTTTCTATCTCCGTCAACTATCCTTAGTACCTTCACTATGGGTTGGACGATGTCTAACGTCTTCTTCACAACTTTCCAAAAATCTCCACTCTCTATTGTCTCTTCTACTTTTCTCCCATTTCTCTTATCCAGATGGGTTACATCTAGCCATCCAACTACCCCAACCCGGTGAAATGATCATTTGAGTTAGAGCTCTCCTTTGACTCAATAAACTTTCTAAGGAAATATAGTGGGAGGGCGAGCAAGGTTGCACCGGGCCGTAACAACTCTCGCCCCTTGGTGTGTTCCCTCGTAAGTGCAAGGACAAAGTTGTGGTTATAAATAAATAAAGAAATAAACCTGGCTAGCTTAACTACCACCGTCTATTTGAGGATCCGCATATACCTCCAACATCAAATCTAAAGAGTGGGGCGGAACGGGGTGTCAATACAACTTTGGTCTTTTGACCATAAGCATCGACCGGCCGCTTTGTATGCTTAGCCGCATTGTCCGCGACTACTTGAACTACCCGGCTCTCTCCTATTTCTTCTATCACTCCATCTATCAATTGGTAAAGATACTCGCATTCTTTACTCACCGATGCGTCGACCGACTTCCAAAAGACCGTGCCGGCTTGGTACCGTACACTAGGAAATTGATCATAGTCTTCCTAGTAATACCTGTTAAGTATAAGATGTTAACTAAGTTATACCAAAAAAGAATGTTAATACATATAATATGAATGAGTAAAAGAAAATTTAATTACCGGTCCATCCGTCGGTCATTAACGTGCAACCTCGTTCCTCCCAGATGCGTTCAAATGACTGCACGTACTTCTTTGTTTCTTGCACCTCCATAGGAAGATATACATTGTATATCTCCTTTGGGTTTGGACCAGGCACTCCCCTCCCGACGTCTGCGATCGTGTCGATCATGTTCTCGTAGTATGGTCCCTTCGCGGCATTTGCCGGAATGCTGTGGTGAAAGAACCACCTTGACGTTGCCCGGCCAATCCTATCCTTACATAATTTGAGGTTCTTCATCGCCGTCGTGATTGTTGTTTGACGTTGTCATGGTCCGTGATTACGGGATCCACGGGACCTCTACCGCCGGTCGTCGTCTTGTGTGAGATCATGAACTTTGATCTTGCGGTTGGTTGTTGGATCCTCTTCCGCTACCTCGACCACTCCCACTTCCAGACCCTTGACCCATCATTCGGCCGGTATGTCTATAGAACTCTTCCTCGGCGAATGATCTTCGACTTGCTTCCATCCCTCGTGAGAGTTCATCTTTTTAAAAAACATTTAAGTATCAAGGCTACTTAATTATCCTTTAAAATAGAATAATGAACAACGTTTATGAGTAACACCTCCCATACCTTCGTACTCTTCGTCTCCAAAAATATCCGGCCTCTCTTGTCTGGTTCCGTAAATGTGCACGGATCGTCTCCCCGGTTGTTGCAATTCTTCTCGGACGGTCTCTTTATGTCTTTTGCTAGTTCCCTTCGTTTGTTCCATCGCTTGTAGGTGCCTACGAAATTGAGCTCTGACCTCCGGCGGAGTCCGTGTGCAAGGAAGAACATTTCCCCTCATGCCTGCAAGATGATACTTTAAACGATAAATACCACCGAATATTACTTTGTCGCAATATTTACATTGCACTTTTCTCTCCGCCATGGAGATCAAATTGCAATGCAACCAAGCCGGATCACTCCGGGTCGCGCCGGTAGTTTGGGTTGTTTGGCTTGGAGAAGACATTTTTTAAGTAAATAATTACTTAAGTAAGTAATTAATTATTTAAATAGCTAATAACCTTAATTAGTGACTACTAATGTAAGTGTATTTTTATTTATATAAATTGAATGATTAACTAAATATAGGATTAAGTAAGTAATTAATATTCCTTACTACTAATGATGTGTTAAGTAACTACTAAACTAAATATCTAACTAATCTTCTAGCTAACTAACTTTGCAAGTAAGCAAATAAGTATTAAAAAGAATAAACTACTTAACCCACTAATCAATGGAACTAATATTAAATAAATATACTAAATGAACTAATGAAATGCTTGATAAAATAATTAAGTAAATGAGAAAAAAAATTTGAGCAATGAGAGCAATGAGAGCACAAATGAGAGGTTGAGAGTGAGAGTGGGGGGGGTGGGAGTAAGGAGAGCCCCTTGGGGGCTTTAAATAGCCCCCAAAGTGAATGGGGGGCTACGCCCCCCCATCCGTTGGCGCGGATGCACGCGGTCTTGAGACCGTTGCCAGCGGTACGGCAACGGCCGGTCGTGCGACCGTTGCCCGGACGCAGTCGACCGCCGGGTCGCGCGACCCGGTCGGCCGGGTCACGCGACTCGCGCGACCCGGCCACGCGCTCGCGCGACCCGGCCACGCGACTCGCGCGACCCGGCCACGACTCCGCGACCCGGCCGGGGGAGTCGCCCCGACCAGATCGCGACCGAGCCGGTCGGGCCTAAACCCGACCGGGTCAGGGCCGGGTCGCGACCCGGCATTCCATGATCTTACTAACTCACAATATAAAAAAGTTGAACCATTATCAAGATTTTACTGACTCGTTACCGAACTTAATACTATTCGTTACTAATAATAACAACTCAGTCCTTACGATTATTGAACCGTTATGGGTCATGCCCATTCTTATTGAGGAATGAGACTATTTACTTAGGACTGTCAGTTGGTTGGGCTGGCCCGCGGGCCCTCAGGCCAGGTTCCCTTGGACCTATTTTAGGGCCAACATAATTGACCCGCGGGCTTAAGAGGACTACTTTTCGGACTGGGGTGAAACTCGTCCAAATCTCATATACGTAATGAAACAATACGTAAAATATATTAGGTCCAATTTTTTTGCATAGTCTAACATGGCCTGCCATTCATGTTTACTGTTCAAAGTATTTAACATATTTTATATATTATTCTAATTTGATATAAATTAGATAATAAGTTGAATAATATTTGATAATATAATTAATATTATAAAAATATATAAAAATTATGATATATTTATTTTTATTATGTTAATATTTTGGTTAACAAATTTTGATTTAAATTCTTATTAAATCTTTTTTTGTTAGAATGTCTCACTAGATTATGATTAAATCAAATATATAATTTTATAACTTTCTTTTAAATTCTATTTATACCAAAAAATAAGATAGTTTTTAAAATATATATTATATATTATATTACATAAAAACAAATATTTTTTAACATTCTATGTCATAATTTTCATGATTTGTCAATTTTTTATTTTCTTATTATATTGACTTGTATATACTAATATTATATTTTATTTTAAAATTTTAAAATAAAAATAAAATATTTAATTTTGAGTCTGATCTATGAATAGATCACAAATTTATTAATTTTTATGTAAATCAAATCAATATTTTGAAATCTTCCGTTAACATCCTACACTTATATGTTCTAATAATTAAATAATTTAATTAATTTTACAATTTTTTAGTTGGTAGTATTTTTATCACAAATCTGGAGACCACCGTAGGTTTGATGTTTAGAAAATTAAAAATATGATATATACACACACACACCTTATAATATGTTAGAATGATCGGGCTGGGTCGGGTCAAACTTATATTTTATATGGGCCTGGCCGGGTCGGGCAAAATCATAATACGGGCCGGGCCAGGCCAGCCCATTATATTTTGGACCGAGCCTTGATTGAGCCGCTTTGGGCCTGGCTCGGCACAGTCCATTGACACCCTATATTTACTTCACCCGGGACTGAGGTGATCTCAACTTCTCTGGTGAAGGACTAGATGGTCTTTCATTTTTACAACAAAAGGTCAATTCTTTTAGCAGAAATTGGTTCAAAAATTTATATTTTTTAATTTCATAGCAGGTTGCCGATTTTAAATATAAAAATATCAACATTTAAAAACTTCTACTTTTCTTCGAGAATTAATTTTCATTAAAGATGACATGAATTGCTTGCTCAAAAGTAAAATACCTCTGAGGTGGCTTTTGGTGTTGGGATAGAAAAACAGGGGTAGAACAAAGATAAGTCATTTTTTTATTTTTTTTATTCTTATCCGCATCTGATATGCTACCCCTGAACATAAAGAAAAGAATAGATTTTGGTGGTATTTGTTCGAGCTTAATCAAAAAGTCTTAAATCATAAATTCATGTCTAACATTTTAAGTTTGTGATAAAAATAATTAATTTGATTAATAAAATTATGTATTAAGTAATTTAGTTTCTGTTCAAAAGATATATGGCATATATTATTTTAGTTAACAATAAAAGAATTATATCTGAAAAATAAAAAGTTGAATCATAACATAAAAATGTATTTATAGATTAATTAAGATATTAAATTAAATTGTCTATATCCACCAACCTAATCAGCTGTAGGTTTTGTTTGTTTTAACTTATTATAAAAATATGAACTCTTAATTTTATGTCTAACCTCTCAATTTTTTATTAAAAGTATTTAATTGGATTAAGATATTTATGTATTGATTTAGTGTGTGGTTACTTAAAGTTGTTATATACGTTATTTCTATTTTTAATAAAGACATGTTATATATGTTATTCTTATTTTACACAAGTTCATTTGAGTTGGAGTTCGAGTGTTTTCTTATTATGTCAAACCTTTATTCAGGCTTATTCGTTAACTAATCGAATAAGGCACATATATAAGTTTAGCCCATATGTAAGTTCAAATTTGATATAAACTACTAAATTCAATAAAAAGTCATTTATACAACTTTTACGTTAACTTATTTATAAAATTCAATTTGAGTTTAAACCCAAATAAAATTTTATTTTTATTTAATTTGAATATTTAAATGATAATATAGAACTATTAATATCCATAATTATATTATCAAATAAATATTTAATTGAATTACTCATTAGTTTATCAAATCGAGTAGTAATTTGTTCAAACTTGACTCATTTTATGAATCGAGTTTTACTTTTTTTTCCAAGTTTGTTCATTTAAGAATGAACAATTATTTTTTCCAACTTGATTTAATTGTATCAAGCATATTATATGAAAAATTAGATGCTTTAGAGAGGTAGAACAAGTATTAAACAAATTTTAGCTACAAAATTAGGTTTCGTTTAAGAAATTATATGTTCAAGTGGAAGAGTCTTATATATTTGGTTCAATCAAGCATTTGATTGTGTCTAAGAATAGAAGCTTTAAAAGACTAGCGTGATTGTGATTGTGTGTAAGATACGAACATGTAATTAAAATTAGGGTCAATTTAGTTTCATGTAAAATGAAAATCAAAATGAAAAGTCTTTCACGAAATATGTTTTCCAGTGAAAGTGGAAATATTAGCTGCCATTTGGTTGAGTGCAAATTGTTTTCTTAGAAAATTTTATCCATTATTTGATATTTTGCAAAATGCTTCAACCAGAACATAATAGTTTTCGATAATTTCATTGATATTTATATAATCAAATCACTTATTTATAATAAAATTTTGATACAACAAAATTTAAGTAAATTAATTTACTTGAAGTTATTTTTTTAATCTAAAAATTAATTTATTATTTGGATACTAATAAATTATTTTTCTTAAAAACAAATCCATAAATTTATTACATTATTTTTAATTATTTAAATAAATTCGAAATTTTTTATATAATAGTTTTAAAAATAATTTATTAAGAAAACATTTACGAGTAACCAACTAAAAAGTTTTCGTGACATGTAGGTCGTATTATAAAAATGGTTCTAGAAAAAAACGGAGAGAGAGAGATGCGGTACGAGGAGGTTAATTAAGACAATAAATTTTTATACATGTCAAAAATAAAAAATTATATTAAAATAAAATATAAACTAATTAATAACATAAAATTATGATGTTTAGAAAGATAGGATAACAAAAAATAAATATTATGTAAATTTAAATAATACGAAGAATCACGAGATAAGAAAAGAGATGACACTATTTTTTCTATCTAATAAAAAAATTCTTAAAAAATATAAAATTTTAATAGTTATTAAATATATCTTTTAACAAAACCCAACTAAACCATTATGAGCACCGGTTCCATTCGATTTGTTTGAGAGTCTCCGAAATTGAACCAAATCGGATTAAATCGACAGAATCAATTTAACTTCACAAAAATATTAAATAATATTAAAATGTTAATAAAAATAAGTTTTATAAGTACAATATTATTTATTTAAATAATTTATAAAATAAAAATATACTTATATAAATTATTAATTATTTTAATATTTTATTAATTTCTGGTCTCAAACCTAATCAAACCAACGTGAAGTGGTTCAATTTGATTCTGTTTGAAAACTTGGTTCAATTTGGAAAAAAAAAAACTTTAAACCACACCCAACCGAGCCATCCACACTCCTACAATTGATATGTGAGAGAATAATCTACAATTTGTATGGCACACAGAGATAAACAATTCCTGTATAATTTTGTAAATATTAAAATGTGTGGTATGTATGCAGGATGTAAATGAGTTAACCTTGGTGTGTCCAAAAAAAAAAACAACCTTGGGCTGACCCGATCATTCTCAATTAGGCCCGCTAGCTAAATGGGCCAGACTGAGCCCAATCCCAATCAAACCTATTGAGATTGAGCTGGCCCAGCCCAAGCCCAAGAGAGTCCATTGGACCTAAGACACATTTTAATATTGGGACATATATTACCAATTAATTTATATAGTTTATTTCACAAATTTAAAAATTCTAAACATCAATTAAATTCTTCATCCACAAGTATTTGAGATTTTTTTACTTTATATACTTTTTATTCACATTCTCTCTACAATTTTATACACTATCTCTCTACTTTTTCTACACTTTCTTTTTACTTTTTATATACTTTCTCTCTCTAATTTTTATATCTTCTTTCTCTACTTTTTATACACATTTGTAGATTCTCTCGCTACTTATAAATTTCTTTCTTTACTCTTTATTGATACTTTCTCTCTACTTTCTATACACTTTCTCTCTCTACTTTTTGTGTACTTTTTACTACCCTCTAAACACTTTCTCTCTTTACTTTATATACACTTTCTCTATCTACTCCCTCTAATTTCTATAAATTTCTCTCTCCAATCTTTATTTATACTTTCTCTCTCTACCTACTTCACACTTTCTATCTGCTTCCTACGCACTTTCTTTCCATACACTTGTTCTCTCTACTCTCTTTACACTTTCTCTCTCTACTCTCAATACACATTCTCAATCTACACTTTTTAGATCCCTTATTTATGCTCTCTCTACTTTCAATAACTTTCTCTCTCTTTAGTGATACTTTCTTTTTCTACTTTCTATACTTTCTCGTTTTACCTTCTCAATACTATACTTTCTATACACTTTCTTTCTCTACTTTTTATTTATACTTTCTCTTTCTACTTTTTAATTAATCTTTCTCTCCCTACCTTCTCTACACCTTCTCTCTCTACATTTCATACACTTTCTCTCGCTATACTTTCTCTACTCTTTATTTATATTTTCTTTCTCTACGCTCTTTGCAATTTCTACATTTTCTCTCTCTACATTCTCTACACTTTCATTCTCTACTTTATATACACTTTCTTCCTCTACTATTTATTTATACTTTCTCTCTACCTTCACTACACTTTCTCTCTCTATCTTTTACACACTTTTGCTCTACGTTCTATAAACTTTCTTGCTTTACCTTCTCCACATTTTCTCTCTACCTTTTGTGCATTTTCTATCTGCTCTTTTTTCATACCCTCTCTTTTTACTCTTTATTTATATGTTCTCTCCTTACTTTCTCTACATTTTCTCTCTTTACTCTTTCTCTCAACTTTTTATTTATACTTTGTCTTTCTACACTCTTTGAACTTTCTTTCTCCACCTTATCTACACACACACACTCTCTCTCTTTATCTTCTATGTACTTTCTCTCTCTACCTTCTCTACACTTTCTCACTCTATTTTCCATACACTTTCTCTCTATTCTTTATTTATACTTTCTCATCTACTCTTTATTTATAATTTATCTCTTTATTTTCTCTACACTTCTCTTTCTATTTTCTTTTTCTACTCTCTATACACTTTCTCTCACTATTCGCTCTACACTTTCTATCTACTCTTTATTTATATTTTTTTTCTACACTCTCTACACTTTTTCTCTTTACTTTCTGTACACTTTCTCTCTTTACTATTTAAACTTTTCTTTCTACCTTCTCTGCACTTTATCTCTCTACCTTATATACATTTTCTTTCTCTACTTTTTATTTATATTTTTCTTCTCTACCTTCTCTACACTTTATCTCTTTACATTCTCTACATTTTCTCCCTCCACTCTTCTTACATTTTCTTGGTCTACTCTATCTATATTGTTTTTCTCTTTTTTTACATTTTTCTTTCTATACTTTTTTATTTTGTAGTTTCTTAAAATAATAAATATATTTAAACATAGAGGTGTAGGGGTGCTAATGGATTGGGCTTGGGTTGCCTCACTCCAAGTCCATCTATGCCCAAACCTATTACGCACGAGCCAAGTCTAATAGAAAAATCCAATGGATCTAAATATGAAGGCCCATGTCCAGCCCGCCATGGGCTTGCCAATGGGTCTTTGGGTCAATGCAACCCATTTGAACTCGTATATGTATGTGTTAAGTCAAGAAATGTTAAGTATTCCTTTGGGCCAACTTGGCTCACTTGATACCCCTATACAAATTTATTTCTTGAGCATCACTCTTGCCATTGTCTAATACCCTATGTTGCTATGTGTATCATTTTTTGTTTGCTTTCTAATGTTAGGCCATGTTTGTTAATTGTAGTGTACATTTCTTTTGCCGTCAATTTTAAAATTGATATTAATAAAACCATCAATAGTTGTTTGGCTATCAATATTAATATTGAAGCTCTTTGTAACTTTAAATATTTTTATTTGATTAAATGATATTTATTATAATTAATATGAGATTAATTATATTTAATGAGTG
Organism: Cryptocoryne crispatula var. balansae; assembly: GCA_036172225.1. Classification (NCBI taxonomy): domain Eukaryota; kingdom Viridiplantae; phylum Streptophyta; class Magnoliopsida; order Alismatales; family Araceae; genus Cryptocoryne; species Cryptocoryne crispatula. Next base: position 27,940,556 of record CM069928.1, read on the forward strand.
TTACTCTTTCTTCCTCTCCCATCCATTTTGTTTCCCTAATCTCTCTCCCTACTGTTTTTTCTCCTCATTCTCGAAGTCCTAATCTCCCTCACGGTCGTCACCCTTTTTCTTCTCCTGCGTCCACCATTGTTCCCCCTCCCACACCGCCGGTATACCCTTTCTCTCTCTCCTCTCGTCCAATCTCTCTCTACTGTCATCATCTCTCATATTCTCTATTCTTTCTTCCTTTTACTCATATTTTCTCTTCCTTCCAGCCACTCTGTTAGGGACTGTCTAGCTCAGTTTTTCACTGTCATTACGATCGGCATATGTGTGTCGTCCGGTCGAATCTCCTTTAGAATTCCGTGCACCGATCGTCGTTGCCGCTAAGGTATGTGTCTCGACTATTCTTAGCACTCCTATATAATTGATTAAGCTATAAAAATATGTTAGATCACAAGGATTAATAGAATATAATTAGTGAGTTGTTCTTGATTTAATAGCATGATTAAATAAAGTTAGATTAGCTTATATTAGCTTGTTTAATCATGCATGTTTAGATTGATTCAATTATCCATGTATGTTAATAAGCATATTAGGTATTTTTCTATGATTGAACCTAGCTAGCTTAGAATGCTTGCATTGCGTTGAACTTTAATATATATATATATATATTTTGATTCATTAAAAGGTCGATGTGAGGAGTTAAGTATTGTGATTATATCATTTAGTTTTGTTTCATATAGACTGTGGATAGTAGAGACTATCAATATATGTATTTAGTGTGTTTATTTTGTAACTTGCATGGCATGTTAGGTTCGTATATTACATGATCTTATTGTATATGCATTTAGGTTATTGATGTGGTCATGTGTAGTTTAGCATGTATGTTGTGAGACATAACATTTACTTGAGTTATTGTGTAGGGTTGCATGATTTTAAAATAGTAGTGCAACTTTGTTAATTGTTACTAGATTGGTTAATCATGACTTAGTATGCATGAAGCATGTTTATTTTGTTATATTGCATTAAGTGCATCATGTTGATGTCTACTTTTAGTTTGTGCTAGATTGTGGTTCGGCATACATATATGTGGTACATAGAGCCATGGTTGTTCTTCTATGTACTCCATATCTTGATTGTCACTTAAATGCATGATGTTAATTAATTGGCTCTAGTTGTATTAAACAGTGATGTGGTATGCATATATGTGGTGCATTGATTTATGGTTGTCCATAGATGTAACCATGGTTAGATTATCATTGGTATACTGGTTAAATAGTTGATTGTCTGAGTTATTTATATGCTTGTATTTTGTAAGATGTAGTTAATGCAGTGAGTTACATTGTGATAAAATTTTACTTCACTAGACTATGTTAATGGTGCATAGGTAGCGGAGATTAGTTGAATTCGGTGCATCCTTAGATCTTGGATACTGCGATTTATCTTAAGTACGCCCCTGCCTAGGTGTACTATGGGATTTAGTTACTATATGTTACATTCTACTATATGGTAAATCTAGTGCTAGCTTTGTGACATAGTTACAATGTCCAAATGGAACATGTAACTTACTCAGACAATGGTTTAAATGTGCATTTTGATATGGATATTAGTGGTCTAGTTGTGTCTTTTGTTTCATGATAGGTCTATGTGGTGTATGCATACCTAGTTTAGTTAAATGTACAAGTTATGTCAGTTTAGTGCATATAGAATCATGATGACCTATGGGGTAGTTGAAAGGCATTGTAATCACCTTAATTGAAGATATATAAGCATTTTAAACTCTATGTATTATAATTTGAATTTTTAGGCTTATTATCTTTAATATCAATAGAGAATCATTATTATACTAGGGTATGTAAGGAATCGTCTATCAAAATTTGGTGCAGCAGAAGCAACGATTCCTATGAGTTCCTTTAGAGTCTGTCTCAATCGAAATCGAACGACAAAGATTGAAAACTGATCAAATTGGTTCGAATATACCTGATAAAGATTCATATAATCCCATGGAGAGGAAGGAGATGAGCTTCAAAAGCTCTTCAAACTGTTTAAATGTCTGGTCTCCAGCAGTATCTACATGAACTTCATTCACATTAAGTTCTCCCTTCACGCTAGCCACGAGAACTATTCCCGAACGGAACCCCATTGCCCATTGACACCTTCTAGAGAGAGAAGAAGGTAGGAAGGAGGTTGAGGATGCGGTTAACACCCTTAGCTTGATAGGGTTTGGCTGAAACCATCAGTCTTTATAAAGAATTTTAGAATTTTTCATAAAAACCCAAAATCTCTATAAATTACACCATTCTCTTGTTTTTATGGATAAGTCCTTATGTGTGTGACCCACTAGGCCCAATAGCCTATTTAGTTGAGGCTTAAATAAATTAGAATAATTTTATTTAATTTAATTAAATCTGTTATCTGATAATAAATTAATCGGCCTATCGACCATGAAGGGTACAAGCCACATCTTATGATCCTAAATGACTATGGGGATAATCTTATCTCCATTGAGCCTTTCCATCATCAGTTATCTCATGGATATAAACCCTCGTCTATCTAATATCCCGGTTGGAAAGGAGTATGGCATCGACTGTCAACTCCTTAATATACCAACTCTATAGGATCATGTACTCGTAATTGGATCAATGAGAAATATCATTTTACAATTTTCCTATCTACCATGACCAGGGATTTAGATTACTATCCCATAGGACATTCACTCTCACTTATCGAGAGTGAACGATCCCTTGTTATCTGCTCAATTGTCTCTACTGGTTTTTCCTTGTACCCGATCTATCGCTATACTGGACCATCTTTAAGGTGATCCATACGTCAATGGTCAAAGAACAAGTTCCACCCAACAAGGCATCTTTGGTGACTCAGGTCAAAGGTCCAACCATGCAACCGTGATGATAGAAAAATCCTGATTAACAGATCAATAAGATACCATTCATAGTTTCTAATTTATTCAATTCAGTGAACTCATTCAACTAATGAGCACCTGTATATGTATCTTAATATCTCCACACTAATAACTAATGAGATCAGTCATCCTCATCACATGAGAAAACATCACATACACTAGTCTATCATGATCCTTGATGTCCCATCTCAAGTATCTTATGATTAGGAACATTTAGATCAAATACCTCTAGATGATCAATTTCATTATCATGTTCTCATCATGATTTAATCATCATTGAATTTAATCAAGAACTTCATTACGATGTTCGCATCTAATAAGAGCTTTTAACAAAGAATTTGCCTAATTATTTGAATGAGATATTTCTAGAAATGTTAAATCATATCATATATGATTGTCTTGTAGGGCATACATTTCTATCAATCTCCCACTTGTACTAAAACCAATCACCCATCTGACTAATCTCTATCAGCTCGAGGTGAAGCTCAAACACACTTTGAGTAATTACTTTGGTTAGTAGATCTGTAATATTATTAATAGTAAATATTTTATCCTTAACTATATCTCTATAAGCTGCAATCTCTCTAAATTTTATGATATCGTCATAGAAGTTTTAAACTTCTGATAGTTACATATTCAGAGAAAATTGGGACAATCTCATATCTTAGATAGAGATTAAAATCTTCATCTAGACTACTTCTCAAGTAGTGTGCAACCACTATGTAAACTTGTTTACATATGTTGTAGAATTTATAGTATTCTATCGCATGGAACTCTTCTAACTCACTACACCACCATTATTTTGACTTAATATCAAACTAATTTGACTAGAAGCTTGTGTTTATAAAACTGCAATGCTTTAAATCTTATCCTCCAGTGTATAGAGATATTCTTAGTACTTCTCAAGTATCAAATGATATATCCCTAAATTATCTAGTGATTTTCACATGGATCTACTTGATGAATACTCATAACACTTAGACCATCAATCAAGTCATGTACGTAGCATTACATACATGATAGACCCTATGACAAGAGCATAAAGGATCTACTCATGTCTTTTCTTTGTCTCTTAAGAAGTTTATAAAGACATCTCTATAAAGAGATCAACTCCACACTACATCGGTAAGAAACCTATTTTGGAGTTTATCATGTCAAACCCTTTAACTATAGTGACTATGTGTATTAATTGGACATTACTATTAAATCTATATCTATAGATCTCAAAACCCAAATTATGTTTGGAAGATTAATTTGATAGCTAGGATCACTTATGATAACATACTTATTTCATTTTTAATGAGTAGTATGTCATCTATATAAAATGTCAAGAAAGTAACAGCACTCTCACTTATCTTCTTGAACACACAAGGCTCCTCTTCGTTTTTAACGAAGTTATAAAATTAATCTCATTAAACCTTATATACGATTTATGGAAAGTTTTACTTCAATTTAAAAATAAACTTTATGCACACTATATTTTGATGTTATTGGGACTTGATTACCTATAGTTGTATCATATACACTTGTTCCTCAAAATATATTAGAGGAACACTATCTTAACATCCCATTAACATATCTTATATTCATAGTGTGTAAAAATCAAAATCCGAATAGATTAATCCATGGAATAGGTAAAAGATCTCATCATAGTCAACCATTTGACTTAGATGATATCTTTTTTCAACTATTTTAACCTTTGAAGGTCTCTACCTTCTAATCCACTCCAATATATTCTTTAGTGATCCATTTATACCTCTTATGGTTACTATAACCTCAGGTGGATCTATTAAGTTCTAAACTTGATTAGAATAAATAGAGTTCATATCATTGTCTTTCCATTTTAGAATCAATATCTCATATTGCTTCTATGACGATCTTAGGATCAATATCCTTTTTATCTTATGCCTCATTTCTTCCATCAAAGATATGTCTCACATACCTCTTAGGTTGAATGGACACAAGAATAGACCTATAAATTTTTAATGTGTATTTATTAACTAGTACTTTAAAAGAAGCAGCCTTGGGTTGTGGGACTGGAACATCTCCCATATATACCTTGCTCCCACCATCTTTCTTAAGAAGGAACTTTTCTTTTAGAAAAATAGTGAGTTGAGTAACACATACCCTTATTCATAAGGGTGATATATATTTAATATATATAAGTTTTCTTATGATATCCCACAAGTCAACACTTCATAGCCTTATATGCCAACTAGTCAGGGTCATACTTCTACACTACACCGGACATTTTGAAACCTTAATATGTTTAAGGTCAAGTTTTAACCCCTTTTCCATATCCTATATGAAATAATGAAAACAGACTTAGTAGTTACTGATTTAAGATAAAGTGATTATTATGAGTACTTAGCTAAAAATAGACAAAAAGAAATTTCACAAAACTTGTCATTGTCCATATTATGTCTTATACAATATGTCTTCTCATTTCAGCTACTCAATTAAGCTAAAATGTGTAAAAAAAATTCCATTCGATTCTATTATCCTTCAATTATATGTGAATTATGTACTTAAATGTTCTCCTCTTTGATTTCTTCAAAGAGTTTTAATACTCTTTTCATTAGTATCTCTACTTTATTCTTAATATTAGATAATTTCTTAAAGGTCTTGAATTTTTACTTCATACAATAAATATATCCATACTTAGAGACATTATCTTTAAAATAATAAAGTAGAAATATTCTCTTTTAGCCTTAATAGATATGGGTTAACGTACATCTAGATGTATGAGTCCTAACAACTCATTAACCCATTTTGCATGTCTACATTAAGCTAAAGAGCAGATTGATTTAAATCAACTTATTTCCTATTAAGAAGAGTATTCACACTTAACATGAGAGCTAACATATCAAATATGATTAAACAATTCATTAAGCTCCCACTGGCAAACACTTTGCCATTCAATCTTTTAGAACATATATCAATTACATAGCTTAGAATAAATCAACATTTATTCAAGTAGGAAATCATATAATGTTCTTGTAAAAAGATATAATAGAAATCTTAATTATTGAGACATCTCCATAAGGCTATTAAAGATTTGTACCTCCCACTAGTAATGTTGCAACTTTTGCGCCATTTCATATGTAAGCCAATATATTCTTTATTAAACGTTTATTTACTTGTCATCATCTACAACTCCTTATAAATATAAGATGCATATCCGGTATCTCATACCATTAGATACATACATAGTATCTAATATAATGCTATACACATATAGTATCTAATATTATTAAGTGTATATTTAAAACAAGTAAATATCAATAACTTAGATACATGATACTTCTCAAGCTCCACCTTTGCATTATGTACAATACAGTTTGAACTTTCTCTTCCATTTATCATCATTATGATAGTGGAAGAATTCTATGTCTTATTTGGGCTTTTATTATTTTGACCATCTTCTTTGACTTTTAACTATCTCATTCTATTTCTATATAATGATTTTATTTCTTTCTATTGGTCACACCAATAAGAAGTAATTAAGATGTAATGTTGTTCTAACTTGCCCTTAGTTAGCTCATCACTATGAGCCATGATGGATTTCATATCCATTCATCCATGTTGTCTCAACAATTTATATCTCATAAAGACTAACATATAGTTTAAGGCAAACAATGCATCTTGTCTATGAGATAAGATCTTATCTTTCTTTCACATCATTATATAGTCTATGAGACACATACTTCTCAAGTAAGATAGTTAATTGGTCAACTTAGAGAACAATTCTCATAGTTCTAAGCTAGTCTAAGAAGTGTAAGTCATTAAAACTATTTGACATCCAATGAATTACTAATAGTGGTGCAACATTGTATTTTACAACTGAGATATAATTGTATTAATATAACATTGCATACATTCATAAAATTAAGATATGGTCTTTCATCTTAATTTATGCTCCCACTAATTTTTGAAAAATTTTCATAACCCTCATTATGCAAAGATGGAATATCATGATGAAATCCTAGTGGGGACTAAGACCCTATTAACTTTACGACGATGACCTTGTGGTAGCGCAACAAATCACCCTTAATAGGTAGATAACTATTGCTAATTGCAACTCTTAGTCATTTAGCCTCTAGAGTTATGACCTTGTGGTAGTACAACAAGCCATATACTCTACTTAGGTCAAACTCGCTTCTTACGTTACGAGAATAGATTCTTCACACATCTCTTATGGTAGTACAATAAAGTCATGCAAATGGTCCATCCCAAGGTTTGGCAAATGCCTTAGCCAAGATCACTAATCCCTTGCTGAATGGGCATTGTGGTAGTACAACAAACCCATCGAATCTAAGATTGGCTCATCAAGACCATAACAAAGGAAGGCTATGTGAGTTATTCTTAATGTCACAAGTTTATCAACCTAATTATAACAAGGAGAGATTTTATTTTAGTCTCATCACTAATATGTGCTAAGTATGTATAATACCTTTGGAATATCATATATCTAGGGTATAACCTATAGCACCTTCCACAAATTGGCTTCTAACAATTACAAGCGGTTTAAGGGTACGCAAACCCGCAAATGTACATAACTTTATAAGAAACCTTGGTTTTAACCAAGGAGAGTATATTAATGGAGGAAGGTAGAATGTAAAATCAGATTGTAAAGAGAGATAGGAGGCACACACAGGCCCCATTTAATAACATAACCAACATAATTTAAAAAGCAATCATAAGTCAAGCACAATTAAGTCTATGATCACTTCCATACACACACTAACATTCAACACATGAACACAGAGTAAATATATGATAATTATATGAGATATATCATATATATCAACATAAAATATATACTTTATTTTTGAAATTCTTAATTTCATGCATGTCGAATTTTCATGAAATAAATAACATGAAAATAACATGAAACCAACATATAAACAATTTATATGAAATAAACATGTTTAGCTAAACTATTTAGAACATTTATGCATTCTCAATACTGTAAAGAATCAAAAATTAATATCCCAATTTTTATTTTGTAAAATATCATTTTACAGATTTAATTAAGACACTAATTAATTTAATTAAACCTTTAAAACAATTTTAAAGATTAAATATTAGTTAATCAATGTAAATAGGGCTTAACATCATCTAACATGCCATTAAACACTTTAAAATATGTTAAATAATAATATAAATTTTTCAAAAAAATTATGAATTTTTTTTGCAATTTTTTTGACTTTTTTATATGATTTTAAACAATTTAAAATCATAAAAAAGAAACTGGCGCATTGTGCCATGCTCGCTGGTGCACTACACCTGTCTGGCATGTGCCCGCATGCGTTGCCGAGTCTGCTAGCTAGGGGTGCAATCGAGCCGAGTCGAGCCGAGCAGGGCTCTGTTCGAGCTCGGCTCGATCGTTTATTCCGCTGTTCGAACTCGGCTCGATACTCGACGAGCTTCCAAATGTGTTGTTCGAACTCGGCTCGATTTAAGCTCGACGAGTTCGAGCTCGACTTGTCGAGCCGCTCGTTTACGTAAACGAGCTTAACCCCAATCTAGAAGCGTAGAGTTGCACTTCGAAGTGGAGGTTCTGAGCTCGAGATCCCCCGGGACGATGACGGCAAAAGACAGCAAAATCAATCCAAAGATTGAGAGATAGGTCCGATTTGTGCATCGGGGAGGAGATTTCGGTGACTCGAGACTACTTACAAGTTACAAATTAGGGCTGAGGGCTGCCTGCTTCTCGGAGGACGCGATGGAAGGCGATGAGGAACACAAATAGCGCTTGCGCGTCCGGATCCGGGAGCGGCGGAGGCGGCTGCAGCTGCAGCGCGTACTCGAGTCTATGAGCGAGAGAACGAGAGATAGAGAAGAGGGAGACCAACCTCGCCGGTCGCCGGTGGAGTTGCGGAGAGGCCGGAGGCGGCGGTCGCCGGTGGAGTTGCGGAGAGGCCGGAGGCGGCGGTCGCCCGGTGGAGACGGCGGGGAGCCTGCGGGCGGTGGCGCTCGGCGGTCTCCGCGGCTGCGGGCTATGTGCGTGGTGGGTGATGCGGGAAAGAGAGAAGTGGGATGGATGGGTAAACCGGGGTTAGGTTTCATATTGAACAAACGGACAAGATTTCATCAACGTGAGATGGGTGGTTGATAATCATCCGGTATTATTTATATTTTAAATTATTTATATAAACATATAACGATAGACACGGTTGACAATCATGTAATATTATTTTAGTTTTAAATTAATTATGTAAACATATAACAATATATTCGTGTTAAATATATATTATAAATAAATTTTACTTATAATTTAATTATACGAATGAATAGACAAATATTTAATCGAGTAATGAAATAAATATTTAATCGAATATTTAAACGAGTAGTTAATCGAGTTGTTCGCGAGTTAATCGAGCCGAGCAGGAGTATGTTCAGACTCGGCTCGTTTATAGAACGGGCTTTTTTTTTGTTCATACTCGTTTATTTAACTTAATAAACGAGTCGAGTCGAGCTTTTACCGAGTCGAGTATCGAGCTACTTGACGAGTGTATTGGTTCGTTTGCACCCCTACTGCTAGTGCTAGCCATCCATTGGCACTGAGCCACCCCTCGTGCGCCTGTCCTTGCACTACTCTTCAGCTACTGTAGCGACCGGGTCCGAATCGGACCTAGTCATCTTCTTCTCCACTCGATAAGGGCCGGGGCTGGGCATTGTTCATCTGGAGGAGAGTTTCTATAAATCCAGGTCCTTATCTCCTTATCTTGGACTCAGAAAAATCCCAAAAAAAACATGCGTTGGAATCCTAATTGAATAAAGAATTCAAAAAAATTGACTTTATCTCGAGAAAAAGTTTCAACAAACCATAAAAAGAAGAAGAGATTGCGGTCGTTTGAATTCTGTAGCAGAAATCACCATCTTGCAATGAGAATAATTCCTTATCCCAAAAGTCAAAAAATCTCTAAATTTGGAATCCTCATTGAATAAAGTTTCCAAATATGAATATTTCCCCTCATATAAAAATTCTACAATGATGGGAAATCGGGGAGAAATAGGCCGGTGCTGTCAGACCCAGTAGAACCCTAGTTCGTTGGAGAAATCTCAAATTCTCTTCATCCGCCGCTGTTCAAAGCTGTATATCACAAGGAAAGGTCATTTAATCACATTACCCATATCTTAAAGCCTTTTCCAAGTCTCAATTTCATCCATGGACAGATATTTCACAAAATCCCCTAATCTGGGTGACGATTCGGATACGACAAAAATGCCAAATTTTAGAGCTTCTCCTAAACTCTACAGAGATCCAAAATTCTAACGGTTTGTAGCGTTGGAAAGTCCTATATCACGAGATTCTACATAAGCCAACAAATCTCTTATTTGGATCACATACAGATTATGGTGGCCTCGAAAAAATAGACATGTACACAGATTTAAGAACACATAAATTATATGAAATAATGTTGATACGACGTCAGTTTCGACCAAGACATGAACTTGGCTCTGATAACACTATAAGGAATCGTCCATCAAAATTTGGTGCAGTGGAAGCGACGATTCCTATGAGTTTTTTTAGAATTTGATTGATTGAAAATCGATCAAATCGGGTTTGAATATACCTAATAGGGATTCATATAATCTCATGGAGAGGAAGGAGATGAGCTTAAATATTTCTTCAAACCATTCAAATGTTCAGTCTCCAGCAGTATCCATACGAACTTCATCTATAGCAGGTTCTCCCTTCGTGCTAGCCTCGAGAATTGTTCTTGAATGAAGCTCCATCACCCATGGATGTCTTCTAGAGAGAGAAAAAGGTAGGGAGGAGACTAAGGACGTGGTTGACACTCTTGTCTTGATAAGGTTTGGCTGAAACCATTACTCTTTGTAAAGAATTTTAGATTTTTTTATAAAAAAACTAATATCTCCATAAATTATGCCCTTGCCTCTGTACTTATGAATAAGTCCTTATATGTGTGACCTACTAGGCCCAATAGTCTATTTAGTTGAGGCTTAAATAAATTATAATAATTTAATTTAATTTAATTAAATTCGTTATTAGATAACGGATTAATCGGCCTATCGATTATGAAGTGTATAAGTCATATCCTATGATCCTAAATGACTGTGGAGATAATCTTATTTTTATTAAGCCTTTCCATCATTAGTTATCACATGGATATAAACCCTCGTCCACCTAATGTCTTGGTCGAAAAGGAGTACGGCATCAACTCTCAACTCCTTAATACACCACCTCTACAGAATTTTGTACTAGTAATTGAATCGAATGGAAAATTCATTTTCCAATTATCCTATCTACCCTAGCCAGAGATTTGAAGTACTATCCCATAGGACATTCACTCTCACTTACCGAGAGTGAACAATCTCATGTTGTCTGTTCAATTGCCTCCATCAGGATTTTCTTATACCCGATTCTTCGCTATACTGGACCATCTTTAAGGTGATCCATAAGTCAATGGTCAAAGCACGAGTTCCACCCAACAAGACATCTTTGGTGACTCAGGTCAAAGGTCTAACAATGCAACCATGATGATATTAACACCCTGATTGACAGTTCGGTAAGATACCATTTAGGGTTTCTAATTTGGTCAGTTCAGTGAACTCATTCAAGTAATGAGCACTTGTATGTGTATCTCAGTGTCTCCACACTAATAACTAATGAGATCAGTCATTCTCATCACATGAGAAGATATCACATACACTAGTCTATTTGGATCCTTGATGTCCCGTCTCAAATATCCTATGACTAGGAACATTTAGATCAAATATCTCTAGATGATCAATCTCATTATCATGATCTCATCATAATTTAATCATCATTGTATTTGATCAACGACTTTATTACGATATTTGCATCTAATAAGAGTTTGTAATGGAGAATTTACATAATTATTTGAATGAGATATTTTTAAAAATATCGAATCATATTATATATGATTGGTTTGTAGAGCATACATTTCTATTAGGGTAGTCTGGGTGTAACTTCTACTGAGTCTGTGGTGACTCACCTCTTCCATTGTTAATATTTTTCAGGTTTACAAGTTTAGCGCAGCGAAAGTGTAGTGGTGTTTTAAAATTTGAGGAGCTAGTGGAGTACTTATGCAATGTTAGTATTTAATTTGCTTAGATAGATACTTTTTGTACTCATAGGAAGATGTTATTGTGACTTTGGATTGAGGTTTTGTCTTATTTGGTTCCAAACAAATATATTTTCCCGTTACGTCGCCAGATTATCTTCTGTTGTGCATGTTAAAAATCTGGATCGTGACATCTTAGTGCAAACAAGTATGATATGTAATACAAGTGTTCATTTATGTTAATTTCAATATTGATTCTTTATTTTGTATATCAATAGAAAAATTCATATCGAATTATTTTTAATAGGGGTTTTTTATTTTAGGCTTTATTTGGATACTTGATTTCTTTTTTGGTCCCGCCATTAGACTGACATATTTTATAATATTATTTTTGATAAAAATAAAATTTTTGACACTCCATTTTCCTCTTATCAAATTTTTGTATTCAATTTTTATTCGTTGTTAAAGCCAAACGGTCGAAGAACCCAAAACACATAGGCCTCTTCCTGATTTCCACCTCCAATGGCCACTCTCCTTAGGACTCATTTGGTACAATAATATTTAGATGATAAATCAAGTTTATCTCCTAAAATTTGGTATAAACCACGTTTATCCCTGAAATAATCTTATACCAAACATATCAAGTTTATCTCCAAAATTTTGTGGTGCCAGATGGCCCTTAGGTGCCATTTGGTATCAGGATAAAAATAAAGAGAATAGGGATAAGTCACAAGGCCTTGTGACCATCCCTTTCCACGTTGTGTTAAAATAGACAATTTTAAAAAGTTTCTTATTTTAAAATACATGATTTTTAAATAAGAGACATAAAATTTAATTCCATCCATTACAAGGGTCGAGAGACAATCCTCACAAGACAAAGTAAAAAAAAATGTACTGCCAATATGATTTGTAAAAATTTGGCTATTAGTTTGTGAATTAGATGCTAAAAGTGTATTGCCAATATCCTTGGATGTGATTTTTCATATATTCCACGAAGAGTCAACAATGATACTTATTTCATGGATACTTCTTTCTATTGTATAGTATATGTGTATTTTCAATTAGTAGTCTTCCACTATATGCTAATATAATGCTTCTTTCCATGTATTTTGACATTGTGTTTATTCAAGTTTAACTAATATAAAAATTAATATTTATAATTAACACTTCAAATTAGATGCAAGTAGTTTATTATATTCATGGTAGGTTTAAATGGTGGGAAAGGTTCATAATTTGTATTATAATTTCAAAGCCTTCATTATTTACATCATCAAATTTATCTCCATCATATGTTCAATTATATTTTAGATTTATTATATGGCTATGTAAGTTGGCTAAGAAGATATTTATAAAAATAAAATATAAATCAAAACAAAGGTAAAAAAGTAAAAATGTATGTGTTTGTTCGAATTCAACTTATCATATCAAATATAGGATAGTTTATCCTCTAAACCTATCCTAACTCAAACAAAACACAACGCGGATGGTGATGGTCATAAGGAGTGACTTATCCCTATCCTTTTTATTTCCATACCAATACCAATAGGCTCCTTAGGATTTTCTCATTTGGTGGGTCGGCAGATGCTCCTTCAACAGCATTGGGCAATGATACTCTTTTTAGGGTTCACTCCCTCAACTGCTACTCTATCCAGGGTTTGCTCCTTTGATGGTGGGGTGGGTGTAGACATGCCAAATTGCCCTGATTCAGAGTCCCAGACTCTTATTCCATAGGCGATATCATTTATTTGACCATTATCTGATCCGGATTACCTCGTGGAGATGAGCTAAGGATGCTGGTGGAGCCCCTTGTAAGTTGGGAATGGACCGATGATTTCTGGAACAATGTCGTAACCTTCAAGCTAGAGCCACATGTGAATTGTGAAAACATGGAGCTTGCTCGATGACCGACCTTGAATAATCCTTAATTGAAGGTCTCGGGAGTCCCGCATGTGTTCCGTAATATTTAGGGTTTCCGGGAAATCATTTCGGTAGTCGTTGGTCAATGATGACTTTCATTACGACTTTTCGATCTGTACTGACACGGCTATCCTGGACCACGCGTTAGGCCTTTTTAGTCATCACTGGGTCTTTTCGAGTCGTCCGGGTCGATCCTAGCCGTATATTTCATTAATCGGGCCCATACGGCCATTTTGGTCGATTTTAGGGTTTCACGGCTTTTCCGAGTTTTGGTTCATGTTTACTGGGTTAATCTTGGATTTTTCGATGATTTCGAGTTTTTCAACTATACCATACTTGTTCGGTCATCATTTTAAGTCATCCCGAGTTGACCCGAGATTCCTCGACCGGAACCGTGCCCTTTCGGATCTTCGCCATAGTTTTTGGCTTTTCGCGAGAGGGTAAACTGGTAGAAATCCCCATGCGAATGTCTCGGGAGTCGAATCGGAGGTGTGGTTGAAGACCCTCTTTCCAACGCAACAAACGGGAACCGAATCGGACATCCAGTTTGCAAGTTACGGCTCGCGGAACACGCGCACATGAGAGAGAGTGTACCGCGCCCCCACTCCCCTTGAAATGGGAGGGCACGCCCTGCGCGCCCTCAATCCGGGGACACGCCCTGCGCGCCCTGCCTCCTTTGAAACGTGGGGACACGGTCAGTTTCCGAAAATCAAAAATTGCCCCGGATTACACCTTCTAAACCGGATTTTTGGAAGGTTACTACCGATAATTTTCAATTATTTGTACCGTGCCCCCGGGTCGGGGGCGCATTACATTTGTCAAGTCGGATTTTAGCAATTTCCGGAAGATTCCGACGATTTTTAGCAATAAGACGCGTAACGCGCCCCTAGTTTCTTTGAAACTGGGGGGCGCACAGACCGCGCCCCCAAGATGAGGGTGCACCCTGCGCGCCCTTAGGTCGAGGGCGCACCCTGCGCGCCCTCGCCTCCTTTGAAAGGCAGGGGTGCGGTTGGTCTAGTTTCTATGTTTTGCACCGGTTTCTCTCCTCTATAAATTGAGGGACATTCACAACGACCCAAGGTTAATTCTCCATGCCTAGCTCGTCCTGAGGTCGTCCAAGCTCTTTTCCAAAGCCGTCCCGACATCCAAAGGCGATCCAACGTCGAGAGATCGATCCCGAGGCGAAGGAGAAGCCCGATCCGTGCGTTCTGCAGCAACCAACTTCATCAGCTTCTTTATAAAATTTGGGGCTCCTGCTACAAAAGTCTTCAACGTAGGAGTCGTTCCTATCTGCGTCCTCTTTCATTTGCAACTGACGACACTCAATTCTGACTTGTCGTCTGTTCGTGGTGATTGCTGCACTGAGGGTGCGCATCCAGATTCTATTTTCCACATCTACCCACTTTCATAATTTGTACATACTTCTACAAATAGATTCCTGAGAAGTCATAAACATAATATCTCTTCCTCTCCAAGTTCTCCATCCATAAAAACAAATGACACTAAATTCTGACATCGGGGTCGTCTGTAGCATTCTTTGTACTAAAGTCGCGCCAGAAGGGTGCAAAGCTACCCAAACCGGCTTGTTTCACTCATCTCGGCTTCAACTCAAGCCGTTTCATTCTATAAGTTTATCTTGACTCAGTTAATTTAATTGTTAGAGCATATTTTACTTAGTTTGCATCATTTTACATAACAAAAAACACAAAAAAAGGGTTAGGGCTCGCCCCAATCCGGTGAGTTATATTCCAATTGCTTCTTTGTTACATCTTCTCTTCTATAGTTTCTACACTTCCCATAGTTCTAATCGGTTTCTTTTACTTGGTTTATTGTTCTAGTTGAACAAGTTGATCAAGCTAGCATCGGTTGGACTCTTCTTCATCGGCCGGCCGAAGAAGAAGAAAGTTGAACCTACGCACATTCTCTCCCGCACTAAGGTACACACGGTCAACTCATCTTTTGATTTAAATTCCATAAAGCGGAGCCCACGGCTCCTGACGACCACAATTTCTCTTATAATGTTCTAAATTATTCTATTCCTCACTCTCCTCCCATATGACCCGAACCGTCTTCGGTGCTCGAGCGATGCCGTGAGATGAAAGTTTAGGGATCAATGTGAGTGTGGGACCGAGGTGAGGACCTTTTACCACTTTCCAAGTGTTTTCCGATTCACTCCCCCTTTTCCCCTATTCTATCTTTCACCTTCTCTTGAGGTGCTGATCCGAAACCCATTTTCGAAGTCGACAGTGGGGGCTCAGGATCTCTTGATGGTGAGGGACTCCTTCGATGGTAGTAAACCAAAAATAAATCTATGATGCTCTTTCTATGGTAGTGAGGCTCCGAGCAGTTAAGCTCCTTTGGTTGCTCAATCTCAGTCACGAATAATGAAATAATCAGTCATCAACAATGTGAAATCTTCTATGTTTCTCTCTATTCACTTTGAGCAAGGAGAAGAAAGTGTTCTTTGCTTATCGTTATTCTTTGATTTAACATTCACTCCCTTTATGATCTCCATTGATCAAATCACCATAGATTCAAGTGATTTCCTGGTGTTGACAAACGTGCAAACATCTAGTTGTGTGCTCGCCTCTTTGTCTCTGTCTTTCTTTGATTTCTTTCACTTTGAGTGGCAAATGGACCATTTTCTTGTGTGTGGTGGTGCAAAACCCTTGTTAGCAACAAATAATATCATGAATATTATTTTGACTGAGAGAGGGCATCCAAATCTAAATCAGTAAAATAAAGAAAATGAACTTTGAGACTAGAAAATAAAACATCTCAAAAAAGTAGGGGAAAGAGTTCATTTTGATGTTGCTTTTAGTACTCTAACCAAACTGGGCATAAGTAAGGTTTTTTAATACCAATTTTGATGTTATTTTCTATGGTTTAATTCTATTACATATTCTTTTCTTGAACAAATTTGTTTGTGACTTTTAGCACATCTTTTAATTGATTGAATATCTTAGTCTGAGTAAATAATATTTTTTATGTATTTTCATTAGAATTATTAAATAAAACATGAACCATGCAGATTGAGTGTTTCAATTTGACCTGTTCTGATTAAAATGAAACTACTATTGGCAATGTGCATGATATGTTTCATATAAACTCATGTTAGTAATCTTTCTCTTCTTTACAACATCCTTCTCATTAAATTGTGATAAATTTTCTTTCTTGTTATCTACTTCTTACATATGATTGTAGAAAAGTATGTTGTTGACTCTTATGACATCTTGACACCTTTTTATTTCTTATTTTAGTATAGCAATCATTATTTAATTTAAAATCATCTTTCTTGTTCCCTCTTAGCTAGGGTTCCCACTTCAACTAGATTAGCCATTTTCTTTCTTTTATTGATTTAGGCCATATTTGGTAATTATACAGAACACCTCTATCACTATCCATTTTGAAATTGATCATGTTAGTAATCGTGTTTGGCTATCAACATAAATATTGAAATTATTAATGCAAATAAAGCATGATATGAAACACAAATTTCTATACGTATCAATTTCGATATTGATATTTCTAGTTGATATTGATATTTCAAAATGTACAAATATCAATATCAAAATAATATATATTATTTTTATACTTAAGGCCATGTTTGGTAACACTATTAGATGCATCTATCATTATCAATTTCAAGATTGATATGGATAGTAATCAACATGAGATGTTTGATTAATAGAATCAAATTTGAAATTTGTAGTGCAAATAAAGAATATTATGTACTACAAGTGTCAACTTGCATCAATTTTGATATTGACACTCCAACATTTGAAAATGTCAATATCAATATTAATACAATATCATTTTTGATACTCTAACCAAGGAGGCTCTTAACCAAATAGGGCATTAGGTCTGGTTTAGTAAGAGTATTAGTAATCACCTTTATCACTATCAATTCTTAAATTGACATTGATATCAATTATCAAGAGGTGTTTGGTAAATGGCATCAATTTGAAATTTGTAGAACAAACAAAATAACTTATGTAATACAAGTGTCTACTTATATCAATTTTAATAATGATACTCTATTCTCTTAAAGTATCAATATCAAAATTAATATATACTTTAACCAATTAGTCCATCAAGAGTCTCTCTGAGACATAGTAAGTCAATAATGTGATTCAATGCGATTTAGCTATAATCATTTGTTGTGCTATTAGAGAATAAAATATGATATTTTAGTGATTTTTATATTGATATGTATATATTAGGTTAATCTAGGGAAGGGAAATTCAATATGATTTAGATATCTCTGAAGATGTAACTCAAAATCGACATAATTAGAGAAAGAGAATCCATATGGCCGACCCCAAATAATTCAAGACTAAGGCTTATGTTAAGTTGAGTATATTTATATACAACAAGAAAAAAAACTATTGGCAACGGATTATTGGCAATGGCTCCAAAGAGCCATCCCATAAAATGATGTTTATGACAACTAAAATCAAGCCACCGCAAAAAAGTGTATACTAGCAACGACGAAGACAACTTGTTGCAAAAAAAGTACTAGCAATAGCTTCTAATGTTGCAACTATAATATTGGAGATGGCAGAAAAAAGCCACCATTAGTACTTGATATAGGATAAAAAATGGCCGAACTCTAGTTCAAGCATATTTACACAATTACTAGAAATGGCTATCTATCACCAATATAACATACTAGTGATGACTTGTGACATCGTTAATTATCAATGCAGACACACAACATTGGCTTAGTTCTAGAGCTTAAAAATCTCGATCTATGGGTAACATGTGAGTTTGCATTGTTTAAAATCATGATAGGTCATTTCTAGGTTGAACTGAGAGGTTTCCAAGCAAAATTGTGTAAATCATGAAATTCTGGGAGAACATGATTCCAATTGGTGGTGCATGCGCCCTCATCCAGAGTAGCATGCCCACATGCCTTCATCCCAGGGCATGTGCCCACATGGCCCCACTTGAGGTTGCATGCACACTCAACTAAGGTCACATGGACCAATTTCTATTTTTTTAATCTTAATCAATGTTAAATGATCTCTGAACTTTATTTGAGGATTTCTTGCCTTAATTAGGACACATCCTAGGTTGGGAACACATGCGCCCAGTAAGGAATTGTCCTATAAAATTTTGTGTAGTGGAAGCAATGATTTTTATGTGCTCATGTTGATCTTGTCTCGATCGAAATTAAACGATGAAAACCAAAAAAATGATTAAAATGGATTTAAATATACATGCAAGCAATTCATTCAATCTCATGGAGAAGAAAAAGAAAAACTTATAAAGTTCTTCAAACTGTTCAAGTGTCTAGTCTCTAACAGTATCCACACGAGCATTATCCATAGTAGGCTCTCCCTTCGTATCAAACTCGAGAACTTTTCTCGAATGGAGCTCCATCATCTATAGACATCTTCTAGAGAGAGGATAAGGTAGAGAAGATGTTGAGAACATGGTTATCACCTTTGTCTTGATCAATGATTGCAGAATCGGCCGATCCGGATCGAGATTGGCCGATTCTCGGATCGGATCAGTAGTCACCGAACCGATTCCGGACCAAACTATCGATCCAGCCCGGAGTCCCGGCTGGATCGGTCGGAATTGTTAGGATCGGTCGATCCTGGACCGATCCACCCGGATCGATCCAGGAATCGGTCGATCCGGACCGATTCTCCAAAAAACCGAAAGACCCGGAATCGATCCGATTCCGGGATCGATTCCAGACCGTTTTAAGGTCCGATCTCCCCCAAATTGGACCGGTCCTCCCCCCAGCAGACCTCTTCTTGCTTCCTCTCCTTCCCCCAAGTCCCCTTGGAGATCTAGGGCACTATTCAACGACGATTCAGCCTTGTGAGGGCCGATCCAGCCTTGTGAGGGGCCAATCCACCCCTACAATAGGTTTGTAGGGGGGGACCTCTGATCCCCCCTTCCCCCTGCGGCCCTGCCCCCCCCTCAGGCCCTCCTTCTCCTTCCCCCTCTCCCGATCCTTGGCACTGCAGGGTGGCCCTGCAGGTTTGGGGATTAAATCCTCCATTGGGGAGATTATTTTACCCCTAATGGGGGTTGAATTGCACCCCCGAAGGGGTGCTAATCACCCCTTCGGGGGAGTTGAACAGTCACCCCAAAGGGGTGACTGTTCGGACAGAACCCCTCCCATTGGGTAGGGGGTTTAGGAATTAAATCCCCCATTGGGGGGGATTATTTCACCCCCAATGGGGGTTGTATTGCACCCCCGAAGGGGTGTTGAACAGTCACCCCCGAAGGGGTGACTGTTCGGACAGAACCCCCCCCCCCTTGGGTAGGGGGGGTTTGGGAATTAAATCCCCCATTGGGGGGGATTATTTCACCCCCAATGGGGGTTGAATTGACACTCATGTTCGAGTGGCAGGGGCAGTGGACGCTGGACGAGGATGAATGTTTTTGACGAGTTTGCATCTTTTTATCCAGAGCCTGTCTCAGACACTGAGCCTAGCTGTCCACCATCTTTTCCAGCTCCACCTCTGACTGATCATGGAGTTTATGAGTTTAGTGACATGGCCCAGTCTTTATTTTTCTATGGATACGGGCCAATTATGACTGACCTAAATCAATGAAGATTTCAAGACAATTAGGATGACCAGGACAGAGATCCAGATCTATCCTACTCTGGACATTACCATAGTTGGTGGTGATGGCATATGTATTTGTTTATTTATTTAACGCAATGTAATATGAGTGTTAAGAAGAACATGTATTGTACTATTGTGTGATTGGATATGATTGATTGTTTGATACAAATATGTGTTCTATTTGATGTATGATGTATCTCTTTTAACAATGTTAAATGTTAAAGTTGTATTAAAAGTTGAAATGTCCAAGGTTGAACAATCTCATTAAGATTTTATTCTCTACATATTTTTCACATTTTTTTTTGAGTTCTATGTATTTTTTTATTTTTTGGCGATTTTTACATATTTTTTCAGAAAGTCAAAAAAAAAACTGATCCAGACCGATTCTAGATCAGTCTGGCTCCTAGAGGATCGGTCTGGATCGGACCGATCCAATCTGATCCGGATCGGATCAGACCCTACCGATCCAGGGTCCGATCCCGATCCCATGATCCTTGGTCTTGATGGGGTTTAGTTGGAACCATTAATATTTACAAAGAATTTAAATTTTTTCAAAAGGGCCCAAAATCTCTATAAATTATGCTCTTGCCCCTGTGCTTATAGATAAGTTCTTATGTGTGTGACCCACTAGGCTCAATAGTCTATTTGTTTGAAACCTAATTAAAATAAATAAATTTTAATTATAATAAATTTATTATTTAAAATGGATTAATTATTCCAAAATCATGAAACGTATAAGTCACATCATATAATCTCAAATGACAATAAGGATAATTTTATCTTCATTGAGCCAAAACAACTTTCATAAATGACAAACAAATAATATGTTTGCACTTGAATCAAAGCAAGAAGATTCTATTAGATAACTGAGAGAAGTGCCTTACACAATAAGCACTTCTTCCTAGAAGTGCCTTGCTGGAAGACACTTCTAAGTAGAGAAGAGAAATTAATGTTGTACAGGTCCACATGAGGATCAAAAATGAGTTGAAGAAGAAGTAGAAAATAGACTCAAAACATAGCCAAGGTTAATGCAGGAATTGAAAGGATATTGTCCATGTGAGGATGCTAAAAGTGCCTAGGAACCAAGTGCTTTAATAGGTAAAGTGCCTTGACACAGGTTGCTTCTAAGGAAAACAAAAGAAGTAGATAGTGGTCTCTACAAGCCACATGTTTTGAATAAAATATGAAGTGAAATGTACTAACCTGTGTCTTGGGAGATGTGCATGTGGGTTCAAGTTTCCTCCACTTCAGCTGGCCAAGTACAAGGAGCTCAAAATACTCTTTTTATTAGAAGCATTTTAATCTTCAATGCTTTAAGATTTGCAACTACCTTGGAAAATGTGACAAAACAATTTGAGGGTGAAGTGTAATATCTATCAATGAGATGAACATAAACAATAAAAGTAATAGGACTAACCATATTGAAGCTAGGTCTTAACCCTTATTTTTGGTATTTTTATGTATATGGATGCAATGAAATGTTAAAAGGTTGCAATAAACGTGGTATAGTAAAGATAAGATGTAGAAAAAAATAAAGAACTAAAAAATTGAATTATGATGAACCCCAAGTAGGAACTGCCTACTGTTGGAAAGATCTTCTTAGAAGCACCTTAGGAGCTAGGGTTTTTTTACAAGGGCATCAAAGAATGTGGAGAAGATCTTTCGAATGGCTCAGGAGCAAAGCTGGTTTAGTCTTTGTGATTGGTGATTAACCAACATTCATAGGACCCCACCTTTGATAGATAAGCCTCTAAATGGCGCAATAAAGAGGCGAATGGTGAGAAATCTATCAGTTCTCCAATGTTCTATTGAATGCACCTTAAATGGTCCCCATCTCAAGGGTGCATCCTCAATAGTGTGATCACTAATCCGATGCTTTCAAATCAAGTTAATAAAACCATATGTAAACACATGTTATTTGCAGGTGGTCAAACCTTCCATTAATTGGAAGTGTCCCATTACCAAGGTGCTTCTAATTAAAAGTCAATTAAACACTATCTAAAATAGGGCACATTTGAAGTTTGAAACTCAATGTCCTTTTTTTGTGCTATAGAAGCATATTAACCATGAAGTCGCTTCTAATTAAAGACATGTTAGATTGTCACCTGATTTCCAGTAGGTCTGAGATTCCAAAGATTAATCAAAATCTTGCCAATTGAAAGCACCTTGAGTTAAGACACTGACATCTCAAATTAACACATGATGTTCTCTATCTAGGGTACTTTTCAAAAGCACCCCTAAATTTGGCATCCGGCTGACAAAAGTTGATTCACACAGGTGAATTCTTAAATATTACTTATAAAATATGAGTTTTAAGCTTGAAATTATACCAATTCGACGTGTCTACACTTACGTACATCAAGACATTTTTTGTTTCATCTCCCATCTATTCTCAACCCAAAAATTTCCCCATGGGCTTAACCATATCATCATATCCCTCATTTCATTAATTGAGAATCCAAACTCCTCGGAACACTTTAGATCCATAAGTCATTGTACATCTTTCTCAAAGTTTTTACCAAGTTAATTTCTATGAGGATCAAGCCTTTGCTTCACATTTTGGTTTTCGAAACCAAGCCGCTTTTGTTTTAGGCCTAGTAGGACTTGGTAACATTATTATTGTGCAATAATTTTTGAACTTATTTATAGGGTGTTTGGCTATGATTTTTTCTCTATTTTTGACTTAAATTTTAAAAATGAAGGAGGTGCCCTGTTTAGTTATGTTTTTTCATTCCTTTTATTTAAATCCACTACATCCTCCTTCATACATCTCTCTTAAGAACAAAACAGGCAAGGCCTACTTTGTTTTTGACAGAGACGTAGAGACTTCCAACCAAACTGGATGATCAAAGCCGTTTTGTGACGGTGAAGACTTCATACATCTCTCTCTCTCTCTCTCTCTCTCTCTCTCCCCCTTCTTCCTGTCGACCTGGCTTGCACCGCTGGAGCTCTCGCTTGGACAAGGGTCGCCGCACTACAGACCATAGCCACGTCGGAGAAGAAGACATGCCTCTCTCTACCAGCTCCCATTGGGACGAATGGGTGACTCTAGATGTATACACGCCAATTTGGCCTTACTTAGAGCTTAAACCATTATTCCATTGGCAACATCTCTTTTAGACAATCAAAATCATGATAAACCACCCTTTTGTATGATCTTAGGTGCTTATTGGAAATTTTAGGATGATTTTCTAATTTTTAATCAAATCCGTGTTTGTCGAACAAGAGACTCTTGGTGGTGTGCCAGATTATGCTTTTCCCAGCATATCCTCTATTTAAAAATTTTTCACAAGATTATATGGAAGTATAATAAAAAAGTATTCAACATGAATAATCTTATTCTTTGAGTTATCTTCCCATTGCAACAAACGGCATTCAATTCTGATCTCCCATTTGTCCGCAGTGCCCTTTGGAAGTCAGATGCGCAGTTCTGTCCGCACGCAGCACCGATCAAGCCCAATTGCATGCAAGCCCAGCCCATTGGGCACATATCTGACAAATTCACGACCTTACCTTTATTTTTCCTCCTCCATATTTCTTGGTATAGTATCTTTAAGCTTCATGGTCGAAATTAGCATCATCAAATGATGGCAATCCAACTTGTTGTCTTGTATATCAAGACTTGATATTTTTGGACCAGATTTGTTTCCTCTTCAAGTGGAGACATATTTTGAACATGAGGAAGGTGATCCACGGTTTTAAATCCCTCTCAATCATTTGGATAAGTTTATATATGCCTCATGATGAAAATCAGCAACATTAAATGGAGGAAATCCAACCTAAGGTCGGATGTATCAAAACTTGCTATTTTTGACCTGTTTTTCATCCCCTGTAAAGGGAGACTCATATGAACGACCTAATAAGGGCATCCCCATCATACAACTCTCTTATCCTCACCCTCCAGACACCCTTGGATCGTACCAACCTCCCCAAATCGTCTTCTCTTCGTCCCGGTGCCCGGAGATCATCCCAAAGTGAAGAAGAAGCCGGTCTATGCTTTGAAATGTTGCACTGCTGATCATTGGCTTCTACAGAACTTTATAATCATTTTACAGCTGACTTACTTCATAATAAGTGTGCTTCATCAAGATATCTTTCATATCCAACAAACATAGATCAATTCTGACATTCCCTCAGCTTGTTAGGGCTTCAACACCGGTGCTGCACAGACAGATCCGAAGTCTTCTCTTCTAAGTCATTGTCTTCTCAGTCAATTTCAGTATATTTAATGGTGGATTCAGCCTATATATCCTTCATATAAATTGTTCCCCGGTGAGTCCTATTTTATTTACAACAAGAATCATTCAATTTGGATATTTTTAGTGCCCATAGAACATCCTACATCAACATTGTGCTGGGAGTTTCTGGAACTTCACTGTCCAAGATCCGGATTATCAAGTAAAATCAGATTACTTATCATAAGATTCAAGAAAACTTGTCTTCATATCAAAACACCCTCGGTGAGTCCTATTATTTTTAAATAAACATCAATTTATTCTGACATTGGTGCTGTTTGTTATGGCCTCTGCATCAAAGCCGTGTAGTTTACATTGAATCTGTCCAACCCGGTTGCCACTTTGCCTGGGTTGTGTTGTCTTTAACATTTCATAATCTCTTTGCTAACTCTTCATTCAAATCATTTAGTTTATATTTAAGCATCATTTTTATTCAGTTTTGCATCATTTCATACATCATAAAAAAATTAAGAAAATGAGTTAGGGCTAACTCCGAATCCGGTGAGTTTGTTTCCAATTGTCATTTTGTGTTATTGTTTTTACAGTTACTACACTTCACTTAGTTATAATCCTTCTTCCACTTGTTTTCTTGTCTTCTTTATCTACTAGTTTCACAGGTACATCAAGCCGGCCGAAGAAGAAGAAGGTTGAACTCACATCCCAATCTCCCACGCTAAGGTACACAGTCAAATTCAACTTCTTTTATTTGTCAAATCCATAAAGCGGAGCCCATGGCTCCTGGCGACCACCTTTCATTTATGCTTTAAGTTCATCTCCTCCTCACTCTCCTCCCACATGACCCTAACCATCTCCGGTGCTCGAGTAATGCCGTGAGATGAAAATTTGGGGATCAATGTGAGTGTGGGACCGAGGTGAGGAGTCTTTACTGCTTTCCGAGTGTTTTTCGATTCACTCCTTTTTCCCATATTCTATCTTTCACCTTCTCTTGAGGTGCCGATCCGAAACCCGTTTCTGGAGTCGACAGCTTTTTGGCGACCATGGTGGGACAACCAATGTCTTCAACCGTGTTAGCTTGATTGATTCGTGCAACTAGTTGTTTTCCGACTTGGTTCCCGCGTGAACCGGCTTGTCCTTTACCTTTTCCATGTTCATTTACCTTTAAACTTGCTGTTTACTCTTCCTTTAAAGATTGTCCCCCATGTGGACTTGGTTTGCTTGTCTTTAATTTCAACCCGGTTCCCGTGTGAACCACCTTTCTTTTCCAACTCGGTTCCCACGTGAACCAATTTATTTTCAGATCGGTCCTCACATGGACCACCTCTTTACAGCACCTTCAGATTGGCCCCATGTGGCCCTCTTTTCATGTTGTCACCTTTTACACCGGTTCACGCGTGAACCACCCCTTTCTTCACTAAAACCAGTTCCCACGTGAATCAACCCCTTTTCTAAACCGATTCCCGCGTGAACCAACCCACTTTAAGATCGGTCCCCGCGTGGACCACCCTTTTGCACCCTTTTTACACCACTCTAAATTGGCCCCTTTTACACCGGTTCACGCGTGAACCACCCCTTTCTTCACTAAAACCAGTTCCCACGTGAATCAACCCCTTTTCTAAACCGATTCCCGCGTGAACCAACCCACTTTCAGATCGGTCCCCGCGTGGACCACCCTTTTGCACCACTCTAAATTGGCCCCAAGTGACCCTCCTTTCATTTTTCAAACCAAACAAACCGGTTCCCGCGTGAACCACCCCTTTTCCTTCAAAAACCGGTTCCCGCATGAACCACCTACCTTTCCAAAACCCGGCTCCCACGTAAGCCACTTTATTTTCAAATAAGTTCCCATGTGGACCATCCTTTTACTTTCATTTCAGATTTTTCCCCACTTGGACACTCCATTATAAGCCGGTTCCCGTGTGAACCACCTTTTAGTTGCTAGTTGCTAGTTGCTAGCTACTTGTTTTACTTTATCATTGCTTGTCTTGATTGCACTCACTTGCTTGATTTATTTAATAGCTTTCATTCATTTCATGTTGGCATATTGATTGCTTCTTCTCCTCCTACCCTCCATTTTTCATTTTTGCATTAGCTTTAGTATCGGGTACCGGACTTGCTCCGATCCATAGGGCATTCGAGGCGGGGGCTCTCTCTCCCAACACACCCTCACCCTCCAAACACCTTCTTGGTGGATTCTTACCTCTCTTCTGGGA
Organism: Cryptocoryne crispatula var. balansae; assembly: GCA_036172225.1. Classification (NCBI taxonomy): domain Eukaryota; kingdom Viridiplantae; phylum Streptophyta; class Magnoliopsida; order Alismatales; family Araceae; genus Cryptocoryne; species Cryptocoryne crispatula. The sequence goes on from CM069928.1 coordinate 27,967,433, forward strand.
TATTCCTTCCTAGTTGATTTGGTGGTTTCCATCAAGACCTCCGTAAGTCCCCATCCGTGGAGTATTCCTCTCCGCACGATTGGGCCGGTTGTACCACTTCCCAAAACCCGAAGAACCCAAGTACCTACTCGTGGTAATTGAGTGACAACCTTAGGTCTTGAAGATTGAAGCAATAGGAACCATACCCATTTGAGTGAATAATTGCTAACAATCAATCTAATCTAAGGTTTCAACCCAAAAATTGTCGAGTAGTCATTTTAAGAACTTGTTTGCATAACTTGCTTGCTCATCAAAAATTGAAAACAACGAAAAATTTATTCTTGCAAAACACCTAAAAAAACAAAATCCTCTTTAATTTTGTGTTCAACTTGTTTTTCAAACAACCAAATTGAAACAAAAAATCAAACAAAACAAAACATAACAAAAAATCTTTAATTGTGTGCTTTGCTTGCTCTCTTTTTTAACCACCTTTGTAGAAAGATCGACATGAAGCCCATGATGCTAAGGTCTGAAAGACACGTCAAGATGTCAGACTACTTCAAGCAACAGGAGTACGGGGAAGGTCTCTATAAGCTCCAACAACAACCCAAGAGCCATGTCAATGCTGCTATGGAACCTGAAGTGCAAGGGGATGCCCATCAGTCTGCTTCATTTAGTATAGAACAAGCTTTTAAGGATCTATCTTTTCATCTTGATCCCAATACCTTGTCATTCATACAATCTCTAGTAAAGGGCAAGATGCCTGCTAATCAAGGTCCAGCCAAAGTCAACCAAGCTGCCTTGCCTTCCCAATTGGCAGTTCGACCTCTTGTCATAACCCCACCTGGGCAGCCCTGCCATATTACTTCACCTACTCACCCCATTGTGGGTCATTCTTCAGCTCACACACCAACCCACCTCCCTCCCATCCAGGTGCTGTAGACACGCAATTTTGGCCCAGTTGGAGAGTTTAAATTCTTTTTTTTCATATAGAATATTTAAAGCAGATCGTGTTTTCCGAACTGTTCAAAGTTTCTGGCACGTTCCGAAGAGGATTAATGGAGCGATCAGCCGCGCCAATCACCCCGTGTATAGGGCACCAGGCGCCCTATATATAGGGCACCTGGCGCCCTATTTATAGGGCGCCTGGCATCGTATCAAATCAATTTGACAGGCTGATTTGACCCCTCACAGTGACTCGTCTTGTCGACCTGACAGACCTAATGATGCTGGCGCCCCATATATAGGGCGCCATGCCGCGTGGCACTGTTTTTTGAAAATGGCCAAAGTACCCTCTTTTGGGCTATAAATAGAGCTCCATTTGAAGCTTGGAGGAGGTTCCAACTTCGTACCACCCTAGAGCTCATCCAACACCACGTTTCTAAGCCATTCTCATCCCCCACAAGCCTTCAAATCGATTCAAAATCGTCCACCAAAAACCCTAAAAACCCTCTGTTTCTGTCACCCAGAAACATGATTTTTATACAACTTTGAGAATCTATATCCGTCTCCCCTCTTACATCCAGCACCCAAACCACCTTTCATTAGCTTCATTTGCATATTGTCTACAAGGAGGAGCCCCTACTTCGTCCTGGAAGCCGCCCAGCACTCCGGAGCGACGTTGCGAAGAGGCGAAGAAAATCTGTTCGGACCAGACTTAGTGCCCCGTATACAGGGCGCTTTGACTTGGTCAATGCGCCCCATAAAGGGGGCACCTGCTCCTGGCGCCCTATATATAGGGCACCAGAAAGGGCAGAAGCTCGTTTTTATCATTTTCGAATTCTGATCGCCCGTTTAATCGAGTTTTCATCTTCCTCTTTCATCCTAGCATTGATCATCATGTTATTTGGCATGTCTTAGAACATTTTGCATCTCATATATGTTTAAAAACCTACCAAAAATAGGGGTTGGGATTCCGTCCCAATCCGGTTAGTCTCCTTTCATTTGCATGTTCGAATTCAAATTTGAGCACGATACTATGCTTTCATTAGAACTAATGAACCTTTCACTTGTTTCTATGTTTTCTTATGGACATTCTTAGGTAAATCCGATTGAGGCGGAGCTTCAACCGGATTGAAGCGAAAGGACTCACTAAGCTCTCTTCTTTCGGCCAGCCGAGAGAGGAGAAGTCGGAACTCAACAATCTCCCCGCTTCCAAAGGTACGACGGTCATTTCTCCATTTCATTTCTTTTCATTCTACTATATTTTGGAGCCTTTGGCTCCTGGTGACCACACCCACTAACATCCCATCCACCAAGTCCCCAAAGCAAGCGTAGTCGCCGGAAGGGGGAGATCCGCGGGTGTCCCATTTCGGGTGCTTACACCTTTTGGCAACCACGGTGGGACCGACTTTGCTTTAGTGAGATCCTATTTTCTTTCCTAAGAATGTCCATTTGAAAAGCATGTTTACTTTCATTTCCACGTGAGTCATTTCCATTTCCTTACATTGTTGCTTGTTTACGTTGCTTGCTACTTTCCTTAAAGTATCATCTACTTTTCTTCAAGTTTACTTGCCCTCCCTTTATCTTTTTTTTTAAAAGCATGGCAACCTGATTTTTAGCTTTGTTTATCATCTTAGTATCTTGAAGATCATCCTATTTCATGCCTTAACAAATATGCTTGCCTATTTCCTTCCATGTCTAATTCCGTTCTAGTAAATTTGCTAAGCATTTCTAGTGAAGGTTAAGTGTTCCTTTTCATTTTATTTTATATCATATCATTGTCTTGTTTACTTGCTTCCTACAGCATCTCATTAATTATTGTATGCTTTTATTTTCTTCTTAGTTGCTTCTTATTCCTTGACATTTCACTTGCATTTAGTTTGCATTGGAGTTTTGGGTTCGCCCGTCTCCTTAGGACATCCGAGAAGGGAGGCTCTCTCCTCTCAAAGCCCTACACACCCAAAACACCCCTCTTGGTGGTTGCCAACTCCTCCTCCGGGGATTCTCTCTCGGAAGGACCGGGTAGCTTCCATCAAGGCCTCCGTAAGTCCCCAGACGTGAAGGATTCCCTCTTCACTGATCGGGCTGGTTGTACCATTTTATCCCAAAACCCGGAGTACCTACTACCTATCGTTGTGAAAAGAGTGACAACCTTAGAGTGCTCGGCGTTGTGAGAGCATAGGGTCCTACCCATTTATTTGAGTGGACATTATTTCTCTTAACAAGCCACTAATTCAAGGTTGAAACACAAAAAAATTGCGGTAATCATTCTAAGTCTGTGCCGTCACTTGTTTGCAAATCAAAATTGAAAACCAAAAACCAAATTTTTTTTGAAAACACTTAACAAAAACCCAAAAGAAATCTTTGTTTGAGGTTAATTTGCTTGATAACCTGTTTGTTCAAACAAAAATCAAAAGCCAAAAAAAGGAGAAAAATTTTAAAACTAAAAAAAAGGATTCTTGTGTTTTTCGTCACCTTTACCTTCTATTTATGAACTTGAGATCAGGGCGAGTCAACGGGATGATGGACCAAGAGTACGAGCCGTTGCAGTTGGAGTATGACCAATCCTACCTCCAGCCGGATGCCGTATGTGCCGTTAATGAACCCGAGATACTCCCTGAAACCAGTTCACCTCGACCCCACCCAGATGCTCTGTGGGAAGCATTCGCTCGTGCCGACCCAATTCAATTACAAGCCATTGAGGCCGTCCTGAAAGGGAAATCTCCTGTTAGTCACACCCATGCCGAGGGTGGTCACCATACTTCTACCCCCGCTAGCAACCGACCAACCCGGCGCACCGATGCGGGCCATTCTCACAACGGCCCCTTGATTCCGAACTCACCCCATCCGGTGGCCATCTTGAACCATCCGGACCCAAACAACACCACACCACTTAGGCCACCGGTCTATTCTTCCGCACATTTCAATCAAGCACGTCCTCAAGTGCACCACCCGATATACCCTCCTTGCCCAGCCACTTCAGCCTATCCGACGGCCATGCCGGCAAATCAAGCATCTGTCCTCCCCCCTCCTCTTGTCCGAGAATCCTCCGTTGATCAAGCTGTGCTCAACAAAATCAATAGGATGGATGAACAATATCGGGAGCTCAAACGATTGATCGACACACGAGCTCTCCCCGAAATATCCCTTCCCTCTCTCCCCATGTTCCATCTTCCTCCTTCTGAAATGCCCATTTACCGCCGATATAATGGAAATGGGAACCCTTTCATCCACATCAAAGACTTTCTCTATGAGTCTGTCATGTGGCAAAACGATCCGAAGGCCCTTGCATACCTATTTAGGAGATCACTAGAGGGCTCTGCGTTGGAATGGTTTTATTCACTTGACCCCTTGGAAGCTAGCAACTTTGATACCGTCAAAGCAAAGTTCTTGCAAAGATACCAAGATCGAGTCGGTCCTACCTATTCGATCACAGATCTTATGGCCGAAAAAAATGAGGAACGATGAGGACTTTATAAGATATGCTGATAGATGGAGGGCAATGGCAGAAAGATTGACAAATGCACTGTCAGAATCAGAACAAGTCAAGATGATCATCACCAACGCCACTCCGGCTCTGAAAAATGTATTGGCATTACATCACCCTGCCACGATGAGCGAACTCTATGAGAGAGCACGGTACATCCAGACCCAACTCCAAGATTCTCCCATCATGAACCTCTTCGACCCTAGGCCCCGAACCACCAAAAAGACAACTACCACCACCGCTGGGCCCGTAACCGAAGGCGTGGTAACTAATGAACATGTCAATATCATAGGGAACCCACCCAACAATCACCAACAGCAGTACAGAAACCCCCAGTACAGAAATCCCCGCCAAACCCAACCGGCACCTCGCCCTCAGATTCAGCCCCAACCTTTCCGCCACCAAACGCCAAACCAGTATCCCCAACAACCAATGCAGACACCAGTCTCCCAGCAACCCCGGCAACTGGCCGTACAAAACTTTGCACCTCAACCACCCCGCCAACCGACCACCTATAACCAGGCACCTCCCCCCGCCGCCTACGTGCCACAAAGACCAGGGCCTAGAAGAAACCACTACCCGCCTTTACCGTACTCTCTCACAGACATTTTTAACACTCTTATGGCGGCAGGGCAGATTTCATTACCAAGAGAAAAGCTGGAGTGGCCGCAAAATGCCAACACGGACAAGTATTGTTTGTACCACAGATACCCGGGGCATACAATGGAGAATTGCTTTCAGTTTAAAGATTATATCCATGATCTCCATGAGCAGGGAAGTATTGACTGGGGTCAAATGGGCGAGTACATCTAGGCGGTAAGGAACCAGCCTTAGCAGCAGCAACAGGCACCAGTCCAACAATAATAACAAGAATCCGGTCTAGGGATTATTCAGAACCCGCTACCCGCGCACGCACCCGCAACAGCACCAGAAAACCAGAGGGTTAACCCTATTCTAAACTCCACCGATGAACCCCGCAATAGAGGCCATAATTGGCAAATTGAGGGACCAGCTTCCTTCATGAACATTAACCCTCCAAACCGTAATAACCGAACCGTTCACTCCATACCACGAGTTATCCCCGCCAGAAGAAGCCAACCACCGATTATTCGCACCCTATCACAGCCAACCATAACGCCACCAGCCGTACAACTCCAAACGGGTAGGACCTTGATCTGCCCGGTCGAGCCTCCGCAAATACCATTGCCATTAGGACCCATCATCGTACCGCCTCATACAACCATGCCACCACAACCTACCCGCATCCCTACAACCTGAACTATCATCACCACACCCCTACCTAGGCCTCCCATCATCCGACCTAGTCCCCCGTCTACCTCCGCTACACCGACCATAGCCCCTCAGCTCGCCACGGTGCTTAGAAGCGGGTGCATGTTTCAAAGAATTTCCCCCCAGACCAGTCAACTAGGACGGTCACAAGAAGAAGAAGAAGAGCACCCAGAAGAACCAGTGCCAAGGACATCCTATGATTTGCTGAAGCACCTTGACAAAACCCCTGCGCGGATTTCCATTCTGGAGCTGATTAAAAGGTCCAAAGTTCATCAGAAAGTTCTTCAACAATATCTACAAAGAGTGATGGTCAGTGAAACTCTTCCCCCCGAGAAGATTGCATCGGTCTTGACCCCAAAAAGTGAACACCCCGCTCTCACTTTCACCAAAGAAGAATTGGCCGAACCAGAAGCGAGAAAATATGCACTTTGTATCACTGTCAGTATTAACGAAATAGATGTTGAGTCTTGTCTAGTCGATACCGGTGCATCCATCAATGTCTTGCCACCATAAATGCTATAGTTGTGTGGAATCCCAGAAGAGGATATTCGGCCATCACAAATCACTGTAACAGCATATGACAATTCCAAGAGTCCCGCCCATGGCATGGTCACACTTGAAGTCAAACTCGAACCTCGGGTTGTTACTGTCGACTTCCACATCTTGGATATGGACCCAACTTACAAAGCTATCTTGGGAAGGCCTTACCTTGAGGCATTGGAGGCCGTAGCTTCGACCAACCACCAATGCATTAAGTTTCCCTTCAAGGGACAAGTCGTCAAGGTGGTAAGTATGCCCGTGGATTGCCTGGTTACCCTCCCTCCTGGCTTGCCAAATCAACCGGTCTTCACAATCCTCGATCTGCCAAGGGATGGAAGGCGGCACAGGCAAGTTTGGAGAAAGAAGAAGGATGACGCCAAAACCCTTGGGTGGCGTATGATAGAGAATCTGGGATATCAGGAAGGTCGAGGGCTGGGAAGAGAATTGCAGGGTATCACAGAACCCATCCAGCTAGTAAAGACAACGTCAAGGAGCGGGATAGGATACGATGGGACATGTGATAATGGCCAAAAGACCGGCCAAAAATACTTCCGGGGGTGTTTACACAAGTTCTTCGACAAGAGAGAAACAATACAAATGATTGAAGAGCAACCGCAAGAACAAGCAAAGAGAAAGAAGGTGGACAACCTGGAGGATGAGCCATATCTCGACGTGTCATGGTTATTTTCTAAAGAAGGGTCAAGTGATGAATCATTCCGCAACGAGCCTTCTGGCAGTCAGAATCCAGGGCATTCACACCATGTCGCCTCTTTAAACCCGTTTCCAATAAGTTCACCATCAGATCCACCAGATAACAAAGACGGATACCCATCTTTGCTTGATTTGTTCCCCTCTTTGTCAATATCTCAACCCGCGTTGGAAACTACAACCAACCAAACCCCCTCTGTATTCATGTTTAGTACTTCTCAAAAAGATCAAAAAAAAAACGTTCTCTTCTCAACTCAAATTTCGCTCGAAGAAACATCCCAACTCGCTCCGAAGGATGACCCGAATCAGGAGGCTACCCGGTCTCTAATCGATCTCCTTTGCTCTTCATCAATAAATTCCACTCCATCCACCTCCTCTTCCTCTCCTTATTTACCTTCTTCTTCTTTAGGTTTAGTTTCCAGTAAAAGCAAAACAAAAATCAGAGGTAGGAGAGTTCCAGGAAGATATCTGCATCAGTTAGCTCAAAAAGGCTTAAAATGTGCCAAGCTACCGGAGTATCTAGAAAATGCAATCCAGATAGGAGAAATTCGATATGAGGAGAGAAACAATATTGATCCGACTTTAGGGGTCTACGAGGTTGTATCGGAAAAAGATCCTGATACTGAGGATGAAGAGGAGGATTTGGCTGATGCTTATGCGTCCGGTTTGAGAAGATTCGAAGAACCATCAGCCACGGTGGATGAACCGACTAAGGAACTTAATCTTGGAACACCGGAAGATCCTAAGAATATCCTCATCAGTGCCAACCTCGCCCCTTTAGAAGAGCAGAATCTAATGGGGGTGTTACAAGAATACAAAGACACGTTCGCTTGGATATACGAAGATATGCCGAGGTTAGATAAATCATTGGTAGAGCATCGACTGACTTTAAAACCTGAGGCTACCCCGGTCAAGCAAAAGTTAAGGAGATTCCACCCGGACATAGCACTAAAGATGAAGGAAGAGGTCGATAAGTTACACCAAGCAAAATTCATTAGAGTTGTCCTCTATCCGCAATGGGTGACAAATATAGTCCCAATCATGAAGAAGGATGGAAAGGTTCGGATTTGCATTGACTTCAGGGACTTAAACCGAGCGTGTCCAAAGGATGATTTCCCCCTTCCTCATATCGATGTTCTTGTTGACAACACAGCTGGATACGAGACCCTATCATTCATGGATGGATACTCGGGGTATAATCAAATCCGGTTAGCAGAAGAGGATCAAGAGAAGACCTCGTTCACTACACCTTGGGGAACCTACTGCTACGTAGTCATGCCCTTCGGATTAAAGAATGCCGGAGCAACTTATCAAAGGGCCATGGTGGCAATATTTCATGATATGATGCATAAATTTGTAGAGGTGTACGTGGATGATTTAGTGGTCAAATCTCGAACCCAAGATGAGCATGCTGAGGTTTTGAAAAGGGTTTTGCAACGAGCCAGGGAATACAAGCTCAAAATGAACCCCAAGAAGTGTGTGTTTGGAGTATCATCTGGAAAGTTACTTAGGTTCATTGTCAGTAAAAGGGGCATCGAAATCGATCCCAACAAGGCCAAAGCCATTATTGGCATGCCTCCACCAAAGAACCTAAAAGAGCTGAGAGGGTTGATTGGTAGGTTACAGTTTGTTCGCCGGTTTATCTCACAGCACTTCCAAAGGTGCAAAACTTTCTATGAGTTAACCAAGGCTAATGCCAAATTTAGATGGGATTCGAGATGTCAAGAGGCATTCGATGGTTTAAAGAAATATTTGTCAAGCCCACCTGTGCTCAAACCTCCGGTTCCCGGTAAACCCTTGATCTTATACATCTCAGTCTTGGAAGGATCCCTGGGAGCAGTATTGGCACAAATAGATGATGAAGGGAAAGAGCGAGCAACATACTATCTGTCCAAAATCTTTGATCCTTGTGAACAGAAGTATACAACCATGGAGAAAACCTGTGCCGCCTTGGTTTGGGTGGTCAAGAAGATTAAACACTACTTTCTGGCCCACGAGGTTAATCTCATTGCTCGCATGAATCCCATCAAATTTCTTCTTGAAAAATCTGTCCTGACTGACCGTTTGGCACGCTGGCAAAGCTTTCTCTCCCAATTTGACATCACCTACATCCAACAGAAGGCAATCAAGGGCTACGCGATCGCTGAACATCTTGCCCATCATCCTATCCCAATCTTTGACCCTATCCAATCGGATTTTCCCGATGAAGAATTGATGTCCATTCGATCTTCCAATCTATGGACCTTATATTTTGACGGGGCATTAAACTCCCAGGGTAGAGGGATAGGGATTGTTCTTCTATCACCCGAAGGTGTCACCATTCCACAGGCTTTTCAGCTCCATTTTCCAGCAACAAATAATATAGCTGAGTATGAAGCCTTGCTGGCCGGACTGGAGGCCGCTCACTTTTATGGTGTCACTAAACTAAGGGTGATCGGTGATAGTCAATTGATTCTCCGCCAAGTGCTGGCCAAATACCGCACATCTCATCCGGGGCTCAGACCATATCAAGAACTCACCACCTGTTACATCAAGCTATTCTCCAAACTCGAATTCATTCATGTCCCTCGTGCTCAAAATATTCTTGCTGATGCTCTCGCTTCCCTGGCATCTTCACTATCTATCCCGCTAGACAGACAAGTTACGATGATCTATGTCCGCCGATGTACCATTCCGGCAGTAGAAGATGCACGATTCTTGAAGGTTAAAGAAGAGTTTGAAAGGAAAGAGTACATTGAGCAAAAGGAGGAAGTATCTCTGATTGAGTTGGAGGAATTAGAAGAGGGTGAGAAACCATGGCATCATGAGATTGCGAATTACTGTCAGGATCAGACATATCCACCGGGATCGACTGCTGAAGAGAAGAAAGCCATAAGAAGGGTCTCCCAGAGATACACCATTTTTGGTGGAGTACTTTACAAAAGGATCTTGGCCGGTGTTCTGTTAAGATGCATAGATGAAGAAGAGGCTGAATTGGTAATTAAAGAAGCACACTCCGGAGTATGTGGAGGCCATGTAAATGCTCAAGCCCTCGCCAAGAAAATCATCAGGTAAGGGTATTACTGGCCTACTCAGGAAGAAGATTGCTCGATCTTTGTCCGGCACTGTCATCAATGTCAACTTCACGCCGACAAGATTCACTCTCCCGCATCTTCCCTTCACCCGATTCACGCACCATGGCCCTTCGCTATGTTGTCTTTTGATGTTATCGGACCCCTCGGTGACCCAAACTCCACAAACAAAACCAAATCCTTCATTCTAACTGCAATGGAGTGTAGACACGCCAAATTCGCCTAATTCAGAGCATAAAACTCATGCTTTATAGGGTAACATGTGTGATTGACCTTATAATGATGCCGGGTCTTTTAAAAGTTGATTTGGAGCTTCGCCGAACGAAATCGGATGTTTTCTGACGTTTTCCGCAGAAGGCCGTAATTTCCGAGCGAAAGACACACGTAAATCGTGTAAACACGGAAGTTGGCTGAATGACCAATGCCTAATGATCATGCATTGAAGGTTATGGTCATATTCACACTCCGGACAAGTTTTGTTGCATTCCGTGCCTTTCCGGTTTGCCGTCGAAGTCATTTTGACCTATATCGGACCTTCTGTTCACTGCCCTAACTTCCGGAAAAAATTCTGAAGTTTTGTAGGGTGTTATGGCTGATCTAATGCTATATAAAGCTTCTTCGGCCTGTTATCTTTCCAACGCAACAAACAGCGTCGAATTCCGAGTTCGGGAGTGTTCGCAATGGCTTCCAGAAGAAGGACGCACGAAACCAGTCCCATGCGCCCGGGTTCCTGGTCACATGCGCCCGGGACCCAGGGCACGTGCCCATGCGCCCTACCAGTGAGGCATGTGACCTTGTGCCCTCACTTGAGGGCACATGCGCCCCACCTTTCAGGCACGAGGGACCCAGTTTTTCACCGGGACTCTACCACTAACCGTCGATCGGATAAGACCTATTTTCTCGGGATTTGTGCCCATGCACCCTCATTGGGGGGCACATGCGCCCCTCAGTGGGGCGCATGCGCCCAACACCAGGGTGCATGTGCCCAGGGGTGGAGCGCAAGGCCCCCTATTTTTTAGTATAGATCGCGCCTTCTGTTCTCCTATAAATTAAATCTGATTCCGGTCGTTCCAAGGGCATGAGCACGACCCCTCAGGCATATCAAGGCATCCAAACTCCCTCATACATTGATTTTGTGATTTTTAGAGAGAGAATTTCGAGTTTTTAGAGAGAGAAAAGTCGGTTCAAGAGAGAGGAAGGCTGTTCTACAGGTGATCTGCCAAGTCTCTCTTCCTCGGCCTCTAAAGCAGTGTGTGGACGTCTTATGCCAGTGATCTCTTCATAAAAGTTCTTCCTCTTAAAGTTTTCTTGAGTTTGCAATCGACGGCACTTGATTCCGAAGTCGGGGATGGTCGTGAAGAGCGCAGAAGCAAAGTCGCGCCTGGCAGATCCTGGACTGCTGCTCGGCTTTTTCGACAACGCAGATTTGGCTATATCTTTCTCTATTCAACTCAGAATATTTCAGTTCTTTTCCTATATTCAACGCAGTGATTCTCCATCCTCCTATCATTTTTTTTGAATTTTTTCATTACTTTTACTTTGTTATTCCGAAAATAAAAAAAGGGGGTTAGAGATAACCCGAATTCGGTCAGTTTCTAGTCAATTGTGTGTTTTTATGTCATTCTCTTTACATATACTCCACTTTGTCTAGTTCTAATTGTCTATTTCACTTGTTTGTTTGTCTAGTTGCACAGAATATCAAGCACCCACACGTTGAGGACTCTTCTTCATCGGCCGGCCGAAGAAGGAGAAGCTTTAACTCACATTCTTCACGCTAAGGTACACACGGTCAATTTTAATTCTATAAATCAGAACCCACGGTTCCTGGCGACCACATGTCTTAATTTATTTCTTCTCACCCTCCTCCGACATGACCCAAACCATCTCTTTGGTGATCGAGCGACGCCAAGCGATGAAATTTCGGGGATCAATGTGAGTGTGGGACAGAGGTGAGAGTTGCTTTCCGAGTTTTATTCCTTTCTTTTCTCATCCCCTCTTGAGGTGACGATCTGGGTTCACGGACTTCCCTGAAAAGGAGAGGACCCCGTCGAATTTTCAGAGTCGACAGCTTTGTGGCGACCACGGTGGGACAAGCAATGTCTTCAACCGTGGGTGCTTAGTGTTTTGTTTGCAACTAGTTCTAGTTCTAGACCGGTTCCCACGTGAGCCTTTCCTTCCTTCCACCTTTCTTAACTTCATGCCATCTCATAATTTCTGATTTCACCCATCTTTCATCAGATCTGAAGTGCCAAGTATTCCATTTAATTTCTGCATTTTATTTAAACCGGTTCCCACGTGAACCGCCCTTTTCCTTTTAAACCGGTTCCCACGTGAACCAATCCCTTTCTTTACTTCGGTTCCCACGTGAACCAAACCCCTTTTTTTCAGATCTATCCCAACTTGGATCAGGTCTTTATTCACCTTTAATTGGCCCCACGTGGCCCTCTTTTGATCATTCAAACCGGTTCCCACGTGAACCACCTCTTTTTACCCAAAACTGGTTCCCACGTGAACCACCTTTACTTTTTACCCCAGTTCCCACATCGGTCCCCACGTGGACCACCTTTTTGCTTGGCTATCAGATTTGAACCCTCTTCTTTCCATCACCTTTTCACTATCTCCATTTGGCTCACATAAGAAACAAGGTCTAGATTCTAGTTTCTAGTTGCTTGTCTAGTTTCTAATTGCTTGTCTGGTGTTGATTGCTTGTTTATTTAAGTTTATGTTTTGCGTCATTACTTGTTTTACTACTTGATTGCATTCTCTGCTCCTTCTCTCTACCTCCTTCTTTTACACTTTTTTGAGACGGGAGCTCACTCTCCCATTTACCCCTCCCATCCAAAACACCCTCTTGGTGGATTCTGACCTCTCTTCTGGGATATTCCTTCCTAGTTGACTTGGTTGGCTTTCATCAAGGCCTCCGTAATTCCTCATAAGTGGAGTATTCCTCTTCACGATCGGGTTGGTTGTACCACTCCCCAAAACCCGAAGCATCCTACGTTACCTACACGTGGTGAGATTGTGTGAAACCTAGGTCATTGGATATTGGAGTTAGGATCCTAACCCATTTGTTGAGAGAACAATTCTTAACAAAATTCAAAAACCTAAGGTTTAATCAAAATCATTGCGTAATTTTGCTTTCAAGTCTTTGCATCACTTGCTTGTCAAACAAAAATTCAAGCCTCTAACTTTTTTCAAAATACAAAAAGAAAAAATTCTTTGTTTACTTTGTCAACTTGTTTGTTCCTTGAAGTTCAAGGCAATTAAGGTCTGGAAGACACGTTGGAATGGCGGAACAAGCTGAACATCGAGAACATGAGATGGGTCATCAACCAAATCTGTCAGATGGTCGTGTTAATCCATTGTTTGAGTCAGAAGCGCAAGAGGTCCCTCAACCATCTGCTCCTCGTGATGTTGAACAACTCTTTAGGGAGTTGTCTCTCTATACCGACCCAGAAACCTATGCCCGTATACAATTCATGGTGAAGGGCAAAGTTGCTTCGCATCAGCCGAAACCAATCAAGTTGCCTTATCTCCTCGTCCTCTGGTTCGACCACCACTCATTCAATCACCCTTTGTTCAACCTCCTGTTGTTCAACAATCTATGAATCAACCATCGCTAGCACAACCATCTGCAGTTCAACCCTCTATAGTTCAACCATCTGTGGTTCAACCCTCACTTGTTCAGCCATCTTATTTCAACCATGTTGCTCTCTTGGCCCATCAAGTCATGGGACAATCTTCAAGTCATGATCCTCAATTTCAAAATCATGTCTCTAACCACATACCCCAACCAGTAAACCAAGAACCTGCTCTCACCAGGGCAATCATGGATCAGCTCACCCAGATGAATGAACGTTATGAAGAGCTGAGATGTCGCCTGGACTCCAAGTCAGTTCCTGAGATCTCCATTCCTTCTCTGCCAGTCCTACACCTGCCACCTTCCGAGCTACCAGTTTATCTCCGCTACAATGGTACTGGCAACCCTTTTCTCCACCTTAAAGATTTTCTCTATGAATCCTCATTCTGGAAAGATGATCGTAGGGTTCTTGCTTTCTTATTCCTCCGATCACTAGAAGGGTCTGCATTGGAATGGTTCTACTCACTCGACTCCTTTGAGGCAGGAGACTTCGACATTGTCAAGACAAAATTCTTGCAGAGATACAGAGACCGGGTGGCACCAGCATGCTCCATTACAGACTTGATTGCAGAGAAGATGAAGCCCGAAGAGGACATCATAAAGTTTGCTGATCGCTGGAGGGGAATGGCAGAAAAATTGAAAGATGTGATTTCTGAAGGGGAACAAGTGAAGATGCTCATTGGCAACACTACACCTGCCTTGAGGAATGTCTTGATCATGCATCGTCCTACCACAATGAATGAACTCTATGACAGTGCCCGATACTTGCAAGCCCACTTCAAGGATGCCACCATGATAAACCCTTTTGATCCTAAACCTAGAAACCTCAGGAAAACCCCCTTTGCACCAGTTGGTCCTACAACAGAGGGAGTGGTCAACAACGAAACTGTAAATATTGTAGGGAACCAGGGAGGGAACCGTCAAAACCAGTTCAGAAACCCACCACAGAACCCTTCCTATTACCCCCCTCAGCAACAAGTTAGGCCACCACAACCACGACAACCACAACAACCCCCGCAACTAGTAGCACAACCCCAGCAACCTCGTCAACCTACCTACAATAGGGCACCGCCACCACCCAATCAGGCACCACGAAGGGGAGGTCCTAGGAGAGAGAACTACCAACAACTCCCTTACTCCTTGACCGACATCTTCAATGTACTCATGGCAGAAAAACAGTTGGAATTTCCCAAGGAAAGAGAGGTTTGGCCAACAAATGTAGACATGTCCCGATACTGTGCTTACCATCGATGTCCTGGTCACACTGTAGAAGTGTGCTTTCAATTCAAGGATTACATCCACGATCTGAATGATCAACGCAGCATTGATTGGGCTCAAATGGGGGAATGCATACAAGCTATGAAGGCTAGGCAGCAACAGCGGCAGCGTCCACCGGCTCAACCTCAACAACAACCTGGCTTGGGGATTGTCCAGAATCCGCTCCCATTACATGCTCCTGCTCCAACACCGGCACCAGCACATACAAACCCAGGAATTTGTCTAGTACACTCCATTGTCCAGGGAGATGCCAGCCGTGCTCAAGGTTGGCAACTAGAAAGCCACAATACAACCATGCCTGTCAACCCGGCTAGGCCTCCTGCTAGGAACCCTCCTAGACAGATAATACGTGCACCTGCTACTCCACAACTACCACAAAGCTCAATAACCCAACCACTGGCTGCCACTTCTTCTCGCCGACCCATCATTAGGCCAGCCCCCTCTCTAACTACACCTCCTTCAACCATTGTTACACACCGGCCCTTGCTCATCCGACCACCACAATCACCACCAAACCTGAACCCCCAGCCTATGAGCTCTGCCACTCCAAAACCCCAACCTATCATACCACCAACCCCACAACCTACCACATTACCAACACCTTCATTAAACCCATCAACCACTCCCACACCCCGGCCTATTCTTATTAGGCCACCGGGATCACCATCACTACCACCTCCAAATCCTACCCCTCTACCAACTAACCCCATCATCCCACAACCATCAATCCCATTACCTATCATACCTGCACCTACACCACCTGTTCCACCAGAACCCACCCCAGTTAACTCGTCACCTCTACCCGACCGCCAAATAGCCCCGGTGCTTCGGAGTAGGAGGATGTTCCAGCGGCTCTTTCCCCAAGCCGGAACTCAACCGCAAGAGCCAGTGGAGGAGGAACAAGTAGAAGAACCATTGCCAGGCACAGCCTATGATCTGTTAAAGCATTTAGATAAAACACCGGCCCGTATTTCCATACTGGAGTTGATCAAAAGATCAAAGGCGCATCAGAAGATTCTATAGCAGTACTTGCAAAGGGTCATGGTGAATGAAGATCTCCTACCTGAGAATATCACTACAGTGTTAGCCCCTATAAGTGAGCACCCAACAATCACTTTCTCTCAGGAGGAATTAGCAGATCCAGAATTTAGGAGATATGCTTTGCATGTGCTAGTTATCATCTGTAATATTGAAGTGAAATCATGTTTGGTTGACACTGGAGCTTCTATCAACGTTATGCCGCCAGAAACTTTGCAGTTGTGTGGCATTTCTGAGCAAGAAATCAAGCCATCCTGTGCCATGGTGACAGCCTATGATAACTCCAAGAAGTCTGCACGTGGGGTGGTCACTCTAGAAGTTAAACTTGGACCATGTACGGTCACAACAAATTTTCATATTCTAGAATTGGATCCAATCTTTCGGGCTATACTTGGGAGGCCATACTTGGAGGCAATAGGGGCTGTGGCTTCAACAAACCACCAGTGCATAAAGTTTCCCTTTAAAGGACAAGTGGTCAAGGTGACTAGCATGCCTATAAGAGACGACCTGAACGATGTTTCTTTACCCCTAGGTCTGTCAATACAACCCCATATCTCAGTGGGAGAATTGCCAGAAGTCAGATGCATGACCGCCTCTCTACCAGACACACTGGGATGGCGAATGATGATGAAATTGGGCTATCAGCCTGAAAGAGGTTTAGGCAAGGATCTTCAAGGGATCACTCAGCCAATTGAAACTGTGAAAAGGCCACGCAGGCAGGGGTTGGGATATGAAGAGGGTTCCATCCCAAGGAGGATCTTCCAGCCAGGATATGCCATAAGGCTCCATACATTCTTTATCAAAGGGGAGACCATGATGATGGCTGAAGATGGCAAAACTTCCGTGATGGCTGTCAAGAGAAGAAAGACTCCAGATGAAGAAGAAGAAGACTTGGAAGACCTGTGCTTATCTCTAACTCATTTGTTCTCAAGTGGGGAAGAGTATCAAGAACCACCCAAGGGCAGACCAATGTTGGATCATCTGGTTGAGCATACCACCTAAGTCAAAACCATTCCATGAGGCCCAAATACAACAATGCCATGTTTGAACCTCGTACCATTATTTCTAGATCTTTTGGATGGGCTTCAGGGCCCACTTACCCTCTTTGGGCCCATGTGCCCTCTTAAACCTTCCACTCTTATTGGGCCAGCTTGCCCATTTGCTTCCCTCATCAACTTCAGAATTGAGGGCTTTTCCCAACATGGGCTCACATGCCCATTTATTTCTAAGATCGGGTCCACGTACCCGTCCACTTTCTGTTACCATTGGGCCAACGAGCCCCTTTTTCCCCTTTATTCTTAAGTTTTTCTCTCTGGTAATTCAATCAGTTTCCAACAAGCCTCGAGTCACTCAGGCTCATTCTATCTTTTTACTTGAAATTTCCAAAAAAAAAATGTCTTCTCTGAAACTCACATTTCCATCGAGGAGACGTCTCTACTCATCCCAGAGGGTGCTCCCAATCAGGGATCCCTCTTTTTTGAATCATTGTTCGATTTACTCGATCCTCCCTCCACTGTAAATACCACCTTTCCAGCTTTATCTTCAGTAGTTCAAGTTAGGTTAGGAAATAGGAAAGTCAGAGGTAAGCGAGTTCCAAATAGGTATCTGCAACAATTGGCACAGAAATGCGTAGAGTGTGCAAGGCTGCCAAACTTTTTAGAGAATACCATACAGCTAGATGAAATCTGATATGAGAATGAGCATAACAACGATCATACTTTGGGAGTATATGAGGTGGTATCAGAGAAGGATCCTGAATCCGAGGATGAAATCGAGGACTTGGCTGATGCATATGCATCTGGACTTAGAAGATTTGAAGAACCATCAGCCACAGGGAATGAACCGACCAAGGAACTGAATTTAGGAACCCTGGAAGATCCTAAGACTATCCTCATCAGTGCAAACCTCACTCCCTTAGAAGAACAATTTTTGATCAAAGTTTTGGAAGAATATAAGGACACGTTCGCAGGGACGTATGAAGACATGCCGGGATTAGATAATTCATTGGTTGAACATAGATTAACCTTGAAACCTGGAACTACCCCGGTTAAACAAAAGCTCAGGAGATTCCACCCTGATATTGCACTCAAAATGAAAGAAGAGGTCGACAAACTACATCAAGCAAAATTTATTAAGGTTGTCCTGTATCCGCAATGGGTGGCTAACATAGTCCCTGTTATGAAGAAGGATGGACGAATTCGGATTTGTATAGACTTCAGGGACTTGAACCGAGCGTGTCCTAAAGATGATTTCCCTTTGCCTCATATCGATGGTTTTATTTAAAACACAACTGGATTTGAAATGCTTTCATTCATGGATGGCTATTCTGGATACAATCAGATCCGGTTAGCTGAGGAGGACCAAGAGAAGACCTCATTCACTACACCTTGGGGAACATATTGCTATGTTGTCATGCCCTTTGGGTTAAAGAATGCCGGTGCTACATATCGAGGGCTATGATGGCTATCTTTCACGACATGATGCACACCCTTGTAGAGGTGTATGTGGATGATTTGGTTATCAAGTCCAAGAATCGGGAAGATCATTCTGAAGTGTTAAGGAAGGGTTTTGCAACGAGCCAGAGAATACAAGCCGAAAATGAACCCTAAGAAGTGTATCTTTGGAGTTTCATCAGGAAAGCTACTTGGGTTCATAGTAAGCAAAAGGGGCATAGAGATCGACCCAAACAAGGCCAAAGCAATTATTGGTATGCCTCCTCCGAAGAATATGAAAGAACTTCGAGGATTGATTGGGAGGCTACAATTTGTCCGCCAGTTTATCTCACAACATTCCCAAAGGTGTAAACCTTTCTATGAGTTAACCAAGGCGGGGGCCGAGTTTAAGTGGGATTCAAAGTGCCAGGAGGCGTTTGATGGGTTGAAAACATACCTGGAAAGTCCCCCTGTACTTAGACCACCAATTCCCGACAAACCTTTGGTCCTCTACATTTCGGTTCTTGAGAACTCTCTCGGGGCAGTCCTTGCACAAGTTAATGAAGAAGGGAAAGAACGAGCTACTTACTACTTGTCTAAGATGTTTGATACTTGTGAGCTGAAGTACACTGTGGTAGAAAAGACTTGTGCTGCTCTTGTTTGGGTGGTTCAGAAACTCAAACACTATTTTCTTGCTCACCAAGTCAAGCTCATTGCTCGTATCAATCCCATTAAGTATCTGTTAGAGAAGACAGTCTTGACTGATCGGTTAGGGCGATGGCAGAGTTTCTTATCCCAATTTGATATCACTTATGTCCCACAGAAGGCAATCAAGGGTTATGCTATTGCTGAACACCTTGCCCATCATCCCATACCCGTCTTTGACCCTGTCCGGTCGGAGTTCCCGGATGACGAACTAATGTCAGTCCGATCTTCCAATCTTTGGACATTATATTTTGACGGGGCTCTGAACTCTCATGGTAGAGGGATAGGTATTGTCCTTCTGTCACCTGAAGGTGTCACCATTCCACGGGCTTTTCAGCTTAACTTTCCAAAGCAACCAACAACATAGCCGAGTATGAAGCCTTGCCGGCCGGCCGGAGGCCGCTCATTTCCATGGTGCCACCGAACTGAGGGTGATAGGTGATAGTCAATTGATCCTACGCCAGGTCCTATCCAAGTACCGAACTTCTCATCCAAATCTCAAACCCTACCAGGAGCTCACCACCTGCTACATCAAGCTATTCTTCAAACTCACCTTTGTCCATGTCCCCCGCTCTCAGAATATCCTCGCCGATGCCTTAGCTTCACTAGCTTCATCTCTATCTGTCTCACTAGGCAGGCAAGTGCGAACTATCCACATTTGTAAGAGGACAATTCCAGCAATTGAGGATGGACGTTTTCTAAAAGTTAAGGAGAGGTTCAACAGAAAGGAATACTTGGAACATAAACAAGAAATCTCCTTGATTGAGTTCGAAGAATTAGAAGAAGGTGAGAGACCTTGGTATGACGAGATTGCGAGGTATTGCCAAGATCACCATATCCGCCCGGATCAACCACCAAGGAAAAGAAGGCAATCGAAGAGTATCCCGCAGGTATACAATCCTAGGAAGAGTGCTCTATAAGAGAAGCCTAAGTGGAATCTTACTCGGATGTCTTGATGAAGAAGAAGCCGAGTTGGTGCCGAAGGAAGCACATTCTCGGAGTTTGTGGTGGTCATGTGAATGCCCAAGCCCTTGCTAAGAAAATCATCCGACAAGGGTATTATTGGCCAACTCTAGAAGAAGACTGCTCCATCTTTGTCCGGCATTGTCATTCATGTCAACTCCATGCCGACAAGATTCACTCTCCCGCATCTTCCCTTCATCCAATTCATGACCCATGGCCTTTCTCCATGTGGGCTTTTGATATCATTGGCCCCTTGAGTGGCCTTTCTTCATTCTGACGGCAACGGAGTACTTCACAAAGTGGGCTGAAGCAGAAGCATTCGTGGAGATTAAAGCGTCAACAGTCTGCTCCTTCATCAAGCGCAACATCCTGGCAAGGTTCGGGATCCCCAGCGACATCGTCACCGATAATGGGCCACAATTTATTTCTCAAGATCTGCGTGATCTTTGCAACAGGTATTACATTTCATTGCATCATTCATCACCATACTATCCTCAAGGCAATGGTCAAGCAGAAGCCACCAACAAAACCTTAATCAAAATCATTAAGAAATCTTGTAAGTCTAGCAAATTTGCCGACTGGCCTGATAAGCTTGTAGATGCTCTATGGGCTTATCGTACTTCTGTAAGGACTCCCACTGGACAAACCCCGTATGCTTTGGCATATGGGATGGAAGCAGTGGTCCCTTACGAAGTATTACTTCCATCTCTCCGAGTTCAGCTCGACAAGGATATTCCTGTTGATGAGAGACGAGAATCTCTCCTTGCACAGCTTGAACTCTTGGATGAAAGAAGGCTAGCCACCGCCGAGCATGCCCGGACTTATCAGAATAGACTCAAAAGGTTTTATCAAAAGAGGGTGATCGAGAGAAAATTCGAAATCGGTGAGATGGTAGTCAAACGCATATTTGTTAAGCCAGGGGGTCCCCGCTCCAAGTTGCAACCTAACTGGGAAGGGCCTTTTGTAATCACTAAAAAGTATCCAGGTAATGCATATGAATTGACTAATGCAGATGGAGAAAAATTGAATCATCATTGGAATGGAGTTTACCTCAAAAAGTACTTTCCATAAAAATGGAGAAACCACTGGTATAATCTCAAGTCATCGATCCTAGGTTGTTCGTGAGAAGTCAAGGGTAGGTACCATCCTACACACACAACACTTCCCGATCCTAGAATCCAGACAACCCGACACTTGCTAAAGGCAAGGCAGAAATCTAGAAATGGAAGGAGTACCCTTACCCTATTCTCTTCTACTCGGTCCAAGATAGGGAGAGAAGATTAGAGAGGGGTAGTATCGAAAACACTCGCCACCCTAGTAGGAGGCCGTCTCAGAGGGTACATAAGGGTGCCAAAAGATGGGCAATGAACCCCTCAGGTTAGAAAAAAATGATCAACCTGTCTGAATGAGTACCCAGAATGATAGTCAAGGCAAAAGGCACTAAAAGATGGGCAATGTCCCCACGGGTCAAAAACCTGTCCAAATATGTGCCACATAGAAAAGAGTAAAAAAAGAAAGAAAAACCCAAAGAGGCCGAACCCCAATGGGTAATTTGAGTGAGAGTAGAGAAATCCCTCTCAACATCTTCAAACCCTATCAAGGACTTCCTCTATACTCTTCCTCCTTAAATCCCTAGGGAAGGGTAAACCGACCAAATCCAAGTGGAATCCAAGCCAATCAAAGGAAGAAGGTTAGAAGGATTCTAGGTAGGGAACTTTATTCTTGCACGTGGCATCTACCACTTGAGTCTTGACAAACCCCAAAGACCGATCACTTGTCTCAAATACTAGCATTTTCTCCAAAAAAAGAGGAATATTTCAAAAAAAAAACCAAAAAAATGCATATTTCAAAATCCCAAAAAAAACATGCATATTTTAAAAATCCAAAAAAATGCATATTTCAAAAATCTAAAAAAAATACATATTTCAAAAAGTCCAAAAAAAAATTGCATATTTCAAAAGCCCAAAAAATGCATATTTCAAAAACCCAAAAAATTGAATATTTCAAAAAAACCAAAAAAATGAATGTTTCAAAAATTCACAAAAAATATACATATTTCAAAAATCCAAAAAACTTGAATACTTTTGAAAATACAAAAAAAATGATGATGATTGTTTTCAAGAAAACCCAAAAAGAAATTTTTTTGCTCAGTCATGATCATTGCCTTAGTTGCATCCATGTTTATTTGACTGTCATGCATATTTCCATTTCTGTATTGCATATCCATTTGTTTACTTTAATTACCTTGTTAAGAAGGCTCTTCCCTTTGACCTAAGTCAAAGTTGACCATAATAGGCAAAGGGATGAGTCATGATGAAGATCTAATCTCCTTCTGTCAAGTGTTTCAGGCATTTTCAATATAGGAGAGGAGAGGATTCACACCACGGTAGGTAAGTTCTCTCAACCCTTACCACCAATTCATTTTAGTTATTTGTTTTATTCCACCTTATTAAGAAGGCTTCTCCCTTTGACTCAAAATCAAGGCATACGATATACAAGCAAAGGGATGAGTAATGATAAAAATTTAATCATTTTCATTAAGTATTTTCAGGAGCTGAAGAAGCAAAAAGAGAAGGGCGATCAGGTACAATTTTTTTCTGAAAAAAAAAGCCCGAGGGCGCATGTGCCCTCATCTGGGGGCACATGGCCAGGTGCCCCACCCCAGGGCGCATGGCTAGGTGCCCCCGATCAGGGGCACATGGACAAAAAATTCGAAAAAAATCAGAAAAAACTCAAAAAATCAGAAATTGTCTATAATGTTAAAAGTGACATTTTTTCTAAAGGAACCATCATTAGAAACTTTGTTTTGACATCCAAATGATGGTTAAAATAGTAAAATCTTCAATTGATCATTTCATGAACAATCTGCTTCATATGACAATTATGTCTGTTGGGTACTAACCAGAAATGTGCAGGCAACCTTTTTAGTCCAACAGGTGAATTGGTGAGATCGGTGTTCCAGAAGGAACGTCATGCCAACTCTGCGACGAAAATAAAGGGAGCGTCACCTAGTCAAATATTATCATGGCGCTGATGAATCAGGTGGTCGATGCAAGTTGATAGACCACGCCTGAAGACTTCACTCAGCTTCACATCAATCTCGCATCATCACCAACACTCCATTTTGCACTTCACATCACTCCTACTATCTGTCACCTAGTTATGTTAGGTCCATTTTATATATATTATATGCATTAATGTTGAAGACCTTGAGAGTGAAGATGACTGGGCCCGAGATCCCCTTCAACAAAATCTACGACGGCTTGGTCATTTCTTCACACTCACGGATAAGCCAAAATTGAACATTGGAGGGACGATGGTTCCTACTCAGGTGTCTTGACCTCCAATAGACAATCTATATCTTCAACTATTTTCTACATAATTTTCTATGTTTTCACATCCATCTCCTTTTCATTCTTCATCATTACTAATTTTATTTCATCATGTTTTATTCCTTTCTTTTTATCCCATCATGTTTTATTCTTTTCTTTCTTTTATCCCACCGTGTCTTTTATTTTATCCCACAATGCCAATTGTCATGCCATTGTTTCTTCTTTCCCATCATTCTATGTTAGTCCCACCATTATCTTTCAATCTCCCTATGGCTTAAGTCTGTTTTGTCATTTTCTGAATACTCGGTTTTCTGCTAGAGCGTGATTCATGGTTTTCGCGATACCCGAGCAATTTTGTTGTGCATAAAACGAACCCTTTTAAAATTTGAGATTATTCCACTCAGAATTAAACTGAGTATTTTGGTGAAACTTGAATGAACTTGAGATTCCAAATATGATGGATTGGTATTCTTTTCATTTTAAGATCAACTTCTCTTTTACAAATTTTAGCCCATCACAGTACAAGAACACCGCAAAGTTCGGGTTGCTGGCTGATGATGAACCTACGAATTCGAGGACTCCTCACCACGCTGAGGGTTGGCTACATCCTTTTATCCTTTATCATTTACCTTTTCATCTCTCGTGCCAAGGGCATGTCTTTTACCAGTCAATTATATGAGGTTTTGATAGAATATGAAAGCGATCTAGAATACTCAGCGAGATTCATATTGCTGGATCAGGTAGATAAGCGTGTCTGTATCTACACCTTGATGCCACCTTTTCAGTCCATCACCATTCCATTCTGCTACATTTATCTACGTTCACTTGCATTCCATTAAAGTTCACTCCGAATCACTCCGCTTCATTACATGCCACTCCCTTACAAAGCCGACATCAAGGCGAGGCAAGCTGTAGACACGCCAAATTCGCCTAACTCAGAGCATAAAACTCATGTTTTATAGGGTAACATGTGCGATTGACCTTATAATGATGCCGGGTCTTTTAAAAGTTGATTTGGAGCTTCGCCGAACGAAATCGGATGTTTTCCGACGTTTTCCGCAGAAAGCCATAATTTCCGAGCGAAAGCCACACGTAAATCGTGTAAACACGGAAGTTGGCTGAATGACCAATTCCTAATGATCATGCATTGAAGGCTATGGTCATATTCACACTCCGGACAAGTTTTGTTGCATTCCGTGCATTTCCGGTTTGCCGTCGAAGTCATTTTGACCTATATCGACCTTCTGTTCACTGCCCTAACTTCCGGAAAAAATTCTGAAGTTTTGGAGGGTGTGATGTCTGATCTAATGCTATATAAAGCTTCTTCGGCCTGTTATCTTTCCAACGCAACAAACGGCGTCGAATTTCGAGTTCGGGAGTGTTCGCAATGGCTTCCGGAAGAAGGACACACGAAACCAGTCCCATGCGCCCGGGTTCCTGGTCACATGCGCCCGGGACCCAGGGCACGTGCCCATGCGCCCTACCAGTGAGGAACGTGACCTTGTTCCCTCACTTGAGGGCACATGCGCCCCACCTTTCAGGCACGAGGGACCCAGTTTTTCACCGGGACTCTACCACTAACCGTCGATCGGATAAGACCTGTTTTCTTGGGATTTGTGCCCATGCACCCTCATTGGGGGGCACATGCGCCCCACAGTGGGGCGCATGCGCCCAGCACCAGGGCGCATGCGCCCAGGGGTGGGGCGCAAGGCCCCCTATTTTTTAGTATAGATCGCGCCTTCTGTTCTCCTATAAATTAAATCCGATTCCGGTCGTTCCAAGGGCATGAGCACAACCCCTCAGGCATATCAAGGCGTCCAAACTCCCTCATACATTGATTTTGTGATTTTTAGAGAGAGAATTTCGAGTTTTTAGAGAGAGAAAAGTCGGTTCAAGAGAGAGGAAGGCTGTTCTACAGGTGATCTGCCAAGTCTCTCTTCCTCGGCCTCTACAGCAGTGTGTGGACGTCATATGCCAGTGATCTCTTCATAGAAGTTCTTCCTCTCCAAGTCTTCTTGAGTGTGCAATCGACGGAACTTGATTCCGAGCTCGGGGCTAGTCGTGAAAAGTGCAGAAGCAAAGTCGCGCCTGGCAGATCCTGGACTGCTACTCGGCTTTTTCGACAACGCAGATTTGGCTATATCTTTCTCTATTCAACTCAGAATCTTTCAGTTCTTTTCCTATATCTTTATTTAGTGATTATCCATCCTCCTATCATTTTTTTTGCATTTTTTTTCATTACTTTTACTCTGTTATTCCGAAAATAAAAAAAGGGGGTTAGAGATAACCCGAATTCGGTCAGTTTCTAGTCAATTGTGTGTTTTTATGTCATTCTCTTTACATATACTCCACTTTGTCTAGTTCTAATTGTCTATTTCACTTGTTTGTTTTTCTAGTTGCACAGAATATCAAGCACCCACACGTTGAGGACTCTTCTTCATCGGCCGGCCGAAGAAGGAGAAGCTTTAACTCACATTTTTCACGCTAAGGTACACATGGTCAATTTTAATTCTATAAATCGGAACCCACGGTTCCTGGCGACCACATGTCTTAATTTATTTCTTCTCACCCTCCTCCCACATGACCCGAACCATCTCTTTGGTGATCGAGCGACGCCAAGCGATGAAAGTTCGGGGATCAATGTGAGTGTGGGACAGAGGTGAGAGTTGCTTTACGAGTTTTATTCCTTTCTTTTCTCATCCCCTCTTGAGGTGACGATCTGGGTTCACGGACTTCCCTGAAAAGGAGAGGACCCCATCGAATTTTCAGAGTCGACAAGGAGTACTTTACCAAGTGGGCGGAAGCGGAAGCATACGTGGAAATCAAGGCATCAACAGTCTGCACCTTCATCAAACGCAACATCATTGCCAGGTTCGGGATCCCAGGTGACATCATCACCGACAATGGACCGCAATTCATCTCCCAGGAACTGCGTGACCTTTGCAACAGGTATTGCATCAGGTTGCATCATTCATCTCCATATTATCCTCAAGGCAACGGTCAAGCAGAAGCCACCAATAAAACCCTGATAAAAATCATTAAGAAGACTTGTAAGTCTAGCAAGTTCGCAGACTGGCCAGATAAGTTAGTTGACGCTCTATGGGCCTACCACACTTCTATTCGAACCCCAACGGGTTAGACCCCCTATGCCTTAGCATTTGGGATGGAGGCGGTAGTTCCATACGAAGTAATCATTCCATCCCTCCGAGTCCAGATCGATCGAGATATCTCGATGGATGAACGCCGAGATTCGCTTCTCGCGCAACTCGAACTCTTGGATGAAAGGAGGCTGGCCGCTGCCGAACATGCTAGATCTTACCAGAATAGACTTAAAAGATTTTATCAGAAGAGGGTGGTGGAGAGAAAATTTGAAATCGATGAGGTTGTGCTTAAAAGAATATTCGTTAAGCCGGGCGGTCCCCGCTCCAAACTTCAACCTAATTGGGAGGGTCCATATGTAATTTCGGTTGTTTATCCCAGTAATTCATATAAGCTGACTAATGCAGAAGGAGAAGAACTAGCTTATCCCTGGAATGGTGTATACCTCAAAAATATTTCCCTTAAAAACAAAAGTCACAAAAAATCTATAAAATCCAAAGGTGTGAAGGATAATGATAACATCTAATGCTTGCTTGTTCGGTGCACCAACTTGTCACTTAGGGAAATAAGGATAGGCATCATACTGCACACACTACACGTCTAGTCTTGAGATCCGATGATCGGAAGTCAGAGAGAAAGCTAGGCAACGCTTGGCAAAGGAAGGTCAACCTAATCCCATTCTCTTCTTGTTTCGGTCCAAAATAGATAAAAAGGGGTTAGAATGAGGAGTATCGAAAATGCCCATTGCCTTAGTTGGAAAATGCCTCTGAAGGTCTGACTTCTTATTAAAAGAAAAGGTGCCAAAAGATGGGCAATGACCCCTCAGGTCAGCAAAAGAATAGACCTATCTGAATGTGTACCAACAAAAGTCCAAAAAGAAAAAGGCTCCAAAAGATGGGCAATGACCCCTCAGGTCAAAATCAAGCAAAAAAGAAGAGAGACTTGTCTGAATGAGGGCCATCAAAGAAAATGGGCTAGAAGGAAAGACCCGAAGAGGTCAAAACCCGAACGGGCAATGTGGGTATTAGTAGAGAAACAAGTTCGACATCCCTGAATTCTACTAAGGACTTACCACCAATCATCTTCCTTCTTTAACCTCAAAGGATAGGGTTAACCGACTAGGTCCAAGAAAAGCCATAGCCTATCAAAGGCAGAAGGTCAGAAGAACTCGGACTAGGCACTCTCTTACATGTGATGCCTACTCTTAACCCTTAGGTAACAATGAGAGGCACCTATAACAAGCAAAGCAAAGGATGGGATAATCGTGTCCCTCACACCAAACAAAAAAATCAAATATTTCAAAAAGTACCAAACAAATCTATGAAGTCAAAAATCCTAAAAAGAGAATATGAAAAACACCAAAAAATCATAAAAATTCCAAAAACATCAAAAACATTATAAAACTATCAAAAAACAAACAAATCAAAAAATTCCAAAACACCTAAAAATTTGCTTCCTAATTGACTAGTTGCCTTTGCATTCATATTTAATTTCAGTCTTGCATGTTTCCTTTTGTGCATACTTATATTTTTTTCGTTATTTTACCTTGATAAGGCCTATGTCCCTTGACAAAAGATCAAGGCAGTTTCGCCCTTTTCTTGCAAGGGACTAAGCCTCAATAAAGTTCTAATCGCCTTTTGAGTAAACACAGGGAGTCAGGAAAAGAAGTCAACAACTATCACTATGAAAAGGAAAGTACATCAAAGATAGAAGGGGCCGGCACATCACAAATCGCCGCCTCCCTCTGCTGGAGCCTGATCACCCGGAGGTGGCATGGCAAGTCTCTCCTCACCTCTCCTCCTATGACTACTAGTCTGAGAGGAACCCGAGTGGGTAGGTCCCCTCAGCGTGGTCCCACGGGAGTCGGAGCGGTGGGAGTGGCTCCGAGATCGAGACTGCAATGCCTGCATCATCAACTGACGATGCTCCGCCTCCACCCGATTGAGCTCTCTGGAGTGCTCAAGGCGAAGAAGGAGAAGCTGCTCGGACTCTGGTCGTGACAGCTCGACCACGCGACCCTCCAGTCTCCTGACCTGCACGATGACAAAAAGATACGTCAGCTACAGAAAAAGCAGTTTAAGGAAAAGAATCAAACATGTACCTCCTGTGTCAGCTCCTCTATCCTCTGAGCAGTCTGTAGAAATCAAAAGAAGCGTCAGTCCAAGAATTCCCAGTTTAAAAATCATAATAAAAACATCGCACCTCGGAAGTAGAAGGACCAGGATCCGGAATGCCTACGAGGGGCTCGAGCCCGAGCTCCATCTATAGCTCCATCACCTACCGGAAAAATGTCAGGAAAGAAAGAAAATGATGACAAACAAAGCAGAAAGTTATGTACCTTGTCCTGAAAACCCGAGGGATCACCAGTAGAAGGCGGAGCACCCCCTGCAGAGAGGTCAGAGATCCTCGCCCAAAGATCCTTGTTCTGACAAAAGAAAGAGTGTTAGAATCAAGCAAAGTGAAACAGAAGAAAGTCACGGAAATTCACCTCGGTGGTAAGGGCCTGCACCCGTTCCTTCAGCTGAGCAATCTGCGAGAAAAAGAAAAGAAGATCAGCAAAACAAATAAAGGAAGAAGACAGCATAATAATGGGACAATAATCACCTCAAGGAGAAAACCCGTCTCTGAAGAACTGCTCCCGGGGTCGGCAGGTATGAAGGGAGGAGGGTCGGCCGGCAAGTGATGAGAAGGAAGCTCAGGACCCATGGGCTGGCCGAAGTCGAACGGCTCGAAAGAAGGCTCTGAAGGCTCGTCGAAGATCATTGGCTCAGGGGCAGCTGGGTGGGAACCCAACTCCAGCTCAGCCACGCGCTCGTGGAGATGAGAGATCTGAAAAAAGGCAGGGGAAACAGTAAACAACATTCATTCAGGGTATTAAAGAAAAGCAAGGGACGTTACCTCATCATCACGCCCACGCAGCTGTTGACGGGCACCTCGGTAGCGACGTCGCTGAAAGAAAGAAGAAAGAAAGATCAGTTAACCAGCAATGAAAAGTTGCAAAGTACAGAAAGTACTTGTCGCTACAGCTCAGCCTCCAGAGATGTTGTCCCTGCCCTCAAGCGAGACAGCTCCTCCTGAATACTCTGAAAGCAGCATACAATTTAGCTACAAAGCAAATGAAGAACAGTAATGAAAGCAACAAGTACATACCTCTCCGCCCTCGGTGAAAAGGTGGGCAAATGTCGCCATGTAGCGACGCATATAATCGTCACTGTCAGAAGCGCTGGAAGTCACTGGAGTGCCACCCCTCTTCCAGATCCGAACAGCAAACTGACCCTCCTTCTTCCAGTCGACCTCCTCGGTCAGGTCGCGGGTAGAACGACCCAGGCGCGGGTAAGGGGGGAGGTCTACCCACTCCTGGTGAAGCCCCAATGAGCGCATCGTAAGACGCACCCACAGTGGCTCCATCTCGTTCAAGCAGATCAAGAAGGTGTCACGGCCAAAAGCCGGACGACCCTCCGATACCCATGGCTGCTGATCCAGATGAAGGTCTGAATAGGGACGCCATACCACCTGAAAAGCAATGCAGAATAATAAACAAGAAGAGCCGAAAAGAAAAGGAGAGAAAAGTGACATAATACCTTGTGGTGAGGGAAGCAGAGCAGCTGCCTCCTCAGGTTCTCCACCTGGTAAGGGTGGGAAGAAGCGGATCGAGTAGCAACCCAGCTGCTGATAAGCGGGTACTCGGGATCAGCCTTCAGCAAGGCACGACCCAGGGGGATGTAGTAACTCCATACCTGTCAAATGAAAGTTTAGTTAGTCACCAAAAGATAAGACAGAATTAACAATAGACAAAGGAACAAGGCATACCTGAAGGAATGGAGTGAACCCGGCTACTGAAACCGGACCGCTCTCCATCGCCAGCGAGGAGAACAGATGGGCCAACATGGCGGCACCCCACGCATACTCACCGACCTTCGACAGGTCAGCAAGAAAAGGGAGGAACCGCAAGTGCACCCTGTCCGTCTTCGGGGCCAGAAGAAGACGGGTGAGAAAGAAAAGGAGGAACCGGCGGAGATCCTGGTCAGCCTGGACGGTGCCCTCCTCACCGACCAAGTAGCGCTCGACGCGTTTTGTCAACGCATCAAGTACATCCGCCACCGGGTCATCCTTCCCCACGCTGGCCTTGCCCAGACCGAGCAAGTTCCCGACGTCTGTGCGCTTCATAACGCGCAGTCCGCCGGGGCAGTGTGGGATCGAATGACCTAGAAAGTCCCGGACCATAGCCGAGTAATTACGGTAGGTCTTACCGGTAACGGCGCGACCATGAACGCGAAGACCAGTAATTCGGGAAACATCCTCCAAAGTGGGAACCATATGCCCCCAGGGAAAGAGGAAGGAATGGGTAGGGGAATCTCATCTCTCCCTCAATGCCTGGATCAGGAAGAGGTCTTCCCAGAAGGTAGAGCAGCGAAGCAATGGGCCGAAACCCATCGCATCCAGTCGTACCTTCTGCAAATCCTTCAACCCCTTGTAGGCATGGAAGACCATTTCCCAGGATATCCGGGACTTGATCTTCCCCTGCACAAACAAACAATCATGTCAGAAACAATAATCATGAATAATTCAAAAGGGGGGAGTCAAGATCCAGTTACCGAGATGGTCGAAGGAGGATGGAGGGAAGGCAGCTCCGATGAGCCAGGATCGGCCGAACTAGAAGCCCCGGCGGAGGAGGAAGCGCCGGCGGAAGAAGAGGCTCCGGCAGCATCAGAGGCACCACCACGCTCAACACGGGACCTCTTCGTCATCTGCATTATTTCAAAAAGTGTTAGGATAGGTCAAAAACAGCAAAACAAGGAAGACCGGGGCCTGGTGACCAGGTGCCCCATTTATGGGGCGCCTGGACCAGGCGTCCCCTTGATGGGGTGCCTGGCGCCCCATTGATGGGGCGCCAGGCAGAGCCTCGCGCCCCATCAAGGGGGCGCGAGGGGGTTTGCTTCCCTTCTCTCTCCCCGTTCCGATCCGGAACGACTCCAGATCGGTTCGGTTCCTTCTGCGAAAACGAAGATAACAGAACAAATTACAAGTTTGCAGTTGGAAGAAACTTACTAGGGAGTCTGCACGGCACGCTGCACGCTCCGAGAAGGCCTCACACAGTAGAAAGACTAGAAAAAGTCAATGGTGGAATGAAGGAAATGTGCAGAGGTGAAAATATAAAGTGCTAGGGTCAAAATTTTCAAAATTTTTAGAATATGTCTGCAAGTAATATTCTTCATGAAAAACACAATTTCATCAGCAAAACATTGATATTCAACTCCTTTTGCATATTTTTTGCTGGTTGCTAACACTGACAGGACAAAAACACGACTGAAAAGGAACTACATCAAGCAAGCCCTAGACCTACACTGATCAAGTCCTAGACACAACAAAAGCAAACAAAATACAACTAGACACAATCAAAGCAGATACAGGTCAACCGCAGCGTAGCTTCCTCAGCTTCGCCACATACCCTCTCTTCCAGACCTCGTCTTCATCCATGTAGGCACTTGGCGAGAAACTCTTGCAAATTCCCCAAATGACGAGAATGCTCTGGCATTCTTCTACATCGTCCGCCGTGCCCGTCTGACGATCTTTGACGGATGGAATATGAGAGAGACGAGGGACCTTGAGACGCGGTTGGCCCAACTGAAGAGGACACCGATGTGGGTTGTAGATAATGAAGGAAGTGCCGGTGATCAACCGAAGGTCCACCCCTGGGGTGGGAGAAGCACGGACATTTTGGCGCATAACCGCCTCTGTAGGACAGACGAAGCCTCCGTTGCTCATAGCCGAAAAGTACAAGCGCCAGTCAGCACGGGTCTTCACTGAAGGACACTTGTTCATCACCTTGTATTCCATGCAGAGACGATTGGTGAGAGGTTGGAGGGGGCTCCGAGCGAAAAGACGGGAAGCCGTGGCCGGTCCGAAGCACACGTCAAACTTGAAGTGCCAGTCAGCCCAGCACATGAACAAAAGGATGCTGCCGTACATGGGCCTACCAACGCTAGAAGAGGTCAGGCCGTCATACAGGTAACCCAACACCGAGTGGGCTATGCACTCGTTGGACCAGATACCCTGGATACAAGGAAGACATGTAGGATCAAGCCACCCGTCCTCACACGGGTAAAGGAGCACCGAGGCAAGGCAAGCGGCAACACCTTTGGCACCGGGCAACAATAGGTCCTCATTGTCACCGGCGCCTTGAATCACGCCAATGGACCAATCCGCCAGTGCCTCAGTGTAAATACGCCCACCTACCATGATAGACCGGGCCTCTTCGGTGGTCATAAAGCCACGGAGGAAGTCTAAACCGGTGACTGGTCCAACGTGAATGAACATGGCCTGGCCGTACCCAGGCATGGCACGAAGCCCCAGGAACAGCTCCACCTCTTCTAAGAGGATGATACCTTCAAAAGAGTCAAAAACAAAAGTGTGTGTATCGGGATGCCACATCTTGAGAAGCGCACCCGCCAGAGAAAAGTCCCAGAAATATTTGAGGAGGTGGTTGGCGTGAACGAGGATGCCGGAGAAGCCCCAACCGCTCAGAATAGTCCGCACGTGGATGTTGATAGCAGCCATCAGACGAGCTATCCACAGCGCTTGACTGTAACGGCGAGCACCGGGGAAGTTTGGAAGGTCCTGCAGAATAATCACGCAATCAGAAAAGAAGGTCTCGGAAAAAAGCAAGAAGGATGCCTAATAAAGCCACTACCACTCCCATGGACACTCGATTCCGAATATGGCACGGCACTTCGGAAAAACTTTTCATCTCGGTCGAGCCGGTTGGACGGGAGGAGGAGGAAGCCATCGGAGCAAAGGGAGAGCAAAGAGCACTGTAGCTGGTGTGGGGGAGAAGAAGGGGAGGTTCCCCCTTCTTATAGAGTTCAAAAGGCTGCCTCGGGAAGGAGCAAACTTGAATTCTGCGCAGGTGCCCCACTTATAAGGCGCCTGGCGCCCTATAAATAGGGCACCAGGCGCCCTGTAAACAGGGCACCAGGCGCCCTCTAAACAGGGCGCCCGGATCCTTGCATAAGCCGTTTTTCTAGCATAATCTTGCATATATATCGTTGAAGACCTCGGGTCTGAAAGGGCTGGGTCGGAGAACCCCTTCAACAAAATCGATGAAGGATTCAGTCACCTTTTAGGACCGCGGATAAGCCAAAGTCAAATAAACGGGGACGACGGTGTCTTCACGGATATCCTGACCCGTTACATTTGACCTATATCTTCAACTATTTTCCTATATTTAGTTGTATTTCTTTAAAACCCAGCATACATCATGCATCATCACACATAATCTCATGCATCATCTTTCCGTCACCGTCTTTTCCATGACTTTTCAAGGAGGTTTTGGCCTGCCCGGAAGACCCAATTTTAACCGTGTCTCGATGATTTTATCAAAACAAGAAGTTTTTCCATGTCGAACTGAACCGGTATTGTTGAGTGAAACCTTATGAATTTGAAGAACCCAACCTTGGTTGATTGGCTGTCTCCTCTTTACTTTTCGCAATTTACTGCATTTCTACCAAGTCCAGCACACCATGCAGTTCGGGTCCTGGCCGGTAACAATTCTCCCCCACGTGGGATTTTAGTTATTTACTTTCACTACTGTTCTTCTCTTTAACCAATCAACCAGAGGGAAGGTTTCGATAAGACAAAGGGTGATCTTGGAATCCGGTAAAGTTTTATTCCACTCAACTAGGCCAATGAGGGCGTGTCTAAATCTACACCTTGGCGTCACCTTTTCAGTCCATCACCACTTCATTCCGCTACGCCTCATTACGCTTCGCTACATTCGCCTACGCTTCATTCGTATCATTCCCCTACAAAGCCGACGCCAAGGCGAGGCAAGCTGTAGACACGCAATTTTGGCCCAGTTAGAGAGTTTAAATTCTTGTTTTCATATAGAATATTTAAAGCGGATCGTGTTTTACGAACGGATCAAAGTTTCTGGCACGTTCCGAAGAGGATCAATGGAGCGATCAGCCGCGCCAATCACCCCGTGTATAGGGTACCAGGCGCCCTGTTTATAGGGCACCAGGCGCCCTATAAACAGGGCACCTGGCGCCCTGTATATAGGGCGCCAGGCGCCCTATATACAGGGCGCCTGGCATCGTATCAAATCGATTTGACAGACTGATTTGACCCTTCACAATGACTCGTCTTGTCGACCTGACAGACCTAATGATGCTGGCGCCCCATATATAGGGCGCCATGCCATGTGGCACTGTTTTTCGAAAATGGCCAAAGTACCCTCTTTTGGGCTATAAATAGAGCTCCATTTGAAGCTTGGAGGAGGTTCCAACTTCGTGCCACCCTAGAGCTCATCCAACACCACGTTTCTAAGCCATTCTCATCCCCCACAAGCCTTCAAATCGATCCAAAATCGTCCACCAAAAACCCTAAAAACCCTCTGTTTCTGTCACCCAGAAACATGATTTTTCTCCAACTTTGATAACCTCTATCCATCTCCCCTCTTACATCCAGCACCCAAACCACCTTTCATTAGCTTCATTTGCATATTGTCTACAAGGAGGAGCCCCTACTTCGTCCCGGAAGCCGCCCAGCACTCCGGAGCGACGTTGCGAAGAGGTGAAGAAAATCTGTTCGGACCAGACTTAGTGCCCCGTATACAGGGCGCTTTGACTTGGTCAATGCGCCCCATAATTTCGATCGCCCGTTTAATCGAGTTTTCGTCTTCCTCTTTCATCCTAGCATTGATCATCATGTTATTTGGCATGTCTTAGAACATTTTGCATCTCATATATGTTTAAAAACGTACCAAAAATAGGGGTTGGGATTCCGTCCCAATCCGGTTAGTCTCCTTTCATTTGCATTTTCGAATTCAAATTTGAGCACGATACTATGCTTTCATTAGAACTAATGAACCTTTCACTTGTTTCTATGTTTTCTTATGGACATTCTTAGGTAAATCCGATTGAGGCGGAGCTTCAACCGGATCGAAGACGAAGGACTCACTAAGCTCTCTTCTTTCGGCCGGCCGAGAGAGGAGAAGTCGGAACTCAACAATCTCCCCGCTTCCAAAGGTACGACAGTCATTTCTCCATTTCATTTCTTTTCATTCTACTATATTTTGGAGCCTTTGGCTCCTGGCGACCACACCCACTAACATCCCATCCACCAAGTCCCCAAAGCAAGCGTAGTCGCCGAAAGGGGGAGATACGCGGGTGTCCCGTTTCGGGTGCTTACAGGTGCCACATGCACACCCCCTAGTGAATTCCTCCCCACCTGTTGCCAAGGATAAAGAAATCGTCGAATTCCACCTCTATACTATCTACATCCCCCAATCACAAATGCCAACCTACCATCGCTACAATGGCTCAGGTGATCCCTTCACCCATGTTAATGATTTCCTGAGCAAATCATCTTGATGACAGAATGATAGAAAGACCCTTGCCTTTCTATTTAGGAGATCTTTAGAGGGTGCAGCCCTAGATTGGTTTTTTTCATTAAACGAAGTAGAGATATGGGATTTCGAAATTGTCAAGGCCAAATTCTTTAAACGATATGGGCCAGGCTATTCAATAATTGGGGAAGTAAAAGAAGATATGAAATTAATGCATTATTCTGATGAATTGAGGCCCAGGCTTGAGAGAAGCATTGATGCTATACACCAACCTAGGAGCCCTCCCCAATCCCATCCTGATCATCTTCATCGGCCGATTCCTCAATGCCAGTTGATTAGGCCACCCATGCCACAACCTCAGCCGGTCATGCAACCCATGTTAATGGCGAAACCAATTGTGCACAATCAAGCTCCTCATGTCAATTGTGCCAACACCTCATTATCAAAATCGAACTCTCAGCCTATTTCACCAACAACCCCTCGGCCAATCATCCAGCCCTTGGCTTCTCAGCCTATTCCACCAACAACTCCTCAGCCAACCATCCAAGCCATGACTCCTCAACTAAATACACTTATAGCTATTCAGCCTAAACCGACTTCTATACTAGCACCACTTCAATCAATCCCTCAACATAGGGTTCCCCCTCAGTCAGTCAAACCACTTGTTTCGTCTATTGCTCCTGCCATGGTAGAGGAACCAGTCACTCCGATCATCCATGCTCCTGCTGTAGTAGAAGATTCAGACACTTCGACCCTTCAAGCTCCTGCCCTAGCAGAGGAATCAATCACTCCAACCATTTGTGCTCCTGCCCTGGCAGAGGAATCAACTCTTCAACATATCCTTGCTCTCTCTCAATATCAAAGTCGGCTAGTAGGGGAGGTCGAACCAAACTCTTCTATCATTCTAGAATCCCTTAAACTAGGCATGCCCTCTTCCCCAGAACAACCTGAGGAGAAGCCTACTATAAAAAGCTTAGGAGAGGAGATCATAAATTTTGTTTATTTTCAAGGACTAGGCAAGGATTCTTCAGGTATAGATCAACTATCGTCATCATTGGAATTGATCCCTGAAGTTTGTCAGATTGAATTGACCCCTGAGCTGGGAAGTAAGGAGACCAAATTGGTCAATGAAATGGGAAAAGAATCTATAAACCTATAGAAGGAAGATGCAGACCTTAGCAAGGGGATACCAGGACCTCCTCCAGCTAGGCAGGTAAATCCCTTAGCATCAATCTTAGGGCCACGACCCTTATCCCATTCTTCTCCTAAGCAACAATCTGGCCCACGGGCCCACGATCAATCAATCTTAGGGCCACGACCCTTTCTTTATTCTCCTCCAAATCAACGATTGGGCCCATGGGCCCACAATTCCTCAATCTTAGGGCCACTGCCCTTTTTTTATCCTTCTTACAACTATCAATCAGGCCCATGGGTCCAAAATCTGTAAATCTTAGAGCCATGGCCCACACCCCATCCCACTCAATTGGGCCCTTATGCCCCATTTTCAGGCACTTATGCCCCTTCTCATCAATCGGGCTCTTATGCCCCTTTTCATCAACTGGGCCCATGTGCCCCTTTTCATCATCCGGGCCCACGTGCCCCCTTTATCCAATCGGGCCTAGGTGCCCCTTTTAATCGACCGGGAACGGTAATCACCTTGTGCCTCCATCTCTTTCATTTCTATCACCACTGTGGTCATTACAACAACTTTCTTGCTATTCATCCCATCGTGGCAGTGAATTCATCCCGCCAAGGGCCTCCTATTCGATCTAAACTTGCATTATCGTTATCTTTACGGTCTAAGCTTCAACATTTGCCTTTTGGAATCTGAGATCATTCCATTCCGAATCAAATCTTGTCTCTTAGAAGACTTAAATGAATCTAAGAGCCTTAATGTGCTCTATTGGTATTCTTTTACTTTTTCAAAACAAATCTCTTTTTGAACTTTACCCCATCACAGTACAGGAACACCGCAAAGATCGGGTTACCGGCTGATGATGAACCTACGAACCCATGTTTCAGGGACTCCCCACCGCGTTGGGGGTTGGCTATTCTTATCTCATGCCAATGGCACATCCTTTACCAATCGAACATAGGAAGACTTGATGAAACATGGCGGTTAACTAGGAGACTTGAGGAGATTCGTCTTGCCGAATATGGTCGTTGAGCGTGTCTATATCTACACCTTGATGCCACCTTTTTAGTCCATCGCCATTTTGCTCCACTACATTCCACTATGATCCATCTCGCTTCGCTACGCTTTCTCTACATTTCACTCCGCTACGCTACATGCCATTCCCTTGCAAAGCCGACATCAAGGCGAGGCAAGCTGTAGACACGCCAATTTGGCATTACTTAGAGCTTAAACCATTATTCCATTGGCAACATCTCTTTTAGACCATCAAAATAATGATGAACCACCCTTTTGGATGAGCCGAGGTGCTTATTGGAAATATGAGGATGATTTACTAATTTCTAATCAAATCCATGTTTGTCGAACAAGAGACTCTTGGTGGTGTGCCAGATTATGCTTTTCCCAGCATATCCTCTATTTGGAAATTTTTCACAAGATTATATGGATGTCTAAAGAAAAATTATTCAACATGAATAATCTTATTCTCTGAGTTATATTTCCATTGCAACAAATGGCATTCAATTCTAATCTCCCATTTGTCCGCAGCGTTCTTTGGAAGTCAGATGCGCAGTTCTGTCCGCACGCAGCACCGATCAAGCCCAATTGCATGCAAGCCCAGCCCATTGGGCACATATCTAACAAATTCATGACCTTACCTTCATTTTTCCTCCTTCATATTTATTGGTGTAGTATCTGGAAGCTTCATGGTCGAAATTAGCATCATCAAATGATGTCAATCTAACTTGTTGTCTTGTATATCAAGACTTGCTATTTTTGGACCAGATTTGTTTCCTCTTCAAGTGGAGACATATTTTGAACATGGGGAAGGTGATACACGGTTTTCAATCCCTCTCAATCATTTGGGTAAGTTTATAGATGCCTCAGGATGAAAATAAGCAACATTAAATGGAGGAAATCCAATCTAAGGTCGGATGTATCAAAACTTGCTATTTTTTGACCTGTTTTTCATCCCCTATAAAGGGAGACTCATATGAACGATCTAAGAAGGGCATCCCCATCATCCAACTCTCTTATCCTTACCCTCCAGCCACCCTTGGCTCGTACCAACCTCCCCAAATCGTTCTCTCTTCATCCTGGTGCCCGGAGATCATCCCAAAGTGAAGAAGAAGCCGGTCTATGCTTTGAAGTGCTGCACTGCTGATCATTGGCTTCTATAGATCTTTATAATCATTTTCAGGCCTGACTTTACTTCATAAGAAGTGTGATTCATCAAGATATATTTCATCTCTAACAAACAGAGATCAATTCTGACATTCCCTTAGCTTGTTACGGCTTCAACACCGACGCTGCACAGACAGATCTGAAGTCTTCTCTTCTAAGTCATTATATTCTCAGTCAATTTCAATACATTTAATGGTGGATTCAGCCTATATATCCTTCATAGAAATTGTTTCCCGGTGAGTCCTATTTTATTTACAACAAGAATCATTCAATTCGGATATTTGTAGTGCCCATAGCACATCCTACATCAACATTGTGCTGGGAGTTTCTGGAACTTCACTGTCTAAGATCCGGCTTATCAGGTAAAATCAGATTACTTATCATAAGATTCAAGAAAACTTGTCTTCATATCAAAACACCCTCGATGAGTCCTCTTTATTTTTAAATAAACATCAATTTATTCTGACATTGGTGTTGTTTTTTATGGCCTCTGCATCAGAGCCGCGTAGTTTACATTGAATCTATCCAACCCGGTTGTCACTTTGCCTGGGTTGTGTTGTCTTTAACATTTCATAATCTATTTGCTAACTCTTAATTTAAATCATTTAGTTTATATTTAAGTATAATTTTTATTCAGTTTTGCATCATTTCATACATTATAAAAAAAATCAAAAAAGGGGTTAGGGCTAACTCCGAATCCGGTGAGTTTGTTTCCAATTGCCGTTTTGTGTTATTGTTTTTACAGTTACTACACTTCACTCAGTTCTAATCCTTCTTTCACTTGTTTTCTTGTCTTCTTTGTCTACTAGTTGCACAGGTACATCAAGCTAGCATCGGTTAGAGACTCTTCTTCATCGACCGGCCGAAGAAGAAGAAGGTTGAACTCACATCCCAATCTCCCACGCTAAGGTACACGGTCAAATTCAACTTATTTTATTTGTCAATTCCATAAAGCGGAGCCCGCGGCTCTTGGCGACCACCTTTCATTTATGCTTTAAGTTCATCTCCTCCTCACTCTCCTCCCACATGACCCGAACCATCTCCGGTGCTCGAGCGACACCGTGAGATGAAAGTTCGGGGATCAATGTGAGTGTGGGACCGAGGTGAGGAGTCTTTACTACTTTCCGAGTGTTTTTCGATTCATTCCTTTTTTCCATATTCTATCTTTCACCTTCTCTTGAGGTGCCGATCCGGAACCCGTTTCTAGAGTCGACACCAGCCATGGTATTTGTTGAGGTGCACGCCACCCTGTGCTCGTCTCTTCTGCCTGGACAGGCGTGGCATGACGGAAACACCCTACTGTCACTGCATCGTGACGATGGACATGGTGCCATCATGAGTGCCGCAGTCCTCATAGCGGAAATGTCATCAATCGTAGAGTAGGATTTGGTGAGGCTGTGAAGGATGCCAATGGCAAGATCGAGGATGACATGGCGCACGTCAAAGGGGTAAATGACGATGTGGAAGACGGTGTCAAAGTTGCAGACGACAGAGAGAGGGGAGTGAGACGTGTGCTGCTAAACATGACTCAATAAATTTTAAAAATTATATCAATTTTACCAAATACATCAGACACGTGTTTTTGTGATTTTAAAATTAAAATTGAGATGACAAGTAATCTTAATTTCAAAAATGAAAATAGAACCAAACACCCTATTAGACACAAATAGTGAAAAGTTGGCTACTTTTTGCTCAAGTTAGACATCATGAAAGCATATGACAAAATCTAGTGGAATTTCTTAAGACATGTTTTGTTAATTTGGTTTCCCACCTCAGTTGATTAAGATCATCATGGAGTGCACCGCATGTGAACCACATTTGTGTCATATTCATTATATCTAAATGGTCAGCAATCAAGTTATTTTGAGGTCACTAAGGGATATTTGTATATTCTTTATATGGAGGAGGCTTTGACATCATTGATTAATGGGGTTGTTTATGAAGGCTATCTATCTGGGATGTCCATCAATAGACATGGGCCTAAAATTACCAACATAATGTTTGTGGATGACTTACTATTTGTGGAAGCACCAAGATTGAAGAAGTTCAAGACATTGCAAATTTTATCAACTTATGAAGGTGTGGCTAGTTAGGCTATAAACAAGAGCAAATATCGTATCCTCTTTAGTAGAAGTGTGCCACCGGTTGTCAAACATAACATTTTCCACCTTTTGGGTTTCCATCAAGGCTTATTTGATGGTTTATATTTGAAAATACCCATGGACCAGGTGGGTAACAAAATTAGATATTTTGATCTCTTAATCAAGGTTTGTCAAGACAAGCTAGCGTGATGGAAGTCTAATTTACTTTCCATAAGAGGAAGGACTGTGCTTATAAAATCTACCTTGTCTCATGTGCCTATCCATCTGAAGTTTGTCAAAAGACTTTCTTCCAAAGTAATATCCAACTTAAAAAAGAGATGCAGAACTTGTTCTAGTG
This sequence comes from Cryptocoryne crispatula var. balansae, assembly GCA_036172225.1. NCBI lineage: Eukaryota > Viridiplantae > Streptophyta > Magnoliopsida > Alismatales > Araceae > Cryptocoryne > Cryptocoryne crispatula. The sequence continues at coordinate 28,009,038 of CM069928.1, forward strand.
GGGCCACAGTTAACATAATAGGAAAAAGATTCATCTATTTTGATGGGATTCTATCAAGCAATAGAAATAGGCATGGGGTTTAGGCATCATATGAATCAATGATTAATTATAAAACTAGCATTGTGTTTCCTTCTTGATAAGAAGAAACAATGGGTCAAATTGTTTCATGCTAGATATCTTCAATGTGAGGATTTTTTTGTCAGTTAAATTGTTAGCATCTTTTTCACACATATGGAAAAATATTCTCAATGCCTGACAACCTTTATTGAGAGGGGGTTGTGTAAAATTAAAGATGATAGGAAGGTTAATATCTAGAATCAACATGGGTATTGGATAGACAGGTCCCTGAGGATCCAGCCAATTTTACTCTCAACCAAGTTAGTTAATTAATTGTTAATAGCACTTGGAACAATAGATTATTGAGACATTTTTTGACAAAGGCTTCCTACAAAGAATACTAAGGGCACCCATTTTTAACAACATTATAGTGGATACCCTGATTTGGCCATTTACTCTCGATGGCTCTCTATCAACTAAAAATTATTATAGATTTCTTAGCAATGAAAATAGTCTTCCTAGTCCTTCTGATTGTTCTATTTGGAAACTTCTTTGGCACCCCATAGTGGCATGGATCTATCCACATTGATCACCTTTATGTGGAAGATCCTCTCTCTTAATCTCATTACGAATGTGGCTATTGCCAAGAGATGCCCTTATATTGGCAATATTTGAAAGTTATGCATATATAAATCTATGGATCGTTTGTTTTTTTATTGTCCCCAAAGCAAGGCCATATGGTTAGCCTCTTCTCTAGGCAATACTCAAGCTTGGAAAGAGAGAAGCTTCCACAATTTAATCCAAGTTTGGCTCCAGTGGATTCAACAAGGAGACAACTTGTTTAGCAGGTCAGGCACCTTGGCTTTATCCATTCTATGGTACATATGGATAGCAAGATGTGACACCAACTTCATAGGTTGTAGAGAGGAACCAAGAAGTGTTCTCGAAAGGGCTTCTTCACAAGTGGATTTTTATCTATCCAATTTAATTGTTATTAAGGTACATCTCCAACCAAAGGGGGAGCCACCTCCTATTCCAATAGCCAATTGGCTACTATTAGTTTGATTGCTCGAGATATCACTACCTACACAATGTTGTGTTTTGGATCCTAAAATATTAGAGGCCGAAGCCATTTTAAAGGCTTGCTCTTTGACTTCCCAAGGAGGGATATACTTGCTATTAGAAAAAGTAATGCAAAATCCATCATGGAGGTTATCAACAGGGTTGACTCGATGTTGTGGCAAGCCCATCTCAGATTATCTGCAATTGCCCAAGGATCTAGGAATCGATGGATTGTAAATTTTTCTTTACTTCTATACAACGTAACTCAGTTGCCCATTTGTTTGCCAAGTGGATGTTGGAAGTCTTACGCTCTTCCTCTTCTTCTTCTTTTATCCCAACTCATGTGACGGATCAAATCGGTAAAGATTTTTGTATTTGATGATATTTAATCTATCTTTGTCGTCAAAAAAGAGTTAAATAGTTGTACATATATACTAATTATTTGATTCTATTTCAATATTTAATGTGCTTTAGTTTGATTTGATTCAACTTATCAACTAATACTTATGATTAAATAAAATAAAATCACAGGGTAGGTGTTGAAGAGTTGGTAAAAAGCAATTGAGATATATACAAATATTGTGGATCCATTCTTTGTCAATGTCACACTCATAGTTTTTTTTTTGTTGGTATCACAATTTTCACGACCTCCCTAAAGTTTGTCCAACGAAGGACAAATGGAGAGGCAAGTTGAACATATAGTCTCCCCTCATAAGAAAGCAAGCATGTGCACCATGTGTACTTCTTTTTTTTTTGGGTCACAGAAACATACTAAAAACATAACCGAAAATAACATAGTCCATACAACATCACTGTAGACCCGGTGAGTCCACTAAAAGTTGATCTAACACTTCAACGGGATGAGATAAAGACGATTCTGACCAAGCACCATCAAACCCCAACCGAAGAGCCCATTTTTCCAACCGATGAGCCACCTCGTTCCTGTCCCTAGGGTAAAAGACGATGGCTGCAAATGAAGCTTGAACGCGATGGCGAATGATCCGAACAAGATTGTTGGCTTTCTAGGAGGGTGAACCAATATTGTTGATAGCGTTAACCATGAGTTGGGCATCACTCTCAATGATGGCTGGAGTATGAACCAGGTGCTTCCAGGTACAAGCTTCCGCTATTGCCTCCGCTTCAAGAATCAAGGGGTTGTTGAATTGAGATGTCCTAGCTTTCCATTCCAGCAGTCTTTCGTGAGAATCCTTGACCACTATAGCAATAGCTCCCCCATTGTGAGCAGTCATCGCATCCACGTTGAATTTGACCTGCGGAGATAATGGAGGTTTCCACCTTAAGTCCTCAACGTAAGTTGATAATCCTGCTTGAGATAGGAAGTACAAAGCATCTTTGGCTGCTTTCAACAGGGTCCATTGGGGGTAACATTTTGTGCCTCTGAAAGAAGAGTCACACCTATTTTTCTATATGTGCCACATTATAGAAATACCTTGGACGCATAAAGCAAGCTTGTCTTGATCCCTGTTTAAAATCCATTTCAAAAAAAAATTCTAAGAAGATCACAAAAATTCCAATCAACTGCATGAGCATTAATACCCAAAGGAGAAGCAAACCAAGTAGCCCAGCTACAGGGACATTCAAACATCAGGTGAGATAAGGTTTCCTCTTGGGACTGACTGATATTACAAATCGGATCGACCCCGGGGCATCTTTTAGCAATAGCCTGGTTAATTGGGAGAGCATTGGCCTGGCCCTTCCAAACGAACATAAGAATCTTATGAGGAAAATTTTTGTTCATCTTAGGATTCCAAATCTTCTTCCATAAAGGTTGTTCCGAGGGCTCCAGACTTAACTTAGATTCCATGAGAAATCTATAAGCAGACTTCGTAGTGAGCTCCCCATTCTGAGTAAAATTCCAAACCAGGCTATCCTTCTCTTCATCCTCAAAAATGGGTGTAGAGATGATTCTGGTCACCGAGCTATCTTCAAATATTCTTTCAAGCATATCCTGGTTCTAGATGAGTATCCATTAACCTAAGGATACTCATCATAGTTCTAATTTTCTCATCATTAGCCTTACCACACATGATAATATTATCGACAAACATCAGGTGGGTAATAGTGGGGCCCCCTCTACTTAATCTGATTCCATTAAACATTCCCTGCTCGGATGAAACATTTATGAGAGCTGAAAGTGCTTCCGCACATAATATGTAAATATAAGGAGATAAGGGACACCCCTATCTAATCCCTCTAGAAAGCTTTATATTGCAGGACCTTTGCCCATTCAAATTAAGAGAGTAACTAACAGATTCAATGCAGCACATTATAAGGTTGACAATTTCTAGAGGAAAGCCAAAATTAGTGAGCATTAGATCTATAAACTTCCACCTTAATCTGTCATAGGCTTTGCTGATGTCCAATTTGACCATAAACCAACCCACTTTGCTTGCTTTACGCCTGAACGAAGAGATAACTTCATGAACAATAATGATGTCGTCCAAACCCACTCTCCCTGGAATGAAGGCCGCATGAGCTTGAGAGATGAGGTGGGGTAATAAAAACTTGATTCTCCCAGCCAACAATTTGGTAAGAATTTTGAACATGACATTACATAAGCTAATCAGCCTATAGTGCTTCGGAGTTGATGGGTTCTAATTTAGGAATGAGGGAAATAATAGTGTGGCTCAACCCCTTAGGAATATTACGAGATAAAAAAATGTAGCAGATCAGAGACTCTATATCTTCCTTAATGACATCCCACATTAATTGGAGGAAACTTGAGACAAATCATCACGACTCGGAGCCTTATCAGTCTTCATAGCAAAAAGAGCCAGTTTCATCTCTTCACTTGAAGGTAATTTCGAAAGGGAATTCCTTTGATACTGCACCATGTGTATTTCAATAACTAAGGCCTTGTTTGGTAATTGTACTAGGCACCTCTATCACTCTTGATTTTGAAATTGATGATGATAGAAATCATCAATAGTTGTTTAGCTATGAATATTAAAAATTTTATTACAAATAAAACAAGAATGTGTTACAAGTGTTCATATTTATCAATTTTAATATTGATACTCCATCTTTAACAAATATTAATATCATAATTAATATAATATAATTTTTGATATTCTAACCAAACGGGGACATAATATTGTACATGATTGTGAACTTGTACATGATTGTGGAAGTCTTGAGTTAGTGGAAGTTAGATGAGTTTGACCCTGTAAATCAAAAGATAAATAAATAAAGTATAACCATGAATGTTACCATCAAATCATATACTTGCCACTAAATTTGAAGAAAAGGAGGAATTGGCATTATTGTTTGATACTTGGAGCTTTGCTAGTCTAGCAAAAATTGATAAGGTATTTAGCTCCATCATAAAATAAAGAATTTTATGATAAAGATAAGACTTAGAACTATTTTGCAGTTTTGCTGTGTGGATGTTTTTATATGTATTTTATTTTATGTTTTTATTTTTCCCACTTTATGTTATTTCTATTTTAATATATTATATCATTGTACATTATATACTTTTTATATATCTATTAATTAACTATTAACTGGCCCCTAACTATTTCTTAATAGACAACATAAAATAATTTGCAAATATACCCTTCCGATAATCAACAATTCAACGGTGGAACCTGAAAAGTACGGTGTTCTCTTTTCGACTTAAATCATACTGAAAAAATAAGTCATTTTCAATCGAATCATTGTAGTTCGATTTGATTTGATTTGGTTTAAAATAAGAATTAAATGATTATTATTTTAAAAATAAATTTTATTTATAAATTATCAACTTTTAAGATGAAATATTTAAAGTATATGTTTTTGATGATAAAAATATACAATATTATTTATTATTAAAAAACTAAATTTGTTAATATATTTCGGTGTAATTCAACTCAACGGTTCGATGTGGGTTGAACCGACCGGTGAACACTCCTCATGAGAAGGGGCGAGGACCGAGTCGACTCAACCCCGCGGCAACCGAGTCCGGCACCCGCGGCTCCGTCGACGGGGGTGGCTCCACGCTCGCCTGGCGGCAAGCGTCTCCGGCCGCCGCCGCCGCCACCGTTTGGAGTCTCACCGGAAACGATCCTCCCTTGTCGCGTAGGGCGATCACAGATTCGACAGTGCAAGACGCGTAGAGGTAGAGCCCCCGCCGTGCGAGAGGGGGCCGCACGGCACGGCACGGCACCAGTTCGCCGTCGTCGGCGGACGACTCTTGTCCGCGCCTGGCAGCGCTCCGACGCCTGCGGTGGCGTCGTCGCTGTCGGGGAGCGCGGGCGAGGGAAGGGATTGCCTCGGGTGCGGTGAACGGACGGCGGCCGGGGCGCAGTCACGGGAAGCTCGGGCGTGGTTAAGGGGGTGGAAGGCCTCAAAATTTACTCCCCACCGCGCCGGTGCGTCCTCTCGGCCGGCCGCAACCTAAACGACGCGTCGCCTTGTTCGGTAGCGGGAGCTGAGGTGAGCGCCGCCCGTCCTTCCCCGGGGGGCGTAGGGTGATTGCCCGCGCGGTGGGGAGAGCTGCAGGCTGCCGGCGGTGCGGTGATATGATGCCCTCTTTTACCCTCGAGGCGGCCTTGCGTAGGCGTCCGAAGGAGTCTGCACCATCGGCAATCAGCGACTCCCAACTCAGATAAGAAATTTGCCTGCGCTGCGCGGCTGGGAGAGCTACAGCCGGCCGCGGTCCGGTGATCTGATCCCCAAGCGTACAAACGAGTCCATGCGCAATGATCTCGAAGCTGGATCCAAACTTGATTAGATTTTGTAGAGTGCAGTTCACTTCTAGGGTGCAGATGACCCCACGAGTCGGCTGTTCGATGGAAGGTTTCGGTTGCTCACGAGTAAGACTGTTCACAATGAACTGGAAAACCGGAATTCGGGTTGGAAAATTTTGGTTCGGTTTTTAGAACCGAACCGAACCGGTACCACACTGATGGTTCGGTTCGGTTTGGAAGCGTCCGTAAACCGAAAAACCCGATAACCCGTTTGACCCGAAATAAACTTTCCAGAAATTTTAAAAAAACCGCCTAACCCTACCATGACCGTGAGGTCGAGGGTCGCGGCCGCCTTCCGCCCATCCCTGATTCCCCATCCCTCTTCCTTTCACAGCCGCAGCCCGCAGCCGGGGGGATCTTGCAGCCGCGCCGCGCAGGCCCGCAGGCCCGCAGCTCTCAGCCTCTCAGCAGTCAGCCGACTCAGCCCTCAGCCCCTCACCCTCGGGCCTCAGCCCTCAGCGGCAGGCCGCAGCCCTCAGCCGCGCAGGCCCGCAGCCGCAGCCCTCAGCATCGCAGCCGCCATCCGCCTCCGCCCATCCCTGATTCCCCGGCCGTCCCTCTTCCTTTCACAGCCGCAGCCCGCAGCCGCGCAGGCCCGCAGCCCTCGCCCCTCAGCAGTCAGCCCTCAGCCCCTCAGCCAGCAGTCAGCCCTCAGCCCCTCAGCCCTCAGCGGCAGGCCGCAGCCCTCAGCCGCGCAGGCCCGCAGCCGCGCAGGCCCGCAGCCGCAGCCCTCAACCCTCAGTCGGGACTCGGGAGCATCGGCATCGCTGCATCGGTAGCCGGTAGGAGCCGGACTCGGAGGCCCGGAGGTGGCGAGGTGCTACACCTGTACACCAGACGAGCACCCTGTTTCTCCAGGGTAGTGGAGCAGTGGAAAATTTCATAAATCAAAGGTCTGAAAAGACAGGATTTTTCCTACGATAATGGTGCAATTAATCTGATTGTCATTTGTCATTTTTAGGGTGTCAAATTCATATAAAGTATTGGTGTCAAATTATTCTTGCTAGGACTGTGTTTAATGTCTTCTTACTGAAATTGTTGAATGTCATTTTTAGGGTGTCATATTCATATAAAACATTGGTGTCAAATTATTTCAAAAAATTTCAGATGTCACAAGTTGGTGATACTACAAGTGAACAAGTTCCAATTGTTGATGTTGATCATACACAAAATCAACCGGATGTTGTCGAATCTAGTCATTCAAAAGCAAAAGAAAAAAGAAAATCAAGAGCTGATGTGTGGGATCATTTTACAAAGGTTGAAGGAGAAGAGAAATGTAAGTGTAATTACTGTGGTGCTTGTTATAGTTGTGATACAAGTACATGTGGTACAAGTACTTTGCGAACACATTTGAATGTGAGATGCAAAGTATATCCTTTTAGTCAAGCAAATCAGTCAGATAAAAAGCAATCACAAATTACTCTCCATGCCAAAGAGGGAGATGAGAGCGAAAAGAAAAGTACATTATCTACATGGAAATTTGATCAACAACAAATAAATAAGAAAGGCATTAGCATATATGATCATTGTTGATGAACTTCCATTTAGACATGTAGAAGGACATGGTTTCAAATATTTTTGCAATATGGCTCAACCTAGATTTGCAATTCCTTAAAGAATTACTGTTGCAAGAGATTGTTATCAATTATATGTGGATGAGATGTTGAAAATAAAAACTTTTATAAAGAACAATTGCAAAAAAATTTGCCTTACAACTGATACATGGACTTCATTGCAAAGGATCAATTACATGTGCTTGACTGGTCATTTCATTGATAATGATTGGAGATTACATAAGATTATTTTAAATTTTTGTCCAATCTCTAGTCACAAAGGTGAAGCTATAGGTAAAGCAATTGAGAAATGTTTAAACAATTGGGGAATTGAAAAACTTATGACTCATTCTTGTGGATGATGCTAGTTCCAATGATGTTGCTATTACATATTTGAAGAGGAGAGTTAATAACTGGAAAGGAAGCATATTGAAAGGAGATTTCTTACATATGAGATGTGTTGCACATATCATGAACCTAGTTGTGAATGATGGTCTTAAACTTGCAAATGATTCTATTGTTCGTGTTCGCAATGTCGTTCGGTATGTGAGACAATCTCCAGCAAGACTACAAAGATTTAAATCATGTGTAGAGGAAGAGAAGATCCAACATAAGAACTCACTTTGTTTAGATGTACCTACAAGATGGAATTCAACTTTTTTAATGTTGCACACAGCCCAAAAGTTTCAAAAAGCATTTGAGAGATATGAAGAACAAGATCCATTTTTTACAAGTGAACTTTGTGATGGAAATGGCATAGGAAAACCACACGATGAAGATTGGTCACGAGTTAGAAATCTTGTTAAAGTACTACAAACTTTTTATGATCTTACATTGCGTGTTTCTGGATCTTTATATGTCACGTCTAATAGGTATTTTCATGAAATAAGCAATGTGGATTGTCTATTGAAAGAATGGTCCATTAGTTCAAACTTTAATTTTGGTGACATGGCTTTGAAAATGAAAGAAAAATGTGATAAGTATTGGGGAAATCCTGAAAAAATTAATATCATGATATTTATTTCTATTGTGCTTGATCCTCGATACAAGTTAGATTATGTTGAATTTGGTATCTCTCAAATGTATGAAAGAGAGAAAGCTCTCATTTTGAAGAATAAGTTGAAAGGGACACTATATGCAATGTTTGATGAGTATAAACATGTTGATACTTCATCCAGTGGAGCGCAAAATATGGTTGAAAAAGCACAAACTTCAAAAGAAGTTGACATTTGTGACACAACAGAATTGATCATGTTTTCTCGTTATAAGCAACATAAAGCTGAAAGGGAATGTGGCGATACAAAATCTGAGCTAGTGAAATATTTGGATGAGGAGAATGAGGAATGCTTATCATCATTTGATATCTTAAATTGGTGGAAGGTGAATTGCACAAAGTTTCCTATCTTGTCACAGATGGCTCGTGATACATTAGCAATTCCAATATCCACAGTAGCATCAGAATCTGCATTTAGCACCGGTGGTCGTGTTCTTGATGCATTTAGGAGTTCTTTGTCTCCTAAAGTTGTTGAGGCCCTTATTTGTTGTCAAGATTGGCTCCGTGTGTCAAAGAATCGTGTATGTGTTGAAGAAAATATTGATGATATTGAACAACTGGACAAAGGTAACTAATACTTACGTTTCTTATTTTTAAATATATAGTTGTCAAAGAATCATGTATGTGTCAAAGTTTCTTATTATCATACTTATAATAACTTACATTTCTTATTTTCAGATCTAACAAAAATTGCATTAGCACCGTCCGTCATTGATATTGCACAATAGGTTGTGACTCGAGACTTGAGAGTTGTAAGTTGTTGTTTATAACATTTCAGTTTTTATACCAAAATAAAGTAGTTGACATAACTTTTTTTATTTCGTAGGAAATGAAGGATTGGAAAGAGGTCGACACCTATTTTGTAGGAAATGGCAGACTTTTGACTATTTATGTTTAACGTGTTTGTAATATTGGAAAAATTCTGTAAAACATAATCTACTATAGTATGTTGTGATTTGTGAGTTGATTTGTGACTTGATCTATGTAATATTGGGAGAATTGATCTATGTTGCCATTTTGACTTGATTTGTTACTTGGTATGATTGTATAGAGAGATCTGGAGCCTATTGATATGTTTCTATTACTTTTTTTACAGGTAAATAACCAGGATTTTGGGGTCATAAAAAGGTAAATAGCCAGGATTTTTATTCCTATTTGAGCATAGAAAAATTATGTTATGTGTATATGTTATACAGGTTGTGAGAATATGTTATACGTATGAAACTTGTGTTATACAGGTTGTGTGTATACAAGTTGTGTGTATATGTTATACAGGTTGTGAGAATATGTGTACAGCCGTACGGGAGAGAAATAAGCCATAAAGAAAATGTTTGATAAAATGTTTATCTTAACTTTTTAGATGCAGAAATTTTTTAGTTGTGCTTCTTTTGCTTGTATCACAAAAATACGTGTAATATCAGTTTTTTATTTGGACCGATTCCAACTATTTGATTTTTACTTTCAGGTTTAAAATTTTCAGAATTTGACCTATTTTCAATGGTCAACGTGAACCGTTGACCCGAACCGAACCGAACGGCGGTTCGGTTCGGTTCGGTTCGGTTCATTTTCGGTTTGGCTCTCAAGGGAACCGGTTCGGTTCGGTTCAGTTCACCTTAACGGTTCGGTTCGGTTTGAAGAAAATTGGTCTCAAACCGAACCAAACCGAACCGTGAACAGTCCTACAAATAGGTCCACCTCATGCACCATATTACTTGGAGGGGGCTTGAAATTGGGCCAATATCAAGGGTTCTTTAGATATTCATGTTTGCAATTATGGTTAATTTTGTCCATAACCTTGTACCTTTTAAAATATTTGAGGCCATTTATAATTAAATTTATTTTGAATTAAGCTATTTAGTAATAATTTAAGTTTATTGAAGCATATTGACTTAACGTAGGTGTACGCGAATCAGAAAAATCTGTTTCTGCATCAACTAGCGAAAAATAAAGTGAAGTTGCAATGGTAAAATTATTTGTTGTATCTACTATCAAGTGGGGGCCCATACAACACATGGTGGATTGGATTCTTCCCACCTTACAGTAAACTTAATGGCCCAAGGGTAAACGTAGTTTTGTATTTAGGACGGGTGAATGTTTGATCTTCGTGGGACTAGAATTCTCTCTTTCTAAATGGAGCGTTTAGCTGCGTGGTAAATTAGATTTTTTTAACAAAACTTGTTAAAAGAGATGTTTAGCGGTTATTATAATTTTATATTTTTTAAGAAATTTTCTTCTTGAACAAAAAAAAGAGAATGTTACCTCTTTTTTATCTTATACTCCCCACCTTATTTAATTGTATACACTCTTTTTGTTACGTGTCTTTCCAAACATGATAATTTTATGTCATTGATTAACTCACATTTTATTTTAATATATTTTTTATCATAAAAATGTATAAAACATTTTATGGAGCAGTGCAACTAAACATCCTATAAAAGAAGATATAGGGAAAGAAGGGCTTTCTCATACCTCCGTAAGTACTTTTTTTTCTCTCATAAAAAGTGATTCTCTTATATTATATATATTAATTAAAAACTTCTATGTAACAATATTAAACATCACTTTAACTAATGGTTTAAATTTAATATTGATATAAATTATCATTAAGTTGTTTGATTATTAATATCACTTTAAATTTTGTTAATGCAAACAACTTTTGAATTGCAATACAAATGTCAACTTGTATCACTTTCTTGCTAATATTCTAATCTTTAGAAATATCAATATCACAGTTGATATATTATCATTTTTAATACTCTAAGCTAATAGGACGTAATGTTGGTGCTTTGGTGTTAGTCCCAAGCTTCTTTGGTAATAGCACTACGAGGGGCTTCCATAGGAATGCCACACCAATAAAATTGTAAACATTTTGTAAACAATTAAGAAATTTAGGTGCTCTTTGATATAGGGATGACTTGGAGATAAACCTAAGTTATCTTTAAATTTTAGGGGATAACTTAAGTTTATCTTCAAAATTTTATGGTACCAAACAGATCCTTAAAGTTTATGACAAATTTTTGATACCCCATTTGGTTAGTCTTAAAATGTATTATATCAATTATGATATTGATATTAGTAGAGGATAACACCGTGTTTGGTAACACTATTAGGTACCTCTATCACTATCAATTTTAAAAATTGATATTGATAAAAACTATTAAGAGGTGTTTGGTTAATTGTATCAATTTTAAAAATTGTAATGCAAAACAAAGCATATTATGTAATACAAGTGTCAACTTGTATTACTTTTGATATTGATACTCCAACATTTGAAAATATTGATATCAATATTGATATAGTATCAAAAATGAAACTCTAACCAAACAGGACATAAAATATCAATAACAGATTTGATATATATGCACACTTGAATTTAAAACTAAAGTCTTGTATGCACTATAAATTTTAAGTTTTATATTAATTAGCACTAGTCACACACGTTAGTGATGTTCTATGTTAATATCAATATTAAAGTTAATAATAAAAATATGTTAGGTTGCAAAATATCAATGTGTTGCATAATTTTTCATAGCATGATGACTTGGTTTGGCAACTTAAGGGTCAATTCTATTTAGTCTTGGTGTAAGACGTTTGAGAGAGAATAAATTAGTTTTTTTCCTCTTATATTTAAAATTATTCTTGTCATAACTTATTCTACGTATCAAGTGGAAGCAAGTTGGGTCATTCTTCTCTGTATTGTATATGCTTTAATCAGGATATTATATAGAAATCAAACTTTATATATGTTTAATATTTATTTAAATATTATTTTTATAAAATAAGATTATATGTTTTATAATTATATTTAGGCCTTCAAAATATTATTTTTATAAAATAAGATTATATGTTTTATAATTATATTTAGGCCTTCAAATTATATTTTTATTATATTATGTAATATATAAATTATAATCAGATAAAGTTAAAATTATTAATTAAGAATTATTTTTTATGTTTATAATTAACCATCATATATTATATATGCAGTAATTTTAAACTTATGATTTCATGCAGTTTATAATTTTAGTTGTATATTTTTACTTTGCATAATATTTATATAGATATAAATATAATTAGTTAAAATGTTTTATCATATTTATAATTTTAGCCACTCATGTTTTCATTTATTATAAGTATAAAAATAATTTTAATTACTATCATTTTATTTTATTTATTTTGCATTTTTGAAAAAATTTTATTTTGATGCAACTTATTTTTTTTCTAACTGGCCCTATTCACATCAACCATTATATAACAGGAACTCAACAATTGACATTGAGTAAAAATTGGTTTTTATAATGCTACATTTAGTAGAGCATTTAAGCAAAATTTCTCAAACACAGCTGATTTATTTAAAAGTTGACATGAGACTGAGTTTAAAAAAGTTTAAAAAAATTAAATTATGGGGTGTTTGGTTGCATGATAATTGAGGTTTTTATTTTTATTTTTAAAAATTGTAAGAAAACTTGTTAAAAGAGGTGTTTGACAACCATGACAAATTTATGTTTTGAAAGTGATTTTCTTCTTAAACAAAAAAAGAGGGTCTCACCTCTTTCTTTTTTTCTTGTGGTCCCCCACTTTATTTGGTCATGTGCGGTGGTTACTCTTTTTTGTAATCACATCCCTCCAAACATGATAATTTTATGTCATGAGTTGGTTCACTTTTTATTTTAATACAATTTTTTATCATGAAAGTGTACAAAAAATTATCATGCAACCAAACACCCCATTAGCTTAACAACTAGGAGTGGAAACCGGAATCAGCTACATATATGGCTAATATGTAAAAAGCTCATATATCTCAAAGGAATTTAACCATAGTGTAGAAATCCCAGTAGGATGAAAATAGTCCTAAATTTCGATTATATCTTAAAAGTTAATAAAATTAGAAAAAAAAATTCTAATAACTTATCAAAATTAAAATTAGAATTATTAGAATTAATTTTTATTTCTATGATTTCGATAAAAACATATAAGTATATAAATATAAATATTTTAAATTTAATTATATTAAATAAATGATACATTAAATAATAAAAATAATAAATAATATTAACATTATTATAATAAATTTTAATATTCATATTTTAATTATTTAAATATTTAAGTGAAAACTAATGTATAATATATATTTAAAAATTAATGAATCAAAATTTACTTGAAAAGGAAGGATGATTATTTCGAATTTATCAGAATCGGTCGAAATCAGGTACAGTCGATGCTTTCGAATCCGACCTCCCTAGATGGGGAACAAGCGAATAGGGATGTCAACGGGTCGGATACGGGTCGAATAATAGTATTATCCGTATCTGTATCCTATAAGAAAAAGGTGTATCCACTTGCTGTTCGTTAACTATCGGTATTGGGTGTATTCGCGAACCGCATTGTTCTATTCTCTTAAAAATGGTTTATGGTCGGATAACGAACGATTATCGAATATATAAAGAGATAACATATGTATGATACAACCTAGCAAAATAAAAGAGTAAAGATAATTTTACCGATATAAACACACATAAAAATATATATTACAATTAAAAATATCTATTTATAGCAACAAACAAGAAATCTTAATTATATATTTAACACAAAACATGAGATACAAAAAAATAATTTACAAGTTTATAGTAAAAATAATTTTTGAGTTTGCAGTAAATAATTAGATGTGCAACACAAAATATGAGATAGAAAAAAAATCTTAGTTACATATCCAAAATAATATATGTGCAACATAAAATATGAGATGGTCGATTACAGCAAAAGTGTGTACGTGGATTGCACTATCATGAAGCGGAAGAGGAAGAAGACATTGCCGTCGAACGTCAGGGCAAGGCTTGTCCAGTGTTAAGGTCTCAAGGAGGAGGGTAAACAGTGAGTTAAAGACTAAGATTTTTTAGATGGAATATATATATGCTTAGTTGTCATAAATTGTAAGTTATTGTATTATGTATTAGTTTTTTTTTTTTGTTCACGTGGCCCAGTGGCCAGAACCCCGCTCTGGCGCCGCGGGTGGCGAGGGTTCGACCCCTCAGTCGAACCCCACAGGTCGTCCCCCCCTTGGGGACGCCCGGCTTGAACAGCCGCCGGGAGGCACAGCGCTCAAAGCCCTGACCTGCGCCCCCAGGTGCAGGTCGCGTACGGATACGGATAACGGTTTTCGGGTTCCATTTATAGTGTATCCATGACCGCATCCGCTAAGATAACCGGTAAACGAACACAGATACTTTATTCGAAAAATTTAAACTATCCATTAACTGTTCGTTAACTAACGAACGGGTCAGATAATCGGTAACCATTGACATCCCTGCAAGCGAAGCCAGCGGCCAGCAAGCATCCGGGGCAACTGGGCAAGTTTCCAGTGGGCGCGCGGAGCAGCGTATCGAGTGATGATCGTAATATATCATCACGATGACCGGTCAAGACGACAAGCGCTCGTGGTTTCCCTTATCAGTGATGCGCGAGGCATTTTAACGGATGACCTAGCCGGCTAGCCGGATGGCATTTTCGTACTTTTCTATGGGCTTTTCCTTACCCTTTTTAACGGGCAGCAGCACCGCCCAGCGGCGACGGATAACCACACGTCGTCTTCTCCAAACCCGTCTCGTCCCTCGTCTCTCTCTCGGAGCCGGCTCTTCCCCGGCGCGGCGGAGACTGGAGAGTGACGAGAAAAGGCCGCCGCCGGAAACCGGGTCCTGCGGCTCTGTTTCTCCTCTTTTCTCCCGCGCTCGATCGGCTCCGGGGCGTCGTGGGGGGTTGAGAGTGCAGTGCGGCTCAGGGCGGCGGCGAGAGAGATGCTCCCCAAGGTAAGCGGTGTCGTCTGGACGGAGGAAGGCGGGGGAGGCGGCGAGGAGGACGAGGACGTCGTGTCGTGGTCGAGGGACCACGGCGCGGCCGGCGGCCAGGGTGGAGGCGGTGGTCTGGAACTTGGGGAGGGCAAGGATGAGCTTGGCCTCGTGACCTTCAAGTCCATGCTCGAGGATGACTGGTACCTGGCGGCCGCCACCGCGGGTAGTTCCGGCCAGGTAGGGGCCGGCGAGCAGGCGTCGGCGCACCGGGGATTCGACGACGACCCTCTGCAGGAGGCCCATCACCAACACTATCAAGCTCAGGGCATCCAGCCCGTGACGTTCTCTGCTGACGGTTGTT
This sequence comes from Cryptocoryne crispatula var. balansae, assembly GCA_036172225.1. NCBI lineage: Eukaryota > Viridiplantae > Streptophyta > Magnoliopsida > Alismatales > Araceae > Cryptocoryne > Cryptocoryne crispatula. The sequence goes on from CM069928.1 coordinate 28,024,661, forward strand.
TTCCGCCGCAGAACGTGCTGCTGCAGGCGCCGGTTGACTCTTCGTCGTCCTGCTCGCCGTCATCCGTCTTCCCGTCTCATCCCTTATTTCCTCAGAAAAGTGCGCTCTCCTCCCTTCTCAGCGCCGTCTGCTCCAACCCCTTCGACGCCGCCGCCTTCGACCTGGGCTGCGACTCCTCGGGCTTTCTGGCGGGGGCTTCCCAGACCACTTATTCCTCGCCGGGGCTGCTGAACAAGGGGGGAAGCAGCGTGGAACCCGGCGGAGCCGCCGGAGGCGGCGCTCTGTGTTTCGGCGCACTGTCTCCGCGCGGGCCGATGATGGCCCCCCCGGATCTGAGCCACGCCGCGAAGTTCCCAAACAGCCGCCTCATGCCGCTTCAGGATAGCGCCGTCGCCGCGGCCGCAAGCTTCAGCCCCACCACGGCCTTCGGGGTATTCGACGCCGACCCGTTCCTCCACAGGTCCAAGGTCCTCCGCCCGCTGGAGACCTTCCCACCGGTGGGCGCCCAGCCCACGCTCTTCCAGAAGCGCGCCGCCGCCCTCCGCCAGAACTCCACCATGGGCGACCATGGGGCCATGGCGCTAAGCGAGGAAAGCGGAGGCTTGGGAGGCTTCCTGAGACAGGAGATCGTTGCAGGAGCCGCGAGCCATGGGACGACCGTCGCCGTGAAGGGGACGATCGAGGAGGACGTCGACGTGGTCGACGAAGCCAGCAACGACTGTTCGGGTTTAAATTACGACTCCGACGAGGTGGCAGCGGGGGGCGCCGTGAAGCTGGAGGATGCCGGCGTGAAGGCGGTCGCGGGGAGAGGGAACTCCAACGCCAACAGCACCGTCGCCGGCGGCGGCGGCGAGAAGAAGGGTAAGAAGAAGGGATTGCCGGCGAAGAACCTCATGGCCGAGAGGCGGCGGCGCAAGAAGCTCAACGACCGGCTCTACATGCTCAGATCCGTAGTTCCAAAGATCAGCAAGGTGATCTCAAACCAAACCATTCCAGCGTAACACATCGATCCGATGTAGTTTTGACGCTGATTTTCATCTCCTTGCCCTCGCAGATGGACCGGGCGTCCATTCTGAGCGACGCCATCGAGTACCTGAGGGAGCTTCTTCAGAGGATCAACGACCTTCACAATGAGCTCGAATCCACCACGTCCGGCGCCCCTTCGCTGTCCGCCGCCGCCGCAACGTCGACCTTCCACCCCTTGACGCCGACGCCCCCCACCCTCCCCTGCCGGGTGAAGGAGGAGCTCTGCCCGGGCAGCTCCGCGCCCAGCCCCAACAGTCATCTGCCGAGGGTGAGCTTCATATGCGTCCTCTGCTACAGGCCTACTACAATGCAGCCCCTCTACCCGATGAACTGCTTGCTTGCTAAAACAGGAAGCATCTCTTGCTAATTAAACGCAGGTGGAAGTGAGGGAAAGAGAAGGGGGGGCGGTCAATATCCATATGTTCTGCGCGCGCAGACCGGGCCTCTTGCTGTCCACGATGAGGGCGCTGGACGGCCTGGGGCTCGACATCCAGCAGGCCGTCATCAGCTGCTTCAATGGCTTTGCTCTGGACGTCTTCCGAGCGGAGGTAGACAGAATTTCCCGTCGACTTTCCTTCCGGAGCATCGTCGTCGCCATTAAGGCACCAGCTGTATCTTTCTCCGCAATTTTTTTTTTAAAAAACTTGCACGGTATTTTCCGAAACCAACGCTCGCGCGCGCACACATTTATTTTTAAAATCAATGCGCTTTTTCGAAAGTCCGATTACTTGAATCCGATTTTTAAAATAAAGTCGATTCAAGTGTTCTATAAAAAAGTGAAACTGGATTTAGAACATCCGAATCCGACTATAAAATAAAGCCACATTGTAAACTTACGAATTCACACCCCCTTCGTCTCGCGCACGGAGGTAGGTCATTATAATCTTATATAAAGTCGGATTCATGTAATCTGATTTCACTTTAAAAAGATGGATTTTTAGGATCCGCTTTACTTTGCGATAGAAGTCGGGTTGGTTCAATCCTACGACGTCTTTTCTCGTAAAAAATCATATTTGTGCAATCGAAAAGTATGTTAATTTTGAAAATAAATATTTTGTATATGTGAATTTCTAGAAATAAATTGTTTAAAAAAGGTTAGTTTAAAACGTTTTTCCTTATCTCGTTGCCCTTTGATTGGATTCCTCCAAAGCTTCGCCTTTTTTTTTCCTCCCTTGACGTTTATTCTTGCGAATCCCCATTGCAGCAATGTAAAGACGGCCCCGGCGCGGCCCGGGCCGACGACATCAAGGCGGTGCTGCTGCACTCCGCCGGCAGCTGCCATGGACCCCTGTAGCTTCAGACGGAGGAGGTCTCACGCTGGCTAGCTCCACCGGTCTCTGCACCGCTCTGCACCCATGGAGGGAGAGAACTTCCAAACGCCTTCGTTTTCTCTACCTGGCCGGCGTTGGCAAGCGATGTGCTCCGGCCGCGTAGAAGGGAGCTTCTTCGCACCCCCAAGATCCTGTCTTGGACCGAAATTAACCCGTCTGGGGTACATGGACGGGGTCTCCGATGTAGCGATGTGTTCGATTTGATGTTGTACTCGGCGACGGTCTTGTCGTTTTGATCATAATTTGAGTGGAAAGATTTACGCAAAGACTGATCTTTGATCGGAGAGCCCGGAAGATCGGCATCTCCGCGTTGCTTTAACCCAATTAGCAGCTGAAATTTGGATTCTGGAATGCGCAAAGCGGGCATATATATATTTGTCTGTTGCCCTGATTTTCTCCCATTGGAACCTCAATCTCCTGTCTCCACAGCCGCGGATTCGGCTCGCCGGAGAAACACCGCAACGTTCCAACGTGCCTATCGCCGACGTGCCACCGTAGCAGCCGCCGCCGCCGAGGACGGCAGGAGCCCGACTTAATTAAGAAAATTCCATGAACTTTCGGCGCTCAAGAACCTCCGAGCAGAAGTAAAGAACCCTCTTGGACGTACATCTCTCTCTCTCTGTCTCTCGCCCGCTCGTCTCTCCGTCGTCGTATCTCCGGCGTCGTACTCATCAGGGATGACGCAGGAAGGCAGCCCGGCGCCAAAGATGCCCCTGTTCCTCCGTGGGATTCGCACCTCCGCAGGCTTTTTGGCTTCCCCAAGCTCCAAGAAGAACAGCTGCCTCGCCGGCAGCCGGGAGACGGCAACTCCTCCCCGGGATTTCCCCCCTGATCAGGGCGCCTGTGTGTCTTTCTGGGGGGAGGTGCGAGGCGCTGCACAAAGGGGCCGCTGCTTGTCTCAAGCGTCGTCCGCGCGTGTCCCACGGCGCCCCCTTGTCCCTTCTTTTTGGCTCGGCTTTGGGGGTTGTTATTCGCATGACGTGTTGTGTCCGAGTCGGCTCGGCTGACTCGGTCTGGTCAGTCGGACCCAACCGACTCGCTCTCCCCGCCCCCAACCTGCCTTGGCTTGCTGTTACTTTCATTTATTTCCGGTTTAGGTAATTTGAGAGGAATTACTTAATTAAGGTGACACGAGTACTTCTGTCATCGTCGTGTCGTTATTATAACATAAAGTAAATTTAAATTAAGTAATTAATTACTTCATTTCATATTTGTTTTACCTTCAGTTTTATAATTTTATGTATTTCGTATTTTATGGGGTGTTTGGTTGCATGATAATGAGTATTTTTATTTTAATTTTTAAAAATTACAGTAAAAGTATATTTTAAAAGTGTTTGGCATGTGCTATAATTTTTTATCTTAAATTTTTTTTCACTCTCCTCCACGTGATAAAGAAAAAAAGAGATATTGAGCATTTCTTTTTTCAAAAGCACACACCCACAGCACATGGTGAACAAGCCTAACTCCGTGTGCCACGTAAGTGACTTTTCATTTATACACCAAACACCTTACCATCATTTTTAAAAATGATAATATTTTTACCAAATATTATATTTTTATAGTTTTAATTTTAAAATTTGTCAAGTTTCAATGTGTGATATCATTTTTTAACATGAAATCATATAAAAAAATAAAATACAACCAAACACCCCATTAGCTTCTTATTTTACTTTTACTTTTATCTATACTAGTCACATTACTGTTGCGCACGTGTTTGAGTAACATGTTGTATACTAGTTAAATATAAATTCACAAGATAGTTGAAATAAATATTTATGATATATATTAGATACATTATAAAAAATAAATCAAATAATAAATATTCAATTTTACTTCTCAAATATGCACATAAATCAATAATCATTGTCAAATTCTTGTTTATTCCAACCAATCATGGTATGCTTAATCAACTTAATTTTTTACCATCACTAATTTAATAGAATTTGATAGATTGAGTAGATAGTAAGTATTTGCAGTTGTAATGTGTGGTTTGCATTTGTAAACCGACATTGATTCAAGAGACATTTATATGTAGCACGATACATGATTATATAATATAATTGAACACTAAAACTATCAAAGGCAAAAATACAATTATCTTGAAGAATTTATGCTGAAATTTAAAATTCAAATCTTTCTATGAAAAATTATTCATGAAAAATTGTCAATAATTGAAAATGTAATTAATACAAAAGGTGCTTATCAAAAGGTCTATCCTATTGAATTGCATAATAAAGTCAATATCATTTATATCATAGTTGAGGTATCATTGGGGTCCTTTGATAGTCATCAACATTATGTGATCTGCTTGTCAATTTCAACAATCTACAATCATTGTGAAGCAATAGGGTTCTCTAAATCTTTTAAGACCGAATCAAGTTGTATGACATATGGCATAGACAACTCTTTATGGAGCATATGTATGGCCAGAAAATTGAGGATTCTTTGAGTTTTGACTCAAACCGATTGTAAATGTATGTTCAAGAGCACTTTGGTCTATCCACACTTTGCATATGTGTATGCAAGCCCATTATGAGTAGTTGTTTTCGACTCTTCATCACTTATAGAAGTTTTTCTCATTATTTTTTATCATATTGTCTTAGCGCTTCTTCTTTGACATAGTTTTTGCTCTTGAAAAGCGTATACTGCTCTTTTCACTGTTATGTTCTTTTCTCTGACAACTTCATTAAATCCAGTAATCAGAAAACAAGGTCAACTGTTGGTGAGTTCTAAATATTAATACATATAAACAAGTTCTTGTATAACACAGTCAAAAACAATCTCCTACAACAAAAACTCAATTCTAAAACCATATAATATCACTTAATCATAACATTGCTAGAAAAATTGCTCCAATGGCTTAATGGGAAAAATGGTGTAGGTGTAGGTTTTCTATAGATGTTTGCATGACCTTGATAAGCAAGTGACTTCTACTAGTTGCTAGAAGACGTAGGATGATCGTTCGTATACATCATATATCACTCCACAATACAAAGGGTTGGAGTCACATTAATTTTGCCTATGTAGCATGTTAAAATATTTTTATTGGTATGTTTGTTTTATGATTTAATCATGACATATTTTGTTGTCGTTAATTTCTATTCTTTAGCATTTCTATGTTCACATGCATAAAGCTGGTCAAAATATTAACTTTGAGTTAATTTATTTGATATTTGGCTATATGATCAGTAAATAGAATGAGATTTGTAAATAGAACATCTAAATTATATTCCCAACATCTTAAGAGGTTCATCCATCCTTCGCAACCAATTTCTGGAGGTGAAATGTTGCTATATTAAGCTCTATGTTCCCATTCTCTTGAATTATGTTTTAGTTTCTTCATCAACATGCATCTTTGCTATTACAATTGTGAAAAGTTCCCTTGGCCTTTTCTGCTAAATTAACAAAATGATAGTCAATATGCCTTAGGTCGTCTGAAGTGTTGAGATGAAGTATGCAATGGAAGAGTGTAAATGGCAACCTTCATCATCAGTTGTCTACAAGACATTATGGTTCTTCTATGAGAGCTACTCTTGAAAAGTTGTAGTGGTAAAGCTTAACCCATTATATAAATAGACCATTATGACCTTATTTCAACACAACTTGAAACCATGCCAAGGTGGAGAGAGGAGAGCTCTAGTGCAAGACCTCAAGAATAAGTGTCCAAGTCACACTGGGAGATCCTCTTTTAAGATGAAAAGAGAAAAGTATAGTGCCTAAGTGTAACGTTACGTATTTAGTTAATTAAAAGAATTTTTTTAATATTTATTATTATTTTAATCCTCTCCTCCCCCTATTTATTTCCTCTTTCTTCCCCGTCGAAACCCTCCCCCGTACGCACGCCCGCGGCGCCCCCTTTTTCTCCCTGGAAAAACCCTAAATTCCTCCTCCTCGGTCGCGCTGCCCGCGCGCCACCCGCTGCCGCGCGCGAGCCCCGCGTTCTCGCCGCCGTCCGCCGCGTGGCCGATTGCCGCCCACGTCGACCACCGCGTCCCCGCCACCTCGTGCGCCTCGTCCCGCGCGACCGCTCGCGCCTCGGCCTCCGTCGGCCGCCGCCGCGTCACGCCGCGCGACCGTCCCGCGTGGCCGCGACCGCCACCTCGCCCGCCGTCGCCACGTGCCCGGCCGCCGCGCGCCCTCGCCCGTTGACCCCCCCGCCGCCTCGTGCCTCGTCCCGCGCGCCCGCACGCGCCGTGCGCGCCCGCCGCCCGCCACCGAGTGACGCCACCATGTCGGCCCGGCGCCGTCCCGCCTCGCGACGCCGCCCGCCGCGCGGCACCGCCCGCCGCCGCCACGTCACTGTCCCTCCCCACCGCCCCGTGCACCCACCTGCGCCACCGCCGCGCAGCCCGCCGCCGTGCGCCTCCGTGCGCCGGCCTCCTCTCTCTCCCGCGCGGTAACATCCTCTCTCCTATCCTCTCTCTCCTATCACCCTCTATCAAGCTCCCTAGTTTATTATTTCCCTTCTACCGACAGATTTTAAGAACACCTACCCGGCTCGATTTTTCGTCGCCGACGCAACCGCGGCAGTTTCGTCGCCAAATTCAATTTCCTTGGAATTCCGTGCGCCGTTCGCCGTCGCCGTCAAGGTAAGCGTCTCGACTATCCTTAGCACTTTATATATTTAAATTAAATCGTAAAAATTATGTTTAGATCATCATGATTGATAGGTTAGAAATAATGGGCTGTTTTTGATTTATTTGCATATTTAGATAGAGTTAGATTAATTTTTTTAAATTGTGCATGCTTAGATTAATTTGGTTATTCATGTATGTTAGACATCATGATAGGTTGAGTATGTGTAAATTTAGCTAGTTTAGTATGTTTGCATCGCGATTAACCTTAATCATGTATATCTCGATTTGATAAAAAGCCGATGTAAGGTTTAGGCATAATGTTGTTAGAATTTAGTTTATTTTCTTTTATGTGATAGGTAGTTCTGTTTAAGCATGTAATTGTCATGGTTAGGTTGTATATTGCATGATCTTATTTATATGCATTAGTTTGTGATATACTGTGGTATGGTATGCAAATGTGTGGTGCATAGAACCATGAGTGTTCATCTATGTATTTCATGTTTGATTGCCAATTAAATGTTCATGTTTACTGTCTGAGTTATTTATATGCTTGTATGGAGTGGAATGTGGTTAGTGCAGTGAGCTGTATTGTGATGGAAATGTACTTCACCAGACTATAGTTCGGTCCTGTGGGCAGCATATGAATTAGAATAATCTGGAGCATCCTTCGATCCCAGATACCGCGGTTGATCCTAAGTACTCCCCTGCCTATGGGGTACTATGGGATTTAGTTACTATATGTTACTTCCTACTATATGGTAAATCTGGTGTTAGTTTTGTGATGTGACTACATTTTATCAGATGGAGCATAGTATTTACTCAGACATGTGTTTAGTTGTGTATGTTGGCATAGATGTTAGTGTTCTAGATGTGTCTTTGGTTTTATGTCAGGTTGTGTATGTTGTGAGCATACCTAGAGTAGTCTAATGAGCAGGTTGTGATGGTTTTTAATGCATATAGAGTCTGGTTATCATTTGGGGTAGTTGAATGACTTTGTAATCAATTAATTAAAGATATATGATTAGTTTAAATCCTATGTATTAAATCTGATTTTTGGCTTAATATGTATTGTATACCACTAGAAATCACTAGTATAGTAGGGTAGTTCGGGTGTAAGACCTACTGAGTCTGTGGTGACTCACCCCTTCCCATTATTAAATTTTTTTCAGTAGATTTCGAGGAGCCTCTCCCTGAGGAGGACTTTGGAGAAGATTTCGAGGAGGACCTTGGAGTTGATCCAGAGCCGTTCGAGGACCCTGAAGAGGAGGAGTTTGGTGACGAGTGATCACCTCATATCTTCTAGGTTGCTTGAGTTTTCCTTTCTATTGTTGGTTTAGTAATTGTTTGGTGTGATTTTCAGAGGTTGTTTGGACTATGTGTTAAGTCCTCTTAGTTGTTTTGGTTGTGGTTATTTATAGTGTTTTCTTGGAGTTTGAGTTTGATTGGATCATTACAGGTTGTTTTAATTATTTAGATTTGATGATATGTGAATTTGGTTTGTTCACCTAAACAGTCCTGATATTCCGAATTTATTTTCCGCTGCGCAATTGTATATTCCGGGTCGTGACACTAAGGCATAAATATAAATAGCAAAGAGTTAAGCTGAAAAGGTATGACACTCATACTAAACAAATCATTCAAATCATAAGCTGTGACAAGATATTGAACTTAGTTCATACTTAATCAAGCAAAATGCTTAAGCCATATCAATGATCACAGATAACATGGAGATGAGCATGTTAATGGGAAAACTATTTTAATCTTCCAAATTATCTCATCCAAAGTAATACCATGTGACTTAGGGCGTGGCATGGGAGGGTCAAATGGCCCCAAATATGCCAATTCACCTCCTTATAATGTCCATGTAATTTTAAAATTTTTTATGATAAGGATCATGGCTCATTTACGCCTTCTCGTTTATGTATGTTTGTATTTCATGGAATATAAATAAAATACTATTTTCATGTGTTATATGTGTTAAGGGTGAAACCTTCACACCATGGCCTTAGGAGTTAAAACAAAAAATAATAATTTATTAAAAATAAAAAATAAAAAAATAAATTTTAAGACAAAATAGAATCAACAAAAATTAAATAAATAATCAAATAAATAAATAATAAATAGATAATCAAATAATAATTAGTCAGATAAATAATTAATAATAAAATGATTTTTAAATACAAAAAATAATAAATAAACAATTATCAACTCCTTGATATCTTTAATTGGACTCTCATCTCTCATGAAAATTTATGTCATACATAGGTCGGTAAACACAGAGGGCAGTGAAATAAGATCATTGCCGGGTCTTATTTATAGAATTCTAAATCTTAAATTGGGGGTCGATACAGTAGGATCCGTTTGTTTACCTTGAAAACCTGCTTCGTCACTTTTCCCGAAAACGTTCTCGTTGATGTATTTGGTTCCATGTAAAATATGTGCTGACGTAAAATGAATTACATGGGATGGGATGAAATCTTGATTTTGGCATCCGCAAAAACTCAACGGATGCCGTTTTCCAGGATGGTTGGCAAAGTTGATTTCAAATTTTTATTTTGCTAAATAAAATATTTTTAGCTTAAGCAAATATTATCATTTTTAATAAGTGTAAATTACTTTAAAATATTTTTATTTAAAATTTATCCTAGTAGATATAAACTTACTTATTAAATAAAATTTATTTTTATTTATACTTATATACTGATATAAATATTTCAACTTATATTTTTCATATAAATTAAATGATAGATTATATTTTAATATATTATAAAAATGCTGTCACATGTAATCCCTGTTAGTGTGATTTATTTTTATATGTTATCAAATAAAATAAACATTTTAATAAATAATTATTGAATATTTAACTATTTTATATTGTTTATAATTTAAGTTGATAAATATGACGAACATGTTTTGTTGATTAAAATCATATTTTTGTGAACTATGTAATAAAAAATATTATAATACAACATTTTAGAAACATACTTTACATATAATTAAATAGGAGAAATAATTGTTTAAGGAGATATTTTCCGAGCAACCAAATGAACCAAATAAGGTTATCGAGATTTCAAAATCCATGAAAATCATATGCAACGTAGGAGGTTTTGAGGTGAATTTAGTTTTTCATGGATCCAAATGGACCCTAACTGTAAGTACTAATCATAAACACATGTGGTTCGATAAAATACTCAAGTATGAGTGTACAGTCAGAATAGCATGCAGAAGAAATCAGACAGTTCAAGATCAAGAGATTCAACTTAAATCGCTAGACCAAAGGATCCCAGTTGACGTCAAACTCAAACTAAATAGAAAAATAGAACATAAATTTAAATAAAAATGATGATAATGACAACTAAACACGACTCATCAAATAAAAAAATAGGAATCAAAGAGAGTGAACGGATCGACAAAGTCATAAAATATATATCGATAAAATTAGAAGCACTCAACTCAATTTAAGACATACCGAAATTTCAGTGCAAGATGAATGGAGGGGTATCAAAGCTTAATAAAATGGACCAGCAACCCATATACAAACCCAAAAATCATAAAATTAGTTCGCTGCGATATAAAGCTTGCAAACATGCTTATAAATCTCAAAGGAGAATAAAGATAACAGATTTTGGCATTATAGAATGTTTGGATGCCTCTTTCTATCTATTTTCTCTCTCAAAATAAAAAACAAGAACAAAAGATAGACACGACTATGTTTGGAGCGACCTACCTAATTTTTGGGACTACGTGATCCGCCTGCATAATCTCTCTTGAAATAAAAAGACCGTAGAAGCTGTTTTTTTTTTTTCCAAGGGAGACGCGGTGGCCACCCATTGAGGAGTTGCCATCGAATCCCATGGTGCTTTGCTTCCCCCTCATTCTTATTTTTTTTGAAAGTCCTTATTATTAATGACGTTATCGGTATTATTGTTTTTACCAACATTATATTTTATCAGAATTTTAGTGATAAGACACATTTCGTATTTAGTCTATTATTTCTTGGATCTTAAAATAAGATTTTTCATTGGATTAAATTTTTAAAAGGAGCAGGATATGACAAATATTATTAGCCTTCGCAAATAAACAACCTATAACAAAATACTTAGCGGCCGTTGGTGCTAAATTTACTTTTTTAATAATTTTTATTTAAAAATAAAATTTTGTACAAAACTTGTATAACGTGTGCACACATATTTATCTTTGTATATATGATTTTATATTTTATATATAAATGGTGAAATGTATATAACATCTTACATTCATGTAATTATGTACCATCAGTATACAATTTTTCTCTCTCATATAAACCATTGAATTCATGCAACTTATTATGTATATATATTTACAATTCATACATCTTTGCTAATTATTCAATTGTTGCGTGCAAATTGCAATTGCTCACAGATGCAAGGGTTCATCATAGGTTTCATCTCTAATTAAAATTGAAGTTTGAGCCAAGGTAGGTAGAGTCGAGAGTGGGTTGGTTGGCCAAAAGTGGATCTCAGTCAAAAGACGAGTTGTGTACTCCATAATTTTATGAATAATATTCATCATCCTGAGAAAGATAAGGCATGAATTAAAATTAAAATTAAAAATAATTTGATATTTTATATAGAAATTGTGTAAGACATAGCACGTATATATATATTTTGATAAATATTTTAATTTTAAAATGTAGTCAAACATTACTCTACCATTTTTAAAAATTGTGTCAATTTTACCAAAACACACAATCTCTATGTTTATGTAATTTTAAAATTGATACAAAAAACAGAAGACGATCTTTATTTTAAAAACAAACTTATTTAAATTATAAAAGAGCTAGTAACCAAACACCAGCTATTCTTACCCTGCTGACATTTGGAGTCTTGGATTAATGGTCAAGCTTCACAAAAAGTGGAAGAGACAGTGATTGTGAAGCCGATGTGCCGGATCATCATCAAGGGTGGGCACACCCTTTATGGCGGTGACAAGGCACATGGCCAAGCCCATCTAGGCATTGTGGTCCCACTCTAGTAGGAGGATCTCGAAAAGGGGGTTGAGACTTGAGAAAGAAGATTCATAAGGAGTCAGTGGCGGAGGAGCAGCAAGAGACCATGTACCGAACCAAGTCGATGCAAGCGGTGTGGACGAAGGAATCGGGGTTGTGCGAGGGAGGAACGGGGAGATGGAGTTGGGGCTGCGTGAGCAGGAGAGTAGAGAGAGAAGTTGGATGCAATGGTGGCGGAGCAGTGATTTGTCGGAGGGGCGAGTGTAAGAGAAGGTGGAGAGGAACGGTGAGTAGGCCTGTCAACTGGGCGGGCCAAGCCCGCCAGCCTGGTAGAAAATCCGCCACGGGCTGGACTTGGCCCGCTAAAAAAAGGTCACGGGCCTAATTGAATAAACATTGTCTACCTTAGTTATCTTGACGGATCTGATGGGCTTCGGCCCGTTGAGCCCGCCAAAAACCCACCGCATGACAACGTCTCATACCAAGACATGACAAGATTATTGGGTGACAGCTGTTGGCCCCAATCGACCTCACGCACAGCTCACAACAACTTTATACCTGGGTTGTCATTATAGTGGATAATGGTAAATTGTGTTGAATAAAATATTATTTGATTAAACATATTTTAAAAAATAATATGTAAAAATAATATAATATAGTATTTTAAAAAACTCAAACAAAAAATATAATATTTAAATTCTTTTTAAAAAAACTAAATAAATTTTTTTTATTTAAATCTATTGAAAATCACATCAAAGACAAACACTCTTCTTCTTCTTCTTCTTCTTCTTCTTTTTTACTTTTATGTTAGTCTAAATAGACCTTTTGATAAATACAATAAATAAATTTATACATATGTTATGTTTATTTCAATAATTTTTAATCATATTTTTAACTAATATAATAATTATAAACAATTAAACTACTTTAATAGTTACATATTATTATAAATTAATCTAGAACGGTAAATATATAACTAATAATCATAAGCAAAATAATTAATTTCTGAAATATTAGTTATACTATATAACCAATTGTATAAAAATTAGTTACGATCAATTCCAAATGATATTTATATTTTTCAATTTTTTTGAAAATCTGTAAAATTTATTGGCTTCTACCTGTAAAACAAGATAGATATGAATTTGTGGAAAGTTTATCAATTTGTCATATTTTAATGTCCTGATCTTTGTTTAAATTGTTTGGCAAATTTAAAATATTTTAGGATATAGAATATTTTGACTCGTGCATTTCTTTACGCAAAGTTGGAAAATTTTTACATCAAAACTTTTAATTTATGGTCCGCATATTTTAGATTTTACGTTGTAATATTAATTTGTCAAAAGTACGCTTGTTTTTTTCTTAAATGTTAAGAGAAGTTGAAAGGGGTAGTAGGGTTGTAAACGGATGTGGATAAAATTCAGATTCGCTCTGAGTTTGTATTCGTTTAGGCGAAAAATATCTAATTTAAGATATCCGTCAGAGTGGATATCCGGAAACAAATATTATCTGAATGTTAATCAGAGCAGACATGAAAATGTCCGCTCCACTTCATTTAAGATCCGCTCTGAATTAATCTTTGATAATATGTATAATATATATACTTATATATTTAAATTTATTATATTTACAAATATGATTAAATATTCTGTATTATATATTAGTATACTAAGTTAATGCTAATAAATATATAATAAATTTTATGTATTTGTATATTATTAAATATATTAATCAAGTAATATTTAATTAACATTTCAAAACGAATATTATCCGTATATGCTCTAAAATCGAAGATTATCCTACTTATAATATCTGATCCGTATTCGTATCCAATTTAGACCGGATACGGATTATCCGATTAGCTAAATGGAGCGGATACGGATATGTCATATCCGCTTCGTATTCGCCCTGTTTACAGCCCCAAGGGGTAGGTGCGTAGATGGACTTTTGTGGACTCAAAACTTAATTATTTACTATTTAAGAATATGTGAAACAAGTTATTTGGCCCATTGAGCTGTAAATGGGCTTTTGTGGCCCGTTGGATTTTAAGCTCATTTACATATTCAAAAAATCTTTTACGTTTTAATGGGGCTGGGCTTGAGCTTCTTAGATGTGGGCTAAGTAGGGCCTGGGCTGGGCCAGCCCAAGCCCGCCCATTTGACAGCCCTAACGGTGAGAGTGACTCGTCAAGGAGGGCACGTGCCATGGACTCGAGTTCGGTGATGGCCATGACCTCGGTGTCACGGACATCTAGCTTGTTGGTTTGCTGCTCGACGTCCTTGCCTGTGGTGGTGGCAGAGCTCTCCTTGGCGACATTGGCAGGGGCTAAGGAGGCGAATTACAACAGAGAGGAAGGGGATATCAAGAGTTCTTGTTCAGGTGAGGGGGCGGGTAGCAGAATCGTGGCAGGGAGGTAGGGATATCATGAGTTCTTCGCTGGGTGAGGGGGTGACGAACATTGTTTGCGGCGGAAGAATAGGAGAGATTGCATCTGTAAGGAGAATGATGTACGTAGATGTGAAAATGGGTAGGTGTTTGTCGACGAAATGACAACTCGCACTGCGACAGTAAGATTTGTAAATGTACGTTGGCGTGCATATTTTATCATTTAGTTGAGCTTTTCTCAATATAATACTTGTCATGTTGAACATAATATTTGATAGTATGATTTTGTAATATAATCATAAAATATAGTTCATCCTCAAATTAAACATGTATCGGATGGCTAGTATACTCGAGATAAATTTGATTTGACTTAATAAAATATTTAAAATTTTAATTTAATCTCTAATATCTCTTACGGAATATAAAATCTTAGTTATTCACTTGTAAAATAAAAAAGTATAATAAATCACTTAAAATTAAATTCTATTGAGTTGATTTACCAAAGATCTAAATGTGTAACATTTGGTTGTTTAAGAAGTTAAATATCAATTCAGTCAAAAAAAATGGATCTTGAGTCTCCTCTCTGGGATTTGTAGAATTGGCTAGTGATGTTCATACTCAATCCAACCTAAAATTTTTTTATTGAGATCGAAAATTTGGTTTAGTTTGGTTTGATTTGCAATCGATTCAGTTTGATCTCAAAAATTCTTCAAACAAAACAAAATGAGTAAATGAAGTCATCCAAATTAGAATACATATTTATTTTAGATTAGGTATGCTAATATTATTTATATATATGCTTTTCATGTGAGGATAATTATTTTTCAAACTTAAAGGTAAAACTATCCATATGTAAAATATACTGTATTTTCATAAACACGAATTAGAATAAACCAAACATAACTACATATAATTATATATTATATTAATATTTAATAGCATATGGTTTGAATTGGACCAAATTGAATCAAACCAGATTCGATTTGGCTTGATTTAGTTGAAAAGATATATTTGGTTTGACTTGGTTTGTTTTTGAAAAAAATTCTTAAAAATAAAATCAAGTAAAACATGTTGACTACTCAATATACAGCTATCTGCAAAGATCCAAGCCGAACAGCTTATGAAAGAAAAAGTATCACTCAATATAATATTGGTTGCAAAATAAATAATTATATTTTGTGATAAAATTATGTATTAATTAAAATCAAAAAATTACTTAAGGCATAAAATTATCATATTTGACAAAAAAGCTTGAATCATGTATAAGTAAAAAATGTGGGATACTGTCACGCCCCGGATTTTTAACTTGCACAGCGGGATAATCCGACGACGTGACCGGGGAAAATTAACCCCGTAAAAACATAGGTTTGGGAAAAATGAAGACAACTAGGTCCCAGTTTATACATCCACAGAATCAAATTAAATACATTGCTATGCTATAATCTAAACAAATCTAATTACCATCTAAATTACAAGAATCATCCGATTTGCTTTCTTGGGAATCAATCCACCACGCTTTCTGTGCGCCAAACTGATTACCTGAAAATTTATAAGAGGATTGGAATGAGTACGACGACTCAGTAGACACCCCATCATCCGCCAAATCGGATAGCCAAAAGGCCCTATATGTTAATTAAATAGGTACCCAGACCTACACCAATTATATGTAAATATAGGCTAGTCAATATATTAGATATATGACTTAATCTATGTGTTTTACACCACCAACCAAAGCCTATAATCACACCAACCAGCACCTATATGCATCATAACATGACCTAGAAAGATGGTATGAACACATGCATAGACACCTACTATATGCTCCATCTGATGCTATACTACAAATGAGACACAGCATACATACATCAGGCAACGTATCCTGATCCTTGACAAAATAAAATACATCTGTAGACCACCTATACCATACCAAGCGAATGGCATCTATCATCTAACAAGAATCACATTCACACATATGCACCTATCTTCTAATAGATGCACATATCTTGTACTACGATTTCCATTAGCAAGGAATGCGTCGTCTTGCCATCTCGACCGGCTACCACCCGGATCTATCATATATAAATACCATATACTAATCGAAATCCCATAGTGCACCTAGGCGGTGGTGGCACGTAGGATGCCCGCGGGATACGGGATCGAAGGATGCACCGAGATGGTTCTAACCCCTCGGCTGCCCTCGAGTCCGACTAACTAGTACGGTGTAGCTCGAGTTTTCAATTCACGGTTCAATGCATCAAGCATCCACCTCGATCATGCCATGCTATGATCACCAATATGCAAGATCAATAAACATCAACAATACTATGCCATGACATAACAACACAACTATGAACATTAACTTGAATATATACACAATGATCCATGTTAGACAACCATGCTCAAAATGAACTAGAACGAGACAATATCAACATATAACTAACTAAACATGATTGAACATGAATATAACTAGGTCTTTGGAAAAACTACTCACCACATCATCTAATCTGGTTAACCTATCACCATTATTTAACAAGTTAACATAATATAATCAAGCTAATGTGTAACCAGGTGATTAGCTAAAAATGAACAATAATACACTACTAACTAAGCAAGATCTCATATATACATAATAGAGACATAAACACATATCATCACATGATAGTGTGCACATCTATTTTAACTAACTCATGCTAACTCACAAATTACGAAAAAAACATAACTACACATATCCCTTTAATTAGAAGGTCAATTATATGGATCATGAAGAATTAAATATGAACTTTTAATGATAGTAGCCACGTCAAGGATGCCTACCAAATCGGCGCAGGAAAAGACGGGAATCGGCAGCCGAAAACAATATCAGACGTCCAGAACGCAGCGCACAATCAAATCGCTCAAACAAGACGGGGTTCTCCCTTCTCTCCCGAAAGGCACGGGAAAAATACAATTAGAATGTTGGGGGGGGGGGTTGTGCCATCGGATCAACGAAGAGGGAAAAATAAGGGGGATTAAGGAGAAAATAATATGAATGATAATATGAGAGAGGGGAGAATAATATAGGGAGAGAGAGAGAGGGGTTACAATGGCGGATAGGGGAGGGGTGCACGGCGGCGCACGGCGGCCGGGGGGCGCACGGGCTGGGGGCGCACGGACTCCGCGGAGGCGCGCACGCGCGGGCGGCGGCGGCGCTCGGCGCCGGCGGACGGCGCACGTCGGCGGCCGCGGCTGGCCGCGGGGTGTGGTGCGGAACGGCGTGAGGGTGGGACGACGGCCATGGGCGACGAGCGGGACGGCTGGGGCTGGCGGGGACGGCGACGCGCGGTTGCGCACGCGGCTGGGCAATGGGCTAACAAGCGATGGGGGGAGGCAGCGGCGTCGCACGGCGCAGGCGGGAAGGCGGCCGGGCGGTGGGGGCGGCAATGCGCTCGCGGAGGCGGCGCTGGGCGCACGATTGGCGGTGGCCAATGAGGCTGCGTGTAACGTGCGTTTTTTTTTATAGGGTAAAGATATTTTAATTTAATTTTTTTAGAGTGTTTTATTGTTATTTAAATTTTTTTTCCCGTCGCCGTATTTCCCTCACGAAACCGCCGCCTCCTCCTTCCTTTCCTCCCCGAAAACCCTTCTGCCTCGTCGCTCTCGTTCCCCTTCGCGGCGTGCGCCGCCTCTTCCTCTTGCGTGCGTCGCCTCGCCTCTCTCTCTCTCGTTCGGGGCGATCGGCCGGCTGTTTCTCTCTCCGCGGCGCCTCGCGCGGCCAGCCGCCTCACCCGCCCGCGGTGCCACCGTCGCCCGACGTCGCGGCGGCGACGTCCGCCGTCTCGCGGCCGCCCTCGTCCGCGCGTGCACACGCGGCCGCCGCCCCGGTCAACGCGAGACCGCGGACCGCGACCGCCCGCCTCGCGCGGCCGGCCGCCGCCCGCGTGGCCAAGCGGCGCCGCCCGGTCAACGTCCAGGCCCGGCGCTCACCCGCCCGCGCGACCTCCCGCCTCTGCGCCGCCGTGCGCCCTCCCCAGGCCGCCGTGTGCCCTCTCCCGGCGCCGTGCGCCGCCCCCCTATCAACCGCCGTATGTATCCTCTCTCCTACCCTATCCCCCTCACTCTTCTATCTATTGTCATATCATATCATTATGCTCTTCAATTATTTTTCTAAATTTTTCCCTTGATCCAACGAGTTTATATTTTCTTGTGTATACTCTTTTTCCGGCAACCTAAGTGGTGTGATTTAACCCTTTTCGACCGGTTCAAGCGGTACATTGCGTCGTCAACGTTCGATATCTTTTTCGGTCGCCAAATTCCGATTTCTCCAGCCACGGTTTAGGTAGGCACTCTTGACGTGTCTACTATCATTTAAATCACATACTTTAAAAATCTCCATGACTTGTAGTAATTGGCCTTTAATTTGATTAACCGGGTTGGTGTTAAGCGTTGTAGTTAGATAGTGCTTATAATGATGTTATTTTCTCCTTGGTGCATATTGAGGATCATGATGGGATGTTATATATATGTCGTGTATAGCATGTTGATTGGTAGATCTTAGTCGATCATATCCCTTTTCAGTTAGTATATAATTAAGTTAATCCTTGTTACCTTTTTCGAGATATTCTCCTTGTACGAGGTGATCATAAGTTAACCATATTAGTTAATGTCTTTTACTAGTCATATTAAATCTGATTTTTGGGCTATGTTATGACATTTTAACCAAGAGATAAGTCCGATTGGGTGGTTTACAATATGTTTGGTTGAGTGTTGGATATGGTATCATGTTAGTCTTTAGTTGTGCTTGTCACTTCATGGTTCTAGTATCATAAACAGGTTATTTAGATGTTGTTGTTCATATCAATTGCATTGGTAGCATGTTGGTTATAGCATGATGTGGTGTATGTCATATCTTGCATATTTTGGTTATGGCATGGCATAATTAAGTGGATGCATGATGCATTAGCTGTGAATGGAAATGAGCTACACCGGACTAGTTAGTCGTGACTCGAGAGACGACGGGGGTTAGAACCGTACGGGTGCATCCTTCGATCCCGGACCCCGCGGGCATCCTAAGTGCCACCACGCCTAGGTGCACTATGGGATTTCGATTAGTATATGGTACTTATATATGATAGATGCAGTGCTAGCTAGTTGAGGTGGCAAGACGACGCTTTCCTTGCCAATATGAAACGATGTAATTTCTTTTGTAAGGGATAGGTGCATGTTTGCATTGTATGGCATAGTTGGTTTGGTGAGGTAGTTTATTTTGTCATTCATCACTTTGTGTTGCATAGGGTATGTTTGAAATGTCTCATTTATAATCTATTGTCTTGTGGAGCCTATACTAGATGTCTATGCATGTAGGTGTCTATGTTTATTCAATCTTTTTAGATCATATCAAAATGCATATAGGTGCTGGTCATCATGGGCATAAGGCTGGTTGGTGGTGTAAAAGATGTGATTTAAGGCAATCATTAATGTATTGACTAGTTTTACTTATATGTTTATAAAGGGGTGCAGGTCTGAGTATTTATTTAAATATCATTCTAGGGCCTTTTGGCTATCCGATCTGGCGGACGATGGAGTGCCTACTGAGTCTTTTTATATGACTCACCCCGTGGTTTAATTATTTCAACAGGTCTTGAGGAGGAGGAGAATCCTGAAGCGGTCTTGGAAGAGACGCCATTGGTGGAGCAGGATTACACCGACCTTGGAGATGCTTGATATTCGTGTTCTCGGTCTTTGAGATGATTGCTTAGTTGTTATAACATTATTTTTTCAGCACTTTATGATGTCTCATTGGAGTTATTTAGATTGTTTAATTCTGGACCTTTAGTTATGTTGTGTTGTTATTTGATCTTGGAGTTGTGAACGGTTTAGTTTGTGATTTGATGTTGATCTAGCCTTGCTTTTTGGATGATGGGTGTGATGTTGGACCAGTTATGTTAACTTTGGTTATGTTTGGTGATTGTGTTTTTGTTACCAAACCTCCCTATTCCGGGTTTTTATCCCGCTGTCATAATCCGGAAAAAAAATCATTTGCTAGTTTTCCGGGTCGTGACGGGGAGTTGGTATCGAGCCAAGGTTTGGTTAAGATAATAAAAACACAATGTTGGATTGTTTGGAATTTTAGGTTGTGAATTGTGGTTAAGTAATTTGTTAATTACTATTTGGATTGATGGTGTAGATCTTTTGGACTTATCAATTGTTATTTTGCCTATTCGGGAGATGGGCTGGAAGGGGAAACAATCGTAGGAGGGGTAATGATGATCCCCGGGATGTTCCGGTGGTGGATAACAATTTGCGGGGTTCTTAATTCGGGGCAAAATTTGCGAGTCTTTGGACGGGCACCGGATGGTGGTCATTGGGCCAATGCCTTTCAGGGTTTTCTTCAGACCATGCAGGCACAGACACAGGCTTAGCAAGGCTTCAATGCCATGATTGCTCAGGGCATGGCACGGGAATGCCCGAGGGCTCGGGTGGAACCACATGCAGGTGCGCGTGATTGACATGTTTCGCAAGATGGATCCACCTTCATTCAAGGGAGAGATGGAGCCTATGATCGGCGAAAGTGGATTCGAGGAAATAGAGAAGATCTTCACGGTGATTGAGTGCCCTCCGGGGATATGGTTAAGTTAGCGACTCGCATGCTACGGTTGTCGACGACAATGTGGTGGGAGAGCAGCCACTGCGCACCCAATTTGCGAGGTGCTCGTGTGAGCGAGATTACTTGGGAGGAGTTTGTTAGGGCCTTCAAAGACAAATACATCCCACCTCATGTTCGCCATGCAAAGAAGCAAGAATTCATGCAGTTGGAGCAGGGAGTGATGACAGTGATGCAGTATGAGAACAAGTTCGTGGAGCTAGAGTCTTATGCAGCATATATCTGCGAAGATGAAGCTGATCGGGCCAGAAAGTTTGTGCATGGGCTCAGAGGAGGCATTAGGACCAGAATGATGTCCACCCCTTGGGCAACTTTGGCCTCAGCTTATGAGGCAGCTTGTCGGGTGGAAGGGGATCTTGGGCCTTATAGGCCACCAGCATCTTCTAGCAGAGCTCCCGGCTCGGGACCGCAACGGGGTATGGATCGCAAGAGGAAAATGCCGGATATCGCTAGATCTCAATACCGGCGATTAGGGGAAGCAAGGTGTAGTCGGTGTGGTTATTTTCATCTGGTCGACGATTGCTACGTGGAAAGGGTGCATGCTTTGGTTGTGGCCGGTTTGGCCCACCTGGTTTCTCGATGTCCTCATATTCGGCCAAGGCGAGGTTTCGGCGAGCGGTAGCACCATATCGAGGCTCCCGGCCCCTCCTAGATTCGAGGCACGGACTTCGGCACCACGGCGAGGCTGGACCGGTGAAGGCGATTTACGGCGCCTAGAGCTCCCGCGGCGGCAACGGCGTCCCACTCGAGGCAAAGGTGTTTGCCATGGAGCGCACGGATCTTCCCCACGTGGCTCTTGCGACGGAAGGTACCTTACACGTTTCGTTCCATGCACGTGTCTTATTTGATTTTGGAGCTACCAATTCCTTTGTGTCATTATTGCTTTGCTACATATTTATTTAAGTACCATGGTTTGTTAGTTGAGGAGTGTAGCCCTGCGGGAGTGAGTGTTCCCTACGAGGTCGAACTATAGAAGTTACTCATGTTATGCCCCATTGTGAGATAATCATATCGGGGAACACCTTACGAGGGCGAGAATTATATGTTCTAGACATGGATGACTTTGATATCATTCTAGGGATGGAATTTGGTTAGAATCACATCATCTTGTTCTTGATTGTCATAGAAGGAAAGTTACATTTCGGATCACGGTAGTCGGCATTTTTCTTATAAGTGTCCGGATTACACTAAGTCCAAGTTATTGGTTTTACGCACGAAAATTTCAAAGTGGATGAGGTCTCGGTGTGAGATGTACTTAGCATGCATTACCGGGGTTAGTGATGCGATAGCGGGAAGAAGTTGGAGATGTGGAGATAGTACGTGATTTTGCGGATGTATTTCCGGAAGGAATTGCACAGTTTTACCTCTGTGAGGGATATAGATTTTTCTATTGACCTTATTCAGTGCTGCTCCCATATCGATTGCACCATACGAGAATGGCTTGCGGAGTTGAAAGAGTTGAAGCGGCGGTTGCGGGATCTACTTGATAGGGGTTTTATTCGCCCCGGTGTTTCTCCTTAGGGGTGCCCCTGTGCTTTTTGTGAGGAAGAAGGATGGTTCATTACGGTTGTGTATTGATTATCGAAAGTTGAACCAGGTAACAATTAAGAATAAATATCCTTTGCCCCGTATTGATGACCTATTTGATCGATTACGAGAATGCGGAATCTTTTCAAAGATTGATTTGAGAACGAGGATACCATCGGCTCGGGATTAAGAAGGAGGATATACCAAAGTACGCATTCGGGACCCGATACGGTCACTACGAGTTCCTAGTTATGCCGTTTGGTCTTACCAACGCCCCTGCTGACATTTATGAGTCGATGAATCGGATATTCGGGGAGTATTTGGACCGGTTGTTGTAGTTTTTATCGATGATATCTTGGTTTATTACGCAGGCAAAGAGGAGCATTGTCGGCATCTTAGATTGGTTTTGCGAGACACTTCGAGATCATGCATTGTATGCCAAGTTCGGTAAGTGTGATTTTTGGCTTGAGAGTATTAATTTTACGGGGCATGTCATATCTAGTGCGGGAGTACGGGTTGATCCGGCCAAGGTAGAAGCGGTCTTAGTGGGAACGGCCCACAACTCCCACGAAGTAAGAAGTTTTCTTGGCCTTCTTGGATATTATAGAAGATTTATTGAAGGTTTTGCATCTATTTACGCACCTTTATTTGCTTTAACCAAGAAAGGGGAATTTTACGTGAAGTGATGATTGTGAGAAGAGCTTTTTAGAGTTGAAGAAGAAGCTAACTACGCACCGGTCCTTATCCTACCATGCAGGCTGGAGGATTTGTTGTGTATACCGATGCATCTAGGATTGGACTTGGTTGTGTTCTTATGCGAGAATGGTCATGTTATTGCATATGCCTCTAGGCAATTAAAGTTGCATGAGAAGAACTATCCCACTCATGATTTGGAGATGGCGGCGGTTGTGCATGCACTCAAGGTATGGAGGCATTATCTTTATGGTGAACAATTTGAAGTATTTGCGACCATAAAAGTTTGCGGTATATCTTTTCCCGGAAAGGATCTTAATGCGAGGCGAGAGGAGGTGGGTAGAGTTTCTTAAAGATTATGATTTTAATCTTAGTTATCATCCGGGCAAAGCAAACAAGGTAGGCGATGCTCTTAGCGAGGAAGAAGTTCTTGTCCATGCAGATGCATAGAGAATGGAGAGATATGGAAACTCTTACTGATTGTACGCCAAGCTTAGCAGTTGATCGATTGACATCGTTCTTGGGCCAGTTGTCTATTGGCTCAGTATTGGTTGACAAGGTGAAAGAAGCTCAGAAGGACATTGTTGACATCCAGAATTTGCTTAAAAGGGCTGAAGTTTCCAAGTATCCAGATGGGACTATCATATATCAAGGAAGATTATGTGTAGCAGATGATATTAGCTTGAGGCGGAGATTTTGGAAGAGGCACACAAATCACGATATGCTATTCATCCTGGTGCAACCAAGATGTATCATGATGCGAAGAAGGCGATTTTGGTGGGAAGGAATGAAGAAGGATGTGGCGAGTATGTGTCCAAGTGTTTGATATGCCAACGAGGTAAAAGCGAACATAGGAGACCGGCGGGTCCATTGCAACCTTTGGAGATTCCACGGTGGAAGTGGGAGCACATTACTATGGATTTTGTTACGGGTTTGCCTCGTACCGGGAAGCAATTTGATGCTATTTGGGTCGTGGTGGATCGGCTAACTAAAACGACCCACTTTTTGCCGATCAAGGAAGCTCAGCCGACCGACGGATTTGGTAAGGTTATATTTTGATAGCATTGTTAAATATCATGGTGTCCCTTGTTTCCATTGTTTCGAGATAGAGATCCCAGTTACGGGCGAGTATGGAAGGGCTTACAAGATGCTTTGGGAACCCGGCTTAAATTCAGTTCGGCATATCATCCTCGGACGGATGGCCAATGTCCCCGAGAGAACCATTCGGACATTGGAGGATATGTTGAGAGCGAGGAGCTTTGGAGTGGCGGGAAAGTTGGGATTCGCAATTGCCCTTGATAGAATTTGCTTACAACAACAGTTATCACTCTAGCATCGGTATGGCACCATTTGAAGCTTTGTATGGTAGACCGTACGGATCACCTATACTGTTGGGAAGAAGTGGGAGAACGGAGTTTGATTGGACCGATTGGGTTCAAGATAGTAACGAGAAGATCCAGGTTATTCGGCAAAAGCAACTTACAGCCGAGAGTCCCCAGAAGAGCTCTGCTGACTGGAAAAGAGGAGATGTGCGGTTTGAGGAGGGTGATCGTGTGTTCTTGAAGGTCTCTCCATCCCAAGGGAGTTATTCGGTTTGGTCACCGTGGGAAGTTGAATCCAAGATATATCGGACCATTCCGGATTGAGAAGCGGATTGGAGAAGTAGCATACCGGTTAGCTTTGCCGCCTGCTATGTCGAGAGTACATCCTGTATTCCATGTCTCTTTGTTGCGGAAATATGTATCGGATCCGACCCATATCATTAACTTTGCGGAGATTGAAGTGCAGCCCAATTTGACTTTTGATGAGCACCCAGTTCGGATTACGGATCGGATGGTGAAGCAACTCGGGAGAACCGAGTGATTCCGATGGTGAAAGTCTTATGGAAGCATCATTCGACGAATGAATCAACTTGGGAAGTGGAGGAAGATATGAGACGGCACCATCCCCAATTGTTCGGTAAGCCTTGATTTAAATTTCGGGGTCGAAATTTTTTTTTAAGAAGGGTAGATTGTAACGTGCGTTTTTTTTTATAGGGTAAAGATATTTTAATTTAATTTTTTTAGAGTGTTTTATTGTTATTTAAATTTTTTTTTCCCGTCGCCGTATTTCCCTCACGAAACCGCCGCCTCCTCCTTCCTTTCCTCCCCGAAAACCCTTCTGCCTCGTCGCTCTCGTTCCCTTCGCGAGCGTGCGCCGCCTCTTCCTCTTGCGTGCGTCGCCTCGCCTCTCTCTCTCTCTCTGTTCAGGCGATCGGCCGCTGTTTCTCTCTCCGCGAGCGCCTCGCGCGGCCAGCCGCCTCACCCGCCCGCGGTGCCACCGTCGCCGACGTCAGCGGCGACGTCCGCCGTCTCGCGGCCGCCCTCGTCCGCGCGTGCACACGCGGCACCCGCCCCCGGTCAACGCGAGACCGCGACCGCGACCGCCCCGCCTCGCGCGGCCAGCCGCCGCCCGCGTGGCCGCGGCGCCGCCCGGTCAACGTCCGGGCCCGGCGCTCACCCGCCCGCGCGACCTCCCGCCTGCGCCGCCGTGCGCCCTCCCCGAGCCGCCGTGCGCTCCTCTCCGGCGCCGTGCGCCGCCCTATCAGCCGCCGTATGTATCCTCTCTCCTACCCTATCCCCCTCACTCTTCTATCTATTGTCATATCATATCATTATGCTCTTCAATTATTTTTTCTAAATTTTTCCCTTGATCCAACGAGTTTATATTTTCTTGTGTATACTCTTTTTCCAGCAGCCTAAGTGGTGTGATTTAACCCTTTTCGATCGGTTCAAGCGGTACATTGCGTCGTCAACGTTCGATATCTTTTCGGTCGCCAAATTCCGATTTCTCCAGCACGGTTTCCGGTAGGCACTCTTGACGTGTCTACTATCATTTAAATCACATACTTTAAAAATCTCCATGACTTGTAGTAATTGGCCTAATTTGATTAACCGGGTTGGTGTTAAGCGTTGTAGTTAGATAGTGCTTATAATGATGTTATTTTCTCCTTGGTGCATATTGAGGATCATGATGGGATGTTATATATATGTCGTGTATAGCATGTTGATTGGTAGATCTTAGTCGATCATATCCCTTTTCAGTTAGTATATAATTAAGTTAATCCTTGTTACCTTTTTCAGATATTCTCCTTGTACAGGTGATGATAAGTTAACCATATTAGTTAATGTCTTTTACTAGTCATATTAAATCTGATTTTTGGGCTATGTTATGACATTTTAACCAAGAGATAAGTCCGATTGGGTGGTTTACAATATGTTTGGTTGAGTGTTGGATATGGTATCATGTTAGTCTTTAGCTGTGCTTGTCACTTCATGGTTCTAGTATCATAAACAGGTTATTTAGATGTTGTTGTTCATATCAATTGCATTGGTAGCATGTTGGTTATAGCATGATGTGGTGTATGTCATATCTTGCATATTTTGGTTATGGCATGGCATAATTAAGTGGATGCATGATGCATTAGCTGTGAATGGAAGGCGAGCTACACCGGACTAGTTAGTCGTGACTCGAGCGACGAGGGGTTAGAACCGTCGGGTGCATCCTTCGATCCCGGACCCCGCGGGCATCCTAAGTGCCACCCTTTGCCCTAGGTGCACTATGGGATTTCGATTAGTATATGGTACTTATATATGATAGATGCAGTGCTAGCTAGTTGAGGTGGCAAGACGACGCTTTCCTTGCCAATATGAAACGATGTAATTTCTTTTGTAAAGGATAGGTGCATGTTTGCATTGTATGGCATAGTTGGTTTGGTGAGGTAGTTTATTTTGTCATTCATCACTTTGTGTTGCATAGGGTATGTTTGAAATGTCTCATTTATAATCTATTGTCTTGTGGAGCCTATACTAGATGTCTATGCATGTAGGTGTCTATGTTTATTCAATCTTTTTAGATCATATCAAAATGCATATAGGTGCTGGTCATCATGGGCATAAGGCTGGTTGGTGGTGTAAAAGATGTGATTTAAGTCAATCGTTAATGTATTGACTAGTTTTACTTATATGTTTATAAAGGGGTGCAGTACGGGTATTTATTTAAATATCATTCTAGGGCCTTTTGGCTATCCGATACGGCGGACGATGGAGTGCCCTGCGAGTCATTTTATATGACTCACCCCGTGGTTTAATTATTTCAACGAGGTCTTGAGGAGGAGGAGAATCTGAAGCGGTCTTGGAAGAGACGCCATTGGTGGAGCGAGGATTACACCGACCTTGGAGATGCTTGATATTCGTGTTCTCGGTCTTTCAGATGATTGCTTAGTTGTTATAACATTATTTTTTCAGCACTTTATGATGTCTCATTGGAGTTATTTAGATTGTTTAATTCTGGACCTTTAGTTATGTTGTGTTGTTATTTGATCTTGGAGTTGTGAACGGTTTAGTTTGTGATTTGATGTTGATCTAGCCTTGCTTTTTGGATGATGGGTGTGATGTTGGACCAGTTATGTTAACTTTGGTTATGTTTGGTGATTGTGTTTTTGTTACCAAACCTCCCTATTCCGGGTTTTTATCCCGCTGTCATAATCCGGAAAAAAAAAATCCGCTGCGTTTTCCGGGTCGTGACACTGCGCGGCAAGGGGGGCGGCGAGGCGGCGATCGTCGGCTGCATGGCGAGAGCCCGGACGACCAGCGGGCGGCGATGGAGAGGAGGGAGAGAGGACGGCTGATGGCGGTGGGAGTGGCGACGGCACGCGCGGGCGCGGTCGCGCGGTGACGTCGGCGAAGGGCGGGGGCCGCGAGGAGCGCGCACGGGCGGCGATCTTTGCGATGGGGGAGAGAGAAGAGAGAGAGAGAGAGAGAGAGCAAGCGCGATGGCCGATCTGGAGAAGAGAGAGAGAGAGAAAGAAGTGCGATGAAGAGGGGGGGTTACAATAATAAAAATAATAAAATATTTTTTTAATATGAACAACACCCTCAAAATAAGGTAAGACTTTACGTGCAGAGAGAAAGAGATACAAAGAGACGTTGAGAGAAAAACGGATGGATGGGGGAGAACTCTTAAGAAATAAAAAAATAGTAATTATGCTATTCTTAGGAGTCTCAAATAACGGAGGAGATTTAAAATAAAATAATAATATTTATTATAAATAAAATATTAGGATCCACTCAAAGAATAAAATTCATTAAAAAAATCTATTTATCTATATAAATGTCTTAAAAATAATTTAAGCACATATTACGTAAATAATTTAGAAACACTACGATAATAGCCTAAATAATACTACGAAAGCCCAGAATATTACAGATACCACAAGAAAAAAAGATCATTTTTACCAATTTATCTATCTAAAATAATATATCAAATAGTATTTTATTAAATTGTCAAATACTTTTTAACATATTTTGTCACAGAAATGATTTTATGCATAAAATCATTCTATCATGCAACCGCGCACTCTCTTTTTTTGTTTTAAAAAAAAGATACTACTTAAGGAGTGTTTGATTGCATGATAATTTTTCATACACTTTTATGATAAAAAATTGTATTAAAATAAAATGTGAACTAACTCATGACATAAAATTATCATGTTTGGAGGGATGTGATAACAGACATGACCAAACAAAGTGGGGACCACAAGAAAAAAGAAAGAGGGTGAGACCCTCTTTTTTGTTTAAGAATAAAATCACTTTCAAAACATAAAATTGTCAACGTTGTCAAACACTTCTTTTAATAAGTTTTCTTATAATTTTTAAAAATTAAAATAAAAATATTTGTTATCACGCAACCAAACACCTTATTAAGATTGGGATTGAGGATAATAGTACATGCTGAGTAAGTTTCGGAAGATTTTGAGAAAATTAAAACTTTTTTGAGGGTAACTTGGTTGGGACTATAAAAAAATAAATTATAAATGAATATTTATATTTTTTTCACATTTTAAAAAGTTTAGATTATGTTATAACTAATAATTCTTATAATTTATCTCTTGCTTTTAAAAGTTTTAAACATGTTGGCCGACTGCATTGGGTGGTGAGACACAGGGCAGGCCGAGTGATAGGGTGGCAATGTAGGGTGCGTTTGGCAAATTAGTTGGAGTCCTTCGCGGAGAAGCACTTTCTTCTAGAAGGCATTTCAATAGAAATGACTTCTTTTTAATCGGAGTGAAAATTGTTTGGATATGTTTTTGTTTGTAAAAAAGAAGTCCTTCCCGACAGGGTGCGCGCGGGGGGGGGGGGTCGGCAGAGGGGCTGGCGTGCGGGGGAAGGGGTGCTCGCGCCGAGGGGAGGGATGCTTCCCGGTAGGACTCGCCGCCGGGGGGGGTGCTCGCGGAGGGGCTAGCTGCGCCGGGGGGAGGGGTGCTCGCACCGAGGGGAGGGATGCTCCCTGGTGGGACTCGCCGCCGGGGGGAGGAATGCCACCGGGGGGAGGGATGCCCGCCGGGGGCATGGGCTCGCCAAGGGGGAGGGATGCTCCCCGGTGGGACTCGCCGCCGGGGGGAGGGATGCCGTCGGGGGCATGGGCTCGCAGAGGGGACTCGCCGCCGGGGGGAGGGATGCCGCCGCCGGGGGGAGGGGCTCGCCGAGGAGACTCGCCGCCGGGGGGAGGGATGCCGCCGCCGGGGGGAGGGGCTCGCCGAGGAGACTCGCCGCCGGGGGGAGGGATGCCGCCGGGGGGAGGGATGCCGCCGCCGGGGGGCTCCGTAGGGGTGGCATCGCGTGGTGCAGGGGGCTCCGTAGGGTCGCGGGAGTTGTTGGCCAGTGGGAGGTGAATGTCGGGAGGAGAATTTCTGAAGTCGGAAGGAGAAAAAAACTCCTTCTTCCTTCTGCCTTCCGTGAGAAGGAGAAGTGAATATTAACGGACATCCAAACACCATATCTAAAATAAGAAGAACTTCTTATAGGAGGAGAAGTAGAAAAAAAGCACTTCTAGCGTGTTCCCAAATGCACCCGTAATGCTCTCGATCTGTAGAATAGTATTTAAATATTAATAGCACCTGTAAATTTGTGTTGTTAACTATACTTGGGGGTGCAAACGAACCAATACACTCGACAAGTAGTTCGATACTCAGCTCGTTAAAAGCTCAACTCGGATCGTTTATTAAGTTAAATAAACAAGTTTGAACAGAAAAAAAGCTCGACTTATAAACGAGTTGAGTCTAAATGGAGATCTGCTCGACTTGATAAGTTCACGAGTAGCTCATTTAAGTGTTCGATAAAATACTCGATTAAGTATTCGATTAATTACTCGATTAGCTATTTATTTAAATAATTAAATTAAAATATATTATATTTATTATATATTTATATTTTAATATTATATAAATATATTTTTTATGTTTAAATAATAATTTAAAATATTTTTTAATATTTAAATTTTAATTTTAAGTAAACGAGCTCAATCTCGAGCTCAAAAACGAGTTTGAATATGAGTTTGAATTGAGTTCGAGTTAAATTGGCTTGTTTACATTAACGAGCGGCTCGACAAGCCGAGCTTGAACTCGTCGAGCTTAAATTGAGCCGAGTTCGAACAAGACTTTTAAAAGTTCATCGAGTATCGAGCCGAGTTCGAATGACTAAATAATCGAGGATTGCACCCCTAACTATACTTTAACTTGTCGAAGAACTCATATATTTAAGTTTTGTGTGAAATTCACAATATTCACACCAATATACATAATTTACTACTAAATCTTGTTATTTTCTTTCAAGTTTGACATATAGCCGACACACCCTACATAACCTTTCAGGATCTAACAAAAACTTGTATGCATTCAACAATATATAAAAAATCCTTGAGCAAAGCATCCTTCATTCGTTGTAATGTTATCACTTCATGACTTCTAATTATCTTCTCCTGCGTAAACTGTAGGTAGTTGTGAGTTTTAAGGAAGTCAACAGGCCACTATGTTAATCATGTTCATTGCCATACATATTTGATAAGAAAATCCCATACCTGGAAATGACATGGGATTAGAAATCATGAAAGCAAATATTCAAAGTCAAATTATAAACAAGAGCTTTGTCATAATCATACTTAAAAAATATAAATATAAGATGATCATAATGTTTGACTGGGATCCTGAACAATCACTTATGGGGTGTTTGATGGTACGATAAATTAAGTTTTTATTAAAATTTTATGTTTTTAAATCAAAACTTGTTAAAAGAGATATTTGACAATAATTACAAATTTATGTTTTAAAAGAGTTTTTCTTCTTGAACAAAAAAAAAGATGGTGTCACCTCTTTTTGTATCTTGTGGTCCCCCCACCTTGTTTAGTTGTATATGGTGTCCACTTTTTTTTGTTATTATGTCTTCCCAAACATGATAATTTTATGTCTTTGATTAGTTCACATTTTATTTTAATACAACCTTTTATCATAAAAGTGCAAAAAAATTTATTGTGCAACCAAACATGTCATTAGATCATATATTTATAAGCTGCTTGGAATGTATATCAGTTTAGTTATCTCCTCTCCTACAATTTGCTTGTGAGAAAATCAATATGAAATATGACATTTGACACTGTCTTTCACATAATATTTATTAAAGGACAATATGAGAAAGGAATAGAAGTACAACTCTGTTAACATACCCATGAGTCATTTGGAGTGTGCATTGGGTTAGTTGCATCTTCAATTGGATACTTCAGTTTCGGGCACAATACTCAACACTATGACATAGTTGACATATAAATTGTTTGAGGTATGTGTGGAGTTAGTCGTCTCCTCTTTCCTTGAGTGCTTGTGAGATGTTTGGCCTTAACCAGAAACATTACATCTTATATATATCATGAATCTAGGAAGGTCTTAGGATGAGGTGCATGAATTTATCAAATGATAGAATATCTTAGGATGCTTCTTGACATAAAAATGATATTAATGATAATGTATGTTAATAAGAGATATGATAAAATATAATCATTAAGCAAAATCATTAAGTATAATCATTAAGGCCCTGTTTGGTAACACTATTTGACACCTCTATCACTATCAATTTTAAAATTGATATTCTTAGTAATTACTAAGAAGTGTTTGGTTAATAGTATCAATTTTGAAATTGGTAGTGAAAACAAAGCACATTATGTAATTCAAGTGTCAACTTGTATCTATTTTGATATTGATACTCAAACCTCTAAAATTATCAATATCAATATTGATATAGTATCAAATCTGAAACTCTAACCAAACGGGCCATAAAGGATTGAATATGCCGATCATATAGATTGAGTATGCAACTATATAGAGAATAATCAAGGATGTATTATAAAGTGATCAATCAATAATCATCAATTTAATCATGAGATACTAGTACATAGATGCAACAATTGAATGACACAACAACAATAATTGACATAGAAACAAAATTAAGAAGTATGCCTTAATATGCATAAAAGGAGCAAGACTAAAATCGAGCAAGTTTATATTAGCATTACCCAAAGTATTGTAATCATTTAACCTACTATTTTTAGAATTTTGGTAAAGTACTCTTCTCTTATATAGACAAATATTGTGTCAAACACCTTGGCAGAACCTCCACTAGGGCTAGAGAGTTGTTTAGGATCAACTTGCCAATACTTTCTCTTATACATATTAATTGGGACTTACTAATCTAGAAAAGTTTTCTCTAATTTAGAAGCCTCATTAAGAGTAGGTTAAAGAAAAAAAGGGAAAACACAAGTGGGTGTTATTGTACTTATTGATTGCTTACACTACAAAAAATTTGATTTTTACCTACATGAGAAATCTATGAGTGTAGGCCATTTTTATGTATGTAAATAGACTTACCTAGAGAGCTACCTACATAATCATTCGTAGATATAATACAAGTAAAAGTTTGATCTATGGATAGATATTTAGGTATAAGACATGTACTATACCTATAAATGAACATATTTTCTTACGTATAGTACCAACCTAAACCTATGGATCAATGCCTATAGGTAAATGTTGGTTTGTTGATTTAAATTTATTCGTAGTGTTTGACGCCCATAAGTAAAAGAGGTTATACTTACAGACAATGACTCTACCTGTATGTATGAACACTCTCATAGGTAACTCATAGTTTATTGAAAAAAATCTTATTACTATAACATGTTGGTATTACAATTCATTCATGGGTATTAAAATGTTGGTATTACTAATAATCGATGGGAGGAGTATTCGTAGGTAAACACACACAATTTATACAGTTCACACCTATTCAATTTACATCCCATACCTACAAGAAACTCACAAGAGCCACACCATCCAAGAAAATAAGAGTCACAACATCCAAACACAATACTTTTACATTATGTTTTTGTAAGGAATTGTTCTATAGCAATAGAAGCATTCAATTCCTTAGATTTCATTGTCATTGTCTCAATTATAACTGAACGACATAATTGAAAAACTAGATTAGAACAAGATCAAAAGTACCTTCATAGGATTCAAAAAGTCCGTCAAGACTAGAGAAGAGTGAGTGTTTCCATGCTCTCTAAACCGTCCAAGTGCATTGCCTCTAACATATCAAAACAAACCTTTTCTACAGATGGGTTCTCCTACACATCAAACCTTCTGACTCATTCTGAACAGAGCTCCACCAGTGACCTCCAGGGTTGGAGAAGTTGTTGGAGAAGGCTGGGCATGAATTTGGTCCCTTTGGCTTGATGGGGTTTGGCCATATTCAGTATTATTTATAGAAATTACAATTTTTTATAAAAGCTCTTCAATTTATATAAATTACGTCCATACCCCATACTTACAAATTAGTTTTTATGTGTGTAATCCACTAAACAATAATCTATTTGGTTAAAACTTAATTAAAATAACAACTTATTTTAAATTAAATATATTATCTAATAACATATTAATAATTTTTTGATCATGAAAGATACAAGTCACATCCCATGATCTCAAATGATTTTGGAGATAATCTCATATCCATTGAGCCTTCCCATCATTAGTTACCATATATATATAAACCCTCGTCCATCCAATACCTTAGTCTGATAGAGATGCGGTACTAACTGTAAACCCTTTAGTGTATTGACACTTTGGGATCATGTACTTGGAATCGGATCAATTAAATTTTTTTTTTCAAATTTTCTTCTCTACCTAGTCTAGGGATTTATAATACTATCCCATAGACATTCACTCTCACTTACCAAGAGTGAGCGATTATTCGTTGTCTGTTGAATTGCCTTCACTAAGTTTCTCTTGTACCCAATCTATTAACTGGGTTGAACCATTGTCTTAGTGATCCATAAGTCAATAGTCAAAGCACAAGATATGCTCGATAAAACAACTTTGACAACTCAGGTCAAAGGTCCAATCATGCAACCATGATGATAGAAAATCCTGATTGGTAATTATCTAATGCGATCAGTTCAGTGAACTCATTTTACTAATGAGTACCTGTATGTATATCTTAGTGTCTCCACACTAATGACTAGTGAGATTAGTTATCCACATCTTATGAGAAGACATCACATACACTAGTTTATCTAAACCCTTAATATCCCGTCTCAAGGATTCTATAATTAGGAACATTTAGATTATATACTTCTAGCTGATGTATTTCATTATTATGATCTCATCATGATTCAATCATCATTACATGCGATCAAATACTTCATTATGATATACGTATCTAATAAGAGCTAGTAATAAAGTAGTGACAATTTATTTGAATGAGATAATTCAAGAAATGTCGAATCATATCAGATATGATTAGCTTGTAAGACATACATTTGTATCAATCTTTTGCTTTCACTAAATACAATCACCCATCCATCTATACTCCATCAGTTTGAGGTGAAACTCAAACAAACTTTAAGTTAATGCCTTAGTTTGTGGATTTGTAATGTTATTAACATAAGATAGTTTATCTTTGATTATATTTCTATAAACTGCTATCTCTTTGATTAAATGGTATCGCCATAGAAATGTTTAAACTTTGGAGGAGACATCAGCTCCATTGCATATGCAATAACCCATTATTTTCACAAATAATGGCATATAATCAAAGATACAAGGAACAATCCCATATTTGATATGATCTTCATCATCCAGACTATTTCTTAAGTAGTTAGCAACAGCTATATACTATATAAGTTGTAAAATTTATAGTGTACTCTTGCATGAAACACTTTTAGCTCATTGCACCACCATTTAGGGAGAACATGTTTTAAGTCCTTTTCTTTATATTCTAAAAATACATCCTCAGTGCTTCTCAAGTATTTAAGGATACAATTTTACCTATCTAATGACTCTCACCTAGATTCACCTGATGACTGCTCGTAACACTTAGAGCAAGCGTCACACTAAGCTATGTACATAGCATAACATACATGATAGACCCTATTGGTGAGGCATAGAGGACTCTGCTCATATGCTCTTACTCTCTTCAAGAGAGATAAACCCCATACCTTATAAGTAAGAAACATATCTTAAAGTTTTCCATGTCAAACTCTTTGACTATGGTGTCTATATACCTTGATGGGGTCAAGCCAAGCATCCTTTTGGATCTACCTCTATAGATCTTAATGCCTAAGACATAGGATACTTTACCTAGATTAATCAAGGTGGATTAATTTGATAGACAAGCTTGTACTGATAATAACATACCTATGTTGTTCATAATGAGTAGTAAGTCATCCATATAAAATATCAAGAAAGTGATAACATTCCCACTTATCATCTTGTACACATAGGATTTCTCTTCATTTTTAATGAAGTTATAAAATTTAATCTTATAAAATATTTTATTCTAACTATTGGAAGTTTATTTTCCTTGAATAGACCTTAACAAGTCGTACACTTTGTTTGGATGTTCTTGTGACTTAATTCTTTGATGTTGTATCATGTACATTTCTTCTTCAACATCCAATTAACATGTCTCACAATCATAGTGTGTAACAATCAAAATTTGAATAAATTTAATCATTACAATAGGTAAAATGTCTCATCTGTAAGGAATCAATACATGACAGCGGAAAAATATTTGATTCCTTTAAACCATGATCTTTGCCTTGATCGATGCCCAACGAGTAAAATCGGGAACCGAATATGAAGTAGAACGAGAGTACCTCATGGGATTTCTAAAATCCCTCACCATGGATGAAGAGAGGACATTCCTCCTTGCTGAAAACCGTTCAAGTGTCCGGTCTCTAGCGGTATCCACACGATCTGCTTCAATAGACGAGTTCTCCCTTCCTTCGGGCCTCCAGAAACCTTCCAGATCCAAGCTTGACCATGGGAGATCACCTTCTAGAGGAGAGAGAAGGAAGAGAGGATGCTTGGGACGTGCTCCAGCCCTATGGCTTGTTAGGGTTTGGCTTCATAAGCCATTTATATATAGAAGATGGAATTTTTCACAAAAACCCAAAACTTCTATAAAATTACATCCATGCCCTCATCTTATTGACCAGATCTATTGTGTGTGACCCACTAGGCCCAATAATAAATTTGGTTGAAGCCTTAATTAATTTAAAAGAACAATTCCTTTAAATTAAATCAAAACCGTTATCCGATAACAGTTTTTACGGCTTTCTGATCATAAAGGGTACAAGCCACATCCTATGATCCCAAATGACTTTGGGGAGTTAAATAACATCCATTGAGCCTTTCCATCATCAATTACCACACGGATTTAAATCCTCATTCATACAATGTCTCGGTCGGTCAGGGGTTCGGCACTAACTATCAACCCCTAAATATTCCAACTCTATGGGATCCTGTACTCAGATTTGGATCAATTGGAAAACTCCTTTTCCAATTATCCTAAGTACCTTGGCCAAGGATTTAGAGTACTATCCCATAGGACATTCTCTCTCTCCTACCGAGAGTGAACGATCCCTTGTTATCCACTCAATTGCCTCCACCGGGTTTCTCTTGCACCCAATACATCAACTATACTGGACCATTAAGATGGTGATCCATAAATCAATAATCAAAGTACAAGATACATCCGATAAGACATTTTTGGTGACTCAGGTCAAAGATACAACCGTGCTATTGAGATGTAAGAATAACCTGATAGACAGTTTGGTAAGATACCGATCAGGTTTTCCTAAATTGGTTAGTTCAGTGAACTCATTCCACTAATAAGCACCTATGTGTGTATCTCAGTGTCCCCACACTGATGACCAATGAGATCGGTCATTCTCATCACATGAGAAGACATCACACACACTAGTCTATCCGGATTCTTGATGTCTCGTCTCAAGGATCCTATGACAAGGAACATTTAGATCACATACCTCTAGATGATCAATCTCATTATCATGATCTCATCATGATTCAATCATCATTGCATGTGATCAAGAAGTTCATTACGATATACGCTTCTAATAAAAGCTAGTAACGAAGTTTTGCCTATTTAATTGAATGAGATATTCCTAGAAATGTTGAATCATATCATATATGATTGACTTGTAGGGCATACATTTCTATCATCATCATAGTAAACTCCTTGAATTTGACAATTTCCTTTTCCATCATCCTTGCCTTAAAGCTCTTTACCTTTCAATTTACTTTAATATATCTTTTAAAGATCCATATCTACCCTATGGGTATTATACCATCCGGTGGATTTACTAAGTTTCAACCTTGGTTAGAATAGATGTAGTCTTTTACAAATTTTACTACTTCTTTCCATTTTGAAATAAATATTTAAAATAGTTTTTTCATAGGTCATTGGATCAACATCCTCACTATATTATACCTCACTCCTTTCATCAGATATATGTTCCACATATCTTTCATGTTGAATGGGCATAAGTCAAAACCTACAAATTGTTTGTGTAACTCTTAATCAATACCATAGTAGAAGTGTCCTTGGGTTGTGAGACTGGAACCTTTTCAAACTTTACCTTGTTCCCATTGTCTTCCGTAAGAAAGAACTCTTCCTCTATGAATATAGCACGCTAAGTAAAATAGACTCTTTGTCTATAAGTATGGTAGAATTAATATCCATAAGTTATTTTAAGATATTCCACAAGCCAATACATCTTAATAGACATTTAAAAACCTTAACAAGCTTAATGTCAAGATTTAACCGCTTCTTTCATATCTCGTATAGACTAATTGGAATAGACTTAGAAGGTTCTTAATTAATAATAAGTGACTGTATCAAGTGCATAGCCACAAAAGACAAATAATTTAGTAAATGTCATCATTGTTCATATCATGTCCTACATAGTATAGTTTCTCCTTTTAGCTATCCTATTGAGATGAGGAGTCTAAGAAGGTGTCCATTAAGATAATATTATATTATTTTTCAAATAATGTGTGAATTATGTACTTAAGTATTCCCTCCTTGATCTAATCAAAGAGTTCTAATACTCTTTCTATTTGTTTCTTTACTTCATTCTTAAACTCTAATAATTCTTTAAAGGTCTCGAATTTGTACTTCATTAAGCACACATATCCAAACCTAGAATAAACATCAATAAAAATAATAAAGTAGAAAAACTACCTATAGACCTAATAGACATGGGGCCATATACATCCAATTGTATGAGTTCCAATAACTCATTGTTCTTCTCTCCATGTATACTAAATAAAGAGTTGGTCATTTTCCTATAAGACAAGACTCACATGTGGTTAATAATTCAAAAGTTATTTACCTTAATGGTTCCATCCTTACGGGGCATCTTAAGCTTTTTTTCATTAATATGACCAAGTCTATAATGCCAAACATTGGATAGATCTACATCAATCCAATTTCTCTTAAGAGGAGCATTCACACATCTGCTCTGAGCTTTCATATCCAATATGTATGAACTATTTATCAAGCTCCCACCGGCAAACACTTTACCATTCAAAGTCATAGAACAAATTTCATTTTCAAAGCTTAGAATAAATCAATATTTATTCAAGCAGGAGGTGTGATATACACAAATAATATCTAATATCATGATGTGTATATATATATTACAAGTAAATATCAATGATTGGGATACTTGAAGCTTCTCAAGCTCCACATTTTCTTTCACTACAAGACACTTTGCAGTTCTGATAACCTTCATCATGGTAATGAAAGTATTATCTTTTATCTTATTTGAGCTTTATTTTCTTGACTGTGTTTTTGACTTTTAAACTTTGCCAATCCTTCCCAACTAATGAACTTTCTTTTTTCCATTTGTCTCACCAACAAGAAGTATTAAAGATCCTATCCATCCGTCAAATAACTTATCTAGATGAGTCATGATGCATCTCATATCTATCTATTTATATTGCATCTGCAACTTATTTGCTAATATAGACTAGTATATAGTATAGAGCAAACAATGCATCTTCTAATAATTTTGTGAGACAAAGATCTTATTGTCTCTCACATTATTAGTTGGTTTAAGAGGCACCAACTTTTTAAGTAGGTTAGTTATTTAGTCAACCATGAGATCAATTCTTTTGATTCTAAACAAGTCAAAGAAGTTTGGGCTAGAGAGTTTGTTGGCATCTAATATGCTAGCCATTTGGTAGCTTATTATAGAACTCTATAGTGAATATATAATTACATGATAACATTATTGACATTCATTTAAAATTTAGATACAGTCTTTCAACTTAATTTATGCTCTCACTCATTTTCAACAAATTATCATAGCCCTCAACAGGAAAAGATGGGATATCATGATGACATCCTAGTGGAAACTAAGACCCTATTAACCTTATGGTGATAACTTTGTGAGAAACATAACAAGTCACCCATACTCAATAGGTAGACAACTTTTGATAGTTGCAACTCTTAGTTATATTTGCCTCTAAAGTTAGGACCTTGTGAGAAACATAATAAATCATATACTCTAGTTAGGTCAAACCTGCTTGTTATGTTATGGAAATGGATTCTCAACATAGCCTTTGTAGGAAACACAATAAGGCCATACCAATTGTCCACCCCAAAGTCCAGCAAATGCCTTGGCTATGATCATCAATCTCTTGTTAAATAATTCTTGTAGAAAACACATCTATCCAATCTAATATTGGTTCATCAAGACCATAACAATGGAAGACTACGTGAGTTGTTCTTATTGTCTCACATTTATTAACTTAATTTAAATGAGGATGGATTTTATTTTAATCTCATCAATATATGTGTTACATATATACACATACCTTTGGAATATTATATATCTAAGATATATAGAATAACATATGTAAGAAATAAAATGAACTATCATGAACTTTAACCCTAATTATGCAACACTAGAGCCAAAACGATGTGCATCAAAAAGAGATAGCATTTGATACCGATGTAGATGTGCCTTCACTTCCCTAAGAATTCTTCTCCAAGTGGACCCACTTTCTCCTCCTCCATGAATCGGCTTCTTGTCATTATAAGTGGTTTAGGAGTACGTAGACCCAGAATTGTACATATCTCAATAAAAAATCTTGGTTTTAACCAAGGAAAGTATATAAATAGAGAGAGGTAGAATTTACAATTAGAATTGAGTAGAGAGAGGAGGATACATACAAGCTCTGATAAACACATCCACATAATATAAATTCTATCACATGATAATACACCTAAGTGCATGATCATCATTCATCTACACCATCAAACTGATAAAAATATATGCCCTACAAGTCAATCATATGTGATATGATTTTACATTTCTTGTAGTATCTTATTCAGTTTAATGGAATTATTTTCATTACATGCACTATCTAGATATATCTATCGTAATGAACTCTTAGGTTGCATGCAATGATGTTTGGATCATGATGAGATCATAATAAGAAGATTAATCATCTAGAGACATGCGATCTAAATGTTCCTAGTCGTAGAATTTTTGAGATGCGACATCAAAGATTTGGTAAGACTAGTGTATGTGATTTGTTCTCATATGATGATGGTGGCCGATCTCTTTGGTCATTAGTGTGGAGACACTAAGATACATGTACATGTACTCATTAGATGAATGAGTTCATTAAACTGACCAGTATAAAATCCCTGAATCGTATCTTACCAAACTATCAATCAAGGTATTCTATCATCATGGTTGCATGATTAGATCTTTGACATGAGTCACCAAAGATACATTTCTGGGCATACCTTGTACTTTGACTATTGACTTATGGATTACTTAGGTTTATGGTCTTATACAATTAATGGATTAGGTACATGGGAAATCTGGTGAAGATAATTGTGCAGACAACAATGAATTGTTCACTCTCAGTAGGAGAGAGAGAATGTCATATGAATAGTACTTTAAATCCTTAGCTAATATAGATAGAAAGATTAAAAAAGGGTTTTCTAATTGATTCGATTTTGAGTATAATATTTTGTAGTGTCAGTATATCTAGGAGTTGACAGTCAATGTTATACTCCTATCTGACTAGAACATTCGATGAATAAGGGCTTATATCTGTATTGTGACCGATGATGGAAAGCCTCTATGAAAAGGTGTTCGTCACTGAAGTTGTTTGGGATTATGGGATGTGACTGGTACCCTTCATAATTTGTAAGCTATTAAATCTATTATGAGATAATAGATTGAATTTAAAAGAAGTTGTTCTTTTAATTAGATCTCAGTAAAACAGGCTCTTGGGCCTAGTAGGTCACACACATAAAGACTAATCCATAAGTTTGGGGGCATGGGTCTAATTATGGAACTAGCAAGGGTTTTATAT
This sequence comes from Cryptocoryne crispatula var. balansae, assembly GCA_036172225.1. Taxonomy (NCBI): domain Eukaryota; kingdom Viridiplantae; phylum Streptophyta; class Magnoliopsida; order Alismatales; family Araceae; genus Cryptocoryne; species Cryptocoryne crispatula. The sequence continues at coordinate 28,066,389 of CM069928.1, forward strand.
AACACTTTGAGTTCTATAAAATAATAGCAAAAAGAGCACAAAATCTATCAAGACAAGGGTGATCATTTTGTCTCCATCCACTTCCTTCATCGTCTCCCACTCCATTAGCCACCATTGGATGGTAGAGCTCCATTTGGGACAATTAGTCAACATTGGTGTGGAGGAGAACTGACTTTGGAGATAGTTTGTGTGGATTCGACTAGAGACCGCACACTTGAGTGGCTAGGAGAGTGTGGCAATGCTCAATCTTCTCTTTTTTATAGGGATTATTTGAATCCCACAAAGGTATATGTTCAAAATTGTTTCAAATATCAGTTTGTTGTTGTTGTTTGGTTTCAAACGAGACCAAGACATTAATTTTTGAAGACTTAAAAATTACCCGCTGTGCCAATCTAATTGCACCAATTTCTTACAGAGTTATCAGAGCCAAGTTCAAGTCTTTTTTGAAACCGACATCATTTCGATGTCATTTCATGTGATTTGGTGCTCCCAAAATTATACAAATGTCCATTTTGATAGTGAAACCATAAATCGTATGTGATGTAGTTTTGGGATTAGTTTGTTCTGAATGCATCTCATGACAAAGGGCTTTCCAACGCCTCTTTCCATTCAAATTTTGAATCTTTGGATCGTTTGAAACAAAGCCAGAAAGATGGAGGTTTAAACTGTTTCGTGCCATCCGGCCAAAATTGAAAACTTCAATTAAACTCTATCCCGGTGTCTTAATTAGTTGGTGGCCACCTTAATTAAACTTCATTCAAATTTTGATTACTTAACTAATGGACTTAGTGTCTTAATTAGTTATATAAAATATGATTTTACAGAATGGTGATTAGGACATTGATTTTAACTTTGTACAATTTTGTGAATATATGTTTGATATAAATGGTTTTAATTAGCTTGTTTTAAATGTGTTCACGTAAGTAATCACCCTATAATATTTGGTGTAGTGGAAGCGACGATTCCTATGAGTTTATGTTAATCATGTCTCGATTGAAATGAAATGGTAAAATTTGAATACCGATTAAAATGAGTTTGAATATACCTTCTAGGGATTCATATAATTTTTTAGAGAGAAAGAGGAAGAACTTCTCAAGCTCTTCAAGCTATTCAAGTGCCCAGTTTGTAGTGGTATCCACACGAACTTCATCCATAGATAGGTTCTCCCTTGCACCAGACTTGAGAACTCTTCTTGAATGGAGTTCCACCATGTCGAGGACGTCCTTGAGAGAAAGGAGGAAAGAGGGAAGAGGTTGAGGATGTGGTTCTTATCCTTAACTTGTTAAGGTTTGGTTGGAACCACCACTATTTATATAGAAATTAGTTTTTTTCATAAAAACCCAAAATCTTTATAAATTATGCATTTTCCCTTGTACTTATAGATAAGTTCTTGCATGTGTGACCCATTACTCTTAATAGTCTATTTGGTTAAAATCTAATTAAAATAGAAAAATTCTATTAAATTAAATTAAATTCATTATCCGATAATAGATTAATCGGTCTATCGATCATGAAAAGTACAAGCCGCATCCCATGATCCCAAATGACTATGGAGATAATATTATTTCCATTAAGCTTTTCCATCATCAGTTACCACATGTATATAAACTCGTCCATTCAATCTCTCGATCAGATAAGAGTACATTATTGACTGTCAACTCTTTAGTATACTAACACTACGAGATCCTGTAGTCAAAATCAGATCAATTGAAAAACTCTTTTTCAATTGTTTTCTCTACCCTGGCCAAAGATTTAAAGTACTATCTCATAGGACATTCTCTCTCACTTATTAAGAGTGGACGATCCCTTGTCTGCTCAGTTACCTCTACTGGGTTTCCCTTGTCCCTAATCAATCGTTGTACTGGGCCATCTAATTGGTGATTCATAAGACAATGGTCAAATCACAATATTTTCCCAATAAGTCATCCTTGGCAACTCAGGTCAAGGGTCGAACTATGTAACCATGATGATAGAAAACTTTGATTGATCGTTTGGTAAGATACTATTCAACATTTCTAATTCAATCATCCTCATTATATGAGAAGATATCACATACACTAGTCTATCCAAATCCTTGATGTCATGTCTTAAGGATTCTATGACTATGAACATTTAGATCACATATCTCTACGTGATTAATCATATTATCATGATCGCATCATGATTCAATTATCATTTCATATGATCAAGGACTTTATTATTATGTATGTATCTAATAAGAGTTAGTAATGAAGATTTGCCTAATTGATTAAATGAGATATTTCTATAAATATTGAATTATATCATATATGATTAGCTTGTAGGAAATAAATTTCTATCAATCTTTCACTTGCACTAAAGTCAATCACCTACTTGGCTGATCTCCATCAGTTGAGGTGACACTCTAACAATCTTTGAGTTACCGCTTCAGTTAATGGATATGTAATATTATTAGTGTAAGATACTCTATCTTTTAATTATATCTTTATGAGCTGCAATCTTTCTGGTTTTATGGTATCACTACAGAAGTTTTAAACTTTTGATGAGACATCAGCACTACCCCATTATTTTTCATAAAACAATGACACACTTTTAAAGATAGTTGGAACAATCCCATATATTTGATGAACATCTTCATCTTGATTGCTTTTTAAGGATTGTGCAACTATTATGTATTCTACTTTACATTAGTTGTAGAATTTGATGTGTTCTTTTGTATTGAACTCTTACTGTTCATTGCACCACCATTATGTAGACTTGCAATCAAACTTATCTAACTAGAAGTTTATGTTTGTAAAACCACAAATGTTCAATTCTTATCCTCCATTGTATAGAGGTACATCCTTAGTGTTTCCCAAGTACTTAAGGACACATCTCTAAACTATCTAATGATTTTCACCTGGATCCGCTTGATGAATGCTCATAACACTTAGAGCATTAATCACATCAAGCTTTGTACATAGCATCACACATGATAGATCCTATATCCAAAGCATAAGGGCTCTACTCATGTTCTCTCTTTATCTTTCAAAATGTCTATAAAGACATCTCTTTGGAGAGACTAACTTTATATTTTATAGGTAAGAAACCTATCTTGGAGTTTATCATGTCAAACCCTTTGACTATGGTGACTGTACATCAACTGGGTCAAGCCAATCATTCTTTTAGATCTACCTCTATAGATATAACTATCAAATCTATCTCTATAAATATAAATACCCAAATTATGTTTGGAGGATTAATTTGGTAGCTAGGCTCATTGATAATAACAAACTTACATCATTCTTAATGAGTAGTTTATCATTCACATTCACACAAAATGTCAAGAAAGTAATAGCACTCCCACTTATCTTCTTGTACACATAGAGCTCCTTTTCATTCTTAACAAAGTTATAAGATTTAATCCAATTAAACCTTATATACCACCTATGAGAAGTTTTATTTCAGTCCATTGAAGGACCTTAACGACATATACACTTTATTTGAATGTTATTGGGACTTGATTTTATTGGGTTGTATCATATACACCTATTCTTCTAAATCATCAATAAGTAATACTATTATTGACATATCTTATAATCATAGTGTGTAATAATCAAAACCCTAATGGATTAAATCATGGCAATAGGTAAATGATCTCATCATAGTCAACCATTTGACTTAGATAATATCCTTTTTAACCATCCTTGCATTGAAGGTCTCTCTCTTTCAATCCACTCCAATATCTCTTTTAGTGATCCATTTATACTTTTTTAATACTATACCCTCAGGTGAATCTTTTAAGTTCTAAACTTGATAAGAATAAATAGAGTTTACATCAAATTTTATTGTTGCTTCCCATTTTAGAATAAATATCTTATATTATTTCTTTATAGATCTAGGATCAATATCCTTACTATCTTGTGCTATACTTCATCCATTAAAGATACATCCCACATATCTCTTAAGTTGAATGAGCACAAGTAAAGACCTACTATTAATTAGTACCTTAATAGAGGTGTCCTTGAGTTGTGGGAATAGAATATTTTCTATATATACCTTGCGCACACTATCTTCCTTCAGAAAAAAACTCTTCCTTAAATAATGTAGTAAATTGAGCAATATATACTCTTAACCAAAAGGGTGGTAAAATTAATATCTATAAGTTTTTTTAGGATATCCCATAAGCCAACACTTCATAGTTTTATATTCAAACTAATTAGGGTCATACTTTTTCACCAGGTCGAACATTCCAAAACTTTAACTTACTTAAAGTCAAACTTTTAACCCCTTTCTATATCATATATGGAATAGTTAGAGTTGACTTAGGGGAAACTAGTTTAAGATAAAGTGGTTATATAAAGTATTTAGCCCTAAATAGACAAATAAGATTTCGCAAAGGTTTTCATTGTCTGTATTACATCATCCACAATATGGCTTCTCATTTTAGCTACTCAATTAAGCTAAAATGTGTAAAGAGGTGTCCATTAAAATTAAATTATATTATCTTTTAAATTATGTGTGAATTATGTACTTATGAATTTCCATCCTTGATCTCATTAGAGAGTTCTATCTCTACTTTTTCTTAATCTCCGATAATTTCTCAAAGGTCTTGGATTTGTAGTTCATAAAGTACATATATCCCTACCCAGAGATATTATCTTTGAAAATAATGAAGTAGAAATATTTTTTATTAGTCTTAATAGACATGGGCTAACATACAACTAGATGTATAAGTTGTAACAACTCATTAGTCTATTCTCTATGTCTACATTAAGCTAAAGAATAGATTGATCTATATTAACCCATCTTCTCTTAAGAGGAGTTTTCACACATATCATGGGAGTTTACATACCTAATATATTTAAACAATTTATTAAGCTCTCACTAGCAAACACTTTGCCATTTAAAGTTATAAAATAATTATTGTTTCCATAGCTCACAATAAATCATCATATATTTAAGTATGAAATATAGATAATATTTTTATGGAAGGATATAATTGCAATCTTATTGATTTTGACATCTCTTGATAGCTATTAAAGATTTGTATCTTCCATTAGTAATGATGCAACTTTTGTATCATTTCATTTGTAGGTTAACATCTTCTTCATTATGCATTCATTTACTTGTCATTATCTACAACTCTCTATAGATATAAGATGCATATCTAGTATCTCATACCAAGAGATACATCTATAGTATCTTATATAAGATACATACATCTAGTATCTAAAACCACAAGATATATGCCTAGCATCTAATACTATGATATACACATATAGTATCTAATACTATTAAGTGTATATTTAATACAAGTAAATATCAATGACTTAGATGCATGAAACTTCTCAAGCATTACCTTTGCTTTATTTGTAACACACTTTGTACTTCCTCTTCCACCAACCATCATCATGATAGTAAAAGAATTGTCTTATTTAGATTTTATTATTTTGACCACCTTCTTTGACTTTTAACTGTCCTTCTATTTCCATCTAATGATCTTACTTTTTTCCATTGGTTTCACCAACAAAAGTATTAAGTATGTATTATTATTCTAACTTATTATTAATTATCTCATCACCATGAGCCATGATGGATCTCATATCCATCTATTTATGTTGTTTCTACAATTTATATCTTATAGAGGCTACATCTAGTATAAGGCAAACAATGTATCTTCTCTGCATTATATTATGAGATAAAATCTTATCTTCTCTTGTATCATTTAGATAGTCTAAGGCACCTGTAAGGAATCAATCTTTGGCAGCGAAAAAAAATTTGATTCCTTAAAACCATGATCTTTGCCTTGGTCGATGCTAAACTAGTAAAACCGGGAACTGAATATGAAGTAGAATAAGAGGACCTCATGGGATTTCCAAGATCTCTCACCATGGATGAAGAGGGGACATTTCTCCTTACTTAAAACCGTTCAAGTGTACGGTCTCTAGTGATATTTGTCGACTCCAGAAATGGGTTCTAGATCGGCACCTCAAGAAAAGGTGATGATAGAATAGGGGAAAGGGAGTGAATCAGAAAACACTCGGAAAGCGATAAAATCCTCACCTCGGTCCCACACTCACATTGATCCCCGGACTTTCATCTCACGGCGTCGCTCGAGCACTGGAGACGGTTCGGGTCATGTGAGAGGAGAGGGACGAGTAGAATGACTTAAAATAGAACATGATTAAAGAAATTGTGGTCACCAGGAGCTGCAGGCTCCGCTTTATAGAATAGATACAAGAGATGACCATGTGTATCTTAGTGCGGGAGATGATGTGTGAGTTCAACCTTCTTCCTCTTCGAACAGCCAATGAGGGAGAGTCCAACCGGTGCTAGCTTGATCAATTTGTGTAACTTAGAATAATAAAACAAGTGAAGGGTTTGATTATATTTTAGGATAAGTGTAGAAACTGAATGAGAAAGATAAAAGAAAGAAGCAATCAGAATTGAACTCACTGGATTTAGGGCGAGCCTTAACCCTTTTTTTGTATTTTTGGTTATGTAAAGATGATGCAAAACTAAATGAAAATGACTTAAGAATGATGTAAATGAAAGATAAGAAAGACACATGGAGTAGAGTGTCTCGGATCAGAGCTGGGACGAGCAAAGTAAACCGGTCCAGGTGACTTGTCCTCGGATGGGTGCAGTCCCCTCTGGTGCGACTTCAGTGCAGAAAATTCTACGGCTGATCCCGATGTCAAAATCGAGTGTCGTTTATTTATATGAATGGAGAACTCAGAGAATAAGAGATCTCCTATTGATGACGTCTCCAGAATCCATCCGTACAGGCCTGTAGAAATTCTGGAAGTGAATGGATAGGAAAAATAGAACCTGGATGTATGCCCTCAGTGCAGCAATTGTCACGGCCAAATAGAAAGTAGGAATTTAATGCCTCTAGTTGTAAATGAAAGAGGATGAGGAGAGGAATAATTCTTATGTTGATCACTTTTTCAGAAGAAGCCCTAGATTTTTGTAGAGGCTGATGAAGTTCAGTGATGCAGAGCGCACGGATCGGGCCTTCTTGTTCACTTTAGGATCGATCCCTTGACATTGGCTCGGATTTGAACGTCGAGATGGCCTCAGGAGGGAGCTTGGACAACCTTAGGATGATCTAGGGCGTGGGTGGTAACTCCGGGTCATTGGGAATAGCCCACAATTTATAGAGACGGAGAATAGGGTGTAAAATAGGAAAATTGGCCGACTGCGCCCTCAAGTTGAGGGCGCGTAGGCCGCACCCTTCACCTGAGGGCATGCAGACCACACCCTCACCCTGAGGGCGTGGTCAGTGCACCCCCGCCTCGAGGGCGCATTTGGTGTTTTATTTCTAAAAAAATTCAGAAGCTTCCGAAAACTGCTAAAAATTAGGTTGATAAGATGAACGCGCCCCCGACTCGGGGATGTTGTCAAAATGAACGGTTTTTAATGGGGGAAACTGTAAGGAATCATCCATAAAAAATGGGTGCAGTGGAAGTGACGATTCCTATGGGTTTCTTTATAATCTGTCTCAATCAGAACCGAACGACAAAAATCGAAAACTGATCAAATCGGGTTCGAATATACCTGATAGGGATTCATATAATCCCATGGAGAGAAAGGAGATGAGCTTATCAAGCTCTTCAAACCATTCAAATGTCCGGTCTCCAGCAGTATCCACACGAACTTTATCCACAACAGGTTCTCCCTTCGCACCGGCCTCGAAAACTCTTCCCGAACGGAGCTCCATCGACCATGAACACCTTCTAGAGAGAGGAGGAGATAGGGAGGAGGCTAGGGATGTGGTTTTCACCATTGGCTTGATAAGGTTTGGCTGAAACCATTAGTACTTATAAAGAATTATGGATTTTTTATAAAAACTTAAAATCTCCATAAATTATGCCCTTGCCCCTGTACTTGTGGATAAGTCCTTTGTGTGTGACCCACTAGGCCCAATAGCTTATTTGGTTGAGGCCTAAATAAAATAGAACAATTTTATTTAATTTAATTAAATCTGTTATCCGATAACAGATTAATCGGTTTACCGATCATGAAGGGTACAAGCCACATTCCATGATCCCAAATGGCTATGGGGATAATCTCATCTCCATTGAGCCTTTCCATCATTACTTACCGCATGGATATAAACCCTTATCCATCAAATGTCCTAGTCGGAAAAGAGTATGGCATCGACTGTCAACTCCTTAGTGTACCGACTCTATAGGATCCTGTACTCAGAATTAGATCAATTGGAAAAATCTTTTTCCAATTATCCTATCTACCCTGGCCAGGGATTTAGAGTACTATCCCATAGGACATTCACTCTCACTTACCAATAGTGGATGATCCCTCGTTGTCCACTCAATTGCCTCCATCAGGTTTTCCTTGTACCCAATCCATCGCTATACTGGACCATCTAAACGGTGATCCATAGGTCAATGGTCAGAGCACAAGTTCCACCCAACAAGGTATCTTTGGCAACTCAGGTCAAAGGTTCAACCATGCAATCGTGATGATAGAAAAACCCTAATTGATAGTTCGGTAAGATACCATTCAAGGTTTCTAATTTGGTCAGTTCAGTGAACTCATTCAACTAATTGTAGATACGCGAATTCGGCCCGATTACAGGAAGAGTAATCTCGTTTCTATAGTTAACACTTGTTTTCTCCCGATCAGAGAGGTCGGTTTAACATAAAGACGATCAAATTTCAAAAAATTTGGAGGCGTCCCGACGCCGCGACGCCTGGCGTCGTAACGTCAGAGCGCCTGGCATCTCCCGCCTTTTCACCTTTTTGACCGGCCGGACGACCACCGTACCCAGAGGTGTACAAAAGTACAAGCGCTCCTCTGCCGGAGCGCCTGCAATTCCGCCCGTGACAGACGGCTTTTCAGACGGCCAGCGATGCGTTGTCGAAATCGTACCGAGGGTCCAGGCGCTCCGCCGTCGGAGCACCTGGATTCCCGCCTGACAACTGTCACCGCAGGCTCCGCATGCGCCGAACTTGCGGTCGACGCCCGTAGGTCGTAGGTGCTCCCCGTCGGAGCGCCGGGATTTCCGCCGACAACCGCCGCCCGACACGCGGGGTGGTAGGTGGCGACAGTATGGTCGGACGTGCCGACCCGCCGACTTGTCGGCGGATTTTCGAGCGCTCCCATGCCGCGACGCCGAGCGTCCTCGGGCAGAGCGCTAGGGTCACTTTTGCGCACCTATAAAAGGAGACCCTTCTCCCACATTTAAGAGGTTCCAGGTTCCAACCTTCCAAGCTCCCAAGAGAGAGAGTCTAAAGAGCAGAGAGAGGGATTCCCAGAGCCTTAACTCCCCAAGAGCTTTCTTGAGCCTTCCAACCTCCCCCCACCACCTTCCAAGCCTCTCCATCCTCCATTACACCCCTTCCATTCCGCTCATTCAATACCACTCAAAAATCATTCAAGACCCCTGCCATCATACCATTGAAAGCCATTACAAAGAGTACCAAGAAACCTCCAAAACCAACTAGGAATCCGATCCCTCGTCATTGGAACCGGGAGAAGATTGCATTGAAGACTGCCGCAGAAGGACTGGAGCGCTCCCCCGACGAGACGCCAGGCGACCTGTCGTCGGAGCGCCTGCAATTTCCAGAAGCCAGAAACACCGGGCTTCTCTACGATCTTCTTCCTTACTTTACTCTCTCCTTTATTGTTCATTTGGGTTCCATTATGCATGTTGCATTAGTATAGCATAACGCATCTTATTCTTAGGTCATTTAGATCTTCCCTTAAAAAGGGGTTAGGAGTTAGTCCTAATCCGGTTTGTCCAACCCCTTTTGTCATTGCTCTTCTTTCTTACGAATAGTTACTGCTCCACCTTTAGTTCTAATCGTTGTGCTTTCATTCATACTTTCTTTTCAGGCAAGCGAGTTTCTCCAAGGCTCTTCTTCCCCGGCCGGCCGAGGAAGGAGAAGATAGAACCCCCGCAATCTCCCAGCTTATCGAGGTAACCGGTCACTCTCACTTCCTTTACTAGTTCATTTCTTTTACTTCTATCATCGGAGCCTCTTTGGCTCCTGGCGACCACACCATCCCTTCCTCTTTCGGTCTATAGGTTAAGTTAGTGTTGAAAATGCCACTGGCTATCTGATCTTCTTTCCCTTCGATTCTCCTCACGACCCGGACCGGTCCTTCGATGCCCAAGTGACATCAAGGGTTGAGTAGTCCGGGGATCAAGGTGAGTGCGGAGAAGGAAAGAAGGAAGAAAAGCAGGCAATAGATCGGTCCGTCGGAATCATCCACGACCGTGTCTATGGCGTGATCAACACGAACCCACCCTATCAAGACCGTAAGAAAGGAGCACACACGCAATACGCGCGAGGACATATCTCTCCCTCCTCCGCGAGCTCCCCCTCTCTTTCCCGGCGTCCACATCCTTTGGCGACCACGGTGGGACTTCTAAAGCCAAGGGAAAGTCGCTTGCCATATTTCTTTGAATGAAAGCCTCTTCCATCAAGTAAGTCTTCTATTCACTCTCTTTATCTCCACGTTTATTTGTATTTCGTCCCCCTCCTTTAAAAGTTAGAACCTCTCTTGCTCACCGCGTGGGCCACAACTCCTTGGCTCCCGCGTGAGCCACACCCCCCCCATTTCCCCACTCACCGCGTGAGTGGTACATCATCGGCCCCGCGTGGCCCTCTCTTTCTGTTGATCCTATCAAAGGGGCACCAGCTGCTACCCTTTGCTAGGACGTTTGCAAACCGAGCTCCGCGAGCTCGAAGCATCTACAAGCACCGACTCCCGCGCGAGTCAACTCTACTTTTAATACCTTTTCATTTAAAAAGCATTGTCGTTTATTGCTTTCTCAGCATCATATCCCCTTTATGTCCCCGCGGGACCCTTGCTTTATAGCTTTTCTTAAAATTTGCTGATTCCCGTTAAAAGCGTCCTGATACCCTCGACGCCTGGCGGCACGGTACCGGAGCGCCTGCAATTCCCCGAAACTGCTGTTAGTTCCTGCTTCTTGTTTCACTTCCAACCCTTATCACTCTTACTATCTTCTGATTTTCAGCATGCAAACCCGTCTTAGTGTTTAAATTTCTTTGTGCACCATCATCTCTTAAGTTCCTTTGTACTTCTCTCACGTTGTGTTGCTTTTATTTTATCTTTATTCTCCTTGCTCCTTTATCCTTTCTCATTCTCTTGCATTACCTTGCATCGAGGTCCCGGTTCCACCCGGCCGCGTAGGTCATCCGAGAAGGGGGCTCACTCTCCTCCCAAAGCCATACACATCCAAAACACCATTCTTGGTGGATCTCGACTTCTCTTCCGGGATTCCCTCTCGGTTGACTAAGTTGGTTTCCGCCAAGGCCTCCGTAAGTCCCCAGACGTGAAGGATTCCCTCTTCACCGATCGGGCTGGTTGTACCATTTCCCCAAAACCCGAAGTTTACTCATTACCTATCCGTGTGAGAAATCGTTTCACCTTACGTTGCTCGGCGTTGTGTGAGCATAGGGTCCCACCCATTTATTGGAGTGGACAATACTTTGCTAAACAAGCCACTAATCTAAGGTTGGAACAAGAAAATTTGCGCTAAGCATTCCAAGTCTTTCTCTAACTTGTTTGTGTAACCAAAAGAAAAGAAAAAGGAAGGAGGAGACTCTCTCCTACAAAAAAAAATCTAAAAAAAAATCACCAAAAGAAGTTGTTCCTTTGAGGTAAAAAACTTCTCTGATCACGACAATCAAAGAAAATAACCTCTAAGAAGCAATCCAAAAAAATCTTTGTCAAAGAAAACTTTGCTTTCGGATAAAAACTTGTCTTCTAGAATTAAACAACCAAAAAAAAAGAAAAATCTGCTCAAAAGAAAACACCCAAAAAAAAAGAAAAAAGAAGAAGAAAACTTCGTCTTTCTTTGCTTTATGCCTGTGTCGCTCAGGTCCGGACGAGTCATCATGGATCAACATTGCGAGCAAGCAGAATACGAACAGGCCTACTTTGGGGCGGAAGGCGAGCCGTCACTCCTCCCCGACGCCGTCTATGCCGTTAACGAACCAGAGCTCCCGCTGAGCCGGATCAAGTTTCTCCTCCACCCAACCCGGGTTCCCTTTGGGAGGCATTCTCTCACGCCGACCCCACCCAACTTCAAGCCATCGAGGCTATTCTCAAGGGCAAGTCGCCCACCAATCATGACCCTCTCACCGGTGGTTTACGTGTTTCTACCCCTCGCTCGGTAGCACGTCGACCCGATGCGGCCGCCCATGGCCATTCCTATACCGGGCCATCACCCCCAAGTTCTCCTCATCCGGTGGCTATCCTAAACCACCCGGATCCAAATTTGGCCGCACCATCACGGCCACCAGTCTTCTCTTCTAATCATCTTAATCTTCCCCGTCAAGCAACATGTCCACCAACCCACATTCCATGTCCGGCCCCTTCGGCCTACTTAGCCCCCTCCGGTGTATCAAACACCCCTCCTCCCCCAATTGTTCAAGAGCCCTCTATTGACCAGGCCATGCTAAACCGCCTAAGTCAGATGGAGGAGCAGTACAAGGAAATCCGCCGTCTGGTTGGCACCAAAGTCGCCCCTGAGATATCTCTCCCCTCGCTCCCTACTTTCCATCTTCCTCATTCCGAAATGCCGGTGTTCCGCCGCTACAATGGGTCCGGCAACCCCTTCCTCCACGTCAAAGACTTTCTATACGAATCCGTCACATGGCAGAATGATCCGAGAGCCCTTGCTTTTCTATTTAGAAGATCATTGGAGGGCTCGGCGCTTGAGTGGTTCTATTCACTTGATTCAACGAAGGCCGGAAACTTTGATATTGTCAAAGCCAAATTTTTGCAGAGATACCAAGACCGAGTTGGAATAGCCTACTCCATCACCGACCTTGTAGCTGAAAAAATGAAAGCAGATGAGGATTTCATCAGGTATGCGGATAGATGGAGGGCCATGGCGTAAAAGCTCACGCATCCGATGTCGAGCAAGAGCGAGGTCAAGCCGATCATAACAAATGCAACTCCGGCCATGAAAAACATGCTTGCCCTTCACCATCCCACTTCCATGAGTGAGTTATATGAAAAGGCTCGGTACATCCAGACCCAGCTCCGGGATTCACCTATTATGAACCTATTTGATCCCCGACCTCGGGTCACCAAGAAAACCTTTCCTTCCACCTCTGGACCAGTAACTGAGGGGATAGTAAGCCATGAGCATGTTAGTGTTGTGGGGAATCCCCCTAGCAATTACCCAAACCAACATAGAAACCCTCCTCTTAACAGAATGCTCCGGTCCTCCAAAGACCAGCCCCGGCCCCAACTTCCCCCACGGCCTCACCAATACCAAGTCCAACAATACCGACCCCATAACCAACAACCCTTGATGCCTCGAGCCCCACAACCCGGGGCCCCGTAAACCTACCACCAGGCCCCTCCTCCGGTTGCACACCAACCAAGGAAAATCGGTCCCCGACGAGAGAATTACCCGCCATTGCCCTACTCACTTACGTACATCTTTAATGCCTTGATGGCCGCACAACGTATAGAGCTCCCAAAAGAAAGACCATGCGGCCGTGCACAGCAAACACTGGACGGTATTGCATGTATCACCGCTACCCGGGCCATATGATCGAGGATTGTTTTCAATTCAGAGACTACATTCATGATCTTCATGACCAAGGGAGTATTGATTGGGCGCAAATGGGGGTATATATTGAGTCATTGAAGACGCAACAGTCAAGACCTCGAGGGCAGCAACAGCAACAACAGCAACACCAGCAACTACAGCAACAACAACTGCAACAACAACCGCCACATGATCAGGGCCTCGGGATAGTGCGCAATCCTTTGCCAAACCATGCGCCCGCTCCAATGGCAGCACCCCCTCGCCATCCCATCAATCCTATCCTAACCCCGGCCGAAGAATCGTCCCGCCGAGGACAAGATTGGCAAATGGACCCACCTCCCGCCTCCTTCCAAACATACACCCCTCACCACCTTAATAGGGCCATCTTGTCCATTCCCCGTGCCTCCCCCAACATACCACCCATCATCCGTGTACCACCACAACCTGCGAAGGGGTCTACCACCGCAACCCCTCCCCCTTCGGGCCAATTATCCGACCCCGTGCTCCGCCTCCCTTAGCCACTACACCCCCTACCGCCCATCATTAGACCAACACCCCCGTTAACCAATCCCGTACCCATCATGCCACTAAAAACACCACAACCATCACCCCTCCCCATTCGGCCCATTGGCCCAGTAATGACCCCGCTTAGCCCTATCAATACCCCACCGCCTCCACCTAAGCATACCCAGTCCAGTCGTTTAGATCACATACCAGTCCCCATCGAAACATCATCCGCCGGGCCTACACCACCTCTTGCTGCCATCCTACGGAGCGGACGCATGGTCCAACGCATCTTTCCCCAAGCCGGTGCAACACAAGCAGCCCCAGAGATCGAGGAGGAACCGGTCGAGGAACCGATACCGGGAACTACATATGATCCGCCGAAACACCTTGATAAAACGCCAGCCGAGAATTTCTATTTTAGAATTGATCAAACGGTCCAAAGTTCATCAAGAGGTACTTCAGCGGTATTTACAAAAGGTGCTTGTCGGTGAAAGCCTCCCGCCCGAGAGAATCACCGCCGTCTTGGCTCCCGGAGTGAACATCCAGCCCCGACTTTCACCGATGAGGAGTTGGCAGCCCCGAAGTCAGGAGGTGTGCATTGTGCTTAACAGTAAACATTCGAGGCACCCCGATAGACTCATGCTTGGTAGATACCGGTGCCTCCTTAAACATCATACCTCCCGAGACATTGAATTTTTGCGGCATTTCAGAGACGGAAATCCAACCCTCTCGCATCACTGTGACGGCATTTGATAACATGAAGCGGCCCGCTCACGGCACCATTCTTCTTGATGTCGAGCTCGGTCCCAAGACAGTCACAGTCGACTTCCATGTGCTGGAGATGGATCCTACCTATCGGGTCATTTTGGGTCGTCCTTATCTCGAAGCATTAGGGGCAGTAGCATCAACTAATCATCAGTGTATCAAGTTCCCTCACAAGGGGCAAATTGTAAAGGTAACCAGTTATGTATCAGTAACACTAGCTACTGGATTACCTAGCCGACCGCCTTCACATTAATAGAACCTCCAAGAAAAGAATGGCAGCCAAAGCAAAAGAGGAAAAACACAGAAGAACCAATAGGGTGGCATATTATGAGAATTCTGGGGTATCAAGAGGGCCAAGGATTGGGCAAGTTCTTGCAAGGCATCACGGAACCTATCAGCCCCGCCAACCGACTCGCCAAGGCTGGCCTGGGGTACGATGGGACAATCCAAAACGGCAAGGGGCCTGGACAGCAGGCAGTGGCAGAAGGACTTGCAAAATACTTTCTAAGAGGGGAAGTGATCCAAATCAAAGAAGAGGGGCCAGGCTATCTCAACGACATCAACAATCGTCCACGGAAAAGGCAGAAGATCGAAGAAGGTGAGGATGAATTGTTCTTACCTTTATCGTTATTATTTCCGGTCGAGGAGGAAGAATCAAGGAAAGAACCGCTTGAGTCGCCAAGGATCGGCAAGCACCCCGGCGGTCAAATTTGCCATTCCCCCTAATCATTCCGCGAGGACCTTCCCTCAACTTTTCATTCTCGGGGCCGAGCCCCTCCTTCAACTAAGCTTCTCCCATGGGCTCCCAATGCCCTTCTATGACGGGCCCTTCTCGGCCCACGCAAGGAAAGAACTACCCCAGCTTCGCACAATCATCACCATTAAGCCCGAGAGCCCACTCCATTCTACATTAATCAAAGCCTTTGCCACTTTGGCCATTGAGCAAGTTCAATCCCGGGTCGGCCCCGATGACCCACTCAATTCACCAGATTCCCCCCTCCTAAGATCAACCGACTCATCTCTAACCGCAGAGGGTCACAACCCCATCCAAAATCTTTCTCAAATTTTCACGTTCCTTTCCCTTCGTAATGAAAACGGTGCCGTAACCCGTCCCGTACATATGGTTGGCACCGCCCAAAAAAATCCGTCCTTCTCACGACTCGCATCTCGATCGAGGAAACATCCATCCTTGCCCCCAAGGACCTTCCAACCTCAGAAACCGAGTCCTTGAGCGAATTGCTCTATCCTTCACCTCCTGTAAATATCACCCCTCCTAATCTCTCCCTTCCATCATCATCTCAATCATTCCCCCTAGGATCAGTGTCCAAGAGATTCCAGGCTAAGGGAAAGAGGGTACCAAATCGGTATCTATATCAATTGGCTGACAAGAGTTTAGAATGCGCGAAATTGCCAGGATTTTGGGATAACAATATTCAGTTGGATGAAGTCTTCTATGAGGACGAAGAAAACATGGATCAATCCTTGGGAGTATATGAAGTCGGTTCAGAGAAGGACCTTGATACGGATGAGGAAGAGGGGATAGCAGATGCCTATGCTTCAGGTTTGAGGAGATTCGAAGAACCCTTAGCTTCTGCTGATGAGCCTACAAAGGAGCTTAATCTCGGAACGTTAGATGATCCAAAAGTTGTTCTCATCAGTGCTAGTCTATCCCCCTCCCAAGAATCAGATTTGATAGGGACTTTGCAAGAATACCGGGATACATTTGCATGGACTTACCAGGATATGCCGGGACTAGACAATTCATTGGTCGAACATCGTTTGACGCTTAAGGATGGGGCTGTCCCGGTAAAACAAAAGCTTAGAAGGTTTCACCCAGAAGTGGCCCTAAAAATGAAAGAAGAGGTCGATAAATTGCATCAAGCCAAATTTATCAGAGTCGTCCTTTATCCTCAATGGGTGGCTAATATTGTCCCAGTAATGAAGAAAGATGGCAAAGTCTGCATCTGCATTGATTTTAGGGATTTGAACAAAGCCTGCCCTAAGGATGATTTTCCTCTCCCTCATGTCGATGTGCTTGTTGATAATACGGCCGGTTTTGAAACCCTTTCATTCATGGACGGATATTCCGGGTACAATCAGATTCGGCTAGCGGAAGAGGATCAGGAGAAAACATCGTTCACTACACCTTGGGGAACGTATTGTTATGTCGTCATGCCTTTCGGACTAAAAAACGCAGGAGCTACCTATCAGAGGGCAATGATGGCGATCTTTCATGATATGATGCATCAATGTGTAGAGGTGTACGTAGACGATTTAGTGGTCAAATCCCGAACCTGAGGTGAACATTCTGAGGTTTTAAGAAAGGTCTTGCAAAGAGCTCGAGAGTTTAAGCTAAAGATGAACCCGAAGAAATGTATGTTCGGTGTAGCATCCGGCAAATTACTGGGTTTCATTGTTAGCAAAAGGGGAATTGAGATTGATCCCAATAAAGCCAAGGCTATCATTGATATGCCCCCACCAAAGAATTTGAAAGAACTTAGGGGGTTGATTGGAAGATTGCAATTTGTCCGCCGGTTCATCTCACAGCATTCTCAAAGGTGTAAGCCTTTTTATGAGTTAACCAGGGCAAAAACAGAATTTAAATGGGATCAAAAGTGCCAGGAGGCTTTTGACGGTTTGAAGAAATACCTTTCTAGCCCTCCTGTACTCCAACCCCCAAATCCAGGCAAGCCTTTGATTCTGTACATCTCAGTTCTGAATGAATCCTTAGGTGCTGTATTGGCACAAGTAGACGAGGAAGGGAAAGAACGGGCTGCCTACTATCTTTCTAAAATCTTTGACCCTTGTGAGATGAATTACACCGCCATGGAGAAAACCTGTGTTTCTCTAGTTTGGGTGGTACAAAAACTCAGGCACTATTTTCTCGCTCATGAGGTCAACCTCATCGCCCGAATGAACCCCATCAAATTCCTCCTCGAAAAATCTGTCCTCACTGACCGACTCGCCAGGTGGCAAAGTTTTCTCTCCCAATTTGACATCACTTACATCCAACAGAAATCAATCAGAGGGTATGCCATTGCCGAGCATCTGGCTCACCATCCCATCCCTAGCTTTGACCCGGTTCAGTCTGAACTGCCCGACGAAGGGCTCTTGTCCCTCCATCATTCTGAACTATGGACCCTTTATTTTGATGGTGCTTTAAATTCCCAAGGAAGGGGAATCGGAGTTGCCCTTTTGTCCCCGGAAGGGGTTGTTATCCCTCAGGCCTTCCAACTCTGTTTTCCCGCCACCAACAACATTGCCGAATACGAGGCCCTCCTAGCTGGATTAGAGGCTGCTCACTTCCACGGAGCCGCCGAGTTAAGAATTATAGGCGACAGCCAACTGATTCTTCGGCAAGTGCTCTCCAGATATCGAACATCTCATCCCGGACTCAAACCCTATCAAGAACTCACTTCTTCTTACATCAAGCTCTTCACTAAGCTCGAATTTGTCCATATCCCTCGTGCTCAGAATATCCTTGCTGATTCTCTAGCATCATTGGCATCCTCTTTATCAATCCCGCTAGGTGTATCTGATAGGACCATTTCTGTCCGGCGGAAAATGATACCTGCTATTAAGGATGCTCGATTTCTTGATATCCAAGAGAAGTTCGCGAGGAAGGAATTGCTTGAGCAAAAGGAGGAATTGTCAATCATTGAAGTTGAAGAGTTAAACGAAGAAGAAGAGAGGCCATGGTACCATGAGATTGCTCAATATTGCCAGAATCAGACCTACCCACCCGAGCTTACAGCCGACGAAAGAAAAGCCGTCAGAAGGATTTCCCAGAAATATCTAGTGCTGGGTGGGACACTCTTTAAAAGAGGTATGACAGGGGTTCTGTTGCGTTGTGTGGATGAAAAGGAAGCTGAGATAGTGCTAGAAGAAGCTCACTCAGGGGTGTGTGGGGGCCATGTTAGCGCCCAAGCCCTTGCCAAGAAGATCATTCGGCAAGGGTATTACTGGCCCACATTGGAGGAAGATTGTTCAATCTTTGTTCGGCACTGCCACCAATGTCAGCTCCATGCCGATAAAATCCACTCTCCGGCATCTTCTCTCCACCCTATCCATGCCCCCTGGCCTTTTGCTATGTGGGCTTTTGATATCATCGGTCCCCTTGGTGATCCCAACTCCACGAACAAAACCAAGTCTTTTATTCTCACCGCGACGGAGTATTTCACCAAATGGGCCGAAGCAGAAGCTTACACGGAAATCAAGGCATCAACGGTGTGCACATTCATCAGACGCAACATCCTGTCCAGATTCTGAATCCCCGGCGACCTCGTCACCGACAACGGGCCTCAGTTTGTCTCTCAAGAGCCGCAAGACCTTTGCAACAGTATCGCATAAAATTGCATCATTCATCCCCATATTACCCTCAAGGCAACGGTCAAGCGAAGCCACTAACAAAACCCCGATAAAAATCGTTAAGAAAACATGTGAGTCCGCAAGTTCGCGGATTGGCCGGATAAGTTGATCGATGCTCTATGGGCCTACCGCACTTCGGTCCGAACCCCAACGGGCCAGACTCCCTATGCCTTGGCATATGGAATGGAGGCGGTAGTCCCATACGAAGTACTCATCCCTTCCCTCCGAGTTCAGATCGATCGAGACATCCCTACGGATGATCGGCAGGAATCTCTCCTAGCATAGCTCAAACTCTTGGACGAGAAGAGGCTGGCCGCCGCCGAACATGCCCGGACTTATCAGAATAGGCTTAAAAGATTTTATCAGAAAAGGGTGGTTGAGAGAAAATTTGAAATCGGTGAGGTTGTGCTTAAAAGGATTTTCATAAAGCCGGGCGGTCCCCGCTCAAAACTTCAACCAAATTGGGAGGGACCCTTTGTAATTTCGGAAACCTACCCTGGCAATTCTTACAAGCTAGTTAACGCAGATGGAGACGAATTGACTCACCCTTGGAATGGACTCTATCTTAAGAAATATTTTCCCTAAAAACAACAAAAAAATGTAAAATGCCAAAAAAAAGTCGTGGAAGAAGTTTACTCCCACCTATCCTTGCTTGCTATTAGGACCACCTGTTCAGATGAGGGTTAAGGATAGGTATCACACTATGCACATCGCATGCCTAGACTCCGGGATTCAACGGCCAAAGCCAGAAAAGAAAGTCAGGTAGCGCTGGGCAAAGAAGATCAACCATGCCCTATTCCTCTCTCGCTTCGGCCCGAGGAAAGATTCAAGGGATTTCGGGCAAGGAATACCGAAAATGCTCACCATCTAAGAAAAGGGGAAAATCCTATAGGGTCTGTCTTCTCAAAAGAAAAGGCACCAAAAGATGGGCAATGAACCCCTCAGGTCAACCGAAAAAAATGCATAGACCTGTCTGAATGAGTGCTTAAAAACAGCCCCAAAAAAGAAAAGGCTCCAAAAGATGGGCAATGAACCCCTCGTGCAAAAATGACTCGTCCGAATGTGGGCCACAAAATGGGCAAGAAGGAATGACCCAAAAGGATTTAAACTTGGCGATGGGCGTCGGTACGGGAACCCGCTTGATATCCTTTGAGTTTGGCCAAAGGCTTATCTTAATCTCTTCCTTCTTCGACCACCATGGGTAGGGTTGATCAACCGAGCCCCGGCGAGATCCTGGTTTATTGAAGGCAGAAAGCCTAAGAATCCCGGAAGGAGGCACATCACCTACACGTGGCACTTATCCTTAGCCACTACGCTACTATGAAAGGGGGAACCTAGTTGCAAGCAAGACAAATGGTGAAGAGCGTCTACTTCGTCCACGAACGAAAAAAAAAATGAATATATTTAAAATCCAAACAAATCTAGAAATTTCAAAAGAACAAAAAATCTGCAAAATTCTCAAAACCCCTACAAATTTGAACATCCAAAACCCTGAAAAATCTATAAAATTTAAAACCCAAAAGAGTTAGTAAATTGACCGCATGTCTAGTTGCATTCATGTTTAATTTTCTGTCATGCACGTTTCGTTTCTGCACTACATAGTTATGTTTCTTATTTTCCTAGTTAAAAAGGCCCATGCCTCCTGACATCTTGCAAGAGGCTAAGCCTAAACAAAATCTAACCGCTCTTCTGGTTCAGTGAGACAGTCAACAGTGCGAAGATAGAAAAGAAGAAGAAGCAGATGGACAAAAGAATCCACTATGGGCTCAAAGTGTATACAAAGTGTATCACGTGGCAGAGGGGGCCGGCACATCGGAATCGCCGCCTCCCTCCACCGCTGGCTCCTGGGGAACCGGCTCTACTACAGGAGGGGGAAGGGGAGTCCTCTCACCGCCCGCTCGAGAAGAAGTGCCCGACCGGCTCGGGCCGCGAAGCGTCGTCCGCCGAGAGTCGGTTCGATGTGACCGACCCTGTGATCGAGAGCGGGCCAGCTCCAACAGCTCTGTCGCCCGCCGTGCCTCCATTGCCAGCATCTCCTCCAGATGCTGGATCCGCAGCCGGAGGATCTGCTCACTCTCGGGGAGGACCCGAGCCCTCGACTGCTCTGGCTGCAAGGTCAAACGAAGATCAACAACAAGCAAAGAAAAGAAACAAGACTGGAACAAACTCGAGAGACTCACCCCCGTCAGAAGGGCGGAGTCGGACGGAGGAAGTCGACTCTCCGAATCAGCCACCTGGGCCTGAAGCCGAGCAACCTGCAAAGAACAAGATTAGACACCATAAGAAGGCAAAATAAAGCAAACCAGGGAGCATACCTGGTCCCGGAGAGCTCGCTCCGTCTCCTCGGCCACCCCTCGGGCACCACCTAACTCGGCCACTTGGGCCCGTAGCTCTCGAACCTGCACGAAACAAAGATTAGAGCAATGCAACCAAACAGCAAAAGGAAAGAAAAGCAGAGACTCACCTCCTCGCGGAGAAGGGTCTCCGCCTCTGATGGTCCCTCTACCGGGACCTCCACTGTCGGCTCTGCCGCCGACGGGACCTCCACCTCTGGGAAGTGCGCCGCCGGCCCCACCGATGCCGGACTCCCTACGACCGGCTCGAAGGCCGCCGACTCACCCTCCTGCTCGGGCGGCTCGCGGACGGATGGCTCCCCCTCCTCCTCCATCGAGGGTGCCCCCTGAGAGGTGCGGCAGCGTCTACGCGCTCGCAGAGGCCGCCAGATGCCACGCGGCCCCACCTCTCCCTGCGACCTCGGAGATGGAGCCGCAGCACGCTGAAAAGGAAGGCAATGTGAAGGCAGAAAAGAATTACCATAAACAAATGATCAAGAGAGGACCATACCTGAGCGAGCTGGGCCTCCAGCTCCCGAATCCTGTCATCCCGCTCCGTGATCTGGTCACGGAGGCGGGTGAGCTCTGTCTGGGTCGCCTGCAAGGAAGAGTTGGTCAGAACAGAACAAGCAAGCACCAGAATAATCAGAAGAAAAAGCAACGTACCGTGTCGGTCACTGCAAACAGGTGACCGTAGAACTCGGAGAACTGCCGTAGATACTCCGAGCAGTCGGTCGCCTGGGAGACCACCGGGGTACCGCCCCGATCCCAGATCTCCAGGGCCAGCCGGCCCGACTCTCGCCAGTCCACCTTGTGGACCAGCCCACGAGTGCTCCTCCCCATCTTCGGGTAAGGAGGAAGGGTCACCCACTCCTGATTGAACCCTAGTGACCGCATCGAGAGACGCTGCCACAGGGGCTCAATCTCGTTCAGGCAGATCAGGTAGGTGTCCCTACCAAACACTGCCTGGGACCCCACCACCCAAGGCTGGGCAGTGTCATCGTCCTGGAGATAGGGCCTCCACACCACCTGCAAGGGAGGCAAACAAATGTCAGAAAGCAGCACTAGACAAGACGAGCCAAAGAATCAAAGGAGCGGAAGCCGAAAACACTTACCCGGTCATGGGGGAGGTGAAGCAAGGCCTTCCGCAAACTCTCCACCTGGTACTGATGGGGAGATGCGGCCCGGTGTGCCACCCACTGCCGGAGGAGCGGGTAACGAACGAGTCCCGTCTGTCGCACCGCCCGCCGGAGGGGCAAGTGCGGGTAACTCCGGACACGAGAATGGCAAACATGTCGGATACACAGTACGAAATATGCAACTTATTTAAAATAGACCGTGTAAAAGTGATTACTGGAGAAAGGGAGTGAAGCCGGCGACGCCAACGGGGCCCGACTCCATGGCGAGGGAGGCAAAGAGATGTGCCAACATGGCAGCACCCCGAGCATACTCGCCTACCCGCGAAAGGCGGGCGAGTAAAGCGAGGCACCTCGGGTGGATCCCGTCACCCTTGCCGCCCGGCCAAAGCCGGGAAAGCAAGAACAACAGAACCGACGGAGGTCCTCGTCTCGCCTCGCTCCGTGCCCTCCTCGCCACGAGCTCCTCCTTCACCTCAGAGGTCAGGCGACTCCTGACCTCTGAGAGAAGGGCACCCTCCTTGGGGACCGCTGCCGAGCGGAACCCCACCATATGCCCGATGGCCTCCCGCTCTAGCATCCTCGTGCCGCCAGGGAGGGTCGGAGTGTCAAGACCCAAGAGGTCCCGGCAAAAACCGGAGTAGTCCTCATAGGTCTTGCCGGTCACCGGCCGGCCGTGTACACGTAGACCCGTAATACGGGCCACGTCCTCCAAAGAGGGCACCATGTGCCCCCAAGGGAAGATGAAGGAGCGGGAGACCGAGTCCCACCGCTCCCTCGTGGGCTGGATCAGGGAGAGATCCTCCCAGATCGCACTGCAGGAGAGGAGCAGACCGAAGCCCATGGCATTCAGTCTGCCCTTCTGGAACTCCTGCAGCCCCTCGTACACACAAAGGACTAACTCCCACGAGATGCGGGAGCGGAGCTTGCCCTGCATATAGAAAAGAATACCTTGTCAGTTTCGTAAAAGTGCAGGTGAATTATCAAGAGCAAGGCAAGATAAGGGGCTTACCTCAAGACGGGGGTGCGGGCGGGCCTCTGGCGCGACAAGGGGAACCTCCTCGGCGGGGGGAGGCGACTCCGGGGCTGGCGGGCGAGGCCTCCGGCGCGCTCGGGAGGAGCGTGGTCGCCGCGCCATCTGCAAGGCAGGGAATCGACAGGATAGTATCATACAAACGTCAGAAGAAACCCAGTTTCCCGGAGTAGCAGGCGCTCCCCTTCGGAGCGCCCGTGCCGACGTCCCGAAGTCGGCACGCCGGCTTAGCGCTCCAACTTCGCGACGCTTTTGAAAGCGTTGCGAAGACAGAGCGCTTGAATAGCGCTCTGCCTTCGCGATGCCAGGCTCCAGGCGTCGCCACTTCGCGACGCCTGGCCAGCCAGATTTGACCGACTTCGACACCGTCGAAATCGGTCGAAAAATTTCGGAAATCTCGGAAAACTCATGCCATCGGAAAGATCATAATCTATTCTACAACTTCCAAGAAGAGACCGATTGACCTGGATGAAGAAGGAAGACGCACGGAGCTCCGGAAGGCGGGACCTTTTTCAACTGGAACTGGGAAATGCTCGCGTGAAAATGAACTTACTACAGTAACTCTGTATATATAGTGAAGGCAAAAATTTTTGAAAAATTCCAAAAAAATCTGAAAAAATCTCTATAATTCCCTAAAAATCTCAAAAGTTACAAAACCACCAACCCCGAGGACCTTCCATCAACGAGCGGGTCGAAAATCGAGGGGAATGTGAAGGGCCACTGAAAAAGCCCGGTAGTCCGGATCCGGGACGCCTGGCGTCGCCATTTCGCGACGCCAAGCGTCTCGTTGCCGGAGCGCCTGGAAATTCGCAGCCAAAAATCTTTGCTTTAACATTTTTGACTTTTTAACATCTCGTTTACTCAATGCACACATACATGCACATGCACTCGTTTGGAAAATTCGACAATATTGCGGAAGAAAACAAGTTCAACATAAACAACACACCCGGCCCGGGCAAGATAACAACAAACGGCCGCGCAGGCCACAAAAGACAAAGACAACATAAGCGGCCGCACCCGGCTTGAAAGTACAACAACATAGACAGCCACGCAGGCCCAAGAGAACAACAACATAATCCGGCCACACACGGCCCGTAAAAGACAACAGATCAAGCCCGATCATAGAAGAAGGACACGCAACCGGCAGAGTAGCGCGCCACTCGGTCACCCTCCTCCTGAACATCCTCGCCCACCTGGAAAGTCCTGCAGGCTCTCCAGAGCTCAATGATGCTCCGGCACTCCTCCGCGTCGTCAGGGGTACCAAAATGACGATCCTTGATCGCAGGAAGATGGGAAAGGCAAGGCACCCTAGACCGAGGGGCACTGATCTGAGGGAAACAGCGGTGTGGGTTGTACAAGACAAATGATGAGCTAGTAATCAACCTCAAATCCACACCTGGAGAGTGGCGTACTCGAACCTCCCTCCCTATCATGGGAGGAGGAGGGCATAGAAAAGCAGAGAGGTCGTTGGCTAAGAAATATGCACGCCAATCCTGGCGGGTCTTCACTGATGGGCAAGTGTTCACAACCCTCTCTTCCATGCCTAAGATATGGGTAATGGTGTGGAGAGGGCTATGGAGAAAATAACGAGAAGAAGACACGCGATGGTCGGCCACACTGAACTTAAAGTGCCAATCGGCCCACGACGCTAGGAGGAGAAGGCTACCATGCATAGGCCGGCCGATACAGCTGAAGATAAGCCGTCATACAAAAAACCGAGGACGAAGTGATGATCCTCTCCCTCCGCCAACCACCCCGGATCCTGCATAGCCACCCGGGGTGAATCCAGCGGTCCTCGGCAGGGAAGAGAAGGGTGGAGACAAGAAGGGTGGCAGCCCCCTTCATGCCGTGAAGAAGGTCAATGTCACCGCCGGCTCCTTCTATGGCACCAATGGTCCACTTCAGAGGCCCTCCACACTGATCCTGTCCCCCAGGATGATTAGACGGGCTGAAGTAGGACTCATGAATTCCTCGAGGAATTCCTGAGAAGACAAAAGATCGGTGGGAACAAAAGTAAAGAGCTCCTGACGACTGGGGACCGCCGGAAGACCGAGAAGGATCTCGGCCTCCTCCAGGAGAATGGTACACTCATAGGAGCCCATGATGAAAGTGTTGGTTTCCGGATGCCAACGCTCCACTAGAGCACCAAGAAGGGAGAAGTCCCAATGGTATTTCATGATGTTGCGAGCATGGGTGAGAAGGCCCAAGAGGCCCCACTCGCGAAGGAAGGCACGATTGTGGTAAAAGAGGCAAATGATGAGGCGGTTCATCCAGTCGAATGCCCCCCGCAACGCGCACCCGGGAAGGGGGAGACTCCCGCACAAGACAAGTTCGGACAGATCGTGAACCGTCATCGGAAATAGCAGGCGCTCCGACGACGCAACGCCTGGCGTCGTGAAGACAGAGCGCTTGGATGAATCCCACAGAAAACCAGAAAAGGGCAGAAATGGAAGAAGGAACCGGCCTAAAGAGGGCCCACAAGAAAGCAAAACGATGAAAAACGAACTTTCAAAGACAAATTAAGGTAGAAACTTACCACCCCCGCCGAGACCCGATTCTGAATGTGCCCCGGAATGTCTGAAAGCCTCTTCGCCTTCAATGGAACATCGGGTCGGTGTGGAAGCTCCATGACAGCAGTGAAGAGCAAGAAATGAGGAGAAGATGGAGCAAGGGGGCGGTCCAAGGGAGTGGAGAAGGTCTCTCCTCCCTTGGGCGACCTGGAGCACATATAGGGGCTGGAAAGGGGGAGGGGAGCTCCCCATTACCCACGACGAGACGGGCGACAGGCCCTTGACGGAAAGCCGCGCGGGGTTGCGTGCGCTCTTACATTGCGACGCCCGGCGTCGCGTCGAAGGAGCGCTTTAAAGAAATCCGAAAAGAAGAAGAGAAAAATGATGAGAAATGGTCAAGATCGGTATTTTCTTGCATATTAAGTGTAGTAATACTTGAAATGTTGAGGAGCACAAGTTCTAAGAAGGCCGGGCCCGAGAACCCCTCAAACAAAATCAAGGACGGAACGGCTGTTCAAGGAACCTGCGGATAAGCCAAAATCACGAGCTTTGGGGACGACGGTTCCTGATCAGTGTCCTGACCCACTACTCGTGATCTATATCTTCAACTATGTTTCTTAAATATCAGTTTTTATTTCTTTCTTTCACCCAGCATGCATCCGCATACATCATCTGCATTTTATCATCATTATGGTTGTCTTCATGAAGATCATTCTCTCTGACAAAGCAAACGAGTGTTTATGTTGAGATGAGAAGTTATTCCAATCCGAGCCAGATCATGTTCCCGCAAGGACCCGGATGAATCCCAAAGACTTAATTCCAATTGATTGGAGGTTCTTTTGATTTTTAAATCAACTTCTGTACAGCCCTTCTTCGTACAAGCACCCCACAAAGCCGGGCCGCTAACCAAGATGAACTCACGAGCCGCGCTCGGAGGTTCCCCGCACGCAGGGAGCAGGCTTTTATTTTCCTCTCTCGTGCCCATGGCACATCTCGTCTCCAATCAACCACGAAAGCGCCTAGAAGATACAAAAGGCAATTGCGGAACTTGAGAAGGCTCAATTCACTCCGGTCAGTCGTGAGTCGCGTATCTAAATCTACACCTTGACGCCAGTTTTTCAGTCCGCCATCACTTCACTCCGCTCCACCTCGCTAAGTCACTTCCGCTACACTCCGCGTCGCTCCCTTGCAAAACCGACGTCAAGGCGAGGCAAGCTGTAGATACGCGAATTCGGCCCGATTACAGGAAGAGTAATCTCGTTTCTATAGTTAACACTTGTTTTCTCCCGATCAGAGAGGTCGGTTTAACATAAAGACGATCAAATTTCAGGAAATTTGGAGGCGTCCCGACGCCGCGACGCCTGGCATCGCAACGTCAGAGCGCCTGGCATCTCCCGCCTTTTCACCTTTTTGACCGGCCGGATGACCACCGTACCCAGAGGTATACAAAAGTACAAGCGCTCCTCTGCCGGAGCGCCTGCAATTCCGCCCATGACAGACGGCTTTTCAGACGGCCAGCGATGCGTTGTCGAAATCGTACCGAGGGTCCAGGCGCTCCGCCGTCGGAGCACCTGGATTCCCGCCTGACAACTGTCACCGCAGGCTCCGCATGCGCCGAACTTGCAGTCTGACAGCCTTAGGTCGTAGGTGCTCCCCTGTCAGAGCGCCAGGATTTCCGCTGACAACCGCCGCCTGACACGCAGGGTGGTAGGTGGCGACAGGTATGGTCGGACGTGCTGACCCGCCGACTTGTCGGCAGATTTTCAGGCTCTCCCATGCCGCGACGCCAGGCGTCCTCAGGGCGGAGCGCTAGGGTCACTTTTGCGCACCTATAAAAGGAGACCCTTCTCCCACATTTAAGAGGTTCCAGGTTCCAACCTTCCAAGCTCCCAAGAGAGAGAGTCTAAAGAGCAGAGAGAGGGATTCCCAGAGCCTTAACTCCCCAAGAGCTTTCTTGAGCCTTCCAACCTCCCCCCACCACCTTCCAAGCCTCTCCATCCTCCATTACACCCCTTCCATTCCGCTCATTCAATACCACTCAAAAATCATTCAAGGCCCCTGCCATCATACCATTGAAAGCCATTACAAAGAGTACCAAGAAACCTCCAAAACCAACTAGGAATCCGATCCCTCGTCATTGGAACCGGGAGAAGATTGCATTGAAGATCGCCGCAGAAGGACTGGAGCCCTCCCCCGACGCGACGCCAGGCGACCTGTCGTCGGAGCGCCTGCAATTTCCAGAAGCCAGAAACACCGGGCTTCTCTACGATCTTCTTCCTTACTTTACTCTCTCCTTTATTGTTTATTTGGGTTCCATTATGCATGTTGCATTAGTATAGCATAACGCATCTTATTCTTAGGTCATTTAGATCTTCCCTTAAAAAGGGGTTAGGAGTTAGTCCTAATCCGGTTCGTCCAACCCCTTTTGTCATTGCTCTTCTTTCTTACGAATAGTTACTGCTCCACCTTTAGTTCTAATCGTTGTGCTTTCATTCATACTTTCTTTTCAGGCAAGAGAGTTTCTCCAAGGCTCTTCTTCCCCGGCCGGCCGAGGAAGGAGAAGATAGAACCCCCGCAATCTCCCAGCTTATCGAGGTAACCGGTCACTCTCACTTCCTTTACTAGTTCATTTCTTTTACTTCTATCATCGGAGCCTCTTTGGCTCCCGGCGACCACACCATCCCTTCCTCTTTCGGTCTATAGGTTAAGTTAGTGTTGAAAATGCCACTGGCTATCTGATCTTCTTTCCCTTCGATTCTCCTCACGACCCGGACCGGTCCTTCGATGCCCAAGTGACATCAAGGGTTGAGTAGTCCGGGGATCAAGGTGAGTGCGGAGAAGGAAAGAAGGAAGAAAAGCAGGCAATAGATCGGTCCGTCGGAATCATCCACGACCGTGTCTATGGCGTGATCAACACGAACCCACCCTATCAAGACCGTAAGAAAGGAGCACACACGCAATACGCGCGAGGACATATCTCTCCCTCCTCCGCGAGCTCCCCCTCTCTTTCCCGGCGTCCACATCCTTTGTCCACACTAATGAGCACCTGTATGTGTATCTCAGTGTCTCCACACTAATGACCAATGAGATCGGTCATCATCATCACATAAGAAGACATCACATACACTAGTCTATCCAGATCCTTGATGTCTCGTCTCAAGTATTTTATGACTAGGAACATTTAGATCAAATACCTCTAGATGATCAATCTCATTATCATGATCTCATCATGATTTAATCATCAATATATTTGATCAAGGACTTCATTATGATATTCGCATCTAATAAGAGCTTGTAATGAATATTTGCCTAATTAATTGAATAAGATGTATATAGAAATGTTAAATCATATCATATATGATTGGCTTGTAGGGCATACATTTCTATCAAAAACTTCCCAAAATCCACTTTTGAAGGTGTAAACCGGGGTAGTTTCCAGTTTCCAAAACCGATCGCACCCTCAGTCTGGGGGGGCGCTGACTATGCCCTCGGTCCGAGGGGGTGTAGGCCGCACCCTCACTATGAGGGTGCGGTGACCGCGCCCTCTCTTTTCAAGGGGGGAAAGGGTGCGGTACACTCTCTCTCTTGTGCGCATGTTCCACGAGCCGTAACATACAAACGGGATGTCCGATTCAGCTCTCGTTTGTTGCACTAGAAAGAGGGCCTTCAACCGCATCTCCTCAAGTCAGTAAACCAGCCAACATGACTCCCAAGACATTCGCACGGGGCTTTGACTACCAGTTTACCTTTCCACAGAAAGCTAATAATTGAGGCGGTAATCCGAAAAGGCACGGTTTCGGTCAAGGAATCTCGGGTCAACTTGGAATGACTTAAAATGATAATCAAACAAGTCTGGTATGATCAGAAAACTTAAAATCATAGAAAAATCCGAGATTAACCCGGTAAATGTAAGACGATCCTCGAAAAAATCGAGAATAACCGAGAAACCCTAAAATCGACCAAAACGGCCATGTGGCCCCGGTTGATGACAATGTATGGCTAGGATCGACCTGGACAACCTGAAAAGGCCCGGTGATGACTGAAAAGGCCTAACACGTGGTCTGGGATAGCCATGTCAACACGGATCAAAAAGTCGTAACGAAAAGCTGTTATAGACCAACACCTACCGAAATGACTTGTTAGAAACCCCAAATATTGCATAACTCACATGGTAAATTAGAAACCTTTAATTATGGACCATTCAAGGTCAGTCATTGAGCAAGCTTCGTGTTTTCACGATTAACGTGCGGCTCTCGCTTGAAGGTTACGACATTACTTCGGAAATCATTGGTTCATTCCCAACTTACAGGGGTCTCCACCAATGTCCTTAGCTCATTTCCACAAGGCGTTATGGATTAGATAATGGTCAAATAATGGGTATCGCCCATGGAATAGGAGTCTGGGACTCCGAATCAGGCCAAAATGACATGTCTACAGTATCTACACGATCTGCTTCAATAGATGAGTTCTTCCTTCCTTCGAGCCTCAAAAAAACTTCTAGATCCAAGCTTGACCATGGGAGATCACCTTCTTGAAGAAAGAGGAGGGAGAGAGGCTGCTTGGGACATGCTCCAACCCTATGACTTGTTAGTGTTTGGCTTCATAAGCCATTTATTTATAGAAGATGAGATTTTTCACAAAAACACATGCTTGATGAATGACGAAGAAGTAGAAACTTGAACATCTCAAATTGAAGTCAAAACGGGTGAGATATCACTGATTTAGCCAAACAGCACATAGGGGTGAATGCACCCTTGACTTGAGGGCACGGTGGGCGTGCCCTAGGGTTGAGGGCGCGGTGGGTAGGGCTGTTCACCGTTCAGTTCAACCCGAAAAACCAAACCAAACCAGTACTTTGGTTCGGTTCGGTTTGGTTTGAACTACCGATCGGTTTGATTTGGTTTCTATGACCCTTGAAACCAAACCAAATCGGTAAACCGAATAACCCGAATTGGATTAAATATTTTAGTTTAAGTTATATATAAGATAGTATTTATGCATATTTTCTTATAAAACTAAATTTGTTTCAAGAGTTTTTAAGGTAAAATTAATGTAATGTATAAACATATACACAAGATTTTGATAGAATATGATTTAAAACAAACAAAGTAAAATTATATATTGATATATCTACTACAACTTAGTAAAATATGGTTTGAACCGAACCAAACCAAACCAAACTGAACTAATTTGGTTCGATTTGGTTTGGTTTGGAAGATAATTTGGTTTGGTTTGGTTTGAGAAAAAATACTCAAAAACCAAACCAAACCAAACCATGAACACCCCTAGCGGTGGGCGTGCCCTGGCTTTGGGGGTACGGGGGCACTATCTGGTGTGACTTTGATGTAGAGCTCTCCACTAGCAGTCCTGATATCAGAATTGAGTGATGTTTATTGCAATGGACAAAGAACTTAAAAAATGAAGAGTTTCTATGTTGACAACTTCTCCTAAATATATTTGTACATCCCTATAGAAATTATGAACGTGGAAGAAAATTGGAAACAATACCAGATTATGCGACTTTGTTGAAGCGATCACCACGAACAATCCAAAAATCAGAATGGACTTACATTTATTTTAAAATAAAGAAGACTTGCAAACGATTATTTGTGATGAATAAAATTTGGATTGAATCTTATGAGAAATGATCTGAATTTACCTAATAAGTCATATCTTAGACAGTGAAGTTTTGGAAACCACTGGTGCAACATCGATGTAGGCCATTCTATGGGCACCAAAGATATTGGAATTGAATGATTCTTATTGAAAATGAAAGAGAACTCACTGGGGAACAGTTTCTATGAAGGATGTATAGGATGAATCCTCTGGTAAATGTACTAAATATGACTGATAAAACGATAACTTAGAAGAGAAGACTTCGGATTTGTCTGTGCAGCGTCGGTGTAGAAGCCTCCTGTGGATGCCGGGAGAGAGAGAGTGTGGAGGAGGGAGAGATATGTCCTCGTGCGTGTGTGTGTGTGTGTGTTTCCTTTCTTATGGTCTTTATAGGGTGGGTTCGTGTTAATCACGCCATAGACACGGTCGTGGATGATTCCGACGGACCGTTCTATTGCCTGCTTCTCTTCCTTCTTTCCTTCTCCGCACTTACCTTGATCCCCGGACTACTCAACCCTTGATGTCACTTGGGCATCGAAGGACCGGTCCGGGTCGTGAGGAGAATCGAGGGGAAAGAAGATCAGATAGCCGGTGGCATTTTCAACACTAACTTAACCTACAAACCGAAAGAGGAAGGGATGGTGTGGTCGCCAGAGCCGCAGAGGCTCCGATGATAGAAATAAAAGAAATGAACTAGTAAAGGAAGTGAGAGTGACCGGTTACCTCGATAAGCCGGGAGATTGCGGAGGTTCTATCTTCTCCTTCCTCGGCCGGCCGGGGAAGAAGAGCCTTGGAGAAACTCGCTTGCTCGAAAAGAAAGTATGAATGAAAGCACAACGATTAGAACTAAAGATCGAGCAGTAACTATTCGTAAGAAAGAAGAGCAATGACAAAAGGGGTTGAACGAACCGGATTAGGACTAACTCCTAACCCCTTCTTAAGGGAGGATCTAAATGACCTAAGAATAAGATGCGTTATGCTATACTAATGTAACATGCATAATGAAACCCGAATGAACAATAAAGGAGAGAGTAAGGTAAGGAAGAAGATCGTAGAGGAGCCCGGTGCTTCTGGCTTCTGGAAATTGCAGGCGCTCCGAAGACAGGTCGCCTGGCGTCGCGTTGGGGGAGCGCTCCAATCCTTCTGCGGCAGTCTTCAATGCAATCTTCTCCCGGTTCCAGTGACGAGGGATCGGATTCCTAGTCGGTTTTGGAGGTTTCTTGGTACTCTTTGTAATGGCTTTCAATGGTATGATGGCAGGGGTCTTGAATGGTTTTTGAGTGGTATTGAATGAGCGGAGTGAAAGGGGTGTAATGGAGGATGGAGAGGCTTGGGAGTGAGATGGGGGCTTGGAAGGTGGTGGGAGGATGTTGGAAGGCTCAAGAAAGCTCTTGGGGAGTTAAGGCTTTGGGAATCCCTCTTTCTGCTCCTTAAATTCTCTCTCTTGGGAGCTTGGAACCTCTCTCCCTTTTTTTTGGAACCTCTCTCCTTTTTTTTGGAACCTCTTAAATGTGGGAGAAGGGTCTCCTTTTATAGGTGCGCAAAAGTGACCCTAGCGCTCCGCCCTGAGGACGCCTGGCGTCGCGGTATGGGAGCGCCTGAAAATCCGCCGACAAGTCGGCGGACCAGCACGTCCGACCATACCTGTCGCCACCTACCACCCTGCGTGTCATGCGGCGATTGTCAGCGGAAATCCTGGCGCTCTGACAGGGGAGCACCTACGGCCTACGGCTGTCAGACTGCAAATTCGGCGCATGCGGAGCCTGCGGTGACAGTTGTCAGGCGGGAATCCAGGTGCTCCGACGGCGGAGCGCATGGACCCTCGGCTGTCGGGACGCAGGTCGGCGCATGCGGAGCCCTGCGGTGACCGGTTGTCGGGCGGGAATCCGGGTGCCCCGACGGCGGAGCGCCTGGACCCTCGGTACGATTTCGACAACGCATCGCTGACCGTCTGAAAAGCCGGCTGTCACGCGCGGGATTGCAGGCGCTCCGGCAGAGGAGCGCTTGTACTACCGTACGTCTCAGGGTACGATGTCGTCCGACCGGTCAGAAGGGTGAAAAGGCGGAAAATAACAGGCGCTCTGACGTCGCGACGCCAGGCGTCGCGGAGTCGGGACGCCTGAAGATTTTCCAAAATTCGGTCATTTTTATGTCAAATCGACCTCTCTGATCGGGAGAAAACAAGTGTTAACTATAGAAATGAGATTGTTCTTTCTGTAATCGGGCCAAATTCGCGTATCTACAGCTTGCCTCGCCTTGACGTTGGTTTTGCAAGGGAGCGGCACGGAGTGTAGCGGAAGTGACCGTAGCGAGGTGGAGCGGAGTGAAGTGATGGCGGACTGAAAAACTGGCGTCAAGGTGTAGATTTAGATACGCGACTTACGACCTGACCAGGTGAATTGAGCCTTCTCAAGTTCCGCAATTGCCTTTTGTATCTTCTAGACCGCTTCCGTGGTTGATTGGAGACGAGATGTGCCGTGGGCACGAGAGAGAAAAATAAAAGCCTGCTCCCTGCGTGCGGGGAACCTCCGAGCGCGGCTCATGAGTTCATCTTGGTTAGCGGCCCAGCTTTGTGGTGTGCTTGTACCAAGAAGGGCTGAACGGAAGTTGATTTTAAAACCAAAAGAACCTCCAATCAATTGGGATTAAGTCTTTGGGATTCATCCGGGTCCTTGCGGGAACATGATCTGGCTCGGATTGGAATAACTTCTCATCTCAATAGAAACACTCGTTTGCTTCGTCAGAGAAAACGACTCTTCATGAAGACAACCATAATGATGATAGCCAAATGCAGATGATGCATGCAGATGTATGCTGGGTGAAAGAAAGAAATAAAAATTAATATTAAGAAACATAGTTGAAGATATAGATCATGAGTAATGGGTCAGGACACTGATCAGGAACCGTCGTCCCCATAACTCGTGATTTTGGCTTATCCGCAAGTTCATTGAACAACCGTTCCGTCCTTGATTTTTGTTGGAGGGGTTCTCGGGCCCGGTGTTTTCAGAACTTGTGTTCTTCAACATCTCAAATACTACTATAGTTAACATGCAAGAAAATACCAATTTTTGACCATTTTCAATTATTTACTCTTCCTCTTTTCGGATTCATTCAAAGCGCTCCTTAGACGCGACGCTAGGCGTCGCACTGTCAGAGCGCCTGCAAACCTGCGCAGCTTTCCGTCAAGGGCCTGTCGCCCGTCTCGTCGAGGGTAATGGGGGGCTCCCCCTCTCTCTTCCCCGTCCCTATATCACTCCTAGGCCGCCCAAGGGGAGGAGAAACCCTCCAAACTCTCCTTGGGCCGCCCCTTGCTCTATCTCCTCTCCATTTCTTGCTTTCCACTGCTGCCATGGAGCTTCCACACCGACCCGATGCTCTATTGAAGGCGAGGCGGTTTTCAAGCATTCCGTGGCATATCCGGAATCGAGTTTCGGCGGGAGTGGTAAGTTTCTGCCATTATTGGTCCTTTGAAAGCTTGTTTCCATCGTTTTGCTCCCTTGTGGGCCCTCTTTTTGGCCGGTTCCTTCCCCCATTTCCGTCTTTTTCTGGTTTTCTGTCGGATTCATCCAAGCGCTCTGTCTTCACGATGCCAGGCATCGCGTCGTTGGAGCGCCTGCTATTTCCGATGACAGTTTCTGATTTTGTTCAAACTTGTTCTTGTGCAGGAACCTCCAGCATTTCCGGGAGCCCGTCGCTATGGCTCATGTCAATGGACCTCCCGTATTGTTCCGTATATCACTTTGCAAGCTCGGCATGTACTTCGGCAATGGGGCATGGCCGACTTCTTCGTTCACGTGATGAATTACTCTAAGTATTATTGGGATTTTGCTCTTGTGGGGGAGCCTTGGTTGAGTGTTGGCATCCGGACACTAACACATTCATTCTTGATACTTTTGAATGCACCATCCTTCTTGAAGAAGTTGAAATGTTGCTAGGCCTCCCGGATTCTCCTTATGGTCAAGAAGATTTTATGTTTATCCCACCTTTTCCTCTGACCGCTTACTTGTTTCTAGAGGAACTTATGACTCCAATGGAAGCCTCTTCATTGATTGTCGGTGGCAAAATTTCCTTTGAAGGTCTTTTGACATGGTCCCTTAAGAGTATGGACAAGGCTTCTGAAGATTCTGACAACCTTATTTGTGGGTTGAAAGGAGTGGTGACATGCGTCGTTTCTGCTTTCCTTTACCCTTCAGAGGACGGTTGGATTGCCCCAACTTCCCTGCCTTGCATTTGGGGGTTATGGCGTCGGGAGCGCATCGCCCCATCTGTCTTGGGCTTCTTATATGAAGGGCTTTCGGCGGCATGCCTTGGTCGTCCTATGTTTGGCAGCATCCTTCTTTTAATTTCTTGGGCGGAACTTCACTTCAAATTTGATGTTGCTGAAGAGATTGTTCCTGCCTCGCGTTTGTTTCTCCGCAGCCCTTTGCATTCTTTATCCTCCGTTCTTGGCATGGAAGAGAAAGTTATTAACAAGTGTCCTACAGTGAAGACCCGCCAAGACTGGCGCCTGTATCTGTTCAAGCTCAACCGAGCTAGCTTTTTATGTGTGCCACTCCCTTTACTCCAGAAGGATCTTAAAGCATGTTTTATCCCGGGAGTTGACCTTCGGCTTGTAACTAGTTCCTCATTGGTTTTATATAATGCTCACCGGTGCTTTCCCCAATTAGGTCTCTGCAGGCAGAAGATGCCATTGGTGTCGCATATTCCGAGCATCAAGGACCGCCGCCTTGGAACACCGGATGATGAGGAGGAATGTCAAAGTGCAATTGTTTTGTGGAAGACGTGCAAATTACATAGTCCTTGGATGGTGACTGAAGAAGATGAAGCGCGCAAAGCTCGTTACTTGAAGAAGCTCCGGGCGATCCGTGCTTGATATTTCCTTTTCCTGCACTTATGTTAGTTTTAAGCTATGTATTTTCAGACAATTGAACATTTGATGTAGTGAATGCATGCTTCCATTAAGTAAAGAATGACATTTTTCGGTTCTGATAGCAGGAAACGATCTATCTGGGGGGGTCGCCCAGGGGACCCGCCAGTCGGGTCGCCTGGGCAACCCGGCAGATGGGTCGCCTGGGTGACAAAAAGATGTGGAACCCCCGATCCGGACCCGGTCCTTCTTCTTCCCTTCCCGGGGTCGGAACGATGAGCGCCGCTCCTCCTTTCGGTTTCGTCGGTGGTGTAGGGTTGTGGTATCCGATCTCGTTCTCTGCAGGCCGCTCGACTTCAGGCCCAGGTGGCCAATTTGGAGAGTCGACCTCCTCCGGCCGATTCCGTCCTTCTGACGGAGGTTAGTTTCTTGAGTTTGTTCCAGTCTTGTTTCTTCCCTTGCTGGTCGTTGCTGATCTTTGTTTGACCTTGCAGCTAGAGCAGTTGAGGGCCCGGGCCCTCCCCGAGAGTGAGCAGATCCTCCGGCTGCGGGTCCAGCACCTAGAGGAGATGCGGGCACTGGAGGCACGGCGGGCGACGGAGCTGTTGGAGCTGGCCCGCTCTCGATCACAGGGTCGGTCACATCGAACCGACTCTCGGCGGACGACGCTTCACGGCCCGAGCCGATCGGGCACTTCTTCTCGAGCGGGCGGTGAGAGGACTCCCCTTCCCCCTCCTGTAGTAGAGCCGGTTCCCCAGGAGCCAGCGGTGGAGGGAGGCGGCGATTCTGATGTGCCGGCCCCCTCTGCCACGTGATATACTTGTATACACTTTTGAGCCCATAGTGGATTTATTTTGGCCATCTGCTTCTGCTATCTTCATACCTGTTGACTGTCTTACTGAACTAGAAGAGCGTTTAGATTTTGTTTAGGCTCAGCCTCTTGCAAGATGTCAAGAGGCATGGGCCTTCTCAACTAGGCAAATAAGAACATAACTATGTAGTGCAGAAACGAAACGTGCATGACAGAAAATTAAACATGAATGCAACTAGACATGCGGTCAATTTACAAGCACTAACTCTTTAGTTTTGGGGTTTTCTCTATTTTTTTGGATTTTGAATTTTATAGATTTTTTTTTTTCGGATATTCAGATTTGTAAGAGGTTTTGAAAATTTTGTAGATTTTTTTTTGTTCTTTTGATATTTCTAGATTTGTTTGGATTTTAGATATATTCATTTTTTTGTTCGTGGACGAAGTAGATGTCCTCACCATTTGCCCTGCTTGCAATTGGGTTCCCCTTCCACAGTACGTGTAGTGGCTAAGGATAAGTGCCACGTGTAGGTGATGTGCCTCCTCCCGGGATTCTTAGGCTTTCTGCCTTCAACAAACCAGGGTCCTGCTGGGGCTCGGTTGATCAACCCTACCCATGGTGGTCGAAGAAGGAAGAAATTAAGATAAGCCTTTGGCCAAACTCAAAGGATATCAAGCGGGTTCCCGTACTGACGCCCATCTGCCAAGTTTAAATCCTTTTGGGTCATTCCTTCTTGCCCATTTTTGTGGCCCACATTCGGACAGGTCATTTTCGCCTGAGGGGTTCATTGCCCATCTTTTGGAGCCTTTTCTTTTTGGGGCTATTTTTAAGCACTCATTCAGACAGGTCTATGCATTTTTTTTTGGTTGACCTGAGGGGTTCATTGCCCATCTTTTGGTGCCTTTTTCTTTTGAGAAGACAGACCCTCTAGGATTTTCCACTCTTCCCAGATGGTGGATATTTTCGGTATTCCTCGCCCGAAGTCCCTTGAATCTTTCCTCGGGCCGAAGCGAGAGAGGAATAGGGCATGGTTGATCTTCTTTGCCCAGCGCTACCTGATTTTCTTTTCTGGCTTTGGCCGTCGAATCCCGGAGTCTAGGCGTGCGATGTGCATAGTGTGATGCTTATCCTTAACCCTTACTTGGACGGGTGGGCCTAATAGCAAGCAAGGACAGGTGAGAACGGACTCTTCCCACAATTTTTTTAGTATTTTACATTTTTTTGTTGTTTTTAGGGAAAATATTTCTTAAGATAGAGTCCATTCCAAGGGTGAGTCAATTCGTCTCCATCTGCGTTAACTAGCTTATAAGAATTGCCAGGGTAGGTTTCTGAAATTACAAAGGGCCCCTCCCAATTTGGTTGAAGTTTTGAGCGGGGACCGCCCGGCTTTATGAAAATCCTTTTAAGCACAACCTCACCGATTTCAAATTTTCTCTCAACCACCCTTTTCTGATAAAATCTTTTAAGCCTATTCTGATAAGTCCGGGCATGTTCGGCGGCGGCCAGCCTCTTCTCGTCCAAGAGTTCGAGCTGTGCTAGGAGAGATTCCTGCCGATCATCCGTAGGGGTGTCTCGATCGATCTGAACTCGGAGGGAAGGGATGAGTACTTCGTATGGGACTACCGCCTCCATTCCATATGCCAAGGCATAGGGAGTCTGGCCCGTTGGGGTTCGGACCGAAGTGCGGTAGGCCCATAGAGCATCGATCAACTTATCTGGCCAATCCGTGAACTTGCTGGACTCACAAGTTTTCTTAACGATTTTTATCAGGGTTTTGTTAGTGGCTTCTGCTTGACCGTTGCCTTGAGGGTAATATGGGGATGAATGATGCAATTTTATGCGATACCTGTTGCAAAGGTCTTGCAGCTCTTGAGAGACAAACTGAGGCCCATTGTCGGTGACGATGTCACCGGGGATTCCGAATCTGGACAGGATGTTGCGCCTGATGAATGTGCACACCGTCGATGCCTTGATTTCCGTGTAAGCTTCTGCTTCGGCCCATTTGGTGAAGTACTCCGTCGCGGTGAGAATAAAAGACTTGGTTTTGTTCGTGGAGTTGGGATCACCAAGGGGACCGATGATATCAAAAGCCCACATAGAAAAAGGCCAGGGGGCATGGATAGGATGGAGAGAAGATGCCAGAGAGTGGATCTTATCGGCATGGAGCTGACATTGGTGGCAGTGCCGAACAAAGATTGAGCAATCCTCTTCCAATGTAGGCCAGTAATACCCCTGCCGAATGATCTTTTTGGCAAGGGCTTGGGCACTAACGTGGCCCCCACACACCCCTGAGTGAGCTTCTACAAGTACCACTTCGGCTTCTTTCTCATCTACACAACGCAACAGAACCCCTGTCATGCTTCTTTTAAAGAGTGTTCCGCCCAGCACTAGATATTTCTGGGAAATTCTTCTGACAGCTTTTCTTTCATCAGACGTAAGCTCGGGTGGGTAGGTCTGATTCTGGCAATATTGAGCAATCTCATGGTACCATGGCCTCTCTTCTTCTTCATTCAATTCTTCAACCTCAATGATTGACAATTCCTCCTTTTGCTCAAGCAATTCCTTTCTTGCGAACTCCTCTTGGACATCAAGAAATCGAGCATCCTTAATAGCAGGTATCATCTTCCGCTGGACAGAAATGGTCCTATCAGACATGCCTAGCGGGATTGATAAAGAAGATGCCAACGATGCTAGAGAGTCAGCGAGGATATTCTGAGCACGAGGGATATGGACAAATTCGAGCTTGGTGAAGAGCTTGATGTAAGAAGAAGTGAGTTCTTGATACGGCTTGAGTCCAGGATGAGATGTTCGATATCTGGAGAGTACTTGCCGAAGAATCAGTTGGCTGTCGCCTATAATTCTCAACTTGGTGGCTCCGTGGAAGTGAGCAGCCTCTAACCCGGCTAAGAGGGCCTCATATTCAGCAATGTTATTGGTGGCGGGAAAGTAGAGTTGGAAGGCTTGGGGAATAACAACCCCTTCTGGGGACAAAAGGGCAACTCCGATTCCTCTCCCTTGGGAATTCAAAGCACCATCAAAATAAAGGGTCCATAGTTCGGAATGATGGAAGGACAAGAGTCCTTCATCGGGCAGTTCAGATTGGACCGGGTCAAAGTTAGGGATGGGATGTTGAGCCAGGTGCTCGGCAATGGCATACCCTCTGATTGATTTCTGTTGGACATAAGTGATGTCAAATTGGGAGAGAAAACTTTGCCATCTGGCAAGTCGGTCAGTGAGGACAGATTTCTCGAGGAGGAATTTGATAGGGTTCATCCGGGCGATGAGGTTGACCTCGTGAGCAAGAAAGTAGTGCACGAGTTTTTGTACCACCCAAACTAGAGAGACACAGGTCTTCTCCATGGCGGTGTAATTCATCTCACAAGGGTCAAAGATTTTATAAAGATAGTAGGCAGCCCGTTCTTTCCCTTCCTCGTCTATTTGTGCCAACACGGCACCTAAGGATTCGTTTAGAACCGAGATGTACAAAATTAAAGGCTTGCCTGGATTCGGGGGTTGGAGTACAGGAGGGCTAGAAAGGTATTTCTTCAAACCGTCAAAAGCCTCCTGGCACTTCTGATCCCACTTAAATTCTGTTTTTGCCCTGGTTAACTCATAAAAAGGCTTACACCTTTGAGAATGCTGCGAGATAAACCGGCGGACAAATTGCAATCTTCCAATCAACCCCCTAAGTTCTTTCAAATTCCTTGGTGGGGGCATACCAATGATAGCCTTGGCTTTATTGGGATCAATCTCAATTCCCCTTTTGCTAACAATGAAACCCAGTAATTTGCCAGATGCTACACCGAACACGCATTTCTTCGGGTTCATTTTTAGCTTAAACTCTCGAGCTCTCTGCAAGACCTTTCTTAAAACCTCAGAATGTTCACCTCGTGTTCGGGATTTGACCACTAAATCGTCCACGTACACCTCTACACATTGATGTATCATATCATGAAAGATCGCCATCATTGCCCTCTGATAGGTAGCTCCTGCGTTCTTTAGCCCGAAAGGCATGACGATATAACAATACGTTCCCCAAGGTGTAGTGAACGATGTTTTCTCCTGATCCTCTTCTGCTAGCCGAATTTGATTGTACCCAGAATATCCATCCATGAATGAGAGGGTTTCAAAACCAGCTGTATTATCAACAAGTACATCAATGTGAGGGAGGGGAAAATCATCCTTAGGGCAGGCTTTGTTCAAATCTCTAAAATCAATGCAGATGCGGACTTTGCCATCTTTCTTCGTTACCGGGACAATGTTAGCCACCCATTGAGGATAAAGGACGACTCTAATGAATTTGGCTTGATGCAATTTATCGACCTCTTCTTTCATTTTTAGGGCCACTTCTGGGTGAAACCTTCTAAGCTTTTGTTTTACTGGGACAGCTCCATCCTTAAGTGTCAAACGAT
Source organism: Cryptocoryne crispatula var. balansae (assembly GCA_036172225.1). Lineage (NCBI taxonomy): Eukaryota > Viridiplantae > Streptophyta > Magnoliopsida > Alismatales > Araceae > Cryptocoryne > Cryptocoryne crispatula. Next base: position 28,108,270 of record CM069928.1, read on the forward strand.
GTTCGACCAGTGAATTGTCTAGTCCCGGCATATCCTGATAAGTCCATGCAAATGTATCCCGGTATTCTTGCAAAGTCCCTATCAAATCTGATTCTTGGGAGGGGGATAGACTAGCACTGATGAGAACAACTTTTGGATCATCCAATGTTCCAAGATTAAGTTCCTTCGTAGGCTCATCAGCAGAAGCTAAGGGTTCTTCAAATCTCCTCAAGCCTGAAGCATAGGCATCTGCTACATCCTCTTCCTCATCTGTATCAACGTCTTTTTCTGAACCGACTTCATATACTCCCAAAGATTGATCTATGTTTTCTTTGTCCTCATAGAAGACTTCATCCAGCCGAATACTGTTATCCCAAAATCCTGGCAATTTCGCACATTCTAAGCTCTTGCTAGCCAGTTGATATAAATACCGATTTGGTACCTGCTTACCCTTAGCCTGGACTCTCTTGGATACTAATCCTAAGGGAAATGAATGAGATGATGAGGAGGGGAGGTCAGGAGAAGTGATATCTACAGGGGGTGAAGGGTAGAGCAACTCGCTCAAGGACTCGGTCCCCGAGGTTGGAAGGCCCTTGGGGGCAAGGACGGATGTTTCCTCGATCGAAATGCGAGTTGTGAGAAGGACGTTTTTTTTTTGGGTAGTGCCAATCATATGCACAGGACGGGTCATGGCACTGTTTTCACTACGAAGGGAAAGGAATGTGAAAGTTTGAGAAAGATTTTGGACGGGGTCGTGGTCCTCTTTGATCGGAGATGAGTCGGTTGACCCTAGAAGGGGAGGATTTAGTGGATCGGGCGGGCCATCTGGTCTGACCCAGGATTGAACTTGCTCAATGGCCAAAGAGGCAAAGGCCTCGATTAATGTAGAATGGAGAGGGCTCTCGGGCCTAATGGCGATGACCGTGTGGGATGGGGGTAGTTCATTCCTTGCATGGCCCGGAAAGGGCCTGCCACAGAAGGGCATTGGGAGCCCATGGGAGAAGCTTAGTTGAAAGAGGGGCTCAGCCCCAGAGAATGAAAAGTTGAGGGAAGGTCCTCGCGGAATGATTAGGGGGAATGGCAAATTTGACTGCCCGGGGTGCTTACTGATCCTTGGCGACTCAAGCGGTTCTTTCCTTGATTCTTCCTCCTCGACCGGAAATAATAACAATAAAGGTAAGAACAATTCATCCTCACCTTCGTCGATCTTCTGCCTTTTCCGTGGACGATTGTTGATGTCGTTGAGATAGCCTGGCTCCTCTTCTTTAATCTGGATTATTTCCCCTCTCATAAAGTATTTTGCAAGGCCTTCCGCTACTGACTGTTGTTCGGGCCTTTTGCCATTTTGGATTGTCCCATCATATCCCAGGCCAGTTTTAGTAAGTCGATTGGCGGGGCTGATGGGTTCTGTGATGCCTTGCAAGAATTTGCCCAACCCTTGGCCCTCTTGATACCCTAAAATTCTCATGATGTGCCATCCTATTGGTTCTTCTGCGTCCTTCCTTTTTTGCTTTGGATGCCATCTTTTTCTTGGTGGTTCTATTAATGTGAAAACTGACTGGCTTGGTAATCCAGTAGCTGGCGTCACTGTTACATAACTGGTTACCTTTACAATTTGCCCCTTGTGAGGGAACTTGATATACTGATGATTAGTAGATGCTACCGCCTCTAATGCCTCAAGATAAGGACGGCCCAAAATGACCCGGTAGGTAGGATCCATCTCCAACACATGGAAGTCGACTGTGACTGTCTTGGGACCGAGCTCGACATCAAGAAGAATGGTGCCGTGCGCGGGTCGCTTCATGTTATCAAATGCCGTCACGGTGATGTGAGAAGGCCGGATCTCCGTTTCGAAATGCCGCAACGGTTCAATGTCTCGGGAGGTATGATGTTTAAGGAGGCACCGGTATCCACCAAGCATGAATCTATCGGGGTGCCTCGAATGTTTACTTGTTAAGCATAATGCACACCTCCCGGCTTCGTGGGCTGCCAACTCCTCATTAGTGAAAGTTAGGGCTGGATGTTCACTCCGGGAGCCAAGACGGCGGTGATTCTCTCGGGCGGGAGGCTTTCACCGACAAGCACCTTTTGTAAATACCGCTGGAGCACTTCTTGGTGAACTTTGGACCGCTTGATTAATTCCTGAATAGAAATTCGGCTGGTGTTTTATCGAGGTGTTTCGGCGGATCATATGTAGTTCCTGGTATCGGTTCCTCAACTGGTTCTTCCTCAATTTCTGGGGCTACTTGCGTTGCACCGGCTTGGGGAAAGACGCGTTGGACCATACGTCCGCTCCGTAGGATGGCAGCAAGAGGTGGTGTAGGCCCGGCATGTGATGTTTTGACGGGGACTGGCATGTGATCTAAGTGACTGGACTGGGTATGCTTGGGCGGAGGTGGTGGGGCATTGACAGGGCTAAGCGGGGTTGTTACTGGGCTAATGGGCCGAATGGTGAGGGGTGATGGTTGTGGCATTTTTACTGGCATGGTGGATGCTGGATTGGTCAACGGGGGTGCTGGTCTAATGATGGGTGGTAAAGGGGGTGTGACGGCTAATGGAGGTGGTGCACGTGGTCGGATAATTGGTCCTAAGAGAAGAGGGGTTGTGGTGACAGACCCCTCCGCAGGTCGTGGCGATGTACGGATGATAGGTGGTAGGTTGGGAGATGTACGGGGGATGGACAAGATGGCCCTATCAGGGTGGTGAGGGGTGTATGTTTGGAAGGAGGTGGTAGCCGGGTCCATCTGCCAATCTTGTCCTCGGCGGGATGATTCTTCGGCCGGGGTTAGGATAGGATTTATGGGATGGCGAGGGGGTGCTGCTATTGGAGCGGGCGCATGGTTTGGCAATGGGTTGCGCACTATCCCAAGGCCCTGATCATGCGGCTGTTGTTGCTGTTGTTGTTGTTGTTGCTGCTGCTGCCCTCGAGGTCTTGACTGTTGTGTTTTCAAAGACTCAATATATACCCCCATTTGTGCCCAATCAATACTCCCTTGGTCGTGAAGATCATGGATGTAGTCTCTGAATTGAAAACAATCCTCGATCATGTGACCCGGGTATCGGTGATACATGCAATACCGTTCAGTGTTTGTCGTGCCTGGCCAGACAGGTCTTTCTTTTGGGAGCTCTATCTGTTGTGCGGCCATCAAGGCATTGAAGATATCTGTAAGTGAGTAGGGCAATGGCGGGTAATTTTCTCGTCGGGGACCGATTTTCCTTGGTTGGTGTGCAACTGGAGGAGGGGCCTGGTGGTAGGTTTCTGGGGCCCTGGGTTGTGGGGCTCGAGGCATCAAGGGTTGTTGGTTCTGGGGTCGGTATTGTTGGACTTGGTATTGGGGAGGCCGTAGGGGAAGTTGGGGCCGGGGCTGGTGCTGGAGGACTGGAGCATTCCTGTTAGGAGGAGGGTTTCTATGTTGGTGTGGGTAATTGTTAGGGGGGTTCCCCACAACACTAACATGCTCATGGCTTACTATCCCCTCAGTTACTGGTCCGGAGGTGGAAGGAAAGGTTTTCTTGGTGACCCGAGGTCGGGGGTCAAATAGGTTCATAATAGGTGAATCCCGGAGCTGGGTCTGGATGTACCGCGCCTTTTCATATAACTCACTCATGGAAGTGGGATGGTGAAGGGCAAGCATGTTCTTCATGGCCGGGGTTGCATTTGTTATGATCAGCTTGACCTGCTCTTGTTCTGACATTGGATCTGTGAGTTTTTCTGCCATGGCCCTCCATCTATCTGCATACCTGATAAAATCCTCATCTGCTTTCATTTTCTCAGCTACAAGGTCGGTGATGGAGTAGGCTATTCCAACTCGGTCTTGATATCTCTGCAAAAATTTGGCCTTGACAATATCAAAGTTACCGGCCTCCGTTGAATCAAGTGAATAGAACCACTCAAGCGCCGAGCCCTCCAATGATCTTCTAAATAGAAAAGCAAGGGCTCTTGGATCATTCTGCCATGTGACAAATTCGTATAGGAAGTCTTTGACATGGAGGAAGGGGTTGCCGGAACCGTTGTAACGGCGGAACACCGGCATTTCGGAGTGAGAGAGATGGAAAGTAGGGAGCGAGGGGAGAGATATTTCAGGGGCAACCTTGGTGCCAACCAGGCGGCGGATTTCTTTGTACTGCTCCTCCATCTGACTTAGGCGGTTTAGCATGGCCTGGTCAATAGAGGGCTCTCGAACAATTGGAGGGGGAGGGGGTGTCTGATACACCGGAGGGGGAGCTAAGTAGGCCGAAGCGGCCGGACATGGAACGTGGGTTGGTGGGCACACTGCTTGACGGGGAAGATTGAAATGATTAGAAGAGAAGGCGGTGGTCGTGATGGTGCGGCCAAATTTGGATCCGGGTGATTTAGGATAGCCACCGGATGAGGGGAGTTTGGGGGCGATGGCCCGGTATAAGAATGGCCTTGGGCGGCCGCATCGGGTCGACGTGCTACTGAACGAGGGGTAGAAACACGTAAACCGCCGGTGAGAGGGTCATGATCGGCGGGCGACTTGCCCTTGAGAATAGCCTCTATGGCTTGAAGTTGGGTGGGGTCGGCATGAGAGAATGCCTCCCAAAGGGAACCCGGGTTGGGTGGAGGAGAAACTTGATCCGGCTCAGCGGGGGCTCCGGGTTCGTTAACGGCATAGACAGCGTCGGGAAGGAGTGACGGCTCGCCTTCTGCCCCAAAGTAAGCCTGTTCATATTCTGCTTGCTCACAATGTTGATCCATGATGACTCGTCCGGACCTGAGCGACACAGGCATAAAGCAAAGAAAGACGAAGTTTTCTTCTTTTTGGGTGTTTTCTTTTGAGCAGATTTTTCTTTTTGGGTTGTTTAATTCTAGAAGACAAGTTTTTATCCGAAAGCAAAGTTTTCTTTAACAAAGATTTTTGGGATTGCTTCTTAGAGGTTATTTTCTTTAATTGTCGTGATCAGAGAAGTTTTTTACCTCAAAGGAACAACTTCTTTTGGTGACTTTTTCTAGATTTTTGTAGGAGAGAGTCCCCCCGTTTTTTTTTCTTTTTTCTTTTGGTTACACAAACAAGTTAAAGCAAAGACTTGGAATGCTTAGCGCAAAATTTTTTGTGTTCCAACCTTAGATTAGTGGCTTGTTTAGCAAAGTATTGTCCACTCCAATAAATGGGTGGGACCCTATGCTCACACAACGCCGAGCAACGTAAGGTGAAACGATTTCTCACACGGATAGGTAATGGGTAAACTTCGGGTTTTGGGAAAATGGTACAACCAGCCCGATCGGTGAAGAGGGAATCCTTCACGTCTGGGGACTTACGGAGGCCTTGGCGGAAACCAACTTAGTCAACCGAGAGGGAATCCCGGAAGAGAAGTCGAGATCCACCAAGAATGGTGTTTTGGATGTGTATGGCTTTGGGAGGAGAGTGAGCCCCCCTTCTCGGATGACCTACGAGGCCGGATGGAACCGGTACCTCGATGCAAGCTAATGCAAGAGAATGAGCAAGGATAAAGGAGCAAGCAAAATAAAAATAAAATAAAAGCAACACAACGTGAGAGAAGTACAAAAGAACTTAAGAGATGATGGTGCACAAAGAAATTTAAACACTAAGACATGTTTGCATGCTGAAAATTAGAAGGTAGTAAGAGTGATAAGGGTTGGAAGTGAAACAAGAAGCAGGAACTAAAAGCAGTTTCGGGGAATTTCAGGCGCTCCGGTACCGCGCCGCCAGGCGTCGCGGTATCAGGACGCTTTTAACGAAAATCAGCAAATTTTAAGAAAAGCTATAAAGCAAGGGTCCCGCGGGGACATAAAGGTGATATGATGCTGAGAAAGCAATAAACGACAATGCTTTTTAAATGAAAAGGTATTAAAAGTAGAGTTGACTCGCGCGGGAGTCGGTGCTTGTAGATGCTTCGAGCTCGCGGAGCTCGGTTTGCAAACGTCCTAGCAAAGGGTAGCAGCTGGTGCCCCTTTGATAGGATCAACAGAAAGAGAGGGCCACGCGGGGCCGATGATGTACCACTCATGCGGTGAGTGGGGAAATGGGGGGGTGGCTCATGCGGGAGCCAAGGAGTAGTGGCCCACGCGGTGAGCAAGAGAGGTTCTAACTTTTAAAGGAGGGGGACGAAATACAAATAAACGTGGAGATAAAGAGAGTGAATAGAAGACTTACTTGATGGAAGAGGCTTTCATTCAAAGAAATATGGCAAGCGACTTTCCCTTGGCTTTAGATGTCCCACCGTGGTCGCCAAAGGATGTGGACGCCGGAAAGAGAGAGAGTGTGGAGGAGGGAGAGATATGTCCTCGTGCGTGTGTGTGTGTGTGTGTTTCCTTTCTTACGGTCTTGATATGGTGGGTTCGTGTTAATCACGCCATAGACACGGTCGTGGATGATTCCGACGGACCGTTCTATTGCCTGCTTCTCTTCCTTCTTTCCTTCTCCGCACTTACCTTGATCCCCGGACTACTCAACCCTTGATGTCACTTGGGCATCGAAGGACCGGTCCGGGTCTTGAGGAGAATCGAGGGGAAAGAAGATCAGATAGCCGGTGGCATTTTCAACACTAACTTAACCTATAAACCGAAAGAGGAAGGGATGGTGTGGTCGCCGGGAGCCGTAGAGGCTCCGATGATAGAAATAAAAGAAATGAACTAGTAAAGGAAGTGAGAGTGACCGGTTACCTCGATAAGCCGGGAGATTGCGGAGGTTCTATCTTCTCCTTCCTCGGCCGGCCGGGGAAGAAGAGCCTTGGAGAAACTCGCTTGCACGAAAAGAAAGTATGAATGAAAGCACAACGATTAGAACTAAAGATGGAGCAAGAACTATTCGTAAGAAAGAAGAGCAATGACAAAAGGGGTTGAACGAACCGGATTAGGACTAACTCCTAACCCCTTCTTAAGGGAGGATCTAAATGACCTAAGAATAAGATGCGTTATGCTATACTAATGTAACATGCATAATGAAACCCGAATGAACAATAAAGGAGAGAGTAAGGTAAGGAAGAAGATCGTAGAGGAGCCCGGTGCTTCTGGCTTCTGGAAATTGCAGGCGCTCCGAAGACAGGTCGCCTGGCGTCGCGTTGGGGGAGCGCTCCAATCCTTCTGCGGCAGTCTTCAATGCAATCTTCTCCCGGTTCCAGTGACGAGGGATCGGATTCCTAGTCGGTTTTGGAGGTTTCTTGGTACTCTTTGTAATGGCTTTCAATGGTATGATGGCAGGGGTCTTGAATGGTTTTTGAGTGGTATTGAATGAGTGGAGTGAAAGGGGTGTAATGGAGGACGGAGAGGCTTGGGAGTGAGATGGGGGCTTGGAAGGTGGTGGGAGGATGTTGGAAGGCTCAAGAAAGCTCTTGGGGAGTTAAGGCTCTGGGAATCCCTCTCTCTGCTCCTTAAATTCTCTCTCTTGGGAGCTTGGAACCTCTCTCCCTTTTTTGGAACCTCTTAAATGTGGGAGAAGGGTCTCCTTTTATAGGTGCGCAAAAGTGACCCTAGCGCTCCGCCCTGAGGACGCCTGGCGTCGCGGTATGGGAGCGCCTGAAAATCCACCGACAAGTCGGCGGACCAGCACGTCCGACCATACCTGTCGCCACCTACCACCATGCGTGTCAGGCGGCGGTTGTCAGCGGAAATCCTGGCACTCTGACAGGGGAGCACCTACGGCCTACGGCTGTCAGACTGCAAATTCGGCGCATGCGGAGCCTGCGGTGACAGTTGTCAGGCGGGAATCCAGGTGCTCCGACGGCGGAGCGCCTGGACCCTCGGCTGTCAGACTGCAAATTCGGCGCATGCGGAGCCTGCGATGACAGTTGTCAGGCGGGAATCCAGGTGCTCCGACGGCGGAGCGCCTGGACCCTCGGTACGATTTCGACAACGCATCGCTGACCGTCTGAAAAGCCGGCTGTCACGCGCGGGATTGCAGGCGCTCCGGCAGAGGAGCGCTTGTACTACCGTACGTCTCAGGGTACGATGTCATCCGACCGGTTAGAAGGGTGAAAAGGCGGGAAATGACAGGCGCTCTGACGTCGCGACGCCAGGCGTCGCGGAGTCGGGACGCCTGAAGATTTTTCAAAATTTGGTCATTTTTATGTCAAATCGACCTCTCTGATCGGGAGAAAACAAGTGTTAACTATAGAAATGAGATTGTTCTTTCTGTAATCGGGCCAAATTCGCGTATCTACACCACCATGAGCCGAGGCGATGTCTAAATCAATCTCCGTTTGTTTGATATGAAGGATAGATCAATGACGAACACTTCTTCTGAAGGAAGCCTGGCTAGAAAATGATCAAGAAGATTTGTGAAAGCCAATGATCAGCAAAGTAGCATGTCGTAGAATAGATCGGCTTCTCTTTCACTTCGAGATGATCTCTGGGCACCAGGACAAAGAGAGAATGATTTAGGGAGGTTGGGATGAGTCTAGGATGGCTGGATGATATGGAGAAGAGTCTTGGATCATACCCCAATGTCTGGAACTTATAGAAGATCAAAACCGGTGCAAAATATAAAAACAGACCGATCGCGCCACCGGGTTGGGGGTGCACAAGCTGCACCCTAAATCCGAGGGCACGTAGGCGTTCCCTCAGGTTGAGGGCGCGGTGAGCGTGCCCCCACTTCGGGGGCACATTCGGCATGTTATTGCTAAAATCTTTAGAAAACTCTGGAAAATTACTAAAAATGGGGTTGATAAGATGAACATGCCCTCGAGTCGGGGCACAGTCAAAATAAACGTTTTAAGAGGAGGAAACTTCCCAAAAATCAGTTTGGAAAGTCCAAATTGGGGTAAATTTCCAGTTTCCAGAACCGACCATGCCCTCATTGTGAGGGCACGCAGAACATGCCCCCAGTTCATGATAGAAATGTATGCCCTACAAGCCAATCATATATGATATTCAACATTTCTAAGAATATCTCATTCAATTAAATAGGCAAAACTTCGTTACTAGCTTTTATTAGAAGCGTATATTATAATGAAGTCCTTGATCACATGAAATGATGATTGAATCATGATGAGATCATGATAATGAGATTGATCATCTAGAGGTATGTGATCTAAATGTTCCTAGTCATAGGATCCTTGAGACGAGACATCAAGAATTTGGATAGACTATTGTGTATAATGTCTTCTCATGTGATGAGAATGACCGATCTCATTGGTCATCAGTGTGGGGACACTGAGATACATGCATAGGTGCTCATCTGTTATTGGATAACATATTTAATTTAATAAAATATATTTTTTTATTTTAATTAGGTCTCAACCAAGTAGGCTATTGGGTCTAATGGGTCACACATAACGACATATCCATAAGGTGAAAAGAGGACACAGTGGAAAGGTGGAAAAGGTGACAAGTCAAAAAGGTGAAACTTATGGAGAGAGTAAAGTTGACAAGGTCGAAAGGTTGGAGATGTGTCTCCTCTTATAGCCACTCAAAGGACAAATTTAGAATATTGAAGAAATATGTGCACATATGCAAAACTGTCTGATAGACAGGGTGCTAGACTAACATTAATGATGCATGCGTATCTTGCTGATGACACCCTATTGACATCGTGCCATTTATGCAGTTAGATTGAATGCTTGGACATGACACGCTCTGGTGAATGTGGCATCGAGGTTCCTATTCTAGCTGATGGTCATACGTACATTGGCAAGCAATAAAGTTGAATTTGGGGACCTGGTCCCATTGACTAGGGCAACAAGTCCCGAAAGCCCAAAAAAACCTATAAAGCTCTATTTTTATAAAAAACTCAATTTCTTCGATATGGTAATTAAATGTACTCCATAGAAACAAGGTTTTTGAGTTCTACAATTAGGTCAAATTTGCATGTTTATAGCTTGCCTCACCTTGGCATCAGCTTTCCAACAAAGCATCATAGAGTGAAATGTAGATGAATGCAGTGGAGCCCAACTAGGCGTAGCAGAGCACAGGTGAGTGTAGTGGAGACCAATGAGTGCAGCGGAGCATAGGTGAGTGTAGTGGATGCAATGAGGCTAGCAGAGTGCAAGGGTAGTAGACTAAAAAGGTGATGCCAAGGTGTAGATTTAGACATGCTCGCAAAGGCCTAGTTGAGCAAATTAAATTTTGCTAGATTTCGAGACCACCCTCTTGTTCCTTCTGAACCTTCTCCTTGGTTGATTGGTTAAAATGTGTGCTATGGGCACAAGCAGAAGTAAACTAAAAGGCACACCCCACATGATGGGGGAATACTGAAAATAAATGGCATCCCATTGCATCTTGCATGGTGGGAAAATTGACATCAGCTAGCATTTGAATTGTGTGGTGTGCTTAACCAAGAAACGTAATGAAAAGTAAATTGCAAAAAATAAACTGAGCAATCTAAATTAAGCAAAAATTTCAATCAACCAGGGTTGGGTCTTTAGGTTCATTAAGGTTCTCTCGGGGATACCAGTTTAATTCGGAGTGAAATAACCCCTTGTTTCAACAAAACATCGTTGAATCTAAATAAAAAATTGATTGTTTGAAAAATCCAAGATTGCATCCGAGGGCTATAAAAATGTGGTCTACACAGAGATTGAAAATGGAGTGAAGGTTCATGATAGAGAAAAAGTGATGATAAAAAATATAGATGGTTCATATGGAGACTGAATATGAGAAAAAGTGCCATGATGGGAGCTAAATGAGGTGATGGTCCACGTGGGTATCGAAATCATAGAGTGCTACAGTGGGAGCTAGTAGGAATTAAGTGGCCTATGTGGGGGAGAAAGTGTACCATAGCGAGATTTAAAAGAAGGTTGTGGGTTCAAGTAGGAATTGAGAATTATATGATAGCTATAAAGGAACCGAAAATAAAGGCCACCATGGTGGGAATTAGAGATGTGATGGCCCGCGTGAGGACTGAAGCGTTATAAGCTCCATGATGGGAGATAAATTGATGTTGGTCCACGTGGGGACCAAAATGTAGAAGTGATGTTATGCAATGAATGCATTGCAAATGCAAATGCAAAGGCACTTGTGGTGCTTAAACCTATCAAGGCAAGGGTTGCCATAATGGCAAATGTGGTGGGATAGATGAGTAATAGGAGCATGATGTGTTGGACACACGATAGGATATAGAATAAGACTGTGGTGGGATGAAACCTCAGTGAAAACAATTGGTGTGGCAATTGGTTTGCCATGGTGGGATGTCAACGCAAGATATCATGAAGGGATGCTAAGCACAGATGATGGAACACACAGGAGGCGGGATAAACTTGCTAATAAAGGCTAAAACATGATGCGACATGAGATGCTTAAAAATGATGCTTGAGATAATACATGCAAGGTTTAAGGGATTACAAATTAGCATAAGAAAATAGTCGAAGATATAAGTTGCACATGATTGATCATGATACCTAAAGAGGAAATGTCATCCTCATATGTAACTTTGGCCAATCTACAAGCTTAGTGAGTTGAGCCATTACTCATTTTGTTAAAGGGATTCTCAGGCTTAGCCCCCTCTAGACTTGAGGTCTTCACTATTTTAAATACTATTATTTTGATAGATGCAATACTAAAATGCAAATCCTAATAGGGGTCTAGGTAGTCCCCTTTTTATTATTTTTTTGTTGTTTTGCTATTTTTAAGCCAAGTGATTGAGGAAGAGAGTTGATGTGCAGGCTCCCTTGTGTGGAGTCCTTTCTTCTTGTATTAACTTAAAAAAGAGATGATTAGAACTTTATTGTGACTTAGTTTCCTTACATACGGAGGGCTGAAGTTACCTTGATTCTTTGTCAAGAGATGTAAGTATTTTAAAAAGGCAAAATGATAACAAAAATAAACTAAATATACATTGCATAAAATGAGATGTGCAAAACTGAAATTAAATGTGCATGCATAATTAAAACACAATAAAACAATTTTCTTGGTTTTGAAGATTTTTCAATTTGTTTAGGTTTTAAATTCTAATGAATGCGAAAAGCATATGATTAAAAATGCTTTTGCTTTGAAAAACAAGAGCATGCACCACATGCAATAAGAGGGAGGCCTTTCATTTAAAATATGTTGGACCTTCAACCTTTAATCAACTATGTTCTGCCTATACCTGGTCAGTCTACCTTACCCATGGGGTTAAAGAAGAAAAAAGATTGGGGGTAAGTTTTTGGTAGACTTTGGGGATGTTGACTTTGTTTCTTTACTAATGTCCAATTGCATATTGGGGTTCAGCCTCTTCAGGTCCTTCCTTCTTTTGCCCATTTTTTGGTGGCCCACATTCAGACATGTCTTTTCTTTTCTTTTCTTTTTTTGATTTCCCCTGAGGGGTTCATTGCCCATCTTTTGGAACTTTTTGGATTCTTTTCTTGGGCAATTTTTGTGGTATTCATTCAACCATGCCTTTTCGTTTGTTGACATGAGGGTTCATTGCCCACCTTTTGTGACATTTTTCTTTTGAGAAGTCAGGCCTTTTGAGATAGCTTCTTACTAGGGTGGTAGACACTTTCGATACTCCTTCATCTAGTCCCTTACATCTATCTTGAACCAAAATAAGAAGAGAATAGGATAGGACAAACCTTCCTTCCCAAGACTTTGCCTAGCTCTCTTAGTGTCTGGTCATCAGGATTTTGAAATCTAGACATGTTGTGTGTGAATTATGGTGCCTACTCTTAATTCTTAAAGAACAAGTCAAGGCATACAAGAGCCAGTGGCATTTGGATTGTGATGGCCAACCTCTCAATTTTTAGTATTTATAATCTTTGTAATTTGCACTAAGAAAAACATTTTAGATAGAATCAAATCCATAGAAGATTTACTATGCCTTGCCTTGCACTACAAATCATTTTTTAAAATTTTTTCTTTGTCCTAGTTGAAAATATATTTGAACAACATCAAATTTTTTTAGTTATCCTCTCTAAATAAGAAAATTTGTGTCTCTTTTGATATGTTATGATTGAATGAAAAATGTCTGAAGCAGACTACCTATTTTTAGCATAGGCATTTTTGACGTTTTTTTCCAATGTTCTGGTAGACGTTTTCTACTTGCATTAACAAAAATCATAGCAACATAAGCATCACTCTAGAGCTTTTATTGAATGGTTTTATCATGTTGGAAAAAAACGTCAATCAACGTTAACCACTGAAGGGCAAACATACCATCTTTGTAAAAGGAATGGAAAATTAAATATAGTCTGCGCTAAACTCCTTGTTACTATAAGAAAAGCTGTGAAGTGAGTAGGTTAAAAATGTTGGTTAGAATAGCTCACACACATTACCCAACGCAATGTGTCATATTTTTTAAGTTATAGTCACACTTAGACAGAGACCCATGTTATAGGATATGCTGTTTTTGCAATAAGTCTATTGAAATTGTTGATAGGGAATTGCTGAAGCACTTACTTCAATAGAATCCACTCATAAATCAGTTCATTTTACTTTATAATTTTAAATGTGTTTTTTCTTGATTTAAATAAAATACAAATTTTGGATTAGTTCTCAATAATTCTAAATTAGTACCGTACTATACTTTACTATATTCTCTCTTTCAGAATTGACATGGAATTAACTAGCTTAATCATGATCATAATCAATCTTTCACATTATATTGTAGGAAAAAGAAAATGAATGAAATTGTATATGTCAAGAAACTATATAGAATAGATATTATTTGTTAGGAGGTCTTAATTCCAATTATACACATCCAATTATGTGATATAAATGTCAACTTGTATCATTTTTTATTTTGATATATATATATATATTAACCTTTAAAAATATCAATGTCAAAATTGATATGGTATCATTTTTGATACTCTGACTAAACATGGCACAAAAGTCTTGTTAGAGGTGTGTACTTCCTTCAACAAAAATAATGTGAATTAGTTTTTTTAGAAATTAATTAACAAGAATATGAATGCTTATGGGAGGTAAGCATTAGAAGAATATAAATAATATCAATATATCTTATCCGCGAAAGTGATTGAAACTTTAAGAAACACAGGGTTCACCTTATATCAGGCAAAAATAATCAATAGAAATCACATTTAACCAAGGATGGTAAATGGACCCCATTTACCATAAAGTGATTGAAACTTTAAGAAACACAGGGTTCACCTTATATCAGGCAAAAATAATCAATAGAAATCACATTTAACCAAGGATGGTAAATGTACCCCATTTACCATCAAGAGAATACCACAATCTCTCTCTCTCTCTCTCTCTCTCTCTCTCTCTCTCTCTCTCTCATGTGAAAATGACTGAAATCACATCCAAAACAACCTTAAAGATCATTAGAGAACTAATTGAACTACATAGTCCTTAATTGAATATTTGGCAGAAATGATCAATAGAAGTCTATATTTGACCAAGGTTGAAAAATAGAGTCCATTTACGTCATGAGAGTACACCAATATCTAGCTACCACACTTGTGAAAGTGATTAAAATCACGTCTACAACATATAGTTTATCTTAAGGATATCTCATAGGAGAAAATGAACTACATAATTGATCCTTTGTTGAATATTAGGTAAAAATAATCAACATAAGTTATATTTGAGACCAAGGTTCGAAAATGGAGTCCTTTTAGTTGGAATCCGCCCTGCAGAGTAGCCTGGCGAAGACGATCGTCGGAGCGCCTTTAGATCTGAGCAGAGCACGAGAGTGGAACAAGAGCAAAAGCGGGGGGAAATGTTGGGTGCGTTGCCGCCTTGAGCTCGGCGCTCCCTTTTTATTATAACCATGTACTGCCAAAAGGGCACATAATGTAATTACAACTGTAGTGGCAGTGTCCATAAAAAAAGAAATACAAGTGTTCGGTATGACCGGTAAAACATAATGTACATGAGCTAATACACAGTGTGTACAAGGAAACAGTAATTGATCAATTTCAACACTCCCCCTCAAGTTGAGCTTCGAATCAACTTGGAAACATGTGTATTGAATAATTCACTTGGCAATGCTTTAGTAAATATATATGCTATCTGTTGGCCAGACTTTATGTGTTCCAATTCTATCAAACCGGTTTGCACCTCCTTTTCTCTTATAAAGTGACAATCTATCTCTATATGTTTGGTACTTTCATGGAAAATTGGATTGTGTGCTATATGAATTGCTGCCTTGTTGTCACAAATCAATTTTACCTTCCCAATGTTCTGTCTTGTGTCACCGAATAGATAGCTTAGCCACTGTATTTCGGCTATTCCTGAAGCCATAGCCCTATATTCAGATTCAACTGAGGACTTAGAAATTGTGTTCTGTTTCTTAATTTTCCAAGTCACTGGATGGTCACCAATCATGACAATGTATCCTGTTGTAGACTTCTTGGTTATGGGGCATGAGGCCCAGTCAGCATCTGTATAGACCTTGATTTCTGATAATGACTGTGAACTATAGAACAAGCTTGCGCCAGGGTCTCCCTTGATGTCCTTCACTACTTTTAATGCAACAGTGAGGTGTTTTTCTACTAGTTTACTCATGAATTGGGTGAGTAGGTTCACTGCAAATTGGATGTCTGGCCGGGTGACTGTAAGGTACATTAATCTACCCACAAGCCTTCGATAAATGCTTGGTTTTGTCAACTCCATGTCTGAGCTAAATAGGACCTTTCCCTGTTCAATTAGTATTGTAGCAGATTTTGCCTTCGTCAGACCAGTGTTCGATATGATATCTGAAGCATATCTGTTTTGACAAAGAAATATCCCTTCAGCACTTCTCTTGACTTCTATTCCTAAAAAATGCTTAGGCTTCCCGAGATTCTTCATATGAAAGCTTTTAGACAACTCAACTCTTAGATTTTTCATTAGGCACTCATCATTTCCTGCTATGAGTAGGTCATCTACGTATATCAGAACAATAACTATCTATTATTTCTCCCTCTTGACAAACAGTGTGTAATCGGCTTTGGACTAATTGAAGCCAAGGTTGATCAAGAAAGAGGTGAGTTTTTCAAACCAGTTCCTCGAAACTTGTTTCAAGCCATAGATGGACTTCATTAGCTTGCAAACATAGTTCTGACCCTGTTTTACATGGCCTGGAGACAGTTCCATATAGACTTCTTTGTTTAAACTTCCATGGAGAAACGCATTATTCACATCGAGCTGTAGAAGACTCCAATTGTTTCTAGCAGCTATGGAAAAAATGAACCTGATAGTTACCATTTTTACTACCGGAGCATAAGTGTCATGGTAATCTAATCCTTCTATTTGGGTGTACCCCTTTGCAACCAATCTAGCTTTGTGTCTTGCTATGGAACCATCAGAATTGTGTTTACATTTGTAGACCCATTTGTAAGGAATCAATACATGACAACGAAAAAAATTTGATTCCATAAAACCATGATCTTTGCCTTGATCGATGCCGAACGAGTAAAACCGGGAACCGAATACGAAGTAGAATGAGAGTACCTCATGGGATTTATAAAATCTCTCACCATGGATGAAGAGAGGACATTCCTCCTTGCTGAAAACCGTTCAAGTGTTCGGTCTTTAGCGGTATCCACACGATCTGCTTCAATAGACGAGTTCTCTCTTCCTTCAGGCCTCCAGAAACCTTCCAGATCCAAGCTTGACCATGGGAGATCACCTTCTAGAGGAGAGAGGAGGAAGAGAGGATGCTTGGGACGTGCTCTAGCCCTATGGCTTGTTAGGGTTTGGCTTCATAAGCCATTTATATATAGAAGATGGAATTTTTCACAAAAACACAAAACTTCTATAAAATTGTGTCCATGCCCTCATCTTATTGACCAGATCTATTGTGTGTGACCCACTAGGCCCAATAGTCAATTTGGTTGAAGCCTTAATTAATTTAAAAGAACAATTCTTTTAAATTAAATCAAAACTGTTATCCGATAACAGTTTTTACGGCTTTCTGATCATAAAAGGTACAAGCCATATCCTATGATCCCAAATGACTTTGGGGAGTTAAATAACATCCATTGAACCTTTCCATCATCAATTACCACACGGATTTAAATCCTCGTTCATACAATGTCCCAGTCGGTCAGGGGTTCGGCACTGACTGTCAACCTCTAAGTATTCCAACTCTATGAAATCTTGTACTCGGGAATTGATCAACTGGAAAACTCCTTTTCCAATTATCCTATCTACCTTGGCCAAGGATTTAGAGTACTATCCATAGGACATTCTCTCTCTCCTACCGAGAGTGAACGATCAATTGCCTCCACCAGGTTTTCCATATACCCAATCCATTAACTATATAGGACCACAATACTAAGTGATCCATCAGTTAATAGTCAAAGTACATAGTACGCCTGGCAAGACATATTTGGCTACTCAGGTCAAAGATCCAACCGTGCTATTGAGATGTAAGAATAACCTGATAGATAGTTCGGTAAGATACTGATAAGGTTTTTCCTAAATTGGTCAGTTCAGTGAACTCATTCCACTAATGAGAACCTATGTATGTATCTCAGTGTCCCCACACTGATGACCAATGAGATCGGTCATTCTCATCACATGAGAAGACATCACACACACTAGTCTATCTAGATTCTTAATGTCCCATCTCAAGGATCCTATGACTAGGAACATTTAGATCACATACCTCTAGATGATCGATCTCATTATCATGATCTCATTATGATTCAATCATCATTGCATGTGATCAAGGACTTCATTACGATATACGCTTCTAATAAAAGCTAGTAACGAAGTTTTGCCTATTTAATTGAATGAGATATTCCTAGAAATGTCGAATCATATCATATATGATTGGCTTGTAGGGCATACATTTCTATCACCATTTGCATCCTACAGCCTTTATTCCGACCAAAAGTGTGGTGATGACCCAGGTGTTGTTGTCTTCCAAAGCTTTTAATTCAGATTCCATGGCTTTTAGCCAAGTGTCATGCTTGCTAGCCTGTTGAAAGGTAGCGGGTTCAACATGATCTAAGGCTTCAACATCAGATGAGTTGTTTATGACCCTTTCAGATCTACCCTGATAGGTGGTAGCCATGAAACTAGTGACATAATCATTGAGGTGTCTTGGTGGTCTTCTTATCCTCTGATTTGGGCTTCGCTAATTGGTAGTTGGATTTTGCTCTGGTTCTTGTCCTTCAAGTTCTGGCTCAACTTCAGTTTGTTGAATAGGTGATTGTGTGGAGGATTGGGTCTACTATGAGATCCCATGAAATTTTCTCATAAAAGGTTCTTCATGACTTTCTGGAAGAGGTACTGGAACATGCATTTCCTATGTATACTCCTTCTAATTTTTGTATGGAAAAATCCTTTCATGGAAGATGACATCCCGACTTGTGAATATGCATTTTGACTCAAGATCCATTAGGGTATAAGCCTTTTGATAAGATGGATAGCCAAGAAAAATGCATGCCCGAGCCCTTGGCTCAAGTTTGTCATAGGATTTGATAAGATCTAGATGTTCCTAGTCATGATGAGATCATGATAAATCATGATGAGATCATGATAATGAGATTGATCATCTAGAGGTATTTGATCTAGATGTTCCTAGTCATAGGATACTTGAGACGGGACATCAAGGATCCGGATAGACTAGTGTATGTGATGTCTTCTCATGTGATGAGGACGACCGATCTCATTGGTCATTAGTGTGGAGACACTGAGATACACATACAGGTGCTCATTAGTTGAATGAGTTCACTGAACTGACCGAATTAGAAATCCTGAATGGTATCTTACCGAACTGTCTATCAGGGTTTTCTATCATCACGGTTGCATGGTTGGACCTTTGACCTGAGTCGCCAAAGATGCCTTGTTGGGTGGAACTTGTGCTTTGACCATTGACTTATGGATCACAATTTAGATGGTCCTATATAGCGATGGATCGGGTACAAGGAAAATCCGATGGAGGCAATTGAGCGGACAACAAGGGATCGTCCACTCTCGGTAAGTGAGAGTGAATGTCCTATGGGATAGTACTCTAAATCCCTGGCCAGGGTAGATAGGATAATTGGAAAAGGAGTTTTCTAATTGATCCAGTTCCGAGTACATGATCCTATAGAGTCGGTACACTAAGGAGTTGACAGTCGATGCCGTACTCCTTTCCGACCGGGACATTGGATGGACGAGGGTTTATATCCATGTGGTAGCTGATGATGGAAAGGCTCAATGGAGATGAGATTATCCCCATAGCCATTTGGGATCATGGGATGTGGCTTGTACCCTTCATGATCGGTAGGCCGATTAATCTGTTATCGGATAACGGATTTAATTAAATTAAATAGAATTGTTCTATTTTATTTAGGCCTCAACCAAATAGGCTATTGGGCCTAGTGGGTCACACACAAAAGGACTTATCCACAAGTACAGGGGCAAGGACGTAATTTATAGAGATTTTGGGTTTTTATGAAAAATTCCATAATTCTCTATAAATACCAATGGTTTCAGCCAAACCCCATCAAGCCAAGGGTGAAAACCACGTCCCAAGACTCCTCCCAACCTCCTCCTCTCTCTAGAAGGTGTCCATGGTCGATGGAGCTCCGTTCGGGAAGAGTTCTCGAGGCCGGCGCGAAGGGAGAACCTGCTGTGGATGAAGTTCGTGTGGATACTGCTGGAGACCGGACACTTGAACGGTTTGGAGAGCTTGAGAAGCTCATCTCCTTCCTCTCCATGGGATTATATGAATCCCTATCAGGTATATTCGAACCCGATTTGATCGGTTTTCGGTTTTCGTCGTTCGGTTCTGATTGAGACGGATTCTAAAGGAACCCATAGGAATCGTCGCTTCCGCTGCACCAAATTTTAATGGACGATTCCTTACAGTGGTATCAGAGCCCGGTTCAAGTCTCGGTCAAAACCGACGTCGAATCGACATTATTTCATGTTTTTTATGTGTTCTCGAATCTGTGCAAACGTCTGTTTTGACGAGGCCACCATATTCTGTGTATGACTCAGATAAAATATTGGTTGGTCTTGGTAGACTATAGTGATATAGGTCTTTCCAAAACCGCAAACTGTTTGAAGTTTGGATCTCTGTAGAGTTCGGGAGAAGCCTCAAAAGTTGGTGTTTCTGTCATGCCCGAACCGACACCCGGATTTGGGGATTTTGTGAAATCTCCGTCCATAGAATAAATTGAGGCTTGTAAAGGGTTTAGGATATGGGTAATATGATTACCTAGCCTTTACCTTTGATATCCAGCTTTGAACGACGGCGGAGGATGAGAATTTTGAGTTTTTCGACGAACTAGGGTTCTGCGGAATCTGGCGGCGCCGACTTGTTTCTTCCTGATTTCCCGTTGATAGAGAATTTTTCTATGAAGGGATATATACATATTTGGAAACTTCATATGATGAGGATTCCAAATTGTATTTTTTGAGAATATTTGGCTTCGTGGATAAGGAGTTATCCTCGTTGAAAAATAGAGATTTCTGCTACGGAATTTGGGTGACCGCCGCCTCTTCCTCCTCATTTTGTGGTCGACTTAGATTTTTCCTGGATATTAGGCCGATTTTTTTGGATTCCTTATTTGATAAGGATTCCAACGCATATTTTTCCGGATTTTTCGGAGTCCGGTATAGGGAGTTAGAGACCTGGTTTTATGGAAACACTCCTCCCGGATGAACAGTGCCCTGCCCCGGCCCTTATCGGGCGGAGAAGAAGACGTCCGGATCCGATTCGGACCCGGTCGCTACAGTAGCCGCGGGCCGGCGCACCAGGCGGGTACACTGTAGCGGCGCAGGGCTAATTGAAGGCCGGCGCACCCTGCGGCGCATACGGGCGCACGCATAAAGGGCGCTGTGCGCCAGCGAGCTTGGCGCAATGCGCCAGTTCTTTCTCAAATGATTTTAAATTGTTTAAAATCATAGAAAAATCCGGAAAAATGCCAGAAAAATCCAGAAAAATTCTAAAAAATTCTATAATATTATTTAACATGTTTTAAAGTGTTTAATGACATGTTAGATGATGTTTAGTTCTATTTACATAGATTCACTCATGGTTAAACTTTAAAATTGTTTTAAAGGTTTAACTTAAATTATTAGTGTCTTAATTAATTCTGTAAAATGAGATTTTACAGAATATAAATTGGGACATTAATTTCTGACCTTGCACAGTATTGGGAATGCATGAATGTTCTAAATAGTTTAGCTTTATATGTTCATTTCATATAAATTGTTTATATGTTATTGTCATGTTATTTTCATGTTATTTATTTCATGAAAAATTCGACATGCATGAAATTGAGAATTTCAAAATAAATTATATATAATTTTATGCTGATATATATGATATATCTCGTATAATTATCACGTATGCGCTCTATGTTCATGT
Organism: Cryptocoryne crispatula var. balansae; assembly: GCA_036172225.1. Taxonomy (NCBI): domain Eukaryota; kingdom Viridiplantae; phylum Streptophyta; class Magnoliopsida; order Alismatales; family Araceae; genus Cryptocoryne; species Cryptocoryne crispatula. The sequence continues at coordinate 28,129,407 of CM069928.1, forward strand.
GATGAATGTTAGTGTGTGTATGGAGGTGATCATGGACTTAATTGTGATTGGCTTGTGATTGCTTTTAATTATGTTGGTTATGTTATTAAATGAGGCATGCGTGTGCCTCCTCTCTCTCTCTATACAATCTGATTGTACATTCTACCTCCCTCCATTAATGTACTCCCCTTGGTTAAAACTAAGGTTTCTTATTGAGTTATGTACATTTGTGGGGTCTACATACCCTTATGCCGCTTGTAAGAGTTAGAAGCCGGTTCGTGGAAGGTTGGAGAGCGGGACCACTTGGAGAAGCACCCTTCTGAAGTGGGAGCATACCAACTCAAGCATCTGAAGCTAGGATTTGCACCTAGAGAGGTGCCTTAGGTGCATGCTTAGGGTTAAGTCCATGATCGCCTAATTTTTGAGCATATTTGATATGTGGATGTGTGCTACAGGTTATACCTTAGATATATGATATTCCAAAGGTATTATATATACTTAGCACATATTCTTGATGAGACTAAAATAAAATCCCTCCTTGTCATAATTAGGTTGATAAACGTGTGACATTAAGAATGACTCACGTAGCCTTCCGTTGTTATGGTCTTGATGAGCCAATCTTAGATTGGATGGGTTTGTTGTGTTTCCCACAAGACTCATTCAGCAAGGGATTGGTGATCATGGCCAAGGCATTTGCCGAACTTTGGGGTGGACCATTGCATGGCCTTGTTGTGTTTCCCACAAGGGCTATGTTAAGAATTCATTCTCATAACGTAACAAGCGGATTTGACCTAACTAGAGTATATAGCTTGTTGTGTTTCCCACAAGGTTATAACTCTAGAGGCTGAATGACTAAGAATTGCAAGGGTTGCAATTGGTAAAAGTTACCTACCTATTAAGTATGGGATGACTTGTTGTGTTTCCCACAAGGTCATCACCATAAAGTTAATAGGGTCTTAGTCCCCACTAGGATTTCATCGTCATATCCCGTCTTTGCATAATGAGGGTTATGCAAATTCGTCGAAAATTAGTGGGAGCATAAATTAGGATCAAAGACCATATCTTAATTTTAATGAATGTTTGCAATGTTATATTGATAAAATTATATCTCTGTTGTAGAATACGATAATAAACCACCATTAGTATCGCATATTAGATGCCATATAGTTTAATGGATCACACTTCTTAGGCTTGGTTTAGAACTAAGAGAATTGTTCTCATAGTTGACCAATTAACTATTCTACTTGAGAAGTAGATGTCTCCTAAATTATCTAGTGATATGAAAGAAAGATAAGATCTTATCTCATAGACAAGATGCATTGTTTGCCTTAAACTAGATGTTAGTCTCTATGAGACATAATTATAGAGACAACATGGATAGATGGATATGAGATCCATCATGGCTCATATTGATGAGTTAACTAAAGGGCAACTTAGATCAACAATACATCTTAATTACTTCTTGTTGGTGAGACCAATAGTAAGAAGTAAAATCATTAGATAAAAATAGGAGAGAGTTAATAGTAAAAGAAGGCGGTCAAGATAATAAAGCCAGAATAAGACATGATTCTTACACTGTCATGATGATGATAAGTGGAAGAGAGAGTACAAAGTGTTTTGTATATAATGCAAAGGTGGAGCTTGAGAAGCTTCATGTATCCAAGTCATTGGGACTTACTTGTTTTAAATATACACTTAATAGTATTAGATACTATATGTGTATATCATAACATTAGATACTATGGATGCATCGATGGTATGAGATACCGATATGCATCTTATATCTACAAGGAGTTGTAGATGATGACAAGTAAATGGAGGCTTAATAAAGAAGATATTGACCTACATATGTAATGGTGCAAAAGTTGCATCATTATTAGTGGGAGGTGCAATTCTTTAATAGCCTTATGAAGATGTCTTAATAATTAATATTGCTATTATATCCTTCTACAAGAACATTATATGATTTCCTACTTGAATAAATGTTGATTTATTCTAAGTTATGGAATTGATAGATGTTCTAATAGATTGAATGGCAAAGTGTTTGCCAGTGGGAGCTTAATGAATTGTTTAATCATATTTGATATGTTAGCTCTCATGTTATGTGAATTTTCCTTCTAAGAGGAAATGGGTTGATTTAGATCAATCTACACTTTAGCATTATATAGACATGGAGAATGGGTTAATGAGTTATTAGAACTCGTACATCTAGATGTATGTTAGCCCATATCTAGTGAAGCTAAGGAAGAATATTTCTACTTCATTATTTCGAAGATGATGTCTCTAGGTTTGGAAACATGTACTTTATGAAGTACAAAACTAAGACCTTTGAGAAATTATTTGAGATTAAGAATGAAGTAGAGATACTAATGGAAAGAGTATTAGAACTCTTTGATGAGATCAAGGAGGGGAATACTTAAGTACATAATTCACATATAATTGAAGGATAATAGAATCTAATGGACACCTCTTTACACATTTTAGCTTAATTGAGTAGCTAAAATAAGAAGTCATATTATGTAAGACATAATATGAACAATGACGAGTTTTGCAAATTTCCTCTTTGTCTAATTTTGGTTAAGTACTCGTTATAACCACTTGTTCTTAATAGGTACCTTCTAAGTCTGTTCTGATTATTCCATATAGGATATGGAAAAAGGGTTAAAACTTGACCTTAAGCAAGTTAAGGTTTCGGAATGTCCGACCTGGTGAAGAAGTATAACTCTAACAAGTTGGAATATAAGACTATGAAGTGTTGCTTGTGGGATATCCAAAGGAAACTTTTGGATATTAAATATACGACCCTTATGTATAAGGGTATGTGTTGCTTAGCTCACTATATTTCTAAAGGAAAAGTTCCTTCTTAAGAAAGATAGTGGGAGCAAGGTATATATGGAAGATGTTCCAGTCCCACAACCCAATAACACTTCTATTAAGGTGCTAGTTAATAATTACACAAGGACAAATAATAGGTCTTTACTTGTGTCCATTCTACCTAAGAGATATGTGAGACATATCTCTGATAGATGAAATGAGGCATAGGATAATAAGGATATTGATCCTACGATCTATATAGAACCAATATGAGATATTGATTCATTAATGGGAAGAGACAATAAAATCCGATATAAACTTTATCTATTCTAATCAAGTTTAGAACTTGATAGATCCACCTAAGGATATAGTATCCATAAGGAATAAATGGATCACTAAAGAATAGATTGGAGTGGATTAGAAGGTAGATACCTTCAAAGGTGAGAATAGTTGAAAAGGATATCATTGAAGTCAAATGGTTGACTATAATGAGATCTTTTACCTATTCCATGGATTAATCCATTCGGATTTTGATTGTAACACTATATGATTATGAGATAAGCTAATTGGATGTTAAGATAGAGTTCCTCTAAAGTATTTTGAGGAATAGGTGTATATGATACAACTATAGGGAATCAAGTCCCAATAACATCCAAGAAGAGTGTGTATTAAGTTCATTTATGGACTGAAATAAAACTTCCCATAGATCATATATAAGGTTTAATGAGATTAAATCTTATGACTTCGTTAAGAACGAAGAGGAGCCTTGTGTATTCAACAAGATAAGTGGGAGTCTTGTTACTTTCTTGACATTTTATGTTGATGACATACTACTCATTGAGAATGAAGTAGGTGTGTTATCATAAGTGAACCTAGCTATCAAATTGATCCTCCAAACACAATTTGGGTTTTGAGATCTATGGAGATAGATCTAAAATCAATGCCCAGTTAATGTACGCAATACCATAGTCAAAGGGTTTGACATGATAAACTCCAAGATAGGTTTCTTACCTACGTGGTGTGGAGTTAATCTCTCAGTAAAGTGTTGTCTTTGTAGACTTCTTGAAAGATAAAGAGATCACATAAATGGAGCCCTTATGCCTTTGTCATAGGGTCTATCATTTATATGATGCTACGTACATGATGTAATCAATGCTCTAAGTGTTACGAGCATTCATCAGGCAGATCCAAGGGAGAGTCACCGATAGTTTAGAGATATATCATTTGGTACTTGAGAAGCACCGAGAATGTATCTCTATACACTCGGAGGATAAGACTTGAAGTCTTTGTAGTTTTACAAACACAAGCTTCTAATCAAATACGTTTGATATTAAGTCGAATAATGGTGGTGCAAAGTGAGTTGAAAGAGTTCTATGTGATAGTAACACCAAGTTCTACAACATATGTAAACAAGTTTACATGGTGGTTGCACACTACTTCGAGAAGTAGTCTAGATGAAGATTCTCATCTAAGGTATGGGATTGTCTCAATTTTCTCTCGAAAGTGTATCATTGTTTTGAGAAAACAATGGAGTAGAGCCAATGTCTCATCGTAAGTTTAACTTCGTGGCGATACCATACAATCGTAGAGATTGCAACTTATAGAGATATAATTAAAGATAAAGTATCTACCGTTAATAACATTGCAGTGATCCACTAACCGAAGCAGCTACTCAAAGAGTGTTTCGAGCTTCACCTCGAGCCGATATAGATCAGATGGGTGATTGGCTTTAGTGCAAGTGGGGAGATTGATAGAAATGTATGCCCTACAAGCCAATCATATATGATATGATTCGACATTTCTAGAAATATCTCATTCAATTAATTAGGCAAATCTTCATTATAAGCTCTTATTAGATGCGAATATCATAATGAAGTCCTTGATCAAATACAATGATGATTAAATCATGATGAGATCATGATAATGAGATTGATCATCTAGAGGTATTTGATCTAGATGTTCCTAGTCATAGGATACTTGAGACGGGACATCAAGGATCCGGATAGACTAGTGTATGTGATGTCTTCTCATGTGATGAGGACGACCGATCTCATTGGTCATTAATATGGAGACACTGAGATACACATACAGTGCTCATTAGTTGAACGAGTTCACCGAATCGACCGACCAAATCCCGAATGGTATCTTACCGAACTGTCTATCAGGTTTTCTATCATCACGGTTGCATGGTTGGACCTTTGACCTGAGTCGCCAAAGATGCCTTGTTGGGTGGAACTTGTGCTTTGACCATTGACTTATGGATCACAATTTAGATGGTCCTATATAGCGATGGATCGGGTACAAGGAAAATCCGATGGAGGCAATTGAGCTGACAACAAGGGATCGTCCACTCTCGGTAAGTGAGAGTGAATGTCCTATGGGATAGTACTCTAAATCCCTGGCCAGGGTAGATAGGATAATTGGAAAAGGAGTTTTCCAATTGATCCAAGTATTCGAGTACATGATCCTATGTAGTGCAGACACTAAGGAGTTGACGGCCGATGCCGTACTCCTTTCCGACCGGGACATTGGATGGACGAGGGTTTATATCCATGTGGTAACTGATGATGGAAAGGCTCAATGGAGATGAGATTATCCCCATAGCCATTTGGGATCATGGGATGTGGCTTGTACCCTTCATGATCGGTAGGCCGATTAATCTGTTATCGGATAACGGATTTAATTAAATTAAATAGAATTGTTCTATTTTATTTAGGCCTCAACCAAATAGGCTATTGGGCCTAGTGGGTCACACACAAAAGGACTTATCCACAAGTACAGGGGCAAGGACGTAATTTATAGAGATTTTGGGTTTTTATGAAAAATTCCATAATTCTCTATAAATACCAATGGTTTCAGCCAAACCCCATCAAGCCAAGGGTGAAAACCACGTCCCAAGACTCCTCCCAACCTCCTCCTCTCTCTAGAAGGTGTCCATGGTCGATGGAGCTCCGTTCGGGAAGAGTTCTCGAGGCCGGCGCGAAGGGAGAACCTGCTGTGGATGAAGTTCGTGTGGATACTGCTGGAGACCGGACACTTGAACGGTTTGGAGAGCTTGAGAAGCTCATCTCCTTCCTCTCCATGGGATTATATGAATCCCTATCAGGTATATTCGAACCCGATTTGATCGGTTTTCGGTTTTCGTCGTTCGGTTCTGATTGAGACGGATTCTAAAGGAACCCATAGGAATCGTCGCTTCCGCTGCACCAAATTTTAATGGACGATTCCTTACAATCCCGACTTGTGAATATGCATTTTGACTCAAGATCCATTAGGGTATAAGCCTTTTGATAAGATGGATAGCCAAGAAAAATGCATGCCCGAGCCCTTGGCTCAAGTTTGTCAGAGACCAGGTGTGAAGTGGAGGCAAAAGCAAGGCATCCAAAGGTTTTAAGAATGGTATAGTCAACAGGTTTATTGAATAGGCACTCATAAGGAGTTTTGTTTTGCAACTTCTTTGAGGGGTGCCTATTTATGAGGTATGCGGCTATCATGACACAATAATTCCAATAGGTTTTGGGTAGGTTACTTTGGAACCTAAGAGCCCTAGCCACATCAAGGATATGTCTATGTTTTCTCTCTACAATCCCATTTTGTTGAGAAGTATGGATACATGTATGTTCATGAATGATGTCATTGGTGGATAAGTAGGTTTGAAGATTTTTATTGAAGAACTCCAACCCATTGTTGGTTCTTATTTTTTTAACACTACAACCAAACTGTGTCCGAACATGAGAAATGAACTCCTTGATGATCACAGAAACTTGAAGTTTAAAGCGAAGTACAAATACCCAGACAAACCTTGTGCAATCATCCACAATGGACAAAAAAAATCTTCCTCTTGTCTTTGATTGAATATGATAAGGGCCCCACACATCACAGGCCAAAATATCAAAAGGGTATTTACTAGTATTCAGACTGTGCTTAAAAGAAAGACGAGTTTGCTTTGCCTTAGGACAAATAAGGCATTGAACATGACTAAATTTAAAGGATAACCTGGTTGACAGAATCTCTAGCTTTTTATTTGAAATGTGACCTAACCATTGGTGCCAAAAAGTGATGGTGGTATCTTCAGTGGTCAAGCAGACTTGTGGAAGCACACTCTCATCCAGGTAGTATAGCCCACCGGCCTCAAGGCCCCGACCAATCAAGGCCCTAGTTGTTAAATCTTGCAGCACACAAGATGAGGGATAAAAGGTGAAAGAACAGTGAGACTCCCTTGTCAATTTACTGATGGACAATAAATTATGCTTGAAAGAAGGTGCATGGAAAACAATAGATAGCTTGATCCTTTCATTCAATTGTTTGTGTTGAAAATCCTAGTGGAGGACCCATCCGGTAGCTGAATCTCTAAATTACCCTGATGAACATTCTGACAGGTAGAAGTGGTGGCTGCATCCCCTTGCATGGTACTAGTGACATGAGCTGTGGCACCTGAATCAAGTATCCATAAGTCAGACTGTTTAATTTTCGGTTGAGCAAAACTATTAACGTTGTCAATGCCTTTACCCGATTCAAGTATCCTGATTAAATTAACACATTGTTCTTCAGTGATGTTCGGCTAAAATGGCTTTTTTCCTTGGGGTTTTTTGAAACCTTGGGGATACCCATGTAGTTTGTAGCATTTCTCCTTCGGATGTCCAACTATTTGACAGTGATAACATTTCACACCATTAAACTTGTAGCAATTTTCTCTCGTGTGGCCTGCCATATTGCAATGGGAGCACCACCCCTTCTTCTTCCCCTTTTGATTGTTCCTTGAGAACATGGCCGAGTGTTCTGTGATGCTAACATTGTGCATCATTCTTTGAGCCTCATCCTGCAGAATCAGAGAGTAAGCTTTGTTTACTTGTGGAAGCAGATCCATAAGGAGGATCTGGCTTCTAACTCCGGCATAGATATCATCCAACCCCATAAGGAATTGAATCAAACATCTCTTCTCATAGTAAGTTCCTTGAACAGTTGGTTTAAGTTGAACCAATTCATCCCAATAGCCCTTCAGGCAATTAAAGTATTTTGCTACGGACTCATTTCCTTGTTTGATGTTCGCAATGGACCACTCAAGACTGTAGATCCAGGGGCTATTTGCTAGTGAATATCTAAGCTTAAGATCATCCCATATGCCATAGGCAGTGTCAACGTAGAGGACCGAATTGACAATCTCTCTATGAACAGAATTCAGAATCCAGGATATTACCATGTTATTTACTCGCTCCCAGGATTTATAGATCGGATCGGTGATTGATGGTTTTTGAATCATACCATTGACGAACTCATATTTATTTTTTGCGGACAGTGCTACGATCATACCTCGTTGCCAGGGAATGTAATTTTCCCCGATAAGAACAGTTGAGACGAGGACTGATCTGGGGTTGTTTGATGCGCTCAGATAGTAAGGGCTTTCAATCTCCCCAAATGTTATGCCGAGAGTTCCTCCATTGATGCCAGAGACTGGCGTTGCTGGCGACGAGCTTCCTTCCATGGAGCGACTTCACCCGCTCTGATATCAAGTTGGAATTCGCCCTGCGGAGTAGCTTGGCAGAGACGATCGCCGGAGCACCTTTAGATTTGAGCAGAGCACGAGAGTGGAACGGGAGCAAAAGTGGGGGGAAATGTTGGGCACGTTGCCGCCTTGTTCTCGATGCTCCTTTTTTATTATAACCATGTACCGCCAAAAGGGCACATAATATAATTACAACTGTAGTGGCAGTGTGTATAAAGAAAGAAATACAAGTGTCCGGTATGTCCGGTAAAACAGAATGTACATGAGCTAATACACAAAGTGTGTACAAGAAAATAATAATTGATCAATTTCAACACTTTTACATTAGAAGAATACAATAACATCTATCTCATCTGTGAAAGTGGCTGAATTTTTTATAATCACATCTACAGCACATTTCACATTAAGGATCTTTAATTCAAAGAAGAACGTGAATTACATAGTCCTAAATTGAATACTTAGCATAAATAAATAAAACGTTGATCATTTGCCGCTGATTATCTTACATTTTTTAATATAAATTTTTATTGCAAAAACATATAAAACCTATTATACGACTAAACACCTTATAAAGATAAAAAGTCATCATGCTTCGGTGAGATATGATAGCAAAATTTGGAAACCATCTCTTAAAATAAAATAAAAAAACCTCTTCTTTATCTTGAAAGAAAGTTTCAATTAAAACATTTTTGTAATGATTGGCAAAAACCTTTTCAACAAGTTTTATTATAAAAATATAGTCTGTAAAAAATGTTTTATCATGTAAAAGCAAATACAGGTTACTTTTAAGTGTGTTAAAAAAGTTTTACGAGCTGTACACTTTGGACATGAACACAAAATCAGTTAATTATAAGGTATAAATATAAGCAGCTGATCCCGCGGGACTCCACCCGCCCGTGGTCAACGACCGGGGGCGTTCCCGCGTCGAGTTTGCAGTCACCATTTTCTGGAAGACGGACAGCCGAAGATGTGAGGGAAGCCCGCGCCGTCCCCAACGGTCGCATAGGCGGTGAGCTCACTGCCGGATCACGGCTGCCGTTTGCCACACCCCGCCAGTCCGCCACGCGCCTCTAGTTTCGATCCCGGCCGTCCGCTGAGAATCGCGCGAAGCAGGAGATACGGCCGATAATGCCAGCGGAGGGTTTGCGGCCGGCTTCTCGGCGTGATACAAACCGCGGCACGCGGCCACCTCCGTGTGCTGCTCCCGCCCCTCGGCTCGGAATCTGCGACTCCTCCCCGTTCCTCCTCCCGGGCTTCTTTTGGGGCTTCCCACCGGCTGCCCAAGCACGACACGTCTCGAAGTCCTGAAGGGCAGCGGGGAGAGAAGCAGCGGCGGCGGCGGCGGCAGCGCATCGACGAAGAGGGCCTCTCCGCCATCTGCAGCTTTAAAAAGTGTGGACGCGCGAGTGCTGGATCTGCTTTTCGGTTAGTGTTGTTTGGGTTTTGTTTCTCCCTAATGTGTTCTATGGGAATTATGGTGGTTGCTTGAGCTCTTTCTCGCGTTCATTTGTCTGAAGTGCGATCTATGTGATCCTGCTCCCTAAGTTTTTTTTTTCCATATCCTGCATATTCTTTGCTTATCTCCAGGCATGAATTCCTTTCATAAATTTATGTTGGATGCCATGTTATTTAGATATTGTGGCCCTGCGTTTTATGAGAATTATGTGAAATATATTTTGTTCAAGTTGTTGCAAATTTTAGGTACCAGAAGACGTCGGGCGTCGGCTCGTTCAAAGTGTCAGGCATTTGTTGCTGTAAAGTGACGGGAAGGAGAACAGAGCTTCCTGCTCATGGCCGTGTCATACAAGTTCACTGTGCCAGGTCAATGCAGCGTAGGGAGTAGGTCTCTGGCATCCTTTCCTTCATTTATGACTTCAGATAGTCTAGTTGGATTGGTATCGTCCCTTGGATATATATATGGGAGGAAAGAAGTTACATTCAAGAGAAGTAGTTTGAGGGTGTGTTGCCAGCAAGGAGTAGCTGCTGTTGTTGAGAAAGATCAGCCAGTGATTCAACATGTCGACCATAATGCTGCACAGCTGAGTGTTGTAATGAAGTTTGGAGGTTCCTCGGTATCATCAGCCGAAAGAATGAGGGAAGTTGCTGACCTAATTCTTAGTTTTTCTAAAGAAAGGCCAGTAATTGTTCTTTCTGCCATGGGGAAAACCACAAGCAAGCTTCTGCTGGTAAGGGACTAAACTTTGTTGAGGTTTGGCATCACTGCTCTATTATCTTATGTGTAGGGATTCGAAGTTGAAATTCCGTCATTGTGTTATTAGGCAGGGGAAAAGGCTGTAAGCTGTGGGGTATCACACGTTTCAGAAATCGATGAACTGAGCTTTGTAAAAGACCTGCACATTAAGTGAGTTTCCCTTTCCTAAAAGGTGCTTGCAAAAATTCTGCTCTTTAAGACAAGTATTCATAACATGATATGTGATAAAAATGATACTCTTTCTTATGCAGGGCAGTTAACGAGCTAGGAGTTGATATGTCCATTATTTCTGGTTGGTATAATATAACTCCTGTTTTTGTGCTGTTTCTGGAATTATTTCATGTGGTCTTAAACATCTGAAACATGAAATCTCTAGTCAAAATTCCCCAAATTTAAAAAGTTAAGTCAATACTATTACATCTGAAACTTCCAGAAATCACCAAAATCTGAAGTCCTAGATTAAAATCCTAAAATATGAAGGTTGTAAAAACTTGAAAAAAATCAAAACAAACCAAACCCAAATCTAAGGGGACGGCAAGTCTTGACAAAAATAAAATAAATAAATAGTAATACTCAAAGCAAACCAAAGCTCACCAAAAATCAACTCAAATCAATCCAAACTAAACACAAAATACTAAGTTTGCATTGGATATTAGCTAATGGGGCCATAGCTCCCGCATGTGTTTGTTTTTTTGGATGCATGACTTCTATGCTCAAATTTCTATGCTAGTTAATCAAAAGTGTTCAAGTATTTGCTCAATATAATTAAACATCAGAACTTCGCAAGTCAAATGGGGAGGTCAAAAATAAATTTTCAAAGAACTCAAACAATCTCAAAAAAAAATATGGTTCAGGTGGGCTAAGTGATTGGGTAATCCTAATGTTAATACTTAGAAGATCTGTGAAACTTACTTTATAAGTTCCTAAATACACATATCATGCAAAACTAGCTAATACATTTATGGAATACCATCTATTTTTATAGTTATCAAAGCTAAATCAAAATAAGAAATTATATTCCAAAAAGGAAACATGGATTTTTATAAAATTTTTAAATTTTGAGGTTACATCAGTTACAAAAGGTAACCATGTTCTCCTGAATTATGACGCTGATAAAGAAAAAATGACATTTTATGAGTTTGAAAGTTATCAATGTAAAAAATCTCATGCCTCATACTTTTACTGCATTTGATTCACATATTTGTTTATTTTTTGAATAAGCCGGGTAAACAAGAGGGTATTTTGGCAGGTTTGGCAGTGGGCTTGATCTTCTAACTGGGTAACAAGGTCTAGTTTTAAGAGATGCTCGGAGTTGTTTTCATCCTTCTGTTCCTTTGATAAATCATCTTGTAATTTTCGATCACTGTTGTGGCTAGGTCTGTCTTAATTTTGTTGCAAGGCTTTGGGTGATCTTCTTGACTAGATTTTCTTTCATTTGTAGTACATGTGGTACTAACCACATTTCTTAAACAGAACAATAAGCTGATAATATCTCCATCCATTACAACTGCTTCAAAAATTCTAATCACTTGATGTGATTCCTCCATGTTTCAATTTCATTATTGGTGAGGATACCTATGCAATAGCAACGTCCAAATCTACTATTGGCGGATGTGCCTGGCTTTGACTTCAGCATCCATTTTGCTGGGGGATTAGGTGATGGGGACCGGTACGGACCGGATCGTCCGTTTGTTCGGAGATAGCATCTTCCGGGTCCTCAGGAAACGACGTAGTTATTTCTTTTATTTCGTAGTGTTAGGATTTTATTTTTATGCATTTTATTTGAATAGTTAGAGTCCTTTGAATCTTTCTTTTTATTTTAGTCCATTAGAGGACATATATGTAATTAGGGTTTTTAAAAGTCCATCTTGTAATGTCCAGTTCTATTTAAAGAGCCCAAGTCTTTGAATGAAAAAAAGGAGATGGATGTTTTGAAGCAAGGAGAGAAGCTCCCGTTTTTCCCCTTCCCCCTCCGACGTCGACGTCGTTCCCCCACCTCTGGGTGCTCCCGGTTCTCCCCTCCCCTTCCCGGTGTTCCTCCTCACCTCCGGAGCTAGGTCTGGTGCCTTCTTCCCCCTGTCCCGTCATGTTTCCGACCTCCGTCGACGCCATCATCGAGATCCTACCCTAGGTCCGTCCGGACCCTCCCACCTCGAGTCCCTCGCCTCCCTCGACCCCTTCGGCCAGCCCCCCTTCACCCCTACGGTCCCCCTTCCCCCGTGGAAGCCTGCCCGCGGACCCCCCCCCTGTTCGGTTCCGTCCGTACCCGCGCGGACACCCCGCGAGCCCTAACCGACCACCACCTCCTCGACGCCACCCCTGCCCACGAGCACCCCTCCTACGGGGCCTTTGGCCTCCCGCGGAGCCTCCCCGAACCCCCTTCCCTCCACCGAGCCGCCGCGAGCTCGGACCCCAACCCCGCTTCCGTCGACCGTCGAAGACCCCGCGAGCGGTGCCATTTCCGGCGGGCCGAGCCGGACGACGACGGAGGAGGAGAGAAAGAAGGAAGAGGCGGCGCCGTCGGAGTCTCCCGGCCACCGCTGCCGCGGCCTTCCCCCCTTCCGTTCGGCGCCGTCGAGCCGCCGCGACCGCGCCGGACTCCATCGCGGCCGAGGCGAGGGTCCCCGCCCCCCCCCCGCCCGGCCCTCGGGGGCGCCGAGGAGACGCCACGACCCCCGCCGGGGGGGATTGGTCGCGCGGTCGCGCGGGCGCCGCCCCGGGTGGCCACGGTCCCCCCGCGGCCCGCCGCGTAAGTGGCGCCGGCCAAGCCGGCGCCGATTTCTCGCCACCCGGCCCGGGCGACGGTCCGCCCGCCGACGGGCCAAACCGCCGGGTTAGCGCCCCGGACCGGGTCCTACCGCGGTTCGAGGCCCGGTTCGCCCCATCCGAGGCCGGTTCGGGGCCGGTTCGGTGGGTTTTGACCCGGTTCGGAGGCTGTTTGACCCCGGTTCGGAGCCTCGAAAACCCGGTTCGCCGCCACTTAAACCGGCCGGTTCACCCCTTAAACCGGCCGGTTCACTCTATTTTGGGCTGGTTCGAGGCCGGTCGCGCCTTGTTTGGGACCGGTTCAGCCATGTGGGCACAGTTCGACGGCCGTGAGGTCCGGTCGGTGGTTTTCGGGCCCGGTTCAGCAGTTTCCAGCTCCGTTTGAAACGGTTCAGCTTAGTTCGATCCGGTTCAGCACCCCATCAGCTCGGTACATCCTCCTCGGGCCCGCCGACGCACGCGGGAATGGCGGCACCTCCTCTCCCGTCCCGCATCAGTTTGGTATCAGAGCCGACGCCAACTTGTTTACACGAGTCGGGATCCTTACATTGCGCGGGACATCGGCACTTCAGTTTTGACGTCACATTACCGTTGGAGGTGCGCGCCACGGCATTTCGTCGACTCTTCGTACGGCGTCATCTCGCGAGTCTCTTTTCGAGTTGATCGCTCTCCGTATTATCGAGGTGGTCGAGGATGGTCGAGCATATCCCGGTTGCTCGTATTGTCGGGCCGACTTAGACCGTGGACGGTGCGACACGTAGAAGATGCACTGGTGCGAGATAGTTCCCTGCAGACCGTCTCATCCGGGTTCGAGTGGTTAGCGGATTGGCGAGCGTATTTGGACACATTCACTCGAGAGCTTGCACCTTGCGGCCCGAGGGTACGAGCACGCGAGAGAGCCGATGCACGCATCGGCGAGCACTTGTGCCGGTGGCTGTGTGAGGAGCGGCGACACGCTTATCGAGGTAATTTATGAGGCCAGTCCAGAGCTTGCCGCAGAGTATGAGCAGCAGTGCACCATAGATGCCGAGGCGGACGAGCCATCGAGGTTGGTGGGCGAGCGGGCTGAACGAGTTGCGCGAGGCGGACGACGACGAGCGACACCTTGTCGAGGCCGAGACCGATCGAGCCATCCCGACCGAGTTGACGGCCACGGAGTTATGGAGCCGCCGGGCAGTAGAGTGACCACCGAGGTCATTCCAAGAGGATCCGCGCGTAGTTGACTCGACGGTACCCAGTTGGAGCTTGACAGCACCTACGACACCGTCTGGCTCACCTTCTGCGGTTACCTGGGAGCTTCCCAGTCTCACTTTGTTCCCACCCGGGTCGCACTACCGCCGTCCTCTGTTTTAGTAGGAGGCGTGTTGATCGTACGGCACTCTGAGCTCGAGGACGAGTTTTTCGCACACGGGGGAGAATGATGGGGACCGGTACGGACCGGATCGTCCGTTTGTTCGGAGATAGCGTCTTCCGGGTTCTCAGGAAACGACGTAGTTATTTCTTTTATTTCGTAGTGTTAGGATTTTATTTTTATGCATTTTATTTGAATAGTTAGAGTCTTTTGAGTCTTTCTTTTTATTTTAGTCCTTTAGAGGACATATATGTAATTAGGGTTTTTAAAGGTCCATCTTGTAATGTCCAGCTCTATTTAAAGAGCCCCGAGTCTTTGAATGAAAAAAGGAGATGGATGTTTTGAAGCAAGGAGAGAAGCTGCCGTTTTTCCCCTTCCCCCTCCGACGTTGGCGTCGTTCCTCACTTCCGGTGCTCCCGGTTCTCCCCTCCCTTCCCGGTGTTCCTCCTCGCGTCCGGAGCTAGGTCCGGTGTCTTCTTCCCCGTCCCGTCATGTTTCCGACCTCCGTCGACGCCTTCGTCGAGATCCTCGCCCTAGGTCCGTCCGGACCCTCCCACCTCGGTCCCTCGCCTTCCCTCGACCCCTTTAGCAGCCCCCTTCACCCCTACGGTCCCCCTTCCCCCGCTGGAAGCCCCTGCGACAGACCCCCCCTGTTCCGGTTCCGTCCGCACCCGCGCGGACACCCCCCGAGCCCTAACCGACCCCCACCTCCCCTAGACACCCCTACCCACGAGCACCCCTCCCGCGGGGCCTTTGGCCTCCCGCGAGCCTCCCCGGGAACCCCCTTCCCTCCTATCGAGCCGCCGCGAGCTCGGCCCCCACCCCCGCTTCCGTCGACCGTCGAAGCCCCCGCGAGCGGTGCCATTTCCGGTGGGCCGAGCCGACGACGACGGAGGAGGAGAGAAGAGAAGGAAGAGGCGGCGCCGTCGGAGTCTCCGGCCGCCGCTGCCGCGGCCTTCCCCCCTCCGTTCCCGGCACCGTCGAGGCCGCCGCGACCGCCGGACTCCATCGCAGCGAGGCGAGGGTCCCCCCTCCCCCTTCACCCCTCGGAGGCGCGGGGGAAACGCCGCGACCCCCGCCGGGGGGATTGGTCGCGCGGTCGCGCGCGGCGCCGCCCCGGGCGGCCACGATCCCCCCCGCGGCCTGCCGCGTAAGTGGCGCCGGCCGAGCCGGCGCCAGTTCACCTTCGCCCCCCGGCCCGGGCGATGGTCCGCCCGCCAATGGGCCAAACCGCCGGGTTAGCGCCCAGACCGGGTCCGACCGCCGGTTCAGGCCCGGTTCACCCATCCAGAGGCCGGTTCAGGGCCGGTTCAGTTGGTTTTGACCCGGTTCAGGCCTGTTTGACCCCGGTTCAGGCTTCCAAAACCCGGTTCATCACTTAAACCGACCGGTTCACCCCTTAAACCGGCCGGTTCACTCTATTTTGGGCTGGTTCAGGCCGGTCCAGCACTGTTTGGGACCGGTTCAGCCCTTGTGGGCCCGGTTCAGCGGCCGTGAGGTCTGGTTCGGTGGTTTTCGGGCCCGGTTCAGCAGTTTCCAGCTCCGTTTGAAACGGTTCAGCTTGGTTCGATCCGGTTCAGCACCCCATCAGCTCGGTACATCCTCCTCGGGCCCGCCGACGCGCGCGGGAATGGCGGCACCTCCTCTCCCGTCCCGCATCATTAGGACTACTTGCTTCCTTGACATATTTAGTAGGCTCTTTGTGTAGTGAATATGCCTATTAGAGATCCAGTAGGTTCTTAAGTGTAGCATTTTACACCATTTTAGGTCCTAGGGGTATTTTCATTATTCTGTAATAACTTCTGCTTTATTTATATTCTTGTACCCTATGTTTGAAAGTGGCGAACAAAGGATTTGAAATTTTGTGCTGTTCTTTTGTTGAGTGCATAGCTTGACCAAGAAGCCTCTTCTCCCTTGCCTCTCTCCATGCTCCTACGTCAATAATATATCATTAGTTTCTAGTTATTATGTTTTTAATAATGAGGTTTTTCTCTTCCTTCCTTTCATTTGAATAAAAGCACTAACCTAACATTAATAACATCTATAATTCAGGAAAGGACAGCACATCATGGTGTAAATAAATTCTGTATGATCGTTTATTTTTTAGTAATTTAGAGAAAACCATAGTGATTTTTATTCGATACATGAATAGCGTCCAAACTTTAGTAATGTGAAAGTGTACCACTTTAAAGTTATCTTTTTCTCATTCAATTGGATGGCAAATGAAGAAGGTAACAGTTAAAAAAGAAGAATTTTTTTTTTTTGTAATTCTGATTCTTCTCGCTTTAAATGAATCCCTTGCATGAATGGGCAAAATTCTTTGGATCATACCAAATTATTTACTTTTCCATGTAAAAAAGGGATCCAATATCATAATATAACAGTTTTCTATCTTTGGGTCTTGCAATGTAAATGTCATCTCCGGTTAGGAATGAAGATCAAATGTTGTCTTTTTGTTCATAATTCTAAAAAATGTTGGTTACCAGTCAATGACATATTTCATGTAGCTGTATGATTTGGATCTTTGCATCATCTTTATCATTTAATTTGATATATTTATATATGTTATAAGACACCTTTGAAGGGAATTGATTTTAGTGTGTTTTTAATTAATGTCAAGTTCCTTTTTAATTTATTAGCTCATTACGTTCTTGGCAGTACCTTCGTGTTGTATTTTTCCTTCATTTCTTCAGATTCTGTAGTCTTCTTAGATATTCAGCAGTACATTGAAGACACGCTTGAAATCTTTTGATTCATTTTTTTTCTCTCAAGAATAAGATAAGAGACACCTAAAATTCATTCTATGGGTGAATTACAAGTATAATTGTGTCAGGGTGCTAGTGAGAGTGAAGGTTAACTCTGGCAAGGTATATTGTGTGCATTATTTAAGGTGACTAGATTTCATATATCTAGGCTTTTCTTGATAAGGAATATATCATAGGCAGCTTGATAGCGGTTGGTGATTCTTTCGATTTCATAGTCGCTGTCTCAATCGGAACCGAACAACGTAATTGATAAATGGATTTAAACTATTTGAATATACATTTGCAGAATTCAACCAATCATTTAAGACTGAAGAAGAATAAGTATAAGACAATCCATACTTTCCAAGTTATTTAAATGTATGGTCTCTAGTGGTATTCACACGAAGCTCTTCCGTAGATAGGTTCTCTTACATATTGGACCTTTTGACTTGTCCCGAACGAAGCTCCACAGCCGTTGGTGGCCTCTAAGGTGAGAGAACGTGTTAGACTAGGTTGGCCATAAATTTTGTAACTTTGACTCGATAAAGTTTTGCTTAATTCACTTTTATTTATAGAAATTAAAATTTTTCGTAAAATTCATAATTTCTATAAATTATGTCCAAGTCTTTGTATTAACGGATCGGTTCTATTGTATGTGACTCATTAGGTCTAATAGTTTATTTGGTTGTGACCTAATTAAAAGAACAACTTCTTTTAAATTAAATCTATTATTCGATAATAGATTTAATAGCCCTCCAATCATAAAAGGTACAAGTCACATCCCATCACCCTAAAAGACTTTGGAGATGTCTCATCTCTATTGATCTTTTCTATCATTAGTTATTGTACATATATAAATCCTTGTCTATTCAATGTTTTAATCAGATATGGATACACATTTAATGTCAACTCCTTAGTGTTTAACTATTCTCTCTATTGTAGTCAAAGATTTAAAATACTATTTTATAGGGTATTCTCTCACTTATTGAGAATGAACAATCTCTTATTGTCTGCTCAATTATCTTTACTAAATTTTTCTTGTACTTAATCTATTAATTTTATTTGACTATTGAATTGAATGATCCATAAGTCAATATCCAAAACACAAGATATGTCCAGTAAGACATCTTTGTTGGCTTAAGTTAAAACTTCGACTGTGCAACCATGATGTTAAAATATATTGATAGACGGTTAGGCAAGATACTATTTCAGATTTTTAATTTAGTTAGTTTAGTGAACTCATTTCTTAATGAGTACCTGTTTGTGTATTTTATTATCTCTACACTAATGATTAATAAAATCAGTCATCCTTGTTATATGAGATGACTTCACATATATTGGTCTATATAGATTTTTAATGTCCTATTTTAATGATCTTATGATTATGAATATTTAGATTACATTCCTTTAGATAATTAATTTTATTATTATGATCTTATCATTATTCAATCATTATTGCATGTGATCAAGAATTTTATTACAATAAACGAATCTGATAAGAGTATGTAATGAAAATATACTAAATTAATTGAAAGAGATATTTTAAGAAATGTTGAATTATATCAAATATGATTAGTTTATAAGACATTTTTATCAATTTTTCACTTACACTAAAGTCAATCACCATCTGTCTAATCTCTGTTAGCTCGAGGTGACATTTAAATACACTTTGAGTTAACATCTTAGTTTGTGGATCTGCAATGTTATTAACATAAGTGAGTCTATCTTTGATTATATCTCTTTAAAGTACATCCTCTCTGGTCAAATGGTATTACCACAAAAATGTTTCAACTTCCAATGAAACATCAGCTCCATTGTTTATACAATAACCCATTGTTTTTGCAAAACAACAATACATGATCAAAGACAGAAGAGACAATCTCATATATGAGATGAACTTCTCCATCCAGATTGCTCTCTAAGTTGTTTGTAGCAGTTATGTACTTTACATCAGTTTTAGAATTTATAGTGTTCTTTTTCTTGGAACTCTTTCAGTTCATTACATCACTAATCAGGATAAACATATGCACTTATGTGGTCTTGCTATTATTTTTATCCGACAAGAAACTTGAATCAGTAAGACCATAAAGCTTTAAATTCTATCCTCCATCAACTAGAAATACATCTTTAATACTTTTTAAGTACTCAAGAATATATTTCTAAGATATCTCGTGACTCTCACTTGAATTTGTTCGATGGACTATCCATAACACTTAGAGTATATGTCACGTCAGACCCTTATACATAATATAGCATACATGTAGACCATATGATAGAGGTATATGGACTCTATTGATGTGTTCTCTCTTGAGGAGAGATTAACTCTCAATCTCATATGTAAGAAATCTATTTTGAAGTTTATTTATGTTAAACCATTTGACTACGATGTCTATATATATCAACTAGGTTAAGGCAAACATCTTTTTAATCTTTCTGTATAGATTTTAATACCTTAAAACATAGGATGCTTCACCCAAATTAATCACAGAAGAATAATTTAATAGTCAACCACACTAATGATAATATATCTATGTCATTTTTAATGAGTAGTATATCATCTACATAAAGTATCAAAAAAATAGTAGCTTATGGGGTGTTTGGATACGTTTTTTTCCCTTTCTTTTACCTAAAATTTAAAAATGGAGTAAGAGACCTGTTTGGTTACGGTTTTAAGAGTGCTCCCGATTTTTAGAAACGAGGTTGCTTACTCTAACTGTCTCTCTCGGAAACAAAACTGGGGAAGAGTTGTTTTGTTTCCGAGAGAGAAACGCGCCCGATCGTTCGACGCGCTCACGTCTTCCTCTCGACACCCCCGTCTCCGTCTCGCCCTCTCGCCCGGAACCATTGGAAGAGCTCGGACTTGGCGAGGAAGGGGGAGTCGTTGACGCCGCCGCCGCCCCCGCCCGCGAAGTGCCCCCCGCGTGGCCCTCCTCCGCGCACCCCCCGCCCGCTCACGCGGCCCTCCTCCTGCGCACCGCGAGGATAGGACTCTCCGGCGGGTGAGGAGGGGAGGGCACCCGCCGGAGGTTGATCCGGTGCCATCCGCCGGCCGCCGGCC
This sequence comes from Cryptocoryne crispatula var. balansae, assembly GCA_036172225.1. Lineage (NCBI taxonomy): Eukaryota > Viridiplantae > Streptophyta > Magnoliopsida > Alismatales > Araceae > Cryptocoryne > Cryptocoryne crispatula. The sequence continues at coordinate 28,149,834 of CM069928.1, forward strand.
GCCGGTAGTGCCGATGCCGACCTCACATAGCCGCCGCCTTGTTGCAGAGCGGGGAGCAGGGCAGCATCCAAGGCCAGGAGCAGAGGATCACGCCGTCGACGGCGGCGCCGAGCTGCTCCGCCGCCGCCGCCGCCGCCCGAGCACCGCAGAGCCCCTCCCCGGCGCCGTCCCCGATCCGGAGGTCCTCCTCCCGCACCCTCCTCACCTGGCTGTGCACGATCGGGGCGCCGCCGCCCCGTCTCTCCCCGATCTCCCGTCTCTCCGACCCCGCAGCGCGTACGGCCTGGGGCAGCTCATTTAACAGGGCAGTGGCCCGCCAAAGTCGGAACAGTAGGCAGTCAGTCCAGCTCTTATCAATAATAGAATTTCATGTATCCATATATACGTTTCTTGATAAAAAAAGTAGCTGATTTTTCTTGATAATAAGTATCCTTGATGTCTTGACATTATATACAATATGGAGGTTGTGAGATACTATATTCTATTGACATGTACTGTACGTCGTAGAAGTTCTTTTGATTTTAAATTCATAACCAAACACTACTGTCTAATTTTTTAAAAATGTGACAGTTTTGCCAAACACAAAATACTTGGACTGTTTTGATTTTAAAAACAAAGCTGAGAAGTCAAGTAATCTTGATTTCAAAAATGAGGTTGTCTTAAAATTAAAAGCGCTACCAAACACCTTATTACTCACTTGTTTTCTTGTACACAATGTACTTATCTTTATTCTTAACAAAGTTATAAAATTTAGTATCATTAAATTTTTTATTCCAACTATGGGAATCAAGTTTCAGTCTATGAATGGACCTTGACAATATGTATTCTCTATTTGAATGTTGTTAAGACTTAATTTCTTAAGATTGTATCATATATATTTCTTTCTCAAAGTGAGTATGACATGTAAAATGTCTTACCATAGTCAACTTGGTCAACTCATTGATTTAGATAATAAACTTTTCAATTGTCATTGTCTTAAAGGTTTCTACTTTTCAATCCACTCCAATCTATCATGTAAAGATCTATTTATACTCCATAGGTATTATACGATCACGTGGATCTACTAAGTTCCAAACTTAGTCAAAATATATGGAGTTTATTTTGGATTTTATTATATATTTTCATCTCTTGGAATTAATATCACATATTAATTCTTCATAGATCTTTGACTTAGCATGTTTATTATATTATGCCTCACTCTTTTCTTAAAGATATGTCTCGTATATCTAAAGTTAAATAGGCATAAGTGAAGACTAATGAATTGCTTGTATGTAACTCTTAACTAACATCTTAGTAGAAATGTTCTTAGGTTGTGGGACTAGAACAACTTTTAACTCTACGTTGCTCTCACTTTTTTCCTTAATGAGGAACTTTTCTTTTAAGGATGTAGTATGGATCATTTGTTAATAAGGGTGCTAGAACTATTATCCACAAGTTTTCTTTGAATATTTTACGAGCCAAGACTTCTGAGTCTTATATTTCAACTTTTCAACATTATATCACTTCATATGGCCAAATATTCCAAAACCTTAACAAGCTTTAGGTTAAGTTTCCCATTCTTCCATATATCGTATGGAGTAATTAGAATAGATTTAAAAGATACACTAACTAAGAAATAAGTGATAGTATCGTATAGATCATGGTTCGCCGGGTCGGCGACCCGGTCGGCCGGGTCGCCCGACCCGGCCGGTTTCCGGGCTGACCGGCCCGGAAACGACCCTGTCGGGCCGACTTTCCCTGTCGGGCCGACTCCAAGCCGGCCCGACAGGGGGTCGCGCGACCCAACTTCGGGTCGCGCGACCCGGCGACCCGGTCGGCTGGGTCGCCCGACCCCGGGGCGACCCGGCCTACTTCAATTTTTTTTTACTATTATTATATACTTAAATTTTTTTCTTCCCCCTCCCCGCGACTACTCTGCGCCGCATTTAATAATAGTATAACAATACTTCACTATCACTTATACCATCACGTGTATATAAGAATTTTAATCATAAAATACGTGTTATATACTCAAATTTTATAAATTTAATCATAAAATACGTGTATGTAGCCTTAAGGAGACAGTAGATTCTATAAAGATCATCATTACTCGTACTCTCTAATATTATGTCATACACGTATAGTATCGAATATTATGATGTGTATATATATATGACAAGTAAATATCAATGACCGAGATACATGAAGTTTTTCAAGCTCCATCTTTGCTTCTACTACAAGATTATTTAAGTTCATTGTCCAATAATCATCATCATGATAATGAAAGTATTATCATTTGTCTTATTTAGGTTCTAATTTCTTGACGACCTACTTAACTTTTAACTTTGTCATTCATTCTTATTTAACGAATATTCTTCTTTTCATTGGTCTCAATGAAAAAAAGGTATTCAGAGATATATTGTTATCTATCTTTTCATTGGATCTCATGTCCATTTATTGGTGTTACCTTGGCAACTTATTTACTTATAAAGGCTAACATATAGTATAGGGCAAACAATACATTCTTATGATTTTGTGAGGTGAAGATCCTATCATCTCTCACATCATTAGATGATTTAAGAGGCACCAATATCATAAGTAGGTTTGTTACTTGGTCAACTATGTAAACACCTCTCACGGTTCTAAATCCATCAAAGAAGTTTGGGTCAATAAGCCTGTTGGTATCTAATAGGCTATGTAACTGGTGGTTTATCATATAATTTTACAATGGAGATATAGTTACAATATGATAGCATTGCAAACATTCATATAAATTAAAATGCAATTTTTTTATCCTAATTTATGTTCCTACTAATTTTAGAAGAATTTGCATAACTCTTATTATGTAAAGATAGGATATCGTGACAACATCATAGTAAATATTAAGGTTCTATTAAGACTCTATTAACTTTATAGTAATGATTTCATGAGAAACTTAACAAATCACCATATACTTCATAGCTAGACAACTTTTACAACTCTTGATCATCTTTAGCATCTAGACTTGTGACTTTATGGAAAACAAAACAAATCATATACTTTAGTTAGTTCAAATCCGTTTGTTACATCATGTGAATAGATTTTTAACATAGTTCTTAAGGGAAACACAAAAAGGCCATAACAATGGTTCACTTAATATTTGGCAAATGTCTTAACCATGATCGTTAATCTCTTGTTAAATGAGTCTTGTGGGAAACACAACAAACTCATCGAATTCAAATTTGACTTATCAAGGCCACAACAATAGAAAACTATGAGAGTTACTCTTAATGTCCCACGTTTATTGATCTAATTCAAATAAGGTGGGATTTGATTTTAGCTTCATCAATATATGTGCTACATATATATACATACTTTTGGAATGTCATTTATTTAAGGAATATAGAATAGCATACAACTGCCTAGCTGATGGGGACATATTTTTGATAATTTTGGGTTTTTCTTTTAATTGTGTCCCTGCGAGGACAAGTCTGTAAATAGTCGGTCTTAGAGGGTCTTTTATTAAAATTTGTCCATCCTCTATATAAAGAGGGGTCCGATGTACATATTGATCAATCAATAGACGGAATTTTTGGAGCCTTGGGCGCTGGTTCTCTCCCGCGTAGGGGCTGCGGCCCCATTTCCTCTCCCACCTCCGGCATGAGGCCGGCCCCTCTTCACCCCCGGGAAGGACTCCCGGTCTCCCTTCCATCCTCCGGATCCGGCGAGGTGCGCCGATCTTCTCTCCCTCCTCATCCTCCGGCCTCCGCGCCGTTCCCCTCTCTTCCCCTTCTCGGTTTCCCCTTCGACTCGGGAGCGCTCGGGTTCCCGTCCGTCTTCGTCTCCACCGGCGATCCGCAACCGGCGAACCCCGAGCCGCCTCGGCAGGTCCTCTTCCGGCTCCTTCCGCCACGGCCACGGCGGGCTGAATCCAACTCCCCCGCCTCGTTCGTACGAGGACGGCGAAGGGAGAAGACGAAGCGTAAGCGGAAGGAGGAGATGGTGAGCGGGAGGAGGATCCGGCGATCCCCGATTCCCCTCCCTCCGCGGCTCTCTCCCTCGTGCGGCGTCCTCCCGAGGCGGACGCCCGCTCCACCGCCATCGCTCGGAGGTTGGCCGGACAACGCCAATGCATCGATCCCTCCCGCCATCGACTCGCCCCGCACCCGCCGTCCGCACGGTCCCCTCCCACGGACGACGACGGCGTCACAAAGCCCCCCGCGAGGACGACGCGAGCGCCTCCGCGCCGTCCCCACCCCCATTTTGTCGGGTCTCACCCGCGCGGGAGCCCCGTCAGATGCCGCCACGAGGACGGGGGAGGGACGGCGAGGACGAGGGCCACGCGATCGAGCGGCAACGAGCCGGACGGCGCCACGACCCCCTCGGTACGCTCGCACCCGCGAGCGCCGGCGACGCGCGCGGTCGGCTCGCGCGCGCGGACCCGGCCGGTCCGCGGCCCTGACCGGCCGGTTCGACCGGGTTCGACCCGGTTCGGGCCGGTTCAGGCCGGTTTGGCACTTGAACCACCCGGTTCAGGCCGGTTCGGTGCGTTTTGGGCCGGTTTAACCCGGTTCAGACCACCTTGGGCCCGGTTCGGCCTGGTTCGGGCCCGTCTTGACCAGTTCGGGCCGATTTGGGCCTATTTTTGGTTTCGTTAGGTCTGTTTAGGGCGATTAGCGCCGGTTTAAGTCGCTTTCGTTCCGTTTAGCCTGGTCTAGCCGGTTTGTCCCGCATCACTATCATATATGTAAGAAATTAAAATAGATGATTATAGACATTAATTTTAATCAGGTAACACTGGAGTTAGAACATTGTGCATCCAAAAAGAGATAGCATCTGATGACTACTCAGATGTGCCTCCACTTTTCAAAAAGCGTTCTTTCAAATGGTTTCGCTCTCTCCTCTTCCATGAATCGGCTTCTTATTTTTACAAGTAGTTTTATGATACACAAATCCACAAATATATATCTTAATAAGAAACTTTAGTTTTAACCCAGGAGGGTATATAATATAGAAGATGGTAGAATTATAGTCAAATTTGAGTAAAGAGAAAATGAGACGTAGACCCAATAAACACTTCCACATAATGTTAACCATCACTGCATGATAATTAAATCAAGTCATGATCTCCATATCCACGTTATCAAACATCATATGTATATAGTATGATTAAGTAATAATTTTATGATATAATATTTATAACATAAATTATAACTCAAAATTTTTGATATTCTAAATTTCATGCTAGTTATAATTTGCACAAAGTAAGTAATATGAAAAAAATATAAACACTTTATATGCATCATGCAATCATAACCAAATAATTTGGAAAATTCATACATTCTTGATATCTTGATCTCCATTATATAAAATCACATTTTATAGAATTAATTTTGACATTAATTTTACAAGTTAAGATTTTCAAACAATTTAAAAATCTAACTAAGATAAATTTGGTGACAATAGTGTTTAAAATCATCTAATAGATCGTTAAACAATTTATTAATTTATTAATTTTTTTTATTTTTATGATATTTTTATAATTTTATATGATTTTTAAACATTTTAACAATCAGATAAATAAAAAATGGTTTCTACGATCTCATCCGGGTCTCGTGGACCCATTAAGGGCATTCGCTGGGCCAGCCCAGTAACCCCAATCTAGTCTAACTTGATCCAAACTATTTTTTTATAACATGGATCTGGTCTAACCAAACTCAAGTCCGCGTTTATCTGAGCCCCTATCAAACCAATTATCTAACATGATGAACCATTATTCTCAGTCAAACTTGATTCTTTCCGGGTTTGACATACCCAATAGTTATTTCTTTGCCACCCAATGACGGTGCCACAATCACTATTCATTCATGAGATAAAACACCACCAAAACCCAGCTGATAGGATCCTGAAAAATCTAAAATAAAATTCTTGTCCTACAAGGATTCAGAATATTTTCGATTTATCTCTTAAATCGGTGATTATCATTGAGAAAAAAGCAAAACCTCGCCACCACTCAGCCACCAAAAAAGAACCTCAAATTTGTTGTTGCCCACATTAATGTTCAAATCGGATAACTTAGTGCAACATTCGGAATCATATTCCTTATATTCTAATAGTCTTCACAAGGCATCCTTCACTTCCATTGAAGAAGAAAATCATGTTTCCAAATTCACAAATCAAAACACCATTTTTCTGAAGTTGTACTGGACTCTTCGGTGATCCCAATTCGAACAAAGTGTGGCTTTGAAAAGCCTTATATCACGTGAATCTTTCTAGAGCAATTAATCTTAGATATGCTTTATATACGACTACAGTTGCTCTGTCAAAATAGAAATTTGTACAATTTACGAAATGCATAAAACACATGAAATAACGTCGAAAAGATGTTAGTTTCGACCGAGGCATTAACTTAGCTTTGCTACTATTGTAAGAAATCATACCATAGGTAGCGAAAGTGGCAATTCCTTAGATTTCATAGTTGTCTCAATTAGAATCAAATGACTTAACCAAAAAACGGATTCAAACATATTCGAATGTAACTTCACATGATTTAATTCTTCAATACCAAAGAAGAATGAACATGAGACAATTCATACCCTACAAACCTTTCAAGTGTATAGCCTCTAGCAATATCCACACATGCATATTCCGTATATAGGTTCTCCTACATGTTGAACTATTCAACTCATCCCAAACGGAACTCCACTAGTCGCCAGTGGCCTCTGTGGAGAAAGAACATGCCCAAGAATGCTAACTATGAATTTTGCTTCTTTCATTTGATAGGATTTGTTTCAATTTGTTAATATTTATAGAAATCATAATTTTTCATAAAAAATTACAATTTCTATAAAGTTCACCTATGCCCTCGTACTAACAGATCAGTTCTAATGTTTGTAACGTAATAAGTCTAATAGTTTATTTGGTTGAAGGTTAATTAAACAATAATTTTTTTAAAAAAATTAAATATGTTATCCGTTAGCAAATTTATTGATCTTTCAATCATAAAAGGTACCAAACACATCTCGTGATCTCAAACGACTTTGAGGATGATCTTATATCCATTGAACATTTCCATCATCAGTTACTGTATAGATATAAACCCTTGTTCATCCAATGCTTTAGTTAGATAGGAGTACGAAATTGACTATCAACCCCTTAATATGCCGACACTTTGAGATCCTATAGTTGGAATTGAAATCAATTGAAAAAAAAATTTACAATTATTTTTTTTATTCTGATAAGGGATTTAGAATACTATCACATACATCATTCTCTCTCACTTATCAATAGTGAACAATCCTTATTGTTTGCTCGATTACTTCCATCAGATTTCTCTTGTACTTGATCCATTAATTATATTAAATCATCAAATTGGGTGATGTATAAGTCAATAGCCAAAATACAAGATACGTCTATGATAATTGAACACCTTAATAGATAGTTAGGTAAGATACCATTTAAGATTTTTAGTTAGGTTAATTCAATAAACTCATTTATCTAATAAACACTTGTATATATATATCTCTACACTAATAGCTACTGAGAGCGAGCATTCTCATTTAATGAGAAAATAACACATATACTAATTTATCCAAATCTTTATTGTCTTGTATTAAGGATCCAGTGATCAAGAAAATTTAGATCATGTCTTTAGATGATTGATCTCATTATCATGATTTCATTATAATTGAATCATTATTGTATCTGATCGAGAACTTTATTATGATATATAAATCTATTAAGAGCATATAATTAATATATGCCAATTTAATTAAATTAGATATTTCAAGTAATGTTGAATCATATCAAATTTGATTAATTTGTAAGATATATATTTTTATCGCCACTCTCATTTATATCTTGTAGAATAGAGGATTGACAAATCATTGGTCAACTACTTGAGCCTTGATGCATGGGAAGGCTAGTTTTGATCCAATGATGGCATAGGTGTGGTGAAATCAATCTTGGACAGTCTTGCTCATCTCCTCCATGTTTGAAATCCTACGAGTTAAATTGGGGTTGGATTCCACAAGAAATGTAGGTTCTTCGAGAAGCATGGTTTGTCGAATTGGTTGGTCTAAATCGGAATTGACTAATTCCAAGATTGGATTGACATGTGTCAACCCAATTTGGGGAGGGGAGTGACTAGCTCATCTTTGATTTTTCGTGGGAATCAACCACAACAATGGCCGCAATGGCGTTGCACTAGCACAATGTCTTCCCTACCCTATCGAATGGGGACTTAGTCATTAGATCTATCAACCTAATATGGCATATCCTTGGCAAATGCTATCCCCATTTGATCCAAGACATTTCTTTTTGTTTAAATAACAATTAAGGTGAAATAGGGTTGAGAACAATTAATCTCTTTATGACAAACAAATCTTTTGTAGGAACTACTAGTAATAATGATCTTCCAAAATAGATTTGTTTAATATAAAGAGATTCGGTGTTTCTAATCTTACTTCACCTTAATTGTTATTTAAACAAAAAGTTATGTCTTAATCTGAGTGGGGATAGCATTTGCACAAGCAGCTCTGTGCCGCTTCCATTTTATGTTCTTTTTTGCACCATTTTTGGCCTAAAATAGTTGATTCGGGTTGACATCTGATCTAGACACCTATTTTGTTGTTTTTTCTATTTTTATAATTTTTTGAAGAATCGATCTAGACCAATTAAGGAATGATTTTTCTCTCAGGAAATTGTTCGATTTGACTAATCCGATCCAATCCATATAAAAAATGACACTAGCAAATCCAGTGACTGATTCAATCCCGCAATCCTTGTTATTAAGACATTCTCTCAAGAGAAAAACATAATTAAATTCAAGCAAAGTATCTTATCTACTAGAGTTTTGGTCTAAAAACACTTAAGGTCAAACATTGTTTGGTTAGACAAATGAATTTGAAATTTGATGAAAGATTTAAGGAAGATGATTATCATATACTAATGCATTTTTAATTGGATTGTAATTATGGATGAGGAACTCGAGAAGATTTCATGCCACCAATTGAACTCATCAACACACGGTGCCACTGACATAAGACGCCTTAGGAAAAGGTCTCGCAACACTGTGTGAATAGTGATCCTAAAGACAAATGGAGGCAATAGCTACATTGCCCATTTGTTGCATGAACAATGCCTAAGGGACTATAGCAAGCGTGTGCATAAAAATCGAGTTGCCGAAACGTTGCCTCAAACCAAAATGTTCCATGACTATATTATGCCCAATCATGTTCGGTCAGCAAAAGGCATGAGACTTAAGTTGCTTAATTGCTCCATTTTACAAGTATAGGCACTTCATTTTATGAGTTGAGCATGACATGACACTAACACGATGAAACAGTTGATTGAAAGAAAAATGCTTTGGCATCAACCAGCCCACCAACATGTTCATCTTCTGTTCAAATATAATGAGTTTGTAGCTTGTTACTACCTTATGAGGTGTGGGCTTAAATTTTTTAACAAATTATATGTAATAATCAGTAAGAGTATAATAGATAGCCAGATGAACATCTTCGACGTCCCAATGTAGATGTACATCTATCTCTCTATCTCTCTCTCTCTCCCCCTCTTGCACTTATTTATGTTTGTTCATTTATTATTCATTTGATTATCATGTCACATCTGAGATTAGATGACTAGCTCATTCAATTAATCACTATCAATTATTAATGTCCTACCTCGATCTCTCCCTCTAGGCTATTAATTCAAGGTCCACTTCTCATATGATTAAGTCGTTCATTTGATGTTTGAATCATCATAACATCGACACGCGAGTATATTGCAAAATCGTTGTCCTAACTTGCATTTAGAAATAGTCTCGCATCAATTTGGTATCAAAGCTGATGTTGACTTGATTCAATCAGTTGAAATCCAAATGCTATGCGAGATGTCGATACTTATGTTTGAGATTACTCTACCACATGTAGTATATGTTATAACATTTTTGTCAGGAGGTTCAAAGAATTATGTCATAGTCGCTTCTCAAGTTAGCCTCCCTAAGCTTCAACGAAACCAAGAATAATCGTACCCATGTCCTGTTTGAATGTATGATCAGAAGTCCAACACCATCATAGGCTCTTCAGTATGTAGATGACACCTGGTATGATTATTCCATATGGCTACTACATTCTTTTAGGACATGATTGACTAGTTGATCAGCATGCAACCTAGATCTCATATTAGAGATCATATTGCAACACGAGGAGTATAATTTTTATAGAGAATCAATATGTACTAGTAACACTTTCATTTTCGAGAAGTAGATACAAGTCATTCTACCCTACCAATAGATTGTCAAATCAGATCGGTTGATCTAGATTGATTTTCCGTGAAGAAAAACTAATCCAAAATTAGTCTAGATTATTTTTTACTTTTTTAATTATAAAAATTCAGAAATTTTACTAAAAATATTAAAAATTAGAAAAGTCAGTAAAAATATTTTAAAAATATAAATGTACCTTTAGGTCTTTACCACATTTCATGTCATTACAATATATAAGTAGATACAAGTTTTTGCCAATCATTATTCAAGTAGACAAGATTAAGATGTTCCAAATGATGTATAGATAAGGAAATACGATGTAATGATACTATACCTTCCGTTCACTAATATTTTTTTAATTAGCTTTCATATGCTCTATAGTGAGTTGCTTGTCATAGTTGGGTTGTATCTATAAAAAAATAATGAATCAACCATCTTAGTAAAATCATAGATAGTGTTTTGTGCTAGAGATGTAGCTAGAATGTTTGGCTAAAAGTTCTTATTCATAGGGGGTTCTGGATAAATGGCTATTGTGCACTCATAAAAAAACTTCTATCTAATTCTAATGTTGATTTCTATCATCTAAATGTTGTCTTTTTCCCAAATCATTGACCTTTGCCCCACTAGTATGTGCATCACTAGAGAAATCTCTACCTCCTCTACCTGGAGGTCTTCTAATTTGTTGTTGTATAAGTGGAATGAATTATTCATCCTTATCATCTGAGGATGGTGCCTATGTATCGTCTCTTGGAGTTATATGTCCTCGCTTGATTTTTTTAACTTCTTTTCTTTATTACTTTCTCATCAGCTTGTGTTGAACTCCCAATTCCTATGTGCCATTGATAGATTTTCTTCAGTGCGCTAAATCGGCCTAACTTGCTTGCCATGGACTTTGTCCTCTAACTCGGAGAGGTTCTTATTGGGCTGGGGCTAAGACTGGAGATAGGGTTGGAGCTATAGTTGGAGTAGTAGGGTCTTCCTATTGTATCTCCAAGTTTAATGTTATCCAGTTCCCTTTAAGCCCATGTACGATCCTTGAGATTGAACTCTAGTGATGCTTTGTTTGTCTTTTTCTCCACCAACACCACAAGTGGATGCTCCTCTTAGAAAATATAGTCAATGCCAACACCTTTAGTGGATTCTTGGCGTGCTTATGCTTCGTCCCTTTCTTCATATAGTCCACCTGTAAATTTTGCGAACCTCTCGTCTACATTTTCTAAATGTTCTTTATACTCAACCGTATGTTGTAATGAGAGTACACAAGCTTCTCTAAGTTATCAAAAATTAGCTTATTCCTTCTCTTTATATGAATAAGACTAAATATATTCCAATTTCTCTCACATTGGAAGGAACTTGTGTTTTGACTCAAAATTTGAATTACTATTGTAGTAAGTGGATTCTATTCATTTATTGTGCTGACTTATACCCACCAGTCTACTGTAAGAAAGAAAAGTTGTCAATGTTGTTACTCCCACAATAATATCAAAATATTGAAAGATCATTATATAATGACATGTTCTTCTATTAGAAGCAACTTTATCAAATGAGTACCGTAAATCTGGATTGGATTAAACTCTAACCCTCATTCGATAGGTTTGCATCCCTAAAAGGGGAGAACACAAATAATTAATGAACATATATATATATAAAGTAAGAAAAAAGTCTCACATACTTTTAACTCAACTTTTATATTGTCCTAATGACTTCTTGAAAGGCATTGTATGACAGATAAAGTCCCTCCTAATTTCTTGATCATTACACCCTTGTCCTTCATATTATGTCTAGGGGTTCAAAAAATATCCTGCATTGACACCATAAGACATAAAAACATACGTTTATGAGTAATGATTGGTTGTTAAGCTTAAATTAAAGATAAAAAGAACTACCTATTTTATACACATCATAGTGTAGTGTCTTATCTCATCCTCTATCTATTATCTTTCATCACTTTTTATAACATTTATGATACTTCTCTATTATTTTCATCTTTGCTTTCTCCATGGCGTCATATAGGTATCCCATCTGGTTCTTATCATGTAAGTCCAATGATGTCAACACTTGTACAAGTGGCTTAATGATGGACAAGTAGTATTGAATTCGCTTCTAAAACTACTTGTCCATTATATAATGCTCTGTCTGTGCAAGGATTTCCAATTGATTCGTTATATTGTGTTGGTCAACAAATGTAGGAAATATACTCAGCCAATTGTATGAATCAAACAACTACATGTCTATGTTGATGCAAACTCTCCAAGGTAATAAAATATATAGCAAACCTAGTATAATCAAGCTTAATTAGATCATGTTCATTAGTATAATCTTCTATGATATAGAGCAAATGAGGATGTGAATAGATAAATGAGGTGATCAACTGTGTTTATCTAACAATCGTAGATACTAATATAACGAGGATGTGAATAGATAAATGAGATGATCAATTGTGTTTGTCTAACAATTGCAAATACTAATATAACGAGGATGTGAATAGATAAATGAGATGATCAACTATGTTTGTCTACAATTGTAGATATTAATATGTCCTTACTTATATCTGTTGTAACCGAAAATTTTCAGAAAAAAAGGAGAAAGAGAGAAAACAAAAGAAATGACATGCTCAGGCTCTCTAGGATCCGGGCTATGTACAGCGTAGCTTGAGCCCCATAACCGGACACGATCGGTCTCGGTCAGCCCACCCGAGAGGCCCCACAGCAGCAGAAGGCCCGCGGGCCTGATCGAATGGACGAGGACATCCTTACAAATGGGCCAAGGGATCAGCCCGCGATTGCACGCTCGGAAATGCGGGACTCGACGAGAAAAAAAATGAATATAATAAAAACGGAGATCGGTCCGTGAAAATCGGGGCTCTCCCGATGGAAAGAAATCCGAACCAGCAATGGGAGTCCAATTTCAAATGGGACTCATCTAATAATAGATGTCTTCTTCCGCATTTTTGTTTAAAGAAAGAGGACATTCGAAGGAGGAAATCCCGGTGGACATTTGAGCCCTCCGAGTTCAGCTCGGATGGGAAGTCTAGAGCCGGCAGATCTCCTAACGGAGGAAGGGGGAAGCGGAATCCCGCTCGACGGAGATTCTTTCCAAAGCGGCAGAAGGAGTCGGAGAAGAGGGTGGGAAACAAATCCCAGATATTACAGGCCTCTCCGAGTCCATCTCAGGACCGGATTTCCCTTGTTCGGCAGGTCTCCGAACGGATGAAGGAAGGTCCAGCGCCTATAAAACCCTATCGGAGGCCATCGCGCGGAGGAGAAGGAGGGAAGAGGCCGGACAGAGGGAGAGAAATCAAACGAAAGGAGAGGAGATAGATGCGGACGAGGCAGAAGGGTAGAGCAAGAGAGAGGGGAAGAGAAGAGAGAAGCATCAAGCAAGAGGGGATTTACCGGAGCCTTGGAGCGTCTCCTTCTTCCTCAGCCGGGTTCTCCTTCCGCCGGACGCCGGAACCCCCGTAGCAAGCCGCAGAGGACACCGTAGAGGCCAGCACCTCCTCCTGTGACCACCGGTGAGGCCTTCTTCCTCCTCCCCTAGGGCCGATGGCACCTTCTTCACCTCCTGCCGGCGCTGTTGCCGCCGAGCGAGGAGACCACCGGGAGAGGCCGTCGCTGCCGTGGGCGTGCCGAAGAGGGTCGAAGCCGCACTGTAGCAGCCAGAGAGGGGGGGGGAAGATAATGTCCGTGGAACTTATGTCCACGGTGGAAATAGGCGGTGGGGCCCACATTCAAAAAGTGTTAAAAAAAAAAGAGAGAAGGAGGAAAAGAAGAGAAGCCGCGCGGCCGCGCGCGGGTGAAGGCTAGTTGACCCGGGGTCAAACAGGCTGTGGGGCCCACCAGGAAAAGGTGTTTAAAAAAAAAGGAAGAGGAGGAGGAGATCCGCGCATGGCTAGGCTGTGCTGGGCCGGCCCGTGAAGCCCATTTGCCCCAGATGAACAGTACCATGGCTTCAAAAATTAAAATTTTTAAATCAATTTAATTTAAACAAACCGAGGCAAGCATAAGGCCGGTTCTAAACCCACCTCATGGCTTCGGCATAATCTAAAAGAAAACAAAGGGAAACCAGGAGGCCGGTTCTAAACCCACCTCCTGACCCATGATTAATTCCAAAAATAAAATAAAACAAACAATCAATTTAAATTAAATAAAAATCTATTTAATTCAAACAAACCGAGGCAAGCATAAGGCCGATTCTAAACCAACTTCATGGCTTCGGCTCAACTTAAAAGAATTCAAAACAAAGGGAAACCAGGAGGCCGGTTCTAAACCCACCTCCTGACCCTTTTCTTAAGGTAGACATCCAAAGGTCTATAAAAAACGGACCCCGATGTCTTACCGTGCATCAACGATTCGACGGACTACGTAGAAAGAGCCATGAAGATCGACATGAGCTAATTTCCCACAAGTCTATCAAAGACCGGGATATGCTCAGTTTCAAAACAGTGAGTTGATTGCCCATAAGCTTGTCAAAAGCCGGGTGTATTCAATCTCAAAACATTGGGGGATGCCCACAAGTCTGTAAAGACCGGGTACATGCCGCCCATGAAAAGACAAATCCATCAAGGATTCAAAAGACCGAATTTCTGATCAAATTGTAATCATGTCTCATGTTGAGAAAACAAATAAAGAGCTCATGTTCGGTGCACATGTTGATATTACAAGGAGAAAACAACCATTAGAGATTTTCTGGAAGGCAAGACAATAAAAAAAAATCTGAAAAAAACATAATTTAAGAATCTGCAACCTGTATAAGCGAAAACATCTTCAAACAAATCAAATTAAACCCAAATCAAATCACATAAATCTGAAATCTGGAATCACCTCTGAAATTCAAAGATAAAAATCTGGAATCTGAAGATGGAAGGTGCAGAATCCGCAGTAGAATCTAAAATCTGTAGGGAATCTGGACTAAAAAAATCTGTAATTAAAAATCCTGAAAGTTAAAATCTGAAAATCTGTTTTGGTGCAGAAACCAGTCTGAAAATGCAGAGTTCGAAATCAGTAAAATCTGAACTTTGCAGGATCCGAAGTCTGAAAACCTGCACATTTCAAGTCCGAATTTCAGGAGTCTGTAGGCAGGTCTGAAATCTGAATATGTAGAAGATCCAAAAATCTGAACTCCATATTCAACACAAGGAACCTGAACGTAGAGAAATAATGAAGAGCTCCTAAATCTGAAAACCAACTTGTTCTGAAAAAAACCTCAAATCTGAAAATTCGAATATGCAGAATCTGAAATCTTTTTGAAACATGAGATTTGAGCTCCAAAAATCTGAGAACTGAAGATTTAAAATCTGAATTTCTTCTGGAGGTTTAAAATCTGAATTCCAAATCTGAACTTCACATTCAGAGGTAAAAATCTGAGAGGGCTCATGTAACAAACAGAAAATTCTGAAATATGAACCGAAAACTGACATTGGAAAACTGTAAACCCCAGAATTTGTAAAGCCCAGAATCTGAACCAAGTCATAAAACAAATCCCAAATCAAACAAATCTCAACACAGCGTGAATCAATCACAAATTAAATCAAACTTGATAATAGTTCAGTCAAATAAATTCCCAGTTTAAACAACATGTTTAATTTCAACCAAACAAACAAAATTGAACAAATTTAATTTAAGCAAACCAAACTGACACCCACAAACAAATTAAATTCAAAATTAATAAATCACAATCAATTATAACAAAATTAAACTTAAACAAACTCTAAATTTAATCAAGTTGCAAGCAGAATCTAAATAAAAAAAACATAATTGATCAAATAAACTCAATTCAATTTTCAAATCAAACTCAATTCAATGCCACAAATCCAATCAACCTGAATCAACTCCTAAATAAATCCAACTCAAACTTAATAAAAAATCCAAATTGATCAAGCAAGCCAAAATTTAAATTCCAAACAAAATTAATTCAAACAAACTTAAATCAATTAATCAATTCAAACTCAACCCAAATCAAATAAACAATTTCCAAATCGTATCTTAATCAAATTGAATTCTCCAAATCAAACAAATTCAACCAAACATGAAACAAACTCAAATCAAACCAAATCCAACATAACCCAAGTTTCTCAAATTAAACCCATTCCAACAAACCATAGTCCATAGGTTAAGCCTAAAAATCCCATCCATAAACAAAATGTCTCTAACCCAAATCAAACTTAAATCAATCAACAAATTCAAAATAAACCAAACTTAAATCAATAAACAACTGTTTTCAAGCTCAAAACCAAATCCAAATTAAATCAAACTTAAAACCAATCAGCAACTCAAAAAAAAAACGAACAAATCAAATTCAACTTAAAAATAAATTCAATTCAATCAAATTCAAATCAACCAATTTAACTCAAAACCAATTAAATTCAACTCAAACTAAATTCAACTCAATCAAAATCAAACCAACAAATTTAATTCAACTCAAATCAATTTAATGAAACTCAAAACAAATTAAGTGCTTGCATTCCACTGATTTCACGAGGCTGTTTTCTCCTATGTGTGAATGTTTATTGTGGATGCATGTTTTCTATTTCAATGGATTGCTATGACGCTTAATCAAGGGTATTCGAGTTATCTCGATGTAATTAACGTGGGATCTTCGCACCATCCGACGAGGAGAGGTCAAAATCAATTTTCAAAGAACCTAACTACCTCAATAAATAAATTTTGACCCTAGTTAGTACTTTTATGGAATACCATCTATTTTCCTAAGAAGTCAATGCTAAGGTCTAATCAAATCAAATCCAAATTCAAAAGGAAAATGAATTTCCAAAACCAAAAGAATAAATCTTTTGAGATTTTGAGGTTACATCAAATGGCACGCCCGGTGGGACATCTCCTTCCCTTCATCTCTCCGTCATAGCAATTCGGGAAGACATGCATCCCAAATTTCATATATATCTAACACATGCTTCTTTCCTTTTTGTACGAGGAGGAGGCAGAAAATGTCAAAGGATGAGACCCGGTGGGGTCCAATCACCTCGCCATGAAGACTTCTTCACGATGCGCAAGCATCTCGAAGACGCTCTCGGAGTTCATCAACACCGAGAATATTTCAGAGTCGAACAACTTGACCCTACTTTCGAAGGGCTTCTCGCGGAAGCTCCGCGACAAACAACTCCGGGGCGTGTGGTTATGGATTACGTCACCGCCAACCCTCGAAGAAGTCGAAGAGGCATCAAACATGCCGTTTCGGACCCGTGACTAAATACCAAAGTCGGTTTTCGTACCCGACCGAGACGAGGAGGACAACGCCGAAGCAAAGTCTAACTCCTGCCTCCAACGAGTGCAAAGCACGGGGCAACTACAACAAGAAAAAGTTGACCGCGAAATAAAAAAAAAAAGGAGGCTGGACGACGACGAGCAAAAGAAAGCTCTCGGACTCGGGCGGCAAGATGTCGTTCAGCAGGGAACAAATCCCTAAGTCCAAAAGAATTCTATCAACCAAATGGGGGCAAGGAGCAAATCCTCCACCCAAAAGTCTTATCTGGTCAAGCAATGGCCATCCCAAAGACATATTCCCGACTCGTGAGATAACCATTGCTGGCCAACTGGCAGAGAAGTCTCTCAAACTCAAGCTGGTGATGTCGTCATTCGGCAGGGAATAAATCCCTAAATCCGGATGAGCTTCATCAATCAAATGGGGGCAAGGAACGAATTCTTCACCCAAAAGTCATATATGGTCAAGCAATGGCCAAGCCAAATGACATGTCAAGAAGGAATCAGTTCTCAACTCATAAACCTACCATGGCTGACCTACCAGAGGCTCGGCATATTCAAGGACAAGGAAACACACTTTGGCCAACCGAATATCAGCTTGGCTCCAAACAAATGCTACTTGGGTAAGGAACAAATCCATCACCCGAGAGAAAGATGTTAAGACTGGTTGGTGGCCCGCATTTCATCGAGGTGCCGTCTCTCAATTCACCATGCTACCATGGCTGGTTAAATTGAGGGCTCAAATCCTGAGGCATTTCGACTGGGTAAGGGATTAACCCTTGACTTGGGAAAATAATGTGGCTTCGGTTTAACCCCAAATGCTACTCGGGTGAAGAACAAATCTTACTCCCGAGGAAGCCAAAAATCATCAAAGCATGGTTGCCCGGTCAGCGGCATATACCAAAGATGTCTCAAGAGGGATTAACCCACAAATCTATGAGAGCACCATGATTAACCAGTCGACAGGTTTATGCCAAAACCGCTTCAAGAAGGGAACAACCCTCAGTCCATAATGCTGCCATTAGTGGCCTTCGTCCGCAATATACAATGGGGAACCTGACAACGGCACATGCCACATGAATGCCATTTCCATGGGGAATCAATCCTCACGCCATGACATGAAGTCTTTATGGCTGGCTAACCAAGTAGGGGAATTAATCTTCTACTCTTGAAATGCCAAGGGCTACCGATCGTAGACACGATCTCGGGATGCTACACCTTGTGGTTGCCTAGCCGACAAACAACATCAAAGTTATGTGAGGGATCAGCCCTCCAATCCGAAAATTGACAACTTGGGCCAAGTAATAGCCCTCCATGTTGCTGCTTGGGTGAGGGACCAACCCTCAACCCGCAATCTCAACCAAGCTTGATTGACCAGCAGTTCAGGCTTCTCATACTCCTCTTCAAGTTGGGAACTAATCTCACACTTGTCTCATGGCCCAAACTGTTCAGTTAGTGGCGCAACTCCAAGATACCCCTCGGGCTAGGAATAAATCCGATGCTCATATTAAAGCTTGCAAATGTAGGGCATCATCACACTCTACTTGGGTATGGAATCAATCCACCACCCACTATACAGTAGCCGTTCCTCGATCTGCTGGTTAGTATCTTCATGTCAACTATCCAGCTGGGCGGCAAGATGCTCATTTATACATATCATGTTAATTTGACAACAAGTCAACTTGAATCACTACCACCGAATGAGGGGCAGCCCTGCGCTCCTCGTTCCGAGGTGGCGGGGCCGATCGGACGGCCCGCGAAGTTATTGATCAACTAAGGGGGTTAAGCTTCAGCTCGATACTCGACAATCATGCCGACCAACGGCTTGGTTAATTCATGCTTTCCTTAAAGCAAGGAATCAATCCTTTGTCTGTAATGCCTTTCGTATGTCGTGGTCAACTAATTCTCGGTTGAGTCCGAGAAAAAATTACCGCAGGCGCAAAACAATGAGGTGCCACGTCGTAGCCGACTTGATGGAAGGCCTACGCACTCGAAAAAAAAACAATTCGAGAATTTTATATTTGGTGGGGGCAATTGCCCGACTCCACCACGCGGCATAGGCCAAGGATAAACCCCGTATGTTATCGAAAATAATGAGGGAGGAAGCAATCCTCCACCTCGAAAGGGAAAGCCAGTACAAGTTCCAACATTTCGATTACTAACCGTCATGCCACTGCTGGCCGGTTGGAGAAAAAGGACAAGGCTACTCCCCGACCTTCCACCGTGGCAACTGCGCCAAGGCCCGTTCGGGGGAAAGAAGAAATCTTTCGCCCGTCGAGTTATGCGTGGCCGGTCGGTGGTCTCGGTGCTCTGGAGAAAGGGGAGCGAGCTCTTTTCACAAAGATCGATAATTCTGTCTTCCGAGCAACGACCCACCAAGCCATGACTCGGGTGAGGGAGCAACCCTCGGCCCATAATTAACGGGGGTAGCCGTCGACGGTTTCATCCCCGCGTGCTACCTTCGAGTGAGGGGTCGACCTTCGACTTGTCGGTTCAGCAAAGGATGACCAATCAACGGTCGTCCCCAACGCTTGAGGGGCTAGGAATCAATCCTAGGCTCACCAATTAAAAATTGCTGCCCGGTTATCGGTGCAACTTCAAAATATCCTTCGGTCTAGGAACAAATCTGATGACCACATCAAAACTTGCCCGGATGTGACACCTTTCTATTATGCTAAGGCGGATGAAGGAGAAGCTCACCATTCAACATTTAGCCAATCGTTTCTCCACTCTGGCCCGATTGGATGAAGAGAATAAGGATGTTGTCCAGCCTTTTGCCAACATTGTTGCAGCTGCACGGGGAAAGAAGAAATCTTTCGCTCGTCAATTCATTTCTGACCAATCAGTGGTCTCAACTACTAATGGAAAGAGGGATCAATCCTCTTGTCTGAAAGTCAATAAATCTGGCCAATCAATGGCTAGCCATGATATTTCTTGGGTAAGGGACCAGCCCTTGACCCGTGACTTCAACTGGGGCAATCGATCAACGGTTCCTCCCCGAATGCCATCTTTCGGGAGAGGGAGCAACCCTCGACTCATCATTTCAAACAGGATAACCAATCAACGGTTCGACCCTCAAATGCTACCTTCAAGGTGAGGGGCCAACCCTCGACTGGTCAATTTAACAAGGATGACCAATCAACGGTCCTGTTCCCCAATGCTGCTTGATGGACTGGGGATCAATCCTAGGCTCGCCAGATTGCAGGAATGTTGCCCGGTTATCGGTGCAACTTCAAAGTATTCCTTGGTCCTGGAACAAATCCAATGACCACATCAAAGATGGCCCAGATGCGGTGCCTTTTCCATGCTCGGGTTCGGAATCAATCCGTCACTCGGTATACATCATATATTGGTTGGTTTGCTGGTCAACCCACAACGTCACCCATCTAACTGGGGGCAAGCCTCCAAGCCACTCCAGTACAACTCGGGCTATAGATCAACCGGACGCCCATCATACTAGGAAGGAGCAAGGAAGAAATCCTTTGCGCATGAAAGGAATGCATTCAACTAGGTGACCGGTCCTCTGGCCACCAAATAAGGAAGCAATCCTCCATACTTCAATAAATCTGGCCAATCAATGGTCAAAAAACATGGCTTTCAGTGAAGCAGGGGATCAACCCTACATTCCTCAGTTAGAAGAAGTCAGCCGATCAACGGCCTATGATGCTACAGAGGGATCAGCCTTTCGCATTTTCTTTCAACCAATATGACCAACCGATGGTCCAGTCCGCTAATTCTTGCTTGCAGGTGAGGAATCAATCCTCTATCTGGTGAATGGATACAACTGTCATATGTCAATTGGTCTCGGAACAAATCTTGCGCCCTCACTGAATGATGCCTATATGACATCACCTGATAAGATTCTGCTTGGGAGAGAAGGCAATTCTCGGCCCATTATGCATCAAAAAAAAAAGAGATAGTTTCTTGATTCTGGGAACTACTCATCTGGCCGGGGGCATGCCCCCAGGCCATGTCATATCAAGCAAGTGTGAGGGTGAACTCTCCACCTAAAAAGGTAACGGGGGCAAGAGGACCAACCTCTATCAATAAACCCCGAGAAAATCACCAACTGCGCTAACTACGAGGAGACAAGGAAGAAATCATTGTCTCGATAGGGACTACGTGAAGTCGGTCGTGTTGTGCAGAGGGAGCGACCCTCCGTCCTCGTGTTGGGCGATCGTGGGCCAACGACCCCCGATGCTACGGTTAGTGGGAGACCGACTCTCGACTTGACTTTTCGAATCGGTCTTGCTAGTCGACGACTCGACCCCAATGATGCTTGTTGGCAAACAAAGAAATCTATCCCTACATGTCAACATGCCGGGGTCGACCATCAATCCAATGTAAAGCGTAAAGCTCGGACGGGGAAGAAGCTTGACACCGTCATGAGTGAGCCGTTTGCAGCCCGATTAAGTCTTGCTCTGGCAAGGAAGCAATATCCAGTCCAAAATGCTCAGAGAATGTCGTGCAAGGCCAAGGACAGGTCCTTAGGCCCCGTTGTGACAACAGGGCTAAGTTTGCCTCAAACGGCACTGAAAAAAAGGGGGAACGGGTTCCATCTGTTCAAGATTGGCCCACTTTCAAATGATCTTGGAAACTCGACTTCGAGTCATAAAGAATACTCAAACCAATCTCCCAAAAAGAGAGAGCCAAGGGCTGGATCTTCTTCTATCCCTTTGCTTGGGGAATGAAGAATCCATAGGACAACCCTCCACAACCCTTCAATTCAATCCCAAAGTAGGCCATCAACCTACCCTCAAATGTCCTCAAAGCAATCTCCTATATGCCCTCACATACCACAAAAAACGATCTTCGTGGCCTCCAGCATGCCCGTATACAAAAAAACCTCTATGGCCTCGACATGCATGAATCCCAACTCACTCTAATGGCTTTGACATGCCTATGCCCACATACAAGCCGTCCCCATGGCCCCGATATTCCTATGACCAGCCTACACGGTTCCCCAATGTGGACTCGAAGGAAGTTCGAAAAAAAAAAGAAAAGAAAAAAAAAGAAGAAGAAGAAGAAAGGAGAAAACGGGTTGAATGGAGAAGATACTCCCTGACTCGAGCAATGAGAGAAATAAATTCTCAAATTGACACTAGCGACTCTCGGAAAGGGAAGAAATCTCTACACCGAAATTTGGACGTATAATCTCGGGCAACCATTTGTTGATCGAGAAAAGGGAAGTCGGAGGTTAGTACAAGGTCAGTTGGCCATCACTAGTATCACCCCGGAGAAGACAAAATATACTGAGGACACAAGGCAACATGCTGGTTAGTGTTTGTCGCGCCTCAAAATTTCAACCAAAGAAGATGCACAGAGAGGTCAGGAGCTTGAGGTGTCCACCTTGTGTCACTCTACATCTGAGCGTGACCGAAACTCGTATGGCTTCGAGGAAGTACGAATTCCCTTGTGAAAAAAAAGGAGAAAAAAAAAGAAAGAAAGAAAGAAAAATGAAATACCTTGAGAGACTTGATTAGTCACATCATTGATTGGCCAAGGGCAAAAATATGTCGAGGAAAAATCCAGCTGAGGTGATGACCCGATGAGGGCACCCCAGGCAAAAATGGATCACCCTGCTGTATGAAAACCCTGTAAAAGGGCATACAGGCAAAAGAAAAGAGGGGACTAGCTTGGGTGAAAAACTTTTAAAAGGCAGTCAAGTTAGTTTGGGAAAAAAAAGAAAAAAAAAGAAAAAAAAAAAGAGAGAGAGAAACTGCGGAAATTCGAAGTTCGAAAAGAGGAGACTCGCCTCTTCTCTAAACATATCAAATTTCATGCCATCGTGACTTGCGTATCCGTATGGCTTCAAACAGTTTCATACCATTATGACTAGCCAGGTCTACGTGGTTTTCATAAATTCATACCATCATGGCCCTCCAGGTCTAAATGGTTTTCAAACATTTATATACCAACATGGCCTCTCAGGTCTATATGGTTTTCAAATCTCCATACCATCATGGCCCTTCCGGTCTACATGGTCCCCAAGTCCTTACGTCATCATGACCAGCAAGGTCTGTGTGACTGTGAAATTCTATACCAGTATGACCCTCTCGGTCTATATGGTTTTCATAAATCCCATACCACCATGGTCTTTTGGTCTAAATGTTGTTTGGATCCTATGCCACCAAGGCGGGACATGGAACCATTTTCATGTCCCAAATCCCACCAGCAACATTTGAGCCTTGAGCCTTTAAGCTTGGGCTTTACCCTAAATTCATATTTCATGGGCCAAGTATGATCATTTCATACTTGCATGTCCCACAACTCTACAAGCGGCAGCAAGTCATCCCATATTTCATCTTTTGGGCCGAATGCGACTCCCTCGCATTCATAAGTCTTTAAATTCAGTGGCATTAAGCCATCTTGTCACCACATTCGGCATTAAGCCATCACCTCCTCTTTGACATCAAGCCATAATATTCTTTTTGGCACCAAGCCATCATATCTCTTTTGGCACCAAGCCACTACATTCGACATCAAGCCGTCAGGTCCTTTTGGCATCAAGCCATGATACTGCTTTGACATTAAGCTTAATCTTTCGGCATCAAGCCATCACATTCGGTATGGAGTCATTCCATGCCACAACACCCTTTTCGGCATCAAGCCACCAAATCATTTTGGCATTAAGCCACAACAACTTTGTCGGCATCAAGCCACGAATCATTTTGTCATCAATACCACGATACCCCGTCGCGACATCAAGTTGTCAACTCGCTTTTGGCATCGAGCCACGACACCTGTTGTTGGCATTAAGCCATCATAACCAAACTGGCACCAAGCCATCATTTCACTTTTCGGCATCAAGCCACCACGACACATTCGGCATTAAGCCGCCACAACCATATTCTCTTGGCATCAAGCCAACACATTCCATCTTGGCATCAAGCCACCATCCCTTTTTGGCATCAAGCCATAAATTCATACCCAACAGGCCGAGTATGATTTCATCTTGCTCATATGTCCCACAGGTTCTTTTGGCATCAAGCCATCCAAAACATACACTCCACGGGCCGAGTATGATTTCATCTTGCTCATATGTCCCATAGGTTCTTTCGGCATCAAGCCATCATATTCTCTTGGCATCAAGCCATCCCAAACATTAACTCTGTGGGTCGAGGGCCGAGTGTGATCACTTCATACTCAAATGTCTCACAGATTCCTACAACACAAAGCCACCCCAATACCGTACCCTATGGACCGAATGCAAATTATTTGCATTCACAAGTCTACAAGTTAAATGGCATCATGCCACCTCAAAGCACATCCCATAGCTCAATACCATGTTCATGTACCCAAACTCCGTACCCTATAGACCGAGTGTGGACTTCTTCATACTCACAAGTCTACAAATCCACCGGCACAAAGCCACCAAAGCCCATGGCCCAGGGGAAGCCTTAATTCCTCACCGCCCCAAGAATGACTTTATGGCCAGAGGGAAGCCTTAATTCCCTTACAAAAAAAGAAAGAAGAAGAAAAAAAGAGAGAAGGAAAAAAAAGGTGGGCTAAAAATAAAGATGCCCGACGGACTCGGCTGATCTCATCTCATTGATCAATTGAGAGTAAAAATGTCGAAAACACACTGGGCAGAGTGAAAACTGAAAAGAGGCACTCAGAAGCAAAATCGAGAACCCCGCTACATGAAAACCTCTTTTTAGGCATGTAGCGAAAACGAAATTTGGTCGGGTGAAAACCGAAAGGGCGGTCGGATCGATAAAAAACAAAAACAAAAACAAAAACAAAACAAAACAACAAAAACAACAAAAAAAAACAACAACAAAAGGAGTAGAAAAGAATGAAAGAAAAATTTTGGCTGGACCTTGAGAAATATCTGACTCGGAGCGCCAAAATGGCAGGCAAAGGCAAAAAGCCTAATGTATAGAAGGCTTTCAACAGAAAGAGCAAAGAGGGCCCAAGCCCTTCTCGGCCCAAAGGTGTCCGACCAACGAGGAAATGGTTCAACTATATTCGCGCAAGCAATTTGAAGAATTTACAATCAAGCGACAAACGAATGACGAGAAAGGGAATACGATTGAACAATTCAAAATTTTCGGTCGTATAGCGACGAGCAAGTGACGGAAAGAAAACCGTACACGAGCGATTCCACGATTTTCAATCGGTACTGGCCGGTGATTGAAGAAAGAAGAAGTTGCAACTAAATTTTTGCACGGGCGATTCCCCGGCAACTCCCTGTCCCTGGAGAATCACCCGTGGGGGGCATTTGTTGTAACCGAAAATTTTCAGAAAAAAAAGAGAAAGAGAGAAAACAAAAGAAATGACATGCTCAGGCTCTCTAGGATCCGGGCTATGTACAGCACAACCGACCCCATAACCGGACCACGATCGGTCTCGATTCAGCCCACCCGAAGGCCCCACAGCGAGGCCCGCGGGCCCCGATCGAATGGACCGGACATCCGCCTTAAATGGAGCGAGGATCAGCCCGCAGTGCAGCAGATACGGGACTCGACGAAAAAAAAATGAATATAATAAAAACGGAGATCAGTCCGTGAAAATCAGGGCTCTCCCAATGGAAAGAAATCCGAACCAGCAATGGGAGTCCAATTTCAAATGGGACTCATCTAATAATAGATGTCTTCTCCCGCATTTTTGTTTAAAGAAAGGACATTCGAAGGAGGAAATCGCGGTGGACATTTGAGCCCTCCGAGTCCAGCTCGGATGGGAAGTCTAGAGCCGGCAGATCTCCTAACGGAGGAAGGGGGAAGCGGAATCCCACTCGACGGAGATTCTTTCCAAAGCGGCAGAAGGAGTCGGAGAAGAGGGTGGGAAACAAATCCCAGATATTACGAGCCTCTCGAGTCCATCTCAGGACCGGATTTCCCTTGTTCTGCAGGTCTCCGAACGGATGAAGGAAGGTCCAGCGCCTATAAAACCCTATCGGAGGCCATCGCGCGGAGGAGAAGGAGGGAAGAGGCCGGACAGAGGGAGAGAAATCAAACGAAAGGAGAGGAGACAGATGCGGACGGGGCAGAAGGGTAGAGCAAGAGAGAGGGGAAGAGAAGAGAGAAGCATCAAGCAAGAGGGGATTTACCGGAGCCTTGGAGCGTCTCCTTCTTCCTCAGCCGGGTTCTCCTTCCGCCGGACGCCAGAACCCCCGTAGCAAGCCGCAGAGGACACCGTAGAGGCCAGCACCTCCTCCTGTGACCACCGGTGAGGCCTTCTTCCTCCTCCCCTAGGGCCGATGGCACCTTCTTCAGCTCCTGCCGGTGCTGTTGCCGCCGAATGAAGCCGGAGACCACCGGGAGAGGCCGTCGCTGCCGTGGGCGTGCCGAAGAGGGTCGAAGCCGCACTGTAGCAGCCGGAGAGGGGGGGGGGAAGATAATGTCCGTGGAACTTATGTCCATGGTGGAAATAGGCGGTGGGGCCCACATTCAAAAATTGTTAAAAAAAAAGAGAGGAGGAGGAAAAGAAGAGAAGCCGCGCGGCCGCGCGCGGGTGAAGGCTAGTTGACCTGGGGTCAAACAGGCTGTGGGGCCCACCAGGAGAAGGTGTTTAAAAAAAAAAAGGAAGAGGAGGAGGAGATCCGCGCATGGCTAGGCTGTGCTGGGCCGGCCCGTGAAGCCCATTTGCTCCAGATGAATAGTACCATGGCTTCAAAAATTAAATTTTTTAAATCAATTTAATTTAAACAAACCGAGGCAACGCATAGGCGGATCTAAACCCACCTCATGGCTTCGGCATAATCTAAAAGAAAACAAAGGGAAACCAGGAGGCCGGTTCTAAACCCACCTCCTGACCCATGATTAATTCCAAAAATAAAATAAAACAAACAATCAATTTAAATTAAATAAAAATCCATTTAATTCAAACAAACCGAGGCAAGCATAAGGCCGATTCTAAACCCACTTCATGGCTTCGGCTCAACTTAAAAGAATTCAAAACAAAGGGAAACCAGGAGGCCGGTTCTAAACCCACCTCCTGACCCTCTTCTTAAGGTAGACATCCAAAGGTCTATAAAAACAGACCCCAATGTCTTACCGGTGCATCAAGCAGTTCAGCAGACTCATGAAAGAGCCATGAAGATCGACATGAGCTAATTTCCCACAAGTCTATCAAAGACCGGGATATGCTCAGTTTCAAAACAGTGAGTTGATTGCCCATAAGCTTGTCAAAAGCCGGGTGTATTCAATCTCAAAACATTGGGGGATGCCCACAAGTCTGTAAAGTACATGCCGCCCATGAAATGACAAATCCATCAAGGATTCAAAAGACCGAATTTCTGATCAAATTGTAATCATCTCTCATGTTGAGAAAACAAATAAAGAGCTCATGTTCGGTGCACATGTTGATGTTACAAGGAGAAAACAACCATTAGAGATTATCTGGAAGGCAAGACAATAAAAAAAAATCTGAAAAAAACATAATTTAAGAATCTGCAACCTGTATAAGCGAAAACATCTTCAAACAAATCAAATTAAACCCAAATCAAATCACATAAATCTGAAATCTGGAATCACCTCTGAAATTCAAAGATAAAAATCTGGAATCTGAAGATGGAAGGTGCAGAATCCCATGATAGAATCTAAAATCTGTAGGGAATCTGGACTAAAAAAATCTGTAATTAAAAATCCTGAAAGTTAAAATCTGAAAATCTGTTTTGGTGCAGAAACCAGTCTGAAAATGCAGAGTTCGAAATCAGTAAAATCTGAACTTTGCAGGATCCGAAGTCTGAAAACCTGCACATTTCAAGTCCGAATTTCAGGAGTCTGTAGGCAGGTCTGAAATCTGAATATGTAGAAGATCCAAAAATCTGAACTCCATATTCAACACAAGGAACCTGAACGTAGAGAAATAATGAAGAGCTCCTAAATCTGAAAACCAACTTGTTCTGAAAAAAACCTCAAATCTGAAAATTCGAATATGCAGAATCTGAAATCTTTTTGAAACATGAGATTTGAGCTCCAAAAATCTGAGAACTGAAGATTTAAAATCTGAATTTCTTCTGGAGGTTTAAAATCTGAATTCCAAATCTGAACTTCACATTCAGAGGTAAAAATCTGAGAGGGCTCAGGTAACAAACAGAAAATTCTGAAATATGAACCGAAAACTGACATTGGAAAACTGTAAACCCCAGAATTTGTAAAGCCCAGAATCTGAACCAAGTCATAAAACAAATCCCAAATCAAACAAATCTCAACACAGAGCGTGAATCAATCACAAATTAAATCAAACTTGATAATAGTTCTGTCAAATAAATTCCCAGTTTAAACAACATGTTTAATTTCAACCAAACAAACAAAATTGAACAAATTTAATTTAAGCAAACCAAACTGACACCCACAAACAAATTAAATTCAAAATTAATAAATCACAATCAATTATAACAAAATTAAACTTAAACAAACTCTAAATTTAATCAAGTTGCAAGCAGAATCTAAATAAAAAAAACATAATTGATCAAATAAACTCAATTCAATTTTCAAATCAAACTCAATTCAATCCCCCAAATCCAATCAACCT
Source organism: Cryptocoryne crispatula var. balansae (assembly GCA_036172225.1). NCBI lineage: Eukaryota > Viridiplantae > Streptophyta > Magnoliopsida > Alismatales > Araceae > Cryptocoryne > Cryptocoryne crispatula. The sequence goes on from CM069928.1 coordinate 28,178,757, forward strand.
GAATCAACTCCTAAATAAATCCAACTCAAACTTAATAAAAAATCCAAATTGATCAAGCAAGCCAAAATTTAAATTCCAAACAAAATTAATTCAAACAAACTTAAATCAATTAATCAATTCAAACTCAACCCAAATCAAATAAATAATTTCCAAATCTGTATCTTAATCAAATTGAATTCTCCAAATCAAACAAATTCAACCAAACATGAAACAAACTCAAATCAAACCAAATCCAACATAACCCAAATTTCTCAAATTAAACCCATTCCAGCAAACCATAGTCCATAGGTTAAGCCCAAAAAATCCCATCCATAAACAAACTGTCTCTAACCCAAATCAAACTTAAATCAATCAACAAATTCAAAATAAACCAAACTTAAATCAATAAACAACTGTTTTCAAGCTCAAAACCAAATCCAAATTAAATCAAACTTAAAACCAATCAGCAACTCAAAAAAAATGAACAAATCAAATTCAACTCAAAAATAAATTCAATTCAATCAAATTCAAATCAACCAATTTAACTCAAAACCAATTAAATTCAACTCAAACTAAATTCAATCAAAATCAAACCAACAAATTTAATTCAACTCAAATCAATTTAATCAAACTCAAAACAAATTAAGTGCTTGCATTCTATCAAGCTCATGGGGATGTTTCTCCTATGTGTGAATGCTTATTTTGTGGATGTATGTCTTCTACTTCAATGGATTGCTATGACGCTTAATCAAGGGTATTCGAGTTATCTCGATGTAATTAACGTGGGATCTTCGCACCAACCGACGGGGAGAGGTCAAAATCAATTTTCAAAGAACCTAACTACCTCAATAAATAAATTTTGACCCTAGTTAGTACTTTTATGGAATACCATCTATTTTCCTAAGAAGTCAATGCTAAGGTCTAATCAAATCAAATCCAAATTCAAAAGGAAAATGAATTTCCAAAACCAAAAGAATAAATCTTTTGAGATTTTGAGGTTACATCAATATCTTACATCATCAAATCAATGGTGTGTTGTACATGGAACCTGGAAAAGGTGTAGTCTCATCTCTATCAATTTTCTATCTATTATCTTATATGTGGGTTCGTTATCGATGATAAACTGAATAATATTTTTCAATCCAATCTTTCCTATGTTGTTCATATGTGAAAAGATATAGTCCGTATTTTTTATCTAGCCAAAGCATCAACAGAATTCAGAAACGTTGTACTATTTGAACAGTAAACAAGAAAATTAATCATTGATCTCTTTATGATGTACGTCCACCTATCACACATTACTGTGCATCCTCTCTCCCTCTAAACAAACTTAAAGCCATATATCCAGGCCTTAAGCTCATCTACTTTGTCATCTTGGTCGGCAATGTTAATATACGAACTAGTTAGAACCTATAATCTTGGTCTAGCTTACCCAATTACATCAACTATGGTCTGGAAGTAGGGGCTATTGGTGACATGTGCACATCTGAATTTAGCACATAAAAAATAATTGTTATTGACCCACTGAAAAAAATAAATGGTACATATGCATGAGATGCTCAATGACAATGATATATTATTTCCTGCATGTAAAAATCACTTGCAAATATGCTTTACTACTTGCTTTGTAGCTGAAATGGTCGTCTTGACCCCTTTAAATTTTTATGTTATTGTTCTTTGCTAGCTATTATGTCTTCTGAATATTTGAGCATCCTCACTGCATTCAAGTTGTGTTGAAGCTAATTGACAAAATGCTCCCTCTCCTACTCTTGCATCCTCAGTCGGTGTGGGTTGGGTCAAGTGTGATCAATGATATCTTGGCTCTCCAATTCTAGAGTCTCATGTTCCCCTCATTCTCTCGTTATATTCTCTTTATAATTGTTTGCTTGTGCATGAAATGTTCTTCTCTGGCCTTGATCTTCATTAAACTTGTTCGATATCTCAACCTCATGAGTTCATCTTTTTTCATTGCCTTTTTTGTTAGACTTGTCATCCCTTCTTCTTAACAGCTACTTATGCAACTTTTCTTTCTATTTAATGCGAATTTCTCTCTTTGTGACTCTTCCTATGAGGTATGCCCTCGTAAACTCACTATTTTTCTTAGGCACCTTGTCATATTTCTTAATATTTCCACCCACCCCACCAATGTCTTGCCCTAAGCAGAAGATTCCCCCATACATTTGTTTACCACACCGTTTATATTATACCCCGGCTATGTTCCCATCCAATATCATAGGTAGAATTAGTACCTACTTGCTTGGCCATCACTTCTTGTTCTTAGTATGTAACATTAAGATATTAATAAAAATTAAGATGTTAACCATTTAAAAAGAGCTAAAAGGGGAGGGGACGAGAACAACCCCAACCATCAGGAAGAAAGAGCAGCCCTTAAGGGGTTGCTTTAGCTGACAGTCACCCTGAGTGAGAGGGGGTCCACAAGGGAGGGAGGAGGAGGAACCGCGAGGGGTAGCAAAAGTCTAGAATAGTAGAAACTCTCACTAGATTGCTAGTGGAAAGCACTGGATTGGTGTGGAGGATTGCCGAGATCACTAGGGATTGTGGAGAGAATCAAGGGAGGATTTTTAGGGAGCAAAGGATTGCCAGATTGATGTTGAATCGTCGAAGAATTGCAGTTGTTGATAGAGCCCTAGGGGATTTAAGAGGAGAATTGGGGAATCAGGCAATAAGGTGCTGATTCTTCCTTATTGGCCCAATATTTGCTCGATATTGGGTCCAATTCGGTCCCAAAATCGATCTGGGAGTGGGACTTAAGTCCTCTCAACATAATTGATTGATTTTGATTCAATTCATGTAAATCAACCAATTCTACCGATCCATACTGATTCCGTCGCGAATCAATTTTGAATTAATCGTCCAGGCAGTGATTGGATCAAGACCGACCAATTTGATTATGGAATCGGTTGATTTTGATCCGATTTGACTGAGTCCATAATGTATGACCCTACCCTTACCCATGTTGGGCGAAGTAATTAAGACGACTACACACATCATAAATAAGGTTCCTACAAAGGTTGCACCTAAGACTCCTATGAGTTGTGGTGTGTTTGGAAACTTTCTATAAGCTATATGCACACTTAGGGATATCTAATTGAGACTAGGTCATACACTCCATAGGAAAAAGGTGTTTAATCTTAAAATGGCCAATGGATTTTTTATTAGTTATCTAGAGAGGTTAAATGGGTAAAAGTTTTATTGTTCTTCTCGTATACCAATCATTATAGAGACAAATAAAATAAGATTTTTTGAGCAAGGAAGGCGGGGTCGCGGGTCGGGAGTGGGTCGGTTGGGTCCAAATGGATCCGGGTCGGCCAGGGTCGGGACCCGGGTCGGGACTTGGGTCGGCCGGGATCGGAATAAAAAATAATTAAATAATAATTAAAAAACACCTATGGGGTCGGGATCTTGGGGTCGGGATCGGATCGTTTGGCCCAAAACCCGATCGGGTCGGGCCTGGGTCGGGACCCGGATCCCGATCCGGCATTCCATGTTTTTGAGAATGATGGGATTAGTGGGAGTGAGATTTATTGAGAGATTTCTTTTTAGAAGTTGTAGGATCATGATAAATCATCTGCATCTATTGTTAGTCATGTTTCGTTGTTTATTTCTCAAAATGATAAATTAGAAGAATAAGACATCACAATTAATTCACCCTGTGTTGTTCTCGATACAACTCTAGAGCCGATGGATATAGCAATTGGCCAACCGTTTATCCAAGTTGATCTAGGGCCAATACTGCATCTCTCTGAGAGAGTTAGAAGACCTGTTATATCTAATAATTTTATTGTATATCTACAAGAAGATACTGTTGACAAAGATAGTATTAAGAATCCAGTGACGTTTTTACAAGCTATGAATAATGAAATGTCTAGTTATTGGTTCAAAGTCATGAAGGATGAACTTGACTCAATAGTTAAGAATCAAGTATGGGATCTCGTTGATTTGCCAGAAAGGTCTAAATTTGTTGGTTGTAAATGAATGTTCAAAACTAAGGTAGACTATGATAGTAATGTTGAGCGATATAAAGCTAGATTGATAGCTAAAAAATTCACTTAGAGTGAGGACCTTGACTATAATGAGATTTTCTCTTCAGTTTCTAAGAAATTTTCATCTAGAGTAGTCATGGCCCTAGTAACTCATTTTCAGTTAGAGCTATACCAGATGGATGCGAAGATGATTTTTCTTAATGGAGATTTAGATGAAGAGGTGTATATGAAGCAACCTCGAGAGTTTTATGCTAAAGAGAGAGAACATATAGAATGCAAATTAAGGAATTCCATTTACAGATTGATGCGGGACGAGGCGGGACGGACCGGCGACGTGGTGCTGCAGGAGGCCTTCGGGAGGCGTAAAAGACCTAAGAAATGCATGAAACAAGCAAAACCGGACTTAAACCGGTCAAAACAGGCCCAAAATATGTCGAACCATGCCCGAAACCCTCAAAACAGGCCTGAACCGGCCCCAAAATGACTTGAACCGGCCTGAACCGCCCCTAAACAACCTGAACAGGCCGGTTTAAGGCCTGAACCGGCCGGTTTAAGGCCTGAACCGGCCTCTGGAGGGTCAAACCGGACCGAACCGGCCCTGAACCGGCCTAAACCGGGCTGAACCAGGCCCAGAACCGGGTCTGGAGCGAACTGTGACTAGTTCGGCCGATCGGGTGGGCCGGCCGGGCGAGCGGGGCGAACCGGTGCCGGTTTGCCCGCGAGGCCGCGACTTAAGCGGGAGGGGGGGCCGTGGTGTCGCGCGGTTGGCCGCGGGGGCAGGAGACGCGGCCGGCTCGCCGGCCGCCGCGTACCCCGTCGGGGAGCGCCTTCGACCTCGCGAGCTCGCGAGGGCTTCGCCTCGCGGCCGCGGCCGCGGTGGCACGGCTTGCGGGAGAAGGAGAAGCTGGAATCGGCGCCGGACGTCGCCGTCGCCATCGCCGGAGGGGTAGGGTGTCTCCAACGGCGCCGTCTTCGTCTTCCTCTCGCCTCCTTTCCGTCTTCGCCAAGGTCGGAACTGCCGGAGGGTGCCGAGAGTCCGCACGGAAGAGGAGGCACCCGGGGGGAGCGCGTCGGCCATCACCGTCGTCGTTGGATCTTGCCGACGCCGCCGGGGTGGTTGGAGAAGCCGCAGTTGCCGGAGGAGGGAATCGGAGGCTGCCGGAGCCCTAGCCCCTAGCGGGGCCGTGCGCATAGACGGAGCCGCGGACGCGGCTCTTCCTCTTCCTCCTCCTTTCATCTCCGTCTGATAGGGCTCCGAGGGAGGATTTCCAGCACCGGGATGGGGGGTGGAGGTACTCCGGGGATCGCCAGAGGCGGGGGTGGACGGAGGGGTGGAGATCGACGCCGTCGGAGACGTCGAAACGGACGGAGACGGGGGTGAACGGTGTCGATAGGGCTGCAAAACGAACCGGTGAAGGGGGAAGGGGCAAGAATGGCTCGGAGGCCGCTGGACGGAGGAGGAGAAGGCACCCACGCCGGAGGGTTGCGAAGAGACCGGTCCTCACCGGAGGTGGAATCTGAAGACCTCCATCGAGGAGGGGGTGAAGGAGAAGGGGCAGCGCCCCAGCACAAGGGGCAGCCCCTAGAGTTCCAAAAATTCAACACTAAAACTCTCTCTCCATTCCAACAAGTGGCCCTCTTAAATAGAGGAGCCCATTACAAACAAGACATCATAAATGACTAATTACATACATGTCCTCTTGAGGACCCAAATAAAAAGAAAAGACCACAAATAAAACTCAAATATTTACAAACATGTCCAAATGGACGTAAATGCAAATAAACCCCAAAATGGACCGGACCGGGTCCCCATCACAGATTTAAACAAGCCTTCTGACAATGATATCTCAAGTTTAATAAGATAATTTTATCATTTAGGTTTAAGAAGAACACTATTGATGAATATTTATACTTGAAGGTCAATGGAAGTAAATTCATTATCTTGTTTTTTTTATGTGGACGACATATTGTTTGCTGGTAGTGATCTCGGTTGGTTACATGAAATTAAGATTTTTCTACTGAGAATTTTGAGATGAAGAATTTAGGTGTAGTCCAATGTATCTTAGGCATTGAGATCACAAGGATAGACCATCATACACTCTAGATTTTTATCATAAATCTTACATCTCAATTGTTCTATAAATGTTTAACATGTAGTCATACACACTCCATAAAGTACCTATTGTAAAAGTTGATAATTTCAGTAAATTGTAATTTCCCAATAATGACATAGAAAGGAAGTAGATGGAGTCAAATTCTTATACTTTAGCTATTGGCAGCCTAATGTATGTACATACACGTATACGTCTAGATATAGCTTTTTGTTGTGGGTATGTTTAGCAGATACCACAGTAACCCATGCATGGATCACTAGTAGACTAAAAGAAGGTCATGCGATATATCAAAGGTCCAATAGATCTTATGCTCACACTTACGAGGTCATATTAGTTAGTGGTCATTATATATGCCGATGTAGACTATAGTGGTTGTTTGAATACCTGGAAGCCTACAACAAGTTATTTTTTATCTAGTAAGTGGTGTTATTTGCAGCTAAAAGCAAAGTATTATAGTTACTTTCATCATAGCAGCAAAATTTATTGCACGTTATGAGGCTAGTGCACAAATTATTCAATTATGGAATTTGGTCAGTTCATTACTTTTTACTTACTATATTTCAAAACCAACAAGGATCTATAACGACAATTCAATTGTAATTTTTTTCTCTAAAAATAATAAGACATAGAAGAGTAGTAGAACTTTAGACATAAAGTATTTGTTTTTAAAGATTGAGTGAAGAATCAAGTATCTATTAAACATATTAAGACAAGTCTCATAGTGGCAAACTCACTTACTAAAGAATTATCAGCTAACATATTTTATAGTCATGTTATATGGATGGGTCTTATAAATTATGTTAATATGTTGTAATTAAGTTTGATACTTATACAATTATGTAATTAATTCTTCATTATTGTTATATTCTTTTTTTATTTATATACATTTTGATGATAGATTTTAGGTGTGTAGAATGTAAACTAAAGTGGTGATCAATGAATAAATAGTATGTCTGTTTATTTAAACAATTATATACCATGTTTAGTTATGAGAAAGTTGGTAGCACGTGGTACATGAAAAGTGGTGTATGACTAAATATATTTACTGCCATGATCATTGGCATTTGACCTATTATAAATTGTACAATTTCGATTCTATCTACTAGAAAAAGTGTGTGGGTTCTATCTATTTAAGATAGTGTGCATGTTTTTTGTTTTAACACGTGTGTGCATATCGGTCTTATCGTTTCAGGTCAAAGTTCGTGACATCAAATCTTCTAGAGTTATTTTTAAAATTATATATATGCGTTATATGTATAGTTAAAAGAGAAGATTTGATATATCTGTTACAAGATGCATCAAGTGAGAGAATGTTGGGTTTATCAAAATATTTTGTGTGATCCACTTGTCATTGTCCTTGACATGCACACTACTAAGTTTGGGAGATGGATCATGGCTTATTAAATCTTATCTCTTATTTGGCCTATGATTATACTATGGGTAGGATCTGATTACTAGTGAAATTTTGATTGGATCCTTCTCTCTATATAAGCACAAACAAGGCTATGACTCCCTATATGGTTGTACCATACAAATTCAATAGAGAATGAAAACTAGAAAGTCATTTGGAGGAGAGAGGTAATTCCTATATGGTGTTTCTTTCTCATTTTTCATCTCCCACACGGTGATGGAGTTTGGATTGTCATCAAGTAATCCATTCTTCAACTTTATTATCATACTTGTTTTACTAGCACTGGTTGAGAAGGGCATGTGGTTAGCTATGCGCATCCTTATGGATGTCATGGGTGCTCTAGCGGCAGATTCTTTGTCAAGAATAGTGGTTTTTCTGCTTGGAGAAGTGATCAACATGCCTTGTAATGATGACAGAGGCATTGCCTTCAACTTCAACGATTAGTCTCTTGAGTTGGAAGCAAGGGTGGTCTGTCCGGTTCAAGGATCGCGGGATCGGGATCGGGATCGGGATCGGTGACCACCGATCCGATCCGGATCGGCCGATCCTCCGAAAGAAAGGGCGTCTTGGATCGGTCCGGATTGGGGCAAATTTTTTAAATTTTTTAAAATCATAAAAATCCTCAAAAAATCAGGAAATATCAGGAAAAATCATAGAAATAAATAAAAAATTTTAAAAAATAAAAAATAATATGGATGACATTCTATCAAATAATGTCATACAACGTAAGTTCCTTTCAAGAAACTATCATATAGGTATAAATGATTATATATAGAGAGAGAAGAGTTAAATAGATCTTTATGTAAAATTAAGTATATAATATATATAGATATAGATATGAATTTTCTATATATGTGATAGTATAAGTGATAGTGAAATATATTAATATGTTTACACTATCATCAGCGGGACGCAGAGTAGTTGCGGATCGACCTGCGCGGTCAGGTCGTGGGGGTCAAGGGGCCAGCGCCCCTTGTGGGGGGTATCAGGGGGGCAATGCCCCCCGAAGAAAAATTAATTTTATGGTGGTAAAGGGAAGGGGGAAGAACCGAAGAAGGGATCGGACCCCCCTTAAATTTACCTATTTAGGGGGGGATCGGCCACTGTTTAAGGTGGATTGTTGGGGGGGAGAGGCCTGGGGAGCTCTAGACAATGAATGGGGGGTGGAGGAGTGAGAATGAGGGGTGGGAAGGAGGAATCGGTCCGATCTCCCCCTTATTGGGGGGGATTGGACCAGAAAATGGTCCGGAATCGGGTCCTGAATCGATCCGATTCTGGACCTTTCCGGGTTCTAGGGAATCGGTCCGGATCGACCGATTCCCGGATCGATCCACCTGGATCGGTCCAGGATCGACCGATCCGGTCGATTCAGACCGATCCAGCCGGGAGTCCCAGCTGGATCGGTAGTTTGGGCTGGAATCGGATCGGTGGGTACCGATCCGATCCAAGAATCGGCCGATCCCGATCCGGATCGGCCGATTCTGCAATCCATGGTCCGGTTCTTAAATGGGTTGAGATCTTTGGCCTTATAAAATTTGCCTTGTCGGTGTAGGCCATTTATGCTATGATTTTCTTTGGTTGGAGGTCCCTGCTCTGGCCTGATCTGGACAACTATGAAGCTCAAAGATGTTTTACAGGAAGAGTTTGCCAGGGTGCTAGAGTCGGGGAATAAGCTCAGTTGTCCTTTGGGGGTCTCTCTGGCTGGCCCGAGAGATTCACTCAGTACAGGGAAGCTTTCCCTTGGCAGCAGCCTTGCAGGAAGGTGTGCTGAGTCATGGATGTTGATGGGCGGCAAATCCTATTGGGTGGTCTTCAGTCTGAGTGATGTCATTGCATCAGGCAGGGAAAACAAAAGATTGACAGGCCTTGCAGATCTGGTAGAGGCTTATTTTGTCATTGATCTGATTGACTTATCTTCTGAACCGGTTCCTGTGCTTGCTGGTGAATGAAGCTGTTTGTGGGCCTCTGTCGGATTGGGCAATGGTGGCTAAGTTTGAGATTGAGCTGGTGTCTTATTTTTCCCTGCACCCATCAAACCTAGAGATGCCATAGGCTCGCTGGTTTGCAGAAGAGCAGCCAAAATCACCTCTGTATTGGATCTTAGTCATCCAACAGGCAGGTCCTTTGGCTCCAATGCTTTCTGAGGTCAATGACTTAGCATTGGCAGAGGACCAGTTCGGCTGGGAGCTTCTGGTGCAGACTTTGCAGTTTGGCAATGATGGATTCACTGTTTCACTGTTTGCAGTTTGCCATTGATGGGTCAGCACTGGGTTGTTGAGTTTGTGCAATGCAATAAGGAAATATAGGGTTTAAAACCCCTTAAATTAGTGGGTTGGATTCAGACCAAGGCATGCACCTGAGAGAAAGGAATTCCGAGCCAGGATCTGCTGGCTCCGCTGATTTGCTGGAAAGCAAAAACCAATCTAGTATTGGCTTGGATTGGTCCCTAAAAATCAAAAAAAAAAAAACCAAAAAATTGTCTGAATTGATCTCCAGATTCTTCGCTGGAGCAGCACACTGAATTGGGCAGTATTGGCTGCTCCTGGAAGCCTGCACTTTCCCCATCCTAATCTAATCAGTTGATGAAGTTGATTATTTCAAGTCTACAGATCTGATACAAGCCGGATCGCCATGCATATCAGGTCTACCAACTAGGTGAGGAAGTTGTAGTGGTGGCCGCCACCCTTCTGCCACCGTAAGCAGCCCCATGTCAGGTGCTCTCAGTGAGTAGAACCTGATCCTAGCAGAAACTAACTCCAGGATCGGGTCTGCACTTGCTGATCTTTGATCGGCTGATCCTGCAGACCATGCCTGACAGTTGGGGCAGGTTCCACGACTGCCTCAGCTATTTAGACCAAGGTTCAAGCATTCACCTCACCCCACCTCGTACCTAGGTGACCGAGGCAGTTGATTTTGATGAAATAGGTCCCATGGGTACTCGGGCTGTTGGATCTTCAACAAGACCCACTGAGCAATGATTGTCCCATGGTTGGCTATATCTTGTGTGCCATTGAACCTTCTAGGTTTTCAGTATTGATCCATCTAGTTCCAATGTTTGCCCACCCCATATGGTGTTGTGATGATCTTTTCCACATTCGTACCTTTCAAATATTTTTATTTGACAGAGCTCTCTTGCTCTATGAAGTACCTTGATTTTTTTGACTAAATGATTAGATGTCCAGGAATCAGGACCAGGGATTTTTGAATCAGGATCTATCCCTGGATCAGGTAGGGCCGATACCAGTCCAGATTGGGATTTGATGCCCAATCCACCGGAAGAAAACTTGATTTGGGATCGGCCTGGATGGGTCCTCCAAAAAGTGAAAAGACAAGTACTAAACAAGGGCTGGAATTGGCTGGATCAGTCTGGAATTGGCCTTTCCAGGCCGATCAACTTGGCCCCAAGATCTGGTCCCCCAGGATCAGATTGGCACCTATCAATACTGATCCAGGATCATCCGATCCCAACAAACAAGGTCAGGATCAATGTTTTGGTTACTTGTAGCATCACCAGCTTATCTACCATGTTAAGTATGGTTTAGGTGTTCAAGCGAAATTGGCAAACACTAAACATTTTTTATTAATATTTTATAATTTTGGCTGCAAAGTAGGTCAAAAAATATCTGGGGACTGAGAGCTTATCCCTTCTATACAAGTTGCACACAGGAACATTCTTAATGTGATAGTAAATGTGGCTTGAAAATATATTGTCCTCCATTTCACCTTTTTAGCCCTATGCTGAGATGTGCAGTCTGAGGCTACTATGAAATATTGACTCATGGGCAGGGCAAGCTCTTCTATTCTTGTTTATGGTTTCTCTTGGCTATATGGTTTATCCAGGGGGGAGATCAAGCTTCAAGAAATATTGAATGATCTTATCAAAGATGCCCAGCTATCTATGTAGCTGCAGTAGGTACCTTCATTTCAATTTCCCTTGAGTCATGTTTATGTTCATTGGACTAGTTACCCCATAGATCTTCAGTAAAAAAAATTTACTGATTATTTGCCACATGACTCTCACTGATATTTTTACAGTTTTTCCTCATACTTATGGTGATAGGAGGGTTTGAATTTGTGACGTTTGAATTTGTGACTTAGTTGTTGACGAGGACAAGATTGGATCCGCATAAAGGTTGTAGATGGTGTCACTTAAGTTTGGAGTAGATGGCACATTTATATATGTATATGTTAGTAATGTATAGGAGTTAATTTTTGCATTTTATGTTTAGTGTGCTTAGGGGTCATTTTGTAATATGGTTTAAAGAGGAGGTTAGAAGTATAAAAGCATACACACTGTAGCAATATGAGGACAATGGAAGAAATGACATGAACTTAGGTTTTTGGTGAGTTTCAGCATTGTTTCTCATTGTTTCTACGGTCTTGTTCTTCTTCCCCGACACCGATGGCCCCGAAGGATCCGGATAGACTTGATGCCCACCCCTTCTCCCATAGGTAAGTCCTCTACCCCCGGTTAAGTCCAATTATCTCCTCCACCTTGGGATGGCCCAGTTTTTCTTCCTTACCCTTAAGAGTCTTAGAGTACGTTCCTCACCTCTGGAGACCCCTCTAGTTATCACTTTCCTACATCTTCTACCTTTGAAATGACTACTAGCTTCTTCTTCGCCTCCCAGAGATCCCAATTTCTTCTTTCTTCACCTTTGAATCACATCCGACCTCTCGTGCTTCACCCCTGATGGTATTCGTTCACCATCTCCACCTCCAATCAATTACCGGCCTCTGTTTCTCACTTCTTCTCCAGTTCTGGTTTTTTGTCTCCACTTGGTTAGCCTTCCACGATACTTGTCTCTCTTCACTTCCTTCCCACCCATAATCACCATATCTTGCTAGCAGCATACATCCCCCTCTATGATCATGATCACCTCCATACTCTTCATCTCCCAAAAACTTCTCCAGCATCCAAGCTTTATTTTCTCGATCGTCTTTGGCACCGGGTGTGTGATTTCCTCAACTTCAACCTAGCCTCTCCCTCGCTATGGCTAATTCCATCCATCATGGACTCCTTCATCCACACATGGATCTACTACAGTTCTACGAAAGCATGGATTGCAGAATCGGCGGAATCGGTCCGATTCCGACCGATTCCGGAATCGGATCGGTGATTCCCGGCGGAAGGACCGATTCCGGGAAGAATTCCGCGGAATCGGACTGAATCGCCTGGAATCGGTCGGAATCGATCCGATTCCGACCGATTCCTTGTGGAATCGGTCGATCCGACCGATTCTTCGGAAGGCCGGGTCAACCCGGCGCGGTTCGATTCCCGGTTCGACTCTGGACCGGGAATCGACCTGCGGAGCTCCATTCGGTCGATCCCGCGGCGGAAGGAGACTGCGCAGGCGATTCCGGCGCGATTCCGTCGATTCCGGCCTCGATTCCGTCGATCCAGCGTCGATTCCAGCCGATTCCGTCGATCCAGGGTCGATTCCGGCACTATTCCACCGATTCCGCGATTCCGGCGGCGATTCCGCGATTCCGGCGATTCCAAGCTTGGTCTTCAAAGGATTCGGCCGATTCAGCTCTGATCGGCATCGAATCAACCTCTTCTTCGATCTTCAGTAAGGTTTTCGTAAGATTTCTTTCGACGAAAACTTCGTACGTCCATTCTTACGCGTTTCCGACGAGCTCGAGTGTCGTTAAACTTTACGATTTCCGTCCGAACAAGTCCGTTTAAGTTTCAACTATCCGGATATGTCCATTTCGCACGGGAAAATTCCGTATATCCCGTACGCCTATTTTTACACATTTCCGACGACCCGAGTAGAGTTAAACTCGTGATTTCGTGATCGAATAACTCGCTCAAGCTCGCCAACATCGATCGGATGTTCTTCGTACGAAAAATTTCTCGGATACCTCGTACGTTAATTTACGACCATTTCCTAAGTAAATACGTAACCCTTTAAACATACCGAATGGTGCGTTACTTAAAGGCTTCGCTTCCCGAACAACGTCTAAATCAATTTTTATGTTATCTAATCATTTTTAGTTCATTGCTTACAATTTCAGTAGATTTAAGCAATGGCCGATCAAGGCGACGCAAAGACTCGCAACGTGCTTCCGACGTGGTCGGGAACACGGCAGATGGTAGACCAAGTCGAAGAGGGTACAAGGCAAGTGGTGGGCGAAGGGAGATGAACGGGGGGTGTTCCGGCCGAAACAACATATCGTCGAACAGTGGGAATGTCAAGAAATGCGACAAGGTGCCCAGTGGAGAAAGAGGAGGAGACGAGAGGATACACGACAGAGAGCCTCTCAACGGGCTGTTCGGATCGAGCAGAGGGAGGAGCCGCACGACGAGCTACCTCCAGGAGTGAGGGACCGCGATTTGCCTACCTCGAAAGTGAAAGGCAGTGGAAGGCACCAAACCGAGCCGGAGCCACAGAGCGAGGACGAGTCCCTCGACTCCGAGCCGAGACGTGCTGTGCACGCTAGCAAGCGTGCATCGTCGAGCCGAGGAGGAGGACAGGAGGAGGGAGCAGGAGGGTCCGGGTCCGTAGTTGACCCAAATGGGTCGATCGCATCGGCTCGCCCTACTCGGGACCGAGCAGCTCGACCCCAGGAGACAGAGCCATACCGCCGTTCCACTTTCTACCGGAAGACTCGATTTACACCGAGCGACGAGTATTTATTTGTAAAACAGAGTGCCGGCGTACGGGGATAAAGCAGTAACGAAAGGGGCGAAGGCAACAGAACGGCCGCAAAGAGAGCCGTTCGCCACATCGTCAAAATGGTTTTTACACGCAGTATCACTATTTAAATTAAATTTGACATTATGCGTGTTTTATTTACTAAAACTTAATTTTACCCCGATCCCATTTTTTTTAACTCGATGTAGGCATCCCAAAGACACACGCACTACCGCCCCTACTTCCGTACGATGGTGGATGCCGCGGGTGAGGTCGACCGGGCTCGCAAGCCCCGGCAGCGTACACATATACGGCGCCGGCCCTGACGAGGAGGTCCGTGGAGTCGAGGGAGTGGACGGATGGGCTTGCGCGCGGGCGGGAGAGGTTGCACAATTATGTGCGACGGGTGGATGTGCATCACCAAGAGGGAGTATAATAAACTTCGTACCGTTACGAGGGGACTACATTCTGTCAAGTTTAGATGCTTCGTGAAGATAAAAATGCCGACTTCATCTTTCTCTCCGATGGGACGGCAGTGAGGAGCTCTGGGAGGACAATGCGGTTCAGTTGTCACCGACAACGAACCATCATATAAGGCGGTCGAGGAAGTTGACGGAGAAGAGGAAGCACATCTTCTCGGGTGCCCCAGGCAAAGACATTCCATGATCTCATATTGAGGATATAAAAAGGAGGAGGGTGCATCTACACTCGTCAGCAGGTGCGCGACGATCACATCTTTTATTTATTCGCATCCTCGCCTCCTACATATCACGAGATCTCACACAGAGGGCACGATCTTGTTAGGGCCCGGTCCGACACGATTCACGAACTTCATCATACCGAGAGTTTACACCGGCACAGCATGCATTGGTTAGTTCACACAAATTCCGAGGAGTATTACAACTATACGGTGGACAACCACGACAAGAAAGATCAACAGATTCTGTCTCCGAGAAGCGTATCACCGACAAGAGGTTTTTGAGAGGATCGCTCTACTATTCGGCAATCATCGAGCCACTAAGAGTTGTCTCGAGGTTGGCAGACTTAGACGACAGGGACCGTACGGGCACATTGTACGATGCTACGGACCGGGCAAAGCCGAAAATTAAAGAAAAAAATCCCAGAGGTTACAAAAAGTGGTGGAAGATCATCGATGACCGACGGGACAAGACCTTGCACCACGATGCCCACGCGGTGTAACTTCCGTTAAAAAATTATCTGTTGTATAATTGTCATATACGCACAAAGGTTAACTAATAAAATTGGCAGATACTTTTAACCCCGCATCCAATACGAGGACAGGTGGTGAACGATAACGAGGCGATGGCGGGGTACACTTGCAGCTATTCAAATAAGCTCGCGTCGATCTCACAGACAGATGTAGGCCGAGATGTATGTCAGTTCAGTTCATGAATACTGTGAGTAGCCTTACTGTGCAACTAATATTTTTTTTTATAAATTTTTCAGATGCAAAAGTACAAGACGAGGGTCGGCGTATACTCGATGTCGACTCGAAATATTCGCCGACAAAGTGTCACCTCGGGTATAAGAATAATCAGATGAAGAATTTCTTTTCTTTTCATATAAGTTACGGTGACGACGGGCTAATTGTTTTCCCGTTCTCTCTTGTTTTTTTCACGCACCGAGTGGTGGGTTCGGTGTGAACACCAGAGTGGACGGAATCCACTCGCGGCCATTTGCATCGTGGATACTCAGCCAGAGAGCACCGCTCCTCCCATCGCGAGAGGAACTCGGGAGTACATTCAACCCGATACATACCAAAGGAGGAACAAAGTTGACTCTGCATCATTTTATAGTCGGTCTTTTGTCATTATAATACGAGGCCGCGCATAAAGAACATCAAGGATCGACAGTAAGATCGCCGAGGCACGTTTTCGCACGATTCGCGAGTGGCCCGTACGAGCGAGAGGCATTCCTCCGCCACACCACCACCCGATAAGGTGGACACGACCGCATTTTCCAGAGGAGCACGCACTTGCCTCCCCTGACAGAGGAGAGGGAAGCCAGGATCACGTGCACCGAGTTTGATCCCGATGACCGTGCGTGGTGAATGAGAGTTGACGGTGTCGTTCGAGGAGTGATGCTCCAGCCCACCTCCATCTACCAAAGCTCGGGGCAGGCCTTCTTCTCGCCCAAGAAATGGAGCAACACCCACTGGCTTTTAGCCCAGCCTGGGCCCCAAATTAAGTACCCACCTATTCGCAAATCGGGAGAACGAAAACAAAGGTGACCGCACGGAAAATGGGAGGATTTGCAAAGTTGAAAAAAACTTTAGGTTCCGACCTTCTCACTTCGCAGATGGCCGAAGAGGTGAAGAGAATAAGCGAGGTCGACGTCCCCGTTCGCCTGCATGACGACGCACGCAGCTCCTTCTCACTCCTCGTGTGATGATGACGAGGAGTGCATACCGGGGCCGACGCAGCCCATCGCCAGAATAGGCCGAGTCTCTCGATTCACTGCCTTCCAAAGCCGTATTACACGCCGGATGAGTAGACACCGCATTCTTATATTATTGAGCCACGATTCAAAGATTCGGTCAGTCGACTCAAAGCGGGATTACACCACTCACCTCCACCATCCTCTCGCTACGTCCCTGGCCGTCCTTCGCCAGTCCGATCCATACGACCTCGATGGCATGGCATCGGCATTATTTTCATACGGATACGGTCCCGGACAATATACAAGACCGAGCACGAGGGAGGAGCGTCACGAGCAACAGGGAGAGGAGGAAGATCCATATCTATATCCTGCATATCGGTCGTAGATCGATACGATGTAAATTTTTTTTTTTTACGATGTATCAACTCTTTGATTTTTCGAATCAATGGAATTGGAATACGTACTAAATTTCAAGTCTTCAATCGGGTGTTCATTAGTATTTATTCGACGCGGTCCCGTTGATGAATGCATCAAGTTATTTTTTAAAATTTTTCTAACTCATTTCCTATTTTTTTTAGAATTTTTTCTGAATTTTTTGAATTTTTTTGACGGAAAAAAAATCAAAAAAAAAAAACCGATTCCGGACCGATTCGGAATCGATTCCCTTCCCAGGAATCGGCCGGAATCGGAATCGGAATCGAAATCGGAATCGGTCCCAACCGATTCCGATTCCGATTCCGGAATCCTTGTACGAAAGTGTACAGGGATTTCTTGGTGTGGCAATCCTCTATTTCGCTGTGGTTGCCCTAATCTCAGTGATCCACTCCCCTTTCACCCATTGACCACCTGAGCTCTCTCTTCGTTGCCTGGATCTACTATGGCTCTGGAAGAGTGTCCCAAAATTCCGTTGTGCGACAATCCCCTTGGTTTGCTATGGTTGTCCCGATCTTAGTGATCCCTCCACTTTCCACCTATTGACCACCTTGAGCTCTCTTCTCTATCCAAACTAGTCAAATCTATTCCCCTTGTCCTATGATCAGAGATTCATCAATCCATCCTCACTCTGAGTTCATCTTCGATGGAGCATCACTGGCTTTGTGGTGCACTGTTGATGTCTCCAGATCTTTACTAGCTCTAGTTACCATTGGGACCCTTCGTCATAAGTTTCATCACTTCCTGCAACTTCCCTTGTTGTGAATGCATGATCCATCTGCCTCCTGTGTTCGGGAAAGAACATAGTGCTACAGTAGCACCCGAAGACAAGGATCGCGGGATCGGGATTGGGATCGGGATCGGTGACCACCGATCTGATCCGGATCGGGATGGGATCGGTCCAGATCGGCCGATCCTCCGGAAGAAAGGGTGTCCTGGATCGGGCCGGATCGGGCAAATTTTTTAATTTTTTTTAAATCATAAAAATCCTTAAAAAATCAGGAAAATCATAGAAATAAATAAAAAAAGTTAAAAAAAATAAAAAATAATGTGGATGACATTCTATCAAATAATGCCATACAACGTAAGTTCCTTTCAAGAAACTATCATATAAGTATAAATTATTATATAAAAAAGAGAGAGAGAGAAGAGAGTTAAATAGATCTTTATGTAAATTTAAGTATATAATATATATTTATGATTATGAATCTTCTATATATGTGATAGTATAAGTGATAGTGAATTATATTAATATGTTTACACTATCATCAGCGGGATGCAGAGTAGTCGCGGATCGACCAATCAGGTCACGGGGGTCAAGGGGGGCAGCACCCCTTGTGGTGGGTATCAAGGGGGCAACACCCCCGAAGAAAAATTATTTTTATGGTGGTAAAGGGAAGGGGGAAGAAGGGATCGGACCCCCCCTAAATTTACCTATTTAGGGGGGATCGGCCAATGTTTAAGGTGGATTGTTGGGAGGAGGGGTCTAGGGGGAGCCTTAGACAATGAAGGGGAGGGGGGGAAGTGAGAATGAGGGGTGGGAAGGGGGAATCGGTCCGATTTCCCCCTTATTGGGGGGATCGGACCAGAAAATGGTCCGGAATTGGGTCTTGAATCGATCCGATTCTGGACCCTTTTGGGTTCTAGGGAATCAGTCCGGATCGACCGATTCCCGGATCGATCCACCTAGATCGGTCCAGGATCGACCGATCCGGTCGATTCAGACCGATCCAGCCGGGAGTCCTAGCTGGATCGGTAGTTCGGGCTGGAATCGGATCGGTGGGTACCGATCCGATCCAAGAATCGGCCGATCCCGATCTGGATCGGCCGATTCTGCAATCCATTCCCGAAGATGACTTCCAGAGGCCTTGATAGGGCTACAATGACTTGCTCTCTCCTGCATGCTTCCTTGTCGAGCACCGAGTCCCCACCAAATCCGCCCTCATGGGAGCTAGGGTGCTTTAAGAGCCGGTCCTCGACTTTGGCTTGTGAAGTGGACCACTGACGTAGTTGTGTGAAGATGTGTTTGTGCACAGGTTGTTCCACCAGAGATCCTGACCTAGCCTCAATTCAACTGCTAGTGGGCTTTGGCATGGCCCGTGGGCCCATTTGACAAGGCTTGGGTCAAGCAATTTCATTCACCCCACAATTGGTTAATTGACAACAGATTTAACATGTTCGGGCTGACTTAACCAACAGTAGGCTAGTTTAACTTTATGCCTAGTGGATTCCATGATCAAACTAAGCCCATATTTCACAGGCTGATAACCCAATCTAGTCATTGAGAGGCCAAGTGGATTTTATTCAACCCTTCAAATGAAATATTTGAATTATGTATTAGATGGCAACTTCTTTATTCCACATTAGTTGGGTATCAAAATTGGCACTGACTTGTTTCAACAAGTCAAAATATTTATGGTATGCAGGACATTGACATTTTGATTTTGATGTCACATTGCCACTTTAGGTATTTGTCATAGTATTTTTATTCAGACAATCAGGCAATTATGTTTCATAATCTCTCTTTGAGATGATCATATCAGAATATCAAATGATCAAGTATGGATAAACTTATATTCAATTTGCTAGAGTCCAAGCGAGATCATAGACTATCTAATAAGTAGAGAATATCTAGTGTGAGATTGTCTCTTATGGACATATCATCATGGGATATGGCTAGTTAGCCGATCGGCATATCAATTTAGGTACGTTATACTCGAGATCTCACATTGTGGCCCATGGAGTACTGATCATTGAGAGAGTTGATATACATTGTCAATGCCTGCCTATGGTGGCAGATATCTGAGAGGCATGTTGATATGCTTATTTAGGATGTGGATGAGGTTAGTCCAAATCTCACCACAGAATATTAGCAACAGTGCGTTATTAAAGATGAGATTGATAGAGTCATCAAGATCAAGTTGATTGAGCAACTTACGAACTTGTTGAATGAGTTGATGATTGAGCAGCAATGTAATATCAAGGTTGAGGTTGATAAAATCATTGAGGCCAAGTTGATCGTACAATTTTTTGAGCTACTACTTACACTTACTGTCGAGTGGCTACCTATTGAGGCTCCGCACTTGAGGTGCTAGCTCTAAAGGATCCGCACATAGACAATCTTGTAGAGTTTTTGTACCTAATGTTTGGCAACTATTATGGCACCATCTAGGCCTTTTTTTTCTGTGTTCACTTTGGAACTTGCAAGTCATATTTTATCATCATTCTAGTTGCACCATTGTTGTCCTCTGTATTGATACTAGCCGTATGGATCATATGGCACTATAAAACTCGAAGACAAGTTTTCTACAACTATGACAGAATGGCAAGGATGAGATCAGATTCGATTTATTTGAAATTTGGAGATGGCATCACTCAACTTTTAAGAAGGTGGCGCATGTATATATATCTTATTAGTAGTGTTTAGGAGTTACTTTCTGCATTTTCCATTTAGTATACTTGGGGGTCATTTTGTAATAAGATTTTAAATGGGGTTAGACCATAAAAGAGGGGCTTCTATAAAAGCTTACCAATGTAGCGATACAAGGACAATGGAAGAAATGACATGAACTTAAACTTTTTGGTGAGTTTCGGTGCTGGCTCCTGCTCTACCTCAGTCTCAATCTTATTCCCCAATGCTAATGGCCCCAAAGGATCCGTAAGGGCTTGGTGCCCCACTCCTTCTCCCATAGGTATGTCCTCCATCTCCATTAAGTCTAGTTATCCGCTCCACCATTGGGATTGCCTTATTCTTCTTCTTCACCCCTTGGAAGGCTCCAAGCTTCTCCCTCACTTCTGATGACCCCTCTAGTTGTCACTATTTTATGTCTTCCACCTCTGGAACGACTTCCAGCTTCTTCACCTCTTGGAGATCCCGGTTCCCTCTTCCTTCAACTCCAGATCATATCCAGCCTCTTCTTATTCACCCCCAGATAGCTTCTGGTTTGCCATCTTCACCTATGGTCATTTACTGGCCTCTGTTTCTCCCTTCCTCTCCAGTTTCAGTTCTTTGTCACCTCCTGGATAGCCTTACATGATGCATTTCTTTCTTTGCTCCATTCCCATCAGTAATGACCACCTCCTACCAACAACCTACACCCCCCTCCACGATCAGGATCACCTCCATCCTCTTCACCTTCTGAAACTCATCTAGTGTACGAGCTTCTCCTTCCCGATTGTCTTCAGCACCAGGTGATGATTTCCTTGGCTTCAAACTGGCCTCTCACTCGCTGTGGCTAAGTCCTTCCATCCCGGACTCCTTCATCTGTACCTAGATCTACTACAGCTCTGCGAGAGTATCCCGGGATTCCTCAGTGCGGCAATCCCCTGTTCTACTGTGGTCATTCTAATCTCATTGATCCTTCCCTTTTCAACCACTGGCCACTTGAGCTCTCTCTTCCCCATCCAAAGCAATCTATTCAATTCTCCTCTTCCTGTGATCAGCGGTCCATCAATCCACCCTCATGCCAAGTCTGTTGCCGGCAGAGCCAGTTGCTGTCAAGACCCTTTGTCACCAATTCCATTGTGTCCTATGACTTCCATCGACCTTCCTTGTTCGGGAAAGAAGATGGTGCTACAGTAGCACCTGATGACAACTTTCAAAGGTCCTAATGGGGCTGCAGCGATTTGCTTACCCGCATGCTTCTATGTCATGCCATGAAACCCTACCTTAGCTGCCCTCGTGCAAGTCAGGGTGCTTTAAGTACCAATCTTGAACTTTGGCTCATGAAGTGGACCGTTGACATGGCTATGTGAAGATCTGTTTGCGCCCAGGCCGTTCCACCAGGGATCCTGACCCAGCCACACCAGTTCAGCCACCAGTGGGCCTAGCCATGGCCCGTCAGCCCATTTGACAAGGCTTGAGTCAAGTAGTTTCATTTGGCCCACGGTTGATTAATAGACAGCAAATCCAACCTGTTCGGGCTGACTTAACCAGCATTAGGCCGGTTTAACGATTCAGCTGAGCCAATGTTCCATGGGCCATTAGCTCAATCTAGTCATTGAGAGGCCAAGCAGAGTTTATTCGGCCTTCTTGGTGAAATATCCGGATTATTTTGCAAGTATTATATGGCAGCTTATTCTTTGTCCTGTATCAGTTCGGTTTATGTATTGTTGGATTGTTTAATGCTTTGCATGCTATCTTCTGTTCTTTATGTATAAAAATGATTAGAAAGCATATAAGAGAGGAATTCCATTCTGCTGAGTGCAGCCTGCACATCCTAGTTTTGATGAATGTAAAGGATTGCTTCTATTCTACATGTCCATGGCCTCAAGTAGTACTCTTCTCATCTTCTCTATATTTTGATCATGCTTTTCAAGGCAATCAAGGAGACCTAAAAATGCCTTGTCGCTTAGGCGATAAGCTGTGACATTAGGTGACACATTTTTTCATTATAAAATTGATAGATTAATAAATATATGAGTGACAAGTAATACGAGAAAAGTAATGAATAGCTATGGCAATATAGAAATCAATTAATAATATACAAGTGCATAGTTAAATGGACTAAATAAGGTGATTACTTAATTAGAACTACTCAATTAAGTTAATGTTAATAATTAATTAGTATTAACTGCTAATCTATGAAATTAATTAATTATTATTCCACCAGCTTATCTAGTTATAATCAAATTATGATCAGAACTAGTTATTTTTTCTTAAATACCGCTCAATTAAGTAATTTTGATACTTAATTAGTATTAATTATTTCTAAATTAGCCAAAAAAAGAAAGTAGTAGGATGCTTACCTAGGTGACACCTTGGAAACAATGATTTTGATGTCATATCAGGATTCTTCCACTTTCTCTGTGTGCTCCAGTTGTACCCTTCTGTATACTTAATGTGGTTTTCTATCTTGATGGAAGAGTTTCCTTTCTAGGTGGTGTTTATTCGTTTTCTAGTTTGGGCTTGCATGCCTACTCTCTATCCTTTTATTTTTCATCTTTTTTATGGCATTGCGAAATTTGCAGAATTGTGTAAGTGCTTCAGAAGTATTGCTTCTTACTGTCCATTTAAGTAGTTTTAGACCTGCAATCCGGATGTTGGTTGAGTTGGGATAGGTGAATCCTTTTCATATTGATGAAATGTTTCCATTCAACTTTGCAGAACTTCTAGATGAACTAGAGCAACTTCTGAAAGGAATTGCTATGATGAAGGAACTGACATTACGTACAAAAGATTATTTGGTTTCATTTGGAGAATGCATGTCGACAAGGATTTTTGCAGCATATTTAAATAAAATTGGTGTTAGAGCCCGGCAGGTAAATAAGATTCTTCCTGATGAACCCAACGATATTCTTTTTCTAAAGGTGAGAGCAGATGGTATATAAATGTCTTTATTCATTTTACTTAGTTTCTCATATAAGGTTCTACATAAATATTTAAATTTCTCTTAGGGCATACATACATCATAACTGGAAAAGACAGCCATGATTGCCAGGTTCCTGTTATAAGGTGGAAATAAGTTTGAGGAAGTAACGTCCACACATATCTACTTGATAAATGGCATGTAGGTGGCAGTTGTAAGACATGTAGAATAACTTGCGAATACTGACTATAAGTAGCCATAACCAGAAAAAGTGTAGGATGATATGTCCTGAGTTCAAGATTTATGGAAAAAGCTAAAATTATTGAATATCCTTTCATTTTTTTATGCCTAAAGATTGGAACTGTGTACATTAGTTTTTAAAACGTAACCCGCTATAAGAAATCCTTGTTGACTATCCTGATCTAGGGTTGGCACCTGCTAATCTTGATCTGGGATCAGCCAATTCAGGCTGATCCTGCAAATCTTGGTCAGAAAAAAAACCTGAGTTGAGGTGTCCCCACCATGACCAAGCATTGCAGGAAGGATATCCCTAATAAGATAGTGTAAGGTAGAAAGATAGGGAAAAATAAAAGAAAGGAACAAGGGTATATAAAAAAGTGGGGACTAATCAACAGAGAAGAAAACAGGTTAATTTTAGAAGAGGTAGATGTATTGAGATATAAATCAACATACTGTAGTGTCAGTTTTTGAGGGAGAAGCTGCTTCAATTCGAAATGGCACTCCTAACTGAATGCTGAAATTTCAAATTTTTTCTCCCTCCATCAAGACCATTACATGGTAGGGAAGCACATATCCTGTAGGGAACTGTCATTCTTTAATGACTTGGGTAAATCCAAATCCAGCATGAATTCTTCGTTTCTACTTTTCTATATCCAGTGGGCATTGGTTGTATATTCAATATTGGAAGTTCAATATTTATTTGCACCTTGTTTGATGTATAATTATATTGTGCAGAAACTGGTTTGGTATGCAGATATAATGAGCTTGTATACTTGTTACAGAGAAACATTGCCTATTAACAAAATCTGCTGCTTTATATATTACTTCTGATTGATGTATGCTAATTTTGACACTTAAGAGCATTATTACTCAGTTTGTAGTAAAGTCAGTTCATGTCTTTTTTACTATTCAACTAACAGTGAGCTATCCAATCCATAATGAAGCACTTTCTATTTGCTGAGAGGGAAACACCCCAGCTTTCTTTTTGTAGTCACTATCCATTGGTGTTATATGCACAAACCTATTGAGTTGACTCTGACTATGTATTATAAATTCGTTTACAGTATGATGCATTTGATATTGGATTCATCACCACGGATGAGTTTACAAATGCGGATATCTTAGAAGCAACGTATCCTGCTGTTGCAAAGAGGTTGCATGCAGATTGGATTAGTGATCCTGCAATCCCTGTTGTTACAGGTTTCCTTGGAAAGGTTGTTCACAGTAATCTTAGGTTTTTGGTGAATGTGATCGATCAAATACAAAGACATGAATCTATTTTTTTTGTTTTGCAGGGTTGGAAATCTTGCGCTGTCACCACCTTAGGTAGGGGTGGTAGTGATCTTACAGCTACAACCATTGGAAAAGCCCTGGGTTTAAGGGAGATACAGGTTCATATCCAAATTAACCTATAAATGTTTACTTTTTACTGGAGTTTTTAACTACCATTTGACATCTTAGAATTAATACATTTTCTACTTTGCCACATTTAAGGTGTGGAAAGATGTAGATGGGGTCTTGACCTGTGATCCTAACATACATTCAAAAGCAGAACCTGTACCTCACCTAACATTTGAAGAGGCTGCTGAACTTGCATATTTTGGTGCACAGGTATGTGTTTGATCCCGCATAGGTGCACTTATTTTTAAAATCATGTTTAACCGGAGCCTCACTGTAATCTCCACTTTGTCATGCCCTGCAATCTGTTCAATATAGTAGTATTTTTTCAAAGTACAAGGTATAAAATGACCAGAGGGACTTCAACTGGTGCTTAATAGCTATTTGATGCAATGGTGTACTTAGTCTTTATACATGCGTTGTACATGAATCGGGTGGTCTTGAAAAATGTGCTTCATGAATACGTCTAACATCATTAAGAGGTAGAGCTGTCCTACAATCTTTCCTTTATCCCCAATGAAAAACAAAACCCACATGAACACATGCATCCTGTGTGTCAATGAGCATTCCCCAAGATTAGGTTGCATGTCGATTGTGGATCCAGGCTTTTTGGGTGCTACCAGGTCCAAGAATCAGGAGCCAGCAAGGCCTCTTCCCTGCCCTATCAGGCAGGGAAGATGGCACCCTGCAGTGGCATCACAATCTTGTGCAGCAGCTTGGCCTTCCTTCTGGTGACCGGCTTCTCCTCCCTCGGATCTCAGATGCCCGCTGAAACCAGTAATTTCGCCCGATCATGCTGGAGGGGAAACTGTGATCACAAAGATCAGCCAATCAACATCCAAGAAGCTTTTCACTGTCAATTTTATGGGATTAGGGAATAAAATTCCACGTTCTTCAAGAGGACTGGATAAGCCTGAGAATGCATCCTGGTCCCCTGTTGGTCTAGGTGCTTGCATGAATTGACAAACCATACTGACTGGATGTGAAATGTCTAGATGAGTGACACCCAAGATAGAACTCTTCCTACTTGGCATTAGTATTTTCTTTTCTCTATCTCCAGTAACAACTCTGCATCCCCTTATGTCAAGTTATAATTGACTTTTTGTTTCCATGGGTTAACAACGTAGTTTGTTTCTGACAATAATCAAGTACATTTTCATTAACAAATGTGAATTCCCTTCCCTGATATTGTAATTTCTACTCCTAGGAAATACATGTATTGTCCAAGTCCTTTTATTTTTACATTCTCGAGCTAAACAACAGTCAAGTCTTAATCTCTCCCTTGTCATTATTGGTAATAACCATATCCACATTCACTAGAAGAGTTGACACACCTATTTTTCCCTTTTGATGAATGACATGCGGGCCTGAATTACCTTGAATATATGTATATTCAAGGGTTATCAAATTACCCTGAATATTATATTTAAGCATTATCAGTTTGAACCATTGTTGAGTTTACATACTCCTCCTTATATTAAATCACCACTTATAAAACACTTCTAACATCCATTGAAAGACTCTCCAAGTAAAAGATGATTGAAACCTCGGATTTTCATTTTCATAAAAGAAATTATTTTTATTTTTTGTTTTATTTGTAAAAAATATGTGAGATTATGATGTGGGTTCATAAAATTAAGGTTGAACCTGTCTTCACCCGTTCCTGAATGGGCCATGTTAATTGCATCGAGTGGCTGCCCAACAACCCTTGATTAACCAACATAGCAACACATGATATGAAACGACATGCAAGAAGATGACATTTCTCATCTTCTCATGATCCTCGCTTGGAGACTTTTTTATAAAGATTCATGATTTTTTATTTTTTTATTTTTTATTTTTTTACTTGTCAGTTCTATTGATATTTTTATCATCATTTTTGTGTAATGATGATGATTCTTTTATTGATTAATTATTTTTCTATTTCTTTGCTGATTACGTGATTTGCCTTTTCCTTTTTTGTTGGTTAGGTATCTTGCTTGATTTTGATTCTTCTGATTTTTTTGGATTACAATTTTTTTCTTTATCATTTTTAAAAAATGACTTGACCAGGTTCCATAGGAATCAGACCCGAATCTGGCAGAGTTGGATACCACAGGTTAACTTCCGGAATCAACTGATTCTGCAAACCAAGGTCTATTAGGATTTAGTTATAGCAATTTGGGGTGCTCAGAATGTTGCTGGTGTCCCTTTATGGGCCAGAAATTGGACTTGA
The DNA here is from genome assembly GCA_036172225.1 of Cryptocoryne crispatula var. balansae. NCBI lineage: Eukaryota > Viridiplantae > Streptophyta > Magnoliopsida > Alismatales > Araceae > Cryptocoryne > Cryptocoryne crispatula. Next base: position 28,205,899 of record CM069928.1, read on the forward strand.
CTGGCCTGGCAGGTATATCTCAACTCTCAAGATGTTTCTAAGTAGTCCAAGAGTGGCCTCGGTTTATGATATCCCAACATGTCATGTACTTGAGACATTGTTACACTATGTAAAATTTTGGGGTTAACAATGTTTCTTCATATACTTAGCTTTGAAATGATTTAAGCAATAAACTTGTGATATTAATCAATTTAAGATCTATTTTACACTGATTTAGCATATTTATCATTCTTAGTATGTTTTCTACGTAGGTAGAATATTGTTAATAGTAAAAATATAAACTGCATTGATCGACTGAGGCAGTTGAGGCAATGCGATTTGCGACCCCTTGGTCAGCCTGCTTGCCTCCCCCTCTGATAGCATAAGCTACCGAGGAGAGTAAATGGGAAACATTTTGGACAAGATGGGAGGAAAGGGTAGAGCAGGAAAAATGAGAAGGATGCTTAACTTCTTTCTGATCTAAGTTTTCAACTCTGTATACATATAAGACTGCAGTGGATGCCTTGTATAGGTCCCAAGTTCAAGGGGGAAAAAAGGAATCCAGAAGGCGTCTATAGGATGGATATGCCCAAACCCAAAAATTTCCAAAAAATGGGTCAGATGAGCTCTTAATCAATCAAAAGTACTTCTAATCCTCTCTGATCCAGAGTAAGGCAGGTCAATAATGTCAGTGTCAGTATCCGGTTTGAAACAACTCAATATCATGTATTCACAGACTGTGCTTAGCATGTGGCTGTCAGCTAAAAAACCTAATGCATTTTGCAGACCACGTTAGCTATTTTCTTGAACTCATTAGATTATTATAGACTACTATATGCACTTCTTGTAATTAATTTATTTAATGAATTGTTGGATGACTGATCATGATTGAACCTTTTTAAGACCTTCCTGATGAGTGATGATGTATCTTGTCTGATATCCCAATGTGGAAACTGGGTCAAGTTAGTTTCAACTTTATAACATTTAGATGTGGTGCTTTGATAGCGGTGTTCTAACCTTTTTGTGGCAAATTAATTTTCTTGTGTACCTGTGGATTAAGGTGTTCTTTCATTAGCTTCTTTTAATTTGCCCAGGAAAGTGATATCATGATAGAAAATTAATTGAATGTTTGAATCATGGCATATGTGATTTAGGTTTTACATCCACAATCTATGCGGCCTGCCAGAGAAGGTGATATCCCAGTCCGTGTGAAGAATTCTTACAACCCTCGAGCTCCAGGTACCATCATCACTGGAAGCAGAGATATGAGTGAGGTTGGTTAAAGTGTTCAAGAATCTGCTTTTATGTGCTTCAAATCTTTATTTAGTATCAGATATTGATTGTGTGCTCAAACGTAGGCTATTTTGACTAGCATAGTTCTGAAACAAAACATCACAATGCTTGATATTGTGAGCACACGAATGCTTGGCCAATATGGTTTCCTCGCTAAGGTAAATACTTCTTTAATCTTGCTCCATGCATTTTTTTCCCCGCATATATATTTAGCAAGATAGTCGAAAGTTTCATGAGCTGTGTAAAACAGTAACCATCTTCAATTACGTGCTCTTTTATGATTTGGTTCATTGTTTCATCAACACATTTTTGCAGGTTTTCTCGATATTTGAAGAATTAGGAATTTCTGTGGACTCTGTTGCAACTAGTGAAGTGAGCATTTCTTTGACACTGGATCCATCTAAGATTTGGAGCAGAGAACTAATTCAGCAGGCAAGCGTATGAGTTGCTTTCTCCATACAATCTTTTTTTTCCATTCATTTTAAATTTATAATTGACTGGCATCTGGGAAATAGGAAATGTGAAAGGGATATACAAGGACACAAATGCCTGTTCGTGCTGTATGATTCTATCTTCAAAGGTTCTTGGAAAAGTTTGAAGTAAAGTTACAATTACCGCCTGTATTATGAAAAGAAAGAAACTATAACTGAGAAGGACTAAGGTAAGAACCCTCATCTTGCCATGGATCACCGATCATCCTGCCATGGATCTCTAAATCAGTTGATCCAGAAGGAATTGGTCGATTTTGGGATTGGATCGGTAATAGTTGATCCGATATCATGGCGGAGTCCGACTCCTCCCCTAAATCCTAGACAAATTGGTAATAAGATCAGAATTGCCTGATGCCAGGAAAAAACAGGGGGACCCTGAAATCAGGTCGAGAGTTGAGACTTAACCCCGACTCTCAACCATCTCCCCACCTGCAGCACTGCTGGAGAATTGTCACTTCCAGCAGCATTTTTGGGCACTTTTGAATACCACCGCTGCCAGAAACTGTCACTTTTTAGCGGCAGTTTTGGGTGTTTTTGGGTGCCACTGCTGAAATCTCCACTTCCAGCGATGGTTTTGTTTTTAAATGCCACTGCTGAAGAATGCCGTGCTGCCACCGATCTCACTGGAAAACAGCTGATTGCACGGCTGAATTCTTGTGCCGCCACCACATTGAGGGGTTGTCGCCACTGGAGTGATGATGTTCCCTACACTGCTGTCCAGTTTTCAATCCGAATTGGCTATATATCTGTTTCAGATCTTGCTTATCAAGCCAGATCTGTTAGATCCGATTCTGATCCAGCAGATCTGAGTTCAGACTAGCTGATAAGTTGGATCATTTCCAATTTGATTTCATGCTTGAACATAGGTGTCCTCAACAGTTAATACCCACATGGTGCACTCCCCCTCAATCTTAGTTACAATGGTAGGTGGCTGGGTAATTAAGGTGAGTCCCACAATTTGGAAAAACAAAAAACAAAAAGAAGTTAGAAAATGAGCTGAAAATGGGAGCTGACCCCATGATCTTCTCTAGCCACCAGAGAAGTGGGCACACCAGCCCATTCCCACTCTCAGAAGTGTCTGAAAATATGGGAACTTCTATTGCACAGCCTTCCCTTCCCATTCTTTTTAAATAGGCTCTCATTCTCAACACTCAAGGGGTGGAGAAGTAAAGGGAGGAAGAAAGGAAGGAGAAGACCCAAAAGGTCCAATTTCCAGTGGAAAGAAAGAACACAAAAAATTCAGGAGGCTGGAGTCATGAAGGACTTGATATATAGAGGACAATGGTCGTAAGTATTTGACTTAAGTGAACCATACTGATACAAAATTGGACAACTAATATGGTGCAACTCTAAGTTAACATGTCACACCGGCTGAAGCCATCCGAGTTGCTCAATTCAATCAAATTAGAAATCTACCAACTGCCCAAGTCAGGAAACAATAGGATACCAAGTATGAAGCCGATCCAACTCAAGCCAATCGAGCACTAAGCTTGGGAACCAACATTAGAAGGATGAGAGGAGCTAGCTGTATCGAAGGGCTTTGAAATAAAGGTCAGTTGGGCTCAGCCATAGGCCCCTTGACATGTGCTCCACAGCCTACCAGAATGAAGGACTAGCAAGGACTGGGACATTGGGTGTCAAATGGGCGTATGCCTTTTCTCTGTCAACATGATTTTGGCATATCCCAACCAGAACTCAGGAGCCAATGTCAGTCAACTAATGCCAAACTCAACAAGACAAGGGAACAAATCTCTCTCATACCTTCCTTTTGAATTTTGTATGTGTTTCATCTTTATCATTTTTATACATAATTGTGTGTAAAAATGTGTTTTTACCTACACCATGTAGCTTAAGGATCTGAAAATCAAAACTTGTAAAAGAAGGAAGAATGATGTGTCATTCACTTTCATGTATGTTGATTATGGATTTCAAATGTCGCCTTACTTTATTGTGTCATCGTGGCAATTAATCAGTCATTGAGCAGTCACTCGATGCAATACAATTAACAACAATTCATTTGAATACCGGGGGGCAGAGATCCAACTCTAATTTTTCTTGAACTCACGAGATAATCTCATATATTTCTCAAAAACATAAAAGAACAAAACAAAACAAACTATTAAAAATAAAACAAAATATTATTTTATATATGAAAGTTTGAGGTTTCAACATACGCTTAGGGTCTATTTGGTTGCCTATGAAAGGGGCCACTTGTACCATATTTTCTTGAAAATGTTTTTGCCTCTTTTATTTTGACTGCTGTAAAATGAAAGTCAACATAAAATGTGCATAGTTGACTCCCAGGAGCAGCAGATTTCAGCATCCCTCATTTTTTGTCAGATGCCATTTTCCAAGATCCATGATGAAATGTTGATTCATGATGAACCTCAATCAAGACGCCGTTGTCTGTATTTTCAATTGTTGTTATTAATAAATATTGAGTTCTTAAATAATAATTTTATAAAATTTATATTTATAATAAAATAAAATATTATACATTTATTTTGGAATGATAAACTCAGTAGTTCATAATTATATAAAATTATTTTATTTAAAATTCATATTATATTAAAACTCTATTTAAATTAAGTTCTAAACTTTAAATTTTAGAGAATAATTTACAAATATTCAAATATTGAAAACATATTTAGAAAAATAGTTTACCAATAATTAAATGATGAAATTATGACTTTAAGGAGAATGAATTACATCTAACCAAATGGTGGATTATTGTTGGCACTGAAAAATTTCAGGAAAAAATTTTATTGGGCTAGGATTATATCAAACCCAGCCCCATGTACCACAATGATCAATTCTCAGAAATAAACCATCAATTGGGGTCCACGTCAATGCCCATCCATGGGGAAATAACTCAATTTCGATGCTTATTATCCCACATGTCATATTATTAATGTGCTAAATTTCATTGCAAGGTGGGATTTTTTTGGTCTTAATCCATTAAGGCGATAGACCTCCTCCTCATATGCTATTTTCGCAAATAACTACTACATGCTAAGTGGACTTATTTATATGAGAAATAGACCCATATTGTAGGTCAATCTTGCAGTCTGCATATGCCCTACATAATGGGTCGTGTTTCTATGCTAAGAAGGCCCCATTTGCATGTCAAATAATGGTCCACATGTTAACCTATGGGTGCAGTAAATTCTTTGGCCTAAAATTTAGGCATCCTGCCACTCCCACAGGCTAATCCGATGGATAAATGGAGGCTCTTCTCCTACAAATTAAGGCACTGTCGGACTGGTGACTGCCCCCGGAAGCTCCTAAATTATAGGAGAGGCTATCGGATTCTCTTCTTTCAACTGGGACTGCCACCTGGCAGGGAACAAGTCAAAAAAATGCCATCAGAAGTTCCTAAATGATAAGAGGATACCGCCAGGACTCAAAGCTGCCATCGCAAGCTCCTACATGTTAGGAGGGTGCCGTCAGATCCACCTCCACCCATCGAAAGTCCCTAAACATCAAAAATATCTGACTGCATCTTCCACTGCCCATCGTGGGCTCCCTACAAATCAAGTATGTGCCCCATGGCACCCACAATGCCAAGGAGGATGTGCAAAAACCTACTGAGCAGCATATCACCTGTCACCGGTACTATAGGAAATGAATCCTGATGTATCCTAGAAATCAGGAAGCCCCACAGCTTCCTTCCCTTGACTAGGTCTGCTGGCTGGAGAGTCCAACAACATGAGGACTCTCCACCGATGGCTAATAGGCCATCAGTCTATAAAATCAGATAGTGCGCTCCAGGGTGAAAGCTTTCGAGGCCCTGATAAGCCCTCCAGCCATTGTCATTCCTTCCTACCTGCCCTCCTTGTTGTTGCACATATGGAGAAAGAACAAGGAGAAGAAGCTGAGGGTGGGAGATGCTGCTGCTGTCTTGACCGAAGCCTCCTGCTGCAACTGATGCATATGGGAGATGAAGGAGAGGAGCTGAATGCTCCTCTGGATGCTACTGCTGCCATGGATGTTTCTTCATCCTCTTCCCTTCTTGCTGATGGTTGTGCCTAAGGAAGGAGATGAAGAAGGAAAGGCCGACAGCTCCCCCTCCGGTTGCTGCCAATGCTGGCAAATCCTGTCACCTATCCCAGCACCCATAGAAGATGGAGAAGGAGCCACCAGCTCCTCCTTATGCTCCCAATGTAAACTTCTAGTGCTCCCATTGCCATTGAGCCTCCCTATTGTTGCTTCTGCAACCATCCATGGAAGAAGAAGGTGGAGATGATGCCACTGAAGGAAGATGACTCTCCTGTTCTTGCTGGATGTTGTTGCCTCTCCTGCTGCTACCACTAATGCCAATGGATCCCATTCTGAGCCTTGATGGCTCTGGCATACATGGAAGCTGGATAAGGGGGTGTTGGGCTTTCCTCATGTTTCCTAATGTTGTGCCTGCTGATGCTGTTGGAGCTGCTGCATATAGAAGACGGGGCCGACACAGGAAGATGCTCCCCTAACGGCTGCTGATGTTGGTAACTGATCCTCCTGATGTTCCTGGAGGTTCGGGACCATGCTGCTACCCTCTCTAATTGTGGTTGATGTGGCCGAAAATGCCTATAACTCATCCCTTATTAGCCTATACATGTCTGTCTAAATCCATATCCCGCAGCCCTTCCTACACATCCCACATGCTCTATGACCCATGACATGTCCATACTTATACCCTTAAATGGGACCTGTTTTGATTCCAAAACAGTCCCTTAGCCCACTGTTTTGGCTATCATGCATAGTCCCTATAAGGCTTAAATCTGATGCATAACAAGTCTCGAAGGCTCAGAAGCCACATGGCAGCAAGCCTATATGTTCTAGGAGTTGCTGGACAGCAAACATATGAAGCCTCAAATCAATGGGCAGAAGACCTATAAGGTTGGATCTGATGATGGCAGTCCATTGGGCTTGAAGACATGAAGATGATAGGCTATCTGGGCCAAAATGATTTAAAGCATGTCTTGTATGGCTGAAATGACTTGTTTATAGATCATCAGTGTCAAGATGATGCAAATTAGGCCATCATTGCCTAGATGAAGACATGATAAGGTCGGCCTAGAAGACGTGAATAGGCCGTCCGGGCCAAAATGAAGCAAGTCAGGGCATATATGGGCCGAAGATGGCATGTTATGGGCCAAATGAGGCCAAAATGACAAATGCAGCCATGCAGGCAATAGGCTGAATGTGACCAAAATGAGAAAAAATGCATCTCTTAAATATTTTACATACAAAATTTATTTAAGAGGCCTAACTATCAACTTAGGCCCCCTCATAATTTTGGACGAACACACGGGCATGTCTCCGGAGTGGATCGATCCTGGACAGGGATGTGAACATGAACCCAGTATAACCAATCTTCCCAATGTAGGGGGTGGAGAGGAGAGGACGAATACCAAATCAAATAAACCTTATTGTGTAGAAGTGCTGCTGACTGCTATCCTCTGGAGTATTTGGAAGCAAAGGAATGGCAGAATATTTTCAAGATATTGCAGCACCTTTAAATGATATCCTCAGTGATGCAAGCACTTCTTCAGGACTGGGCTTTTGCTATGGGGACCCCCTCCATTGTAGAGCCTAGTCCCGGCAACAAATAATGGCAGTGTCTTTCTATAGTAACTATATTTTCTGTTGTGAAGTTGTTTATGGTGCCCTTTGACTTTTTTGTTGGGGGAAGGTCTGGTTGTTGTTTATGTTGTCACTCTTGTTTCTGCTCGAGTCATTTGGTTTACCTGTCGGTTCTAGCATCTTGTTAGAAAGTTTTGTATCATTCTCTGTGCTTTTAGTGAATTCACCGGCCTTGGGTTAAAACATGGAAGGATTATGCTTCCTGTCTTCTCATCTTCACTAAAATCACCCACAAAATGCCAAGCTGACCAGTTACAGTACTGAACATTTTCATTTAATTCTCGCTACAATGCATGTCCTCATCCGTATGCTTTCTTTGAGCATAAACTTGTAATTGAGAATTCAGCCCTGTGCACCTATATACCATCCCAGCAATCTAGGTTCTATGTCATTATTGTCATAAGAATGCCTCCAAAACCACGTGAAGACCTTCCAAAAACAACAACCAAGTTTCTGAAACCCATAATTAGGTCTTAATACTAATTAAAGTGCAACCTCAAGAGTTTGATGCCTTCTGCAGATTTGCATTCTCTCCATGGTAGGATCACCAAGTTGGGTTTGTTCTCTCTAATTAAGGTGCAACTTGAGAGAGAATTTAATAGCTCAAGGCATCAAACTCTTGAGGTTGAACTTTAATTAGTATTAAGACCTAATTATGGGTTTCAGAAACTTGGTTGTTGTTTTTGGAAGGTCTTCACGTGGTTTTGGAGTCATTCTTATGACAATAATGACATAGAACCTAGATTGCTGGGATGGTATATAGGTGCACAGGGCATTCTACTGGACTTGCATTCTTTCCGTGCTAAGATCCCCCTAGTTGTGTTTGTTCTCTCCAAGGTGCAGCTAGAGAAAGAAGTCAAGCTCAAGGCATTCTCCTAGACTTGCATTCTTCCCATGCTAAGATCCCCAGGTTGGGTTGTCATGCCCCGGACAAGAATACACATAGCGGACTTGTCCGGCATTGTAATCAGGGAAAATAACTCTTCAAATACATTAGTTTTGAAATAGAGAAATATGATATCAAATTTGATCAGACAAGACAATTAATTTCTATCTAAAATAACGCAATGAATTTTCAATTTAACAACTTATAACAACATAAGGATAATAAATAAATCATACATCGTCAAACTCTTTGTCCTTAGGGTTGCCAACTTCCACTGGATCCTCCTCAAACTCCTCTTCTAGCAATGGCTCATTGAAGGCTATAAAATCACATTAACAAAGGAATGGGATGAATCACATGGGACTTAGTAGGACTTACACCTATTTCTTACCCAAAAAATCCCTAATGATAATAAATATTTCATGCTTAGGATCAGATCCCATCTAACAAAATTTATAATTATCAAGGTTTAATTAATCATGTAAGGTTGTTTTTCACTTCTTTGATTAGTCACATCGTTGGACAGTTACTTCAGGCATTAAGCTATAATTCATAGGATATACAAAATAGTCAATTAACTCGACATGTTAATCAAATGCATTCGAAATTACTCAGAACCTGAACTTTATGATGACATTCTAACATACTAAACATGTCGACATATGCAAAGGACTATATGGATCTTAACATAGAATGAGCTAAGACACCACTTCTAATACCTTCTATCTCACTTGTCATAATGCAAAGAAAATCATCAACTTACCTAAGCTGAACTTATGCTACATTTGGACAGGTAGCCATGTCACAGAACTCGCACAAAATTTAACATATATAAAAGTAACTAGACATGTCAATTTATCATATCTTGAAATGGTCCATCAAGATCCAAACCCAGATCCGATAAATGTTACCCAAATCTCAACCAGAATCCATAATACTCTAATATTCTGATTCGGATCCACTTGGGCTTTTCAGATTTGGGCCTAACCCAATAATAACCTATGTCGTGGGTGCCCTCTTCTTCCGCACGAGGATTCTCTACAGGAAGGTCAATGCTGGCAGCATTCCTCTCCAGGATGTTTATCAGCTATCAAAATGTGTGGAGTTTCTAGAAGATAGTGGATCAGATGGCACGACAGCAACTTGCTGGCACCTCTGCGCCTCATCTCCACCTTTGGAAACAAAGCTCTCCAGGGACACACTGGCAGCTCCCAATAGAGTTCTCTTTCTTCGCAATCAGGAAGGAGGTTGTCCACCCTAGGCCTGTGAAAGATGACTGCTCAGCAAGGCAGACATTGTGGCACATGAGAGTGTCTTTCCTATCTTCCGCCCTCTGGCTCCAACACCATCGTCAATGTGAATCAAAGAGAAAGCTGGGTTAGAAGAAGGTGAGCAGGAGGGTGAGAAGAAGAAGAGATGGCGGACTAGCAGTTGCCCTATCATGTCAGGCTGTGGGGAGGAGGAGCCAAAATCTGGGTGGCCTCCACTGCTAGGGTTGATTTTGGGCAACCTGAAAGTAATTTTTGTCCCCCGAATTCTCTGTTTCGAGTTACCAGCCATCCTTGAATCCGAAAATTGTCATTGGGTTCCCCATTGGCGGCTAAAAACCTGATAAATATTTCATATTCATGTTGAGTTGTCAAGTTCGTGGATTTTATTTACACTTCTAGAAGTAACAATATAGCTAAGATAAATCTTATAGTGCATTTAGATAGTGACGCACTTAGGATAAGCTGTGATATCTGAAATCTAAAGATGCTTCGTACTATTCTAATCTTCACTGCCCATGAGCACTAAGCATAGTCTGGTGAAGTGCAATCACATAATAGAATATGGCACGATCACATGTCATAAATTGAAAGCTCATATTACTCAAACATACACTAATGGGGTGTTTGGTTGCATGACAATGGAGGTTTTTATTTTAATTTTTAAAAATTGTAAGAAAACTTGTTAAAAGAGGTGTTTGACAACTATGATAATTTTATGTTTTGAAAGTGACTTTCTTCTTAAACAAAAAAAGAGGGTTTCACCTCTTTCTTTTTTCTTGTGGTCCCCCACTTTGTTTGATCATGTATGGTAGTTACTCTTTTTTGTTATCACATCTTTCCAAACATGATAATTTTATGTCATGAGTTGGTTCACTTTTTATTTTAATATAAGTTTTTATCATGAAAGTGTACAAAAAATTATCATGCAACCAAACACCCCATAAGTCGTCATTCTATTACTTAGGATGCAACTCATATGAAACTTATAAATAATTTGCAACACTATATGTTCTCTTAGCCAATACATAAAATGATGCATGTACACAACAATCCAATAATCTACAATAAACTGAGTTATTGACATACAAAGCACTTAATGCTTACTGGTTTCATTTTAAATGCATTAAATCATTATATTTTTATCAGAAGGTTCTATTAACAAACAGAGTTTTCCATCATGATATTAATTAAATTGATCAAAGCACCTTCTTGATTTACTTGGTCTAAAATTATCTACCTAATCATGGTAACATTACATCATTTCTCTAATTTACTAGCACATCGATTGGTCAGATATAAAAACTTAACCACATACATTATTTAATCATGAATTAACAATCATGTCATCTCTTAATTCCTAACATGTGTAAACATCTATTTTTACACAGAATTTAAATCATGCTGAACCACGTACTTATCTTTAACTAACCATAGTTAAACTAATCTCATTTTAACATGTTCATTAACATTATTGTAATGATAAGGATTAGTCAGGATATCAACCTCAATCGATGCCCAAAGACTAACCGAATAGCTGATAGGGGCTGCTGGCTGATCTCCAAGCATGCGGTGCGGCAAAGACTGTGCAGCGAGACAGTGGCAGTTGGCACGCTCTACCTGTTGAGCGACGTTGGACCTGTGGGCAGCGAATGGAGCACCAATCCACGATTTCTGGAGACGTCGGGCAGCACCAACAGGAAGGAGAGGCAATAGCAGGTCAGATGGGTTGCTGGCACACTTAAATAGTTGAGGAGGAAGAGTAGGGCTCTCGGGCATCGGCTGTTCACATGCCAAGGAGGGAAAGCAGGAGGATGTGGGTTGAATAGGGATAGCAAGAGAAGGGAGTCGTCGGTTGTTCACATGAGAGAGAGAGAGGGCAGGACATCCGATAAGCAAGCAGAGAGTGAGAGGAAGTTGCGTTACCCACCGCGGTATCTGCTAATCCAAGAAAATTTCAATGTATCGTTCATTTAAAGTAGAAATATTTGCTACATGTTTTTTTCAAACTTCTGTAAGTTTCATAAATTTTCCCCAGTGTTTGTCACCATTATTTCTTGCAAACTTGTTACCCACCATCCTTGGTGTTTCCTTTCAACTATGAAATATATCATGTTCCCATTTTTTGAGCATATGTTTTCAAGTTCCTTCTGCGCATGACTGGTTACATTGAAAAACATGCATGGTTTGATTGCTAGATCTTCGTTCTTAAGCACACCCAGAAATGAAATTCATCTGCTGCTGCAGGAACTTGACCATGTTGTTGAGGAACTTGAAAAAATTTCCGTGGTACATCTGCTGCAGAACAGATCAATAATTTCGCTCATTGGGAATGTGCAGCGATCCTCTCTGATACTAGAGAAGGTATGATTAATCATGTTGATCTCTCTCTCTCTCTCTCTCTCTCTCTCTCTCTCTCTCTCCTTTTAAACCCGTACTTGTTCCTCTTTTCCCCATACCCTTCCGCCGCCATGTCTCCACAGGCTTTCAACGTTCTGAGAAAGAAGAGAATCAACGTTCAGATGATCTCCCAAGGCGCATCAAAGGTAAGAGTACGGCTTCGGTTTTCATAGAAGTTGGATACGTTTGTTGCTTTCTGGTCAACAACGTTTTGGTGTTCTGGATTGCTTGGGCAGGTGAACATCTCTTTGGTTGTGAATGACAGCGAGGCGAAGCAGTGCGTAAGAGCACTCCACGCGGCCTTCTTTGAGGACGGCTTTCCCGACGAGGCCGTGAGAGCTGGGCAGTTGCTGAATGGCTCCGCGGGGCTCCCCGATAATTAATTGACTTCGTTCCGTCCGTCACCTCCCGTGCGGCTGCTTCTTGATGAAGTATTTGCTTGCTAGAGGGTTCCCCCTTCACACCCATAAACAAATTTTGTGCTCCTGCCATGTTTTTTTTTCTTCCCTTTGTTTCTTCCCACTCCTATTTATTTGGGCACTGGATAGCCAGTTTCGTACTCGAGTGGTATGTTGGGGAAAAGACCCCATTTGGCGCTCTGGCATCCATCTGTGTTAATTAGGGATGCAAATTGGCCGAGCCAAGCCCGGGTAATATGTTAAGTTAGGTTGGTCTAATCTTTTTGTTTGAGTTCAAACTTAATCTTGAGTTCCTACGGACAAATTGAACTTATGGTTGAGTTCGGTTTGTTACCTACGTGAGTCACATTCTCATGTGAATATGAGATCGAAAGTATAATCTAAACTCGAGTTGAAGTTAATTTAGTTATAACATTTGACCTCGAGTTCGAGTAACATGTTGAGTTTGGTTGGTCTAATCTTTTTGTTGGAGTTTGAGTTCCTACGGACAAATTGTTACCCACGTGACTTGAATTCTAACGTGAATATGAGATTGAAAGTATGATATGAACTCGAGTTGAAGCTAGGTTATTTATAAAAATTGACCGCGAGTTAGATCTTGGTTGGTAAATTAAATTTAAAATCAAGTTTTTTTTTCACCATGATTGATCTAAGTTTAAGCTTAAATAAAATTTTATTTTAAATTATGTAATTAATTTAATTATTATGATTTGATTACAAATATCTATAATTTATTTTTAAAAATAAATATTTAAAAAAAAATTAAGAGATTTATTTTGTTACCAAATTAAAATTTTATTTAAATTTATTTATTAAGAATATATTTTTGTCGAACCCAAGCTCGAGTTATTTGGTTGATGTATCATCGGTTGGAGACGTGAGATTTGGCCCTGCTCTGTTTGACAATCGGGATGCGAAGGCCGTGATTGGGAGTAATGTGCAAGTTCCTTGTCAAACAGCCCAACTTAATGAAACCAAATAGATTTTTCTCTTCCGGTTGGATTTTCATCCAACTCAGTTGATTTTCATCCACGTGGGACTCAAGTTTCTAAGCACGTTTTATAGCTCCACACCTTCTCATGTCTCATGGAATCCTTCGCAATGGCTTCAATTCCTAAATCATAAAAACATACAGAAGAGAACGGTTGCCAAGGGCCAGAAATTGACCAAGTCATGTGGGTTGAAGCCTAACTTTTTATTTAGATAAATAAAAATATATGTTTTTTTCTCAGCATGGATTTTTTCGATGATGATGGCGATGATATCTCTGGCACTGTTTTTTGATATCAATTAAAAAAAAGTAACGATGTTATTGTTTGAATTTTTAAAAATTTGGTCAAACTTCTCTCCACCAATCTACAAATGAATTCGATGTTAATTACACCGAACGACAGCTCGATAACACTTGACTAATTGTCATAGTCACATATGTACATGACGGGATTAAACGCGAAGAATAATTTATATTTGAATAAATAAGGAATAGACATAAGTCATTGACATTCTTCCTCCTTTTGTATCTCTTCTTTTGCATAACATTTTTTAGATTGGTTTTGGGTATTGGAAGTCGGTATCCTAGTTGGATCCATCCTAATAGATCTTTGTCGATTTTTGTTATTTTTTGGACTTTGCATCCATTAAGTGGTATTTCTCCCAACCGGGGTTTGACGGGCTTAATGAGTCTTCAATCATCCATTAAGCAACATCTCTAGGGTTTGACCGTCTTGATAGGCATTGGACATTTTCCATCTATTACCTAGTACTTTTCATCCGAGGCTTGGCTAGGTTAATAGGTCTTAGACAAATTTGACTGTTTGATGACTTCTTATTTTTCATTTACTAATCGACATTTCTCACTTGGGCTTTGACTGTCTTAGTGGGTATTCATTATATTTTTCATCCATTAACAGACATTTCCCATTTAGGACTTGACCAGGTTAATGAGCTTTAAACATTTTTTGATGTTTGCGATAATATCTTCTTTCATCTACTAATCAACATTGCCCAATCTTGGCCTAACTAGGTTAATGCATTTTGGACATTTTCATCAATTACCCGATATGTCTCACTTGGAGCATGACTGAGTTAATGGGCTTTGGATGTTTTTCATTCATTATCTAGTATGTCCCACTTGGGGCATGACTGAAGTAATGGGCTTTAGACATTTTTCATCCATTATCTGATATGTACCACTTGGGGCATGACTGAAGTAATGGGCTTATGTTTTTTATCCATTATCTGGTATGTCCCACTTGGGGCTTAACCTAGTTAATGGGCTTTGTACAGTTTTTGATATTTGAGAAAATATCTTCTTCTATCCACTCTACCCACTAACCAACAATACTCGATCAGGACTTGACCTAGTTAATGGGCCTTCATCAGGTCTTTTGAATGTTCTCTCTCATCCACTAATTGGTTTTTCTCTGATCGGGGGCTTGACCAAATTAGTGGGCTTTTATTAGTTTGAATGTTTCTCTTTCCACAACTAATTGGTATTTTCTCGATGGAAACTTGACGGGATCAGTGGGCCTTCATTGGTTCCTTCCCATTTACTTTGATTTTTGGGTTTGATTTATTATGAATTGTTTAAAGTTTTGGTTAGCATAAGGCATAATGGGCTAAGCCCCCATGCTATTGGGACATGGGTCGATCCTTGATTCGGCTTGGTTGGAGCTTGATGAAGTCTTCATTTCTTATAATTTGAACTTGATTCTCCTTGTGATGAACATTGCATGTCTTGACTGGGCCTTAAGTTGGTCCACGGTTGGATCCCAATTGGGTATTGACTTATTCTAATTGAACTTGACTTTCCTTGATATGGACATTGCATTGCCTTGATTGTCTCATTTGATGACGATGGTTAATTAGGCCTCTCGTAGCTTAATGAGCCTTGAGTCAATCTATGGTTTGTCTTGGTTGGAACCCGACCAGGTCTTTTTTCTCTCTAATTGGGCTTTGGCCTCTTAAGATGAATTTACATTGCTTTGATTGTCCATTGATAGTGATTGATCGAACTTCATATGGCTTAATGGGCCTTGAAGGTGGTTGTTGCACTCATTACTTATTGGACTTTGAATTGATGTAATTGGGCTTAAGTTTTCTCCTTGGAGTTCCTTGGGACTTTGTCAAAATTCTTGATGCCTTTGAGGTTCTTCCTTGATGCTTGAGCTTGCTTGATGGATTTGATGCTTGATTGATGGATTTGATCCTCCTTGAAGAACCCCTTGATGGTCCATTTGATTGGGACCCTCCTCTTTCCCTTAGACCTTCGTGGAGAAGAGAAGAACAACACCTTGTAGTATCTTCATGTATGCACCTTGTAGAATGGATCGTCTCTCCTCAAATGAAGGATCTCACACTCTTTTATATGCTATGAGGAGAGGGCATTCTGGTCCCAAATTTGGCCTACCATTTCATTGTTTTTTAGTATGCGAAAGAGGGTGAGAGTAATTTGGTCTCAATTTTGGCACACCGTTTCCTTGTTTTTGATTGTGAGAAAAAATAGTGAGGATATTTTAGGTTTTAAGGCCCTTTTTGGTATGAAGATAATTAGCGATAACCATAATTGATTCTTAATATTTTGTTTGTTTTAAAAATAAATTATAATTTAATCTAGATTAATTTAATCTAGTTTATCCCAAAAGTTAAACATAATGTCTAGGATAAATCGGTCTATGTCTTGGGTGAGATAATATCAAAGACCAATTTAGATTTGAGGATATGTCTTGGGTGAGACAAGGCGGCGGCTCCAACGGTAGGTAGAGAGACAAGGCAGCATCCATGAAGGTGTCTCGCTAATGTCCTCACGCTTCCAAGTGTGCCACCTACCAATTGAAAAGTTAGCATGAGTTTTCTTGTAACTGGTATCTTTATTTTGTGTTTTTTATTATTTTTTTCTTAACAAGCTTTGTTTGTTGTGGGTCTCGACTTTTTCATGGGTTTTGTTCATTGGTTAAACTTAAAGTTGGTCCTAAAAATTTAATAGCTAAAACAACTTGGCCATGGCTCATAAAGTGAATTCATAGCATTTTACCATATTCAACTTCTTTGAGGTAAACTAGGACAGCTTAAAAGCCTTAATTTCATGACTTTTTCTGATAAATAAGTTGTTTATCTATTATCAATTGATCACCTTTATTTTTACTTAGCAAATTTCTAAGCACATTCTTGAGTATATTCTCCAAGATTCGTTTGGCGTATGCCATCCAAAGTTTCACATAATTTGTGCTGATGTTCACCACCTATGTTAAGAAAGTAACTTATCAATGAAATTTTTTATCAAGCTGCTATCAGTTTGAGGATGAGATTTTTTGACAGAGCAATGTGTTTTGTGAACTGTCATTTTGCTACTCAGCAGTAAATCAAAGAAATGCCAACTTTGATCATGTTTACTATACAACGACTTTCAACAATCAATTTCATGGCCATAATAGTGTTAATGGTATGGTACTGGACTTGCTTTGGTTGTATTCTCTTCTTGTATGCATACAACTGTGCCTTCTGATATATGTGCATGGAGAGCCATGCATACATAGGAGAAGATATTATTGTTTGTGTGTCACTAGCACATGGGCAAACATATTTGGCTTTCTGGTTTTTATGGCTTTCTTGATCATCTTTGGTGCAGCAAGTGCTTCATCCACAGTTCCAAGTGATTCATGGGCAAAATGTAACATGTCACCTTCATCTTTATTGCGGATTCTTTGCTTTATATTCTGTACAAGAAGTTTTTATTTCTCCTCTTTTCACTAAATTACATAAGGTCGTATAATTGTGACAGAGACAATAGAGATAGATATGGTGATATTCCTTGGTGATTTCAACTATGACTCCACGGCATTTCTTATGATGAAGCACGAGAGTTTCGTATCACAAAGATGTTTTGATTGGATGGTAAATGACATGACCATGTTGTAAATGGCATTTGTGAGAGCAATTAATGCTTTTACGAGAGACATTGAGAAACGACAATGCTACCAATGAAATAAGTGGAGTCTTCTCTTGTGGAGACCATTCTCACAAGACAATGTAAAAAATTGTATTGCCAATAGCATTTATGAAAAATTATGCTATTAATTTGTGAATTAGATGCTACGATAATGTCAATCCACTGTCTCTTTCCTTGTAATTCGACAATGTGTTTTTTTTCAAGTTTGACAAATATAAAAATAATATTCATAATTATCACTTCATATTAGATTATGGTTGTTTATAAGATACACGACAAGTTTAAATAACTATCTAGATTAATAATTTATACTATATATTTCTATTTTATCGTTATTTGTAACTTCAAATTTATCTCTATTATATGCTTAGTTATATTTTAGATTTATTATATGACTATGTAAGTTGGTGAACAGGATATTTATAAAAATAAAAGATAAGTCATTGACAAAAGTAAACTTTTAGAAAATTAAATAATTATTTATCAACTCACCGTGTGAGTGTTAACGACCCACCCAATCATGTATTAATTATACTTTACTAAGTATAAAATATAAGTTAGTATTATATACGTACATAGAGTTAGCAATACGTGTAGATAATTAATAATATATAGATAATATATCTTAAAGTTTAATAGTTGATAATATGTGGTTAGTAATAGAGTTTAAGTGGGTTGGTAATATATGACAAAGGCTAATAATACATGACAAAAATTAATGATAAAATATAAGATGTTTGTACGTGAACAGATGAGCTAGTATTATATGTAAGAGATTATGGGGTGTTTGGTTGCATGATAATGAAGGTTTTTGTGTTAATTTTTAAAAATTGTAAGAAAACTTGTTAAAAGAGGTGTTTGATAACCATGATAATTTTATGTTTTAAAAGTGATTTTCTTCTTAAACAAAAAAAGAGGGTCTCACCTCTTTCTTTTTTCTTGTGGTCCCCCACTTTGTTTGGTCATGTGTGGTAGTTACTTTTTTTTGTAATCACATCCCTCCAAACATGATAATTTTATGTCATGAGTTGATTCACTTTTTATTTTAATACAATTTTTTATCATGAAAGTGTACAAAAAATTATCATGCAACCAAACACTCCATTAGTAACACGAATAAAAAATGACATTTGTTTCTTCATCGATGTGGTGATGACGTCGTTTCATCTTGTCACATGAGCACTTTAAATGAAGTAGTAGTATTGTGACCTCTTTTTATTGGAGATCGCAGTTATTTCTATCTTTGGTCATCTTTTTTTCACCTCTCTCCTTTTTTTTTCTTTTCCTCAATATCAGGTCTGCAACGGACCACCCACATGTGAACAGCTCAAACTATTCCTCCTTTTCCTCTCCTCTTTTTTTTTTCCACTGATCAAAGCTAGCCCTAGTCTGCATTGGCCCAGTCCTAAGAACGGGTTGCACCCCCCCCCCCCCTCTCCCCTGCATATGTCTTTGGGACAAGGCCCCCTCATTTTTAATTGAAATCGGCGCCCAACCTGCAAGCCTGGCCTGACGTTGAGAATAGGTTGCCCTGCTTTTGGGTCTTCATGGGTTGCGCTTCGAGCCTTCCCAATCTGGCTTTTCGCTTACCTCTCCAGGGTCTCCCTTGAGGGTTCAAACATGGCTTGCCCTAGACTCGATCTTAGACAGATCGATCATGCTTAGAGACACAAAATTCTATAATTTCAATTTGTTTACGATAAAATTAATAGACTTCGAACTTGTTTTGCATTCTATAAACTATCAAAATTAGAATCACTTCATTGCACTTTTGTTCATGTGATTCCGATAAAAAAAGTTTATATAAATAAAATTAATTAAAATACAATTAAATAACTTAAAGAATATAATATATAGATTAAAAAACACTTTGAAAAGATTATATCACAATTTAGTAATTATATAAAATTTATTAACTTATTTTAAAATAAAATTAATATTTAATATATATTTTGTAAATTATCAACTTTAATTTTAAATAAAAACATAAAAATTCTAAAATTATCAAAATATTAAATAACATATTTTTATAATAAAATTGATAAAATAACAAATATATGTGACAAATAATATAAAGAAGTTGTGACACCCTATGAATCAATTAATAATGGGCTAAGTACATAGTTACATAAACTAAATTACTTTTAATATTTATGTATTAATTATTAGTAAATATTTTTAAATTTATTTTAATATTAATTATTATTTTAAAAAATATCTATTTATAATCAAATTAACTATTATAATTAATTATTTTTAATTCAAAATTTACTCAATTAAATGATATATATCAATACTTAATTAGTATTATTTACTTTTAAATTAGTCAAAATAAGTATAATATGCGCATCTCTCACCTTGAGAGACAAGAGGACGACGAGAGGATGCCTTGTCGCCTACGCATTGTCTAGACAATATCTTGAAAACAATAATTATTTATCAAATTATAACGATTATCACATCCTTGGAGTTCTGACAACAATCTAATTGTAGTAGAAATGGGATACCTAGAAATGGAAAATTAATTAAAGACCCAATTATAAATATGAGTTTAATCAAAAACCCATTGACCGAATATCCTTTGTGATAAACCCAGTCAACAAATAATTTATAATGTAAAACCCTGTCCGTCGAGTCCGCCGTTAAGTCACGTCTTCTCTTTTTTTTTCCCCTTCTACCCCTCACCCGACAGAGGATCCGCCCGATTTATTCGACCGGTCTTCTCTTGGCCGCTGCAACTCTCTCTCTCTCTTGCAAACCCTACTGGACGGCGAACAGAAATCGCGGCGGCTTCCTCGCGGTGGCGTCCCGGCTGAGCGGCTTCCTCCTCTCCCTCTCCCTCTCCTGAGACGACGGGCTTCTTCATCCGGAGGTAGCATCTTCTTCATCCGGTGACTATCCGGCAGTTGCATCCGGTGAGTGAAGTATAGAGAGAAGGGGGGCTGGTGTTCTCCTTGGAAGAATCGGCGCCAGAATGCATTTTTATATTTTTTATTATAATAAAATTTATACAGCGTTTACGGAAGGCATCGGTAATATTTTTTGGGCAATTATTTTCTAATTTTTATTGTGTGTAACTTTTTCTTCTTAATTTTTAAGAATTTTTTACATATGCAGGACCATTTTCGGACAGTAAATAATTTTTCCTTTGATTTTTCAAGTTTTTCATAAATTTTATATATTTTTTACATTTATATATATAATTATGTTCGAACCATATAACATCATTTATTTATTTATTTTTATTTTATCTGATATTTTCAACTCCTACGATGAACTCTAACATTAATTTTGTCATATATATTTCTATTTAAATTTTTATCTGAAACAGACCATCCAAACGGTGGACAAAGGGTATAAGCGACTTTTTCATGCTCTATCTAACACTTGTCATCCAAGTTGGGGCAGAAGTTATAATAATTTCATACATTGGGTTTTTTATTAGAACATTTCAGTCGCTGGACTTATCACTAAACTGATATTTGTAAACCGGGTCTAGAGTTAAATTCTCCAATTTTGTTTGAGAGACATTGTTCCTGGCCATGGAATGTCAGGTTGGAGCCAAGTTAAGACTCGAGCCTGACCTGCAGATCAGGGGGGGGGGGGCTAACTGTGGAGTGTACAACTCATTCCCAACCTTTCTAAGGCCCTTAGAATAGTTGTTTTAGAATTATTCTAATCATTTTAATTGTTTATTTAACTATTAATTACTTTGATTTAACTATGCCCTCTCCAAATCATGACACTATAATTACTAGGTCGACCCGAAATAATCCGACTTAGACACATTGTATTTTACTCCTTATGATGGCAAAGAAAATACAATATAAATACTCTGATAAAATCATGCATTGTGATATTTTTAGAGTAAAACAATATCTTCTCAAAATTGAGGACCACATGCTCTCGTGCTCCCATACTCTGTCATAAATAAAAACATAATTCCGAAGGCATCTACAAAAACTAGAAATGATAAAGGGAACTTTAAAAAGACATAAAATACGATTCGATAAAAAATTGCCAAATCAACATAACATTCCGTACATATATATATGAGACTAAACAAAAACATTTAGACATTCGTTATCTCAAAAATGGTATGTACTATGTATCTCTTACTCTTAAAAGTATTTTTTTTACTTTCTTTACTTACCATGTTTGAAAAATAGAGGATCTCTACCGGATTATAAAGACAAGTTAAAAGTCATTCATTGAAAATCATTCATTGACGAAGACTTTTTGCGTCACATTGGTCAATCAATTTGTCAAGGATCTGAGAGTGGAAGAAGATCAAACCCATTAATAGAGGAGAAGATTCATGATCGCACTCAAAATGATGACCCATGAGTGAGATCCTATACATTTCGTTGTCACTCGACCACAACAACACCAAACATAAATAACAGCATTAAAGAATTTGAAAATATATAAGAAAAATATAAGATGGATGACAACAAGATGGTTTTTCCATCATACTATACTGGCGAATGCTGCGAAGAGATTATATTATGAGAACATGATTGACACCGACAGCGACATCGAAAGAGAAGTGCCTAGACTTAACCCAAAAAGATATACAATGTCTATCTTCCCGTGAAGGTGGAAGATACAATAAAATACATCAAGTCCATTCAAAGGATTTGGGACGAAAGAGACTGTACATTGATGACTTATAGTTAAACCTATAAACTTCTTTAATTAGTGCCTTAATTTATTATATGTTCTACTTATTTGTTCATATTCTTCTTAATAAGATAACTAAAAAGACGATGAACTTTCTAATTTATTGTCAAGTCGACACTATCTTTTAGACATCAGTTGATGCATTAGGGAAGGTAAATAACTCTAAATATCTTCTTGATTTGATAGATGAAGTTATCTAAGAGATAAAAGAGAACCGGGTCATCCAAATAGTGACAGACAATGTAACTGCATACAGAGTGGACTAGTTAAATATTAATGATCAAGAGACCAAAGTTATATTAGACACTACGTTCCACACATTCCTTAAATTTAATGTTAGAAGATATCTACAATGATTCTCAAATAGATTGGATTGTGAAATTAACCCAATTTATCTCCTCACTCATCTACAATCGCAACTTCAATTTTAAGCTGATGAGAGAACATACCAAGAAAAGAGAGCTTATTTGACTTGACACCAATGACTTCACCTCTCGTTATATCTCTTTAGAGAGTCTAGTGACTTATTAGAGAGTTCTATGTCACATGATCATCTCATCGAGGTGAGATATGATTTATCTCAAAACTCTTAATTTCTTACATATGACCAAAAATTGAGTGAAATGAACTATGAATCATTCTCGATTCAATCCCCCTATGATAATTATTTTGATAAACTTTAAGACCTAATAACAACATTAAGATAATCATACAAGGGACTCCTGAGTATGACATTCATCAACATATGTGACAGATTATATATAGTTATATACTATAATGACATGGGAAGAATACGAAACTTATATAAAAAAATATAAATCAAGTCAAGTTTGTATAAAGCTAACCTGTGTTAACTTAACAAAAAAAATTTATTGCATATCTCCTCTTTTTCAGACTTTTTTATTAAATTTACTACCATTTTTTTAATTTCCAAAAAAAATAATTAAAAAATAAGATCAGACCAGATCGGCCTACTGCAGAACCAACCTGATCGTGACCCAAGATCCATCTTCCTTGGTTTCAGGTGAAGTCACTTGTCTATTAGCGACCAGCCCAATGGGCTTATGACATGATCATGGACAACCCCTCCAAAAAAGAACCTTGCCGTTCGGTTTAACTAACCCACAACTCCCTAGAGAGTGAACAGCCTTCCACACTTGCGGTCTCCATTTTTTTCGTTCCATTTCTAGTTCTGCCAACCACATACAATGTTAAAAGAGGGCCAAGAGTGAAAAGTACCCAGGTTTGTCATGTAATAGAGTGTTTGGTTCCAATTTTTTACCTTATTTTTATCTTATTTTTAAAAATAGGGAAGATACGGTGTTTGGTTGATTTTTTAGTACTCTTTCTTTTTTAAAAATGGTCTCACTTCTTTGCTTCTTCTATTTCGGAAACAAAACAACTCCAAGGTTGTTTTATTTCTGAAAGCGAGACGGCTCTCTCGTGACATCCTGGAAGGGGAAGGCAGAAGCGGGGAGGAGCGTCGGAAGGCCAAAGTAGGTGGAGGGGGGGCAGGGGTGTAGACACGCCAATTTGGCCTTATTTAGAGCTTAAACCATTATTCCATTGGCAACATCTCTTTTAGACCATCAAAATCATGATGAAGCACCCTTTTGGATGAGCCGATGTGCTTATTGGAAATATGAGGATGATTTGCTAATTTCTAATCAAATCCGTGTTTGCCGAAAAAGAGACTCTCGGTGGTGTGCCAGATTATGCTTTTCTCAGCATACCCTCTATTTGGAAATTTTTCACAGGATTATATGGACGTCTAATGAAAAAGTATTCAACATGAATAATCTTCTTCTCTGAGTTATCTTTTCATTTCAACAAACGGCATTCAATTCTGATCTCCCATTTGTCTGCAGCGCCCTTTGGAAGTCAGATGCGCAGTTCTGTCCGCACGCAGCACCGATCAAGCCCAATTGCATGCAAGCCTAGCCCATTGGGCACATATCTGACCAATTCACGACCTTACCTTCCTTTTTCCTCCTCCATATCACTTGTTATAGTATCTGGAAGTTTCATGGTCAAAATTAGCATCATCTAATGATGGCAATCCAACTTGTTGTCTTGTATATCAAGACTTGCCATTTTTAGACTAGATTTGTTTCCTCTTCAAGTGGAGACATATTTTGAACATGAGAAATGTGATCCACGGTTTCCAATCTCTCTCAATCATTAGGTAAGTTTTTAGATGCCTCAGTATGAAAATCAGCAACATTAAATGGAGGAAATCCAACCTATGATCGGATGTATCAAAACTTGCTATTTTTTGACCTGTTTTTCATCCCCTATAAAGGGAGACTCATATGAACGACCTAAGAAGGGCATCCCCATCCTCCAGCACTCCTCTCTTCGTCCTCCAACCACCCTAGGCTCTTCCCAATCTCCCCAAATCGTTCTATCTACGTCCCAGTGCCCGGAGATCATCCCAAACTGAAGAAGAAGCCGGTCTATGTTCCGACGTGCTGCACTTCTGATCATTGGCTTCTACAGATCTTTATAGTCATTTTCCGGCCTTACTTCCTTCAGAATAAGTGTGATTCATCAAGATATATTTCATCTCCAACAAACGGAAATCAATTCTGACATTCCCTCGACTTGTTATGCCTTCAACACCGGAGCTGCACAGACAGATCCGAAGTCTTCTCTTCGAAGTCATCATCTTCTCAGTCAATTTCAGTACATTTAATGGTGGATTCAGCCTATAAATCCTTCGTAGAAATTGTTCCCTGGTGAGTTATCTTTTATCTCCAACAAGAATAATTCAATTTGTATATCTGTGGTGCCCATAGCATGTCCTACATCGACATTGTGCTGGGAGTTTCCAGAACTTCACTGTCCAAGATCCGGCTTATCAGGTAAATTAAGATAATTTATCATAAGAATCAAGAAAACTTGTCTTCATATCAAACCACCCTAGGTGAGTCCTCTTTATTTTGAAACAAACGGCAATCGATTTTGACATCGGTGCTGTCTATTACGATCTCTGCATCAGAGCCGCGCAGTTTACATTAAATCTGTCCAACCCGGTTGCCACTTTGCCTGGGTTGTGTTATCTTTAACCGTTCATATTCTCTTTGCTAACTCTTCATTCATATCATTTAATTCATATTTAAGCATCATTTTATTCTATTTTAATCATTTAATATATCAAAAAAAAACCAAAAAAAAAGGGTTAGGGCTAACCCCGAATCTGGTGAGTTTGTTTCCAGTTGTCGTTTATGTTATTGTTTTTACAAGTTACTACACTTCACTCGGTTCTAATCCTTCTTCACTTGTTTTCTTGTCTTATTGTCTTCTAGTTGCACAAATACATCAAGCTAGCACTGGTTGGACTCTTCTTCATCAGCCGGCCAAAGAAGAAGAAGGTTGAACTCACATCCCAATCTCCCACGCTAAGGTACACACGGTCAAATCAACTCTTCTCTTGATTTATGTTCCATAAAGTGGAGCCCGCGGCTCCTGGCGACCACCTCTTATCATGTTCTAAGTTAATCTCTTCCTCACTCTCCTCCCACATGACCCAAACCATCTCCGGTGCTCGAGCGACGCCGTGAAATAAAAGTTCGGGGATCAATGTGAGTGTGGGACCGAGGTAAGGACCTTTTACTGCTTTCCAAGTGTTTTTCGATTCACTCCCCTTTTTCCCCATTCCATCTTTTACCTTCTCTTGAGATGCCAATCCGAAACCCGTTTCTGGAGTCGACATGGGGCAGAGCACCCTTGGTCGGAAGGCGAAAGTAGCGGGGGGCCAAGGCGAAAGTGGGGGGGGGTAGCGCGCCCCCGGTCCGAAGGTGGAAACGAGGTGGCGAGGGGGTGGAAGGTGGAAGTGGAGGGGGCAACGTGCCCCCGTTTGGAGGGTGCAAGCAAGTGTCGACGGGAAAGGGGGTGGGAGGTCGAAGCAAGCGGCAAGGGGGAGGAAGGCGGAAGCAAGGGGGTGGAAATGTGGAAGCGGAAGGGGGGATGGGAGGTCGAAGCGAGCGAAAAGGGGAATGAGAGGCGGAGGGCGGTGCTTCCCGAGCTACGGGGGCGAGAACGCAAGCGAGGGGAGAGGTGGGGCGATAGGCCGAAGCAAGCGAGGTCGAGGGGGGGGCGGAAGCAATAGGGCGTAAGGCGGAAATAAGGGCGAGAGGGGGTAGAAGACGGAAGTAGGGGCAGAGGGAGGCGGTGGGGCTGAGGCGAGCACCCAGGAAGGGAGACTTGTATGCTAGAAGCTGGGGGGATGGGTGAGCCATCGCGTCTCGACCGAGACGACACGAAAACGGTAGTAGGAGATGGTTTTTGTTAGCATCGGAAAGCGGCTTTGCATTTGCTGAGCACTGAAGACGACGTGATGGCTCAAAGACAGAGGGGAGCACTCGGGAGGGGGGCATTTGTCCGTTAATGGGGTGGTCCATCGTGTCCCGACTGAGGGGGAGGTAAAAACAAAGATTTATTTTAATGAGCATTGATAGAAATATTAACTTTAAAACATAGCCAAGCACTGCTGTATCAATTTTAAAATTGATGACAATTTTGCCAATCACAAAAAAATGTTATTTTTTGTTTTTAAATTTAAAACTGAGAAAGTAAGTGTTCTTGATTTCAAAAAATAAGTTATCTCAAAATTAAAATAGTTTCCAAACACCACCATAAAACTTTGTTTGTCAATGAGAAGCTCCTTTAGCAGGTCTTCCATCAAATAATCATTTATTAGCGGTTACACTTGATCTGGACTCTCCAGCTTTTAACCCGTACCAATTTGCCAATGTTTGTCTTCTCATAACTTTCTTCTCACTTATCAAGAAGCCCCGCATAGGATAACTCTATTTTGTCCTCTTCTCAGACACGGGAGGGGGGGATTTGTCCGTTAATGGGGTGGTCCATCGTGTCCCGACGGAGGGGGGGTGGTAAAAACAAAGATTTATTTTAACGAGCATTGATAGAAATATTAACTTTAAAACATAGCCAAACACTATTGTATCAAATTTAAAATTGATGACAATTTTGCCAAACACAAAAAAATGTTCTTTTTTGTTTTTAAATTTAAAACTGAGAAAGTAAGTGTTCTTGATTTCAAAAAATAAGTTATCTCAAAATTAAAATAGTTTCCAAACACCACCATAAAACTTTGTTTGTCAATGAGAAGCTCCTTTAGCCGGTGTTCCATCAAATAAGCATTTATTAGCGGTTACACTTGATCTGGACTCTCCAGCTTTTAACCCGTACCAATTTGCCAATATTTGTCTTCTCATAACTTTCTTCTCTCTTATCAAGAAGCCCCGCGTGGGATAACTCTATTTTTGTCCTCTTCTCGGACTCGGGAGGGGGATTTGTCGGTTAATGGGGTGGTACATCGTGTCCCGCGAGGGAGGTGGTAAAAACAAAGATTTATTTTAACGAGCAATGATAGAAATATTAACTTTAAAACATAGCCAAACACTGCTGTATCAATTTTTTAAAATTGATGACAATTTTGCCAAACACAAAAAAATGTTCTTTTTGTTTTTAAATTTAAAACTGAGAAAGTAAGTGTTCTTGATTTCAAAAAATAAGTTATCTCAAAATTAAAATAATTTCCAAACACCACCATAAAACTTTGTTTGTCAATGAGAAGCTCCTTTGGCAGGTCTTCCATGAAATAAGCATTTATTAGCGGTTACACTTGATCTGGACTCTCCAGCTTTTAACCCGTACCAATTTGCCAATGTTTGTCTTCTCATAACTTTCTTCTCACTTATCAAGAAGCCCCGCATAGGATAACCCAATTTTGTCCTCTTCTCAGACTCGGGAGGGGGGGATTTGTCCGTTAATGGGGTGGTCCATCGTGTCCCGACGGAGGGGGGGTGGTAAAAACAAAGATTTATTTTAATGAGCATTGATAGAAATATTAACTTTAAAACATAGCCAAACACTGTTGTATCAAATTTAAAATTGATGACAATTTTGCCAAACACAAAAAAATGTTCTTTTTTGTTTTTAAATTTAAAACTGAGAAAGTAAGTGTTCTTGATTTCAAAAAATAAGTTATCCCAAAATTAAAATAGTTTCCAAACACCACCATAAAACTTTGTTTGTCAATGAGAAGCTCCTTTAGCCGGTGTTCCATCAAATAATCATTTATTAGCGGTTACACTTGATCAGGACTCTCCAGCTTTTAACCCGTACCAATTTGCCAATGTTTGTCTTCTCATAACTTTCTTCTCTCTTATCAAGAAGCCCCGCGTAGGATAACTCTATTTTGTCCTCTTCTCAGACTCAGGAGGGGGGGATTTGTCCGTTAATGGGGTGGTACATCGTGTCCCGACTGAGGGAGGTGGTAAAAACAAAGATTTATTTTAACGAGCAATGATAGAAATATTAACTTTAAAACATAGCCAAACACTGCTGTATCAATTTTTTAAAATTGATGACAATTTTGCCAAACACAAAAAAATGTTCTTTTTGTTTTTAAATTTAAAACTGAGAAAGTAAGTGTTCTTGATTTCAAAAAATAAGTTATCTCAAAATTAAAATAGTTTCCAAACACCACCATAAAACTTTGTTTGTCAATGAGAAGCTCCTTTGGCAGGGTCTTCCATGAAATAAGCATTTATTAAAGCGGTTACACTTGATCTGGACTCTCCAGCTTTTAACCCGTACCAATTTGCCAGTGTTTGTCTTCTCATAACTTTCTTCTCACTTATCAAGAAGCCCCGCATAGGATAACCCAATTTTGTCCTCTTCTCAGACTCGGGAGGGGGGGATTTGTCCGTTAATGGGGTGGTCCATCGTGTCCCGACGGAGGGGGGGTGGTAAATACAAAGATTTATTTTAACGAGCATTGATAGAAATATTAACTTTAAAACATAGCCAAACACTGTTGTATCAAATTTAAAATTGATGACAATTTTGCCAAACACAAAAAAATGTTCTTTTTTGTTTTTAAATTTAAAACTGAGAAAGTAAGTGTTCTTGATTTCAAAAAATAAGTTATCCCAAAATTAAAATAGTTTCCAAACACCACCATAAAACTTTGTTTGTCAATGAGAAGCTCCTTTAGCCGGTGTTCCATCAAATAAGCATTTATTAGCGGTTACACTTGATCTGGACTCTCCAGCTTTTAACCCGTACCAATTTGCCAATGTTTGTCTTCTCATAACTTTCTTCTCTCTTATCAAGAAGCCCCGCGTAGGATAACTCTATTTTGTCCTCTTCTCAGACTCAGGAGGGGGGGATTTGTCCGTTAATTGGGTGGTACATCGTGTCCCGACTAAGGGTGGTGGTAAAAACAAAGATTTATTTTAACGAGCAATGATAGAAATATTAACTTTAAAACATAGCCAAACACTGCTGTATCAAATTTAAAATTGATGACAATTTTGCCAAACACAAAAAAATGTTCTTTTTGTTTTTAAATTTAAAACTGAGAAAGTAAGTGTTCTTGATTTCAAAAAATAAGTTATCTCAAAATTAAAATAGTTTCCAAACACCACCATAAAACTTTGTTTGTCAATGAGAAGCTCCTTTGGCAGGTCTTCCATGAAATAAGCATTTATTAGCGGGTACACTTGATGTGGGCTCTCCAGCTTTTAACCCGTACCAATTTGCCAATGTTTGTCTTCTCGTAACTTTCTTCTCTCTTATCAAGAAGCCCCGCGTAGGATAACTCTATTTTGTCCTCTTCTCAGACTCAAGAGGGGGGATTTGTCCGTTAATGGGGTGGTCCATCGTGTCCCGACTGAGGGGGGTGGTAAAAACAAAGATTTATTTTAACGAGCAATGATGGAAATATTAACTTTAAAACATAGCCAAACAACTTGTATCAATTTTAAAATTGATGACAATTTTACCAGCACAAAAAATGTTCTTTTTTGTTTTTAATTTTAAAGCGAGAAAGTAAGTGTTCTTGATTTCAAAAAATAAGTTATCTCAAAAATAAAATAGTTTCCAAACACCACCATAAAACTTTGTTTGTCAATGAGAAGCTCCTTTGGCGGGTCTTCCATGAAATAAGCATTTATTAGCGGTTACACTTGATCTGGACTCTCCAGCTTTTAACCCGTACCAATTTGCCAATGTTTGTCTTATCGTAACTTTCTTCTCTCTTATCAAGAAGCCCTGCGTAGGATAACTCTATTTTGTCCTCTTCTCATACTCAAGAGGGAGGGATTTGTCCGTTAATGGGGTGGTCCATCGTGTCCTGACTGAGGGGGGTGGTAAAAACAAAGATTTATTTTAACGAGCAACGATAGAAATATTAACTTTAAAACATAGCCAAACACTGCTGTATCAATTTTAAAATTGATGACAATTTTGCCAACCACAAAAAAATGTTCTTTTTTGTTTTTAAATTTAAAACTGAGAAAGCAAGTGTTCTTGATTTCAAAAAATAAGTTATCTCAAAATTAAAATAGTTTCTAAACACCACCATAAAACTTTGTTTGTCAATGAGAAGCTCCTTTAGCAGGTCTTCCATCAAATAAGCATTTATTAGCGGTTACACTTGATCTGGACTCTCCAACTTTTAACCCGTTCCAATTTGCCAATGTTTGTCTTATCGTAACTTTCTTCTCTCTTATCAAGAAGCCCCGCGTAGGATAACTCTATTTTGTCCTCTTCTCAGACTCGGGAGGTGGGGATTTGTCCGTTAATGGGGTGGTCCATCGTGTCCCGACGGAGGGGGGGTTGTAAAAACAAAGATTTATTTTAACGAGCATTGATAGAAATATTAACTTTAAAACATAGCCAAACACTGCTGTATCAATTTTAAAATTGATGACAATTTTGCCAAACACAAAAAAAATGTTCCTTTTTGTTTTTAAATTTAAAACTGAGAAAGTAAGTGTTCTTGATTTCAAAAAATAAGTTATCTCAAAATTAAAATAGTTTCCAAACACCACCATAAAACTTTGCTTGTCAATGAGAAGCTCCTTTCGCCGGTGTACCATCAAATAAGCATTTATTAGCGGTTACACTTGATCTGGACTATCCAGCTTTTAACCCGTACCAATTTGCCAATGTTTGTCTTCTCATAACTTTCTTCTCTCTTATCAAGAAGCCCCGCGTAGGATAACTCTATTTTGTCCTCTTCTCAGACTCAAGAGGGGGGGATTTGTCCGTTAATGGGGTGATCCATCGTGTCCGGACTGAGGGGGGTGGTAAAAACAAAGATTTATTTTAACGAGCATTGATAGAAATATTAACTTTAAAACATAGCCAAACACTGTATCAATTTTAAAATTGATGACAATTTTGCCAAACACAAAATGTTCTTTTTTGTTTTTAAATTTAAAAGCTGAAAGTAAGTGTTCGTGATTTCAAAAAATAAGTTATCTCAAAATTAAAATAGTTTCCAAACACCACCATAAAAGTTTGTTTGTCAATGAGAAGCTCCTTTCGCAGGTCTTCCATGAAATAAGCATTTATTAGCGGTTACACTTGATCTGGACTCTCCAACTTTTAACCCGTACCAATTTGCCAATGTTTGTCTTATCGTAACTTTCTTCTCTCTTATCAAGAAGCCCCGCATAGGATAACTCTATTTTGTCCTCTTCTCAGAATCAAGAGGGGGGGATTTGTCCGTTAATGGGATGGTCCATCGTGTCCCGACTGAGGGGGGTGGTAAAACCAAAGATTTATTTTAACGAGCAATGATAGAAATATTAACTTTAAAACATAGCCAAACACTGCTGTATCAAATTTAAAATTGATGACAATTTTGCCAAAAACACAAAAATGTTCCTTTTTGTTTTTAAATTTAAAACTGAGAAAGCAAGTGTTCTTGATTTCCAAAAATAAGTCATCTCAAAATTAAAATAGTTTCTAAACACCACCATAAAACTTTGTTTGTCAATGAGAAGCTCCTTTGGCAGGTCTTCCATCAAATAAGCATTTATTAACGGTTACACTTCATCTGGACTCTCCAGCTTTTAACCCGTACCAATTTGCCAATGTTTGTCTTATCGTAACTTTCTTCTCTCTTATCAAGAAGCCCCGCGTAGGATAACTCTATTTTGTTCTCTTCTCAGACTCAAGAGGGGGGGATTTGTCCGTTAATGGGGTGGTCCATCGTGTCCGTGAGGGGGTGGTAAAAACAAAGATTTATTTTAACGAGCAATAATAGAAATATTAACTTTAAAACATAGCCAAACACTGCTGTATCAATTTTTTAAAATTGATGACAATTTTGCCAAACACAAAAAAAATGTTCTTTTTTTTTAAATTTAAAACTGAGAAAGTAAGTGTTCTTGATTTCAAAAAATAAGTTATCTCAAAATTAAAATAGTTTCCAAACACCACCATAAAACTTTGTTTGTCAATGAGAAGCTCCTTTGGCAGGTCTTCCATGAAATAAACATTTATTAGCGGTTACACTTGATCTGGACTCTCCAACTTTTAACCCGTACCAATTTGCCAATGTATGTCTTATCGTAACTTTCTTCTCTCTTATCAAGAAGCCCCGCGTAGGATAACTCTATTTTGTCCTCTTCTCGTACTCAAGAGGGGGGATTTGTCCGTTAATGGGATGGTCGATCGTCTCAGGACTGAGGGGGGTGGTAAAAACAAAGATTTATTTTAACGAGCAATGATAGAAATATTAACTTTAAAACATAGCCAAACACTGCTGTATCAATTTTAAAATTGATGACAATTTTGCCAAACACAAAAAAATGTTCTTTTTTGTTTTTAAATTTAAAACTGAGAAAGTAAGTGTTCTTGATTTCAAAAAATAAGTTATCTCAAAATTAAAATAATTTCCAAACACCACCATAAAACTTTGTTTGTCAATGAGAAGCTCCTTTAGCAGGTCTTCCATCAAATAAGCATTTATTAGCGGTTACACTTGATCTGGACTCTCCAGCTTTTAACCCGTACCAATTTGCCAATGTTTGTCTTATCGTAACTTTCTTCTCTCTTATCAAGAAGCCCCGCGTAGGATAACTCTATTTTGTCCTCTTCTCAGACTCAAGAGGGGGGGTTTGTCCGTTAATGGGATGGTCCATCGTGTCCCGACTGAGGGGGGTGGTAAAAACAAAGATTTATTTTAACGAGCATTGATAGAAATATTAACTTTAAAACATAGCCAAACACTGCTGTATCAATTTTAAAATTGATGACAATTTTGCCAAACACAAAAAAATGTTCTTTTTTGTTTTTAAATTTAAAATTGAGAAAGTAAGTGTTCTTGATTTCAAAAAATAAGTTATCTCAAAATTAAAATAGTTTCCAAACACCACCATAAAAGTTTGTTTGTCAATGAGAAGCTCCTTTAGCAGGTCTTCCATCAAATAAGCATTTATTAGCGGTTACACTTGATCTGGACTCTCCAGCTTTTAACCCGTACCAATTTGCCAATGTTTGTCTTCTCATAACTTTCTTCTCACTTATCAAGAAGCCCCGCATAGGATAACTCTATTTTGTCCTCTTCTCAGACTCGGGAGGTGGGGATTTGTCCGTTAATGGGGTGGTCCATCGTGTCCCGACGGAGGGGGGGTGGTAAAAACAAAGATTTATTTTAACGAGCATTGATAGAAATATTAACTTTAAAACATAGCCAAACACTGGTGTATCAATTTTAAAATTGATGACAATTTTGCCAAACACAAAAAAATGTTCTTTTTTGTTTTTAAATTTAAAATTGAGAAAGTAAGTGTTCTTGATTTCAAAAAATAAGTTATCTCAAAATTAAAATAGTTTCAAAACACCACCATAAAAGTTTGTTTGTCAATGAGAAGCTCCTTTGGCAAGTCTTCCATGAAATAAGCATTTATTAGCGGTTACACTTGATCTGGACTCTCCAACTTTTAACCCGTTCCAATTTGCCAATGTTTGTCTTATCGTAACTTTCTTCTCTCTTATCAAGAAGCCCCGCGTAGGATAACTCTATTTTGTCCTCTTCTCAGACTCAAGAGGGGGGATTTGTCCGTTAATGGGGTGGTCCATCGTGTCCCGACTGAGGGGGTGGTAAAAACAAAGATTTATTTTAACGGGCAATGATAGAAATATTAACTTTAAAACATAGCCAAACACTCGTATCAATTTTAAAATTGATGACAATTTTGCCAAACACAAAAAAATGTTCTTTTTTCTTTTTAAATTTAAAACTGAGAAATTAAGTGTTCTTGATTTTAAAAAATAAGTTATCTCAAAATTAAAATAGTTTCCAAACACCACCATAAAACTTTGTTTGTCAATGAGAAGCTCCTTTGGCAGGTCTTCCATGAAATAAGCATTTATTAGCGGTTACACTTGATCTGGACTCTCCAGCTTTTAACCCGTACCAATTTGCCAATGTTTGTCATATCGTAACTTTCTTCTCTCTTATCAAGAAGCCCCGCGTAGGATAACTCTATTTTGTCCTCTTCTCAGACTCAAGAGGGGGGATTTGTCCGTTAATGGGGTGGTCCATCGTGTCCCGACTGAGGGTGTGGTAAAAACAAAGATTTATTTTAACGAGCAATGATGGAAATATTAACTTTAAAACATAGCCAAACACTGCTGTATCAATTTTAAAATTGATGACAATTTTGCCAAACACAAAAAAATGTTCTTTTTTGTTTTTAATTTTAAAACTGAGAAAGTAAGTGTTCTTGATTTCAAAAAATAAGTTATCTCAAAATTAAAATAGTTTCCAAACACCACCATAAAACTTTGTTTGTCAATGAGAAGCTCTTTTGGCAGGTCTTCCATGAAATAAGCATTTATTAGCGGTTACACTTGATCTGGACTCTACAACTTTTAACCCGTACCAATTTGCCAATGTTTGTCTTATCGTAACTTTCTTCTCTCTTATCAAGAAGCCCCGCGTAGGATAACTCTATTTTGTCCTCTTCTCAGACTCAAGAGGGGGGGATTTGTCCGTTAATGGGGTGATCCATCGTGTCCGGACTGAGGGGGGTGGTAAAAACAAAGATTTATTTTAACGAGCAATGATAGAAATATTAACTTTAAAACATAGCCAAACACTGCTGTATCAATTTTAAAATTGATGACAATTTTGCCAAACACAAAAAAATGTTCTTTTTTGTTTTTAAATTTAAAACTGAGAAAGTAAGTGTTCTTGATTTCAAAAAATAAGTTATCTCAAAATTAAAATAGTTTCCAAACAACACCATAAAAGTTTGTTTGTCAATGAGAAGCTCCTTTGGCAGGTCTTCCATGAAATAAGCATTTATTAGCGGTTACACTTGATTTGGACTGTCCAACTTTTAACCCGTACCAATTTGCCAATGTTTGTCTTATCGTAACTTTCTTCTCTCTTATCAAGAAGCCCCGCGTAGGATAACTCTATTTTGTCCTCTTCTCAGACTCAAGAGGGGGGGATTTGTCCGTTAATGGGATGGTCCATCGTGTCCCGACTGAGGGGGGTGGTAAAAACAAAGATTTATTTTAACGGGCAATGATAGAAATATTAACTTTAAAACATAGCCAAACACTGTTGTATCAATTTTAAAATTGATGACAATTTTGCCAAACACAAAAAAATGTTCTTTTTTCTTTTTAAATTTAAAACTGAGAAATTAAGTGTTCTTGATTTTAAAAAATAAGTTATCTCAAAATTAAAATAGTTTCCAAACACCACCATAAAACTTTGTTTGTCAATGAGAAGCTCCTTTGGCAGGTCTTCCATGAAATAAGCATTTATTAGCGGTTACACTTGATCTGGACTCTCCAGCTTTTAACCCGTACCAATTTGCCAATGTTTGTCTTATCGTAACTTTCTTCTCTCTTATCAAGAAGCCCCGCGTAGGATAACTCTATTTTGTCCTCTTCTCAGACTCAAGAGGGGGGATTTGTCCGTTAATGGGGTGGTCCAT
The DNA here is from genome assembly GCA_036172225.1 of Cryptocoryne crispatula var. balansae. Taxonomy (NCBI): domain Eukaryota; kingdom Viridiplantae; phylum Streptophyta; class Magnoliopsida; order Alismatales; family Araceae; genus Cryptocoryne; species Cryptocoryne crispatula. Next base: position 28,241,681 of record CM069928.1, read on the forward strand.
CGTGTCCCGACTGAGGGTGTGGTAAAAACAAAGATTTATTTTAACGAGCAATGATGGAAATATTAACTTTAAAACATAGCCAAACACTGCTGTATCAATTTTAAAATTGATGACAATTTTGCCAAACACAAAAAATGTTCTTTTTTGTTTTTAAATTTAAAACTGAGAAAGTAAGTGTTCTTGATTTCAAAAAATAAGTTATCTCAAAATTAAAATAGTTTCCAAACACCACCATAAAACTTTGTTTGTCAATGAGAAGCTCCTTTGGCAGGTCTTCCATGAAATAAGCATTTATTAGCGGTTACACTTGATCTGGACTCTCCAACTTTTAACCCGTACCAATTTGCCAATGTTTGTCTTATCGTAACTTTCTTCTCTCTTATCAAGAAGCCCCGCGTAGGATAACTCTATTTTGTCCTCTTCTCAGACTCAAGAGGGGGGGATTTGTCCGTTAATGGGATGGTCCATCGTGTCCCGACTGAGGGGGTGGTAAAAACAAAGATTTATTTTAACGAGCAATGATAGAAATATTAACTTTAAAACATAGCCAAACACTGCTGTATCAATTTTAAAATTGATGACAATTTTGCCAAACAAAAAAATGTTCTTTTTTGTTTTTAAATTTAAAACTGAGAAAGTAAGTGTTCTTGATTTCAAAAAATAAGTTATCTCAAAATTAAAATAGTTTCCAAACACCACCATAAAAGTTTGTTTGTCAATGAGAAGCTCTTTGGCCGGTCTTCCATGAAATAAGCATTTATTAGCGGTTACACTTGATCTGGACTCTCCAACTTTTAACCCGTACCAATTTGCCAATGTTTGTCTTATCGTAACTTTCTTCTCTCTTATCAAGAAGCCCCGCGTAGGATAACTCTATTTTGTACTCTTCTCAGACTCAAGAGGGGGGGGATTTGTCCGTTAATGGGGTGGTCCATCGTGTCCCGACTGAGGGGGGTGGTAAAAACAAAGATTTTTTTTAACGAGCAATGATAGAAATATTAACTTTAAAACATAGCCAAACACTGCTGTATCAATTTTAAAATTGATGACAATTTTGCCAAACACAAAAAAAATGTTCTTTTTTTTTAAATTTAAAACTGAGAAAGTAAGTGTTCTTGATTTCAAAAAATAAGTTATCTCAAAATTAAAATAGTTTCCAAACACCACCATAAAACTTTGTTTGTCAATGAGAAGCTCCTTTGGCAGGTCTTCCATGAAATAAACATTTATTAGCGGTTACACTTGATCTGGACTCTCCAAATTTTTAACCCGTACCAATTTACCAATGTTTGTCTTATCGTAACTTTCTTCTCTCTTATCAAGAAGCCCCGCGTAGGATAACTCTATTTTGTCCTCTTCTCGGTACTCAAGAGGGGGATTTGTCCGTTAATGGGGTGGTCCATCGTGTCCCGACTGAGGGTGTGGTAAAAACAAAGATTTATTTTAACGAGCAATGATGGAAATATTAACTTTAAAACATAGCCAAACACTGCTGTATCAATTTTAAAATTGATGACAATTTTGCCAAACACAAAAAAATGTTCTTTTTTGTTTTTAAATTTAAAACTGAGAAAGTAAGTGTTCTTGATTTCAAAAAATAAGTTATCTCAAAATTAAAATAGTTTCCAAACACCACCATAAAACTTTGTTTGTCAATGAGAAGCTCCTTTGGCAGGTCTTCCATGAAATAAGCATTTATTAGCGGTTACACTTGATCTGGACTCTCCAACTTTTAACCCGTACCAATTTGCCAATGTTTGTCTTATCGTAACTTTCTTCTCTCTTATCAAGAAGCCCCGCGTAGGATAACTCTATTTTGTCCTCTTCTCAGACTCAAGAGGGGGGGATTTGTCCGTTAATGGGATGGTCCATCGTGTCCCGACTGAGGGGGGTGGTAAAAACAAAGATTTATTTTAACGAGCAATGATAGAAATATTAACTTTAAAACATAGCCAAACACTGCTGTATCAATTTTAAAATTGATGACAATTTTGCCAAACAAAAAAATGTTCTTTTTTGTTTTTAAATTTAAAACTGAGAAAGTAAGTGTTCTTGATTTCAAAAAATAAGTTATCTCAAAATTAAAATAGTTTCCAAACACCACCATAAAACTTTGTTTGTCAATGAGAAGCTCCTTTGGCAGGTCTTCCATGAAATAAGCATTTATTAACGGTTACACTTGATCTGGACTCTCCAAACTTTTAACCCGTACCAATTTGCCAATGTTTGTCTTATCGTAACTTTCTTCTCTTTTATCAAGAAGCCCCGCGTAGGATAACTCTATTTTGTCCTCTTCTCGTACTCAAGAGGGGGATTTGTCCGTTAATGGGGTGGTCCATCGTGTCCCGACTGAGGGTGTGGTAAAAACAAAGATTTATTTTAACGAGCAATGATGGAAATATTAACTTTAAAACATAGCCAAACACTGCTGTATCAATTTTAAAATTGATGACAATTTTGCCAAACACAAAAAAATGTTCTTTTTTGTTTTTAAATTTAAAACTGAGAAAGTAAGTGTTCTTGATTTCAAAAAATAAGTTATCTCAAAATTAAAATAGTTTCCAAACACCACCATAAAACTTTGTTTGTCAATGAGAAGCTCCTTTGGCAGGTCTTCCATGAAATAAGCATTTATTAGCGGTTACACTTGATCTGGACTCTCCAAATTTTAACCCGTACCAATTTGCCAATGTTTGTCTTATCGTAACTTTCTTCTCTCTTATCAAGAAGCCCCGCGTAGGATAACTCTATTTTGTCCTCTTCTCATACTCAAGAGGGGGCGATTTGTCCGTTAATGGGATGGTCCATCGTGTCCCGACTGAGGGGGGTGGTAAAAACAAAGATTTATTTTAACGAGCAATGATAGAAATATTAACTTTAAAACATAGCCAAACACTGCTGTATCAATTTTAAAATTGATGACAATTTTGCCAAACACAAAAAAATGTTCTTTTTTGTTTTTAAATTTAAAACTGAGAAAGTAAGTGTTCTTGATTTCAAAAAATAAGTTATCTCAAAATTAAAATAGTTTCCAAACAACACCATAAAAGTTTGTTTGTCAATGAGAAGCTCCTTTGGCAGGTCTTCCATGAAATAAGCATTTATTAGCGGTTACACTTGATCTGGACTCTCCAACTTTTAACCCGTACCAATTTGCCAATGTTTGTCTTATCGTAACTTTCTTCTCTCTTATCAAGAAGCCCCGCGTAGGATAACTCTATTTTGTCCTCTTCTCAGACTCGAGAGGGGGGGATTTGTCCGTTAATGGGATGGTCCATCGTGTCCCGACTGAGGGGGGTGGTAAAAACAAAGATTTATTTTAACGGGCAATGATAGAAATATTAACTTTAAAACATAGCCAAACACTGCTGTATCAATTTTAAAATTGATGACAATTTTGCCAAACACAAAAAAATGTTCTTTTTTCTTTTTAAATTTAAAACTGAGAAATTAAGTGTTCTTGATTTTAAAAAATAAGTTATCTCAAAATTAAAATAGTTTCCAAACACCACCATAAAACTTTGTTTGTCAATGAGAAGCTCCTTTGGCGGGTCTTCCATGAAATAAGCATTTATTAGCGGTTACACTTGATCCGGACTCTCCAAATTTTTAACCTGTACCAATTTGCCAATGTTTGTCTTATCGTAACTTTCTTCTCTCTTAACAAGAAGCCCCGCGTAGGATAACTCTATTTTGTCCTCTTCTCAGACTCAAGAGGGGGGATTTGTCCGTTAATGGGGTGGTCCATCGTGTCCCGACTGAGGGTGTGGTAAAAACAAAGATTTATTTTAACGAGCAATGATGGAAATATTAACTTTAAAACATAGCCAAACACTCGTATCAATTTTAAAATTGATGACAATTTTGCCAAACACAAAAAAATGTTCTTTTTTGTTTTTAAATTTAAAACTGAGAAAGTAAGTGTTCTTGATTTCAAAAAATAAGTTATCTCAAAATTAAAATAGTTTCCAAACACCACCATAAAACTTTGTTTGTCAATGAGAAGCTCCTTTGGCAGGTCTTCCATGAAATAAGCATTTATTAGCGGTTACACTTGATCTGGACTCTCCAGCTTTTAACCCGTACCAATTTGCCAATGTTTGTCTTATCGTAACTTTCTTCTCTCTTATCAAGAAGCCCCGCGTAGGATAACTCTATTTTGTCCTCTTCTCAGACTCAAGAGGGGGGGATTTGTCCGTTAATGGGATGGTCCATCGTGTCCCGACTGAGGGGGGTGGTAAAAACAAAGATTTATTTTAACGAGCAATGATAGAAATATTAACTTTAAAACATAGCCAAACACTGCTGTATCAATTTTAAAATTGATGACAATTTTGCCAAACAAAAAAAATGTTCTTTTTTGTTTTTAAATTTAAAACTGAGAAAGTAAGTGTTCTTGATTTCAAAAAATAAGTTATCTCAAAATTAAAATAGTTTCTAAACACCACCATAAAAGTTTGTTTGTCAATGAGAAGCTCTTTGGCCGGTCTTCCATGAAATAAGCATTTATTAGCGGTTACACTTGATCTGGACTCTCCAACTTTTAACCCGTACCAATTTGCCAATGTTTGTCTTATCGTAACTTTCTTCTCTCTTATCAAGAAGCCCCGCGTAGGATAACTCTATTTTGTCCTCTTCTCAGACTCAAGAGGGGGGATTTGTCCGTTAATGGGGTGGTCCATCGTGTCCCGACTGAGGGGGGTGGTAAAAACAAAGATTTTTTTTAACGAGCAATGATAGAAATATTAACTTTAAAACATAGCCAAACACTGCTGTATCAATTTTAAAATTGATGACAATTTTGCCAAACACAAAAAAATGTTCTTTTTTTTTAAATTTAAAACTGAGAAAGTAAGTGTTCTTGATTTCAAAAAATAAGTTATCTCAAAATTAAAATAGTTTCCAAACACCACCATAAAACTTTGTTTGTCAATGAGAAGCTCCTTTGGCAGGTCTTCCATGAAATAAACATTTATTAGCGGTTACACTTGATCTGGACTCTCCAGCTTTTAACCCGTACCAATTTGCCAATGTTTGTCTTATCGTAACTTTCTTCTCTCTTATCAAGAAGCCCCGCGTAGGATAACTCTATTTTGTCCTCTTCTCAGACTCAAGAGGGGGGATTTGTCCGTTAATGGGGTGGTCCATCGTGTCCCGACTGAGGGTGTGGTAAAAACAAAGATTTATTTTAACGAGCAATGATGGAAATATTAACTTTAAAACATAGCCAAACACTGCTGTATCAATTTTAAAATTGATGACAATTTTGCCAAACACAAAAAAATGTTCTTTTTTGTTTTTAAATTTAAAACTGAGAAAGTAAGTGTTCTTGATTTCAAAAAATAAGTTATCTCAAAATTAAAATATTTTCCAAACACCACCATAAAACTTTGTTTGTCAATGAGAAACTCCTTTGGCAGGTCTTCCATGAAATAAGCATTTATTAGCGGTTACACTTGATCCGGACTCTCCAAACTTTTAACCCGTACCAATTTGCCAATGTTTGTCTTATCGTAACTTTCTTCTCTCTTATCAAGAAGCCCCGCGTAGGATAACTCTATTTTGTCCTCTTCTCGGACTCAAGAGGGGGATTTGTCCGTTAATGGGGTGGTCCATCGTGTCCCGACTGAGGGTGTGGTAAAAACAAAGATTTATTTTAACGAGCAATGATGGAAATATTAACTTTAAAACATAGCCAAACACTGCTGTATCAATTTTAAAATTGATGACAATTTTGCCAAACACAAAAAAATGTTCTTTTTTGTTTTTAAATTTAAAACTGAGAAAGTAAGTGTTCTTGATTTCAAAAAATAAGTTATCTCAAAATTAAAATATTTTCCAAACACCACCATAAAACTTTGTTTGTCAATGAGAAACTCCTTTGGCAGGTCTTCCATGAAATAAGCATTTATTAGCGGTTACACTTGATCTGGACTCTCCAACTTTTAACTCGTACCAATTTGCCAATGTTTGTCTTATCGTAACTTTCTTCTCTCTTATCAAGAAGCCCCGCGTAGGATAACTCTATTTTGTCCTCTTCTCATACTCAAGAGGGGGCGATTTGTCCGTTAATGGGATGGTCCATCGTGTCCCGACTGAGGCGGGTGGTAAAAACAAAGATTTATTTTAGCGAGCAATGATAGAAATATTAACTTTAAAACATAGCCAAACACTGCTGTATCAATTTTAAAATTGATGACAATTTTGCCAAACAAAAAAATGTTCTTTTTTGTTTTTAAATTTAAAACTGAGAAAGTAAGTGTTCTTGATTTCAAAAAATAAGTTATCTCAAAATTAAAATAGTTTCCAAACACCACCATAAAAGTTTGTTTGTCAATGAGAAGCTCTTTGGCCGGTCTTCCATGAAATAAGCATTTATTAGCGGTTACACTTGATCTGGACTCTCCAACTTTTAACCCGTACCAATTTGCCAATGTTTGTCTTATCGTAACTTTCTTCTCTCTTATCAAGAAGCCCCGCGTAGGATAACTCTATTTTGTCCTCTTCTCAGACTCAAGAGGGGGGATTTGTCCGTTAATGGGGTGGTCCATCGTGTCCCGACTGAGGGGGGTGGTAAAAACAAAGATTTTTTTTAACGAGCAATGATAGAAATATTAACTTTAAAACATAGCCAAACACTGCTGTATCAATTTTAAAATTGATGACAATTTTGCCAAACACAAAAAAATGTTCTTTTTTTTTAAATTTAAAACTGAGAAAATAAGTGTTCTTGATTTCAAAAAATAAGTTATCTCAAAATTAAAATAGTTTCCAAACACCACCATAAAACTTTGTTTGTCAATGAGAAGCTCCTTTGGCAGGTCTTCCATGAAATAAACATTTATTAGCGGTTACACTTGATCCGGACTCTCCAAATTTTTAACCCGTACCAATTTGCCAATGTTTGTCTTATCGTAACTTTCTTCTCTCTTATCAAGAAGCCCCGCGTAGGATAACTCTATTTTGTCCTCTTCTCGTACTCAAGAGGGGGATTTGTCCGTTAATGGGGTGGTCCATCGTGTCCCGACTGAGGGTGTGGTAAAAACAAAGATTTATTTTAACGAGCAATGATGAAAATATTAACTTTAAAACATAGCCAAACACTGCTGTATCAATTTTAAAATTGATGACAATTTTGCCAAACACAAAAAATGTTCTTTTTTGTTTTTAAATTTAAAACTGAGAAAGTAAGTGTTCTTGATTTCAAAAAATAAGTTATCTCAAAATTAAAATATTTTCCAAACACCACCATAAAACTTTGTTTGTCAATGAGAAGCTCATTTGGCAGGTCTTCCATGAAATAAACATTTATTAGCGGTTACACTTGATCTGGACTCTCCAACTTTTAACACGTACCAATTTGCCAATGTTTGTCTTATCGTAATTTTCTTCTCTCTTATCAAGAAGCCCCGCGTAGGATAACTCTATTTTGTCCTCTTCTCAGACTCAAGAGGGGGGGTTTGTCCGTTAATGGGATGGTCCATCGTGTCCCGACTGAGGGGGGTGGTAAAACCAAAGATTTGTTTTAACGAGCAATGATAGAAATATTAACTTTAGAACATAGCCAAACACTGTTGTATCAATTTTAAAATTGATGACAATTTTGCCAAACACAAAAAAATGTTCTTTTTTGTTTTTAAATTTAAAACTGAGAAAGTAAGTGTTCTTGATTTCAAAAAATAAGTTATCTCAAAATTAAAATAATTTCCAAACACCACCATAAAACTTTGTTTGTCAATGAGAAGCTCCTTTAGCAGGTCTTCCATCAAATAAGCATTTATTAACGGTTACACTTGATCTGGACTCTCCAGCTTTTAACCTGTACCAATTTGCCAATGTTTGTCTTCTCATAACTTTCTTCTCACTTATCAAGAAGCCCCGCATAGGATAACTCTATTTTGTCCTCTTCTCAGACTCGGGAGGTGGGGATTTGTCCGTTAATGGGGTGGTCCATCGTGTCCCGACGGAGGGGGGTGGTAAAAACAAAGATTTATTTTAACGAGTATTGATAGAAATATTAACTTTAAAACATAGCCAAACACTGCTGTATCAATTTTAAAATTGATGACAATTTTGCCAAACACAAAAAATGTTCTTTTTTGTTTTTAAATTTAAAATTGAGAAAGTAAGTGTTCTTGATTTCAAAAAATAAGTTATCTCAAAATTAAAATAGTTTCCAAACACCACCATAAAAGTTTGTTTGTCAATGAGAAGCTCCTTTCGCAGGTCTTCCATGAAATAAGCATTTATTAGCGGTTACACTTGATCTGGACTCTCCAACTTTTAACCCGTACCAATTTGTCAATGTTTGTCTTATCGTAACTTTCTTCTCTCTTATCAAGAAGCCCCGCGTAGGATAACTCTATTTTGTCCTCTTCTCAGACTCAAGAGGGAGGGATTTGTCCGTTAATGGGATGGTCCATCGTTTCCCGACTGAGGGGGGTGGTAAAAACAAAGATTTATTTTAACGAGCAATGATAGAAATATTAACTTTAAAACATAGCCAAACACTGCTGTATCAATTTTAAAATTGATGACAATTTTGCCAAACACAAAAAAATGTTCTGTTTTGTTTTTAAATTTAAAACTGAGAAAGCAAGTCTTCTTGATTTCCAAAAATAAGTTATCTCAAAATTAAAATAGTTTCCAAACACCACCATAAAAGTTTATTTGTCAATGAGAAGCTCCTTTGGCAGGTCTTCCATGAAATAAGCATTTATTAACGGTTACACTTGATCTGGACTCTCCAACTTTTAACCCGTACCAATTTGCCAATGTTTGTCTTATCATAACTTTCTTCTCTCTTATCAAGAAGCCCCGCGTAGGATAACTCTATTTTGTCCTCTTCTCAGACTCGAGAGGGGGGGATTTGTCCGTTAATGGGATGGTCCATCGTGTCCCGACTGAGGGGGTGGTAAAAACAAAGATTTATTTTAACGGGCAATGATAGAAATATTAACTTTAAAACATAGCCAAACACTGCTGTATCAATTTTAAAATTGATGACAATTTTGCCAAACACAAAAAAATGTTTTTTTTTGTTTTTAAATTTAAAACTGAGAAAGCAAGTGTTCTTGATTTTAAAAAATAAGTTATCTCAAAATTAAAATAGTTTCCAAACACCACCATAAAAGTTTGTTTGTCAATGAGAAGCTCCTTTGGCAGGTCTTCCATGAAATAAGCATTTATTAGCGGTTACACTTGATCTGGACTCTCCAACTTTTAACCCGTACCAATTTGCCAATGTTTGTCTTATCGTAACTTTCTTCTCTCTTATCAAGAAGCCCCGCGTAGGATAACTCTATTTTGTCCTCTTCTCAGACTCGAAAGGGGGGGATTTGTCCGTTAATGGGATGGTCCATCGTGTCCCGACTGAGGGGGGTGGTAAAAACAAAGATTTATTTTAACGAGCAATGATAGAAATATTAACTTTAAAACATAGCCAAACACTGCTGTATCAAATTTAAAATTGATGACAATTTTGCCAAACACAAAAAAATGTTTTTTTTTATTTTTAAATTTAAAACTGAGAAAGCAAGTGTTCTTGATTTTAAAAAATAAGTTATCTCAAAATTAAAATAGTTTCCAAACACCACCATGAAACTTTGTTTGTCAATGAGAAGCTCCTTTGGCAGGTCTTCCATCGAATAAACATTTATTAACGGTTACACTTGATCTGGACTCTCCAACTTTTAACCCGTACCAATTTGCCAATGTTTGTCTTTTCGTAACTTTCTTCTCTCTTATCAAGAAGCCCCACGTAGGATAGCTCTATTTTGTCCTCTTCTCAGACTTAAGAGGCGGGGGGATTTGTCCGTTAATGGGGTGGTCCATCGTGTCCCGACTGAGGGGGGTGGTAAAAACAAAGATTCATTTTAACGAGCAATGATAGAAATATTAACTTTAAAACATAGCCAAACACTGCTGTATCAATTTTTTAAAATTGATGACAATTTTGCCTAACACAAAAAAAATGTTCTTTTTTGTTTTTAAATTTAAAACTGAGAAAGTAAGTGTTCTTGATTTCAAAAAATAAGTTATCTCAAAATTAAAATAGTTTCCAAACACCACCATAAAACTTTGTGTCAATGAGAAGCTCCTTTGGCAAGTCTTCCATCAAATCAACATTTATTAGCGGTTACACTTGATCCGAACTCTCCAACTTTTAACCCATACCAATTTGCCAATTAACCCGTACCAATTTGCCAATGCTTGTCTTATCGTAACTTTCTTCTCTCTTATCAAGAAGCCCCGCATAAGATAACTCTATTTTGTCCTCTTCTCAGGCATGTTCTCGATAGTTCCCCTATATTTAAAATCAACTTGGCTAATGAAATTCAATTCTTCCCATTTGCAAACTTAGTCTAGCATTCTGCGTGGCATTTAAAATCTTCCTCCATAGCTAATTGTAGCTTGACACTGGTTTTAGTCTTCTTTTTCATATTAAGTGAGCCCGATTGTTGCAAAGTGGATATTAGAAGCCCCCCGTCTTAGTGACATCATTCTTGAAATAACGGTACTTCTTAACACGCTAAATCGTGTGATTAGCCAACCTGCATTATTATCATTGGCATGGTAAAAACTCCTAGTTTCTAGTCGAACAATTTTTGACATTTCTGCTGCTTTACCCTTTTTTTTCGTTTCATTGCGGGTAAACACCGACGATAACGATATATATATAGTCAATTACCATCGCTTCGTCGTTCGAGCGCACACGACGGATGGCAAAACACCAACAGCTCTAAAAGGAACCAAAACAAAGAATCGTTTCTTCCGATACCGAACACATTTTCTCCTAACCGTCGAGGGGCTTGACCGCGGAAGAACGGCGTTGCACGTAAATCCAGGGAACCGGAGAACGAGCACCAGAAGGAAACGACGAGGTGTTTAAAAAATTGCAGAAGACGAGAGAGAGAGAGAGAGATGCATGGGCATATGAGGCAGTTGTTAAGCAGAGCCATAATATATACAATGGATACCGGAAGAAAAACAGAAGCGGACAGGCACATTGACCTATCAAAGCTAGCTCTCGACAAAACATGATTATTTACAGAACTGCAGAAGACATACTAAAGCGAAGGCACCTCTTACCTGACAGGGTGCGGCGCAGTCAAATGGACAGCAAGACTAAGAGATGTATCCACAACTATTAAACATACTTCCCGGTCCAGCTTTTAATTCGTAAACCTGCAAAAGGTCATGATTACATTTGTAGTCAGGAATCCCTTCGTCTAATTGTTCCAGTTAGATGACCGAAATTTCCATACAGATTTACCGTCACAAAGATGTAGTGTGTCTAGACCGCACAGTTAAATGCAAATTAGCATTGTTGAAGATAAAAAATAACATTTCACGTTGTTCGTGAGAACGCTAACCTCTAGCAAAATCAGATTAAATAATCAGTACTAATGATCTTTACGAAAGATGAGCTAATAATAGCTTGTGCTACGTCATTAAAACGCGATAACCTTGCCACCAGTCGGAAAACATGCTCTAAAGCCTTCTGTTGGAGATTACCATGTTCCTCCCAGAGAAACCCATATATAAATGGTTCGGGTTCAGACAAATCACAGATGTACACGGTTCCATAGGGCTCGAGGCGACCTAACTAACAATGGAATGACAGAATACATGAACCAGGAGCTGGCATTATCACCTTGGTTTCTACTACAACCACTTACAGTGCAAAGTCCGGAAGAGAAGCTCTGTCGGTGACGCCACTAGCCGCTGGTTCACCCTTAATGCGTTGGGTGACCGGATTCATCTTCTGAACCTCCTCACGAGTATAGATGGCCATCTTACGAACCATACTGCAAAATTCTCTGTAGCAAGCGAAAATTGTCCATTGAGTTTATTAGTATTGAAGTTGAACGAATTAGCTCAGGAGAACCTCCAGATATCGAGTAGGATCAACCGACCATAATTTAAAAAATCGAAACTGATCACCAATCAGCGTTACCCTGGAAAACAAAGCAACTAGGATACAAACTTGAAATATACTTACATCCATGGATCATCACCAACAAGCATCATGTCCCCCTCATCATCTGTGTACACGACCAACCAGTTTTTGTTGGAAGCCACGAGTTCACCTTCAAGCTCAAACATCTGGTCCAATTCAGCAATTAGTTCATCATAGCAACTTAACTTCGTAAGATCGACAGACCTTCCCAAAGCAATCCCCTGTTTATGGACCTGCAATAAAAAACAGACATGGTATCAGTTAACAATAACTTGAGTGGTGTTGAACCACGTGATAAGGTTATTAGGAGAACATGCAAAAAAGTGGAAGGGACAGGTGGAAACATTATTGTCAAGTTGGCAATATAGAAGAAATTAATGAAAAAAGAAACTGAACAAGAAACTCTGAAGCAGACTAATAAAAATAACTAACGCCTGCAAACTTGCCACCCTTGAACAGGCACATCGCAGAACTATTGAAACATTGGACATTATTTGCTCACTGGATGGTTATAAAAAAACTAATGGTTTAAAAAAGAAAAATTACAAATCCATGAACAATGGCAATTACCTTGGTGCAACTTCTGGTCATGCTACTTTGAGTTTTGTACTGTGATTCTTTTGAAGGATGGGTCCGAGGTTGTTCATGCTTTTCTTGCTCACTTATGGCTGCAATATCCAATAACCTTTTACGGTTAGCTTGCTCATATGGTTTAGACTCTGGTTCCTGTGTCTGCCATGATACAGCAGCTGTGCTTTTTGCTTGCTCATACAGTTGTCTGGGTTCTGATGCCTGTGTTTGGTGTTCTGACAAAGCATGGAGCTCTGATGGACTAAGACGTGAATACACTGATTCAGATGCAATGATGCTGCTGTTCAGATTGATACCGAAAATCTTTAAGTTACCACTACCCTGGTTCTTTATGAACTCATTTGCTCCATATTCTTCCGCGTGAAGTATTCTGGATGAGTGTGATAAAAGACTTGCTTCCTGTTTTACATCGGCAGGACCATGCAAACATTGGAAGCTGCTTATCCCTACAGACTTGGCAGAATTTCCAGCCTCCTGAGGGGCAAGCTCCTCAATGTGAGAACCCATATTCAAGGTACACTCTACTGATGGCCTAGAAGGTACCATAGACCACGGAACTTTAAGCATGGAAAACTTTCCTTCTGACTCTAGAAAATCAGGCTTTACCACAAACACATCTCTTGGTGTTTGAAAGAAGACTTGTGAATGGGAAACAGGCAAGTCACCAGGCGCCTGGAAACCTGGCAGGTTACCAGGATAAGTGGGATCATGCCCAATGATAGGCATCCACTTCTCCAGTGCAGATCTTTTTTGCTCAGAAACACCATGCTTGTCGTTACTGTCTGTAAAAGTGCACTGCAAGGTCTTAGTTTCTTGACCTTGCAAGACCAGTGTAGGTTCATGCATGTTGATAGGATCCACTGTGTTTTTAAATTGACCTAAAAACATAAAGGGAGACAAATTGAGTGAAGTCTTTTAGATTAAGACATACTAGAAATCACACACTGTTTGACTTGACAAAGTTTTAACTCCACCTTCACGAGTAAGGACAGAAGCATCAGGAGACGAAGGAATCAAATTTGACCGAGGCCTTTTGTTTCTAGGAACTGCTGGAGGGTTCAGCAGTGGTGGTGTCATAGCAGGTTCTAGGTCCCAGGGTGATACTCTCTCAGGGCGGACCACAGAAGAAATCTCATCCCAACGAACCTGAAAAGAATTTATAGCATAAAAAGAAATACCCTAAGAAACTTTCTTATTTGATGGGACTTCATTTCACAACCTTGAGAGACCTCCATTTTGAACCATGCCAGTTATTAGGATCAACATCCCCAATGTCAATGATAGTTCCTGTAAACCTGTGGAACAATCAACCGACTTAAGTAGGTTGCTATACTGATCACTATGCTAATTTTGGAGTATTTCATGCAAAACTAGCTTCACAAGATGAGTTGAAAAGGAACTACAATACAAAGTAGTAGCTTCATGGAGTGATGTGACACCACATCAAGGATGGTAGGATCGGAATCGGCCACCAGATCGGTGGATACTGATCCAATCTGTATCAAATCGGATCGGTGCGATTCTGAGCGATCCGCCGGAAGAAACAACGATCCGGAATCGTTCCGGATCGGTCCTTCAAAAAGTGGTAAAACCTAAAAAAATACCAAAATAACACTCTAGATCAGATTCCGATCCTATCTAGAGCATTTTGGGAGAGAAATCAGCCTGAAATCGCCCCCAAAATGGTGCTGTGGCGGCCCATTTCCGGCGGATTCCGGCACGGAATCACCGGAATCATTCCAGAATCGACTAATTCGAATGATTCCGGCCCCAATTCTATCCAAAAACACCGACTCCGATGGATGTTTTCTCCGGATCGGTGATTCCGTCGAGAATCGGATCGGCCATGGCCAATCCGATCAAGAATCGGCCGATCCCGATATGGATCGGCCGATTCTGCAATCCTTGCACCACATAAATACCTTTGTTCTGGAACCTCTTCTCCCTCAAATCTCATCTTGAATCTCATTCCTATTGTGTGGTCTCTCTTAGTAGATTCCATATACTGATCATATGGAATAATGAACTCAGAAGGACTAACCCTGTCAGGGTGAAGTGCAATTCTGGATTAAAATGGAACCAATAGAACACAAACTTCAAGTTCAGCTTAGCCAACGAAAGAACAACACGGTTAACAAATTATAAACCATGATAAAAGAAAAGACCAATACTAAACTGCTAGACAGACCCTTCTTGGCACACAATCACAAAATACATAATGTCGTATTATCTAGACCTGTAAATGAATCAATTAGATCCTCTTACCACCTGAATCTAACACGCTATTAAGGTACTTAACAGGAAAAAAACACACCTTTGCTTTGAGTTGGGAGAGAACCTGAAAAAGCACTGAGTGATAGATTTAGGTCTTGAATACAACCCAAAAGCATATGCATTTATCTTACCTTGGCTTATAGAAAACAGTGAACATGGTTCTTGTTGAAACAGCATGCCATGCTGTTGCCAAAATTCCAAGGTGCATATTGTGACTTGATATGACAGAAGTTGGAACATTTGGCTGTTGTCTCATTGCCCGTCTTACTCCAACACGAAGTTCATCATTACCCCCCCTGTTTGTGGTTTATGTTTAATAACAGTTAAAATTCAAAAAAAAACTATTAAATTACAAAAAAGGCATTGAAAGGAATACCAAAATTTCAAACCTAAGAAAAATAAACGCATCTCCTGCTACAAGTTTTTTAGAACTAACAAAGACACTCCAACCACTTTGAAGCAAATGCCTCCTTGGTTGACCTGCAGTTTAAAGTAAGAAGAAGATTAAAATAGACAATCAGAACACAAAAGAAAAGTTTCTTGAGTATTGAATAGAGACAACTGTAGACAAATTATAAGCACAAAGATCTCTTGCCTCTTTGCCAGTTCAGACATCAATGGTAACCTTGCAGTCATGGAACCTACTAAAATAAAACAATCCCAAGGGGAAGGAAATCCAAGAAATCTGGGATGATCCATGCAGTAAATATAACAAGGTAAAGCTAGCCACAGACGATACTCATCCTGCTATCCATATCAAAAAGGCATTTCGTCAGGAAACGAACATGCCAGGTGGATGTCCCTTCAATTACCATGAAATATGATCAAACTTATGGTTTAAGAACTTAAGCTCCTTCAGGGGACATGTACATGGCCAAGCACATAGATTATGAACTTATGCCCCTTAGCTTCTTATGAACTTCACCATTGAACACTTATGATCATACAAGCTTGCAAAAAAGAAACCACACAAGAGGTGTTCGCAGAAAGGGCATTCTAGTACCACGAAAAATGTGGCGAAAATGCCATTCCACACCGTGCAAGTCCTTAGCTATCAGCTCTTGGGTAGGAGGCTGTTTGCGCATATCCTGTTCAAACATATTTGAGAGTTAGTTTCAACGGTTAAAAAAGAGGGGCAGAAGATAAATATCTGGACAAGTTCAAAACCCTGACCAACGGTGGGAGGCACTCATCTGCATGTCTGCGAAGAACTGAAAATCCGCCATGAGTACTTGTATCAGAGGCAGTCAGAGTCTTGCAGAAGGAGCATACACGCGGGCGTGAAGGGAGAGGCGTCAATGACTCCTTTTCAACAGTATTTTCGTCTTGCTGAATATGTTCACATCATGCAAATCTATATCTCGTTCTACTATATTTTCTACAGGAAATCTATAGAGGTACAATTATATAAAGAACATACATTGATTGCCGGAAGCAAGGTCACCTGAGCAAATACCTCATCTGTTTCTGGTTCCGCCTATAAACATAAAGGAATTACCAATTAGAACATGGTAGATAAGAATACACTGGAAAACGTGTCATGTCTTCTCTTGGATATGAAGGGAATGCATGGAGTTGCATACCTTCAACTCGACATTCATTACTCGACAGATGATTTTGGCTGGGAGATTGTACAGGGGCATATGTTCGTTGCAAGACTGATTTGTGGACGCCTCTACCTGAATCGCAAAAGAATCATATATTGTTCAGAAAGTCAACCTAAAAATATTATTCAAATCCCCGACGGTTGACGAGACTAACAGCAAGAGCACGCATTTCGAAGACAAAAGCAAAGCTCGAATTTATAAGGCATAACCAAGGAAGATCAAACAAGTGGCATCAAATTTTGAGTTCGGTTAACTCGCCTGTTCTATGTGCCCCTGAGGAAAGTAGAAAACCCTTTCATCGCGGCGAGGAACCGTCACCAGAGGGCCGGCGCAGGCATGCCAAAGCTCCGTATATAGAGAGTCCTCTATCTCTGCTCATGGATACGAAAACGGAGGGCGACGCAAAATGAGCCAAGGTGAAAAAAGAAAGAAAGATACACAACCAGGCTCGCTCCAATGGGTTCCCACCCGCCGGCGCACCAGAGGAGCCCCGACTTGCCTCAAACCCTTCGCTCCTCCGAACGCTTACGCCGTTGATCTCAGTGCATGTGGATGAGAAGCTATCCCCTCTTCCGTTAATGCGATTCCCCTTCGCGGAAGCCTCAGCAGAAGCCATGGCTAACCCCGTCGCTCCCGCAACTCAGCCCACCGAAGCAGCACCAGATCGGCCTTCCTGAAGCTCCAATTTCGCGCGGGCAAACTTCCACGCCGCCCAATTCCCCACGCCAGGCCGCAGAAAAACCCTAGAATAAGAGGACGACAACGACAGAGAACACCAGAGGCGGCATGGCTCCCCGCTGCTGGGCCAACCCTTCGGGCTTTATCCTCCGCCTCCCGCACCTCCCCATTCCCAGGAGCTCCCCCCCATGTTGGCCGTATCTTCTACCCGCCACCTTCCCGCCACCCGCTCTCTCTTTTCCCTGTCTCAGAACACCACCAACAGCGGCTGCAGAGACTGTCGTCCTGCTACTCACACAGTCAGTAAGCGGTACACGTACGAACGGTCATCAGCCCGGCCGTGACTAACCACAGGTGAGGTCGGAGTCACCCGTACTTAACCATGGTCAGTTCCGGTCGAGAGTCGGGGGGATCGACGCCGTTAAGCGCCCCCATCGAACTTTCGGTGCGTGCGGTTTCGCCGTTTTAACTTTTCACGTGGACCCTGAATCTATTGATATTTAATAACTATTCTAAAATTTATGAATGACTTAGCGCTGACGGAGGCTGACGTTTCACTTTCTCCACCCCCGCGCCGCTTCGAGTCCATCGTACTAGTCACGTTTTAATGATTTTATAAGTTTTGCGTGGCCTTCTAAAAGTAGTTTGAAGTAAATATTTTTATTTTAAGATTAGTAAAATACTATTTTTTTTGTAATAGATTATATATAGTGTTTGATTGCACCATAAATTAAATTTTTGTTATAATTTTTTTCTGATAACAAAATTTTAAATTCAAACTCAAACTTAAAATCTTAATTTCAAATTATTGAAGTTGACTGTATAGATTTGTCTTTTTCAATTTTTCGTATTCGTTTAACTGTTTTTGTATATGTAATTTTTTCGAATCATACTTCACATACACATGTCAAGTTAAATTGGGTCTATCTCTTTATTTATTTTGCGTCGACAGCATCAAAGTCTCGACTTATATAATAGACATCTTAAAGGGTCATCACCTGAAATGTTTAAATCAACACAATTTTTCCTCATTTATAATATTCTCGATTCTTTTAATTCTCATTTTATTATTAATATATTTGTTGTAGATTCTATCTACTCTTATATGGCCCCACATCCATCTTAGCATTTGCATTTCAACTACATTAAATTTACCAATATATTTCTTCTTAGTTGTCCAATACTCACTACTATAAACATGGTAAGTCTTATAGTTATGAGGTAAAATTTTTCTTTCAATTTTAGAAGATTTTATGGTCGTATAGAATCTCCATCGCATGCCTTTATTTTAGCCATCTCACTTTATTCTATGGTTGACATATTCGTCACATTCCCTGTCTTAATATAAGATTGAACACAAATATTTAAATTAGGTACCCGGTGCAAGAACCTTTCCATTCAAGATTACTTCGACCTCTTTAACTCCTAGGGTTTTACTAAATATGAAATGTATATATTTCATTTTCAACTTGCTAATCTTGAAACTCTTAACTTCTAGCATGATTCTTTATTGTTCAAGTTTCTTGTTAATACCTTATCAAGTATTGTCAATTAAAACAATATCACCTACGAACATCATACACCAATGTAAACTCTTTTGTATATTCTTAGTTATTTCATCAATGACTAGGATAAAAAGATATGAGCATAGAGGGGATCATTGATATAGCTTGATTAACACAAAGGCTCTTGACTCCCCACTTGGGGAGAAAACTTGAGCCGTTTCACCCTCACACACATTCTTGATAATGTTAATGAATCTACTAGGCACCATCTTCTTTCTTAACACATACCAAATAACCTCTCTTGGAATCGATCATAAGTTTTTCTGAATCGAGAAAAACCATATGAAGATATTTTTTACATCTTTGTATCTTTCTACTAATGATCTAGCTAAAAAGATGGCATTTGTAATATATCTACTTGACATGAATTCAAATTGGTTTGCTGAGATCTTAGTACACTCTCAAAATCCTTTCTTCAAATCATTCTCTCACAACTTCATAATCTGCCACATAAGTTTGATACCTCCGTAACTTTTACAATCTTAAATGTTCCAATTTTCTTAAATAGTGGGATAATGATACTTTTTCTCCATTCATTTGGCATCCTTCGGGTGGTAAAAATTTTATCAAAGAGAAGAGTTAACCATTTCACTCTTCTCTCATATAAACACTTTAGACTTCAATCAGGATGTTATTAAGACCACATGACTTCGAGATCCCCATTTTTCTCAACGTGAGATGCACTTCTAGAGGGATAATTTTTTTAGGAGGACTCCACCCGTTGTCTCCAATCCCCTTCTAACTTCGTTGTATTTTCTAGAATATGCTCATTGAAGAGCATTTCAAAGTAACATTTCCACCATTCCTAAATGTCCACTTCTCAGGTCAACACCCTCCCCTATATCTTTAATACATTGAACCTATCCTAACACCCGAGATCTCCTCTCCCTCAACCTAGCTAGTAAGTAAATATCATTCTCATATTTCTTTGTGCCCAATTTGTCATATAACCTACTATATGCTGACTCCCTGACTTGTTTAATTACAATTTTTGCCTCACTCTTAATTTTCATAGTAACAAATCTTTTTAAAAACATGTGTTTGACAACCGGTACAAATTCATGTTTTTGAAGATATTTTTTTCTTGAATAAAAATAGAAATTCGATCCTCTTTTTTTATCTAGTGGTTCCACACCTTTTTTAATCTCACATGACTCTCACTCTTTTTTGTTATCACACTCCATAAGCATAGAAATTTTATGTCATTAGTTAGCTTATATTTTATATTTTAATACATTTTTTGTCACAAAAAGTGTATAGAAATTTATTATACAACCAAATGCCCCATTAAATAGACAAAAGTATTTCTATAAATAAAAAAATTAAAAAATAAAAAGCAAAAATAAATTTAAATCTTTTTTAACTCTAAACTAATCCTAATTAAATCTAATCAAACTCTCTACTTTAGAAAACTTTCCTCCCTACGGCGGCATCATCACCATCTCACCATTGGAGGTCATTTCACTAGTAATTGTACTAAAGCTTTTGTTAGCCTTCCTGTGGAACTTGCTCATTCCTTCTTTGCATTCATGTGACCAACAACTTTGTCACCATCAGATAGTTCAACCAGTAACTAGTCACCATAGCAACACTTGATTAGATTAAATTGCTAGACTAGTAGCTAGTAACTGTGGTTAATCAAACTATGGTCAATCATCCTAATTCATCTCTAACCAATTAAAGATCTTAAGCTTAAAACCTAAATTGTAAAATAAATAAATTATTCTTATTTATTTTTATTTGTGTCTTCCTAAATATTAATATAATAGGTACATAGTTATCTTATTATTTCATTAAAATTACTTTACGTTAAAACTATGTATAAAATTTGTAATATCCTATGATTGAACTTTAAAAAATTTGTTCAATTAAAATAAAAATATCAAAATTTGATACGATAGACATTTGAGTTTAATCACACGAGATTAAATAAATTTTATAAATCAGATGTCAAGTGAGGTTAAATCGGTTATTTAGATCTCATGGTTATGTTTGCGGTTTAAATGATGATACATGTATGTTAAATTAGATCTCTAATGATGTCTAGCTCATGGTATGCATAATGATAAATCTTGTGATGGTTATAGCTAGAATACATGTAATATGATGCATTTATTGCTATAGACTAGAGTCTAGTAAACATGTTTATTGTGATTGTTCATTGTAAGGATATGTATGCATAAGACGTATTCAAGTAATGGGCTGGTGAGCATGGTAGAACTAAGCACAATATGTTTTTAAATTGCGATATGTGAAATATTCATGTTTTGCATTTGTTATTGGATTTGCACTTCATTGAATTACTTTAGTGGCCATGAGTGTAGTAGATGATTAAAATAGTCCATACTGTCATTCGATTTCAAATATCGCACTTTTTATAAGTGTATCACTATCTAAATGTATTGTAAATTTAGTTTAGCTATATTATTATATCAGGTACAAGTTATGTGAAATACTACATGTACACAAGATATATGTTATGTGCATACAAGATGGTAAATTCTTTGTATTCTAATATGTAAAAAAAAATGTTAATCATGATATGATATTTTATCAAAAGCCTATAGATGTCTTAAATGTGTTGACGCAGTAAACATTATAGTACATCTATAAAAAGACAAGTGTTCCAATTGCATGTGTCATGTCAAGTTGTCATTGGTTATCTTAATCCTCGCAACTACATGAATAAAAAATGGGTACATGAACATATAATTAGGTGTTTCACCTAATTAAAAAATAGGTTGAGTGCTTGATTTGAAAATCAAAATGATTATTTATAAACTTGTTGGATTATAAATTATTATTTATGTTATGGTGTGTGTTTGTGAAAATTATTATGGTTATGCATGCTTGATATTTTAGTTGTGTCAGTAAGCAATAATTGTTTTGAGGAACCTACTAAGTTTATGTGATGCATCTCAATCATTTAATATTTTTCAGATAACTAAAATAATGCAGTAGAAATATAGTGGATTTGAAATTTGAAGACCAAATTGATATCTAGAGTTAAGGTTATTGTAAAGTTTTGCTAGTTTTACTTATTTAGATGATAAACTTTTGAGATTAATGAAATATTTAGTTATCAAATTGAAATTATCATTTCTATTCCTAAAATGATTTAGTTTGAAGGGTTATTTTTCTTTGATTATGTCATTAGACATGTCCACTAGAGGTGGCAATTGACAAGTCCTGAGAAGTGAAACATGACTAATCTAAAACGTATTTCATTGTGAATATTTAATTTTGTTTTATCCTCTATCTGGTTAAAGTATTGAAAATGATATATTGTTAACTTAGGATATCAGTGATAGACAAGTGGACATTAAATATGATACTACTCAATATAAAAATAATATTAATATAAGAATTTAGTATAGTAACCAAATAGGTTCTTAAGAGTTATTTTAATATCAACATACTTTTAACATATTGTTTTGAGATAAGTTTATAAGCACTAATAGGAGCTAAATATCTAGTGGAGAAAATATTAATAAAAGCACAATAAACTAATCTTTAAATTTCTCAGCATTAGAATCATATAATATCTTATAAATACTAAGATTACACAAATAAGTCTCTTATGGTAATATATAAAATGATGTACATTTACTAATACAAATTTAATTTAAATTTGCATATGTACATATGTATGTTGTGCTGCTAGTGTATAAATACACATCAATGGCTAATGATTTCCGCAAGTTCCATCAAACTAACCCAACCATAAGGATGTTTTAGACATCTCAGTATCCAAAAATGAATCCCCATGCCCAAAAGTTGTGGCAATAAGATGATCCATGAATAACACAAATAAAACACGTAAAAGATAAATTATTTGACTGCGTTGAATATATATTGAAAGTTGACCATATAATCTTGTAAATATAGATACGCAACTCAACTCTTAATTAGAGTTTTATGAGGTGTCTGGTTGCACGATAAATTAAAATTTTTTTGCTACAAAAATATGTTTTGTAAGAAAAAATTATTAAAAAGAGTGTTTGACAATCATTATAAAATATATTTCAATAAAATATTATTTCTTGACAAAAAATAAATTTTCTTATTTTTTATGATCTCTCACCTTGTATAGTTATTCATGGTCCCCACTCTTTTACTTATCACATCTCATGAAACAAGATAATTGTATATCTTTAGCTATCTATATTTTATTTAAATAATTTTTTGTAAAAATGCATAAATAATTATTACACAATCAAATACCCTATTAGTTGTTGTCGTTGATAGTGATGCTCGGCCACAAACACATCCCTTGGTATAGAATATCTTAGGAACCAATTGACTTGTTCACATATGTTTATGGTTCACATGATTTGAAAGTCCTTGACTTTTTAGTTTCCATTTTTATAAAATGAAAATTCTAGAAGATTTAGTTTGCCATAATAAGATGCATCCATCATAATGCTTGGACATTGTGTAGTTTCAAATTTTCAAAATTTTCTATGATTGAAATTTACACAATTTGTAGTGTCTTAAGTGCATGTTTAAATTATGTCTAATCCTTTACAATTTCATGCACTCAATCCACATTCACACTGATCTAAGCTACATCATTGATAATCAATCACTTCTCAATATATGATAAGAATTCTATAAATGTATGCCTTACAAGCCAATCATATATGATATGATTCAATATTTCTAGGAATAACTCATTCAATTAAATAGGCAAAACTTCATTTCTAGTTTTTATTAGAGACGTATATCATAATGAAGTCCTTAATCACATGCAATGATGATTAAATTATGATGAGATCATGATAATGATATCGATCATCTAGAGGTACGTGATCTAAATATTCCTAGTTATAGAATCTTTGAAACAAGACATCAAAGATCCAGATAGACTAATATGTGTGATGTCTTCTCATGTGATGAGATCGACCGATCTCATTGGTCATCAGTGTGGGGACATTGAGATACACACATAGGTGCTCATTAGTAGCATGAGTTCACTGAACTGACAAATTTAGGAAAACCTGATCGGTATCTTACTGAACTATCTATCAGGTTATTCTTACATCTTAATAGTACGGTTGGATCTTTGACCTAAGTCATTAAAAATGTCTTACCGGATATGTCTTGTACTTTGATTATTGACTTATGGATCACCATCTTGATGGCCCAGTATAGTTGATGTATTGGGTGTAAGAGAAACCTAATGGTGGCAATTAAGTGGACAACAAGAGATCATTCACTCTCGGTAGGAGAGAGAGAGAATATCCTATGGGATAGTACTCTAAATCCTTGGCCAAGGTACTTAGAATAAATGGAAAAGGATTTTTTAAATTGATCCGAACTTGAGTACATGATCCCATAGAGTTGGAATATTTAGGGTTGACAGTCAGTGCCGGACCCCTGACTAATTGGGACATTGTATGAATGAGGATTTAAATCTGTATGGTAATTGATGATGGAAAGGCTCAATGGATGTTAATTAACTCCCCAAAGTCATTTGGGATCATAGGATGTGTCTTGTACTTTTTATGATTGGAAAGCCGTAAAAACTGTTATCAGATAACAGTTTTGATTTAATTTTAAAAAATTATTCTTTTAAATTAATTAAGACTTCAACCAAATTAACTATTGGGCCTAGTGGGTCACACACATTATATCTAGTCAATAAGATGAGGGCATGGACGTAATTTTATAGAAGTTTTGAGTTTTTGTGAAAAATTCTATCTTCTATATATAAATGGCTTATAAAGCCAAACCCTAAAAAGCCATAGGGCTAGAGCACGTCCCAAGCAGCCTCTCTCTCTCTCTCTCTCTCTCTCTCTCTCTCTCTTCTCTCTTCTCTAGAAGGTGATCTCTCATGGTCAAGCTTGGATCTAGAAGGCTTCTAGAGGCTCGAAGGAAGGGAGAACTTGTCTATTGAAGTAGATCGTGTGGATACCACTAGAGATCGTACACTTGAATGGTTTTCAGTAAGGAGAAATGTCCTCTCTTTATCCATGGTGAGGTATTTTGGAAATCTCATGAGGTACTCTCATTCTACTTCATATTCGGTTACTGATTTTACTAGTTCGGCATCAACCAAGGCAAATATCATGGTTTTAAGAAATAAATTTTGTTTTGATGTCATGTATTGATTCCTTATAGTGGTATCAGAGCCAAGTTGAAGCCCTGGTCGAAGTTGAATTGAAATTGGCATGATTTCATGTGATTTCTTGCTTTCTCAAAACTATACAGAGCAGTTTTGATTTGATCACCGCAATTCGTATAAGATACCAAATTATGTGTTGTTAGTTTCAATTGATTCTCGTGGATGAGGTCTTTTCAGTTCCACAAACCTCATGAATTTTAGCTATCCAGAGAGTCTGGTAGGAGTTCGGAAAAATGCAAAGATCACCATGTCCGAAAATTCAGCCGAAATTAGAAGAGCTAATAATCTTACCTATTTGGATGCAAATACCTCTGTATAATAGAGTGAAAAGATAGGAAATTAAGTTTCCTAGAGTTTCCATAAGTTATTGGACACTTAACGGCCGTTGGAGGTGCCGGATTTGAGAAGTATTTGCGGTTAGGGTTGGTTGCAGCCGTGGCCTGTTCCTCCGTAAATTGCACATTGGATAGAATTTTTCATGAGATTAAACATATTATAGTAGATTCTTATTCTTCTAGGATTCAAACATGTATTTTTATGAATTTTTCGGACTCCATTTGGCACCCCAAAAATTGCTTGAAAAATCAAAATTTTCTAGGGTTTCCGCACGCTACAGGACTCCTCCTCTTTTATCAGGCAGAGAAGACGAGAACAGATAGGATCCCGACTTGCAGGGCCATGGTGGGGTTCGTAGCATCACAAGAGAACGCCCAATCGGGGGTACGCGGCTACACCGCGTTGGCTCTGGAGGTGCGCAATGGCACACGCGGGCGCGTTGAAAGCGACACGCTACTGTTGGCGGCTCGGCCTAGCCACGAGGGTATGCAATAGAACAACGCTAAGCCTTTGAGGTCATGGTAACTGCCGATTGGTCGGCGCTATGCGCCGCCCGTTGATATATTTCAAAAATGATTTTAAATTGTTTAAATTTTATTTTTGATTCGAAAAATTGCTAGAAAAAATAAAAAAATAAAAAAATTGTAGAATTTATTTAATGAGTTATTAAAGTGTTTAATAGCTTAAATAAAGTTTTACTATTTTCTTGAATTTTATTATTTTTATTTTAAATTATTTTCAGTTCAAAATTAATGAAATGAATGACTATATATGTTTTGGTAAATTATATAATTGGTTTATAAAATATTTATGAACCTGTTAAATAGTTTTGGGCTCTGGTTACCACAGAATAATTTTATAAATTATTTTAAAATCTTTATTGACGAAATTAGTGTTGAAATAAATTTTGAAACATGTGATTTTGAAGAATTATGATTTGGACATTAATTTAGTGCTCTTAAGAATTTTAGTAAAGCATGGATCAGCTGAATTATTTGATATTGCTTGTCTCATAATTGTACATTGCTTACATGTATATTTCATGTTATTTATTTTCATGTAAATTCGACAAGCATGAAATTTATAATTTCAAAAACTATAGTATTTAATTTTATGATAGTTTATATGATATATCTCATATAATTATCACATATACACTTTATGTTCATATGATGAATGTTAGTGTGTGTATGGAGGTGATCATGGACTTAAATATGTTTTTCTTGTGATTGCTTGGTCAATTAAGTTGGTTATATATGTTATTAAATGGAGCATGTGTGTGCCTTCTCTCTCTATATATACAATCTGATTGTACGTTCTACCTATCTCCATTTATGTACTCCCCTTGGTTAAAACCAAGGTTTTTCATGATGATTTGTACATTTGTGGGTCTGCATACCCTTAGGCCGCTTGTAATAGTTAGAAGTCAGTTCATGGAGGAATGGAGAGTGGGACAACTTGGAGAAGCACCCTTCTGAAGTAGGAATATGCCAACTCAAGCTTCTAAAGCAAGGAATTGCACCTATAGGGGTGCCTTAGGTGTATGCTTAGGGTTAAGTCTATGCTCACCTATGTTTTAATGCATATTTGATATGCGATTGTGTGCTACAAGTTATATCTTAAATATATGATATTCCAAAGGTATATTAATATTTATATGTAGCACCTATATTGATGAGACTAAAATAAAATCCCTCTTCATTCTAATTGGGTCGATAAACGTGAGACATTAAGAATGACTCACGTAGCCTTCCGTTATTATGGTCTTGATGAGCCAATCTTAGATTGGATAGGTTTGTTGTGCTACCATAAGGCCCATTCAACACGAGATTAGAGATCATGGCCAAGGCATTAGCCAAACTTTGGGGTGGATCATTTGCATGGCTTTGTTGTGCTATCACAAGGGCTGTGTGAAGAATCTATTCTCATAACATAACAAGCAGGTTTGACCTAACTAGAGTATATGGTTTGTTGTGCTATCACAAAATCATAGCTCTAGAGGCTAAATGACTAAGAGTTGCAAGAGTTGCAATTGGCAATAGTTGTCTACCTATTAAGTATGAGATGATTTGTTGTGCTATCACAAGGTCATCACCATAAAGTTAGTAGAGTCTTGGTCCCCACTAGGATGTTATCATTTACATAATAAGGGTTATGCAAATTTATCGAAAATTAGTGTGAGTATAAATTAAGATGAAAGATCATATCTTAATTTTAATAAATATTTTGTATGTTGATATAATTATATCTCAGTTGTAGAATTTAATAAACCACCATTAGTCTAGCATTCTAGATGCTAAGTAGTTTAATGGCGCACACTTCTTATATTGGTTTAGAACTAAGGTCCTGTTTGGTATGGGGATAACCCAGGATAAACCTAGTTTATCCCCAATCTCCTGTTTGGTATATGCTTAAACATGAGTTTAACCTGGATTAAATTAATCCAGGTTATCCCCAAAATTAGGGATAAATATGGGGATAACTCATCCCACCTAATATTTAGACTAAGTTGATCCCGAAATATTATTTCGGGGATACGACCTTCGTGCGGCGCCGTCCGCCGGGGGGCGGAGGGGATCCGCCCGCCGGGGGGAGAGGGGGGAGCATCCGCCGGGGGGAGGGGGGAGGAGCAGGGGCTCCGTCCGCCGGGAGGGGGGAGCATCCACCGGGGGGAGGGGGGGAGCAGGGGCTCCGTCCGCCGGGAGGAAGGGGAGCATTCGCCGGGGGGGGGGGGGGAGCAGGGGCTCGATCCGCCGGGGGGGAGGGGGCTCCGTCCGCCGGGAGGGGGCGGGGAGCACCGTCCGTCGGGGGGGGAGGGGCGGCATTCGCCGGGAGAGGAGGGGGGGCTCCGTCCGCCGGGGGAGGGGGAGCGGCATCCACCAGAGAGGAGGGAAGGATCCGTCCGCCGGGGGGAGGGGCCGCGGCGTCCATCGGGGGAGGAGGGGGGCTCCATCCGCCGGGGGGCTCGTCCGCCGGGGGAGGGGGAGCGGCATCCACTCGGAGAGGAGGGGGGATCCGTCCGCCGGGGGGAGGGGCTGCGGCATCCATCGGGGGGAGGAGGGGGCTCCGTCCGCCGGGGAGGGGAGCGGCGTCCGCCGGAGGGGGGAGGGGGGCGGCGTCCGCCGGGGGGTTGCTTTATTAATATTTTAATATATTTTTTATATTTTTTGATTAAGTCAGTTTAAACAATTTGATTTAGTTTAAATCAGTTTAAAGATTTTCCAAATCGAATCAAATCGAAAGGGGACGCAAACCGAACCAAATTGAACCGAATGAGTTGGTTCGATTTAATTTCTCAGTTTGAACCATTTTGTGCCCACCCCTAGCCGAGAAGGAGGGTCGGGGAGCGGCTCCGCGGGGAGCACCGTCCGTCTCCTTCTGCCGGCTTCTGTCCAGAGGGGGGGGCGAGTTGAGCTCCGTCTGCGTGTAAACTTATTTTTATTTATATATTTAAATAATATTTTAAATTTATTATATAAATATGTAAATGAGTTAAGATATTTATAAATATATTATGAATAATAGAATAATAGAATATAAAAAATAAAATATAAAAATATAAAAATTTAAAGTTATCCTCGAATTTATTGTTAACATACTAAACATGGGATATGATTATCCCTAAACCTATCCTAAGTCAAGCCAAACATAATGGGGATAGGGTCAATCACACGGATTGGTTTATCCCTATTCCCATCCATTTTATCCCAATACCAAACGATGCCTAAGAGAATAGTTCTCATAGTTGACTTATTAACTATCCTACTTGAGAAGTAAGCATCTCATACACTATCTAATGATGTGAGAGAAGATAAGATCTTATCTCATGATATTGAAAAGATGTATTAATTGCCTTATATCAGATGTTAGCCTCTATCAAATAAAAATAGTAGTGGCAACATGGATAGATGGATATAATATCCATCATGACTCATGGTGATGATGGAATAAAAGGTAAATAAGAATAATACATCATGACTTATAAAAGGTAAATAAGAATAATACATCATGACTCATGGTGATGATGGATATAATATCCATCATGACTCATAGTGTAATTAAAGGTAAATAAGAATAATACATCTTGAATACTTCTTATTGGTGAGATCAATAAGAAGAAAAAGATCATTAGATAGAGATAGAAAGAGTTAGTTAAGAATCAAAGAAGTAAGCCAAAATATTAAAACCCAAATTAGACATAGCATTCTTTTACTATCATGATGATAGTAAGTGGAAGATGAAGTGCAAAGTGTATTGCACATAATGTAAAGTTGGAGCTTGAGAAGCTTTATGTATCTAAGTTATTAATATTTACTTGTTTAAAATACACATTCGATAGTATAAGATACTATATATGTGTATTCTAGTATAAGATACTAGGAATGCATATAATAGTATGAGATACCGAATATGCATCATAAATCTATAAAGAGTTGTAGATAATAACAAGTAAACGAAGACATGAAGAAGATTGTTGACATACATATGAAATGATACAAAATGTTGCATCATTACTAGTGGGAGATACATATTTTCTATAGCTTTCTAGAGTTGTCTTATTATATGGTATAGAAATGATAATTATTTTATTATAATTGGTAAAGTATTTAACAGTGGGAGCATAATAAAGAGTTTATTCATATTAGATATGTATGCTTTTATAATATGTGTGAATAATCATCATTAAGTAAAGTAGATTGATATTGATCAATCTATTCTTTAGTAGTATAGTCATATTTATAAGAAAAGACTTAAGGAGTACCATTCTGATAGAAACATATAGGTAAATGATTTGGAATCATTAACTATATGTAAGTCTTATCTTATTAAGCAAAATGACCATCTCTCTATTAGTAAAACATGAAGAAAGGGCTAATGAGTTTATAGAACTCATGCATCTAGATGCATATTAGCCCATATTTGTTAAAGTTAGAGGATAATATTTCAACTTCATTAATTTTTAAAGATGACTTCTTTATGTATGGACAAATGCACTTTTTGAAGTATAAATCCAAAACCTTTAAGAAATTATTTGAGATTAAGAATGAAATAAAAATATTAATGGAAAGAGTATTAGAACTCTTTAATGAGATTAAAGAGGGAAAAACTTAAGTAATAATTCACACATAAATGAAGGATAATAGAATATAATTTTGAAGGGCACCGCTTATACATTTTAGCTTAATTGAGCAGCTATAATGAGAAGCCATATTGTGTAGGACATAATATGGATAATGACAATCTTTATAAAATTCTTCTTTGTCTATTTAGGGGTTAGCACTCAATATAGGCACTTGATCTTAGATTGGTGCCTTCCAAGTCTATTCCATTTATTTCATATAGGATATGAAAAAAGAGATAAAGCTTGACCTTAAGCAAGTTAAGGTTTCAGAATGTTTGGCCTAGTGAAGAAGTATAACCCTATCAAGTTGGAGTATAAGACTATAAAGTGTTGGCTTGTGGGTATCCTAAAGAAACTTAAGGATATTAATGTCACCCTTAGGAAGAAGGGTATAAGTTACTCAACTCACTATATTTCTAGAGGAAGAATTCCTCTTTAAGAAAAATAGCATGAGCAAGGTATATACGGAAGGTGTTCCAGTCCCACAACCCAAGGATACTTTTATTAAGGTACTAGTTTATAATTACACAAGGGCAAATCAAAGATCTTTTCTTATGTTCAATTAACCTAAGAGATATGTGGAACATATCTTTGATAGTAGAAATGAAACATAATATAAAAGGATAATGATCTTTAGATCTATAATGAAGTAATATGAGATATTGATTCAAAATGTGAAGAAATAATAAAATCTAATGCAAACTCTATCTATTCTAATTAAGTTCGGAACTTGATTGATTCACCTATGGATTTAGTATTCATAAGGAATAAACGGATCACTAAAGAATAGATTGAAGTGGATTAGAAGGTAGATATCTTTAAAGTAAGGATAGTTAAAATGGATATCATCTAAGTCAAGTAGTTGACTATGATAAGAACTTTTACCTATGCCATAGAATTAATCCATTCGAATTTTGATTGTTACACACTATGACTATAGGATATGTCAAATGGATGTTAAGATTCTATTTTTCTTTGGTATTTTGAGAAACAAGTGTATATGATACAACCTTTAGGAATCAAGTTCCAAAACATCCAAATAGTGTGTGTATAAGGTCCATTTAGGGACTAAAGTTAAACTTCTCATAGATGGTAGATAAGGTTTAATGAGATTAAATCCTATGACTTCATTGTGAACAAAGAACTGCCTTGTGTATTCAATTAAGATAAGTGAGAGTGCTATTATCTTCTTGACATTAGATGTGGATGACATGCTACTCATTAAAAATAAAGTAGGTATGTTATCATTAGTGAGTCTAGTTATCAAAATAATTCTCCAAGCTAAATATAGATTTCAAGATCTATGGAGAATGGAGATAGATCTAAAAGGTTGCTTGACCATACCTAGTTTATGTACATATTGTCAAAGGGTTTGACATGGTAAACTCCAAGATAGGTTTCTTACCTATGTAGTGTGGAGTTGATCTCTTTAAAGAAATGGATTTCTTGAGAGATAAAGAGATCACATTAGTATAGCCCTTATACTTTTGCATTAGGGTCTATCACATTTGTAATGCTATGTACATGACTTCATTATTACTTTAAGTTTTATGAGCATTCATCAAGTAAATTCATGTGAGAGTCACCGGATAATTAAGAGATGTGTCCTTGAGTACTTGAGAAGCACTAAGGATATATCTTTAATGTATGGAGGATAATGTAAGGAATCGTCCATTAAAATGTGGTGCAGCAGAAGCGACGATTCCTATGGGTTCATTTAGAATCCGTCTCAATCAGAACCGAACGACGAAAACCGAAAACCGATCAAATCGGGTTCGAATATACCTGATAGGGATTCATATAATCCCATGGAGAGGAAGGAGATGAGCTTCTCAAGCTCTACAAACCGTTCAAGTGTCCGGTCTCCAGCAGTATCCACACGAACTTCATCCACAGCAGGTTCTCCCTTCGCGCCGGCCTCGAGAACTCTTCCCGAACGGAGCTCCATCGACCATGGACACCTTCTAGAGAGAGGAGGAGGTAGGGAGGAGGCTTGGGACGTGGTTTTCACCCTTGGCTTGATGGGGTTTGGCTGAAACCATTAGTATTTATAGAGAATTATGGAATTTTTCATAAAAACCCAAAATCTCTATAAATTACGTCCTTGCCCCTGTACTTGTGGATAAGTCCTTTTGTGTGTGACCCACTAGGCCCAATAACATATTTGGTTGAGGCCTAAATAAAATAGAACAATTCTATTTAATTTAATTAAATCCGTTATCCGATAACAGATTAATCGGCCTACCGATCATGAAGGGTACAAGCCACATCCCATGATCCCAAATGGCTATGGGGATAATTTCATCTCCATCGAGCCTTTCCATCATCAGGTACAACATGGATATAAACCCTCATCCATCCAATGTCCCGGTCGGAAAGGAGTACGGCATCGACTGTCAACTCCTTAGTGTACCGACTCTATAGGATCATGTACTCGGAATTGGATCAATTGGAAAACTCCTTTTCCAATTATCCTTTCTACCCTGGCCAGGGATTTAGAGTACTATCCCATAGGACATTCACTCTCACTTACCGAGAGTGGACGATCCCTTGTTGTCCGCTCAATTGCCTCCATCGGATTTTCCTTGTACCCGATCCATCGCTATATAGGACCATCTAAATTGTGATCCATAAGTCAATGGTCAAAGCACAAGTTCCACCCAACAAGGCATCTTTGGCGACTCAGGTGAAAGGTCCAACCATGCAACCGTGATGATAGAAGACCCTGATAGACAGTTCGGTAAGATACCATTCAGGGTTTCTAATTCGGTCGTCGGTGAACTCATTCAACTAATGAGCACTCGTATGTGTATCTCGGTTGTCTCCACACTAATGACCAATGAGATCGGTCGTCCTCATCACATGAGAAGACATCACATACACTAGTCTATCCGGATCCTTGATGTCCCGTCTCAAGTATCCTATGACTAGGAACATTTAGATCAAATACCTCTAGATGATCAATCTCATTATCATGATCTCATCATGATTTAATCATCATTGTATTTGATCAAGGACTTCATTATGATATTCGCTTCTAATAAGAGCTTATAATGAAGATTTGCCTAATTAATTGAATGAGATATTTCTAGAAATGTCGAATCCTATCATATATGATTGGCTTGTAGGGCATACATTTCTATCAGATAAGACTTGAAGTCTTGTGATTTTATAAACATAAGCTTCTAGTAAAATCATGTCTGATAATAAGTTAATATAATGATGGTGCAGTGAACTGGAAGAGTTTCATGTAAGAGAACATTGCTAGTTCTATAACTAATCAAAAGTAGATTGCATAATGGCTATATATTGCTTGAGAGTGAGCTGGATTGTCCCAACCTTCTCTGAAAGTGTATCATTATTTTGGGAAAACAATGGGGTAGAGCCAAAGTCTCATTAAAAGTTTAAAACTTCTATGGAAATATCATATAATTAGAAAGAATGCAGCCTATAGATATATAATTAAAAATAGAGTATATTCCGCTAATAATATTACATATCCATTAACTGAAGCATTTACTCAAAGAGTGTTTGAGCTTCACCTTAAGCTGATCGAGATCAGCCAGATGGGAGATTAGCTTTAGTGCAAGTGAGAGATTGATAGAAATGTATGTCCTACAAGCCAATCATATATGATATGATTCGACATTTCTAGGAATATCTCATTCAATTAAATAGGCAAAACTTCATTACTAGCTTTCATTAGAAGCATATATCATAATGAAGTCCTTGATCACATGCAGTGATGATTGAATCATGATTAGATCATGATAATAAGATCGATCATCTAGAGATATGTGATCTAAATATTCCTAATCATAGGATCCTTGAGACGGGACATCAAGGATCCGGATTACTAGTGTGTGATATCTTCTCATGTAATGAAAATGACCGATCTCATTGGTCATCAGTGTGAGGACACTAAGATACACACATAGGTGCTCATTAATAGAATGAGTTCACTGAACTGACCAATTTAGAAAAACCCGATCGATATCTTATCGAACTGTCTATCAGGTTATTCTTATATCTCAATAACACGGTTGGATCTTTGACTTGAGTTGCTAAAGATGTCTTACCGGATATATCTTGTACTTTGATTATTACCTTATGGATCATCATCTTGATGATCCAGTATAGTTGATGTATTGAGTGTAAGAAAAACCCGGTGGAGGCAATTGAGCGAACAATAAGGGATCATTCACTCTAAGTAGGAGAGAGAGAATGTCTTATGGAACAATACTCTAAATCATTGGCCAAGGTACTTAAGGTAATTAGAAAATGAGTTTTTCAATTGATACAAACTTGAGTAAAGGATCTCATAGAGTTAAAATATTTAGGGGTTAACAATCAGTGCCGGACCCCTGACCGACCGGGACATTGTATGAACGAGGATTTAAATTCGTATGGTAATTGATGATGGAAAGGCACAATAGATGTTATTTCACTCCCCAAAGTCATTTGGGATCATAAGATGTGGCTTGTACCCTTTATGATCGAAAAACCGTAAAAACTGTTATTGGATAACGATTTTGATTTAATTTAAAAGAATTATTCTTTTAAATTATTTAAGGCTTCAATCAAATTGACTATTGGGCCTGGTGGGCCACTCACATTAGATCTAGTCAATAAGATGAGGGCATGGACGTAATTTTATAGAAGTTTTAAGTTTTTGAGAAAAATTCCATCTTCTGTATATAAATGGCTTATAAAGCCAAACCCTAACAAGCTATAGGGTTGGAGCATGTCCCAAGCAGTCTCTCTACCTCCTCTCTTTTCTAGAAGGTGATCTCTCATGGTCAAGCTTGGATCTGGAAGGCTTTTGGAGACCGAAAGGAAGGGAGAACTCATCTATTAAAGTAGATCATGTGGATACCACTAGAGACCGTACACTTTAACGGTTTTCAGCAAGGATAAATGTCTTCTCTTCATCCATGGTGAAGAATTTTGAAAATCTCATGAGGTACTCTCGTTCTACTTCATATTCGATTACCGGTTTTACTAGTTCGGCATCGACTAAGGCAAAGATTATGGTTTTAAGGAATCAAAATTTGTTCGCTGTCATGTATTGATTCCTTACACCATGGGTGATGAAACTCAATTCGGGAAGAGTTCTCGAGCTTGGTTTAAAGGGAGAACCTGCCGTGGATAAAGTTTATCTTGATACTACTAGAGACAAGACATTTAAATGATTTGAAGGGCTTAAGAAGTTCTTCTTCTTGCTCTTCATAAAATTAGATGAATCTCTATCACGTATATTTGAACTCATAGATATCGGTTTTTGATTTTCATCATTTCGTTCTGATCGAGACAAGATCAACATGAACCCCATAGTAATCGTTGCTTCCATTGCACCAAATTCCATAAGATGATTCCTTACAGGTTCTCATGGGAACCGATCTTAAAGTGAAGTTCAAAGGTGGTTTCATGCAAGAAATGATCTAGAAAATGGTTGGTTCACACAAGAACCTGATGGAAATAAAAAGGTGGATCACATGGGAACTAGTTTGAAAGAAAATGGTGGTTTACATGGGGACTAGTTAGCAAATGCAAAATGAGAAAGTGGTTCAAGTGAGAACCAATTTGAAAGTGAAGTTTCAAGGTGATTCACATGGAAACCTATTTGAGTAAAGTTAAAAAGGAGGATTGGTTCATGTGAGAACCGAATTGGAATTGAAACAAAGTGTGCAGAAACCAAATTCAAACCAATTTTAGGCTAGTTGTCCCACCATGGTAGTCAAAATGCTATGGATGGTGGTTCATGACGCTACCCATTGTATCCTCTTCTCCCATCTCTTGAAAGGAAAACTCGACCTTGCCACCTCTAGATTTCAGCATTGGGGTCGGCTTTTAGGTGGAAATTAGACTACTCCACTAGATTTGCCTCTTTCTAAAACAAAGGAAGGGTGGTCTAGTTTTAGGGTAGAGAAGGAGGAAGAGAAAGAGGATGGAGGGAAGGTGTGTGAAGTCTGTGTTCATCAGAAACTATGGGTTTCGATGAATTAAGAAAATTTTGACTTACGTACCTGGCAGATGATGTGTAAATTCTAACTTTCTCTTCATTGGCTAGTCGAGGATGATGAGCCCTTAAAATTTGTTTTGACTTATTTTTACATAATTAAAAGGCAATAAAACAAGTGACAAGTCAATTAGAACTTAGTGAGGTGTAGTATCTCTAAAGAAAATGACATAAAAATGGTGATTGAAAAGAAACTAATTGGATTAGAGCTAGTCCTAAACCCTTTTTTAGAGTAAGATGTAATGCAAAAAGTGTTTAAAATTAATGATAAATTATTGAATATGAAGTTGGAAGTGAAAGAAATCAAATTTGGGAAAAATTGAAGTGAAAATGGTGTTCTTGGTTCCAAGTGCCCTCGAACGGGGGCTTATAGCCTGGTGACCTTGGATGGGGGCACACATGGACATGACCTAATTAGGAATCATAGGGCAGATACACAGCCATAATTTGGAGCTTAGTATGGGAGAATGGGAGATCGATGATGTCCCCGCTGGTTGCAAATTGAAGCTCTAGGGTGAAAAAGCTTTTCTTTGAGTTGAATTGAGCAGTGTGCATGATAGATCTCTTCCATGGTCTCGGGTTGCAATCCAGCATCGATGAGCGCGAATCTCTCTCTCTCTAAAAGGACTCAAAATCTCTCCAAATCCTCTCCAAAATCTTATGGCTCGGCATGGCTAACTTTTTATATAAGAAGAGGGCTTGC
The DNA here is from genome assembly GCA_036172225.1 of Cryptocoryne crispatula var. balansae. Taxonomy (NCBI): domain Eukaryota; kingdom Viridiplantae; phylum Streptophyta; class Magnoliopsida; order Alismatales; family Araceae; genus Cryptocoryne; species Cryptocoryne crispatula. The sequence goes on from CM069928.1 coordinate 28,278,665, forward strand.
CTTTATATAGGGGATTGGAAATTCTACTCAAAATAGGAATGAAAGGAAAAAAATCTAAAAATAGGCAGACATGACCCCTTCCTAGGGTGCGTCAATCTTGGCCAAAATTGCAGCCAATATTTGACCTAGATTGCCCCTAACCCAAAAATAGAACGTGCTTCTAGATGGGGGCGAATGTGCCCTCATATGGGCAACCAAGATAGGTGGGTGGGAGATCTGGGCCCTAGATTCATTAGATTTTGGTTTTCAAAAAGTTTTCATGTGCTCCCCCCCACGCGCGCCGCCGCCAATGGCACATCAAATTATGATAAAAAATTTCAAAATCGCGATAAAAAACTATCTAAGATTTGTTTCGATAAAAAATGGAAGCTGTTCCAAGCACCCATAATTGGGGTCACATGGCCACATGCCCCCAAATATGGGCACATTGGCAAAAATTATTCATTTATACATGGTTTCACTCAAAAAGCTCTTGGCTTAGCCCATATATGACCCAACATGATTCTAATGGTGCAAACTCAAATATTTATTATATAACAAAAGTTTTGAACTCCAAAATCAAGCCAATTTTGAGTGTCTACTCCAAAATCAAGTCTTGTCATTTTGTTGCTCCTTTTTTCTATTTCATACCCCTTGAATGTCTACTAAATTGTTGTCTTACCTCAAGTGGAGTCATGTTCATGAGTGAACATTGCATTTTATCTTGGTGAGGTGGTACATAAATTGATAAACTTAACTATACATAATCTTCTCACAATGTTTGTATTTTACTTTCTTTTAACCATGCTAGTTAAGTTGCAATCAAGTCAAGTTAGATCATTTCAACTTGTGCCAGAGATTTGAATGTCATGGCTTAAATAAGACATCTTAATTTTTTTAAAAAGCTTACACTTAATAAAATAGATTTAGTAACATAGTTAAACACAATTTTTTTATAAAGCTTTAAAACGTCATGATAAATCAACGAGTTGGAAGCTCTTTAAAGAGAGATATTGTCAAGAATGCTAGGGAGAAAGAGTTTAGTGAATCAAAGTATAGACAACAAGGAAGAATTGTAATGGTGTTGGAAGGCCCTTTGAGGTCTTGCAGTTAACTATTGATGACTCAACAGACCAGGTTATGACCTTGTTGTGCAACTCAAAGGTTGGTCAGAACCAAGCCAACCTGCTCCCAATCTCAACTCGGCCTACCTTAATAGAGATGTCTAATAGTGTTGTCAAAAATGGCCTTAGATATGAATGGAAGTTGATTATTTTCTCAAATAAAAAGTAGTAGTTTTTATTTGTTGCAGTGAAGGAGTGTAGTTTTCTATTTTAGTAAAATAATTGTTGATGAATGTCAGCTATCATCTCGTACGGTCATACCGGTAGAGTAAGATTTGTAGGTAGTTCATTCATCTTGTTACAACTCTCGCTGACCAGCAGGCGAGTCCAACAAAACCCGGTTCAACACACACACGGGCACCAAAATACAAGAAGTAGACCACGCGCCCTTTATATCTTCCATCAGAGCCCACTTCGCAAGAAGATGTGCTGCCTCGTTTGCCCCCCTAGGGCAAAAAGATACAGAAACTTGGAGATCCTGCAGACGCCGGTGACATCTAGAGAAGATGAAGCTAGCCTTCCAGACGGTAGATTTCATTTCGTTAAAGGCTTCCACAATGTTGATAACATCACTTTCAATAATCCCGGGGAAATACTCCAGGTAATCTCACAAACACCCCTCTTCAACCGCTAAAGCTTTCAAAATCACGGGATCTGTAAATGTAAATATATTAGTTTTTATCTTGTTATTATTCTAATGATATTCTGATACTTCAAGCCTTCAACCAGGTATTTATCCTTATCCGAAAATTCGCATCCCTTTCTATTATCAGGATATTCGGATTACGTAGCGGACAGAATAGAGTGTTCGGCGAATGGCATTTGGGTCCTTTCTTCGAACATCTGGTGACCGGCGTAGTTCGTCCTCAGCGTTGAAGCCGGCATGGTGGAGAGGTTTTTTTCCGTGAGAGGAGATGGCGGCAACGAGACGATGATGCTCCTCTCGGGGCCACCAGGCTGGTAACTGTTGTTCGCTGTTGTGATGTGGCGACTCAGCTTGATCGACTTTCGCACCAGGTCATCTTTTATATGCTTGCAGTGGGAAGACCTCTCTCCTGTTTCAGTTTGCATTCAACTGTGCCCTGGAGAAATCCGGGGATGTTATATTCATATGCAAGAAACGGAGGCTGGAGAGCAGACCTCCGTGCTTATCACAGGTGCCCGGCTTTAAAATGCTCTCATTTTTCTTTTCTTTTTCCTTTTGGTTCAATTTCTTGTGCCTTTTCTCATTAGGATTGTTGAATTGACAGGGAGTTGATCCATCTTCCGAAGTATTCCGACGCATACGAATGAAGTAAGGAGTGACATTGTTCTTTCTATCTGCACTGTCCACTTAATAGTTTGAAGTATCGGTCTTCTTGGGCGCTGTGGTACATTATTTCTGAATGCACACGAGGGTTCTAAAGGACACATCTTATTTGTGTCTATATATCTTCTCCGTCTAAAAGTGCACAATCTTGTGCGACATTGTCTGTCTTGAAGCGCCAGTTGGAATGAAGTTGATAAATCACAGGCCATCTATTTTATTTGCTTTATTGACTGTATCGTTGATGCAGAAATCTGTAGTGAAGTTGGTAAATACTTGTTGCTTATTTGTCTTTCTCAAGGACATGATGAAGAACGGAGGGTGGCCTAGTTATCAGGTAGCACAGAGGTTTTTTTTTTCCAGTGATTAGTGAAATCTCCAGATTGATTTTGTGATTATTATTGGATCTCATGGAGCATTCATATGCTTCATCACTGAGAGAGTTGGTGACTATGTTATCCAAGGCGTGAGGTGCCCGAGATGAGGAACCTAGCACTTCGCCTCAGGCACCTAGGGCGGGCATCTCATTTGTTCAAGGTGTTTTATATTATTTAATTATTTTAATTTAAATAATTTATATATTTGATACAAATAGTTAAAATAAATCTAAAAAATACTTGTAATATTGAAATAAATGCATCATTTTAATAACTATATATTGTAGCCATCAATAAATAATGTGATAACAATAAAAGAAGGTCAATAACAAACATAACATCATAACAACTAACAAGAGTAGAGTACAAATCAAGCATAACATAGCATAATAACTTAATGAGAGTAGAAATCAATAACAAAAGAAGACAAATATCATATTTAAATTAAGAAATTGATCATGTTTGACCAAATTTGTTTGACTTGGGCGGGCGAGACATTTTGGGATGAGGCAAAGCGTTTTGTCAGTGCCTCTCTAGCCTCAACTGCCTAGACAGTTGAGGTGAGCGCATCTGATAACTATGGTTGGTGATGTTTTTGTATTTAGATTCTTATACCAGTTACAGCAGTTTGCATACACCCTCCCAAGCCATCAATATCTTAACATGTAGCACTTTCATCAACAAGGGTTAAGTACACTCTAAGCCATGGATTGCAGAATCGGCCGATCCGGATCGGGATCGGCCGATTCTTGGATCGGATCGGACCCCTCCATTCCGATTCCCGGTGGAACTACCGATCTGGACCGAAGATCAGTCCGGATCGGTGTTTGTAGGTGGAATCGGTGCCAGAATCGACCGATTTGGTCGATTCTAGATCGATTCCGGCGATTCCCTTGTCGGAATCGACCCACAGACCGCTGCAGCGGCCCTCTTCCCTGCCCTATCGGGTGGGGAAGACGGAGCTACCGGGTCCATCGGGACCCGGTAGCCTAGGATCCGGTGACTTAAGTCATCGGATTGACTGGGTCCGACCGGTCCGGTCCGGTGACTTAGTCACCGGATCCGGGCTACCGGGTCCCGAGGACCCGGTAGCCCCGCCTTCCCCGCCCGAAGGCGACCGCAGGGCCGCTGCGACACTATTTGGGGGCGATTTCAGGCCGATTTCGCCCCCAAAATGCTCTAGAATGGATCGGAATATGATATAGAGTGTTATTTTGGTATTTTTTTTAGGTTTTACCACTTTTTGAAGGACCGATCCGGAACAATTCCGGATCGTTGTTTCTTCTGGTGGATCGCTCAGAATCGGACCAATCCGAGTCGATCCGGTGGCCGATTCCGATCCTACCATCCTTGCTCTAAGCTGTCGTTCTTGGCTCTCCTTGCTCTAAGCTTTTCCCTGTGTATGGATGCTTATGGCTTCTTATCAATGTTTTATGTTTTTCCTTGATTTCATAAATTTCTTGTTTTTGCATGTCACTAACATAGAGCTGTGTGTTTGAGTTACATACAAAGATTTCCAGGTCAAGATTGGCTTGAGCCAATCCTGATTTGCCAGAAGCAAAACCGATACAGGATCAACCTAGACAGTCTTCCCAAACATAGTAAAAACAAGAAAACAAAGTGAAATGAAATGAAGGGCCTAAGATTTTCTAGGGTGGAATGGTGGCTGATCCGGATTGGATCGGCCCTGTTTGGCAGCGGAGGGATGGCTGTGTTACCGCCACTTTAGCTGCCGGACAGGGGCAATCTGTCCCAGATCGGTTGGGATCCGTTGATCCAGGTCATTCTGACAGTGTTGAACCCACTTCTGGCAGCATTCGTCCCAATCAGGCTCCCTCCTGGAATTGGATTGGCAATTGCCAAATCTGATCCAAATTGACTGATCCTACAATTCATGGTTACATATTGTTAACCATGATGGCCCATATGTCTGTTTTCTACCCTTTTCTAGTGTTCACCTATCCATCGTATATCCTTGTCTACATTTGATAATTGATACTGATGTACATGTCCAACCTTACTCTCCATGGTTTTATCTGTTGTCATGATTTTCCGTCCTAAAAGTTCAGGAGTTTCATCTTCAAAGTTAACATTTGGTCTTTGGTTCAGAAGGTTAGAAGCAGATATGGGGATCCACAGGCTCAGATTATAGATGTTTTTTATGAAAGAAAAATTATCACGATGCTATGCTGTACCATCTAGTTTGCATCCTGAACAATTTCTCTTTCAAGTTATTGTTCTTTTTCTAAAATATGTGTGCAGTTAACATCTTTTTAATATTATGGTAGTATATTCATCTGAGCATGCTGTATTTTTAGGTTGCCCATGCATATATATATTTTCACCATTTCCTGTGAATGGTGACAACATATCTTGGTCAAATCCTAACATTGATGTCCATCCATATCCATTTGTAACATTAGTAAGAAGCAACTGATTCTTCCCAACTAATATGTATAATTTGGGGAGCTGGAAAGTGGATGAGTGATAGGGATACACTTGGGGACCAAGAGATCCTAGGTTCAAATTCTGCCATTTTCACCACGGGGTTCTCATTGAAGTTTGGTGGCTGGTGACTGGCATTCTATCTATGGCGACCTGCCTCCTATTTCAATACTCAAGTGGTTTTGACACTATGACTTCATCCTTGGTCCTTGTTTGTAACCCATGACATTGTCCAGTCTGAAGCAGTGGGTAGGTTGTGGTGAGCTTAGGGTGCAATTTTTCCTCAGAAGATAAAATGAAAGCACATGCATTCCAAGTTGTCTATGGCCACTTTGTATTTGGTACATTGCAATAATCAATATGGTGTAGGGCATCATTTAGATTCCAACTGTTTTTGGTGAATATGACCCACTAAGATAATGGTCATGGAATTCTTTTATTTTTTGGTATTCTTATTCTTATTGTGTTTGCAACAAGTCCTTATCTTTTAGCATTAATTATGAATGAATTAACGAACACCATAAAAGATGATATATCTTGGTATATGATATTTGTAGATGCTATCATTTTGATAGATGAGACGCAAGAATAAATGAATAGAAAGTTAGAACTACAGAAAAATACTTAAGAGATTAAGGGTTTCAAGATAAGTAGAACTAAAACAAAATATATGTATTGTAAATTTAATGAAAATCAAAGAGAAATAGGTGTTGGTGTTAACTTGGATGGAGTAATATTATCTAAAAGAATCCAATTCAAGTATCTTGGATCAATTATTCAAAAAGATAGAGAATGTGTTGAAAATGTTAATTAATAAATTAAAACAAGTTGGATGAAATGGAGATTGGCTACAAGGGTTCTATGTGATCGTAAGATTCCACTAAAATTGAAAGAAAATTTTTATCATACATGTATATGATTTACAATGTTGTATGGTAGTGAATGTTGGACAATAAAAGGAAAACATACTTCTAAAGTAAGTGTGGTTGAAATGAGAATTTTAAGATGCATAAGTGGTCATACTAGATTAGATAGAATCATAAATTAATATATTATAAAAAAATGTAAGGATACCAACAATTGTAGATAAATTGAAAGAAGGGAGATTAAGATGATTTGAACATATTAAACATGGACCTAAAGAGGCTCCAGTAACAAAAGTAGAAAATATTAAAATAAAAGAGTCAAAAAAATAACATGGTAGATTTAAGTTAACCTGGAGGAGGATAATTCAATATGATTTAAATATCTCTGAAGAGGTAACTCAAAATCTACATGGGTGGAGAAAGAGAATCCATATGGCCAACCCCAAATAACTTGGGATTGAGGGTCGAGTCGAGTTGAGTAGAGTATCCTCATTCTTGTTGTGTCATCTAGTTCGTGCTTCTGACCAGTTTTTTATTTTACTACAGGTATGTTGAAGACAATGATGGGATCAAGAAGTATTTTGCAGCTTTTCATCTTCACAAGATATTTCCCGTAGCTGTAATAGTTGATGATTTTGGTGATTTTTTTGATGACAGGTGAGAGATGTACCATTTATAACATTCAGTGACTTAGGACTTCAGTCATCAGCTACTAATGCATGGGGGGTAAACCACATTGCAATTTCATGGATCAAGTTTAGTAGCCTCATTCATAGGAACATGAGGATTAATTGCAATTGGTGTCATTTTCAAGTGGGAGTTATGAATGCTCAGTTCTGCAAGTGTCCTTTTATGTCAATGATGCACTGATTCATCATGCGTGGACATAGCCATATCCATTTAATCTGTGATTTACAGGGATTTGGATTTTTATTGTGCTGTTCTGACTACAGAGGATAAGATTGCAATTCAGGCCAACTCCAGATTGTCATATTAAAAAAAAACAATTTCATATTGTTTAAACTGAATAAAATTTTCAATTCTTCACTTAAAAGTTTAATTAGAGACAAGATTTTTCAAATGAAAACTGGACTGAGATTGGTGAATGCCAAGCAATTGGGCATATTCAGGTTTTTTTTTGTTCATGTAAGGATTTATTCCATTTTGGTATGACCTGACAAACTTGGGAAACTGTGGAAGCTGAATTCTTATCATTAGTTAATGCTATATCATCTGATTGATATATCACATGAGTAACAATATCTTTTGTATGCATGTTTTTATGCTATTATGCATAAAATTATAAAATTTCTACTTTAGACAGAAACTAGAGAGAGAAAGAGAGATGGAGGGAGAGAGGAAGAGAGAGGGGGGAGGGAGAGACTGAGGAAGCTGAATTCTTGTGAAACTGAGGAAGATGAATTCTTATTAAAAGTTTATGCTATATCATCTGTACGATATATTACATGAATAAAAAATATTTTGTATACATGTTTTTATACTATTATGCATAAAATTATAGAATTTTAATCTTAGACATAAACTAGGGAGAGGGAGAGAGGGCGGAGCATGGTTTACAGAATCGGTGGAATCGGACCGATTCCGACCGATTCTGGAATCGGATCGGTGGATTCCATGCGGAAGGACCGATTCCGGTATGAATTCCGCGGAATTGGTTGGAATCGATCCGATTCCACCGATTCCTTGTGGAATCGGTCGATCCCGACTGATTCGTTGGAAGACCGGAGTCTGTGGACCGGTTCGATTCCTGGTTCGATTTTGGACCGAGCCCTTTTAGGGTCGGAATCGACCGCCGCGGTCGATTCCGGTGATCCCACGGTGGCTCCATTCGATTCCGGCGATTTCCAGGCGATTCCATCGTCGATCCTTGCTCGGCCGCGGCGATTCCGGCGATTCCATCGTCGATCCCAACTCCCAGCACCGATTCCGCAGCGATTCCAGCGATTCCAGCACCGATTCCGGCGATTCCGGCGATTCCAAGCTACATCTTCAAGGGATTCCGCCGATCTAAGCTCCGATCGGCCTCGAATCAACCTCTTCTTCGATCTTTATAAGGTTATTGGTAAGATTTCTTCGCCGAAAACTTCGTACGTCCATTCTTACGCGTTTTCGACGAGTCCGAGCGTCATTAAATGTTGTGATTTCTGACCGAACAAGTCCGTTTAAGTTCTGAACTATTCGATTGGATGTTGTTTGCACGGGAAAAATTCCGGATATCCCGTACGTCTATTTTTACACGTTTTGGACGACTCCGAGCATGGTTAAACTCGGTGATTTTTGATCGAACAACTCCGCTCAAGTTGTTTGAACATCGATTGTATGATCTTTGTACGGGAAAAATTTCGGATACCCCATACGTTGATTTACGACCATTTTCGGCAAATACGTAACCCTTTAAACATACCGAATGATGTGTTACTTGGGTTGTTTGCTTCCCGAACAGCGTCTAAAGCAATTTTTATGTTATCTAATCATTTTTAGTGCATTGTTTAGAATTTTTGCAGATATAAGCAATGGCCGATCAAGGTGATGCAACACCAGCACGTGCTTCCAACATGGGTTGGGAACACGGGTACATGGTAGACCCAGTCAGAAAGAGGGTACAGTGCAAATGGTGTGGGAAGGAGATGAACGGGGGGGGTGTTCCGGTTGAAACAACATATTGTCGGAACAGGTGGAAATGTAAAGAAATGTGACAAGGTGCCGAGGGAGAAGAGTGAGGAGATGAGAGGTTACATGATAGGTAGAGCCTCTCAACGGGCTGTTAGGATTGAGCAGAGGGAGGAGTTGCACGACGAGCTACTCCAGAGGAGGAGGGACCGCGATTTGCCTACCTCGAAAGGGAAAGGGAAGGGGAAGGCACCAACTGAGCCGGAGCCAGAGAGCGAGGACGAGTCCACAGATTCCGAGCTTAGACATGCTAGGCACATTAGCAAGCGTGCATTTGCTGAGGAGGACAACAGGAGGAGGGGAGCAGGAGGGTCTGGGTCCAGAGTTGACCCAGCTTTGGGCCGATCAGCATCGACTTGCCCTACCCGGGACCGATAGACTAACCCCAGGAGACATGAGCCATACCGCCGTTCTACTTCTACCAGCACTCGATTTACACCGAGTGATGAGTATTTATTTAGGAAACAGAGTGCTAGGCAGATGGGGATTATACAAGCAATGAAAGGGGTGAAGGCAACAGGAACGGCTGCAAAGAGAGCCGTTCGCCACATTGTGAAGTGATTTTTGCATGCAGGTATCACTTTTAAATTGACATTTATGTGTGTTTTATTTACTTAAACTTAATTTTAGTCTGATCCCAATTTTTTTAACTTGATGTAGGCATCCCAGCACATGCAGCCACCAGCCCCTACTTCCAGACGATGGTGGATGCCGTGGGTGAGGCTGGACCGGGTTTGCAAGCCTCGGGCAGCAGACATATATACGGCGCTAGCCTGGATGAGGAGGTCCAGGAGTTGAAGGAGTGGATGGATGGTTTTAAATTGATGTGGAAGGAGAGGGGTTGCACAATTATGTGCGACGGGTGGACAGGTATCACCAAGAGGAGTATGATAAACTTCTTGGTGTATTGTTCTGAAGGGACAACATTCTTGAAGTCGGTAGATGCTTCTGGGAAGATAAAAAATGCCGACTTCCTTTTTTCTCTGATGGATGCGGTGGTGGAGGAGATCGGGGAGGACAATGTGGTTCAGGTTGTCACTGACAACGAACCTTCATATAAGGCGGCTGGGAGAAAGTTGATGGAGAAGAGGAAGCACATGTTCTGGGTGCCCTGTGCGGCACATTCCATTGATCTCATATTAGAGGATGTAGGCAAGGAGGAGGGTGTATCCACCCTTGTCAGGCAGGCGAAGACGATCACATCATTTATTTATTCGCATCTCTGTCTGCTTCACATTTTGAGATCACACACAGGAGGGCACTATCTTGTTAGGCCTGGTCCGACTCGATTTGCTACGAATTTCATTGCGTTGGAGAGTCTACATCGGCACAGGCATGCATTGGTTAGGTTCACACAGTCCGAGGAGTATTATAACTATATGGTGGACAACCTGCATGACAAGAAAGATCAGCTGGAGATTCTTGTCAGGTCTGAGAAGAAGATCACTGACAAGAGATTTTGGGAGAGGATTGCCTACTACTTGGCAATCATTGAGCCACTGGTAGTTGTCTTGAGGTTGGTAGACTCAGATGACATAGACCAGATGGGCAAGTTGTACAATGCCATGGACCGTGCAAAATTGAAAATAAAATAAAAATATCCCAGAGGTTACAAAAAGTGGTGGAAAATCATAGATGACCGATGGGACAAGACCTTGCACCACGATGTCCATGCTGCAGGTTAGTTGGTTAAAAATTATTTTTGTTGAATAATTGTCTTATTCATAATGTTAACTAATAAAATCTTGCAGGATATTTTTTGAACCTCCGCATCCAATATGGAGGACAGGTGATGAACGACAACGAGGTGATGCGGGGTACACTTGCTGTTATTCAGCGTCTGTGCCGATCTCAGCAGGACAGGATAGAGGCTGAGATAGAAGTAAGTTAGAGTTTATTCAATACTTTGGAGTAGCTTTACCAGGCAACTAAATTTTTTTTTTATAATTTTTTCAGATGCAGAAGTATAAGATGAGGGTCGGCGTATACTCAGATGCTGATCTGAAATATTCAGTTGACAAAGTGTCACCTGGTATAGTAATAGCTTGATGAAGATTTTATTTTCTTTTCATATAAGTTATGGAAGATGATGGGCTAATTGTTTACCTTTTCTCTTCTTTTTTTTTCTTGCAGCTGAGTGGTGGGTTCAGGTGAACACCAGGAGTGGATGGAGTCCACTTGCTGCCATCGGTATCAGGATACTCAGCCAGAGCACCAGTTCTTCCCATTATGAGAGGAACTGGAGTACGTTCAACCTGATACATACGAAAAGTAGGAACAGGTTGACCTCAGACCGGCTGGAGAAGCTGGTTTTCTGTCATTACAACACGAGGCTACGCATCAAGAATATCAAGGATCGACAGAAGATCAGTGAGGAGCGATTTGCACGATTCGCAGGTGGTCCATACGAGCAGAGGCATTCCTCCGCCACACCACCACCTGAGGAGGTGGACATGGATCAAATATTCCAGGAGAAGTATGCACTTGCCTCCTGGATAGAGGAGAGGGAAGCCAGGGATCATGCAGCTGAGTTTGATCCCGATGACCGTGCATGGGCTGAAGGAGAGTTAGGGCCCGTTTGATAGCACTTACGCAGGTCTTAAGTCTGATTCGGTCAGACATATCACCGTTCAGATCGTTTGTTAATTTTTTTTTCCAGATCTTAATCCAACAAATAGTAACGTTACACCTCTGAGCGGTTAAGTGGAATATATCCACTTAACGCTGAACGGCGACGTGCAGATCGCCGATGTCGTCGCTCTGATCGGCTCCCCCGACATCCGTAAAACTCATCGCTGCAGACGTCACGCAGTGCCAAATCCGGTCGTCGTCGCTATCGACGCTCTGGAGTCATCTTCGCCGCGGTGTGAAGTTGTGTTGTCGTCGTCCTGCAGGTACACAGTACCAGATCCGGTCGTGGTCGCCATCGACGCTCTGGAGTCCTCTTCGCCGCGGTGTGAAGTCGTCGTCTTCGTCATCTGTAGGTATATTCTAATCGACATACCGTGTCGTCTTCGTTTGTCTGGCACCAGGGCGCCGGCGCCGGCGCCGTCCTCTTCTCCTCCTCCACCTCTTCTTCTTCTTCTTCCGCCGATGTCATTGCCTCATCGTCGTCGGAAGATGCTGCCATCGTCGCCTCCAGCTTCTCGCTGTCCCTCTCCTATTTTCCCCCTCTCTCGCGTGCCCTCCCTCCCTCCCCCTCATCACCGCCGTCGCCGTCCCAGCTCTGGTCTCTCCTTCTTCATCTTCTTCCGCCATTGTCGTCGCCTCCTCGTCGCCGGACATCACCGCCTCCCGCTTCGCGCTCTCCCTCTCCTCCTATTCCCCTCTGTCGGGCGCACTTCCTCTCTCCCCCCTCATCCCCGCCGTCGCCGTCCCTACTCTGTTCTCTGGCCCCTTCCTCTTCTCCTCCTCTTCTTCTTCCGCCGTGGTCGTCGCCTCCTCGTCGCCGGAAGACGCTGCCATCGCCGGCTCCCGCTTCGCGCCCTCCCTCTCCTCCTTTTCCCCTCTCTCGCGCGCGCTTCCTCTCTCTCCCCCCACCCCCCTTTTCTTTTCCTTTGCACCCGCGTGAACCCGCCCGTGCGGGCAGCAGAGCCGTGCAAGCGCGCGGTCCTCCAGCATGTACGGCTAGGTACGGCGTGCGCCGGCGGCACCATGCGCCGGCGCCAACCCGTGCCCCCTTCTGCTTCGCAACGCATTGTAATATATTCATGCATTTATTATACCGTTGAAATATATTACGTTACATATGTAGTGCACCTAGGCACATATTGATGCATAGCTCTGATTTATTTTGACTTTCAAGTACTAGTCCAAGTTTATCAATGCTTTTCTCAGATATTAGTTAGAAAATCAACATACGGCTACAGTGATGGTGTGTCGTTCCAGCTATTATATATATTCCAAATGATGCTTTTGAATAGCTTTATATACCTTCTTGGTAGGGCAGATAATCTGCATGTAATCAACAAGTAGAAAGTTGAGATTTGAGAGAGCATATCACTTTGATATATAGCTTCAACACTCAACGTCCGGAACAAATTATGAGTAGCAGGATGAAAAGCACTTTACTTTCTTTCGACTTTTAGGTTTGCAGGCTTCTGTGATAAGCAATCATGTATACATTCAACATAATTTTTTATTTGTTTAATTTATGTAACATGTTTATTACAATGATTTAACAATCGTAGGAATGTCTGATATAGAAGGCTCAAGTTGCAAGAAAAACGTCATTAGATTCAGTTGGAGAGTTGCAGATCGAGTCAAATATTTCTTAGATATCTGTATTGAGGAAGTAAGACTTATGGAAGAATGGGAACTTCTTTGAAAAAAGATTCGTGGGAAAGAATTAGCAAGAAAATGAAAGACAACTTTGGAGTGCTTTTAACACAGAAGCAGATGAAAAATCAATATGACTATCTTCGAAGCCAATATGTTGAATGGACAAATTTAATTACAAAGAATACAGGTCATGGTTATAATCCATCTACAAAAACTATGGATTGGTCGAGTGAAAAGTGGGACGAATACTTAAAGGTAATCATTATATGCTAAATTATTTTACTTGATTTAGAATGTATTATGACAGTGTTCTATTAAACAGGCTCATCCAAAAGCATCTGCATTCAAGACAACAGGCTTCAGATGGGAGGAAGAAGGAAGAGTTTTATTTGAAGGAGTGTCAGCAACCGGGAATTTAGCTTGGGGTCCAGCTAGTCAGGGTCCACAACCTACATCAGAATCATTTGACACTTCTTATACATTGGACAAAGATTTGGCCGATGACAACGTGAATTTTGAAAAACAACCACATATTAATCTTGATAATGATGATGACGTGGATTTTATCGAAAAGCCTACGAAGAAAAGAAGGTCAAGCGATATTGATAGAAAAGTTGAACTACTTATAGATCAGTTGTTAGAAGAGAAAAAAGAAATTCAAGCACCCACATCTCAACAATCATCATCTTCCTCTATGATCATTCCAACTCTAATTGATTGCTGCAAACTGTTAGACGAGCTGATGTTGTCACCGTGTGATAAGATATACATACATGCAGCAGTGCTATTTTCAGATGAAAAGATGAGAGAACAATGGATACAATGGTGTTCAGTCACATCAGATGCTTCAGCAAGGATTGAGTGGTTGAGGACTATGTTACAATTCAAAAATTTTATTTAGTCGTAATGTAGTCCATTATCATAGTATTATATGTTCCTTAAGATGGTCATTTAATGTTAAGTACTTTGTTATCACCATTCATGAAAATAAAATTATTGCATTACTCTTCTACAATTCATTTGTGAACTATATTTCCTATAGCTTACCTGTTTTGTTTTTTGTTACAACAATTATTATCCAGGTGAATCAATGATGAACAATCGAATTGAAAGATGGCTAAAGATCTTTGTGATTATTTACTATTGGTGTAAGCTACGAAATCGTCGAAATAGAAGGAATAAAGACTTAAGTTCATCTTACTCGGGTGCAACACATACGTTTGAGCTAATTCATGGAAATGACACACAGTGTCAAGAGCTTTTGCGAATGCCTCGAGCTGCCTTCATCAATCTTTGCAAACTCTTTAAAGATAAAGGTTGGCTTAAGGATAGCCGATACATATCAGTCGAAGAGAAAATAGCCATGTTCTTAATGATAGTAAGTCATGAATTATGTGTTAGATTTATAAAAAGAAGGTTTCAACACTCCACACAAACTGTACATTACTATTTTCATGAAGTGTTACATGCAATGATGAAACTTGCCAAAGAGTTTATTGTTCCTAATGAAGATCTAAATCTTCTACATCATCATAAACGCCTTCATCAAATTTTTAAGGTAATAAAGATACTTTTCTTATTTGAGTTTTGTTAGTATCATGACACTCAAATATTTTTAACTTTACAGGGTGCTATTGGTGCTTTAGATGGAACTCTTATTCATGCAAATGTTCCGATAGAGAAACAAGCAACTTATAGGGGAAGAGGGAGGAACACATGTTACCAAAATGTATTAGGAGTATGTGACTTTAATATGATTTTTACATTTGTGTTTGCCGGATGGGAAGGAATAGTACATGATTCTAGAGTACTACAAGAGGTAGCGTTTGATGTAAATCATGGCTTTCCTTTTCCCACTGCAGGTAAGTAGACACTTGTGTTCAAATTATTAAAAAACTGTATGTTGTATTACCTTCTAATTATGATGTTGTTAACTATGTGAAACAGATAAATATTATCTCTGTGATGCAGCTTATGTGAATACTAGATATTTTATGTCTCCATATCGAAACACAAGATATTGGATCAATGATTTTCGTCATCAAAGGAGTGCTCAAAGTAAAGAAGAAGTTTTTAATCAAGCTCATGCGAAATTAAGAAATGTTATTGAAAGGACATTTGGTATTTTGAAAGCTCGATATAAAATTTTGAAGAGTATGCCACCATATACATTAGAAGCACAACGTGACATTGTTATTGCTTGTTGTGCACTACACAATTATCTGAGGAAAGAAAAAGTCAAAGATGATCTGTTTGAGATATATGAAAATCCATATGCAAATATCGAGCAAGGGGTGGATGAAGTAGAAGAACAACCAATTACAATTAGAAGTCGACAAGAAGAACAGCAATTTATGATCAACTTACGTGACAATATTGCAAATACGTTATTTGCAAATCGAAGGACACGTGCAGAACGACGTGGATTGTGATGAATTCTCTAATTGTTATCATGTTATATTTGTGATTGTTATTTCATGTGTTTTATGAAATAATCTTATGTATTCAGTTTTCAGATTCAGCTGTGTTATCAAACAGTCTTACTTATTCAGTTTTCAGATTCAGATGTTTTATCAAACAGTCTTAATTATTCAATTTTCAGATTAAGACGTTCTATCAAACAGTCTTAATGATTAAGTTTTCAAATATCTATGCGACATATTCAGATGTAAGATATGATTTTCAGACTTCAGACTTCATACTTCAGCGTTATCAAACGCCACTTTAGATGGTGTTGAAGCCGAGGAGGATGCTCCAGCTCCACCTCCACCTACTTCTCAGGCTTAGGCAGGGCCTTCTTCTGCCCCAGCAGCTATGGAGCAGCCACCTGCAACTTTAGCCCCAGCTCCAGTCCCAGCCGTCGCTACCCAGCCTATTCGCAGACCGGGGAAAATGAAAACAAAAGTGACTGCACGAAAAATGGGAGGATTTGCAAAGTTTAAAAAAACTTTGGGTTCTGGTATTTCAGAGATGGCTGAAGAGGTGAAGAGAAGAAAGCTAGAGGTCAGGCATCCTGTCAGCCCAAATGACAGCGCGCAGGCTCCTTCTCACTCAGTTGATGATGAGAAGGAGTGCATACCAGCGACGCAGCCATCAACAGTAACCGAGTCTCCTGATTCATGGCATCCAAAGCCGTATTACACGTTGGATGAGTAGACACCTGATTCTTATATTATGGAGCCACAGTATCCAGCATTTGGCCAGGATTCTTATTTTTAAATTTTTTTCTAACTCATTTCCCAGTTTTTAGAAGTTTTTTCTGAATTTTTTTGAATTTTTTTGACAAAAAAATAAAAAAAAACTAATTCTGACCGATTCCGGAATCGATTCCCTTCCCATGAATCGGCTGATTCCTGGAATCAGAATCGGAATCGTCGATTCCGGAATCCTTGGGGTGTGGAGAGAGAGAGAGAGAGAGAGAGAGAGAGAGAGAGAGAGAGAGGGGGAGAGAGAGAGAGGGAGAGACAAATGTTTCTTTTTATTGGTCTTATATCCTTTAGTTGCCTCCTTGTCTCTAGAATTTGTTGAATATAACAGCTTCTTTTTGTAACTGTTGGGGTTTTCCTGGTTTGCTGTTTTTCCTTACGTTGTTTTCTTTTCCTTCCTTCTGTATCTAAGGTTTTTTTATGGTCTCATCTGTCTTTTTTCAGTCTCTTACTTTTATAACCAAATGTAATCTATATTCTCTTTTCTTTCTTTTCTTCTAGGAACTGCCAAGATAGATATGGTGGCCAAAGAGGGAGAGATGTAACCATGGCACGCACTTTAGCTTTGTGCTGGGATGCTATATCACAAGCAAAGTTCTGGCTTATGCATCCTATTCAGTTCAAATAACCATCCTTTTGTTAGTGCAAAACAAACGTCTAGAAACATAGATTTCACCTTTCATCTCTTGCATTGTAGTGAAAAATCATCAGGGACTTGCAAGCTTCTGTTATGCGATACACACCAAGGAGATAGCCCCAGACTGCTGTTCATCTATAGAAGATGGATCCCTTGCATATTTACAATCAAAGGTCTGACTTCGTATTCGGGAAACCTTGAATCAAGATATTCTGATATGTACGTGGGTTCTGCGTTCGTCAATTTTCTGGAAATATGACTACATGCAATAATAGTTCCTGCGTAGTAACAACTCGAGAAACATTTCTAGAAAGTAAAAATGTGGAAAAGAAGAGCGGGATTGTGTAAATAGTAACAAAATAGGAGGCCATGTGAAAAACAATAGGAGTGATAGCATTCTTGGATTTCCATTTTTGTGGAGAAAATGTAGTTTTTTGTAATAAGGTGAATAGGATCTCTTACATATATAAGCTTATGAATAATTTTATTTACATAATACCCTTGAGAAAGATTTATATCATGCAAGGAGAGAGGGGTCGAGGGTTGTGACCAGGTCGGTCGGCCCCCAGGCCGACCTGGTCCGACCGGGTTGCGATTTTTTTTCAAAAATTCAAAAAAATCAAGAAAAATGTAAAAAAATAAAAAATACAGAAAAATAATAATAAATAAATTACATGATTTAAACAAATAATTCATCAACTTCATTCAAATGTGACATGTTTTACATTTTGTAGATAGTTTATGTACTTTCCTCGTGTCATGTGGATTGAGTACAAAACTTGATGCATATATATGCATGACGATCATATTAGTCAGTCCCTTGAGAAACTATCATAAGACTTGATCTAAATGATCACCATAGCTATCGTAGTCCTAGGTCGATTGGATCGAAATGTCTGATGACTATAACTAATTAAGTTATTAATTAAGTAATTAGTAACTTTATTAAGTAAGTGATGAACTAGTTTATAAATTACTTGATTATTTAATTAAATAAGTAAGTACTAATTAACTGTTAACTAATGAACTAAGTAACTTAAACAAATAAAAGAATTAAATATTTAATGAACTAATGAAGTAATTAAAAAAGGAAGAGAGCAAAAATTGAGACCCCCTCTTTGTTGGCAACGGTCACCAGCCTGTAACGATCATATGACCGTTGCAGACGGGGTTGCGCAACCCCGCCCGGCTCACACGACCAAAACCGACCTGGTCGGGCCCGGGTCCCGACCCAGTTTTCCATGATATCATGTATACATGCAAATATGACTATCTGTAAAGGTACATTGTAAAGAAAACAATAGAGTATTACGGTTACCTGATAATTAGTATTCTATCATACTCTGCTTTGGTTGAAAAAAAATGTGAAAAATATAGAATAGAATAATCAAAATCTCAAGGCATGTTTCTTTCTCTCCTGGATGTTAATTCTTCATTAATTACAGTATAATCATCTATTGTTTATATATCAAGTAAAGTTATGACTTTTAGCAGCATGCTCCGATATTTGGACTGTTGTCAACTCAACTCAAATCTTAATCGCATATTAATTCGGGTCAGCCATATAGATTCTTTCTCTATTCACGTTAATTTTGAGTTATTTCTTTAGATATATTTAACTCATCTAAATCATATTGAATTATCTTACTACCGGCTGATTTGTGTCTACCACGTCTTTTTTTTCATTTCAATTATTTTGATATTTAGACTGTCAATTTTCATGAGGGCCAGTGTTGTCTTAAACTAATTTGTTATCTCGAGCATCCTCTTTTACATCCTTGCCTGTGTTAGAAAGTATCCTGTATAATTATCATCTACTTTCTCAACTCTATGCAATGGCTGAATCTGTTCCATGCAACACAAGTAGTATTTACTATTCTTAAAAGTTAAAACAAATTGTTAGCTCTGCTCAATTTGTGAATTCCCTCGTTCATCTGTTGAATAGCCTGTATATTGTAAGATGTCTCACCTCGTTGTAATATCCAGCTGAAGGTGATGGTTCTAGCTCATTTTCTCTGAAGAAAAGTAGTACCTCAGAGAGCAGTTCTGGCAGAAGCAAGGTGGCTAGGTACTCAGTAGCACTTCAATATTTGGTCTTGGAGGAGATTATCGGTGGTTGAAAGTGGTGGTGTCTGACAACGCAACAGGATCAAAGTTAAGAAACTGCTAACATTTGTTATCAACTAGTGTTGTTTGGTTTAAAATAGATTCTTCTGTCTACAATTTTAGTCAATTATCTTCAAGAACTATGTCGACATGTAAGTCCTATTTGAGTGCCCCAAATTGATCACAGGTGGTTGTTTCAAAATCTGCTCAACGCCATGAGAAAAGAAGTGCACCAGAGGTCATCCGCAATTTTGGACTTAATATTGCAACTGATCATCTCTGACTCATCCCTAACTTATAATTAACTGGTTACATGTCTTTGGTTAATGGACGGGCACAAATCGAAGAACTTTTCAACATGGTCATTCTGGGACTGATCTTGCTTGAAACGTTTGGTGAAGATTACTCATGTTTATACAAATATTCACTATTCCTTGTACAGTTGTACTATCCTTTGCTCCTAATGTGAGAGTCATATGGTCAGTTTATTTTATGCTGATTCATTTTGGAGTGTGTTCTTTTGTCAGCAATGACATTTTAACTGCATGTATATGTTGTTCCGATATTTATCATCAACCTGTACTCAAGTCAACCGCATATATATATATATATATGAGAGAGAGAGAGAGAGATGCAATACAGAGTTTTATATATTTTTTTAAGAAATTCAATCATCAAAAAATGACTGTTCAAACTTGAGTCTAGATGGTCACAGGAATCTTGTCGTGTTTAGGGTTGGCCGTTCTTGCAAAATACCATTTGGATAAAGACAATAGAAGCTGATGGCCCACCAACAGAGAATGTTTTCCAAGAAAACAATTTCCACTTCATACGAGATTCGTAAAATTTCTTGCAGCTATCAAATGTACTTCACAACTTCATGCACTACCATTAATCAGTCTCACATTTTCTGAAATTAGAAGGGCGGAGATTGCATCTTATAAAGTCAAAATGCCATTTTTTTTGATACCTTATCCAACATATGCCGAAGATAAACTTGATTTTTCGAGAACTGTTTTTGGTTGTTCTTGCTGCTATAGTTTTGACATGCAATTGATGTGTTATCATGGGCTTATAGTTTTAACCGATAACCGAAAGTTTTGTAGAGCTACCAACTCCTCTACACATTACTGCATAACTTTGGTGGCGTTTGTTTCAGACTAATTTGGAATTTTAAACTTTTAATTTCATAACTGGTTTTTTGATTTGTTATTAAGAGATTTTAACCCAACATATTTTTTATTTATCTGAATGAAAGTCCGAAAGGGAAAAGTATCTTGACTGTTGGAGGGATTTCACTTTCTCAAGCTCTGAACGAGAAAACTGTATTAAGAGATACTTGAAGACGTTAGAGGTGCACACAGAGGTAAGTTTAGGGTCCATTTGGTTCCATGTAAAAGTAAAATCATGAAAAATGTTTTCCATGGAGCACCTTTTCCAAGGAAATCAAAAGCATCATTTATCATTTGGTTCCTTGTAATTTATTTTCCTTGAAAATATTTTCGGTCATTTGGTTGTTCGTAAATTATTTTCCCGAAAATATTTTCATTCGTTTGGTTGTACGTAAATCTATTTAAATAATTTCATATATTAAAATTTGATATAAAAAGAATTATAAAGTAATAAAAAATTAATAAAAATTAAGTTTTATAATAATTAACTCTTATATCCATTATTAATACAATTTCCATAAATTATTATTTTAAATTTTTTATTGCCTTGTTTAAAATTATACCTTTTTTAACTTATACCATCTTATCAATAAAAGAACACAATTTTGTCATCGTACCACAGAAGCTGCAGATCTATTTTTGCTTCCCAAAAGGTTATTATATCAGGAGATTATTATATCCCAAAAGAAGCTACATATCTATTTTTGCTTCCCAAAAGGTTAAAATATCTCCATTTTTTTTGAACTCAAAAAAAAATATCTCCATTCAAGCATTACTATTTGCATTCAAACATTACTACCTGGATTGCATTAAACAAGACTACCCAAAAATTTTTAAAAAATTACGTAATAAAATAGCAAAGATAATTGAACTGCAAAAACTGGCCATAGCCAACATATCATTCAAAAATTTGTCTCAACATATGCTAACCAGCATAAAAGATGCACCATACCATAGTCTCCAATAGAAATAAGATACACCACAGTGCCATACAAAATGAAAAAAAAAAAGGAAAAACAGCTTCTTCAAGAGATAGTTTGCTTCAGCAAGACCTCCAGCTCCTAGTATGGTTGGATGCAGACGTTTCTACATCTGAAAATACAAAAAAAGAAGAAGATGAAAGTTCTATCATTTAAAATCATACTAATTTTACATCATTCAATGCCATAACATATCATGTCTTCTACTACTTTTTCCTTGGTAAAAAAAAAGAAAAAGAAAAAGAAATCTATGCACACAGTCAAAAGTGAACGGGGCAAAGATGAAGAGACATGAAATTGTACTGTATATAATGGACATTAAACAGAAATTAAGGACTAGGAAAATGATCTAAGTGAAATCAAACATATTGTAAGGTCATGCAGAAGGGTGAAGTAACCAGCGCAAATCCTTAATGGGCTGGTCATACAGCATCTGGAATCAATCATCTCAATCAACTTATTTTGATCATAGCTGATGGCCATTTGCAGAACAAGGTAACCACATATCCCATCTCCCATTCATTCATTCATTTCCTGAAAGTTAGTTGTGTAGCAGGAGGCGTGCTAACCATTCTTCTTTCTTCTACACAGAAAGAATTGAAGTGTCGTATAAGGGATATATTGACCAAGAAAAGGATGGTTGCATTTGTGCTCTTGGATAATCCTCGTGAATCCATTATGGACCTCTCGGTATACCTGTGATTGTGATAATACCTGTCTTTCCATGCCCTTCTGATTGTGATAATAAGACAAAGCCATTGACTGAAAATTGTAATATCAACGATTCTAACAAAATGATATTAGTTTTTTTTTCTTACCCCCCTCCTGGTCAAACCGCAAAATAAAATGATGGCACATTCTAGATAAAAAACAATTGAATATCACGAGTACATATCCAATTTGACCAGAAATTGACCCATTGACCGAAATATATCTAAACTGTGTCAAAGTTGGGGCAAGCTGGAACTGTCATTACCACTGAGAATCAATAGCAGAAAACATACTTTTCGTTGTCACACTGGGGAATACAAGCCAATAAATTGTGTGAAAACAGAACTTTAACACACAACTAAGCCCCGTGGAAACTTACAAACTTGGCACCATATGCTGCCAGACCTGTTGAAACTAACAATGTCATAAAAGCAAAGTAATGATTTTACCTGTCAAAAAGTTTTGAAAGATGCCATTATAGACCCTCTATTCCACCAAGATTGCTATATGCCTGAAACAAGAAAACAGAGAGTGAAATCACAAAGTAGAATAGGAAACATGATCTACTCAAACATAATAAAAGAAGATATTGACAAGTTGTGAAAATAGATGTTTGACCTTAAAGTGGACCATAACCAAAAAACTCTTCCAACCATTTTTGACGTAGAGCATCACTTCTAGCAAGAAAAGATCTTGCTTGTATCTCATTTTCAAGAAGATGATCAAAGGCTTTCACCAACTCTATCTCATCATAACCTTTGCATCCCATCACTTCTGCATATAATTCTTTTGATATATCGCGATTCCTACTCTTTGAGATGGCTGAAGCTAACTCACCAATTTTATTTGCCAAATGATCAAACTTTAAATCTAGCTCTCTCTTTCTCTTTCCCCCACCCCCTTTCACTTGTTGGGAAGTAGATTGAGTATCTAAGCTCCTAGATGGTGTAGTTTCCGCCGTATCCTCATCAATATTTATAGGTATCCCTATGCCTTCCACATCAACCATGGGATCGGCCATAGCTCGAGCAAAACTCCCAGTCGCCTGATCATCTCCACAAATGGCCACTAATTCTTCATATAAGTCAATAGGTTTATTCAAATATGGTTCATCCTTTGGATGTGCCTACAAAAATAAAAAACAAATAAGTTAAATATAAACTTGCAACACAATTTAAATAAATGATGAAAATATCAAAGAAACTTACATGGATGTATTCATTAAATGCATCTTCATCCATGGTTATCATCTTCTTGTCATTATCCCAACCAACTCCACTCAAATCTTTCAATCTCTTGATGGCAATGTATTTTGTTTTCAATGTTCTTAAATGATTCTCTACATTTGAATCGAACAATTCACCTTGAACTTCTCACTAATCGCACGAGCAAGAGCCACAAAAGTCTGGTCTCTTGAAGGACTTGTCTACTTTCATCCCATTGCTAACTTGTTCCATCAAACACTTCGTAAATATTTTGACATGCTACTTGTCCATCTAAAATTGTTGCTACCTTTCTTGTATGAGGTGGTTTCTTGAGATTGAAGACTATCCATCCTAAAGAAACTACAAGATATTTCACATCAAACAAAATAAATTTTCATCCTGAACAAACATATATAAGGAGAAGTCATTTCATATAAACATACATTGTTTAGACCATGCAAATAGCTTATCCAACATAAAAGGAAAAGTTATGCACTTAACTAACATAAAAGGCAAAGTTGTTCGCATAAACCATTACATAAATACAAATTACATAGTATACGCATGCCACATTTCATTTGCCATTCTATCTCTCATAGATACCCATACGCATTGTCTTCTCTTTCTTCTCTTCTTGTCCTATGTTGTGACCTCACTTGAGTAGAAAACCCTTCCGTCTCTATCTCGGTAAGCAACTCATCATTTGGGTTCAACCCCAAAATAAAATTGTGCAATATGCAACATACAAGGACAAGCTCTACTTGTGTGGTAAATGGAAAACACGGAGCTTCATTAATGATACGAAAACGTCTCTTCAAAAGGCCAAAAGCTCGTTCCACAGTAGTTCTTAAAGAGGAATGCCGAAGGTTAAACAACTCCTTCTTATTAGTAGGGGTGTAATCACCAAAATGCTTGAGATGATATCGGACACCACGATAAGGAGATATAAAACCGGGCCGTGTGGAATAACCAGCATCAACAAGAAAATATTTTCCTACATCCAAAAATAATTTTATAATGAGATTTATGATATACATATGCAAACAACGTCGACATGATCATAAATTTAAAATAATATTACCATTTGGCACTTTAAGCCCATTTTGCCTTTGAAGTGCATCTTTTAAAACAAGCATATCATGTGTTGAACCCTCCCAACCAGCTAAAACATAAGAAAATGTAAGATCAAATCTAACAGCAGCTAGTACATTTTGCGTTGGTTTGTTTGTTTTACCACGGAATCTTGCAACAATATCAGATGGAACTGATGCTAAAATATGAGTACCATCAATGGCACCAATACAATCATGTTTTGTAACTAAAATTTGTTAGCATCTATCAAAAATTATTATTAAGAATAAATACAATCAATTAATAATTACCTTAAACCACGGCCAATAGATATCTCTGCTTTGAATCTCATTTGGTATAGATGCATCCGGTGGGTGTATGTAATCATTGTGCAATTGTCGAATAGCCTTTAAAACTTGATTAAAATAACGACTAACGGTCTCTCCAGAGCGATGATAATTTACACTCATGACTCCATTTCTCACATTATGTGCTATTGTATGTAGGAACATTAACAATGTTCTTGTACAGTAACATGAATGGTGTCATGTAGCAAGTTCTTTCGACGCACAACTCCACATAATTGGTAAAATGTCATCCTATTCATCCTTATCATCTTTATACACGTTGTGTCATCTACACCGATAATACTATGCATGTATTTTCTTCTAATCTCATTTCGTTTGTTATAAGATAACCTTGGAATGCTTTCTATTTCCTTATCCTCTTCATTAAATTCTATAAGAATTTCCAGTGCCCCAACACATGCTGCTAAAGCTCCCACAACTGTAACATCAACTTCATCATCGTACGTGAAATTATTGACCTCCATCTATAAATTAAAATGATAAAAGTGTAAACAAATCATAACAATGACTGCAACAAAAATAAACAGGAAGAAAGTCACATGCTCTCAATTATCTTTGAGCTCTACCGTATATCTACATGAGATTACTTTTACAGCTTCTTATAAGCAAAAACAGGACCATGTACTTTAACAATTATAAGGTATTGGCTGTGGGAGCAGTGGAAAATGCAGAGAAGCCGGGGCTCTCTGGCAGATCCTAAGGACCTGATGTGAGAGGGATCCTGGTAGTCCCAAGGGGATTCAGACAGGAGCAATAAAACAAGTTCATTAAACTTTAATCTAAAATTGAGCAAAATAGACCTATCTACTAGTTTAAATTTAAGAGGCTCGGATTTGGAACGGGCTATGAGTTTCATGATTGCAATGTTCGATTCCGTAAATTTCATACATTTGGTTTGCTGATCCCCTCAACAACTTTTCTCAGATTTTTTATCTATGAATAAAGCTCAGATTTTGAATCATTAAAATTCATATTTGAATCCTCAGATTTCAGATTGCAGAATTTTTAGTTCGGATCTCCTGCAGATTTCAGTTTTCTGCACATTCTCTGATTTTCGGCTGCAGGTTTTTATGGGCCTTAAACTTTCAAATTTCTTTTATTTACAGACTTTCGATTGCTGATTTCAGATTTTAAATTCTGCATATCTTACAGGCTTCGGTTTCCTGGTTTTAAATGCAAAGTTCAGATTTTGAATCTTTAAAATTCAGACTCCATATTTCTTGCAGATTCTGCATTTTTAATTGATTTCCAGATTGCAGGTTTTTAAATGGGTTCTGCACAAATTCAGATTTCAAATTTTATGGGGTATTCAGATTTTAAGTTTTCTGGATTTCGTGCACACTTGCACATTCAAATTTCAGATTTTTATATTGCAGACCTTGTGTATTTCAAGTTCAGAGGTTTTTTATTTCAGGTTCAAAACTTTTTACAGTTTTCAGGTTTTAAATTACAGATTTCTCCGTTGATTGGCTCAAGGTTCGATTGGCATTTGACTTGTTTAACGTAGGCTCCCCCCCCTGATTTGAAAATTCAATTAACATTTCTGGATCCCCCACCGGAGGCTCAAGTTTCTGTTTAAAAAAACCCAGAATTACAAATTTTTATAGGTTCTAAGATGGGTTTTCAAGATGCTATGAACATTGTCATTGGCAGCTGACACTTTATGATCTTAGAGTCAACATCAGTGAGGATCTGCTTAGAGGTTTGAAGGTGTATCATACCCAGCTTTAGTTGTTTTACTAGTTGACCAGGCATCAACGGGCAGGTTAACATTGCCGCATCATTGAGTATGACTGGCATGAAACAGGGTAGATACTTGATACCCAAGGTTGCAGTTGCTAATTGTAGGTCAACTAGATACAAGGATGATACCTTGTTTACATCACAGAGAAGATGAAGCTAAAATAATCAGATTCTGACTTTGGGTGGTGGAAGTTTTCCTAAAAGCTATTTACATCTTTCATTTTAAGTTCTGCAAGTTGTTGATGGATGAGTGGGTAGGGGCTAAATGCTTGTTGAATGATGTTCACTGCCATTGCGGCTAAATGCTTGTGTAATCACAAAATCTACAATTTCAAATGTAGATTTTGTCCTAATGATAGTGACAAGAACTGTTTAATGAACCAAATGAGTGCTAGTATGTAATTAATGGTTTTTTTTTGGCAACGTAATTAATGGTTGATTAGTGTAAATAACAATACTTGATTGCAAGTGAGCTAGTAAGCCAATCCCCCTTTTCTTTGATGTTTTAATCTATCAGTTTCTCTATTGGCAATTTGTCCTACAAGTGCAGAGGCATGTGCAAGCAATGTAGTCTCTGATGATGCATTAGTACCTTTGGGATCTTTTTATTTGTGCATGAACCCTTCCTCTTTAGGAGTCTCCACTTGACATTCAGACATGCCAAAAGTTGGTTGTTCAGAATTCAGATACTTGATTTGGTTGTTCAGATGAATAAGTACCTTCGTTCTCTTGTCAATTAAGTATAATACAAAGAAGATCTCTGTCTCTAATACGCACAGATGATAAGAATAACTATTCATAGTACATTCAAATTATGAATAAGAAACAGATACCAAACGGAGGGGATAAAATACAAGGGAAAGAGCCAATTTATCTTGTCGTATGTGCTTGGCTGCTTTCTCCCCAATCAAAGGATGAAGTAGCTAGTAGCTACAACATGTGGCTCATAGTAGTAAGGGTGCACTGAATTTAATCCAATTCAATTTCGATTTTTGGTAGTAATTTGTGGATTCGGAACTGATTTGTTGACTTATAAATAATATGAGATTTGTTGACTTATTTTCTATAAAGTTTATCATATGATAAGCATTTGAAAATTTATCTGAATATTCACAACAAAGAAAATCAAAGTATCATCATTTCAATATAATAGAATCAGATTTAAAATAATTTAACTCC
Source organism: Cryptocoryne crispatula var. balansae (assembly GCA_036172225.1). NCBI lineage: Eukaryota > Viridiplantae > Streptophyta > Magnoliopsida > Alismatales > Araceae > Cryptocoryne > Cryptocoryne crispatula. The sequence goes on from CM069928.1 coordinate 28,306,112, forward strand.
TATTGAAATCCAAGTAAAAGTGCACTAGTAGCTTATCAATTGTATTCTGATGAGTTTGCAGCCACAATCATACATGGGGCTTGGATTCCTACACGGGTACTTACCCAGCTGACAAGACCTCTGAGTGTCTCCATCCTAACTTGCCATGTCTCCATGAGACCTCAAAGAGAACACAGTGGTGGTGAGCCTTGGGGTCCTTGCCAATGACAGTGTCGCTCTTCTCGGATGAAATAAATAAATAAAATTTAATAAACGCAGAAGAGAGCCGGCTGCTGCAGCCACCTGCAGCCGTCACCTGCAAGGCCCCTTGCCCAACGCCACCTGCAGCCGTCACCTGCAAGGCCCCTTGCCCAACGCCACCTGCAGCCATCACCTGCAAGGCAGACGCGGCTGCTCTCTGCATCTCCTGCGACGCCGATATCCATTCTGCCAATCCCCTTGCCCAATGCCACGAGCACGTCCCGGTCGCCCCCTTCTATGATTCCCCCGCCGCCGTCAAGCCCGGCGCCGTGCCGGATCCTCTCCTCAAGACCTGCGACGACGAGGCTAATGCCAACGCCCGTGAGTCGGAGGAGGCAGAGGCCGCCTCCTGGCTGCTACCCAACCCCTCCTCTGCCGACCCCCAAAACCAGAAGATGCCGACGAGAAAGGGGAAATGAAATCACGGCGGCGCGGGGGGTGGGGGTGGGGGAGGTAGATTACGGTGTTGAAACCTCTCGCCTTGTAGATCCCTCTTCCTCGTCGCAGTGTCGGAGCGTCGAGCCCTCCTCCTCGTCGAACCCTCCCGGTCGAGCCCTCTCCTCGTCGCCTCTTGGCCGGCCGGAAGCTCCTCGTCGAGCTCTCCTCCTTGTCGCCTCCTGGCCGGAAGCTCCTCCTCCTCGTCGAGCCCTCCTCCTCGTCGCCTCCTGGCCGCCTCGAGCCTCTCCCGAAAACCCTCGTCCCTGGCTCGAAACGGCACCCCGCGGAAAACGGCGTCGGCTGAAAATTTCCGGACGCCAAATTCCCTCCATGAGATGGTCAAGGGATCAACTTTTCCATTGACCTTACGTTTTACGGATAAACAAATAATGCGATGTAAAAAAAAATCGGGAAAACTTATGTATGCAGCCGGTTTTACGACTAAACAAACAGACCCTTAGTGTTCTTGCCAAACACTGTGACAAACCTAATCAGGCGGTGATTCAGCCCATTGACAAGATCCCCATGTTTGGCACCATAAAATTTTGGGGATAAACTTAGGTTATCTCCAAATTTTTAAGGATAATCCAGATTTATCCTCTCCAAACAGCACAAGATACTTGAAATAATTATGATGGTTCTGTCTCACTACCGGTGGAGGTGAAACCAACCGTTATGTTCACAAGTGGCTTGAACCTAAGCAGGGTTTGTCTCAAACCGAAAAGGAAAAGAAAGTTCCATTTGTTAACAAGTTGTGGTTGAGTAGTTTAATTATATATTTGATTATATTAGATTGAATGTTCATTTAACAAATTAAATTCTGTTGATAGTTACGCAGTGTCAATTAAATATATTAAACAAATTAAAATTGAATTTAGTTCGAGTCTACACTTGGGTTGAGCTTCCCAAGCTAACTCAAATTTGAGTTCCAAGTATGAATCTAAATCGAGCTCGAGTTTATCCTTCATCATCAAATTCGTGTCAAGCTTTAATCCGAGTCTGGACCTACTTTATACTACTTTATATTGAGATCCCACATTATTTTGACCACAGCTCAAGTAGATAAATTATAGTTTGACTAGTCAAACTCAAATATAATAAGTCGAACTAGATTCAAATCTATCGGTGAGGTTCGAGCTCAAACTCAAGTAGAGACAAGGGTGTGCACGGTTTGGTTCGATTCCATTTTATACTATTCTCTTAGAAACTGAATTGAGCTAAACCAATTCAATTTAATTTGAGTTGGTTTAAAATAAAAATATTTAATAATAATAAAATTAATTATTTACATAAATATACTTAGTTTTTAGTTATCGATAATTAAAATAAATAATAGTATATTATAAAAATTATCTATGTATTATTTTATTATTAATATATTAATATTTTTATTGTATTTTGATTCAAACTATTTGTTCTATTTGATTTGATTTGGACGATCTCCAGACTAGTTGAACCAAACTGATGGTTCAAATCGAACCATTATTTGGTTCATTTGACAATTTGAATTGTGTTTATCATGTAGAGAACTTTCTCGCGTTTTGAAGCCCACGTCAGTACATCCGCATTAAAGCTAGGTTGCCCTACTGAGATAAGTGGAGTCGAGAAGTCCTTCGCGTTGGACACACGTGTCCCATTGATTTTGGTTGTGCAGCCCAGGAGAATACGCATGCAGGACTTCATATAGACGAGAGTGTGGCCTTGTCTATTGCATGTGCACCGCGAGAAGTAGAAACGTGGAAGGGTGAGTAGTGGCTAGTTACAAACTTGTGCAGGTTTCCATATGGATGTCGATCGATGAAGACAAAGGATCATCCATACATATCCAAAGACATGGAAACATGGGAAAATCTCAAGGAAACTATATAAATAGAGTAGGCTCTCTCCATTGTAGAAGGCCACCATGAGCTTCGAGAGATCCATTCGTCGGTGTGTTTAGAGAGAGGTTACCCTTGTATTTGAGATTCGGGGGAAATGGATTTGCTTCTCTTGGGAAGTGCTATTTCATTGTAATATTCTTCTGGTTTAATGAAGCTTCCAATCGTTGTCATCCATTTGCAAGTTGATATCCTGGGGGTCGACTCTATCTGTTAGAGTTGGATGATTTATTCTGCACATTATAACAAACTAGTATCAGAGCCAGGTTCTATTCAATCTGTGAGATGATTGTTAAGTTAACATCAACGGTGAAGTTCAAAGTCAAGGTGTTTGATGGGTAGACGAAAGACTTCGACTTATGACGGTTGAAGATACAGTCTATATTGATGCAACAAGTATTGAGCAAGACATTAAGAGGTAATAAAACTTTACCCGAAGATTGGAAGGACGCCGACAAGGAGGAATATCTTGAGTAGGCTCTGGCAGTAATTTGTCTCAATCTATCAGATGATGTATTGCAAGAGGTCGCTGACAAGGATGTCCTAAAAAATTGTGACTCAAATTAGAAACAAGATACATGATGAAATCTCCTATCAATCGATTGTATTTTAAGTGTATATTGTTTACATTCCATGTGAATGAAGTGATAGAAATGTATGCCCTACAAGCCAATCATATATGATATGATTCGACATTTCTAGAAATATCTCATTCAATTAATTAGGCAAATCTTCATTATAAGCTCTTATTAGAAGAGAATATCATAATGAAGTCCTTGATCAAATACAATGATGATTAAATCATGATGAGATCATGATAATGAGATTGATCATCTAAAGGTATTTGATCTAAATGTTCCTAGTCATAGGATACTTGAGACGGGACATCAAGGATCCGGATAGACTAGTGTATGTGATGTCTTCTCATGTGATGAGGACGACCGATCTCATTGGTCATTAGTGTGGAGACACTGAGATACACATACAGGTGCTCATTAGTTGAATGAGTTTACTGAACTGACCGAATTAGAAACCCTGAATGGTATCTTACCGAACTGTCTATCAGGGTTTTCTATCATCACGGTTGCATGGTTGGACCTTTGACCTGAGTCGCCAAAGATGCCTTGTTGGGTGGAACTTGTGCTTTGACCATTGACTTATGGATCACAATTTAGATGGTCCTATATAGCGATGGATCGGGTACAAGGAAAATCCGATGGAGGCAATTGAGCGGACAACAAGGGATCGTCCACTCTCGGTAAGTGAGAGTGAATGTCCTATGGGATAGTACTCTAAATCCTGGCCAGGGTAGATAGGATAATTGGAAAAGGAGTTTTCCAATTGATCCAATTCCGAGTACAGATCCTATAGAGTCGGTACACTAAGGAGGTGATAGTCGATGCCGTACTCCTTTCCGACCGGGACATTGGATGGATGAGGGTTTATATCCATGTGGTAACCGATGATGGAAAGGCTCAATGGAGATGAGATTATCCCCATAGCCATTTGGGATCATGGGATGTGGCTTGTACCCTTCATGATCGGTAGGCCGATTAATCTGTTATCGGATAACGGATTTAATTAAATTAAATAGAATTGTTCTATTTTATTTAGGCCTCAACCAAATAGGCTATTGGGCCTAGTGGGTCACACACAAAAGGACTTATCCACAAGTACAGGGGCAAGGGCGTAATTTATAGAGATTTTTGGTTTTTTATGAAAAATTCCATAATTCTCTATAAATACTAATGGGGTGTTTGGTTGCATGATAATTGAGGTTTTTATTTTAATTTTTAAAAATTGTAAGAAAACTTGTTAAAAGAGGTGTTTGACAACCATGACAATTTTATGTTTTGAAAGTGATTTTCTTCTTAAACAAAAAAAGAGGGTCTCACCTTTTTCTTTTTTCTTGTGGTCCTCCACTTTATTTGGTCATGTGTGGTGGTTACTCTTTTTTGTAATCACATCCCTCCAAACATGATAATTGTATGTCATGAGTTGGTTCACTTTTTATTTTAATACAATTTTTTATCATAAAAGTGTACAAAAAATTATCATGCAACCAAACACCCCATAATGGTTTCAGCCAAACCCCATCAAGCCAAGGGTGAAAACCACGTCCCAAGCCTCCTCCCTACCTCCTCCTCTCTCAATAAGGTGTCCATGGTCGATGGAGCTCCGTTCGGGAAGAGTTCTCGAGGCCGGCGCGAAGGGAGAACCTGCTGTGGATGAAGTTCGTGTGGATACTGCTGGAGACCGGACACTTGAACGGTTTTTAGAGCTTGATAAGCTCATATCCTTCCTCTCCATGGGATTATATGAATCCCTATCAGGTATATTCGAACCCGATTTGATCGGTTTTCCATTTTCGTCGTTCGGTTCTGATTGAGACGGATTCTAAAGGAACCCATAGGAATCGTCGCTTCCGCTGTACCAAATTTTAATGGACTATTCCTTACAGTGGTATCAGAGCCCGGTTCAAGTCTCGGTCGAAACCGACGTCGAATCGACATTATTTCATGTTATTTATGTGTTCCCGAATCTGTGCAAACGTCTGTTTTGACGAGGCCACCATATTCTGTGTATGACTCAGATAATAGATTGGTTAGCCTTGTTAGAATCTAGTGATATAGGTATTTCCAACGCCGCAAACCGTTTGAAGTTTGGATCTCTGTAGTGTTCGGGAGAAGCCTCAAAAGTTGGTGTTTCTGTCATGCCCGAACCAACACCCGGATTTGGGGATTTTGTGAAATCTCCGTCCACAGTAGAAATTGAGACTTGGAAAAGGTTTAGGAGATGGGTAATATGATTACCTAATCTTTCCTTTTGATATCCAGCTTTTAACGACGGCGGAGGATGAGAATTTTTGAGTTTTCCAACGAACTAGGGTTCTGCGGAATCTGGCGGCGCCGACTTGTTTCTTCCTGATTTCCCGTTGATAGAGAATTTTTCTCTGAATGGATATATACATATTTGGAAACGTCATATGATGATAATTCCAAATTGTATTTTTGTAGAATATTTGGCTTCCTGGATAAGGAGTTATCCTCGTTGAAAAATAGAGATTTCTGCTACGGAATTTGGGTGACCGCCGCCTCTTCCTCCTCATTTTGTGGTCGACTGAGATTTTTCCTGGATATTAAGCCGATTGTTTTGGATTCCTTATTTGATAAGGATTCCAACGCATATTTTTCCGGATTTTTCGGAGTCCGGTATAGGGAGTTAGAGACCTGGTTTTATGGAAACACTCCTCCCGGATGAACAGTGCCCTGCCCCGGCCCTTATCGGGCGAAGAAGAAGACGTCCGGATCCGATTCGGACCCGGTCGCTACAGTAGCCGCGGGCCGGCGCACCAGGCGGGTACACTGTAGCGGCGCAGCGCTAATTGTAGGCCGGCGCACCCTGCGGCGCATACGGGCGCACGCATAAAGGGCGCTGTGCGCCAGCGAGCTTGGCGCAATGCGCCAGTTCTTTCTCAAGTGATTTTAAATTGTTTAAAATCATAGAAAATTCCGAAAAATTGCCATAAAATTTCCAGAAAAATTCTTAAAAATTCTATAATATTATTTAACATGTTTTAAAGTGTTTAATGACATGTTAGATGATGTTTAGTTCTATTTACATAGATTCACTCATGGTTAAAGTTTAAAATTGTTTTAAAGGTTTAACTTAAATTATTAGTGTCTTAATTAATTCTGTAAAATGAGATTTTACAGAATATAAATTGGGACATTAATTTCTGACCTTGCACAGTATTGGGAATGCATGAATGTTTTAAATAGTTTAGTTTTGTATGTTCATTTCATATAAATTGTTTATATGTTGTTGTCATGTTATTTTCATGCTATTTATTTCATGAAAATTCGACATGCATGAAATTGAGAATTTCAAAATAAATTATATATAATTTTATGCTGATATATATGATATATCTCATATAATTATCACGTATGCGCTCTATGTTCATGTGATGAATGTTAGTGTGTGTATGGAGGTGATCATGGACTTAATTGTGCTTGGCTTGTGATTGCTTTTAATTGTGTTGGTTATGTTATTAAATGGGGCCTGCGTGTGCCTCCTCTCTCTCTCTATACAATCTGATTGTACATTCTACCTCCCTCCATTAATGTACTCCCCTTGGTTAAAACCAAGGTTTCTTATTGAGTTATGTACATTTGTGGGTCTGCTTACCCTTAAGCCGCTTGTAAGAGTTAGAAGCTGGTTCGTGGAAGGTTGGAGAGCGGGACCACTTGGAGAAGCACCCTTCTGAAGTGGGAGCATACCAAATCAAGCATCTGAAGCTAGGATTTGCACCTATAGGGGTGCCTTAGGTGCATGCTTAGGGTTAAGTCCATGATCACCTGATTTTGTGCATATTTGATATGTGGTTATGTGCTATCTTTTATACCTTAGATATATGATATTCCAAAGGTATTATATATACTTAGCACATATTATTGATGAGACTAAAATAAAATCCCTCCTTGTCATAATTAGGTTGATAAACGTGTGACATTAAGAATGACTCACGTAGCCTTCCGTTGTTATGGTCTTGATGAGCCAATCTTAGATTGGATGGGTTTGTTGTGCTACCACAAGACTCATTCAGCAAGGGATTGGTGATCATGGCTAAGGCATTTGCCGAACCTTGGGGTGGACCATTTGCATGGCTTTGTTGTGCTACCACAAGGGCTGTGTGAAGAATCCATTCTCATAACGTAACAAGCGGGTTTGACCTAACTAGAGTATATGGCTTGTTGTGCTACCACAAGGTCATAACTCTAGAGGCTAAATGACTAAGAGTTGCAAGAGTTGCAATAGGAAATAGTTGCCTACCTATTAAGTATGGGGTGATTTGTTGTGCTACCACAAGGTCATCACCATAAAGTTAATAGGGTCTTAGTCCCCACTAGGATTTCATCGTGATATCCCGTCTTTGCATAATGAGGGTTATGCAAATTCGTCGAAAATTAGTGGGAGCATAAATTAGGATAAAAGACCATATCTTAATTATAATGAATGTTTGCAATGTTATATTGATAAAATTATATCTCTGTTGTAGAATACGATAATAAACCACCATTAGTATGGCATATTAGATGCCATATAGTTTAATGGATCACACTTCTTAGACCGGTTTAGAACTAAGAGAATTGTTCTCATAGTTGACCAATTAACTATTCTACTTGAGAAGTAGGTGTCTCCTAAATTATCTAGTAATATGAAAGAAAGATAAGATCTTATCTTATAAACAAGATGCATTGTTTGCCTTAACTTAGATGTTAGTCTCTATGAGATATAAATTGTAGAGACAACATGGATAGATGGATATGAGATCCATCATGGCTCATAGTGATGAGCTATCTAAAGGGCAACTTAGATCAACAATACATCTTAATTACTTCTTGTTGGTGAGACCAATAGTAAGAAGTAAAATCATTAGATAAAATATGAGAGAGTTAATAGTAAAAGAAGGTGGTCAAGATAATAAAGCCGAATAAGACGAGATTCTTACACCGTCATGATGATGATAAGTGAAAGAGGAAGTACAAAGTGTTTTTGTATATAATGCAAAGGTGGAGCTTGAGAAGCTTCATGTATCCAAGTCATTGGCACTTGTTTTAAATATACACTTAATAGTATTAGATACTATATGTGTATATCATAATATTAGATACTATGGATGCATCGGATGGTATGAGATACCATATATGCATCTTATATCTACAAGGAGTTGTAGATGATGACAAGTAAATGAAGGCTTAATAAAGAAGATATTGACCTACATATGAAATGGTGCAAAAGTTGCATTATTATTAGTGGGAGGTGCAATTCTTTAATAGCCTTATGAAGATGTCTTAATAATTAATATTGCTATTATATCCTTCTACAAGGACTTTATATGATTTCCTACTTGAATAAATGTTGATTTATTCTAAGCTATGGAAATGATAGATGTTCTAATAGATTGAATGGTAAAGTGTTTGCCAGTGGGAGCTTAATGAATTGTTAATCATATTTGATATGTTAGCTCTCATGTTATGTGTGAATATTTCTTTTAAGAGGAAATGGGTTGATTTAGATCAATCTACACTTTAGCTTTATATAGACATGGAGAATGGGTTAATGAGTTATTAGAACTCGTACATTTAGATGTATGTTAGCCCATATCTAGTAAGGCTAAAGAAGAATATTTCTACTTCATTATTTCAAAGATGATGTCTCTAGATATGGATACATGTACTTTATGAAGTACAAATCTAAGACCTTTGAGAAATTATCTGAGATTAAGAATGAAGTAGAGATACTAATGGAACAAGTATTAGAACTCTTTGATGAGATCAAGGAGGGGAATACTTAAGTACATAATTCACATATAATTGAAGGATATTAGAATCTAATGGACACCTCTTTACACATTTTAGCTTAATTGAGTAGCTAAAATGAGAAGTCATATTATGTAAGACATAATATGAACAATGACAAGTTTTGCAAAATTCCTCTTGTCTAATTTGGCTAAGTACTCATTATAACCACTTGTTCTTAATAGGTACCTTCTAAGTCTCTTCTGATCACTCCATATAGGATAAGGAAACTGGGTTAAAACTTTACCTTAAGCCAGTTAAGGTTTCGGAATGTCCGACGGTGAAGAAGTATAACTCTAACAAGTTGGAATATAAGACTATGAAGTGTTGGCTTGTGGAATATCCTAAGGAAACTTTTGGATATTAAATATACGACCCTTATGTATAAGGGTATGTGTTGCTCAGCTCACTATATTTCTAAAGGAAAAGTTCCTTCTTAAGAAAGATAGTGGGAGCAAGGTATATATGGAAGATGTTCCAGTCCCACAACCCAATAACACTTCTATTAAGGTACTAGTTAATAATTACACAATGACTAATGATAGGTCTTTACTTGTGTCCATTCTACCTAAGAGATATGTGAGACATATCTCTGATAGATGAAATGAGGCATAAGATAATATGGATATTGATCCTAGGATCTATATAGAACCAATATGAGATATTGATTCATTAATGGGAAGAGACAATAAAATCCGATATAAACTTTATCTATTCTAATCAAGTTTAGAACTTGATAGATCCACCTAAGGATATAGTATCCATAAGGAATAAATGGATCACTAAAGAATAGATTGGAGTGGATTAGAAGGTAGATACCTTCAAAGGTGAGAATAGTTGAAAAGGATATCATTGAAGTCAAATGGTTGACTATGATGAGATCTTTTACCTATTCCATGGATTAATCCATTTGGATTTTGATTGTTACACTATATGATTATGAGATAAGCTAATTGGATGTTAAGATAGTGTTCCTCTAAAGTATTTTGAGGAATATGTGTATATGATACAACTATAGAGAATTAAATCCCAATAACATCCAAGAAGAGTGTGTATTAAGTTCATTTATGGACTAAAGTAAAATTTCCCATAGATCATATATAAGGTTTAATGAGATTAAATCTTATGACTTCGTTAAGAATGAAGGGGAGCCTTGTGTATTCAACAAGATAAGTGGGAGTGTATTACTATCTTGACATTTTATGTTGATGACATACTACTCATTGAGAATGAAGTAGGTGTGTTATCATAAGTGAACCTAGCTATCAAATTGATTCTCCAAACACAATTTGGGTTTTGAGATCTATGGAGATAGATCTAAAATCAATGCCCAGTTAATGTACGTAGTCACCATAGTCAAAGGGTTTGACATGATAAACTCCAAGATAGGTTTCTTACCTATGTGGTGTGGAGTTGATCTCTATAAAGTGTTGTCTTTGTAGACTTCTTGAAAGATAAAGAGATGACATAAATGGAGCCCTTATGCCTTTGTCATAGGGTCTATCATTTATATGATGCTACGTACATGATGTGATTAATGCTCTAAGTGTTATGAGCATTCATCAAGAAGATCCAAGTGAGAGTCATTGGATAGTTTAGAGATATATCATTTGGTACTTGAGAAGCACTGAGAATGTATCTCTATACACTAGAGGATAAGACTTGAAGTCTTGTAGTTTTACAAACACAAGCTTCTAATCAAATAAGTTTGATATTAAGTCAGAATAATGGTGGTGCAGTAAGTTGAAAGAGTTCTATGTGATAGAACACTGTAAATTCTACAACATATGTAAACAAGTTTACATGGTGGTTGCACACTACTTGAGAAGTAGTCTAGATGAAGATTCTCATCTAAGGTATGAGATTGTCCCAATTTTCTTTGAAAGTGTATCATTGTTTTGAGAAAACAATGGAGTAGAGCGGTGTCTCATCGAAGTTTAGAACTTCGTGGCGATACCATACAATCGAGAGAGATTGCAACTTATAGAAACATAATTAACGATAAAGTATCTACCGTTAACAACATTGTAGAGCCACTAACTGAAGCAGGTACTCAAAGAGTTGTTGAGCTTCACCTCGAGCCGATATAGATCAGCCAGATGGGTGATTGGCTTTAGTGCAAGTGGGAGATTGATAGAAATGTATGCCCTACAAGCCAATCATATATGATATGATTCGACATTTTTAGAAATATCTCATTCAATTAATTAGGCAAATCTTCATTATAAGCTCTTATTAGAAGAGAATATCATAATGAAGTCCTTGATCAAATACAATGATGATTAAATCATGATGAGATCATGATAATGAGATTGATCATCTAAAGGTATTTGATCTAAATGTTCCTAGTCATAGGATACTTGAGACGGGACATCAAGGATCCGGATAGACTAGTGTATGTGATGTCTTCTCATGTGATGAGGACGACCGATCTCATTGGTCATTAGTGTGGAGACAACCGAGATACACATACAGTGCTCATTAGTTGAATGAGTTCACCGAATCGACCGAATTAGAAACCACGAATGGTATCTTACCGAACTGTCTATCAGGGTTTTCTATCATCACGGTTGCATGGTTGGACCTTTGACCTGAGTTGCCAAAGATGCCTTGTTGGGTGGAACTTGTGCTTTGACCATTGACTTATGGATCACAATTTAGATGGTCCTATATAGCGATGGATCGGGTACAAGGAAAATCCGATGGAGGCAATTGAGCGGACAACAAGGGATCGTCCACTCTCGGTAAGTGAGAGTGAATGTCCTATGGGATAGTACTCTAAATCCCCTGGCCGGGGTAGATAGGATAATTGGAAAAGGAGTTTTCCAATTGATCCAATTCCGAGTACAAGATCCTATAGAGTCGGTACACTAAGGAGTTGACAGTCGATGCCGTACTCCTTTCCGACCGGGACATTGGATGGATGAGGGTTTATATCCATGTGGTAACTGATGATGGAAAGGCTCAATGGAGATGAGATTATCCCCATAGCCATTTGGGATCATGGGATGTGGCTTGTACCCTTCATGATCGGTAGGCCGATTAATCTGTTATCGGATAACGGATTTAATTAAATTAAATAGAATTGTTCTATTTTATTTAGGCCTCAACCAAATAGGCTATTGGGCCTAGTGGGTCACACACAAAAGGACTTATCCACAAGTACAGGGGCAAGGGCGTAATTTATAGAGATTTTTGGTTTTTTATGAAAAATTCCATAATTCTCTATAAATACTAATGGGGTGTTTGGTTGCATGATAATTGAGGTTTTTATTTTAATTTTTAAAAATTGTAAGAAAACTTGTTAAAAGAGGTGTTTGACAACCATGACAATTTTATGTTTTGAAAGTGATTTTCTTCTTAAACAAAAAAAGAGGGTCTCACCTTTTTCTTTTTTCTTGTGGTCCTCCACTTTATTTGGTCATGTGTGGTGGTTACTCTTTTTTGTAATCACATCCCTCCAAACATGATAATTGTATGTCATGAGTTGGTTCACTTTTTATTTTAATACAATTTTTTATCATAAAAGTGTACAAAAAATTATCATGCAACCAAACACCCCATAATGGTTTCAGCCAAACCCCATCAAGACAAGGGTGAAAACCACGTCCCAAGCCTCCTCCCTACCTCCTCCTCTCTCAATAAGGTGTCCATGGTCGATGGAGCTCCGTTCGGGAAGAGTTCTCGAGGCCGGCGCAAAGGGAGAACCTGCTGTGGATGAAGTTCGTGTGGATACTGCTGGAGACCGGACACTTGAACGGTTTTTAGAGCTTGATAAGCTCATATCCTTCCTCTCCATGGGATTATATGAATCCCTATCAGGTATATTCGAACCCGATTTGATCGGTTTTCCATTTTCGTCGTTCGGTTCTGATTGAGACGGATTCTAAAGGAACCCATAGGAATCGTCGCTTCCGCTGTACCAAATTTTAATGGACTATTCCTTACAGTGGTATCAGAGCCCGGTTCAAGTCTCGGTCGAAACCGACGTCGAATCGACATTATTTCATGTTATTTATGTGTTCCCGAATCTGTGCAAACGTCTGTTTTGACGAGGCCACCATATTCTGTGTATGACTCAGATAATAGATTGGTTAGCCTTGTTAGAATCTAGTGATATAGGTATTTCCAACGCCGCAAACCGTTTGAAGTTTGGATCTCTGTAGTGTTCGGGAGAAGCCTCAAAAGTTGGTGTTTCTGTCATGCCCGAACCAACACCCGGATTTGGGGATTTTGTGAAATCTCCGTCCACAGTAGAAATTGAGACTTGGAAAAGGTTTAGGAGATGGGTAATATGATTACCTAATCTTTCCTTTTGATATCCAGCTTTTAACGACGGCGGAGGATGAGAATTTTTGAGTTTTCCAACGAACTAGGGTTCTGCGGAATCTGGCGGCGCCGACTTGTTTCTTCCTGATTTCCCGTTGATAGAGAATTTTTCTCTGAATGGATATATACATATTTGGAAACGTCATATGATGATAATTCCAAATTGTATTTTTGTAGAATATTTGGCTTCCTGGATAAGGAGTTATCCTCGTTGAAAAATAGAGATTTCTGCTACGGAATTTGGGTGACCGCCGCCTCTTCCTCCTCATTTTGTGGTCGACTGAGATTTTTCCTGGATATTAAGCCGATTGTTTTGGATTCCTTATTTGATAAGGATTCCAACGCATATTTTTCCGGATTTTTCGGAGTCCGGTATAGGGAGTTAGAGACCTGGTTTTATGGAAACACTCCTCCCGGATGAACAGTGCCCTGCCCCGGCCCTTATCGGGCGAAGAAGAAGACGTCCGGATCCGATTCGGACCCGGTCGCTACAGTAGCCGCGGGCCGGCGCACCAGGCGGGTACACTGTAGCGGCGCAGCGCTAATTGTAGGCCGGCGCACCCTGCGGCGCATACGGGCGCACGCATAAAGGGCGCTGTGCGCCAGCGAGCTTGGCGCAATGCGCCAGTTCTTTCTCAAGTGATTTTAAATTGTTTAAAATCATAGAAAATTCCGAAAAATTGCCATAAAATTTCCAGAAAAATTCTTAAAAATTCTATAATATTATTTAACATGTTTTAAAGTGTTTAATGACATGTTAGATGATGTTTAGTTCTATTTACATAGATTCACTCATGGTTAAAGTTTAAAATTGTTTTAAAGGTTTAACTTAAATTATTAGTGTCTTAATTAATTCTGTAAAATGAGATTTTACAGAATATAAATTGGGACATTAATTTCTGACCTTGCACAGTATTGGGAATGCATGAATGTTTTAAATAGTTTAGTTTTGTATGTTCATTTCATATAAATTGTTTATATGTTGTTGTCATGTTATTTTCATGCTATTTATTTCATGAAAATTCGACATGCATGAAATTGAGAATTTCAAAATAAATTATATATAATTTTATGCTGATATATATGATATATCTCATATAATTATCACGTATGCGCTCTATGTTCATGTGATGAATGTTAGTGTGTGTATGGAGGTGATCATGGACTTAATTGTGCTTGGCTTGTGATTGCTTTTAATTGTGTTGGTTATGTTATTAAATGGGGCCTGCGTGTGCCTCCTCTCTCTCTCTATACAATCTGATTGTACATTCTACCTCCCTCCATTAATGTACTCCCCTTGGTTAAAACCAAGGTTTCTTATTGAGTTATGTACATTTGTGGGTCGGCCTACCCTTAAGCCGCTTGTAAGAGTTAGAAGCTGGTTCGTGGAAGGTTGGAGAGCGGGACCACTTGGAGAAGCACCCTTCTGAAGTGGGAGCATACCAAATCAAGCATCTGAAGCTAGGATTTGCACCTATAGGGGTGCCTTAGGTGCATGCTTAGGGTTAAGTCCATGATCACCTGATTTTGTGCATATTTGATATGTGGTTATGTGCTATCTTTTATACCTTAGATATATGATATTCCAAAGGTATTATATATACTTAGCACATATTATTGATGAGACTAAAATAAAATCCCTCCTTGTCATAATTAGGTTGATAAACGTGTGACATTAAGAATGACTCACGTAGCCTTCCGTTGTTATGGTCTTGATGAGCCAATCTTAGATTGGATGGGTTTGTTGTGCTACCACAAGACTCATTCAGCAAGGGATTGGTGATCATGGCTAAGGCATTTGCCGAACCTTGGGGTGGACCATTTGCATGGCTTTGTTGTGCTACCACAAGGGCCGTGTGAAGAATCCATTCTCATAACGTAACAAGCGGGTTTGACCTAACTAGAGTATATGGCTTGTTGTGCTACCACAAGGTCATAACTCTAGAGGCTAAATGACTAAGAGTTGCAAGAGTTGCAACTGGCAATAGTTGCCTACCTATTAAGTATGGGGTGATTTGTTGTGCTACCACAAGGTCATCACCATAAAGTTAATAGGGTCTTAGTCCCCACTAGGATTTCATCGTGATATCCCGTCTTTGCATAATGAGGGTTATGCAAATTCGTCGAAAATTAGTGGGAGCATAAATTAGGATAAAAGACCATATCTTAATTATAATGAATGTTTGCAATGTTATATTGATAAAATTATATCTCTCTGTTGTAGAATACGATAATAAACCACCATTAGTATGGCATATTAGATGCCATATAGTTTAATGGATCACACTTCTTAGACCGGTTTAGAACTAAGAGAATTGTTCTCATAGTTGACCAATTAACTATTCTACTTGAGAAGTAGGTGTCTCCTAAATTATCTAGTAATATGAAAGAAAGATAAGATCTTATCTTATAAACAAGATGCATTGTTTGCCTTAACTTAGATGTTAGTCTCTATGAGATATAAATTGTAGAGACAACATGGATAGATGGATATGAGATCCATCATGGCTCATAGTGATGAGCTATCTAAAGGGCAACTTAGATCAACAATACATCTTAATTACTTCTTGTTGGTGAGACCAATAGTAAGAAGTAAAATCATTAGATAAAATATGAGAGAGTTAATAGTAAAAGAAGGTGGTCAAGATAATAAAGCCAGAATAAGACAGGATTCTTACACTGTCATGATGATGATAAGTGAAAGAGGAAGTACAAAGTGTTTTTGTATATAATGCAAAGGTGGAGCTTGAGAAGCTTCATGTATCCAAGTCATTGGCACTTGTTTTAAATATACACTTAATAGTATTAGATACTATATGTGTATATCATAATATTAGATACTATGGATGCATCTGATGGTATGAGATACCATATATGCATCTTATATCTACAAGGAGTTGTAGATGATGACAAGTAAATGAAGGCTTAATAAAGAAGATATTGACCTACATATGAAATGGTGCAAAAGTTGCATTATTATTAGTGGGAGGTGCAATTCTTTAATAGCCTTATGAAGATGTCTTAATAATTAATATTGCTATTATATCCTTCTACAAGGACTTTATATGATTTCCTACTTGAATAAATGTTGATTTATTCTAAGCTATGGAAATGATAGATGTTCTAATAGATTGAATGGTAAAGTGTTTGCCAGTGGGAGCTTAATGAATTGTTAATCATATTTGATATGTTAGCTCTCATGTTATGTGTGAATATTTCTTTTAAGAGGAAATGGGTTGATTTAGATCAATCTACACTTTAGCTTTATATAGACATGGAGAATGGGTTAATGAGTTATTAGAACTCGTACATTTAGATGTATGTTAGCCCATATCTAGTAAGGCTAAAGAAGAATATTTCTACTTCATTATTTCAAAGATGATGTCTCTAGATATGGATACATGTACTTTATGAAGTACAAATCTAAGACCTTTGAGAAATTATCTGAGATTAAGAATGAAGTAGAGATACTAATGGAACAAGTATTAGAACTCTTTGATGAGATCAAGGAGGGGAATACTTAAGTACATAATTCACATATAATTGAAGGATATTAGAATCTAATGGACACCTCTTTACACATTTTAGCTTAATTGAGTAGCTAAAATGAGAAGTCATATTATGTAAGACATAATATGAACAATGACAAGTTTTGCAAAATTCCTCTTGTCTAATTTGGCTAAGTACTCATTATAACCACTTGTTCTTAATAGGTACCTTCTAAGTCTGTTCTGATCATTCCATATAGGATATGGAAAAGGGGTTAAAACTTGACCTTAAGCAAGTTAAGGTTTCGGAATGTCCGACCTGGTGAAGAAGTATAACTCTAACAAGTTGGAATATAAGACTATGAAGTGTTGGCTTGTGGAATATCCTAAGGAAACTTTTGGATATTAAATATACGACCCTTATGTATAAGGGTATGTGTTACTGACTTCACTATATTTCTAAAGGAAAAGTTCCTTCTTAAGAAAGATAGTGGGAGCAAGGTATATATGGAAGATGTTCCAGTCCCACAACCCAATAACACTTCTATTAAGGTACTAGTTAATAATTACACAATGACTAATGATAGGTCTTTACTTGTGTCCATTCTACCTAAGAGATATGTGAGACATATCTCTGATAGATGAAATGAGGCATAAGATAATATGGATATTGATCCTAGGATCTATATAGAACCAATATGAGATATTGATTCATTAATGGGAAGAGACAATAAAATCCGATATAAACTTTATCTATTCTAATCAAGTTTAGAACTTGATAGATCCACCTAAGGATATAGTATCCATAAGGAATAAATGGATCACTAAAGAATAGATTGGAGTGGATTAGAAGGTAGATACCTTCAAAGGTGAGAATAGTTGAAAAGGATATCATTGAAGTCAAATGGTTGACTATGATGAGATCTTTTACCTATTCCATGGATTAATCCATTTGGATTTTGATTGTTACACTATATGATTATGAGATAAGCTAATTGGATGTTAAGATAGTGTTCCTCTAAAGTATTTTGAGGAATATGTGTATATGATACAACTATAGAGAATTAAATCCCAATAACATCCAAGAAGAGTGTGTATTAAGTTCATTTATGGACTAAAGTAAAATTTCCCATAGATCATATATAAGGTTTAATGAGATTAAATCTTATGACTTCGTTAAGAATGAAGGGGAGCCTTGTGTATTCAACAAGATAAGTGGGAGTGTTACTTTCTTGACATTTTATGTTGATGACATACTACTCATTGAGAATGAAGTAGGTGTGTTATCATAAGTGAACCTAGCTATCAAATTGATTCTCCAAACACAATTTGGGTTTTGAGATCTATGGAGATAGATCTAAAATCAATGCCCAGTTAATGTACGTAGTCACCATAGTCAAAGGGTTTGACATGATAAACTCCAAGATAGGTTTCTTACCTATGTGGTGTGGAGTTGATCTCTATAAAGTGTTGTCTTTGTAGACTTCTTGAAAGATAAAGAGATGACATAAATGGAGCCCTTATGCCTTTGTCATAGGGTCTATCATTTATATGATGCTACGTACATGATGTGATTAATGCTCTAAGTGTTATGAGCATTCATCAAGAAGATCCAAGTGAGAGTCATTGGATAGTTTAGAGATATATCATTTGGTACTTGAGAAGCACTGAGAATGTATCTCTATACACTAGAGGATAAGACTTGAAGTCTTGTAGTTTTACAAACACAAGCTTCTAATCAAATAAGTTTGATATTAAGTCAGAATAATGGTGGTGCAGTAAGTTGAAAGAGTTCTATGTGATAGAACACTGTAAATTCTACAACATATGTAAACAAGTTTACATGGTGGTTGCACACTACTTGAGAAGTAGTCTAGATGAAGATTCTCATCTAAGGTATGAGATTGTCCCAATTTTCTTTGAAAGTGTATCATTGTTTTGAGAAAACAATGGAGTAGAGCCGGTGTCTCATCAGAAGTTTAGAACTTCTGTGGCGATACCATACAATCAGAGAGATTGCAACTTATAGAGATATAATTAAAGATAAAGTATCTACCGTTAATAACATTGCAGATCCACTAACTGAAGTAGTTACTCAAAGAGTGTTTGAGCTTCACCTCGAGCTGATATAGATCAGCCAGATGGGTGATTGGCTTTAGTGCAAGTGGGAGATTGATAGAAATGTATGCCCTACAAGCCAATCATATATGATATGATTCGACATTTTTAGAAATATCTCATTCAATTAATTAGGCAAATCTTCATTATAAGCTCTTATTAGAAGAGAATATCATAATGAAGTCCTTGATCAAATACAATGATGATTAAATCATGATGAGATCATGATAATGAGATTGATCATCTAAAGGTATTTGATCTAAATGTTCCTAGTCATAGGATACTTGAGACGGGACATCAAGGATCCGGATAGACTAGTGTATGTGATGTCTTCTCATGTGATGAGGACGACCGATCTCATTGGTCATTAGTGTGGAGACACTGAGATACACATACAGTGCTCATTAGTTGAATGAGTTCACTGAACTGACCGAATTAGAAACCCTGAATGGTATCTTACCGAACTGTCTATCAGGGTTTTCTATCATCACGGTTGCATGGTTGGACCTTTGACCTGAGTTGCCAAAGATGCCTTGTTGGGTGGAACTTGTGCTTTGACCATTGACTTATGGATCACAATTTAGATGGTCCTATATAGCGATGGATCGGGTACAAGGAAAATCCGATGGAGGCAATTGAGCGGACAACAAGGGATCGTCCACTCTCGGTAAGTGAGAGTGAATGTCCTATGGGATAGTACTCTAAATCCCTGGCCAGGGTAGATAGGATAATTGGAAAAGGAGTTTTCCAATTGATCCAATTCCGCGTACAAGCTCCTATAGAGTCGGGACACTAAGGAGTTGACAGTCGATGCCGTACTCCTTTCCGACCGGGACATTGGATGGATGAGGGTTTATATCCATGTGGTACCTGATGATGGAAAGGCTCAATGGAGATGAGATTATCCCCATAGCCATTTGGGATCATGGGATGTGGCTTGTACCCTTCATGATCGGTAGGCCGATTAATCTGTTATCGGATAACGGATTTAATTAAATTAAATAGAATTGTTCTATTTTATTTAGGCCTCAACCAAATAGGCTATTGGGCCTAGTGGGTCACACACAAAAGGACTTATCCACATGTTCAGGGGCAAGGGCGTAATTTATAGAGATTTTGGGTTTTTATGAAAATTCCATAATTCTCTATAAATACTAATGGTTTCAGCCAAACCCCATCAAGCCAAGGGTGAAAACCACGTCCCAAGCCTCCTCCCTACCTCCTCCTCTCTCAAGAAGGTGTCCATGGTCGATGGAGCTCCGTTTGGGAAGAGTTCTCAAGGCCGGCGCAAAGGGAGAACCTGCTGTGGATGAAGTTCGTGTGGATACTGCTGGAGACCGGACACTTGAACGGTTTGTAGAGCTTGAGAAGCTCATATCCTTCCTCTCCATGGGATTATATGAATCCCTATCAGGTATATTCGAACCCGATTTGATCGGTTTTCCATTTTCGTCGTTCGGTTCTGATTGAGACGGATTCTAAAGGAACCCATAGGAATCGTCGCTTCCGCTGTACCAAATTTTAATGGACGATTCCTTACATGAAGGTATGTCCACTATTAATCACTAAAATGAGTTCAATAAGATTGTTATGGATTAGAAAAATCAGGCAGATAGCTTGATGATATGAGGGAGAACCAAGAAAATAGAAAAAGAAAAGAATGGTAGATCCGAATTCATCATCAAATTCTATAGCTGCAACCAAGGAGAGCATGTCAAAAAGGACTGTCCAAAGTGGAAGGGAAAAGGCAAGGTGCAGGCAGAGTCTTCTACTGATATGACAAAATGTAATGAATCGGTCCAATCAAACTGGCGTAGCAAAAAAATTTTTATTCCTCAAATATCAATATCTTGGTTTCGATTAGAACCTAATGACGTAATCGAACTAATATTTGAGATGATTTTGGACACATACCTTTGTGGGATTCAAATAATCCTTATAGAAAAAAAAAGATCGAGTGTTCTCACGCTCTATTAGCCGCTCAAGTATGTGGTCTCTAGTTATATTTACATGTACCATCTCTGAAGTTGGGTTCTTCTTCAAACCTTCTGACTTGCCCCAGCTGAAGTTCCATCAACTCTTGATGGCTTCCAAGGTGGGAAAATATGAAGGAGGTGGTTGGCATCGAAATTAGCACCCTTAACTTGGTAGGGTTTGTGCACTTTTTGCTATTATTTATAGAACTCAATTTTTTACAAAAAACCCAACCTAGTTACATAAATGACACCCCTACTCCTAGTCATACAGATTAGTACATATGTGTGTGACTTACTAGGTCTAATAACCCATTTGGTTGATGCCTAATTAAAAATAATTTTTTAAATTAAATCTATTATTTTATAATAGATTTAATGACCTACCGACCATATAGGGTATAAGCTATATCTCATGATCTCAAATAGCTTTGGGATAAACTTCTCTTCAAATAGTCATTCTATCATTGGTTACCACGTTGATATAAATCCTCATCTATTCAATCTCCCGGTCGGATAAGAATACGATATTGACTGTCAACTCCTAGTCATTCCGACACTATGAAATCTTGTACTTGGAATTGAATCAATTGAAAAACTCTCCCAATTATCTTATCTACCTTGGTCAAGGATTTAAAGTACCAGCCATAGAACTTTCTCTCTGTCCTACCTAGAGTGGATAATATCTTATTGTTCGCTCAGTTGCCTCCACTATGTTTTTTTATATACCTAATTAATTAATTGTATAGAACCACAATACTAAATGATCTATAAATTAATAGTCAAAGTACATGATCTACTTGACAAGACATCTTTGGCAACTCAAGTCAAAGATCCAACTGTGCAATCGTGGTGATAAAATAACTTGATTGACAGTTTGGTAAGACACTGTTCAAGGATTCTACACTGGTTAATTCAGAGAACTCATTCTTCTAATGAGCATATGTATGAATCTCAGTATTTCCACACTAATGACTAATTAGATTAGTCATCTTCATCATATGAGAAGATATCACATATACTAGTCTTATCATGTCCTTAATGTCCTATCTCAAGCATCCTATGACTATGAATATTTAGATCACATACCTTTAAATGATTGATTTTATTATCATTTTCTCATTATGATTCAATTATCTTTGCATGTGAACTATAATTTCATTATAATAGACGCAACTAAATAATGAAAATAATAAAAATAATGCCATTATTTTTTGAATAAGATATTATAATAAATATAAGATCATATCAAATATAATTGATTTGTAAATCATACATTTTTATCACAAACATAGTTCAAGAGGAGGCTTCAGATGAGGAGACTACTTTGATGGTCATGACAAGTATGATAGGTGATGATTGGATATTTATTTTTTCATGTATTTTTTATATATGTCCCTATAAATATTACTTTTCTTCTTATATGATTATAAGTAGTGGTATCGTCACCTTATGAGACAATAGAACTATTTAGAACTATTGCATTTGCAAAATTCAATACAATCAGAATCAGGATGTGTGACAACATCATCCGAACCCTATACGTATGTGATGTTCTTGAATTACAAAAGAGCTTAGTTTTTCTTGGTCTTTTGGAAGCACATGGCAGATCTCCATGACTCAAGTTCATGGTAGATCTCTAGTTCCTTTTGATGGTAGCTCCAAAAAATTCTTTTAATGTCTACTTGAAAACTCGAAAGGTCTTAAATACTTTGGTGTCACTGAGCTCTCCGACTCCCCCGACATCTTCGCCTACCAATGACGAGGCCCAGTGGTTAGCCCCCTTCATCACCACTGATGATCGCGATGCTGTGGTTGACAATGTTCTTCTTTGTTTCTCCCTTCTCCTGATATAATGGTGGCAAAAGTAAGGACACCTACCATCATCTGCTCCCGTATGCTCCTTCATCACCATATTTTGTAGCTCAACCCAAAAAGGGTCGAAGAAGGGGGATCCCTTTCTTTCTGTAACTAGGTTTTTACCGTCAGGGATTCCCGTCCTAGGGCCTCGACTACAAGGCCATGTTGTGGCAATAGTTGCCTTCGACTGGAGCAATACACAAAAAGAGGAGCCATGATTAAAATACGTATTTATAACATAATTTAACTAAATTTGTATTTAACATTTTTATTTAACATTCTAATAAAATAAAAATATATCATTCTTAATATATTTAAATGAAATGTAACAAAAATAATTTTAAATATTTGATTTGAAAAACCATTATTACAATTGGCTGTAGCAGATTTAGAAAAATTATTTTTAGCATTCTAAGAAATAGGAAGAGATTATGCACATATAAAATTAAAAGATAAAAATAAAATCATAAGGGTAAAACCTATGAGATATAACTCTTAAGACACAGAAGAATTTAAGATTCAGATAGAAGAGCTATTACTAATGAAAATTATAAGAAAATCAAAGAGTCCTCGCAGTAGCCCTACATTTATGATAAGAAATCACAGTGAAATCAAAAGAGGTAAAACACAAATGATGGTAAATTATAAATAGTTAAATGAATATATAATATTTGACGGATACTTTTTTCTACATAAAGAAACATTGATAAATCTTACTAGAAGAAAAAGATATATATTTTTTAAATTTGACTATAAATTTGGATTCTGGTAGATAAGACTAGATAAAAAAATCAATACCCTTAACAGTATTCATTACACCACAAGGACATTATGAATGGTTAGTAATGTCATTTGGATTAAAAATGCATTACAAATATTTCAATGATGAATGGATAAAGCATTTGAATGTTTAAATAAATTCTATTTAGTATATGTTGATGATGCATTAATATACTCTGACACTTGAAAAGTGCATGAAGAACATTTAAAAATATTTGCTTATAAAAGCAAAGAAAATAGAATAGTATTATCTAAAAATAAAATAGAATTAGGAAAAGAAAAAATAAAATATTTAAGATTAATAATTGATTCCATTGGAATAGAACTACAACCACATATATGTGAAAATATATGTCAATTCCTAGATAAGCTAACAAATAAAAAATAGTTACAAAAATTTTTAGGATGTTTAAATTATGCAGAAAGATTTATAGAAAATTGTTTGAATTAAGAAGTCCTTTACAAAAACTTCTTAAAAAATGTCCCATTTATATGAACTATTGAATTAACAAAACAAATTCAAATAATAAAATATAAATATAAAAAATTGCCAAGATTAGACATGCCCATAGAAGAAGATTTTCTATTCTTAGAAACAGATGCTTCAAAATGTTACTGGGGAGTAGTCTTGAAAAAGAAGAAAGAAAAAGAAGAAAAAGTATGTAGATATACATCAGGAACATTTACTCCAACATAACAAAATTACCATATAAACGAGAAAGAACTTTTAGCAGCTAAGAAAGAAATCAAAAAATTTGCCTACTTTTTATCACCAAAGAAATTCCTATTAAGAACAGATAATACATAAGTAAAAACATTTATCAAAAATAACTATGCAGCATTACCAAAAAAAGTACTTAGATGACAGAGTTATTTTAGTGAGTTCTATTTTGTTGTTAAAGTTATCAAAGGCACTAACAATGTTCTTATAGATACTTTAACAAGAGAATGACAATGAATACTGACGAAGTATGCAAGAGATTGACAAAAAAGCCAAAGAGACTAAAAAAGCAATTGAAGAAAAGATAGAATTGCAGAGAGATGTCGAAAGCTTAAAAAAATATATAGAGTATATCAAGACCAGAATTTACAATGCTATGCAACAAGAAATTAATATTCAATCAAGCATTAAGTGTCTGGTAGGATGAACTCAGCTTCTGCTCAGCAGAAATTGGCAACAGGAGAAACAGGTAAATGTCAAGTTCCTCCCAAAGAGCAAAGTATAGTTCTTAAAGAACACAGTATAGAGGTTTTATCCTCAAAAATACATGAAGCTCAGCCTTCGACAATAAATGAAGTTCATACTTCAAAAGTTGATGAAGTTAAATCTTCAGTAGTACAGTCAGAAATTTCTGAAAAATCATCATCTACTCTTCCACATACCCAGTCACCTCTAGATTTCAAGTTGTCCAGAAACATAAATCCAAAACTCCCGAAAAGAAGAAAACTCTGAATCGTTTTGAAATTATTGACAAAAGTTCAATTTTTTATGAACAATTTCTTTCAACTTTCAAAATCCTTTACTCCCTTGAACCATCCACAACCATTTATCCTGATCATTTAGGAATCTACTCGAGACTTCATTTTCTTCAAGGCGCATCTCTTGTGCTAGTAAGAGATATGTTTCAGATTGGAGCAATAGCTACAATATATCTAAGTCCGAGAATGGAGAAGATTTCTCTTCTTCTACAACATGTACAAAATTCAGCAAGAGAGTACTTCAAGTACAATCCTTTAGTTCAGAAAGACTTAATAGTCTTTATGAAGTTTTTTAGTGCAAGCCTAGATTTCGAAGAGAAAAAATATAATGAAGCTGTGCATATTATTTAGTTTGGTATCATCACTTAAGGATATAACAAGGTAGTCAATTTAAATGAAAGAAAATAATATTCTGGTATTACTCCAGAATTGATCAGCTACAGAAGAGCACTTAGGCTCATGATTCTAGTCCATCATATAGAAAAAATGCAGAAGTATGGTCGCACCTGGCTACATTATTAGAACAAATTTTGTCTAATTGTCTCAACTGGAAAGAAGTCAAATGAGCAAAATGTTAAGCACTTAAGAAATTTATGAAGAATATATCATTTGGTAAAATTTGAAGTAGTACTACATGTCAGCAAGAACTATGTAAATTCCTAAAACATGACAAAAATGTGTCCAGCATGCTTCGAAGCGGATGAAGACATGACAAGTCTCTGAATAAATCTCAAGAAATCCCAAAAATTCTAGAAGACACAATGTAGTCAGCAATGACATAAACATTTTGTCCAGATATATTATGAGGTCAGCAATGACTTCATAATAAATCTAGAAGAAAGATAGATGGCACCTACAGATGAAAATCTTATCAACATGAGACACGAAGTCAAAGAAGCTTATCAACAAGAAGACTCTAGACCCTTATCCAAAGGAAGCAAGAACACTACTCCGAGGCCTATAAAAGAGGTGGGACTCCAAGCCTTAGAAGGCATCGGAAGAACTAGAGGAAGAGCTCAAGCAGAAGCACTCAAGAAAAGGCGTTCATCTTAGTAGTAGGGATTAGTATAGTGTAAAATAGAGTTTTGAATGTCACCTCAGAAGGTGAATCTCTTGTAAATTATGGAGTAGTTTATATACGGAGACAACTATGAGTTTGCATATGTAAAGTCAGTTTGTGAGTATTTCTTGTCTTTATATCTATCTTTGTTCTATGGCATAACAAGAAGTTACTTCGTTCTTCTCTATCATGCTTTCTCTATACATGTTATCTCGCTTGAAGGACTCATGAAAGGAACAAGGAAGCTCTGAAAGAGTCATGACATTATTGTCATTTTGACATACTGTATGTTAGGATCTCCTTTGATTACTTTTGTATTGCGGAGTGAAAAGGCCTAGTCAGAAAGCTAAGAGTAGTGCTGCCTGACATACCGAATGTTGAATTCGGTTGAGATAAGAGAAAAGTGGAAGCATGCTGGACCCTTAGTAACATGTTAGGAGGTAGGAACAAAGACTCAAATAGATATAAGACTCTATTTTGATTCTGACTTACATATGTATTATTTCGTAGTTGTTTTTCCTATTTCATTGATCTATTCTTGTTATTACTTCTTTTGAAAGTTCTTATAATGATAATAATGATAGTTCTTAATACGATTTCTCTATCAATGGAAAAGAAATCTCACTCAAATGGTATCAAAGCCACATAAGAATTTATTAAGAAAAATACTTATAACTCATAAGAACTCAGTATATAGGTTGGAAATCAGGATCTCTACCAAGAAGGAGCAATGCTCTGGAGTAGGAAACACTGGTAAACCAACGCCAAGTACTGAAAGAGATTATGTGCTATAAGAAATTATCAGTAGAACTTCAATCTACAATAGATAAGAACTTTGAAAAAGTTCAAGAAATATTAGTAAAAATATAGAAAATTATAGAATATCATGCTGAACAGCAGTTGGTAACCTGGCCTGATATAGAAATAGAACAACTTGAGAAATCAACTATAATAAACTTAGCCATGTTTAATGATTATGAAATAGAACAATTAGAAAATAAATTTCTAAATACTACATCATCTGACCTTGATGACATAGAAAGAAAATTAACAACTTTACAAATAGAAGGTGAAGATGATAATCTAAAAATGGATGTTACAAAAACTTCTGGCTCAGGAGAACTAAAATCTACAGAAAAAAGTTATGAAATCTATGAACAAAATAGATATGGTGGTAGATATCAAGAATTTGAATCAAGAAGAAAACTACAAGATAGATTTAAATTCAAAGCAAAAGGTAGAAGTTATATAGAAACTCTATCAGATACTATGAGAATAGGAGCAATTTTTGGAAATGGTATATTTCTAAATATTGATAATGTGATAGATGTCAAAAATGCCATAATTACATGGTCTAAAGCAACCTATGCAGTTGTACAAGATAAAAGATATGATGTCCCAACAACAATTAAATTCATACATATAACATTTAAAGGAATTGTAGAAGATTGGTGGAAAAATTTATCCGAAGCAGATAAAACATATATAAATGGAGATAATACAACAATATTAGGAGTCATAAATAACTATGAAAATGTAATTAAAAGACAATTCCTAGGAGAAAATTGGCAAGTACAAAAAGATGTACAAAGAACAATAGAAAAAGATAAATTTCATACTTTGTTAGTAAATTTAAGGTTATGTGATATCTGACCGTTAGAACAATATAATTGTATATTCTAGAAATACTATTATAAATTATTTGATAAAAATCAACAAGACCTATATATAGGTCTATATTTTTCAAAGATACCAGAACCTTGGAGATCAAAACTATGGAAAGATTATCAAGAAGAATTAAATCTTTGGATTAATATGCAGATGTTAATTAGTAAGAAACCTGTCGAAGATGTGAGAAAATAGTTGGATACTTTAAGAGCTAGAATAACATTTACGATAAAAAATATCAAATTACCGTTTTGAAGCAAGATTAATGAGACAATTTAAGATATAAAAATATGTAGAAAACATCAAAAATTATGTTGCTAAAATATACCAAATCTCATAACATAGGATGTGAATATCCAAGAAAGAAGAAGAAATTCCAATGTTTGATTGCATGATAAATTAAGTTTTTGTTACAAGATACATTTTTTTACAACTTGTTAAAAGAGTTGTTTGACAATCACTACAAATTTAAGTTTTTGAATAGATTTTCCTATGAAACTAAAAAAGAGGTCAGACTTTCTTTTTACATCTTGTGATCACAACCTCTTTTGATCGTAAATGATTATCACTTTCCGGTTATCTAGAGTTGCAAACTGTTCAGATTTTGCAACAGTGTCGATTTCTAATATCCAATTTCTACAAGGGAACCATAACATTTAGATTTCATTCCTATACCATTATCAAACTCAGAATAATCCGATAATATTCAAAATCTATAATATCTAATATTTTATTAAAAATTAATAAATGTAACTTATTTTATTATTATTATTTTAAAAGAATGTCAAATTCCATTTTTCCTATAACATTTGCATGCCACAACTTTATTAATTTATATGTTTATTTATTATAATATTAATTTTTACATACATATTAACTTTTGTATCAAAATTGGATAAAAATATAAAATTAGTTATTTTCAATTCTAATAAGTTATGAAATAAAAAATATGTTCTAATATTAATTTTTATTAAAATTAGATCAGATTATCGAACCTTATTTGCACCCATACCATTATCACAACTCACCAAACATCTCACTGATCAAGTTACATTTAATTTTAAAATAACTTTTTATCACGAAAGTGTATAAGATTTTTTCGTGCAACCTAATGTCAAACAACATTAGGTTTGGCTCGTCCGAATGTCCGCGAGGTTTGGTACACCCAGCCACCCTCGAGAACAGAAGACCTGGCGAAAGACACGCTAGCAGAAGCTCTACTCATGAATGCACACAAGCATGAGGATCTGAAAACTGAAAATTACAAACACTTAATTTCACATGTATTATTCCATCAGGTTGCGCAGAGCTACCAGAGATCGGAGAATTAGGAAGAAATTTGCAGAGCAAAGCCTGTAAGAAAGTGGAAATTTTAAGGATCTAACTAGAAAGAGGCAAAGGGGCCAAAGCTCATTCAACATAATATATGCAATGTACAAAAAGAATATATTGTCCAATACAGCTGCAAACCTCGAAGAAAACCACACATCATAGATAGACAGACACTAAACGGACCCCCTGATCCCACAATGATAATGTCCTCTTCACAAGGCAGGCAATACAGTTCTCGTGCCAGTGGCCATATGCACACCTACAAGAGCCTGTCCTCCAGCTAAATATTCCTCGGAGATAGACTGGGCCAGGACTGGGGTCGACTTTTTTGGCTACAACTTCAAGAGTAACTATATTCAGGCAGCTAGCCATCTTCAGACGGGCTACAGGCTTTACCCAGTGTCATCTGTTCATATCTTCCAACAGAAGAAGAATATCTTCATCTATATTTTCCGCCTCTCGTGCATATTGCAGAGCGGTTTTACCTTCTCTGTCAGTGGAGCGTGGGTCAGCTCCCCTGCAAAAGCAAACAGCGCAACTAAGTCACAAGTCTCATGGGCAGAGGAAGAGGGGTGGGGAAAGAACATAGGTGACGCAGTATGGACTAGATAAGAATTGCAGTCAAATAAATATATAACTGCTCAAGTAAACTCTGTATAATAAGTTGTCCCCTACTATGATGCCCTGATAATATGACAAGGTAACTTGTTAGTGGCTTTCAATAAAAAAAGAAGAAGAAAACTTCAATGATACAACCTCAAACATGAAGCAAAATGCAGTCACTAAATCACCACCTTAGATTTCCAACAGACGTCCCCCAATTTCATCACCGAAGGAAATCTAATCCACAACTATTATGAGGTTTTTTTTGCTTCTGCAGCCAATGCAAGGAGAAAACCAACAAAGAGCCAGCTGAAATGGCAAGGAAGCCATTGCAAGACTCAGAAAAGTAGAAAAGCTTTGCAGGTCTCATTCTATGACTGATCAAAATTCATCATGGTACAAGTGGTTAATTTGCATAATTGACACAAGCATCCAGAGATGGGAACTATTCGAGTGCAGTGAATTATGCTTCGTTCAAAAACAGAAAGATGGTATTTCCTGAAGAGACGTACATGTTTAATAGTAAAGACATAAAATGGTAAGCTGAAACCTAGGTGGGGGTATATCAAATGTATCATGCAGGAACCCCAAGGACATCAGAAATGCAGCTTTACTGTTTGGATCAATTCTAGCTTATTCAGTAGAGTAATCTGAAAGGCTACAGATGACTCAACGGCTGTCTAGTCAAACTTGGATTATGAGCCTATCAAGTGACGTACATCACACTGCAAAATGCAAAATGAGAAGGCAACAATGACATTTCAATAAACACAAGATCGAACAAAAGCCTATTGTTGGCACCGACATTTTTACAAAAAAGAAGAAGAAGACAACAGCATGAAGGAAGAAGAAGAAGAATGTTCGGGCCAATTTCCAGCTGGTCCGACCCTAATTGGGCCAAACCCCAGCTGGACCAACTCCCCAATTGGACCAAATCAGATCTTAGAATGGCCCATTGGTGCATTTCCTAGCTGGACCAGGCCTTTATTTGATTTAAATAATTATTTACTAGATCCCTTGAAGCCCATTGCACACAGCCCATAAGAGGAAGGAGATTGAGCCGTGGTCAACCCAGTTAATCTAGTCAACAGGCCACATCAATGCCCAGTCAGCTGCCAGCTCAACCTGCCACCTCACCCTTGACCCATTAATGGCATGGGGAAAACCAAGGGACAAGTCAATGTGGGGAACTCAAACGGCAGGTCAAACTAACTAAAATCCTAGGAGAACTAAAGAGTTTGAATGAAATTTACTACCTAGGAGAAGCCAAAAGCCATCTTACATTCACTACAAAGCTGTCCCTTCATCTCCCCCTCATTTCTATAAGAGGAGGAGGGTGCCCACAAGAAAGGAGATCGCCAGGAAGACACTGACAGGCTGCTGCTGTGGTGCGCCATCAGCCTGCTGTCCTCCTGCGCGCGCCAATCCTCCAAGCCAGCTGCGGCCAAAGGAGAAGAAGAAGGAGAAGAAAAAAGAAGGAAAAGAGGAAGAAGAAGAAGAAGGTAGGGGGATACCCAAACCATGTAACCCTTCAATGGGCACCCCTTCTCAACCTCTTCCAAATTCTTTCTCCAACCCTCTCATGGCCTGAACCAGCCTTCATCGTCATCGGCAGCCCATGACCTAAAAACAGGTTCTTCCGGCTTCCTAATCAGACCACTAAGAGCTCCTAAAACAGCTATTTCCAGCTCCCTGTTCGGCCCCAATCAAACCCCTGAACAGGCCATCTTCATTCGCTATTTTCTCCCACTGAAAGCCCCCCTTACACAGCCTCATTCCGGTCTCCAAACAGGCCCCATATCAGCCCATTCCGAACCCTTAATCAGATCTTAAAATGACCCCTTGGCCAGACCCAAAAGACCCCACTTCAGCCCCTCCTAAACAGGTCCCTGTGCAGGTCACTCTCAGACAACCCTAAACAGGTCCTGTTCGGCCCCCCAAGCAGCCCCCTGTTCAGCCTACATAAATAGCCCCACCGCCGGCTTCAATCAGCCCCCAATCAGAACCTTTAAACAGATCATTGTCAGTTCAGAAAATGCCCTCACATGGCCCTTTTCCAGACCACCAAAAAACTGTCTGAACAGCCATTCACCAGTCCCCAAAACAGGCCATTTTCGGCCCATAGGAGACCCCTCTAGACAGGTCCTTGTATAGACCATCTCCAGTCCCTGTTCAGCCCACCTTGAGATCCCCTAAACAGACCACCTGTCCCCTTGTTTGGTCCCCTGTTCGGCCCATTTAGAAGGTCTCTTCAGACGATCACTCTCAGCCCTCTAAAACTGTCCCATAACAGTCCACATGCATGTCACTTCCGGTCCACCAGGAGACCCCATAAACAGGCCCGTCCTGATCCTCAAAACAGCCCCAAAGCAGGTCACTCTCTGACCCTTAAAACAGGTCTCTACAGCCCCCTGCCTTGGACCCCTAAACAGGTCACTTGTCCTTTCAAGTTCGGCCGCTTTTCGGTCCATCAAAAACCATCTAAACAGGTCCTGAAAATGGGATGGTTCTGCCACATATACAGACCCCTACACAGGTCATCTCCAATCCCCACTTTGATCCCGATGCAGGTCCAAGAAAAAACAGGTCATCCTGACCCATATCTGAAACCCCAAACAGGTCACTTTCTGACCCTTGTGCAACTCCCAATCCAGTTTCAAAACGGACCCCATTCAGGTCCATCCAGAACCTCATAAAACAGGTCCTGTTTCAGCCCCTACTGGCTTTCTCAACAGCCCCCTTCGCGGCCCATTAAACAAACCCCTAAACAGGCCCCTTTGCGGTCACTTCCCTACCTCCTTGTGACCAAACCTCAGCCCCTTTGTGGCTGAGCCGAACAGCCCTTAAAGGCTTAAACAGATCTTGTTTGCCTTCAAAAAAACTTCAGGTCCTCTTTAGCAGCCCCCTTGTGGGCCTGTGGCCTTCAAAGAGGACAGCAGCCCCATGAGCTTCAAAAAAAAAACAGCATGCACAGCTCAACAAAAAATGCAGAAATCTGTCATTTGCAACATCAGTGAGTGGGGGTGATGTCCTGAACCTTCTCAGAATCCGTACGATGGGCCAATCGTTTGTCCGGACAGGCCCTTACCTTACTGCCAAGCTGACTAAAGAAGTAAAGGACATCAAAATCCAGCAGGCCCTTCCGGCCTAAGAATTTCAAGATGGATCCCATTAAGTCCAAGAAAACTGAAGGTCGGCTAAGAACGCCGATGGAACTCAAATCGACCTAAATGGCCTTGACCCAAAAAAAAAACAAAAAACAAAAAACAAACCCAAAAATGCAAAATGCCAAATTAAAATAAAGAGCAAAACACCCTTTCACGGATACTCCACTTTTTGGGCGGCTCCCCCGAGTACATCCTGGAATGTCGATTCGGACGACGGCGCAGGCACGCTCCCGTAGTCGGTGATCCTTCCCCCGATATGGCAAGTTAAACATTTGTCAATTTGGATGGATAAATTTCATATCGGTTGAAATATGCCGACATGCTGTCGTAATGCCGAAATTATTTCGACCTTATGAAAATTTACATCGGGGGAAGAAATGCTAGTCTTTCCACCCAGTGTTATTTACACACCCACTTGTACTACAATGTATGGAATGAAATGTGGTCTAAATGCCAACTTGAATGTATGAACCGGGTACCGAATGGCAGCCTAATGAGCCCGATGGAATGCAAACCCAAGTTAAATAAAAACTACTGACACCTAAATTTCTGAAAAAAAATATATCATGGCAACAGTATCATATAATGGTGGTAAAGGAATGAGTCCGAATCAAAAGAAGTGACTCCGTGGAATTCTGAAAGAAATTGAGAGAAAAAAAGGAGAGGAAGAAGAAGAATGATGGTACGCAGGTTGTAAAAAATAAAAAAGTTCATCCAGCAGGATAGATAAATGGCATGATCAACATAATAAAGCGGAGGAAATTGCAATTGGCAGCAGGGGATTGGTTGGAAATGGGTCAAACTTCCAGCAGTCTTTTGCTTACCTCGCCAGGTTCTAGCGTGTGGGAGCAGGGAGCTCCTGATTGGATTTTCCGAAAAAAAAAGGAAAAAGAAATAAACAAGGTACGGAAGGAGATGTGGCCGGGAGTCTTCCCATGATAGGAGTCCCAGCCGACTACTACAATTTAACAATCCCAGTCCCGCTCGGGACAGTTTAGACAGAAGAGATAAACATGAAAAGGACAATTGAAGGAAACCTCAAGCATATTATGGTGTTTCGACTCTTAACCGGACTCACAATGCCATCCCGAGTCCCTTTTGGAATTGCTAGACCAGGAGGTCTATAAAAGAAGCGGGTTCCGCGTGTGAGGAGGGGGGCTAAAAAAAATTCCGGGAGGATATAGCGAGAGGCATTGAGAGAGAAGAGAAATTGAGAGGTACAAAAGGAGGCCGGAAGGGTTACTGCCTGTGGGGAAGGTCCTCGATTCTATCTACAGTCGACGGTTTTGGCCATCCCCTAGGTTGTTGGAGTTGTTAGCGCCGCCGAGGCCTTCTTCTTCTTCCGCTGGAGCCATCAAGGTCACGAGGTGACTCTCTTCTTCTTGCTGGGAGCGTTGAAGGAATCTGGACCATCCACCGAAGTTGCTGGGACTGTCGAGGTTTTCTTCTTCTTCCGCCGGGACCGTAGGGCCTTTGTTTACTTTCTCAAGTTGCCGTGAGGGCCGTTGGAGCCCCTAGCCTCATGTATCATCGTCGTCGTCGTCGTCGAAGGTCTCCACTCCTCTAAGAAGAGCCGGCTGAAGTGCCTCCAAGCCCCCCGTCGTCGAACTTGCGTTGCGGGTGGGGGAAACCTCTGTCGGGTTCCGCTGTTGCCGGGTTCCCGTCTCCACCGCATCCGAGTGCTGGCCAAAGGAAGAAGCTGTCAAAAGGTGAAAAGTGTCAGGGGGAAATAATGTCCCCCCAACTTATGTCCACAGTGGAAAATCCCGTGAGGCCCACAAGGGAGAAAAGTGAAAAAAAAAGGAATTTGGCCATGCGGCCGGGCAAGGCTCGCGAGGACCCGGAAGCAGTGGGCCACCGGAGCCCAATAACCCCTTCGGCTGAACAGTGCCTAAACAAGGCTATTCAACAAAATAAAAATTTAAAACAAACATTCAATTGAAATTAAATAAAAATTTACATTTAATCAACAAATTGAGACTAGTTGGGGGGTCGACTAACCATCCACCCCTACGTCTCGACTTAACCTAAAAGAAATCAAAATTCGGACTAATTGGGATGTCGACTAACTATCCGCCCCTACATCCTTTTTAAAGTAGACATACAAAGTTCTATAGAAGACCCCAATGTCTTACCATCAAGCTATATGAGGCCGTGCATGGTCAACATGTCGCTAAGCCGATTATTTGCTGACAAAGTTCAAAAAAAAAATGGGAGAGTACCCATAAGTCTATCAAAGACCGGGTATCTCACTCATAAATTGACAGGTAGCATGACATCAAGGATCGGATGAAGATCAGCTGGAGTTGTAAACACATTTGATTGTGGTTTTGAGCAAATAAAAGGAGGAGTCATGATCTGTATACAAGTGATCTTGAACGGAGGATCAATAACCCCATGAAATTAAAAGGATTGCAAGTTAAAAAAAAGGAGAGAAAACAAGACAAAACAGAACAAAGCAGCTTAGACATACAGGATGTCACTGAGAATTGGAGAGCTGAATCTGTGAAAATCAAAGAAGCCCTGAGATGCTGTAGTCCCGACAAAATTCAAGTAAAAAAAAGAGAAAACAAAAGATTTTTCTTAAGTTCTGTAATCAAAGAAGAACCCAGAGCCTTAGAGTCCTTAAGGTGTGCAATAAAAAAAAGGAGGAGAACGAATGGAATCTCAAAGCTAAAAAATCAAAAATCTGAAATTCTCCAAATCCTTCAATCAGGACGAGCCTAGATAAACTTAACAGAAGGTGTTCATCAGATCCAAATCAAGACTTGAACAAACCTGTAATCTGGAAAGTGGAAGACTTAATGGGATGTTTGGTTGCATGATAATGGAGGTTTTTATTTTAATTTTTAAAAATTGTAGGAAAACTTGTTAAAAGAGGTGTTTGGTAACCATGACAATTTTTTGTTTTGAAAGTGATTTTTTTCTTAAACAAAAAAAGAGTCTCACCTCTTTCTTTTTTTATTGTGGTCCCCCACTTTGTTTGGACATGTATGGTAGTTACTCTTTTTTGTTATCACATCCCACCAAACATGATAATTTTACGTCATGAGTTGATTCACTTTTTATTTTAATACAAATTTTTTATCATGAAAGTGTACAAAAAATTATCATGCAACCAAACACCCCATAAGCATTTTCAGACAAACATGGAGCTCAACCAAGCTCTGAACAAAAATCCATATTGAATCTGAATCAAATTACTCAAGTCAGAAAACACCATCTTTCAATTAAATTGAACCTCAACAGATAAAATACATTCAAATCCGAACCAAGTCCCAAACCCAGCCTATTGAACACAATCAAAACCGCACTTGAATCTGAGCATAACCGAACCCCCTGAATCTTTTTCCATCCTCAGCCGGAAACTGAAATAAACCATCAGATAGATTCATAGTGATCCCTTGTCAAATATCAAGCTCGAATTAAAACCCATGAGATCAATTCATAACAAAACTGAAAGTTGTCAAAACCAGATAATCTGAAATCCAGCAAATTCAGAAAAAACAGAAAACCTGAAATTACCATAAATCACAAAGCTGAAAACCATCAAATCAAGAGGTCTGAAATCAAAGAAGTTCAGAAGAGCTGAAATTCTTCTCTGTAGAACCTGAAGATTCCGATCAGATTTCGACTAAGCTCTCAAGTCAAAATAATTTTTAATCAACCCATTAAACCTGGAATTCATACTATTCAAACAAATCTAAAACAAAAAATATGAAAATAAATCAAATCCTCAAATTAAGAAAGTTTAAACAATCAGCAAGCTTCAACTAACCTGCTAATTCCAAACCAACCAAAAGTCAAATCTAATTAGAAAATCTCAACCGAAACGTAAGAGACAATAAAAACAAATCAAATTCCTTAAATCATATTCAAATTCAAATCAATCAAGACCAAACAAACTCAATCCCACTCAAGTTGAATTAAATCTAAACCGATAAGTAAATTAAGCTCAAATTAATTCAAATCCATTCAATACAGCTTAAAATAAACCAAACTTAAATCTAAGAACAATTTCACGTCTGGACAAGATGAGTCAAATGTAAAATTAAATTCCCAAATCAAATCTAGGTGAAACTTAATAAAACAAATCCAAATTAATCAAGAAACCAAAATTCAAACAATTTCAATTAAAACCAAATTAAATTCGAATAATCCACTTCAAATTAAACTAATCAATTTCAACCATAATTTAAGATCACTGTAATCAAACAATTTCCACGCAAGACAAAACCAATAAAAATTTTATAATCCAAATGATCTGTAGGGCAATATCCAAACAAACCAAGCTCCTTAAATTGAACTCAAATTCAATTTTCTCAAATCAAATTCAAATCAATAAATTCAACCAACGAACAACCAGTCAAACACGACAAATCCAAGTCAATCTCAACTCAACAAGCTCAAATCAAAATTTAATCAAATCATTTCAACTCAAGCTAAATTGAATTTAAACTAATCCAAACTCAAATCAAATGAAACCAATCCTAAAACAAATTAAGTGTTTGCATTCCATCAAGTTCATGGGACTCTTGTTTCTCCTATGTGCATATGTGTGAATATTTATTTTTGTGGATGTATGTCTTCTGTTCTCATGAATTGTTATGACATATACTCAAGTGTATTCGAGCATTCCCGATGTAATTAATGTCGGATTTTTGCACTATCCGACGGAGAGAGGTCAAAATAAATTTCAAAGAACCTAACAACCTCAACTTATATTTTTATATATATCATGGACCCCAGCTAATACTTTTATGAAATATCGCTTATTTTCCTAAGAAATCAATGCTAAGCTCAAATCAAATCCAAATCAAATCAAACAGGAAAATGAATTTCCAAATTAAAAATCAAAAAGAGATTTTTGAGGTTACATCAAAAACCAACCATAAACCAACACAAAATACAATGTACTCAACCCAAAACACATGAAAATTCAGATTCAACAGTAATCTGGATTTTTAATAAAAACACCTAATCTGATAAAGTTGAACCCTTAAATCAAGTGACAATTAAATCAAATCATAAACGACATCTACAACATCAACAGAAGACATTAAAACCGATCCTTAAATAAAAAAAATCAGATTTAAAAAAATATGGAAATTCAACCAAAACATACATAATAAGATTGAAGCCCTAAACTAAGTGGTAACCAAAATAAATCATAAAAAATATTTAAAACACCGAAAAGAAACCAAAATTGATCTTAAAATAAAAAACTCAGAAATTTTAGCGGATCTGAAAATTCAATCAAAATTTATTCAACCAAAACATACATAATAAGATTGAAGCCCTAAACTAAGTGGTAACCAAAATAAATCATAAAAAATATTTAAAACACCAAAAAGAAACCAAAAATTGATCTTAAAATAAAAAACTCAGAAATTTTAACGGATTTGAAAATTCAATCAAAATTTAAAGTAAATTTCACAAATCAAGAAACAACTAAATAACATCATTCAAGAAGACATAAAAAACCAAACTGGAAACAAACAAATCCAACCCAAATCAACTTAAAAAAAAATCAGGTTTAAATAATCTGGAAATCCTGCCAAATCAAATTCTTAATTGAATGACAATTAAATGAACTGAAAAATAATTAAATAAACAACATCTTAAACACTTAAAATACCCCAAAATCAACTTTAAAACAAAATCAAATTATAAAACAATCTGAAGCTCCAAAGTCAAACAAGTCAAACCAAATTCCAAAAATGTTTAAAACAAACCGAAACCAAACTGAAACTAAAACAAAACAAAAATCAAGCAATTCAACATCAACATAAAATCAAACTTAAAACTTATCAAAAATCAACTCTAAACTAAATAAAAATCAACCCCAAACAGTTGGTTTGCATCTCATCGGGCCCAAAAAGTAGCAGCCCTTTCGAGTTTATTATTTTCTGTGGATGCGTGTACTCTCCAAAAATGGCTTGCTACGATGGTTAATCAAGGACATGCAAGCCGTTACTTGATGTAAGTCAATACTGGATATTCGCACCATCCAGCAGAGAGGAGTCAAAACTAAAATTTTTAAAAAATCCAAATCTTGGTTCTAATATTTTTAAAATATCATTGGACTATCTAATATTTTTTATAGGATAGCATCTATTTTTCCTAGATAAGTCCGGGGTGTCCATATTCTCCAAAACTTTATACTTTTCAAATCAAAAAATGGAAAAACGAGGTTCTCACACCTATCAACATGAGAAGACCAAAAGGTCCAACATTATAGGGTCAAAATGGCAAATGAAACAAAAATCCCCTCATAAATCAATAGACAAAGGACCCGGAAGAGGTTCTACATTACATCAACAGTTGTCCTTGAGGAAAGATAACCAGACAAAACTATCATAAAGTTCATGGATGAATAGGTCAGATGATCTAAGAAATTAGTTGGAGTTTTAGATGCTGATGTGTATTAAAAAACGTAATGTAAGACTGTAATTGCTGAGAAATCTGACCTGTTAAGGAATAGTTTTGTAATCTCATTCTTGCCTTCGAGAATACAGTGGTGAAGTGGCGTTTGGCCTTTAAAATCAGTAGCATTTACGTTGGCACCATACTGGAGAAGTAATTCTATCATACCTACATCTGCAGTTTGGCATGCAAGATGAAGAAGAGAAAACCCTTCCATGCTTTCATCCAGTTCACTTCTCTCCTCAACCGTACTTGCTGAGCATGATGAGCTTGTTGTTGATACCTTATTTGAAGGGTCACCAACTGAGCAGCTGGGTACAGAATCCACTGCTGTCTCAGCCTGCTCTTGCATAAGCATTACCTTTGCTAAGGTTAAAGAGCTACTAAATGATGCCTGAGAGTGCACAGCATTGATATCTGCAGAGGATGTTACAATGTAACGGTACAATGCCTTCTTGTCATTGGTACGCACACTGTGCCACATCTGCTGACTTACATAATGAAGGTGATCTATATCTGTCTTCTGTACAAAAGCTTTCTCTGCATACTGAGACCAACATGATACAGTTAGGACTCTTAAAAAACTTAAAGACAGCATACGAAACCAGAATCAGGATACCAGAAGAGATGTAGAAGTGTTAAGAACCATATTTAATTCTTTCAGTTCATTTCCTGTCTGCTCACCCTTAATGTGTTGCTAAGCATCTATTTCATAACAAGAAAACTAGCAGCTTCTCATGCACTTGAAATAATACTTGGACATGCACATGGATCTACACTAGACCAACAAAAAAAATCTAACATCCACCACTTGCAAAGCCAGGAAGGTGCATGACAATAACCAAGCCCAAGTAAGGAACATGCAGCAGCAACCTCAGGGACATGGTAACCAAATTTTCTGGAGGTTATTTTTAACAGAGAAGTTGATAATATATCAGATTTGGGTCTACAAAACATGAGCAACGAGTCTGTATCCGTTGACAAAATCAAGTTAATAATTAAATAAGATGTTCAAATCTCCTTATTCTTTCTCATGCAACTTGATGGAGTACTTGGAAAGAGTGCAATGAGTCCGGGGAAGCAAATACTTTAAAACATATGTTTCATGCATCAACTTGCTCAGTAGATAGATTCATTTTTATTGTTCAGTCAGAGAATACTTAAAAAAATAATTTTCACTTTAATATTAAAATGTAAATTTTATGTATTTAAAATATCCTTTAAACATTATAATTTTGATAAAACTGCATGAAATCTTGACCATCAGAAACATTACATTGTTAAGTGCATTCGTTAGAAGTTGTTTAAAAAGGGGATATTCTCTCCTCCACAACTGCCAAAACTTCGAATATTTTGCTCCTCTGTCCTTCAACACTCCAGTCCTCTTCTCAGCTATCTGCCTCTTGGCACAAGTCTTCACCCTCAGTCACCAATGCACTTGGTCATCACTCTCTTCATGCATTCCAAGCATTCTTATTACGTGTTTACCACATTTTGAGCTCGATACCTTGTTAATAATTCTTTATAACTGTACATGTAGAAGTACACTTGCCATACCAATTTCTCTTAATTTCAAAGAGGTATAGATCTCATCACTGCATATATCCCAAAAACGAAATCAAAAATTACATTCCTGGTTAGCAAACCTATCATTTAAAAGATCTTCTAGCTGGTATCAAGACTTGCTCTTTATTCACTTGCAAACAAAAGGCAACAGTAGTGCTGAATGCTAGGATGCAAATTCTGCCCATCTCAACTGGAATCAAAAATTCAAAAACCACTTACTAAGCTGTGAAAATAGATGAGTTTGTTCAAATGACAAGGTCGCTTGAGAATATCCAGTCAGAAAGGCAAAAGGACAGCATTGCCTTTCAAATGGGCTAGAAAGAGTTTTCTATACTTAATCAGCTGCTGAAGGATACATGGTAGACCGGTAAACAAAGTCTGGAATCAAAGTACCCTATCAAAATTCAGTTTTTTTCTTGAAGAAAATTCCCTAGGAAAGACTTGCTACAGTCAACGGAATTGCATAATCAAAGATCATGGAGTGGTATACATCATCTCTCTATGAAACAGATGGTTTGGGAGACCATCCTACCAGCTATTGTATGGGCTAACTAGACAGCACACAG
The DNA here is from genome assembly GCA_036172225.1 of Cryptocoryne crispatula var. balansae. Classification (NCBI taxonomy): domain Eukaryota; kingdom Viridiplantae; phylum Streptophyta; class Magnoliopsida; order Alismatales; family Araceae; genus Cryptocoryne; species Cryptocoryne crispatula. The sequence continues at coordinate 28,347,447 of CM069928.1, forward strand.
TAACAGATTTTTCAAGCATGATTATCACCCTATCAAGTGAATGTTTACAAGGAAGGATTCCTTCTAGATTGAGCTGCTGCAGGTGATTGGGAAGATAATGAGGGGAAATTGATAATGAATAAGTTGGAGGAATGTGGATTTTTCACCGTAGCTAGAAGCAGTTTCTTTTTACATTGCGTTTTCCATTTTGTTGGTTAATTGGGCTGTAATTGGTGGCCTTATCTTCTCGATAGCAACCTTCTTTGTTGCTAACTTTGTCCCCCTGTCACACTAACATTTCCTTCTGTTGTTAACGAATCTACTTCCCATTGTCTTAGGGTTGCCTTAAAAAAAGGCTGGGGTAGACTTCACAAGATTTTACAAAATTTTGGTGCTTTCAGGTGATTTCTGAAAAGGACCTATTTTAGTGGATGGAAAACCATTCCTCTAACTGTCATTGTACATAAAGATGCAAACTGATGGAGAAACTGTGATATTCTTATTCAATTTCAACAAAGCCTGTCACTATATCCTCTTACCAGAAATGAAATACATTCCAAAGCTTAGTATAATTGGATCCAAATCAATGAATTCTTAATCCATAATTCAAAGTTTCAAAATAATATTTTAGACAAAATGTACAATAGGTAAAAAGAAACAAAAGAGTATAAACGAATATTTATAGAGACTAATGAAATTTTTGTTGTCAAACAAGGTTTACTGATTCATCTAAAATTAAAAAATAATACATGTTTTAAATTTTATTAACTATCCAGTTTTATTTCTGATTACACAATGGATTCAAAATCAGAACATAGTGATCAGAACTAAAAAGAACAGAAGTGCATGCAGTCCAAATTGTGCCCTTTTAATAACATTAGTTTTTAATCATCACCTTATTTTCAAAATAAGATATAAATAAGAAATTGTTAGCAAACAACATCATTTATACATCTATTATTAACTACCTAATTTCTATGGTAGCAAAGTAATTGTCATGTTTGTACCTTTGCCTGGATGAACTTCTCTTTAACTGATATTGGATCTGTGTCTTTGGGTTTACTGATACATGAATGCTGTTTTCTATCCAATCTAGAGAAACTGCATGACAGGAATAAATAGTAAACATGCAGGATCAAAAACTAATCTATTTAAAGGGAAACATTGATTCACTTCTCAAGTTAAACTACCTTGCTGAAGCACCATCGGATCTTTTACTCAACAAGGGCAGTAGTTCCTCCCAGGTTGAATTGGCAAATATATTGCCCAAAGATTGAAACAAGTTTATGACAGAAGGCTCCCACACTTTGACATCAAGTGTCAAGGATCGTACCTATACAACAGAAAATATGCAACCCCGTAGAGGTAGCACCAGTAAGAACTCCAATGTGAAGAAAAACAAGCAAAATTGTGAGATATTGATTTCCCATCCTACTAATGAAACAGAATAAGCATACTCCTGGGATTTGAGCCTGCATCTTTTTCTGATTTCAGATAAAGGCTTTAATAACCCCAAATTTCCAAAATAACATGCTCTTAGCTGAAAATTCCAAATTGATGCATGTGCTTTCAATTGGGTGAAGAATACCACATATCTGAAAACTAACAAAGGAGGTAGCTAGGAGAGTGTGCAATCTCGTCAGACAACCAGTGTTTATGAAGACTTGAGACAGTGATGAGGTATTTTTTCTTAGTGTTTATGGAGACTTGAGACAGTGATGAGGTATTTTCTTAATGCCTCATGAGGCATAAGACTCAAAATTTACTGACCTGTAAGGCTTAATTAATGAATAATAATATGTCCAGGTCCATTGGTAATTTTACAAGCAAATATCCACAAACTAAAACAAATCATGTAAAATTCAATAAATCCAAATGGTAGTCATTCAAGATAACCACTAGTGTCACTTCAAGTTGCAAACAATTGACATTCGCCTGGGATGGTCAGCAGAATGATGAGATATTGGCAACATCTCACAAGATTCTCACAAGATCAGGGGCGGGACAGACAAGCTGGAGGGTGGAGATGGGACTGGAAGGTGGTGACAGCTGCTGCATCCTGGAAGATCCTCGGACCAGAAACCCTTGGGTAGCTAATGGGCGGTACCAGGTCCGAGGATCCGAACTGTTCAGGCTGTCTTTCCCTATCCTAACAGATCGCTCAGCCTGTCTCTAACCCCCACCCACCCACCCACCACAATAGACTTGGGAAGATGGCAGTGGCATGACCTCCCTCGGCACCCCCACCCTCAGATGGGCTTCCCAGCAGCATACTATCACATCTCCCACCTCTTCTATTGAGTTCTAGTGGCTGTCTGGTTATGGTCCCACCATTTTAGAGCTCTGGTATCTCATAATAGCGTAAAACTGATATTCTTGAAAGATTCATGAGAGATGGGAAACCAAGAGTTGCGCACGTATGCATTTTCTTTGATTATGAGAAGCATTCTTAACATTTCATATTATAATTAGGTTAAATTTTTTTAAGTTTTAAGTTATGCTTGTATTGATTAGGCTTGGTTATTCAAGCCTAACATTGCTTTAGTAACTTCTAGAATTTACCGTTGAGTCTTAATGAATTAAGATTTATTCAATTTAATGTTTGTGTCCATAATCCCACGAAGTGTGGAGTTCAGTAGGGCACATCTCACTCCATCAGATGAAATTAATCATACGTTTAAGTGCATAGACCAGCTAAGCGATCATTTTGTGATTAATGGCCGACATTAATTGTTCAAAATTTGTAATTATATTATACCGACAATCACTTAGTCTTATGCAAGGTTCGTGAACTCCAAAGACTTGGTACAACTAAGAGTAGAGATATTGAATGAGATCATAGAAAATTGTTTGATCTTAGAAGGAAAAATGCTAGAAAAGATTTAGAGTCTTTATTTCTCTCCTTTTTCAGATTTAGAATATTGATCCAGGACAATTCTGTATCAGTTTTACCCCCAGTGGATCTGCCAAGTCACCTTTTCCCATCCCCATAAGGCCTGACTGATCATAGAAAATTATTTGATCTTAGAAGGAAAAGTGCTGGAAAAGATTTAGAGTCTTTATTTCAATCCTTTTTTCAGATTTAGAATATTGATCCAGGACAATCCTGTATCAGTTTTATCCCCAGTGGATCTGCCAAGTCGCCTTATCCCATCCCCATTAGACCTGACTGATCATAGAAAATTATTTGATCATAGAAGGAAAAATGCTAGAAAAGATTGAGTCTTTATTTCTCTCCTTTTTTCAGATTTAGAATATTGATCCAGGACAATCCCGTATCAGTTTTACCCCCAGTGGATCTGCCAAGTTGCCTTATCCCATCCCCATAAGACCAGACCAATCATAGAAAATTATTTGATCTTAGAAGGAAAAATGCTAGAAAATATTTAGTCTTTATTTCTCTCCTTTTTTTCAGATTTAGAATATTGATCCAGGACAATCCCGTATCAGTTTTACCCCCAGTGGATCTGCCAAGTCACCTTATCCCATCCCCATAAGACCTGACTGATCATAGAAAATTATTTGATCTTAGAAGGAAAAATGCTAGAAAAGATTTAGAGTCGTTATTTCTCTCCTTTATTCAGATTTAGAATATTAATCCAGGACAATCCTGTATCAGTTTTACCCCCAGTGGATCTGCCAAGTTGCCTTATCCCATCCCCATAAGACCTGACTGATCATAGAAAATTATTTGATCTTAGAAGAAAAAATGTTAAAAAAGATTTAGAGTCTTTATTTCTCTCCTTTTTTCAGATTTAGAATATTGATCCAGAACAAACCTGTATCAATTTTACCCCCGGTGGATCTGCCAAGTTGCCTTGTCCCATCCCCATAAGACCTGACTGATCATAGAAAATTATTTGATCTTAGAAGAAAAAATGCTAGAAAAGATTTAGAGTCTTTATTTCTCTCCTTTTTTCAGATTTAGAATATTGATCCAGAACAAACCTGTATCAATTTTACCCCCAGTGGATCTGCCAAGTCACCTTATCCCATCCCCATAAGGCCTGACTGATCCTGACCCCAATCCTTACCAGGAATTCCTTGATTAAATTATGAAGGTCATCATCAAGGAGACATAAAGGAAATAGTATTACCCTTCAAATGTGTACGCACCACCATATTTAGGTAAAAGTGGGTGTAACCTCTAGATGAGAGGAGAAAGATAAGGGATAATACTAGTCACAGTGTAGACATACAGATCTCCTGGCCAAAAAAATGAATATTGAATTTCAAGAGAAGGCCTGATCCCTCAATAGAAATGGTTACAAGAAATTAATGACAAATGAACGATTAAGGTAGCAGGACCAAAAACAAGACTTTTTTACCAACAAGGACAAACCTACCTTGGGTCGCATTAACTTAACCTCCACTCCAGCCACACTCCATGGAAAAGAAAATCTAAATATCTTATTTGGTACATTTGAAAATGATTTCCCAGAAAATATTTTCAATTGTTTGGTTTGCTGTAAAATATTTTCAGATTGTTTTGCATTTTAAGCCATATGACTATAAAGTTTTATTATGCATTAATATTTAAAGTTTCTAAAAATAATTTTAATATTTTATTATAACTTTTACGTTTTTAGAATAGTTGGCACCTTAATTACTATAACTTACTTTAGTATACGTTTTTGAATTTTAATATAAGTTTTATATTTCAAACAATATTATAAATTAATAAACATTATTTAGCTAAAACTAAATATATTTAATTTATTATCTATTGTTGTCCACCGCTATCTTTGTGTGGTTGAGAGAGAGAAAGATAGAGAGATGATCAAAACGTGGTGAAGCAACCATCACCACTTCTCCTAGTGCTTCACCACGTATCCTGGAAAACAGCATTCGGCTAAATGATCAGGATGCCAAAATCGAGGTTTAAGGGGTTAACTAAAATACTTTTCAGTTCAGAACCCACTGATCTGGGTCCCGATTCCGATCATGCCATCTTTGATTGTAGCACCACAGCACTTACATGGATATATTTTGAGGTGTCACCGCCTAGGTGTCAACGTGCTCACTTCACAAGGCAAGACGGCATCTGGGTGAGCAGCCTGTAAGGTGAGCACCTTGACAGTTTTTGGATCCCCTAGATTGCCAGATGTTTGTTTGGGTCGCCTAGACAAAGAGTTGTTACACATTTTTGTGTCTTATCATGCATTAATTAATGTTTAGAAGCATTGTGTATTTTTAATGGATAGTTTTGACTACAAAAATGTACCATGGTTATGTCATTTGGACATAGAATTGTTTATTAACTGACTACCTGACTCTGCTTCTTTTTTCACGTCAAAGAATGGCCTTGCTTCAAATAATAAAGGTTCTTTTACTTTTACATCATCTGTTTCCATGTTACCTTTTCTTTGTACTTAATTTATCATAACATGTTTCATAGTCAACGTTTCATTGTCATATTAGGTTGATTAAAAATAAGGTATATTTTGTGATGAATATTGGTAATCGCTATCACAAAAATAACTATTATGTGTATAAAGTAGACACTACTTAGTACCTCACCTCATTGCTTAAGCAACAACGTGGTCTCCACCTTAACAGCTCTAGTCACAAGAAGACTTCAGAAGAAGATAGTATTTGGTTCTATTTAAAAGAAAAGAAGCATGCACATTATAGAAAAAAGGAACAATGAGAAGTTTACTAATAAGCCTTTTTGGGAAGCAGCAATAGCACTAGAAGTTCACCAAGGTCCAAAAGGAGGATACATGTATCCTATGTTGCCTTCCAATATTCACATATTACCTTTGATATATGCACCCCAAGATTACGGTGAACACCGGAACATTCTATGCAGACAAGAACACCTAGGTTCAAGGAAGCCCAGTCTGGCTCTGGAGCACCACAGTCAGCACAAACATCATTACCAGCTACTTTCCTCAATAACTCAATGGGTTTCTCATGCTTTATATTGTAGCGGTGTTGCTGCAAATTCCTGGTTGAGCGTTCAAAATGTCCAGTAACCGCATTCCTCTCCGAGGAACCAACTTCAGTTGCTGAGTGGTCAAGATCACAAGAACTGCCCAATGAACTAGTCTCACTAGTAGTACGATGATGCCCACTACTTGTAGGGCTTCCTGGAAGACGCTGGTCAGATGATGACACTTGTTAAGACAACAAACCAAAAGAACAGATAAACCAACTATTGTTTGATCGTGCTGGACTACCTGTTCTGGTGACTGGGAGCTTAAGAGTGAAGCAATAACACCAGTTATCTTCTCAATCCAATCCATTTTATCCATTGCACTCTCGGCCTGCTTCAACAGGTAAAGGCAAAGAAGCCAACACCATGAGAAACAAAAAAAGTACCAAATATAAGGGATGTGAAGGTAATCAAAATAATCATGATGTCCATGGTCATAGCAGCCAGCAGGGAATAATTTATTTCATAATTCCACTCAAACTCTACATCTAAAATTATACTATTGCAATAAATGACAATTATTCAACCAACAAAAATTCTTCACAGTTTTAGACACGCCACTGATGCTTTTGGCTTTTATCAGTTACATAGTTATTGACATTTACAATTTACCTGCAGTGTATAGTTCTTTGATGGCGAAATAATCTGGAAGCAAAACCGCAAATCTGACTGATCAGCATCAACTTTAATTGTTGAGGTAAGCAAGTTAACCGTATGATGTGCAACAGATTTTTCATCATGCACTCCACCATGATAATGAGAAGAAAGCCATCTGCTAAGCAGCCCAGAGCCAAGCTCAGATGAATTTTGCCCTCTCTGACCAGAGTGTTGATTTCCACAACCCTAAAAAAGCATAATAAAACATGCATAATGAACCAATTACAGACAGTGAATAAACATCAGATAATAGTCTTCCATCAATGAAGAGAAAAAAAAACACAACAGAATCCTTACTTTTATACATAAAAAGATAAAATGGAGCAATGTGTAATGTAGCTTATGAAAAATTGGGAATGCACATAAGATATCTGATTGTCATCTAAACAAGGCATCACTTACAGATGGCTTGCTCCATTGTTTACGATAGTAATATAGCATTCCGCGGCTATCAAGAACAAAAAACCTTCTTTTCCAATCACCTCTCAAGTTTGATGAACGCTTTGAGAGGTAACCTTGCCGAATGGTCTGAACCTGCAATTTAAATAGGGAAGATAGAAATAAGCAAATTCGTTATTTAAGGTCTGGTCTTTAAAAATAACCTATGAAGAAAAGCATCATCACATGTAATGACCTAAAAGCAAATACAAATTACAGGTAGTCTAAAATCAACTGAATATAACATAATAAACAAACATGGTTTCACCTTTCCCTTTGCAGCAGACTGCATAACTGCCTCTATCATTTTATGAGAACTTCTCCCAATAGCCTGTATACCATCTCCATTTGGGGAACCATGAGGCCCGTTCGATGACCATCGACATTCACGTTCCACCTGACGTTTATACTCTTGCATTCTCTCTGTAAGAGCTGCTTGCTCGTAATTGGATCTTTCCCTTGATTGTTGCGCATAAGCCAAAACCTTCACAAAAATGGTATAGAAGCTTATTCAAGGATTTGCCTATAGCTGCAGAATCAAAAAATGCTTTTTCTAGAAATAGCAGCAAGACAAGAACCAATCATCAGAAAGTTATGGAACACTCAGAAATTGTTAATAAAAAGGAGCTGATCAACAACTTAGTTAACAAAACATGAAATGGATGATGCAAACATATTATGCAAGCCATGAAAGAACTACTTGTTGTCCCTAAAATGCACATGCCCTTGATAGCAGGAAAACCTAGAAGGTAAAAAAATTCCCATAGTTTAAGGTAGAATTACAGATTAAAATACCCATAGTTGCACAAGGTAAAAAAAAATAACCTTGAATGTGTCTCTGTCACGAGAACTTGGCTAAATTCCCATCTCATGAAGCCCAAAAATGATTGCCAACAGTCCCACAGACAAAAGCTCTTAAACTACACTTTAATAAGAAGAAAAAAAACTTGAAGCATAGACATCAGGGTGTAATCCAAGGATGTTTTAAGAAGATAAAGGGAAGAGAGAAACCCAGGGTTTTTGCGGTCTGGGAGGCAAACTGCACCTACACTGTAGGAATGAACGCCCCCTGCAGGCAAATACCCCCCCTCCTCATCCTCTCTAGGGAATGGCAACCTCCTCCATCCCCGCCTTCCCTGCTGTCCACCAACACACACTCTTAGTCCTTCCGATTGTGTGTGACTCCTGGGTCAAAGGCATCGGGTGGCCAAGTGCAAGTATGGGATAACCTGCTGCACCTGAAGCGGTAATGGACACTCAAGCCACTCCTGCTCATGGTCTGCCCTGCTTCTTAGCGAGGCATCATCACCCTCCTGACCTCCTCCTCCCACCTCCCATCCCCCAGTGGGAGTTGTATCCGTTGACTTGGTGGTTAACCTTCCCCGGAGCCCAGAGTTTGCATGGTGAAAAGACTGATTGTCTGGCTGTTTGGTGGTGTCTCTTTGCTGGTAAAGGCAACCCATGCCCTACTCCGCACCCTCTGACCGGAGAGCAAGGCTTGGTGGATTTTTCAGGATGTCTGAAGAGTTCTGCAATGAGGGATTGGGTCAACGGACAATCATTGGAAGCAAAGAGTCTCTATCCCCATTGCTAAGTGGTCCATTGACACTGGTGTCTCTCCTGCTCCCCATCCAATCATCACTCAACGTTCTCTGTCCAGCCTACCCTACTGTTGGTGGAGTGAAGAGGTGGTGAAGGAATTCGTGAAACCAGTAGGACCCCGGGTCTTCAGGATTACAGCAGACTTTCCTGTCAGTAGTCTTCCTATTCAGGTGGAGCTCAACCCTGGCATCAAGTTGTTAGTATGTCTCAGGATTATGGTGGGGTGCCACTGCTTTTTGGGGCCGCATATCAGAGCTGCCAAACTCCCCATGTCCAATGGTTCTTATGTCAGTGCTGACTTTATGGCAGCCCTTGCCGGAGAAGGAGTCTCCCTTACAGAGGCATGCAAAGAAAAAAGCCCAGAGTCAAAAAGATGCCAGCTTCCTTGAACCCGCTAGGTAATCCTGAACCTATCATTTTGGCTACCACCTACCCCCTTGTATCCTTCTGTTCCCTTGGGTTGCTTCCTAGCTGCCTCCCCCCCCCAGGCCCCAACTGAAGCCAGCTCAAGCCCCTGTGCCACGTCCATCGAGATCATGACAACAGATCCCCAAATCCTGGCTCTTCGGTTTCCCTGAAACCAACTACCAATCTTAGTCACACCCACTGGTCATAATCCTCCCAACCCTTTATGCCAACTATAGTGAGCCCTAACTAACTCACTCCTGGACCGATGCCATCCTCAAACCTTAGCTGGAACTCCCAAACTGGCCCAGCGTCAGCTGACCTCCTCGTTCTAGGCCTCCCTCAGCCGCTTCAACAGGTCTGTCAGCTCTTTTGCCCACCCAATAACCCCCATCCCCCGCACACGTGTGCCTGGTGTGTGTGCGTGTGAACTATTTCCAGCCCCCAGCACCCTATCTTCGAAACAATCCCCTATTCCCCTGTGCTTTGGCATCCCTTCCCCTCGACCAGCTGGACGGGTATCATCTTAGATGATCATGGATTACGGAATCGGTGGAATCAGATAGGAATTGGCTGATTCCTGGATTTCGATTTCGATCTGATTCCGGGTGGAAGGACCGATTCCTCCAGAAATTGGTCAGAATCGGTCAAGATCGATCTGATTCAATCGATTCTGACCTAGAATCGGTCGGATCGTCCGATTCCGTCAGGACAAGTTAAGTCTCGATGGCGGACTGATACCGGGCCCAATGAAAACCCAGAATTGATTTGATTCCGGCCAAATAAGGTCCCTTCCGGACCGATTCTGTGAACCACTTGCTAGGCCTGAAGGAGCTCCGCCGATTCTGGCTACTCTTCAGCGATTTCAGCTTGGTAAAGGTAGATTCCGGCAGGGGCAACGGTGATTCTAATGATGGTTCCAGCGATTATGGTGATTCTCGAGCAATTCTAGCGATCCAGGTTGCGATTATGGCGATCCTTCTTGAATTTTGGTGATCCAAGTCCCGATTCACAAGCCATTCTTCCTCCTTTTCATTTTCTTTATAAGATTTCTTTGCCCGGATTCTCCTACCTTCATTTGTATGCTTTCTGACGACTCTATAATGGTTTAAATATACCGAACAGCCCCTCTCTTCCAAACACCCCCTAAACTAGTTTTATTCCTCTCGAGCCATGTTTAATTGTTTATGTGCATTGTAAGTACAAGCAATGGCCGACCACACGAAGGTGATGTATACCAATAGCAAGGCGCGATATCCGTTGGGATCATCGACACATGGTAGATGTGACAAAAAAGAAGATTCAATTCAAGTGGTGTGGTAAGAAGATGAACGAGGTGTTTTTCGCTTGAAACAACACATTGTCACACTAAGTGGCAATGTTAAGAAATGTGACAATGTGCTTAAAAAAATATGTGAAGAAATAAGAGGTGGCGATCTCACAGAAAGAGTCTCACAACGTGAGATTAGGATTAAACAACGAGAACAATTGCAATGATGAGTCCGTTGAGAGGATGAAGGGAGAGGTGCCAACCTACAAAGAGAAAGAGAAAGGCAAAGCAAGAGCCGAACCGAAGCAAAAAAGTGATGACTCATCCACAGACTTCAAATTAAGGAAAGCTAAACATGCAAGCAAGCATGCATATACAATGGAGGAAGAGAGGAGGATGGGAGCAAGAGGATCCGAATTTGACCTTATTTTTGGTCGATCAACATCTGTTCGACCTAGCCACACTGAGGGTTTCGGTGTGGGAGCAAGAGAGGAGCCATTGCGTTGGTCTAGGAGTACGAGTCATACACGACATACACTGACAGATGAGTATTTACTTAGGAAGCAGAGTGTCTCGCAGAGGAACATTAAACAAGCAGTGAAAGAGGTGAAGGCAATGGGAACAGTTGTAAAGAGAGCAGTGAGACACATTGTGAAGTGATTTTTACATGCAAGTATAAATCTTAATATGTATGTATGTATGTTTCATTTAATTAACCTTAATTGAGACTAAAAGAATTTTTTATCTTAATGTAAGTATCCCAACATATGTAGCCACTAACCCCTATTTCCATACTATGATTAATGTTGTTGCTGAGACTAAACCGAGAATGTAAGTCCTTACTAGCAGGCATATCTATATTGGTGAGCTAGGTGAGGAGGCTCAGGGTTGAGGACAAGAATAGAAGGTTTCAAGTTGGTCTTGAAGGAGAGGTGTTGCACACTTATGTGGCATGGGTGGACAGGCATCACTAAGAGGAGCATGATCAACTTCTTAGTGTATTGTTAAGAGGGTACTACTTTTTTTGAAGTTGGTTGATGCTTCAAGTCATATCAAGAACGCTAACTATATTTTTTTAATTGATGAATATCGTAGTGGAGGAGATTGGGGAATACAATGTTGTTCAATTCGTGACTAACAATGAACTCTCCTATAAGACAGAAGGGATGAAATTGATGGAGAAGAAACATTATCTCTTCTGGGTACTATGTGCAACGCACTCCATTGACCTCATGTTAGAGGATATAGGTAAAAATGCTACAATTTCTACACTTGTGAGGCAGGCACAGGTTATTACTTCTTTCATTTATTTATATCCTCATCTACTGCACATCATAAAGGAATACATTGCAGGGCATGATCTTGTGAGGTCTAGCCCTACTAGGTTTGCCACGAACTTCATTACATTGAAGAGTTTGCATTGGCACAAGCATACACTGGTTAGGTTGACCCAATTTGAGAAGTATTATGATGTAACCTCAAAAATCTAAAGATTCTTGTTTTGGAAATTCATTTTCCTTTTGAATTTGATTTAGACCTTAGCATTGACTTCTTAGAAAAATAGATGGTATTCCATAAAAGTACTAACTAGGGTCAAAATTGTATGTTGAGGTTGTTAGGTTCTTTGAAAATTTGTTTTGACCTCTCCCCGTCGGATGGTGCGAAGATCTGACGTTAATTACATCGAGATTACTCGAATACCCTTGATTAAGCGTCATAGCAATCCATTGGAACAGAAAATATGCATCCATAGAAATAAACATTCACACAAACACATATGGACATAGGAAAACAACCCCATGAGTTTGATAGAATACAAGCACTTGATTTGTTTTGAATTTAGTTTGGTTTTGATTGATTTGAGTTGATTTGAGTTGAATTAATTAATTCTAAATTGATTGATTTTAGCTTGAGTTGAAGTTGATTGATTAAACTTGATTTATGAATTGTTTTCTAGTTGAAGTTATTTGAATTGCTTATTGATTTTAGTTTGATTCAATTTGAATTTGTTGATTCATTTTAAACTTGATTTGGGTTTAAGATAGTTTGTTTGACTTATTGATTTGAGTGGGATTTGGGCTTAACTTATGGAATATGGTTTGTCTTGAATTAAATTTGTTTACTGGAATGGGTTTAACTTGAGAATTTTGGGTTATATTGGATTTGGTTTGATTTGGGTTTGTTTCATTGAATTTGTTAGAATTCAGTTGAATTTGTTTGATTTGGAGAATTCAGTTTGAAATGGGTTGATTGATTTGAGTTAAAAGATTTGTTTGGTTAAAGTTAATTTGTTTTGAGGTTTGAAATTGATTTAAATTTGTTCAAGTCAGATTTGGCTTGAAATGAAGTTTGTTTGGATTAGTTTTTATTTGAGCTTAATTTAAGAGTTGGATTTGAATTGAATTTGGTTGGTGTTTCCGAATTTCAGATTTTTTTTTACTTAGAATTCTGCAGATCTACAGTTTTCGGTTTTCTTGTCTAGATGTGAGGTTCAAATTTTAATTTGATTCAAACAGGTTTATCTTGACTGAGTTTAATTTGAATGTGTTGGGATTTTTTATGTTCACTGAATTAATTCATTATTTTCAGATTTCTGCAAAGCTGGCAAATTCTGTTCGGTGTATGTATTTTATGATTTAGATTACAAGTTTCAGATTTAAGTGATCTGATTTTGAATTTCAGACTTGGCAGACCTTAGATTTCAAATTCTGCAGATTCTTAAATTTTTCCAGATTCTGGATTCTGCAATTTTACAGGTTTCGGCTTGCTATCTTCAAGTTTGTTCAGATTTCAGATTTCAAATTTGCAAGTTGGCTTGGATTTCAGTTTTGGAGTTCAGATTCTGCACTTCCCATTTTCAGATTTAGAGTTCCAGATTTGTTTCAAATCTCGGACCTCAGTTGCAAGTCTGAATTTCAGGCTTCTTACAAATTCTGCACATTGTAGACCTCTTTAATTTCTGATTTTTGTCTACAGGCTTTATGAGCTTCAAACTTTCAGATTTAAAATTCTGCACTTTTCAAAGATTTTCAGATTTCAGATTTTATGGTGCATTCAGATTTTCAATTTCCAGATGTCTCAATTGCAGATTTTATGTTTCAACATTTCAGTTTCCAGACTCCAGATTTTAGGCCTTGAATTTCAGAGGTGATTTCAGATTTTTCAGATTCTGTTTCAGTTTCAAATCTCAGACCTCTGGTTTTGTAATTCTGCAGATTTAACAGACTTCGGATTTACAGGTTCAGAACTTCAGATTTGATGTATTTTTATTTCAGATTTTCTGTTGCAGGTCTGGATTTCGAATTCTGTTTTAAATTCCAGTTTCCAAGTCTTAGACCTCTGATTTTGCAGACCCTACAAGTTCCGGACCTACCAGCCTAGAATTTTCAGATTTTTATTTCAACTCGGACCTGGGTTCTTATCTGACTGAATTGGACATCGGACCTGGGAGATTTAATCCCCGGCGGTTCTGGTTGCTCCAAAATCTACCTCCAGATTGTTAAACTTGGGATTTAATTTCCTTAAGTTTGCAGCTTTTTAGATCGAAAACCCACTTTCTGCAGATTTAGAGATTCTGCCCCTGGAATTCCCTTGATCGGACAGCATGCCCTCAGCCCTTGATTTTTTTAACAGAATTTCAGATTTCTTAAATGTCTTGTTTTTTTATTGAAATTTCAGATTTATGTTCAGTTTTCAATGTGCTTGCATTCACTCGTTCCGGCAGGGATTGTTTTCTCCTTGCATTGAATATTGAATTCTTCATTTGCTTGAAATTCACAAGTCCTCCTGCTTCTTCTCTTTTACAAGAAAACTGTGACGTCCCCTCAATTTGGGATCAAGTATGTGCCAGTCTTTGAATGCTGTCTTGAACACGTTCCAGCCTTTGATAGGCATCTGGAAATCAGTCCTGTCATTTCAGCAGTTTGAGCATAGTCCTGCCTTTGCTAGGCACACGAAGTCTTCTCCCAACCGGTTCAAGGTTGAGCATACCCGGCTTTTGATAAGCTTGTGGGCACTCATCCTATGGTTGGTCTTCCTCATTAGCTCATAGTTTGGCATATTGACATGCTGATCATGCACAGCCTCTCCATGGCATAATGGGCAAAACAACTCCCTCTTGGGGCATGGTAAGACATTGGGGTCTTTTAACTAGACCTTTGTATGTCCACCTTAAAGGGTCAAGGGGCGTGCTTGAAGCCGGCCCATTGCTTTCTCTTATTTGTTTTGAATTCTTTTAAATTAAGCCAAGACCATGAGGCGGGCTTTTAGCCGGCCGGATGCTCGTTTTGGTTTGTTGATTAATTAAGTAGATTGTTATTTAATTTCTGTTTATTGTTTGTTTTTATTTTATTTTTTGAATTATGGGTCAATAGGCGTGCTTAAAGCCGGCCTATTGCTTTCCCATTTATTTGCATTCTTTTAAGTTATGCCGAGACCATGAGACGGGTTTTTAGCCGACCGGATGCTCGCCTCGGTTTGTTTAATTAATTAAGTGCATTTTTATTTAAGTTTCAACTTGATTGTTTCTTTTAAAATCTTTTTTTTAGCTCCTGTCGGAGCACTGTTCACCGGGGCAAATGGGCCTTCCTCCTTCGGACGCACAGCCCATCGGCTGCTCTCCTTCTCTCTTTTCTTCTTTTCCTTTTTTTTAACATCCTTCAATGGTGGGCCCCACCGTTAGTTGACCCCCGGGTCAACTCCCCTGCAGCCGCTCCCGCGCGAGCCCGGGAGCTTCTCACGCACGCGGCACGCGGCTTCGCACGCGCGCGGCACGCAGCCGCGGCCGCTCTTCTCTTCTTCTTTTTTTCGCTTCCTTTTTCCTGGCAGGTCCCGCCACATTTTGACCTGCGGGTCAAAATCGGATCCGCGGCGGGCTCGCGCCTCCCCTTCTCCCGATATCTGCCAGCATGGACCAAAGTTTGGCAAAAATAAAACCGGCGGCCCCTCTTTCTCCCCCCGACCAGATGACGGCAGCGGCAGCTTCTCAGGCGGCCGGGCGACCTTGGCGGAAACCGTGGCTCTCCCGACGGAACTTCCGCGCTCGTGACCGCCGTCTGTGACCTCCGGAAGACTTATTGACCACGGCGAAGCTGCCTGCGGCCTCCGACGGCGACTCCAGAGAGGAAACAGGCTTCCGACAACAACTCCAGAGAGGAAGGGGGACTCGACGAACCTTGTTGGCTGCGGCTTCCAAGGTCGCGACGCTCGCGGCACCTGCAGAGGGGTTTCCGGCGGGTGCGGCTTCAGGAGGCTTCCGGACAGAGAAAGTTGAAGGAGCTTCGAGCGACGGCGTGGGGAAGACGACTCCGGTAAGCCCTCTTTCTCTTCTCCTTCTCTTGGTCTCTCGATGACTCTCTTTTTGGGTGTATTCACGCGGGGTTCAGCCGAGGAGGCCGGGCTTTTATAGGCTTCTGTCGTATCCTTCCTCCGCCAGGAAACCTCCCGAAATAGGGGTTGCGGCTCCGAGAAGGACTCAGGGCAATCCCGTAGCATACTGGATCGACCCCCCTTCCCTTCTTATCTTCAAACGCCTCCCTATGACAACTCTGATATTGTTAGCGCTAGCTGCGGAGTGGAGTTTGACGGGGAGTCTGCTGTCCTTTTCTATTCCGACAGATCCTCTTCATTTTATTCCTCTTTTTTTTGTGGACTCCTCTTGAATGGGCCTGTCACAAGAGAAGAGCATAAATGGGCCAGCATTGGGTTAAATCCGTGGATGGCTAGCTTTATTGGGCCATCTCCGCCAGCTTAAGTCTTAGTCGTGACTCCCCAGCTCCTCTCTTTTCTTCTCTTCTTTTTTTCCCAGCTCCCCTACGCATTAAGACCCAGCAGCTGAAACAAACCGTCTTCTACAGACGTCCTGCCGATTAAGTTTCAGACTCGGGAAGCTCCCTTGTGTTTAGTTCTTCTAGAGTCGGTCCTATTGGCTAAGGACTCACTGCCCTCAATTTTCAGGCACGTGGCTGACCCTTAACCTTGCTTGTATAACTTTTATGAATATTTGAGGTGCCAACATATTATCAGTATATGGTGGACAACATACATAACAAGGAGGATCGGTTGGAGATTCTTGTCAAGGTTGAACGGAAAAGCACTGACAAGAGATTATGGGAGTGGATTGTCTATTATTTGGCAATCATTGAGAAACAAGTAATTATCTTAAGGTTGGTTGACTCAGATAACAAAAACTAAATGGTAACTTTGTATGATGCAAGGGATTGTGAGAAATTAAAAATCAAAGAGAAAAATCTCAGAGGGTATAAAAAATAGTGAAAGATCATTGATGACAGATGGGATAGGACATTGCATCATGATGTACATGTTGCAGGTTAGTGAATATCTTTGTGCTTATTTACACTCTACTTAGTCAATATTTAATTTATTAACAATGAAATATGCTTGAATGATTGCAGGATATTTTTTGAACTCCTGCATCCAGTATAGAAGACATGTGTCCAATGATAATGAGGTGTTATAGGCTACTCAGTCATTTAACGTCTATGTCAATCTCAGCAGGATATGATAGAAGCTGAGTTAAAAGTAAGTGGAAGTTGTATTAATATTTGAAAGTGAAAAAATAATAAGAACACTAATCATTTTGTATTTATCAATTTTCAGATATAACACTATAAGATGAGGGTTAGAGTATATTCAAGTACTGATCTGAGATATTCTTACAAAGTTTCTACTGGTATATTTATTTAAAATCATGTTTTTATTACCTTCTTTTAAAACTCCATTAATTACCTAGAGAGGGTTGATTCTTCGTTATTTTCTTGCAACTGAGTGGGGGGTTTAAGTGAAAGTAAGGAGTGAATGGAATCCACTAATAGTTGTTGCTATCAGCATATTGAGCCAAACCACTAGTTCTTGCCATTACGAGAAGAATTTGGGTACATTCAACCTAATACACACAAAGAGGAGGAACAGACTGACATCAAATATGCTGTAGAAACTTGTATTTTGTAATTATAACATGAGGTTGCGTATCAAAATTATTAAAAACAGGCAAAAGATCTCAGATGAGAAATTTGCATGGTTTGCAAGTGAACCATATGAGCAAAGACAGACATCACAACAACCACTTGAAAAGGTTGACATAGACCAAAATTTTCAAGAGCATCACTCACTTGCTTGTTGAATAGAAAGGGCAACTAGGAATCATTCAGCTAAGTTTAATCCTGAGAATCGTGCATGGGCAAAGAAAAGAAAAATAATTGAGACTAAGCATGTTCCACCTACTCCTCAAGTAGACCCATCTTCTGCCCCAACAACCCTACAACCGCCTGCAGCCTTAGCCCCAGCTCCAACCCCACCCCTAGCTACATAGCCCATTTGTAATTCAAAGAGGACAAAGACAAAAGTGACATCAAGAAAAATAGGACACTTTGCATAGTTAAAAAAAAATATGTGGGTTGAAAGTCATCACGTGACATTGTAGAAGAAGCAAAGATAAATAAATTGGATATCATGCGACATCCTGTGAATTCAGATGATAGCACACAAGCACTCTCCTCAGGTGATGATAACAAGGGGTGCATACCAATCACCCAGCTAGGAGGAGGTGTACATAGAGCAGATGCAGGTGCAGCAGCTTGAGACTCATCTAGTTCATAACAGCCCTATTTCTTTGATGAACAGCCACCACATCATTACACAAAGTATGATTCTCCAATATATGATGAACTCCAGTAGCTGTGGATTCCACCTACACAGCCCACTTATGTGCCATGGTCTGATGTTTAGGAGTTCAGTGAGATGGTCGATGCATTCTTTTCATATGGATATGCGATGTCCAATTCAGAAGCAAGAAAAAAAAATGAAGACTAATATCATAGATATCGATGAACATGACATGTAAAATTATTGTCATGTTATCATGTTACATTTGTTTATCACTACAATTATTATGTATAAAAACATTTTATTTCTTTCTAAAGCATATTAAATGTTACATTTATTTTTCTAATTTTTATGATTTTTAAAAAAAATTAAGAAAAAAAATAAAAAGCCGATTTTGGATTGGCCAGAATCAATTTTCCTTCCAAAGAATCAGCTAATTCCAGTCAATCCAATTTGAATTGGATCGGTACTAACTAATTCTGATCTCGAAATCCTTGGAGATGATAGTTACCTTAAATATATGATGAACTGGATGCGTTTGTCCTTCGATGGCAACCAACAGGAAAGACATTAAGAGTTTCCTATCTGCATCTAAAAAAGAACTTATCCCTCCAACATCTGTTGAGAGAAATCGTGCATAAGGGAGGAAGATTGGTAAACGTGAGCTAGCATTGGTCCTAAGCATCATATCGGAAGTACTAACTAATGTCATGGAACATGAGGTATCAAAGGAGAGAAAAATAACAGAGTTTAACAGACTAATTCACTAAGAACACCAATATATCATTTATATCCAAAAAATAAGTGATTGTAGGGTAGAGTATGAGTAAAGAACAAACTCAAACATTCACTCAATAAAATAGAAGACAAACCGAGAGTGGGTAGGGATGGAGCCTGGAGGTATGATCATAGTTTAGAAGGAAGACCAATTTCAGCTAATGCACTCATCTCAGGAGTTTTACACCTCGGTGATCCTTAGAGACAGGGTGTGCAATAATGCATTAATCTCGGCCTATGTGCCTATGTAGATTAACCAACATAGTTCGCAGAATCAGCCAACCGGGATTGGGATCAATCGATTCTCAGATTGGATCAGCCCCTGTCGATTTGATTTCGGCTTAGAAGGGCCGATCCGGAGCTAACTCCCGGAGAAATTGGCTCAGGTCAGCCGAACCGGGCAGGATCAGATTAGGATTCTGCCAATCCAGCCAATTCCCCGGGCCAGGAAAGTGGGGTTGATTTCGATCTGATTTAGGTAGAATTGGAATTGGAATCGACCATGGACCGACCGGTGATTTCTCACCAGAATCGGCCCCAAATGTTGCCACAGCGGCACTGTGTTGCCACGGCATCTTCCCTACCTAAGGCTGCCAAAGAAACCTTATACAACCCCTTTTGGATCCAATCTAGGCCCATTATATATACTTCTTTTTTATTTTTCACGATTTTTTAAGGACCGATACGGACCGATTCCGGATCAGAATTTCTCCCAAAGGATCACCTTGGATCGGGACCCACCGATCCAAGTCCCGATTCCAATCCCACGATCTTTGCTAACCAGAAAGACAGATTTCTTCAAGAGATGAAGAGATCAAATGAAGGTACATGCCTCCCTTGCTTGATATTGGGGAGATTTCAACACGGTCAAATGACTAGGAGAGCAATAGAATCAAACTAAGCCGTATCAGGAAATGTACAACTTTAGTGAATGAATTTCAGACCTGGCGCTAGCTAATAGAGTTAGCAAGTAGAGAATGATAGAATCTTCAAAAGCAATGAGTGGATGATGTACCCGCTCTACTAAACCACTTCTCTCTCAGCTACCGTCTCCAACCATGATCCATGCATCTTGAGAACCATTCGACATAACATCAAAAATTAAAATTTTAATTTATAGTTTTAGAAATTTATTTTCCAATTTGATTTTTGATTTGACTTAACATTGATTTCTTAGAAAAATAGGTGATATTCCATAAGAGTATTAGCTAAGTCAATGATATGTATAAAAATATAAATTGAGAACAATAAGTTCTTTGAAATTTTATTTTTTGACCAATCTCCATCGGATGGTGCGAAGATCCGATGTTAATTACATCGAGAATACTTGAATACTCTTGATTATCTGTCATAATAATCCATAGAAATAGAAGAAAATGCATCCACAAAAATAAGCACACATAGGAACAACAGCCTCTTGAACTTGATGGAATGCAAACACTTAATTTGTTTTAAATTTGGTTTTATTTGAGTTGAATCGATTTAAGTTTGTTTGATTTGAGTTACACTTATTTGGTTAGAATTAATTTGAGTTTGATTTAAATTCGATTGGAATTCCTAAATTTCTTTGAAGCTTTCAAATTACAGATTTGCTTAAGTTTTGATTTGGATTTTGTATTTAGATTTGACTTAGGGAGGTTTGTTTTAATTAAAACCTGGTGTTTTTTTAATTTAAAGTGATCTTCAGTTTTCAATCCATTAGACTTGTTATCTTCCAAATTTGAAGTGTTGTTGATTTTCTTTAGCTTGAAGTTTCAGACGGGGTTTTAAATTTGAAGTTGATTTTAAATGAGTTTGGTAGTGATTTCATTCAACTTGATTTGAGCAGAATTTGCATAGTTAAAATTAATAAGTCTAGTTTGGGAGTTCTAATTTATTTTTATTTTTAACAGGTCAGAGATTGTCATTGGATTTTAGTGAGCTGATTCAAGTTTTATTGGTTTATTCATTAAAATCTGTTATTTTCTGATATGTTTTAATTTAAGTTCGAAATGTTCAGATTTCTTTGAAACATACAGATTTAAGATTTGTTTGAATTTTGATTCTGATTTGGACTGATTTGAGGAAGATTTGATTTAGATTGAATTTGGGAAGTTTGATTTGTTCATGAAATGTGACCCTTATCTTTGAGATTATTTGAGATTGGTTTGAATTGATCTTTTTTTATGTTCTATTTATGATATTGTTCAACATTTTTGCTTTTAAACGAATGACATTTGGATTGGATTTTGTTGGTTGGGGTTTGATGGAAATCTCTTTTAGGATTAGAAGTTTATTTGAATTCGATATTATCACGTTTTGCTTGGTTTAAGTTCATTTTATGGATTTGATTGAATTTATGGTTTGTTGTGATTTGAGCTTGATGTTTAAGATTATGATTTTTTCATGTGTACTATGATTTTTTTTAATGACTCTTCTTTTTGCTTGATGATGGTGTTTTCAGATTTTTACTGATCGTGCCCATTCTCCAGATTTCTAAAAATTAAGAGTTTCAATTCCCTCTGGTTTTGATAAATTTCAAAGTTTCCTGAATTTCCAGATTTCTGAATCTCCTGTGTTTGTTTTTTTTTTCAGTTTCGGCTTCTTGAATTTCCAGATTTCTGAATCTCCTGTGTTTTTTTTAGTTTCGGCTTCTTGGATCTCTGAGATTTCCAACAGAGGACTAATACTTAAACCTGGCACTTTGCGAAGTTGTAAGCTCATCAGATTGAAAGGAAAACCCCATTGTTTGTCTAAGTTTGGATTTGTTATTGGGTCCACCCGCCGCTACCTTTAAGCCAGCAAGACTTGTTATCTTCCAAATTTGAAGTGTCGTTGATTTATTTTAGCTTGAAGTTTCAGACGGGGTTTTAAATTTGAAGTTGATTTTAAATGAGGGCTTTTGACGGTGAATCCTTCTTCGGCAACACTGTTGCAAGGGTCTGGAACCTCTGACAGTGCTGTGGGAAGGCAAAGGAAGCCTCGACAACAGTGCAGGAAGAAAGGAAAAACCCCGACGACACGTCTGGAACTGGAAGGCAGAGTAGGGTTCGACAGCTTCGACAGGAGGAGGGTACTTGGTTGGTGCAGCCAGGAGAGGGAGACAAACCCGCCGGAAGGGAAAGAGGACTCTAACAGTGCAATTGGAAGAAGAAGGCGACACGACTGAGGGAGGGAAAAACTCCGACGACACTACTGCTGTAGGAGACAGAGGGAAAAACTCCTCAAGCCACCTCCTCTTCCAATCTCACTCCCTCTCAACCCTCTCTTTTTCAGCCCCCTCCTCTCTTCTTCCCTCTGATCCCCCTCCCTTGTGTTGACGATGACTCCTTTATAGGCTTCGAGTCCTCACGGTGCCGGGCGACTCATAAAACGACAACTGCTCTTCCATTCGGAGTCAGAGTACTCTGCAATGCTCGGGATCCTGCTTGGACCTCCTTCCAATTACTTAGGAGCTACCGTGGAAGGTGTTGAAGATACTCACCATTGAAGGACTCCGACTAGGAGCCGGATTGCCGCATCCGTCACTAAACAAGTTAAGCTTCCTATTCTTCTGGCTATTCCTTCTCCACCTTATCCTCCTTCGTCCAACCAAGTCCCGGGTCTGTATTGTGGCAGATCCTTGATTCCGGCTAGATATCCGAAGAGAATGGGAAGGGCTCAACTACAAATCAGCAACTTCCGGTAAAAGAAGGAGTTCACTCGGGGGTCGGCTTCCATCAAGATAAACCTGGTGCTTACGATGCTTCTTCCCCATTCCTTGCATTGTCAAAATAAGCCTTGAAATGGGTCTATATTGAGCTTGACAAAAATGCAGCCCATTTACTCTCTTGGAATATGGTTCGAATAGGTCATTTGACTTTGGGCTATGGTAATCAAAGGGGACCTAATTAAAGGGCATATTTGAAAGTTGGAGATTTAATTTAATCTCATTTTGAAAAAAATATTGGTGTCCACACTATTCAAAAAGCTAAGAGAAGCAACAGGGCCTTCAGTTTGAACGGAGTTGGCTGTTCAAGGAAGAGTCTCAGAAATGATGGCAGACTGGTGGTAAATTCACCAGACCACCCCAATCTGTTCTACAACCTCCATAGGAAACCGAAGTCCATCAGACTCAAACTGAAGTAGTGGCCCAGGACAGGCAGATGAGGGTGAGAGGTGCAAGAAGAAAAAACTTAAGATGATAGATGAAAGTAAAAAGTTAGAGAAAGATGGCAGATCATCATGAGCTCATTGTCAAGCTTGGTAATAAATAAGAGCTAAGTATACCGCCATTATAGAATGCGAACAGAAGATAAAAGTGGAAGCAAAGGAGCAACATTGGTTGAAGGAAAGAGATAAAAAAACAAAGTTCTTTCATACCATAGCAACCGACAGGAAAAGGGGATATACCATATCATCATTGCAGATTAATGGACAGTGAACAGATGACAGGCAATCCATTGCAACCGATCTTATCAATCATATATCCACATCTTTCAGTTGCTCCTGACGTGAAGTTCAAAATCCACTAGATGAAATCGAAAACTCCCTACCGCAACATGACTGAACAGAGCTGTGGCTATTTGATAAGGCTCAAGAGACACAAAACAACTGATATGTGAGACCAAGTTGGGAGGAGCCCGGCCGGCTTTCTCTCTCTCTCTCTCTCTCTCTCTCTCTCATTCTCTCTCTCTCTCTCTCTCTCTCTCTCTCTCTCTGAGGGAGGCTTTTGACAGCACTGGATTTAGTTACTGAATCCCAGTGAAAAGATGTGCCACGCCCTGATAGTGTTGCTTCCCCAACATTGATTGCAAAATGGGATGATTCTCAGATCTTGGGTGAATTCCCAGCCGGAATGGGCCGATTCGCTAATTCCGATGGGAGAAACTTAAAACGCAGAATCAGGCCTGAATTCCAGACGAATCATCTGCCCCCTTCAAAAGAGCCCCGGATTCCTAGGGCACACCCACACCAGAGCTGTGGAGCATCCCCCCCCCACACACAGGAGATGCCTGCCCCCCTTCATGTCCCCACCAGTGTGGAGGTGCAGCCCCTGATCCCAGCACCTGAAGACCCATGTGGCTCCACCCCCTCCCCTCTGCGACACCCCCTTCAGCCCGCTGGCCAGAGCATCCCCCATCCCATTCGGTCCACCATTGCAGACTTCTGCCCCTCCCCCCAAATAGTGCCTGAAGAGCCCCATGGAGGGCCCTCCTCCTGCAACTCCCCTTCAGCTTCCTAGGAACCCTCCCTCCTGTGGCCTGTGCACAGCCCCCCACCCCCAACCTCACTGTGCACAGCCCCCTTCAAGCCCCCTGGTGCCAGCACCCGACCTTATCGTTACTCCTCCTATGCACAGCCCCCCTTTCATCCCCTCACGCACTCCCCCGGTTGGAAAATCCACATGGAAAGGTTAACTTTGAACCCTAAACACATTGTTGGCCGCTTTTCAGCATAGTTCAATGTCATTGATACTCTTTTTTGTCATGTCTTGTGTGCAGAAAAATGGCCGATGAACAACATAATGTTCCTAGATCACAAGACATTGGGTGAAAGCATAGATTATAGTAGATGTTGAAAAATAAGAATTCAATGTAAATAGTGTAAAAAGATATGAATAGAGGTGTTTTCTACCTCAAACAACATATAAGTGGGATTAGTGGGAATGTCAAGAATTGTGCTAAAGCATCTGTAGAAAGTCGAGAAAAGATGAGCACTTATCTTACCAGAAGAGCATCACAAAGGAATATATGGATTGAGAATCAAAGAAAGATACATTCTAAGTTGTTAGGGGATAGAGATACCAGTTTAATGATCGAGTAGCAAAAAAAGCAAAGGAAAAGTTGTTGATGAGGGTGATGCATTGAACTCAAATAATGAAGAGAAGGCACGAATAAAAAAGGCAATGCATAAAAGTTAAAAAAAATCACAAAAAATATTAAGAGAAAGAAAGGAGCAAGGGATCTGGAGCCCGGCATTCAAATGTTGAAGCTACTAGACATACACATGCAAGAACTAGGGCTACTTCATTTCGTCAGTCACAATCAACTCGACCTATTGATGATTCATGTTCAAGAGACAACAATAGCAAAGAAGGAATACAATATTACAATATGCATTTAAAGGAGTTAAAGCAAATATTTCATCTGCAAAGCAGACGATGAAACATATTTGAAAGTGGTTTCTACCTACATGTTTATATGATACAACCTTAACATATTTTCGTATTTGTAGTATGGTTATTTAGGTTGAGCCTAACATTTTACTATATGCTATCTTCATGTAGGTGTTCCAGGCATCCAGCACATGTTGCTACTAGTCTATACTTTTACATCACGATTGATCCTATTGAAGAACTTGGACCAGGATTAAAAATACCAACCTCTACATACATTTATGAGAGTGCACTTGATGTAGAGGTTCATGAATTGAAGTCCTGAATAGATGAATTTCAAATGGGCTAGAAGCAGAGGAGTTATACTATTACGTGGGATAGGTAGACATGTATAACAAGAAAGCATAAAAAACTTCCTTGTCTATTATTTTGATGGCACTACATTTTTTAAGACTATCAACGCATCGTGCCAAACAAAGAATGTAAATTACATTTTTTTTTTCTAATGGTTGTGATCATCCGGATAATAGATGAGAAGAACATTGTGCAGTTTGTGATAGACGATGAGCCTTCCTATAAAGCTGCAGGTGAGAAATTGATGGAGAAAAGAAGATATCTATTTTGAGTTTCATGTGCAACACATTTTATAGACCTCATATTAAAGGATATTGGCAAAAGTTTCTATCAACACACTTGTTAGCCAGCCAAATTCATCTTCTTTCATTTATAGTCATCCTCATTTACTCCACATCATAAGACAACATACTCAAGAACTTGATCTTATTAGGCATGATCCGGCCACATTTGCTAAGCATTTCATTATTTTGGAGAGCTTACATAGATACAAAGAGGCATTGGTCTAATCTACTAATTAATCATGTACATGACTAACTTGCATAATAGAATGGATCAATTTGATCTTCTCCTTAAAATGGAAAATCTGAACATAGATACTTGTTTTGGGAAGAAAATTCATTATTATTTGTCTATTATAGAACCCCTTGTACATGAGATAAAAAAACAAAAAAAAATTATTATTGGTGGATTCATACGAAAAAAAATATATAAAATACTTATATGATGCAATCAATAAAGCAAAAATAAAAATAAAGGAGAAACATCCAAAAAGTTAAAAGTGATAGAAGATCATATGATAGCAAATAAGATAAGGAACTACACTATGATGTTCACGCAGCAGGTAATTGTACTTATCCTTATGTCTAATTCATTTCCTTCGTCTACTTAACACAACAGATAACTATATTCTTTAATTGCACATGATATTTTTAGACCCTACGGAGGACAAGGATGCAGTGACGTTGAGGTGTTAAAGGGTACATTATCAGTCAAACAACATCAGCTCAACAAGACAGAAAAGAATATGAACAAACTCTAAACATGTTCTCAAATGTCAACATTACTCATTGAAAACTTAATAAAATTTTCTCTCAATTTTTTTATACAACCAAGATACTCATATAACAAATAAAGATTTATGAATCAAAATTGGTCACCGAATTGGTGGGGATGCAATCCTATCGGTTTGATTCAGACCAATTCTCAGGAAGGGAAACCAATCAAGAATTGAGATTTTTTAAAAAAAAATTAAAAAGTATGATTCCAATTTAGACCAATTCTAGCCAATTCAGTCCGATTCCAACCGATTCAGCTTAAATTTTTGTATTTAAAAATTCAAGAATCTTGTTTCGATTCCAATCTGATTCGACCAATTCAGACCAATTCTGATAGAATTCAAGTCAGAGTTAGTCCTTCAAGTGGGAATCAGATCAAAATCGGTCAATCCAATTTCAGAATCGGTTGATTCCAATCCAATTCAATCGATTTTGCAATTCATGATAACAAGGTTACTCCTGATATATTTAAATTGATTATTTCCAATTAGATATTCGTTACTCCTATGACAAGGTTACTACTGTCACTCATTTATTTGTTATTCTACTTTCGTCAATTGAGTACTAAGTCAAAGAACAAGTTATTCAAAATGCGAGAGAAATTAGAACATGTTCAGCTTTATTCACAAAAAAAGAATAGACTAACATCCGACAGATTGAAAATGCTAGTGTTCGGCCACTAGCACATATGCTTGAGAATAAAAGTAACACAGAGCGGCAACAAATATGCAAAGAATGATTTTCAATAATTGTTGTTGGAGCATATCCATAACGAGCTAAAGTAATAGAACAAGAGGCCAATGATATTAAATTGGAAAACATTGTCCAAGAGAAGCATCCACTTTCAGCATAGATATAGAACAAGGATACGAGATCACCTCCAGAGTTCAACCCAGATAATCGTGTATGGGTCGAAGAAAAACTTGATAATGTTCGGGCTAAAGATGAAAAAGTCCAACACCAAACACAACCAAGAGCAGTTCCAAATCTAGCTCCTTCGGAAAAGAAATTTTCATAAGGATCAATTCAAGCAATTTAGAGAGTTTAAACATGTGAAGACTTATTAGCGTAGTATTGGAGGTACTTCACGGACAAAAGAAGTTAGAAAGAAAAAAAATAGAAATAAGGAGAAGACCTGTGAGTCCAAATGAGAGTACACAAGCACCCTCTTCAGGATCAGAAGTAATTGTAGAAACTCCACGACAACATGAAGGAGGTTCGGGTGAAGGTGGAGGTGATGATACATGTATGTGGACAAGTGAAGTGGGAGAACATGGGGCTAACGCCACCACTTAGTGGCCGAAATCAGTATTTGGCACAAATGAGACTTTTTATGAGTATGCAATAGTCATCCGATTGACTAAATCTAAGTGCATTGTAGCCACATATTCCATCTACAAATCCACTATCAAATAAAAATATAAGTTTAGCGATATGGCACAATCATTATTTGGATATGGCTACAGGCCCATTATGACTTCATTCACAATGGACTTCAAAAAAATCATAGGATGAGAAGTCGCAGAAGAATTATCACAAAAATTGATGAAACTAAGATATTATTTGTATTGTATATCATTTGTATCATGTATCATTATTGGATCCAATCATTGATACACATTTGTCTACTCATCTCCATACCTCTCAAAATGCTGTGTATATGTTCTTTGAAGTTAGTTTTTATTTTATCTAATTTTTAAATGTTTTCTATTTTTATAAAAAATGATTTTTTGAGACTTTTTCACTGGACAACCAACTTCTTCTCCAACTTTAGCAACCAACCGAGATGGAACATGGGCCTCCTTAGTACCATTTAACTTATATCCTTCCAAAGAAGAAACGGGAACCCAACAACATAGACCTCCAGATATGACTTTAGAGATTGACCCCCCTCCCTTCCATTCAACAAGCACTAATAGTTATTGAATCACCAAATTGTGCAGCCAACCTTCCTCAATGGCAAAGAGCCTCAACGGCTTGGTAATAGATACCATCATGTTCACATTCCAATAGTGGAGTGGGATCCTGGAGAAAGAGCACACCACTCAGGCCAGGAACGACTACCGTGCATTCTCCAGGCAACCAAGAAAAGAAGTAAACTTACAAGCCTGAATGGGTGTCAAATGCAGGATTCTAGATGACACCAACCAGCCCTTGAAAGAAAGGTTCTTGATTAAAAAGGACCAGAGTGATGCTGGCAATCCTCTAGGACCTGATAATCGCATGACAAGGTTACTCCAGATAGTTCTAAAAATTCATCTCCTTCAAAACAAAAAAATTCTTAAAACAATGGTCAGTTCAAGCAATTTAGAGGGTTTAAACTTTTGAAGATGTACCAGCGTAGTATTAGGGGTACTTTACTACATGGCAACATGAAGGGGGTTTGGGTGGAGGTGGAGATGGAGATGACGATACATGCGCACGTACAAGTGAAGTGGGAGAACACGATTTGAGCTAACACCAACATTCTAGTGGCCGAAATCAGTGTTTGACACAAATGAGATTCTTTTATGAGTATGCAATAGTGTTATCTGATTGACTAGATCTAAATGCATTGCAGCCACATATTCCATTTACACATCCACCAACAGATGAGATGACCCAATCATTATTTAGATATGGATGCATGCCCATTATGACTTTTCATTCACAATGGACTTCAGAAAATCCAGATAAAAAGGAATCCCATGAGAATTATCACAGATAATAGTGAGATTAAGGTATTATTTGTATTGTATATCATTTGTACCATGTATTCTTATTCGATCCAATCATTGATATTCATGTTTGTCTACTCATCTCCAAACCTCTCAAAATGATAAATATATGTTTGAATGTTAGCTTTTTATTTTATCTAATTTTTATATATTTTTATGATTTTTTATGATTGTTTCTAACATTTTTAGAATTCTTCACGGGACACCCCACTTCTTCTCCAACTCTAACGACCTCCCAAGATGGAACATGGGGCTCCACAGTGCCAACAAGCTTATGCCCTTCCAAAGGAGGAACTGTAGCCCAACAGCACAAACCTCCAGATATGACTTAAGAGATTGGCCCCCCGCCCCCCACTCAACAAGCACTAGTAGCTGTCAAATCATCGAATTGCGCAACCAACCTTCCTCAATGGCTAAGAGCCCCAACAGCTTGGTAATTGCTACCACCATGTTTGCATTCCGCCAGTGGAGTGGGATTCTGTAGAGAGCACACCACTCAGGCCCAGAAATGACTATCATGCACACTTCAATCTCCAGCAATGATATCTGAGGTTAAAAATTTTAATTAAAATTTTCCTCTGCTGTAACCGTCGCCGATCAGTCTCCCCCTTCCTCCGTTGGCCCTCCCTTCCTCCTCTGTTATCGCCAGCGCATACCCCCCTCCCCCTTCCTTCTTGCCACCACGAGATACCCCCCCCCCGCCCCCACCCAATCTGTTTGCAATCTCTTTGCTCTCTCTCTCCCTCTCCCTACCATCTAACAAAGAAACAACCCCCACCGCCTCTCTTTCTTTCTCCCTCGCTCTCTCCCTCCGACCACCCTCTCTCACTCTCTGTCAATCTACACTCTCTCTCTCATTCTCTCTTCTCATCGTCACTTACGATGTCGAGGACATCTATTGTCACTACCATGAGCCTCCTGCTGCTGCTGGCCAGCAACCATCACCGCCATGATTGCCATTGCCGTTGCGGAGCTTTTCGCTGCTAACTTGTCTCCTTCCTCAGCCACGAGTCCGCCTCCCCCAGCTGCGTCTGCCGCCATTGAACGTGTCTCCCTCCTCAACCACACGCATCCACCTCTCTCGGCTACAAGCATCCGCCTCACTCTGCCACTATCACGTCCGCCTCCGTCAACCACGCGCGTTCATCCCTTAAACACAAGAAGCCACCGAACCGCTGTTGGTCCAACGCGACCCGCCCGATCCAGTTTAGTAGTTTTGTTTAAAAGGCTTATTTAACAGAGGAAAGTCAAAAAAAAGAAACCAAGAAAAATCCATAAAAATCACAAAAAAATCAAGAAAATTCAAGTAGAGTGTTTCAACCTCGCTATAGTAATTTTTGAACTAGCTAAGATAAGATAGTATGAAAAAATGGAAAATTGAATAATCTAGTTATATGCTAGTATTTTTTATAGAAATTATTGGGAAAAAATTGATGAATTCCATGATAGTTAGATAGTTATTTATGGTTAGAACATCATGTTTATTGGCCTGAATATGGTTAAATGAATTGTTTAAAAGATTTCATATTTTTAAATCATGAAATATTAAATAAATGACATGTTTAGCTATGATTATTAAGTTTCCATGCTCTATATGATTGAATGTAATAAAATATGCTTAGAAATGTTCAATTGGACATATTTGCTATCTTAAAAGCATGCTATTGTTTAATTTATATCCACGTTGCCATTAGTGTAATGATGTTGCAAGTTTAGTTAGTTACATGATGATGATATGAATATGTTATTTGTATATAAAATGATGATATGGTGCATGATAGAATGGTGCTATGATGCATAAAATGATGATGAAATGATAGTATGCATGAAATGGTGGCATATACATGAAATGAGGGCATGCATGTATGAATGATAGTTTACAAAGAAAATGACAATTTGCATATGAAATGATATGATTGACGTGAAATAATAATATGAAATGATGTGATTGGCATGAGATGATTGATATAGACATGATATGATGTCATGATATGTTATATAAATAAGATATGATATGACAAGTAAGATGATGAAACAATGTGCTCATGTTTGGTATTATTTCGGGTGTGATAGCCGCTATGTTGTGCCACACAAACGTGTGTGCCTCTATTGTTGAACTCCGAGTGTTTGCCTTTATTGTTGCACTCCAAGTGTTTGCCTATGTTTTGTTGAACATACGTGTGTATGTCTCTATTTTGCCGTACAAACGTGTCTCCGTTGTTGCACACCAGGTGTATGTCTCTGCTCTGTTGCATGCTTAGTGCATATCTTTGTTTCAGATACATGTCCGGAACAAACCTAACAAAGTGTTGCACCTCAGTAATAACTACCTAATTGGATCCAATAATCTGTGAACTAAATTTACTTTGTTTAGTACAAAAGAAAATGATTGTATATCTGGAAGAAATTGTTTACTTGTAGGTTACTGATATATGAAATGATTGTATGTGACATAAAAATTAGTTAAATTGCATTAATGTTGTAGGAAATGTTAAGTATATTACATGTTTAATAGATTTGGATTAAATAAATGATATCCATATTGATATATAATAAGTCTTTTGATCATGTTATTAGAACTTTAAATTCTATGCCATGAGATGTACGTACATGAATATTTGATTAAAATTTTCATTTTCAAGAAGCTAACTTGTAGTGTATGGAATCTATATGACTTGGATGAAAGGTAATTGTATGCGAATGTTTGCAAAATATTTTTCTATTGCTGCTAAATGGAGAGTGGACAGACGAATGTCTACTAAGTCAATATAACTTATCCCATTCCTTTGTTAAATGTACCTTTTATAGATTCCTTGGAACCTGATTTTGAGAAAAGAGGTGATGTGGATGATCAAGTTATTGAATGTGAGGCTGAGGAGCCAGAAACATAGTTGTTTTGGTTATGCTTAGTTGCTTGAATAACTTGACTTGTGTAGTCAAGAGAGTTGTTATTTTGGACTATCTAGTTTGTTTCTTCAGTTATGTTTTGTACCTTGTTTTAAGTTATTTGAGACTTATCTTGTTGTGGTGTGCTTATTAATCAAAACCTAATTCTTCATAGATTTTTATCCTGCTGTCACAATTTTGAAAAAAATTTATTTTCTGCTTCACATATTGGTGTTTTTTTTGTGGGTAATGACACTGGCAACCAAGGGGCGAAGGAAACCTGCAACCCTGAATGGGTGTCAAATGTACGATTCTGTATGACGCTAACCAGCCCTTGAAAGAAAGGTTCTTGATTAAAAAGGACCTAAGTGATGCCGGCAATCAACCAGGACCTTTGTATCCAGCCTGAGAGCCTCCTACACTGTTTGTAAAACCCATCACCACCAAACAAAGAGTGCAACCACTTCTGACGATGAGCACCCTCCGGTGACCAAGGGATGTCCACCATCTCCAAGAGGGCAGCAAGCTTATACAGTAAAGTCCCCTGCACCTTGCAGCTTGGCTAGATAGAGATGAGGGAGGGGGGGAGGGGCATGACCCTCCCCCATACACTGCCAACAGCAAACTGCATTCCCACATAAAGCAACCCACTGCCTGGGGGTCAAGACACCACACTCACTGGTCCTTGGAGACCCAACACACATACTGGAACACCCACCCCATTGGATGACTTGTGGAATGGATCCGATGGGAATGAACTCCAACAACAAAGTAAAACCAAAGACCACTCCAATGGCTCAAGGAACTCCGAGTGTCGCCAGAAAGGGAGATCCAACCTGCAGAGGAGGGCCAGGTTAGTGCCCTGACCACGTGATGTTCCCAAACTACATGATACATTGTTTGTAGGATCAGCCGATTCATTTAGGAACAGCAGGTGCGGACCCAATCTAGGGGGAAGACCACCAAGATTGGGCCAAACATGGTCATTCAACCTGGATCAGTTGATTTCGGGTAGATCACAGACCAATGCCATTGGGAGGCTATGGAGGGCAGCTGCCTAATCACCAAACATCAGTCACAACTTCTAACCTATAAACCAAGATTATGATATGGACTTTGTAGACACAACTCAACTCAACTCGAGCCTTAGTCCCAAATTATTAAGTTCTGCCAAATGGATTCTCTTTCTCCACTCACCTCCGTTTTGCGTTATTTCTTCAAAGATATTTAAATCATCCAAATCATATTGAATTACCCTCCTCCAAGTTAACTTAGGTTTATCACACCCGTTTTTTGTTTCTATTACTTTAATATTTTCTACTTTTCTAACCGGAGCTTCTTTTGGTCTATATTTATTATGTCCAAACCATCTCAATTTTTCCTCTTTCAATTTGTCTACAATTATCGCTACTCATATATTTTCTCTAATATATTCATTCTTTATTCTATCTAATCTAGTATGACCACTCATCCATCTTAACATTCTCGCTTCAACAACACTAATTTTAGAAACAAGTTTTTCTTTTATTTTCCAGCATTTACTACCATTCAACATTACAAGTCTTAAAAGTTCTATACACAACTAAGTTCTATCCCAATGTTAACCCCATTTTCTAACAGCTTTTCTACATTCAAAAAACAACTCAAGCATAGAAATTAAATTCCTTCTTATTTGATTAGATTTTCCAAAGAAGGTAAATGCACCATCTTTTGAACAAGCATAACTCTCCTGGATGTCCTCCCTCCACCATCTTCCAACCACAAACCATGATTTCACATTTGGATAGGCTATTTCACAGATCATGGTACCATGCAAGGTTAAGAATAAATAATATTTAGCACAGAATGCTGGTAGTTCCACATAAAAGCAAAAAAGCAATTTTTTTTGTTTTTGTGGAATGCCCGAGGTTGCCTTCAAAAGGTAAAAAGGTACTCAGTAGTGCATTACTGTCTAGCGAAGGGCCTATCTGTCTAGCAAAGCCACAAAACAAAGGCTACACGAGCAATAAAAAAATCTCAATAAACCTGGTGGATATATGGTTCCATTTGATGTAACAACTCATATCCCTGCACAAGGATGAAATAAAGTAAGGCATGAAAGAAGCAAAATCCAGGGACAGTAATGAAGATGGAGCCTAAGTTGTATCCAGATACTTGTTTGAAATAGCGGAGATGAGCATCCATTGTGCCACTAACAGCCTCCAGAAATTCAAAACGTTTCTTTGCCTCTACATTTGAAAGTGCAGTGACCTGTAATACTAAGTGAATGCAGCTTTTAAACAAAAATTCAACTTTCAGCATTTTCTCTAGAGTATGATGGAGAAAGAGCATAAAGCACACCAGGTTAAAACGAGCTTGCTCAAAAGATGACCTTGCACAGTGTAGTTCCTGAAACAATTAACAGTTTACAAGAAGGGCATTTCATCTTCACCGAAGAGATGCATACATTTGTAGATATTGATCTCCAAAGTGAATGGGAATATTGTATCTCATTAAAGAATAAATACTGAGTATTACCTCCTCTAGGATAGCAGCCACATCCATCCTTGTACCTTTTCTAAGTGACAAGAATTTCTCACGAGCCTATGAAACAAAAGAAAATCAGGAAACATGACTTTCTATAATATCAGCAAAAAGTTGAGCTATGCAGAAATGAAATGCAAAATATCCGTGAAATTATACAAAGTCTGTTGTAAAAGGAACTAATCTGCAACAAGCTGTCCAACATGCAAAGTGCACAAGGTCTACGGTAAACAGACTTTTTTATTTGGAAGTCCAGCACCATCATTGATTCAAACAAAAGATGAAAATGTTTGTAAAAAGTATTGAGGAGTAACAAATGAAGCTCACGTTGCTTGAAACATAAAAGACAGAGATACAAGGAAACATAATATAAACTACACTAGGAGGAATAGATTTTCAGAAGTTGGAGAGGCATTGAAGAGGATGACAATGGGTAAGACGTGGCCGCATAGGATCCCTTTTAAAGTGTTGAAATATTTGAAGGACTTAAAGGTCGAACAGCTAAATCGATGCAAATCTTAATCTCTAAAAGAATACTGAATGAATGAAAAAATAGTATCATCATGTGGAAACCACATTTTTTCATATTAAAAAATCAATAATTGTTTTGAAAATAAAATGACATGTGATATGATATGAAAATACATGGATGAATTGGTGTGGTACGTACACAGGAACATACATTTTGAGTTTCAAAATCTGGACATCCATGTAACTTACAAAATCTTAACCACATTTGGATCATTTGAGGTTATGATGAGGGTATCAAATTATCTTTTTGATCTCTCTCCACTGGACTTGCAATATTCTGGTGTTAATTACATTGAGCAGTTACTAGAACAGCCTTGATTAACCACCATACCAAGGTATATATGAATTTGTCCGTTCATGAGGCATTCAACTTGGTATAATGACAATACATGCATGCATTCAAAAGAATTTAGTGCATTTTTAGATCATTTGACCATTAGCCCCTTATTCAATTACTTTTTAAACTGTATTGTTGTCTTTCACTTATTTATCTTGATTCTTGATTTTTTTATTTTTATTGTTTAATTAGTTTAACTTGATTTTTTTAAAAAAAATCAATTTTTTAAATCATTTATTTCAGTTATCTGAACTATTCTGCTCATTCATTACATTTATCATGGCTTTCCATGCATTGATTTAAATTTATAAGTCTTTATTTGATTTATTAAAATTTCCTGATCATTTATCTGATTTATCAAGATTATACAAAACACTGATTTAAATTTTATGAATGTTAATTTAATATATCGAAATTTTATGACAATTTATTTGATTTATCAAAATTTTATGAATACTAGTTTGAATTTTATGAATGTTTATTTGATTTATAATAATTATTTGAACAAGAATTTTAATTTTCCAAAATGAGAACTTGCTTAGTGCTTATCTAAATTTTTTGGGTTTTATTTGTTTTATTAATATTTTCTGAGCATTTATATGAACTTTTAAATGATTATTTAATTTATTATCATTTTTATGTATCATTATATTTTTATTTTTTGTTTGGTTATTTTATTTTTTGTTTTACTTTTAGCATTTTAATATGATTTGTATGATTTAAATATCTCTAAAGAATAACTCAAAACGGATGCGAGTGAAGAAAGAAAATCTATATGACCAATCCCAAGTAATTTCAAACCAAGGCTCGAGTTGAGTTGAGTACCTTTTCTTTTGTGTTGTATTGTGTGTTGTCTTGATTTTTTGAAGTTGACGTGTTTTATTATTTGTTATAATTTATTATCATCATTTTAATTGATTTGAAAATTAAATTAGTTTTAAGTTTATCAATGAATTAAACTTTATATTTTCTGCCCATTAATATGCATTATTTTTATTAAGTTGTTTTGACTTTATTATTTTCATATTGTGTTAACATTTAACTCGTTATTTAAGTTTAACTTTGTTGTATTTATTTATTTAATAAAAGTATTAATTAAACTTAATTCCCTTTTTATTTAAGTTAGCTGTGTGTATATTTTTAAAAAGATCAAAGGTAAAAATATTAGCACATAACATAAAAAATATGAAAGTAATTTTCAATTTCAGTTCATATCCAGTGTGAAATACATCCAATTATAAGAAATGAGAAGGCATGTAAAAGCCATAATCCACACTAAAATGAACATGAAATCATTAAAGGGTTTCTTACCCATTTTGGTATATAAAGGATATATATAAAACATATATAAGGATATTATGTAGGGTCATGTACCCTTATCTTAACTCCTCATTAGTTCTAATCATTGACATATTTAGGCATACATGATAAGTTACGTGTGTTTATAAACACGTCACAGCCGTATTAGCCCAAGAGCTTTAAGGCCCTTGATTTTTGTCTATTTTTACATGACTTGAGAAAACATTTTAGCACAATTTAATATGCACAGTTCATCATGTATATATATTTAAATAGCAAAGAGGAACCTCTCTTGGGACTTTACGTGACAGCTTTTTTCTCAGCTCTAGAGCCTCCAAGAACTCATTTGTGCAGTCCAAGGCTGCAGCCTCCAAATGAGGTCTCAAAGAATGTGGGGATATTTTGGTCAATAAAATACCCCCATCACTTCCTAGTTTCATGGAAAGGGGAGGTGGCCTTGAAAGAGGTTGACTTACCTCTTTTTCTCCCTTTTTAAGGTTGTTTGACATGGTCAAATAATGAGTTGTGCTGAGAGGTAAACTCACCACCCGTCACCCCATTCATTTGTGCAGCTCTAGAGCCTCCAAGAACTCATTTGTGCAGTCCAAGGCTACAGCCTCCAAATGAGGTCTTGAAGGATGTGGATATATTTTGGTCAATAAAAATTATAAAATAACCCCCATCACTCCCTATTTCACGGTGAGGGGAGATGGTCATAAAAAAGGTTGACTTACCTCTTTTTCTCCCTTTTTTAGGTTATTTGACATGGTCAAAAAACGAGTTGTGCTAAGAGGTAAACTCACCACCCGTCACCCTATTCACCCCCTTTCTCTCTCCAAGTAACCACCTACAGATCATGGGTCACTAGGACCCTTCCATTTTTTTATTTGACATACAGATCAGTGTGCTAAGAGGCATACTTCTGCATCAATGACAGTATCCCTTGCCAGCAACAGTGATGGTGATGAGAGGCCTCTGATGGCAGTGATGACAGTGGCTCCTAACAGCAGCCATAGCAATGGTTCCCCCACCTATTCTCCGATAGTTGTCAGGTAGATTTTGTATCCTCCTCCTTGTTTCTCTCCAGTCACCCCCCCCTTCTTCCTCTAGTCAGTCCCTCTTCTTTCTCCTCACAGCAGGGGTTTTCCCCTTCTTTCTTCCACCCTCCTCATGGCCAGTTCCCCTTCTTCTCTACCACCAGATATGCAGAAATGTTTTCCATCTTCTCTTTTTTATTGATTTTTTAAGGTGCAACACATCTGAACAATTTAATCTTAACTGTCCACACCAGAATGTCTTGACTGGTGGGACCCACACCAGAATGTCTTGACTGGTGGGACTTCCACAAGAATGTCTTGACTGGTGGGGCCCACACCAGAATGACTTGACTGGTGGGCACCCCACTAGCCTTTCTTGGGCTGGTGGGACCACCCCATCTGGAGGGAGTTGCACGACTCCCTAAAGAGTTGACGCAGCTCCCTATTTTCTAGGGAATGGTAGGGTTTGAACCCCACCAGCCCACTCCATTCTCTAGCCTATAAATACCTGACTTCTCTAGGTCTCATTTGTCACAGAGAAAACACCAAAGGGAGCAGGCCAAGCAAGGCAAAGTGAGACAGAAAAAACAAAGAAAGCAAAGAAGTGCAAGCCACAAGGTAAAGCAAGTCCAAGAGAGAGAAAAAAAATGGTGCCTAACGGATGTTTCATTGCATGAAAAATTGATATTTTTGTAACAAAACACGTTAAAAAAGGTGTTTGGCAATCGTTACATATAATTTTATAGAGGATTCCTTCTTAGATAGATAAAGAGGTGAAACCCTTATTTTCCTTGTGGTCCCCCACCATTTATGGTTATACATGGTCCCCACTCTTTTTGTTATCATAACTCACCAAACATGATAATGTTATGTCTTTAGACATTTTAGATTTTATTTTAATATTTTATAATGAAAAAGTATAAAAAATATTG
Organism: Cryptocoryne crispatula var. balansae; assembly: GCA_036172225.1. Classification (NCBI taxonomy): domain Eukaryota; kingdom Viridiplantae; phylum Streptophyta; class Magnoliopsida; order Alismatales; family Araceae; genus Cryptocoryne; species Cryptocoryne crispatula. Next base: position 28,385,886 of record CM069928.1, read on the forward strand.
CACAGCTAAAGACCCCATAAAACACAAGATAGCCAAGAGCGCAAGGTCCTAAAAGCAAAGCTCTTAGGCTAGAACCTGCCATATAAGAGATATGACAGTTTATAGAGATTTTCATAAATATAAATCCTAACATATATGTTCTAATCATGTCAATGGATAGAATCACAAGGGAAATTGTTGGCGTCCATTTTTTTCACAAAAGAAAAAGAGAGACAAATGGGCAGGCCCAAGAGCAGACCGGACAGCCCATAGTTCAGCCAAGTTAAGCCCAATCAGGAGCCCATGTAGGTCCAATAAGAAGCCCATCATCCCATCCTAGAATTGGGCCAAATTTCATCCTAAATCAGGCCCCTGCGCAGCCCACAGCAGAGGCTGGGCCGCAGCCTCCAGCTAGCCCAATTAACCCATGCAAAGAAGGCCTGCGCGCAGCCCACATTCCAGCCCACCTGCGGCCTAGTGTGAACATGCCACACTGGCTGTCCTGCCACATCAGCAACCACCTGCGCACTTGCCAATTCACACCCTTGGCTGGTTAATTGCATGGGGAAACCCAAAAGGCAGGTCAACATGGGAGAACTCAAGGATTAATGCATGGTCATTAAGTCTTCTATGGGAGAACTCAAAGGTCTGGTCAAGGCCAATTAAAGCAGCCTTGGAGAAGCCTATTGACCACCACCCAAGGCATCTACGTACACCACCACCTGGCTCTTCACCTCCCCCTCCAGCCTCTATAAAAAGAGGGGGGCGCACCAGCCAGAAGGGGGGGCTGCTTCAGACGCCGGGAGGCTGCCAAACTGCCGCCTTCACCCTGCCACCTGCTGCACCTGCGCCTGCACCTGCTGCTAGGAGAAAGAGGGGAGACTGCTGCCTTGCGCCCTGCCCCCTGCTACTGCTGCCACCTGCTGCCAACCGTGCTCTGTCCCCTGCTACAGAAGCTGGTCTGCAGTCAGAAGAGGAAAAGGGGAGAAGAAGAGGACAAGGTAAGAAGAGATCGTGGGTATGTCCATGTAGCCCTTTAAAGGGCCTTCTTTCCATCGATTCTACCAGCCATCTCCTGCCCTTATCCACCTTCACAAAATGCCCCATTTCAGTCCATTCAAACCCCCTAGATTGGACTGTAATCCCCTTGGGCCGAACCCATAAATCTGGCCCTTTCTGGCCTTTGTCCGAAGCAAAAAAAACCAGTCCCCTTGTGATCAGGTTTTCAGCCCCAATCAAGGCCCAAAAGAGCCCAATTTCGGTCCATTTCCAGACCTACCATCAGGCCCATGGATAGCCCATAACCGCCTACCTACAGGCCCAGGTTATAAACCCATATTCGGTCCCCTCCCGACCTGGCTTAGACCACCTGCAGGTACCCCCAATCCAGGCCCATGGATAGCCCCTGTCCTGCCCACCTACTGGCCCTTCTACAGGCCCAGTCCGAGCCCACATATCAGGCCCAAGATCTGGCCCTTGCCCAGTCCAATTCAGGACCTGTTCAGCCCATCCAGAGGCACTCTAAACAGACCCCAAACCGGTCCATTTCCAGCCCATGTTCGGCACCCAAAACAGGTCCCCAATCGGCCTTCTTTCAGCCTGCTGTCCTGGTCCTCCTAGCGGCCCATTAAGCAGACCCCTCACAGCCCCCTGATCGGTCTCCAAAATCAGACCCAGGTCTGGCCACATTGCCCTTTGTGCAGGCCCATTCTGGCCCACCTAAACCCAAACCAAAACAGCCCCATTGTGGCCTACTGAGAGGACAGCAGTCCAAGAAGCTCCAAACAGGAGGACAGCAGCCAGAAGGTGGGCCGACTTGAAGGTGACGGCCCGGCACCCCTTGGAAACCGTCCGACGGGCCAAGGGCATAGCCGGGTGGCCTTCCAAGTCGGTCCTGCCCAGAAGCTCCAGCAGTGCAGCAGCTCTTCAAACAGGCCATTCCGGCCCAAAACAGTCCAAGACAGGCCCAGCGGGCCTATGGAGATTGAAGGCCGGCTCGGAACGCCGATGAAATTGAACCGGCCTCCATGGCCTTGTTCCAAAAAATGAACAAATAAAAATTCAGAATGCGAAAGCAATATTAAATTAAGGAGATCCACCCTTCGCGGGGACTCCAACCTTGGACGACTCCCCCCGGGTCCGCCCCGGAATGTCGATCCGGACGGTGGCGCGGGCATGCTCCCGTAGCCAGCGGTTCCTTCCCCCAATATGGCTAAGCTAAGGCTGGCTATTTTGGATGGGTAAATTTTCACTAAGTTGGAAAATAGCCGGCATGCCGTCGTAATGCCAAAATTTTTCCAAAGTAGTGAAGATAAACCTGTATTGGGGGAAGGACCAATCACATTGTACACCGATGTACTTCACCCCATCTCTCAATGAAATGAAGCTTTGATGTCCATATCGATGCATGAAACTGGGCATTCAAAGCGACCCGATGGGTCGGAGCGTCTGGCAAACCGCCAAACAAAAATAAAACCATTTCAAGAATCAAACTGGAAATTCAAACAGAAAATAAAAAAACAGAAAATCAAACCTAACAATTCAAACAAAAACAGAATTAAATCAAATCTGAAAATCAAAACAATAAAAAATCAGAATTAAAATAAATCTGAAATTCAAACTTGAACTCACAACCGATCTTCAACAAGATTGAACCGGTTTTTGAAGCAAATCAAACCGAAATCAAATTTCAAACACAAAATCTGCCAAAACAAAATTCAGATTTAAATCAAATCTGTCAACTCAAAAAAAATCAGATTTCAATAATCTGGAAAATTCATTCAATCAAACCTTCAACCGAACATAAGATCAATCCCAAAAGAAACTAAATAAGCAATGTTTCGACATCTCAAAACATGGATCAAAATCCACCTAAAACAAAAATCAACTCAAAACCATAAAATGCAGAAATCACAAAAATCCAAATCAACCAAATCAAAAACCCAAACATGATTAAAACTTTAAGCACATCAAACTGAAATCAAAACAAAAACTTGAACCAATCAAGTCCAAAATCAAAACCAAAACAGATTCAAAACAAAACAACTTGAATCAAACAAATTCAAAACAAAACAAATCAAATCCAAATCCAAAAATAAATAAATAAAACAACAAAACCAAATCAATCAAAATAATTGATTCAACTCAAACCCTCAAAACCGACTTTCAAGTCGATCCAAAAATCAACCAACAAACAAATAAAATCAACCCGAACAAATCGGTTTGCATCTCATCGGACCCAAAAGGCCGCTGCCCTTTTGAGTTCTTTACTTTTTGTGGATGTGCATGTCTCCAAAAACAAGTTGCCGCGACGGTTAATCAAAGGCGTTCGAGCCGTTGCTCGATGTAAGTTAACGTCGGATACTCGCACCATCCGGCGGAGAAGGGTCAAAAATGAAATTTTCAAAGAACCCGAACCTCGGTTCTAATATTTTTAAAACTATCACCGGACTACCTAATATTTTTAGGATATCACATATTTTCCTAGAAAAGTCCGGAGATGTCTTTCTAAAGAACAGACGCAGAAAAAAGAGATTCACACAGAAATCAATATGTAAAGTGCATGCACATAACATCTTGTTTATGCTCTATAAATATTTCATGAAACTAATGGAGTGTTTGATTGCATGATATTTTTATACACTTTCACAATAAGAATTTATATTGAAATAAAACCTAAGATAGCTAGGATCGGGACCAATTCGGCTCAAATCAGCCAATTCCGACGACTCCTAGCCAAGACACAGAGCCATGGCGGCTGCAACTCCATCATGGAATCTTCCTGTCATATCGGGTCCCAGAGACCCAATATAGCATGTACGCAACTTAATTTAAGTTGTAGATATCCTGATATTAAGTTGCAGATATGGCGTATCGAGTCTTTGGAATCTGATATGGCAGTTAAAGTCACCAGATTCAGGGTGTACTGGGTTTGACGTCTTCCCCACCCGAAGACACCTCAGTGGCTGTGCCATCGTGGCAGCCATTTCACCCCATTTTAGTGCCAATTCCAGCCCAAAAAAGGTTGGATCATACTAGAATCCAATTTAGGCGCTGATTGTTTTTTTTTTTCGATTCTTATGGGTTTTTGTAAGAACCAATCCGGATCGAAATTGGCACCCACCAGATTCCAATTCCACGATCCTTACAACACTTGTACCCTATGGTCCTTGTATCAAAAAATAAATTTGCTTTAAACTTTAATTAATTATATAATTAATTAATGAAAATAAATAAATAAAGAGAATAAATAACAAATAATGAAAATATAAGCAAATAATAGATAATAGATAATAAATATTTGAACAAATAAATACTAAATTAACAATCAGAATTAAATGTATAAAAAATAAGGGTTTTCAAGTTACATCCTAAAATTAATTGTATTTTCACATCTCTCTCTCTCTCTCCCCCTCTCTGTCTCTCTCTCTGTCTCTGTCTCTCTCTATATCGCTGTCTCTCTCTATCAATCTAGAAAAATGCTATGGAAGATTAAGGGTGAGGGAGAACAATGTGGGGCAGGGAACCTTGCCGGGTTGGAACACCACAGTGAAAGGTGCCATCTAGACACGTAAAAGGGTAGGGTACAGGCTAGATTTCTCAAGATTTGGATCCGAATCTGATAGCATCAAACCCAAATCCGTATGTGAATCCAAACATGTTAAAGTTATCAACTACGGATCTAAAGCCACTCCAAACTCCAACTTGGGATTCGGGTCATGAAATAAACCCAAAAACTTTCAAAGGAATCCCTAGACAGACGACATGCCTCCAAGCCACCTCATCAACACATTGAGGCTGTACCTGACGAAGGAAATTGGAAGGAGACTCCATATTGATCCCATGGCGATATGGTGAGTTGCTGCTCTCAATCTTTGCTTGAGCTGTATTGTTGTGCTATTTGCTTCTTGGCTGTTGATTAGGCAGCAATATAATGCAGGATGCTTCTCGGTTTTGTGGGATACTTTTAATCATGTCTTCGAGGGAGCATGTGGAAGCAGAGAATCTCCTTCAGATGGTGCTAGGATGGTGAGGCTTGCATCCATCATAGGAGTCTGGTAATTCCAGAGCTTGCAACATAGGGCAAACCTTTACCAATACGGACCCTGAAAATGACATTCCAGGTTTTTTTAAAGGGGTTTAAACCCAAATCCAAATTAGAGTATTACCAAGTCAGCCTAATTTCAACCTGAACGCTATTTCTTCATAGATTCGGATCAGACTTTTGGATCCTCAAGATCCTTCAACAGGTCTAGCGTCATCATCCAGGACATGCACACGAGCCGAGGATGATGTGGGGGAGTGGCGGGAATGCCATTGGCCATCAATGTCACTGTAGGGTGCAGGAAGGCATCATCAAGGCAGGAGGTGGCACAAAAGAGTTGAGTGTCCTGGGGGGAGGGGGATGACCACCCTGGGGATGGATAAGACTGTAGGGGAGCATCACTAGATCAGAACACTAGAGTAGAATGCATCATTCACCGGAACATAAGGAACCGAGGGACATGTGTGTGTCAGTTTGGGGGGGGGGGTCTAGAAGTGGACAGAGGGGAGCCTCACAGTTCGGTGGGAGGTAGTGACATTAGGACCGCCATGGACTATGCATGGGAGACATGAGTATTGGGGGAGGGGGTACATGAAGGGGACGGGAGGTAGTGGCATTAGGACTGTCATGGGCCATGCACGGGAGACATGAGTATTGGGGGAGGGGGTAAATGGAGGGGACGTTGTCAGCCAAAGATGTTGTGTGGGGGTAGGATGCGGGGGAGGGGGAGAGAGCCATTTCAGGGGGCTCATTGCATATGAGAGCATCGGGGGAGGGGGCAACGTGAATGGAGAGAAGCATCATGGTTGTGGGGCAGGTGGCGGGAAGCATGTTATGCATGGGGTAGGCATTGTTGGGGCAGGGTGTCACAAGGTGAGCAGTCAGCAGACAGGAGTGTTGGGTGGGGGAGGGAGGGTCTGACATTGCCAGGGCATATGGCAAGCATCAGAGGAGAGCATCATGGGAGCAGAGAGGGGCACGGGTTATGCATGGGGAGGTGTGCATCATGGTATGGAGGGGGGCGTGCATCCAGGGGCAGAGAAAGAGGGGGTCAGAGAGATAAAAGAAATGCTAAGAGAGAAGGGTAGGTTAGTAAAATTACCTTATGTTAAGTAGAGTTAACTCTGGCGTAAAAAAATAACAGGGCTACCTTGGTAACAGAGTACATTTTGAAAAAGTTAAAAATTATTGTCAAAATTTCAAGGATATGTAAAAAATATGAAGGATTTCAGAGACTTATATGTAAAAACCCAATAAAATAAATGAAGATAAATGAAAGGATAAAAAAACAAATAATAAAAACACAAATGATAACCAAACAAAAAATAATAATACAGATAAAAGACAATCGAATGTAGGGGCGTGCCCAGTTCAATTTGATTCTGTTTGGGCATTTTTAAGGCAAACTAAACCAAACCAGGTTCCTAAATCGAACCGATCCAATTTAATTTGAAACCAAAAATAAATTAAATATTTAAAATAATTAATTATTTACATGTATACTTAATTTTTAATTATAACTAACTAAAATAATTATTATTATATTACAAAAACTATATAAATATCATTTTTATTAATAATATAGTATTTTATAATATCTCATCATAATCGGTTTAATTGATTTCGTATGGTTTGATTCTGTTTGGAAAACATCCAAACCAATTAAACCGAATCAGGCTCGATTTGACAGTTTGAACTATTCTTTGCACACCCCTAACTGGTTGTATAAAAAAAGAAAGTAAAAGTAAAAAGATAATGATAAACAAAACAAATGGATCACATATTAAAACAAATAAATGCTACATCATAATCAGAAAATGATAAAAAACAAATTAACTAAACAATGATAAAAATCTTGAATCTAAAAATCAGAATAATAATAAATAACAGTAAATAACAATAATAAAAAATCATATAAATCATATAAATAAATAAATGAAATGTGAATTCAGCAATAAATGATATTTTAAAACAAATAAAAATGGTAAAAAATTATCATCATTAAAATAAATTCATAAAAAATATGCAACCATTATAACTCAAAAAAAATTAAATAAAGGACCATAAAAGGATATTTCATTTTTACATTCCAAATGCAACGCTTGATTCCAATTAATTGCTTTGTGATATAGCAAAGGTGGTTAATCATGGGTAGTTGATCTGCTGCTAAATGTAGGTAACACCAAATAAATTAACTAAAAGTTTGGCGGGGCAGAGTTCCAACTTTATTTTCATGAACTCACAGTATAACCTCAAATGTTTTTCAAAAACAAAAAAAACAAAAACTTCGTAAGCAGAATGTCTTTATACCTACGACTCTTCAAACAACCAACTTATGCCCATACACACAAGTTTTGGGGAATTCATAATCTCCTATGAAAACTGTGGTTTCCACAGCTCGCTATCTAAGAATAAAAGGCTTTTAAGGTGCACCCACTCAAGCCTGAGAAAAGCACAAAAAGAGAATTAACTATTAACTTAACATGTAAAAACAACTTTTCCCACTCCAAACTCTGGACCAGAGAAAGAACGCAACAATTTCTCAGCAAGTAGAAAAAACCCAAAGATCATTTGATGCGGGACAAACCGGCTAATCCGGACAAGACAGAACGAAAACGGAACAAACCGGCGCTAACCGCCCTAAACAGACCTAAACGAACCCAAAAATGGCCTAAACCGGCCTGAACAGCTCAAAACAGGCCCGAACCGGGCCCACAACACCCTGAACCGGCCTGAACCGGCTCAAAATGGCCTGAACCGGCCGGTTCAGGCACTGAACCGGTCCGAACCGGGTCCAGACCCGGTCGAACCGGCCAGACCAACGTTCTGGTCCCCGGTCCAGGCGATGGCGGACCGGCCGCGGTGAGCCGGCGGGCCGACCGCGCGCGTGAACGCGGTCGCGGGCGCGAGGGGGGGTCGTGGTAGCCTCCGGGACTCCCGCGTCGTGGTCGCGTGGCAGCGCGCGGACCGTCGCCCACCGTCGCCGTGGCGTCGTCTCGACAGTCCTCGCCGTCGCCTCCCCGTCTCCGTGGCGTCATTACGACGGGAGGCACCGCGCGCGCGTGAAGGTCGCGACAAATGACGGAGCAGCGCGGAGGCGCCCGCATCGTCCTCTTCCGTCCGAGCGCCGCGGCCGAGCGGGAGGCAGGTGGCGGTGATCTCACGCGCCCGCAGCGACCGCCTCGCACCGTCCTCGATGGCCCACGGCGCTGTCCAGCCGTCGACACCTGCAGGGGTAGAACAAAGAAAGAGGGGGGGCACGGCGAGTGCGGCGCCAGGGCCTTCCCGCGGACGGAACCTGAGGGGGAGTAGGCGGCACCTTCCGGTGGCGCGTCCTTCATTTCCGTCGGAGGAAGCTGCACGAGGGAGGGAGCCGCGGAGGGAGGGGGGATCCAGGGATCGCTGGATTCTCCTCCCGCCTCACCGTCTTCTCCTTCCGTTTCTTCTTCTTCTTCTTCTTCTTCTTCCTTCGTCTGGGGTCCGGGCAGGTGGCCTTGCGCAGTCGGATCCGGAGGGGCGACTGCAGGAACTGCTCCGGTGATGTCTCCGACGGTGGATCTGAGGACGGCTTTAAGTCGCCGCGTTGTTGCCGTTGTTGGAACCAAGAAGGGAAAGGAGGAGGAATGGCACGGAGGCCAGAGGGAAAGAGAGAAGAAAGAGGAGCCGGCTAGCTACCGGAGGGGTTGGAGAAGAATCGGCGCACCTCGCCGGAAGAGAGAAAGAGAAGAACCGGCCTCACTGCCGGAGGTGGGATAGGAGAACGGCGCTCATCGCCGGGGTGGGGGAGAAACGGGGGCCGCAGCCCCCTGCGCGGGAGGAACCAGGCCCGTGGGCTTCCAAAAATTCTATCTCACTGTGTATTTCCATGTACATCGACCCTCCTTATACAGAAGGAGTGGGGAAAATTTAAAGAAAGGACCTCTAAGCAACCTATCATATGGACACAAAAATAAAAGGGAGACCCAAAATTATCAAAATATGTCCCCATCATTATTCTACTTTTCTCATCCCATAAAGCCTTAAATGTGGCATAGAGGAACAACCTATAATAGGTGTACCTAGCAGTCAATGTTAATAGTACGGACAAAATAGCAAGGTTTACTGTTATCTCCCTATGTTGTCTTTACAGTCAATTTTTGTTTTTTCTTGTGAGTTAATTTTGTAAATAATGGATAATTCTTTTGGCATCTTTTCATTTGATAATACCCGTCATCTTTTCCAAATCAAGGTGGTCTTATCCTTTTTTCAAGGACGGAAGAATCAACAGAGATGAGCAGCTGGAACTTAGACGTGGAACTTGAGTCAATAAGATATAAAATGATATTGATGGCAAAGTTCCAACAGCATCAAACCGAAGTCCTTGAGACCTCCCAGTAGCAAGGGAGCAAGCACCTGCCAGGTTACATCCCCTAGTTTTCCTCAACACCCCCCCAACTCTCTTTACCACTGGACATTTATGAGCTCTCGTTTGATTGTATTATTATACACCACACTGTCCCCTTGAAAAGATGTAAAAAAATTACTCGCTACTTGCAAACAAAGATAAAAACAAAAGATACTTGAAATAATGCACAAGAACACCATTCTTGGCTTGACATGGAATGACATCGGTTTAATTCAATAATCAAATTAGTAAAAAATAAATTCGTAAAAGTTGATACAAATATATTCACAAAAGTAAAAAAATAAGAACCAACCTGATCATAAAGAAGGCTGGCTTTGTCAAAACGCTTGCGAGCTTCCTGCAGTGATAAACATTCTGTCAGACATTTTTTGTTTGAACTCAATAGAGGCCACACTGCCACCATTGATTACAACACTAGATGAAAAGCTACAAGAGAAACAAACTCTATAGAGAAATAGGTAACTGAATAAAATTAAGTACTTACGTTAAAAATAACAAAACAACAAACACCCCCAAAATAAGATATTCAGACACCATCAAACAGTAACCAGAAAAAATTACAGAAAAAAGGGATCCACAGAAAAAAAAAATACATAGAAATCATCCCCAAAAGGAGCCAGCAAACCACAAGCAAAGGCATTTTTAGAAGAGAAACAACGAGTGAACACTACAGTAATAGCAAAAAAACTATACAATTACAATCTCAGCTTCCTAGGTCTCCAAATTTACCAAAGCATAGCGGGAGCAATAGATCCAAAACCTCCGGAGATAAGAACCTCTGATAAAACTGCTCTTTTGCATCAATAACTTGATCCATTAGCAACCTCATTCAGAACACAAGCACTCTTAACTTCAGGTAAAAAAATAGCATCAACCTTACTGAGGAATAATGGGGAGAAAAAAAGGAGCTCATCAAATAAATCGGTAGGAATTAATGCTAGGAGGACTAAGCTCAATTGGAATTTTAAACATAATAGGCACAGATCTTTTCACTTGCTAATGAGCTACAACACATCAAGCTGTCAGCGAGCGAGGACAGCAGACACTGGAATTTAGAAAGGATCGGCAGTTTATTAGTAAGAAAGAAGGCCACCGATCTTCTGAGAAGAGGAGTGTTGGAGGGGAGATGGTGGGAGGAGGTCTGGAGTAGAAAGATTCCAAGCAAGGTTAACACCATCGTGTGGAAAATAGCAATGGGGATCCTCCTGATTGCAACAGACCTTCTGGCTTCAGGAGCAAGAAAGGAGGGCATGTGATTTTTTTTGCCATTCTGGGGAAATCCAAGTTACCTAGGAAGTAGTCAGCAATGTGACGGGTGTGTTCTGCCCTCAGACTTGTTATGTTGACAAGTTGCTGATTAAATGGAAACATAGTGTAGAGCAGAAGTGGACATTTGACATCCTCTGTACACTGTCCCGGGTTCAAACCTAGGGCATTGCCCCTGTGTCTATGCGCCGTGACCGTTGCGGCATTGTCCAAAAAAATGGAAACATATCGGTGGTAGATCAGTTGATCTCCATATCTGGGAAGTATGCTTGATGGAAGCCTTCTGCCGATGGATCACAAAAAATAAGAGATTTTTGAAGGCATCTGGATTACCGATGCAAGACATTATCAGAATGACTACTTCATATGTCTGTTGCTGGTTGAAGGAGAGAGGTAAACTAACTTTGCTACAGTGCATAAGATACGTGGGTGGCAGGCATTTTTCAGCTATCCTCAATTTAAGGGGGAGGGATGTGGTTGATATTATTTTGTGGGGTGGTGGTCTTAGTGACTCTTATCATCATGATAGACCCCCCCTATTGTATTTTTCTTTTCTTCCATCTCTGTACTACTTTTCTTTTCGATGAAATGAAATATGATTTCCAGTTGGGATCGACCTTAAAACAAAAGGCAAAAAACCGGTAGGAGTTGTTTCATCTGAAAATACTTGTGTACCTAACTCATTTTGCATTTGATTAAGCTGGGAATAAAGCATGAGTTCCCTTCATTTCAAATGCATTGTGAAGGCTTAGGACTTCATCTTGCGGGGACCAGTATGGGGTTCTGAGATGAAAAAGGTACTCTTTTCTGGAAGCAACAATGGCATGAAAGTTCACCTTGGCTTAGGGCTTTAACTTGCAGAGACCAGGATGGACTTCATCTGCTTAATGTTTTTTATTGGTCTAGTTCTGTATCTTTTTGATGTCATTTAAGATAGGGACCTTAAAAAGGTGGAGATTGATGTGCACCCACAGTTGCTCCTCATGCAAAAGTTTGAGGCTGTCACTAGCTAGGAAGGATTGTCGGTCTTGGACATGCTCGGGTAACATTCCTTTTAGGTTAAGTCTTGTGCTTCATCTGGTCATGAACAGGCTTAGAAAGTTAGGTCCAAGGTCAGAATTAGAAGCCTGCTGTGGCAGTTCTGAATGTTGGGACTAAAAGGGATAGTCGGAAACTTAGCTCTAGGCTATGTTAGAACCTATGTAGTCAGAGGCAAGAGGTGCCCGAGGTAAGGGGTGTCTCGCCTTGCCTCAGGCACTTGAGGCAAGCACCTTTGGCACTTGAGACGAGATTTTTTTTATTTCAGAACTTCTAAAAAAACATATATATAACATTGAAACTTTTGAAGAACATAAAAAAATTAAAAACTCACTTCTAAGACCTACAATGCATCAAGATATCGGAACCTATAAGTGAAAGACTGGGCATTGGGGGTTTTGGGGTGGGAAAAGAGGATTTAAGCCACTAGATCCGGCTTTCACAGGGTCCGGACCCAGGCGAGGCGAGATCTACCGAGGCGAGGCGATTTTGCCTCGCCTCGCCTCAGCACCTAGGCTCCTGAGGCAAGCGCCTGAGATAACATAGGTTAGAACAAGGACTAAGGATAAAAATAGAAAGAATAAAAAAGACTACTATTTCAACCAAATCACAAAAAATAAAGAAATACTCAAAATAAATACTCTATTAAAAAGATGTTTGAGAATGCTCAAGTGTGTGTAAGTGTGTACAATGGAGTGGAGAATGGACCTCTTTATATAGGTCTCTTCGTATGTAACTCATAGGCTAAGTTTAAACTCCTTATTAAAGCCCATATTCTTAAAGCTAAGACAACTTACATGAGTTTCTCTTGAACTCTCTTGGAAGAGAAACTCTTCATTATTAATAAAGAAAACACCCTTCTCCTTACAATGAACCATCCCACGTAAGACGTCTCTTCACAAAAACTCCCAAAAAACTCACTTATTCAATGTTTATAACATCTAACACTCACCTTCAAATTTATATATGTTTGAGTTCGAGCATTTCACTAAGCTTTACAAATGCCTTAGTAGAAAGTGTCTTTGTGAATATATCTACCACTTGTTTTGTGGTGTTGTAGTAGATCAACTACACATTCTTCTCTTTCACATGTTCCCTGAGAAAATAAAATATGGTGTCAATATGTTTGCTTCGACCATGTTCTATTAGATTCTTTGAAAACTTGATGGCAAACATGATGTCAACATAAATACTTGAGGTTCAATTTGTGGATGATGTAACTCTTTGAGTAGATTTCTGAGCCACAAAGCTTCACTTATAGTAGATGAAGCTGCAATATATTCTGCTTCACATTTTGATAGAGCCACAATATTTTGCTTCTTCAAATTCCAAAAGAAAGCTGTAGGACCAAAGTAGAAAGCATAACCAGTGGTACTCTTCCTCTCATCAAGATCACCACCCTAGTCGTTATCTGAATAGCCAACTAACTGTGCTTCTTTGCCATAGGGATAGAAAAGACCATGCTCAATTGAGCCTTTGACATACCTTAAAATTCTTTTAACAGTAATCCAATGAGAATTCTTATGCAATTCCATGTACCTACTCATTAAACCAACTGTATAAACAATATCAAGTTTTGTGATAGTAAGGTACTTCAAACATCCAATCAAATTTTGACAAAGTTGGATCTATGGTGCTTCATTCTCCTTCCCTTGTCAACTTCAAGCTTGTAACAACAAGTGTGTAAACAATATTGCAATTCTCCATCTTGAATCTATGAAGAATTTCTTTTACGTAGTTTCTTTGATAGACGAAGATCCCTTTTTCTTCTTACTTCACTTGAAGTCCAAGAAAATTGGATATAAGTCCACAATCTATCACCTTGAACTCGTTATGCATGCACTGCTTGAAGACTTCAATCATTGTTTGGCTATTCCCTATAAATAAGAGGTCATCCACATAAAGACATATAAAGAGCAACCCTCCATTGTTACCTTGCTTCACATAGACAACATGTTCATATGGGCATTGTATAAATTTATTCTGATGTAGATAGTTGTCAAAGCAAGAATTCTATGCCCTTGGTGATTGTTTTAACCCATAAAAAATTTTCTTCAATCAATATACTTTGTGCTCAAAACCTTTTATGGTAAAACCTTCAAGTTGATCAATATAGGCTTCTTCTTATAGAGGACCATGCAAAAATGCTGACTTGATGTCTAGTTGATGTATTTTCCATGTGTGGTGAGCTGCAAGAGAAATCAATAATCTAACCTTGTCAAGTCGGGCAACTGGGACAAAGACTTCATCATAGTTTGTCATACTTATAGTCTTTAGCTACAAAACTTGCCTTATGCCTTTCAACTTCTCCATCAACAGTATGTTTAGTCTTATAGACCCATTTGACGCCAATATCTTTATGCCCTGAATTTCTTCTCAATGGCCTGAATTTCTTCTTCCATAACTTCTCTCCAACAAGGTTCTTCCATAGCCTCATCATAGGAGAGAGGCTCATGATCTGCATATAAGCAAAAAAGATTTGTTTCTCCTCCTCCTTATGGTTGCTCAAAAATCTCTCTCAAGCTCTTCATCTTGATTGGGGTTCTGCTTGAAGAAGAATTGGAATGTTGTGAAGTTGGAGTGCTTTGAGTTGATGTTGCTCTTCCACTGTTGGGTGTTTGTGGAGAAGATGGTGCATATTGTTGTAGAGGTTTTGATGCTTAATCTCTACTTCCATCATTATTTGTTCGATTTCCTCAGTCCATCTCTATGATTCTACTTCGCTGAAGATGACATCCCTGCACTCCACAATTTCATTCTTGAGAGGATTATATAGACGATAAGCTTTTGACTCAACGTTATAGTTGATGAAAATACACTTTTCTCTATGATCATCCAGCTTCTTTCTTTTCTCAACTAGTATTAGTGCATAAGCAATGCACCCAAAAATGCGCAAGTGGTCAACACTCGGCTTCTCACCACTCCATATTTCTTATGGAGTAATATCCTTCAAGGCCTTTATTGGACTCCAGTTGAGCAAGTAGGCAATGTAAGCAGTTGCTTCTGCCCAAAATGATTTAGATAGTTCCTTCTCTTTCATCATAGTCCTCACCATCTCAAGAATGGGGCGGTTTCTCCTCTTAACAATGCCATTTTGTTGTGACGTATATACAGTTGTAAACTGTTGTTGGATGCCTTCCTATTTACAATAATTTTTAAATATATTCAAGGTGTTCTCACCACCTCGGTCAGACCTAAGGACTTTTAGCTTATGACCACTCTCTACCTCAACACGAGCTTTAAAATGTTTGAATACATCAAAAATTATAGACTTTTGTTTCAAGAAATAAATCCACAATTTTCTACTACAATCATCAATAAAGGTAATAAAATACCGATTACCTCCAAGTGACATAAACTCAACAGGACCACATATGTTGGTGTACACTAATTCCAATGGTGCAAATGCTTTCCTTGAAATTCCCTTTGGAAAAGGATGGCAGAGCTGCTTTCCCAATGTATACTCATATATGTGAGTTGGATTTCAATTACAGACAAACATTGCACCATACCTTTTGATGCTAGCAGCTTCAAGTTGTTGAAGTGGAGATGCCCAAACCGCAAATGCCATCACCATGACTCATTCTCAATGAGTCCATAAAGATGCTTCTTTGGTACAATTTTCAAATGCAGAAGGAACATTCTATTCTTTGACATTTGCACTCTTGCAATATGTCTCCCATTTTGATCTTTTAAGATAAGCATCAAATATTTCATGTGTATTATGTATCCTTTTTTTGAGAGCTGTTCGATGCTAAGAATATTGCTTTCCATGTTAGAAACATAATACATATTAGAGACGTATTGGGGCATACCGCCCTTTTGCAGAATTCAAACTCTTCTCTTTTCTTTTACTTAGAGTTTTGATGAATCTCCAAGACTGACAGTACCATGAGCTTGGTTAAAAAGCTCCACAAAGAGCTCCTTTTTTCCACACGTGGTTACTTGCTACTGAATCAAGGAACCACACATTTTACTGGTCTGATATCTCATCCCGAGCAAGGAGAAGTGTCGGGTTCTCCTCAATACTTGAAGTATCAACATAATTAGATTGCTCACCTTGATCCACCTTTTTGTTCCGACATTCTGATGCATAATGCTCATATTTTTGGCAGTTGTAGCACTTTATGTTCTTGAGAGCACGTCTAGACTTGCCTCACCCACAACCTACATTAGAAATCCTCTAGGAGAGATCATCACCTTCTCTCCTTTGTTGTTGTCCACGACAACGGCCTCTTCCATAGTTGTTTGTTCCTCCTCAACTCCTTTTTTGGACATAAGAGTCAACTTAGACTCTAGCACATGGTCAATTATAGTGGGTTAGGCAATTTGTTACTTTGTTGCTCATGAACTTGCAACGAACCAATAAACTCCTCAAGAAAAGGTGTCTCTAAGGCTTTTGACTTCTCGATGGCAACGACGACATGCTCAAACTTTGGTGTAAGCGACCAAAGCACTTTCTCGATGATGCGGATCTCCTCAATTTGTTCACCGTTCCACTTCACATAATTCACAATAGTAAGTAATCATGAATAGTAGTTAGAGATACTCCCCTCCACCTTCGTACGAGCAACTTCGAACTCAGCCCTAAAGTTAGAAAGCGATTTCGCTTCACTCGATCTACGCCTTTGTAGATCGTACCTAAGCTCTCACATGCTTCTTTGCTCAATGTCGCATCAGCAATCTTCTCGAACGTCATCTTATCCAACCATTGATAAAAAAGGAATAAAATGTTTTTATCTTTCTTGCACTAGTCTTTTAGAGCATTACTTTGCTCTAAAGTATAATCAGCCTCTACTTCGATAGTGAGTTCAACATATCCATCGCAGACGATCTCTAATGGATCTTGCGATCCAAATAACGCCTTGATCTGGATACACCAATTCTCATAGTTGTCCTGAGTCCATAGTTGTCAAGGCGCCCGCCTAGGCGGCGCCTAGGCGCCGCCTAGGCGGCAAGGCGCCTTTCCAAGGGCGCCTTGCCAGGGTGCCTTGTCTGGGGCCAAAAAGGCGCCCAAGGCGCCCGCCAAGGCGCCCAAGGCGCCCAAGGCGCCCAAGGCGCCAGCCTAGGCGCCCAAGGCGCCCAAGCAAGGCGCCTTGGGTATTTTTACATCATTAAAAAAAGTTTTTGGGCGACTACTCTGCGCCCCCCCATTTAATAATATTATAACAATATTTTACCATCACTTATACTATTGCACATATATAAATTTTATAATCATAAATGAGTTATATACTTAAATTTTATAAATATTTATTTAACTTTCTTCTCTTTTTCACACACACATCATATTTACTTATGTGCATTGATAAAACACTCAAATTCAATTATAACATAACAAATATAATTATATTTATGTTTTTTTTATATATAACAACCTCCCGACTCAGCCTTCCTTTAATACCGCCTTGAACGCCTAGGCGACGCCTAAGCGGCCGCCTTGTCGTCTAAGCGGAATCGGTACCCTTCAACGCCTTGAGCGCCTTGTCGCCTTGACAACTATGCCTGAGTCAACTTAGGAATCAAAGGTTGTATAAAGTTTAACACCATTACAACTAGAGAAAATAGTAAGATATAACTTAAAAAGATTTTTGAGCGCTAATACCACTTTGTTGGGAGTGAAACGGGTTAGTTGGAAACTTGGCTCTAGGCTATGTTAGATCAAAGACTAAATATAAAAATAGAGAAAACAAAAAAGACTACTATTTCAACCAAATTACACAAAGAAAATAAAAAAAAACTCAAAAGAAATACTCTCTATTAAGAAGATGCTTGAGAATGCTCAAGTGTGTGTAAGTGTGTACAATGAGGTGGAGAATGGACCTTGTGAAACCTCAAAAATTTCTCAATGAATGAATTTGATTTGAAATTTTTTTTGAATTGAAGTTTACAAATTTGTACATTAAAATTTCAAAAATGATTTTTAAAATTGATTATTTTGAAAAGCTCGAAAATTTATTTTTTGATTTGGACTTACTTGAAAAATATTTTGAATTTTTCTAACTGTGTAAAAGGACAGTTTTTTTAAAGTCTTTTCCAAAATTTTTATTCATCGAATTTAGTTTTACAACTAGAAAAATATCAGTATTCCATAGGAGTACAACTAAATCGGCGATATACATAAAAATATAAGTTCGAGGTTGGGTTCTTTGAAAATTCGTTTTGACCTCTCCCCATCGGGTGGTGCGAAGACCCGATGTTAATTATATCGAGAACACTCAAATACACTTGATTCGCCATCATACCAATTTCGAAACAATAACATGCATCCACAATCGAAATGAACACAATAGGAGCAACGACTCCCTAAATTTGATGGAATGCAAATTTTTTTATGTTTAAAATTGAATTTGATTTAAGTTTGGTTTTAAAACTTTGATTCAATTGATTTGTGACTTAATATCATTTAGTGTTTATTTAAAATTTGATTAAGGGTTTGTATTTAAATTGATTTGGATTTAGTCTTTATCATTTTTTATTCTTTAAATGTTTGATTGATTTTAGACTTCTTAGGTTTATTTATTCTAAATGTTATTTAATTGATTGAAAAGGTTTGATTTAGAAGTTTGAACATTATTTAATGAGATGACAATGTGTTATTTACTGTTTATTTGTTTTTTTATTAAACTAGTTTTTTTATGTTGTTTTTTTATTAAATTTATTGATTGATTAATATATCTTTTGACTTATGGGGTGTTTGGTTGCATGATAATGAAGATTTTTATTTTATTTTTTAAAAATTATAAGAAAATTTATTAAAAGAGGTGTTTGACAATCATGACAATTTTATGTTTTGAAAGTGATTTTCTTCTTAAACAAAGAAAGAGCGTCTTCCCTCTTTTTTTTCTTGTGGTCCCCCACTTTGTTTGGTCATGTGGTAGTTACTCTTTTTTGTTATTACATCCCTCCAAACATGATAATTTTATGTCAAGAATTAGTTCACTTTTTATTTTAATACAATTTTTTATCATGAAAATGTATAAGAAATTACCATACAACCAAACACCCCATTAGGAGATTTCATCATTTTTTTATTATCCAAAGAATTAGTTTAAGATTGTATAATCATTCTTTTACTTGGTTAAGTATATTTTGAATGGTTTTCATATTGATTTTATAATAATTATTTTTTATTGAATTTATTTGATTTGTTTATTCTTTAATAAGTTAGAAAAAATATTCTTGAAGTTTAAAATTTATCTTAAATTAATTTTAAGTCATAAAAATTATGCTTAATAGTTTTGATTAATTTTAGTGTTTTCAGATTATTTAATTAATTTATTTTATTTCTTTTTTGATTATTATTTTGATATGTTTTAAATTATTCTTTTTATTTACATTCCACTTGAATTTATGAAGCTATTTTTAGCTCTCATCGACATCAATGATATACACAACACGTAATTCCCATTAATTGGAAAGTTTGTATAAATTACAAATATGAAGGACATAAAAATCATGATCACAATGAATTGAATCGATTTTTTTTATTTGAGTCCATTGAGCCTTTGATAGGCATTATGGAATCGATCACATTGATATTGAACATAGCACACCAACCTTTGGCCTAAGGTTTGTGGGTGCTACCCTATCGATATAAGCACTTATCATATCGATTTATATTTTGGCATGCATGCATATATGTATATACATTTAGCCATTATATAAATCGATATAATCATCCCATGATGGGAAAAAAAAGTATAGCATTGGGGTCATTTTTGACCTTTATATCCTAACCAATTATTTTTTTTTTATTCTTTTAAATTATGCCGAAGCATAGAACGTGCCCGATTGGACCGGCCCCATTAGCCTCAATTGTTTGATTATTTTCCAAAGACGTAGAGTGTGCCCTATTGGACCGGCCCCCAATTAGTGTTGGATTGGATTATTATTTAGGTTTAAACATAAGACATAGAGCGTGTCCGATTAGACCAGCCCCCAATTAGTCTCAAGTCAGTTTGATTGTGAATTTTATTTGATTAACACTAACGTCAAACTTTGACTCAGCCATATTTGCCTTCATTGTGTCTTGGAGCCTCTTTGAGCTTCAGTGAGGCCCAGGCGGCCTTGGAACTTCCTGCAGAATATGGCCCTGGTGGCCTTGGAACTTCTTACAAAATCTGACCCTGGCGACCAGATTTTTATATACTTCTATGCTCCCTGTTCCTAAAACTTGACGTGCTGCCAGCCTTTCAATCTTCTGCAGTGTGGGACAGTTGTTGGGCTTGTACAAAGGTAGGGCAAGGCTTGTGTAAGGGTCATCAAAAGGGCTGTTTTTGCAGCAGGTTTCGGGTCTGTTTAATGAGAACCGGGCTCTGTTTAATAGACCGAAAGGGGTTGCTTTGGACGCCTGAGTTGGAACCTATGTAAGGAGCCGAACAAGGCTGAAAATGGGCCTGCAAATGGCCTGTTTGGGATGTTCTGAATGGGCTGAGATTGGGTCACAGGGGACCTGTTTCAGGACCTGGATATCGGCCTGCAAGCAGGCTCGGACTGAGGGCCGGACAGAGGCTGATTGCAGGTTAAATTGGACTGGGCATGGGCCAGATCTTGGGCCTGACATATGGGCTCGGACTGGGCCTGAAAAAGGGCCAGCAGGTGGGCCGGACAGCTGGTGTTCATGGGACTGGATTGGGGCATCTGCAGGTGGTTTGGAATGTGGGCCTGCAGATGGCAGGTTATGGGCCTGGAAATGGGCCGAAATGGGGGTCTTTTGGGCCATGATCAGGGCTGAAACCAGGCTGGAAGAGGGACCTACAGGTGATCCGGTCATGGGCCAGAGCATGGACCTGCAGGTGATCCGAAATGTGGGCCTGGATTGCGCTCGGCTCCAGGGGCAGTGCAGTCCAACTTAGGGGGGTTTAAATGGACCGAAATGAGGCATCTTGTGAGGATGGATGGAGGGCAGGAAAGGGGAAATAGAACAGATAGCAAGAAGGCCCTTAGAGGGCTATAGGGGCATACCCATTATTCCTTCTCACCTTGTCTTCTTCTTCTCCTCTTCTCTTTTCTTTTGGCAGCGGGTGGCAGCAGCAGGTGCAGCAGCAGGGCGCAGCAGCAGGTGGCAGACCGGCAGCCTGTCGGCGCTTCAAACTCCCTCTCCTGAAGCTGGTGTGCCCCCCTCTTCTTATAGAGGCTAGGGGCAGATGAAGTGCCAGGCCATGCTTCCATAACCAATGGCCCTTGGCCTCCCCTTTGGGGGTTACACCAGTTAATTTCAAACTAATGGGCTGCCTGACCCTTGCCCCCTGACCTCTTCAGTTTCTCTCTTCATAAACTGACCAATAAATGGGCTGAGGTGGCATGTACGGCTGGAGGAGGTGAGGTGGCAGGTTGTGTGGCCTGTTCACACTACAGCTGAAGTGGGCCAAGCCTGATTTGGGCCTGCAGGTGGCTGCGGCCCAGCCCAACTTCTCCTCATGGGCTGTGAGTATGTGGGCTTCAAGGAGGGCTGAGAAATCATTTTTTAAATGAGAAAATGAGCCAGACCAGCTGAAAAAAATGCCAATGAGATACCTTATGGTCTGATTGGGCCCTAATGGGTGCTTGTCCATTTGAGAATTGGCCCAATGGGGGGTTGATATAGCTGGAAATTGGCTTGGACCAATTTTTCTGTTTTCTCCCATTTTCTGCTGTGCTGCTCTTCATTTTTATTTTCTGAAAATTCTGACGCCAACAGACCTCTTCCTATAGGTCTCTCCAAATGTAACCCATGGGTCAAGTTTAAACCGCTTATTAAAGTCCACAATCTTAAAGCTAAGACAACTTACGTCAGTTTCTCTTGAACTCTCCTGGAAGAAAAACTCTTCATCATTAAAAAAGAAAACACCCTTCTCCTTACAATGAACCATCCCACGTTAACACATCTCCTCACAAAAACTCACAAAAAACTCCGGATCGGTTTCTCTTCTTGAGAATCGGTCAGAATCGGACCGATCCCATCCGATTCGAATTGGATCGGCATTGACCGATTCCGATTCCGAAATCCTTGCTGGGGTATGATGCGTTCAGAAACATACAATGTGTACAAACGATCAACTCGAAGAGACGTGTTGCCAATGAACAAGCTCAATCACTGTCAATGTCGATCTAGAATAGATATATAGTCCACGGAGGGCACTTACTAACCCCAAATTATATATATACATCCAAAAAAAAAGTTGAATAAATCAAGATTCAATTAAATGCATCACGAAATCATTCACCATTATATCCCTACATCATTGTCCCAAAAATGTCAATCCCACCTCCAATCATTGAGATGATCACTGAGATCAGTCTGTCGGTTCAGTCCAAATGAAGTCCATTAGTCCTCAATATAATAGTCAATTACACTTAGATGGTAGCAATTTCAGCCAGGTTCATTTGCCAGCCCTTTATGGAGCCAACTTCAATATGTAAGGTTATGTCAGTTAAACATCGTCTCTGCCTGACTAAGGTCCAGTGGATACACCATGAAGCCATCCTGGCCAATGAGCATAAAGAATTTCCTGCAGATGACTCTCCTTCACCTCAACCGCATCTGACCCTGCAACAACTCCAATCACCCCGAAATCAAGCCACAACTTCCTCGCCAACACCCCATCAGAGACAAGAAATGTAATCAGACCAGCTGACACCCATCCATTCCGGCATACGGCAGATGAATGGACTTCCTCCAAGCACCAACAGCACCAGATGCTTCTGGCATCCTCTGGACCTCTCCCAAAACATACTACATCAGCGTAGCTTCTTCTGGCCACTGTCGGGATGCCCCTTCCCATTGGACGATATAAACTCCTAATCCCAATGACAAGTCAGCCTCCCAGAAGGCCGAAGTCGCTTCCACAATTGCCAGAGCACACACCTCCCTTTACTCTTGCTATATGAACCTTCACCTTCACTTCCATGTTCATTAGCTCCCTCTGATAAAAAAGGCAGATATTTATATTCTTTGAGCAGATGAGGAATTAAACTTTGATTTTTCATACCATCTCTTGCTGGGCTATTCCACACATATGGTAATATAGTGTAAGCAAGTTGTTTTGCTTTCTTTCTGTCGAAGTATTCTTACAAGGTTGCAGCTATTTGATGCACCAAATTTCAAACTAGTGTTTGGCTTCTCTGTTTCAATGAATTGCTCCAGCTTTTGCATTGTGGGCAGCCCTAAAAAAATGAACTTCAGGAAAAGCAGATCCCGTACATTCTGAGGCCCACAACTGTCCACCAAAGCCAATTAACTCAAAAGTGAACCTCCTCTCTCAACTTGAGAATCACCAGGCTCAATATTGGAACCGCCAATCCCTAGCAACCACCCAGTCCTGCAGGTAAAGCCCACCTGATAATACATAGAGTAGAGAGGATTGAAGTCTCCTATTAGCATTTACTGGTTGCATAACTAATAGATAAGCCATAGCGCAGGCAGTGACACAGCATCCCATGTGAACAGGTCAAAGGACCCAAAGATTCTACATCATCTCGTGTTCCTCCTTAATCCACTTCATCCTTATAGCAGTGTATAGCCTTTCTCATACAATCTTCCAAGGGGCGGGCTATATTTATAAAGTAACCTTCTTCTCCATGCCAAATAGGCCCAATCCCCTATAAAGAAACTATTCAAAATTATCATTTTGACAGACTAAACAATGAAAGCTTCATTCTTGTTCCAATTCAACCACCGGACATCTTCTTTCTTTATGTTGATGCTGACCTGAATAAGAATGCTCCTTAACTTGATAAACTGACCTTCCACTACCTGCCAAAAGTTTTTAACGAATCTGAAGTTCCAGCCATGATGATCAGTGATCACACCATAGTTGTCAAGGCTCCCGCCTAGGCGCCGCCTAGGCGGCAAGGCGCTTTTCCAAGGGCGCCTTGCCAGGGCGCCTTGTCTGGGGCCAAAAAGGCGCCCAAGGCGCCCGCCTAGGCGCCCAAGGCGCCCAGGCAAGGCGCCCTGGGTATTTTTACATGATTAAAAAAATATTGTTGAGGAGTTTTGCCCCCTTGATACCCCTCACAAGAGACACTTATTTAATGATAGTTTGAACATATTAATATATTTCACCATCACTTATACTATCGCACATATATATTTTATAATTATAAATATGTTATATAATTAAATTTTATAAAAATCTATTTAACTCTCTTCTCCTTCACATGCACATCATATTTACTTATATACATAGATAAAAACACTCATATTCAATTATAACATAAAATATATAATCATATTTATGCTTATTTTTATATATAACACCCCCCCGACTTAGTATTCCTTGAATACCGCCTTGACCGCCTAGACGACGCTTAAGCGGCCGCCTTGTCGCCTAAGCGGAATTGATACCCTTCAACACCTTGAGCGCCTTGTCACCTTAACAACTATGGATCACACTATGACACAACTGTCAAATATCAGAAGGTTTTCAAGATTTCATTGGCAGCTTTTCTACTTTTGGATGGAGTAGACATGTAAATGATAAACAAGGTTATGACACAGTTCTCATGTAGCATATATATAAGAAAGAACATGCAGCAAATTTTCTGTAAAATAAAATGTCTACCCAACTACCCAAATAACTTGAAGAACATGAACTAACAAGTACCAATCAACAATTTCTGTGCACAAATCAAGAACATATTAACTCAAATATACACAACAAAACTGCTACAGTAAAGAATAAATCCTTTTTTTTCTTTGAATAGCCCATAACATACCAATATTACATAGAATCATACCTTCACATCTTGCAGATCAACATTGACAAATTGCAGCAATCTATCGTTCAGCATATGTTCTACCTGAGAGAAAAATGAAGGAGATAAACATTAGTAGGAAAAGGCTTCAGCAGAAGAATAGATAGGAATTGGGAAGAAAAAAATGCTGAGTTCGGTAGCTCAATCATAAAATTGAGACAGAGGACAGATATGAGGGGGGCATAGAAGCTACACAGACCAAAAATTACATTGAGACATTTATTAACATCTGAAAAGACTATTTGGAACAGTTCGCTTTCAAGAAAGTAACTGAAAACTGGCAGTTAATTGCAATATGAATTACAACCTTCAGTTGACAAGATAAAGAGAAAAAAGCACATCAAGGAGGAGAAACAGGAGGATCATTATCCTTCTAACCAAACAGGGAAAAGGACTACCAACCAGATAAAATAACCTATATGCCATTAGAGCTGCTATTCAACATGCCATAGAAAAAGACTCACTCTC
Source organism: Cryptocoryne crispatula var. balansae (assembly GCA_036172225.1). Lineage (NCBI taxonomy): Eukaryota > Viridiplantae > Streptophyta > Magnoliopsida > Alismatales > Araceae > Cryptocoryne > Cryptocoryne crispatula. Next base: position 28,410,824 of record CM069928.1, read on the forward strand.
TAATGCTTCTTCAACCATGTCATTTCTGCACCACCAGATTGCCCACGGCAATCTGGTTGATATATATTTATACATCATTTGAATATGGTCAAAAACTCTGCCATGGCCGGTCCCAAGCCCGGATGAGAAAGGAGGAGGGTTGCGGTAGGTGACAATCAACGTAAAAATAAAATCGCATCTCATGATATGGATTTAAATGATATAAATGTTGGGACATACTCAACAAACGACGCGTTACACCAGAGCCCAGGTGTGGCAAAAAATACAGCAAGAGTGAGGGCATTCCCCACATGCAACGCACCACATAAGCGCCCCATTGTGGTCTTAAATAAGCAAGGGTTCCCACATCAAGGACGGGTGTGAGCAAAGAAGTTAGTTCATAATAACGAGCAAGATATGAGTTCTAAAATGAACTCAAATGCAAATAGACATTATTATAAAAAGAAATGTAAGAAAGAAAATATTGAAAGAAAGATAAGAATAGGCACTTGGAATATTGGATTTCTTACCGAAAAACTTATGGAACTTGTTGATAGTATGGAGAGGAAAAGGATTAATATTATGTGTATCTAAGAAACTAAATTGATAGGAGAAAAGGTAAAGAAGTAGGAAATACAGGATATAAACTATGGTATATAAGAAAAGAGAGAAATAAAAATGAGGTAGATATCATTGTTGATAAAACATTAAAGGATGCAATAGTTTGAATACAAAGAGTAGGAGATAGGATTATTACGGTAAAAATGATTATAGAAAGAGAAATAATTAATGTAATTAGTGCATATGCTCCATAAATTGGATTAAGTAACGAGATTAAAGAAAAATTTTGGGAGGATATGGACGATCTTATGCAAAGTATACCAAATGAAGAAAATGTATTTATTGGAGGAGATCTCAATGGGCATGTTGGAAACAAATGTCATGAATATAGAAATGTTCATGGAGGTTTTGGATATGAAAATTTAAATGAAGAGAAGAATATTTTAGATTTTGCTATGTCTTATGATCTTATCCTCACAAATACTCATTTTATTAAAAGAGAATCTCATCTAATAACATTTAAAAGTGGACAAAATAAAAGTCAAATTGATTTCATTCTCACTAGAAAATCCAATCGTGCTATTTGTAAAAATTATAAAGTAATTCCGAGTGAAACTTTAACAAGCCAACATAGGTTAGTGATTTTAGATGTTAAGATTAAAACATAAACAAACACATAAAAGAAAGTCTTCTCCAAAGATAAAATAGTGGGAGTTAAAAGGAATGAAACAACAAATATTTAAGACCGAACATTTAAAGATAAATGATTGGAAGTTAGACATAGATATTAATGCTATGTGGATGAATATGACTATAAAAATTAAAGAGATAGCTAAAAAAGTACTTGAAGAGTCTAAAGGACATGGTCCACCTAAAAAAGAAACTTGGTGGTGAAATGAAAAAGTGCAAAAGGCGATAAAGAATAAAAGAGATTGTTATAATAGATTGCCGAAATGTGAAAACAATGAAGCTTATGAACAATACAAGATAGCAAAAAAAAACAAAAAAGGTTATTAGAAGAGCAAGAGACGATGTTTTTAAATTATATGTATGAGAAACTGGAACTAAAGAAGGTGAAAAAGATATTTATAAACTAGCAAGAATAAGAGAGAGATGGTCTCAAGATCTTAATCAAATTAGATGCATAAAAGATAACGAAGGAAAAATTTTGATTAAAGATGATGATATCAAAGAAAAATGGAAAAATTAATTTGATACTCTTTTTAATGACAACTTTGCTAAAAACATAGATGATATAGAGAATGTGACAAACTTTAATTTAAATTATATTATAAAATTTTAATTTACAAAAGTTAAAGAAGCATTGAAAATGATGAAAACAAATAATGCATGTGGTCCAGATAATGTTCCTATTGAAGTGTGGAAGTGTTTGGAAGATTTAGCAGTGGAATGGTTAACTCGACTTTTTAACAAAATCCTAATATCGAAAAGAATGTTGAATGAATGGAGAAAGGGCATCATTATACCTATTTTTAAGAAAGAAAAAAATATACAAGATTGTGCAAATTATAGAGGGATCAAACTTATGAGTTATACTATGAAATTATGGGAAAGAGTTATTGAGCGGCACTTACGAAGCTGTACAAATATTTCAACTAATCAATTTGGATTTATGCCTGGTCGATCGACAACTGAAGCTATTTTATCTTATTAGAAGTTTGATAGAAAAATATCGAGATATGAAGAAAGATTTACATATGGTGTTTATTGATTTAGAAAAGGCTTATTATAGAGTACTAAAAGAAGTTCTATGGTGGATGTTGGAACGAAGGATGGTGCCTATTAAGTATATACAAATGATAAAAGACATGTATAATGATGCAACTACTAGCATATGCACAATTGGTGGAGAAATAAGAGATTTTCCTATTTCAATTGGCTTACATCAAGGGTCTGCAATAAACCCTTATCTTTTTACATTAGTTATAAATGAACTAACGAAGACTATACAAGATAATATACCTTGGTGTATGATATTTGCAGACGATATTGTATTGATAGATGAAACACAAGGAGTGAATAGAAAGTTAGAAATGTGGAGAAATATTTTGGAGACTAAAGGTTTCAAGATAAATAGAACTAAAACAGAATATATGCATTGTAAATTTAATGAAAACCAAAGAGAAGTAGGTGAGTGCGTCAGTTTAGAAGGGATAATATTGTCTCAAAAAACTCAATTCAAGTATCTTAGATTAATTATTCAAAAAGATAGAGAATGTGATGAAGACGTTAATCATAGGATTAAAGCTGGTTGGATAAAGTGGAGATTGGCTTTAGGGGTCCTATGTGATCGTAAAATTTCATTAAAGTTGAAAAGAAAATTTTATCGTACAAGTATAAGACCCGCAATGTTGTATGATAGTGAATGTTGGACAATAAAAGAAAAACATACTTCTAAAATAAGTGTTGTCGAAATAAGAATGTTAAGATGGATGAGTGGTCACACTATATTAGATAAAATAAGGAATGAATAAATTAGAGAAAATATAGGAGTAACGAGAATTGTAGACAAATTGAAAGAAGGAAGATTGAGATGGTTTGGACATATTAAACATAGACCTAAAGAGGCTCCAGTTAGAAAGATAGAAAATATTAAAATGACAGAAACAAAAAAGGAGCGTGGTAGACCTAAGTTAACTTGGAAGAGGGTAATTCAATATGATTTAGATAGTTTAAATATCTCTGAAGAAATAACACAAAATCGACATGAGTGGAGAAAGAGAATCCATATGGCTGACCCCAAGTAATTTGGGATAAAGGCCTTAGTTGAGTTGAGTTGAGTTGAGTTGAGTTCTGAATATGGACAAAAGACCAGGATTTCTATTGATACAAAGAAAAATACAACAAAACAGGACAAAACAACAGAGAAAAAGAAAGGACAGCCTTATGTATCGAGGTGGCTATATATATTCATCTTGCTGTGTAATTAATAATGCACAGCTGTATAAATGGCTCTGAAAGTTCAAGATAGCGGATCAGTTGCCTTTGGTACGTAGTGATAGATGCAAATATTCCATGATAGATATTGGACACAACTATTTTTCCTCTTCAGAGAAATGTCAATCATTTTTAAACTACTAAATGCCTTGCATAATGCTTCAGAGATAACAGTCGGTAATATAAGAAAGACTGTTTCAGAAAGATGACTAGCACAACAGTTGTCCTTTTCAAGACATTATTTCCAGCTATATGCTCTTTATCAAGCAAAACAAATCTGTTCATAGCTGATTCTTACCAGAATACATCTACTTCTGCAAAAGCTGGAGCTTTCATTTAAGGAGAGGTTCAGTAAGGACGTAAGGTAGAAATGTACAGGTAGAAATTAGAATGGGTTTATTCTGTGTCAACCCAACAATGCCCCTTTTTAGCACTGCCTGCAAAACTTCCCCTCTCTCACTCTCTCTCATCTCACTCTAAAGCTCCAAAAGAGGAAGAAGCTAGTGAAAGTGTACAGGGTGGGGTAAGGCTGTTACGGGTTTATTAACCATGTTTCTTACCCGGTTCATTTCCAGATAGTATTTTTTTACCTGAATTGGGCCTAGGTCTGACACAAGTAAGGCGGACAAGGCGGGCAAAGTGATTGCCTAGGCGGGATAAGCGAAGTAGGTGACCACCTTAGGCGATCACAACCAAGGCAAAGTGCACAGCTATTGCCTCGCTTCATCACCTAGGCGACTGAAGCAATCACATTCATAGCACAGTCTCAGATGATGGAGTGTTTGCAGTGTTGATCATATGAATCAAAATGTCTGGTATACCAACTTCACTGCTTTTCTTTGGATGTTTTGGTAACAGAAAAATAAAAGGATATTTAAAGACTTTTTTTAATATAAATCAAATCTTTGCTAACACAGTGAGGTCCATTCTAGTTTGGTCCTTTGTTGGAGGTGTGAAGGATTGCCATTGAGTCTTTCATTTCCCTTCTTTGCCTTCAGGGCTAATTTCTTCCCGTGATGGTTTGTGCCCTTCCTCCCTTTGGAAGGATGGCTTTTATTATCTTATTCATTGTTTACCTGTGGTGTCCTTTGTGTTCTGGTTGGGCATTTCTTGCTGGCGACCTGTTCCCTTGAGACATCTTGTCACACTTCTCCTTTAGCTTTTATTTTTATTTTTTTATGATGACCAAGAGGTCAAAATTTCTTATTAACAAAAAAAATACAATAGATGAAAAGAAACCAAGAAAGTCAAGGCCCATCAAGAAGCAATACCGAGATGGTAGTTACTGATGGGGATTACAAGAAGAAAGCATTAAAAGATAAGGGCTTATCCCTCAATGTTATCCCTTCCATGCACTTTCCAATGTAAGCATATGTCCAGTCTATGACTAGAACTAACATCAATGAAACTATCGATCTTGGGTGTTCAAAGTGCTCTTCAAAGATCTTTTTGTTTCTTGTCCGCCGTATAGCCCAAAGCATAGCACATAGGTTAAGTTCCCAGAGTGTTCCTTCCTCTTTTATGCCCATATCATATAAAACTGTGTTCTTGTCGTTCACTTTTAGCCAATGTTCCTTGGCTCTTTGTTTACAATGAATTTCTTCCATATTCACCAGTAAGTTGTAATCTACAAACACTTTTTCCCATTTTCACTCAATCTGTTAGTTCGTTTTCTTCATCTTTCCTCTCAAATTCCTCTAACTCGGCCAGCATAGCTTTCTTTCTTTCTAGATCTCCCCTTCTATCCACATGGCTACACTTATGTAGTTTGACTTTGATCTTTTTGAGCTTAATAAACAAATTCAACACATTGCAAACGAGCCATGATACCTCCCACCATGGCTTTACCGTATTTGTGAATCTCTCATATTTGGTCCATGTTTGGTCAAATCTGAACAGGTTCTGAGCATCTCCTCTTAGTTACATCTGTGTCAATCGATAAAGGATGGTGGTCTGAAATTATTCTTGGAGGAGCTTTAAGAGAGCACCTATCATATAACTGGTCTATTGAAGCTATAACTCTGTCTATTCTTGATTTAGGAACTTTATTAGCCCATGGAAATTTTCTACTAGTCAACTCAACTTCCACCATTGCATAGCCATTTATCCATTGACCAAAGTTCTCACAACTCTTGACTCCACTCTTGCTGATTGAATCTCTTTTCAGGGTATCTAATTAGGACGAAGTCCCGCCCAATGAAAAGACAGGCAGTCCACTTGATTGCAACCCTAGTTCCTCTACCAACTGCTTCTTAAGGTCTTTCTAAGTTGGTCGATACACCCCGACCAGAGAACACTATCTTTCACCTGTTTGAAGTCCATCCTGAGGTAATAGGTGTTTGACTCCTTTCCTACGGCTAGGATCTCAGGATTCCAATACATTATGAAGCCCCCTGCTCTTACTGATGCGGGACGAGGCGGGACGGACCGGCGACGTGGCGCTGCAACGGGCCTTCAAGAGGCGCAAAAGACCTAAAAAATGTATCAAACAAGCAAAACATGACTTAAACCGGTCAAAACGGGCCCAAAATATGTCGAACCATGCCCGAATCGCTCAAAACGGGCCTGAACCGGCCCCAAAATAGGGTGAACCGGCCCAAAACATGGTGAACCGGCCGGTTTAGGCCTTGAACCGGCCTCTGGACCGTCAAACCGGCCCTGAACCGGGTTGAACCGGCGGCCTAGCGGGGCGAACCGGTGCCGCCCGCGACTTAAGCGGGGAAGGGGGGGGTCGTGGCCCCGCACAGTTGGCCGCGGGGGCGGGAGACGCGGCCGGCTCGCCGGCCGCCGCGTACCCCCGTCGGGAGGAGCCCGCGCTCGGGCGTCCGGGGGGGGCGTCTTCCTTCGTCGCGCGGACGGTCGCGGGGGCCTCGTCGGGCGGGAGCAGCGGGCGCCGAAGTTGCCGTCGTCGCCGGAGGAGGAAGAGGGTGGCCCGAGGGGCCGTCGTCGCCGGAGGAGGCCGTCGCGGGAGGAGGGAAGCCGGGTGTACTTCGATGGTCGCCGGCCTCCGATGCGCAGAAGGGGGGGAAGGAACCGGCGGAAGCCGGTTAGGCCGCCACCGCCACCGGCGCATGGAGGAAGCAGGGAGGGGCCGAGGGGCCCTAGGGGGGGTCCGACCTCCCCTATCTCTCCCTCATCTTCTTCTCCTCCTTCCTTCTCCGTCCTCGTCTCGTCGACTTCCGTAAAGGGGTCTGTCGGAGAGGTTTAGCAGATCCGACGGGAAGGGGGGGTTGCACAGATAGCAGAAGGATGGATGGGGGTACTCCAGGGATCGCCGGAGGTGGAGGGTGGAAGGGCGTAGGCGGTGGACGTCGTCGGAGGTGTCGAAACGGACGGAGACGGGGGTGAACGGTGTCGATAGGGCTGCAAAACGAACCGGTGAAGGGGGGAAGGGGCAAGAATGGCTCGGAGGCCGCTGGACGGAGGAGGAGGAGAAGGCACCCATGCCGGAGGGTTGCGAAGAGACCGGTCTGCACCGGAGGTGGAGCTGGACGACCTCCATCGTGGAGGGGGTGAAAGGAAAGGGGGGGCAGCGCCCCCTGCACAAGGGACCAGCCCTAGGGCTCCAAAAATTGACACTAACTCTCTCTCCTTCATTCAACAATGTGCCCTCTTAAATAGAGGAGCCTATTACAAATAAGACACCCTAAATGACTATTTACATACATGTCCTCGTAAGGACCCAAATTAAAGGAAAAGACTAAAACAAACTTCAAATATTTACAATGAAGTCCAAAAGGACGTAAACGTAAATAAACCCCAAAATGGACCGGACCGGGTCCCCATCACTTACCTTAGCCTTCTTGACTACATAAGCTGGCATGACCCTACCCCCAACATCCTTGATAAGTTGTAACTTGTAAGTCAACATTCTCCATCTTAGTCTCCTGCAAGCACAAACCTGCTAACCTTCTCTCTTAAGAGTCTTTTGAGTTCACCTAGATTTTTGTGCCCCCTGATCTCCCAGCATTCCAAGTAAGAAGCTTTATTGAAAGGAACGCTTCCCCACCCCGCCCAGAAGTCTTCATGGTCTTAAACGATCTAGCATGATCTCATTCTTCATTACAAAGTTTCTTTCCCTCTTCCCAATCTTCTGTCCAACATTTGTTCTCTTGGTCGCTGATAGAATCAAGAGTCATATCTCTCCTAAATTTCCACAGGAAATTTCTGACTGTTTCTTCCTTTGCGATAAGAACAACAGCCACAGGCCCAATGGTGTGATGGTGTCATCATCCATACAACTGTGTGACCCGTCCCAAAAGAATGACTGTAATGACATCTTTGCCCTCTTCATTTTTGTCCTCCAGGAAGTTTTACATTATAGCCACCCTTCTGCAGCACCCACTTCACAAAGAAAAGGCAGTTCCCATGCAGATTATTTGCATGGAAATGAAGTAGGTTCTCATTGTTCTGTGGCCACTGCTCATGTCTTGAAGGGATGTCATTCCCAAGGAGAACCCTTCTAGACAGAACTCTTTCTGGAGTCGCAGGCTGATGGTTGTCCAAAAGTGACCTTGTTCGAAACAAGCCAGCATCTAAGGCTGACAACACACGTGTGCCAGACGAGTTATCCTCTATTACTAAATCTTGATAGAGTAGGTACAAAGCTGCCAAAGACCTTCAAAGTCGGAGTTGTAGCACAATCAGACAAAAAGTGGAACCCCAGTTAAAGAAGATGGTTAACAGATCCCACAGACACATCAACTGGATCCAGTCAGAGCTGTTGACTGTTATACCTGGACAAAAAAAGATGGATTCACGTACAGCGTATCTCATAGCTCATAGCTCTATCCAAAGCCATGACCCGGCTCCCCACTGTGGGTCAGAACCAGGAAACTAGCCTGATGCTGTGCTTTGGTTCTGCCCAAAATTAATGCAAGCACACTGTTTCTAGAAAGCAAGAAATTTTCTGCATGTTGCGACCATCTATGACCTAACCCCGCCATCCCGTGAGGCTCGACTGGCACTGCCAACCTTACCCTATCAATGTCTTCCGCCTTTACCGTGTTACCATGATTGACAATCGATACATTGACCTATAAATCAATGTCTGAAAATGGCATATTGACAGCATCAGGAATTGGGCCTACCAATGTGACCTGTAGCCGGCCTAAGGTCTTCCCACATAGTTAATTTAAAATTTATTTATTTATAATTTGTTTTGACTTATTTATCATTATTTTATTCTTCAATTTGTTTCATTATGTATTTATTGATTAATTTTGTTTTCATATTTAACACTGAATTGTTTGCCCCCCCCCAATCAACTGAAGCTTAACTGACACCGCCAACCTTGCGATATGAACATCTTCCTCCTTTACCATGTCACCAAGATTGACAATCCATGCATTGGCCCGTAAATCAAGGTCTGACAATGGCATATTGACAGCATCAGGAATTGGGCCACCAATTTGACCTGTAGCTAGCCTGAGGTCCTTCAACATAGTTAATTTAATATTTTAATTATTTATAATTTGTTTTGACTTATTTATCACTATTTTATTCTTCGATTTGTTTCATTACTTATTTATTGATAAATGTTGTGTTCATTATTTAGCACTTAATTGTTTAGTGTTAACTACTAAAAAAGCTTCACCTGAGTACAAGTTTACATGACTTTGATATCTTATCATAGTTGGTGTTTGATTTCAATTATTGGAATGTCTAAAGTCTTAATTCAATCTCTATTATTTTATCTAGTGGAATATAAAATCTTGGTTGTCATCTCTGAAAATAAAAAAGGTACTGTGAATGAGTGAACTACTTAAAATTAAGTAGTTTTTTAAGAGGTTCGTGTCTAAATGTTTTACCAAAGGGTCTGAACCACAATTGGTAAAATCAGCCGATCTAAATCGGTATCGGCCGATTCTTGGATCGGATCAGCATCTGATTTTACTTTGGAATATCTGATTTAGAGCAAACTCCCTAAGAAATCAGCCTTGGATCAGTACAAGATCGGATCACAAATTGGCCAATTCCCTGGGAACCGGGAAAGATCGGAATCAGGACCAATTCAAATCCAATTTCCCCCTTTTAATGGGGAAAAATCGGTCAATCCCCACCCCCTACCCTGATTCCACTCCCACAGCCCCTCCCCTTCCAATCTAGGGCACACACTCGGTCCCTCCCCTCTGGTGGCATCCCCTCCCGCGAGGAGCACCCCCCTCAAAAATGTACCCCCTTCAAAAACCCCTCCCCTCATCTCCATCTTCCCCCATGGGATCCCTCCACCCCCGGCCACTTGTTCCCCCTGCATAGGGGAAACCCATGCTGAAAGTTACCCTAAGGGGTGATCTGGTTTTACCCCCGCCCCCACCCCTAGCTTAGCCCCTTCAGATTTTAAATCGGATCCTTGTCCTGCTCCCCCCCCCCATGTCAAAAAATCCAACATTTATTTAATATGAGTACTAATTTGTTTGAGGTTATTTCTAGTAAGTGTAGGGAAGATGTCGGATAACGAGCATGGCGCCCCTACACATCGTGATATTGGATGACAACATGGACACATGCTAGATGTTTATAAAAAGAGAGTAAAATATAAGCGATATGGGAAAAGAAATGAATGGAGATGTTTACTACCTCAAACAACACATTAGTGAGATTAGTAAGAATGTCAAGAATTTTGACAAAGTACCAACAAAGATTAGAGAAGAATATGTAATATGTACCAAATGTTATCACACATACTAAGAGAAATTTTGTCATATGAATATCATATATCTAGATCTCCATACCCTGTAATTCGATGCTTATACACTTACAACTGAAGTACAATATGAATTACAAAAGAGTCAATTAGTTCTCAAAACTCAATAAGTAAAAAACACTTAACTTCAATTTTCACTTATGTTCCATCTTGTGAATTCCTAGCCAAACATTGTATCCCTACCAACATACCACACATAACATCTACATCTTCTTTACATAGTTGACGGCATATTACATCCTTGAGTTCAAGAAATATCCTTTCAAAACGAAATCCAATCATTAACACAATACTACATTTTTAAAATTAAATATAGGATATAGGCAAATGCATACTGCATGATTATCGTGGATGTTGTACGATCATCGTGATGAAGTATATTATCACATTTGTTATCAATTCCATCATTTCTTATAAGCATTTGGATGATTCTCTTTGATTTTCATTGATTTTCATATTTACTTTGTCCGATGCAACATATAAATACCCCATTTGATTTTTGTTATTAAAAGCCACCAATCTGAAGACATGACCAAGGGTTCTATCATAGACAAGTAGTATCGCACTCTTTACCACCACTTATTGTCCCCAATAATATGTTCCAACTTAGTTAGGATCTCAAATTGGTACATTTTATCATGTAGGTCAGTTATGTAATCACTGTATTTTTCTAAAAGAATGAATCTATGTAATCATGTCAATGTCTCGTACAGGCTCTCTAATGCAATAAAATATGTGACAAATCTGGTGGGAAAAAGTTGCACTAGATCACAACTATTGGTATGCTCTCTCACGATGTGTAGCAATATAGGATGTTCATATATAAAGGATGTAATCAACAGACCTTGACTGACTAAGGACCTCAAAAATGACTTTTTCATGATATCCACCAACATCAAATCTATCTAGTGTGTCACCTAAAGAAACCAAAACAAGTTTCTTCTAACCTCCATCAGTTTCTTGCCTACAACTTTATATGATAACAATACTTCATTGTCAGTCACAAACTGTACAATATTGTCTTCACATGTTTCCTCAACAACATCGTTCATAAAAAGAGTTACTCAACATTCTTTATCTGCCGAGACACATCAATACTCTTCAAGAATGTGATGCACTCCTAACAATATATGAAAAAATTTATCATGGATCTTTTCGTGATTCCTTTCCATCTATCGCACTATTGGAATGTCATCTCGCCGAGATCTCGCGAGATCTCGTGAGAATCTCAGTCTCACCAAGGAGCCGAGATACGAGATCGCTGAGATCTCGTCCCATGTAGACTGGTCCATAAATAATTTTTCTTCGGGGGGCAAAACTGATACCCCCCACAAGACGCGCTGCCCCCTTGACCCTGCGACCTGACCGCGCATGTCAATACGCAAGTACTCTACGTCCCGTTTATGATAGTGTAAACACATTTAATATATTTCACTATCACTTATATTATCACATAAAAATGTATTACAAATTTGATACCATATTAGTATTTAAATAAGATTACATACAAGTTTAAATCTTTTAGAAGCATAAAGATCATCTTTTTGGTATTGAAAGTGCTTTGTAATTATTCATTCACGCAGTTGATGTACAATTATTTTCATGTAAATTCATTGATGTACTCCTATTTTTATAAGATATTATGTTATGTTTCATACATATATACATTTTGATCCGAGAATCCGAGATCCGAGCTCCCGAGATGTTTTCAAGATCTCTCTGAAATCTCTTCTCTTTCACCCCCCCCCCGAGACGAAGTCGAGCTCCGAGATGGCAATCCTTGATCGCACATGACAATGCAATCTCTTTCCTTCCATATTGACTATATATATGAGAACAACTTATCAACCTCTACATCTAACACATCCTCATATATGTATTTGAACATCAGGACTTTTAATCCATGTCCAACATTACCGATAACATCAACCATGGTCTGAAAATATGAAGTTGTGGCTTCATAAGCTAGGACACCTACATCAAGAAAAAATAAGACATTGTTGTTAATACTTGTTTTAAAAACACCTAAGGCAAGTTTAAAAATAATAATAAGTTTTGATATAACTACATGTAAAAACCATTTACATGTGTTTGACTACCTTCTTTGCAGTCCCTGTCGTAATTTTAACTCCTTTCAAGACTTACTTTATTGTCCTTTAACCGTCACTCTGCCTATGTATGGATGTATCCGTCGACCAAATTGACTGTAACCGACAAAACTCACTATCTCGACATGATTGATGTGTATGATGAGTGCCTTCCACAATTGAATGTCTGACATTAGATCCTTCGTTCTATGGATTGCAGAATCAGCCAAATCGGATAGAAATCTACCAACTTCTAGATCGGATCGATCAATCTCAATCCAATTTTGGCCTGGAGCACCGAATCCAAATTCGACTTTCAGCAAAATCAATTTGGATCAATAGAATCAGTCAAGAATCAGTGGATTCTTTCAAATCAGATCTGAAATGGCTGATCCCACCAATATCGTCGAGGGAACTTAAGTCCTGGTCTATTATCGATGTCAGGTCCAAATCGATTTGGATATTGATCTGATAACACCCCAATATCAATGATATCGACCCGAAATCGGCCCTACCCTTCTTCTTCCTCCCGAATCAACTAAGGCACCAACAACTCTGATGACGATTTAGCGATTTGTTTGATCTTATGCCGATTTGGATCGATCCGATGGCAAATTGGAGCGATTTCAATATTCTTCAAGCAATTTCCCTCCCCCTTCCTTCATGTCTCCCGATTCCAAACCGATGTCCTTCGGATTCTAGCCCCACCACACGATGTCAAACCCCTCCCCCTCACTTGCACCCGAAACACTCATCGAGAGTAACTGTTTTATGCCTACAAGGATCGAGCCCCCCTTGTCTTATCCCTAGGTTAATTGTTTCAATTCCATAGAGAGGGGTGTTCTGACCCGCCTTTACCTGAGAGTCACCCCTGATTGTTAAGGATGCACAACCCCATTAAGGAGCTTTTCTCCCCCTCCCCTCCCCGCACTATGATGACTATCAAGGTTGAATAGGGTTGCTATTGTTGTGGTCTCTTGCCATTATTGAGAAAAAATTGTTTATTATTTGTCTATTATTGAGTCACCGGTACATGTATTAAGATTAGTGGGCTCAGATGAGAAGAACCAAATTCCTACTTCCCAAATGGGATATCAATACGATATCATGAATAAAACAAAGTTGAAAATAAAAAAGAATGTCAATGGATAAGTAATAAACAATTCTCTCCCAAAAACGCTAGTTTATTATCAAATGTTCCATTTTTGCTATGATCTTCAATTGATCTATAATGATGTGTAGGTCAGCCATATAGCAAATATACTCAACCAAAGATATGAAACAAACAAGTGCATGTCTTTCTATAAAAATGAATAATGTTTTCTCATTAAAAAAAATATTACATTTTTTCCAACATAATTTTATATAATTGTTCCAACACATGTCACCACCAACCCCTACTTTGAGATGATGATTATTACAATTTGGTAGGCTAGATCGAGATTACAAATCCTGACCCACCAGTGTATTTATGCAGTTGGCCTAGTCTAAAAGGTGGAAGAGTTGAAGACCGAAATTGATGAATTTAAGTTGGTCTGGAAGGAGAGAGAGTGCACAGCCATGTGTGATAGGTGGTATCACAAAGAGATCCATGGTAAATTTTATTATTTACTTGTCAATGAGCATTATATTTTTGAAATCTATTGATGTCTCAAGTTAAATCAAGAATGTAGAGTACATCTTTTCATTAATGGACGTTGTTATGATAGAGATTGAAGAGGACAATATTGTTCAATTTGTGACGGATAATAAACTATCTTACAAGGCGGCCGGAAAGAAGTTGATGAATAAGAGACGACACCTTTTTTGGGTTCCATATTCATCACATTTCATTGACCTAATGTTGGAAGATATAAGCAAGGAACCATTTGTTTCTATACTTGTCAGTCAGGCATACCTTATCACATCGTTCATTTATTCACATCAAGGTTTGCCATCTCGGACCTCGGCTTCGTCTCGGGAGGGGTGGAAGAGAAGAGATCTCGGAAAGATCTCGAGAAAATCTCGAGAGATTGGATCTCAGATTCTCGGATCAAAATGTATATATGTAATATGTAAAAAATGACAAACATAACATAATATGTTATAAAGATGGGAGTACATCAATGAATTCACATACATTACATGAAAATAAATAACACAACATTTTTACACACTAATTGTGTGAAGGAACATTGGAACAATCAAAAAACACTCTGAATGTCAAACTTCACTCCCACATAGGGGTGAGCACGGGTCAATTTGGTTTGGTTTATGGCCAAAAAAATTTAAACCGAACCAAACCGAAGACCCACCCCAACCCGAACCAAACCAAACCATTGCAAATCGGTTTGGTTCGGTTTGGACTGGTTTAATCCATAAGTTTGAAATGGTTTAAATCATAAACATATAATTAATATTTTAACCTCTATTACTCAAAAAAGAATAAGATTAAATAATCTTATTTATTTGAAATAAGATTTAAAATGAGTTTTACTATACCTATCCATGGCAACAAGTGCCCAAGACCAAGAGGTGCGTATGGACTTGGCCGCATGGGGGTTTTTTAAAAGAAATCCTAGGCACCCAATTGTTGGATCATCCGATGTGGGATTGCTCAAAGTGTTGTAGCTTTTGCGATTTGTCCCATATCACTTATTTGATAGAGGTTTGCATGCTTTATATACTCCATTCCAATAGAGCTAAGCAAAACCTTGTTGGTCTGCAGCAGGGTGGGCTACGTAGGGGCTGTAGGCTGCTTGGTGGGCTTGGTTCGGGTTACGGTTTGGGTTGATTTTTATTGGTTTGGTTATTTTGAAAACCAACGGACCCGAGGATAGTTTTCAACCCGAACCAAACCGACAATTTCGGTTTGGCTCGGTTCGGACTTTCGGGTTGACTCGAATAATGCTCGCCCCTACTCCCACACCAGCTGTGTGAATGAACAATAAGAAAACACTCATAATGCAAAAAAGATGATCTGCGTGCTTCTGATATATCACTTTGTTGGTCATATAACCTAAGTAAAATATATTCATATAAGGTTCGTGAAATAAATATAAAAAATAATTATTATTTGATATATACCCAAATATTTTTTATTATTTTTAATTTATTTAGTAGAATCAATTTAAAGATAGATACAATGTTCAATTATTTTTATTACATTCAATTAATCTTATATTTAACTAGAAACTTAAAAACTTATGAAATATATTAACATTTAACAAATTACTTAATATTTTTATATTATATACATATTTGACATAATCTCTTAGTAATCAAATATAATCTACAAACTTAAAAACCTATGACATATATTAACATTTAATAAATTACATTATATTTTTATATTTCTTAATATTTTTATAATCTTTGTAAATAATATTTTTAAGTAATATAAAAATCAAAGTAAAATATAAAAAATAAATATTAAAAGTTATGTAGTATATTGAAACAATGTTATTAGATTAATACTAAAAAATAAATTAATACTTAAGTTATCAATTTCATATTTTATTTATTCATTCAAAGTAAAAAATTTATTTAATTAAGATATATATAAATTAATAAATTTATATTTCTTGAAATTACATATTAAATTAATACTTAAAATACTTTATATTTATCTTCTTAAGTATTAAATTAATACTTAAATTAATACTTAATATTTTACATAGGTAATCAGTATTAAATTAATACTTAAAATACTTTATATTTATCTTCTTTAGTATTAAGTTAATACTTAATATTTTAAGTAGGTATTAAGATTTAAATATTTTTAAATCTTACTTAAAAATATTACAAATACTTAATATATACTTAATCAATGTTATTATAATAAATATTAAAAATAAATTAATATTTAATGATTATTAATAATCGACGTTAACGTTAACTACGTTAACATCGATTACGTATTATGTTAACGTATTACGATTACGTATTACGTTAACGTATTACATATTACGTATTACGTTCGCATTAACGTCGATTACGTGTTACGTTAACATATTACGATTACGTATTATGCGTATTACGATTACGTATTACGTATTACATTAACGTATTATGATTGCGATTACCTCTTCTCGTCGTGACTTGCGGGGCCGCGACCGCGAGTGCCCTCCCGAGTCCCGCTCGATGACCTGCTTGGCTTCTTCCCGCGGGGCCGCGACTCCAACGCACACGACGCCGTCACCGGAGGTCGCCGCCGCCGTCAAAGCTGCCGCCTTTGGTCGCCGTCGTGACAGCCAGAGTTGCCGCCATGACAGCCGGAGCCTGGAGACGAGGGAGAGAGCGTCGCAGCTCGGTCACATGTGCCCTGGTAAGTCTCTATGGCCCTCCTATGGCTTCCTTCGGGGTCTAACGAGAGGTTTTAAGCACCCCCACTACGATGCCTTGCGTGCGGGGTGAGGGGCCCTTTGGCCGACCAACAAACGCACCTTCCTTTGCCCCTTCCCGCCGGCCAGGACAAAGGATCTTTGCCTCTGTACACCCGTGAGGTGCTTGGCCATGGGTTTCGGGTGTCTCGGATCTCGCCTTGCCCCTGAGACCCACGACGAACCATGATTCACATCCTCATCGGCTGCACATAATGAAAGATCATTTTGAGAGACATGATCTAACCAAACATGGCCTGACTAGATTTGCGACATAATATTAATTATTGGCCCAGTCAAAAAATATATAGAATACACATCCCAATTTCATATTAATACCTATATGTAAAACCCACTAGCAAATATACGTGATTGCTTGCATAGCAAGTGAAATGGTAGCCTAGACCCAGTTAAAGGCTTGTCGATTGTTCTTTGCGAGATGTCTTGCATATAACATCCGTAGTGGCAGCGAGTCATGTCGAAGCAGATCGACAAAATGCCCCTCTTACTCCAACATCATTGGTGGGTATGGGTCGGATGGACTATGAGTAACGATATGTTGCTTCAATGGTTGCCTGGACCCATTTAAAGGCTTGTCAATTGTTCTTTGCGAGGTGTTTTGCCTCCTCTCTTGTCGTTGCTTGCTAGCATGCCTTACTCTCATCAAAGTTTTATCTATTTCCTCTGGATTAGTGGATGATTGAAGTTTAACTCTTTCTTTGCCTTTTTAGGTCCCCTCTCATCTCTTATTCCAAAAAGTTCCTCATGCAACTCCTCTCTCTATTTAATATGAATTTTCTTTGGTAAGACTCTTCAAATCAAGTATGCCCTCATAGCTTCACTACTCTTCCTAAGTACCTTATTGCATTTCTTGCCATTTCCACCCACTCTACCTATATGTTGCTTCAATCGTAATACCTCTCTATTCATTTGTTTTTAACATCACTTACACTGTACCCTCTTCTTGTCGACATCCACCGTATGGTTGTCTTCTCATCAAATATCACAAGAAGCAAATCTATCACAATGTCTTCTTGCTCGATCATTACTCTTTGGTCTACAACATTAACACACTAAAAGAAATTAAAAACTTCACCAATTTAAGGGAGAACTGGGAGGGGATGGTAAGGAGAGAGAATACCCTTAAGGGGTTGTTATGGCCTTTAAAGCCTCGGTCAACTATTTCAAGGGAAAAGGGATGGGGGCCATGAACAACTGCTTAAGGAGTTGTTTTGGTCATTGTGAACATGAAATAGTGACTATTTCAAAGGATAAGTGATGGGGGTCAGGAACAGCCCCTTAAGGGGTTGTTCCGGTGCTTATGGTCCTAAAATAGTCAATTGTTTCAAGGAATAAGAGAGGGGGACGAGAACAGCCTTTTAAGAGGTTATTCCAGTCAAAGTGGACTTAAGATAATGGAGGGGGGTTGAGGCACGAAGAGGCAGGGAAGGCCCAGCAGAGGGAGGGGAAAAACCAAAGAACACCTGCCAAAGGGGAAGGATTGATGTCAATTGGTCTGGATCAGCATTGGATCGGTGGAACTATCAAGTCAAAGAGATCACCGCAAAATTGCCTAAAGAACATTGGAATCGGTAGAAATCATTGGTGCCCTAGCTATATCATGAAGAAGAAGATGAGAAACAACCCTAGGGCCAATATTGCCCGATTAATAATGGTCCCAAATCGGACTTGACATTGAACCAAGACCGGGACTTAAGTTCTCTCGATAGAAATAATGGAATCGACCGATTCTTCCTAATTGATTAGACCTATCCAAACCGATTTCACTAGAAGAAATGTTTGGATTGGTCTTTCAAGCAATAATCGGATCGAGCCTAACCAATCTGATTCAAGAATCAGCCGATTTCGATCCAATTCCATCGATTCTACAATCCATAGCTAGGTTCAATCAACTACTAATAAGGCAACCTAGTCGCACTTAGTGTCCCAGAGCCTTAGAGAAGGTTGGGGATCGACAACATGAAAACTTCGCAAGACAACAAAATGAGAGGGCATCGATGGAACCAAAGCTGTGATGAGGGCATGTAAAAAGATTCAGCATGTCGTACTAAAGCACCCTCTTACTAATATTATTTAAAATGACTTGTCTTGGAGCACTAAAGCTTACGCCTCAAGATGAGACCCTCCGTCACATTGGTGAGGTTTACGCTTTGTTGACAAAACACAAGACTTATGCTTTTCTCCAAGTGAAACTTACGTGTCGCCGCCTTAACTCCTTAACTAAAAAAAGACGTAATCCTCAATGTTGAGGGTATTTTAATAAAAGGTAAGAAAAAAATAGAGTTGTGACCCATCTACCTATACAAAGAGAAAAAAATATTCCATTTTCCCATCACACACTTTTATAACATTTTTCCTCTAAAAGGCACACATTATGTTGCCTGAGCACACTTTTTCTGAATCTATAGATTTTATTTGATCTATAAAATTTTAACCATTTTATATTATGAAATATTAATCAAAATTTATATATTCATACTTCATAGAAGTTTAAACAATTAATAATTAATTATATTTTATTTGATGTTAATATTTTATATATTTTAGTTCAAGCATTGCACGATTATTTATTTAAATATTCATAGATTATATTTTTTCTTAAATTAGTGCATAACATTTCAATAAGTTTCAAGGTTTATGGTTCAAAGATTGCATAATTATTTATTTAGATATTCATAAGTTACATATTTTTCCTAAATTGAAGCATACACCTCAATAAGTTTTAAGGCTTGCATCTCTTTGAGGCTTTGGCAAAATACCTCAGGACCACATCAAAATTTAACAAACATTGCTTCATGGCAAAAATAGGGAAACCGAGGATTCGACGAGGGGGCACAACAACGATGGTGAAGGTGCTCTTGCAAGGTTGAGAGTGGAACCAAGGTGTGGTGGACAATCGAGGAGGGGGAGAAGGAGGGCCAGATGGCACTGATTGCGATGCTTGGGTGACATAGGGGACTTTGGTGAATACAGAGAAGCAGATGATAGTTAAAATCATGGAAAGTTGGGTCTCAACCGAGTCGGGCAAGGTTACCCAACCCAAACGATTCTAGTCGCAACCAACTCGGTCAAGACCCCGAGCGGGCGACCCTACTCCACGACCCGTCCAAGTCGCCCGACCTAGAGCCAAGTCATGCGACCCTTCAACCAAGTCGACGTTGAGGGCTTTCTAAACCCCCCAAGGCCCCTGGGGGGCCTCCCCTTCCTATCACACCTCCCACACTTTCTCTTAAGTTCTCTCTCTCACTCAAACTCTTTTTCCCATGCATTTAATTAGTGTTAATTCTCTCTTTTAAGCATCTAGTTAGTGATTAAGGGTTCGTTTAAGAACCATCGATAGGAACATTTTTTTAACTTCACCTTCCCTGGGAATACCTTCTAATTTTTATAATGTTGTTTGGTTATGTTCTGGTCTCGACTTCTTCTTATCGAAAGAAATGTGAAAGAGAAAGTTTATCTTTTTGATAACTGAAAACCGCTCCCAATGGCCTCCTTAAAAACGAGAAGAGGACACTTGTCACTACCTTGTTCTTGTCAACGAAACGTCTCGCCATCGTCGGTCTTCCAACAATAGACCATCTCACCGCAGTGAGCATCCCTACAATGCGGCATTGCCTGGTTGCTGACCTTAATTAAGATAGAATCCTTATGGATCTTGATTCGTATGACATTGGTAGTGTCAATGAAGGTACAATTCCTAACTATGTGCCGACAACATCCTCCTTGTCCATGTACCTCCCCAGGTTGCCGATGTTGATGCCGTTGCCTGGCCCACGCTAGATGTCGGAGATGGTGACATTGTTGCAACAATTGTCATGGGAGATGCAGCCATCGCCGGTGTCGATGTTGGCATCGGCGACCTCAATGTTGCTGGACATGGTGATGTGGATGTTGTCAATGCTGGGGTTTAGGCTGTGATCATCTTCACACCGCCTGGTTCTTGTCAACGATGCCTCGCCGTCGCCAGACTTTTTATAGTCTCCTCCGACAAAGTGGCATTGCCGCAAGCGTCACCTCACCGCTTAGTTCTTGTCAATGACGTCTCAACTAGCATCCTAAACTATACGATAGATCTACCAGACAGTGATTCCGGTGGCAAAGCCGTTATCCTACCACTTAAGCTCCTCAAAGTCTAGCAAAAAGTTTTCAACTTTGTGCACAATTCCCTCTAAAAGGACTCATCCAGTGATGATTTCCTCCACTTCTCTTAGTAATCAGAAGAAATATCTCCATTTTCAGGGGGCGGAGAAGAGTAGTAACAACCTAGCACCCAATTTCCTTAAGAATGTAGACCATGGCACTACTTCTCATATCGGTCCTCCCACTGTTGATCACTGTCCCGGTGTTCTTGCTTGCCCGTGGGGCTAAAGCACACGAAACCAAACCCACCGACAACAACTTATCTCAATCTTCAGATGTCTATGTCATTGAAGGTTAATAATATAATTATGACATCTATCATTGAAGTAGAGTTCCGTGAGAAATCTTGCCGGGGAGCAACGTACATTATATCATTATAATTAATATTTTCATTTGAAAAAAATATATTAGTGTAAAAATAGTTTTTTTGATGAAAAATTAGTTTTATATAACTTTCATTTCTATAATAGAGCAGCACTTTTACGCGAAATACCTTCTTCATAGTGGTGCTTCAAAAAGATGTACTTTCAAGTTCTCAAATAGACCCTAAGTGTTGTCTTCTTTTAGTTGTGTTGCTAACCCCTTTTTTGTCTAATTGTGTTGTTAACCTCTTTTTTTAAGTGTTGTCTTTACTTTTTAAGCTTCCTTCTTCAACATGTCTTCTCCAAGCTACGACACTCAAACTTCCGGTTTGACCCGGAATGATCTGCCTTCACTTCATTAAAACTTGATATCCATGGCAGAGAGAAAAGTTCAATATAATATTACGAAAAAAAATGTAAGTGAGGGGGCATATCAGTTGAAACATCATCATGTTTAGGGGTGCAAACGAGCCGAGCCGAGTAGTATGGTGTTCAAGCTCGGCTCGTTTATTTTACACGAGTTCGAATTTGAGCTCGAGTTTTAACGAGTATGTGGAATCCTTGTTCAAGCTTGGTTCGTTTATTAATCAAGCCGAGTCGAGCTCGAACTCGAGTAGTAGTTAGACTAAAATTCAATTCACATTCAAGCTTAAACTATATACAAACTCGTTTATAAAACTCAAAATTAATGAAAAGTCATATGTGAAACTCTATATTTAGCTCACTTATGAAACTCAACCTAAGTTTAAACTCAAATTTTAAAATATTTAATATATTTAAGTGATAATATATAATTATTAATACTCATAATTTAATTTTTAAAAATAAATATATAATATAATATTTAATCGAGCTACTCGCGAGCTTATCGAGCCGAGCAGGAGTATGTTCAAGCTCGGCTCGTTTAATGAGTCGAGCTTTATTTTGTGTTCAAGCTTGCTCATTTAACATAATAAACGAGCCGAGTCGAGTTTTTATCGAGCCGAGCATTGAGCTACTTCTCGAGTGTATTGGTTCGTTTGCACCCCTAATCACGTTGGAATGAAGGGCACATTGCATTGTGTACATGGACTCCATCCGAGGTAAACTCAATTTCGTAAGTATTTACAAACATTAGAATAAAAAGAGCTTCAAAGTGGCATAAAGATGCCATTGGGGAAGAAATTTTTGAACTTGCAAAGCATTCAGTTCATGTATATGGGTTGGAACAACAGTGCCTGAAATTTTCTTGGCACAAAATTTTTGATGATAGTACGTTGCCATTAAATTTTACTTAATCATATCAATGTATGTATGTAACCTTTAATATTTAATTATTTTTGTTACAAACAAATGACTTAATGCAAGCCGTAAGTTATTTATGAATGAAAACATATAATGACATACCGACATATTCATGGGTCAAGAATCAGAAAGTAGGAGTGGATGCAGAAGTTGAAAAGGATCAAACACACAAGAAGAGAAAATTCATGATCTGACACGAGATGAAAACCAACAGTAGGATTCATGGGGCCCATCATCACACGTCCGAGACAAAGACAAACATCCATCACGACAGTAATAAAAATTTTGTGGAAATGCAAGGACACGATCAGGCGAACAATATCGAGATGGTTCTTTAATAGTAACATACTAGAAAATACTACAAAGGAGCCGTATTATGAGTTCACGATCAACATCAAAGGTAACATCAATAGTGAAGTGTTGAGACCGACTCTAAAAGAGATATACAACATTTATTTTATATTCTAGATAACAGATATTAAATAATATGTCAAGTCATTTGAACATATTTGGCAAGAAAAATGATACTCGTTGATTACAAACGGTTGGACAAGTCAATAACTTTTAATTTTCCAACTTAGTACCTACATCTTTTTAAACTTTCAAATTTTGAACTTATACACATTCTTCTTCCTTGAAGGTGTATAACTAGGGAGACAATGATCAACATCCTAATATATCGTCAAGCTGAAACTGTCTTATAGAAGTACATGTGCGCATCCGGACAAGTAAAGAATGCGAACTATCTTTTTGAATTAATTGACGGTGTTGTTGAAGAAATAATAGAGGGACTAAGTTGCTTATGTAGTAACGGACAATGCAGCTACATGAAAATAAATAATTTTTTTAGTCATATTCCTATTTTTTCAGATTTTCTATCAATTTTTAACAACTTTCTATATGTTTTGCCTTTTTAAAAAAAATAATTTCCCGACCTAGCTGAAGCGGACCTGTTTTGGGCCCAACCAACCCAACCCAACCCCCAACCCTACCTTGGTGAGAATAATAGCATTTGGACAAGGCAAAATTGAGAGAAAAGAATAGTAAATATTATTTTGGCAGCAAAAGTTTTGGCATAGGATTGAAGATTATTTAAAGTCATGTCAACCTTTAGTTCAAGTGATAAGTGTTGAGATTGGTTGACGGAGATGAGATTCCAACAATAGGCTATATTTATGCGGCAATAGAAAAAGGCCCAAGAAAAGATTATTAATAACTTTGGTAGCAAAGAAACAGACTACAAACTTATTATTTTCGTCATTGATAGGCGTTGGGTGATACAAATGCATCGTTCGTTACATGTAGTAGGGTTTTTTCTCAATCCAGCTAAATATTAGCATGCAAAAGAGGAAGTTTCCATAATGTTTGCAAATTTTGAGTTGGCATTTCTTGATTGTCTTCGAAGAATGATTAAACAAGTACAAGATAAATTAAGCGAGGAATTGAATTTATATATGTTGTAGAGAACTGTTTGAGAGTCCTTTAACCAAAAGAATTGAGATAAAAAATAACCAGTTATGTTGTTTAAATTACAATTTACACATTTGTAAACTTAGTTCACTTTACTTGGTTCACTCATTACAATTTAAACGTTCGGTTGAATAGTGACGTATTTATGGTACTGAAACTCTTAAACTTCGTGTATTAACTTTTCATATTATTGATCTTTATTGCAGTTCTTCAAAATGCAAATTTGAAGATGCAAATGAAATTGGGGTACATTTGAATTTATAAGTACGACAATAATAAAAATTTATATTCATTCTAATATTATTTTATAAGATGCACTATTTTGATTTAATTCAATAAACCTTCAGATCATGGTTATTAGAATGAATAATATTAGAATGAATATAAAGTTTTATTGATGTCACACGACCTGGCTTGGGGTCGCACAACCCAACCAAGTCGCCAGCGACCAAGGGTGGGGCATTTGCCCCCCCCCCCCAACAGATGAGTGGAGGGGGGGCTTTTTCCCTCCACCCACCATCCTCCCCTCCATGCCCCCTCCTTGGGGTCTATAAAAAGCCCCCAAGGGGGGAGGCTTCTTCACACCTCTCAAGTCTCACCTCTCACCGCTCACCCTCCACTCCTCACTCTTCAGTCTTCGGTCCTTGCCCCTCAACGGCTCACCCCTCCATCCAGCCCTCAGTCCTCACCCCTCAACGGCTCACCCCTGTGCCAACTCCCAATTGTTTTCTCCAGCGGTGTCTCTGACCCTCAAATATCCTACTCTATCAAATCTCGCTCTCTTACTGTCAAAGCTCGCTCACTTTTTTACACTCTCAACTTTCACTCTACTTTTAGTTGGTGTTATTTATATTGTGAATTATTTTGCTAACATATCTTTTCCAAGCCGTGATATTTCTCGCTCCACCCGAAATGATCCAGCTTGGCTCCATTGCGCAATCGTGTCAATGGAGCAAAGAAAAGTCAAGTGTAAGTATTATAACAAAGTTCTTGATATTGCCGATATTACCGATCTCGACACAATTGATGAGACACAAGAAGATACACCAGAACCCAACATCCGATTGTAGTATCAGACATCGGATGATTCTTCTTCAAAGAGTAATAGCGATGGAGCTGGGAACACATATGGTAGAGGTAGAGGTAGCACCACCGACACCACTTGTGGTGTAGGGAGAACCAATCTAGAGACGTCCCCTCCGCAGCAACAACAACACTTCACGGAAGATAAGTATTATACCCACGCAACACAAGATGCTAACCACGGAGGTAGACAACATGGGTATAGAGGAGCAGAGCTAGAACCATCACAGTGTTCTTGGGGTCTGTCGTATCAAGGAGAGGGTTATGAGATGAGGCAGTCATCATTCGATAGTTCTAGTCCTTACACATATGATAGATACGGTGGTTCATTTTCATCTTATCGTAGGATAATTATACGAAGTAGTAATGAGTATAATCAGTTTGTCTACATGTTTAATACGTTGTACACTTCCACAATGTCATGGGCAGAGTACATACAGTATGTAGAAGAATAAAATAATGTCATTTTTAGTGAATGTTAAATGAATCTTGTTGTAATAATATTTTTTTGAATTTTTGGGTATTTTTCCTGAATTTTCCTGATATTTTTATTTTTTTCAACAAAAAAATAAAAAAACAACCCAGTCGGGCCGGGTCGCGACCGGGTCAGTGACCCAGCCTAACCGGGCCGGGTTGGGGGCTGACCACCAACCCGGCCTTCCTTACTTCAAATTCACAAGAGGAATAGGCTCAAGTAAAAAAGATTAAATGATCGTATTTATGTCCAAAATAATTGTCGTTCGAATAAGGAGTTCGTGGAGAGAAAGATGTGTTTCGAGAAATATGACCCCGTAGGCTTTGATGACATGGCTTGATCTAGTGAATGGTTGATTGGACAGTCACTAGAAGATGAATTAGTGCAAGGCACTTATGATCTTACATGGGCTGATATGAATATTGCATTGGAAACATTAAATGTTATTACAGGTGTAGATCAAGCTAGAAGGCCCAAGGTATGTCAAAGTGGGACAAATAGTGTTATTCCACAAAGTTGTACAATGCAAGTGAATGATTTGAAAATGACTTATAAGAAAGAGATTGAAG
The DNA here is from genome assembly GCA_036172225.1 of Cryptocoryne crispatula var. balansae. NCBI lineage: Eukaryota > Viridiplantae > Streptophyta > Magnoliopsida > Alismatales > Araceae > Cryptocoryne > Cryptocoryne crispatula. The sequence goes on from CM069928.1 coordinate 28,436,880, forward strand.
AAGAATATTTGATTGATTTTGAAGATGACATTGACAAAGATAACAATAATGAGACTGATATTGAGGATGAAGACAACGATGATGATAACAAGAGAAATTATGAGGATCCAGTTGCAGAGACTTCTCTTAATAATGATGTTAGTTTGGCATTAGAATTTAGATGCTTGTCATTCTCTCTATTTTGAGATAATGGACTGTTGGTGTCTATTTTTGCAAAGAAAAAGAAGCAATTAAAAAAGAAGGGGCAGAGCCAAGGCAGGCTGGACGATCCCAATTGAGCCGATTCCTAGTTGGTTCAGCCTCCCCTTGGGCTAAATCAGATTAAGGGGGCCTATTGGAGCAATTATCAGCAAATCTGGCCAGTTTTGATTTAAAAGAAATATTTTCCAGCACCTTCAATAGGCACATTGGCGCACAGCCCATAAGAGGAAGGGGGAGTTGGCTGCGGCCAAGAAAAAGGGCCCAATTCAGGTCACATCAGCCAGCCAAGTCAGCAGGGACCCACTGCCTGGTTCATCTCAGCTGCCACCTCAGCTTTGACTCATTTATGGTGTGGGGAAGGCTAAAAGACAGGTCAACATGGGAGAACTCAAGGGACTGGTCAAGGCAAAAGTCCTAGAAGAATTCAAAGAGTTAAGTTCATTAACCATCTTGGAGAAGCCAACAGCCACCTCCCCATTGACTCTTCAGCTGTCCCTTCATCTCCCCCCTATTCCTATAAAAAGAGAGGCGCCCCCAAACCAAAAAAGAGGGTAGACTGGATGCCGACAGGCTGCTGGTTGCGCACCTCAGCTGCCCTCCTACCCACGGCCAAGAGAAGGAGGAGAAAAAAGAGGAAGAGAAGTGCTCCTTTGGCGACCCCCCTTGCATACCAACTCCTCTTGCTGGAGGAGAGTTCACAGCATTCTTCTCCATCTTCTTTTGCAATCAGCATCAAAAAGAAACAAGGTAGGGATATACACATACTAGCTATATAGCCCTTTAAGGGCACCTCTCCTATCTTCTCCAAATTCTCTTCTCAACTCTTCTCATGGCCTAAACCGGTCTTCATCGACATCGGCACCCAAAAGAACCATCCAAGGCCTGATCGACCCACACAAAAACCCCCCTATTCGACCTCTTGTTTGGCCACTTGTTTGACCCCTCATAACAGCCCCTGTTCGGCCCTCTTAAACACCACAAAAACAGAATCTGTTTTGACCCTTGCGCAGTCCTCTAGCCATGCCACATGTACTCCCTCTTTGCCACCTGTTCAACCCACTGAAAAGCCCCTAAACAGGTCCTAAAAACCAGGTCACTTCCAGCCCCTTGTCAGCCCACCTGAAAGACCCTTGTTCGGTTCCTATTTGGCCTTATGTCTAATCATCTGAACATCCCTCATGGCAGCCCCTAAAGTCCTCCATACAGATCTCAAAACCGCTCCCTGTTCGCCCCAATGAACAGTAACCTAATAGACCCCTAAACATATCCTAAAACAGGTCATCTCCAGCCCCATGTCGGCTCCTCTAACTGGTCCTAACAGACCCAATCAGCTCCTAAAATATTCCCGATCCATCTCCTTTAGGGCCCTAGGTGAGGGTGATGACCTGGAGATCCTTGGAATCCGTCCAATGGGCCACGTCTACTCCGGGCGGACCCTCAACCTCCTATCAAAACAGCCCCCTTTGTGGCTCCTCTTCAAAACCATGTTTTAGCCCCTTTGCGACTTCCCCTTAAAAAATCATACTTCAGTCTGTTCCCACCTCTTAAAGATACTCCAAATAGGGCCTGTTTTCAACTCCCTTGTGCAGCCTTAGAACAACCCCTTATCCCTTCAAACTAAGCCCCCTTGTCGGCTCCCCCAAAAAACCCCCAAACAACAGGTCACTGTCTCATCTTCAACATACCCTACACAGTCCCATTTTCGAATCACTCAAACATACCCCAAACAGGACCTGTTTTGCTCCTTTGTGCAGCCCCTAAACAAGCCCCCTTATCTATTCAAACTTGGCCCTTTGTCGGCTCACCTAAAAGACCCCCTAAACAGGTCATTCGACTCATATCTGGACCCCCGAAACAGGTCACTTTCCGCCCCTTGCGCAGCTCCCAATCCGGTCTCAAAACAGACCCCATTCATGTCCATCTAGAACCCCTTAAAGCAGGTTCTGTTTCAACTCCCTGTTGGTTCCCTCGACAGCCCCCTTGCAGTCCATTAAACAAACCCCTGAACAGGCCCCTTTGTGGCCAGTTCCCTGCTCCCTTGCGGCTACACCTTAGCCCCTTTGTGGCTCAGCCGAACAGTCCCCAAAACAGGTCAAGTTCGCCTTCAAAAAAAAAAAACTTGAAAGTCCCCTTTAGCAGACCCCCCTCGTGGCCTTCAAAGAGGACAGCAGCCCCTGGAGCTTCAAAAAAAAACAACACCGCCCGGCTCAACAAAAATACAGGAATCTGTCATTTGCAACATCGGTGGGTGGGGGTAATAACCTGGACCCTTTCGGAATCCATACGACGGGCGATCGTTTGTCCAGGCAGACCTTCACCCTACTGCCAAGCTGATTGAAGAAACAAAGAACATCAAGTCCAGCAGGCCCTTCCGACCCAAGAAAGTCCAAGACGGGCCCACTAAGCCCAATGAGACCGAAGGCCGACTAGTAATGCCGATGGAACTCAAATTGGCCCAAACAGCCTTTTGACAAAAAAATAACAAAAATAAAAAATGTGAAATGCAAAATGCAAAATTAAAATAAGGAATGAAACACCCTTCCATGGGTACTCCAACTTTTGGACGGCTCCCCCAGGCATGCTCTCGGAATGTCGATCCAGACAACTGCGCGGGAACACTCCCGTAATCAGCGATCCTTCCCCCAATATTGCAAGATAAACACTTGTCATTTTAGATGGATAAATTCCATATCCGTTCAAATATATATGCCGACATGCCGTCATAATGCCGAAATTATTTCAACCTTATGAAAATTTACGTCGAAGGAAGGAACACCGGTCATTCCACCCAGTGTTGTATTCAAACTACTTGTACACCAACTTATGAAATGAAATGATATGATGTTCAAATGCCGACTCGGAATGCATGAAATCGGACATCAAATGGCAATCCGATGGACTGGATGAGATGCAAACCTAAGTTGAACAAAACCAACCATAAATCAACACAAAATACAGTGTATTCAACTCAAAACATATGAAAAATCAGATTTGACAGCAATATAGAATTTTAATAAAAAACACCTAATCTGATAAAGTTGAACCCTTAAAACCAAGTAACAATCAAACCAAACTCTAAACAACAATTAAAACATTAAATAAAATACCAAAACCTGTCCCTGAGCAAAAAAAATTTAATAAATAAATAAATAAAACAGACCTGAAAACTTAATTAAAAATCATCCTAATTCAATAAGAATTGAACCATAACTAAGAAGCACTTAAATACCGAAACTTCAAACAAAAAATCAGATTGTAACAAACCTGTAAACACATAAAAATCAGATTTGTGCAATCCGAAATTCATTAATGATCACCTAATATCACTTGATTAAACCTCTAACCGAGAAATGATCAAAAAGAACTAAACAAACAACATTTCAAACACCTAGAATACACCAAAATCAATCTAAAAATAGAACAAATCAGATCTGAAACCTTAAGACTAAATAAGTCAAACCCAATTCTAAAATGCATGAAACATATCAAACACCTTAAAATCAAAGTCAAAACAACTTGAATCAATCAAACCCAATTTAAATCAAATCAAATCAAACCCAATTCCAGAATCGAATCGGATCCATCCGATTCCATGCGGAAGGACCGATTCCGGCTTCCGGCATGAATTCCGCGGAATAGATCGGAATCGGTAGGAATTGGTCAGAATCGATCCGATTTCAGCGATTCCTTGTGGAATCGGTCGATCCCGACCGATTCGTCGGAAGACCGGAAGCGTTGGACCGGTTCGATTCCCGGTTCGATTCTGGACCGGGAATCGAACCGATTCTGGCCCTTTTAGGTCCGGAATCGACCGACGCGGTCGATTCCGGCGATCCCGCGGCGGGCTACCTTCGATTCCGGCGATTTTCGGCGCGGTCCTTGCTTGGAATCGACGATTCCAGCAATTCCATCGTCGTTCCCAGCTACTGCACCGATTCCGCGGCGATTTCAGCACCGATTCCAGCGATTCCGGCGATTTCAAGCTACTTCTTCAAGGGATTCCGCCGATCCAAGCTCCGATCGGCCTCGATTCAACCTCTTCTTCGATCTTTAGAAGGTTATTGGTAAAATTTCTTCGCCGAAAACTTCGTGCGTCCATTCTTACACGTTTCCGACGAGTCCGAGCGTCGTTAAACGTTGTGATTTCCGACCGAACAAGTCCGTTTAAGTTCTAAACTATTCGATTGGATGTTGTTTGCACGGGAAAATTTCTGGATATCCCGTACGTCTATTTTTAAACGTTTTCGATGACTCCGAGCATAGTTAAACTCGGTGATTTTTTATCGAACAACTCCGCTCAAATTGTTTGAGCATCGATTGGATGTTCTTTGTACGGGAAAAATTCTGGATACCCCGTACGTTGATTTACGACCATTTTCGGCAAATACGTAACACTTTAAACATACCGAATGGTGTGTTACTTGGGTTGTCTGCTTCCGGAACAGCGTCTAAAGCAATTTTTATGTTATCTAATCATTTTTAGTGCATTGTTTACAATTTTTGCACATATAAGCAATAGCCGATCAAGGTGATGCAGCACCAGCACGTGCTTCCGACGTGGATTGGGAACACGGGCACATGGTAGACCTAGTCAGAAAGAGGGTACAGTGCAAATGGTGTGGGAATGAGATGAACGGGGGGTGTTCCGGCTGAAACAACATGTTGCCGGAACAGGTGAAAATGTAAAGAAATGTGACAAGGTGCCGAGGGAGAAGAGTGAGGAGATGAGAGGTTACATGACAGATAGAGCCTCTCAACGGACTGCTAGGATTGAGCAGAGGGAGGAGTTGCACGACGAGCTACTCCAGAGGAGGAGGGACCGCAATTTGAATACCTCGAAAGGGAAAGGCAAAGGGAAGGCACCAACTGAGCCAGAGCCAGAGAGCGAGGACAAGTCCACAGACTCCAAGCTTAGACGTGCTAGGCACGCTAGCAAGAGTGCATTTGCTGAGGAGGAGGACAAGAGGAGGGGAGCAGGAGGGTCTGGGTCTAGAGTTGACCCAGCTTTGGGCCGATCAGCATCGGCTCGCCCTACTCGAGACCGGAGCCAGGAGACAGGAGCCATACCGTCGTTCTACTTCTACCAGTACTCGATTTACACAGAGTGATGAGTATTTATTCAGGAAACAGAGTGCTGGGCAGATGGGGATTAAACAAGCAATGAAAGGGGTGAAGGCAACAGGAACGGCTGCAAAGAGAGCCGTTCGCCACATTGTGAAGTAGTTTTTGCATGCAGGTATCACTTTTAAATTGGCATTTATGTGTGTTTTATTTACTTAAACTTAATTTTAGCCTGATTCCATTTTTTTAACTTGATGTAGGCATCCCAGCACATGCAGCCACCAGCCCCTACTTCCAGATGATGGTGGATGTCGTGGGTGAGGCTGGACCGGGTTTGCAAGCCCTGGGCAGCAAACATATATACGGCGCTGGCCTAGATGAGGAGGTCCAGGAGTTGAAGGAGTGGATGGATGGTTTTAAATTAGTGTGGAAGGAGAGGGGTTGCACAATTATGTGCGACGGGTGGACAGGTATCACCAAGAATAGTAAGATAAACTTCTTGGTGTATTATTTTGAGGGGACAACATTCTTGAAGTCGGTAAATGCTTCTGGGAAGATAAAAAATGCCGACTTCCTTTTTTCTCTGATGGATGCGGTGGTAGAGGAGATCGAGAGAACAATGTGGTTCAGGTTGTCACTGACAACGAACCTTCATATAAGGCGGCTGAGAGAAAGTTGATGGAGAAGAGGAAGCACATGTTCTGGGTGCCCTGTGCGGCACATTCTGTTGATCTCATATTAGAGGATATAGACAAGGAGGAGAGTGTATCCACCCTTGTCGGGCAGGCACAGACGATCACATCATTTATTTATTCGCATCCCCGTCTGCTACATATTATGAGACCACACACAGGAGGGCATGATCTTATTAGGCCTGGTCCGACTCGTTTTGCTACGAATTTCATTGCATTGGAGAGTCTATACCGGCACAAGCATACATTGGTTAGGTTCACACAGTCCGAGGAGTATTATAACTACATGGTGGACAACCTGCATGACAAGAAAGATCAGCTGGAAATTCTTGTCATGTCTGAGAAGCAGATCACTGACAAGAGATTTTGGGAGAGGATTGCCTACTACTTGGCAATCATTGAGCCACTGGTAGTTGTCTTGAGGTTGGTAGACTCAGATGACAGGGACCAGATGGCACGTTGTACAATGCCATAGACCGTGCAAAATTGAAAATAAAATAAAAAAATCCTAGAGGTTACAAAAAATGGTGGAAAATCATAGATGACCGATGGGACAAGACCTTGCACCACGATGTCCATGCTGCAAGTTAGTTGGTTAAAAAATATTTTTGTTGAACAATTGTCTTATTCATAATGTAAACTAATAAATTCTTGCAATTTTTTGAACCCCCGCATCCAATATGGAGTACAGGTGGTGAACGACAACGAGGTGATGCGGGGTACACTTGCTGTTATTCAGCGTCTCTGCAGATCTCAGCAGGACAAGATAGAGGCTGAGATAGAAGTAAGTTAGAGTTTATTCAATACTTTGAAGTAACCTTACCAGGCAACTAATGTTTTTTTTATAATTTTTTCAGATGCAGAAGTATAAGATGAGGGTCGGCGTATATTCAGATGTTGATCTAAAATATTCAGTTGACAAAGTGTCACCTGGTATAGTAATGGCTTGATGAAGATTTTATTTTCTTTTCATATAAGTTATGGAACATGATGGGCTAATTGTTTACCTTTTCTCCTTTTTTTTCTTGCCACTGAGTGGTGGGTTCAGGTGAACACCAGGAGTGGATGGAATCCACTTGCTGCCATCGGTATCAGGATACTCAGCCAGAGCACCAGTTCCTCCCATTGTGAGAGGAACTGGAGTACATTCAACCTGATACATACGAAAAGGAGGAACATGTTGACCTCAGACCGGCTGGAGAAGCTGATCTTCTGTCATTACAACATGAAATTGTGCATCAAGAATATCAAGGATCGACAGAAGATTGGTGAGGAGCGATTTGCACGATTCGCAGGTGGTCCATACGAGCAGAGACATTCCTCCGCCACACCACCACCTGAGGAGGTGGACATGGATCAGATATTCCAGGAGGAGTATGCACTTGCCTCCTGGATAAAGGAGAGGGAAGCCAGGGATCATGCAGCTGAGTTTGATCCCGATGACCGTGCATGGGCTGAAGGAGAGTTAGATGGAGTTGAAGCCGAGGACGATGCTTCAGCTCCACCTCCACCTACTTCTCGTGCTCGAGCGAGCCTTCTTCTCGCCCGAGAAGCATGGAGCGACCCACCGTAGCTTTAGCCCCGGCCCGCACTCACCGCCGCTACCCAGCCCATTCGCAGTCCGGGGAAAACGAAAACAAAAGTGACTGCACGAAAAATGGGAGGATTTGCAAAGTTTAAAAAAACTTTGGGTTCTGGTACTTCAGAGATGGCGGAAGAGGTGAAGAGAAAGAAGCTAGAGGTCAGGCGTCCTGTCGGCCCAGATGACAGCACGCAGGCTCCTTCTCACTCCTCAGTTGATGATGAGGAGTGCATACCAGCGACGCAGCCATCAGCAGCAGCCGAGTCTCCTGATTCACGGCATCCAAAGCCGTATTACACGCTGGATGAGCAGACACCTGATTCTTATACTATGGAGCCACAGTATCCAGCATTCGTCAGCCGACCAAAATGGATTACACCACTAGCTCCACCATCCTCTGCTTACGTCCCGGTCGTCCCGCAGTCCGATCCGTACGACCTTGATAGCATGGCATCGGCATTATTTTCATAAGGATATGGTCCCGGATAGTATACAAGATTGAGCACGAGGGAGGAGCATCGAGAGCAGCAGAGAGAAGAGGAAGAGCAATATCTATATCCTAGATATTGGTAGTAGATTGATATGATGTATGTAAATGTATATTTTTTTTTCATGATGTATCAACTCTTTGATTTTTGAATCAATGGAATATGTACTTAACTTCAAGTGGAGTTCATTAGTATTTATTCGATGTGGTCCTGTGGATGAATGCTAATCTTATTTTTAAAAAATTTTCTAACTCATTTCCTATTTGTTAGAATTTTTTCTGAATTTTCGAATTTTTTTTACGAAGAAAAAAATTTAAAAAAAAAAACGATTCCACCGATTCCGGAATCGATTCCCTTCCCAGGAATCGGGCGATTCCTGGAATCGGAATCGAAATCGGTCCCAACCGATTCTGATTCCGATTCCGAAATCCTTGATGCAGGTCAATCCGCGATTTGTGCGCACCCATTTAATAATATTGTAAACATATTTCACTATATCTTATACTATTATACATAGTTAAGATTTGTGATTATAAGTATCTGTTGCATGGTTTTACATCTCGCGAGATCTCACGAGAATCTCGATCTCTCCAAGGGGCCGAGATACGAGATCGCCGAGATCTCACCTCATGTAGATTGGTCTATAAAGAATTTTTCTCGGTTAATCCACGACTACTTTACGTCCCGTTTATGATAGTGTAAACACATTTAATATATTTCACTATCACTTATACTATCACATGAAAATGTGTTACAAGTTTAATACCATATTAGTATTTAAATAAAATTGTATACAAGTTTAAATCTTTTAGAAGCACAAAGATCATCTTTTTGGTATTGAAAGTGCTTTATAATTGTTCATTCACACAGTTGATATACAAAATGTGTTATATTTTTTTATGTAAATTCATTGATGTACTCCTATTTTTATAAGATATTATATTATATTTCATACATATATACATTTTGATCTGAGATCCGATCTCCCGAGACTTTTCCGAGATCTCTCCGAGATCTCTTCTCTTTCACCCCCCAGAGACGAAGCCGAGATCCGAGATGGCAATCCTTGATCTGTTGTATACTTGAAACTTAAATTCTCTTTTTCCTCACTTTGATATTAGCTCTTTCCCATAAGGTATACATCAATCTATTATTGATTAAAAAAATAAAATCATATTTGCATAAATATGTACATGTGTATATACATTTGTATAAATACATAAAAATAAATAATATTAACATCTAATTATATATATTTGTATATATGTATATGCACACATACATACATATATAAACATCTAATGTCACCACCTTGACCGCCTAGACGGCCGCTTTGTCGTCTAAGCAAATGTGGCACCTTTTAACGTCTTGGGCATCTTGTCGCCTTGACAACTATGTTGAGTATCAAGTGAAAAAATCTATGGATGTAAAAAATGCAAGATACTTTACACGACAATGGTATTTCCGTAGAAATAATGGTCCTGGAAACCAGACTATCACGATCTAAGTTGATGAACTGAACTGTAACTAGCTAGAAATATTCCAGTAGCACCAGAACAAGTCATGAAACTGAAACTGAAAATAGAACAAGCAAAATATATGTGCAGCTTAAATCGAATTATAGACTTCAACTCCCAAGGACAATGTCAAGTGTACACGCAGAACATGACATGAGGAGGTAATAGACAGCAGACTGTAAAAAAAGTACCTGGGAACGCAGAACTTCTTTATATGTGCCAATTTCCCTGAGAGCAATTGTAAATTTGGTCATCACAGGACCTGCAAAAGCATTCAACAATGCCCAAAGGTTTCCTGTCAAGACTCAGTCACTGGAAATATAGGCAATTATGAAATGACATGCAATATACGATACCAGAGTGCATCTCTGTAGGATATGAAATTGAATCCAAAGAGATATTGGAGTGACAAAGTTAACAGCTGAAGCGAAACATAAGACCAACCTCCAAATGCAACACTAATAGGATCGTTGTGCCCTCCCCCAAACATTTCAAGAGAGCTAGCAAAAGCAATGTCACCATCATATCCTTCACCAAGACCTTCGCTGATAAGAAAAAGAAATAAAATACTGATTAAGCACAAAGCAAGAACACAAAGCAAGGTTTATTTACTTTACGGGATCAGTCAGCCAAAATCCAATTATCACCTGACTTCTAACAAAACGGTCAAGAATTGGCTGATTCATGCGTGAATCAGATCAGAATCAGACAATTCTGCCAGGACAACTTTAAGTCTTGGTTTCAAGCCGATATCGATCCAATATCACCCCTACAAGGCCCTTACCGGACCTAAATCATCGATCCTCCCCAACTTCCGGATACCCCAAGGACAAGGCAACTCTGGCAATCTTCCGGATGCTGATTTTTATGGTTTTTAGATATTGTTATAAACTTTTTAAAACAAAAAATTTAAAAAAACGCTCATCCTTTTAATTATGATCTGATTTTATGATTTTTCATATCCCTTTAATCAATATATATGATTTTATAATTTTTCAGATTTAATTATGATTTGACTTTTTATATGTTTTTCATATCTGAAATTTAATTAAGTATTTTGGTTTCATAACATCTTATTGTATTTTATAATTTCCAGATTTGATTATTTAATCTTATCATTATATTTGCATTCCATGTGAGAAATGTAATGATGGGGATGAAAGTCTGTAAATAGGGTCCTTTACTGTTTTGTTTTTTTAAGAAGTTTAGTCAGTTTTCATTTGAATCCTGAAGAGGACATATATGTAAATAGTTATTCTGTATGTCTTGTAATTAGTAAATCCTCTATATAAAAGGATGTGCTTCACCCGAAATGAATATACGAGGATTGAAATTTTTGGAGCCAGTTTGGCATTCTCCCATGCAAGGGCCTACGCCCATCTCCCTCTCCGGCGCATAGCGTGACTCTCCTCGGAACCCCTGGTGAGGGCCGGCTTCCCCTTCCACCCCTTCCAGCGAGGAGCCACTTCTTTCCCCTCTCTCTTTACCTTCTGGCCTCTGCGCCATTCATCAGATATTTCCTTTTCACCAGTTCTTCTACCTCAACGATGACGACTGCTCCCTCAATCCAGCGAACCCCGGATCCAGCACCAGTGAGGTGATCATCATATTCCTCCCCAGCCAGTTTCAACAACAGATCCTCCGGAGAAGACCTTGTCATCTTCAAGATTTGCCAGCGTCAAGTTTCTTTAGATCTGATATAGCGTTGGAGAAGACAATGCGATCAGTTGATTGCTCCTTCTCTAGCGACTCGTCCTCCTGCGGACTACCTCACCGGACTGCCCTCGCGAACAACGATGCGGTGAAGGCGAGAGGAGACCTCACCAGGAGTTTCCGCACCACCTCTTTTGCAGATCCGGTGTGTTTCCCGGAATCCAACAACCACCTCCTCCACAGACTCCTTCGCGCGATTGCTGCAGCTTTGTGATCTGTCAATCCTATTGCAGTCTCTGTCTGGCGAACCTGCCAACGCCGGATCTCCACCATAAGACAAACAGCGATACCTACCCATCTGAATGAGAGACGCCAAAAGCTTCCACCACGCGTTTTGCCTTGTCCAGAAGCTTCCACCGGGCACCTCGCCTTCTCGCTCTCAGAAGCTAGAAGATGATGCCACACCGCTCTCCTCGGCCACAAAATCCAACGGACACCATACGTCCCTGACGTTCATTCTCATGTGGAGGTGGCTACATCTTCATCTGAGCGTAGGGTCGCAGGGATGCCGACGGGTGAGATCTCCCGACCACGTTGCCTTACACATGGGTGCCCCCGATTGGCCACATCCCTCCCGGGTTTGGCCCCCAGTCAGCTGTGATCTCACCACAGTTCACATGGTTGAGCACATGTGCTAGCCCTCATGTTCTCGTCCCGTCTTTGCACAAGCTCAGTTGTGCGCAGAAGGCGGCCACGATCGCGGGCCTCTTCATGGATCTTCGCTTCACGTGCACGAGCGTGACTTGGAACCACTACAGCCACAGTGGCACAAGCACCTGGCAGCAGCCCTTCATCAGGCATAGAGAATAAATAAGATAATATATATATGATAAAGGTTTTTAGGTACATTAGTTAGCTTTAGACATTTGAAATTAGATTTCAGCATTTTAATCACTTTGATCGCGTCTTAGTCAAGTCCATCCCGCATCAATGCAAGTAGAACACATTTGAACAACTGAACATATAATGAACATGCAAGCAGAACACACTATCTGGGAACCACCTGTCAAGATTCATAAGCCTTCTCAACATTGTCTAAATGGAAGAATCTTTATTAATCCATCAGGGAAATCTCAAATTTGACATGTAAATGAAGAGTCAGATGTTGAAATATACACAGAAACAAACAAGAGGAAATACCCATTTCCAACTGCAAATGCCAACATTAATCAGTAAAATGGCATCGTTGTTGATAGATTGGGAAGGAGAAGTTAGCTAGGAGAATCAGTGTAAGAGACATGGAATGGGGACCGAAAGAATAGTAACAAAGTTGATTTTGCTCAAAACACAAAATAAAAAACTGTCTACATCCACACCATTTGCAGAAAAAACAAGTTGCATAAACAAATCAAGATCATCTAACTCTCTCTTAATGGGAAGGAAAGGGAGAGAGGGGGGGCAAAGCTCAGATCTAAGTAAAAAAAAATATAAAGGTGATAGAAAAACATAAATCCGATCAAACTTCATTAAAAATTGAAATAATGTGCCCAGGGGAATGGGAGATCCAGATGATGGCGATGAATGAAGAAGGATGGAAGAGTAGATCCACAAGGGCACTACAGACGTGTCGGGGTGCACATCATAGTGAACTCTAGGAGATTTGTTCGGGTGAAGGAGCATCATCATCATTCATCCCCATCACCGCGAAAAGCTTCACCTATGGTTCGCAAACGTCATGACTCCACAAGTGACAAGACGATGCAAACGGGGTTTTGGGTTTTTAGGTATTAGAGTGGACCTTTAAAAGTGGTTTGAAGGAAACCCAAAAAAGAAAAAATCAAATCCCATCTGAATTTGAACCCGGTCATAAAAAAATTAAGATGCTTTTTCAATGCCATCAACCCGGTAAGCAAACCAGATCCTGGTCAGGTTATCAGATCCATCAAATCCTTTTACAGATCTACTTGGGTATTATATATATACCATGAGAGTTTACGTAAGTATTTCCTACAAAATTCGAAGTCAAACTAACATATCCCTAACTAAAAAATTGATAACTTCCCTCCCAATTTGAACTTAGATAAAGTAAAAGCACAACAAAGAATCTTCCTTAGAAGATTCTTCCAATACTTAAAAAGCAACAAAAATAATAATTCAATCAACTTGACAAGGTATGTGGCCTAGATCTCATTTAACCAAAGTCAATATACGCTTGGTCAAGCCTGGGAACTTTGATAAGAATGGGAAAAGGATCAGAAATAGAAAATAAAGTGACAATGGAGATAGCAAGAAAATTGTTGCATTAGAAATGGAAGGTAAAACCATAATGGCTATTGAAGAATAGAGAAAAAAACCAACAGGATTTTGTTGAGAAGGTGAGTAAGAATATAAATAAATGGTGTTTTCATAAATAATTAGAAGAGAAAGATACGTACTAGAAAAATTAACTGACAATAGCATTTGAGGGAGAAAATAAAAAAGAAAGGCATGATATAGCAACTCAAAGAGCATAAGGCGGAATGACTGAATGCAAGCTCAGAGAATGAGTAAAGAGCCAGCACGATCAATAATAAATACTTACGTGTACTTTCGGCACCCTTTATAAAATTTTAGGCTTCGTTCTCTTAACAGTTCAGCACTTTCCTCAAGAGACTGAATCTGTTGCAACAAAAAATAAATAAATGTGAAATGGAGAGTGATACAAGAAATACATCCTTGATATTTAATTAAGCATAAGTAAACATAGAAATTACTGCATACTTATACAGTTATACTAGCTTTTCAGCATAAGCAAAACATGCTATACGGAAGAAAGTACAATAACTTCCTCAGTAACTATAAAGGGATTCTTATTTTGAGAAGAAATCTTCACAGCTTGTCAAGGAACCTTCAATTGCTCCTCAACAAGAGATACCTGTGAAAATTAAAGCACACCTGACAGTGGACAAGTAGCCCTTCAAAGTGTATAGGAGGAAAAATTAACCTTCTACACCTGCTCTTATAATGGATAATAAATTATGTATAAACAATATATTTGCACGTCCAAGTGGAAGGATACATTAAGTTTAGATTGATCAGCAAGAAAACAGAACAATTCTTTAATAAAGCTTTTAAAATATACATGAGAATTTAAAGTAGACCCAAAAAGAAGCGAAGAGAAGTATCAAAAAGCAACACAAGTTTCAAAAAGAACCAAGCAAGTGCTACTACTCAATAAACACACAAGAAACCAAAACGGGAGGAATAAGAAAAGTTTATGTCAGAAATTAGAGCAGTCCATTCCTTACCCTAGATAAAGAAGAATTATCCTAGACACAAAGGAAGAACAACTGGATTATTGTCAGAAATTGCGCTCGGCAAAATCCAAACTTGAGTCTTTTTACGAATGAATTTATTTTAAAATTTTATAGATGCTGAAGCATAAGACTTCTAACAGTTTTTCACATTGGGATTAACTCAACCCCTGGCCTGAAGTTATGATAGATCTTCTTACAGGCACTCCTTTAGGTACTTTGAAAGGAGATAAATAGATGAATCTTTTAACCGTCACACCCTTAGTATGAGGAATATCTTAGGCTCTAGGACTGTCTTTAACAAAAGATTGGTTCTTTACTGCTCCCAAAGGAGTGCCCTAGAATTTTCTTTCAAGTTCATGTCATTTTTTTGAACATGACCGGGATGGCCATTTTTATTGATGACAGAAAGATAAAAATTTACATGCCTCTACCGAGGGAGTAGGAGTCAGACAAAAAAAGATGTAAACGAAAGAAATATCTCCCAAAAAACAACCTCATCGACATTGACGCCCATACCCGCAAAATAGCAACCCCTTACAAGATTTGCCATCAAACAGAGAATGGCCAGTGGATTTTCAAAAATATCTTCAAATATTCTTATACTCCTGCAGCGCCATATTGCCCATAACATCGCATGCAAACTAATCATGCAAACTCATGTCAGTTGGTCACGGGTTTCATTCTGATCACCCTAGAACAAGTTGGTTGTGTTGCTAACAAAGTTCACATAATCGGCCAATTCTTGAATCCGATCAACACATGCCAATCCAAGATATACAAAAAAAAATAACCAATTCCAAAGAAAAGGCAGAAAACATGGAATTGGTGAGTAAAATTACTTGGAATAACCGATCCAGGGGGTACTCTGAGAGGAATCGGCCTAGATCATCTGATCCTACAAGATCGGATTAGGAATAAGTAACCAGGAAAGGCCCGATTCCAATTCGAGTTCCCCCCTTAATGGGGGTAAATTGGTTGATCCCTCATCCCTACCCCGATTCCACCCCTCCCCTCCAGCCCCTCCCTCCCAATCTAGGGCACCCCCTCAGTCCCTCCCCACTGGCGTCCCCTCCGGCAAGGAGCACCCCCCTCCCCCAATCGAAAAGGTATCCCCCCTTCAGCACCCTTCCTTCATCTCCATCTTCCCCCACCCCCCCCCCCCCCCAACTTAGCCACTTCGGATGTGAAATTGAATCCTTGATCGGATGTACCCCATGTTTGGAAATCCAACATTTATTTGATATGAGTTCTAATTTGTTTGAGGTTACTTATTCTATGCATAGGGAAAATGTCGGACGAGGATCATGGTGCCCCTGCACATCATGATATTGGATGGAAACATAGACACATGTTAAATGTTGACAAGAAGAAAGTGAAACGTAAATAGTGTGATAAAGAAATGAATGGAAGTGTTTACCACCTAAAACAACACAAGTGAGATTACTGAAAAAGTAAAGAAATGTGACAAACTACCAACAAAACTCAGAGAAGAAATGAGGATATATTTAACTAGTAGCATATCACAAATAGAGATATGTATTGAGCAGAGATCCAACCTACATAATGAGTTGTTTGGACGTAGAGATACAAATCTCATGTCCGAAAGTTGTAAAAAAAGGTAAAGCATATGCTCAAGTTGAAATTGATTCATCAAGTTCAAATGATGATGAGAAGGCAAAAGTCAGGAGAACAATGCACGAAAGTAAGACTCTAGCCCCATAAAGATGATGAGAGAAGAAAGGGAGCAAAATGATCTATTGTCAAACATTCAGAAGTGAAAAACATTCGGCTTATATATCAATCAAGCTAAGATAGTGAGTTCCTTCGGTCACAGTCAGTTCAGCCAATAGATACCTCCATGTATAGACAGAGCGATAGATGTCAAATGACAATAAAACAAGTCTTGAAAGGAGTTAAGGCTACGATAAAAGATGAAAAAAAAGTAATCAAACACATTTGTAAATAAATTTAACACATAGTTATATCAAAACTTAACTTCTTTTAAATATATCTTAAATGTTTTTAAAACAAGTATTAACATGTCTTTTTTTTCTTAATGTAGGTGTCCTAACCCGTACAATTATCAAGACATATTTTCATACCATGGTTGATGCTATTGGTGAGACTGAACCAAGATTAAAAAACCCGACATCCAAATACACGATGGTGGGTTGGATGCAAAGGTAGATCAACTGTCCTCATTAATTGATGGATTCAAGTTAACATGGAATGAAAAAAGAAGCATTGTCATGTGCAACAGATGGACAAGAATCACAGAGAGATCCATAATAAATTTTATCATTTACAATGAGGGCACCACATTCTTGAAGAGTATTGATGCATCTAGACAGATAAAGAATGTCAAGTACTTCTTTGATCTCATGGATGATGTTGTCAAGGACATAGGTAAAGACAATATTGTGCAATTCGTGACTGCCAATAAAGTATTGTACAAGGCTGTAGAAAAGAAGTTGATGGAGGCTAAAAAAAACTTGTTTTGAGTTCATTGTGCAGCAGACTCCATAGATTTGATGTGGGAAGATATTGGGAATGCCCTATCTGTGAGATCATTGGTCAGTCAAAGTTAGTTAATTACATCCTTTATATATAGGTATTAATAAAGTATACCAATGGTCGTGAT
Source organism: Cryptocoryne crispatula var. balansae (assembly GCA_036172225.1). Taxonomy (NCBI): domain Eukaryota; kingdom Viridiplantae; phylum Streptophyta; class Magnoliopsida; order Alismatales; family Araceae; genus Cryptocoryne; species Cryptocoryne crispatula. Next base: position 28,454,011 of record CM069928.1, read on the forward strand.
CTAGTGTGACTTTATTCTATCAAATTTGTCACGCATTGTATTGCATTAGAGAATGTGCACAAAAATCAACATGACTAAAAGAGATTCATTCTTTCAAAAGAATACATTGATTACATGGCTGACTTACATGGTAGAATGGACCAGTTTAAGATTCTAATTAAGATGAAACATATTATTGAAAACAATAGGTGGTGGAAAAAAGTGCAATACTATTTGTCTGTGATAAAACCCCTAATTCATGTCTCAAGATTGGTGAATTCCAATGACAAAAATCAATTGTGGTACTTGTATGATACAATGGACAAAACAAAGATAAAAGTAAAAGAGAAACATCTAAAAAGTTGCAAGAAATAGTAAAATATTATCAATGATATAAAGAATAAGCCACTTCACCACAATATTCATGCAATAGGTATTCATCTATATGTTATATTTGATTTAAGTGTTGTAGTTACGTATTAATTGTTGGATTCTATTTTGGTATGATATTTCTTGAACCCAAGCATGCAATATGACAAATAAATACGTAATGATGCAGAGGTTATGCGTGGTACATTATGAATGGTATAATGCTTGGCTAGGAGTTCACAGGATAGATCAGAAGTGAGCATTGAAATAAATTATTCTTTACTTATCAAGTTTTGAGAATCAAGTGACTTATTTGTAATTCATATTGGACTTTAGAAGCAAACATATACGTACTAAATTAGAGTGTACAGAGATCCAAAATTACGGTGTTCATATGACAAGATTTCTCCTTATATGTATGATAACATTTGATATATGTTAAACATTCTTATAAGAAGAATACACATTTACTATACTAGTCTTTTTTGAGCTAAGTGATGGATATAGGTGAACGTCAAAAATGGATAGAATCCACTCGCCACTATTGTAGTTCGGGTATGGAGTCAGCACCAGTTCATCGTAATGTAAGAGAAATTGGAACACCTTTAGCCTTATACGCACACAAGAAAGGAACAGGGTGAAAAGTGAAAGATTGAAAACTTGTGTTCTACCATTATAATATGCGGTTGAAAATAAATAACATCATAAGGAAAGTTAAAAAATATCTAAAAAAATATTTGCCCGATTTATAGGTGGTTTGTATAAGTAAAGACACAAAATAGGTGGTCAAGAATTGTCACATAATGATGTTGACATTGAATAACTTTTCCAAAAAAAAACAAACACTTACAACATAAATGGATGACAAGGAGGCCACACCACCTCCAGAATTTGACTCGAATGATCAAGCATGAGCCGAATGTGAGCTTGACAATGTACAAGATGAGGAAAGAAAAAGGACAAGAAATTAGGGTTCCTTAAACAACACCAGAGCTACATCTAGCCCTAGGTTCCCATGTAGCTGCAGGTGTAGGCCATTCTACTATTCAAAAGAGTTTACAAATGAAAGAAAGATATGTAGGGTTCAAATCGTTGAAGGTCTACCAGTGCAGTACTTGTCAGGATACGCAAGAAGAAGCAACGTAGAAAATGAAGTTAGAAATCAGGTGAAAACTTGTAAGTCCCACAATATCTAAGCACTTTCCTCAGATGATGATGATGAGGAAAAGTTCATTCCACCTACACAACAGCAAGACATAAATGACTCAAGTGAAGTGGAGGTGGAGAAGGAGGATTAGATATCACTATCAATGCACATACTAATGCAGCTAGTTTTGATGATTTAAAGTCAATTCAAGTGGGAGAACTCAATGTTAGAATCATATGTTTTTTTGATGAGTATGCAACGAGAAATTATCTACAATCCCACTAGGACTTGGAGCCATATTATTCACCCACAACTCCAACATCTGACAATGTGTATGATTTTAGTTAAATGGCCAAAGCATTATTTTCATATGGATACGGGTTAATCATTCTCAATGGAATATATAGAAGAATCAAGAGAGCAAAAACAATGAAGGCCAATAACATAGATTTTGGTGATAGAAAGATATATTTTGTATTGTTTAGGAATTGTACCATTTTATTTCTTTATTGAAATGAGTATTGACATTATCTTATATCCACTTGACTTAAAATCTCTCATGGTGACATGAAAGGGTGTTAGATACTAGATTTATATTTATAACATTTTTAAGAATTTATAATGATGTTTATAATTTTTAGAGAAAAAAAAAATCTCAATCCGAACTGATTCCAAATCAAGATTCTTCCCAGAGAATCAACTTGGATCAGATAAGGACCCATCGAACCAAGTCTCGATTCTAATCCTGTGATCTTTGGCTGCTAGGCTCTGTCCAATGTACATTCCAACTCCAGAAAAGGGAGTAAAAAAACTCCAAAGTTAGTGAATGGTGCCACACCGTAAAAGCAAGTGATTGATATCTTCCTCCATAACTCCGCGTAAGACACACAATAGCAATTCCACATTCATGATCTTATGCAGGTAGCATCTAATAGGTAATCTCCGCCTACTAACCTTCCACAAGAACAACTTAATCTTGTTCAGGACGATAGGGAACCAAACTGCCAGATGCCAAATGTTTTCTACACCTCCAAAATTCACTTTGTGGCTGATTTGATTGAGAAACTTCCTTCCCTCTCCGGCAGCCATATGGCTAGTTTTTTAAGTTCCAAGCATGGATTAGAAAATCGGTAGATCTAGATGGACTCCGATCCACCCCAGGATTCCTGTCCAAATCGACTAGACTCTATGAAATCAGCCTGGATAAGGACCCAATCGTCCACTTCCGGTGACTCACCGGAACAGCCACCGACAGCTGCTGCTGTGGCACATTTTACCTGCCCTTGCGACCAGGGTCTGATGACTTATCTGCTATATCGGGTCCAAGGGACCCAATATGGCAGATCCAATGACTTCATGGCTGTATCGGGTCTCCTGGACCTGATATGTTGGGCAGGGAAAGTGAAGTGTGGTGCCAATCCCAAAAGGGTTTGATCAGACCTGAATCTGATGTGAAATCCATCTGCCATGGTTTTTTTATTTTTGATGAACCAATCCAGGCCAATTTTAAATTGGTTTTTCTCCCTAGGAATCTACCAATCTGATCTAGATTGGATCAGAATCAACACTAGCCAGTCCAGCCTCCAATTTCCTATTCTGCAATCTCAATCCAAAGTCTATTTAGTGAGCCCAGTTCAGCTTGTCTTATGACCATGTTTCACCTATCGGAATATACCATTAGACCAGCTCGGCTGGATCTCTTAGGTGGGTTGTACTCAACCCCCTTTCAGTTCATTTCTGATTCTATTTATTAGCCCATTAAAGCGAACCAAGAGACTCCATTAAGCAGTCATACTAAGTCCAAGTTTGGCCCACTTAAAGCCCAATTGGCCGACTGGTTTAACTCTGTTCTCTGGTTGTGATCCAAGTATAGCACCATTAATCATCTTCTTTTGCTCCATGGTAAAGCCTGAATCATATGAAATGTTTTCATACCTGCCAGAAGATCCATTCAAATATTTTTAATACCCTCATTCTAGTGATGAGATGCCAGTATGCCACCCAATGTCAGAACTCATTGCTTGTCGGGAAAATATGAGGATCCAATTGGGGTCCATGCGATTAACGCCCTGTTGAAACCTCCTTTTTTTAAAGAAATTTTTTATCAAAAAAGTTTCTTTGTTTCTTGAGTTTTGAATTTTAACGTTGACAGCTATCAAAATATAAAGTATTCATAAAGATATTGGCTAACTTGCCATGATATTTAAATATGCAAACGCAGACGGTTCCACAGATTTTTTAAGTGTTGACATGAGATCTTCCATCACTTAGATGATCTAAACTACAATTTTTTATATGTTGAGGTTATCTGAGTTCTCTAAAAATAAATTTTGACACCTTCAAATTGAACTTGTGATATTCCAACGTTAATTACATCGAGCAACAACTTGAATATCCTCGATTAACCGTCACGGTAACACATTGATCGAAAGTCAGTCATCCACGTAAAGCACAAAAATTGTAAGGCATATTCTCAGTCATGTGAGATTAGATTTGTTTCATTTAGTTTGTTTTAAGTTTATGAATTTAAGTTTTGTGATTTGATTTCTTTTAAGTTTGGAAAACAGAATTCTTAAGATGAGAAGAGGTTGTTTGATTTGCAAAGTTTTGTTTGATTTTTTTCATTGATTTGATTTGATTTTTTTGTTTGTCTTTTATCATTAATTTGACTTTGAATTGAGATTGTGTTTATTTGATTTTTTTTCCAATTTTTGCTAACATGTTTACAAATTGTTAGATTCTTTTTTACTTTGTGCCTTTGTTTGTGTTTTTATAGAAATTAATTTCTCCTTTTTGTTTTGTTTTGATTTAAGTGAATTATATTATTAAGAGTGGTTCTTATTAACATTATCCACTTAATTTAATGATTAAGTTTGATGCATCTTAACATGTTTTGTAATCTTTGGTAATATTTTTTATATATTATTTTATGAAATGATTTCAACTTGATTATGCTAATATTTCAGTAATGTTTAAGTTGTTGTCTGATTCAAGCTTTATTGTACTTATTTAATTAAGTAGCATTTCCCCACTTGATTTTATGATTAAGTTAAGTTTAACTTAACATGTTTTGTAACAATGGTGGTCATTTTTTCTATATTATTTTATGGGGTGAAGTAGGTTTAATTATTTTGACATTTTAAATGATTAAATTATTATTTAGTTTGAGTTTAATTAAGTGTGTTTGTCTTTGTTAAGTTGTAAGTCATTTGTAAGTCATTTATGTGACTTATTTAATTTCATCCATTTCTTTCAAGTTCATAGTGATTTGATGTCACTTTTGTAACAACATTATATCAAGTGAATTTGAATTCATTTCATTTCGACTTGATTGCATAGTAGATAGAAGTACAATAAATTAAGAAGCATAAAAACTTTTTTCTTCAAAATTGAAATTAGTTTTCAACATAAAATGTCAAAGTTTTTATGCATATTTGCTATACATCACTTTGTCTTTTTTTTATATTTCAATAACACTTAGACCGAGTTTGGTTAAATGTTTCTATCCAAAATAGCAAGCTAGTTTGGTTCCTTCTTATAAAAAAGTAAAACAAAATCATGAAATTTCAATAGCATTTCAACTAGACCAAATTTGAATTGACTATTTTTATCCAAAATAGTAACCTATTTTGCTTCCTTTTATGAAAAAGTTGAACAAAACCATCCAAAATAGCAAATTATTTTGATCCTCTTGTGATAGAAAGATGAAAAAAATCACCCCCTTTTTATGGAGAGATTGAGCAAAATCACCCCCTTTATGGAAAAGTAGAGCAAAATTAGAGACAACTTCAACATTAAATCACCCCCTTTTTGAAAATTGGAGCTTCAGAGCTTCACACTCCTCCTACTCTCCTCCTAACCAAATGAGCCAACCTCTCTACCCAAGACATATTGAAACCTATTTATAAAAAATTTTGGAGATATTTTCATCCCAAAAATTGGCCCCCACTCCCCATTTTCGTTAAGTGAGGGTGGTGTGTGCAAAATGCTGAGATTACCTTTCCTCTCTTTTTTCATTTTGGGGCCTCTGGTTTGACCGGCAGTACGTGCATTGCCAGTGACCATAGCTCAACTTGACTGAGTCCTCAATTAGAGGTGGGTGGGTGGGCATGTGCACCCACTCCCTTTTTTTTGCCATTTGCTTCTTTTTCTTGTTTTGAACAGTCATCCGAGCTTTACAACCCCCTCTAGGTTTCTCTTTACCCGACAACAATGAGCGTAAGAAAGACACCCGCAGTAGGTCTTCACAATGAGGGCTTCTGACAGCGGTTCTCTTTATAGCGGCTTCTCCTTCAAATGGCGGCAACAGCGACCTGTGGAGGAGGTTGCGGTCCCAAAGGCCTCTACTCCTCTCTCCCCTTTCCTCTCTATCTCCGATCGCGATAGGAACGTACGGGTGCCTTCTTCCTCTGGCATTGGCGCTCCTGGAGGTGGCTTCCCCTCTCAATGGCAGTGGAGGTCCATAAGGGCGGCGACAAGAGGCCCTCGTAGGCTCCCCCTTTTCTTTGCCTCTCTTTGTACCAACTGCAGCAAGAAGGACCCTATACGGGAGTCTAGTGGTGCTTCTCGCAGCAACTCCTTCTGATGGCGGCAGCAACTAGCGCAGCCTCCTCTCCTCCGCTTCTTCCCCAACATGACAAAAACGATCCCTTGTGGGATCCTTCTTCTCCGATAGCAGTGGCTCACGAAGGAGCCCGAGGCTGAGGCAGCTTCTCCTCCCGACGACGATGGCCTCAGAAGGCAGCGATGTCACTAGTTTATGGTGGAGGTGGTTCCAAGGCCTTTGAGTCTTCTTCTCCTTCCTTCTCAACCTTGCAAGGCAAGAGTCCCTTGTAGACTTCTCTTCTGCAGCGGCGACATTGGCGATTGGTAAAATCAACGGCAGTTTTTTTGCCTCCGTCTTCATTCTTCACTGGCAATTATGCAAAAGACCCAAAAGTCTTGTCTTTCTTGGCATTCTCATGAGTGTCTAGGTGAGACGGGGTCAACAATGGTGGCGGCCTCTGGCAGTGTTGACAATGGTGCGAGCTTCGAAAGGTGGCATTATGCACGGAAGGATGTGACATCAATGGCAAGACCCTTACAAGGTCTCCTTTGTCTTCCTCCATCTCTGACGAGCTCAACTCCACCACTTCTAGCGGACTCAACTCATCCATTTCTGGCGGACTCAATATAAGTTTGGTAGGGCTTCTCCTTGTACGGCAGTGGCAGTCAAGGGCCCCGGTGGTGCCTCCTCCCCATGGCAATGTGGGCATTGGTGGCTTCAGTGGCGTGATGGACTTCAAAGGCGATTTCTTCAACTTCGGTGGTGTGGACTCCCGATGACATCAACTTCATCTTCTTCTTCTCCAACGCCCCTGCATTGGTGGTTCGTCATGCAAGACCCCCTCCCCCCTCCCCAACGGTTCCTACACAACAAGGGCTTTGTAGGCTCCTCCTGGCAACAATAGAAATGGCTGCGGCATTTGATGGTGTCAACTAAGACAATCCTCGCAACAACAGCTTTCAACAACATTAGCACTTAATTTTGTTGACTGCTCTCCGAGCATGTCTTTATGTCATTGTCTTCTAAATACTTGTATATATAAGCATATGTATAAGTAACTTGATTGGGATGATGTTAACATCCTCATTTAAAAATGAGTTGATTCGTGTCAATGAGGTCAAATGCATGCACATATGTATGCATATACATGTCTCTCATCGTTCTCATTGTGTATTTATGTTGAATGAAATAATCGGTTCCATACACCCTTAACTTGATGATGGGGAAATCCCGTCCGATCATTGGGAAAGCTATATCATCGATATGATCCAAGTCAGATAAAGCAACCATTGCCTTGGCCAATTGGTGGCAGGTAGAGAGATCACTTTGCCGGACCTATCCAAGACTAATAATGCTTCCATAGTCCTTAAGTCCCCTTAACCTAACAATGGGGAAACCTTCCAATGAGGGAACTCCACTGCTGCTCGATTATCTGAACACATACTCCAAGGAAATCCCTACGGCTGTACTATGAATCTGAATTTTAGATTTCATTAAAAATAAAATGAATGAATGGAGAAATAGTATCAACCAATACCTAAACTTCCTTTGACCAGGCTGGTGCATAGATTGCGAAATTAGCCAATCTAGATCGGGATCGGCTGATCCCTAGATCAGATTGGTCATTGCCGATCCAATTCTCGACCGGAGGACCGATCCAGAAAAAAGTTCCAACAGAATCGGCCGGATAGGTCGCAATCGGATTGGAATCGGATCAGTTTTTTTTTTTGCAATTCCGAATGGATCGGCCGAGATCAGCTGGATCGGTCTGGATCTGATCAAATCGGAATCGGAATCATTTTTTTTTTAATTTATCGATTTCGGATGAGTTTTTGTTCCAGTGGATCGAACGGGATCGGATTGATCTGATCCAATCCAAATCGGATTAGTACCCACCGATCCCAACTCCGATTCCAATCCCGCAATCATTGGGCTGGTGGCTTGATGCAGTTGCCTCCTACTGTCTCTGACTAGGACAGGTAGCTGCTCTCTCCTCCGACAGCTGGTAGTGACACTGATCTTAACCGAGATGGCAGTGTTTGTGTGAATGGTGCTGTTCACATCCATGAGCACCAGCGCTGGCCAACAGCAACCACAAGCATAGTTATCCCCTCTTCTTTCTCTTCTCCACTAACTACGAGCACCAGTATGTTACAAGTTTTTACTGCTCTTGTAATTGTTAATAGCAAATAAATTGTTTATAAGATATCCTGGTGAAGCAGATAATATCCGCATTAGGTTCATTTAGGAAGATATCTGACAACTATTATCTGCTCCTATCTGGAGCCAAGGATCGCGGGATCGGAATCGGAATCGGGATCAGTGGGTACCGATCTGATCCGGATCGGATCGGATCGATTCCGACCGATCCAATGGAAGAAAATCGATCCAGAATCGGTAAGAAAAAAAACAAAAAAAAACCGATCCGATTCTGATTCCGATCCTATTCCGGACCAATTCCGGCCGATTCGGACCGATTCTGGCCGATTCTGGTCGATCCGACTGGAATAGCAAAAAAAGAAAAAAAATGATCCGATTCTGATTCCGATCCCGACCGATTCGGCCGATCCGATTCCAATTCCGATCCGATTCCGGACCGATTCCGCGGAATTCATGCCGGAATCGGTCCTTCCACATGGAACCGATCCGATTCCGGAATCGGTCGGAATCGGTCCGATTCCACCGATTCTGTAAACAATGTCTGGAGCAGATGGCAGATTATCCTAATGACATGCAGAGAAGATACAGAAATTGCATATCCATTTCATACCACTCCATTTACAGCCATATCTACTCTGCCTTATCCTCTCCTCTCTGGCGTCCTCTTCGCAATGACCATTGACCATTCTCTCCACAAAACTGCCTCAACTACTTAGTCATCCACCTTAGGCACTTGATGTGAGGCAAGACGTCCTTCCCCTTCACCTCAGGTGCATCTTGCCATTACATAGAGTCCAAGCCATTTCAAATTTAACAATAAAGTTCTTGACCCAAGTCTTCTCATTTTCACCATTACAACAATATGTCCAGAAAGAATTCTGGTCAGAGCTTCAGCTGTACAAGTTATCAAAAACCTACTGCCAATCAACAGAAATAAAAACTTCAGTCTCAGCCAAGACTAAGCCAAGCAAGGATTGTCGTCTCGGATCTCGGCTTCATCTCGGAAGCGTGAAAGAGAAGAGATCTCGTGAGAATCTCGGAAAAATCTCGGGAGATTGGATCTCGGATTTCATTTATGCAGGGTATACTTTACCCAATGATTGCCATCTCACATCTATATTTTATCTCACGGAGATTGAAGATAAAAGATCTCAAAAAAATCTCAAGGGATTAGATCTTGGAAATACCAATCAATGTGCATGTTTAGATGTAGAATGTCATATAATATCTTTAAAATGGACATGATAACTCATATTAAATATTAAAATAAAGCGCGAGAGAATTAGAAATGTAATACAGAGATGGTGAAGTATTGTTAGCATGAGACATACAAAGGATCTTATGTCAGACCAAAATTTTATCTTGAACAATATAGATAGGAGATTGATAACATTTTGGGTCAATTGTACATATATAATTATTAAAATATTAAGTTATGAAATTTTATCAAACAATAATGTTTAGATGAATATTTGGAAGGATTCCATATTAAAATTGGCAATATAAGAAGGAAACTTAACAAAATCATCTAACAAGTTGGGGATAATAATAGGCAACAAAGATCAAGGTATCACAGGTACTACATAGATATTCTCGTTTCGGCGATCTCGTTTCTCGGATGCACGGAAGAAAAGAGATTCTCGGGAGATCTCGAGAGATTCTCGGGAGATTGCATTCCATGAAGCCAAGTAATCAGACCATATAAACTCAACAGATACCAAAAGGCATCTCAAAATTGGTGTCATTAATCAATTAAGAAAGCATGTACATTTTCAATGGCCATCTAGGTTGATTTAGGCGCAGAACTATATAAAAATAAAACAATATTGGTGAGAATGCATGCAATTTCCTGGTTATCTTTGACCATGTTTGCTTCTTTACAGCTTGGTGCACTCCTAACTTCTATGCCAGGCTTGACATCTTTTCTTTGGGCATAGGAAAAACTGGATGCTAATTGGTGTCCAACAATATAAACTGTCTCTAGATAATGCCTTGCATGCTGCTTAGAAGATGATGGAGATTTTGTGTTTTTTCTAGCGTGCATGTGATGAGAACCATAAACGATATAAAGTGTCATCAACCAAATGATTTATGAGCACTCATAGTCTCATACTAAATACTGTTTTTTTTCTCCAACAATCTCAAGTCAATATAGCTTGTTGAAGTTAGAAGGGCTTAGCAAAGACTTCCAACTTCATCTTCTTGAGACATTCACGATGTTAATTTTATGGCCCTGGATCGGACACTCTTGATTCTCTTTTGCATTTGGATAGTACTTTAGGAACTGCTTGGAAAAGGTTCAAGATGATGCGCTTTGTTTGCATGACTATGGTGTAAATTTCATGAACAAACAAAGTCTTTTCTATAAAATTAATAATTAAAAATATCAATTGGCCCTGTTAATAGAAAGAAAGAGGATTTCGGTGTTGAATTCCAACCAATGTTTTAAAACCACCTGGGCAGTTTGACCCGGTGGACCACTAAGTTGGTGGAATTGCTTAAAGTCCAAATAGGGTTCCTCCAGTTCGAGATGGTAATGAGACTACATCCGGATCCAGTTTGGATTCATATCCGATTACAATAATGTCAGATATTTTTTGGATATGGATAATATCCAATTAATAAATAGAGTAGTTTCGGAATAGGAGGATCCGCTCCAATGAGAACCAATGAATCGTTGTTCCAAGGGTCAACAAAAAACCCTATATCAAAACCACATATTCTCCACTCGTCGAACTGAAGCCCACCCATGAGTACTCCTCTGACCCCGATTACAACTCCCCCACTCCCAACTCCTCCCAACTCCCGAGGGCACAGCACTGCAGCAGCATCCCTTCCTCATCACACCACAGCGGAGGCAACACTGTGACGGGCCTGACGGCAGCCTTTCTCCATTGCACTATGGCAGTCAAGCTCCAGCCTCCGCAATCAACCCAACCCAGCAGAGACAACAATCTTTGGGGTCGATCTCTTGCTCAGTCCGGCGAAGAGAAGACAAGCAGTAGAGTGCTCTGCCTGGCGCAGCAGACACGTGATGGCATGGTCGTCTGACTTGTGGCCGCGGCACATATGATGGGCATGAAGATGCAGTGTCCACAGAATAATAGTGAGTAATGATGGTCATGGGAGGAGGGATGAGCTCTGGTGACCCTAGAGCTTCTAGTGGATCAATGCCACCTACTTCGGTAACTGTAGGTGGCCATGGGGTGATAATCCCATGGTATCAGGGTAAGATCCTCGCTGTGGGTGTCGACACTGATGGTCAGCTCAGGGTGGGGGCAGCAGAGATCAGCAGGTCTGGAGGTCCAAGGTCTCATCTCAAGCGGTCTTCTCATGACATCAGGAGAAGCATCCGAAACCACCTTGTGGCAATGGACATCTTTGATGATCAAAGGGTGGGGGCAGCAGAGATCAGCAGGTCTGGAGGTCCAAGGTCTCATCTCAAGCAGTCTTCTCGTGACATCAGGACAAGCATCCGAAGCCACCTTGTGGCAATGGACATCTTTGATGATCAAAGGGTGCCGACTCCCCGAAGCACTTAAAGCCAAGTGACTGCAGGTGTTTATGGAGGTGGTCGGAGGACATGGACTTGTGGTAGGTGCTATGAGAGAGATCATGCGATGGTGGGGTTCAGAAACAGTCTTCAATATTGCAAATGTTAGGGCGTCAGGCACCGTGAGAGAGGTTGTCCAATGTCTAGAAGGAGGTCTGAGTCCAGCCGGCCTGTGACTACACCGGAAGTGGATGGGGAGGTCTTCTTTGATGTTCTGATTATGCCCGGGATGTGAGAGAAGAAGGCCTAGTTGGATCAATGCCGCATTATAGCTATCAAGAGAAAGGCGGATAATGTCACCAAGAGAAGTTTGCTCTGGCGTACATTTTTTTCAAAAAAAAAAGAGAACAGATGGGCTGACTTAGGAGCTGGCCCAACAGCCCTTAAGATCAGCCACAATTGGGCCCAATTGGGCACCCCAGCAGGGGCCGGATTCACCCAGCCCATAATTGGCACATTTCAGCCAAGTTCAGGCCTTGTGCGCAGCCCATAGGAGGGCTTGGGCCTCCTCTCAGCCTGCTGGCCCAGAAACCAGGCCCAATTGGGCCAGGCCCACTTCAGCAGCAGTGTGAACAAGGCCCAGCCGCACCCATCTGCCACCTCAGCAGCCTTGTGCGCACCCACCTGCCAGCTCAGCCCCCCAACAGTCAGTTGAAGGAGGGGGAAGATGAAGGGACAGCCACTCAATCAATAGGATTAAATGGAGTAACTCCCATGGGGGAGGCCAAGAGACACCAGCATACTGCACCTGATGACTCTTCATCTGCCCCCTCACTCTCTATAAAAAGAGGGGTGCACCAGCCAGAAGAGGCTGCTGGAGAAGGCCGCCACGCTGCCGATTTGAGTTCCCATCCTGCTGCGCCCTGCTGCTGCACCTGCTGCTGCTACCTGCCGCCAGGAGAAGGAAGAGGAAGAAGAGAAGAAGACAAGGTAAACAAGGCTAGTTGGTGCGCCCATGTAGCCCTTCAAAGGGCCTTCTTTTCTACCTGTTTTAGGGTCCATCTCCAACCCCTGGTCTGTCTGCAAAAAAAATCATCTTGTACAGCCTATGTTCGGACCCAAACCAGGCCCCTAAAAGCCCTCCTGCGCAGGCCTATTTCAGTCCAACCGAACACCCCAATCCAGGCCCAAATCCGGCCCCCAACATGGTCTGCTGAACAGCCCTCCTGCAGGTCCCTGCTCAGACCCTCCTGCAGGTCCATATGCGGCCCATTTAGCAGGCCCACCTGCAGGTTCACTGGCCCAGCCGAACACTCCCACCCACAGCAGGAGAAAACTCCCTATTGCAGGCCCATAACCAGCCCATAATCAGGCCCCCTTGCAGCCCACTCAAAAAAAACTCCCGGAACTGCACCTGTTTTAGCCCATTGAGCACCCCCTTTTAACAGGTCATTTCCTAGCTCTCTGCGCACCCCAATCCAGGCACAAAACAGGTCCCCAATCGGCCTTCTTTCAGCCTGTTGTCCTGGTCCTCCTTGCGGCCCATTAAACAGACCCCTCACAGCCCCCTGATCGGTCTTCAAAAATCAGACCCAGGTCTGGCCACATTGCCCTTTGTGCAGGTCTGTTTAGCCCACCAATCAGGTCCCAAGTCAGAGCCTGAAATGCCCTTTGTGCGGGCCCATTTCGGCCCACCCAAAACCAAACCAAAACAGCCCCTTTGTGGCCTACTGAGAGGACAGCAGTCCAGGGAGCTCCAAACAGGAGGACAGCAGCCAGAAGGTGGGCCGACTTGAAGGTGACGGCCCGGCACCCCTTGGAAACCGTCCGACGGGCCAAGGGCATAGCCGGGTGGCCTTCCAAGTCGGTCCTATCCAGCAGCTCCAGCAGTGCGGCAGCTCTTCAAACAGGCCCTTCCGGCCCAAAACAGTCCAAGACGGGCCCGGCGGGTCTATGAAGATTGAAGGCCGGCTCGGAACGCCGATGAAATTGAACCGGCCTCCATGGCCTTGTTCCAAAAAATGAACAAATAAAAATTCAGAATGCGAAAGCAATATTAAATTAAAGAGATCCACCCTTCGCGGGGACTCCAACCTTGGACGACTCCCCACGGGTCCGCCCCGGAATGTCGATCCGGACGGTGGCGCGGGCATGCTCCCGTAGCCGGCGATCCTTCCCCCAATATGGCTAAGCTAAGGCTGGCTATTTTGGATGGGTAAAACTTCACTAAGTTGGAAATGACCGGCATGCCGTCGTAATGCCGAAATTTTCCAGAATTCGTGAAGAACCTATGTTAGGGGGAGAATTGCCTAGCTTTTCTTACATCATTGTACTTCACCACATATGAAATGAAAGTGACCTTCTATGTCAACTATGAGATGCATGAAAGTGGGCACCGATTGGCAGCCCGATGGGTCGGAGGCGATGCAAACCGCCAAACCAAATAAAACCATTTCAAAATCAATCTGAAAGTTCAACAGAAAACAAAGAAAATCAGAACCGAAATAAGCAAACCGGTTTCAAACAATCTGGAAATAGATAAAGCAAATCAGGTTCTGAAATGGAATTCCCCTGCTGGCCTACCACCTTTGCAGGCCTTCACGTAGCCCTTTCTTTTACTCCCCATTTGGTCCCTTCTCCCTCCAAACCAGGTCTGGCCAACCCACGTTCAGCCACCTGAGCTGGCCAATCTGCAGGCGTCGAACACTCCCCAGTTCAGGTCCCAAAGCATGCCTGCTTGGTCCACCCGCAGACATCTTACAACCGGCCCCCTGTTCAGGCCCACAACCGGCCCAGGAGTAGTCCTAAACCAGGCCCACAAACAGGCTCATTTCCTGGTCTTCATCCAAGCCCACAAACAGGTCCCTTTGAGACCCAATTCCAGCCCACTTGCAGGCCCACTAAGCAGACCCAAAAACCTGCTCCTAAAACCTGCAGCAAGTAGCCCCTCTGCGGTCCCATTCAGCACAGCCCTCTGCTGGTCTCAAAAAATGATACAATCTGTCCCGGTTGAAATGCACCTTGTGCAGGCCTGAGCCGGCCCATTTCAGCCCGAGATGGGATTCTATCTTGGGTCCGGGAGAATAGCCTAATCAGGTCTGTTTTCATCCCGTCCAAACTCCCTCAAGCAAGCCCCTTTGTGGCCAGCTTCCTTCCCCTCTTTGGCCATCACACTCTGGCCCCTTTGTGGCTCGGTGAAATCCCAAATCAGTCCTTAAGTAAAAATCAGATTTCAGTTACACCCAAAACACATAAAAACCAGGTTTCAATTAAATCTGCAACCAAAAAAAATCGGATTTAAGCGATCTACTAAAACAGATTCTGGCCAGCTTCAAAAATCTGATTTTTGGCAATTTGATTTTGCGCAATCTGAAAAATCCATTCAAAAAGACACCAAACCTTGCTCAAATAAATGACAAAGATCAACCTTTTTTTAAAAAAAAAAACCAAACAAATAACATTTCAAACATTCAAAAATGGATCAAAAACAACTCAAAACCAGAAAGATCAGAAATCTGAAAATCCAATAAACCAACCAAACAACAAATGCCAAAACTGCTTAAAACACTTTAAGCACATAAAAATCAAAACCAAAACAGGTTCTATACAACCTAAACCAAAACAAACCTAAAAGTCAAACCGGAACCAAAATAAACAACAAAACCAAATCAATCAAAACAACTGATTCAAACTCAAACCCTCAAAAACCAACTTTCAAGTCGACCCAAAAATCAACCAACAAACAAATGAAATCAACCCGAACAAATCGGTTTGCATCTCATCGGACCCAAAAGGCCGCTGCCCCTTTTGAGTTCTTTACTTTATTTTGTGGATGTGCACGTCTCCAAAAACAAGTTGCCGTGACGGTTAATCAAAGGCATTCGAGCCGTTGCTCGATGTAAGTTAACGCCGGATACTAGCACCATCCGGCGGAGAAGGGTCAAAAATGAAATTTTCAAAGAACCCGAACCTCGGTTCTAATATTTTTAAAACTATCACCGGACTACCTAATATTTTTAGGATATCACCTATTTTCCTATAAAGTCCGGAGATGTCTTTCTTTCTAAAGAACAGACGCAGAAAAAAGAGGTTCACACATATTTCTTAAAGTTTAATCGGCCACCTTCCCAATCCGGACGGATCCTTGCCTCCACACCAGGGGATTTCATTGTGAGGAGCTCTTCATTGTCAAGTTGGCTCAATGCAACTTAAGGTATCAATTATAGTGTTCAGACTTCCGACGGGGACCAATGCACTGTTCACATTAGTTCATTGAAAGATGATGTTCTAGATGTGAAGGCATCAAAAACACCTCGTCATGTGAAGGTCTCTGTGAAGGAGTTGCCTACTTTTGCTCTGGTGGAGTCATGTATGTTGCGGTCCTCTCACCCTTTGGTAGATTGGCTTTTGTGGACAAGAAGAAATTGTGGAAGCTGGTACCCGATGCTCTAGAAGTGGTCATTGTTAGTGTCTTTAATTTTGCGTTTAATTTTGAATCTAGATACCCGTTTCCTACTCTGATTGGTAGCAAGCAATTTTGTATTACTGTGAATGCTATTTTGACAAAACAGAGTGATGATGGTCTGGCAGATGTAGCTATAGATTTCAACATTCAAAATTCCAAACTTTCCTCTTTTAGCTAGGCGGAGCTATTTGGGAAGGTCCAAGTGGGCAAATCAAGCATTTTAGCAAGTCGTCAGCACCGCAGAGCCATTAGAAGAAGGTTCTCACTGTAACTGGGTCGACGGCATTTTCGGCCAAAGAAGACAAGTGTCTAGTTGACCCGACAGATACTCGAGAACTGATTAGCATGGATCCAAATAACTTATTCGATGTTGAGCCAGGCTTCCCTCATCGTCAGACCAGTCGAGTGGGTACTCAAACTGAGCTATCAAGTTGCCCTCCAAGCCAACACCCTTCAAACCAACCCCCTTCGACAACGAAAGGTGTGCTAACCCAGGCAGTTTCTATACGGGACCAGCTGGGTGGCTTGTGTGGACCAACAGATCATTTTGTCTATTGTAGCGTGGAGTTTTTGAACCGACCAACTCCGCCACATCCACTCTTCTACAACCTCGCTCACGCAATGTGACAGGTAAGATCCCAGTGAAAAAGATGACCACGCAAACTCTTTCGACGATCAATCAAGTACCATTTTCAGTGGGGGATGGGGGAAGGTTGAAGGACGGTAGTGGAATATGCTCTGCCCTACCCTCTAGGACATTTGTTGAGATCCTATGTAAGGATTGTAATCCTCTTTCTAACACCGGGAAGCAGATGATGATCAGTGAACAGGGGAACAGGGTTTTAGTGCCATCAGAAGCTATCAGTGATGAGGGCAGTTCTGCCTCAAGGGTTGAAGAAGCTGGTTGAAATGACAAGGAAATGGTGACATGGATTGCAGAATCGGCCGATCTAAGATAAGTTGATAGGCCGATTCTTGGATTAGATTGGACCCCACCGATCCAATTCTAGTCGAAACTACCGATCTGGCCCTGACTTTCGACCGGATCAGTCAGAATTGCTTGGATCAGTCGAGGATTGACCGATCCAGCAAGATCAAATCGGGAATCGGTCGATCCCCTGGAATCCAAAAATGTCCAGAATCGGATTGATTCCAGACTTGATTCCAAACCATTTTCTAGTCCAATCTCCCGCAATAAGAAAGAAATTGGACTAATTCCCCCTTCCCACCCCCGATTCTCGCCTTTCCCCTCCCCTTCAACCTCTAGGGCTCCCCCCTCCAGTGATCCAACACAAGGAGCGGTGATCCAACTGTGAGAGATGGCCGATCCCCCCCTAAACAGGTAAATTGGGGGGGACGCTGACCGATTCCGCCTTCCCACCCCCGATTCTCACCTCTCCCCTCCCCTTCAACCTCTAGGGCTCCCCCCTCCGGTGATCCAACACAAGAAGCGGTGATCCAACTGTGAGAGGTGGCCGATCCCTCCCTAAACAGGTAAATTGGAGGGGAGACCCCGATCCTTGCTCCCCCCTCCCCCTTCCTCCCTTACCACCATAAAAAACTTTTTTTTGGGCAATGTTGCCCCCCTAATACCCCCCACAAGGGGCGTTGCCCCTTTAACCCCCGCAACTTGACTGCGGGGGCCGATCTGTGACTACTCTATGCCCTGTTTATGATAGTGTCAACATATTAATAAATTTCACTATCATTTATACTATCATATATGTATGATTCATAATCTTAAATTTATATTATATACTTAAAATTTATAAAAATCTATTTTAACTCTCTTCTCTCTCTTATATAATAGTTTGTACTTATATGACAGTTTCTCGAAATGAACTTATTTTTGTATGACATTGTTTGGTAGAATGTTATCCACACTTTTTTCATTTTTTATTTTTTACTTATTCCTATGATTTTTTCTGATTTTTTGAGAATTTTATGATTTAAAAAATAAAAAATTTGGCTGATCCAGGATTGCCCTTTCATCTAGATGATCGGCCAATCTGGACCGATCCGATCCAAATCGAATCGGTAGTCACCGATCCTGATCCCGATCCCACAATTCTTGATTAGTGATTGTTCCCTTAAGGAAGGAGAGGATGTCCTGTATTGATTGGGCACAAGAGGTGGAGATCTCGTGGACAATATCAAATAAGGATATTCTATTCACTGGGGAATTTATAAGACTGAGGTTTTTGGGCAAAGAGTAGGGGTGCAAATGAGTCAAGTCGAACTGATTAGTATGGTGTTCAAGCTCAACTTGTTTATTTTACACGAGTTCGAGTTCGAGTTCGAGCTCAAGTTTTAACGAGTATGTTGAACCCATGTTCAAGCTTGGTTCGTTTATTAATCGAGCCAAGTCGAGCTCAAACTCGAGTAATGACTGGACTAAAATTCAATTCACATTCAAACTTAATTTATATACAAACTTGTTTACAAAACTCAAAATTAATGAAAAAACATTTATGAAACTCTAGATTTAGCTCACTTATGAAACTCGATCTAAGTTTAAACTCAAATTTTGAATTATTTAATATATTTAAGTGAAAATATATAATTATTAATACTCCTAATTTAATTTTTAAAAATAAATATACAATCGAATATTTAATCGATCTACTCGCGCGCTTATCGAGCCGAGTAAGAGTCTGTTCAAGCTCGACTCATTTAATGAGTCGAGTTTTATTTTTTGTTCAAGCTTGCTCATTTAACATAATAAACAAGCCAAGTCGAGTTTTTATCGAGCCGAGCTTTGAGCTACTTGTCAAGGGTATTGGTTCATTTGCACCCCTAGCAAAGAGGGGGTGGCAAGGGGATTTTTTTTGACAATCTACAGGAAGAGTTACTTAGCCTGCAAGGAGTTTAGGTAGGTAAAAAAACATCCCAGCAGTAGATTGCAGAATCGGCGGAATCGGTCCGATTCCGACCGATTCCGGAATCGGATCGAAGTCCGGCGGAAGGACCGATTCCGGGAAGAATTCCTCGGAATCGGTCTGAATCGCCTGGAATCGGTCGGAATCGATCCGATTCCGACCGATTCCATGTGGAATCGGTCGATCCGACCGATTCTTCGGAAGGCCGGGTTGACCCGGCCCCGGTTCCGATTCCCGGTTCACTGCGGACCGGGAATCGAACCCGATCCCGGCTCCTTAGGGCCGGAATCGACCCGCGAGCCGGCCTCGGTCGATCCCGCGGCGGAAGGAGGAAGCGAGCGGTCCGGCGCGGATTCCGCGATTCCGGCCTCGATTCCGTCGATCCACCGTCGATTCGGCCGATTCCGTCGATCCGAGGTCGATTCCGGCCCGGATTCCACCGGTCCGGCGATTCAGGCGATTCGGGCGATTCCGGCGATTCCAAATCGTTAACTTCAAAGTTCCGCCGATTCGCTCGGATCGGCATCGAATCAACCTTCTTCGATCTTTGTAAGGTTTTTGGTAAGATTTCTTCGCCAAAACTTCGTGTGTCCATTCTTACGCGTTTCCGACGAGTTTTGAGTGTCGTTAAACTTTACGATTTTTGTCTTAACAAGTTCGTTTAAGTTTTCGATGTATCCGGATATGTCTATTTTGCACGGGAAAAATTCGGATATCCGTACGCCTATTTTTACACGTTTCGACGACTCGAGTAGAGTTAAATCGGGTGATTTGTGATCGAATAACTCCGCTCAAGTTGTTTTGAACATCGATTGGATGTTCTTTGTATGGGAAAAATTTCGGATACCCGTACATTGATTTTAAAAGAATACGTAACCCTTTAAGCATGCGAATGGTGTGTTTCGTTGTCCGCTACCCGAACAGTCTAAAACAATTTGTATGTTATCTAATCATTTTTAAGTGCATTGTTTACAATTTTGCAGATTTAAGCAATGGCCGATCAAGGTGACGCGGCACACGGCGCGACACTTCGACGTGGGTTGGAACACGGGCGTATACGGTAGACCTAGTCGGGAAGAGGGCGGTGCGAGTGGTGCGGGGAAGGAGATGAACGGGGTGTTCCACGGAAACAACATATTGCGGAACGGTGGAAATGTAAAAAAATGTGACAAGGTGCCGAGGGAGAAGAGTGAGGAGATGAGAGGATCATGCGGGGTAGCCTCTCGACGGGCGATTGTAGGATCGAGCGAGAGGGAGGAGTTGCGGGACGAGCTACTCGAGAGGAGGAGGGACACCGCGGTGCCTACCTCCAAAGGTTAAGGCAAGGGAAGGCGGCCAGCCTCGGCCGGGCTTAGGCGGGGACGAGTCCACGGACTCCCGAGCTTCGGACGTGCTAGCGCGCTAGCAAGCGTGCATGGGCGGGGAGGAGGACGGGGAGGAGGGGAGCGGGGAGGGTCCGGGTCCGCGAGTTGACCCGAGCTTTGGGCCGACGAGCATCGGCTCGCCTACTCGGGGACCGAGACGACCTCAGGAGACAGAGCCACTCCCCGCCGTTCTTCTACCGGCACTCGATTTACACCGAGTGACGAGTATTTATTTAGAAAAGAGGTCTTTGGACGGATGGGGATAAAGCCGGCCCAAGAAAGGGGTGAAGGCTACGCAGAACGGCCGGAGAGCCGTTCGCCACATCGTCAAATGGTTTTTACGTACGAGTATCACTTTTTAAATTATATTTGACATTATGCACATTTTATTTATTAAAACTTAATTTTACCCCGATCCCATTTTTTTTAACTTGATGTAGGCATCTCGGCACATGCGGCCACCAGCCCCTACTCAAACGACGGTGGATGCCGTGGGTGGTGGACGGGTTTTGCAAGCCCGGGGCAGACACGTATACGGCGCCGGCACGATGAGGAGGTCCCGGGAGTTAGAGGTGAGTATGGACGGGTTCAAGTTGGTGTGGAAGGAGAGGGTTGCGCGATCATGTCGATGGGTGGACAGTATCACCAAAAGGAGTACGATAAACTTCGTGTATGTGCGTTCGAGGGGACTACATTTGAAGTCGGTAGATGTACAGGAAGATAAAAAATGCCGACTTCATCTTTTCTCCGAAGGATGGGGTGGTGGAGGAGATCGGGGAGGACAATGTGGTTCGATTGTCACGGACAACGAACCATCGTATAAGGCGGCTGTAGGAAGTTGATGGAGAAGAGGAAGCGTCTTCGGGTGCCTGTGCGGCACATTCCATAGATCTCATTTTAGAGATATACAGGAGGAGGGTGTATACTACACCTCTCGTCAGCGCAGACGATCGCATCTTTTATTTATTCGCATCCCCGCCTCCTACATATCGCGAGATCTCACACGGGGAGGGCACGATCTTGTCGGGCCGGTCCGACACGATTTGCCACGAACTTCATCGTCTTGGAGAGTTTACACCGACGCGGGCATGCTGGTTAGGTTCACGGTCAGGAGTATTACAACTATACGGTGGACAACCCACGACAAAAAGAGCAAGCGATTGGAGATTCTTGTCGTCCGAGAAGCGAGATCACCGACGAAGGTTTTGGAGAGGATTGCTACTACTGGCGCAATCATCGAGCCACCTTGGTAGTTGTCTTGGAGGTTGGTAGACTCGGATAATGAGGGGACCGAGATGGGCACACTGCATGATGCGCATGGACCGGCAAAGTCGAAAATTAAAGAAAAAAATCCCGTAGGTTACAAAAAGTGGTGGAAGATCATTGATGACCGATGGGACAAGACCTGCACCACGATGTCCACGCTCTGCAGTAACTTGGTTAAAAAATTATTTTTGTATAATTGTCTTATACGCACGGTGTTAACTAGCTTAAAATCTTGCAGATATTTTTTGAACCCCCGCATCCAATATGGAGGACGGGTGGTGAACGACAACGAGGTGATGCGTGGGTGCAACTGCGATTATCCAATGCGGGCTCTCACAGGGGGACGACGGGATAGAGAGACAGAGATAAGTAAGTTAGAGTTCATTAAATACGGACTGAAGCATTACAGTAACTAATTATTTTTTTTATATGTTTCGGATGCGAAGTACAGATGAGGGTCGGTGTATACTCGGAATGCGATTCTGAAATATTGATTGACAAAGTGTCACTTTGGTAATAGTTTGATGAGGAATTTCTTTTCTTTTCGTATAAGTTATGGTTTAGATGGGTTAATTGTTTTCCTTTTCTCTTCTTATGTTTCTTCTTGGTGAGTGGTGGTTCAAAGAACAGAGTGGATGGAACCCACTTGCGGCCCTTGGTATCAGGCTTCTGAGCCCGAGCACCAGTTCCTCCCACTGCGAGAGGAACCCGAGCACCTTCAACCTGATACATACCAAAAGGACGAACAAAGCTGACCTCGCACCGCCGAGAAGGCCGGTCTTCCGTCATTATAACGTGAGGTTGCGCGCATAAAGAACATCAAGGATCGGCAGAAGATCAGCGAGGAGCGATTTGCACGGTTCGCAGGTGGCCCGTACGAGCAGAGGCATTCCTCACACCACCACCCGAGGAGGTGGACATGGACTGATTTTCCGGGAGGAGCGTGCACTCGCTTTCTCCGGATGAGAGGAAGCCGGGGATCATGTACGGTGAGTTTGATCCCGATGACCGTGCGTAGGCGAAGGAGAGTTGGATGGTGTTGGCGAGTGAGGATGCTCGGCTCCACCTCCATCTACTTCTCGAGCTCGGGCGGGGTCTTCTCTCCGGCGGCTATGGAGCGGCCACTGCCGTGCTTTAGTCCCGGCTCGACCTCCCTGGGTCCCGACGCTACCTGTACCCCATTCGCGGTCGGGAGAACGAAAACAAAGGTGGCCACGGAAAATGGGAGGATTTGCAAGTTGAAAAAACTTTGGGTGAAGAGGTAAAGAGAAGGAAGTTAGAGGTCGCGGCGTCCTGTCGGCGGATGACAAGACGCGTGCTCCTTCTCACTCCTCGGTGATGATGACGAGAGTGTATACTACGGCCGACGCGCCATCAAGAAGAAGAGTCACCCGATTCGCGGTTTCCAGTCAGAGCCGTATTACACGCCGATGAGCGGACACCGCATTCGTATATTATGGAGCCACGGTATCGGCATTTGGCCGGGTTGACCGGGAAATGATTACACCACCAGCTCGCACCATCCTCTCGCTTACGTCCGGTCGTCCCGCGGTCCGATCCATACGACTCGATGGCATGGCATCGGCATTATTTTCATATGGATATGCGGTCCCGGACAAGTATACGGGCGAGCACGAGGAGCGTCGCGGCACGGCAGGAGAGAGGAAGATCCATATCTATATCCCTGCATTGGTAGTATATTGATATGATGTAATATTTTTTTTTTAATTGGAATATGTACTTAACTTCAAGTCTTCAAGTGTTCAATTGGTGTTCATTAGTATTTGTATGATGTGGTCTTGTGGATATCATGCATTGGTTATTTTTTAAAATGTTTCTAACTCATTTCCCAACCGATTCCGATTCCGATTCCGATTCCGGAATCCTTGATCCCAGCAGAGGATTGGCTCCAGAGAGATGAGTTTCATATTGAGGAATAAAATTATAACAGATAGTAGAAGGAATAAGTCAGGGAAAACATTGTTATTTATACATGAATAATATTATCACGTGAAATTGTCGAGGCATCGTGGGTAAAACAAAAAAAAAATAGAGAACTATGTAGTATGGTGGGTTTAAAAAATTCAAATGTCCTTTTTCTGCAGAAAACAAAAACGGGTTTTGCTGATTCTCAAGACCACGAGGGGCTAAAGTATGGAACTCTATCTGACTTTTATTTTGTACCTTCTTCAGGGAGAAGCGGTGGTTGGCAGTATTATGGATAGGATGTTTATTGTGGATGTTATTTGCAAAGAAAGACACTTTCAAGTTCTCAAGTTCAACAACTCTAGGGACAGTAAAGTATGTTTAATAAATAATGTGTATGGTCTTAAGAGAGTGAATAGCCTATATTCTTCTCTGACTTGCAGGAAGTAACCATGAAATACAACAATTCGGCTTGGTGTGCAGTGGAGACTTCAATGTTGTTCTCGATTGAAAGATCTGGACAGAGTGACTGGTTGCAAGAGATTATAATGAATGGTTAATGGTTGTGATATGATTGAGGTTCATATGCCTTCTATCAGGTACACGTGATCTAATTGTAGGTAAAAATCAAAGCTGAATAGATTTTCCTTATTGCTCCATGAGTGGAGGCATTTGGCATCCCAGAATGTTTTCATATCCCCATGGTAGTTTCAGACCATTTGCTGCGGGGATTTCCTATAACAGGTCCAAGCAGAAGAAGCCTAAGAAGTTTAGGTTTGACTTAGCCTAGTGCAGGGATCCTAATCTCAAGGATTTGGTCAAAGGTTGGTGGAATGAGCACTGTGGTATCACCTTCAGCTACTTAAAGATTCACTAGTAAATTAAAATGGATTAGGAGATGTCTCAAGAAGTGGGCTAGAGAACACTTCTATACCTCAGC
Source organism: Cryptocoryne crispatula var. balansae (assembly GCA_036172225.1). Lineage (NCBI taxonomy): Eukaryota > Viridiplantae > Streptophyta > Magnoliopsida > Alismatales > Araceae > Cryptocoryne > Cryptocoryne crispatula. The sequence continues at coordinate 28,478,545 of CM069928.1, forward strand.
TCTGGAGAGGAAGGCTTGGTTTCTCAGATTGATCTCTATGATCATCTGAATGACAGTGTGATAGTGGCATATCACTCCTAGTCAAATTGAGGAGTGAAGCAAAGTCAAGAAAGCCTGCAAAGAATGATGTCTTGGGGAAGAGATTAAGTGAAAACAAAGATCTAAAAAGCTATGGCTTGAAGAAGAAGACAAAAAATACTAGATTCTTTCACAGTCAGGTTTCTCTTGGAAAACAGAGAGCTACTTTTTAGAGACTTACTGTGAATAGGTATGATTGCGATGGGAGGGATCAAATTGGCAATTTTTCAGCTGATTTTTACAAGTTTGTTCGTAGATGATAGGAAATGGGCTCCTCTTCTCAACTCCAACATGCACAAGGTTCTTGACCAAGATGAATCAGATTGTCTCACTTTTACCTTTTCTGAACATGAGGTTTTGTGTGCTATCAAATATATAGACACTTTGAAAGCCCCTGGGCTTGATGGGTTCTCAACAGACTTTTATTCTCATTTCTGGAGAGATCATCAAAAGTGACTTTATGACTTTTATAAAGAAAATTAAAGATAATCCGGACTGCATCAGGCTAGTAAACTCTTCTTCTCTAGTGCTCATTGCTAAAAAGGATAGTGTAGAAGACATTAAGGATCTGAGGCCAATCAATCTTTTCAACTGAAGCTATAAGATTGTGACCAAAACTTCTTGCTATTAAACTTGGTAAGCACATTTCCAAACTGTACAATAGTACACAATCAGCTTTTGTCCCTGCCAGATACATCTTGGATAACTATATAGATGCTCATGAGTGCTTGCATGATCATAAACAGAGGCAGAAACAATGTATCCTTCTTAAATTGGATTTTGAAAAAGCCTATGACACTGTTAAGTGGTTGTTGGCGTGCATTTTTTTAAAAAAAAAGAGGACAAATGGGCAGGCCTAGGAGCAGGCCGGACAGCCCACAATTCAGCCAAATTGGGCCCAATCAGGGGTCCACGGATGTCCAATCAGCAGCCCATCATCTCACCTAAAAATTGGGCCAAATCCCATCCTAAAACCAGGCCCTGCGCAGCCCACAGCAGAGCATGGGCCGCAGCCTCCAGCTGGCCCAATTGGCCCATGTAAACAGGCCCATGCGCAGCCCATCTCCAAGGCCCACCTGCGGCCTAGTGTGAACAGACCTCACTGGCCCACCTGCCACCTCAGCACCCCCCTGCGCACCACTTGTCACCCCAGCCACCAGCCGCCCCATGCAGCCAATCCAGCCCTGCATGGGGGGGAGAAAAAGGCTGCGCACCACCAAGGCCCATCTGCCACCTGCACACCACTTGTCACCCCAGCCACCAGCCGCCCCATGCAGCCAATCCAGCCCTGCATGGGGGGGAGAAAAAGGGCTGCACACCACTTGTCACCCCAGCCACCAGCCCCCCCATGCAGCCAATCCAGCCCTGCATAGGGGGGAGAAAAAGGGCTGCACACCACTTGTCACCTGCTGCCATCTGCGCACCAACCCAGGCCCATGTGCAGCCCCCCCTGCTGACCCTTCACCTCCCCTCCAGTCCCTATAAAAGGAGGGGTGCGCACCAGCATTTGGGGGGAAGTTTTTCTGGGCGCCGACAGGCTGCTGCTTTGCTGCTGCTGCCTGCGACAAGGAGAAGAAGAAGAGAGGAGGAGGGAGCTTGGCGCACCAACAGGCTACCACCCTGCTGTACCTGCCACTGCCCCCCCCTCCTGCTGCTGCTGCTGCTCTCCTCCTGCCCACCTGCAACCTGCTGCCGCCAGGAGAAGGAAGGAGAAGAAGAAAAGAAGAAAAAGGTAAACAAGGCTGCTTGGTGTGCCCATGTAGCCCCCTCAAGGGGCTTCTTTTCTGCTCATTCCAGGCCCATCTCCAGCCCCTCGTATGTCTGCAGAAACCAACTTGCATAGCCTGTGTTCGGCCCTAGATCAGACCCTCTAAAAGCTCCCTTGCGCAGGCCGGTTTTAATCCAACCGAACACCCCATTTCAGGCCCAAATCCGGCCCCAATGTAGCCTACTGGGCAGCCCCTGCTGCAGGCCCATGGCCGACCCACTCTCAGGCTCATATACAGGCCCATTTCCAGCCTTGTTCGATCCCCTGTATAGGCCACCTGCAGTCCATCCAGTAGCCCCCTACGCAGGCCCAGAAAAGAGCCCACAAATCTGCCCAATTGCCTGCCCTTCTCGCAGCTAAAATCATGCCCCCATGTGGCCCAACCGAACACACACCCTGCAGGTCTGAAACAAGCCTCATTCCGGCCCATCTTCAGCTCCTTTACAGCCCACCAGAAATAGCCTAGTGCAGGTCCAAGGAGAAGCCCATAACCGGCCCCAACACAGCCTGCTACCAAGGCCTCTCTGCGGCCCATTTAGCGGACCCCCCTGCAAAGCCCACTTTCAGTCCAGTCAAGTGCCCTTGCGCAGACCCATCTCGGCCTCCTGTCCAGCCCACAAACAGACCGCAGCCAGGGCCATTTCTAGCCCACATCCGGACCCCCTAAACAGGTCCTAGAACAGCCCCTTTGTGGCACCTATTAGAGCCCTAGGTGAGGGTGGATGACCCGGGGATTCTTGGAGACCGCACGACGGCCCAAGTCTACTCCGGGCGGATCCTCAAGCCCCTTGTTTTCATGCCCTCTGTGCACCCTCTAAACAGGCCCATAACCAGGCCATTCAATAGCCCTTTGCGCAGCTCAAAGTTAGGCCTCCAAACTGTCCTTTGTACAGCCCCAACCAGGTCCCCTAAAGTAGGCCATTCTCAGCCCATCCTTGGCCCATGGTTCTGCTTCCACAGCAGGAGGGGAAGTGCGCCAAAAACAGGTTCTGCAGAAGCCGTACTCCAGCAAGGCAGCAGTCCGGCTTGAAGGTGACGGCCCGGCACCCCTTGGAAACCGCACGACGGGCCAAGGGCATAGCCGGGTGGCCTTCCAAGCCGGTTCCATCAAGAAGCTCCAGCAAGGCAGCAGAATTTCCAGCAGGCCCTTCCGGCCCGAAGCAGTTCAAAACAGGCCCGTTGAGCCTATAAAGATTGAAGCCCGGCTTTGAACGCCGAAGGAAGGGACCGGCCCAAACTGGCCTTCAGAAAATTAACAAATAAAAAAAAATCAGAAATGCGAAAGCAACATTAAATTAAGGAGATTCACCCTTAGCGGGGAACTCCACCTTGGGCGGAGGCGCAGGCATGCATCCCGTAGCTGGCGACCCGGACGGAGGCGCGGGCATGAATCCCGTAGCCGTCGATCCTTCCCCCAATATGGCTAAGCTAAGGCTGGCCATTTTGGATGGGTAAATTTTCACTAAGTTGGAAAAATAACCGGCATGCCGTCGTAATGCCAAATTTTTCCAAAGTAGTGGAGATAAACCTATATTGGGGGAAGGACCAATCACATTGCACACCGATGTACTTCACCCCATCTTTCAATGAAATGAAACTTTGATGTTCATATCGATGCATGAAGCCGGGCATTCAAAGTGACCCGATGGGTCGGAGGCGATGCAAACCGCCAAACCAAAATAAAACCATTTCAAAAAAAATCAATCTGAAAATTCAACCAGAAAATTAAAACAGAAAATAAAATCTGAAATTCAACTCATTCCGGTTAAATCCAACAATCGATCTTTAACAAAATTGAACCGGTTTTGAAACAAACCAAACCGAAATCAGATTTCAAACAAAAAATCTGCTAAAACAAAATCAGATTTCAACTAAATCTGTCAACATAAAAAGAAATCAGATAACCCGCCAAAAATCAGATTCTGAATCGTACTGAACATCAAAAATCAGATTTCAATTAAATCTGTCAACCATCAAAAAACCAGATTCCAATTGAATCTGCAACCAAAAAATCCAGATTTGAACAATCAACTAAAACAGATTCTAGCCAGCTTCAAAAATCTAATTTTTGGTAATCTGAAAATCCACTTAAAATTCACTAACTTCTTCCCAAAAGGGATCAAATAAACAACATTCCAAACACTCAAACGTGGATCAAAATCAACTCAAAAATTCAGAAAATTCAGAAAATCAGAAAAATCGAAATCAACCAAATAAAAATCCAAACATGTTTAAAACTTTAAGCAAATCAAAACTAAACCAAAACAACAAAACCAAATCAATCAAACAAATTGATTTAACTCAAACCTTCAAGCCGACTTTCAAGTCGATCCAAAAATCAACCAACAAACAAATAAAATCAACCCGAACAAATCGGTTTGCATCTCATCGGACCCAGAAGGCCGCTGCCCTTTGAGTTTCTTTACTTTTTGTGGATGCATGTCTTCTACTTTCATGGATTGCTATGACGCTTAATCAAGGGTTTTCGAGTAATCTCGATGTAATTAACGTCGGATCTTCGCACCATCCGACGGGAAGAGGTCAAAACAAATTTTCAAAGAACCTAACAACCTCAACATATAATTTTGACCCTAGCTAGTACTTTTATGGAATACCATCTATTTTCTTACAAAGTCAATGCTAAGGTCTGATCAAATCAAATCCAAATTCAAAAGGAAAACGAATTTCCAAAACAAAAGACATCAAATCTTTAAATTTGAGGTTACATCAGTGGTCTAGTATTATGAGAATTATGCAACTTATGGGTTTCAATAGTAAATGGATTCACTGGATCAAATGTTGTATAAGTACTGCTAAATTCAGTGCTGATATCAATGGGAAAGGATTCAATTTTTTTAGTCCTCTAAAGGACTTAGACAAGAGGATCTAATTTCCCCACAGGTGTTTGTACCAGTTAGTCGGATTTTGAGCATCATGTGGGAAAAAGTTGAACATCATAATTTGATTGAAGATATAGAAGTGGGAACGGTAAGGAGCATATTACTCACCACGTATTCATGGATGACACCCTCCTTTTCTCTTCTACAAGGGCTGACAGTTGCATTAATCTTAGAATCATGCTTTTCTAACTACAGTCAACTACTGAGTTGAAGATAACTAAGAATATATGAGAGCTCATTGGCATTAACTTGAATGACCACCAGCGTGAGCATGAGCAGGTACAGAGTATCTTTAATATACAGTGGGTGTCTTTCCCTATTAAAGTATCTAGGGCTTCCACTGTCTGACAAAGGGACTAAGAGCAAGGATTGGCAGTGCATTATTCAATTCAAGGCTGGAAAAAAAGAATGTTATCTTCAGGGGAAAGATGGATTTTGTCAAAGATTGTCTTACAAAGCCTATCGCTCTACTTTTCTCTAGCCTCAAGGTTTCCAAAGGCATTTGTCATAAACCAGAAAGTATTAGATAAGGTTTTTTTGAAATCAAAACAATACTAATAAAGGTCATCATCTAGTATTAAGTGGAATCATATATGCAGGCCACCAGAGCCAAGGGGAGTAGGTCCTGCCCCTTTTGTTACTATGAATGATGCTCTTCTTTCCAGATGGCTATGAAAAATTAATATTAATAAAAGTTATCTATGGGTCAGGATTGTTTGCTCTAAATACAACAATGGTATAGATGGTGCTTGGATTAAGGACTTCAAAGACAGCAGCAAATTGTTCAGCATTTGGAGAGGAATTCTCCGCAATTGGGAGTATTTTAATTCAACAGTGACTGTTGTTGTAGGGGATGGGAGAAGAACCTCCTTTTGGAAGGATTGCTGGGTTGGCAATGTTACGCTAAGTAACATGTTTCCTACTCTTCTTTGCTTGAGCACTAATCCTGATGTAAGGGTCAGTGAATCTTGGGATGAAGCTTCCAAATGGTGCATGATTTTTAGAAGGAACCAAAAGGATGAGGAGATCCATGATTTTGGTTCTCTGCTTTGACTCATTGAAAACCATAGGAGATTGGTCAATAGTGAAGACAAACTAGTTTGGCTTCCTACTGGCAATTCAACTTTTTCAGTGAAATCAACTATTACAAGGCTGATTTTTCATGGTACAGAGTACTCTTGGCAAGTTGGTATCATGTTGTGTGGGCAGCCTATCCCTATCAAATTCAAGATCTTCTTATGAAAGATCAATTGACACAGACTTCCTACTAAAAGCCATTTGCATAGACTGTTTCATGCAATGTCAACTTGTTGCATCCTTTGTGATCTTAGGAAGAAAACCATGGATCACCTGTTCTTTAAATGTGGGATTATTAACTTCTTGTGAAAAATTGTCTTCAAGTGCTGGAAGATTGCTTGGGTTGAACCTACTAATGTCATCCCCTTTACGTTAGATTGGCCGGGGCCAAGGATCACGGGATCGGAATCGGTGGGTACCGATACGATCCGGATCGGATCGGATCGGACCGATTCCGACCGATCCAATGGAAGAAAATCGATCCAGAATCGGTAAGGAAAAAAAACCGATCCAATTCCGATTCCGATTCCAATCCGATTCCGGACCGATTCCGGCCGATTCGGACCGATTCTGGCCGATCCTGGTCGATCCGACTGGAATAGCAAAAAAAGAAAAAAAACGATCTGATTCCGATTCCGATTCCGATCCCTACCGATTCGGCCAATCCGATTCCGATTCCGATCCGATTCCGGACCGATTCCGACCGATCCGGCCGATCCCGACCGATTCTGCTGGAACTTTTTTCCGGATCGGTACTTCAGCCAAGAATCGGATCGGCAATGGCCGATCCGATCTAGGAATCGGCCGATTCCGCGATCTATGGCCGGGGCTGAATCCATGGTCTGATGATACTTCAGTGTGGAATTTTGTATTTCAGGCTATGCTCTGGGCTATCAGCGCATGAGAAAATGAGAAATAAACACATCTTTGAAGAAGGCTTCAAAATCCGAACCTGATCCTGCATTTCATGATGGCCCATGTAAAGGACTGGTTTATGGCTTCAACAGGATATTCCCTGGATTCTATTACCGTTGGGAAAAGATTTAATTGTTTCAGATCTTTTTTTCCATTGCGTTTCTCTTTTCTACCATTTCATTAGAAGGGTGCCGCCCTTTTGTGTGTTTGTTGTTCTTGCTCCTATTTTTTCCTTTGATGTAACGACCTCCTGGTCATAACTTTTCTCTATGTTTTAATGAAATCTTTGGTCGCATTGATCTTTGTCTAAAAAAGAAGAAGTGTCCGTGGCCATCGACCTTGTTGTGGTGATCCATGATCGGTGACTTTTTCACCAAGATCTGCTTCTGCACCCTCGTCCTCACAGTGAGATCCATCACACTTCTGTTTGCGTGAAAATCTTGCCTACATTCTGCTCCAATTCAGTTGCTTCACTAGGACCTCCATTCCTTTCTGCCCTCCTTCATGGCACCTCGATAGACACAGCCGTCCCCTTCTTCTGTAGACGCAGGGCCATCGTCCAACACCACCATCCATTCTTCTGTTGATGAACACTGCTATCGGACATCAAACTTTGTTGAATGTTTTTTATTCGTTCAAGTAATTTTCTCCATTTTGAAGGGCCCTTCAAGATTCAGTTTGAAAGCTATATATTCGGTTTCCTTCTACTGTAGCTATTTGGTAGAAATTTTTGCAGTTTTTTTAGATTTTACATATTGTATAGCGAAGCGGATCTAATCTGTATCTGCTATGCTCCAAGAGATTTCTAAAAATTATTATCCCCTAGTAGCCGGAGCACAATTGGAGCGGATATCCAAATCTCCAGACCAAGCGGATACAGAGCGGATATTCATCATTCTCTGTAGGATAAGTACACTGCACAATCCAAACTGGAGAATTTGAAGACTGTGTTTCGCAGTAAAACTTGGACAACTGATTACCCTTTAAACTAAATTCCTGGCAGAGTGTATGCATCCACAAGAATTATCATTCTCCATTCTCGAAGAACTCAACACAACTGTTTTTTTTCTGGTGCAAGGCTCTTTATGTACATATTAGGGAACCTAAAAACTAGAGCTCAAAATAAGAAGTATAATTATAAAATTATTCCCTATAATTCTTATCACATTTCCATCTGGTAGGATATATATAAACCAACCGTATGCGTTAGACTGCTATTATACTAGTTCTACCAGCATGTTCCGGGAACCAAATGCCATTTTTTGTAAAGACATTTATCAGAGTCTATACTTACAGAAAATAATAACTAATAAAACCACAAACAACAGGCTGAGTGGGAACCTTCTAAGAAGTTTATCAAACCTATTTCCCAAGCTGACCACCTAGTCGGGAAGATGGCCCTTTTACACAATAGTGATTCCAACCACAGACCTCATATTACCTGACTAAGACTTCTCCGAAGGACACTATCCTGTGTCATCCCATCTAAGGGTATGCGATCCTATATGCCATAAATTTGATGTGTAACGAAATAAACGTGCCTGAGACATTTTCCGAACCCCAGACAACACTGAAGAGATGGAGGGTTTCTGATGAATGTGATTCAAAACCAACCTAGCGTAGGTAGCAACAAGGGAAACGGTCTTTCACGAACGCAAACGGAAGGAGGACTTGTTGTCGAGCCAATGAACAACAACAAGTTTTCTACCTAAAACAATCCAAACACCGGAAAAAATAATTTTGGAGTACTGGACAAACTTCATTCGTTTGTGGGGGTAACCTCTCACCTGCTTCCGGAACATCGGAGAGTCGTCCAGCTTGGCGAAATGCATCTTGAAGCCTTGATGTTCTTACCTCGCCTTCGCCGGAATTAAACCTCATGAACACCCAGCACCAGGACTCCTCCGTTCAGCCTTCAAAGAATAAAGCCAATCCAAGCTTCAAACGGGTAAAACGTGGTCCCGAGTACCCTTAAAAAACAACAACAACAACATGGTGCACGGTCGTTCACCATCCCGCCACAACTCAGTCGTGCACGAAAGCAGCACCTCCCGGCGCCGCCTCCGCAGGATGAAAGACGATCAAGCAATGGCTCTTCCACCTGCAAATCCGTCGGGGCTTGCTCGGGTCACCGATCGCTTCGAAACGTGACAGCGAGAGTATTACGGAGCTCGAGGATGCACGGAACCTCGTAGCTTCCTCCGATGCGCGCAGTCTAGAGAGAGAGTGAGAGAGATGTGAAACCTAGGAGAGTGAGAGAAACGAGATCAGAAAGAGAGAGGGAGGGAGGGAGCAATAGGAATCAATGTGGGGGCACGAGGAAACCGGAAGCAGAGATTTGGGCGTTCTTCTGCGCAGGCAAGCGTCGCGCGTAGACAGAGAGAGAGAGGCCAGGAGAGGGAGAGGAGGGAGAGAAAAAAGAGAAAATAAAGAAAATAAAGTAAAAAGAAAAGCATGAGAAAAAACAGGAGTTCTCCATTATTTTCCTCGATGGCTTCTTTCTTCTGTATAATCCGAACTTGTAAGCGAAATGCGGACAAACCCCCAGTCGGGTTTGGGTTTCATTCCTGTCCCTTTTAATTAAATAAATACAATCTTTTTGCGCATGTACCCCTGAACGTTTTAAAATTTGTACATCCAAAAAAATTAGTTTGTATGCTAATATGTAATTTTATATGAAACATAGTCGGTTCATGTTGAATCAGCTTCAAGACCTCTAAAATGAAATGATTTGACCAAAGAGTTCAAACTGAAGCGAAGGACATATGCCGGTTGCTTCGGTTGATTCATCATCCGAATCAATAAATAAATAAATAGTTACAATTTTTTATCAAAAAAAAATTAATCTATTTACGCTTTATACGCCTGTTTATGTATATGTTTTAGTAGTCAATGTGTAAAATAAATAAAAAGATACACATACAAAATATGTAAAACAAAATACAAATATAAAAAAACATGACAAGTAAAAGATTATGGACATTGCAGCAATATGGGATTTTTAAACATGCATCTGTACACTTATTTTTATTTCTGATTATATTCTCATAAAAGTAAAAATATTAATAAAGTCCTAGTTTTTTGACATTGACAAATAAGTCCCTATAACGTTTAAAAAAAATGCTTGTCTCACGGCAGAATTAAGATGTTTCTACACATAGGTTCTTGTTCTTTCAAGAACTTGGGATTTCAAAAAAAATTGAAATATTTAAACATTTTGAAGACTGGTATCAAAAAAAAACTCTAAAAATACTGTAACACCCAAGTTCTCGTGCGATGATATTAATTGGGTGTGGATATTCAAGAGATGTTTGGTTGTGGTGTGATTATGTGTAATTTTTTTGGCCAAAAAATAATTTTGTGCATCTTTCTGCGTTAGAGTAGTATACAAGTCTTGACGAGATAGAACTAAAAACGTGTTTAGGACGTGCGATATAAAAATAGCTTATTTATGCTCTGATCATAGCGATTCTTAGGATCCCTTCGAAAATAAAAATTTATATAGGAAACAAGCCAACGAAAGGAAATATTAGTCAATCTCGTAAAATATTTTATAAGAAATTTACTTATTGTGTCGGGTACGCAAGGAACCACCTGCCAACGCTCGACAGGCAACCGCAGGGGGTGGCCTTTAAGCTATACGAGAAAGATGAAGAATGCCCCCGAATAATAGTGCCCGATAATTATTAGCACCTGATAGATTTGAAATTATGCGATCACCCCTCCCCCCTCTTTTTTTTGTACCCAGACAAAAGCAAAAAAGTGCTTCTCTCTCGGTGTCTGCTAGCATGCTAGCACTTTACAGAAGGGGAGAGCTTTTCTAGTGGACTGTCTACGCGGTCCCCTCACTTCGGTTGTAAATTGTAAATATAAATACATATGCATTAAGTAATTTATATTTATTTTTTATATTAAGTTTTAAAATATATTATTATCAATGTATACAGAATAATAACAAAAATTATAGTTCTATCTTATAAATAAAATATTATATTGAGAATTGGCCTTAAATTTTGTTTAATATTATATGTTATTTTATTTTATTTTATTTTTTAATAAAATAAATGATATATTTTTAATAGCGAGTATGATTCACTGTCAATTTGATCGCTTAGTTCTATTCAATTTGATGAACCCTTGTAAAATAAGTAAAGCAACTCTTTACTTATTCCACTTATTCCATACATAGTCGTCAAATCAAACACTTTATTTTAACCTGTTTGGTTACATTATTAAGCATCTATATCACTATCAATTTTAAAATTGGTTTCAATAACTATCACTAAGAGATGTTTAACTAATAACATCAATTTTGAAATTTGTAATGGAAACAAAACATGTTATGTAATATGTGTGTTGACTTGTATTAGTTTTGATATTGATATTCTAACCTTTATGTTCTATTTGGCTTCAGTATCAAATTTGATACTATATTGATATTCATATTCATGGTAGGTGGGGTTGGGAGTCGGGACCGGGTTGGTTGAGCCCAAAACTGGCCAGGGTCGGGTCGGGGTCGCAAAAAATAATTAAAAAATAATAAATTTAAAATATTTACGGGGTCGGAGTCTCGGGGTCAGGACCGGGTCGGTCGGCCCAAAAATCGACCGGGTTGGGTCTGAGTCGCGACCCCCACATTCCATGTTCATATTCACATTGTTAGATATTAGAGTATCAATATCAAAATTTATACAAGTGGCACTAGGATCATACATGTTTTGTTTGCATTGAAATTTTAAAAATTGACACTATCAAACACATCTTGTTGATTACTATCAATATCAATTTTAAAATTAATAGTGATAGAGATGTTTAATAATGTTACCAAATAGGGCCTTAGAGCCTATATGGTTATAGCAACAAAAATGTTACTATATTAATATTGATATCAATATTTCTAGAAAAGAGAGCATCAATATCAAAATTGATACAAGTTGACACTTGTATTATTACATAGCATTATTTGTTTACACTACAAATTTTAAAATTGATACTAATAACCAAACACCTGATTGCTAGCAATATCAATTTTAAAATTGATAGTGATAGAAATGTCTAATAGTGTTATCAAAGAGGATCTTACAAATATCAATATCAATATGGATGTAATATCACTTTTGAAACTCTAACCAAACAAGCCATTAATTAGTGGTTTAGTTATTTTCATGTAACTTTTACTTTCATTCCAAACTAACCTTTGAGAATTAGAGGCACATATTAGGAGCTGAGATAAATTGTAGCGATTGACATGTAAAAGAAAATGAAAAATATACCAATTTTACATTGCTTCAATTTATGTTGAAGTATGTATTTTGAATACAAATGTTAATTGTTTGAGGTGTCAATTGAATAGCTTAATTATATGACTTAAGTCAGAGGTTAAAGTGATGAGATTGTTTGTTAACTTATAAAAATTAAGTTTTTTTAAGTGTTAGTAATTATATATAAAAAAATAATATGCTAAAATAACATATAAATTAGCTAAAAGCATAAATGTTTCATATTTGATTTGAAAACAATTTCTTTAACTGAGAAGGGTCCATGCATAACAAAAGTTTTTGAGGTCACAAGAAAGAAATAAAAATGATATCTTATCCCTCCTTTCTTATATAAGAAGAAACTTTTTATAAAAACATATATTTCATCGAACTTAAACTCAAAATCAAAACTTTAGTCCCAAATGATTGGGGTCAGCTACATGGATTCATATTTTTCATATTGCACAATCTTTGCTAATTCTTCTCTTATGCTTAAATCATCTAAGTCATATTGGATTTGCTTGTACTAAGTTAATTTGGGTCAACCTCTTTGCTTCTTATGCGTCGATAACCGAGATCTCAACTTGTCTAATAGGTGCCTTAAGAGAGTGCCACTTGATATGCCCAAATCAATGAAGTCTTCCCTCATTTACTACATCCTTGATTTTCACAACTCTCACTTTGGCCACACATACACTATAACGTCCGCATTTCAGTATACTTAATTTGACAATATGTTTCTTCTTATTTGCCCAACACTCACTACTGTAAAATATGACAGGTCTTATAGCTGTGCAATAGAATTTTTCTTTCAATTTTTTAAAGATTATGATCACAAAGTATCATTGTCACCTACCTCCATCTCAGTCATCTCACTTTAATTCTATAGTTGACATCCTCGTCACATTCTGCGTCCATATATAAGATTGAACCCAAGTATTTAAATTGTGTACTCTATGTAAGGACATTTCCATCCAAAGTTACTTCAACCTCTTCAACTCATGGGGCTTCGTTAAATTTGAAGTGCATATTCTCCATCTTTATCCTGTTAATTTTGAACCCCTTAGTTCTAACTCGGTTCTCCATCATTTAAGTTTCATGTTAATGTCATCTCGATTCTTGTCAATTAGAACAATATTATCTGCAAATATCATACACCAATGTAAATTTAACAACAAATCCTTAGTTATTTCATTCATGACTAAGACAAAAAGATATGAGATAAGCACGAACCTTTGGTGTAGCCCCACTAGCATCGAAAATACTTCTAACTTATCTCTCGGTGATGAAACACTGGGCATCATATTCTTTTCTAGCATCTATCAAAGAATCTATTTTGGAACACGGTCATACACTTTTTCTAAATCAATAAAACCCATATGAATATCTATCTTCAAATTTGTATATTTCTCCACTAAGGATCTAGTAAGAAAGATGGCTTCCATAGTCAATCTACCTAGCATGAATCAAAATTGGTTTTCTAATATTTTAGCACACTCTTGAAATATCCCCTCTATAACCTTATCCTACAGCTTCATAGTTTGGTACATGAACTCGATACTTTTGTAGTTTCTACAATCATGTACATCCCTTTTCCTCTTAAAAAGCAGGATGATGACGCTCATTCTCTATTCATTTGGCATTCTTTCGGACCTAGCTATTTTATTAAAGAGAAAAGTTAACTACTCCATTCCTATCTACATAGACGCTTCCATACTTCAATTTGCATGTTATCAAGACCACACGTCTTTGAGGTTTACACTCTTCCTAGCACTAAGCGCACTTCTAGAGTGATAATTTTTTGGAGGACTCTAAGCCTTGCTCTCAGTCCTCTTTCGACTCCATTGAACTTTCTTGAGCATGTTCATTGAAGAGCATTTCAAAGTAATGTTTTTACCGTTCTTGGACGTCCTTGTCTCGGGTTAATACCGTCTCCTTAATGTCTGTAATACACCAAACATGACCTAGATCTCGAGATCTCCTCTCCCTCAATCTAGAAAATCCGTAAGTATCTTTCCCACCTTTCTTTGTGCCAAATTTGACATATAGCATGCTATGTGTTGATTCTTTAGCTCGCCTAACTATTCTTTTTGCCTCACTCTTAACTTTTTATATTGGTCAAAGGTCTCACCAATCTTACAGTTGGACAATTTTTTAAATCACTCTCTCTTGCTCTTCATTGTTCTCTACACTTCATCATTTCACCCACAATGATTACTTTATAGGTGGGTCCCATGCTACTCTGAGAATCTTTTTTCTTTCATATTAATCTTCAATGGTAGATAAACCCACATTGACTCAGCTTCTCTATTCATAGCCTATTCTTTAAACTTGGAGGCATCATTCTTATTAAATACCTCATGTTTAATTCACCTCAGTTTATGCCATTTGATTTTAGGGTCACCCATTCACCACACTATATGAAATTGTTACATGACCTTCAAATCCAAGATTAAGAGTTTATATTGAGTTTTAATCACTTCACTATATATGACTTTGTAATCCTTACATAGAGTGTGACTACCTTCATAGTAAGAATGATGTCAATTTGGCTCCTGCTCATCCCGTTCTTAAATATTACTAAGTGGGAGTCTCTCTTAATGAAGTAGATCTATAAAAGGTGCTATATTTTTTCTCATTAAAAGTAGTACCAAATCAAACATAATTAAATAATATGACATAAGTGTAAGAAAAAAAATCCATTCGAATTTTTATCTTTAGACAATACTTTTAATTGGAGACAGTACCACGCAAGATATATGTCTATTTTGTTTTGACGAAAAGTATGTTGATAGGAAAAAACATTTTAACTAAAATAAATACTTTTATAAAATATTATAAGTTAAAAATAAATTTTAGATTTTTTAGAACATGTTTTAGATTGTTCAATAAGATGGCTTAACAAAGATCTAACAAGATAAAAATATCTAATAACATATTTTATTTTTAAGGTACAAAAAATATGTTTTTGAAGATGTTGTGCATGTGCCTCTGGGTCATAACCAGGCTACGAGCATAACAGTTGACATATAGACATTACACTTGGCATATAAACCATTACATATTTATTAAATCAAATGTCATTCACATAGTTTCTCTCAGAGATACTCAATATATATGAAGTTAAGATTAATTAATGATTTTAGTTTGATTTGTCATAACCTATCTCCTACAATATGTGATTTGATGAGAGGTGCCCCTGTTGAGAGTGTTTGGTAAATTCTATTGTGTACATCCTCTATTATTTTTAAAGAACCAAAAAAACTTGATATATGTTTTTTTGCTTATCAAATTTAACATTCAAACATAAGATAACATGTTAGTGGTGGAATTAATACTTAGATCTTGTGATCAAAACTTAACTTGACACCATCTAAGGGCATGCTTGCTTAGAGTATTGGAATTGATATAGTGTTAGTCTTGATATTTCTAGTAAATATATTATTAGATTTTAAAGTATCCAAATATCATGAGTACTATGATATGCATGGTTAATCTAAATAGACCCTAAAGTAATATTATTATTTTAGCTTAATTAAAAGAACTTTAACTTATTATAAGGTGTTCGTTGCTGGATAATTTTTTACATATTTTTAAGATGAAATTATATATTTAAATAAAATGTAATATAATTAAAAATATAAAATTGTTTATTTGAAAATGTAGAATAATAAAAGATGAGAACAATATATAACTAAAAAAGTGGAGACCACAAGAACCGTAAAGGGAGTTCACCTCCTTTGATCTAAAATAAAATTTTTTAAAACTTATATTTTTATCTTGATTGTTAAATGTTACTTACCAAAACATAGTTTGGCAGTGAAAACATATTTTACCATATAATCAAACACCCTATTAATTTATATTAGAAGATTAACTGCATACTAATTCATTTATTGTACAACTAACTGCTATGTATCCCAGCACATCAGGTCACCTTGCTATGTGTAATGTACACCTTGTGCGAAGTTGCATATTAAAAGGGATATATTTATACATTTGATAACCAAAAGAAAATTATTCTTTTGGGTTCTACCAACACCTGCGTCTTCCTCTTTCCTTCTCCTTGAAGCTCAGCTTTTCTAAATCTGTTGCGTGGTTTTGACTCCGATGATCTCTGTTTTATGATTTGGTATTGAAGTAGTCCGATTATGGCTTCTGCAACAAGATTGATAAGATTATCTCACTCAAGAGTTCCAACACTCTCCTCTGATTCATCAATGATTCTATATTGATTCCCAATCCTGAAGATGAGATCTCGGGTGCCTGGCGAAGGGTAAACATCATGGTGTTGTCCTAGGTACTAAATTTCATCAGTTCGGAGCTCATTCTATTAGCTTTGAATAATAACACTACTTATGGAATTTGGTTAGATCTTAAGGAGAGATTATATCCATCTAATTTCCTTAGAATTTATGTATTAGATTGAGCTATTTCTATGCATCGTTAGAATAATGAATCCATTGTCAAATACTTTTCCTCGCTCAAAGGGTTATGAGATGAGTTGGCTCAATATGAGCTGAAGATACCTCCAATTACTGAAAAATAGAAAACAACCCATTCGATTTCTTATGGGATTAAGCGATGTCTATTCGCATCTAAGGAGCCAAATTTTGTTAATGAACTCCCTTCTTTTGCTGGAAGAGCTTGTGCTCTTGTTTTGCGAGATAAGGTGCAGTGGACATTTTGTATTAGTCCTTGGCCAGAGGCAATTGCCATGAATGTCAAAATACATCAATCTAAACAACAAAATTCTAAAGAGCAATGGCTTATTGCAAAATGAATGAAGAAGCAATGCTGCAGACTTGTTGGTTACCCTCCACATCACAAATTTGCTAAGAGGAACAATGATCAAAGAAAGTAGCAACAAAAAAGTATGACTTAAGAAGGAACTTACATGTTGACCTCAGAACAATACAGTCAACTCTTGACACTGCTTAATTCATTAAACACAATGGATCACATAGTTAATATGGCAAATGAAGACATACCTCCCTTCAGTTGGATTGTTGATTCTGGTACTTCAACTCACATTACCCTTGATTATATTTTTTTGTAAAAGTAAGGGAAGTAATGATCAGAATGTTGTGCTTCCAGATAAAACTATTTTGACTGTTATGGTTTATTAAGTTTGATAAATGAAATTATGCTTACCAATGTTCTTCATGTGCCCACGTCACATTTCAATTTATTGTCAATGAGCCAACCAATTAAAGGCAATAACTATTCAGTGACCTTTTTTTGCAAAATATTTTGTGAAACAGGACCTTATTATAAATGAATCAATACATGGTTGCGAGAAAATTTTTGATTTCTTAAAAATATGGTCTGTCTTGGTTGCTGCCAAACTAGTAAAACTAAGAACTGAATATGAAGTAGAATGAGAATACCTCATGGGATTTTAAAAATTCCTCACCATGGATGAAGAGAGGACATTTCTCCATGTGAAAAATCATTCAATGGACGTTCTCTACTGGTATCCACATTAGTTGCTTCAATAGACGAGTTCTTCCTTCCTTCGGGTCTCGAGAAACCTTACAAATCAAAGCTTGACCATGAGAGATCACCTTTAGAAGAAGAGAGAAGAAAAAAATTATGCTTGGGACGTGCTCCAGCCCTATGGCTATTAGGGTTTAGCTTCACATCCCATTTATTTATAGATGTTTAATTTTTTTACAAAAACCCAAAATTTCTATAAAATTACACCAATGCTCTCATCCTATTGATATGATATAATGGGTGTGACTCACTAGACCCAATAGCCAATTTGGTTGAAGCTTTATATAATTTAAAAGAACAATTTCTTTAAATTAAATGAAAAATGTTATCTATCTGATAATAGTTTTTATGACTTTACGATCATGAGAGGTACAAGTCACATCTTATGATTCCAAATGACTTTAGGGAGTTAAATAACATCCATTGCGCATTTCCATCATCAATTACCACTTAAATTTAAATTCTCGTACATACAACGTCCCGGTCGGTCAAAGATTCAACATCAATTATCAACCCCTAAGTATTTGACTCTATGGGATCCTATACTTAGGTTCAAATCAATTGGAAAACACCTTTTCTAATTATCCTAAGTACTTTGGCCAAGGATTTAGAGTACTATCTCATAAGATATTCTCTCGCTCTCTCTCTCTCTCTCTCTCTCTCTCTCTCTCTCTCTCTCCCTTACCAAGAGTGAATGATCCCTTGTTATCACTTAATTGCCTCCACCGGGTTTCTTTTGAACCCAAGACATTAACTATATTGGACCATCAAGATGATGATTCATAAGTCAATAATCAAAGTACAAGGTATATCTTGTAAGACATCTTTGGTGACTTATGTCAAATATCCAATCGTGTTATTGTAATGTTAGAATCATGGAATGCCGGATCGGGATCCGGGTCGCGACCCGGACTCGATCCGGTCGGATTTTGGGCCGACCGGCCCGATCGGGATCTAGTTTGTCCGACCCGAGCGGGGGATCCCCTCGGGTCGCGACCCGATCGTCGGGTCGCGCGACCCAGCGACTGGGTCGCGCGACCCCAGGATCCCGCAGGGGATCCTTGCCCCCCACGGGAAGCAATGAATTGCTTCCCGTGGGGGGCAAGCAAGGGGGGTTCTTGATGCCCCCCTTGCGCCCCTTGGGGGCCTATATAAGGCCCCCAAGGGAGGCTCTCATACTTACCCCTCCCCCCTCATTCTAAGCCCTCTAAGCCTTACGTTTTAAGGCTAATTCCCACCCCCAAGGTCCTTATTTTATTTAGTGAAGGTTAACTTGTTTAGTTGTTCTTCTCCTTGTTGTTTACTTTGGTTCACCATGGCTTCTCCAAGTGGTGACACCGAAGTTACTGGGTCAACCCGGAATGATCCGGCTTGGCTACATTGCACTTTCGTCCATGACGGCCGGGAAAGTGCAATGTAAATATCTTGTGATAAAGTTATGCACGATGGTATTTTTAGATTAAAACACCACCTTGCCGGAATGAAGGGCAATGTGCTCCCGTGCTCTCGTGCTCCACCGAGGTAAGAGCACAATTCCGACGGCATCTACTAGAATTGGAAGCGACGAAGGGAACTTCAAAGCGGCATAAGGATACAGTTCGGGAAGAAATTGCCGAACCGGCAAGACATTCCGTACACATATATGGAACCGGACAAGAGCGTTCGAACATTCGTCGTGATATAGGCCTCGAAGATGGTATGTATTATGTATTATTTATCTCTTTCCCTACTACGGCAGAACGCTTCACTGGAGAAGACCAGTATACCCACGCGACCCAAGACATGGACCATGGGGCGAGGTCGCAGGGTGGAGGAACTCAACATACCCAACATGGTGGACATCAGTACCATGGATATGAACAACCGAGCTACGGGTATGATTCATCTCAAGGCTCTTGGTTTCCTACAAATGACCAAGAGTGGAGTGGGATGAGTTATAGATCACCCATGGACACCCCGATTCAATCCCCATATGAACATTACTTTGGTGGTTTTTTAGGACCCAGAAGCGACATTAGGGTCATTGTAGAAGGGACTCCAGAATATAATATCCATCAGCATGTGTGGCATACTGTATATAATACAATGTCGTGGGAAGAGTATAAGGCTTATGTAGAAAATGAAGATCAAGTCAAGTTTATGTAAACGGTTGGGTAAAGTTTATACTTCTGTTTTTTCAAAATTTTTTCGAATTTTTTCGACATTTTTTCGAATTATCAAAAAAAAATTTAAATAATTTGGATCGGACCGGGTCGGCCCAGAGCCGGGCCGACCCGGTCGCGATCCACGATCCTGCCTTCCTTGGTTAGAATAACCTGATAGACAATTTGGTAAGATATTAATCAAGTTTTCTAAATTAGTCAGTTCAGTGAATTTATTCCACTAATGAGCACCTATATGTGTATCTTCATGTTCCTACACTAATGACTAATGAGAATGGTCATTTTCAACACATGAGAAGATATCACATATATAAGTACATCTGGATCCTTAATGTCCTATCTCAAGGATCTTATGACTTAGAACATTTAGATCACAAGCATCTTAATGATTAATCACCTTGTCGTTATCTCATCATGATTTAATCATCATTGTATGTGATTAAAGATTTCATTATGATGCATGCATCTACTAAGAGCAGGTAATATAGATTTGTCTAATTAATTGAATGAGATATTTCTAAAAATATCGAATCATATCATATATGATTAACTTGTAAAGCATACATTTCTATCACTTATGTCAATGAGAAAGATTGGGGAGGGTCGTGAAGAAAAAGGACTATACATCCTTTATTCCAAAGGAGAGGCATGCTTGTTAAATGTTCAAATGGCAGAAATTAAAAAATGGCATAGATATTTAGGCAAACATTTGTCTAATGAGCACTTCCCTATTTTAGAGGGTCATTTACCTTGCAAACTTGATAATAAATTTAGATGCATATTTTGTCCAATGGCAAAATAGTGTCGCATTCCTTCTCTCACTAGGTTGAGTCAAACTAAAGTACCTTTTGAGTTGATACACAGATATTTGGGGTCCATATAATGTTGAAACAAAAAGTGGAGCACAATTTTTTCTTTCTATTGTGGATGACTACGGTCAATTTACTTAGATTTTGCTTATGAGATTCAAGTATGAGACATACAATTTGTTCATTAATTTTTCTGCCTACATTCCTAGATAATTTCAAGTTTTAATCAAAAAATTTAGAATTTTCAATTTTTCACTAATGAGTTTCAGAATTATATTACTTCCAATGGAATATTACATGAGCGTACTTGAGGTTGCAAGCCAATTTGTCCAAATATTTTTGGGGAGACTGTGTTCTGATTGCTAATGTTTTAATTAACCAACAGCCATGTTTCTTTCTAAAAGGAGGAACTACTTATTGGAGATTGTATGACGAAGAAGATGACTACTGTGGGTTGAGAGTTTTTAGTTGTTTGGTTTTTGCTAGAACTAACCTTTTGGATTTTGATAAATTTAATGTAAGATGAAAACACATCATCTTTATTAGATGCCCATCTACACAAAAGACATAAATGCTTCTAGAACTTGAAGTTGGCAAAGTTTTCACTAGCCAGTATGTCACTTTTTTTTGAAACACATCATCTTTATTACCATCATTTTGATCTATGTTGATGACATTTTTATCACGAGTGATGATGCTTAAATGATTGAGAAGATACAAGAAATTTTTAATCAACAGTTTTGATCAAGAAATTGGGCATATCAAAATATTTTTTAGGTCTTGAAATTACTCATTCAAGAGATAGAATTTATATCAATCAATGCAAGTATGCATTAGATTTGATGTGTGAAACTGGTTTATTGGGTTGTAAACTTGATGTTACACACATAGAAGAGAAACATCAACTTCACGAGAGTGATGAAGGGAAATTACAAGATCCTTCTCAGTAACGAAGACTTGTAGAAAAATTGATTTATTTAGCCATCATAAGACTTCACATCCTGTTTGTTGTGAATATACTCAGTCAATACATGCAAGAGCCCTGCCATAATCATTGGAATGTAGAAGTGGGGATGATAAGATTTCTTAAAGAATCACCTGGAAGTGGAGTTTATTACCCAACTGATTATAAACTTCAAATCAATATCTATGCATATGCGGATTGGGTTATTTACCCGAGGACCATACGATCTATCACTAACTATGTAGCCTTTAATGAGTTTTTTTTAAATAATGTAGTTCTTTTTTTATAAAAGTAGTGCGGTAAAACTTTAAAATGCAGAACTAACGTAGTTTGTCAAAAGTCGGAGTTTCAAACTCCGACTTATGAATAAGTTGGACAATCGGCCGGTCAATCTTGAAAGCCGGACACTAAAGTCTGACTAAAAAAATCCAACTTTAAAATCTGATTTCGTGGGTCCGACCTTTCTTTACCTTTTACCGCGCCCCTCGCTCGTTCTTACCCTAGCTGTGCATTTTTACCCGCGGCTTCACCGTTCCTCTCCGGCGGCGGCGGCGGTGATGGCGGCTCATTCTTTCTCTCCGGTGGTGGCGACAGCACCGGCCCCTTTCTTCGGCAGCGGCGGCGGCGGCCTCATTCTTCCAAGGGTTTGAGCGGCGGCGGCGACCTCCCTCCTCACCGGCGGCGGCGAGCTCAGTCACCGGCGGTGGCAGTGGCGACCTCACCGATGCAACCACCGGCGGCGACATCCCACCCTATTGCATCCGCACGGACGATTGAAGAGGTGAAAATTCTGAATTTTTAAAAATCGCATAGAACTTAGCTATATTTCGTTTAGCACGTATGCTTTAATTGATTTGTATGCTTGAATTGATTTGTTTTGGAAAAAAATTATAAATTTTTTTCCATGTAGATATCTATGTTTTGAGTAGATTGAATTATATAGCTCATTGTGTTTAGTTGAAAAACATCGAAGTAGATTAATATTTTGGTTAGGTTGGCTTGGTCCGAGTTTTAGAATCAATACAATCAGATTATTTTTGATATTGATACTCCAAACAAAGCATATTATAAGTACTTGTATTACGGGGGGGGGAGTGTGAGAAACATGGAAGGTACCTAAGGGGTCTTATTCTTATCTAGGGCCGGGACAAGTAAGGTGTGGCAACTTAGGTCGGATTGGGCACCAGTTAATCCATTATCAGAATGGGCCAACCATTTGGGCCCCAATGGGGTCTTTGTTCTTCGGTTTCAGGTCAATTCCCTTGTTTTTTTATTTTTTCTGAAATTTAAAATGAATAAAGAATACGAATAGAATGGAACCGATCTGAACTGGTTCTACTAACCCCAAATCAACAACAATTCGACCCAGTTCGCCTGTTTAAGATATATCTTCTATTTATACAAATAAAATGAGATCAAACTACGATAAACTAATTAATCAAGGCCTATCTCAAGTTTAAATGTTTTATTTGTAAGAGAGAAATGTCTGTCTTTAACACTACTACTTGATATAAATTTATAATGTGTATTATAATATGTATTTATAATGTGTATTTGTAAGAGAGAGGGTCTATTTGGTTCAGTTTTATGCTTTTTTTTCAAAACCTAATGCCATGTTTGGTAACACTATTAGGTACTTCTATCACTATCAATTTTAAAATTGATATTGATAGGAACCATTAAGAGGTGTTTGGTTAATTGTATCAATTTTAAAATTTATAGTGCAAATAAAGTATATTATGTAATACAAGTGACAACTTGTATTACTTTTGATATTGATACTCCAAACAAAGCATATTATGTAATACAAGTGACAACTAGTAGCTAGTCGGAGTATTTTTAGTCCATCGGATTAAATATATTCTGTTCACTTTCATCCGTCCATGTTATTTGAGTTAGATGATTTTTACAACTTCCATTATAACTCAGTTACAATATATTAGAAAGATGTCATCAGAGGATGAAAACAATAGGAGTAATTACCAATCATACGTTACACATGCTCACTGTGAAAGTTGGGATCCATACACACAAAATCAACCGACGATGAGTCAGTTGTTATCACAATATATCAATGTCGGAAGAACACAATCTCAAAATGAAATTGATCTGAATGAACAATATGAGTCAGAAGAAGCATATGACGACTCATCAAGTGACAATGATAACATCACTTATGAAATGGTTAATAGTATATAATTTGTTGATGAATTTCACGACACTGAAGATATTAGTTGGATAAACAATGTGGTTGCCAGTTATCACTTCGTGGATGATGAGGAACATGATTCTGAATGTGAAGATATGGCACCCGTAGTTAGAGGTGAAGGAGAAAATGTGGAGAATATAGCAGAAGGAGATATTTTTACTTCTAAAGAGGATGTAATTCATGCCATATCTCAGTGGTCAGTGAAGCGCAACGTTCAATACCGTACTGATAGATCAACCAAGTCTCTCTTGACATTAATATGTCACCAAAAAGAGCAGGGATGTCAGTGGAGATTACACGCGTCAATAAGTAAAAGAATTGGTGGTTTATGGAAAATAATGAAGTTCAATGAGAGTCATAGTTGTAGAACTCCTAGTCAGAATACAACTCACAAACAATTGGGTTCCACGACAATAGCTCGTTTAATTATGTTTATTGTTCGGGCTCGTTTAAACATCATGCCAAGAGAAATCAGGGATGTGGTGCAATTGAAATACGGCATAAGACCATCGTATCACAAAGCTTGGAATGCTCGCCGAAAAGTTTTTAAAATTTTTTTTGGAGATTGGGAAAGCTCTTATACTCACTTGTTGAGGTATATGGAAGTTGTAAAGTTGAGTATGCCTGGAACGATTTGTCATTATTTATGTGAGGGTGACAGTACTCAATTGTTGTATTTTTTTCGGTCATTCTCACGTTACATTGAAGGATGGCATTTTTGTAGACTAGTTATTAGCGTCGATGGAACATTTCTGCATGGAAAATACTGTGGTACTCTATTAGTTGCCTACAATATAGATGCAGGCCAGGGATTATTTCCAATTGCCTTTGCAATCGTAAATAGTGAAAATGACCGTTCATGGTCATGGTTTCTTGAGCAGATGTATACGTTAATTCATTGTATTAGAGATCGATGACATCAGGTGTGTTTCATTTCAGATAGACACCTTAGTATTATGAAAAGCAGTTGAAAAGTGGTTTCAATTGGCAGCTCACCGTTATTGTCTTAGACATTACAGACAAAATTTTCAATCACATTTCACTGGAAGAGATTTATTCAAGGGGATGTATAATGCCGATTAGGCTTATAACATGTTAGACTTTAACAAACGCATGACTGATATACAATTAATATGTAATGAGGCCTATGATTGGTTGTTGCAAGTAAATCCGGAATATTGGGCATTAGCTTGTGATACCGAAGGTAAACGATTTGGGATAATGACGACGAATTATTCAGAATGTTTTAACAGTGTGTTGAAAGTTGCCAGGGGATTACCAATTCATGCTCTTTTCCATATGACTTATCATCGGCTTAGGCTCATGTTCTTCCAACGCCGTACAATTAGGATGAATATTGAAACAGTCCTTACACCTAAGTTTGAAAAGATGTTGTTACAAATGAATGAGCATAGCAGAGAAATAATCATTTAAGCTAGAGTAAATGCGACTAAGTGGAATGTCAATGACAGTTACGGCCGTGCATTCCTAGTTGATGTACAACGAGATAGTGTTAAATGCACTTGTTCTGAGCCCCTTATGAAACATTTTCTTTGTAAACATGCAACATGTGTCATTGGGTCTATTAATTGGGATCAGTACACATATGTTTCAAATTGGTATACTAGTACTTGTTACCGTTCGACATACCAAAGTGAATTTCACACTGTTCTTGATTCACGGCATTGGCCATAATTTAACACACAACACAATGTGGTACCTTTGTTGCCTCCATCTCACATTAGAAGGTCTGGAAGACCACGAAACAAAAGGTTTCCTATGGTTATGGATCGTCAATCCAATAAACAAAGAAATCAATGTTCTATTTGTAAATAACATGGACACAATCGAAAGACGTGCTCTAGGCGACCTCAATATGTACTTACAAATTTTGTTTGCAAATTCTTTTGCAATATTGTAAATGTTTGCTTACCTGTTAACTAATGCACTCATGTATGCAGGGATGGAGCCCCATAACCCTTCTCTTCTTAGTGATCAGGGTCACCATCGTTCAGCGAGACCTGAGGTACAACCATGAAAATTGATATTTTTCTCTTTACATAGATGGATGAATTTTTATGTGTCTTGTAACATATGTTTCACTTGTATTTTACAGGGCGCCACACTACTTTTATTAGTTTCACATTTTTGCCAGTTGTCAGCATGGCCCATTGAAAATTGCCATGTCTTAGAGTTTTTACGTAGGGCCGATTTTTTTTACGTTACATTTCTTCGTTGGATTCTATTAGACCAACAACTTATCACCGCTCTTGTGGAGCGATGGCGTCCAGAGACGTCTACATTTCATCTACCTCGGGGTGAGATGACCATTACACTACAGGATGTGGCTATACTCATGGGTCTACGTGTAGACGATCCTGTAGTCATTACTCGTATACGAGTTCCATCACCAAAGTTTCTAGACTGGGTGCATGTCTGCCAGAGGTACCTAGGTGTTACACCAACCGATGCAGATATGGGCCAAAGCAAGAGCACCTTGAGATTACTTTATCTATTTAACATATTTGATCGTCACACCAATGAGTTACCAGATGATGATAGTGAGAAGTCTTTGAGTATTTGTTTATATCATAGTAGGGCACTTATACTAATGTTAATCGAGTGTGTTCTAATGCCCGACACGTCGGGCAATGAGGTGCATATGCAGTATCTGTTCTTCATAGAGGACATAGATCTCTCAGGGAGATTTTCTTGGGGCAGTGCAGTATTAGGTTTTCTATACCGCCAACTATGTTCGGCTACTTGTGCAACTCGTAACCGGATTGGGGGTTGTCTTCATCTTTTGCAGGTTAGTATCTTCAATTCGATTTATACTATCCAATAATCTTATTCGAACACTCATTTTTTGAAACAGCTATGGAGTTGGGAGCATCTACATGTTGGCCGGCCTCACGTCCCACGTCCTATTGAACTAGGCAACCAACCTCTTCCAGTTGGATGCAGATGGAATCGGGTGGAGGATCAACCACAACATAAGTACACATTGCTATTTTATAGAAATGAAATTGATGTAGGTGAGATTAGTCAGGTATGAGCTAAATAATTCCATATGTAGGTCAATGTTTACATCCTGAAGTAATGTTCTTCTGTTTTCATCATTGTATATCATATGGAAGCCATACAACCATGATGTCATGACGTCCGTACCGGAGGTATGTCTTGAGAATCCGGCTATTTGGTTGGCATCTGTTCCTTTAATATGCTGCTCAGTTATGGAAGTGCATGCACCCGAGAGAGTACTCATACAATTTGGGCACATTCAAATTGAGCCACCCCCCCAGAACAGTATCAAAGGAGGGACGGCCGAGGACGTTGGTCCACGGATTGGACAGTGGAGTACGATAGGTACATCACATGGTGGAATAATCGATTGGCTCACATGTATAGAGTTCCCGATAATGTCCAACCGGAGGAAGTGGAGCATTACAATCAATGGAATGAGGATCATACCATTCCATATTTAGGTTAAAATGCTCCAGAGCCTCCGACTCAATTCTACCCAAGGAGAGCGGTGGAGTGAGAATTGGTGAGAAAGATACGATTTTATTAGTAATATGTGAATTTAACCTTATAGTTCTTATGTTAATTAATGTTTTGTTTGATTTTTTATAGCTTAAAGGATATCATGAAATACAAAAATTGTTAATGACAAAGAATGTTTATCAATATGAAGAAACAAAAATGGAAAATTTGAAGTTACAAGAAGATCTTCATCGAAAGCTTCGGTTTGAATTTCCAACGTATGAACCGGCACCAAATCCGATGCATTCTCCTACCGGGCCATGGAGTCAACCTCCTTTTGCTTGGAGCGGACCGGGTGGCCTGAGCACATCGACACAAGAGCCACGTCAAAGTACGCCTATGGATCCTCGGGGAACACAACATTCCACGGTACTTGATGGGAATACACCACCAGCTCCAGTTCGTCTAAGCCGTGGACGAAAAAAGGTTCCAATAGATCCTGTTCGGTATCATAGTCCAGAGGAAGAAGAGGAAGAATAAGAACAAGAACGGCGACAACGACTTGTTCATAGAAAAAAAACTGCTGTAAAACGTCGAAAGTGAATGGATCCGATTTGTATGGATGTTTTTTGTCACTTTGTATGGATATATCTTTGGATGGACTCGATTTGTATGGATGCTTTTTTGTTATTTGTATGGATATCTCTTATGTGGCATTTTTTTGTTATTTTGTATGGATGGGTGAGATGGAAATGTGAGATGAATGTTTTTTTGTATGACACTTTGTATTGTATGGCAGATTGTATGGCAGATTGTAGGGATAGATGGATCTACACAGTGATGGATGGATTTACATGATGTGTATACAACATGGACATGTTTATTGGTATAAATGTATGTATGTATGATGGACATGTTTATTGTATGGCATTTTATATGGGTGTACGTAACTTTGTATAGGTGTATAACACCAGAGATCTAATTTTTTTTAAAATTTTAGTTGCCATAAAGTCGGACTGGAAGAGTCCGACTTTCTGTGAAAGTCAGAGTTCTAAACTCTGACTTTGCATATAAGTCGGAGTTCAGAACTCCGACTTTAAAGTCGGGGAAAAGCCCCGACTTGGCTCCTAGAAGCCCGGCTATGGGAGGCTTTCTGGGAGGCTCCAAGTCAGAGTTCTAAACTCCGACTTTGCATATAAGTCGGAGTTCAGAACTCCGACTTTAAAGTCGGGGAAAAGCCCCGACTTGGCTCCTAGAAGCCCGGCTATGGGGGGCTTTTTGGGAGGCTCTAAGTCGGAGTTCTAAACACCGACTTATATGAAAAGTCGGAGTTCAGAACTCCAACTTTAAAGTCGGGGAAAGGTCCCGATTTGGCCCCCAGAAACCCGGCTCTGAGGGGCTTTCTGGGAAACTCCAAGTCGGAGTTCTAAACTCTGACTTATATGCAAAGTCGAAGTTCAGAACTCCGACTTTAAAGTCGGGGAAAAGCCCCGACTTGGCTCCTAGAAGCCCGGCTCTGGGGGACTTTCTGGGAGGCTCCAAGTCGGAGTGTAGAACTCCGACTTGTATGCAAAGTCGGAATACAATATTCCTACTTTATCTCATCCGACTTTTAAGTCATTTCAAAAAATACCGACTTTATTTTATGAAAAAGTCCATGTATTATTGTCCGACTTCTTCACAAGTCGGAGTTTGAAACTCCGACTTTAGTCAAACTACGTTAGTTCTGCAATTTAAAGTTTTACCGCGTTACTTTTATAAAAAACTACGTTATTTTTTTTAAAAAAAGTCAGCCTTTAATGAAGAACTCCAATATCCTAAAAAATCAAAACACAAAATATTGTATCTAAATCATTGGTAGAGTTAGAAACTTGCAATAGCCATTTGGGAAGCGTAGTGAATTTTGCATGTTCTTAAAAACTTTGGGATCAATCTAGGAGTAGTTATTTTATGGGAAAATTACTCTTAGGTCCATTTAATAAAATGACTTTACAAAAAACTCCGTTGACCACATTTCATTACTGTTTAGTCCGTTGACACTGAATTTCATTACCACCCAGTCCATTTCTTCATTCCGTCATTTTCAAATCCCACTTTTACCCCCCTCCCCCGAGTTCAATCGCTTTGTCCCATTCTCACCTTTCTTCCGCTTCGTGCGGGGGGAACGCTGCCGGGGGAGGGGGGGCCTCGCCGGGGGGCTTCGCGGTTTGCGGGCGGGGAGCTGCGCGGGGGGCTTCCGCAGCGGGGGAAGCATCGCGGGGGGGGGGGGGGGGCGGCGGGCACTTCAACCGGAGCCGGAGGCGCGGCGGGGAGAGTAGCGATCTCCGGTGCCGGCGCGGGAGGAGACAATGCAAGTGCAGCGGGAGCCGGGGGTGAGCTCGCCGGAGCCGGGACGGGCGGGGACGAGATCGGAGCAGCGACGGCGATGGGAGAAGGGGCGGGGGCGGCCAGCTTGGTCGGCGAAGCTCACCGCGAGAGGGCCGCCGCCGAGGGGGACTCCTCGTCCTTCCTCAATTTGCTGCTTGGTGTTTTATTGGTGGGAGATCATGGTCGGCAAAGCTCACCGCGAGAGGGCCACCGCCTTCTTCAACGTGCAAAGGGCAAAAACGACATTTCAAATCCAAAATGGAGTGGATGTGACAATATTTTGAAAAAATGGACCTAATGGAAATGTGTTTTTGAAAACGGACCTAGTTGTAAAGTGGTTTCTTTAAAACGGACCTAGTGTGCATTTACACTTATTTTATTTAGTGACAACTAGGCATAAATCCATATATCAATTAGTATAGTGTTTCATGAGCGTACCAAGTATATAAGGATTGACTAACATCCAGTTAGAGAGAAAATACAAAGATGTGTTATTCAAACTAACTATACAAATTTGTATCAAAGAATAGTCAATTGACCTTCTGACAAAAGTTTTGGGAAAGAGTGTTTTCATTCATCTACGTGACAAGTTGATATGACACATGTTCTCTCCAACTTAATTAAGAAAGATTGTTAGAAGATTAACTACACACTAATTCTTTTACTGTACAACTAATTATTGTGTATATAAGTCTATAGGGTCACCTTGCTCTGTGTAACATACACCTGACAGGAAGTCATATGTTAAAAGGTGTATGCATGTACATTTGATAACCAGGAGAAAATTATCTCTTTGGGTTCTACCCAAGGAAGGTGGGGTCGGGAGTCGGGACCGGGTCGTTTGGGCCCAAAACCGACCCGGGTTGGGCCGGGGTCGCCAAAAATAATAATAAAAATTTAATTTTGGGGTCGGGGTCTTGGGGTTGGGACCGGGTCGGTCGGCCCCAAAAGCGACCGGGTCGGGCCCGGGTCGCGACCCGGCGAACCATGGTTCTACCAACTACCGTGTCATTCTCTCTTCTTCCCCTTCAAGATCAACATTTTCCGATTTGTTACGTTGGCTTTGACTCCGACAACCTATCTTTTGCAATCATTTCACATACAAGCTTTTATTTAATGGTCAAAAAAAGATGCGAACAGAGAAAAAAGAAATTTACTCAAAGTTGAACTATTAATGGGGTGTTTGGTTGCATGTTAATGAAAGTTTTTGTTTTAATTTTTAAAAATTATAAGAAAACTTGTTAAAAGAGGTGTTTGGTAACCATGATAATTTTATGTTTTAAAAGTGATTTTCTTCTTAAACAAAAAGAGGGTCTCACCTCTTTCTTTTTTCTTGTGGTCCCCTACTTTATTTGATCATGTGTGGTAGTTACTCTTTTTTGTAATCACATCCCTCCAAACATGATAATTTTATGTCATGAGTTGGTTCACTTTTTATTTTAATATAATTTTTTATCATGAAAGTGTACAAAAAATTATCGTGCAACCAAATACCTCATAAGTAATTCATCAGACAAAAAATGTTGATTTAGGCGTTAATTAAGTGAATAAATAAAACAATATAAAATACCAATA
This sequence comes from Cryptocoryne crispatula var. balansae, assembly GCA_036172225.1. NCBI lineage: Eukaryota > Viridiplantae > Streptophyta > Magnoliopsida > Alismatales > Araceae > Cryptocoryne > Cryptocoryne crispatula. Next base: position 28,509,609 of record CM069928.1, read on the forward strand.
TCTTACCGAGTCACATGTTGATTTAGGCATTAAGGTGCTGTTTGGTACAGGGATAACTTGAAGATAACCTAGGATAAACATGGATTATCCCCAAAATTTTGGGGATAACCCAGATTTATCCCCAAAATTTTATGGTGCCAAACAAGCCCTAAGACTTTAAGAGCCATTAAACATCATTTCGGTTTCTATTTGTTTTGGCTGGGCACTAACCTCTCATCGAGTCGGAGGTGTGCATATTTAGACCGTTTGATTATATCTCTTAATTAAACTTTAAACATACATCATATATCTCAGTAAATCTCTTAAAAATAAGTTATATAACTTAGTTTTTTATTTATTATATAGATTTAACATTTTATATAATAAAATATAACATATCTTTAAGTAGTACACAATGAATCTATTAAAATATAAAACATCTTAATTAAATTAAGTACTTAATTTTCCTACAAATTAAGAAGTTAGATATAAAATCATGATTTCATATTTTGATTTTAAAACAAGCGACACTAGAATGTTTTATTTGCTAAGATATTATTTTTGTAAGGCAACACGACACTTCTATCACGCTGCAAGGCATGATCCCACTCTTTTTATCATCATACGTCGCTAAATACGATAATTTTATGTCTCTAGTTATCTTGAAATTTACTTTAATATATAATTTTTTATCATCACAATGTGTTAAAGAGTAGAAGTGCAAGTTAACACGTCCCACGAGTGGTTCGATAAATTTATTAAAAGTTGGATTCGAATTATTTATTAGGTTAAATAAATAAATTTGAATAGAAAAAAATTTTAACTTATAAATAAGTCAAGTTCAAACGGAGACTTGTTCGACTTAAAAAATTCAAGAGCAATTCGTTTAAATGTTTGATTAAATACTCGATTAAGTATTCGATTAATTACTTGATTAAATATTTATTTAAATAGTTAAATTATAAATATATTATATTTATTATATATATTTTAAATATTATGTAAAATTATATTTTTTATGTCTGAATAATATTTTAAAACATGACTTAAATTTGAGTTCGAGTTTTAAGTAAACGTGCTCAATTTTGAGCTCGAAAACGAGTTCAAATACGAGTTCGATTCGAGTTCAAGCATCATTTATATTTGAATTCGAGTTAAGTCGGCTTGTTTATACAAATGAGCGGTTCGGCAAGCTGAGCTCGAACTTGTCAAACTTAGATCGAGACAAGTTCGAATAAGATTTTTTGAAAACTTATCGAATATCCAGTCAAATTTGAATGGTTAAATAATCGATCGAGCCGAACTTGAGTAGAGCTCGGCTCGGCTCGATTGCATCCTTATTAAAGAGGTATTACACAGCTAAACACCCGCCCCTCAAGGACGTTGTTGACGAGAGACAAGATTTCATGCATAGATTAACCAAAACCATTTCGTCATCCTCCTGCTAACCTCTCCATCCTTCGTCTCTCCAAACCTTCGCCTGCTACCTAACCGGTTGTTGCCTCTTGGCGCTTATATATAATTTCTGCCAACAACCGCCGACTACCGGTTGATTTAAATTCCTTTTTTTTTGGACGGTGTCGATTAATTGTTGGTCAGATGCCCACTTGCAAGTCGCAACAAGCGCATATAATTATTAGAAATTTGGTTCAGATCCAAACTACCTCAGCGTGCGGCGGCGAGTCTATAATTTTTATCACAAAAAACCACCGGGGTCATTTGTATAGATAATTATTACCAATCATTTAATGGAATTTTTTTTCCAAAAATTCCCCCCAAAATCCCACGTCAGCCCTGTGGACCTACTACGGCCAACACACTCCCTGCGTACGTAGGGTGTTTGGTTATAGAATGCTTTTATATATGTTCATGCCCGCAACTATTCTGCTTGGCGTCAACAGGAGTGAACACCATGTATAGATATAAAAAAAATCATCTCTTTTTCATACAAGATAAAAAAAATTAATTTATCGAATTATAATTTTGCCGTGATCGCCTATAACACTTCTTTTAACATTTTTTTTTGAGAAAATCTAATTTTGCCGAGACAATTTAACCTATCATGTAATGAAAATGCACTTGACAATTTTGTCGATGATTTTGTTGAATAGTCCGGGTGGGACCTGTTAAAAAATGAGAAGGAAGGAAGGAAGGCCCGGTTAAGATAAGCCCGGTGTTGTCGACGGACACCTCGGAGCCCACCTCCCCTCCACCGGTTGGTGGGCCCCGGGGTCCTACTCCTACCTGTCTGCCCCTGGGCCCGCGTCACCCAGTAGCGCTTGATGGACGACGATCCGACATGATGCGCGCAGTGCAGCGGTTGGTTGGTCACGCACGGAGGGTGGACTCCGGAAAGGGACAACAAACAGCCACCTCTTCTAATTATAGTACGAGTTTGCATATATACACGTACAAGTGTCTGATCTGAGTCGGATTCATTAATATCTAAGTTCGGATCCAATAAATTTGATCCGAAATTGTACTGAAACACACGAATGTCGTGATATTTGGATTTGGATTTATCCAAAGTATTTTGGATTCAGATTTATTTGATAACCCGTCAAAGTGTCCGTGAACTTGGTGGCTTAATTGGTGCCCAAGTTTTCAGAAGGAGTGTGCCACTGCGCAAGGTTACTACGCTGCGTGACATCCCGCACAGCTCCTGCTCGGCTGCTCATCTCCTTCGCCGCCGGCGGCTGCGGCCGTCTCTCTCCCTCCTCCCCTGCTCGCTGTAGATCGCAAGAGACAATTAAGAGATGGCAGGTTCGTAGAGAGAGAGAGAGACACGGAAGACTAGAGAGATGGACCTTGAGTGTTGCGTCCCAGATTCTAGAAGGCGGCATCCATCTCCAAGTAGATCCTAAGAAGGTCCAGCGTAGGGGTGTAAATGGAATCCGATATTCCGATATTTCGATAAAAATTAACGGGTTTGGAACTTGTTTTTGTATCCTATAAGCTATCGGAATCGGAATCGGATATTCCGGTAGCTTATCGGAATCGGAATCGGAATCAGTTGGTTCGTTTCCGTTAATCCGATTTCGATAAAAAAATAATTATATATAAATAAAATTAAATAAAACAAGTTAAATAAATTATAATATATAATATATAAATTGATAAAATAAAAAAAATAAAATTTTAAGAAGATTATATCAAAATTTATTAATTATATGTAAATTATTGACTCACTTTTAAATTAAAATTAATATTTAATATGTATTTCGGATTTTGTCGGATTCGGTTCCGATTTCGATAACGGAATCGGAATCGGATCGAAATCGAAATATAGTGATTCCGAAATTATCAGAATCGGAATCGGAACCCCTTAACCCTTATCGGAATCGGAATTGGATTCTGGTGAATCCGCTACCGAATCCGACCCGTTTACAACCCTAGTCCAGCGTCTCCTCCAGTGGCCACCGATTGCAGCTGCTCGCACCCCCACCTCGCTCGGCCTCGCCCTGCAGCACCACGTCCTCGTCGTGGAAGCCCTCACGCATTGGCAGCTGGTGGCCCCCGCCAACATGATCAAATGCCGCCTCGGATGCTCAGCCCCCTTCCATCCTCCTTCCGGCCTGTTTCTCGACGATTGAAGACTTGTTACTGGCCCCGTTCGTTTCTACTACACCAATCTTCAAAGTTTATTTCGGGTAACCCAAAAACAGATTTTGAACCCGAAAATATATAGTATCAAACTCTCTCTTAGATTTTCGAAACCTGATATGTTGTTCGGATGCAGGTCGGGTTATTGGGTTCACTGAACTCACAGTCCTATATATATATATATATATATATATGTGGCAGGGGCAAGGGTAACCACCTTATGGGGTGTTTGGTTACGTGATAATGACCCTTTTTTTTTAATTTTTGAAAATTGTAGTGAAAGTGCTTTGGAAGTTTCGTTTGGCCTGTTTTTTCGTTTTTTATTTTTAAAAAGTTTTTCATCAAAAGGGCAACGTAAAAAAAAAAAGCGGTGGAGACCACTTTTTTTTTCTGAAAGTGAAACAGCGTCTCGGCGACCTCCCGGCCCGAAGCCCTCGGCGACCTCCGACCTCCCGACCCTCGCGAAGCCCTCGGCGGCCTCCCGGCCCTCGCGAAGCCCTCGGCGACCTCCGACCTCCCGGCCCTCGCGAAGCCCTCGGCGGCCTCCCGGCCCTCGCGAAGCCCTCGGCGGCCTCCTCATCCCGGCGGCAGCATCCTCATCCCGGCGGCCTCCTCATCCCGGCGGGGACGGCGGCGGTAGTGGCTGCGCACTGCAGCTGTGTGCAAGGTGGCGCACGCCGTGGGGGCGGAGGGGCGGCTGGCCGCCTGGCGGGAGATAGGTGACCCGGGGGCTGGGCGGCCAAGGCGAGAACCGGGGGGCGGGGGCGACAGCGGAGGGGGCGACTGGGCGCTCGCCGCTGCGCGCAAAGGGGAAGGCGCCGCGGGGGAGAGCTGTGCACTGTGCGCGCGAGAGAGAGAGAGAGAGCTACGCGGGAGCCGCGCTGCGCGGGCCAACTGCCGAAGGCCCAGGGAAAGCGCCGAACCTCAACAGCCGCAAAAGGGGAGGCCGTGGGGTCATCGGGAGGCGCTCGCGGTGCCGGTCAGCGCGCGAGGAATGCGTGCTCACGCGGCGGCGAGGTGAACGCGAAGAAGACGGACGACGCGGTGAAGCGGGGAGGAGGCGCTCGCGAGGGGAGAAAACCGGCGGCACAATGGCGGACCTTTGGAGCACCGGGGTAAAAAGAGGAGCGGCTAGGGCACAACAAAGGTATTCCGATGGGGATAAAAAGAGGAAGAGGATAGTGATATTAATATAATATAACAACTTTAAAAAAAAACAGATATTACAACTTGCAGGAGTTTTTACTTCAAAAATATAATAAAAAAATGACACCGTGGGTAACTGGGTGTCTTTATCTTTCGCAGTTTTTTTCTCTTATATTATATTTGGTTATTAGAGTTTTATTTTTGGTGCTACCAAACACCTAATTATCATTTTTAAAAATTAAAATAATTTTGCCAAACACATTCATCGTCACGTTTTCACTTTTAAAAATTATCTTGTTTGACATTATATTTTAATTTTTTATCATGAAACTTTTTTAAAAATTAAAATGCAACCAAACACCCCCATTAACTCTTTTTTTTGTTTTTGTTTTTGGAGATACGAAGGTCGTACGTGCAAACTAAAAAAGCGATTTTGTGAGGGTATGAATCCGATACGAATCATCTATTCAATATCAGACTATAACCACTTTCCGACAAATTTATCATACTTGGTGAGATACGATACAACGGTAAACGTAGGAGCCAATCCAGAAAAAAAAGAAGAAGATCTCGTAACCTTTTGCCTGATAAAGATTTTTATAAAATATTTTTTTAACAAATTTTGTCGCAAAAAAAATATTTTTATAACACCGACTCGATAAATTTGAGGTGCAACCAAATACCTCGCAAGGGACCTTGAGAAAACAGTTTTTTTTTTTTTTTGTCTTTCAAACTCTCGTGGGATAGAAGAAAGAAGAACAGACAAACCGCTCTTGGCCGAAGCTTCGAAAATGGGTAGACTCGGAGACAAGACAAGCAAGAGCGACGATAAGATGCGGGTCCGGGTGGAGGTTAACGGATCCGGACCGGCGCGGGCGTACCGGGACCGGTTTGTCGATCCGGCTCCGGCCGATCTCGGGACGATCCCGACCGTTGGGAGGGAATCCGGGGAAGGCCGGAACTTCGTCCTTTTCGCCGCTAAACCCCCAAATTATGACGTCGTTGTCGCCAATCAGGAGGCGGCGCCAGCGGACGTGACGTCGGCAGATGGATACAAAAAGGAGGGAAGCCCTCGCCCTCCTCGGACCGACAGGCTCGCCCTTTGGCCGAGAGAGGGGACACGTGGCAGCGGGTACCACGTCAGCAATGAGGCTGCGTCCGACGTCAATGGCAGATTTACAGGTAAATATGCAGGCAGATAACGCCACAGGCTGATCTTATTTTAATCTTTATTCTGTTATATCAACCCGATAGATTTCAAATTTTATAATACATATTAATTCCTATATCAAAATAATAATTACCTTCCTATTAATATTTAGCATAAAGATATTTTAATTTTTGAATACATCTTATTTGTATCCGCCACAATTTTAATTTATTATTGAAATCGGATACACAAATATAGGAATTGACGGTTTTTATCTTGATTCAAACGAGTTATTGAAATTATTTAGTTCTCATTCCGATAGTTTACATGGTATAATATATTTTAAATCTGTTAAATTTTTATGGCAAATAAACTTTTTTAAATGGTTGATCCGGTGGGGGCAAGTCTTCGCGGTTCAGTTTAGGTTAGCTTACCGAACAGGGATTGATCGATTTATTAGGTGGTTGGTTGACGTACCCCGTTCTGCTGTGTGAGTATTTTACGCTACGACGACTGGCGAAGGCTGGAAGATGAAGCCCAGTTTACTGGACATCACAGGATGTGGGCTGTTTTGATTTTATTCAGGCCCACTATGGTCTGATCCAACAGGGGGGGGGGGGGGGGCAAAATATAACCGAATATATCAAAACTGATTTAATTTTTGGGAAATTGGTGGTTGGATTTAGGGTGCATTTGGATAGCTGTAAAAGTGAAACCGAGGAATTTACATTTCATAGGAATAACTTTTCCATGAAAAGCATATCCAAATCTGTCATTTGGTACAGCAGAAAATATATTCCCGAAATCATTTTCTCTCGGGCAATATTAAAGTTCTCGTAGATATCAATCAAGTTTTTAAGATTTCTTGTTGCACACAAATAATTTTGCATGATTATTTCATAAAAAAATAAAAATATTTTATCACCGTATTATGTTCAACCAGATTCATCATTATAAAATAAATTTCGAAAAATATTTTACAACATTAATTACTAATAGGAATATTTTTATTAAAATTCTATTTTACTAATATTTGAATATATGTAACATTGTGTTGTTATATTTAAATTTAGATTGATAAATTTTTATTTTATTGAGATTGTAACCTTTCATATTTATAGATCATACATTTATGACCATAATTAGTATTGTTAACGTATTTTTTAAAAATATATATTTTACTGTTATATAAAATTATATTCATGGCGCTTTTAACATGTTTGTCAATTTTATATAATATTATTATAAAGGTAAATAGTTCTCATTAAAAGAGCAGAGATGAATTGTTGAGCACGTAACGTGCTCCGAAAAATGGCATCCGGCGAAATTTTTGGGATGCCAAAATCCAGACGGTAAGCTGGTCAAAGAAAACTATTTACGTTGACTATTGTTTTACAGGTAAACAAATAAAATGACTGAATATGTTTTCCCGAAAACAAGGCGCAGAACCAGATTTTACGGGTAACCAAATGCACCCTTAGGGTCTGTTTGGTTACATGGAAACATAAAATTTGATGATATAGTTTTACATGGAATCACTTTTCCATGAAAATTGAAAACAGGGTGATTTATTTGGTTGCATGTAAATCAATCTCCACAAAACATGTTTCGAAATCATCTATCACCTCTACAAGAAAATATTATAATATTTTTTATTCTCAGAACTTTAACACTAATTATTATTCAAATTGATTAAGAGATAAAATAAAATGTTAAAGTCACATTATCAAAAAATATTTACTTTTAAAATTATAGTTTAAAATAAAAAATGTTTTTAATTAGATTTATTGAAAACTATTTAAACATAAAATTTCAAAATAAAGTAGATTGGATGAAAATATTTTCAGTGGACTATTTTTTATAAAACATAATTATAATATATTATTTTATATATGTTAAAATATTTATAATTATTTGATTGCTTGTAATATTTTTATATCATTTAACTCTTAAAAAATTATTGTGATATACAAAGAACAAGATAATATAACAACTTTATTTTTCACGTATATATATATTAAAAGTTTGTTTATAAATATTATGTTCATGTGTATCATTCATGTATTCTTATTTTAATGGATATGACAAGAAATTAATATTAAACATATAATTTTAGAATAATAATTTCATTTACTAAGTTGTTGTTGGCAAAAAGATAAAGTTTTAGACCTGCTCACCGAAAATGGCATCCGGAGGATTTTCCCGGATGCCAAAATCCTGGTTATTCAACAGTCAACGGATAACAATTTCAGTTGACTACCATTTTACTTACAACCAAATGAATAAAAAGATGGACTTTTCTAGAAAAGATGCGCATGTGATCAGTTTTACAGGGATCCAAATGCACCCTTAATTGTTGGCGAGTTCTGATCCTTGGGAATGCTTCGAGTGTAGTTAACAAACAAGTAGATCAGGACATGCTTAGATATTAATAGAATTTATTGGAAGCAAATTCATAGAACTGGTTGGTTATAGCCTATTTATACCACACCAAATTTAAATATTTATAGTAATCACCAGGTTTAGATTCCGTTTGATTAAAGTAAAAAAAATGATATTATATCAATTTTGATACTTATATTTGTAGAACATAAAATTTGGCTGATAAAAATGATAGAAGAGAACACTTGCATTACTATTCACACTTCGTTTGTATTACATTTTTCAAAATTGATATTGATAAACAAACATCTAGTAATATCAATTTAAAAATTAATAGCTATAAAAGTGTTAATATTTTTAACACAGGTGTACCCACACCATTTTACAGTATTTAATTGTATCGAGATTCTCTATCAGTGCACCCATACACAATAACCTGGACAATTTGTGTTAACTGTCTTGTTTAAACTTATACATCAATATAAAGTTTAAACTAAATATACTTGCCAACTTAATTAACATCAAAGTCCATGAAGAATCAAGATCATGTACAAACATTTATACAAGTTTGCACCCAAAAATTAAATCTACACTGAAATATCAAGTGACATGAAGAAGTATAACCTACTAAATTTTTGATAATTTTATACCATTTTTAGATCTCTTTGAAATTAAATCCCAACCATTCAATGGGTCTCCAACGACGTAAAAAAATGGTAACAAACCATTCAATGGGTCTCATAAAATTTTATCCCATTCCACCAGTCACCTTGAAAGAGGATGCAATGATACAAGGACGGCCAGCACAAGTGCTCACGACCCTAATGTGAGAAGCGTGTTATATAGCTGAACCCGGGGGGTTGAGAACAACCCATTTTTTCTCAGTACATTAACGTCATGTTGTACAATGGATGAATATGCACAGAGAGAAATGAACCCCCTCCAGTAAGCTTCATTTCTAGATGACAAATGCACACACTACCTAACCTGTTATCAGAAGCCACGGCAACGTGGTTGCCTCCTCTCAAGGAAGCGACGTTACTGATGGACCTCAGAAATGCAGCTTAAAAATCTGTCATTTTGCCTGGCAAACCCGCTGCTGTATATGAAGAACTCTGCAATTCCAGGTGCCCTATCTTCCCAAATATAATATCATGCGGTCACAAAAAGATAATCCCTAGGGAAAGATAGAGATCAAACCGGAAGTGTGTGCCTCACGCAGACAAGATCATCCAACCTGTTGCCGTCCATCTTGTAGAGAGAGACGCCGTTCATCTGCATGAAATGATCCCGCGCTTCTTTTCTGAGATTTTTGAACAGCATGACCTCCCACCTGCTGTAACTTGAATCCCTTCGGGTTTTGCTCATGTCAGGTGAGCCTGAAACTGGTCCATTTTCTGGACCCACCTCGCCCCACACCTTGCAACTGCCAAACTGACCCACATCAGCTTGGCGGCCTCTCTTCAGTCTCAGAGCTGCTGCGTGTGCAGTGCTCAAGACATCCCTGTTCGGCACATCTGACCAATCTTGTTTCCTCTTGGATCGCATTGGAGAATGGATTCTGATAACCTGGAGTGTCACCACCGGTTGATAGAGCCAAAAAAAACAAATCAGATTTTGTCCTTTTTTCCTTGGGGGGGGGGGTGTTGGGGAGTAAGTGTAACGGACACTCACGCCTAGGCACTCCAGAAGCTGGTAGTATGCTCTCCCTTGAAGTGGATTGTGTCCCTTCCTGGGGGTCGAGAAGTATCTTGTCCTGTAAGCAAGATTACTTAAATATTTAGTGATAATATATGCAGATCAATAACAAAAGATACAGCAAGACGATGGCATTGCTTCAGCTCGATAATATTTCTTAGTGTGGAATAAGGTGGGCAAGTGAACAATGTGCCAAGGAGGATGTCGAACAAGAAAGTAATGCTGAAAATCTCAGGACAGAAGGATGTTGAATCATGTGGGTTTGCTTGATTCCAGAACCGTTGCACTGCTGCTTTAAGGTCCCAAGCTGTTGACATAGTTTACTCTCTAAACCATTTGCAGTTCAAAATTTTGATGTGATCGATTTGCCAAGGTAAAGCTTGGGGTGATCTCAAGGTACCACGCAGTGACCACTTTCATGCCAGGGTAATGGGCCTATGTTTTTCAAGCAGATGGTACCACAATTTCATATGCAAAAAATAGGGGATGCGCAGGTAAGCCATATCAATCAAACCCACGCCAACAGCTGCACAAAGAAAAGAACGATCCAGGAAGGCTTTCCCACACGACTACAGAAAGGGATGGGTCAAACACAGATCTTCAAAAACACAAAGAAACAGAACAGATTACAGACAAAATGATAAAGAAAAGCCACTATACATGGTCTGTATAAAGATGCTGTCGAGTGATTATGTTTTCTAGTTTCTTTCACCTCAGAATTGGTTGAGGCTTTGAAGTTCTACTCTTGTAAACTGAATGCTTATTTCATTTCATGGAGTCAAAAAAGTTACAGCCTATTTGGTAACGAATTAAATACCTCTCTCACTATTAATTTTGAAATTGGTATTGATATAAATCATCACAAACTGTTCAACTATTAATATCAATTTTCAAATTTGTAGTACAAACAAGGCATTATATGTAATACAAGGGTCCACCTGTATCAATTTTGTTATTGATATTTTATCCTCTAGAAATATCAATATCGAAATTGATATACTACCATTTTTAATGCTATAATCAAACAGGGAATTAGGTAGGTTAAATTATAAATACTGAATCTGCTTGACTTTTCAGGGGTTAGGAGACTATAACAAATGCAAAGATCGGAATAATGAAAGTAATAATCCCTCTCACCCAACCCACAATCATAAAAACAGCTTAAAGTCCTGTGGCATAAGTCTTCTAGCAGAATATGTTTTAAACATACCATTCTGTATAGCCAGGGTCCACAGTGAAACCATAAATGTCAACAACATCACACATGGAGAGAGCCAGTTCAATTGATTTCATCCCTGTGCCTTTAGCACCCCTCCTCAGAACAATTCCCTGGAAAAGATAGACTGGATTTGGAATTTCCTGCACAATACATCAGACAGTTCATAATTGGAAATCAACGTGACACTATCACTTGAGATGAATAAACAAAATCATGTGATGACGATGTCTTTCTTTAATTCACCAACAAGGGAAATATAAATATCAAAGGATGCAATACATATCAAAGTTTCTGGTTTGTGTATCATAACAATTTATTGAGGCACGTACATAATACCTTCTTCAGCTAAGACATTTACAAAAGTTTTTATTCACTATTGCCAGAAGGGAATGTTGGAAGACACCATAACTAAATTCAGAAATAAAATGGAGGCATAGCTTGGATATCTGTACAAGGAAGAAGCAAAAATTGACATGGGCTACATAGTGTTGAAGCAAGCTTTTGATCTTGCAATGAATTATCAATGCTTGTAAACCTAATAATTTTACATGAGCACTATATGCTAGGACAACCTGACTGATGTTAGGAGATATCAAAAGAGTAAATAAACTGATGTTGAAGTTTTCACCTTTATCATTGCATTAAAGTCCCTGTGTGCCATACTTTTAATAATGAGCACCTCGTCAGCTGCAGAAAAGTCAATATAGAGTATTACTTGTAGCTGCAAACCCTGAACAAGTAATAATAAGAAAAAATAATGCCAATTTAAAGAAAACAAAATTTCGAGAACATATAAATAAGCTGTTTCTCCAAAAAAAAATTCATTAAATCCAAACAGCCATTAGTCAAAAGAGGTGACGAGTCATTTTTCAACCCCACTTTAAGTCATAGGCTTATAAGTGACAACTGAAAACTACTGTTTAATCTCTAAATTCTTCAAATTTAAAATCAAGTCCTTAAATAGGGCAAGATAGATGGGTGATAGCTGTGGCATTGGCCCTGGATTGGTAAGAGGTATACGTGCCTATCATAAGTTGCTTGCTGTCCAAGCAGTGGTACCTATAGACTAGAGATAAATTCACAACAATTGAGCTATAACTGTTAACATAACCCATAGAATTTTCACCCCCAAAGAAAATGACAACATACATTCTGTCAACTAGATTATTTGTTATCTTTGGCATGACCAAATGATCGACAAATTTAGAGCGGGAGCAGCACCTGCCAACCAGATCCAGGGAGAGGGTCCATTTTTGAAAGTGGGCAATCAACTGAAAACTTACAACAAAAGCAAAATAAGCGAAAGAAGGAATAGATATACTTTTAGATTCTACCTAGGAGAAAATAATACAAAAAGCAATCAAAACAATAAACATTTCCAAGTTAAGAAGTAGCTTCTAAACATCGAGCTGGGTAGAAACCGTAGTGAGCAAACTGCAAATCCTGCACATTGTTGTCTATCTGAAAAAGGATATCCGCTGGAGGTAAGAATCGGTCTTCAAGAATTATTTTATTTCTAGCTATCCAAATTGCCCAAAATATTGCCAGAAGTGTGAGAACCCAAACAATGCAATTATCCTTCAATGGATTCCTGCTTCTCCAAGAGAGGAAGGCAAGAGAGGAAGGGCAACAATGTCTCAGAGGATCCTATGAAAGGTTCCAATTTCTGAACATTGTGCACCACAGGCTCTGGACGACAGTACAATGGATGAATAAGTAATTGATATACTTCTGCAACTTTAAGTACGGATCTAACAACTGCCAGATAATGAGTCCTAAAACCTAATGGGTCCAATATGCTTTAGGTGGGAAGATGAATAACAACAGGCAATAGTAGAAGACGACTGCATTATGAGAAATCATTGGCTGCTGCTGGCAGGTGGATCGCCTGGTTTGGCCGAGCTGGCCAATCCCATCCCAATCTAGATCATTGTTTAAAAAGTTGCCACCTCAAGGCAAGGTGCTTCACTTCCTAGGTGAGGCTTACTTGTTGGCAAAACATGAGGCTTAAGCCTTTCTCCCAATAAAGCACCGTGAGGTGTAAAGATAGTGATGCGGTGCCAATTTATGAGTCACAAAGTTGAGGATAATTTAATATATATATAGAAAAAGATATGAACCAGTGTTGATGCCAGAAAAAGAGGAGGGAAATAAACAAACTTGAACGAAGTTGCGGAGGGACGCATCAATGTTTTCCTGTCAGTTTAGACCCATCACAGCCCCCCTTCAGGAATCAGGAGCAATGCCATTGATGGCATTAACAGGCTCATCAAGAGCCGAACGTAACATCACCATGCCTGGACGACGTCGCCAACGCCAAGTTTTCCAAGTAACAGCGGAAATGAGAGGCTTTCCCACATGGCGAGCGGCAATCATAACATTAAGGGCTCCGATCAACAGCGGGGGAGAACGACAAATAGAAGGATCAAGGGGGAAGGAGAGGAGAAGTGCGGAGGGGGGAGAGGAGAAGAGCAGGTGAGGTTCACCTTTGTTGGGGGTGATCATCGTCTTAGTCTCCTTCACCCGCATTCATTCACACCTCTTACCCATGCCAGTCACCATTGTCACCACTTCTTCCTCCATTCGCGACCGCCAACTCACGGCCGCACATGTGCTGCCACCCCTTTGCCGCCCTCGTTGTTTCTCCCTCACCCGCAAGAGCCTCCTCCTCCTCTGTTCACTGCTGTCGTAAGCCCTCCTTTTGCCCCTTGTCGCCTCCCTTAATCACGGCCACCTCTACCACAAGTCATCCTCGTCACAGCCCTCAGCCACACCCACTTTATTGCTATCTCCCCTCTCAATGTCACAATTGTCACAACCAAGCCTCGGCCTTTGGTGGGGACACCAGATTTCAGAACCGATATGGCAAGGTCTACCGCCGTCTACGACGGAAGAATTATAGCTTATGGATAGGAGAATTGGTAGAGGATTTTAATTCTTTCTTTTTGGGGTATTGTCCACTGTTCATAATAGTTGGCCTACTTAGGAGGGCCCATCAGAGCTGGCCCATTACGGCAACACATGTTACTTTTCTTTTTTTTAATGTTTCCATTATCCAGTTATTTGCTGGCGCCCTACTCCTATATATAGGGGCTCCTGTACATCGATGAGGGGATGATGGATTGAAATGAAAATGTCCGTTGATACTTGTTTTACGGTTTTACCCCTTGTTCGCAACTTTAAGTTCCGCCATAGCTTCCTCTCTCTTCGGTAGCACATTTCCTCCGCCGCTGGCCTCCGCCGATGAACCCTAGCTTCCTCTTTCAATGGCGATGGCGGTCCTCTTGCGATCTCTTCACCGTGGCGTAGTTCAGAATAGTTTCCTTCTAGCTCCTAGTCTCCTCGTCTACCTATGTAGCAGATCCTTCCTAGTCCAGTATCTCTGAGTTCGATGCAATAATCCTGCTGAAAGGTTATCATCTTCTTCGTGGCATCTCCCTCGGAAGCTCCTGGTTACTGTTGTGTTCCTTTGGCGGAACGAACTCCTGTGGCATCCTCCTTGTTCATTCGACGGCTTCTTGCCTCCAAGCTGGTCCTCCCATGGAACGAGCTCATCGTTCATAAGCATATGCTGCCGAAGCAGATTTAGATCTAAATCGGCGTCCTATGGTGATCCATTCCGGATTTGGTCTTCTTCATGGCTCACACTGGGTGGTCTCAGCACAGATAAGTAATCGGAAATCATGGGGGTTTGTGTGGTGATTCTGGTTGTTTTCTGCTCCGATTTGTCCGAAAGTTATACTCCAGATCTATAGCTTCCGACTTTGGCTTAAGCTATGTCGATGCAGAGCTAGAATAGAATTGGTCCTCCCATTTTTAGTTGGTTCCATGAGTTCCTTCGGCTATTCTAGTTCAGTGGACTGTCCGCCTTAACAACGGGCTGGAGATGATCCAAGAACTAGTCCTGCGACTTATTGTTGTTTGGTTGTGGTTGAATCCTCCCCCTCTCTACAGTCGCAACATCTTGACGAGCTCTTGAGGCTGTGAAGTCAAGCTTAATCTGAGATCCGCTGATGATCGATGATTTTGAGTCCCTTTGACACACGGGAAATGATGAACGGTGCTTAAACTTGCTGAAATGTTATGTAATATTCTGGATCTATTGTTAGCTATAGATCTCCAGCTAGTTGCTACAATGGTCCACTTCCAGTGGTCATCCCTTCAGTGTGGACTTAGTCCCTTGAAGGTTGGTGGCGTCGTCTGTTGCTTCCGCTCCTTCTAGTGTTCTGCCTTTGGTGACTCTCCAGAGATGCCATGTCAATGTTTGGAATGCACCACCCTACTCCGTAGGGTATTCTGATCCTGCAACCTAAATATTTACTTCGAAGCAATCAGGATATCAAGTGGGCAGAACCGTGGTGAGAAAGAAAGAGCGCTTAGTTGATTTTCTTGCCAAATGCTTGTCAAGCTGTCTGTGAACACACCCCACTCTATTCATGTTGATCCTATACCGTCTTGCGAGACGTGGATCTAAATTCAGTTGTGTTTTGTAAGTCCCTATAATCATCTGTTGTATAAGGGAGTGTGTTCACAGCATGGTTTACAGAATCGGTGGAATTGGACCGATTCTGGAATCGGATCGGTGGATTCCGATCCAATCCCATGCGGAAGGACCGATTCCGGTATGAATTCCGCGGAATCGGTCGGAATCGATGGGAATCGGTCGGAATCAATCCGATTCCACCGATTCCTTGTAGAATCGGTCGATCTCGACCGATTTGTCGGAAGACCGGAGTCTGTGGACCGGTTCGATTCCCGGTTCGATTCTGGACCGGGAATCGACCGCCGCAGTCGATTTCGACGATCCCACGGCGGCTCCATTTGATTCCGACGATTTCCAGGCGATTCCATCGTCGATCCTTGCTCGGCCGCGGCGATTCCGGCGATTCCATTGTCAATCCCAGCTCCCAGCACCGATTCTGCGGCGATTCCAGCGATTCCAGCGCCGATTCCGGCAATTCCGGCGATTCCAAGCTACATCTTCAAGGGATTCCGCCGATCCAAGCTCCAATCGGCCTCGAATCAACATCTTCTTCGATCTTTATAAGGTTATTGGTAAGATTTCTTCACCGAAAACTTCGTACGTCCATTCTTACGCGTTTCCAACGAGTTTGAGCGTCGTTAAACGTTGTGATTTCCGACCGAACAAGTCCGTTTAAGTTCTGAACTATTCGATTGGATGTTGTTTGCACGAGAAAAATTTCGGATATCCCGTACGTCTATTTTTACACGTTTTCGATGACTCCGAGCATGGTTAAACTCAGTGATTTTTCATCAAACAACTCCGCTCAAGTTGTTCGAACATCGATTAGATGTTCTTTGTATGGGAAAAATTTCGGATACCCCGTACATTGATTTACGACCATTTCCGACAAATACGTAACCCTTTAAACATACCAAATGGTGTGTTACTTGGGCTGTCTGCTTCCCGAACAACGTCTAAAACAATTTTTATGTTATCTAATCATTTTTAGTGCATTGTTTACAATTTTTGCAAATATAAGCAACGGCCGATCAAGGTGATGCAGCACCAACACGTGCTTCCGACGTGGGTTGGGAACACGGGCACATGGTAGACCCAGTCAGAAAGAGGGTACAGTGCAAATGGGGTGGGAAGGAGATGAATGGGGGGGGTGTTCCGGCTAAAACATCATATTGCCGGAACATGTGGAAATGTAATGAAATGTGACAAGGTGCCAAGGGAGAAGAGTGAGGAGATGAGAGGCTACATGACAGATAGAGCCTCTCAACGGGTTGTTAGGATTGAGCAAAGCGAGGAGTTGCATGACGAGCTACTCCAGAGGAAGAGGGACCACGATTTGCCTACCTCGAAAGGGAAAGGCAAGGGGAAGGCACCATCTGAGTCGGAGCCAGAGAGCGAGGACGAGTCCACAGACTCCGAGCTTAGACATACTAGGCACGCTAGCAAGCGTGCATTTCGTCGAGGAGGACGGGGAGGAGGGGAGCAGGAGGGTCTGGGTCCAGAGTTGACCCAGCTTTGGGCCGATCAACATCGGCTCGCCCTACCCAGGACCGAGAGACTGACCCTAGGAGACAGGAGACATACCGCCGTTCTACTTCTACCAGCACTCGATTTACACCGAGTGATGAGTATTTATTCAGGAAACAAAGTGCTGGGCAGATGGGGATTAAACAAGCAATGAAAGGGGTGAAGACAACAGGAACGGTTGCAAAGAGAGCCGTTCGCCACATTGTGAAGTGGTTTTTGCATGCAGGTATCACTTTTAAATTGACATTTATGTGTGTTTTATTTACTTAAACTTAATTTTAGCCTGATCCCAATTTTTTTTAACTTGATGTAGGCATCCCAGCACATGCAGTCACCAGCCCCTACTTCTAGACGATGGTGGATGCCGTGGGTGAGGCTGGACTGGGTTTGCAAGCCCCGGGCAGCAGACATATACGGCACTGGCCTGGATGAGGAGGTCCAGGAGTTGAAGGAGTGGATGGATGGTGATGGGGACCGGAACGGCCCGGATCATCCGTTTGTTCGGAGATAGCGTCTTCCGGGTCCTCAGGAAACGACGTAGTTTTTTCTTTTATTTCGTAGTGTTAGGATTTTATTTTTATGCATTTTATTTGAATAGTTAGAGTCCTTTGAGTCTTTCTTTTTATTTGAATCCTTTAGAGGACATATAAGTAATTAGGGTTTTTAGAGGTCCATCTTGTAATGTCCAGCTCTATTTAAAGAGCTCAAGTCTTTGAATGAAAGAATGAGATGCATGTTTGAACCCAATGAGAGAAGCTCCTTCCCGTTTTCCCCTCCCCCCCTCCGACGGCGGCGTCGTTCCCTCACCTCCGGGTGCTCCCGGTTCTCCCCTCCCCTTCCCAGTGTTCCTCCTCACCTCCGGAGCTAGGTCCGGTGTCTCTTCCTCCCCTATCCCGTCGGTTTTCCAACCTGCGTCGACATCTCCGTCGACGCCGCCCCGTCCGTCCGGCCCGGACCTCCCACTCCGAGCCCTCACCTCCCTCGACCTCTACAGCCGCCCCCTCCACCCCTACGGTCCCCCTTCCCCCGCTGGAAGCCCCTGCGACAGACCCCCCCCTGTCCCGGTTCCGTCCGCACCCGCGGGACACCCCGCGAGCCCTACCGACCACCACCTCCTCTGAACGCCACCCCTACCGACGAGCACTCCTCCCACAGGTCCATTGGCACCCACGAGAACCCCCCCGAAACCGCCTTCCATCGTCGCCCGTCCCCCCTGCTGGCTACCCCCCTTCCGTTCCGGAAGACACGACGAAGGTGAAGACGGAGAGGAAAGAAGGAGAAGGGGACGGAGGCGACGACGTTGGCCGACGAGCCTCTCCGGCCTTCCCCTCCCCTCCGACGACGGCAACGGCGGCGCGCGGCGGCGCTTCCGACTCCTCCGCCTCCCGCCCGCGGCCCCGGCCGCGCCCGGCCGCGAGGCCTTGCCCGCGCGAGCGCCCGCGCGAGATCAACCGAAGCCCCGCGAAGCGGGGTACGTGGCGCGCTAACCACTGACCACGAGCCCCCCCCCCACGGGGTTAGTCGCGCGGTCGCGCGGCGCCGCCCTGGGCGGCCACGAACCCCGCCGGGTTAAGCAACGTGACCGGTTCAGCCGGTTCGCCCGCCGACCGGCTAGACCGCCGGTTCAGCGCCCAGACTCGAGCCGGCCGCCGGTTCAGGGCCGGTTCGACGTTCCAGGGGCCGGTTCAGACCGGTTCAGGCCCGGTTCACCCACCCTGGAGCCGGTTCAGGGCCGGTTCAGCTTTCCTGGACCCGGTTCAGACCGGTTCAAGGCCGGTTCAGCCCTTCTAATGCCGGTTCAGGGCCGTTTTGGACCGGTTCAGCACTTGTGGGCCCGGTTCAACGGCCGTGGGGTCCAGTTCGATGGATTTCAAGCCCCGTTCGGCAGTTTCCAACTCCGTTTGAAGCGGTTCAGCTTGGTTCGATCCGGTTCAGCACCCCATCAGCTCGGTACATCCTCCTCGGGCCCGCCGACGCGCACTAGGATGGCGGCACCTCCCTTTCCGTCCCGCATCAGTTTGGTATCAGAGCCGGCGCCGACTTGTTTCCACGAGTCGGGATCCTTACATTGCGCGGGACATCGACATTTCAGCTTCGACATCACATTACCGGTGGAGGTGCACACCACGGCATTTCTGTCCCGCTCTTCCCTCGGCGTCATCTCGCAGTCTCTTTTCGAGTTGATCGCTCCAGATTATCAGGTGGTCGAGGATGGTCGAGCTTACATCCAGTTTGCTCGTATTGTCAGAGGCCGACTTAGACCATGGACAGTGCGGTATGTAGAAGATGCCTGGTGCGAGATAGTTCCCTACGGGCACTGTCTCATCCTGGGTTCAGAGTGGTTAGCTGATCGGCAGGCAGATTTGGACACACTCGCTCGAGAGCTTACCTTGCGGCCCAAGGAGTACAGAGCACTGAGAGAGCCGATATGCATCGGCAACATTTATACCCAATGGTCTATGCCTGAAGAGCAGCTTGACACGCTTATCGAGATAGTTTACGAGGCCAGTCCAGAGCTTGCCGCAGAGTATGAGCAGCAGTGCACCATAGATGCCGAGGCAGACAGAGCCATCGAGGTTGAGCTGACTGAGCAGCTTACAGGGTTACTGCTTGAGCTGACGACAGAGTAGCGACACCTCGTCGAGGCCGAGACCGATCGAGCCATCCTGACCGAGTTGACAGCACAGGTTATGGAGCTGCTGACAGAATTGACCACCGAGGCTGTTCCAGAGGATCCGCGCACAGCTGACTCGATAGAGTACCCAGACCTGGAGCTTGACAGCACTTACGACACCGTCTGGGTCACCTTCTGCGGTCACCTTGGAGCTTCCCGGTCCCGCTTCATCATCACCCGAGCTGCACTACCGCCGTCCTCAGTTTCAGTAGTGACCATGTTGATCATACGGCACTACAAAACTCGAGAACGAGTTTTTCGCAACCGGGGGAGAATGATGGGGACCGGAACGGACCGGATCGTCCGTTTGTTCGGAGATAGCGTCTTCCGGGTCCTCAGGAAACGACGTAGTTATTTCTTTTATTTCGTAGTGTTAGGATTTTATTTTTATGCATTTTATTTGAATAGTTAGAGTCCTTTGAGTCTTTCTTTTTATTTGAGTCCTTTAGAGGACATATAGGTAATTAGGGTTTTTAGAGGTCCATCTTGTAATGTCCAGCTCTATTTAAAGAGCCCAAGTCTTTGAATGAAAGAATGAGATGGATGTTTGAACCCAATGAGAGAAGCTCCTTCCCGTTTTCCCCACCCCCCCCTCCGACGGCGGCGTCGTTCCCTCACCTCCGGGTGCTCCCGGTTCTCCCCTCCCCTTCCCGGTGTTCCTCCTCACCTCCGGAGCTAGGTCCGGTGTCTCTTCCTCCCCTATCCCGTCGGTTTTCCAACCTGCGTCGACATCTCCGTCGACGCTGCCCTAGGTCCGTCCGGCCCGGACCTCCCACTCCAGGCCCTCACCTCCCTCGACCCCTACAGTAGCCCCCTTCACCCCTACGGTCCCCCTTCCCCCGCTGGAAGCCCCTGCGACAGACCCCCCCCCTGTTCCGGTTCTGTCCGCACCCGCGGGACACCCCGCGAGCCCTAATTGACCACCACCTCCTCTAGACGCCACCCCTACCCACGAGCACCCCTCCCACAGGTCCATTGGCACCCACGAGAACCCCCCCGAAACCGCCTTCCATCGTCGCCCGTCCCCCCCTGCCGGCTACCCCCCCTTCCGTTCCGGAAGACACGACGAAGGCGAAGACGGAGAGGAAAGAAGGAGAAGGGGACGGAGGCGACGACGTTGGCCGACGAGCCTCTCCAGCCTTCCCTCCCCTCCGACGACGGCAACGGCGGCGCTCGGCGCCGCTTCCGACTCCTCCGCCTCCCGCCCGCGGCCCCGGCCGCAAGGCAAAGCCCCAAGGCCTCGCCCGCGTGAGCGCCCGCGCGAGATCGACCGAAGCCCCGCGAAGTGGGGTACGTGGCACGCTAACCACTGACCACGAGCCCCCCCACGGGGTTAGTCGCGCGGTCGCGTGGCGCCGCCCTGGGCGGCCACGAACCCCGCCGGGTGAAGCAACGCGAACGGTTCAGCCGGTTCGCCCGCCGACCGGCCAGACCGCCGGTTCAGCGCCCAAACTCGAGCCGGCCGCCGGTTCAGGGCCGGTTCGACGCTCCAGGGGCCGGTTCAGACCGGTTCAGGCCCGGTTCACCCACCCAGGAGCCGGTACAGGGCCGGTTCAGCCTTCCTGGACCCGGTTCAGACCGGTTCAAGGCCGGTTCAGCCCTTCTAAGGCCGATTCAGGGCCGTTTTGGACCGGTTCAGCACTTGTGGGCCCGGTTCAACGGCCGTGGGGTCCAGTTCGGTGGATTTCAAGCCCCATTCGGCAGTTTCCAACTCCGTTTGAAGCGGTTCAGCTTGGTTCGATCCGGTTCAGCACCCCATCAGCTCGGTACATCCTCCTCGGGCCCGCCAACGCGCACCGGGATGGTGGCACCTCCCTTTCCGTCCCGCATCAGATGGTTTTAAATTGGTGTGGAAGGAGAGGGGTTGCACAATTATGTGCGACGGGTGGACAGGTATCACCAAGAGGAGTATGATAAACTTCTTGGTGTATTGTTCTGAGGGGACAACATTCTTGAAGTCGGTAGATGCTTCTGGGAAGAAAAAAAATGCCGACTTCCTTTTTTTCTCTGATGGATGCGGTGGTGGAGGAGATCGGGGAGGACAATGTGGTTCTGGTTGTCACTGACAACGAACCTTCATATAAGGTAGCTGGGAGAAAGTTGATGGAGAAGAGGAAGCACATGTTCTGGGTGCCCTGTGCGGGACATTCCATTGATCTCATATTAGAGGATGTAGGCAAGGAGGAGGGTGTATCCACCCTTGTCAGGCAGGCGAAGACGATCACATCATTTATTTATTCGCATCCCCGCCTGCTACATATTATGAGATCACATATTAGAGGATGTAGGCAAGGAGGAGGGTGTATCCACCCTTGTCAGGCAGGCGAAGACGATCACATCATTTATTTATTCGCATCCCCGCCTGCTACATATTATGAGATCACACACAGGAGGGCACGATCTTGTTAGGCCTGGTTCGACTCGATTTGCTACGAATTTCATTGCATTGGAGAGTCTACACCGGCACAGGCATGCATTGGTTAGGTTCACACAGTGCGAGGAGTATTATAACTATATGGTGGACAACCTGCATGACAAGAAAGATCAGCTGGAGATTCTTGTCAGGTCTGAGAAGCAGATCACTGACAAGAGGTTTTGGGAGAGGATTGCCTACTACTTGGCAATCATTGAGCCACTGGTAGTTGTCTTTAGGTTGGTAGACTCAGATGACAGGGACCAGATGGGCACGTTGTACGATGCCATGGACCGCACAAAATTGAAAATAAAAGAAAAAATCCCAAAGGTTACAAAAAGTGGTGGAAAATCATAGATGACCGATGGGACAAGACCTTGCACCACGATGTCCATGCTGCAGGTTAGTTGGTTAAAAAAATATTTTTGCTGAATAATTGTCTTATTCATAATGTTATCTAATAAAATCTTGCAGGATGTTTTTTGAACCCCCGCATCCAATATGGAGGACAGGTGGTGAACGACAACGAGGTGATGCGGGGTACACTTGCTGTTATTCAGCGTCTGTGCCGATCTCAGCAGGACAGGACAGAGGCTGAGATAGAAGTAAGTTAGAGTTTTTTTTTATAATTTTTTCAGATGCAGAAGTATAAGATGAGGGTCGGGGTATACTCAGATGCTGATCTGAAATATTCAGTTGACAAAGTGTCACCTGGTATAGTAATAGCTTGATAAAGATTTTATTTTCTTTTCATATAAGTTATGGAAGATGATGAGCTAATTGTTTACCTTTTCTCTTCTTCTTTTTTCTTGCAGCTGAGTGGTGGGTTCAGGTGAACACCAGGAGTGGATGGAATCCACTTGCTGCCATCGGTATCAGGATACTCAGCCAGAGCACCAGTTCCTCCCATTGTGAGAGGAACTGGAGTACATTCAATCTGATACATACGAAAAGGAGGAACAAGTTGACCTCAGACCGGCTGGAGAAGCTGGTCTTCTGTCATTACAACATGAGGCTGCGCATCAAGAATATCAAGGATCGATAGAAGATCAGTGAGGAGCGATTTGCACGATTCGCAGGTGGTCCATATGAACAGAGGCATTCCTCCGCCACACCACCACCTGAGGAGGTGGATATGGATCAGATATTC
This sequence comes from Cryptocoryne crispatula var. balansae, assembly GCA_036172225.1. Classification (NCBI taxonomy): domain Eukaryota; kingdom Viridiplantae; phylum Streptophyta; class Magnoliopsida; order Alismatales; family Araceae; genus Cryptocoryne; species Cryptocoryne crispatula. The sequence continues at coordinate 28,533,033 of CM069928.1, forward strand.
CAGGAGGAGTATGCACTTGCCTCCTGGATAGAGGAGAGGAAGCCGGGGATCGTACGGTGAGTTTGATCCCGATGACCGTGCGTACGGGTGAAGGAGAGTTAGATGGTGTTGAAGCGAGGAGGATGCTCGGCTCCTCCTCCACCAACTTCTCGAGGCTCGGGCGAGCCTTCTTACACCCCGGCGGTTATGGAGCGACCACACACAGCTTTGGCCCCGGCTCGGTACCCGGCCCGCCGCTACCCAGCCTATTCGCAGTCCGGGGAAAACAAAAACAAAAGTGACTGCACGAAAAATGGGAGGATTTGCAAAGTTTAAAAAAAAAGTGGGTTCTGGTACTTCAGAGATGGCGGAAGAGGTGAAGAGAAAGAAGCTAGAGGTCAGGCGTCCTGTCGGCCCAGATGACAGCACGCAGGCTCCTCACTCCTCAGTTGATGATGAGGAGTGTATACCAGCGACGCAGCCATCAGCAACAGCCGAGTCTCCTGATTCACGGCATCCAAAGCCGTATTACACGCTGGATGAGCATACACCTGATTCTTATACTATGGAGCCACAATATCCAGCATTTGGCCAGACTGACCAGCAGTGGATTACACCACTAGCTCCACCATCCTCTGCTTACGTCCCGGTCGTCCCGCAGTCCGATCCGTACGACCTTGATAGCATGGCATCGGCATTATTTTCATATGGATAAGGTCCCGGACAGTATACAAGATTGAGCACGAGGGAGGAGCATCGAGAGCAGCAGGGAGGAGAGGAAGTCCAATATCTATATCCTAGATATTGGTAGTATATTGATATGATGTAAATGTATTTTTTTTTATGATGTATCAACTCTTTGATTTTTGAATCAATGGAATGTGTACTTAACTTCAAGTGGAGTTCATTAGTATTTATTCGATGTGGTCCTGTGGATGAATGCTAATCTTATTTTTAAAATTTTTTCTAACTCATTTCCTATTTTTTAACATTTTTTCTGAATTTTTTGAATTTTTTGAAGAATTTTTTTTTAAAAAAAAACCGATTCCGGCCGATTCCGGAATCGATTCCCTTCCCAGTAATCGGCCAATTCCGACCGATTCCGATTCCGATTTCGGAATCCTTGGTTCACAGATAGCCGAGCCGACACCCACACCTTCGGGTGTGGAGGTACACTACTAAACTTGAAATCCTTGCATGTTTGCTTTGTTCCTTTATTATGCAGTTGAAAGCCATGCGCATAGGAGTGTAGGTCCTAGCCTGAATCTAAATGAGGTTGGTGACAATTGCGAGCTCAATCGAGTTGACCAAAAAAATGAAAATTATTGAAATCAGTTTTGTTAAAAGTAAATCGGATTCGGACTAGTTCGTCTGAATAGTTGGGAACTGAGTTTTGTTGATGAATGACTTTCGATTATCTTTAAGGAAAGGGTCACCGGTCCAATTTCTAATAATAACATTTTTTATTGATTTTGAAGCTCAAAATCTGGCACTAATAGGATCTGTTTTAATTTCTTAGTGAGCTGATTCTGCAAGTCCTATATTCTCGGTCCTTCATGCTGTCCCGCATCAGCCTTTTTACTGCAAATGCCTCGCGCCTCCATTCTCGTTGGCGTGTGTGAGGACTTGACCTACCGCAGCCTCCTTTGCCGTTTTCCCTCTGCGTGCACCCTAGCCATGGTCGCTCTCTCACTGTGCACACAAAGCTCTACAACCAGTCGTAGACCTGCCTCACCGCCTCCCTCTTTTGCTTGCGCGTTTGCACACACCGGCCTTGGTCGCCACTTCCCCTTTCGAACCTCGCCCCTGCATCGTTGTTTCTCGCTGTCGCCAAACCCTCCAGTGTCCGCGAGTGAGCTGCCTCAAAAGCCAAACTAGTATCCCCCTCGAAAAACTAGTCAAACCCCCAAGCAAGCCGGTCAAACCCCCAACCGGCAGGGCACATTTCTTTTTATTTATTCTTATCTCGCAAAAAAAAGGGAAGGGATGATCGACATGATGGAAAGAGGGAAGGTAGTGGGTGTCGATGGGCCTATTGGATCAAGATGGCTCAAGTTAACTTTGATGTTAATATAAATCAAATAAAAATTATAATCAACCCAACATGACACTAATTGGGGGCCGGTCTGATAAAGCATGTTCTACGTTTCAAGTTAAAACTTAAATAATAATTCGTTCCAAAACTAATTAGAGGCTGACCTAGTGCATGTTCTACGTCTTTGAAAAATTAATCAAACAACCAAGGCTAAATGGGGCCCAACCTTTTGGCACGCTCTACGCTTCGATATAACTTTAAAGAATTATAATAAAAGATCTAATTGGGGGCTGGTCTTGGACACGCCCTACGATCTATAATCGGTTAGCATACAAAGGCCTAAAATGACCCCAATGTTATACCATTTTTCCCATTAAAAGATAAATACCCATCAAATTATGTAATGGCTAAGTGAATATATATATATGCATATATGCCGAATCCTAAAATAATGCGAGAAATAAAAAAATCAATGGGAAAGTACCCGACTTGGATGATTTAAGTATAAGAGAGTAATTAGCAGATGATTGTGTATAATGAAAAAGACTAATCCATGTAACTAACCATAATTATTTAGGATTAAGACTTTGAATTTGAGTTTGAGTTATATGGGAAAGTACCCACATGCCTTAGCTAAGACTGGTGTACTATATCCTACATCGATATGACTAAGTCCATAATGCCTTTCATGTCTCCTGATATTGTAATTTGTACCGTTATTCCAATCAACGGAAATTATTATGTTGCATATTCCTTCTATGTTAAGAAGATCTAAAAAAATAGCTCCATAAACTTGAATACAATGCAAATAAAATAAATAATAATTTTTTTTATCAAAACTATAACAAAAAATAAAAGAGAAAATAATCTAATTAAATAATCAAAACATATTAAAAAAGTCAAACCAATTAAACAATTTTTTTCATAACTTAAAAATAATTAATATAAAAAACCTAAAAATATTTTTTCCAAGATAAATCACCAATTAAAGAATAAACAAATCTAAACAAAATAAATAAAAAATAACCAATTAAAATTGAAAATACTTAAAACATATGAAAATCTGATTAATGCAACTTTAAATTAATTTCCAGAGAGTTAATTTTTTTTTTGAATTGTCTTAAACAAAAAGATTAACTAATCAATTAATAAATCCAAGAATCAAAAATTATAATAAAAATAAAATCTAAGATCATAAAAAACAAACAAAACAAATAGCATATATGTAACCCATAAAATAATTTTCAAGTAAATCAAGCTTCCAAATTAAATCTCTTCAACCAATTAAATAACACTAAAATTAAATAAATCTGAAATCAATCAAATGTTAAAATAAAAAACTAAATACAAACTAATTCAAGCCATGATTTTAATCAAAGTTTAAATGAAAATTAAAAGCTAACAGACATTAAGTCACAAAACAATCCAAAAAAAATTTGTAAAATCAAATTTAGTCAAACCAAATTAAATTGAAAACATAAAATGTTTGCATTCCATTAATTTTATGGAGCCATTGCTACTAGTGTGTTTATCTTTTTTGTGAATGTATGTTTTCATTTTAAAATTGATATGGCAGTGAGTGAAGGGTGTTTGGGTATTCTTAATATAATTAACATCAGATCTTCTTATCATTTGATAGAGAGATGTCAAAATAAATTTTCAAAGAACCCAACTTCAATTTTATACATTTATAATACGTATCATTGAATTAGTTATACTCCTATGGAATATCATATATTTTCCTAGTTGTAAAACTAAATTCAATAAATAAAAAAATTTAAAAAAGAAATTTGAAAACTTATCATTTTATGCTTTTAAATAAAAAATAAAAAATCTAAATTTTCGAGGTTTCACAACCATCTACATATGTAAAGAGTGGAAACATTTCCACTCCTAATTGCCCAAGCTTTTGGAACACTTTCCTCCTCCAAAAGAATGTAAGTTGACTACTTTTTTCTTCAGAGCACTTTTTCATTTTATCTATACAGTTTTCTTCAACATACGTAACACATTTATATGAATAAAAAATGCAAGCATATAGAGTTAAGTACTAAATGCGTCACTTATACTAAAATCCTATTGAAACAAAAATTTACTCCTTTTTAAACCCAAAAGTATTAAAAAAAGTTTATTCATATAAAATAGAAATTTAAACTGTTTAATAACTAATTGTATTTTGTTTTGATAGTATACTTTTAGATAGTTCGTAGATTGTATGATAATTTATTTAAATATTAATAGATTATATATATTGTTTGATCAAATTAAGTCAATCCAAACCAAGATTGGCCTCAGCTGATATATGATCTGATCTCTATATAAAATTCCTTGATAATTGATCGACACCTGGCTGAAGTTGGCTGGTTCATTTGGATCCAGTTCATTGCCTAAATCATGATCCACAGACGTCCTTGCACAAGGACAGGCTTCGAAATTGCTGAGAAGAGAACGTGATTCTTTTGTTTAGGTCTAGTTAATGTGATGTCCTGGTTTTAAACAGATGAAAGAAATTTTACAGCAAATGTGGTTATCATATCATATACTTGTAAGTAGGGGTGGCAATGAGCCGGGCCAACCTGCAGGTTTGTGAGCTAGGCTGGTCACGAGCCACTACATGGGCTCAACGTTTTGGCCCACGGGTATAAACAGGCAGGTTAATGGGCTGAAGTGAGCCAAACGGGGCTAAAAATTTTTAACATAATAAAAATACCACTTTTACTTACTAAAAATATATTTTAATTTAAGATATTAACAATTTTATATTGTTATTTTCAATCATTAAGTTTATTAAATTTGATAATATATTGTTGGCACTTAAAATTCGCATGCAAGAATATATGATCCTATATGGATCCAGATCCTAAATGAACTAGGATCTATGTATCTTCAACTTATGAGATGTGAATGCTAGCACTTCAAAATAGGGATCTTCATGTGGCCGGCTGTGGACTTAGCACATATGCTAAGTCACACATAAGCAAAATAAAGGTTGATCATGATAACACATGCTAGTGCTTGACATTCGGGCCTTGATAGAATTAAAAATTATCAAGGCAATGGGGGCTGATGCCTTACAGCCCCGATAGCATGTGGAGATCCAAGTATAGCTGAAGGATCATAAGATAAAGAGAGAATAAAACAAGCAAGGTGTCATGGTGGCCAGAATATGCTCAAATATGAGAATATACACCGCTCCTTCAGTTTTGGTTGTAAGATGAAGGAGCCATAGCAATCAAACTATAATCAATAACCAAAGATTAAAAATCTGATCCTATCAGGTTCATGAAAGTCCCAAATATGCGTAAGATTGGGAGGGGATGCCCCTTCTTTAGTCTTAATATCATAGATGTTTAATCATACATCTAATATGTCATGGTACTACAGCATAGGCAATAGAAGATATACCGTTTGCTGCCAATAGTTAATTGAGCCCTTGAAGGATGAAGTTTGCAGGATCAGATGATGCTCATATCAGGAGCCTAGTATTCTTCCTCTGATGCAGCTCCAATAGATGCTGGACTGCACACCAGAACTGCAGCAAACAGATCTCGATGGACCCGTCAAGGTAAGCCATTACCCATGGCGGAATGAAAGACAGAAATCAGGAAATTTTCCCAACTGATCGCCCCTCGCCCTGATGGATGGCCGGAACTGTGCCCAATGGCTCCTTCGGTAGAAAATGGGCACCACGGCAAGATGAAAAGAATAAGAAGAGGAAGAACCAGATCGATTGGAGTTCTTGCGCCGAAATTTTCAAAGAACAAGCCAAATATGTCAACCGGCCGCCTGAATTTGACTTAAGGTTAGGAGAATCCGATCGTAGGTTGACCCAAGAGGTTATCACCGCCATCTTCTTGTGGGATTTGATGTTTATTTAGATAACGAGAGAAATTTCTCCAATGATTGACACATGATCCAATGGCTAGGATCTCCAATCATTTAAGCTATAGATCCTACTATTATTAGGTCCTTAATGAGACATTGGTTCTTACTTGATTATGATTGGTCATAATTAAGTGAAGGAGATAATGAGATGATAATAATGGAGCAAGATCTAACAGCATGCATTTATAACTTAAGTTATGGATCCTAGGCTTAATGGGTCCTTTATACGGTCCAGATCCTACTTAAGTAATGAATGATTATGATTGGATGATATTAAATGATGAGATGATTATGAGATAATGATGGGCACAAGATCCAATGAATGAAATCTTATGCGGAATTAAGTAATAGATCCCCTCCTTATTGGGTCCTTAATAGAATCTGAATCCCACTAAAGTTCAAAGTGGATACCGCCCCCTCTCCTAGTCCTAATTGGATCAGGACTTGATGGTATTCAAATAATGATGCACACAGGGCAATTAAATGAGATTGACCCAAGGCTGATTCCTTAGTGGGCCTGATTTGCATATGATAAATCCCAATAAGCCTAATGAACCCAATATGACCGATGAGAGGCATAATGTCAAATTCATTAAAATCCATGTCTATCAGACCACAAATGTCAGAAAATGAGCCCAAATGAAAGATTCATGGTTTGCCAGGTCGGATAGGGGCCGGACCGGGTTGGCCAACCTGGTCAGTTTTCCGGCTGAACACCGACTTTGTCCAGCCCTAGCAACAGGTTGCGCTACTTGGCATTGGGTTGGCGACCCGGTCAGCCGATCGGGTTGCTAGGTCTCATAACTTCGTTTTTTTTTTCTTTAGGGGGGCTTTGCCCCCCTAATACCCCCCACAAGGGTATAACAAATCAGTATAACGAATTAGTTGCTAGGTCTCCGCAATTCCAGAGCATCTCATTTAATGATAGTATAACAATATTTCAGTATCACTCATGCTATTGCATCTGATTAAGATTTCTAATTATAAATATATGATGCATACTTAAAACTTATAAAATTGTTTCTTAACCATCTTTACCCTCTCACTTGAGATCAACTCTTTCCCAACATATACTTTTACAACATAATCACAAAAACATCATATTTACTTGATAAACACTCGTATTCAATTATAACATTAAAATATAATTATATTTATGTATATATATTTTTATGTATACATAAATATATAGTATAGAAATATAATTTTTCTATTTTTTCTTATTTTCATACAATTTTTTATATTTTAAATATTTTTTAAAAATAAATAAATCTGAACTTATCCGACCCGGGTTGTGACTTGGTCTGACCAGGTCGGATTTAGAACTGACTGACCCCAGTCCGACTCCCAACCTGACCTTCCTTGGGTAGATTTACCATGTTTGATGCTTATTAGGCCAAGAATGTCAAGAAATAGGCCTAATTGTCAAAATCATCATGTTTCATATTTAATGGGCCAAAGATGTCATAAAATAGGCCCGGATGGTAAAATTCAGCATCTTTGATGTTTGTTGGGTCACAAATGATATAAAATGGGCTAGATGACTTATTAGGCCAAAGATGTTAGAGAATGAACTCGAATAGCAAATTCAACACATTCTACGGGTATCAGGCCACGAGTGTATAAAAGAGGTTTAGATGACAAAACTATCATATTTCATATTTATTGGGTCACATATGATAGAAAATGAACTCGGAATATCAAAATTCCATATTTTATGCTTTTGGGTCAAGATGACATAAGTCAGGCCCAATGTCACGATGACGATGACACGAGCTGGATGGGCCAGCACGGATAAAAGTCAAGCCCAATCGTAAAATTCTGATGATATAGGGTATGTCATACATAAAATACCAAAATTTGACATTCTCCAGCACAATTGAATAAAGAGCTCAAGGAGTACATGATGATCAAATAAGTGTTCTCGATAAGCCAGGATAATGTCATAGCCCTTATGAAGCAATCAGAGAGTTATTTGACCCATGAAGTCTTTTAATGAGTTGAATTATATGTTATATTAACCATTGATGCAATTTTCACATGATTCAAGTTGAGATTTAATGATGGAAATTAAATCAGTTTTGCCATGGTTTTGATGCAATTATGTATTTTATGGATGGGCCATGAGGATACATGAAATCAGACCCGATTGATGAGCATTTATTTAATGATCCTAAAATATATGATCTGATGATTGATGTGCACCCTTAAATCTTGTACTACCATTTGATGAGATCAAGGATTCCGGAATCGGAATCGGAAACCGGATTCCGATTCCAGGAATCGGCCGATTCCTGGGAAGAGAATCGATTCCGGATCGGTCCGGAATCGTTTATTTTTTATTTTTTTTTTCGTCAAAAAAATTCAAAAAATTCAGAAAAAAATCTAAAAAAATAGGAAATGAGTTAGAAAAAAATTTAAAAATAACCAATGTATTCATCCACAGGACCACATCGAATAAATACTAATGAACTCCAATTGAAGACTTGGAGTTAAGTACATATTCCAATTCCATTGATTCAAAAATCAAAGAGATGATACATCATGAAAAAAAAAATTACATCATATCAATTTACTACCAAAATCTAGGATATAAATATGGGTCTTCCTCCTCTCCCTGCTGCGCTTCACGCTCCTCCCTCGTGCTCAGTCTTATATACTGTCCGGGATCATATCCATATGAAAATAATGCCGATGCCATACCATCAAGGTCGTATGGATCGGACTGCGGAACGACCAGGACGTAAGCAGAGGATGGTGGAGCTAGTGGTGTAGTCCACTGCTGGTCAACCTGGCCAAATGTTGGATACTGTGGCTCCTGTATATATGAATCATGTGTATCCGAATCCAGCGTGTAATACGGCTTTGGAAGCCGTGAATCAGGAGACTCAGCTGCTGCTGATGGCTGCGTCGCTGGTATGCACTCCTCGTCATCATCACCTGAGGAGTGAGAAGGAGCACTCGCGTCTTTGTCATCTGGGCTGACAGGACGCCTGACCTCTAGCTTCCTTCTCTTCACCTCTTCAGCCATCTCTGAAGTACCAGAAGGTCTGGAACCCAAAGTTTTTTCAACTTTGCAAATCCTCCCATTTTCCGTGCAGTCACTTTTGTTTTCGTTTTCTCCGAACTGCGAATGGGCTGGGTAGCGGCCGGAGGGAGTGGGCCGGGGCTAAAGCCGCAGTGGTCGCTCCATAGCTGGCAGGGCGAAGAAGGCACCGCCCGAGCACGAGAAGTAGATGGAGGTGGAGGCTGGAGCATCCTCTTCGGCTTCAACACCATCCAACTCTCCTTCAACCCGTACACGGTCATCGGGATCGAAACTCGAGTACGATCCCCGGCTTCCCTCTCCTCTATCCGGGAGGCAAGTGCATGCTCCTCCCGGAATATCGATCCACGTGTCCACCTCCTCGGGTGGTGGTGTGGCGGAGGAATGCCTCTGCTCGTACGGACCACCTGCGAATCGTGCAAATCGTGCCTCGGCGATCTTCGTCGATCCTTGATGTTCTTTATGCGCGGCCCTCGTATTTGTAATGACGAGAAGACCGGCTTCTCGGCCGGTGCGAGGTCAACTTTGTTCCTCCTTTTCGTATGTATCGGAGTTGAATGTACTCCGGTTCCTCTCACAATGGGAGGAGCTGGTGCTCTGGCCGAGTATCCCGATACCGATGGCGACGAAGTGGATTCCATCCACTCACAGTGTTCACCTGAACCCACCACTCAGCTGTAAGAAAAAAACAAGAAGAGAAAAGGTAAACAATTAGCCCATCATCTACCATAACTTATATGAAAAGAAAATAAAATCTTCATCAAGCTATTACTATACCAGCCTACCAGGTGACACTTTGTCAACTGAATATTTCAGATCAGCATCTGAGTATACGCCGACCCTCATCTTATACTTCTGCATCTGAAAATTTTATAAAAAAACATTAGTTGCCTGGTAAGGCTACTCCAAGGTATTGAATGAACTCTAACTTACTTCTATCTCAGCCTCTATCATGTCCTGCTGAGATCGGCACAGACGCTGAATAACAGCAAGTGTACCCCGCATCACCTCGTTGTCGTTCACCACCTGTCCTCCATATTGGATGCGGGGGTTCAAAAAATATCCTGCAAGATTTTATTAGTTAACACAGTGCATATAAGACAATTATTCAGCAAAAATAATTTTTTAACCAAGTTACCTGCAGCATGGACAACGTGGTGCAAGGTCTTGTCCCATCGGTCATCTATGATCTTCCACCACTTTTTGTAACCTCTGGGATTTTTTTCTTTTATTTTCAGATTTGCCCGGTCCATGGCATCATACAACGTGCCCATCTGGTCCCTGTCATTTGAGTCTACCAACCTCAAGACAACTACCAGTGGCTCAATGATTGCCAAGTAGTAGGCAATCCTCTCCCAAAACCTCTTGTCAGTGATCTGCTTCTCAGACCTGACAAGAATCTCCAACTGATCATTCTTGTCATGCAGGTTGTCCACCATATAGTTGTAATACTCCTCGGACTGTGTGAACCTAACCAATGCATGCTTGTGCCGGTGTAGACTCTCCAACGCAATAAAATTCGTAGCAAATCGAGTCGGACCGGGCCTAACAAGATCGTGCCCTCCTGTGTGTGATCTCATGATATGTAGCAAGCGGGGATGCGAATAAATAAAAGATGTGATCGTCTGCGCCTGCCTGACAAGTGTGGATACACCTTCCTCCTTGCCTATATCCTCTAATATGAGATCTATGGAATGTGCTGCACAGGGCACCCAGAAGATGTGCTTCCTCTTCTCCATCAACTTCCTCCCAGCCGGCTTATATGATGGTTCGTTGTCAGTGACAACCTGAACCACATTGTCCTCCCCGATCTCCACCACCCCATCCATCAGAGAAAAAAATGAAGTCGGCATTTTTTATCTTCCCAGAAGCATCCACCGACTTCAAGAATGTTGTCCCCTCAGAACAGTACACCAAGAAGTTTATCATACTCCTCTTGGTGATACCTGTCCACCCATCGCACATAATTGTGCAACCCCTCTCCTTCCACACCAACTTAAATCCATCCATCCACTCCTTCAACTCCTGGACCTCCTCATCCAGGCCAGCGCCGTATATATGTCTGCTGCCCGGGGCTTGCAAACCCGGTCTAGCCTCACCCACGACATCCATCATCGTCTGGAAGTAGGGGCTGGTGGCTGCATGTGCTGGGATGCCTACATCAAGTTAAACAAATTGGGATCAGGCTAAAATTAAGTTTACGTAAATAAAACACACATAATGTCAATTTTAATTTAAAAAGTGATACTGCGTACGTAAAAACCATTTCACAATGTGGCGAACGGCTCTCTTTACAGCCGTTCCTGTTGCCTTCACCCATTTCATTGCCTGTTTAATCCCTATCTGCCCAGCACTCTGTTTCCTAAATAAATACTCGTCACTCGGTGTAAATCGAGTGCTGGTAGAAGTAGAACGTCGGTGTGGCTCCTGTCTCCTGGGGTCAGTCTCTCGGTCCCAGCCGAGGTCGCGCGAGCCGATGCTGATCGGCCCAAAGCTGGGTCAACTACGGACCCGGACCCTCCTCCCTCCTCCTCTGTCCTCCTCCTCCTCAGCAAATGCACGCTTGCTATCGCGCCTAGCACATCTACGCTCGGAGTCCGAGGACTCGCCCTCACTCTCTGCCTCCGGCTCAGCTGGTGCCTTCCCCTTGCCCTTTCCTTTCGAGGTAGGCAACTTGCGGTCCCTCCTCCTCTGGAGTAGCTCGTCGTGAAACTCCTCCCTCTGCTCGATCCTAACAGCCCGTTGAGAGGCTCTACCTGTCATGTAGCCTCTCATCTCCTCACTCTTCTCCCTGGGCACCTTGTCACATTTCTTAACATTCCCCCCTGTCCGGCAATATGTTGTTTCAACCGGAACACCCCCCCGTTCATCTCCTTCCCACACCATTTGCACTGTACCCTCTTCCTGACTGGGTCTACCATGCATGGATTGCAGAATCGGCCGATCCGGATCGGGATCGGCCGATTCTTGGATCGGATCGGACCCCTCCGATCCGATTCCCGGCGGAACTACCGATCCGGACCGAAGATCAATCCGGATCGGTGTTTGTAGGTGGAATCGGTGCCGGAATCGACCGATTCGGTCGATTCTGGATCGATTCCGACGATTCCCTCGCCGGAATCGACCCACAGGCTGCCGCGGCGGCCATCCCGCCGCGGCACCCCTCTTCCCCGCCCTATCGGGCGGGGAAGATGACCTTACCGGGTCCATCGGACCCGGTAAGGCCAGGGCCAGGATCCGGTGACTTAAGTCACCGGATCCGGCGATTCAAGTGTATCGGGTCCCATGGACCCGATACGCCAACCGGTAGGGTATAAACACTACCGGTTGAGGATCCGGGTCACCGGATCCTATCCTTACCGGGTCCGATGGACCGTGGTAAGGATCATCTTCCCCGCCCGATAGGGCGGGGAAGATGTCACGGCGGCAAGCTGCCGCCGTGGCGGTGATTTCGGGCCACTTTTGGGCCCGAAATTGCCCCAAAATGGGGTAGATCGGATCGGAATCCGATCTACCTCCTTATTTAGTTAATTTTTTGGTGTTTTAGGGTTTTTTAAGGGTCGATCCGGATCGATTTTCCTTCCGACGAATCGGCCTGGATCGGTCCGATCTGATCCGATCCGGATCAGATCGGTCCCCACCGATCCAGGGATCGATTCCGATCCCGCGATCCTTGCTACCATGTGCCCGTGTTCCCAACCCACATCGGAAGCACATGCTGGTGCTGCATCACCTTGATCGGCCATTGCTTATATCTGCAAAAATTGTAAACAATGCACTAAAAATGATTAGATAACATAAAAATTGATTTAGACGCTGTTCGGGAAGCAGAAAACCCAAGTAACACACCATTCGGTATGTTAAAAGGGTTACGTATTTGTCGGAAATGGTCGTAAATTAACGTACGGGATATCCGGAATTTTTCCTGAGCAAAATGGACTTAAACGGATAGTTCAAAACTTGGACGGACTTGTTCGGTCGGAAATCACAACGTTTAACGATGCTCGGACTCGTCGGAAACACGTAAGAATGGACGTACGAAGTTTTCGGCGAAGAAATCTTACCAAAAGCTTAGAAAGATCGAAGAAGAGGCTGATTCGAGGCCGGTCCAAGCTTGAATCGGCGGAATCCCTTGAAGACGTTGCTTGGAATCGCCGGAATCGGTGGAATCGGGCCGGAATCAATGCTTGGATCCACGGAATCGGCCGGAATCGATGCTGGCAGCTGGGATCGAGGCCGGAATCGCCGGAATCGCACCGGAATCGCCGGATCGAGCTTCTGCCGCCGCGGGATCGACAGAATTGACCCCCGCGGGTCGATTCCGGCCCTAAACCTTTTAGGGCCAGAATCGGTTCGATTCCCGGTCCAGAATCGAACCGGGAATCGAACCGGGCCGGTTGCCCGGTCTTCCGACGGAATCGGTCGGATCGACCGATTCCACGAGAAATCGGTCGGAATCGGATCCGACCGATTCCAGGCGATTCATACCGATTCCGCGGAATTCTTCCCGGAATCGGTCCTTCCGCCAGGAATCGGATCGGAATCCACCGATCCGATTCCGGAATCGGTCGGAATCGGACCGATTCCGCCGATTCTGCAATCCATGGATGAGATGCTAGGTAAAAGAGTGCAGCCACCAAAGCACCTCAAAGATAGGGAGGTCCGATGGAGCTCCATGCCACCTAGCAACTAGGGGTGCAATCGAGCCGAGCCGAGCCGAGTATGGCTCTGTTCGAGCTCGGCTCGATCGTTTATTTACTTGTTCGAACTCGGCTCGATACTCGTCGAGCTTTAAAAAACCTTGTTCGAACTCGGCTCGAATTAAGCTCGACGAGCTCGAGCTCGGCTCGTCGAGCCGCTCGTTTACGTAAACGAGCTAACGTAGCTCGAACTCGAATAAAACTATACTCGAACTCGAATAAAAATCATTTCCAAACTCGTTTTCGAACTCGAAATCAAGCTCGTTTACATAAAACTCGAGTTTAAGCTCGAACTCGATTTCAAAAATATTTTAAAACATGCTAAAACACCTAAAAAAATTTAAAAAAATTATATTCCAGAATTTTAAAATGACAAACACAACTTGTTAAACATCATTCTCAAAATATAATACAAAATAAACATTCAAATCTCGAATTTAAACATTCGAGTCCCAAACATAAAATCCAACGTACTTAAAGCATCTAAAAATCCGAAGAACATCAATCAAAGATTTTAACGTATTCTTTAAAAATACGTAACATCAAGCACATCAAATTAAACATGAAAAGCACTATCTTCTCCCATTTTTGAATCGACTTTGCCCCATCCTTAAATCAACCTACAAAATAATTTAAGATGTATAAGAACATGAAGAGTCAATTAAAAAATATGACATAAGAAAGAAAGGATTTCTTCTTACAGTTACAACAAAGATAATGTAGAATAACACTTCATAGAAGATCAATCTCTTTAATCTCTTCTGTGGTATGAAAAAAAACAAATCATAAAAACTATATAAAAAGTAGTAGAATACGCATTGTAAGTAAGAATGATTACCTTTGCCCTTCTTTTGACTCCAGAAAAGTTACTTAACCAATCTTCTCCACGGACATTAAAACTGAAGCGTGTCTACTCCTAAAGTACAACGATACGCGTCAATCACTCTTCCACCGAAGCACTAAATGTGGCTTCGGATGCAACTGCTTGTTGTTATGGGGATCGCCAACACATCACATGCCATCTTTGACAAAAATTCTAAACTTCAAATTGTTAGCTTTCCACCATTCTAATGCATCAAATTGCCCACAGTCCTTCTTCACAAATGAAAACACCTTTTCGCAAATAAACTTCCAAGCTCGGATTTCATGTTCTCGGTGTATCAACATTTCTTATATAATTATCGAACTTTTTTCTTCCACTTAGACACCTTCCTCTCCCAAAACTAGAAGTGCTACCAGAAGTGTTACTCACAACAATATCAGAGCCACCTTCTGCACCTTTATCAACATTGGCACTTGTATAAGCTTCGACCTATTCTTTATACATCGTGGATAGATTTTCATTACTTACGAGAAGAAATATGTCAAAAAGCTACATCCTGGATATATAGAGCGGAAAGCAGAATTCAATCAACTTCATTTTATTCCTTGGATCCACAAGAGAATGGATATCAACAAGTTGCATTCACCCCAATATTTGTCAAATTTTACTTTCATCCTTTGTACCATGTCTTGTATAAAATCACTTCCATACACACTTTTTTCATCTAACAACTCTTTGATACTCACTAACTCAGGAAGAAACAAGTTTGATGTTGGATATTCAGTACCTATTTTTAGTGTCAATAATAAGGAAGAAACAAATTAGAAAACTACATAAAAAGATTCATAATCAATTGTGCAAAATATAAATAGGTTTACTGAAATTATGTTAGTGACTTCATTGAACAACTGTAGAAAAGAACATACTTCCTCAACTCTATCCCAATCTTCTTCGGAAGGTAAGTAAGTATAAACTTGATCTTTTTCTTGATATCGTGGAAATACATTTACGGAATTCTAAAGCACAAGATAACATGTTGTATGTTGCATTCCATCTTGTACAACAATCTAAAATTAACCTTTTTGATGGAAGCTGTAATTGTTTGGCAATTTCACTAAATATGGTCAAGCGTTGTGTAGAAGCAGAAATATGCTTGACACTATCTCTAACATTTCCAATCACATTTTGAATTTCAGCAAGCCCATCTTGTACTAAAAGATTTAAAATATGAGCACAACAACGTACATGAAATAAAGCTCCGTTGCAAATCAACTTTCTTTGAAATTTAATGCTATCTTTCAACATCCTTACAAATTGTATCATTATAAGATGCATTATCCACGGTGATAGTTGCCAACTTCTTCTCGATACCCCATTCTTAAACATTTATAAAAGAGCATCATGAATAGCTACACGAATGAGGAGGAGGTACAACAACAAAATTTATCACTCTCTTTTGTAATTTCCAATTGTTTACAAAATGACAAGTTATAACCATGTATTGCACCTTTTGACCGGATTTCCACAAATCGGTGGTGATGTAACAACTATTCACTACAAGCGTAGTTGCAATCTTTTTCTCAATATCATAACTTAGAAACACAATCATTCTTTACCATAGTTCTACTGATCTTCTCGAAAGAGGATTTGCGTGTTTCATCGAAGACATTAAATAGATCATATTCAACAAAATTAAAAGGCAACTCATGCACCATGATCATATGAGAAAGAACTTCTCTAATCTTAAGCATGATCATATTTCCATGTATGGGTCCTTTGAATAGCACTTTCACTTTCGAATTATTAGAATAGAGTGCTCTAAGCCAATATGCTTTTGCCCTTAGTTAATTGATGTCGTGGACAAGAATCCAAATGTCTTTTATATTGGGTAGTAGTGCCGGTTGCACTCTTCACGAGTTTGGTTTTTGCAAAATTACATTGCAACTTTTTCACTTCCATCGGGAAGTTTTATAAGAGAAAAATTTTTGCCTAAACATCCGAAGTCTTCTTTCTTTTTCTCTTTGTATAAGGGTTAGTCTCTTCAACATCCTTATCGACATCCACAACGTCCGCATTTGTCTCATTTACGGCTTGCCCACTTTGTTCCATAAGTGTATTTGATGAAGATGCAACACTAGATGGCACAAGTTCTAAAGATGCAATATTGTTTTCTTGGTGCTCTTCTTGTAAAATGTTATCAGACATACCTTGACATAAAAAAATAAAATGATGACTAATAAAGTAAGAACTTAACAATTTGAGATCTTTAAACAAAGATACGGTATACCAAATTAGAAGATGTCTGTGATGCCAATCTGATGCCTATGATGCTGAACCGAAAAATAGAAGAAAAGCAAAATTAAGGACACACACGTGGAAACATTTAATCGAATCCTCCGATAACCGAATCCGAATACACATGGAAACCATATTAACGACAGGGTAAATGACAAGGGCAAAATAAGATAAAAAAACTAAATAGCTAAACAGCATCGAGGCATGGGTTTAATGCGTCTAATTTGAGCATCGAGGAGAGAATCAGTGGGCACTCGATACCTCGATGGGGACAGGCGGACAGCAATGAGCGCTGCTGCTTGGATGCTTCTCAGGATGAGAGCGCTGCTTGGATGCTTCTCGATGGGGACAGGCGGACAGCAATGCTCGCCAAGACGCCAACTGCCAGATGCAAATGCGTCTGAGAGAGAGAGAGAGAGAGAGAGAGAGAGAGAGAGAGAGAAAGAGAGAGAGAGAAGAAGAAGACCGAGCAGGGGATGCGGCCGTCCAGGGCTTGTTGCTGGAGAAGCTGGAGCCTGTGCGATCGCCGGAGGGAGGATGCGATGCGGGCCTGCGAAGCTGGAGCCTGCGCGATCGCCGGAGGGAGGATGCGAGGCGGGCGCTCGCGCGTCCGGAGGGTGCCGGGGAAGCCGAACTGGAGGCGCCCGGGCGGGCGCATCGACCGGGAGGGAGGATGCGGAGCTGCGCTTCGGAGGGTCTTTGGGGAAGCCGGAGCCTGGAGGCGCCAGGCGGCCCCGTCGATCGCCGGAGGGAGGATGCGGGCCTGCGCATCCGGAGGGTGCAGTGCAGGGGAAGCCGGAGCCTGGAGGTGCCAGGCGGCCGTCGATCGCCGGAGGGAGGATGCGGGCCTGCGCTTCCGGAGGGAGGATGCGGCTAGGGCTTGTTCCGGATGCGGGCCTGCGCTTCCACTCGGGAGAGAGAGTAAAGACGGCATGTGATGTGTTGGCCGGACGGTATGGAACATTGAATCTACGATATAAGATTTACTCTCCGGACGATTATAAGGTTTTTATCGCGAATGGGTTGGCCCGGACATTTATGTTCGAATAATTTTTAAACACTCGGCTATACGGGTTGGCCCGGACATTTATATTTGAATAAGATTTTTTTATATACCCGGACAGTATAAGAAATATATTTTTTAAATAACATTATGTATAACTTGATTATTTAATCGAATAATTAACGAGTACTTAAACGAATATTTAATCGAGTAATTAATCGAGCTGTTCGCGAATTTATCGAGTCGAGTAGGTCTCTGTTCATACTCGGCTCGTTTATAAGTCGAGCTTTTTTTTTTGTTCAAACTCGTTTATTTATCTTAATGAACGATCCGAGTCGAGCTTTTAACGAGTCGAGTATCGAACTACTTGTCGAGCGTATTGGTTCGCTTGCACCCCTACTAGCAACCATCGAATGTGCTAAGAGAAAGATGCACACAAGTACAAGTCAAAGCTTCTCATAGGAAGCTCCTACAAAGTAGTAGAGAAAGAAATGACGAATGCACATGTTCTCCATCATCCAGAACATGACCTGGTCTTTCTCTTATCATCAACCAATGAAAAATGGCCAGCAAAGTGCAGGCTTCAACAAATATTCAATTGAAGGCTGGAATATAAGAGCACTTCATCGGATCCTCCTCCCACTCCTCTTATCTTCATGTGCAAGCAAAAGCAGCCTGATCGGGACTGCATCTCTGGTCAACACCTCCATAAAAGGAGGACCAGGGGAGACAGTTGTGGGTTTGGATGCTCAGATATAGAGGGGTAATGCTGAAGGTCCAACCCTTAAAGGTCGTTGCTGCCGTGCCTGTCTTCGGTTGATCTAGGCACTGCCACTGCTCTTGTTGTCACCTGCACAAAAAGAAAAGGCTGAAGGGAAAGAGAAAAAGAGAAGGTGAGCCACTAAGATGCCCAAGTGATCTTTCAACTCTCCTCCTCAAACATGCCCACATGGTCCCACAACCTCCCCCTTGCATACCCATGGCCTGATTCTATAAAAACAGACTTCGGTGACTCCTCTACTTCATGATAATGCAACCTATATCCTCTTTATATGTCTATAGCTTCTATCGGCCCTCTTCTCTCATGCCCATGGCTGATGGTTTAAAGCCTTATGAACAGCCCCTTTCTTGGCCTGTTATTCATGTCAAAATGTTAACCTATGCACAGGACTATACAGATCATGCTCAGCTCTCCACCATGCCCATGTTCGGCCCCATCCATGGCCATATACATGTCCCTGCTTGACCTTATCCCAGGTCATATGATAGTACACATATACCTAAGTTCAGCAACACAACAGCCCAGATATAAGGCCTGGTTACCCTCCTCATCAAGGCTATGTATTCAACTTGTATGCACCCCAATTGGTCTATCTCTTATGACCATATGACAGTGCTTGGACAACCTGCACGTCCAGCCTATCTGCTGTGGCCAAACGACCACACATTCAGCCACCTAAGACATACACTTAAAAGTATTAGCGATGGGGTAGGATCCGACTCCCTTAAATGCTCAATTAATTGAGCTTAAGGACACCTGGACCACCTGGATATCACACCTATATAAGCCCCCTTATGTGCCATCTTTTGCTTGATTTAAATCTGTCCGGGTCTTCTCCTACGGGTTCAAAATCAACATGCTTACAAGGCCGGACATATCAAGATGAGCCGAATGTGAAAGCTTATTGATGCGGGACCGACCGGGCACCAAGCTAATAGCTAGCTATGAAGGCCTAGCAGCACGTTGACTTTGCAATTGACTAGCTAAGAAGACACCTCGGTAGACAATTATATCAAGTTTATCCAACCCGAGAAGCGATCCCAACTAGAGAAAGGATCGGATACCAAGTGGGGTACCGAGATAGGACATTGCCGACTACCGATGTAACCGATCTAAGTAGTTCGGGACGGGAACTCCACTCACATCGGACAGCGATCGAATGAAAGTAGCTAGGAGACCTAGCGTCTCACGACACGGCAATCAAAGTATAATAAACGAGCAAGTAACCTCGGTTAAGAAATCATACTTCCACGCCTAAGCGTGGGATGTCGACCACCGTCAAAGTCCTCCACGCGGCTAGTTGCAGCACATGTCATCCGCCAACGATCATAACGCTGCCTTCCCGCTCCTTACGGAACATTTACCGAGTCGCCCGATTCACCGGGCTGTCCGCCACGCGATGAAGAACCTGTCGAACAACTGTGGCTGCGGCTGGAGGGAGTGCTGGAGGGAGGAGGGCGGCTGCAGGAAGGGGAAATGGTGTTGGTGATTGGTCTGTCAGAGGAATGGGAGAAGTGGGGTGAGGGGCTGCCGCAAGCAGGGGCGTACAGCCCTGGAAAAGGGGCTGGACAGGGTTGGGTGCCAACTGGGACTGAGGAGGGCTAGGGGGGGAAGGAGCAGGTCCGGACGGACCTATTTGGAAGGCCTGATGTGAGGGGAGGAGCTGGCGGAGGAGGAAGAACCGCCGGGGTGGTTTCCGGTTCTGGTTCGCCGGAATAGGGGGAAATCGGATACTGAAGAAGAAGGGGAGGGGCACGCAGGGTTGTGGGGTGTGCAGGGGGGGAAGAATAGGTCCGGACAGACCTGGTTGGAAGGCTAAGATCAAGAGGAGGGGGTTCCGGAGGAGGCTGGAACCGCCGGGAACCCTTACGGTTCTGGCCGCTGGGAAGAGAGGAAGAGACTGGGGGGGCTGTATAAGCTCTTACCGGAGGTGAAAGGGGTGAAGGAGGGGCCGTCTCCACCCAAGGGAGAGGTGGTGAGCACCAGGAGGAGGCCCTGATGCCGACTGAGGGAGCTGCAGAAGCAGGCTTCCGCCCTAGCGGGTGGGCGTCCGTCGCGCGCGGGAGAGAGAGGAGTCGGGAGGAGGAGGGTGAAGAAAATCACAAGTTTGCCATCTCAAATCTTCATTCATTCCATCATGATATGAACATACAAGTGTAGGAATATATAACCCAAGCCCATTACAAGTATACCCCAAAAGACACCTATTTTCCAAATACCCCCAACTCTAAGTGTAAGGTGTGTACATCCAAAACATATAAAGATCCCCAAAATACATACAAAATGTGTCCCAAAAAAAAACCCAAAATGAAGTGTGTGCTACACAAAATAAACAAAAATAGCACCTAATCATCAATCCAAAGTGACACAACTGGTCGTCGACGCCGTCGGTAAACAAGGGCGGGGTCGAACCGGTCTCGACCGCGGGTGTCCTCACCACTTATGATGATAGATGATCAAGATGAAAACACGATAGGCCATCTGGGCAAAAATAATGCAAAATAGAACTTGTATGGCTAAAATAACATGCTTATGGGCCAACCGGCCAAAATGAGGCCAGAATGACATGAAGACATGAAGATGGGCCGAGGCTTTGAATTAAAAATAATTCAAAATATGTCTTAAATGATAAGACTTTGAATTAAAAGAATTAAATCCATGTCAAACATATCAAAGATGATTAGGAATCCACTAAGAGATATGTCCCTAAAATGTTGGAATACAAATATAACTCATAAAATATAAATGCAAATCAAACTTAATATATTAAATTTGCATTTCATTGAGTTTATGGGGTTATAGTTCCCATGTGTTTTTTGTGAATGTATGTATTTCATATTATGAGTTGTTATGATAGTTAATTAAGGATATTCAAGTGTCTAGATGTAATTAACATTGAAAATTTATAACTTCCGATATAGAGAAGTCCAAAGGCAAATTTTAATGAACCCTATACCTTGATATACATATTTTATGCATATCACATATTTTGACTAATACTCCTATGAGATAGCATGTTTTCTTAGAGTAGTTTATGCTAGGCAAAGATAAATACAAATTCTTTCCTAAATAAATAACAATCAAATGAACTTTCAACTATGTACCTATTTATAATGATGTTAAAAGAGAAGCTTCACATTATATTTATGAAATAAAAATTTGGGCTAGACCAGGCCAGGTTGGGCCAACAACATAATGCGGGCTGGGCCGTATGTTTTGGCCTGGGCGGCTGGGCCTTAACCAGGCTGGGCCCGGCCCACTGACTCCCCTACTTGTAAGGTATATACTTCTATTGGCATCCCATTTGCACTAAAATGAATCACCTACCAGATTGATCCCTATCAACCAAAGTAATGCTTAAACACAATTTTGAGTCAACGTCTTGCTAGATTTGTAACATTATCTACAAAAGATATCACATCTATAGCTATCTCGAGGCAGTGATCTCTTTGATTAGTTGGTAATGCTGCAAAATGTCTTTCTACTTCAAATAAAACATTGGATCTTTACTTGTGTAATAGTTTCATCATTGTTGTAAAAGGACACCAGATCAGAGATAGATATTTGTCTATTTACCTCACTTTTCTTACACTAATGATTAATTATATTAGTCATTCTTATCTTATTAAAAATAGATAAGGCATTTACAACTATTGACATGTTTTGTCTCAAAAAATTTTTGACTAGAAATATTTAAACCACGTATCTCTAAATGATTAATTTTTTTTATTATGATCTCATTATGATCTAATCATCATTGCATGTGATCAAAAAGATCAACAACTTACTTGTCAAAAAAAAATTATTAAGTTATTTATCTTTTTTTAAGGTGACAAAAGTCATGAATTCATAATACACAAAGTAAAGTAGGAGAGAATTATAAGAAAGGTGCAGAAAGAAAGAAAAGATACAACTACATATTTATAAAAGAACAAGAAAACCTCCACACTACCAAGATGGTGGCAGTTGGAGATCACCCAAAAAGACTCAAGATCAGTGTAAATACTAAGTTATTTATCTTCATTCTCTTGGACATGCAGCAAGCCATAGAGCTATTGTTGCTTCAAAGTTATTTATCTTCACAAATTTTCCACAGATCAGTATCAACACCTCGTCTCTCTCCCTAAAGGTGTTCTGCATATACGTCCTTCAAATTCCTAATTGGTGCTTTATGATGCTAAAATGCTGAATTTTTTGTCATTGCTACAAACCTTTCAGTTTGTTAATTTTAGTTTCAGCATATAACAAGGTCAAATACAAAAATTCCCATTTTCTACTTAAAAACTAGATCCATCTCTTTAAAGGAATTAAAAGGTTCTGGGTTGGCAAGCACGAAAAAACATTTTCTATGATTTGGGCAACAATAAAAAATTTCTGTTCAAAGAAAAACATGGTCATAAATGACAGTGACACATTGGAAAGGAACCAAAGTGGGGCAGTGGTGACCTGGGAGAAGGGTTGGGTTCAGTTACATGAATGGAAGTAATGCTAAATGGATGTAGCTACTTAATTCACTTAAGACATCAGATTACATCTTCAACAGAAGGTGAGAATAAAAAAGGAAAAATGATCTGATAAGTCAAGTTAGCATTAACTTACAAGAACCATTGAGAATAGCAATCATGTTTGCTGCAGCACCCCTGACAACAAGACGAAAGTCCCTCTTCAAGCCAACATGTTTGGCATATTTCTAAATGCAACTATTCAAGTTAAACGGATACTCTTTTAAGCTCATTACCGAATAAATTTGAAATGATGTGTATACAGAAAACAACAACATTAACGGAACAGTGGGAATCTGGAGCTGGCATATGCATGTAAGTAAAAAGACAGGTCTTTTAAAGATAACAAAGTAAAACAAAATTTAATATATTCCAAAAAGTGAGCAGGTTTCATAGAGCTATCATTAGTGAGTAAATAGATTGTTCAACAGCTGCACCAACTTTATTTTTTTGAAGATGGTAAAACCACAATTCATTTATTGGAAAAATGGTAAATATGATTACAAAGAATGATACAGAATAAAAAAGAAAAGACTACTACTGAACTAGGCGCATGCTAACAAGCTTAATAAAAAGACCCTTCCAATTGGTGAGATCCACGACAACCCATGCTGAACAAGATTCAAAGCACACAAACGACCAGTCATATACTGCAGAATTCCTGTTGAGTCCTCAAAGATACTATAAAAAATCCTTCTACTTTGAGCCACCCAAATGGCTCACAAGCATGTGTGAAGAACAATTTTCCACAGATGGAGACTCCCTCCACGGATTTTTTTTTTCATGAAAGCAGAAAAGAGAGCACATCTTGAGCTTCACCCCATTGCAACTTCAGGCTTTTAAATGAAGTTACAAGTCTGGTACAGAATGGTCACCTCCCAATATAGGGCAGGGGTGAATGAAATGCGGGTCGGAGACTTTAGGGGAAGAAGTAGAGTTTCAAACATCTGGAATGATATCCTTGATAATTGGGACTTTTTCAACTCTTCTTGCTCTATTGAGGTAGGTAATGGCAACAAGACGTCCTTTTGGGAAGACCATTGGTGTGGTTATTCTTCTCTTGCTCTTATTTTTCCTCATCTGAACAGCATGGGTTGGAACCCACAAGCGAAGGTTAGCTACAGTTGGGACCATGTAACACAGTGAGGCATACCCTTTAGAAAGGCACTGAAAAAGTTAAAAATTGGTGATTTTAAAAACCTGCTGGCTCTCCTAGATGGTTATAATTGCATTGTTGACACTGGCAGGAAAGATAACCTTGTTTTGTGGCCTAGTAAGAACAATATTTTCACTGTCAAATCCACCATAAATAAACTATATATGGGTGGTGTGGAGGTTCTGTGGTCCCCATTAGTGCAGAGATCTAGTTTTCTCATCAAAATTCAGCTCTTATGGAATAGACTACCAACTAGACACCATCTTCATAAATTCTTTCCCAAGCTGCCCATGACAAGTGTCTTTTGTGGCATGATGCAGGAGACAGCGAAACACCTGTTTTTTAATTGTGGGATCATATACTCACTTGGTGTGCTTTGTTCAAAGGTTTGGAAGCAGCATTGGGTGGACCCAGATAATGCTATTTCATATCT
This sequence comes from Cryptocoryne crispatula var. balansae, assembly GCA_036172225.1. Classification (NCBI taxonomy): domain Eukaryota; kingdom Viridiplantae; phylum Streptophyta; class Magnoliopsida; order Alismatales; family Araceae; genus Cryptocoryne; species Cryptocoryne crispatula. The sequence continues at coordinate 28,557,671 of CM069928.1, forward strand.
CTTCAGCTGGCCATCTTTAGGGTCATCATCAAAAAATGTGATCTATATCCTCAAAAACAACCCACAAAAAGCTCAGCTAACTAATTGAATCAGAAAAAATTTTAAACCAGTACTTTTACTAGAAGTTTTCCCCTGAAAATTTTTCAAAAGAACAAATTTATCCTGAGTGTAATAGCTGGACTCCAAACAAACATAGATCACGGAATCGGCCGATTCCTGGATCGGATCGGCCATTGCCGATCCGATTCTTGGCCAAAGGACTGATCTGGAAAAAAGTTCTGGCAGAATTGGTCGGGATCGGTCGGAATCGGATCGGCCGAATCAGTCGGGATCGGGATCGGAATCGGATCGGCCGAATCAGTCGGGCTCGGGATCGGAATCGGAATCGGATCACTTTTTCTTTTTTTGCTATTCCAGTCGGATCGACCAGGATCGGCCGGAATCGGTCCGGAATTGGATCGGAATTGGAATCGGATCGTTTTTTTTTTGTTTTTTTTTGCTTACCGATTCTGGATTGATTTTCTTCCATTGGATCGGTCGGAATCGGTCCGATCAGATCCGATCCGGATCGGATCAGTACTCACCAATCCCGATTCCGATTCCAATTCCGCAATCCTTGCAAACAAATTTTCACCACTCCACTTTCCCATCCCCATAGTTTAATCTCAGACAAAAAAATACAACTGAAAAAATGACAATCTTGTCCAGAAGCCAAAGTAGCCTGTCCTCACAAGAAGCTGTGCATATCTAGCTCATAATAGTGCCTTGCATATTTGTGAAGTGCACTACTTCTTATTCTTTTAAGTAACTCATTATCCACCAATTTGCCTCATCATCCCAAACCGAAGATACTTTTTCATTCTGATTAATAACAACCCTAAACAACCTTAGAAAAAGTTCTACAAATATTTGATTGCCTAGCCAACCATCATTCCAGAAGACGATTCTTTTGCCATTGCCAATTCCAACTGCACTAGAAACCCTAAAGAAGTCCCAGTTGTTGAGGATGCCACTCCATATGCTAGAAATCCTACTTCTGTGAACACTAAACTTGTGAACGGTGAACCCAAATGTCCCCTCTGCTCATACCATACTTAGAATAAATGATCCTGGCCCGTGAAGAATTGGCATTGTGGCTTAATCTCTACAACCACTTAGTTAGAAGCGCATTGTTGCAAATTTTCAATGGTAAGAGATTGCCACCTCCTTCCTTCCTGCTGCTGCAAATATGGATCTATTTGACCAAATGAAGATCCTTAAACTCCTTTTCTTTGCATAAAAAATCAAACCATATGCTTTCCAATCTTGCACACCCCCTTTGGAACTTTGAGAATGGAGAGGTAGTAACACTTTTAAAAACACATTTGGATAGGATCCACATGCAAGGATCGCGGGATCGGGATCGGTGACCACCGATCCGATCCGGATCGGGATCGGATCGGTCCGGATCGGCTGATCCTCCGGAAGAAAGGGCGTCCTAGATCAGTCCGGATCGGGCAAATTTTTTCAATTTTTTTAAATCATAAAAATTCTCAAAAAATCAGAAAAAAATCAGGAAAATCATAAAAATAAATAAAAAATTAAAAAAATAAAAAACAATGTGGATGACATTCTATCAAACAATGCCATACAACGTAAGTTCTTTTCAAAAAACTGTCATATAAATATAAATTATTATATAAAGAGAGAGAGAGAGAAGAGAGTTAAAACAGATCTTTATGTAAATTTAAGTATAAATATATATTTATGATTATGAATCTTCTATATATGTAATAATATAAGTGATAGTGAAATATATTAATATATTTACACTATCATCAGCGGGACGCAGAGTAGTCGCGGATTGTTGGGGGAAGGGGTCTAGGGGGAGCCCTAGACAATGAAGGGGAGGGGGGGAAGTGAGAATGAGGGGTGGGAAGGGGGAATCGGTCCGATCTCCCCCTTATTGGGGGGGGATCGGACCAGAAAATGGTCTGGAATCGGGTCCTAAATCGATCCAATTCTGGACCCTTCTGGGTTCTAGTAGACCGATTCCTGGATTGATCCACCTAGATCGGTCCAGGATCGACTGATCCGGTCGATTCAGACCGATCCAGCCGGGAGTCCCAACTGGATCGGTAGTTCTGGCTGGAATCGAATCGGTGGGTACCGATCCGATCCAAGAATCGGCCGATCCCGATCCGGATCGGCCAATTCTGCAATCCATGTCCACATGCCCCCACCTGCATGCTTTGTAAATTCGGTGGAATCGGTTAATTCCGGAATTGGATTGGTCGATCTTATTCCCACCAAAAGGACCGATTACAGTCAGAACTCTGGTGGAATTAGTTGAATCGGCCTAAATCAGTTGATCTAACTGATTCGACTAGGACAACCTAAGTCCCAGTCCAAATCGATATCAGACCCGATATCGATCCGATATCAGATGTTTAAGGCCTATATTGGCCCTTGAAGACCGACTATGCCAATTCAATCCTAGGGCTTGGTGATTTTGGCACTCTTCTAGTGATTTTAACAATCTCCTTGTGATTTTGACGATATACAGGCAATTTCGACATCGATTTAGGCAAATTAGCATCGATTCTGGCAATTATAGGACCGATTCTGGCGATTTCCTCTAAGGCTTTCGACCATTCCTCGTCTAATTCTTGTTTTCCTCCATTGGTGAGTCTCCCTCCTCCAAAACTAGGTTTGAATGAACTCTAAACCCTAGTTGACTCTCATATAGCCACTTTTCGCTGTTTTGTAAGTTTTTAACATCCGAAATTAATTGGAACTGTCCCGTAAAGGGTTGTTTCAATCCCCCTTGCCCTGATAGTCACTCATTGGGTGATTGTCATGGCCGAACAGCCCCATTGTGAGGGCTGTCCACACCGAACAACCTCCTAAGAGGGTTGTTCGATCTTCCCCCCATCCCAGTTACCATTTTTTGGTTTAGTTATATTTCATTTAATACTTTTAAGTTGTTAACTTTGCAGAATAATAAACTTAAATTATGGAACAAGGAGCCTCCAGTACACCAGCTTTGCATGACATTAGATAATAGCATGGTCACATGGTAGATATGAAGAAGATGGTGCAATACATATGATGTGAGAAACATATGAATAGAGGAGTGTTTCGATTGAAACAACACATAGTCGGACTGGTTGGTAATGTAAAAAATGTGGCAAGGTGCTTAAAGTGAGCAGTGAGGCTATGAGGGCTTACCTTACAGGAAGAGTCTCATAGAAAGAGATTTGGATGGAACAGAGGAATGAAATGCATGACAAACTCATAAGGAGAAGAGATGACTACCCAACTCACAAAATGAAGAGAAAAAAAAATCTAGGACTATACCTAAGGATAAGGAGGATGGGTCTTCCACGAACTCTGAGCTGAGAAAGTTGAGACATGCAAGTATGCACAGAGAGAGGAGGAGGAAAGGAGGAAGTGAGCAGGAGGCTTTAAAAGTGGAGATGTTCCATTGCATCGATCACAATCTAACCGACCCCCACCTAGTGAGGGTGTAGGAGTAGGAGATGGGACATTTGAGGAGTATCGTCGTTCACATTCCACATGCCCGACCACCGCACCAGTAGTGAATGACCCCTATTGTTTTAGGAAGCAGAGTACTTCTCATAGGATATCAAAGCAAACATTTAAAGGTATCAAAGCAACCAACACAACTACTAAGAGAAAAGTAAAATATTGTCAATTTTTTTTACATTCAGATAAGTAATTTTCAATGTTAATTTATTTTCTTCAATGATTTTATTTAAATTTATTTAACATTTATGCATGTTTATGTATGTATCCCTGCACATGTATCCACCGACCCCTACTTTCAAACTATGGTGGACGCCATAGTTGAGATTGGATCAAGACTAAAAGTTTCCAACAACTGATAACTATGTCCATCATTGAGCCACTGGTAAATGTGTTGATGTTAGTGGACTCAGATGATAGAAATTAGATGAGAAATCTATATGATACAATATATAGAGCAAGGTTGAGGATAAATAAGAAGAATATCAACGGCTGCAAAATGTTATAGAACATTGTGAATGCCAGATGAGACAGAACATTACACCATGATGTGCATACAGCAGGTAGTTTTCACAAACTTTAATTTCAATATTCTCCTTTCATTGTTAAATACAAGGAAGGTGGGGTTGGGAGTTGGGACCGGGTCGGTTGGGCCTAAAACCAACCCGGGTCGGCCGGAGTCGTGACTCGGGTCGGGCCGGGGTTGCCAAAAATAATAATAATATATTAATTTTGGGGACGGGGTCAGGACCGGGTCGGTTGGCCCCAAAAGCGACCGGGTCGGGCCTAGGTCGCGACCCGGGTCCCGACCCGGCGAACCATGGTTAAATATATGCTCTTATCTTACATCACGTGTTGAATGTTCATTTCTTAAACCCCAAAATCCAATATGGAGGGAACGTGTGCAATGACAATAAGGTGGTGAGAGGTACATTGACTATGATTAGAAGATTTTCGATGACTTAACAGGATAGGACGGAGGCTGAGTTAGAAGTAAGAGACAAATGAACATTGAACTTATTTTTGAAAAAAAGATACTAACATTGTAGCATTTATCTTTTTTAAAGATGCAATCATACATCAGAGTGTACTCAGATCCAGATCTGAAATACTCTTGTGATAAAATCTCTTTAGGTATGTAAATCCAAGTTGTAATAATTTATTGTTAAGTATATTCTTATTTGACAACATTAACAGTCTGTTGAAATCTTTTTTATAGTTGAATGGTGATGCAAGTGAGCACAAGAAGGGGATGGAATCCATTAGTTTCCATTGCCGTGCAATTGAGCTAGAGCACCAGTTATTCCGACTATGAGAAGAACTGGAGCATTTTAAGCTTATTCACATAAAAAGAAAGAATAGGCTATAATATGCACTTGTGAATCAAGAACATCAACGTTTGCCAAAAGTTGACAGACGAGAGATTTGCAAGATCCATACTATCTTGATTTTGGACTGTTAACCAGAAGGAGGGGTTAGGTCCAATAAATCCAATTTGATAGATTTCAAGGTCCATTGTTTAAGATCGTATTTTGTCAAATCTCAACACTGGCATTTTGACATTATGAGATCATATTCTCAATATCAGTTTCAGATTTGATTATTTTAAGTTTATCTTTTCATGTTTGCATTCCATGTGAGATATGTGAGTTATATAATACTCACCAATCATAGACATATGAATATGGACATATAAATGTCATTCATATAATGAGGGGGTACATTAATTTACATCAACATGATATCACCTGAATACTATCATGTATCAGGTGTATGATACATCCTTCCCTGGTATGCTCTCTTAATCCAAGGGTCGGTATAGCACGACGACATGCATGACCTTTCTTAAGGTTAGTGAGGTTACCCTCCCTTAATAGATAGAGTTGGATTATGGATACTCCCTACTACGGGAGGAAAAGAACGGTATAGAATGGAAGACCTGTCCATCTATCCGTCCAAGATTGATACATGCTGGGAACTTGCCGAGTGTTTGTCTGCCATTATGAGGGAGCCTAATCTAATAGGATGGCCTCTTAATCATTTTATTTTTATTTCAATATAATTTGGGTATTTTTGTCCAAGACCATCATAGGCCAGTTGTCATCAAAGAGCTTTATAGGCCAGTTCTGTCTTCAACAGGTCCGGTTGGCCCATCTTCATGTCTTCAAGCCCAATGAGCTGTCCACCAGCTTGAGGAGGTTCATATGCCGCTGTCCATGCACTTCCCTGAATGAATCACCTTAATACAATGTCACCTCGAACCTTGGAACATTCTGTACCTTGGATTTAGGCAGAGGGGACTGTATAGGAAGGTCAAAGACAGTGGGCCAGGAGTCTGTTTTAAGGCTGAAACAGGTCCTGTTTAGGGGGTTTATGCATAGGCATGATGTAAGCTATGGAGGGAGTGTAGGTGTGATATGTAAGGGGACCGGGTATCCTTAGCCAAATGGGCATACCCCTATGGATCTAAGTGTATGCCTTAGATGCTGACTATGGTTGTAAGATATAGAACTAGCCATGGGTATGTGTAGGTTAAGGGACATGGGTAGATAAGCATACTATGGGCAAGGTAATGGCCCTCCTCATCTTCTCTCCATCTTTCTACTGCACGACTGGCAGCATACATGAGTATCCACAACACCCTCTCCTCTTTTCCCCGTGGGCACAGTTGGCAGCAGGAGCATAGGCTCCTTCCATTGGTGCAGCAGCAGGGGTACAGCCTTCGGTTCCTCCTTTTTTCCTTCCTCTGCAGATTGGTAGCAGAAGCGGGAAGGGTTGCAGACACTGGTTCCTTTTTTTCTGAAGGTCGGCAGCAGCAGAGGACTCCGTCAGTCCCTCCCTCTCCTTCCCCATTGGTGCAGCAGCATAGGAAGGAAAGGATCCTCATCGGCTGCTTCATCTCCTCCCCCTCTGGAGGTCAGCAGCAACAGGGATAGAAAGATCTTCATCGGCTCCCCTTCTTCGATCAGATGGCAACATCTTCTCCATCCTCCATGGGCACAGCAGCCTGGAGAGGGATATGGGGGATGCAATAGTTCTCACATACCGGACAAAGGCTCCGCAAACATAAGTTCCTTCAGTAACTTCCTGAAGAAGTCCCAGACCACTACCCCCCTGCCAGCAATACATAGACAAGCCACTTCACCAATATGGGTAATGTCCTCATCAGATAGACACCATTCCACAACTTCTGCCTCCTCCTCACTCACAATTATCCCAGGTGTCATGATCGGTGCAATGACTAGTGCCATGTCAATTTCCACACCAGCCAGAGCCATCAAATCTTCTTCCCCCGAGCCTGAAGACACCAGCTTCCTTGGTTCAACAGAAACCACCTTTGTCGGTGCTCCATCATCGCCATCCCCATAGTCAGGAAAATCTGAAACAAATTCAATCTTTCTGGGTGCTAGAGGCCTCGACAAGAACAAAAGGTGAACTGGGTTTGAACCGGTGTCCAAGACAAGAGTAGATTTTGAACCACCAAACCACCCCTCCTGAACTGCTACATCTGTTGCGTCACATGGCTGAACCAGGACTGAAAAACAATGGGCTGCTTCAGAAGCTAAGCTGTTTACCCAGTCCGGACATAAGTTACCGAGATCTACAACCAAATGAGTCCCACAGAGACCCGAAAAGCTGTGCCACAGTCATCTTCCCTGCCCAACAGGTCCCCCCTGATCATTTGAAAAACTGATGTTCCACACGGGAGACACCCCTACTATATTTGCCTCATTCACTATCGGAACTTCCAAAAAAAAACCTTATCAGAACATCCACATTTGCCAGAACAGAAGAACATTGTTCCAGCATGATCAGGCAATGCTCCGGCATTTCCCCAGCCAGCTTGACAACAACCAAGAAACTAACACCCTCCAACACGACAGATACATGATGTGTCAGAGGCAATGTCGACTCAACAACTGCCAAAGAAGTACCACCCAACAGCTAAACATGGCCTTCCTCTCAAACCAAACAATCCTCCTGATCTGCCCAGACAACTGCAGACACCGCTGTGGTGGACCAAGCGAACGATGGAAGCCCACTCACAACCATGCACTTACAAACACCCATCAGGACTTCCCTGCCAATCAACCACCTCTCGAAGAAAACCCTGACCCTGCTTGCCAAAGTTTTCAGTCCCCTACAAAAAGGCTTCCTTAACCTCTGCCAAGGCAAAACCAGAAACCACCCCTAGATGCAACAACATCATCCAAGAGCACAAATTGCTTTGCCACGTAGTTAGCAACATGGTATGCCGGGTCGCGACCCGGCCCCGACCCGGTCGGGTTTAGCCCCGACCGGCCCGGTCGCGACCCGGTCGGGCCGACTCCCCCGGCCGGGTCGCGGGGTCGCGGCCGGGTCGCACGAGTCGCGCGACCCGGCTGGCAACGGTCACATGACCGTTGCCAGACCTCTGGCAACGGTCATTTGACCGACCGTTGCCAACGGTCATGGGGGGGCACAACCCCCCCATTCAGCCCCTTGGGGGCTATTTAAAGCCCCCAAGGGGCTCCCCTTACTCCCACCCCCCACTCTCACTCTAAATCTCTAATTTTTGCTCTCATTGCTCTCATTGCTCTCATTTTGTTCCTCATTTACTTAATTATTTCATTAAGCATTTCATTAGTTCATTTAGTTCATTTATTTAACTTTTGTTTCATTGATTAGTTAGTTAAGTAGTTTCTTCTTTTAATACTTATTTGCTTGCTTACATAGTTAGTTAGCTAGAAGATTAGTTAGATATTTAGTTTAGTAGTTACTTAATACATCATTAGTTGGAAGGTATAGTTAATTACTTACTTGATCATATAAATAGTTGAGCATTATTTTTACATAATTAAAAGTATACTTACATTAGTAGTCACTAATTAACGTCATTAACTTTTTAAATAATTTATTACTTACTTAAGTAATTATTTAATTACAAAAATGTCTTCTCCAAGCCAAACAACCCAACCTATAGTTATGGTGACTCGTTTGGATCAAGTTTTAGGATAGTTTCCCGAGGGACTGACGAATATGATCGTCATGTGTACATGTATCAAGTTTTGTACTCAACCCAAATGACATGGGGAGAGTACATCAACTACCTACAAAGTGTAGAACACATCACGTTGGAATAAAATTGATGTATTATTTATTTAAATCATGTCATTTAATTGTTTCAATTTTTATGTATTTTTTCAGATTTATTTTCGCATTTTTCTTATTTTTTTGAAATTTTCAAAAAAAAATAATTAAAAAATAGGGTCGCGACCGGGTCGGCCTGGGGTTCCCGCGACCCGGTCGCGACCCGCGACCCCTCCCTCCTTGGTTAGCAATAATAAATTTTATGCAGGATTAAAAAAATCCAGAATACAAACTCAAATGTTGGTATGTAATTCAAACCTAATTAAAAATGTAGCAATAAATGTTATCACCTAGCTTCAGTTGATAGCTGTATGTCCTAGGTCTGAGCTCTTTAATACAAGGTAGAATGTGAACCCTCAACATGAATCAGCCTTGAAGCCGCTTCACTAGACCACAACTTCATCCATGCATGGTTGCAGTTGTGGTCGCCCCAAGGAATTATTCTTTTTGTAGCCCTTACCACCAAGCGAGGTGTGCACAGTATTTGAAATTGTTTATCCTTAAAATTTGTACTTAATAGTAAGGAGGAGGGCAGCTGGGTGGTTGTTTCCCATGATTAAACATAGAGGTACTTTCTGAACCCCTCACTAATTTGTTCATTGTTTGTTTATTATATATTTGTATGCCCATGCCATGTGTGAGATTTTCTTGAGTGAGGGAAGGTCCCACTTCAAGGTCTTTGGACCATAGATGGAAGAATCAGCTAGATCAGATCGGAATCGGCCGATTCCAGAATCGGATCGGTCAACTTCGATCCGATTCTCGCTGAAGGACTGATTCCGGGGGGAATTCCCCGAGAATCGGCTGAATCGGTTGGAATCGATCTGAATCGATCCGATTCCGACCGATTCAGCCTGGAATCGGTTGATCCGATTGATTCCACCAGAAATCGGAAGTTCCAGTCCGGTTCGATCCCCGGTCCGGACCGGCACTTTAGGGCCGGAATCGACCCCTTCACGGCCATTAGCATGCCCCCTTCGATCCAGCGGCGATTCTGGGGAGGAATCGATCGATCTGGCAGAGAATCGCTCAATCCCAACTATAAAGGGCGATTCTAGGGCGATTCTGGCGATCCTTCAGCGAATCCACACCAAGGATTGCCATATCGGATCTCGACTTCGTCTCGGGGGGGGGTGAAAGAGAAGAGATCTCGGAGAGATCTCAGAAAAATCTCGGGAGATCGAATCTCGGATCAAAATGTATATATGTATAAAATATAACATAATATCTTATAAAAATAGGAGTACATCAATGAATTTACATGAAAATATATAACATATTTTGTATATTAACTATGTGAATGAACAATTACAAAGCACTTTTAATACCAAAAAGATGATCTTTGTACTTTTAAAAGATTTAAACTTGTATACAATCTTATTTAAATACTAATATGGTATTAAACTTGTGACACATTTTCATGAGATAGTATAAGTGATAGTGAAATATATTAAATGCGTTTACACTATCATAAACGGGACGCAGAGTAGTCGCAGATCGACTGAGAAAAATTCTTTATGGACCAATCTACATGGGGTGAGATCTCGGTGATCTCGTATCTCGGCCCCTTGGAGAGACCGAGATCTCGACGAGATGAAAAACCATGATCCACACCGATTCCGGTGATTCCAGTGATCACTTCAAAAAATTCCGGCGATTCAAGCTCCGTTCCACCTCCATTCAACCTGTTCTTCGATCGTTTGAAGATTGTTGGTAAGATTTCTTCGTCGGAAGTCATTAACGCCCATTTCCACACATTTTCGATGACTCCAAGCATAGTTAAACCCGCTGATTTCTTTCTGAATAACTCCGTTCAAGTTGTAAGAACATTGATTAAATGTTCTTTGTACGGGAAAAATTCTGGAAACCCCGTACGTTCATTTCTATGCGTTTTCGACAACTCCAAGTATGGTTAAATTCACTGCTTTTCTTCCAAAGCATGCAGCTACTGTGAAGGAAGAGAGGAGGGGAGCAGGAGGGTCCAGAGTTGGCCCAGTTCTTGGCCGATCAACATTGTCTCGCCCTACCTGGGACTGAGAGACTGAGACAGGGAGACAAGAGCCACATCGTCATTCTACCAGTACTCGGTTTACACCGAGTGATGAGTACCTATTTAGGAAACAAAGTATTGGACAAATAGGAATTAAACAAGCCATGAAATGGGTGAAGGCAATAGGAACGACTGCAAAGAGAGCAGTTCACCACATTGTTAAATGATTTTTGCATGCAGATATCACTCTTAAAATGACATTTATGTGTTTTATTTAGTTAACCTTGTGATGGGACAATTTTTGGGCTACTTTAGGTCTCTTTTGTTTAGGTCCTTGTGAGGACACATTTGTAAATAGGGTCTTTACTGGGATCTTTTCTTAATGTGCCATCTCTATAAAAAGGTACCCGATGTACATAATCTATTAAGAAATAGAAGAATTTTTGGAGCCTGAGCATTCTCCCGTGCCCAGGGGCGCTGCCACGTCCGTCCTCTTCCACCCTGGCCAGTGAAGGCCACCTTCTTCTTCACCTCTAGGGAGATATCCCGACTTATCTCTTCCACCTCCGGCATCTGGCCGGCTACCCCTCTTCACCCCCGGTGTCTGCGAGACTAGTTCCATCTTCCTCCCTAGCCTCTGCGCCATTCTTTCCCCCTTCCCCTTCTCGGTTCCCGCGACATCGATCCTCCGCCTTCAATGTCAACGTCCGCGTCATCTTCTTGCTCCACCCCAACGGCGATGCTGAGGACAGACAAAGCAAGGGGATAAGAAGAAGCATAAGGCGAATGAGCTTCGGGGGGAAGAAGATCCAGAGATCCCCCGCTCTTTCCCTCTCCGGCGGTTCCCTCCCACAGCGATTGAGCAGGACTCGGATCCATCCGCATGAAGACGGTGGCGCAACGCGAGGGCTTCAATTCCCCGCACTTGGGCGGCCAACGACCGCTTGTGGGAGATGCCGACGCAGCTGTAGTGCCTGCTCCACCGCGAGGCCCCGTCCAGACGAAGACGACGAAGGGGCGAGGCGAAGACGACGCTGCCCTCCACCCCCTTTTTCGGGTCCTCACGCGTGTGGGAGCCCCTCCGTCACGATGCTGCCACGACAACGCCGCTTCAACGGCCGATGCGTGGCCACGCGACCCACGGACGGCCCTCCCCTTCGCGCACCACGGCCCCCAACCGCGGGTATGCTCGCGCTCGTGAGTGACCGGTTGGCGCAGATTTGCGCAGTCGCCGGCTTGCGGCCCCGAACCACCCGGGTGGCCGGTTCGACCAGGTCAAGGGCAGGTTTAGGCCAGTTCAGTCCGGTTCAGGCCCCGAACCGGCCGGTTCAAGCCAGTTCAGGGCGTTCTAAGCTAGTCTAGACCGGTTCAGACCATTTTGGGGGCAGTTCGGAATGGTTCGGCCTGGTTTAAGTCCAGTCCACTTTAATTTTGGTTCGTTTAAGTTGTTTTCGGTCTGTTTAGCGACGATTAGCGCCGGTTTAGTCTCTTTGTCCTGTATCACCTTGTTTATGGCTGATAAAGATATCAATATTTTTTTTACTTTCTTGTAGGCATCTCAGCACATACAACCACCAGTCCTTACTTCTAGACGATGGTAGATGCCGTGGATGAGGCTGGACTGGGTCTGTAAGCCCCGAGCAGCAAGCATGTATACGGTGGTGGGCTGGAGGAGGAGGTGTAGAAGTTGAGGGAGTAAATTAATGAGTTTAGATTGGTATGGAAGGATAGGGGTTGCACAATTATGTGTAACGGGTGGACAGATATCACCAAGAGAAGCATGATAAACTTCTTGATGTATTGTTCTGAGGGCATGGCATTTTTGAAGTTGATGGATGCTTTGTGAAGACAAAAAACACCGACTACCTTTTTTCCTTGATGGATGCCGTGGTGAAGCAAATTGTGGAGAAGAATGTGGTTCAATTTGTAACTGATAATGAACCCACCTACAAGGTGGCTGGAAAGAAGTTGATAGAGAAGAGGCAGCATGTATTCTGGGTGCCCTGTGCAGCATATTCTATTGACCTTATGTTGGAGGATATAGGCAAGGAAGAGACAGTTTCTACCCATGTCAGGTAGGCGCAGACGATCACTTCTTTTATTTATTCACATCCCCATTTGCTACATATTATGAGATCATACACTGGAGGACATGATCTTGTCAGGCCCGGTCCTACACGTTTTGCCACGAACTTTATTGCACCGGAAAGTTTGCACCGGCACAGACATGCACTGGTTAGGTTCACGCAGTCCAAGGAACACTATAATTATATAGTAGACCACCTACATAACAAACAAGATCAGTTAGAGATTATGGTCAAGGCTGAGAGGCAAATCACTAAAAAGAGATTTTGAGAAAGGATTGCCTACTACTCGGCAATCATTGAGCCACTAGTAGTTGTCTTGAGATTGGTAGACTCGGATGACAAGAACCAAATGGGCATGCTATACGATGCAATAGATCGGGCAAAATTAAAAATAAAAAAGAATCCTAAATATTACAAAAAATAGTGGAAGATTATAGATGACCGATGTGATAAGACTTTGCACTATGATGTACATACTGCAGGTTAGTGAATTAATTATTCGTGCTTACCTACTTTCAGTTTAATCAATAATTACCTTGTTCATAATGTAATATTGATAAATGACTACAGGATATTTTTTGAACTCCCGCATCTAATATGGAGGACAGGTGGTGAACGACAATGAGGTGATGCAGGGCACACTCAGTTATTTATTGCCTCTGCCGATCTCAGCAGGATATGATAGAAGCTGAGTTAGAAGTAAGTTGGGGTTGCATTGAGAATTTAGAGTCAATAAATATTTGACAACTAATTGATTTTTTATTTATCATTTTGCAAATGCAGAGGTATAAGATGAGAGTTGGGATATACTCAAATGCTGATCTGAGATATTCTTGCGACAAAGTGTCTCCTGGTATTGTTATTTAAGATGATGTTTTGACTTTCTTATCTTATAAGTTAAAAGTCCATTAATTCACTGAGGGCTGATTGTTTGCCTTTTTTGCAGTTGAGTGGTGGGTTCAGGTGAACACTAGGAGTGGATGTAATCCACTTGCTGCTATTAGTATCAAGATACTGAGCCAGAGTACTAGTTCCTCTCATTGTGAAAGGAACTGGACCACATTTAATTTGATATATACAAAAATGAGGAATAAGTTGACCTTAGACAGGCTGAAAAAGTTGGTCTTCTATCATTACAACATGAGATTGCGCATTAAGAACATTAAAGATCGACAGAAGATTTCAGAGGAAAGATTTGCACGGTTCGTAGGTGGTCCTTATAAGCAGAGGCATAGATCAGCCACATCGCCACCACCTGAGGAGGTCGACATAGATCGGATATTCCAAGAGGAGAATGCACTTGCTGCTTAGATAGAGGAGAGGGCAAATAGGAATCATGCAGTTGAGTTTGATCTCAATGACCGTGCATGGGCAGGAGAGTTAGATGGTGTAGAGCCTGGGGAGGATGTTCCACCTACTTCTCAAGCTCAAGCAGGCCCATCTTCTGCCCCAACAGGTGTACAACAGCCGCCTTCAACGTTAGCCCCAGCTGCGGCTACCCAACCCATTCGCAGTCCAGGCAAGACTAAAACAAAAGTTACATCACAAAAAATAGGTAAATTTTCTTAAATAAAAAAATCTTTAGATTCTGGTAGGACATCAAAGATGGTTGAAGAAGTTAAGAGAAGGAAGTTGGAGATCAGGCAACACCGTCTGAGCCTAAATGATAGCACGCAAGCTCCTTATCACTTCTCAGTTGATGATGACGAGGAGTGCATGCTAGCCACCCAGCCAACAGGAGGGGGAGAGCCAGAGGTGTCTATGACAGATGTAGATGCAGGAACTCCAGATCTAAACTCACCTACTTTACGGCGGCCAAGGTCGTATTACACTCTGGATGAGGAGGAGCCACAGTCACATTATATGTAGCCACCTTATCACACATTTTTTGATCCACAACAGTTGTGGTATCCTCCACCTACAACCTCAGCCTATGTACATGACACTGTCTGATCCATATGATTTAAGTGAGATGTCCAAAACTTTCTTTTCCTATAGATATGTACCAACATATACAAGGACGACTCAACCATAAATACTAATGAACAACAATAGACATAACTACATGCACATAATCATCCAAATTATGCAAAGAAAACGGCATCTGGCTAAAAAATTGGTTCATATAGACAACGTACGGTTAAAATAAATAAAGCATTGCATCATAATTGTCATCGCCTTATTGAATAATGTAAGCCATTGTTGACACCTAAATTTGCGGAATAAAAAATATGAATGAAATGAGGCTGATTTTTAGAAAAAGAAAAAAGAGAGAAAGAAGAAAATGGCATGATCGGCCTCCCCCAAACCTGGTCTGGGTATATCTTAAATAGACCTAAACAGGTCCAGTTTGGTCCACCTGCAGGCACCCCAAATTGCCTCCACACAGGTTTATGATCGGTCCATCTCCGAGGTCCGGAATAGGATCCTGATCGGCTACAATTCAGCTTTCTGTAAGGTCCCCTTTGCGGCCCATTCAGAAGACCCCAAAACAGGTCATCGCCAGCCACCCTGCAGCTGAAAGAAAGCCCGCAAGCTAGCTCGAAAATGGGCCGAGCACTCTTTCAAACGAGCCAAGGAATCAATCCACAGGCCTGCTCAAAGATGGGCTCGGCAGAAAATAAAAAGGAGATTTTTTTTGAACAAGGCAGGAGATCAGCTATTTAAAAAGAAGGAATAAAAAGGAGTTAAAAAAGGGAGGGGGATTATCGTGACCAGAGCAGGACCAGTCCGAGTCCCTCTTGGAGCAGAAACGCCCTGTTATGGAAAGTTCCCAGTCACTAAAGGAATCTGAGGCCGTAGGCAAGTCTATCCCATGTAGTTCGGAGTTGTTCTGAGTACCTCTCAGAACTGGACTTTGCCGCGGAAGAGGACTTTCCAGGGAGTTCCATATCCTTCCAAAATGGCAGACCGATGGTTTTGGGAGGTTCGGAGTCCCTCTCAGTCCCAGAACCAGCTTCCGGTAGAGGAAAGGAGTTCCCCGATGCCTATAAGAGGCCAAGCACAAGCCGCTGCGCTGCGAGAGAGAGAGAGAGAGAGAGAGAGAGAGAGAGAGAGAGAGAGAGAGAGAGAGAGACGGATAGAGGCGGACGGGTTCGAAGGCTGGGAGAGGGAGAAAAAAGTAGAGACCTAGAGATCGTTCGAAGGCATTGAGGGGATTACCGGTCCCCTGGAGCCTTGTTGAAGCCGCGCGGTTCCCCTTCTTCTTCTGCCGCCGGACGCCGCAGCTTCTTCCACAGGCCGCAGCGGACGCTGTCGAGGCCAATAGCTCCTCTTGTTGTCACCGGTAAGGGTCTCTGGCCTCCTCTAGGACCACCAGTTCCTTCTCCTCCTTCTGCTGGTGCCGCTACGGTCGATTATGCGTGGGAGATGCCGGAGATTGCTCGCGCTGCCGTCGGGAGCCAAAGGAGTGCCGAGAAGACACTATAGCAGGGGGAATAATACCCCCCGAACCTACGTCCAGTGTGGAAAAGGGGTGGGGCCCACCCGACGAAGAAACGCAAAAAAGGGGGCGGGCGCCAACCGGGAGAAGTCAGCCGGTCCCGCAGAGAAGGCCCGCCGGCCCAAAGGAAGCCGGCCGATCCAAACAGTGGAGCCGATGAGCTTGCGGCTGAACAGAGCCCCTACGCCTAGTGCAGGACCCTTCCTCAAAAAAAAGTTTTAAAATAAACAAAACAGTGAAAATTAAATAAAAAATACATCTTTTATCCAACAAATTGAGACTAGTTAGGGGGTCGACTAACCATCCGCCCCCACGTCTTGACTTAACTTAAAAGAAATCAAAATACGGACTAGTTGGGGGGTCGACTAACCATCCGCCCCTACGTCCTTAAGGTAAACATACAAAGGTCCATAAAAGACCCCAATGTCTTACCATGTTCATTAAGCTATGCAAGGCTACAGCATAATCAATATGCCGTCATGCCGGTCATATGCTAATGAAATTATCAAAACAATGGGGATGCCCATAAGTCTATCAAGACCGGGTACATGCCACCCATGAATTGACAAGTTCATCAAGGACTCAAGGAACTGGATTTCCAGTCAAGTTGTAAACTGTCTCATGTTGAGAGAACAAGTGGAAAAATTTATGTTCGGTGCAATAGATTTATGCTACAAGGAGAGGACAATCACATGAAACTATTGGAAGGCAAGACAACAGAAAATCCAGAAAACTGTAAAAATCTGAAATTTGAAATCGAACATGTGAAATTGAAATAAAAATCTCTGAACTTAAAACACACAAAATCTGCAATTTAAAATCTGAAGTTTGAATCCGCAAATGTGCACAAAATACAGAAAACTGTAAAATCTGAAAAGTCCATAAACTGTCATCCATAAACCTGCAGCAAAAGAAAAATCTGAAAATCTGAAACCTGGAGCAAAATGTGGAAATCAGAGGTCAGAGACCGAAAATGTGTAAATCAGAAGATCCGAAGTTGTAAAATTCTGCAGATGGCCGATTCTGGAAATTCCAAATCTGAAAATTGTGGAACGTACAAAAAATCTGCAACCTGAAATTTGAATCTATAATGTGCAGAACCGCCATTTAAAAAAATCTGGAAGCTGAAAAATTCGAAATCAAAACCTGCAACTGAAAGTCTGAAATCTAAAATTTAAAAATCTGAAATATGAGAACTACAGTTCGTAGTCTAAAAATCTGAAAACCCCAAATCTGAATTTTGAAACAAACCTGAAAATCAGAAGTCAGAACATAAAATCCAGAATCTGAAATTGAAACCTTCCAACAAAATCTGTAGATCAAAATTGTGAAGTTTCTAAACCTGCAACCAAAACTTGAAAAGGCCGAGGTGTGTAAATCTGAAAAACTCTAAATTGGAATCTGCAAATCTGGAATTTGGAGATTCAAAATCTGAATTTCAGGAGATTCAAAAAAAAAAAAAAAATCTAAACTTCATATTCAAAATAGGGAACCTGAGAACGTAGAGAAATTTGGAGCAAGGGTTGATTAAAAAAAAGTCTGAGAATTGAAGGTTTAAAATCTGAACATTCCAAATTCGAATAAAACTGCAATTAACTCACTATAATCTGTCAAACAAACTTAAATCAAACCAACAAGCCGATCCATATTTCCTGGACCGAAATCAAATCTGAAGTGTGATGTGAAATTGAAATCTGCAGCTCCTAAGTTTTGAAAATCTGAATGTCACATCCGAAGATAAAAAAATCTGGAAGTCAAGCCAAACTTTCCAAATCCAATTCTTAATAATAGAACTCGAACCAAGGTCATAAACCTGAAGTTGATTAAATTTATCCTAACCAAATCCTGATCCAAACAGCATATTCCAATCAGAACTTAAAATAAAATTAACTCCGAATCATAAGCCAGGCAGATCTGCAAAATCTGAAATTCGGAAACACCAATCAAAATTCAACTCAAATCCAACTCTTAAATTAAACTTAAATTAATTTCAATCAAACAAAACTAAACCAAACAAACTTCATTTCAAGCCAAATATGCCTTGAACCAATTTAAATCAATTTCTTAAATCAAACCTTAAAACAAATTAACTTTAACCAAGCAAATCTAAAACAAACTGAAATTAAATCAATCCATAAACAGCTTTTAACTCAAATCAATTCAATTCAACTTAAATCAATGCAATTCAAATTAAATCCAAAACCAAATTAAGTGCTTGCCTTCCATCAAATTCGTGGAGTTGTTTTCTCCTATGTGTGTATGAATGTTTATTTTGTGGATGTATTGTCTTCTACTTCCATGGATTGCTATGACGAAGAGTTTTCGAGTAATCTCGATGTAATTAACGTCGGATCTTCGCACCATCCGACGGGGAGAGGTCAAAATCAATTTCAAAGAACTTAACAATCTTGAATTATAATTTTATACATATCCTTCACCCTAGTTAGTACTTTTACGGAATACCATCTATTTTCCTAAGAAGTCAACACTAAAGTCTAATTCAAGTTCAAATGGAATACGAATTTCCAAAATCAAAAACTTTAAAGAGAGATTTTTGAGGTTACATCAGCCATGCACCTATATGTTGAAAATGGTAAGTCCCTGAGTTATGGAGAATGGCCCTAGATAAACCAAGCACGACAAAGAGCAATGATGCATTCCACATTGTGGATGTTTCTGTGACAAGGTGAATGTCGGGAGGATGAAGGCCAAAGTTGGAATTGTTGGAAGTAGGCCTTGGTCGAAAACAAAAAATAAAGAAGTAAAAAAAAGGAAAAGAAAAGAAAAAAAACATCGAATAGATCGGGAGCTTACCACTATTGGGTTGAGCCATTGTGGTGTTGGGGGAAATCCTACCCCGAACCGGATTCCCCTTCATAGCAAATCACTTCCTCGACAACTCCTAGAAAGGAGGCATTGATGTTTGGGGAAAGTCCCGACTATTGTAAGGTGTTCTGAGTCCGTCTTGAACGAGAGTTGTTAATTTACGGATCTCCCAATAAAGCAAGGATTGGGATTAGAAATTGAGATGGAAGGGGATCGGATTTCACTCCGAGACTAGCTCTTTCGGGGATTCGTAGGAGCCGTGAAAGGAAGGGGGATGATCCTGCGTAGTTCGGACCGTTTTGAGTCCGTCTCGGAGCCAGATGTCCTTTTCGGAAGGTTTCTGACACCGCAAAGGAAGGCTGGTTATCTATATAAGCATGATCGTGGCCGTCGAGAACAGGGAGAGACATTGAGAAAGAGAAGAGAGGAGTGTCAAGAAGATTTACCGGAGTCGCTAGGTGCTTGTGCCCTGTCGCTCATCCCGGTCGAGCCCTGTTCCCCCTTCGAGCAGTACCACCGAGCCCTTCTTCTCCTTCCCACAATGCCGGCGAGAGCTTTTTTCTCCGCCTAACAAGGTTGCCATAGCCGCTTCTTCCTCTCCGCGCTGCCGTCCGCGCTGTCGAGCTTTCGTGTTTCTCCCGGTGTGGTCATCAGGGCCTTATCCTCCCTCACGCGGCGCTGTCAAGGTCTTCTCCTCCTCCCGTCGAGGCTGTCTTCCCTTTCGGTTAGGACCGCCGACATCATCGCTTGCTCGCCGTCGGGGTTTCACCGTCGTCGAAGCCGTGAGGTTCGCCTTCCTTCCTCTATCGCGGCCAAACGCCGGGGAGGGAAGAAGATTAGTTTTGCCAAAACTTTGATCCACCGTGGACATGAGACAGTGGGGTCCACAAAGAAAAAAAAAAGAAAAAAGAAGAAGAGGAACACGGTCGGGATGAGGCCCAGCGGGGAGGCAGCGGCGATGAGCCGCGGAGGCCTAATGAATTTAAACAAACCAAGACAAGCATAAAGCCGAGAGAACAACCCACCTCATGGTTTCGGTTTAACCTAAAAGAATTCAAAATAAATAGGTAACTAAGAGGCCGATTCTAAACCCACCTCTTGACCCTTAATAAATAAAATAAAATAAACAATAAAGTAAAAACTAAATAAAAATTCACTAATTAATTCAAACAAACCGATACAAGCATAAGGCTGGTTCTAAACCCACCTCATGGTCTCAACATAACTTAAAAGAATTTAAAATAAATGGGTAACCAAGAGGCCAATTTTAAACCCACCTCTTGACCCATAATTTTAAAAGAATAACAATAAATAATAAAATAAACAATAAATAAAAATTCATTTAATTTAAATAAATCGAGACAAGCATAAGGCCATAACTAAACCCACCTCATGGTCTCGGCTCAACTTAAAAGAACTCAAACAATGAGTAACCAAGAGGCCGGTTCTAAACCCACCTCTTGACCCTCTTCTTAAGATAGACGTCCAAAAGTCTATTAAAATACCCCAATGTCTTACCACTTCATATCAATGAGTGATTCCTTCACTAAGTCATAAAGAAACCATGGAAGATCAACATGAGCTCTCTCCATATGCCTATCAAAGGCCGGACTATGCTCTATGTCAAATTGATGAGGCAAAAATCATAATGCCTATCAAAGGCCAGGAGGACATGATCTGCACTTATGGGAATTGTGACATACACGGCAGTTCTCTGCTTATTTTGTAATTTGATTCCAAACAATGAGATGATACATTGTATGCACAAACAGTGACATCAGGAACACAAACGGTCCTTCGATGAAATTGTTTGGAATGCAAGCACACACAAAAAAGGAAGACGGTAAAAATTTGAGATGCTAGACATCAACCTAGCCCAGAATGCACAAAATCTTCATGAACAGACAATTAATCTGCTGGACATTCTTGACCAAATCAGATTTGAATGGAACATTCGAAATTCATCAAGCATAAAAAACATAAACCTGTCAATATACCAAATCGGCAAAGGGAAGAAAGAAAGGAGGAGGTACACTTCGTATGGAAAGAAAATTCCATCAGTCCAGAGTTAGGCTGACAGTAAGGTGGTGGGTAGTGCAAGTCATAGACCTTCAAATGCCACTGAGCCTGTGAAGCTTAAATAAATTCCTGGTCACATTCTAAGCAAGATCAACAAATTTCCAACCATGGAATGCGATCTCCCGAGAATCTCTCGAGATCTCCCGAGAATCTCTTTTCTTCTGTGCGTCCGAGAAACGAGATCGCCGAAACGAGAAAATCTATGTAGTACCTGTGATACCTTGATCTTCTCCGCCTATTATTATCCCCAACTTGTTAGATGATCTTGTTAAGTTTCTTTCTTATATTGCCAATTTTATTATGGAATCCATCCAAATATTCATCTAAACATTATTATTTGATAAAATTTCATAGCTTAATATTTTAATGACTATATATACAATTGGCCCAAAATGTTATCAATCTCCTATCCATATTGTTCAAGATGAAACTTTGGTCTGAGATAAGATCCTTTGTATGTCTCGTGCTAACAATAGTTCACCATCTCTGTATTACACTTTTAATTCTCTCACAAATTTATTTTAATTTTTAATATGAGTTCTCTTGTCCTTTTCAAGGAGATTATATGACATTCTACATTTAAACATGCACATTGATTGGTATTTCTAAGATCTAATCTCTTGAGATTTTTTCGAGATCTTTTATCTTCAATCTCCGTGAGATAAAATATAGATGTGAGATGACAATCATTGGGTAAAGTATAAATGAAATCCGAGATCCGATCTCCCGAGATTTTTCCGAGAATCTCACGAGATCTCTTCTCTTTCACGCTTCCGAGATGAAGCCGAGATCCGAGACGACAATCCTTGTTTCCAACGCACCAGATCTGCTAAGACCCAGATTTTCAGAAAATAAACTCAAGGTAGCCAACTTTAAATAAATGTGGTCAAGTCCATGGGCAAGATTGGAGCTGAGCAGAAGCATGATAATGTTAAGTCTTAAAAGCAATTTGTCAAACCAAATCAAGGGATAATCAAGCAGCATAATCCTTGATCAAGTTTGAACCCATCTGTCGAACATCAATCTGAATCAGATTTGTCAGAATAAAAAAATAGGTTGGACCAGTTCAATCCAGTAACACATAAATCTCATCCAAGACTTGAATTTAAAGAATTTCATCAAACTCTCAAAAAATCAGATTTGAAGTTCAGATTACTTTTAACCAGACAATTTCAACTCAAATCAACCAAATAAATCAATAAGAAACTCATAAAATAAATTCGAACCAAACAAACTTAAATCAATTCAACCCAATTCAATTTGATTCAACCTAAACTGAACTTAATCCAAACAATACATCTGAAATTGAATCACAGTAAGAACTTAAAGTAATTCACTAAGATGCTAAATCTTAAACAAAATCCGCAATTCATACAATTTCCAACCTGTTAACTTCGAGCTCAAACAACCTGTCAAATATTCATCCAAGTCAACTTTAACTAAACAAACTCAAATCAAGCTGCACTTAAATCAATAAATAACCCACAAACAAATTAAATCCAAATTGATTAAATCTCCTAAGCCAAACCAAACAAATTCCATTCAAATGAAAAATTGAATTCAGATTAGTAAACAACTCATAAACCAATCCATGCTAATTAATTCCACAGAAGTTAAATCACCCAAACAAATCCAAATTAATCAAACAAGCCGAAATCAAGTCAATCATAACCAAATATAATGCAAATTAAATTGAACTTAAGCCAAAAGAAATAATCTATTAAACAAACCCAACTCCCTAAATTAAGCTCAAATCGAATTCTAATCAATTAAATCAACTCAAATCAGGTCAAATGAAATCAATTCAATTCAAATTAAATTAAAACTCACAAATCAAATCCAAATTTTAACCAAAAAATTTAATTCAAAATCAAATCAAACTCAAATCTAATTCAAATTCAAACTCAAACCAAACAAAAGTTAAAACCCATTAAGTGCTTGCATTCCATCAAGTTCATAGGGTTGTTTCTTTTTATGGATGCATGTTATTCTATTCTGAGTTATTATGACGGATAGTCAAAGGTATTCGAGTAGTCTCGATGTAATTAACATCGAATATTTGCACCATCTGACGGAGAGAGGTCAAAAATAAATTTTCAAAGAACCTAATAATCTCAACCTATATTTGTATATATATCATAGATCTAGCTAGTACTCTTATGGAATATCATCTATTTTCCTAAAAAGTCAATGCTAAGGTCAAAATCAAATAAATAAAAATTACAAAATTACAAAATTTTAAATGTTATTTTTGAGGTTACATCAAACATATTATATGTTGTTATACTTTTGCATCTTACATGTTATTATATTACATCTTACTCTTATTTAAAAACTAAGGCAAAAAAAACTCCACACATTGTTACGGAATTGGGCAATTCCGATCCGATTCAGTCGATTCCGTCATCCATGATATGTAGATGCATTGTAAATGTTACATTTTTATAAGTGATTTCCTATTTTCCTAGATTTTTTCAGAATTTCTGAGATTTTTCTGAAGAAAGGAAAAAAAACGATCCGGATCGATCCGGCTTCCCAGTAATCGGCCGATTCCAACTGATTCCTGGGAATCGGAACCGGATCAGTACTAACCGATTTCGATTTCAATTCCGATTCCTCCATCCTTACGTTGGACTAGGTTCTTAGACAAGAGCATCATCAGGTTCATGGTGGTCTCCATAATACCACAATCTCACTCGTGCTTGAGAGAACTGAGAACTGCTGAGCAAGCTAGCTTCTAAATTTCGGCTAGCTTCCATTTGGAGTTTCAATTTGTCGGTCACCTATTGGTAATTTGTATTGCTCACTGTTACCTACCTTGATTAGTCGGCCAGGTCACTACGTGGCCTAGCATAACCAGGATAGTAAAAGTTAATCCATAAAGAAGTAAAAGAGAGACCAACAACCAAGCAGGTGCAGGTATTAGCTACAAGAAAATTCCCCATCTAGAAATGGAAGATAGAAACAAAAATCCAATACAGGAAAGTAACTACTGTAACCAAACTTAATACATCTGTTGAGAATGAACATAGTTGTAAAAGATTCCCATCTAAAGACCTCAAATTAATCCATAAAGAAGTAAAAGAGAGACCAACAACCAACCAGGTGCAGGTATTAGCTACAGGAAAACTCCCCATCTAGAAATGGAAGATAGAAACAATAATCCAATACAGGAAAGTAACTCTGAAACAAAACTTGATACATCTGTCGAGAATGAACATAGTTGTAAAAGATTCCCATCTAAGGACCTCCATACAGAAGACCAGAAAGGTAGTCGAATCAAAGATAGATGTTTTGTTGTCGACAAAATAATTTTCAAAGATGTTAACATATCTAACCCAACATTAATGATCCATTTATATAACCTAATGCATTTTGATTCCTTACTGACAAAACATATAGACAAAAATAATGAATGGAACAAAGGATATTTTACCATTGTTAAATCAAACTATTTTTCCTGTGCAAAGAAAAAGAAGAAATGTCCCTAAACTCCCATATAAAATAATTTGGTACCTCATTGACTGGAGCTTCATTGTCCCGGATAACTACATCATGCATATCAATTTCTTCCCCAAATTCTGTTTTTAGGAGATCGCCTGAGTTTCCAACAACTGCACATGTGCGAAACTGACGGGGATGAAACGGTGGTTTCGCTGGCAATATCAAATTTAGATGCTCCTCACAGAGGGTTCGATTGTAGCATTTGTCTGTACCCCTAAAGATCAAGCAATCTCACTAAGCGTTGGATAAGAAACCTGGAGCAAAGTGGTCTAATAACAATAACAAATAACCAACCAAGAAACAAAGAAATCAATCTTACAGTTGTGAGATTCTTTTTGCAGCATACTCTAACCATCCATCAGGACGAACATCTAGGTATTCTCTTGTCAACACAGTTGTCATGTTCCTATACTGGCATTTCCCAAATATTGTTAGTCAAATTAGATCTATAGATTCTTTTATACAAATTATTCTGAATGATAAGCATCTAGCAAAGGAATGACTTCTAACCTGTTCCCACAACAAAACAGCATCACATACATCATAAGTGTAATCCAGTGGTTCATAAATTTTGAACTGTGCATTGTACTGAAAATGCACAACAAAGAACCATACTATTCAATTCAGAGACCTTCTATATTTAGCACATAAAATTAAAAACAAACAACACAGCAAAATGCATTACCCATGTACTGTTGGTTCCTTCAGGAAATTTCAAGACTAGCTTACAATGATCAACTATGTGAGCGGTAAGTCCAAGTCCTCTGCCTGCCTACATTTTTTTTTCAGTGTTAATGCAGATAGGGATCGGGTAAACACAATCGAGGAAGATAACAGAGTCAATTGGACATGAAGCACCTAATAATGGTATGTGGATACAGATACTTGAGAAAGAGGATACTTCCAGAGAAACGTTAGCTCGTCAGATGAAAGCATAGGTAAAATGTCAGAGACTCAGAGGGCATAAATCGGACACTACGAGTATTGTACGCGAACAGGAGAAAAAGAAAGAGAAAATAAGACCATCGATCGACAAATAGCAATTCTTATGATGTAGTGAATGTCCATCTCGGAATGATGAATTAGACAAGATTAGGCAGCTGAATTTAATAAAGAGATCCAAATGAAATAGATCTAAACACCAAATAATAGAACAATCCAACAAGCAAAGACCAAAAGAGGGTCAGCGAAGAGCCATAGATCAGCATACCACACACTGCTGAACCCGGGATTGAAAACCCAGTAGTGCTCGTATCTCGTCGTTCTGAGTAAACCTCGCTTTGCCTGCCACAAACCAAAGAGCGAAGATACGTGAAGCGAGGAAAACGACAGCCGGATGTGCGATCTGTCTTCGTCTTCGTCACCTGTAAAGAAGGAGGTTTGAATGGAGAAAACAATGACGGAGAAGATGAGGGCGGCGAGGAGAAGCAGCAGGACGCTTGGCCGCCTGCTCTGGAAGTTCTTCTGCGGGGCGCTTCTCATCCCTCCTCCGCAGTGGGCTGCGAGAGAGTGCCGGAAACCAGATGCCCTCGGTGGCCGGAAAATGCGCGGGAGCTCTGCGGTAGAAGGCCCCTAGCGGTCGGCGACGAAGGGATCTTGGCTCCTAACTCCTTAGCTTGGAGAAGGTGACGGTCCGCTCCAGCTTCGGTCACCATGCCCCGACGTATCAGCGAGTGGTCGATGTGTTTCGTAAAAAATATAGCTGATTAGGGTTTTATTGAAAAACTCGTTACTTAGTGATTGATAAGAAAATCGTAAAAAAATAATTTAATCAACTTTTTATTCTTGTACTCAAATAATTCTCGCTTAATATTAGATTGTTACTTTAAGAATATTTTAATTAACTTTTTGTCTTGCGTTCTCGACTCAACTCGAGTCAAATCTTAGTCTTAAATTATTTGGATCGTATAGATTGTCTTTCTTCAGTGACATAGATTTTGAGTTACCTTCTCAAATATATTTAAATCATTCAAATCATTCTCACTTAACATAGGTCTAATATAATATTTTTATTTTTATTATATTTTCTAATTTGAGCCACCTTAAACATATGTCTAATGTGTCTAAACCATCACGATCTCCATTATCTCAATTTATCTACACTTGTCGTCACTCTTGTATTTTTTCTAATATATTTATTTTTTATTCTATTTAATCTAGCATGATCACTCATTTATCTTAAAATTTTTATTTCAACAACACTTATTTTTAAGATATTTTTGTTATGGATCATTCATTACCATACAATATTGTGTTCTATATTTGTATGATAAATTTTTTGTTTCAACTTTAGTGAAATATTACGTTCACATAGAACATTTGTAACTAATCTCTACTTCATCTAACATAATTTAATTATTTTTATTAACATCTTTATCACATTCTTCATCTTTTTAAATAATTGATTCAAAATATTTAAACTCTTTTTTTTTGAAATAATATTATCTCACCCAAATTAACAATTTCACCTATTTCTTGAATTTTTCTTCATTTTCATTAAAATTCTTATTTTCTAAAATATTTGTCACAGTTCTAACTTTCTATTCACTCATTCTTGTAATTATCTATCAATATGATATCATCTGAAAACATCATATTTCAAGGTGTATCATCTTGTATACTTTTCATGAATTCATTCATAACTAATACAAACAGATAATGACTTATTATAAGCCACTTGAAAAAGAAAAAAATTGTGTTTCTCTTTTAATTGCGCATACACTAGTTGATGCTTTATCATGCATGTTTTTATCACTTCGATATATTTAACATGCACCATCTTTTGTTCCAACACCCACCATAAATCTCTTTTCTAACTCAGTCTTTTCTATGTCAATAAACACTATATATAAATTTTTCTTCATATATCAATATTTCTCTATCAAACTTTGAGTAAGAAAAATAAACTTCAATTGTAGATTCATCAGACATAAATCTAAATTAGTTAGTTGAAATATTTGCATAATTTCATAATCGTTGTTCAATAACTCTTTTCCATAAGTTCATAGTATGATTCGTGAGTTTGATTCCTTTATAATTTGTACAATCTTATATATCTTAATTTTTTCTTACAAATATGTACACTAATTTTTTTTTATTTATAATTTTTTTGATATTAATTTTTTGTTAAAAAGTCAAGTTTCATTCATAAATCTTTCAAATATTTTCACACTTCAACGGGAATATTACGTGGATTACATGCCTTACTTGTTTCTATTATATTTGATGCTTTTTTAACTTTTATAAATTAAATCCTCCTAATATAATTCAAATTAAACTTTGTCACATTCTATATGGTGTCTATGTTTTTAATAAAGTTCTCATTAAAATGAGTATCAAAATACAATTTTTATCTTTATTTGATATCAAAATCTTTGATCGAAACTTTGACTTAGTTAAGATCTCGAAACCTTCTCTTCCTCTCTTTATATATCATCCTTGCTAATCTATAGATATCTTTTTCTTCTTCTTTAATCCATGTTTCATAATCA
Organism: Cryptocoryne crispatula var. balansae; assembly: GCA_036172225.1. NCBI lineage: Eukaryota > Viridiplantae > Streptophyta > Magnoliopsida > Alismatales > Araceae > Cryptocoryne > Cryptocoryne crispatula. The sequence continues at coordinate 28,585,748 of CM069928.1, forward strand.
TATGTTTAAAAGTCTCATCTCTTGCTCATTTAATAGTTTTTTATTTAATTGTTATCTTATGTTATTCATAAACTTCGTTATTATCACATTTAGACATTCTTTTATACTAACATTTCTTTCTCTTTATTATTTTTTGCACTTTTCATTCCATCACCAAATATCCTTTTTAGATAGACCATATCCTTTAGACTCTTTGAACACTTTTTAGCAATATTTTTAATTTGTATAGTCATGTTCATTTTAACATCTTAGTGTAACTTGCAATCGGTTATCTTAAAAAAATTATTTTTAAATACTTGTTGTTTCATCTTTTTTTTAATTCTCATAATTTTATGATAGTAGAAACTTTCTTTTAAATGCCTAGTTTTATGTTTTAATCATAACATCTAGAACAACTAACATATGTTGGCTTTTTAAAGTTTTTACTAGAATAACTTTACAATTATCACAAATAGCACAATTAAACTTCTTTTGTGAGAATGAAGTCAGTTTAAAATTTATTTTGTTTACTTTTAAATGTTATTAAATGATATTATCTTTTATTTATGTTGGTTTTTTTATAAACTTTATAAATATATAATACTTTCAAGTAACGACCACCAATAAGATTATGTACGTTTAAGTATTTGCAGCGTGTATGGTTTCATGATAAAATAGGGTTTCTATATACTTGTAATAGAACTTGTTAAAAGAGGTGTATTATTATAAAACTATATTTTATAAAAAAATTCTATGACAAAAAAGAGGTGAGATCTTTTTTTTCTAGTGATTCTATCATCTTTTTGTTACACATTGTTCCCACCCTTTTGGCTTTCATATCTCGCCAAACATAATTTTATGTCTTTGGTTACATTATATTTTAATTTAACATATAAATTTATCATTTAAAAGTGCATACAAAATTATTAAAATTATTTATATTTGAATGAACTCTCATATGGGACCAAAATCTAATAAAATTATAAAAGTGTATTTAAATTTTATACATGATGGTGATAAAATTATATATTAAATTAAAGGATAGTTAAGGAGAGAGATATAATATCTTGTTTGGTGACATATAAAAAAAAATGATGGTGGGTCACAAAAAAAGAAAAGAGAGACCAACTGTTTTTATCTTACAAAAAATCAACTTTAAAAATATACTTGTGTATAATTCGAAAACATCTTTTAGACACATTTCTTTATAAAATTATATTTTTGTAGCAAAGTTCACTTTATCTTTTTTTCTGCCACCAAAAATTTTAGGCAAGAAATAAACAATGTTGTTACATTAACGTTGCAATATATGTAGTTTGGGTATATCTAACATCTCCAAGGATACATTAATTACGAAGGTAATTCACAACACTCACTCGGTTAAGACGATTGCATGCAACTTATAAATTTTTTTTCCAAAGTAACTCTCGCATGTAACTAGGGTTTCTTAGGCGTCGTTTGGTATCGGGATAAAATTGATGGGGATAGGGATAAACCAATCCGTGTGGTTGACCATATCCCCATTATGTTTGGCTTGACTTAGGATAGGTTTAGGGATAACCCTATCCTATGTTTGGTATGTTAATAATAAATTTGAAGATAACCTTATTTTTTTATATATTTTATCTTTATTTTTTATATTATCTTATTTTATTTTCCATGGCATATTCTTAACCAATTTACATAATTATATCATAAATCTAAAATATAAATAAAGATAAATCTAAAAACATAAAATTGAAGATATAAATTACAATATAATGGATGTTTGCTTCTGTAGATGAAAAATAAAGAAGAAACTTGCAGACCAAACATAAACAAACTAAAGTCCGGTCCAACGAAATGCACTTAAGCACATAATCAAATGCAAAAAATATATATATTACAGTTCTATGGGAAAACAAAAGCAACGAGAAGTACAGATCAATCCACATCGTATCTCTCTGATGGCATCGGCATCCCCACCTTCAATCGGCACCAATCTTTTCTCTCCCTCACCCTGGCGAGGTTCCTCTTCTTCTACCAATGCTTTTCTGACAATCCCCAGCCGATCCCCAATTTTATCAGCGAGCTCCAAACTTCTCCCGATGGACCTCCCTGCTGCCCAGGTGGTACTCTCGTCCCCAACGGACCTCGGTGGTCCATTGCACACCCGGCAAAGCACGCCGTGGGGAGGTGGAATGGCAGACCACACCGTGGCGACAGCACCGTCGCGGCATCTCTGGAGTCATAGCCATGGAGGGCGGCCGCGGGTGTGTGGCGCAAGCGGGAACGGAAAAACCGCACAAGGCGACGGTGAAAACAGAGAGAGAGGGAGAGCGCTGGCGGCGATCACGACGGTGATTCATCTGCGCGGAGGCGACGACGACTGCGCTGAAGGGGATGAAAGAGAGGGAGGGGCGGACTGGATCGCCGCCACGGGGAGCTCAGGGGCGCAAGGTCGTCTGCTGTGACAGGGTCGAGGGCGTATCCTCTATTATCCCATCTATCGGGAGGGATGACTTAAACCTGGTGTTATCCTCCTTTTTAAGGATAAGCTGGATTAAACTAAACCAGGTTAAGTTATAATTAATTTGTGTACCAAACAGGGGATTGGGGATAAACCAGGTCTATCCTAGGTTATCCCCATACCAAACAGGGCCTTAGAGATCAAGCCGAATGACATTGACACCGATATATAATTCCTTGCAATGTGACACAATGATGTAACACCGTCTCCCTCATTGAAGACTCCTTCCTCCCATGGGAGCATATCGACATGGCACAGACCACTATAACATGATCTTCAAAGGAAAAAAAAAAGAGATATCGACATAACAAAATTTTTTTTCAACAGAAATAAAGTAGTATTAAACAACCATTTCCTTACACAGTCTGTCGTTGATATCCTGAGGCAAAGAAAACAGATAAAGAGCTTCAGTCCTAGTAGACAAGGTCCATCGAGTTAAGATATGAGCCATAGAATTACAAGATCTACTAATATACGACACCGACATATTTACAGACGCTGATAAAATAGAAATACATTGATGTATAACATGCTGGGCTCTCCATAGCATAGGTCCTGATCCATTGATAGCTTCCACCACTCCTTTAGCATCGCTCTCCGTAATAGTGTGTTTGAGCTGTGAACGTGCCCAAAGACAAGCCTGCAGAATGGCCGTAGCCTCTAAAGAAACAGGACAATTAGTGGAATAAAGCTTTGACATCTAAAATATCAACCCACCCTTTTCATCTCGAACCAACAAGGCTATGGCACCTGCACATACTGAGGTTGCACAGTCAACATTAATTTTTACTTGGTTAAGGGAAGGGGGGGGGGACCAACCAAACACTATATGCTGAGTAAATATCGGAGCATTCTCTAAGCAAACTGCCACTGTACTCATAGCCATAGAAAATATGGACTGTGGTTTTAAAGTCTTCTGATTAAACTGAGCTTGGCACCTGGCTTTCCATATGTGCCAAAGAACAGCACAGGCTATAACTTCGAGCCAGATCAACTCATTATCTTTGGAAGATAACCACATTAACCAGGTGTGAATTAAATGGTGAATGGAAGTCTGGCCCCAAACTTGATTATTACCCAAAGGAGTCAATAGCCAGACAGCTTGACTTCACGGACAAGTAAAGAATAAATGCTGACAGGATTCTGAGTGTGTATTGCATGTAGCACATAAAGGACTAATATAGGAACATCTTTGATGAATTGCCAAATTGGTAGGGAGATTACCTGATAGGATTTTCCACAAACAGTAGATCATTTTGGATGATAGACATTTGGCTACCCTTGGATGCCAAAGCTTGCGCCATATTTCCTGATTTGAGGTGCCAGGTGGGAGATGGTATTCCAACAGAAACCTGTAGGCGGATTTAATAGAAAATTGCCCATTAGAAGATAAAGGCCAAACCAACAAGTCATGAGATAAATAAGCATGGATCGGGGTATCCATAATCCTTTGCACAGAGTTTATATCAAACCAATTAAGTAAAGTTTGCTGATTCCAAACACCATCACATATAAGTTCTTTGACTAGACCTGGAAATAGTACTCCCAACACTTTTGGAAGTAAAGGTCCTTTTCCATCCAAAACCCAGGTATGTTGCCAAGGGAGAACATCCGACCCATCCTTGACCTTTCATACACCCACTCTTACTAAATAGCTTCAGGCAGAAAGCAGAAATTTCCATACTTTGGAATCAGTGGATTTAGGAAGTACCTGCCAAATAGATGATTTACATAGGTATCTGGCCGAAAGAATCCTAACCCACAGGCTATGCTGTTTATGCAAAAAATTCCATAACGGCCGCATGCCAGAAGCTATATTCAGTAGCCTTAAATTTTTAATACCCAATCCGCCCAATAATTTGGGTTGAGTAATAATATTCCATTTAGAGAAATGAATCCGCCTATCATGTATGTCTTTATGAGCCCACCAGAAATTACGTTGAAGTTGTTCCAACTTAGCTAGCAAGTGTGAAGGCAAATAGGAAGTAGATATGGCATAAAGGGGAAGCTGACTAATAGTAGAATTGATAAGTGTAGTTCTACCCCCTGTTGAGCATAAACTTGCCTTCCATCCAGCCATCTTATTCTGGCAAAGATTAAGAAGCCGATCCTTTTGGAAAGTCTCCCCCCCAATTGGATCCCAAGGAACTCCCAAATACAAATCTTCCTTAGCAGCTAATTGAAAACTAGTAATTTAACAAATAGTATCCACAATATGAGCAAACACAATTTTACTAAAACAAATTTTGGACTTATGAGGATTAATAGCCTGACCTGAAAGAAGTTCATATTCTTTGAGAAGCTGGGTGAGATGTTGAATTTCTTCCACTCTTGCTTATCCACAAATAACCAAATCATCAGCAAACATAAGATGACTTACCCGAGGTCCACTTCTGGCAATTTTAACTCCTGACATGTTCTTGGAGCTCACAGCAGCAAATATCACACAAGATAGGACTTTAAAACACAGGATATATAAGTAGGGAGACAATGGACATCCTTGCTTTAAACCTCTGCTTGGAAATATGCGATTAGACAAAGAAACATTTAAGTTAATTGAGTATGAAACTGACCTCGTACAAGACATAATAAGGTGAATCAATGGCAAAGGAAACCCCATATTGGTAAGTACATCCTGAAGAAACTCCCATCTTAATTTATCATATGCCTTATGAATATCCATCTCAACCATAAAATAACCATGCTTAACTCTAGTTCTTTCAAACATATTCCGGATCTCCTGAATAATGATGGTATTATCTGTACCTAATCTGCCAGGCACAAAAGCAGTTTGAATTTCAGAAATCAAGTCTACTAACAAAGGTTTAATACGACTAGCAATAATTTTAGTCAAAATTTTCAACAACACATTGCACAAACTGATGGGTCTATAATGTTTCGGGTACAAAGCATTCTCCTTTTTTGGTATAAGAGTACTGATAGTGTGATTTAATTGATGGGGCACATATGAAGTTCGGAACATGTGAGAAATAAAATCATGAACTTCCTAGTTAATCAAAGACCAGTATTTCTAAAAAAACAAAGGAGGAAACCCATCAATACCAGTGATTTATTAGGTTTCATAGCAAAAACTGCATTCTTTACTTCCTCTAAAGAAGGGAGATTCATTAGAATGACTTGTTCCTGTGATATTCTTGGTAGTTGGAGCTGGCTGATCAAATGCAAAGCACGAGGACTGTTATCATCTAGAAACATGTTGCTGAAGTAGTCAGTAAAAATAGACTTAATATCAAGCATGTCAGTAGACCATGATCAATCAGGTTTGTAAACTCCCCCAATTCTATTCCACCTTCTTCGATTTAAAACTTTATCATGAAAAAATTTAGTGCATCTATCCCTTTCTTTATGCCAAGACACTTTAGCTCTTTGCCTCCAATAAATACTCTCTAGCTCTTCTAGCCAATTAAGTTGAGATATTAAACTTCGTTCCTTATTTATCTGTTCTAGAGTAGGAGATTTTAATTGGGTATTTAGCAGTGAAAGTTGAACCTCTTTAATCTTATGCTTCAAACTACCAAAAACCTGTCTCCTCCAGGTAGACATTGACCTGCTAAGAATTTTCATCTTAGTCACATAATTTTGAAATAGAGCCGGGTGTAGACACGCAATTTTGGCCTAGTTGAAGAGCTTAAATTCTTGTTTTCATGAAGTATATTTGAGTAACCTTTCAAGGGAACCGAGTTTTCTGGAAAAATCGAGGTTTTTGGCACATTTCAAAGAGGGCAAAGCCCTGTGTATAAGGGCACCAGGCGCCCTATAAATAGGGCACCAGGCGCCCTGTTTAGAGGGCACCAGGCGCCCTATAAACAGGGCACCTGGCGCCCTGTATACAGGGCACCAGGCGCCCTATATAGGGCACTTTGACTTGGTCAACGCGCCCCATAAAGGGGGCACCTGCTCCTGGCGCCCTATATATAGGGCACCAGGAACGACAGAAGCTCGTTTTTATCATTTTCGAATTCCGATCGCCCGTTTAATTGAGTTTTCGTCTTCCTCTTTCATCCTAGCATTGATCATCATGTTATTTGGCATGTCTTAGAACATTTTGCATCTCATATATGTTTAAAAACCTACCAAAAATAGGGGTTGGGATTCCGTCCCAATCCGGTTAGTCTCCTTTCATTTGCATGTTCGAATTCAAATTTGAGCACGATACTATGCTTTCATTAGAACTAATGAACCTTTCACTTATTTCTATGTTTTCTTATGGACATTCTTAGGTAAATCCGATTGAGGCGGAGCTTCAACCGGATCGAAGACGAAGGACTCACTAAGCTCTCTTCTTTCGGCCGGTCGAGAGAGGAGAAGTCGGAACTCAACAATCTCCCCGCTTCCAAAGGTACGACGGTCACTTCTCCATTTCACTTCTTTTCATTCTACCATATTTTGGAGCCTTTGGCTCCTGGCGACCACAACCACTAACATCCCATCCACCAAGTCCCCAAAGCAAGCGTAGGGGCCAAAAGGGGGAGATCCGCGGATGTCCCGTTTCGGGTGCTTACACCGGGGAAGACTACCAAACCGAAGAAACTAACTCATGAAACAAGGGACACTTAAGCCATGTAGCTTGCAATCTGAATCAGTACTGTTTAGGTCTAGGTGGTGGAAAAGTATTCAAATACAAAGGACTATGATCACTTAAATAACTCGAAAGAACATGCAACTGAGCTAGAGGATAAATATTTATCCAAGGAGATGAAAACAAACATCTGTCTAATTTTTCCCTTACATGAAAAGGATATGATCTTCGATTAGTCCATGTATAAGCAAGGCACTCATTCCTGAGATACATAAGATTATTAGATTGAATGAAAAACTCAAAATGATCCAGATAAGACCTGATTGGCATTTGTCCTCCCTGTTTTTCCAAGGAATATCTTACACAATTCCAGTCTCCAAGCAGACAAACTGGTAATGATACTTCTTGAATAATGGAAGACATAGCTGACCACATAGAAACTCTGAACTTATCATGAACTGGAGTATAAGCCACAATCAACAGCCAGTAATGATTAGAAACATGGTCATATATTATTCCACCAATCCAAGAATGATTAGAGTATATAATTTGAAGTTGAATAGAAGAATCCCACCACAACCAAAGACCACCTCTGCGGTTGACCGATGGAATAATAAAGTACGTTGTTATATCCCTTTGATGGAAAAACTTCTCACTAACTTGTAAGGAGCATTTAGTTTCAGATAAGAAGAAAATATGTGGTTTTACAGAATGGGCCAGACTGTCAATATATCAAATTGTCGGGTGCTCATTACATCCCCGACAATTCCAAGCAATGATCTTCATGGCTTCTCCGGCAGCTATATGGGGCCAGCTGGCTCAGCTCTTTGACCTTGCTGAGCAGGTTGAAGAAACTCCACCTTAACTAGAGTACCCTTATCAACGTGTGGTAAGAGAGATTGATTTATGGCCTGATTTATATTCTTCCACTTATGTCTATCTCTTAGACCCAATTTCTTCATGATGGTTTTGGTTGGAGTAGTAATAGACCTAGACAAAGTTGGCTGTAAAGTAGAAGAAAAAGGCTCTAACTCCTCCAAAGAATGTTTAATATCATGCTGTCTATTTGCGTATGTAGAACAAATGAAAGGAATTTGGATAGAAGATAAGACAAATTTACCCGAGAATGGAATGCCCTTAGAGGTAGTAAAAGAACGTGCACCAGAAGGTATTCAGTTCTTTATGGGCACATCATATAAAGTCTGCCCTGGCTAATCTTGCTCATGTGGATCTGGAAGTGATAAGCAATTTAAAGAAGAAAACAAACTAACATTGGATACCTTGTATGGTACGTTCCCAACAGAGATATTGTAACGTATCCGTATTTTTTATTTTATATTAAGTATATTATTATTGTAAATATAGTTAAATATATAATTTATTGTATTTAAATCTCTCCCTCTCTCTCCTTCCGTTTTTATCTCTCTCCGTACCCTAACCATCCTCCTAAACCGTCGTCTCCTCTGGTTCTCTCTCTCTCGCTGTTTTCTTCTACCTGCCGCGTCCTCTATCTCTCCCCCTCGCCATCGTCTCCTCACCATCTTCGCCTCCTGCGGCCGCCGCATTGCCTCCCTCCCGAGGCCACCAGCCTCGCCGAGCCCGTCGACACCCCCCCAGCCATCGCGGCCCGCCAGCGCCCGCCTGCCGCGTGGCCACCTCCGCGGATTCTGCCGCCACCCTGCGAGTTGCCTTCGGCCGCCCCAGCGCCATGCCCCGCTCCGCCTCGACGCGTTGCCGACGTTGATCCCTTCCGTCGCCGCCACCCTGTCAGCGCCGCCCGTGGACCCGGCCGCCCTCCCTTTGCGCGAGAGCGCGCACAGCAGCCCCACCACCGTCTCGCCTTCAATCGTCTCTCTCTCTCTCTCTCTCTCTCTCTCTCTCTCTCTCTCTCTCTCTCTCTCTCTCTCTCTCTCTCGCCACACCCTCCTCAACACTGTCACCAGCCACTAGTGGTCCGCGCGGACCCCCTCCCTCCTCGCGGACCCCCCTCCTCAACACTGTCACCAGCCACTGGTGGTCCGCGCGCGCCATGCAGCCGACGGGTTTTTTTTTTAAATAACACAGTTATTTTATTATATTATAAATCTAGCACACTCTTTTTTTTTTTGTAAAACTAGCACAAGTCGGGTTTTCGAACATCGACTTTAATCGCGAAATCAAGTCGGTTACAACGGTATCGACTTATAAAGAAAATTCACATAAGTCGTTTCAAATTAGTACGAGTTCATTAATTTCAATAGTCCATTAAAACAAACTCGACTTCCTAAAATTAATTTTTAAAGTCGAACAATAACAGCTCGACTTGATGCCTGCCAGAAACATGCCCGGGTTGCAGGTTTCTGGGAGGTGACAAGTCGATGTAATCTACATCGACTTGTATATACTTTTGTTTCCAAGTCGAGCTTTATAAGCTCGACTTGATGCCTCCCAGAAACATGCCCGGGCTGCAGGTTTCTGGGAGGTGACAAGTCGATGTAATCTACATCGACTTGTATATACTTTTGTTTCCAAGTCGAGCTTTAACAGCTCGACTTATGCCTCCCGTAAACATGCCCGTTTGTGTTTCTGGGAGGTGACAAGTCGATGTAATTCACATCGACTTGTATTTAGTTTTCTTTTCAAGTCGACCTTTAACAGCTCGACTTGGTGCCTCCCAGAAACATGCCCGGCTTGCAGGTTTCTGGGAGGTGACAAGTCGATGTAATTCACATCGACTTGTATTTAGGTTTCTTTTCAAGTCGACCTTTAACAGCTCGACTTGGTGCCTCCCGTAAAACATGCCCGCTTGCGGTGTTTCTCGAGGTAACAAGTCGATGTAATTCACATCGACTTGTATTTAGTTTTCTTTTCAAGTCGACCTTTAACAGCTCGACTTGGTGCCTCCCAGAAACATGCCCGGGTTGCAGGTTTCTGGGAGGTGACAAGTCGAGGTAATTCTCATCGACTTGTATTTAGTTTTCTTTTCAAGTCGACCTTTAACAGCTCGACTTGGTGCCTCCCAGAAACATGCCCGGGTTGCAGGTTTCTGGGAGGTGACAAGTCGAGGTAATTCTCATCGACTTGCTCCTATGATTTGGAAAAAGTCGAACTTTAAAAGTACGACTTTGTTGCTGAACTTTAAAAAAAAAATCTCAAATGCAGCAAACAATAAATAGGTTGCCATCCACAACTACATACACGATAAGGTCATAATTCATACACACAATCAATCCACAATCGTAACAGATGTGTATATGAACTCTCCCAATCGCCAAACAGTTTTTGAAAAGCTTTCCTTCGAGCATTCCATGCTTTGAAATATGATGGTCTTATAGAGTATTTGACTTGAACCATGTCCATAATATCTCGTGGTTTAATGTCTAAGCGAGAACGAAGAATAGGCATGATTAGACGAGATATTGTTGTACACGTCAACTGCTTATGAACGTTCTGAACGGGAGTGCAACATGTATGAGTTTTTTCATAACTCATAACTTTCCACAGGCCACTTACTCGGGTGCTAACAGAGGCATGTAATCTCCATTTACATCCTTGGTCCCTTGCATGACATATTAACGTAAGCTTGGACCTTGTTGACCTATCAGTACGGTGTTGTACATTATGCTTCAAGGACCAAGTAGCGATGGCTTGTATAAGATCCTCTTTACGTTTGAAGACATCTCCCCCTGATACCTCATCGACATTTTCTCCTTCATCTCTTATAACCATCGAGGTGTCTTCCCCCCCAAGCTCTTCATCGTCACTATCTATGTAATTATTAGTTGCCACAGCACTGTTAATCCAATGTGTATCCTCAGTATCATGGAATTCATCGACTGCTACAATGCTATTGATCATTTCGTTTGGTATTTCCTCATTGTCGCTCTCAGACTCTTCACTTGCATCTTCCAACACATACTCTTCATTCAAGTTCATTTCAATGTTCTCTCCACTTTCAACATATCTACGAGTACTATTACTTTCAACTTGTGACAACAACTGACTCATAGTAGGTTGATTATATCCTTGAGGTTGATACATTGATTGTGATGTACTACAACCTACCTCATATGAAGAATTCCCATATTCTTCAACGACGAACAATATAAGTTCGTATTCCAAACATCTTTTGATCAACATTTGACTGGAATGATCATCCACCACATAGGTCACACCGTCAAAGTAATTATATACCAATTTCAAGTTGGTTAATCCTGACTTACGCCCAATCACACTGTATATATAATCCACTAACTCTCCATAAGTGCAATATTGGGATACCTTAATGTTCGGTTGATAAAAAGCAACCTTGTCTCGATTGATAAAAAGCAACCTTGTCCCACAATCAACAAATTTGCAACAAGCTTCACTTCATGAAAACATGGTCTCATGGTCTATTTGCAACGTCTAAACATATATCTAAGTATTAATTAACTTTGCTCACCTTGTATAAACTACATTATCAATCTCTCTCTCACCTTATATGGCGCCGGAGCAGGAGAGGGGAGCCGCCGGGAGAGATGGCTGCCGGAGCAGGGGGAGGGAGCCGCCGGGGGAGATGGCAGCCGGAGCAGGAGATGCAGGGGGAGCCGCCGGGAGAAAGCCGAAGCCGCCGGAGCAGAGCGATATAAGGTGCCGCTGAAGATCGCCGGCGGAGCAGGAGTCGCCGGGGGAGCCGCCGGGAGATCGCCGCCAGACCACCAGCCGGAGGGGGAGCCGCCGAGAGAAATGGCCGCCGGAAGAAATGGCCGCCGGAGCCAAGGGGGAGACAGTCGGAAGGGGAGCCCTTGAGCCTTCGCCGGAGCCGAGCAAGTGGAGAAGGGTGAAGAAGGGTAAAGGTAAAAGAGGAGGCGCGCGCGGACAAAAGGGGCACGGGGTGAGGTAAAAGACCACAAGTCGATGTATAGAAAATCGACTTTTCAGTAAGTCGACTATAAAAGACTCGACTTGTACCCTTCTTAAGTAACCCAATTAACATTAATCGACTACTTCCTTAGTATTAATACAAGTCGTTAGCAGGCTAATCGACTTTAATTAAAGTCGATGTTCGAAAACCCGACTTGTGCTAGTTTTACAAAAAAAAAAGAGTGTGCTAGATTTATAATATAATAAAATAACTGTGTTATTTAAAAAAAAAACCCTGCAGCCGACTCCCATCGCCTTTCCGCCGTGCGCCCGCCGCCACCCGCTGCCGGCTGCCCCGAGCCGTGCGGCCTCCCGCCCGCGTAGAGCCGTCGATGCCTTGCGCGTCTACGCGCGGTGCCACCCCGCATAGCACTTCGTGGTCGTCGGCGTCTATCGACGTCAGCCGCAATCGCGGCGTCACCAACGCCCACGGAAGCCGCCGTGCGCCGTCGCCCTCTCCACCGTGTGCTGCCTCCTCTTTGCACCGGTGTGCGCCCCATCCCCATCACCGCCGTAAGCTCCTTTTCTCTCTCTTCTATTCTCTTTTCTCTCTATTTTTCTTTGTTTATCTCTCTTATTCTCCCTCTTGATCCGATGGCCTAACCCCCCTCCCATTCTATCTTTTCCAACCGCCTTGGATGTGGAAGATCTTTAATTTGGGTGGTTTGATTTGTGCGTCGTGTCGTTGACGTTCGGTATCTTTTTTGTCGCCGATTCCCAACTCTTCCAATGTCGATCCGGTAGGCATCCTTGACGTGTCTATTATCATTAAAAATTCATATTTAATCCTCCATGACTTGTAGTGATTATTATTGATTTAATTAACTGGGTTAGTATTGAATGTTGTGGTTAGTGTGGTTAGCGGCGTTGTTTCGTTCGTATGTATTGGAGGTCGTATTATGATTATTTTAGGTTGTTTACAATATGTTAATCATCATGTTCCTGGCTGATTTTAGTTTCTCCTTGATAACCTATATCTAGTTAGTTTATGGTTATTCTTTCAAGTTGATATCATTGTATATATAAGGTGATAGGTAACTAAACTAGATATTGTTGAGTTAGTCTCATTAACTACTTGATTTTCAGCCATGTTTATGTCTTTAAACCAAAAGATATAGTCTGATTGGGTATGTTCATATCATGTTTTGATTGAGAGTCTGTGGTGGTATCATACTAGCTCATATGTATTATTGTCATTTTATGGTTCTAGCATCATGAACATATTGTTTAGATGTAGTTGGTCATGGTATTTGCATTGATGATATATTTGTCATAGCGTGGTATGGTGTATGTCATTTATCTTTTAAGTGTGATCATGGCATGGCATGATTGAGGTGAATGCATGATGCATTGAAATTATACTGAAAACAGCTACACCAGACTAGTTAGTCGTGACCCGAGGGCAGCGGAGGTTAGAACAGTCCGGTGCATCTTTCGATCCCGGATACCGCGGTTTATCCCTGTGCCACCACTGCCTAGGTGCACTATGGGATTTTGTTTAGCTATATGGTACTGTTATATATGATAGATCTGGTGGTAGCTGGTTGAGGTGGCAAGACGACGCATTCATTGCTAATAAGAAAAAAGTGTGGTTCTTATTAGAGGATAGGTGCATTATTGCATGGTATGGTATAGGTGGTCTAGTGATGCATTTTACTTTGTTTATCTCTTATCATATCATGTTGCATTGTGTGAAGTAAATGTCTCGGTTATAGTCCATCATTTTATGGATCATATACAAGTGTCTATGCATATGTTCATACCATCTTTTTTTAGGTCATGTTATGGTGCATATAGGTGCTGGTCGGTGTGATTATAGGCTTTTTGGTTGGTGGTGTAAAATACATGGATTAAGTCATATATCTAATGTATTGACTAGCCTATATTTACATATAATTGGTGTAGGTATGGGTACCTATTTAATTAACATCTAGGGCCTTTTAGCTCTCCGATTTGGCGGGTGATGGGGTGTCTACTGAGTCGTCGTACTCATCCCAATTCTCTTATCAATTTCCAGGTAATTAGTTTTAGCGCAGCAGAAACGTGATGGATCGATTCCCAAGAAGCAAATGGATGATCATTATGTCTTTAAATGGTATTTAGTTTTGTTTAGATTGTAGTGGATAGTGATGTATTTGAAATTGAAATTTTGTGAAATTATGAACTTGGATCTAGTTGTTTTCATTCGTTCCAAACCGATATATTTTAGGGGTTATTTTCCCTGGTTACGTCGTCGGATTATGTTCCGCTGTGCAGGATTAAATCCGGGACGTGACAGATATCACCAACATCTTGACTCCTTTCATCAGACTTTGGATGAAATTTGGTACACTGCCCACCATTAGCTTCTCTTCCAGTTGTAGAAAGCCATTTCCCAAACCTGAAATTTAACTGTTGGTTTAAGTCATAACAATGGAATTGAACATAAAGTTTGTAAATAATAAATACGAAGATATGTACAAAGAAGAGATACGAAGAGCAACACATAAGTTTATACGATTCAAAAGCAATGTGCTTTCTTATATTTATTGGCAAACACAATGACTTCTACTTTATGAAAATCAAATGCGGATACAAAAAGAAAAGCTATCAAAATCTAAAATCTTTTACAACCATAAATCTCTTTCAAATATCTTTAGAAGAATATAAGAATGTAAAAGATAAAAAAGATTAAAAGTCTCTATAACAATTTGTATTTTTCACAAAGACAATGATTTCTACTTTATGAGAATCAAATACAGATACAAAAAGAAAAAGCTATCACAATCTAAAGTATTTTACACCCATAAATCCCTTTCAAATGTCTTTAGAAGAATATAAGAATGCAGAAGATAAAAAAAACTAGAAGTCTCTATAACATTTTGTATTTTTTAATAATTTAAATGGTGAACTTGGAGATAATAAATGTCATGGTGATTACAGATTTGACTATTTAGGATTTGGGATATTAAGATGACTAAATTCGGTTGATGATTACTTGTTGTTATTAAGAAAATAACAAGAAAATTTAGTGAGATTGGGGTTAAGCACCCATGTATAGAGGTTTTTTGAAATAACACACTTTTAACCTTTTTATTATCAAAATGGCAAGGTAAAAATTTTAATTAGTGAAATATCACACATTGTTAGTAGTTGGAGCATTTAATTTCAACTTTTGGTGAAATAAAGAAGTTGGATTATGATAATTCAACTTCTAAAGTCATTGCTTTAAACTATGACTTCACTTAAGAAGTCGGATAATCATAATCCGACTTCTAAAGTTTGGATCATAGGCTAAGCCCCCGTTTGATAACGCTGAAGAGATGTATGATATCTGACTCAGTCAGATTTCAGACTTTTGAGTCTGTTTGACAAAATATCTGAGTTAACATCTCAATGAACATCTTATATTTGAAAAACGTCTGAGTGATTCAGATACGTCGTAATACTTTTTTTTGATTCATATATTCACATCATTCCATGCGGGCGCTTAGCATGTGAGTGATTTTACTAAATTACTATTAGATTTTATTATATGACAGTTATAGTTCCATGCGGAGGTTTGGTATCAAACGGTGTCAGATATGTCATAACGCTTATAGCACTTTTCTTACATGCCAGTCATATTATTATTAAATTTTTATATAAATAATATATTATATGGTATCATATACGCCATAACGTTTATAATGTTTTTCTTATAAGGCAGTCACATATTTTTTACTAAAGTATTATTAAATTTTTATTTGAATACTAAATTTTTGTAAAATTTTATTATAAAACTATTTTTTTATAATAAAATTTATTAAAATATTATTTGACTATTTTACAAAAAAATATTTTTATTAACAATTTTGTCAAACAAAACATTCATTTCTTAATCAACTAAAGTACTTTTTTACCATTACCCAAAAAAATCATTTTTGAGTCAATCCCGTCATATTTATGTTTTTAATGTATTTAATATATTTTATATGTATTAATATTTTTATAAAATATTATAACATCAAAATTTATTATTAGGTTTATGATCTAGGCTACATAGTTATGTTAATTGATTTCATGTCATATGTCATGAAATGAACTCATCTTAATAAGATCTTAATTAGATGTTTTATCAAACAAACTTATCACTTATGTCTTAATCAAGTTAAGTACCTTTTTACCACAAGTTAAGAGGTTAGAGGTGAGATCAAGAGGTTAGATTTTCAAGTTAAGCTAAAACAAACGGCACCTAATTAAGTTGGATAACACAAATCCAACTTCACTTAAGAGGTCGGACCTTAGATATCCAAATTCTCCCGAGCTTTTAAACCTTAGCCACACTCCCTTCGTCCTTCCTTGTGTGATGGTGGTTTCACCTCTTCGGCGCTCCTTTCTCCCTCCGATGCTCCTTCCCCCTTTTCTCTTCTCCTTCTCAGTACTGGTCCTTCCTCTCTCAATCGGTGATTGTTTCTCCTTCCTCTTCTCCTTCCAAGGATGCCTCCTTCCTCCTCCCTTCCATTGGCGTTCCTCCTTCAACCTTGTTTCTTTCTTCTCCTCCTCTCCTTCCCAGGCAGCTAGCGGTGACAGTATGGGATTAGTAGCAATTAGTGGGAGTAACGATTAGCTGCGATTCAACGGTGGTGACGGCGGACATCATCAATAGTGGAGTTTGGTAGTGAGTATTTCAAAATTTCTCACTTGGTTTCTTCTTAGTTTTTTTGTCAAATTTGGTGATGGAGTTTGGTGTGGCAAGGGTTCAGCAAGTGATTATCGGCAATTCCTTAAGTTTTTCTTAAATTTTCACATTATATATGTTTAAAAATAAGAATGAGACGTGGAGGTAAAATTGTTTGCTATTTTAACTATAGGGATTTAGCTATTTATTCGATTGTTCGTGTCAACTAAATGTTAAATCTAAACATGTTGCCAAAACTATAATTTGAAAGACAAGTTATTAATCGGGCATCCATCCAATTTGATCTATTGAACCCATGGAAGGCCTGGTTGGCGACTTGGTCAGTCCAGTCGGCCAACCCCGCCGATTTTTAGGCCGACCGACCTAGAAAGGACCCGGCTGGGCCAACTTCAAGCAGGCCGGGCTTGGGGACACGTGGCCTAGTTGGGGGTCGGGCGACCCGGCGACCCGGTCAGCCGGGTTGCCTGACTCGGTCCGACCCAGGGTAGATCCGCGACTACTCCGTGTCGCATTTAAAAATAGTATAACAATACTTTACTATCACATATATATAATTTATAATCATAAATATGTGTTATATACTTAAATTTAATAAAGATCTATTTTAACTCTCTTATCTTTCACACACATCAATTTTGTCAAGTATAATTATTTTTTGAGCGTTTCGTTTATCGATAGTACAAAAATATTTTATTATCATTTATATTATTACGTATGGTTAAAGTTTATGATTATAAATATATGATACATCTTAAAATTCATAATTTTTTTTAATTATCTTTACCTTCTCATTTGTGATTAACACTTTCCCAACATAAATTAATACAACATAATCACAAAAATCAAATTTATTTGTATATAGATAAACACTCATATTCAATTATAATATAAATATATAAATATATATATTATATATACATAAATATATAAAATATAAAATATTATTTCTATGTTTTTTATTTATATATATTTAATTTTTTTATAATAAAATAAATAAAATCTGACCATGTTTGACCCGAGTCCCAACCCTGTCTGACTAGGCCGATTTTGGGGCCGACCAACTTTGGGCCGACCCTCGACCCGACCTTCCTTGATTGAACCAATTCGGTAGAAAAGAATCACTTGAATTGTTCCTATCCAATCTATTCAGAATTAGCTAAACTACCAGATCACTTAAATTAACCTAATTGTATCAATGGAATTAACCTGTTTGGTTAAGATTTTAACCATATGGTTGATTTATTTATTTGATTGTTCGTGTTAACAAAATATCAAATCTAAACTTGTTGCTAAACCTATAATTTGAGAGAAAAAATATATTAATTAGGCATCTATCCAGTCTTATTGATTGGACTATTCTGGTAGATTAGAATCAATTGAACTATCTTGGTTTGATCTATTCCTATTCGGTTGAACTACCACATCAGTTAAATTTACCTAATCAGCCTGATTTGATCCGATGGATCATATTACAATTGAAAATGTCACTTAGGATAGTTTGATCTAATTATATTAGTCCAATTTGGTCAATCAATCAGATTACTCCAATCTAGTTGATTAAATTAAGTAACATCCAACAAGATTGGCTAAATTACCAGATTGATCTAATCGATTAAGTTCACATGATCGATTATTTTTGTTATGCTTGATAGAATTTAATACTATCATCAATTGATTTCTGGAGAATTAAGAAAATGATAGGAGGATGTCATCAAGAGAAGTCCATTGTTTCTGTTACGATTGATAAAACAAATTCAATAAATAATAATTAGATGTACAATGAAGGTGGATATAAGTTCAATATTAAAGTACCATTGATTTATTAGAGGAGTTCAAAGAATATATATCATTGTGCTGGTGGTAGTAGAAATATAACCAGTTTAAAAATGATGTACAACTATTTTGATGTTGTTATGAATGTCGTGGATGACAAATCCTATAATATGATGATAAGAAGATGTACAAGGAGTAACATCCTCTAATATAAACCATTGATTACGGATCCGCCGTGGGTGGATTACTACCACCTGCCCTAGGGGGGCAGGAGTTTGATGTTTGAGCTGGGGCTCGAAAGTCACCCATGCACGGCGTTGTGCGCTCTGCTGGCCACTAGGCTATGGCCAAAATAGAAAAGGAGAGATTAAGATGAATGTAGTGTCAAGATGGAGTACATATCAAAGTTAATCATCTACTTGGTCTCCATATGCATGTAATGTAACTTGCCTAACCCAATTGTCGTCACAATATCAATCTAGCGTCACTGCATGCAATGCACAAGTCCGTCGGAATAATACAAATACAATAAATAGTCAAGTGTAATTAAATTTAAATGAATAATGTGATTACGAAGGTATCAATGAATAAATTCTAACAACGAAGAAATACTAAAAGAAATGCTAAACAACATGGTGGTAGTTGATGAATTTAATGAAAATGAAGATGCAAGTTGGATTGACAATGCTATTGCAAATAATGGTTACATAGAAATTGATGAAGAAGATGATGGAGAAGAAGATAACTCATTGCGAATTAGAAGCGAGAGTGAACATGTAGATAAAATCACAGAAGGAGATGTCTTCAAATGTAAAGGAAACTTTTTAGCTGTAGTTGTCACATGGTCCATATAACATAATGTGTAATATTGAACAAATTGATCGACAAAGTCCATACTCACATTAATATGTCATATGAGACATGATGGGTGTAAATAGAGATTACATGCTTATGTTAACAAACGAGTAGGCAATTTATGGAAAGTAACAAGTTATGATAGTAATCATACTTATTGTACTCCAATAGACAACACAAGTCATAGATAATTAACATCCACAAAAATTCAACATTGTATTTTGCCAATTGTTTGGTCTTGTTTAAATATTCAATCAAGAGACATCATGGATATGATACAGATGAAATATTCCATACAACCTTTGTACTATATGTCTTGGACTATGGTAGTTCGACTTCAAACCTGGGGCGCACATTTTTGATATGAAGTCAGACTACCACAGTTCAACTTCATAGACCGCTTGAAGTCGGATTGTGGTAGTCTGATTTCACACTAGGAGCACATTTCTAGTTTCAAGCCAAGTTAGACTATGGTTGTCTAACTTCAAACCAAGGGCACATTTTTGGTTTGTCGAGCTACTACAATTTGATGCATCAAACCCCTTAAGGTTGAACTGTGGTAGTGTGACTTCAAACCATGGGTGCAATTCTGGTTTGAAGGTGGACTATCATAGTCCAGTTTCATTTAAAACCAAAATAAAAGTCATAGTATTGTAGTTTAACTTTATTGAAATTAAGAAGTTGTAGCCGAACTTAACAACTTACTCATTTTTCTTTAAAGTTGAATTAGGGTAATCTGACTTTAAGTTAAAGTGGGATTATGATAATTTGACTTAGAAAATTTGCTCATAAGTTAGAGCATTTAACTCCAACTTCTAGCAAAGTGCGTTATTCCACTAATTAAAAATTTTATCTGGCTAGTTTGATAATAAAAGTTTAAAGTGTGACATTTCAATTTTTTTTTGATACATTGAATTGATATCTTGATAGAGTAGAGAAACATCTTGACAATGCAAATAATAATAAAAAAAGAGTTTCTTCCTTAAGCCGCATGTTGTGGTAGTCAATTCTTTCTTTTCCACTATCTTAGCCATTCCTTCTTGCTGATGAAAATGTATGCCCTACAAGCCAATCATATGTGATATGATTTTACATTTCTTATAATATCTTATTCAGTATAAATGGCATAATCTTCATTACTTGCACTATTTAGATGCGACTATCGTAATGAAGTCCTAGGTTGCATGCAATGATGATTGAATCATGATGAGATCATGATAATGAGATCAATCATCTAGAAGCATGTACTCTAAATGTTCCTAGTCGTAGGATCCTCGAGACGGGACATCAAGGATCCGGTAAGACTAGTGTGTATGATATCTTCTCATATGATGAGAATGACCGATCTCATTGGTCATCAGTGTGGGGACACTGAGATACAAGTACAGGTGTTCATTAGAGGAATGAGTTCACTGAACTGACCAGTATAGAATTCCTGAATGGTATCTTATCAAACTGTCGATTTTCTATCATCACAGTTGCACAGTTGGATCTTTGACCTGAGTCGCCAAAGATATCTTGCCGGGCGTACCATGTACTTTGACTATTGACTTATGGATCACTTAGTATTGTGGTTTTGTATAGTTAATGGATTGGGTATATGGGAAACCCGGTGGAGGCAATTGAGCGGACAATAGAGGATCGTCCACTCTCGGTAGGAGAGAGAGAATGTCCTATGGATAGTACTCTAAATCCTTGGCCAATGTAGATAGGATAATTGGAAAAAGGGTTTTCCAATTGATCCAATTACGAGTACAAGATTCCATAGTGTCGGTATATTTAGGAGTTGACAGTCAATGCCGTACTCCTATCCGACCGGGACAATGGATGGACGAAGTTTTGAATCCGTATGGTAACCAATGATGGAAAGGCTCTTTGGAGAGGAGTTTATCCCCGAAGCCGTTTGGGATCATAGGATGTGGCTTGTACCCTTTATGATCGGTAGGCCGTTAAATCTATTATGAGATAATAGATTTAATTTAAAAGAAGTTGTTCTTTTCAAGGAGGACCGGGTCTGGGGTCGCGACCAGGTCGCGGGACCCCCAGGCCGACCCGGTCGCGACTGGGTCGCGACCCGGGTCGCGACCCTATTTTTTAAAGATTTTTTTTTTGAAAAATTCGAAAAAATAAGAAAAATGCGAAAAAAAAATGTGAAAAAATACAGGAAAATTGGATAAATTAAATGACATGATTTAAATGAATAATGCATCAATTTTATTCCAACATGATGTGTTGTACACTTTGTAGGTAGTTGATGTACTCTCCCCATGTCATTTGGGTTGAGTACTAAGCTTGATACATGTACACATGACGATCGTAAATCGTCCCTCGGGAAACTATCCTAAGACCAGGATCCAAACGAGTCACCATAACTATAGGTCGATTGGATCGAAGTATCCGATGACTCCATAATTCATTCCACAGTACTCTTGATCGTATGTAGGGAACCAAGAGCCTTGGATGAATCATACACATAGTCGGGGGCATCGTGGTATTGCTCCAACTCCATGGCGACGATGACCTCCTCTACCTTGTGGCGGCCTTCTACCATGATCGGTATCTTGGGGTCGATGAGTATATTGCTCCTCGCCGGTAAAACGTAGCGACGTGGTTGGAGATATGGGAGGATACCGAGGTCCCTTGTACTTGTAAAGTGTCGTGCCCCCGTATCGAGCACCCATCATTCGGGCTGCTCTTTGACGACGAATCCTCGAACGTCTGGTACTGCACTCGGATGTTCGGCTCCGGCGTATCTTCTCGATCGTCTTCGACCGTATCGGCTCTCTATGATATCGAAAAGGATCGGTCATAACTTGTTTACCTTTGTCTCTACTTTGCGTACCTTGGCTAGTTCCTTCTCCGTCCTCCGGCGCTTTGCTAGTGAGGGAGGGATCCGGAATTCTTCGGCTAAAGGGACATCGTCGAGCACTCCTTCGGCCCATTGTCGGTCTTGGGGTTGAACTCCGGTTCTCCCAACCCTTCTCGGTCGTTTACCCAAGCTTCTGAGAGTTCTTCTCGTAGAATATTTGATCCAAATCGATATCCTCCTCTTCGTTGGCGGCTCGTCGACCGAACGTCCCGCTGCCTGTGCTATCCAACTCTTTTGTTCCATCTGGTTCTGCTTCATTCTATCCAAATTCCTCAACTTTAACCTCATGTTGTAATGACAATACACGAGGTCTTCAAGCCTCCTTGATGTCAACCTATTTCTCTGCTTTGTGTGAATCAAGCTGAATGTAGACCAATTTCGCTCGCACCCCGAAGCCGATGTGGTTTGACTTAGGACACGATGGCTACGTCCGCCAGTCCTCGTACCCTGGTACTTTACCATGGTCCATCCACCAATCGTGCATAAATTGAATGTCATGCATTATTATCTAAGTAAGCTTTAATTAATTAAGTGATGAAAAACATTTCTACGTACCCGGACTTAGTATCATCACGGCTCGTTCAACTACGCTCGTTCCAAAGTGATAACTCCGCATTCAGCAATCATACATCTAGTTGCAAGCGATGATAGCCCGGTCGTCGTCACCAAGCAACCGTCGGATGACGCTCTTCACGTCATCTAATAGCTCGTTACGTCGCCTTGAAATGTGCACTATAGCAGTATCTTGGGTTGAAAAAGTAACCTACGAAACACGGTCTGGGTATTAGTAAACAAGTTATACACAACAAGTGATTACTAAAAAGATTAGTAAATGTTTAAGAAAATATACCTGCTGCATGTATGGGTTGATGTAATGTACGCTCCCAGCGACGATCTATAATATCCCACCACTTGGCGAAGTCCGACACGGTCTTGGACATTTCTTCCTTCGCTCTCTCAACCGCATCGAATAAGTACCCCATGTCTGCTTTTCTATCTCCGTCAACTATCCTTAGTACCTTCACTATGGGTTGGACGATGTCTAACGTCTTCTTCACAACTTTCCAAAAATCTCCACTCTCTATTGTCTCTTCTACTTTTCTCCCCTTTCTCTTATCCGATGGGTTACATCTAGCCATCCAACTACCCCAACCCGGTGAAATGACCATTTGAGTTAGAGCTCTCCTTTGACTCAATAAACTTTCTAAGGAAATATAATGGGAGGCGAACCGGGTTGCCCGGGCCGTAACAACTCTCGCCCCTTTGTGTGTTCTCTCATAAGTGCAAGGACAAAGTTGTGGTTATAAATAAATGAAGAAATAAACTGGGCTAGCTTAACTACCCTGTCTATTTGAGGATCCTTGCATATATCCTCCAACATCAAGTCTAAAGAGTGGGCGGAACGGGGTGTCCAATACAACTTTGGTCTTTTGACCATAAGCATGCGGACCGGCCGCTTTGTATGCGGCCGCATTGAATGCGTGACTACTTGAACTACCCGGCTCTCTCCTATTTCTTCTATCACTCAATCTATCAATTGGTAAGATACTCTGCATTCTTTACTCGTCCCGATGCGTCGACCGACTTCCAAAAGACCGTGCCGGCTTGGTACACTAGGAAATTGATCATTGTCTTCCTAGTAATACCTGTTAAGTATAAGATGATAAATAAGTTATACCAAAAAAGAATGTTAATACATCTAATATGAATGAGTAAACGAAACTTTAATTACCGGTCCATCCGTCGGTCATTAACGTGCAACCTCGTTCCTCCCAGATGCGTTCAAATGACTGCACGTACTTCTTTGTTTCTTGCACCTCCATAGGAAGATATACATTGTATATCTCCTTTGGGTTTGGACCAAGCACTCCCCTCCCGACGTACGCGATCGTGTCGATCATGTTCTCGTAGTATGGTCCCTTCGCGGCATTTGCCGGAATGCTGTGGTGAAAGAACCACCTTGACGTTGCCCGGCCAATCCTATCCTTACATAGTTTGAGGTTCTTCATCGCCGTCGTGATTGTTGTTTGACGTTGTCGTGGTGTGGTGATTACGGGATCCACGGGACCCTCTTGTAGGGTCGTCGTCTTAGGTGAGATCATGAACACGATCTTGCGGTTGGTTGTTGGATCCTCTTCCGCTACCTCGACCACTCCGGCACCTGAGACCCTTGACCCATCATTCGGCCGGTATGTCTATAGAAGTCTTCCTCGGCGAATGATCTTCGACTTGCTTCCATCCTCCTCGTGAGAGTTCATCTTTTTAAAAAACATTTAAGTATCAAGGCTACTTAATTATCCTTTAAAATAGCATAATGAACAACGTTTATGAGTAACACCTCCCATACCTGTCGTACTCTTCGTCTCCAAAAAATATCCGGCCTCTCTTGTCCGGTTCAGTAAATGTGTACGGATCGTCTCCCCTGGTTGTTGCAATTCTTCTCGGACGGTCTCTTTATGTCTTTTGCTAGTTCCTTCGTTTGCTCCATCGCTTGTAGGTGCCTACGAAATTGAGCTCGACCTCCGGCGGAGTCCGTGTGCAAGGAAGAACATTTCCCTTCGTACATGCTCGCAAGATGAAATTTTAAACGATAAATACCGCCGAATATTACTTTGTCGCAATATTTACATTGCACTTTTCTCTCCGCCATGGAGATCGAAATTGCAATGCAACCAAGCGGATCACTCCGGGTCGCGCCGGTAGTTTGGGTTGTTTGGCTTGGAGAAGACATTTTTTAACTAAATAATTACTTAAGTAAGTAATTAACTATTTAAAAAACTAATGACGTTAATTAGTCACTACTAATCTAAGTAAACTTTTAATTATGTAAAATATATGACTAACTAATCATATAATTAAGTAAGTAATTAACAATACGTTCCAACTAATGATGTGTTAAGTAACTACTAAACTAAATATCTAACTAATCTTCTAGCTAACTAACTATGCAAGTAAGCAAATAAGTATTAAAAAGAATAAACTACTTAACCCACTAATCAATGGAACTAATATTAAATAAATATACTAAATGAAATAATTAAGTAAATGAGACAACAAATTTGAGCAATGAGAGCAATGAGAGCAAATTGAGAGTGAGAGTGGGGGGGTGGGAGTAAGGAGAGGCACACGGGGGCTTTAGATAGTCCCCAAGAGGCTGGAAAGGGGGCTGCGCCCCCCGGACCGTTGGCAACGGTCGGCCATATGACTGCTGCCGGACCGGGTCGCGCGACCCGGCCGGGTCGCGCGACCCGGTCGGCCGGGAATCGCGCGACTCGCGCGACCCGGCCACGACTCCGAGACCCGGCCGGGGGAGTCGCCCCGACCGGGTCGCGACCGAGCCGGTCGGGCCTAAACCCGACCGGGTCGGGGCCGGGTCGCGACCCGGGTCGCGACCCAGCATACCATGGTTCTTTTAATTAGGCCTCAACTAAATGGGCTCTTGGGCCTAGGAGGTCACACACCTAAGGACCAATTCGTAAGTTTGGGGGCTTGGGTTAACTTATAGAATAAGGAGGGGTTTTTGTGAAAAACTCTGAGTTCTATAAATAATAGCAATGAGAGCAGAAACCCTATCAAGCCAAGGAAGGTCTCTGCGCCCCAGCCATCCTCCTTCGCTGTCTCCCACCCCAGCTGCCGCCATTCGATGGTGGAGTTCCGTTCGGGATGAGTGGTCGACGCCGGCGCGGAGGAGAACCCGACTTCGGAGGTGGTTCGTGTGGATACGACTAGAGGCCGCACACTTGAGTGGCTGAACGAGCATGGGAATGCTCGATCTTCTCCGGTCTTTAGGGATTATTTGAATCCCACAAAGGTACGTGTTCAAATTCGTTTCGAATACCGGTTTTGACGACGTCGTTCAGTTTCGATCGAGACCAAGACAATGATATACGAGGAATTGGATATTTTCCGCTACGCCAATCTGATTGGACCGATTCCCAACACTTGCTGCACCATCCAACCATGCCACCTTGTCGCATTCCTTCCTTAGTCACCATGTATGCCACTATCTCAGTTTCCCCTCACCACCATCAAATTTCCTTTCGCATGGTGCCACCATCTAGCATGTCTTGCAGCCTCGTGATCTTGCACCTCTACAAGTGTTGTTTCCATTCAACATCTCTCGTCTCTCAGCCATCTAGCGCTTCTACAAGCTCTCTACAAATCCCCACCATGGGCATTGAAAAATCAGGGGTTGGTAAGTAGAAAATTCATGCTAGCTCTCTACAACTCCCCACCAAGGAATCCTTTACATATATTACTAACCCCCTAGATTTTTTACTTACTAACCATCATTATTAACACTTTACATATATTACTAACTATCCTTATTTTCTAGTTAATAATTGCAAAGAATAATCCTACAAAATGTGATGCAACAAAAGTAATGATTCCTTTGAATATTATAGTTGTTGTCTTAATCGAAATTGAACGAAAAAATTGAAAATCAGGTTTGGAAATATCTTTATGGGATTCTACCAATCCTTAAGACTTGAGAAGAATGAGCATATGACATTACATGCTCCCCAAGTTATTGAAACACACGACCTCTAGTAGTATCTACATGAACTAACTCCGAAGATGGGTTCTCATGCACACCAGACCTTCTAACTTATCCCAGACGGAGCATCATGATGGAAAATCTTACTCTAGATAGAGATTTATAAAAATTATAATTTTTCACAAAGCACCTCAATGTCTATAATGTAAGGAATCAATCCAACTAGATTGGCACAACAAAATTTTTTTGATTCCTCAAATATCAACATTTTGGTCTCAATCGAAGCTGAACGACAACCAAATTAGTATTCAAAATTGATTTCAAACACGTACCTTTATGGGATTCAAATAATTCCTATAGATCAAAGAAGATCGAACATTTCTACGCTCGTTCAGCCGCTTAAGCGTGTGGCCTTTAGTCATATCTAGCCTTTAGTCATATCCAATGGTTAGCATTTATATGCTAAAACTGGGTTCTCCTCTACATCAGCTTCAACCACTTTTCTTGAACGAAGCTATACCATCCAATGGTGGTTGCTAGAGTGGGAGATGGAGGAGGAGAGGGTTAGGGTTGAAATTGATTAGCCTTGGCTTGTGGGGCTTAAGCTCTCTTCATTATTATATAGAAAATTTAGAAAATTTCATAAAAAACCCTCCTTTCTCCATGTTTACACCAATGCCCCCAAAGTAATGGATTAGCCCATATGTATGTGTCCTAATTATTCCACAACCAATTTGGTTGAGGCATAATTAAAAGAACAATTTCTTTTAAATTAAATCTATTATTTTATAATAAATTTAATGGCATATCAATCATGTACGATACAAGCCATATCACATCCCAAACGGCTTTGGGGATAAACTCTTCTTCAAAGAACCTATCCATCATCAGTTACTACACAAATATAAATCCTCATCCATCCAATGTCCCGGTCAGATAGGAGTATAGCATCGACTGTCAATTCCTAGTCATTCCGACGCTCTAAAATCTTGTACTCGGAATTAGATCAATTGGAAAACTCTTTTCCAATTATCATATCTATCTTGGCCAAGGATAGAGTACTATCCATATGATATTCTCTCTCTCTCTCTCTCTCTCTCTCTCTCTCTCTCTCCCCTATTGAGAGTGGAAGAACCCTTTTTGTCCACTCAATTACTTTTACCGAGTTTTTCATATACCCAATCCATTAATTGTACATGACCATACTACTAAATAATCTATAGGTCAATAGTCAAAGTACATGGTCTGTCTGATAAGGCATCTTTGGAGACTCATGTCAAAGATTCAACTGTGCAATCGTGATGATAGAATACCTTAATCGACAGTTTGGTAAGACACAATTCAGAGAATGTACACTGGTCAATTGAATGGACTTATTCTTTTAATGAGTACTTGTACATGTATTTCAATATCTCCACACTAATGACCAATGAGATCGATCATTGTCATCATATGATAAGATATCACATACACTGGTTTTATCAGATCCCTGATGTCCCATCTCAAGAAACTTACGACTAGAAATATTTAGATCATATGCCTTTAGATGATTGATCTCATTATCATGATTTCATCATAATCCAATCATCATTACATGCAACCTATGACTTCATTATGATAGACGTATCTAAATAATGCAAGTAATAAAGATAATGTCATTATTTCTTAATAAGATGTTACAAAAAATGTAAGATCATATCAAATATTATTAACTTGTAGGATATATATTTCTATCATATAAGTTGCTTATATGCATTTGTATTTACAGATTAATTCTTATGTGTGATCCACTAAGCCTAATAGTACATTTGGTTGAAGCATAATTAAAACAAAAACTTATTTTAAATTAAATCTATTATCAAATAATTGTTTTAACGATTTTTTGATATTGAAAAATGTTAACTACATCCCGTGATGCCAAATGACTTTAGGGATGATCTTATCTCCAATGCTCTTCAGTCATTAGTTACTTTACAGATATAAACTCTTGTTCATCCGATTAGATTGTGATACAACATCAATTGTTAATCTCTTAGTAAATTGACACTCTAGGATATCTTGTACTTAAAATCAAATTAATTGAAAATTTCCTTTTTCAATTATTTTCTCTACCATGGCTAGTAGGGGTGCAAATGAACCAATACACTCATCAAGTAGCTCGATACTCGACTTGGAAAAAATTCGACTCGATTCATTTATTAAGTTAAATAGACGAGTATGAACAAAAAAAGGCTCATTCCATAAATGAGCAGAGTTTGAACATACTCTTGCTCGGCTCGATTAACTCGCGAACAACTCGATTAACTATTCGTTTAAATATTCGATTAAATATTTATTTAACTCTTATTTACTTTAAAATTATCTAATACATATATTTTATTATAAATTTTAAATATATATATTCATATAAATATAAATCTTATTTTTTATTTTAAAAAATATATGATGAGATAAACGTATCACATAAAATGAGATAAACATTTCCTCTCTCACACTGTCCCTCTCTCTATTGCTCACAAGCAATAACATCACAACCACTCCCATCTCCTATCACCCATCTCCCACCTTTGTCTTGTCAAATGAGATTTCATGGATTCCAAATATTATCCAATGAAACTTTAAGCTCATTTCTGCCCCCTCCTTAATATCCTGCCGCAGCACATTGACCATCCCCCTTCTCTCTTCCTTTCGCCACCTCCACCTCCCTACGTCGACCACCCTTCACCTCCCTGAGCATCAAAGCCCGTCATCTCCGCCCCGATCATCCGATCTCCGAGTCCAAGAATGCACTCCTCTGGCTACAAATATGCGCCCATCTGCACTACGATCGGAATTCGGCCTTTCGGTCGTTGTGAGGCCCCTCGATAACTAGTCAATGCCCATTGTCTTCGCCCCGATCACCAAATCTCTGAGGTGGCACTCCTCCGACTACAAGCATGCACCCGTCCACACAACTGCGCTACTAGAGTTTGGCCTTCCGGTCGTCATGAGGCCCCTCGGCAACTGATCAATCATCGACATCCATCGTCCCTCTCACTGCTCTCATCGAAGGTGGAAGAAATCCCTGGAAGCCACGGCACAAGATCCCGCCTGCTTCTCTGGTCACAATTACGCCTAGACCCCTTCTTTTGCCGTCGGCTACCACCATTTCCCTGGTGGTCGTCCCCGTCCCGGCACTCCTACTAGCGTCACACTAGCATGTAAATGAGTCGAGTTTGAACGGTACTAAACATTGCCGCGAGAGTGCCATTGCCCACCCCATCCATGCCCTAGCATGTAAATGAGATACTCGACGAGCCAAGCTTGAACTCGTCGAGATCAAATCGAGCCGAGCTCAAACAAGACATAAAAAAACTCGATGAGTATCGAGCCGAGTTCAAAAGTGGTAAATATCATTGAGCTAAGCTCGAATAGTGACTTGGTTATCTCGGCTCGGCTCGATGGCACCTCTAATGGCTAGGGATTTAAGAACTATCTCCTAGGCTTCTCTCTCATTTACCGAGAGTGAACTATCTTTTAATGTTTGCTCAATTGCCTCCATGAGTTTTTCTTGTACCTGATTCATTAACTATATTGGACAATTGAATATGGTGATCTAAGAGTAAATAGTCAAAGCATAAGGTACGCCTAGCAAGACATCGTTGATGACTTAGGTCAAAGGTCTAACTGTGTAATCATGATGATTAAAAATCGTGATAAATAGTTAGATAAAATATCATTCAGAATTTCTAATTCAGTCAATTCAGTGAAGTCGTACCACTAATAATCACCTATATGTGTATTTTTATGTTTTCACACTAATAACTAATGAGATTGGTCATCCTCATCGTATAAGAAAACATCACATATATTAGCATATTCAGATTATTGATATTTTGTCTCAAGGATCCTATAATTAGAAATACCTAGTTCATATACTTCTAGATGATTAATCACATTATCATGATTTTATTATGATTCAATTATCATTGTATGTGATCAAGAATTTTATTACGATATATGTACCTAATAAAAACTAATAACAAAGAAGTGCTAATTATATTGAATGAGATATTTGATGAAATATTGAATCATATCACATATAATTGACTTATAAGACATATTTTTATCATTAACCATCGTTACTCACTTTTTACATATATTTCCAACCCTTTGAATTTTTCGGTTACTAACCATTACATATATCATCGACCCTCAAAATAAATCAATATTAATCTCAAAAAAGTTTGAAAAAAATTACATAATTAGTTATTAACTTATCTTCTTTTAGATTTTCTAGTTAGTAACCTTTTACATATATTACTCACACTCAAAATAAATTAATATTAACTTAAAAAATTTAAAAATCATATAATTAGTTATTAACCCATATTCTCTCAAAAATTTTAGTTATTAACTATTTACATATATTACTAATTATTTTCATACAATAGTAACCCCACAAGATAGATCAATATTTAGCCCCCAAAAATCTTAAAAAAATATATAATTATTTATTAAGCCAATATATGTTACTAACTCACCTAATGAATTATTTATTACATGTTAGTAATACAAAGCATATGTTAGTATTATACACAGATGGTTGATAATATATGTAAATAGTTAGTAATATATGTAAATAGTTAATAATATATGTAGAGAGTTAGGTAATACATGTGAAATTCTTTAACTTACCATACATTAGATGTCAGGTAATGTTTAGGTTAGTTATTTATATCTCTTTTTTATGTACGT
Organism: Cryptocoryne crispatula var. balansae; assembly: GCA_036172225.1. Taxonomy (NCBI): domain Eukaryota; kingdom Viridiplantae; phylum Streptophyta; class Magnoliopsida; order Alismatales; family Araceae; genus Cryptocoryne; species Cryptocoryne crispatula. Next base: position 28,617,052 of record CM069928.1, read on the forward strand.
GCCCTGAATCATATTAGTTCTCTATTGACGTGCGTGCAATAATGTGGTATATGTTGTGCACGAAAGATGACAATTTTCTTATTTTGTTATGTTATGCCCTGTTTGGTAACACTATTTGACACCTCTATCACTATCAATTTTAAAATTGTTATTCTTAATCATCACTGAGAAGTGTTTGGTTAATAGTATCAATTTTGAAATTGGTAGTGAAAACAGAGCACATTATGTAATACAAGTGTCAACTTGTATCAATTTTAATATTGATACTCCAACCTCTAAAATTATCAATATCAATATTAATATAGTATCAAATTTGAAACTCTAACCAAACGGGCCATTAGAAAGCATGCTCCTTAGAGATCAAAATGGCAGAACAGTCTGCTCAGTGGGATCAATGGATGAGAAAGCGTCGCTCTCTAAGCAGTTCTAGCTTTAAAATCAGTGCGATAGATGCTTCCCAAGGTTAATGGCCTGTTTGGTTAGAGTATCAAAAATGATACTATATTAGTATTGATATTGATATTTCTAGAAGAGGGAGTATCAATATCAAAATTGATACAAGTTGACACTTGTATTACATAACATGTGTTGTTTGCATTACAAATTTTAAAATTGATACTATTAGCCAAATACCTCAAAGTGATTACCAACAATATCAATTTTAAAATTAATAGTAATAGAGGTGTCTAATAGTGTTACCAAACAGGGCATAAACTAAGCTATTCCAATAAGCAATGTCTCCACTTAGCATGCCCGTGATCAGTTTGGGAAGTGACTATTTTTCTTTCTTTCTTTTTTATTAACAAAAAAAAGAAGATGCACAATTGGACTGCAGACAAATTAGAACTACTATTTTTTAATCTAAAATTTTAGTTTTACTTCTTTTATTATTTATATACCATAAATTTAATTATTTATATATTTTTATTTATTATGATATTAATTATATATGTATATATATTAATTTTTGTTAAAACCAAGAAAAGTGATACAATATTGGTTATTTTGAATTCTGATTAAATTTGGTAGTTTATACGATATACAAATAAGTTCTAATTTATTAATTTTTATCAAAATTGAACGAAAATATTAGAACTAATTTTGTTTCCATCCCTAGTCACGATCTAACGCCAACTGATTGATATCAACTTCATACATTCACGACGGTCCATTGTCCTACTTAGAAGTAGCTTTCTATTTTGTCATTTTGTCTTCGTATGTATTGACCTCGCCTACTCATAAATTTTTTTTTTTGACCATTGCTTGCAGGCGTCACAACGGGGTCCCAAGATCCTGATAAAGGTCGCCCCAGGTGGGGCTGTTGTCCACTCTGCCAGAGGCGGATGCCCGAAGACCAAACTTTCAAGTTAAATCATAACTATGATGCTGCATGTAATGATTAAATTAAATGACTGATGCCATAATTATACTAATTCATAGTTACTCAAGTGATCACTTTAGTCTAAAACTACTAACACTATTGTTTAACAGACATTTGCAACTCAATATTTGATGATAGCCCCCTGCTCTCTCTTTTTTTATCCAAATGGCCGAACGGCCAACCCAACGTGCTGTGCTGCACGCGACGGGGGATCGAGCCCCCCGGGGGAAGTGGGGCTCCTCAGGCCCTGCTCACCTACCCACGGGACAGAGGTTATGCCAACTGGGCGACAGCCAGCCGGGGATAGCCCGCTGCTGTAATCCCTTGATATCTTCTCAAATTAAGATGCAACAATATACCTTAAAGACTACCACGTGAAACCATCCAAAGTGTGCCGAAACCTGTTTGGATAGGGCATATATTGATCAAGAGTACCGCATTATTTTTTACTAGTAGGCACTATGAAAGACGATGAGGTCCCTACTAGTTGTATCAAAATTGTAGAGAAAATCAACTTCCGCCCCCGTTGCATCAAGGACACTTAATTTTTTGTCCCATACATCTTAGACTTATTTTTGTCCCATGTTTTAAAAATATGTAACTCCCGCCCCTATGTTTCACCGACACCGTTAACTCCTCCATCTTTGCTTCAAACTTTCCAGATTTACCCCCCCCCCCTTCACCCCTCGTGCGAAGACAGTGTTGACCTTCCATGTAAATTTAATTTTTTGGTAAAATACTTAAAATAATTCTAAGAACTTCTGGTGCAGAAACTAGTGTCTGCGGAAGCTGCGATGACGGAGCTGATGGTCCAGACCACATGCAGCTTCAACCCTCTGTTGGTGTAGAAAGAGTCGGCAATGTTGTTGTCCTCCGACGGCAAGGACTCTATCGGGTCACCTAGCACCGCTGCCTTCCGGTCTATCTGTGTCCCTCCTAGTATGACGCAGCTCTGAAGGGTGCTCCCAAACTTTGCCCTCCACTTCAGCAGGATGTCGTCCTCCGCACCGACATCGTTGGCCGGGAGCTCGATCTGGAGATTGCGTATGTAGCTGAAGTTCTGCAGCACCTGAACTTCAACATGCGGATCAGGGATCTCCTTCAATGGTGACAGCAAGTTCGAACGGCGGTGGGTTAAGTTCCGGACGGCGGCGATGACAGCGGAGGAGATGAGCCTTCCGTAAAGGGGAAAGTCGGCTCCCACTGCCGGTGCATTTCGATCCAGGATTTCACAAGTAGACCTGCTAGGGTATTTGAGGAATAAAAATTATAGATCAAGGGACATGACGGAGGGGACATCAAATTTTATTTTTGATAACGTTGGGATTTTTAAATAATTTAGGTAACGGTGGGACTTTTAAATAATTTTAGGTATTTAATGGGACCCAAAATTAAAAACCCCAAATTGTAATGCTCCAAACAAACATAACCTGAGACCCACAAATTAGATTAAAGAAACTCGACCATGAATCGTGATCAGTTTATTCGTGCACTCGGAAGCCACTTATTGAGTCGGATACAAATGGTGTCTCAGGTCCGGCTCTACCCAGACCCCACCACACTGGCAAGAACTTCCCTTCCCTACACTAATCATACTACTGCTTGGAGGAACTAAATAAAATTACACTTAAACTTTACCAAAACATCACGATTCAGTTGGAGAAGCTTGGGAGCGGTGGAGGATGCAGTCTCAACGGACCACTTTGAGGAAGGAGGCGACACTGAATTTTATCAAGAATGTGCGGATTTCCATGGGACCGAGTTCAACGAAGGGCTTGGAGAGGTCAACACGCCCGCCTCTGACCGGCAGCCCCACGCTGGGGGGCCCTTCTGCTTTCCAGACAAGTCTCTTCTTCTCCATTTCAGCCCTTTCTTGGTTTGAAGACAGATTCATCTCTGTTATCTCTTCGATCTGATCGAAGGTAGAGGATGGCTATGTTAGTTAATACAGGCAAAAAAAGCTGTTTTCAGCCATGGGCAGAATATAAGCATTACGTTACCTTCTTGTTAGGAAACATCTTTCCGAGGTTCACCTTGGCCATCACGGAAAGATCCTTGTCCTCTCCGACCTGTCGTACAATGATACAACATGGTACAGTAATGCTGGCATGAAGCTGAGACAGAGATAGGTGGCATTTGCATAAAAAAGATCTAAACTTTATATTTAACCTCTTATTTTGTGTAAAAAAAACTTATTTGATTAAGACATTTATAGATGTTGCTTCTATCCTTTGTAAGGGGAATATGTCTGGAATATAAAATGATGCGTTAAGGCCTGAAAATATGCCATCACCTTAATAGGTAAGAACCATCGATGGTTTATGCCCTGTTTGGTAACACTACTAGGTACCTCTATCACTATCAATTTTAAAATTGATATTGATAAAAATCAATAAGAGATGTTTGGTTAATTGTATCAATTTTAAAATTTGTAGTGCAAACAAAATATATTATGTAATACAAGTGTCAAGTTATATTAATTTTAATATTGATACTTCAACATTTGAAAATATTAATATCAATATTGATATAGTACCAAAAATGAAATACTAACCAAACGGGGCATTAAAGATTGACTGATCTTTTGGGATACAGGAAACTTTGCTTCTTTCCACTGTTTAGTTTCGTATTACCATGTTATTTTGACATAAAACAGTACCTCGTAAAGGTGTGCCAGGCGGAGTAGAACATTTCCGTCTTCAAGGACCTGTAGGTGACATGGGAGCAAGTAAAAAGGCTATAGACAATAATGGAACTGATAAAACTAAGAATACAGTTGTTGACCCTAAATTTTTTCACAAAAGTCGGGGGGACAGATTTGTTAAGGACATGACACTTGAGGGAGAGGGCATCCACACGTCCCCCTTGGTTCCCCATCATACTTAAAAAATATTTTCATAGAAAATAGGGATGTGGCCCTATTTTATTCAAGGAACATTGCCCTAGCTGTCAAAGGGAGGAAAGACGCCCCAATGCCTTCATTGCCCTATGGCCCCTATCCATGGGCCTCCAAGGAAGAGACGACGGGTGCTGCCACGCCAACCCCCCAACCTCACCATACACCTTAAAATAAAAATGGAACAAGAAAATAGAGTGTCGCCCCTATTTTTAAATCTTGTACTCGCCTACCTTGTGGAGCAAAGGAAGATAATTTCCAAACTTTTCTTATTTTTGCAGAACTTAAAGGAAAAAAGACAATAAGGAAAACAAACAAGCAGGTCCCATTCCATGAAATTCAGCCGTACAATCAGTAACAAAAAGTCTAATAACCATCTTTACACATACGGTGAGATTTACCCAACTAAATTAAACGCAGAAAATAAAAATTAGATAAATCAGCAGGAATGAACCACTTAATACTAAAAATCAGGGGCCGGTGGGACTTGACCTCCACTGGCCATTCTCACTTAAAGTTAGATAAATAGCTCACTCATAGCTAGGGGTGTAAGTGGCATGGTTTGATTTGATTCGGTTTGTTTTTTTCGTAACCAAACCAAACTGGCCACTCAAGACAAACTGAACCAAATCAGTTCAATTCTGTTTAAGAAAAAATTTAGTTAAAAATTCAAAATAATTATTTTTTATACATATATACTCATTTTTAGTTATAAACAATTAAAATAATTCTTATTTTATTATAAAATGGTATAGATATCATTTTTACTAAAGTCATAGTAATATTTTAATCATATTTAGGTAATTTAGTTTAACCAGTTTAATTTGCTTTGGTTTGATTTGGAACCTCTCTAAATCAGTTGAACCGAACCACCCATTTTGGTAACTTGAACCGAATAATGCACACCACAATTCATTTTAAGGAAGAGAAAGAAGCTCCAACAGAGTGACCGTTCATATTCCTCTAAGGGGAGAAGTAAAAAGTATTTAATAGTGTTTGGTTACACAATAAATTTTTAAACATTTTCATGTTAAAATTTTATATTTAAAATGAAATCTAAACTATCTAAAGACAAAATTGTCACGTTTGACAACGAAAAAAGTGAGGATTATGTATAACTAAAAAAGGTGGGAGATCACAAAAAAGAAAAAAGGAGGACCTCACCTCTCTTAAAATATACAATTATAATGATTGCAAAACACCATTTTTAACAAAGTTTGTTACAAAAACATAAATTTATAACAAAAACTTAATTTATTATACAACCAAACATCTCGTAAGTCACAGAAAAAGAAAATAGCCAAGCCAATTACGCAAAAACATGGAATGCTGGGTCGTGCGACCTAGCGTAACCCAGTCAGTATTTCACCCGACTTCCCTGGTCGGGACCTTGGTCAGTCGACCCTGCGTTGTGATCGGGTGGGGTTGTGGGTCGCACAATCTGGAGACCAGTCGGGACCCGCCTGATCGGGTCAGGCCAACAGCTAATGCACTTTGAAAGCCCCCCCTTGGGAGCCTTGCTTCCTCTTACTTCTACCCCTCCCTCCCTCTTTATCTCTCTCTCTCTCTCTCTCAACTCTCTTCTCACTCTAAGATCACTCTCTCTCAATATTTCAAATAGTGTATTTTCTCTCTCTAAAGTGCTGGTACATAGTTCATTTTTCGATTCATTTCAAGGTTTTTTAGAGATCAATTTTTGTTTAATTGTGTTACTAACATATTCTTTTAAGAGTCATCTTTATTCTTTTATAAACTTTCTACTTTCTAAAATATGTTTTCTCTAAGCCGTGACACTCAAACTTCCGACATGACTTAGCATGATCTAACTTGGCTACAGTGCAATCTGACATCTATTGAATACTGGAAAGTTGAATGTAAGTATTGTGAAAAGACAACATACGGGGGACTTTCCGATTGAAACATCACCTCGCCAGTATGAAGGACAATGTCGCACTGTGTACACGAACCCCACAGGAGGTAAAAGCATAATTCTGTAGGTATTTATAAGTATTGGAACAAACAAAAGGAGATTCAAAAAAGTACAAGGAGACCATGTAGGAAGAAATTTCAGACCTAGCAAAATGTTTGGTTCACATATATGGGATGGATAGAAGCGCCCGAAAATTCCATAGGACAAAAGTTTCAATGACGGTATATTGTCATTAATATTTATCAAATCATACTAATTTCTGTATAAGTTTAATATTTAATCATTATTGTTACAAACCGATGACTTTATATGGGCGATGAAGACACGCTGTAGGTCATTGGCGGATGAAGACATTTATCAGCATACTGGCTGACTAATAGGCAGAGGTTCAAGAAGTGAGAGCGAATATGGAAGTGGGAGAGTATTAAACAAGTGCTCTAACTCAATACATATAATGCAATAGCACCTAGTGGAATATGTAATGATGAACTCTTCGTCCTAGTGTTGTGTAACATTAAAGTAGTTTCAACTTCATTTTTAGCAAATTCTTTGAACAACTCATCTCTTAAATCAACTTTTTGTATGAAATTATGTACCAACATTGAAGCAATTACAATTTTTGTCTAGTTTTTTAAAGAATAAGATGTCATACCATTAAGAACTTGTCAATACTTCTTAAGTACTCTAAAACAACATGAAATAATATTAGTTAATGTTGAGTAGATATAATTAAATACTTCTTTGTTTCGAGGATTACGACTATGATGATGTTGTAAATGATAATGATAACCATCATACGATGCTAGAAAACAAGTTGTATTAGTGAAACCAGTACCTACCAAGTAATATTTTCCTATATAGAATTCATATAGATAGATTGTACACAGAGAACAAAACCATATATGTATAAATGAAATATTTACTTGTTGGTGCTTTTGGAAATCTAGAATTCAGATCACAAATACAAACTAATAAAATTTGTACATCAGGACAAGTTCCCTTATGTCTTGCATAAATAAATATAAATAACATGTTGATGTCACAGACAATTAGAATATTCTTAGTGCATTTTATCTTTTGACCACTTATATGTGTCATTTGTTGTGCACTTGATACTACTACCTGTATATGAGTTTCATATATTGCTCCAATTCAATCTTTAAAAATAGGTATATATTTCTCACTTATCGTACTGAAGTCAGGTGTTCCATAAAAAATAGACGGAACAATATTCAATTTCACATACTTTTGCATTGCTCTTAATATAAGGTTGAAATGTCAATTACAAGTTTCTCTTGATCGTTGAAAATACTCGAGCATATCTCAAATTGAATAATTTTTTCCAATAACAATAAATAAAGCTATTGTCTCTTCAATTACTACGTATTTTATATCATGAAGAAGCTCATCCTTTCTAAATTCATCACAAAAATAAACAAATATTGGAGACTCCACTTTTAACATATCATAAAAGCACTCCTAGTGACCATAACTTATGAAATCCTCCATATGGAGATGTATGACACAAATCTTTGCATAAATACATTTCGTTATAAGTAATCAAACTTGCTATATTTATGAAAATTTTCATCTGATACACTAATGTTACTAACATGATACAAAATTATTGAATCAATAATATAAAAGTAGCACAGTTATATTTCGATGAAAATCAAAACATATTTATCCAATAAACAATAAAATGATAAAATTTAGACACTACATTTATTTTTGAATGAAAAACCGAAAGATAATATGAGAAATTGTTATACACTATTTTATTCTCTCTTTAAATGAACTTTTTAGCTATGAAAGTCTATATTTTGCATCCATCTCTACAGATAGTTGACGGTCTCACATATATACGTCCTCTAAGCTCTAAACTCGGTAATTCTTCTAACATCTTTGTTATTTCACCAATACTTGATGTAATGTTTGTAATTTGTATCTTCGTCTCTTCTCTTTTCTTTTGATTGATCTACAATCATATGGCTCAATGTGAGGTGGCATTCGTGTATATTGTGATTTTTCTTCTTGTTCCAAAGTGGTGATATAGGACCTAATAAACATCTACTAGTTCTGTTCTTTGTTTCTATTTGCTCATCATTTCATTCAACCATTCTTTTTTTCTACTGGATTTAGTTCATTTGGACTATCTGGTATACAATTAGGTGTTGATTGATGTTGTGTCCAATTCCTCTAAATGAATTTTTAATGGATTGGTAACATTTTCTCATTTTACAATTGAAATAATTTGGACAATTAATCTTTGAGTTCTAAGCCCTACTTGTGGGGTGTCTCTACATATGACAATAGATAAATTTTATAAGATAATGATATGAAATTATATTTCGTTGAAGTTAAGTACGATACTTACAAGAAGATAATCACTTCACCATTTCTCAGGAACTTTTATAGTGTTTTTTACTTTATCTCATATAAGACCAGTGGTACTATTTTTTAATGCTATCCAAGATTTATATTGTTATTTTAACTTATCCCAATGAATTTTCATTTGTTTTTTTATCAAAAAATTGTCCAAAATTGTGATTAAGCTCTTTTATAATATTTGATCACCCAAACTTTGATAATGAATGTTCACATCTACTTGAGTAACACATGCCGTGCCTTGATGAACATCTCGTTAGGTTGCTAATCCTAAATGACTTTGGTCTTCAGAGTAGTCTGGTCTTTCTCTATATGATCATAAAATGTTAGAAATAACTAATTTACATGAAAACATTAATCGAATTATAGAACTAAATTTCTTTATTGACATAATAAAAATATAAGCATAGAAGTGAAGCAATTTACATCTCTACTACGCTATGTGATCTTTAATATTGATAAAACTAGCTCTACATATTCAAAATAGTTGTATCTTCATGAAGAGAAGTTAGAGGAGACGTCTTGGCACTAATGAGGGCAAATTAGCGGCAAGGATGCTTGTAGGTGGATGCTCAGATGTCGCCACGTTGCGAGGATGCTCTTGGTGGTGAGATGTTGTCGCGCTGTGTATAGTTTGTCGGATCAGAGTCGGGGCTAATGTCGATTCAGACCAATTCTCCGGTAGGATTTCCAATCCATAATTGGTTTGAATCATGTTTTTATTTTTTACTTAAAAATAAAAATCATCATAAATCCTAAAAATATATGAAAATTCTTAAAATATTAAAAATATAAATTTAACATCTAACACACTTTCATGTGACTATGACTTTATGAGACATTTTAAAACAAATATATATAAAATAACATCAACATTTATCATAATAAATAAATAAAATGGTACAACTTATATATAATAAAAAATATACCTTCCTATCATCACCATTTATGGAATTGGCTTTCTTAGTCTTCTTTCTCCTAATTCTCTTGCATGCTCCATTAAGACTAGTCAATTATGATTGATCTGTATCCATATGAAAATAATGAGTTGGTCATCTGACTAAAATCATACACACTATCTGATGTTGGAGCTAGAAGTGTGGGTGAAAATATGAGTCAAAGTCTGAAGCGGGATCTAAATAATTTGTCACCATATACTCATAAAAAAACCTATCTGATTCAGACAAGGACTTCTTCCACTTGAATGCTATCTCTAATCCAAATCATCAGGCATTGCTCCACTCATACCTACATTGCTAGATCTGAAAGGACTGAAACCACCTTCTGCTCCACCTCCACCTCCTTCTGAAGCACCTATATCTTGCAGTTGTGTAGGTGGAATGAACTTTTCATCTTCATTATCTAAGGAAGGTGCTTGTGTACTACTTATGGGGCTATCTTCGCTTGGCAAGAAGCTTTCTCCTCTTTGTCACTTCTTCTTCTTCTTGCGTACCGTGGCCAATACTGTGTTGGTATACCTTCTTTAATGATTTAATTCTATCAAATCTTTCTTCCCTTTGTGAAATCTTGTGAGTAGTATGAGGATTTGCAGCTAAAGCGGCACGAGAAGTTGAACTTGGAGTTGTGGTGTGAGGCAGATCCTGGTATAGAGTTGTACAATGAACCTAAGCACCTTCTTCTTCTTACATTTGTTTATCCTCACTAACTATATTGTCAAACTCTCCTTCAGTCTATGCACGATGATTGGGGTCGAACTCTAGACCATTCATACTGAAACTGTGTAATTTTTTTGGTAGAGGTATTCTAAGTCAATATCCGCATATGACAATCCAAGACCACCTGCATTGTGTTTTTACTCATAAGGACCACCTGCAAATCTTGCAAACATTTCTTTAGAAATTTTTTACTGATTCTTAATGTTCTTTATTCTTAACCGCATATTGTAATGGCAAAATACCAGTTTTTCCAATTTCTCACTATTTAACATGTTTCTTCTTTTTTTGTGTATCAAGTTGAAGGTGGATATCTCCTCTCACACAGTGATGAACTAATGCTTTGACTCATTACACATAATGCAATAGCAACTAGTGTATTCGAATGCGTTTGTTGTTCACTTGAATCCACCACTCAACTATAAAAATGTGTAATCTTCTTACAAAAATGTTTAACATATACTAAATGTTATCAAACATATCAGGAAAAACCTTATCATATGAATAAGGTATATCTATATCTTCATAGACTCCAATTTAGTACTTATATAATGTTATTTGAAATATGATATGAAATAGAAATTAATTTCTTGGTCTTTAAAACTTAATAAGTATCACACAATAACTTACTTCAATTTCCACTTCTGTTTTATCTTATGGAGTCCTAACTAAATATTGTATCATTGACAATGTACCATGTATAACCTTTGTATCATCAGATCTTTGTCCACTGTATCGTATTCCTGGGTTCAAAAAATATCTTGTCAAAAGTGGAAGACAACCATTATTGACAGTAACGCATTACTACAAAACTTAAATGAATGATAAGGTATAGACAATTACCTGCGGCATGAATATTGTGGTGAAATGTCTTATCCCATCTATTGTATATAATCTTCCACCATTTCTTATATGCCTTTGGATGTTTTTCTTTGATTTTCATCTTAACTTTATCCATTGCATCGTACAAGTACCATATTTAATTTTTATCATTCAAATCAACCAATCTTAACACCTGTACGAGTGGCTCTATCATAGACAAGTAATACCTAAATTTTCTCCCACCATCAATTGTCTTCAATCAGATGTTCCATCTTCGTTAGCATATCAAATTATTCCATTTTGTCATGTAGATCAGCCATATAATTGATCTATGCTGATGGGTGTATGAATCTTTTCAAGTCGTGTCGACATCTCAATAGGCTTTCTATGTATGGAAAATCTTGTGGGCCCTAGTTGCACTAGATCACGACCATCGATATGCTCTCTCATGATGTGCAAAAATCTAAGATGCATAAATATAAATAATGTAAACAACATCCTTGACTCACCAAGGATGTGACAAATGGCTCCTTCCTAATGTCCTCCAACATTAAGTCTATGGAGTGCGCATCACACGTTACCCAAATCAAGTGTGGTTTGGCCTTCATCAGCTTCCTTTATGTAGCCTTATAAGATGCTTAGTTATTAATGTATTAATGACAAACTACACAATGTTTTCATCACATATTTCCTTGACAACATCCTCCATGAGACCAAGTAAATAGTCATCATATTTTACCCTTTTCAATGCATATATACTCTTTAAGAAAATGGTGCCCTTAAAATAGTAAACTAGAAAGTTAATCATCAATCTCCTTATGATTCCTATCCATCCATCACACATTACAGTGCAACCTCTTTCCTTCCATATTGTCTTGAAGTCATCTATCCACAGGGTCAACTTATTAACCTTTGAATCCAATCCATGCTCATAGATGTATTTTAAGCTCGAGACTTTTGACGTGGTCCAGCCTCAGTGATAGCATTGATCATCGTTTGAAATATATAAATTCTTCGTTGCATGGACTAGGATACCTACATGAAGGAGAAAGAGTATACACTTATTATTGTTTGTTTCAAAAAGACGCAAGGCACATTTAAAATAGTCAAGTTTTTATATACCTACATGTAAATATCATTTGTAAATGTGTTTGACTATTTCCTTTCAAGGCCTATCGTCCTTAGTCCTCTTTCACTATGCCTATACATGGAGTGTCCATTGGCCGAACTGAATGTGACCGACGGAACTCACTATCTTGGCCTACCTAAGGTGTAGGGGGAGTACTTTGGTCCACATATGAACGTTTGATGGTAGATCCGCCTGCCTCCTCTTCTCCTTATCTTCGCGGGCATGAGCTCCACTTACATGTATTGCTCTTCTTACTTGTGCACTTGATCATCTGAACTTGATGAATACTTTGCTGGTACATTGTACTTCTTCACATCCTCACTCACCTCACCAATGTGTTGTTTATGTAGATAAACACCTCTATTTATTTATTTTCCACACCACTTATATTCACCTTCTTCTTGTCAACATCTAACATATATCTATGTTGCCATCTAATGTCACATTGTGTAGGGGCACCAATACCATGCTCATTGTCCGACATTTTTTCCATATAGAAAAAAAAATTTCAATCATATTAAATAACTATATCTGGTAGTAAGGAGACAACTGGATGGTCCAAGAGAGGATCCAAAACTGAACAAGTCACCCCTTCGGGTGACTACGCACCTCTACACAGTCACCCGAAGAGTCACTCCTCAAGGTGCAGCAACGTTCCCTTAGAGAAACCCCATCTTCAGGCGGGGGGGGGGGGATCCCCCCCTTAACTTTTAAGGGCAATCGGCTGGGTGTGGGGAATCTAGGTGGGAGGGAGAAGGATAGAGAGAGAGGGATATCAGGAGGGGGGTTCCTTGAGCTCACTAGAGGGGGCCACCGGATGATAGGGGGGCGCAGGAGGAAGGGGAATCAGGGTGGAATTAAGAGAGGGATGGGGGATTTGTTGATTGGGAAATTGGATCTAAGTTGTGGCTTCTTGGAGAATTAACCTATATCTATCGATTCTTGATCTGATCTCGGAGAATTGGCCAATTTAGGCTGACTCCTCTTGAATTGATCCTAGATTAATTGTCCAACACATGGATAGGACCGACCCAATTGGGCTAATCTGATCCAAAAATTGATTAATTCAAATATGGATCTGCTGATTTTACGAAGCCATTGCGAGGCTCCTGGCGGTGAGATGTCGTCGTGTTATGAGGCTTATGATGGCGAAACGTCACCACATTGTGAGGAAGCTCCTGGTGGCGAGACGTTGCCACATTGGTGGAGGATACTCACAAGAAGCATTCATGTGTTGCCGAGATGCTCACTGGGGCAAGACGGTTGCGAGACGCTTTAGGCAATGCCGCATTGCTAAAGGAGATTGTTGTTGGGTGACTGGCGATGGCAAGATGTTGTCGACAAGAACAAGGTTGTGAGGAGATGCTTGCTACAATGCCACGTTGCTGGAGGAAACTCTGGAAGGCCGATGATGGCGAGGCATTGTCGACAAGAACTATGCAGTCAAACAATTGTAGTGAGGATGCTTGAGGGGGGGGGGGTCCTACCTACGTTGCTTAGATTCTTGCTAAAGGGATACTTTCATGGCGATGCCACATTGTTAGAGACTCTAGAAGGTCGGTGATGTTGAGATGTCGTTGACAAGAAGCAGGCAGTGAGGAGACGATTGTGACGAGGATGCTCACGAGGGGGTTCCTGCATTGTGGGGATGCTCACAGTGGTGAGATGGTCACGACAATGTTTGTTGCTGGAGGAGATTGTTGTTGGAAGACTGGCGATCGTGAGGCGTGCCATCAACAAGAACTAGGTGTGAGAAGCGTCCTCTTATCATATTTTCATTTATTGGAAGGAGAAAATTTCTCCTTCCCGCTTCCTCCTATAAGAAGAAGTAGAGACCGGAATGTAAATGAAAGGCATGGTAAAAATCAGAAGATATTCCTAGAGAAGATGAAGTTAAAAAAGCCTTCCCAGTGGTTGCCAAATGAACCATAGGTATCCAAAGTCAAGAGTTCCACCTCTGGCCCACCTCCTAAGGGTACCTGGTTTCAACAACATGCTATGTAATTTGCTCCACCCTGACAACAACAAATTGTCACACACAAGTATGAGGAGCTGCTAGCTGACAAAATGAGTCAAGAAAGTTAGAATTTGACTTGTTGTTTTATACGAATACTGCCAATGTAGACAAGTCACTTTGGGGGTTCGACTGATATAAACATATGGTTGTGCTACACCACATCAAGCTCTAGCCACCAAAGAATGACGTTGCCACCACCAACAGGGCTAGAAATAAATTCTCTACCCAAGAAAAGATCACGGATGACCGATTAGCAGCGGTATACATTTTTTTTATGTTCGCTGAAGAGTTTTGATGGGTCAGGTTTATAATCGGCTCGAGATGTTGATTTGGTGAGTGGAAGGTTGATCCCTCACTAGGGATTGAATCAGAAATTAAGAAAAAACATAGAAAAATACATAAAATTGACAAACAATTGGTCATTTTATTTCTATTCTAATCTTACATTTTTGAACTTGTTCTACAGCATTCATTTACTCATCTCAAGACATTTGATTTGAGTACATTACCTTATGAGACCATTATATAGCCACCCAAGGGTCCTTGGGGGCACTTAAGCACCCCCCAACAGTTAGCCTGCCGTTGGGTGACCCGGGGCAACCCAGTCCGACCTAGTGGATCTTGTTGGCAAGGTCAGATGATCCGACTCTCAGTCAGATCAATCAGTGGAAAAACTGACCAGGTCGGGCCAACCTCACCTAATGTGGGCCACACAGCTTTCAATGGAAGAAAGTCCCATACCTGAAGAGTAATCAAGGCTACATTGTCAGGTAATACATATGAAGGATCCATTGCTGTGAATGTTGATGCATGTGACTTTGTCCAATCTTCTCCCTCCTAGAAAGAACGCTGTTACTTTAGTATAAAGTAGATAAAAACATATGAAAACTTGATTGAATTGTATATTTCATTTTACCTGTTCCGAAAATGCAATAAGTAGAGGAGAATAAACCTCCTGCCCCAAGGATCTGCGCCACCTAGCTCCACCTCCAGAAGGATTGATTTTAAGATAGTACTTTCCTTGAACCTGACAATGGAAGCATGCAGGTCAATTAGATCTTATTATCATCACCAGCAGTGGACAATAGTTTCCAGCGGTCCTGGTAGCCTTGACACAAAGTAATCTGGCGAAGGGATAGACAAATATTGATGATTTATTTTGTAATGAAATGTTACAATTTAATTTTACTGACAATAGCAGTATTCGGTTACATAAAATAATGTAGAATGAACAATTAATACAACCGAGGAACATGACAGATGCCTATAGTATATACCACTAAGCCTGTGCAGTAATTGTCAACACAAGCAGTCTCATTAAGTGCTTCATCAACTCCTCTGCCATCATCATGCAGCAACCTCCTATTTATCACAGTGAATAGGAAGATAATGTCACAAATTTCCCAGCACCCGAACCTATACTAACAGCTTTAAATAGGAGAAAGCTAGCTAAAGACAAGCTAAAAAATTGCTGAACACACCGATGGAGCATCAGCTCTATTTCGCCATCTGAAATGCTAGAGCCGCCCACAGATCGATCAACCAACACTGAGACTTCCATGTTATCATCTGCCATGTATATTCCCATATTAATCTGAAAAAAAAGGAAAGCCATTAGTTTCGTCAGTTTGCATGAAATAGAAGATACCTGTCTTTGTAAAATGAAATGAGGAAGTAATAGTTTCTCTATTGAACATAAAAAGTAATGAAAGAAACAGCAGAAAAACACATTAGTTAAACACATCTCAAACCTCATCCAACTATACTAGCCATCCAACATCACAAGATATTGTATTCACAAGGCTTTTTAAACATAAGATAAGATGTGAAATATTTCTAACAAGATTCTTTTAAACAAAGAAAACTCACAGGGTAATAATTCCCAGCAACAGGTTGATGGATTTCCAGGTCCCAATCTGATCTATAATCACGAATCTGCATTTAAATTGTGATTCATAAAATATGGCAACAATTTTGGGATTAGCCATTACATAGATTCCACGGATGCCAAATGCATATGAAATGAAAAAATAGGGTACAAAAAAGTACCTTTAGGACCTCTGCTGCGATGAGATCAAATTTATGACAGGTTATGTAAAAAATCTCACAAAAGCATTGCTGATAATATAAAGGCAGGCAAAGATGCATCATTTTTTCTGAGTGATACCATGACATCCCATTATGTGAATAGTGAAGAATAGTTTGCAGAATCAGCCGATCCGGATCGGGATAGGCCGATTCTCGGATCGGGTCAGCACCTGCCGATCTGATTCCCCTCCCCCCCAGAATAGCCGATCCAGTGGAGGAATCAGCCTGGATTGGCTGGATCTACCCCGGATTGGCTGATTTGGCAGGATTGGATTAGGAATTGGCCAATTTAGACGATTCCCCAGGACCTAAGTAAAAAACAGAATCAGGCCCAATTTCAGGCCAGATTTCAATAGAATTTGGACCAATCAGTTGATTCTGGACCGATTCCAGCGATTCCTCGCCAGAATCGGCTCAAAATGCTGTCATGGCGGCACAGCACCGCCATGGCGGTCTTCCCCCACCCTTGCAGTAAAGTACAAGTAACAAAAACAGAAAGTTTACTCATGATCATAAACAATTATCTTCAGTCCATTCTCATACATAGACCAATCAATACAATAATTTATACATAATAAAATGATTACCCTTCTGATAAAATCACGACCATTTGAATCAGTGTAGAACGTTTTGTCATTCTTCAAATTTGTTGTGATTTGAGTGACTACTTCTCTTCCAACATGATCATCAACAGGTATAGGCCCAACCTATCAAAAGGCAACATTGAGAAGGATCCAGTATATAATACAATATCAAACAAAACAATCATAGAACAAGGAGATAACACTGAAGAAGATGAGATCCCAGTTAAACCATAAATATCACTTCGGGTACAGTGGTAGAACAGGATTCCATGTAGCAGATACAGGCACCTGTAATTAGAGCTGAAAGTGCCTTCCAGAAGAATTGGCTCAAACCATTGATTGGTAACAGGAGATCATGAGTTTCAAACCTCCTGGAATACAGGGATGAAGTTATGGTAGTCAACATCAATGGTAGGTTCTTTCAGGAGGGCTTGACTTTGAACCTAAGCTAGTCATCCACCACTCAGCCAAGTATGTTGCCGTGGCTGTAGGGGCTTATTTAGTGGGTGTCTGGGGTCAGTCTCGATAACAAAAATCTCCTCAAAGAGTTGTAACCAGGAACTGATCTTGATGACGATGACAATGATCTTCCAATAGAGCAGTTACCAAGTGCAGTGAAAAAATGAAGAAGCAGTTCTTTAATATGTCAACGAATCAGTGGTGAAAATATACATCCAAACAACAAACATTCGCATACTCACAATATATTCAAATTCTATGTGCTCCTTTGCCCTGAATAGCCTGGTGACCTGCACACAAATATTTTGTTAGTGTTAAAAATTCTGAAATTCACATTCAAAAGGGAGCAGCTTTTGCCAATTGAAAATAGAAAAAGAGAATATTGTTTTCTACCCGCATATTACATTTGCTAAACTATGTGATGTCTAACAGTGTAGGTGGGAGCCACTTCTTTGGAAGAAAAAGATAAAGAAAGAGATAAAAGGAAAAAAAACAGCCATGCAGCTGCTGTTATTGGGATGAACCTGGGAATGAAGAGAGGGGACAAGGGAGGGTCAAGAGTCTCCTCAAGGTACTTCTTCAAGCCAACGTCCTTCCTGCTGCCTGTCATGGCCATATGTTCAGCAGTGTTACACATGGCTACGGTCACACCTTAGCGCTTAAAAGGCTGCTCACAGTTAAGATTATATGACCCCGAGAATAGAACTTTTAGCGCGAAAGGAGGAAGAGGTTGGGATCTTCCTAAGATGTGTATACATATGTGGTAATCAAGAAGTTGAAACGATCAAGTAGGGCTTTAGTTGTCAGCTGTTTTCGGCCAAGTCTATTCTCCCGAGTTTACATTCCTTCTACAATGATACACATGTCCCTTTTGTCATGTTAGCTAACTCTTGCTTTGTTCCTCGTGGTCTTGCTTGTTGATGTTTATCGTGCCAAAAGTGGTGCATCAGTGGATTGACTGGCCCCTGCGTGTGGATTTGCATGGGCACCAGCACCATATATTCTCAAGGGCAGAAAGACTAGAGACAGTGTCAGGCAGAAAATGGAGGTAAGAAAAAGAAAGCAATGATGGAGGGCATTGTTACTCTTGCTCTCCCTACTGCCTGCACTCAAGGGAGGCACCATGGATGGGAAGTTCACGGCAGTTAAGAGTGCAGCAAGGACTCTCTTGCAATGGGGAATAGAAAGAGAAAAAGGAAAGAAGGAAAAAAGGGAGGGAGAGTTATACTCATCTTTCAATGGGCCTGACTTCCCAACCATTAGCATCCAGGCCTGGTCACACTTCCAAACTCTCGGTAGTAGGGCCACACAGAAAATTAGAAAAAAGAGTAAAAGAAAAAGAAGAAAGAAGGAAAGAAAAGAGAAAATCAGAAATAAATCCCCACTGGGCGGGTTGGTTGATGGGGGCAGGTGAGCACTGGTGAGTCCCAGTGTCCCACTAGCACATGGTTTGCAAGACTGAAACAACCTAGGGCTGATCCCCATGGGATCACCACTGGAAGGCGGCAGAGGGGCAGTATCTGCTGCAGTGCATTCCTCGCCCTAAATAGGCAGAGAAGATTGTCATATCATGTCCAAGACCCAATATGACAGAATATGCTAACTTAAGTTGATGGATTTTCTACATATTGGGTCGGACATGTATTGGCTCAACATCATTTTTCTGATTTTTTAAAGTTTTGGAAGAACCAATTTAGGTTGATACTGGATCAAAATTTCTTCCACCAATCTACCAAGCTTGAAAAACTTGATGACTTGGAAAATTTTGCACCACCAGAAATGAAATCAAATGAAATTAAGAAAGATGAAAAGGAAAATAAAATAAAAATACAAAATAAATAAAATGAAATGAAAAATGAAAGAATAAAAATATAAACTTAAACAAATATATTAAATATAAAAAATAAAATGATGTAAATCAATTATGACCCTACTTCAAACATAACTGCTCAGGAAGTCCCACTAGAACATGCCCAACTGAGTGGGCACTCGCCAGTTCAAGTCAAACCAGATGGGTCCCATTAGTTCAAACCATTGATTACAGAATCGACAAGATCAGATCGGGATTGACTAATTCTTGAATCGGATTTGTCAATCTCGATCTGATTTTCACCTGGAGGACCAATTCAGACTGTATTCCTGGTGGAATCAATATAAATTGGTGGAATTGGCCAATTCAACTGACTCATATTAGAGTTGGCCAATTTTGTTGACTCTGTTGGGAGTCTCTTGTTCACAGATTTCCTAAATCAGTTTCAATAATCCCCCAATATCGGCGATCCAGTCGATTCTCCCCCTCCTTGATTCCCCTTCTAGCCCCTACTCTCTAGCGATTATATGGCACCCCCATGGTGGCAACCCCCTCTCTCTCTCTTTTTCCGTTAATAGTCATTCTAGGGGTGATTGACAGTCCCCTTAAGGGACTGTTCCTCCCCCCTTCAACAGTCACCCGAGGTGACTGACAGCCCCCTTAAGGGTGAACATGATAGTCACATAAGCTGAACACGATACATCTACATTAAGTGACGAAGAAGAAGTGAGAATAAAAAGAGTAATGCATACCAGAAAAGTACCACAACAAGAAAATGAAGAGAGAAGGAAGGTAGCAGGCAAGTTGCGAGGCGGTGATCTGACATTTTGTCGGTCACAATCGACTTGACCCACTGATGATGTAATATCAGGAGAGGCGGCATTTTGTCAATCACATTATACTTGACCCCCAAGTGATGTTATGTTCAGGAGCCAAACAATTAGCAGATAATAATAAAACATGTGTTTAAAAAAAGAGTGAAGGCAACTACTTCAGTTGCAAAGCAAGAAATGAGACATTTGCAAATGATTTTTACATACATGTTAGAGCAAAATAACTTTATCTTCTCAAACATATGTATTGTCTCTATTTATTGAGTTTGAAAATAATTTTTTCTCATATTAACTTAATATAGGCGTTTCAACAAATGTCACCACTAGCTCGTACTTCTAGACTATGAATGATGTGATTGGAGAGGCCGGACTGAGATTATAAGTCCCAACCTCTAGGTATATTTACAATGCAGGATTGGATGAAGGAGTTGATGAACTCAAATTCTGGATAGATGGATTTAAAATTGTCCGGAAGGAGAGAATATGTACAACCATATGTGGTTGGTGATAGGCATAACCAAGAGAAACATGATAAATTTTCTTATGTACTGTTCGGAGCTCACAACTTTCTTGAAGTATGTTAATGCATTAGGGCAGGTGAGAAATGCATAGTACATCTCCTTGATGGATGATGTTGTAGAGAAGATTAGGGAGGAGAACATTGTCAAGTTTATGATAGATAACGAGCCCTTCTACAATGCAACAAGAAAGAAATTGATGGAGAGAAGAAAATATCTATTCTGGGTTTCATGTGCAACACAGTCCATCGACCTTATATTGAAGGACATTGGCAAGGAAGCTTCGGTTTCTTCACTTGTTAGTCAGGTATAACTAATCTCGTTGTTCATATATTCTCATCCTCGTTTGCTACACATAATGAGACAACATATTGAGAGGCATGATCTTATTAAGCCTAATCCGACTAAGTTTGCTACTCACTTCATTGTGTTTGAAAACTTACATCAACACATACACACATTCATAGATTGTAAAATTAGTTGGATTGGATCGGTAACGACTAATTTTGAGATCGGATTGGTCGATCTTGATCCAATTATTACATGGAGCACCGATCCAGACTAGACTCCTGGCAAAATCAATCTGGATCGATGGAGTCGGACAAGAATTAGCCAATTCATGTGAATCATATTAGAATCGAACAATTTTGCTAGGACAACTTAAGTCTTGGTCTTGGATCAATATTAGTCGAAAACATCGATACCCCATTAACATCTGGCTACCCCTAGGGCAAGGCTATTTCGACAATCTTTTGGTAGTGATCCCCTTGATCCGGCATTGATTCGACCATTCAACTGGTGATGCCGAGCTATAGAGAGTGATTCCCTTCGATTTGACGATTCCACTGGTGATCCACCCTTCTGGAGGGGTGATTCCCCTTCTCACGGTGCCAATATCTACCCTCCAGAACACCTTGTGGAGGGGTCCCCTACCCCCTTCCTGTCTCCCCTTAAACAATCACCTTCGGGTGATTGTTTAAGGCAAGAAAAGCCCTTGCCCACGCTTACCTCCTTCTTGTCCCCCCTTAAAAAGTTACCTACTAGTGTCAGTTTGAGGCAAGGGGTTGTTATCTCTTCGCCCCTTCCTACTCCCTGACTGTTGAAAGCATTGTTCTCTTCCCCGCCTGCTTTGCCCCCTTAAAGGGCTGTTTGAGACTTTGAGTTGCCATGCCCAAGGGGCTATTCTCTTCCCTGCCCCCTTCCTATCCGCTCGGGTAATTGCCACACTAAAGAGGCAATGATGCACTTGCTCACTGTGATTTTGGTTGAGAACATGTCACATTGGTGGATGCCAATAAGAGGAGGGTATGGTGTAAGTGGAGTGGCAAACACATGGATTGGGAAGTATTCTGATTAAAGCAACACATAGGTGGGGTGAGTGGTATTGTGAAGAATTGTGAAAAAGTGCCGAGGGAAAGCAGTAAAGTTATATGGGCGTACCTCCTCAAAAAAGCCTAATAAAGGGAAATTCACGTTGAACATAAAGAGAATTTGTATGAGGAGCTCTTAAGAAAAAGAGATGAGAGGCTAACTAAAAAAGTTAAAAGGAAAGGAAGAGATGAACCTGAGTCATCCATTGAGGAAGTATATGAAAAGCTGATGACAACTTGTCATGCTAGTAAGTAATCACAAAGAGAAGATGAAGAGAGAAGGAAAGGAGCAAGAGGCTCTAGAGTTGGGAGACTAGCATATCATCAATCATAGTTAAATTAATCCACACCCTCTGAGGATGATAGAGCAAGAGAGGGGGCATTACATTGCTCGACACGACCCCTGAGAATGCTTATAAGTTCAAGAGACAGAATGCCAAGAACAATCAGACAAACATTTAAAGGTGCTAAGGCAACCACTTCGGCTGTAAAGTGAGCAATCAAGCACATCTATAAGTGCTTTTTACATGCAAGTGACGATCTTAAATAGGTCATCTCAGACATATCTATTATTTCAAGAACTCAGTAGGATAGAACAAAAGTTGAGTTAAAAGTAAGTGAGAATTGTTATTGTTATTGTTTTTACATCAGAACATTAATTATTTAACAACTCTCATTTTTCAGATACAATCCTATAAATTGAGTGTTTGATTGTACTCATCTGAAGTTTTCATTTGACAATGTTGCTCCTAGGACGTGGAAACATCCCCTCATTTAATAATAATATTTGATATTATTGTGAAAGTAACATCATCTTCTATTAATCTATTTTTATAGCAGAGTGGTGGGTAAAAATAGATACAAGAAGTGTATGGAATCGACTTGTTGTAATTGTGATTCATATTCTGAGTTGGAGAATTAAGTTCCCCTAAATGCGAGAGGAACTGAGGTATATTTAACTTTACTAAGATAAAGAATATGCTAATATCTAATAAGTTGGAGAATCTTGTGTTCTGTCATTACAACATGTGACTAAGAATAAAGAAGATTAAAGACCGCCAGAAAATTCAAGAAGAGAGATTCACAATATTTGTAAGTAGAGTATATAAACAAAGAGTGAAGCACAAGGATGTAAAGGAACTACTGAAGTCGTTGATGTGGATTATCTTTTCCAAGATGAGCACCCATTTATCGTGTGGGTGGAGAAGGCAAGTAGAGCACGTTCAAAGTTTGATCTTGAGGATTATACATAGGTTGAAGGAGAACAAGATGACATTTAGCCTGAAGACGAAGAGATGCGATAGGAAATCTATGCCACTCTAGCTCCAGCCACATCTCTAGCCACATTATCACAAATAACTACTCAGAGGAAAAAAGATCATGGTGCACTAATTGAGACATGTTTCACAATTGAAAAAGATGTGACATGAGGCTTGAGAGTTTCTCATCACAAACAGAAGAAGTAACAAAGAAAAGAAAGGGAAATCAGGTAAGGACTTGCTAGTCCAACAAATAGAACACAACCACTCTTCTTAGATAATGATGAGGAAGAGTTCATTACACATGTACAATAGCAAAATGTAGGAGGTAGAAGTGGAGGAGAAGGAGGTTCTTCCAGTAGTTCACGTACTAGTGGACAAGACTTGATAATTTAAGCCAAAGGCAACATTCGAGTGGTAGGAGTCAGCATTGGAATTAGGGTTCTTTTTATAAGTACACAAGAGCCAATTATTTAAAACCCCACGAGGACTTCCACCCAGATATTCCATTCACATCTCCAATGCATCACACTAAACTTAGATAGCCGATTAGTTATTTTTAGATAGATACAGGCCAATCATGATAAACAACTTTTAGTGGAGCATCTGTTAGAATCAAGAGTGAAGACATTGAGTGCGAAAATCAATTCTATAGATATTGATGAAAGGAAGGTATAACATTGTATTACATATCAATAATTCATTTGTACCATATTACTTGTTACCTTTTCTTTATTACAATTATCATTGCCATTAAGTTATATCCCCTTGGCTTAAATTCTCTTATAATGATTGAAAGTGTGTTAGATGTTATATCTATATTTGTAATTTTTTAGGGATTTCCAATTTTTTCCTAAATTTTTTAAAACAAAAAAACTAAAAAAATATCAATCCAAACCGATTCAAAAATTGGTTTTTCTTTCAAAAAATTGGTTAGAATCAACGAATCTAATCCGAGCATCATTGCATACATTGGTGCGGTTCATTAGTTATGTTGAGTCCATCATGCATATGGCAAACCTACACAACAAGATAGATCAGTTGGAAATCCTTAGTCAAATGGAGCATTTGATCATGAACAATCGTTTTTGAAAAAGAATTCAATACTACTTGTCTATTATTGAACCACTAGTACAAGTCTTGAGATTAGTTGATTCAAACGAATAAAATCAGATGTGATCCTTGCATGATGCCATATATAGAGAAAAAATGAAAATAAAGGAGAAGCATCGTAAGGGTTATAAAAAATGATAGAAAATCATTGATAGGAGATAGGACAAAGACACTACACCACCACATCCATGTGACATATAAATCTCCTTATCATTAATCATGGGCTGATTTATGCACTTAGAATAGTGATGAATATTCTTATATGTTACCTAATAAGTGCAAAATACTTTTTAAACCCATGTATATAATTATTTGTGTTCTCTCAATTTTCAAATGCAATCGTACAATATGAGAGTTGGAGTTTACTTAGATCCAAATCTGAGTTATTTATGTGACAAAGTTTTTTTATGTTCAAACAACCTTTTTAAACCCATGTATATAATTATTTGTGTTCTCTCAATTTTCAAATGCAATCGTACAATATGAGAGTTGGAGTTTACTTAGATCCAAATCTGAGTTATTCATGTGACAAAGTTTTTTTATGTTCAAACAACAAGACATTAATGATATTTAATATTATTGTGAGTAATATTATTGTTTATTGTTCTTCCTTGTAGTTGAGTGGTGGGTACAAGTGAACATAAGAAGTGGATGTAATCCACTTATTGCAATTGATATATGCATATAGAGTCAGAGCACAAGTTCTTTAAAATGTGAGATGAATTAGTGTACATGTAGCCTTTTACATATAAAAAGAAGAAATGGATTAATATATGATAACTTGGAGAAACTTGTGTTTTACCACTACAAGATGCATTTGAAAATCAAGAATATAAAAAATTGGCAACAAATTATAGAAGAGCAATTCTCAAGATTTGTAGATGGACCATATCAAGCACGAGTTGAAGTAGCATGTGTTGTTGGTGGTAAAAGAGCCAATGAAGAGGTTGACTTGAAATATCTTTTCTAAGAGTAGCACCCACTTACTACATAGGTGGATAGAATGATGGCATACCACCTCTTGAGTTCGACCCAAATGATCATACATGGGCTGAAGAGGAACTAGACGACGTACAGGCTAAAGATGAACACATGCAAGATCAAGTACAACCTGCTCTAGCTCCCAATCTAGCTCCTTCATCACAAAAAGTTCTCAGAGGATAAAGACTACTGCTAACAAATTTGGATGCTTCAAACAATTGAAGAATGTCTACCAACATGGTATTAGGGGTTCTTCACAAGCAGAAGAAGCAAAAACAATGAAGAAAAGAAAATTAGCAATTAGGTGAAGACCTGTGTCTCATAGATAGTACATAGACACCCTCCTCAAATAGCAATGAGGAAGAGTTTATTCCCTTAATTTAACAGCATGTAGGAGGTTCGAGTGGAGGTGGAGATGTAGGTTAAAATGGAGGAAGATTTGATACAAGTACATATACTAGTGGGGCAACTGTTGAAGATTTGGTTCAATACCAACATTCAAGTGGACGGAGTCAAAGTTGGACATAGATGATTTTTTTTTCGACGAGTACACAACTCAATCTTGCCCAGAACCCCAGAAATAGAAGCCTTCCAACCATATATTCTATCTACCCACCTAGAAAAAATAGCACCAGATGACCCAAATGATTTTAGCGAGATTTCTCGGTTGTTATTTATATATGGATACAGGTCAATCATGACTTCATGACTTCTCAACAACAATGGTCTTCAGAGGGGCATATAACGAAGAGTCTCATCATCAATATTATAGATATTGGTAACATATGATATTATTTGTATTTAACATCATTTGTATATGTGTATATGTGGTTAAATGTTAGGTAACAATTTTTCTACATATCTTCTAATTTTTATGATTTATTCTGTTTTTTAAATAAAAAATTGGCCAATCGATATCTGTTTTCTTCCTAGAGAATTGGCTAAGCCAAATCAAATTGGAATCGAGGCCCACCATTTTGGGTCCGGATTCTGACCCCAACTAGAAGTGTTTCACCCATTCAAATCCCCACCAAGTCCCACTAGTGGTAGTGGGGGGTCCCACCAAAATTCAATTCCTAACAATTGACTCGAACTGGTGGGGGGCGGCGCCACACAAAGGGAGTAATGAGAAACTTATCCCAATTCCTAAAAATGCATGAAAAAGGAGGACTGTATGAAGTATGAACAGAGTCTCACCTCTTAAAATAGGACTCATTTGGAAGGAGGGAATGACTCTCACTAAAGAAAAAACTCATTAGAGAACAAGTTTCCCCAAGGAGGTAAGGAGAAACCGATAAAGGC
Organism: Cryptocoryne crispatula var. balansae; assembly: GCA_036172225.1. Taxonomy (NCBI): domain Eukaryota; kingdom Viridiplantae; phylum Streptophyta; class Magnoliopsida; order Alismatales; family Araceae; genus Cryptocoryne; species Cryptocoryne crispatula. The sequence continues at coordinate 28,643,605 of CM069928.1, forward strand.
TCTCAACACAAGCAGGAGATCAAAAATTTGAGGACAAATGAACCTAAGAATATATCTGTACAAATAAATCAAGCATCACCATGCTGTGAGATAGGGGGTGATATAACCCTAAATTGTTGTCCGGCACGATATTTTGATTTTAGAGTCACATACAGAGACAATTTAGGAGGGTACGACACAAGTCCTTAATCCAGTGGCCCTAAGTTTCATATTCAAAATAACATTTCCAAGGTTAACATATAGTGAGTGTATGACCCCTATTGTTTTAAATACACCTTGGCATGATAGATCTTGGAGCTAAGTCATCTGGTGTTGAGGAGGAATACAACTCTCTACATGTGGCTTCAACACACTCTAATCAACATTAGCCGCAACAGAAAGGGGGCACATGACTCACTTAGTGGTCCAGTAAATGGACCTTAATAAAAGCCACAATTTGGACCTGACTCCAACCAAAGACAGGCTGTTGAATAACCATGGCATAAGGTTCATGAATGGACTCTTCAAAGGTGACAGAAACAAGCCTTAGAGACAGGCCAGGACCTGCCTCCTGAATGGGTTAAAATTTGGCCAAAAATAGGTCCTTTGCAAGGCCTTAAGCATGCCATCACGTAGTCCATGAATAAGCTGAATATAGGCTCAAGAACAGGCCTCTGTGTACGCTATCTCAAGCCTTGGCTAGGCTGAAAACTGCCAAAAATGGGGCTTTGGCAAGCCCTCAAACAGGCCATCGTATTGGCTCTTACATGAGTTAAAAACAGGCCCAAAATGGGGACATGTGACTGCTCACAATTGGGTTGAATATGGGCCTGAAATTGGGCCTCAGTGGGGCTCTTGGCATGGCTGGAGACCCAGCTCCCAGTTGGGCCCCAAATATGCCTATGATATATCTTAAATAAAGCCTAGAATGGACTGAGAATAGGCCCCTGCAGGGCTTCACAACAAGCCAGGAACCTGCCCCAGAACAGCCAAAGATGGGCCTTGAAGTAAGCCCTCAAGTTGCCCTTGAATGTGCTGAACATAAGTTCAAGCATGGAATGCGATCTCCCAAGAGCTTCTTAAAGATTTTCCAAGAATCTCTCTCTCCACACATCCGAGAAACAAGATTGTCAAAACGAGAATATCTATATAGTACTTTTACTCCTTTAATTTTCCTCCGCCTATTACTACCCCTCACTTCTTAATTCCATATTGGACAAACTACCTATATCACATAAATTCTCATTCTATTTTCTATTATTATTTTAGTTAGATGGACTTGTTAAGTTTGCTTCATATATTGCCACCTTTATTATGGAATCAATCCAAAGATTTATCTAGACATTATTGTCTGATAAAATTTTATAATTTAATATTTTTATAACTATATATATACAATTGTCCTAAGATGTCATATCGATTTCCTCTCCATATTTTTTATGATAAAACTTAGATTTGAAATAAGATCTCTTGTATGTCTTCTATTAACAATAGTTCAGCCTCCTTGTATTTTGTTTTTAATTTCCTATCAATTTTGTTTTGATGTTTAATATGAGTTCCTTTGTCTTTTTTGAAAAGATTACATGACATTTTATACTTAAACATGCACTTTGATTGACATTTCCGAGATTCAATCTCCCGAGATTTTTTTGAGATCTCTCCAAGATCTCTTCTATTCAGTCTCCCCGAGATAAAATCGAGATGTGAGATGACAATCCATAGGTTCAAGAACATGTACCTGATGGTGGGCCATAAATTGACCCTTCAAATGAGCTGAGAATTGACCTCAGAACAGGCCACTAGAATGTCCATAATACCGCTGAAGGTCACCCTTGAAATATGTCGTTCACTGGGCTATAAATGGACCCCAAATTGGGCAGGAATGTAGCTGACATCTGGCCTTGATTCAGCTCCTACTAGACCATTATATGAATCCAAAATAGGTCTCGCAAAATGAGACTGAGTTGGCTGAAAGATGGGCTAAAAATTGTCCTGTTGACGTGCTGAAAATAGGCCCCAAAACAGGGAATGAAGGTCCCGTCAGATGGACCTGAGTTGGGCATAGGAGCAGGCCTGATTTGAGCAGAAAGTGGGCCCTTGACAGACCCCCTGATTGTGTTTCTAATGGACCCCAGGATGGGACTCAAATTGGGCTTTAGCATGGCTGTAGAACCTGTTCCAATTGGACCTTAAAGGGGCCTCTGACAGTGCCTCAAAACAGGCCATGGACTTGCTTTAGATTGGCTAAGGATGGCCCACCTTGAACTATGTTGGCGCCAAATTTTACCAGAGTATAAAAAAAAACTTCACTCAGCCTGCACAACTCGGATTTGAGCAATATTGAAGTCGAAATTCGACCCAAATTCAGTAAAACAAAGACCAGATGGTGTAAACAAGTTTTGAAAATGCCTTGACAAGCTTAATGGGCCCGAATGGCTAAGACAACAAGCCTGCTACATAGCCCCGATCACAAACTTTGCAATGGTGCCCAAAACGTGGAAAACGGACACCATCCCTGGCACATCGGGACAAATTAAGACTCTATCTGAAAGGCCTGACTACACCACATTGTCAGTATAAGACAAAGTTGGACAACGCTCGAAATAGATGATAATTTCGAGCACCGACCGAATGAGTTAATCAAAAAAGATCGAATTTGGACAGGATTTCGTACCTCATCACGGACATAATGGTCAAATCAGCTTTCAGATTGGCCCACTGACCGAAAATTGCAATTCCTTGGTCTAAGACTTTAGTCTCGAGAATATTGATGGATCAAAAATAAATTTCGGCTAACGGAATGATTTAATTGCATGTTTTGGAAATATCGACGACTAAAATCGCATCGATCAGGAAAATCGAAAAAATTAGAGATTTGATATAATTCGGGAGATCTTGACTACACATCATGATGGAACACAAGATCAACGGCCATCATGACACATTCCGGATTTTTACAGGTGAATTCAAGGTTTATTTAATTGATTCCAATAGGAATTAATGACATCTGTCAAATCGGGAGCATCTTGATGAGATTCGGAGATGATCAACCATCTCTCTCCTAGCTAATGTGCTAGCACCTGGCCTTGTGCACACATCACCCTGCCTGGACTCCTCCTCCGAATAGAATTCCTCCTTGGAAGACTCTCTCTCCGGTTGGAATTCCTACGAGGGAAGACTTCTTCGTAAGACAGGACTCCTTGGCTTATCTTCCATCCACCTTATCTCTTAGACTACCCAACCAATGAGAGACTGGGATAACAAAATAGGTGCACCAGCCATGGAAAGTCATCTCGCGAAAATCTCGCGAGATTTTTGGTTTTGCTAAGGTGTTGAGAAACGAGATTGTCGAGATCTCACCACATTGCGGCGATTGTTCGCATTGGAATCATGCTCTCGCGGGCACACGAGGACTGGTCCATGAAAAATTTTTTTCTTCAGTGGGCTTTACCCCCCTGATACCCCCACAAGGGATGCTGCCTCCTTGACCCCCGCGACTTGACAGCGCAGATTGATCCGCGATTCCCAAATACTCATTTATGATAGTGCAAACATATTAATATATTTCACCATCACTTAAACTATCACATATATATAAGATTCATAATCATAAATATACGTTACATACTTAAATTTTATAAAGATCTATTTTAACTCTCTTCTCTCCCACACACATATCAAGTTTGTCAAAATTAATTATTTCTCAAAATAAATATATACCTATTGTGTGAACCTCATCTTTTTTTGAGGAATATGGATGTCCCGGACTTATCTATGAAAATATGTGATATCTAATGAACATATTAGATAGTCCAGTGGTATTTTAAAAGTATTAGTTACGAGATTTGGGTTCTTTAAAATTTTTAACTTTGACCATTCTCCACTGAATGATGCGAGTATTTGGTGTTGACTTACAACGAGCAATTGCTCAAACATCCTTGATTAAACATCGTAGCAACCCAAATTTGGAGAAATCATGCATATCCAAGACATTAATTACTAAAAAGGTGCAGTGGGTTTTTGGACCCAATGGGATGCGAACCGTCGGTTTAAGATTGATTTTTTTAAATTGATTTTTAAAGAAGCTTCAGATTTGAGTTTGTTTTATTTAGTTTAACTCTTTTTTTCTTTGGGGTTTTGATTGATTTTGGTTTTGTTTAAATTAAGTTTGATTAGTTTGAGTGGTTTCAATTTTGGTTTTAATGTGTTTAATATGTTTTATTGACCTTGAAATTCGGTTTGATTTGTTTAATTTTAAGGTTTCAGATTTATTTGACAGTCTGATTTTTTGTTTTAAGTTGGTTTTTGATATGTTTTAAGTGTTGGAATGTTGTTGATTTAATTTTCTTTGGAATTGATTATTTAATGCTTGGTTAGGAATTTAGTTTGACAAGGTTTATGTGGCTTTTAATCGAAATTCCAGATTGTCCAAATCTGATTTTTATATGTATTTTCAGATCTGTTAAGGTCTGATTTTTTTAGTTCAACGTTTGGCCTTTGAATGCTTTTGGTTATGGTTTAAATCCTATTGAACTTAAAAGATTTTTAATTGAGTTTTCAAATCTGTTTTATTTATTTATTTTGCTTAGAGACAGGTTTTGGTGTTTGGCTTAATGCTTTGGATGTTGTTTAGGATTTGGTTCATTTGTTATTTTGTTTAAGAGTTTAATTGTATTGGGTTGAACATCTATTAGTTGAATTCCCAGATTACCATCAATATGATCTTTTTTTTTCGTTTTTTAGTTGCGTTTTGATGTTAAATTGATATTGGTTAAATTACCTTTGGTTCGTGCCCCATCCGGCCCATTGGGCCACTATTTGGTGACCGATTTCATGCAATTGGAACATCATTTGAATGGCATTTCATTTCATAAGCTAGAGTACAATGTTTTGAATATGATAATATCGGGTGGAGAAACTAAAATTTCTTCCCCCAATGTAAATTTCTCTAGAGTTAAAAAAATTTCGACATTATGACGACATGCTGGTCTTTTTCCAACTTTTATGGAGTTTACCCATCCAAGATGACAAGTGTGGGTTTGCCATATCAGGGAAAGGATCGCCGGCTACGGGAGCATGTCCGCACTATCATTCGGATCGACATTCCGGGGTGCACCTGGGGGAGCCGTCCAAAAGGTGGAGTATCCATGTAAGGGTGTTTCACTCCTTATTTTAATTTGACTTTTCGCTTTTCTGATTTTCGTTGTTTGTTTTTTTTTGTCAAGGCCGCTTAGGCCAGTTTGAATTCCATCGACGTTCTTAACCAGTCTTGGATCTTCTTGGGCTTAATGGGCCCATCTTGATCTTCTTGGGCCAGAAGCGCCTTCTGGATTTTGATACTCTTTGTTTCTTCAATCAGCTTGGCAGTAGGCTAAGAGCTCGCCCGGACAAATGATCGGCCCGTCATATCGATTTTGAAAGATTTTGGGACATAACTCCCACCCACTGGTGTTGTAAATGACAGATTTCTGCACCTTTTTGTTGAGCCACACTGCACTTTTTTTTTTGAACCTTCGCAAGGGGGCTGCTAAGGGGACTTCAGTTTTATTTTTTTTTGAAGGGGTAAACAAGACCTATTTGAGGGCTGTTTGGCTGAGCCACAAAGGGACTAAAGTCTGGAAGCAAGGGGGCAAGGATCTGACCACAAGGGGACCCATTTAATGGTTTGTTCAACGGACCACAAAGGGGTTGTCGAGGGAGCTAATAGGGGGTTGAAACAGGACCTGTTCTAAGGGGTTCTGGATGTACCTAATTAGGGTCTGTTTGGAGGCTGAATTGCAGCTGTGCAAGGGGCAGGCAGTGGCCTGTTTTTTGGGGGTCCAGACATGGGTCGAGATGCCTCTTTTGGGACTAGTGGTATACCTGAAAAATGGGCTTGACATGGAGGTTCAGACTGGTGGCAGTTTAGAGACCTGCATGAAGGGCTTTAGGGGCTGTCATGAAGGGTGTTTAAGTGGTCATACATGGGGCCAAACAGGGCTGAAAATAGTCTGATTTTTATGACCAGACAGGATCTTTCAGGTAGGCCGACAGGATGCTGGCAAGGAGCTGTTTTAGGACCTGCTTAGAGGTCTTTCAGGTGGGCCGACAGGGGGCCAAACAGAGAGGGTTTTCGGACCTGTTTAAGGGGCTGCACAATAGACCACAACAAGTTCTGTTTGGGGTCGGAAAAATGGGCTGAGGGTGGCCTGTTCTAGGACCTGTTTAGGAGTCTCTTTGGTAAGCCAATTGGGGCCGGAACAGGAACTGATAAGAAGGCCCAAATAGGTGATCGAATAGGGTGTCAAACAAGGTTTTTTTTTTGAAATTTTGCATGGGCCAGCTGGGCTTTAGATGGTCTTTTTTTTGGGTTGCCAACGTTGATGAAGGCCGGTTCAGGCCATTGAGGGGTTGAGAAGAGAATTTGGAAGGGGTGGGAAAGGTGTCCATAAAGGACTACATAGCTAACATATATATACTTCACCCACCTGTTTTTTTGATGTTGGATACAATGAGGATGAAGGATGAAACTGTAAGCACCCCTCCACCAAGGGGGAGTGGCACCAAGGAAGCTCCTTCTCCTTCTTCTTCTGGCTGCGGGCAGGTGCTGGAGAGGGTGTGCGCAGGAGGGCCAGCAGTCGGTGCAACAGCCTGTCGGTGTCTCCAGCTGGTCCCTTTGGACTTGGGTGCACTATGTCTTCTTATAGGAATGGGAGGGGAGGCCAAGGGACAGCTAGGAATGAATGTAAGATAACCTTTGGTTCCTCCTAGGTGTTTAATTCAACCTAACTCTTGAGTTCTCCTGAGATTTTAATGTCTTGTCATCAATTCTTGACTAGTCCTTTGAGTTCTCCTATGTTGACTTGTCCCTTGGTTTTCCCATGCCATCAATGAGTCAAAGTTGAGGTGGCAGGTTGAACTGGTAACTGACATGGGCGCTGATGTGGCATTGTTGACTGGACCATTTGTTGACCGCGGCCCATTTTCCCTCCTCTTAATGGGCTTGCGCAAATGGGCTTCAAAAGGGAGCTGGGAAATGATTTCTTTAAATCAAAACAGGGCCAGGCCAGCTGGGAATAGCGCCATTGGGCCCTTCTATGACCTGATTTAACCCAATTGAGGGTCGATTCAACTGGGATTTGTGCCCACATGCCAATTTAGGACATGATTTGGCCCAATTAGGAGGCTGGATAGCTGGAGCTTGATACGGCCCTTCCCTACTCATTTTTTCTGTGGTTCTTTTTTCTTGTAAACAATTGACGGCAACACCTATCCATAAATAATTACATAAATAAAATCACATTTAAATGTATGAACACATAAACATACAAATTCAATTAGTATTTAATCATCAATTTGTAATAAACAATCAAGAACAAGAACATAAAAAATACTCTTAATACCACATTAGTCTCTAAATAAGATTATATAAAAGTTTAAATCTTTTAGAAGCACAAAGATCACCTTTTTGGTATTTTGAGAGTGCTTTGTAATTGTTTATTCACACAGTTGATGTGCAAATGTGTTATGTATTGTCATGTAAATTTATTGATGTACTCCCATCTTTATAATGATATAATGTTATGTTTCATACATATATATATTTTGATCCAAGAATCCGAGATCCGATCTCCAGATATTTTCCTGAGATTTCTCCAAGATCTCTTCTCTTTCACCCCCTCCCCCCGAGACGAAGTCAAGATCCCAGATGGCAATCCTTGGCGCCAGCTCCCTCACCTCACCCTTGTGCGCACACCTCCTTCCCAAGTTTCCCTCTCCATTTCTAGGGAAGACTTCTATGAGGATTAAAACTTCTCACCTTAATCCCATCTCCAGCTTAACCCTTAGACTCCCTGATGAATGGGAGACTGGGAGAACAAGGAGAGAAGTGTGCCTAGCCCTCTCTCCTCACCTCACCTGTGCGTTCATTCTCTCCCTCACCATAGCCCGTGCGCACATCAGCCTGGTAGGGCTCCCTCTTGGTTAGAACTCCTCCCATATGAGAATCCTTCAAGTATTAGAACTCCTCACCTTATCTCCCCTGAGGATTATTCCTTAGACTCCCCCGTTAAAGGGAGACTTGGGAGACGAAAAGGCTAGTGCACCCAGCTCTCTCTCTCTCCCCCTCACTTGTGTGCAAACCACAGCAGCTCTCCCTTCTCTCTCTCTGGTGCGCACACAGCAGCTCTCCTTCCTCTCTCTCTGTCTGGTGAGACAGCAGCAGCATCCCAACATGGCATTGGCGGCCTACCTTCCAACAGCAGCAGCAAGAAGAAGTCCTCCTCCAATAGCAGCAACAGCAAGCCTTCCTTCAGAAGTCCTTGCACCAACAGAAGAAGAAGGAGAAGAAGGCCCTGTGCGCTCCCTCTCCCAGTAGCTGCAGCAGCACCCTACAGCCTGATCTTCCTCCTCCAGCAGCCTTTGCACCAAGAGAAAAGAAGAAGAAGAAGAAGAAGAAGAATCAGGCGGTTCTTCATCCTATTGGCAGAAACCGACAGCAAAAAAAAAAAAAAGAAGTTGAGGTGAAAAAGCTCCTTGATGTAGCTATTTATCTTCTTCTCCTCTTCTCCTCCTCTTCTCCAACTCTTTCCATGGCCAAAATTGCCATCAACCAGCCCTATGTGCACCCCAAAACAGTCCCCCTGCTGTTCCCCTTTGATGGCCATCAAAATAGCTTCATGTTGACCCCCTAGATAGTCCCCAAACAGTCCCATTGCTGGCCACTAAATCTGTCCCTTTGTGACAGTCCCTAATAGCCTTTGCTGTCACCTACACAGCCCCCTGAGCGACCCTTGTTCAGCCCCTTTGATGGCCATCAAAAACAGCTCTGCACATGCCCTTGTTCGGCCCCCATTTCTGTCACCAATACAAGCTCCTTGCTGTCCCCTTACACAGGCCCTTGTATGCCCATTTTAGGCCATGCAAAAGACACCCTTTGCTGTCCCCAATTAGATCCCTTAGACAGACCCTTGCACACAGCCCTTAGCAGCACCTGAAATTGCCCCTTCAGCCTCCCCTAATCAGGTCCGAAATGGCAGCAAACAGACCCCATGCACAACCCTTTGTTGGCTCATCAAAACAGACCCTTAAGCTGCCCCTGTTCAGCCCCTAAACTGTCCCCTTATACAGCCTGCTATCAGCGCCCATGTTGGCCATTCAAACAGCATTTAAACACCCCATTTTCTTACTTTAACAGCCCCTTGTCCAATGAGGAGGAAGGAGCAATGTCCCGGGCATTCTTGAAATCCGTCAGATGGGCCAAGTCTCCCCCAGGAGGGCTCTCGATTCCTCGTTTTGGATAGAGGAGAGGGTGATAATATGGGTATTCTTATATCCACAGGATGGGCCCAAGTCTCCCCCACGCAGGCTCTCAAATCCACCAAAATGGCCCCCTTTGTGTGGCCTTCTCATACTCAACCCCAAATAGCCCCTTTGTGGACATAAAATCCCCATCTACCTACCCTTTGTGCAGCACCTATTCAGTCCCTATTCAGTCCTCCCAAATCTATCCAAAACTGCCCCTTGTGCAGACCCCTTACAAGCCCATCCAAACAGCACCTAAACATGCCCATATCAGCCCCTTTAAGGTCCATGTTGCCTGCTGCTGCAGCAAGGAGAAAGGCATGCAAAAACAGATCCTGCATGTTACAAAATAGGCCATGCTGGCCCTTGAAGCTCCAAACAAGCCCTTCCAGCTCATGATTTGAAGATCGGTCCATTGTGCCAATGTGACTGAAGTTGGCCCATTGAGCCTTGGACAAATAAACTTAAATAAATTTTGAAACGCGAAATGCAACATTAAATAAGGAGTTAGCACCATCTCGTGGGCCCTTCACCTTGGGCAGCTCATCTAGCTATACTCTGAAACACTGACTTGGACGTAGGTGCGGGCCGGCTCTCGTTGCAGACGATCATTCCTGATGTGATAAGTCAAGAACTTGTTGCACCAGATAGGTAAATTTTCACACTGATCAGAAAATAAGGTAGCATGCTACCGAAATTTTCCCGATCTAGTGGGAGTTTTACATCATGATAAGGACATGAACATTTACATCTTAGACATTTCAAGGACATAGCATATGAACTGTCAATTACACGTACATCAACATGAAAATGTAATGAAGATTCAAGTGCCAACTCGACTTGGTGTGATCGGACAATCAATGCTAACCCGACGGACTAGATGGGATGCGAACCGAATTGGAACGAATATAAAAAAATCAAATTTGAACATTCACTTAAACCAATATGAAAATATACTTAAAACAATATGAAAGTGAAAAAAAAAATCAAAAACACTTTGGAAAATTCAAGTTAAAACACTTAAGACATGGAATTTCAACTTCTTAAACAAGTGAAAATCAAATGAATCCAAGCCAAATAAATAAAACACATCAAAACACATTAAAACACTTCAAATCCATCTCAAAACATGAAAAATCAAATCACATAACAATATGAAACTTAAAGTTAACCAAATCAAACCAAAGTCCCAAAACATTTAAAACATACTGAACACATTCAAATCGGTATCAAAACACATCATCCTACATGAAAAAACAACAAAAATGACTTAACACATATCAACCAAACCTAAACAAATCATATTGATCAACACATCAAAAGTTCGTCAAAACTCAAACAAAACAAAATAATTTCAACCAATTGAAATAAGAGCAACCGAAACCAAACAACATAAAATTCAAATCAAACTCAAATATGAAATTGACATTTCAAACTAAATAAAAATCAACTTCAAACTAAATAAAACCAACTATCAACAAATTTAAAATAACAAATCTGTTTGCATCTCATCGGGCCTGAAAGGCCGGAGTGCTTTGTATTCCTTTCATTCTACGGATATGCATGCTTCTCGACAAATAGATCGCTATGACAGTTAATCAAGAGTGTTCGAGCAATTACTCGATGTAAATGAACGTCAGATATTCGCACCATCTGGCAGAGAGAGTCAAAAACAATTTTTTACATAACCCGAACCTTAGTTCTATAATCTTACAATATCACTGGACTATCTAATATTTTTATATGATATCACATATTTTATTAAAAAATTCGGATATTGATATTTCAAACATTCAACAAATCTTTTTCCAAAAGCTTTAAAATTGAGGTTCCCATAAACTACTTTCATGCTAGCAAATAGGCCTGATAATGGGGCCATGTGTGTATGTTGGCGTCCATTTTTTTTCTCAAAAAAAAATTGGGCCAGCAAGGCCCAGGCCTAGGAGCAGGGCCTGCAGCCCATAATTCAGTCAAATTGGGACCAAGCAGAAGCCCCAACAGGAGCCCTGGTCGGCCGGCCCATAATTGAACAGATTCCGGCCCATAGAGGGGCCTTGCGCACAGTCCAGCAGAGGAAGGAGCTGGCTGGGCCGCGGCCAGCCAGGATGGCCCTCAATTCAGGCCTGCCAGGCCGATGGCCCACCTGTGGCCAAAGCAGGCCCAATCGGCCAAACCGCTGGCCCATCTGCCACCTCAGCAGCCCAGCCGCACAGTCACCTGTCACCCCATCAATCTGAACCGGTTTATGAAAGGGGGAAGGCCAAGGGACAGTCAGGCCATTTAATCTAGAGTTAAGTGATGTAACCCCCATGGGGCAGGCCAAAGGTCACCGGGGCATTGAAGCCCAGGCTGACCCCTGATGTTCCATCGGCCTCTATAAGAGGATGGGGGTGCGCCAAGGCCAGGGGAGAGGTGGTTGAAGACGCCAACAGGCTGCCGGTCTGCTACCCCATCTGCTGATTTGCTGTGCCCTTGCTGCCCACCTGCTGCCTGCGGCCAAGAGGAAGAAGAAGAAGAGAGGGAGACAAGGTACGAAGGGTAATATATATTTATTATGTAACCCTCTAAGGGCTTCCTTTGATTTGCTGTGCCCTTGCTGCCCACCTGCTGCCTGTCTTCAAAAAATGCTCCATCTTGGCCTGATTAAACCCCCTAGATATGGACGGCACCGGCCCTTGTTCCAAACCCTGAAACCAGGCCCCAGCATGAGCCATATTTTACCAACCGCAGGCCCACTTAGGGGCATCCGAACATCCACCTGCAGGTGCCCTAAAGAGCCCCATGTCGGCCACCATAGCCGGTCCCCTTGTGTCCCGGTTTCAGCCCATCTGCAGGCATCCTAAACAGGCCATCTGCAGGTCCATTCCCAGCCCTATTCGGCCCCTACACAGGTCCCAATTCAGGCCTCCAAAACCTGGTCCCCTTTGTGACCCAGTTCTGTCCACCTGCAGACACCCTAAACAGGCCCAATCTAAGCCCATGTACAGCCCATGTTATGCCCATTCCCAGGCCCATATTTCGGCCCGCCTTGCAGGACTATATCCAGGCTCCACAGCAGGTCCCCTTGTGACCCAATCCAGCCCATCTGTAGGCACCCTAAACAGGCCATCTGCAGGTATATTTCCAGCCCTGTTTGGCTTGGCCCCTGCACAGGTCCCAATTTCGGCCTCCAAATCCGGCCCCAGTCTGACTCCAAACCAGACCCCAGCAGGTTCCCCTGTAGGTCCCCAATTCAGGCCCACAGCCAGTCCCAAAATAGCCTGCAGAGCAGCCTCTTTGCGGCCCATCCAGGAGACTCAAAAACAGGCCCACCGCCGGCACCCTTGCAGCAAGTTCCAGCCCCTTGTAGGCTTAGCTGAGTGGCCCTTTCACGGGTCCAACCAGCTTCCCAAGAAGCTCCATCAGCGGCCCCCTTGTGGCATTGCAAAAAGAACAGAAAAGAAGAGGTCGCAGCAGCCCCCTTGTGGCTTGTACCGGCAAAGAGAGGGGCGAGCCTCAATGGCCCTTTCACGGGTCCGGTTCTCCCCTCAACTTATCAAGGGAGGAATGAGCCTCAACGGCCCTTTCACGGGTCTGGCTTTGCCTCCAAGAAGAAGTCCTTCCAACTCAAGCAAAATCGAAGACCGGTTTTGAACGCTGAAGGAACTTGAACCGGCCTTAAATGACCTCCAAAAAAAAAAGAAACAAATAAAAATCAGAATGCGAAAGCTACATTAAACTAAGGAGCTTTACCCCTAGCGGGGAACTCCACCTTGGACGGGGGCGCAAGCATGTTCCCGTAGCCGTCGATCTGGATGGGGACGCGGGCAAGTTTCCATAGCCGTCGATTCTTCCCTCAATATGACTAAGTTAAGGCTGGCCACTTTAGATGGGTAAACTTCACCAAATTAGAAAATGACCGGCATGCCGTCATAATGCCGAAATTTTTCTAAGTTGGTGAGGAACCTATAAATTGGGGGAAGGAGCCGACCATCTTGTACATCGATGTACTCTACTTTTAATGCAATGAAAATGACTTCGATGTTGACTTGAGATGCATGATTTTCGGGCACCGAATGGTGGCTCAATGGGCCGGATGTGATGCAAACCGTCAAACAAACATAAAAGGGCTACAACATAATAAACAACATGTATAAATCTGAAAAGTTCAACTCAACTCAACTAAGGTCTTTATCCCAAATTACTTGGGGTTAGTCATATGGATTCTCTTTCTTCACTCATGTCAATTTTGTGTTATTTCTTCAGAGATATTGAAACCATCTAAATCATATTGAATTACCCTCCTCCAAGTTAACTTAGGTCTACCACACCCTTTTTTTGTTTCTGTCATTTTAATATTTTCTATCTTTCTAACTGTAGCCTCTTTAGGTCTACGTTAATATGTCCAAACCATCTCAATCTCCTTTATGTCAATTTATCTACAATTCTCGTTACTCCTACATTTTCTCTAATATATTCATTCCTTTTTCATCTAATATAGTGTGACCACTCATCCATCTTAACATTCTCATTTCGGCAACACTTATTTTAGAAGTATGTTTTTCTTTTATTGTCCAACATTCACTTCCATACAACATTGCGAGTCTTATACTTGTACAATAAAATTTTCCTTTCAACTTTAATAGAATTTTACGATCACATAGAACCCCTGAATTCAATCTCCACTTCATACAACCTGTTTTAATCCTATGAGTAACGTCTTCATCACATTCTCTATCTTTTTGAATAATTAATCCAAAATACTTGAACTGAGTTTTTTAAGACAATATTATCCAATCTAAACTGACGCCCTCACCTACTTCTTTTTGGTTTTCATTAAATTTATAATGCATATATTCTGTTTTAGTTCTACTTATCATGAAACCTTTAGTCTCTAAAATATTTTTCCACATTTCTAACTTTATATTCACTCCTTGTGTTTCATATATCAATACGATATCGTCTGCAAATATCATACACCAAGGTATATCATCTTGTATAGTCTTCGTTAATTCATCTATAACTAATTCAAAAAGATAAGGACTTATTGCAGACTCTTGATGTAAGCCAATTGAAATAGGAAAATCTCTTCTTTCTCCACTAATTGTGCATACGTTAGTAGTTGCATCATCATACATGTCTTTTATCATTAGTATATACTTAACAAGCACCATCCTTCGCTCTAACACCCATCATAGAACTTCTCTTGGTACTCTATCATAAGCCTTTTCTAAATCAACGAACACCATATGTAAATCTTTTTTCATATCTCGATTTTTTTATCAAACTTCTAATAAGAAAAATAGCTTCAGTTGTAGATCGACCAGGCATAAATCTAAATTGATTAGCTGAAATATTTGTACAGCTCTGTAATCGCCGCTCAATAACCCTTTTCCTATAATTTCATAGTATGACTCATGAGTTTAATCCCTCTATAATTTGCACAATCTTGTATATCTCCTTTTTTCTTAAAAATAAGTATAATGATGCTCTTTCTCTATTCATTCGGCATTCTTTTCGATATTAGGATTTTGTTAAAATGTCGAGCTAACCATTCCACTCCTAAATCTTCCAAACACTTTCACACTTCAATAGGAATATTATCCGGACCACATGTCTTACTTGTTTTCATCATTTTCAATGCTTCTTTAACTTCTGAAAATTGAATTTTTCTAATATAATTTAAATTAAAATTTGTCACATCCTCTATGTCGTCTATGTTTTTAGCAAAGTTGTCATTAAAAAGAGTATAAAAATAATTTTTTCATCTTTCTTTGATATCATCATCTTTAATCAAAAATTTTCCTTCTGTATCCTTTATGCATCTAATTTGATTAAGATCTTGAGACCGTCTCTCTCTCATTCTTGCTAGTTTATAAATATCTTTTTCACCTTCTTTAGTTTCAAGTTTCTCATACATATGTTTAAAAGTATCATCTCTTGCTCTTCTAATAAACTTTTTTGTTTATTATGTTGCTATCTTGTATTGTTCATAAGCTTCATTATTATCACATTTCGGCAATCTCTTATAACAATCTTTCTTATTCTTTATCGCCTTTTGCACTTCTTCATTTCACCACCAAATCTCTTTTTTAGGTGGACCATGTCCTTTAGACTCTCCAAATACTTTTTTAGCTATCTCTCTAATTTTTATTGTCATATTCATCCACATAGCATTAATGTCTATGTCTAACTTTCAATCATTTATCTTTAAAAGTTTGGTCTTAAATATTTGTTGTTTCATTCCTTTTAACTCTCACAATTTTATTTTAGGAGAAGACTTTCTTTTATATGTGTTTGTTTGTGTTTTAATCTTAACATCTAAAATCACTAACCTATGTTGGTTTGCTAAAGTTTCACTCGGAATTACTTTACAATCTTTGCAAATAGCACGATTGGATTTTCTAGTGAGAATGAAAGAAATTTGACTTTTATTTTGTCCACATTTATATGTTATTAGATGAGATTCTCTTTTAATAAAATGAGTATTTGTGAGGATAATATCATAAGCCATAGCAAAATCTAAAATATTCTTCCCCTCTTCATTTAAATTTCCATATCCAAAGCCTCCATGAACATTTCCATATTCTATGACATTTGTTTCCAACATGTTCATTAAGATCTCCTCCAATAAATATACTTTCTTCATTTGGTATACTATGCATAAGATCATCCATATCCTCTCAAAATTTTTCTTTAATCTTGCTACTTAATCCAATTTGTGGAGCATATGCACTAATTATATTAATTATTTCTCTTTCTATAATCATTTTTATCATAATAATCCTATCTCTTACTCTTTGTATTGAAACTATTGCATCCTTTAATGTTTTATCAACAATGATACCTACCTCATTTTTATTTCTCTCTTTTCCTATATACCATAGTATATATTCTGTAATATCTACTTCTTTACCTTTTTCTCCTATCCATTTGGTTTCTTAGATACACATAATATTAATCCTTCTCCTCTCCATACTATCAACAAGTTCCATAAGTTTTCCTGTAAGAGATCCAATATTCTAAGTGCCTATTCTTATCTTTCTTTCAATATTTTATTTCTTACATTTCTTTTTTTAATAATGTCTATTTGCATTTGAGTTTATTCTAGAACTCATATCTTGTTCTTTATTATAGACTAACTTCTTTACCCACACCCGTCCTTGATGTGGGAATCCTTGCTTATTTAACACCACAATAGGGCGCTTATATGGGGCGTCACATGTAGGAACGCCCTCACCCTTATTGTATTTTTCGCCACACCCAGACTCCGGTATAACGCGTCGTTTGGTGAGTACGCCCCAACGTTTATATCATTTGAATCCATATCAAGATGTGACTTTATTTTTATGCTGGTTGTCACCTACCGCAACCCTCCTCTTTTCTCATCCGAGCTTGGGACCGGCCATGGCAAAGTTAAATCTGAAAAGTTCAACAAAAAATAAAAAAATCTGAAATTAAGCAATTCTGAAACTTAAACTTAAGAAAAATCATACCGATTCGACAAACAACCAAACTCCAACAAAGAAGGAGCTGATTTTGAACTAAACCAAACGAAGATCAGATTTCAATAAATCCAAAAATACCTAAAACTCAGATTTAAGCCAAAACTGTTAAGCAAAAAAAAAATCAGACTTAAACAATAAAAAAAGATTCTAATCAACCTAAAGCACATATAAAAAATCTGGTCTGTTAAAACTTGTTAAAACCAACTTAAAACAGAAAATTCAGATCTAAAACAGAAAATCTAGATTGTCAAATAAATCTGAAGCCATAAAAAATCAATCAAATCAAAAATCCCAACATGCTTAAAACTCTTTAAGCACATCAAAATTAAAACCAAAACAACTTGAATCAATCAAATTCAAAATCAATCAAAAAAAAACAAGTCAAAACCAGAAAAACAACAAATCAAACAATTCACATTCACTCAAAACTCAAACCCATAAAACCGACTCTAAGTCAATCAAAAATCAACCAACAAACAAATAAAACAAACCCCAAACAAACCGGTTTGCATTACATCGGGCCCAAAAGACCGCTGCCCGTTTGAGTCTATTTTTATTCTGTGGATGTGCATGTTCTCCGAAAATGGGTTGCCGCGATGGTTAATTAAGGGCATTCGAGTCGTTGCTTGATGTAAGTTAATGCCGGATATTCGCACCATCCGGCGGAAAGGGGTCAAAAATCAAATTTTCAAAGAACTCGAACCTCGGTTCTTATACTTTTAAACTATCACCGGATTATCTAATATTTTTAGGATATCACCTATTTTCCTAGATAAGCCCGGGGTATCGACAAAAGTCTTTCTTTCTCGAGAACAGACGTAAGAAAAGAGGTTCACACAGTGTACTTATAAATGGGCCAAAAGTGGGCCTCTGATTGGCTACAGGTAGGGACTGAAGATGGGCCATAAACTCCTTTTGTTAGATTGTAAATGCCCCATGAATAGGGGTATGAATCAGTCCTAAAACCCAGCAGAAAGTGAGCTTTGATTGGACTGTTTACATAACTAAAACTGGGTCATAAATGGGCCTTAGTTTAGGTCAATCCTTGAAGGACAGATTTCCCAAATATCATCAACATTTTGCACTTAACAGACCCATATTTCACTCATCAATTCAGCCTTGTAGATTTGTTGGGCTCAAGAATTCTAATCTTCCAAATATACCAGAAGCACATGCTGCCTTTATGGAAATTTCTCACTTTCTGTGATTAAATAATTCCCTGAGCGAGTTAGTTAAAAGAACAGCGTAATACTTCACTAAAACATTTCTGCATATACCAGCAATAACAACAGAATCAGCAAAACTCAAGGGAATCATAAGATTACACCCAGTTAACAAACAATTCTTTCCATTTCATCTATCATTCACGATTTAGCTATTAGAAAACAAGTGAACAGGTACCTGATATATCCATGGATTTATCTGTTGATGTACTTCATCTAAAATAGGTCCACGAATTATACTCAGGGATGCCTACAATGATAACAGGTTTTTATGAACAAGACAAGATGATAATAAACGTTAATTTGACAGCCAGAGGGCTATTGGAAGCTTCGTCCTATATTAAGTTAAATTTGCCACTCCAAAAGCTACAATACCTGTCCTGCAGGTTGCATGGGAACTGTACCGTTGGGGCGAAAAATATATGCTCCAGAGGCCTTCAGAAAGTAAGATACATACAAAGACATGATTTCACAAGTAAAACATCTTAAAGATTATGATAAAAATAGTTAAGAATTTTACAGCTGGAAATGTGGAACAAACCTGATTATCTGCCCCACTCCCATCATCACCAGGATAATAAGTATATGATTGCTCTATACTTGTATTTACCTAGGGATAAGAACAACATTAATATTAGGAGATGCCACAAAAGGTCCCCACTCTACACGTGCTGGGGAAAAGGACCTATCAACAGTCTAACATGTCAGGTGAACTACACTACATAGGAACAGTAGAATTAAGTGATACAAGGACAACAAAAGGTCTAGCTACAATTATCATGATGCTTCTCATGTAACACAGCCAATTTTGACTATTGGAGTATGAATTTCTAACCATGCTTTGTTTGTCAACATAACGACTTAATCTTCCTTCATCAAAAATGAGCTTCAGGTTCCCTTGACCAACTTCTGTTACATGACTTATGCCCCTGGAAATGCCAGACAAAGCTGGTCGGTCTGAAATTGCAACAAAAAAAGGTCAAGATAAAAATGCTAAACTTGAGCACTCGGCAGAAAGGGACTTTCATGTTATTGTTACCTGAATGTTCCATGCTTGAGATAAAATATGTGCTGAATCCTAGAGGAGGCACAAATACTGGAAAAGCAAGCCAAAACTTGGGCTTGATAGCAGGAGATTTGCCCAAGTAAGCCTTAGCATGGAACTTCCGCATTTCTAATACCGACTTTGGTATAGGCAAAAGCTGCGATACTATGACCCTTCCTTTGGAATCACTTACAGTTAGAAATTCACTAACGACCTGCAAGAAAAATTTGAGATTCTGGAGTATTTATCTGCAAGTTTAGAGTAGCAAGAGTAACAAAGTGATTTAATGCAAAAATGAAGTGGTGACAAGAAATACTCGTCCTTCATGAACAAATGGAAAACTGTTCCTCATTATGCATCTTCTTGATTGAAAATAGGCATTTTCGTATATATATCCTCAATTTGGACGTTTATCTTATATACCTCTGTAATCTTTAAAATGCCATGTTCAGACTCATACCAAAGTAAAAACCATTAGACAGTAGACATAATGGCATTAAAATTCATCAAAAAACTGTATTCATTCTTGAAGGCATTTTTCTGTGTGTGAGAGAGGGGGAGAGGTTCTATACTAAGATCTTGGTGCTCAGTGTCAGATGGTTGGCTGAATTCGTTAACCTCAAGGTTCTCCCCGAGATCATCCACTGCTAGTGATGACATCCAAGAAACTCTCTTAGGATGAGGATGAAGAAAATAAAGTATGAGATGGAGGCTGCAGAGGCATGGTTAGGAAGCAAGTGATTGAGAGGCTTGAGGTGCCGGCCCTTGGCTCCCAGATCTGTATCCCTGCCCCCTCGAGTGCACCAATTACCCCCCCCCCCCAAGCCTACCCACAACAAGAGGAGGACAACATTGAAGCAAATAAAGATTGTTCCCGCGGGGGCAACAAAAAATCTATCCAGACGTTTTGGGACTGACCTCAGGACGGCTACTTGTAACATCATTTAGCTCATTTGTCCTTTATGTAATAACCTTAATAGACTATATTAGTGGACTGACCATTAATTAATAAATCTAAGTCATTAATCAATATCCTTATCTACTAATAGATCAAATCCAATAAACTCAATAAATGATTTAATTTGGATTAATTAGATGTTAAAATATCTAATCCTCTAGTTTGTTTGACTATCTATTATGTGTGACCCTAGCTGGTGTTGCACTAACTTTGGATTTCCTTATAACTTAATAAATTATCACTATAATTAAATTACTTGCACATTGATCATGAATCATATCAAGCAACTACATCATAACCCCCAAATGGTACTAGGGGTATCAATCAATTGGACCTTTCAGTCCATAGTTGTTGTGTGTCTGTAGTTCTTCATCCATATAATATCTCGAAGTTCTTATATTTGGCAAGATTAATATGTCAAGTCAATTCAAATTCCTAATCAAATCACTGTCAACTCATATAAGAATTCCTCCAGACAACTTTCCCTCAGTATAATCTATTTTGGTCAAATATTTCTTGAATACAACTTTTTTAAGACATTTTCTATCATGATACCAAGCATGGTTCGCCGGGTCGGGACCCAGGTCATGACCCGGGCCCGACCTGGTCAGTTTTGCCCCCCCGACCAGCCCGGTCGGGCCGACCCCAGCCGGTCCGGTCGAGGCTGGTCGCAGAGTCGTGCAACCCGGCGACCCGGGCTGGGTCGCGCGACCCGGCAGATGACCGTTGGCAACGGTCTGATGACCGTTGCCAACGGTAGGGGGGCCTCCAACCCCCCCCCCCCCGCCTTTCAGCCCCTTGGGGCTATTTAAAGCCCCCAAGGGGCTTTCCTTAGTCCTTACCCTTCACTCTCATTGCTCTCAAATTTTACTCAACATTGTGTTTTTTTCTTCTTCATTTACTTAATTTTTTTATTAAATACTTCATTAGTTCATTTACTATATTTATTTAATACTTGTTTCATTCATTAGTTACTTAATTAGTTCATACTTATTAATACTTACTTCCTTACTTAAATAGCTAGTTAGCTAGATATTTAGTTAGATATTTAATTTAGTAGTTACTTAATTACATAATTAGTTAGAAGGTTTAGTTAATTACTTACTTAGTTAAATAATTAGTTAGTCATTTATTTTACATAATTAAAATTTTACTTTGATAAGTAGTCGCTTACTAACGTCATTGGTTTTTTAAATAGTTAATTACTTACTTAAGTAATTATTTAGTAAAAAAAATATTCTCCAAGCCAAACAACCCAAACTACTGGCGCGACCCGAAGTGGTCCAACTTGGTTACATTGCAACTTAATCTACATGGTGGAGAAAAAAGTGTAATGTAAATATTGTGACAAAGTTATATTCGGTGGTATTTACTGTTTGAAATTTCATTTTGCAAGCATGAAAGGAAACGTTTTTCCTTACCCACGAACTCCGCCGGAGGTAAGAGCTCAATTTCGTAGGCACCTACAAGCGATGGAGCAAACAAAGAAAACTAGCAAACGGCATAAGGAGACCGTTCGGGAAGAATTGTTACAATTGGTGAGACATTCCGTACACATTTACGAGACCGGACAAGAGAGGCCAGATATTTTCGGAGACGAAGACTACGACAACGGTATGTTTGTTTTACTACATACGGCGGTTCATTTTTCTATTTTAAAAGAAAATTAAGTAGTTGAATATTTCTTAAATAGATGACCTATTAGGAGGAATGGGAGCAAGTTGAAGATCATTCGCCGACGAAGAGTTACAAAGACGCACCGGCCGAATGATGGGTCAAGGGTTTGAAAGTGGGAGCGATCGAGAAAGTGTAAAAGGATCCAGCAACCAACCAAGAGATGAGATTCATGATCTCACCCAAGACGACGACCCGGCAGTAGGTCTCGTGGATCCCGTTATCACTAAACCACAACAACGTCAAACCACAATCACAACAGCGATGAAGAACCTCAAACTGTGTAAGGAGAAGATTGGTCGAGCAACGTTAAGGTGGTTCTTTCACCATAGTATACCGGCAAATGCTGCGAAAGGACCATACTACGAGAACATGATCGACATGATCGGACGTCGGGAGGGGAGTGCTTGAGCCAAACCCAAAGGAGATATACAGTGTATATATTCCTATAGAGGTGCAAGAAATAAAGAAGTACGTGGCATCATTTGAACGAATATGAGAGGAACGAGGTTGCACATTAATGACCGACGGATGGACCAGTAAGTAAATTTGTTTATAGTCATTTATATTACATGTATAAATATTCTTTTTAGTATAACTTAGTTAATATCTTATACTTAAGAGGTAAAGCTAGGAAGACAATGATCAATTTTCTAGTGTACAGTCAAGCTGGCACGATCTTTTGGAAGTCGATCGACGCATCGGGACAGGTAAAAAATGTGGAGTATCTTTACCAATTGATAGATAGAGTAATAGAAGAAATATGAGAGAGCCGGGTAGTTCAAGTAATCACAGACAATGTGGCTGCATACAAATCGGCCAGACAAATGTTTATAGTAAAAAAACCAAACTTATATTGGACATCTTGTTCCGCCCACTCCTTAAACTTGATGTTAGAGGATATATGCAACGATCCTCAAATAGACAGGGTAGTTAAGCTAGCGTAGTTTATTTCTTCTTTTATTTACAACCATAACTTTGTCCTTTCACTTATGCGAGAACATACCAAAGGCTGAGAGTTGCTATAGCGCGGTGCAACCTGGTTCGTCTCCCACTACATTTCGCTAAAAAGTTTGTTGAGTCAAAGGAGAGCTCTAACTCAGAAGGTAATTTCACCGGGTTGGGGTAGTTGGATAGCTAGATGCAACCAATGGGACAAGAGAAAGGGGAGAAAAGTAGAGGACAATAGAGAGTGGGGATTTTTGGAAAGTTGCAAAGAAGACGTTAAACATCGTCCAACTCGTAGTGAAGGTATTAAAGATAGTTGATGGAGATAGAAAAGCAAACATAGAATATTTATATGATGCGATTGAGAGAGCCAAGGAAGAAATCTCGAAGACAGTGTCCGACTTCGCTAAGTGGTGGGACATCATATATCGCCGTTGGGAATGTACGTTACATCAACCCATACATGTAGCAGGTATAATTTATTAGACATTTACTAATCCTTTTTTAAATATTAGATACATATAAGTTGTTTACTAATATTATTTAGTTCATAAGTTACTTTTCCAACTAAGGTATTGCTATAATCTACATTTCACGGCAACGAACGAGTTATTAGATGACATGAAGAGCGTCATCCAATGGATGCTCGATGACGACGACCGGACTATTATCGCCTACAACAAGATGTACGATTACAGAATGCGGGCATTTCACTTTGGAACGAGTAGAATGGAATGAGCTGTGATGCTACTAAGTCCAGATACGTAGCATTAATTTTCATCACTTACTTAGTTAATCAAAGTGTACGATATAATAATGTAAGACATTCAATTTATGCAGCTGATTAGTGGATGGACCATAGTAAGGTACCAGGGTACGAGGACTTAGCGGATGTAGCCATCAGGGTCCTTAGTCAAACCACTTCGGTTTCGGGCTGCAAGAGAAAATGGTCTACATTCAACTTGATTCACATGAAACAAAGGAACAGGTTGACTTCAAAGAGACTCAAAGACCTCATGTATTGTCACTATATCATTAGGTTAAAGTTGAAGAATTTAGAGAGAATGAAGTAGAACCAGATGAAACAAAAGAGCTGAATATCATAGACGGCGGGACGTCAGGTCGAGGAGCCACAAATTGAAGAGGAGATCATCGATTTGGATCAAATATTCTATGAGAAAAACTCCTTGGAAGCTTGGGTCAATGACCGAGAAGGGTTGGGAGAACCGGAGTTCAACCTGGAAGACCGACAATAAGCTGAAGGGGTGCTCGATGATGTCCTTTGGCCGAAGAATTCCAGATCCCTCCCTCCCTAGCAAAGCGACAGAGGACCGGAGAAGGAACTAGTTGAGGTACGCAAAGTAAGAGAAAAGATAAACAAGTTATGACTGATCCTCTTGATATTGTAGATGTTGATATAGTTGAAGACGATCGAGAAGACACGCCAGAGTCAAACATTCGAGTGCAGTACCAAACTTCTCAGGATTATTCATCAAAGAGTAGCAGCGACAGTAGAGCTGGATATGAGGGCGCCATCGCTTCACAAATACAAGGGACCACAGATCCTCCTATATCTCCTACAACGTCTCTACGCTTTACTGATGAGGAGCACTACACACATGCGACCTAAGACGCCAATCATGACACAAGGCCGCAACGTAGAGGAGGTCACCGTACGTATGGAGCTGAAGAATAATACCATGATGCCTCCAATTATGCATATGATTCATCCCAATACTCTTGGTTCCCTACATATGACCAATAGTATTATGGAATGAATTATGTGGAGTCATCAGATACTTCGATTCAATCGACTTATAGATATGGTGACTCCTTTGGATCAAGTCTTAAAATAGTTTACCGAGAGACTGACGAATATAATCGTTATGTATATATGTATCAAACTTTTTACTCAACCCAAATGACATGGGGAGAGTCATTAAACTACCTAAAAAATGTAGAACACATCACATTAGAATAAACTTGACGGATTATTTGTTTAAATCATGTCATTTTATTTTTCTCTTATTTTTGTTTTTTAGAAGATTTTTATTTTTTATTTTTTGAATTTTCAAAATAAAAAATATTAAAATAATGGGGTCGCAACCCGGGTCGTGACCCGGTCGGACCGAGTCGGCCTGGGGGTCTCGCAACCCAGTCGCAACTCGCGACCCTGCCTTCCTTGATACCAAGAGTGAATGATCATTTGTTAACACTCATATGCCTTTGCATGTTCGGCTATTATCTCTAATAATTGACTATAACAAGCATGGAACAACCAAACCTATAAAGAGATCCCATATAAAATATTCTTGGTGTCTCAAAAAGGATAAATCACTGATGTAACCTCAAAACTTCATTGATATTTTAGTATTTTAGAAAATCATTTTTGATTTCATTTGACTTTTTACTTAGAATTGACTATTAAGAAAATAAGTGATATTCCAGAAGAGTATCAGCTAGGTCAATGGTATAAAAATATATTGAGGTTGATAGGTTCTTTAAAAATTTATCTTTTAACCTCTCTCTATCGGACCTACAAAGTATCGATGTTAATTACATTAAACAGCCGCTCAAACATCCTTGATTATCTACTATAGCAATTCATGAAATAGAAGATATACATTCACAAAAATAAATACACGGGAACAACAGCCCCATAAACTTGATAGAATGCGAACACTTAATGTGTTTTAAAATTGATTTGATTTGAATTGATTTTGAGTTTGTTTAAAATTGATTTGAATTTGGTTTGGTTTAAGTTTGATTGAAACTTTCATATTGCAGACTTGTTTGAATTCTGATATGGGTTTGTTTTAAATTGGTTGTTCATTTTCTTATATTAGGATTTGTCATCTTGGTGATTTATTTCAGATTTTGATTGGGACTTTGCTTTTTTAAATGCATGACAATTGGATGGGATTTGATATTTTGATTTGAATTGATTTTTATTTAATTGGTTTGAGTTTATTTTGAAGTTTGTTTCATTTCTATGAGGATTTGATCCAAAATGTGGTTCAGATTTAATTTAAATTGACTGAGGTTTATTTAAAGATTTGGTTTGAACTTGATTAGCTTATTTTATTAACATTATCATATTTTTCTTGGTTAAAATTAATTCAGATTCAGTTCATGAATTTGATTATGTTTCTGATTTGCTGGAGAGTGTTTTGATTTGGAGTTCGCTGCCTTAAATATGCCTTTGGAAATTTGTTCAAACAAGATTTAATGTGCTGGGAATTTACATAGCTTAATCTGTATTTGATTTCTTTTAATTGGCTTGAAGTTGTTATGATTTGGATTGGATGAATACCTTCTGTTTGTGAGAATGGATGACAAGATTTCTATCGAGCTCATCTCGAATTGTTCTAATTGAAAATTTTGGAGATATTTTATTCACCTTTGGCTATGAATTGGCGTCCCTCCTGCTGGTTGATTGAGGTCCATTTGAGAGTTGATTAACGTATAGCTTATAAAAATTTATCTTGAGCTTGATCAAGGCTTCATTTCTGGAATTTATGAGCTGTTTCCTATTTGAGAATGACTGAATTGTAGATTGATTATACTTCAATTTTGAACCTTCGAATTCCAGATTTGTGGATTTTTAAACTCAACTTTCAAGTTTTCTGGTTTTGAATTTTGGATTTATGGGTTTGAGACTTGCTTCGGTCTTTTAAATTTTGGAGCTCATTTTTATTCTTTTTACTTTAGTTTTTGAGTTTTGATTTGATTTTTTTCTTTAGATTTGAGCTTCAGGATTTTGATTGGCCTTCCTTTTAATTCCCAGCTCTCAATTTAGTTATTCAATCTCGAACTTCTTTACTTGAAATTTTAGTTTGACGGCTGCATGGGTTGAATTTGATGGATTTGACCGAATAACTCTCCAAATTTCCTGATTTCTCTTTACCTTAGTTTTGAATATTTCAGACGGCTCTCATTTTAAATTGTTTTGTTTTGACAACCGGCTTCCCTGCTCAATCAACCATGTCTTCAATCTTTATGCTTGGAAGATCTTTGATTTATTAAGGTTTCAATTGCCTGTTCACTCTTTCTCGACCTTCAGAACTGCATCATGGCCTGGAGTTTTTTTTTATATTTGAAATCATTTGTACCCCCCCCACCTGATTGGCTGTGTGATGGACGTGGGTATGCTTTGACCGAAATGGCTTTCTTATGGTTGGGTTCTGACTAGCACAGGATGTCTAATGATGAGTTAATAACACATGACGGAGCATGATAATCAAGTCTTTAAGGTTTTCTGGGCTTCCAGATTTTGTTAATTTTGTACGTCTCAAAACTCTCAAATTCTCAGATCTTGAAATTTCCAGATTAAACTTTCAGATTTTGAGGTTTCAGGTTTGAAGATGAGTACATTTTTTTATTATTATTAGACAACTTGATGCAGGATGAGGCGGGACAGACCGGCGACGTGGAGCTGCAGCGGACCGTGGAGGAGCTCAAAAGACCTAGAAATGCAGTAAATAAGCAAAAACCGGACTTAAACCGGTCAAAACGGGCCCAAAATACGTCTAACTATGCCCGAACCGCTCAAAACGAGCCTGAACCGGCCCCAAAATGGCTTGAACCGGCCCAAAACAGAGTGAACCGGCCGGTTTAAGGCCTGAACCGGGCTCTGGACCGTCGAACCGAGCCGAACCGGCCCTGAACCGGCCTAAACCGGACTGAACCGGCGGTCGGACCGGCCTGGGAGGCGAACCGCTTCCGGTTCGAGCGAACGGGTGGGCCGGCCGGGCGAGCGGGGTGAACCGGTGCCCAGGCCATCCGGGCATTGGCGAGCCGGTGGCGATCGAACCGGCTTGGGCTGGTCACGCGGCCACGCCACTTAAGTAGGGGGGGGTTGTGGCCATGCGCGGTTGGCCGCGGGGGCGGGAGACACGAGGGCTTCGGCGCACGGCCCCGACTGCGCAATCCGGCGGAGGCGGAGGAGGGCGGAGCCGGCGGAGGCGGAGGAGGGCAGAGGCCGCCGTTGCAATAACCGTCGCCGGAGGGTAGGGGGGCCTCCAACGGCGCCGACGGCGTCGTCTTCTTCCTCCTCTCGCCCCCCTTTCGTCTTCGTCTGGTGTTGGAGTCGCGGAAGGCGTCGGATGCGCGCGGAACGGGGAGGCAGCCGGAGGTCGACGGTGACCTTGCAAACCCCGTCGTCCCCTCCGAATGGAGAGGGAACGGCCGACTGGGGTTGCTTCCGCAGACGTAGGAGTGAAGGGAGGCCGCACCGGAGCCCTAGCGGGGGCTGTGCGCACGGACGGGGCTACGGACGCGGGACCTTCTTCTGTCCCTTCTTCTCCGTCGGACAGGGACCCAAATGGGAGCAAGGAAGTGGATGGAGGTACTCCAGGGATCGCCGGAGGTGGAGGGGGCTAGGGTAGAGATGTCGACGTCGTTGGAGACGCCGGAATGGACGGAGACGGGGGTGAACGTTGTCGGTAAGGTTCCAAATCGAATCGGTGAAGGGGGAAGGGCAAGAATGGCTCGGAGGCTGCTGGACGGAGAAGGGGGATGAAGGCACCCACGCCGGAGGGTTGCGAAGGAGACCGGTCTTCACCGGAGGTGGAAC
The DNA here is from genome assembly GCA_036172225.1 of Cryptocoryne crispatula var. balansae. Lineage (NCBI taxonomy): Eukaryota > Viridiplantae > Streptophyta > Magnoliopsida > Alismatales > Araceae > Cryptocoryne > Cryptocoryne crispatula. The sequence continues at coordinate 28,671,776 of CM069928.1, forward strand.
TGGACGACCTCCATCGTAGAGGGGGTGAAGGGGAAAGGGGCAGTGCCCCAGCACAAGGGGCAGCCCCTCTAGGGTTTCAAAAATTCACAAAATGACTCTCTTTTCATTCCAACAATGTGCCCTCTTAAATAGAGAAGCCTATTACAAATAAGACACCCTAAATAACTATTTACATACATGTCCTCGTAAGGACCTAAATTAAAGAAAAAGACTAAAACAAACTTCAAGTATTTACAATGAAGTCCAAAAGGACGTAAACATAAATAAACCCCAAAATGGACCGGACCGGGTCCCTATCACAACTGATCGTCCATGATTTAATTTCAATAGTGTTGTTTGCATCATTCCAAGTTCCAAGGACTGTTTAGGTCCCTCACAAGATCACATGTGCACCGAACATGCTCTTCTCATTATTTTTGCTCAACCCAAGACTTGATTTTACAATTTGAATGGCCTGAAATCAGGCTCACTGAATCCTTGATGGAATATGTCTTGATCGATTTGGGATGGAAAATACCCGGCCTTTTATAGGCATTCTTCTCACTGTTTTTGTAGATTTCATTAGCATATGACCAACATGTCGACATATTGATGGATATATGCAGCCCCACACACTCCAAAATCGACATTTGGAGGAATGCTCTGGTCATAGCCAAAATTCCTACTGAACTTGAAAGGATAATACGGCTCCAAAATGGTACGAGTGCCCTATCGAAATACAAGAACACTCATCTTGATAGATAGAAACTATTTCCAGGCAGCCCACTTGTGGGACTTGTTCAAAAGCGTATCCACCCATAAGAAATGGTCACCTTGCTTTATGGGAGTGTGTGGGCGATGGCCGATAGAACAATGGCTGAACCGTAGGCCACTGCACCTTCTACAAGTAAGGTGGCTAGTAACCTCCTGACAGTAGTAAGCTCATGTTGCTGTTGAGTTCTTGGGTTTTTAAGAAATCTGTAGGTCAATACGCAGAAAGGATCAAATCCTTCCCAAAGTGAAGTTAATCCATCAAATAAAGAAGACGTCACTGACATAGTGAATGGCAAATACAACTTTACAATCTCGAGGTGAGGAATGAGAAGAGAGTGCCCCAAAAGAATATATATCGCAGCGAGGGCAACCAGGGCAATGGCAAGACGAACCCCACAAGCTAATCTACAAACTGGGAATAACATCTCTGGCCGTATGATAGTAGCATCCTCAAAAGGAATGGCGAAAATCACAAGCTAATAGGCCAAATATGCAGCCAAGTAGGTAATCTCCCTGAGCTCCCACAGGTCCTTTGTCTCTAAGCAAGCCTCCATGCTAGCATGTCTCCTATCAGAGCATGGCCTATCAAGTCGTATATAGCTGGTCTGCCATTTACCCGGTCTCGTAAAAGTGTGATCATAATAGTAACGACATAAAAGAAATGCAACCAATCATCATAGCTCACTCTATGTCTAACATCAAAATGAGCATCCTAGCCAATCAAAGTCAAGTCCCGCCACACCTTGATCAGGTACCGGTGGCAATAAGACAAGCCATAGTTGCCATGTTCGTCAGTCTGACACCTGTGAAGATCATCAATCACAATTTCTTCATATGGTTCCCCATGAATAGGCAATCTGGAAAGCATATAAAAGGACCACAAGTTCAAGGACGTTTCCTCTTCTATAGTAACAAAGGTGTTCCAGTGCCTATTAAAGAATTCTACCAATGCCTAAATGTACCCATCATACCATGGATACTCATACAAAGCAACATCAACTACACTCCTCAAGCCAATCCGCTCTAGGCGAGTGCCAAAATTAGCCAGAATGTACTTAAGCCACTTGCATGCTCCGAGGCATGGGTGATGAGAATGCTCCACGGATGGGCGGCTATACCAACTATCCACATTGTGAGACAAAATATCATCAAGCATACAATGTCCATTATAACTCTCCTCACTAAAACAAGAGCTATTCGGCAACAAGAACGAGCCCTTGCATTATTTGGACCAATTAGAATAGCAAGCCAAGTTCAATTTCCATATCCCAGGCTGGAAATCATGAGAAATAAAATACATCCTGATACTTATTAAGTAAGCCTAGTTGATAGCGAAGTGAACTGCGCTTGTGATGAAGCAAGCCCAGAGGAAAGGATGGTATGAACAAATCACCGTACCCTGCAGAATGTCCCAATTTCGCAATATAGCACACTCCGGCTGATGCTTCTCCTCTGCAGGCAAAAAATCAATTTTTATGCTCCCCAAGGGAGATGGATGCCGAATAAATTCTAATAATGCTTCCTCTGAGGGATGATGAACAGGATAGTGAGCTGGCCGATTATACACAAAATGTCTATGCCCATGTTGAATGAGCTGAAGATCTACATGCCTTGTGCCTGGTATAATTCCTAAATGTTCTCGAGCTGCCAAGTGGTAGTCATGTTGTCCGAATTTATTTGGTGATAAATGGCTAGGAGCCGGCATAAGTGATGATGTGAAATAATCACCTTCAGAATGACAAGTGTCACTTGAAATACTCTCATTCCAGTATCACACTGGTGGGTAGAGGCTCAAGAGATACCTGACATGAGCATGATGTGCTCGTCGAGTGACAAAAGGATATCATCAAGAGAATATAAAGAAACAAACAAAATACAGCAATACAAATATTTTGCAAGGGCAATTTCTCGACACTTCTCAGTTCTAGAAAATCACCCATGGGGGACACTTATTGGCACCCAAATAAGAAAAAGGGGGAATCCACAATTGGGCGAGGCGAATAACAAATGTGCACATACTAAGAAAACAACACAAAGACAAAACCAATTCAAATTATAGTGGGAAAAATAGGTAAATTGAACATCTTGTTAAGTCAATAATTTGTTGAGAACTGGTTGAACCACAACGGCAACTAATGGCCCTAGACTTTCAAGACAATCAAAAAATATTATCAACAAAGGATTGTCTGACCACGGCAGCTCAGTCAAAGGAAGCAAAAGGAGGAGACAAAGGAGAAGAAGAAATGAGCAACATACCATCTCTGTAAAAGTTCAAAGGACGTCTAACAAGATCGCTAGTCGTAAGGTAGTTGGGCTTGCTCTATCACAAGCCTAATGCAAGACATTTCGGAAGAAAAAATCATCAATTGAAATCAGTGATAGCATCCTGAGTAAGCCACAATTGAGGTCGGGCAGGAGAAAGAAGAAAAAAAAACTTAACTCGATGGTAACCCAGGCCAACTCTGATCAAGCAATCCAAGTCCCAGTCGGGACCCCTTAGAAGGAAGGTATAGTTATGGAAGGACCTATCGGAGGGGGGGGTTCCGATCGCCGTAGGAGGTTTTGACTCCAAATAACTCAATTTTCTTTTTGAAATTTATCTGAAAGCAGCTGGCCCTGCAAAAAAAAAAAAGAACAATTGCCAACAGAGAAAGTCTGAGAGAAGGATCGTGGAAGGAAAAGAAGTCAATCCCACAAATATCGGACCCTTCCATGTCCGCCTCGAAGACAGAAGCCCCTATTCAACAGGTTTTCGGACGGAGGAAGGGAAGCCAGGATGCTATAAAGCCCGCACCAGGGAAGTCGCTAAAGGAGGCCCAGACAGAAAGAGAGGACAGGGGGAGATCGGAGGGTTGGAGGTATCGAGAGGGAGAGGAAGTTACCATCGAGGGCTTCTCCTCCCTTGCACGGCACCTCTAAGCCACCGGCGAGTGCTTTTTTACCCGTGGGGACCATCAAAGCCAGCACCTTCTCTGGAAGAGCAATCAAAGCGTAAGCCTGGTTCCTCCTTCTTCCGGTTGCACAATCACCATCGAAGCTCTCTGCCGTGGCTGAGGGCGTCGCCAAAAGTCAATTCCAACCTCACCATCACTGCACTGTCCTCCGAAGACAACAAGCCATGGTCGCAAATGGGGAACCCACCGTCAAGGTTCATGGGTTCTGTCGAGCTCTCGTGGGGCCTATACTCAGAAATGTGAAAAAAAGGAGGACACTTCCCGTGGGAACAAGGCCAAGCAAGTTTTCGGCAACAATGGGCCACGGAGGCCCGGTAAAGCATCGGCAGCATAGTGCTTCAAAGAATAATTAATCAAAAATTTTTAAAAAAACAAACAACAAAGTGAAATCAAATAGAATCTATTAATTTAATTAAACAAACCGAGACAAACATAACGCTGGCAAAAACAACCCACCTTATGGTCTCGACATAACTTAAAAGAATTCAAAATAAATAGGTAACCAAGAGGCCGGCTAAAAAACCTACCTCTTGACCCATAATTCAAAAAGACAATAATAATAATAATAATAATAATAATAATAATAATAAATAGAAATCTAAATAAAAAAATTCACTTAATTTGAACAAATCGAGACAACTATAAGGCTGGTTCTAAACCCACCTCATGGTCTCGGCTTAATTTAAAAGAAATTCAAAACCAAGGAAAACCAAGAAGCCGGTGCTAAACCCACCTCTTGAACCTCTTCTTAAGGTAGACATCAAAAGATCTAAGACCCCAATGTTATCCATATCAATTAGTGATTCACTAAGTAATGAAGAAGCCAGGAAAATCAGTATAAGCTATTTCCACATGCCTATCAAAGGCCGAAGCATGTTCACTTTCAAATTAATGGGACGGATGTCATGATGCCTATCAAAGGCCAAGAGGACATGATCTGCACTTATCGGAATTATGGCATACACGGCAGTTCTCTATTTATTTTGTAATTTGATTTCAAGCGATGAGATGACACATTCTGTGCACAGACTATGACCTTAGAAACATAAACAGTCTTTTAATGGAATTTTTGGAATGCAAACACATACAAAAAAAAAGAAAGAGAGAAAACTATAGATTCAAGAGGTCGAACTGCCTGGAATATTCTGTATAAACTCAAACATCTCATGGAACTCACAGATTTCCACCAATTTGAAACTAAGACAAAGTTCTAAATCACAAGGTTTTAGAGGGTTGCAAGTCTTAAATCCTTAAACGTCACTGGAGAGAAAGAAATAGATTTGGAGTTCAAACTGGGGGAGGCTCAAGTTGGCAAGATTAACATCTCGAGAGCTTAAAATTGAAGGCTCCGTTTTCAATCAGCTATTCTGGCCCTTCTCCCCTTTTAAGACAAATCTGAATCAGGTCCCTAACAGAGCCGGATGTAAATTCCTTAAAAAAAAAACTTTGGTTTTCTGTGATCAAATCTTAACAAGTCCCCTGGAAAGCGACCACCCTTTCAATGAGCAACTTAGATTAATTCAGATCATCAAGACAATGAAATCCTAAGCAGCAACCAATTTTAAGCAAACCTGCAAGCCTGATCGAAGTTTCAAGTTGAGCTCAAGCAAACGTCAAAACAAGAGTCAAGGAGCTGTATTGCAGGCATTGGGAACTCCAAAAATTCATTAAAGCTGGAATTTACCGAAAGGCAATCTGGAGTGTTAAGGATGAAACCGTTTTTTTTAGCCCACCCAATCATAAAACATGCAGATATCAAAGAATCAAATAAAGTCAAACTCTCTAAAATAAACCAAGAAAAAGGAAATCAAAAGACAATCTCAGGCATCAGATTTTAATTAAAATAAATCAAATTTCTCAAGTCAATTCAAATTTAAATCAATCAAATCCAAAGTTCATAACTCAATCACTTTAAAAAAATCTTTAAACAAGCAGATCTGAACTAAGTCCCAAACAAATCACAAGTCTGAATCAAATTCACAAACAGAGCAAGGACCAATCTTAATCAAACCGAACGTAACAATTAGCCTGCCAAAGAAGAATCCAAAATGGGATGACATAAGTCAAAATGCAAACCAAACCAAGTTACCATCGATCAAGTATCAAACTCAAACCAAAAAAAAAAACAAAGAAACCAATTCTTGCAGAAATCAAGAAAGAAGCCAAAATCAGAAAATTCACTACAAGATTCATCGGATTCCCAAGATAAAGAACATGATCCAAGAACCTAATAACTTACATCCAAGCCAAAAATTTCCATCGGTAACTTTAATCCAGATCTCAATCAAAACTCAAAGCAAGACAGTTAACTAAAAATTAATTAAATCTCTCGAATCAAATCCAAACCAATTTTCCAAATCAAATCGTAAAACAAATCAACTTTAACTAAAAAAATTTAATTTAAAACAAAACTGAACTTAAATTAATAAACAACCCATAAGCAAAACACAATTTCTTAAGACAAACCAAATCAAATTTCAAGCAAACTTCAATAAACGCACTAAATCCAAAGACAAATCTTCATCCTGTCAAGCATTAATCTAAATCAAACTTCTTAAGTTAAAATTCAAATTTCAACTCCATTCCAAACAAACTCAAATCAATTTTAACTAAACAAATTTAAACCAAGTTCAACTCAAATCAAATTTAAAACACAATCAAGAGTTTGCATTCCATCAAGTTCATGGAGCTATTTTCTCCTATATGTGTATGTTTATTTTTGTGGATGCATGTTTTTTCTATTACATGGACTGCTATAATAGATAATTAAGGGTATTCGAGTATTCTTGATGTAATTATCATCGAATCTTCGCACCATCCGATGAGGAGAGCTCAAAAATCAATTTTCAAGAAACCTAACAACCTCAACATATATTTTTATACATATCATGGACCTAGCTATACTTTTATGAAATATTACCTATTTTCCTAAGAAGTCAACGCTAAGGTCAAAGTCAAATCAATCCTAAATTTTTTTTGAAAATTTGAGGTTACATCAACAGGCTTTGGTTGTAAAGGCATCCTATTGTTATGGACCTCAGGTTTGTTTGAGACAAACTTGGTTGTTCCTTTAGGATCATTTGAAGGCTGTGAAAATATCACTTTAGGCTCACTCATATTCTCAAATTGTTCCAACTCAGTAACTACTTTATAGGCATGGTCAAGGGTAGTAACACATTGCCTGTAGAGTTCTTTTTGATAGTCCACTCTCAATCCTTTTCTAAACTTAGATGGAGTGACTAACTCCTCTTCTTGAAGTCCACACCTTAAAAAGAAATTATCAAATTCTTCAATATAAGCAACAACTGACCTATTTCTTTGATAAATCCTCTACCATTTATTTAACATTCTCTATTTGTATAAAGCTGGTAGATATTTCTCCCTAAGCTTAGTCTTCGTTTCATCCCATGTTTGAATGGGTTCTTGATGGCGTTGTCTAAGTAGGGATTTAATAGTATTCCAATGCAACTTGGCGGGTCCTAACAACTTCATTTTGGCAAACCTCACTTTCCTAGCTTCAGATAGTTCAAACTAGTCAAAATAGTGATCCATTCCACCCTCCAGTCTAGATAACCCTTGGGTCCATTCATCCCTCAAAACTAGGAGCTTGCACTCTGACATTTCTAAGTGCCCTATCCTCATAGTCCTGTTGATTTTGCCCGTCTATATTCCCCATTATCATCCTCAAATTGCTGATGTTGTGGACTCTCTCATCATGGTGGTCATGGTGAACTAGATTCCTAAATGGAAATGGTTCTCTATGTTCAACCTGATTCATGGGGGATGATAAGGCCTAACAGGATGAGGTGGATCTCTGTTTCTACCCTCAACTATAGATAATCGATGAGTGAGATCTTAGATAGAATGGTCAACCCTATCCCCCATTTCTCTGATCAAATTTTCTAAAGTTGCCAATTTATCTACAAACTGTGACAAATGCATGTCTAGTATGGATAGATCACCTCCCAACATCTTCACTACAGGTTGGTAAACTGTACCCCTACGTGTGGACATAGACTTAACCAAGACCTGGAATTGAAGACCTAAACAGGATGGCTCTGATACCAATTGATGCGGAACAGGATCAACAATCACTTAAAACTATATGTAGACTAGCAATTGCTCAAAATAAAAACTAATTTAAGATATTCAGATACAGGTCTTTCACATAATGTTTTCTTATCAAAAAATTAAAACTAAAAAAACTAGTACTTCAAGTAACTCAAAGAGATGGAAAGAAAATAATACTGTTTGAAAACTACCACAAGAAAATGAAGTTTTGCTAAAATAATGTAATGAAACAGATTATGTAATTGACTGGATTTAAGATCACTCTAATGTACTCACATCAATTAACCAACAATCAAGACATGTAATTTGGCTAGAACCTATTCACTCAAACATGGCATTTACGAATAGAATAATAAACACGCAAAATAGGCTTGTAAGGTAAAATAAGACAGAATATACTTCAACACCAAAATATGAGTAAGGAAGTTCACTGAGGATCATGAATTAATCACCAAGTTGTGGACCAATTCCGAAGAGTTCAACACTCCTTATCTAGTAACCTGTTCTCATTAAATCTCAATGAACTTCAATAGGATCAGGGAAAAAAAATAAGTAGTATCCAAAAAATAGGAAGCTCAGAAATTCATTACAACTTCAGTGGTGGGTGCTTCTCTGACAATGATGTCAACAATTCAAACTCAATTGATTTATACCAGCATCCAATTAAGGTCACCAAGGCATAAACTCAGAACACAAGACTTGTTGGGGCCAACCTCCAGGCTTAATTGCCCAACAGAAGGTGTATTAGATTGATAATATCAGATGTGCCAATCTGTCAGGAACTCTTTGATGCGGGACGGGACCGGGGGTCCCATGATTTCAGCTATTAAACCAGAGAATATCACCCAGCAGATAAAATGCCAGACAGAAAAGTAACCAGCAGACTGAAAATGAACCAGCAGGTAATAGACCAGATATGAACAAATTTCCAACAGTAATAAGCTCAGAAATAATAATCCAGATATAAACGAGATAATTTGCAGAAAGCAAGCGGACTTCCGGCGATAATTCGAAAATACCAACGGGTGTTAAAACTAACGAGACATCAGCGGTATATGTCCTGATAAACCCGTATTGCTGAAATTCGGGAGAAATTATGCAACTCGACAAGCTGAAATAATCGCGGCGGACAATATGATATCCTTTGGGAGGGACAAGGGCTCGAGAAAAAAACATAGTATAAATCATCGTAGCCACAACTCAATCTCGGATATGAACTCGTCACGATCGAGTTTATTGATATGCGATCGGGAGTTACGGATCTTACTCCGTCATCACAACCGGATCGATCGGCGATGCGTTTTTTCGAGAAAATTATAACCAACCGAAATCCAACAAGTTTTCGTGATATCCGTAGGGTTAAACAACCCGATCGAGCGGACGATTGAGAACCGATTTTAGCGGATCGATTGATGGTGATTTAAACGAAGCAACCTTTGTGTGGTTAGAAGGCATTCGCCTCGACGCCTAGGCGGTGAGGCGAGCGAGCGGTTGAGCCGCCTCGCGTTGGGCGATCTCGCAGGCGGTCGCCTCGGCGCCCGGCCGCCTCGGCGGCCGCCTCCGGCGCCTTGTGCGCCTCGCCCCGCCTCCTCCTCCTGCTCCGGTAAGAAGCAGGATCCGGTAGGAACCGGATCCGTTTAACAACGCCCCCACCCGCGGTTCTCTCTCTCCCCGACGCGCGAGGAGCCGGACGGAATAGGCAACTAGATCTCCTGCCGCCCGCCGCCGCCCTGCTGGTGCTGCCGCCGCCGCCGCCGCTGAAGGTGCGCTGTGCCCGCCGCCACCGGAAGGCTGTTGCCACCGCCGCCGCCCGAGGATCCTCTTGGCCTTGCCGCTGCTTTGAAGGTGCAGCGCGGCCTTGCTGCAGACCTCTTGACGCTGCCACCGCCGGCCGGAAGGTCTTCATTGCCGCAGCCGCCGCCCGGAAAAGCTGTTGCCGCCGCCGCGCGGGATCCTCTTGGCCGCGCCGGCCCCGCCGCCGCTGTGCGGGGAAGCTTTTGCGCCACCGCGCGCTTTAAAGCGTGCCGCCGCCCGCCCGCGGGGATCCTCTTGCCGCTGACGCATCTCTCCGCGGCGTGACGCCCTTGGCTGTCGTGGCGTGGGTGAGTCTTTCTGACATTTCTTAATTATTTTTGTTTATTTTTTATTCGTTTGGTTATTTTCATTTAGTACATATTTGATTAGATATTTATGTTCGTTAAATATTTATCATTTTGCTTTGTTCTTTTGTTTTATTATTTTTGTTCATTTTAGGTTATACATGTCTCAAACACGTGAAGACCATGCTTCGAGGGACCGGTTACAATAGTCAATACGCGCCCGTATACACACACGCCACGGTTCCGTATCGAGCACCTCTAAATCCAGATGTTGGATGAAAATATGGGATTTTAGTAGATCCTCGGAACCGGGATCTTGTTAGATGTCAATTTTGCCTGAAAAGAGTGCGAAAGGAGGCATCTATCGTTTGAAACGAAACACATTGCGAGGCTTGGTGACGAATGTGTGCATGCGAAAGCGAGCATTGAGGCTAAGGAGGAGATAAAACTATGTATGCAACAAGCAAAACAAACAAGAGTTGAAAAGGCAATGAATGTTCGAGAGATGGAAGGGAGGGACAACCTCCTTGGGCAAGGAGTACAACAGATGGAGACATCTTCACAAGATGTCTCACAAAGTGTAGATGCCTCTAGCTGTGAACGTAATTGGAGCACGTTTGAGCAGGTAATATTCCTTAACACATTTCAAGGCGTTTGAAGTAATCCAATATCATTTATTTGATTAATAAAATCATATTTTCATTTTTTTTGTTGTTGTATAGATTCGTACAAAAAAGAGGAATAGATGGGAAGAAAAGAAGCTGAATCATTTGGTCTTCGTCCAATGAAACCAAAGGCTTAGGGAAAGGCATCTAAGGTTGGAGAAATCGGGTCTAGACCCGATCTCCTTAGATGACATTGATGAATCGAGTGAGTGGATTGCGAAATGAAGATGAAGATCTTGTCCGTAGAAGGCGAAGACTTGAGATGGAGAGATGTAGAAGATTCTTCTTTGGAATGGATGAAGAGGAGGGGCCGAGTACGAGGTCATATTTTAAACACTACATGTCTTAATTAGTTATTGAGTTTGGTTATTTTTTTGTTACGAATTTTGATGTTATGTTTTTACGTATTTTGAAATTAATTTCTAGGTCTTACGGGAAAAGAATTCGTCTTTAATGAAGATTCGGACGATACGAGTAATGATGATCGAGAAGCTCCCACGATTTTGATTAATAGTGATTGCTACTGACTAGTGAGTGATGTTTGAATTTGTATGCTTGTATTCGAATTAGACTTACTTTATGTATTATGTTTGGTTGTATGGTTGTATTATTTTCTTATTGTATGGTTGAATTCCTCTTTAATGTTATATTTAATTGTCACTCATTTTAGTTAATGATTCCATGTTTTTTATGTATTTTTTCGATTATACGATATCGTATATATCATTATTAAAATATATATTATTATAATATTAAACGCCTCGAGCGCACGAGGCGCCCGCCTTAGGCTCTGAGGGCGAGGCGGCGAGGTCCCTCGCCTCGGCGCCTCGCGCCTCGGATAACATAGGAAGCAACATCGGCGGACGATTGATAATATGTGGCGAAATCCGGATCCGTGTAATATTACATTCTTGGGCGGAAGAGGACCGTTAGTTCGGACGAAATGACCGATCGTGTTGTAGAGAAACGGATCCGGAAGAGAAACGGTCGAGGACCGATAGTAGGAATGTTCTTATCATTCCGCTTCGACAACGCGAGAACTTCCGATTCGTAGAAGAGGGAGGACGACTCGAGTAATAGTAGTATTCTATCGACCGACGTAGTAAGGGATCGAGAGGGAACGACCGAGGTCGAAAACGTAGAATCCCGTCGTCATAGGCCAAGCCTCGGAATGGAAATAATCTTCGAGCTACCCGGCCACAGCCGATCTCTTAGATCTGACAGTCACCTTTACGAGGAAAGAAACCTCAGACGCACGAAGAGAAGAAGGCGTCAGAACCAGATCCAGTAGAGGATGAAGAAGAAGATGAGCTATCTTCAGGAAGAGGCGGAGAAGGAGGACTATCTATCCTCAACAGGAGAAGAAGAGCTCAAGAAAAACCGGTAGATCTAAGGGGAAGGAATCGAACTCTCCAAAGATGCGTCGCCATTGCTCCATCGGAGGAAGGAGATCTGGAAGACGTAAACCGCGCTAGGGCTCGCCACCGGAGGAGCTCGAGATGCACAGCCAGCCGCTGCCGAATGAGAGAGAGAGGGAGACCCCGCGTAGACTAGCCGTCCACCGTCGGGAGGAAATCGCAGACCCGCCGCCGAGAGGGAATCGCGGGCCAGCCGCTCGCGAGTGAAGACCGGGAGAGAGACAAACCCTTGCGGGGTTTAAGACACCTGCGCACAGGAGAGAGGAAGCGGCAAAACCGGAAGATAAAGTTTCAACGGGAGTTTTCATTCATTGCCTTCTATCTCCTGTACATAAGGGTGCGTATCCTATTTATAGGATAAAAATTCAGAAAAAAGTCCGAAAATGTTAAGAAAATTGAAAAAATGCTCAAACAAATCAACTAAAAATCCTAAAAATTAGGAAAATACCTAAATGGACCCATTATTGACCTAAAAATCAAAATTACATGATATTTGAAAATCAATAATCGTTTCAGGCATCCCAATTCAATTAATAACATGAATCGGTTCTTGTGTCCCGATTCGGTTCCCATCACTCTTCACCAGATGGCTGCTACTTTCACAAGTCTACTCAAACTAAGGCATCCCTCATCATTCACCATGTTTCCTAACAATAACATGAGCAATTCATTCATCCGAAGAAGGAAAACACAATCTGACTTCAGCAGAAAATTGACTAGTCAGATTGACCAGCAGAGGCTAGCAGGAATTGGATAGTGCTGTTAAAAATCCGAGATAGGTCAAAATCTATCCGACTCAACAAGTCACAACCAGCATTATTCGAACGGACATCAACAAAAAGGCTTCATACAATGTACATCATCAGTCGGGTCAAACAAGTAAATCAGCATTTGCCTGATTGAAACAAGCAAGAGAATCAGCAAATACTCAACAAAGCTGATCTTTGTTGTTTGAAATCAAGTCCATAATATGAAAACAGTTGGTAGGTTATCATGGAGATCGACTAAATACTGAGGTCACCAAATCAGTGAACACAAGACTCACCGATGGCATCTTTGTCAATACTTCATCTCAGTAATTCCAACTCATCAACCAAAAAGAGATTGAGTAATTTACAGTTTATGGAACAACTCATACAAACCAAATGGAATCCATTGGAAGAAGAACAAGGTGTTCCCAACCTCCTGGGTTGTAAAGGATCTTCAAATCATAAATTCTGGACACCGAATCTAGTGTTTGCTTTCTGATTCAGGCGCAAAGAAATCGAAACCAACTAATAATCAGAAGATCTGAACTCAGGGACACCAGATCTGAATGAAGTCCTTCCAAACATTTTCTAAACAGTAGCAACTTCTCTAAACTGAGCAAAAACAAGTAGACGCGTAGCAACTCTGAAGTATCTAACCAGTGAATCGGCTGAAGAATACAGCAGATCTGAAGCATAACCAGTGGATAAGCTAAAACAAATATGGTAGATCTGACAAAAAACCCTGTCTCCTTAAAGAAGCCAACAGAACAGGTTGTTACCAGTAGATCTATTGAAGAAATCAACAAATCAGTTGAGGAAACAAGTAGTTTTGATAGAGGACCAGTGGTGGAGAAAGAGAGAGCAGGAGGAAGATACGACTTTCCAAATCTTCACCAGATAATTCTCTGATGGAGACACCGATGAAGAGGAAAATGACGAGCAGGAGCTGGGAAATACTTCTCTCTTCAGGAGCTAGGGCAGCAGAGCACCTCACAGGGAAGATAGGAGAGAAACAAGATCAGCTAGGATTATCGTCATCGTCATCGCCACCCGCAGCGCCGAGGTGAGAGAGTGAACTGATCAGAACCAATTGCCAAAAGGGGACAATCGCTGTTTAATCGCCCAAAACCCAAATCACATTCAATCAGGAAAATCAACAGTAACTCCACATTGTATTTCATCCATCTGGGGCCCTGTACAATAGTCGGGATGGCTATTTATAGGCCCAAGCCCAAACGATGGTCTAGTGACACAGTATTGAAGGAAAAAACAAAATAACACGTAAATGAAATGCTATAAGAAAAATAGAAAATGCCTCTAATGATCAAATTTAAACTACTAAACTACTAAATTTCAGCCAATTGCATGAATTGTTCCCTAAAATGAGATTGCTCTAAAAAAATTGCTAAAACTTAGTCATCGAACCAAACTGATCATAATCGACGTGGGCGATGCCTGTACATCTTCGGAAAATACTCAAATTTATCATGTGATCTGGTGTCCGAACCAACTTGTCTATCCATCAAGTGCACACATGTATGTGTTTCACATCTATTTATCTCCGTTTGTCAGATTTTTTTCATTACTCAGTCCTCTCTCTTCTTTTTTTGGCTCAGCTGTGGTAGTGCTCTGCTGTAGGCACCCCTCACTTTCTCTGACCTCTGTTATCTGTGGTGTCTTCCTGGTCCTCATCAGATTTTTTTTTTGATTGGGGAGCTTGTTCTCCTTTGGTCGCTCTTCATTCTCAAGGCAACACGGTAAGAAAATATGCTACTTTCTACCCCTTCTTTGACTGTTAGTGCTGTTTATCATGGTGTATTGGGGTCTCTTTTGATGTTGATTTGGGACTGTTTAAGCCCCTATCTTGAGAAATTTACAGATTCAGCTTGGAAGACCCAAGGATTGGTCCGAAGCCTTTGTCTGGTTTAAAGGACAAACCTCAAGGGCAAAAGAAGTTGATAAATGGGAGCTGTTTTCCTTCTATTTTTCTTTAAACATTCCATTTTTTGAAACTTGTGTGTAAAGTAGATGTCAACATAATCCCTTTGTCATATATTTTGGTTGTAGTATATGAGGGTCTATTAAGGCTCAAATCAGAAAGGCTTTTGACCATACATGATTGACCAATTAATGTGGTAGGCTTTGGAAGAAGTTTAGACCATCTCTGCTCTTTAATACTATTACCTTTATCCTTGAAAATAACTTGCCTCCAATTTCAATCATCATCTGTCATGTGGACAGTTCACCTTAACTCATTAAACACATTTGGTTTGAAGAATGCTGGAACAAAGTGACTAAGCTGAAAGAGAGAGAATGAAATCATTAAGCGGAGATAAAGAATCTAAACAACTGACCCAAAAAATTTAGATTAAGCTTCCTTGAGTTGAATTAACTCAAGTTTGGTTCTAAGAACACTCGGAAAAAGCTATAGCTCTAGGGATATCAACATCATGTCTTTTTAGTAAACAAGAAGATAACTTTACTGAAGACAGTGCATAGTAGGAATTCAGTCCATGCTGCATACTTCTGCCGGATGCTCAAAGACATGTAGAAGTACATAAAATACTTGCAGCACCGTAATTATAAGTTTGTATGTACTAAATAGTTTGAAATATGAAAAGTGCCAACCATGAAGTACTTACCGGTATCCTGATTACATCCTCTCTTTTCCATCCAAGTGAGTTATAGACAAGAACAACCTATGGAAAGGACACAAAAGAATAAATAAGTTACCCTGTAAACTGTTTTCCAAATGGATGTGAAAATGGGATAAGGTACTTTGCTTCTGAAATAACATGATGTTATGATAGCAATAAATCAAAACATAACCCACAAAATGTGACAGTAAACACTTTACCAAGCTTTTTCCTCTTATATTCACTTCTGATGGAGGACAATAACTTATATTCAACAGAGGGCACTGAAAATAAAAGCACAGACATCAGTAGAAGAAAAGGTGGAGTTTTGTATATAAAATGTTGCACAGGATACCAAAAGCCATGGAAAAAGGGTGATAACTGACAAAAGTGCTAATTTTGTCTTTTCATCTACCTGCTCAAATCTGGTTGATGGGTTGTAACATTTAGTCTTGGAGAATGACTCTGTCAGACAACCAAGTGATGTTGCAACAAGTTTCTCTGCCTGTAGAAGAAAAAAATAGCCTAAGCTTATGAATATTAATATGACCTTCCATTTTGCCTCCCGCGAACCAATCCCAGACATCTCAGTAGAAAGAGAACATGTAGTTTACCAACTAAATAAGGTATACAATGAGTGATGACAATGGAACTTCACCTCTGTATATCCTATTGATAGTCGCTTTGCATAATCATTAGCTACATGTTGTTTCTCTGTTCCAGTAACTGCATCATGATGTTGAGCAGTCGCTAAAGCATCACCCAATGAGTCTGTTGTTGGTCCTGAATTATTTCTTCCTTTAAGAAACTCCAATTGTCGCGCTGCCTAGTAACAGAAAAACAGCACTTAACCAAGTAATGTAGAAAACCTGATGACCTAGCTTATAACACCTGTTTTAGAGATCAGGGAGGTACCAAGTAATAACCACTCATTTCTCTCACATATCTCTTCAAAGCAGGCCTACTTGTGAAGTACCCAGTCCAGTATGCATTTTCATGGTCAGCATATCTACAAAAAGATTATATTGTCAACAGAAAAAGAATTATAAGACCATCGAAAAGTAGCAGCTTCTCTGTTGAAAATTATTTACTGACGGGAAGAAATCATCAGTCTTCAAAGGCCAAATTTCATTTGCTGCATGTTTTGCATCCGTATATATTGATGGAGTTGAGTACAAGGCATTGACTCGTCCATCCTGAGAGCACGTGGACCAAAAGGAGAGAAGAGTAGTGGACAATTTAGAAGCTTTTAGTGCATATCCAAGCAAATGATACAACAGAAAATACAGAGATAATGCTACTGTTGGTGCCACATTTTTAAAAGAATATATATATATAAATCAAAAAAGGAAAAAACGAAAAGAGGAGGCCAGACCAAGGACCCAGCTGGTCCGGTACCCAATTGGCCCAAGAAGAGCACAAGAAGGCCCATCAGATGGGCAATTCAGGCCCACCAGGTGGCCCATTGCGCAGCTCACCAGGTGGCCCAATTGTGCAACCCACCAAGTGTGAAAAGAGGTGGGCCACGGTCAACAGATGGCCTAGTCAACTATGCCACATCAGCTGTCACATCAATTGCCACCTCAGCCCCATCTTATTAATAAGATGGTACGGGAGAGTGGAAAAGTCAAGCTCGACTTAATGCCAAGACATTCAGATAGCCTAGAAAAACCTAAAGGTCAAGTTAGCTTAATGACATGGGGAAGGGAAGAGTCATCTTACCATTAATTCTACTTAACCCTTCACCTCCCCCCTCACCCTATAAAAGAAGGCAGCCACCCAAGGGAGAAAAGGTTACATGCACCATCAGCCTGCTGCCCCCTTGCGCACGCCCTCCATCTGACCACGGCCAAAGGAGGAGAAGAAGAAAGAAAAGAAAAACAAAACAAAAAGCTCTTTGTGACCTCCCTTGCGCGCCAGCCTTCCTCTGAGCTGCGGCTTCAGCAGCACCAACAGCTGCCACCTACTACACCCAACGCCAAGAAGAAGCTAAGGGAGGAGGAAGAAAGGGGAAGAAGGTAAGGGAAAGTTCTAATCATGTAGCCCTTTAAGGGCACCCCTCCTCTATCCCTTCTAAGTTCTTTCTCCAACCCTCTCATGGCTTAAACCGGCCTTCATCGTCATTAGCAACCCATGGCCCAAAACAAGTTCCAGCCCCTGTTCGGACCATAGTTGTCAAGGCGTCTGCCTAGGTGGCAAGGCGTTTTTCCAATAGCGCTTTGCCAAGGCGCCTTGTCTAGGGCAAAAAAGGTGCCCAAGACGTCCAAGGCGCCCGTCTAGGCGCCCAAGGTGCCCAGGCAAGGCGCCCTGAGTACTTTTACATGATTAAAAAAATAATTTTGAGGAGTTTTACCCCCTTGATACCCCTCATAAGGGACATCTATTTAATGATAGTTTGAACATATTAATATATTTCACTATCACTTATACTATCATACATATTTAAGATTTATGATTGTAAACATATATTATATACTTAATTAAGTTCTCTTTTAACTCTTTCTTCTCTCTCTCTCTATCTCTCTTATTTTATCAAGATTAACTCCTTATCCAAAAATAAATGCCCACACTTCAATAATTACATATATAAAATCACTTATAGTATTACATTTTTTTTCGGGGGGCTTCGCCCCCCTGACAACCCCCCACCAGGGGCGCTACCCCCTTGACCCCCTCGACTTAATCGAGTAGGTCGATCTGCAATTACTCTGTGCCCCCATTTAATAATATTATAACAATATTTCACTATCACTTATACTATCACACATATATAAATTTTATAATCATAAATGTGTTATATACTTAAATTTTATAAAAATTTATTTAACTCTTTTCTCTTTCACACACACATCATATTTACTTATATACATAGATAAAACACTCATTTTCAATTATAACGTAAAAAATATAATTATATTTATGCATATTTTTATGTATAACGACCCCCCGACCCAGTCTTAAATACCGTCTTGACCGCCTAGACGACACCTAAGCGGCCGCCTTGTCGCCTAAGCAGAATCGGTACCCTTCAATGTCTCGGGCACCTTGTCGCCTTGACAACCATGGTTTGGGCCACCAAAAGCAACCAAAAACAGCCCCGTCCAACCCCTTTTTGTGCCCTAAATAAACCTCATGTTGGTCCCCTTCCAGCCCCCTATTTGGCCCACTAAACAGACCCCAAAACAGGTCTTGGTCCGCCCCTACACAGTCACCTATCAGACCCCTTAAAAAACCCCAATCAGACCACTTAAGCAGGCCATCTTCAGGCCATGTTCAAACCCCTTACACAGTCCCTTCGGCAGACCTATTTGACCCCAATCAGGTCTACTTTATAGCCCCTGGTGGCTTCCCTAATTAGGCCACGCACAGCCCCCAATTCTGGTCCCTAAACAGATCTTTAATGATACATCAATCAGATCCAAATTTCAATCCTCAAACAGAGCCCACTTCGATCCCCTAAACAGGTGCCTGTGCAGCCCCTATTTCGGCCCACCAAAACAGCCCCTGTGCAAGTCTTTTAGGCCCATCCAAAACAGCCCCCCTGTACAGGTCTTTTAGGCCCATCCAAACAGACTGTGCAGGTCAATTTCCCCCACCCCCAGACAGGTCCCAATCTGGTCATATTTCAGACCTCCAATCAGACCTCATTTCAAGCCTTGCCCAGTCCACCAATTGACCCCAATCAGATCCCAACCAGGTCCACATCCTGCCCCCTCTGTGCGGCCATTCCTCCAGCCCCCTTGTGGCTCAACCCTTCATGGCTTCGAAAAAATCAAGGCAACCCCCTTTGTTGTTCAAAAAAAAGTGCAGAAGCTGTCCATCTCGGTGTCGGTGGGTAGGTGTGATGTCCCGGGTCCTTTTGAAATCCGTCTATCCATATGACGGGCCGATTGTCCACCCCAGCGGACCTCCACCCCACCACCCAACAGATTGTGGAATGAAGGTTTGGAGCATCTAGGGCTGTTCTTGGTTTGGTTTGGTTTGGTTTGGTTAATGTATGTTTTTTTCAACCCAAACCAAACCAAACATAGAACACTGTGTGAACCTCTTTTTTTTACGTCTGTTCTTTAGAAAGAAAGACATCCACAGACTTATCTAGAAAAATAGATGATACCTAAAACATTAGGTAGTCCAATGATAGTTTTAAAAATATAAGAACCGAAGTTCGGGTTCTTTGAAAATTTTCATTTTTTACCCTTCTCCGTCGGATGGTGCGAGTATCCGACATTAGCTTACATCGAGCAACAGCTCGAACGCCTTTGATTAACCGTCGCAGCAACCTATTTTTGGAGAAATGCACATCCACATAAAAGTAAAGAACTCAAAGAGGCAGCGGCCTTTTGGGTCCGATGAGATGCAAACCGATTTGGTTCGGGTTGATTTTTATCTGTTTGGTTGTTTGATTTTTTGATCGACTTGAAGTTAGTTTTTATTGATTTTGAATCAATTTGTTTGATTGGTTTGTTTGTTGTTTATTTTGGTTTGGATTTGGCTTTTGATTTTGATTTTGTTTTGATTTGAGTTTGATTGACTCAAGTTGTTTTGCTTTTTATCTTGATGTGCTTAACGTATTTTAAGCATTTTGGGATTTTTGTCTGATTGATTTTTTTTTGGTTTTCTGAATTTTCAGATTTCTGAATTTTTTGGGTTTTGAGTTGATTTTGATCTATTTTTGGATGTTTGGAATGTTGTTTGTTTGGTTCCTTTTGAAAAGGTTGATCGTTGTCATTTATTTAAACAAGGTTTGGTGTCTTTTTGAATGGATTTTCAGATTGCCAAAAACCAGAATTTTTATATTTGGTTGAAGTCGGTTGGAATCTGTTTTTTCTTGGCAAATTGCTTAAATCTGATTTTTTTGGTGTTGATAGATTTGATTAAAATCTGAAATTTATGTGTTTTGGGTTTGAACAAAATCTGATTCTTGTTGGAAGTTTGATTTAAAATCGGTTCCTTCTTGTTAAAGATCGGTTGTTTGTTGAACCGGGGTTTGTTTAAGTTTAACTTTCAGATTTATTTTAATTCTGTTTTTTTATTGAATTTTCAGATTTGATTTTCTGTGTTGATGTAGAATTTTCAGATTTGATTATGCTGTTTATTTTGTTTGATGGTTTGCATCTCGGTCGGCCCATCGGGCTACTATTGGTGCCCGGTTTCATGCATTCTAATGTTGACATCAAAGTTCATTTCATTTCATGAAAGATGGAGTACATCGGTGTACAAGATAGTTGATTCGTTCCTCCAACATAGGTTCTTCACCAATTTTTGGAAAATTTCGGCATTATGATAGCATGCCGGTCATTTTCAACTTAGTGAAGTTTTACCCATCCAAAGTGGCCAGCCTTAACTTAGTCATATTGGATGAAGGATCACCGGCTACGGGAGCGTGCCCGCGCCACCGTCCGGATCGATATTCTGGAGCGGACCCGGGGGGAGTCGTCCAAGGTGGAGTTCCCACTAGGGAGAAGCTCCTTAATTTAGTGTTGCTTTCGCATTATGAATCTTTATTTGTTCATTTTTTGGAGCAAGGCCTCTTTGACCGATTTGATCATCATCGGCGTTCAAAGCCGGCCTTCAATCTTCATAGGCACAACGGGCCTGTCTTGGACTGTTTTGGGCCGGAAGGGCCTGCTGGAAGATCTGCTACCTTGCTGGAGCTTTCCTGGTAGGACCGACTTGGAAGGCCACCTGGCTATGCCCTTGGCCCATCAGATGGTTTCCAAGGGGTGCCGGGCCATCACCTTCAAGCTGGCCCACATTCAAACTGCTGCCCTCCGCCTTTGTTTCACTTCTGCAGGACCTGCTTTGGGGGGGGGTTCTCCCTTGCTGTGAGGGCATGAAGTGTGGACCGAGAAGGGCTGAAACTGGCCTGTTCCTTGGGCCGCTCGAAGGAGAGTTTTGAACCTGTTTTGGTTTGCTCAAAGGGCAGTGAAACAGGGGCATATGAAAGTGCTCCAAGGAGGACCGAAATAGGGTAACGAAGATAGCCACAAGGGGGCTGTTTTGAGTAAGGAGTTTGAGGATCCGCCCGGAGTAAACTTGGCCCGTCGGACGGTCTCCAAGAATCTCCGGGTCATCCACCCTCTCCTAGGGCTCTAATGGGTGCCACAAAGGGGCTGAAATTGGGATCGGACATGGGCCGAATATGGGCCGAGTGGAGGCCAGAAAATGGGCCGGTTCAGGGTCTGAACAGGGGTCTGGTCATGGGCCAGTTATAGGCCTGGGTAGAGGCCAGAAAATGGGCCGGTTGTGGGCCTGAACAGGGGTCAGGTTATGGGGCGGTTATGGGCCTGGGTAGAGGCCAGAAAATGGGCCGGTTGTGGGCCTGAACAGGGGTCAGGTTATGGGCCGGTTATGGGCCTGGGTAGAGGCCAGAAAATGGGCCTGTTGTGGGCCTGAACAGGGGTCAGGTTATGGGCCTGTAGGTGGGCTGAAACCGGGCTTGTTTAGAGGACTGTTTTCGATCGGCTTTGGGCCTGCTCATGGGGATGCGCAAAGGGCATGAAAACCAGGGGTTTGAGGATCCGCCCGGAGTAGATTTGGCCCGTTGGACGGTCTCCAAGAATCTCCGGGTCATCCACCCTCACCTAGGGCTCTAATGGATGTCACGAAGGGGCTGTGGAGTTGGATAGGGACCAGAGGATGGGCCGGTTGTAAACCTGTTTCTGGACCTGGATTGGGGCCGAACAGGGAGGCTGTTCATGGGCTTGGATTGGGGCCGAACATGGGGCAGAAAATGGGTCTGTCCAGGGGGATTTTATGGAGATGAACAAAAGGCAGAAGAGGAGTGCTAGAACAAGCTGAAGAGAGAGCCCTTAAAGGGCTACATAGCTATGTACGTATATCTCCTCCTTACCTTGTCTTCTTCTTCTCCTCTTCTTTCTTCTTCTTCTCTTCTCCTTGTTGGCCGCAGGCAGCAAGTGCAGCAGGTGCAGGGGCACAGTTGGCAGCAGGTGCAGGGGACAAACCAGCAGCCTATCGGCGTCTACAGAAGCCCCCCCCCCTCCCTGGATGGGCGCACATGGTCTTCTTATAGGGATGAGAGGGGAGGCCAAGGGACTGGTCATTCACGTAAGATGGCTGTTGGCTTGTCCTATGCAATTAATCCCATTTAATCTCTTGAATTCTCCTTCGTTGGCCAAACCTTTGGGTTTCCCCATGCTTTAATTCCTTGACTGACCCTTGAATTCCCCATCTGACCAGTCCCCTCAGCTTCCCCACGCCATCAATTGGGCATGGTGACCTGGCAGGTGAGGTGGTAGGTGTGCAGATGGGCTGGTGCGACTGGGGCCTGATTGGGCCTGAATTGGGCCTGTTTGACTGACCGCAGCCCACCCAGCTCCTCCTTCATGGGCTGTACCTACGTGACTCCAAATGGGCTGGGGGCATTTTATTTAAATCAGAATAGAGCTTGGACCAGCTGGCGTATGTGCCCATGGGCCTGTTTTAAGGTCTGATTGGGCCTGATTTGACCCAATTGAGGGCCGATCCAGTTGGAAATTGGCCTGGACCTATTCTTCCGTTTTCTTCCATTTTTTGTGCTGCCCCTCCTTTTTTTCCTTTTTTTTCTGAAAAATCTGACCAACAAACACAAACCAAACCAAACCAAAATTTTTTCAAACCAAACCAAATAGAACCAAGCTAATTCAGTTTGGTTCGGTTTGGTCTTTGGTTTGGGCCTTTCTGTGGGCTTATTAATAGGTTTCATTATATCATCAAAAAATTTCCCATCACTTAATCATACACAAATTACCTCTCGTTTTTCTACTAAACAGAAAACTTTAACATAAATAAAACTAAATTTGGAAAAACATAACATCCTTAAAACAAATATAAAACAACACATCATAGACCAAATTGGTCATAACCACATGATATAACAAATTAGTCAAACAACTTCACCGGAAACAAATCAAATGTAAGGTAAAAACAACAACAAAAACTTCTTCTAATAGCTATCAAACTAACTCATAGAGATCTATAAGTTATTCATGTCTATGAAAAACTAAAGGCATACATATTATCCAATTATCCATAATAACAAACAACACAAATTAAACCATAAGTTTAGAACATATGTTTTTACAAATATCCTCTATAACAAAAAAAAACAATACAAACTAAGTCATGTTTCTCCATTGCATAACAATCACACTAGTCTTTCACAAGACTTTGTGAACCATGCCATGTGAGATGTCACCACCAAAATCCAAAAACATGTTCATCATAAAAAAATAAAATAAGATATTAACTTTACCAATATGTAGAAATAAAATCAGTATATATGACAAACCTTACTCCATGCACCGTTCATCATATCAAATATCAATCACATTTGGGGCCAACGTAAAAAATGTAAATTATATATTAACAAAAACAACACAATAAGTCATCAAATTGTTTAAAAATTTTATCATCTAAAAAAATTAAAAACATAAAACATCTTACTTTTGTCTAGTTGCTCAATCTCATCTAAGTGCTCTTCAACACGTAATGACTCCTTTGATACTCTAAACCAATCTTGAGTGCAAATAAGTGCCTCCACAATTTTAGGAGATAATGAACTCCTAAATAGATCAAGCACACATCCTCCGGTGCGAAATGCCGACTCCGATGCAACAGTAGAAATAGGAATGGCCAAAACATCATGTGCTACTAATGAAAGAATAGAAAATCTTGAACAGTTAATTTTTCACCAGCCTAAAATATCAAATGATTCATCATCTTCTTCCATATCTTTATCTAAATATTTATCCAATTCTGATTTTGAATCTCCACTTTCCCTTTTCGCACGTTGTAGCTTGAATCTGCACTTCATAAGAGTTTTCATCTTTTATGCCGATTGTTCGAATTCTTGAACATTTGAGCTTGAAGAAGAACCTCCAACTTGTAAAGCCTCAAGCGATCTCACCTAGCCACTTAAGCTTGGGTTTGCATTTTTGTATTCATCAAACAAAGCATTGAGAGTTGTTTTCAATCCATTTTTCATAAGCAATACTTTATCACATCCATACATTTGTGAAAGGTTAAACTCTATGAACTCAAATTTATACCAAGGATCAAGTACAAGTGTGAGAAATATCATCACATTCAACTTTTCTGGACTGCCCTAATATTTGTCACATTTTTGCTTCATTTTAATAGCCATGTCACAAAACTCAACATTGTCACTTGCACACCATTCTTTTAAAAAACAATCAACACCACTTATTTCATGAAAATATGAGTTTGAAGTTACACAAAGTGAGTCAGAAACTCTTAGAGTTAGATCATAAAAGCTTTCTAGCAATCTTGTTAAACTTCTCACTTTTGTCCAATCTGCATCACGAGGTACTCCCAGCCCTTCTCCTTCTGAAAGCTTATTATAGAAAAAATGATCTTGATCCTCGAATCTCTCAAAGGCTCCTTGAAATTTTTATGCTACGTCAAGCATAAGATAAGTAGAGTTCCACCTACTTGGAACATCTAAACATAACAAACGTTTACATTGTATTTTTTCTTCATCAACACAAGCTTTAAACTTTTGTAATCGAGCCGGAGATTGTCTCACATATCTTATTGCATTGCACACACGAGAAATTGAGACATTAGCTAGTTTTAAACCATCATTCACAATCAAATTCATAATATGTGCAACACACCTAATATGAAGACAATCACCTTTTAAAACATACCCTTCTCAATTGTTGATTCTTCTTTTCAGATATGCAATTGCAGTGTCATTTGAAGATGCATTATCAACAGTTATTGTCATAACCTTCTCAATTTCCCAAGAATTCAAACACTTTTCGATAACTTTTTCAATTATTTCACCTTTATATGACTAGAAATTGAACAAAAATTAAGAATTCTTTTGTTCAATTTCCGACCGACCATCATCAATGAAATGAGCAGTCAAACACATGTAGTTAATTCTTTGCAAAGAAATCCAAGTATCAATAGTAAGACAAACTCTCTTACAACTTGAAGCTAAGAAATTCTTTACTTTTTGTCTCTCATCCACAAACAATGAATATCAATCTCTAGCCATTGTGATCTTTGAAGGAATAAGAAATCGGGATTGGGCAATATTAACAAATTTCTTGAACCCTTCAGCTTCAACATATCTAAAAGGAAGCTCATCAATGATAATCACCTTGGCTAAAGCTTTTCTAATAAGGTCTTGAACGAATTACTAATGTGTAAGAGTTGTTGTTGCATTTCCATTTCTTTCAATATCATTTGTTGATGAGTGGAAACGAAGTTGAGATTGACCATGAACATGTGAATTTGCCTAACTGCATATTTCTTACATCTCAACATTAAGTGTGTTCTAAGAGTGCTAGTGCCACATACTTGAGGATCACAATTGTAAAGAATCCACAATAGTTACACTTACATTTCTCTTGACCATTTTCATCTTTCTCAAGTAAGGAGAAATGTTCCCAAACATCAGCTCTCTTTTTTACAATTTTTCATTTTAAACTCGTCCTTGATGTTCCAACATTTGCTTGACTTGAATTATTAGAATCAGAATTATTGGAATCAAATTATCATTTGAATGAGACATCTATAAAATAATAAACATATCAATGAAGTCATGTATGCTATCCATAAATCAAAAGTGGAAATAAATACACTGACATATCGATAAATGATATAAGATATGTGTCACTTACATTTACCAATCCAATACTTGATGCCGTGTTTACACTTACACAGATCTGAAATTCACAATATCCAATTCTTCCTCAATCTATAGGCTATGATTGCAAAAAAAAAAGCCATCAGATTTTGAGAGCTTCAATTGATACAGTTTATTATGTATGTCAAAAAAAGGAGGAGGAGGTTTAATGTTTACCCCTCTATGCTTAGCCGGAGAGGTCCAGTTGCGGCCTTTGGCTCGGGGTGTTGAGCGTAAGGGCAGTGCTACTGGTGACTGGTGCCTGTTTGCATGAGGACCAACGTTGTTTGCTGCCGATGTTTACTAAACACCCCTAGCCCAGTTGCAGCCTTTGGCTCATGGTGTTGAGCGTGAGGGCAGCACTGCCGCTGCTAGTGGCCGGTGCCTGTTTACGTAAGGGCCTTTGCTGTTTGCTACCGGTGTTTAAACACCTCTAGGCTGGGCAGCTACCCCACGGCCGCGAGGGCAGGCGCGACGCGAGAGTGACTCTCCGACTGTGAGGGCAAGCGCAAGCGCGACTCTGCCTCTGGCAGTCCGGCCCTCCGCGAGGTGTTGAGCAACGCCGCTATGGGCCTGCAGCGCCGCAATGCCGACTCCGCAACACCGCAACCGCAACGCAACACCGAGTCCTGCGACACCTGCGACGCTACCTGCGAGCATGAGACGCCGCCTGCCACTTCACCTCCGCCCACTCGGGGAAGTCGGAAGGGTTTCGAACAAATCGGGGATAGCCGAACATGGAGGGCCAGAGGGCTTTCGGGCACGACGGACAGAGGAATTGGGTATTTTATTTTGCATAAACAAGAGGAGTTTCAGGTTATCGGGTTGGGTTGGTTTCAGGGTAATTTAAAACTGAACCAAACCGATTTTTCTATTTCGGTTCAGTTTGGTTCCTGAACCGTTCAATGTCCACTGTTGTCCCGAACCAAACCGAACCAAATGCCTTGGTTCGGTTCGGTTCAATGGTTTGAACCATTTACTGAACACCCCTAGGAGCATCTAGCAGGCCAACCGGGCCCAATATAATTCAAGACGGGCCCACCAACCCCAGGAGATCCGAAGGCCAGCCAACTGGGCCGATGAGACTTGAACCGGCCCATTGGGCCTTGACAAAAAATAAAAATGAATATATCTGAAACATGAAAAGCCAAACTAAAGTAGAGTAAACCCTTTCACGGGTACTCCACCTCTAGATGGCTCCCCCGGGTCCGTCTCGGGATGTTGATCCAGACGGCGGCACAGACCGATTCTCGTTGCCGATCCTTCCCTTAATATGGCGAGTCAGGAAGTTGTCATCTTGGACAAGTAAATTTCATATTGGTTGGGAATGAACCGGCATGCCATCATAATGTTGAGTTTTCTTCACGACCTTATCAAAATTTACATCAGTGGAAGGGGCACCAGTATGCCACCCAACGTTATGTCATGCACACATTTGTACCCCAACGTACGCAATGAAGTGAAATGATAGAACAGTATTCAAATGTCGAGTCAAATGGATGTAACCGGACACTGTATGGTAGCCTTATAAATCGGATAGGATGCAAACTCCAAAATTAAATAAATAACATAAAACAAACATAAAACTTAATTAATTAAACCTAAATACTAACTAAAAGCAGAATTGAAACAAATCTGAAATAATTGAGTAAACAATAAGAGATTGTTCACTTTGGATAAGTGAGAGAGAATATTCTATCTGATAGTACTCTAAATCCCTGAAATGGTGGAGAGAATAACTAAAAAATGAGTTTTCAAATTAATCCAATTCTAAATACACGATTTTATAGTGTCGGTATACGAAAGGGGTGACAATCATTGCCATACCACTTATTCAATCAGAGCATTTGATGAATGAGATTTTATATCAATGCGATATCAGATGATAAAAAGACTTAATAGAGATGAGATCATCCCCAAAATCATTTGTAATCATAAGATTTGACTTAAATCTTCATGATAGAAAAGTCATTAAATATATTATTAAATAACGAATTTAATTTAAAATAAGTTATTATTTTAATTAGACTTCAACCAAATGAGTTTAGTATATCATAGATATAAGGATTCATTCGTAAGTACGAGGGTATGGACGTAATTTATATAAATTAAGAGCTTTTAAGAAAAACTTAATTTTTATAAATATGAGTGAATTTGGCCAAACCACATCAAGTCAAAGGTTCCAAATTTTGTGCTTAGCCTCCTACTCTCTCTTCCTTCATGGAGGTCACCGGTAGCTGGTGAAACTCCTTTCGAGACTAATCAGAAGGTCCGACATACAGAAGAATCCATCTAAGGAGGAGGTTCATGTGGATATTACTAGAGACCGTGCACTCGGACAACTTGGAGATCAAGGAAGCATTCCTTCATCGCGCATGAAAGATTTATCAAATTCCAATAAGATATTTTCAATTTGGTTCAAATCCAATTCATGATTACGTCATTCGGTTCTGATTGATCATGAAATTTAAGGAATCAAACGCTTTCGCTACTACGGTACGATTCCTTACAAAACACCTAGAAGAAAGCCATAAAGAAAATCCTCATTGCAAAAGGTATGGCCTTCCAACACAAAAAATATGCCAAGATAATAGTTATTAAACCATAGAAGATGTAATCAAGGGCATTTTGTAACTTAGTTACATTAAAATAAATAGAACGAACTACCTTAAAAGTGTATAGGCTTGTTAAACGATCCCATCCGTTGTCTTCTTTTGTTGTAATGTCTAATTCTAACTAAAAGTAGAACCAAAGTAGACACATCATGACCAAAGATTTTAGGGTCAGGATCGGCTAAGGCCAATTCCAATCCAAATCAAGATCAGCTAGCTTGTCTAGGGCTGAAAGAAAAAAAGGTGAACCAGCAAACAGATCCAAACCAATGGGTTTGGTTCGAGAGATTAGTTGTTCAATTTTCAACCAAACCAAACTGCTACAAATAAACCGATTCAATTTGGTTTGCCTTCTCCCAGAACTGGGTCGACCGGGTTGACTCGGTCCTACTTCTCACCCGTCTCCTAGTCCTCACCACTGCAAGCATCATTGACGTCATGACTCCTCCTCACTAATCACCACCGCCTCTCCTCCTCCTTGCTGCAACAAGCAACCGAACATCGTCACCACTCACTGCCCTCCTCCTCCGCCTTGCCAGTCGCAACAAAGAAGGGTGAAGAGGAGCCCATTTGCATCACCTTCACTGTCACCGGACTCAGATCTCAAACTGAGTTGCATTGGTGGAAAGAAAAAGTGAACACAAGAGGAAGAAGAAGGGCAATGTTGGAGAAGGGGATCATAGTCGGTGACTTCACCTCATTGCCAGCTTCGCCTCTCTGCCCTTGCATATTCGGAATCTTTGCCTCATCGCCAGCTTTGCCTCCTTGTCTAATGGGGAAGAAATGAGACCTCTTCGGCATCTTAGCCTTGTCGTCATCGATTAGAGAGATTTCAACAGGAAGGAACACGTGGCTGAACACGGGAGGACTCCCTCGGGAGAAGAGAAAGATGGGGGGGTCTGGCATCATGCTGCAATGCTGGCCCACACTGCATGTGATGTGTGGGAATTGCTAGTAAGTGGGATAGTCCCACATCTGTGCTTTTACAAACACCCATTGAATTGTTACCTATAAGACAATGGCAATGCACAACAAAAACTCATAATCAAGTTAAGTTTAATCTTGGGCTGTTTATTAATGACTCATTATTAATAAATTTGTTTTATTTAAATATATATTACTATGTATTTGAAATATAATTATTTTAAATGTATACATGATAAAAACTGATGTTTTAACCGAACCGAACCAAATTAAATGGTTCAGTTCATTATTGGTTTGAGATTTAACTGAACCGGTTTGGTTCGGTTAGGTCTATGATTTAGTTCAGTTTCAGTTTTCGAAAAATATATTCAAAACCTGACCGAAGCGAACCGTTTGAACCCTTAAGCTCAGCCAAGCCACCGAAGGCAAAACCGATCCAAAATCGCCTTGGATCAGGTCCTTCAGATTTTTAAAACAAAAAACAAAAAAAAATCCTAAGCATTATCCAGTTGAAGAATGGAACCCATGGAGATCACCACCATTTGGCAGAGGTAGGCGGGATGATCCAGCAACTAGAAGTTACAATATCGTTCAATGTTGGGTCTACAGATCCAATATATGTAGATCCTGTAACAATAACTTGTTACAGTATCTGATCGTATTGGGTCTGCTGGATAGAAATGATCTTCTTACCTGCCTGTTAGGGTGAGAAAAAAGCAAGTGTAGCATCCGCAGGTCTGTCCTCCATCACCCAGCACCAATACGACCTCGATCAGGTTGGATAGGTCTGGAATTGGCCGTTCCAAAACCTCGGAACCCAATCCTAATGGAAATTCCTAGGATTGGGCTCACCTCTAGATTGAGTGCCAATCCCTAACTGAATCTGCTGATCCTACAAATCATGAGCATGATTGATTTAGTCACATGGAATTTACAGCAGTGACTCCGAAGATGAGCCCAAATGATGGTAGTAATGGTAATTGTAAATATTACCTCCATTTCAAGTGTCTAGTGCCACATATTATAGTGACTATATGACATTTTCTCTGATTTTTACTTTGAAGCTTGAGAGAATCACTTGCTTTTTTGCTTTGAAGAAAGGGAGGGAGAACAACTAAAATTAAGAAGGAACCAATTGAAATATGAAGTGTGGAACCTGACATATAAATTTGAACTATTTTAGAGTTTTTCTACCCAAAATATGGTTGGATAGAACCACTAATGGAGACAAATGGACCAATTGCCAGAATACAGATTTCTCTTTAAGATAGTCCACAGGGCAGTTCTATGGATGGCAGTTAATAGATGCAAATTATAAAATTTTCATAGAAGATAATTAAAAAGGAGCATGAATCATCTTAGTGATGAAAAATTCAAACCAAGCAATAATATTTTTACTTGGATCCTTGCAGAAATAATGATGTTCCTTGCAGAAGAAGTAAGCAAAACAGTTGACAGCACATTCAAAGTGGAGTATTAACGATGCAATGAAGGACAATCGAAATCTTTACGCTCCATATTAAAAAGGTAATCAGAAGCACATATGGAAATAAGTACAAAGGTGTAATCAGAGGCATGCTTGGGAATGAGCTTTATACAATGATGCACAATAGCACAATAAAAAACATTTGGAAATTCAGTTATGATAACATGGTTATCAGATGTTACCTGGTTTACATAATGAATGAACTTATCCAACTGCCTGAACCATGTGTTAGCATACTGATACTTGAAATCTGTTCCCATCGTCCACATGATATGGTTCGTCCTAGTAATATTAGCCTGGATGTGAAGGAAGCATTTTTATGAGTTCCATAAGAATCTTTAAACAAATAATTTTCACGACTCATTTATGCAACTGACTCTTAGGTTATCTTAAGACCTGCTTTCTTTACAAAGTTATGCCCTCAAATAAAACTGATTCTGAGTATAGATGCACCATAAATAAGTAATGATGCTACTGGGAAACATTATAGGACTGAAAAAACTTGCTTAGAATTTACCAATGCAATTTACAAGTAGATAAAATGGCATAAACTCACTCACCTAGGCCATGAAAACAAGTGAACTCAGAAATGAACATGTCTTGCCTCAAAGTCACCACATTTTTGAAACGAAAGGGCAATCATGAGGAAAGATGACCTAGCAGAATAATAGACTTCGATACATGTTAATGTAACGATATGTTCTCTTTATTGTTTATTATGCCCAGGTGTGCAGTAAACTTGCGTGTATGAATTTCAGAATTTGACACATCCCTCTTGATTTATGTATGTTACTTGTCCAAAGGTATCTAATTTTTCAACATCAGTATGTATGTACATATATACATGCACAACATCACCTAATGAATCAATGCACCTGATTAATCATAATGCAAGGTGTATACAAAATAGACTAATAGGATACCACATGCCATTTTCTTGTTTCAGCTTGTACAAAATAAGCTATCATCTTTTCAACAATCCGAAAAAGAAGAAAAAGTTTGCAGATCTAACTCATAAATTAATTAATCATGTTACCATGTGTTAGAGTTAATCGCATGAATTTTATTAGTGTCTTATTGTTATCTAGGATGCAGACACCTACTGTGTACCACCCAGGTATAAATACATCTAATGGTAATCGCTAAGGGTTAATTTTTCCCTTTATTCAAATATGGTAGCCAAGCGGGAGGTGCCACCACCTCATCTCTCCTTCCTCAGTCTCAAACACCCTTCTCTCCTCTCTTTGTCACTCCTCTTATGCTCC
This sequence comes from Cryptocoryne crispatula var. balansae, assembly GCA_036172225.1. Lineage (NCBI taxonomy): Eukaryota > Viridiplantae > Streptophyta > Magnoliopsida > Alismatales > Araceae > Cryptocoryne > Cryptocoryne crispatula. The sequence goes on from CM069928.1 coordinate 28,704,068, forward strand.
CTCTCGGTCAGTCACCTTCAAGGCAGCACCACTTGGTGACCCATGCAGATACCAGCATCCCCAGTGCCCCTCATGAACGGTGATACAGCATGAGATGGCATCAAGATTCCCCTTGTCTACCGGCAAGGGCCCTCTAGGAGTGTGTGCGCGAGGGCCCCAATCCCATGGTGGGAGGCAGAGACAATAGTGACTCTAGGTCATGGCAGCTGCAACTTGCCATAGAAACTGAAGACAATACAGGACCAAGTGGCTTCAGTTGAGGTAGCTAGGACTTTCCATAAAGGCTGAATACAATGAGACTGAGTGGGCCCGCATTGGGGCAGACTACAAGGTCGGCTACACTGAGCAGAAGATCCTAGCAGTAGTAGTTTGGATCCTTCACATGCATCGGGATGTGCCAACCTCTTGTGTACTGCCATCCATCTCAAGGTTGAGGGTGGTCATAGTAGAGAGTCGCCATTGCCAAATCCAGCCTGATTGTCAAAGCAGTTTTGTTACCCTGTTCCTGTGGCCATGTCATATAGTGAAATCTCCTAATGACAATGTCTGGTTAGCACAAGGATGTACCTATTGTGCCGAACCATCTTATTATTTGCCTTTTACAATATATTATTTTAAGTGATATCTTGTTGTACTATGAAATAATCTAGTGTTATGAGGATTTCGAGGTCTATTCAACCATCTGATATTACGAACTATCAGATTGTGTCAACTTCCTTAAACCTAAATGGCACAAATTATCATTAGTGGAGCAGAGCATATTGCTTCTTGTTATTCCTTTTGAAGAGACTTCGGCATATAGAGAAAGATCCACTGAATAAAACTACAAAAGAATATGAAACATAGGGAGATTGATGATGAAGTTGTTATAACTATTTTAAGAATCAGTTGCATATCAGTTGCAAACCACACATATTCGATAATATCATTTTCTTGGATATAGCTAAGCAAATGTGGGTGTCTCTAAGTGTAAATATACTCTTGAACAGAATAATATTTCGTATATCCATAACTTGTACTCTTAATTGTAAAACACGACAAAATGGTTGTGAAATAAAAATTTTTTGATGTAGAAAGTATATATGGAATGTGTTGCAGTTGTATCAGCCAATTTTTCTAGAAAAAAACTGCATTAAAAAGACAATGGGAAAACTTCATTGTGACAAAATACTTGTCAGGACTAGATGATAGTATGTTAGTGATACCCTTTTAAATTTTAACTGATACAAAGATTCCTAATCTAGGGGATGCCTTTACCAAGTGTTGCAAGTCAGTACTAAGCTCGTACCTGACTTAAGCACATGATCTATCATGACCTCCAGGGATGCAGTTGACACTAGATGCACTTCTGCTCTAGCTGCTAGAGATCGAGGAAGAAGTCAGGGGACAGGACAACCTTGCTCTCATTGTGGAAAGTCACATTACCACTCGGACTTTTGTTGGAAGAAATATGTAAGAGGGAGGAGCAAGACAAAATGGGTGGCATCACAGTGCATCTATTGAGATTGTTACGGACTCAAGCTCATACACTAGACAGGTTACCTTAAACCAAAAAAATTAATGGGGTGTTTGGTTACAGTTTTAATATTGATGCAATCTTATTTTTAAAATCAAGATCAGATGCTACCTCAATTTTAATTTTAAAATTAAAACAACACAAGTTCTTAAGTTTGGCCAAAGTGTCATTATTTTTAAAAACCATAAAGATATGTTTGGAAACATCTCAGCCCCAGACCCCTTCCTCAAGCCTCCTCTGCCAGGTGCTGGATTTTGTCCCCTGTGAGAGAGATGCCACGCACTGCCATCTGTCTGCCGCCGCGCTGGAGTCCACCACGAGAGAATAAGAACATCACGACAACGATGCCGAAGAATGAGGAGAGCCCTTGCACAAAGCTTTCGCCAGAAGCATGGAAGAATGTCCATCTCCCCGCTCACTGGCACCACCGCACGGTAGTGCAGAGCACTGAGGGCAACGAAGAAGAAGAGAAGGAGAACACCGGTTGGGATGGCCGGAGGCCGCTAGGAACCCTCGAGGTCAAGGTCGACAGAGTCTGCCGTGAGAGAGAAGGAGAGCGGCCACGTCCGCACCGGCATGGGAGCCCACTACGAGAGAGAGGGAGAGCAGCCGCATGCTCGAGTCTATCGCCAACGGGAGAGAGAGAGGGAGGTCGGAAGAGTTGCTCGCTGCTGATTCACGTCTTTTTTGAAACAAAAAAACAGGTCCCCCCTTCTTCTTTCACCTCATCTCTTGGCCTTGCACGGCGGCGAACAGCAGCTGTTGCAGACAGGAGGACGAGCGGGGGTGCCAACAGAGTGGGAAGTGAAGATGGAGGATTTCAGCTTCCCCGCCGTCACCGCTGACCTCGACCTTCTCTGCCACTCCCCTTTCCTCACTTCGCCGTCTCACCTCTCTGGTTCCTATCCTCTGTCTCCTAGCCCAAGCCCCCATAGCAGTGCAAGAGCTTCTCCTCGGCGGAGGATGCCAAGGTGGCCACAGCAATAGGGAGGAAGAGCACGCGTGTGTTGGCAGGTGCCCGCCTCTCCACCGTGATCGGAAACAAAGGGACAACAACTTTCCGATCGTCGACGGAGGGAGCCGCTGGAGGGATGGCGAGGACTCACCTACTCTACCGCTGGAGGGAGCCGCCTCATCCACCACCCATGATCGAGAGGTTCCCGATCGTCCACCGCTCATCTGCCGGTCGACCGCCGATCGTCCACCGATCGACTGCCGGTCTTCCGCCAATCGTCAGTCATGAGTGGAGTCGGGCATCAGCCAGGAGAGCGAGCGAGAGAGAAACGGGAAAACCGTCTCAAGGGCGGAGAGAGAAGCGAGAACGTCAAGAACGAGAGACGCGGCCCTCTTCCGAAAATAAAACAACCATCCCGCTATTTGTTTCCGAAATAGGACAAAGAGAGAAGTTACATCAATTTTAAAAAAGGAGCACTCAAAAAATTCATCCAAACGTTCTATCTTCCTTAATTTTAAAATTAAAGGAAAAGAGAAAAAAAAAACGGAACCAAACACTCCATAATACTCTTAGGGAGAGTATGAGGCCATTCAACGCATCATCAAGGTTTCTACAGCATCCACATCAACCTCATTCCACAATGACTCGCTTAGGTAGAGCTTATTATAATGAAAAGGGTTAATTATTAGTAGGATTAGTAGAATGATATTTTATTTTCTAGCTTATTATAATGAAAAGGGTTAATTATTAGTAGGATTAGTAGAATGATATTTTATTTTCTATTATGTGATATCGCACTTTCTATTATTTGAGGATCAATGATTAATAAATAGATGCATAGATCCCTGAGGATCATGGTCAATTGATTTCTTCCAACACAGTATCAGAGCTTAGGACTGGACCTTCACTGTGAAGACATGCACAGGAGGTTGATTTCTTCCCTGCCCATTCAGTCTGAAGCCATTAGTGCCCTACAAAACCAGCAATCATCTCATGTCATTGAAGACATGTACCATTCGTCCTGTCAGCTACTGAAATCAGGAGCTGCTGTGCAGTTCTGTCGTCAGCTCTGATGTGTGGATTGGCCAGTTCTTCTCAGGTCCCAATGGCTTGAGGTGGTTGTTGCCACTGTGTCATTCCATCGTCGGGTCTGAAGCATGGATAGTTCCATCCTTCTTAGGTGCTGATGGCGTCTCGGCTCTTCCTGGTTGGCGAACGAACAATGACCATATGGTGATATGGGTCGTGCTTCCAATCAGCGGCAGAGCACCAGGTGTGTGTTAGTGGGGCATGGCCAGTGACCATCTGAAGACCCCCAAGCAGATCTGGTGACCGCTCAAAACTTAAGCTAAGTATCACCACTATTAATTGAGTTCTTTTCATCAGTCTGATGAGTGGACTTGCGGTGGAGGCTTAGCTAAGAGGTGTCGGATGATGGTAGTCATGACATAAAGGATATGCTCGTCCCCATTTCTCCTGGGTAATAGATATTGATAAAGGGTCCATCATACAAGTAACTAGTGCAGCAGCCAGCAGTTGAGTGGTTGAGTGATCTTTGTTTAGTTTTTTGGTGATCAGGATGGATACTCCTTTTAGATTAAAGATCTTGAACATTGGATTGGATGACTTATTCAGACCAAAGTACTAATATAGGTAATTCCACAAGAGATATTGTGTCACTTAATGCGTTGTAGGTGACAGTCAAACTTGATGGACCATTTACATATTTAACTTGAGAAAGAATACTCGGTTACTGCCTTACTGGTGCAAATTCGAGGACTAAAAGGATACTTACCTAGATTTATAAACGCTTGCTAAAGGTGAGTCTGGGAGGAATCAATGGGAAATGGAGAATACTGTTGTCTTAACTGTTTTGTTAAATACAATGGTGTACAGTGTTACCCAAAATGTACAGTTGTGAGAGACTGCAAATGAGGTCTGGGAGACAGTGGCCCAGATGTTTTCACGAAGGCATAATTCTACACAAATTTTAGATTCAATGACAATTAAGAGAGTGTAGCAAGGAGAGTTATCTGTGACTTGAGTATGCAACATAATTGAAGCAGCTTTGGTATGACAGATCACTGTTGTACCTTTCTCCCTATATGCTCAGCTGGTGTTGAAGGTTTTCCAAACTATCTTGAACATGAAGGAGTCCAACATTTTTGTATGGACTGAATCCAGACTTTGAGCCTGTTTGAATTCAACTTCTAACTCATGATATCCTGCCTACTTTATGACAAGCTTTCTCCACTATCCCAAGTGAGGAGACTCGAATCCTTTGAGACATGAGGCTCCATTCTTAGTGAATAGACTTTCTTCGCTTCAATTTCATATCCTCGATATTTCCTGAGAACTATGCTTAGTGGATAGACCCTTTCAGCTTAAAATTGGTGTCCTTGGCACTCTCTCCATTGAAAGGAATTTACTGAGGCATATAACCCCTTGTATGAGTTTGAAATGGACCCCTCAGGTCTTTGGTAGGTCTTGGGTATCCTTTTCTCTTCCCCTACATCAACTTGGCCTCATTGGCTAAGTTAGAGCTTGTTTACATGAAATTCGTGCACGGCTCTCCCTAAACTCAATGTGATAATCTCCCTTAGCATTTAGATAGGGTTTGGTACTCCATGCATAGGGGCTGACTGTGCAGCATAAGGGCCTATTTTTAGCAGGGATTCCCCTTATCTTTGCTCTCTACTCGATATGGTTCTTTCCATGAAAGGAGGATGGCATAGAATGAGGTCTCCCCTTTATGGATCAACTCTTGAGAACTTTGTTTTTTTTACAAGGCATGAAGGGTCCACTTCTGCTAATCTTGATATTTTTAGAGGTATGAAAAGTCAACTTCCTCCAGCCTCATTTTTTTGTTTTGGTTTTCAAGACATGAAAGGTTGACTTCCACTAGCGTAGATTTTTTTTTTGTTATTTAGCTTTCAAGGAGTAAAGGGTCAACTTAAGCTAGCCTTGTTTGTGGATTGTTTGCTTTAGAAAATTTTATGGTCAGTCAAGGCATGTTATTGTGCCTTCGTGGGGCTGCTGTCACAGGCTGTACTAGTCTGTTTTGGGCCTGTCCTAGGCCTGCTGTTGAGCCTGTTGTCCTAGGCCTATCAGGGCCCTATTCTGATGGCTGATGTCAACCTGATATATGGCCTAATATGGGCTTGCTGCCCCAGGCCAGTCAGAATTTGATTTGGGCCTGCTGGAGTTAGCTATGTTGGGCATGTGATATGGGCCTGATCCTGGGCCCTGATCAGGTCTGTCTTGGCACGTTTTAATGCCCTATTTAGGAGATGTTGGTAGCCTACCGAAGGACGAACCAAATGGCCTTTTTTAAGAATAACAGGACCTGATAAGGGCTTGTTTGGAACCTACTTTGACATGCTTTGTGGCCCATTGTGGCCTGATTTTAGAGCTTCACATGGACCTGTTTTAGGCTTCACATTGGTCTGCCCCCAGGCCTGTCTGGAGGCCAGTCAGGACCCAGTTTGGGGTACTAAATGGAGACCTGAATTGGGCCTGTTTGAGGCTGTGTGCAGCCACCGCTGCCCCCTGTAAAGAGGTACCATTGACCTGCAAAAGGAGGGGTTGGAACTTGGAAGGCCCTGTTTTAGGGCTGCTTCAGTGCACTTTCGGGAGGTAGGTGGTTTTGAACCTGCTCTGAAAGCTGTCTCAGGCCAGTTTTTTTAGTCCCGTTGGAGCTGCTTTCAGAGCCTGATTTGGGGGCTTTTATGGGATTGTTTAGGGGCTGGTCCAGGGTGATTCAGAACCTGGTTTTAGGGGTTGTCAGGTCTGTTTTGAGAGGTTTTTGAGGGGGCATTCAGGGCTGTTTTGTGGGATCTTGAAGGCCTGTATAAGGGTGTTCCATGGCCTGTTTTCTAAGACTTTAAGGCCTGATTCTAGGTGCTTCCAGGGCCATTTGAAGGGGGTTTGATGAGGTACGCAACAGCAAAGAGAAGGTTCTGTCTTGGCTTGGTTTAGGTTGAGATTTGATGGAAAAGAGCATCATGCAAGCATGGAGTACCTTACAGCCCTTGTGAGGGCTTGAAAGTTGGGGTTTAGCTCATGGGAATAGAAAGAATGAGGGTGCAGATGATGGGGGTAGGTCGCAGCATTGCGTAGGCTTGAGTTGGAGGGTGAAAAGGAAAACCTTTTGAGAAGAGGAGAGGGTAGTGATGATCAGCAATCCCCCTTCTTTTCTTCACCTTTTTCTTCTCATTCCTCTTCCTTTCACAAAGCAAGGGATGACAGCGCAGAAAAGGGGGTGGCCCTCTCTTTTTCTTCTTCTTCCTTTCCTTCTCTTTCTCTCCCTCCTAGGGTTGTGCAGCCAGGGGAAAAGACTGGGGGCAGACTTCCCTCTCTCTTCTTCTCTCTCCTCTTTTCTCTATAGATGGTGGCAGCCAGGGATTTTCTGTAGGGGCTGTAAACCTTAGCGATAAGGCTGAGAATGACCTTTTTATAAAAGAAAGAAGGGAGATCAGGGAGCACACAGGTCTGATTGGCCTTGAGGTGATCACCAATCACGGATAGCAGCGGTTGGAAGAAAAATAGAAATATTTTCCAAATTTCCAGAATTTTTCTCCTGATTTTGACTATTTTTAAGTGATGGACCCCACCTTAACTGCTTACAACGTGAGAGGATATGTCAAGGGGCATTTTAGAAAATTTTATCTTTCCTATGTTTCATAAAATTTTGAGATTTATTCCATATTTTTATAAATTTAAAAAAGGCTAAAAAATAATTTTTGGAGCCAAAAAATATAAATTTTAAAGAAAATTCAGTAAATAATAAAAATAATTTTATTCATATGTTTTATTATTTACGAATAATTATTTTGATTTTTCATCATTTTTAAAAATATAAAATCTATTTTGCAGAAAAATTCAGAGATAATGTTTTGGTGAATTTTTCATGAGTTTTCATGAGAGAGTTCAAATGTATGATAACCCCTCACTTTTAAGGATACTTATCATTTATTTATGAAATTTTAAAATGATAATATCATCCCTTAATTATTTCTTTTTTTCCCTAGCTAATTTCCCTAGCTCCTTTCCTTAATTTTCTCCTCCTTTTCCTCCTCTTAAATAAGCAAGGAAGAGAGAAAATGGCTGTGACAATGGCAACTGTTAGGATGCAGAAACTTTCTCTAATTAGTTGGCCAACAAGGCTGAAATCAAGGAGAAGATGGGGACAGCTGTCATGGGCTGCTGGGTAGGCCAAACCAGCCCTGGAAACCAGAGGAGAATCTGCGCAGCCAGCCTCTACTGCTGCTGACATTGGGCCTCAGTTGACCCATTGATGGGCCGGAAAATGGCCTCAATTGTGGCCCAAAAGGCAGGTTATTAAAAGGCTGTGATTGGGTTGTAATCGGGCCCTGAAACAGGCCAGAAAGTGGGCCAAAATGGGCTTGAAATTGGATTATATCAGGTCAAAATATAGGCATGATACTGGGGCTGCGATGGGCCAAGAAATTGATCTAAAATGGGCTGTTTAAGTGGTCTTTATAAGGACTTAGAATCCCCCTTCAATGGGCTGGATGTGGGGCCTTTTGGGATGGGGTTTCTTTTGGGAAAAATTCAGTATCAACAGTGTATTGAGTCCAAAACTTTTCTGGTTGACTCTGTTTGACCATAAAATAATTTTTCCGGTTTCTTAATTAAATATTATTTCTCTCTTTATTTTTTTTTGCTTGCATACTTTTAAAGTCATGGGGCATTCAATAACTATAGATAACGTCAGAAGTACATGGAAATGAAAATTTCATTGTTTCTAAAATTTTACAAAAGATACAAAGGTGGGAGACATGAAAAGTGATAAGCCTAATCCAATGAGTATTGAAATAGGTTCATTCAACCTTTTGCAGGCCTTGGGGATCTCTTTTACACATGGGGGATATCCCATCCATCTATCTTCATCCCATAGATGAAATTAGAAAATGTTAGTAACCATGCTTGGATCTTCTTAAATCAATGGGATACCTCCCAGCACACCTTGATGAGTTTTCTACTCAATGTGGGGGTATTTAAGAACAATGAGGCATGCCTTTTGGGGCTAGCCTTAGGTCCAATTGTCTTTGCATCTTTTTTCCCTTTAAAAGAAATTGAAAGTGTAAGTTTCATCCCTTGTGGGTTGACTCTTGCTAGTCTTGTCTTCATGTCGCTGAGTCTTCCTTGAGTCCTTCGAGGCATGGGACCCTACCCATGGTGGATATGGTTTTAATTTGATGTCTTTGTCATTTCACAAGTCCTTTGAGGCATGAGATTCTTGGCATGGGACCCTACCCATGGTGGATATGGTTTTGATTTGATGTCTTTGTCATTTCGTAAGTCCTTTGAGGCATGAGATTCTCCCATTTTGAGTTCTTGGCATGGGACCCTACCCATGGTGGATATGGTTTTGATTTGATGTCTTTGTCATTTCGTAAGTCCTTTGAGGCATGAGATTCTCCCCTTTTGATAGACCTGTGTGAATAAAATCTTCTTCTTCTTCTTCTTCTTCTTCTTCTTCTTCTTCTTCTTCTTCTTCTTCTTCGTCGTCGTCGTCGTCGTCATCGTCGTCGTCGTCATCATTAGGCTGGGTACTGGCTTCTTCTTCTTCCTCTCTCCTTTTGATAGACCTGTGTGAATAAAATCTTCTTCTTCTTCTTCTTCTTCTTCTTCTTCTTCTTCTTCTTCTTCTTCTTCTTCTTCTTCTTCTTCTTCGGAAGGCTGGGTACTGGCTTCTTCTTCTTCCTCTCTCCTTTCTTCTCTTTAAGGGTGTTGGCAGCTAGAGGATAGCAGGCAGGCATGGAAGGGAGAGATGAAGGCTATAGAAGCCTTTTTATAGAGGGAAAGGGGGCTCCGCACATAGGGCTGTAGGGTGAGATCTGATCTCCAACCTAAGATCAGGCTAGTTGGAAATCAAATAGGCATGTTTTCCTATTTTAGGAATTAATCACGTTTTTTCCAATTTTTACGTGTTGGACCCCACCCCAACTATTTCCAACGTGGGAGGATCACATCATGGGCATTTTGAAATTTTCCTAGCCTCTTTCTGAATTTTTGGGTTTTCCTCCCTATTTCTGTATTTTTAATAGAAAAAATGTTGAAAATGCCAAAAAAAATAGTTTTGGGGTGCAAAAAATATGGAAATTACAGGAAAGTTTCAAAGGTTGTGAAAATAATATTAGTCATATTTTTAATTTATGATTAATATCTTATTTTTTATAAAAAGAAAATCAATTTTCTAGAAGTTTCAGAAATAAAAATTCTAAAAAATACAGAAATTCTAAAAAGAAATTTTGGTAAATTTTATGAGTTTTTGTAGAAACTTTTAAGTTTATTACTCATCTTTTTATTTTTTTGGATGACATCTCAATTGGGGTAGGATTGTTATCCAAATTGCGGTAGGGTTTGGAATCCTAATTGGAGTAGAAATTCTAATTGAAGTAGGATTTGAAATCATAATGTGAATAGAATTTTCTCCTTTCTTTTTTTTCTGTGCAAATTTTGGTGTCAACAAAACATTACATGGTCGGGGTTATGCAACTTATTAGGTGATTTGCATGAACATTGTGCAAATAGAGTTACTTGGAGGAATATATGCAGATATCTGATAAAATAATGTACAAATAACGTTAGTGTTTTATGATAGATAGTGGATCTTCTAGCATAAATGAGCTTAAATAAAGTGGCTTATGTAAAGGGGTTCATCTGAATGCTAAACAGTGACGTATGGATAGTAGAAACTACTTTTTTCCTGTTCTAGTTTGGCATTGTTTAGCTAAGTTCAGTCAATAATATTCTATGGGTTATTATCAATGACCAAGGGTGTTTTAATTCAAATAATTAGATTGATTTCTTGGCTATGAATGTTTCAGATTCTTCCACTGTAACACCAGAAAGCCCCATTGAAGTTCATCAAGGAAACACTCAAGATTCTTCCAGGCACCACACATGGATTAATATTACCATAAGAATAGATGATTCTGATCTCCATTAAATAAATCCCACACATTGTTTAAAAAATGCCTCCTCGAGGCATTGAGACTTATGCCCCAAGGCAAGGCTTTTCAACTCCTCGATGAGGCTTACACCTGTCTACAAGCGAGGCAGTGAGTTTGTGACAAGGCATAAGCCTCAAGGTCAAGGATATTTTAATAAAAAATAAGAAAGAGAAAAAGAGAGTTATGAACGGTCTATACATACAAAGTGAGGGTGTTTCCTCTCCCACAAATTATTGAGACATTTTCTGTTTCAAAACAACACATGTTGGGCTTTATTTTTTGAAACTTTGTTTGATGAATCTATAAAATTTATTTCAATGTAAGGCCTTTATATAAATAAAAAATATCAAATGTATAAAAATTTCAAATACTGAATGCATTATTTAGACTTGAATGTTGTTAAAACAATTTTTTTCCTTTTTCATACTGTAAAGAAGTAATCAATTATTCATACAATATAGAATTTTAAACAATTAACAATTGATTATATTTGTTTTGGTACTATCTTTTAGATAATTCATGGATTGCATGATTCTTAATTTAAATATTAACAGATTATATTTTTAAATTGAGGCTCACACCTTAATAAGTTTCAAGACTTATGCCTTGTGATGGCAAAACGTCTCTAGATTGGCACAAGACTTTACAAACATTGATCACACGAACATCTTCATCACTTTTCAGTAAACCATTGCAAAACCCTACTACGAGGCAATCTACCCTGAACAAGTTTTCATGAAACCTAAACTTTAACAGAGATGCTTACTCCATGCTTGGTTACTCCAGTTGATAAAGCACCTCGTTTAATGACATTGATGACCGATTTAATTGAAAATGTACCCTTTGTGTTTCATTTTTTTAGAACTGCCCAAAATTGGGAGTTCACTGTTAAGAAAATAGCAAGGGAAGCGTAATCGGGCCCTGGATAGACCAAAAATGCGGCGGCGGCACTTCAAAAACTGAAAAAAACTGGTGGCGGCGGCAGTTCCAGAGGAGGAACTCAGCAGCGGCGGCGGTGCATCAAATCCACTGAAAAGTAGGGAACAGGGGCATCTTCTCCAGCAGCAATCGGTGGCAGCAGTTCTGGCAATCTCCAGTGGATATTGGGGCATCCTTCGAAAATGCCCAAAAAAGGCATCAATCAGTGGTGGCAAACCACAAATCCACCCCAGGTGGCGATTCCTACTGTCTGATGCAGGAGGAGGAGACAGTCAGGAGTCAGGATCCGCTTCTCTACCCGCAGTCAGGATTCAGATCGACCATTGCTGATCTAATCCCAAAATTGACCAACTCCAATCCAGATTGGCCTTCTCTGAACCATGTCATGCTAGCTTCTCCCAAGATATTCAAGTTTACCACTTCGGAGTTTGGACCAAAGTGTAGAGCCTTCTTTTTTTTTACCTTAACAACCAATTATAGAGAACCTTATTCATATTCTACAATACAATTAAACTGGCCCCTTCTTGTCCAGGTTACAAACCCTAGAACATTTAATAATCTCCTTTCAGCTGCACCTTTACCATGCCAACAGAAAGGTAATCTAAGGGCCCCCACTCTGTTACAAGTGGATATCAGGCTAGGAATCCAGAATATAGATAAGAAATAAACAGCAAAAGAAGAAAGACTGCTCTGCTAGAATCCATCATCATCCTGCAGTGAGTATTTTGTTTTTCCACTCTTGCAATGTATGCTCAACCTTGCAAATAGTAGGCCTTCAATCCAGGCATCTCATAGTACCATCCAATGAAGGTTTAGACAAATGCAATTCATTCAATTCAGCTTCATTTTATTTATGTTCACACTAAGGAGCTCTCAAGTCTCAACCAGTGAAAAGTTATGTTCATCCCAATCCCAATGACAGCCTTGGCTAACAACCGCAGAGCCTTCAAATTCACCACTTTAAAATCTGTTGCTGGAAAAATAATGGTCAGTCATACACTGAACGTATGCTATTCTCGTTCTCTTATTTCCAATCAAAATGCCTCATACTGGATCAGCAGTTATAGCCCTATCAGAAAACTCTAATCCATCCTTGCCATGGATCTCCCCTGTTGAGGACCTCTATTGCTAGAAAAGAAACTCTCCGCCGTTTAGAGGGTAGGAAACCTAGCCAATTGAATGCAACATCATATCCATCCTGTCCACTTGCCATCAAAACTGTTACATACAAAACTCTGTAAACACTTCAAACTTACGAATCAAATATCTTCTTTTCTTCCAATAATGTCCATGAATGCCCTAAAATGCGGTCATGATTCTATAAAATCAGGCTTTTTACGAATTCAGATTCATTTCGACCTACCAATTTACCAATCACCCTTGCAGTATATCCACCATTAATTTAGTGAATATCTTGTGTATTTAACTATGCAAGATAATTGGACTTAAGTCTTCAATGCCAACAGTCTTGTTAGTGTTGAAAGAGGTGATAGAATTAAATTTCCTGAAAAATCTGAGATAGTCCTACAAATCACTGGATTGCCCCATAAGCATCAGAATTTGTTAAATTGCTTGGACTAAATTTCATGTATTCATGCTATAATGTTTATGAACCAACAGGACAAATTCCACTTTATAGTAAAACAATGATATGGATGAAATTGAATTGCATATTTTACTTCTTGGAGCACAACTGAAGAAAGAAAAAGCTTCCACCTGAGATATTGCAGCTGCTACGAAGTCATTTACACGTTCTTCAACATTGTAGTCAAATAAAGTTGGGTCGTCCTTCAAGTACAAAACAGGTTTTAGTTACACACAATCCGCAAGAATATATATGCATAATATCCTGAACAGGAGCCAACCTGAACAATAGGGGAATTATCATTAACTTCAAAGTAGAACCCATCACTAGGAGGCTCATAGTTTTGAGGAAAGACACCTGTAAAGACCTGATTCAGAAAACAAAACAACAAACAAGTTGAATAGATCAAATGTGTCAAAAAGTAAGAAAATAAATTAAATGATAGCCTAAAATATGTCTTATGCATGTGTTTTTTTCGTTTTTTTAGGTGAATATGGTGGACAGCTAAATAAGGAAATGGCTGAGGATCTCACTTCAGCTGATGAACCAAGTGTTCTAGAGCCTCGCCAAACAACTTCAAGGCTTTTGAAGTTCTTCCTCTTCTCCCGGTCTTGGTAATCAATTCGTGAAAAGAAAAGAGCATCAAAACCAACCTGAAATCATCTAATCATTTAACATCTAAAATTCCAGTTTTCCCTTTGCTAAAGACAATCTACAACCGTTCACTAGAATGTACACATAAACACAGAGAGCACAGGGTATATACTACCAATTAGAAAACTTATATATCTATATATAAAGTAAAAAGATAACACAAGTACGGAGTAAAGAAAGAAGTAGACAATCCCTTCAGCAACATAGAACACAGAACATGGATAGAATTCTCCTCTACAAGGAGCTAACAACTTATCATTGCAGAAAAGCTGGAAATTCCTTTATCCAGAAGAAGAAGAAGAAGAAGAAGAGATCTGAACAATTTCACCATGAATCTTCTGAAGCTTACAAGCAGAAGAAGTACAAGTTCTTTTTGGGAGATTACTCAATCACTGCCATAGATTGATACAGAGATAGAATAATACAGGTAGCTGAATTCATCCATGACAAGTTTTGCTACACTTTTCATTTGGGTTCCAGCTTCCTAGATGTAATATACGATATATTCAAGAGGATGCCTGGTGATGCCGTAGTGTGTGTGGAATGGGAAATCACATTTTTTTCTTCATACATGCAGAGATGATAGACCAACTTCAGAAAGAAACATGCCCCATTTTAGACCTAACAACTTTCATAACATTTGATAGTGCTTGTCCTAATTGTATAACAAAAAGGTAGGTGAAACCGCTATAACGGTGCTTGGAGTAAAAACCAATAGCAAAGCCATTCATTGATTCCCATGACATCAAAATCTTTAAGCCTACGGTGCAAGACCAGTTGATCCAACCTTATGAACGTAAACACAGAGGACAAAGAACATCTGTGTCTTCTTCCTTTAGCATGTCCATTTGCAATTCCATTAAAAACAAAATATTTCAGATGTTTTAATTATTGAAATCCATGTAATCAATGAATCAAAATCACAAATGGGTACTATCAGCTCAAACTTTACTGTAAATATAAGAAAAAATAATTAAAAAAGTGTACACAATTCTACAAAAATAACAATTGTAGATCACAGTATATCAGAGTATTTAATTTCAAACTATATCATAAATAATAGAATAATAATGAAAGTACCATGTATGTGTGTCTTCGTTCGTGTATACGTATGTGCACATATACTAACATACCAATATATCTATATATTAATCAAAATGGACCAGGCTTTCACTCAATTTAGTAAACAGACAATAACATGCCCAGAATTTGCTCCATCTATCTGTATCTGTAAACAGATAATATCTGCTGAAGTGGACAATGACCTAAATATGCTTCTGATAGTATTGGGGTTATTGCCCATGTATAACTCACATATAATGCATGACAATATATGCAGATGCATAGAATTCACATCTGCTATCCACAATTCTTAGTACTTTATACATGCATTTTTCCCTCACAACAAAGAGTGAATATTAATACAAAGCAAATACAGCAAGTGTTTCAAACTTTCTCTAACTTGTCACATAACCATGAAAAAGGATAAATCTCATCCCTTTTACATGTTCGTAGAAACTCACTAACACTTGGCCACAAGGTTAGATATAATACTGCCCTATTTAACTATCCCTCGAAGCTTTATTGGTAGGTACAGATTTATTCTTGACATATATTCCAAATTTTGGTTCCCTATTTTATTCAAACATTACTACATCATATACTAATTGCATTTATCCAAGAAATTTACTACATGAACTTTTGGTCAATGTTTGATTACAATGATGAAAAAAGACGTAGGAAAATTTGACTGTAACTCCCTATAAACATGCTAGTTAGAGATTAGTCCATAGAGTTCACTAAATAATACTGCTGACAGTATAGACTTTCCTAAATTAAAAATGCCACCCTGTTGTTAGCTTCATTACATTTTACCAAGGTCAGACGTTGGGTTAAGTTGTCCAATGGTCAGTTAAGAGATGAGATGCTTTATTCACCATTACAGTGAGAGGAAGGAGGAAAGAGAAGTATGGTAAGGGGACATTAAGGACCAGATGTAGGGGTGTTGCAAGAGCAACAAGGAAATGAGTGGGTTAGGCAAGGGATTGCACTGCATGACAGGGTTGAAGGTTTCAGGCAGGAAGGGCCTAGCATAAAAAAGTAGCAGTGGTTGGGCATGCTAGGAAAATGGACAATCGGAAGTTGCAAGGGTTTTCATAGGGCATGTGCACCAGGCCAGCAAGTGGCAATGCCAGCAAAGATGAAGTAGGCAAAGTGACAGTGAGGAGAGAGAGAGAGAGAGAGAAGAAGAAGGGTTAAGATGATTTTCACATACTTAACTGGAAGATGAACCACAAGGATGTGGGGGTGTGTGCACCAAGAAGGCAAGTGGCAATGCCAGCAAAGATGGAGTAGGCATAATGATAGGGAGGAGTGAGAGAGAGAGAGAAGGTGAGAAAAAAAAAGGGTAAAGATGATTTTCACATACTTAACTGGGAGATGAACCATAAGGATGTGGGGGCGTGTGCACCAGGCAGGCAAGTGGCAATGCCGGCAAAGATGGAGTAAGCAAAGTGAGTGAGTGTGTGTGTGTGAGAGAGAGAGAGAAGAAGGGTAAAGATGATCTTCACATACCTAACCCGGAGATGAACCATAAGAACATGTATTGCAGAATCGGCCAATATCGATTGGCCAATCCGGATCAGGATCGGCCGATTCTTGGATTGGATTGGTATCCACCGATCCAATTCTGGCCAGAACTACCGATCCAACTGGGACTCTCAGCTGGATCGGTCGAAATTGACTGGATCAGTCAATCCTCGACTGATCCAGGTGGATTGATCCGGGAATCAGTCAATTCCTAGAACCCGAAAGGGTCCAGAATCAGATTGATTAAGGACCCAATTCCAGACCATCTTCCGGTCCGATCCCCCCCAATAAGGGAGAGATCAGACCGATTCCCCCTTCTCACCTCTCATTCTCACTTCCCCCCTCCCTTTCATCGTCTAGGGCTCCCCCTGGACCCCTCCCCCCAACGATCCACCTTGAACAGTGGCCGATCCCCCCCTAAACAGGTAAATTTGGGGGGAGGGGGGCCTCCAATCCCTTCTTCTCCCTCCCTTTTAACACCAAAAATTTCTTCAGGGGGCAACGCTGCCCCCTTGACCCCCGTGAACTGACCATGCAGATCGATCTACGACTACTCTGCGCCCCGATGATGATAGTGTAACTATATTAATATATTTCACTATCACTTATACTATCGCATATATATAAAAGATTCATAATCATAAATATATATTATATACTTAAATTTACATAATGATCTATTTTAACTCTCTTCTCTCTCTCTTATATGATAATCTATACTTATATGACAATTTCTTGAAAGGAACTTACTTTGTATGACATTATTTAATAAAATGTCATCCACATTGTTTTTTATTTTTTAACTTTTTTATTTATTCCTATGATTTTTTTCAAATTTTTTAACACTTTTTATGATTAAAAAAATAAAATTTTTTGCCCGATCCGGAATTTCCCTTTCTTTCGAAAGATCAGCTGATCCGATCCCAATCCCGTGATCCTTGCATAAGGATGTATTTCTATTTTTCTCAAAGTACATAGTGATTGAAATACGGTCATAAAGTTTGTTGATTAATATCCAATTAACGAAGTTGAGCAAGAAACCAAATTACCCTAAAACTATGCTCACATATGCATGCTACATGTTTATGGCTTGGCTCCAAACTTGCTATATAAGTATATATCATCCTATATGGTTATTTTTTTTGCCTTTCTTTTTCCTAATATGAATAATAGAAGAGATCCTCATAATAGCCAGCCTTTATATCCATCGTTAAGTGGCTGCCATGGACTAAAATACCAAACTGATTGTAAATGATGGTAACAAGAGTATTTTTTTCTCTGTGATCTTCATGTCATTGCTGCAATCCTCCACTCTCACGCTACATGCTGTTTTTTCTGCAATCTTCATGCCATGGCTGCAATCCTCCATTTTACATCCTTATGATTCACAAAGATTGGATGGTCAACAAAATGCTTCCTTAAATTTGCCAGAAACATTTATGCTGAACAGTCTTTCATCCCACACCATTGTCCGAAATTGTTTGGATATCCAGGGTCAGCAAAAGTTTAAGAACAACAAATAAATATACCATATAAAGATTACAGTTGAATACCTCTGCACTTAGCAAATAAGCCTGCACCGCAGAATGTCCAAAGGGATCAATCTGCCAACCTATCCTAGGAATCTGACCAAATTCCTGCTTGATGAATCTATGCCCAAGAGTAGTCTGATCAATCATGTCAATGTAATGAGTCGATGCCTCGTCATGCATGCACATACCTCCATTTCTTGACAACAAACAACACAATCAAGTCAATGATAGAAACAAGATGAAGGACGAGATAACAAGAAAAAACAGTATACGAAACCAAATTTCAGCATAAAGGATAAGCGAATCCTTACATGAATTCTAACTGGCCGGAGTTTACAAGCTCCTTCACAATTTTCTTAACTGCGTCACTCTGCTGCCTCCACCAGCGCTGGAAGAAAGCCTACGGAGAAAGAAGACGCAGTCCAGTTAACTTGCCTAAATAATTATTCTTCAGGCAAACATCACATAGAGCGAATCCGGCACAGAAAACCATGCCAAAACCAAACTCGATCACCTGCTCGACATAGATAAACCTCCTGTTCTTATCAGCTAGCAATGCTGAAACCACGGAGTCCAACACGTTCTGCACACAGGCGCCCTTCGCGAAAGACAAGAACAAAATTTGAAAAAAAAGGTAGTAGCTCGAACAGCTGAATAAACATGAAGAAAAAGCGTTCATGGTATTGGTATCACATTACTTGGATGGAATTGTTAGATCCCACGTAGTACTGGTCCACAGTCTTCAGCCAGCCGACGTCATCGTGAGTATGCGCCACCAAGTGGACGTTGATCTTCCCGGGGACAACTCTCTGGGTAGTGTTGTAGGCGATGTAGACGGACGCCGAGGGCGAGCAGGCAGCCAGAAGCAGCAGCACCAGAAGAACGCCGAGGGCCGACGATGCCGCCATGTTGGAGGAGACGGAAGACGACAGATGGAATGGGAGCTCAGGAACCTCAATGCGCGATATGAAGGCGTTACTCTGGAGTCTGGAGAGGAGCCCCGTAGAGACCTCGCCGTCGAGATCGGAACGGATGAGGAGAAATCGAGATGGTCCCTCTTTCTCCGCCGCCGCCAGCGGGCCGCTTCCCTCAGGAGTCAGGAGTGTAGTACCAGCCGTAGTCATCTGTTGCAACGGACGGTAGAAAACTTCACGTATAAACGGAATTCAACGTTTCAAATTTTGGATGTTGCCTTACCTGAATTGGAGATTTGGAATGCGATACCCCTGGACTCCGGTAGTTTATCGAATTTCGTTATGATTCTAACAATAGAATCAAAATCAAAACACGGTGATTTCAAAATTAACAGATGTTTAAATTTCAAACACCTTATTATTATTGGTATCGAAATTAGATACGGACAATTTTGCTATCAAATCTGACTTGTTTGTAACTCTAGTAAAAAGCTAAGCGCCTTGTCATACACAAGGGGAATAATTAAACTTTATTACGGTTAATCATTGGATAAAGTGGCTAACCGGTGTAAAAGTAAAAAGCTATTTAATTTAAGTAATAATACTATGACATGTTTGATTAGAGTTATTAGCTTTAATATAGATTAATTTAGAAAATAGTATTATAAGGTGTTTGATTTCATAATAAATTTTTATATATTTTCATGTTAAAAAGTTTATTAAAATAAAGTGTGGAAAAATATGATGACAAAAAAGAGTGGATACCATATATGATTAAATAAGGTGGGGACCACAAAATAAAGAAAGAAAGGACATTCTCGCTCTTTTTTAAGAAAGAAAACACTTTAGAAACATAAATTTGTAATGGTTGCCAAACACCTCTTTTAACAAGTTTTGTTACAAAAATATAAAATTGTAACAAAATTTATCATGCAACCAAACACCCCATTAGGTACATCAATATTAAAAAATGATCTTTCAAATATCAAAAGTAGTGTTGATACCAAGGACTTGATACCATAACTAAATATGGCCTTAAGTTAAAATTACTTATTTCTTATGGTAGTGCACAAGAATATTATAACAATTCTACTCCATTTTAACTCTTATGTTATATTATGTCTAATAACCTCTCTAGGTATCATTCTTGAAAAACTATCTAAAGATTATTTTTTATTTCAAAGTCCATTCTTATATGTCTAACATAGTGTAAATGAGGATTCAAATAAGCAACGACTGCATGTAAAATGATATACATTGATTTTCCCCATCTATTATCAATAATCTTACACAATAGAAAAATACTTTAGAACATCATCCTTGAAGGCATATTCTATTTTTTTTTCTTTTGTCATACACATAGCCCAATATATATAACTCATTGTAGGTCCGTCACCATCAACCAATCACAACATTTTGAATAGAGGTTAAATTTCTCACATTCCCAAAATGTGTTACCTTGAATCACATTCTTGACTTGCACCCCTTCTTCACTTTTGCATACTAGGGAATCTCTCCACTCCCTAGAAGTAACCATAAAATTTGATGCATCTTGTAGTTTTATTATTGAATGCAAGCATATGAAATTAAAAGGTAAACATTGTAGCACATCCCCTTTTCAATTCTTTATCACTTGTAAACTTCCTCATCAAGTCTAAGACATGTTGATATTTATATATAAACTTCACAATATTTCTTGCATCATCTAAAATTGGCTTCACAAACTCAGGAGTACCAATCTACTTCAACATTAGGTTAATACAATGAGTTGTACAATTCACCTTAAAATTTTGAGGATACCTTGCCTCAACCAAATAACCAGCTAAAAGATACTTAGATGCGTTATCCGAAATAAATTATACCATATTCTCTAGACCAATCTCATCAATTGTAGATGATATAAAACTCATTATAAGATCTGCATATATTTTTTTACCAAGTGTAAATTTTATTTCAAGAAAACAATGCAAAGAAGATGCGAGTAAATTGATGTGTGGACATTTTCTCCCATCAATCCATGAATCTGACATAAAAATGCATCTATACATCTTCCATGATTTTTTTAACACTTCAAAATTCTCATCAGCTTCTTGTTTCAACTTATCTAACAATGATGTTCTTACGGTTTCACTACTCGGTGATTCATATCCATGACCACAATTGCAATTGATGCATAAGTATCTTTAAATTGATATGTACTTAGTAAATGAAACAATAAATTATTTACAGCCACATGTCGAGCAATTGCCAAGTGTGCTACCTCCTTATCATCTGCTTTAACTTTAGAGTAAATACTTAGATGATTCATGATAAGTCTTCCTTGGGTATGATCATCCTGAATATCATTCAAAACTAATGTAGCAGACCCAATTGAACTTGAACTTGACTTCCAAAATTTAGCAAGTTTTTGTTTCCTGTTTTTTTGCTTCTAAATCATTCATTGCTTTTATTTACATATCATGTACTTCATATGGAACACCAGAACATGCACAAATATATTTTTTTGAAAAGGCTTAATGATATTTCATTATTATTATGGTACATCTTACAAACACTTCTCTACAAAAAGAGCGTATAATCTTATTTTCTTCTAGTGTTGAAAATTCCCATAACAAATCTCTTACTCGCGGCAATGTCAAATAAATTTTTATGGAGAAGAACCAAAGATGTTACTAGTCTATTCATCAACTATTCTTGAAAAAAATACAAAATAAAATAAATTTTTGTGTTTTGAGTAGACAACAACAATGAATGGTAGATGAATAAATGATGAACAATACACACCTCTATTCCTCAACAAACAACAAGCGATGAACAACGTATCCTCCTCCGACATTGTCCTCAAACTACCATAGATTCCAATGCCAATCTTCATCACTCATCACCGAAGAGGTATTATGGAGTAGCCGAGCGGGCAAGTTGATTAGGTGCAATGCGGTTGTTGTAGACCTTGGCATTGTGCATGCAACACTGTGGTGCAGGCAGGTGTTGTTGCATCTTTCATGGTCACCTGGCATGGTTATAGATGGACAGAATGGCGATATGCTGTGTGTGGAGTTGTGGACCATCTAGTTGCCATGGGGCTTGAAGATTCAAGCTGTGTGGTCATAGGTGCCTTGTGTGGACCACTGTGGAGCAGGTCAATAGGCAAGTGCCATCACAGCATAGCCTACCTAGTTACGAATGGGGATTCGAGAGAATAGTACAGCATCTCTAACAGACGAACACTGAAGAAAGAATATAACAATGGTACCAAGGTTAAAAAATTGTAATTAAAGCCAAAAAGCATTGACATTTTATTAAATGTAGCTATTTAAATCATGCCTTCAATTTCAACATGTAGGATACATTCTTTTTTGAAAAAAAAATAAAAAAGAGGTAAATGAGCAGCTAGGCAATAAAATCCAATTTTAACCAGATTTTTTCAATACATCACCGGTTTTTGTTACACTGGTGTAAAAGAGAGAGGGGGCTATTGGATCTTGGACCATGTTATTGGGTCCAAGAAGATACGATAAGCCTTATTTGCTTGGTTATCTGATGGGTTGTCAAGTTTCCTCCATACCCAATAACATGATGCAAGTTCAAAAGGGAGCATGTTTACCAATCGGATGATCGAGATTGTTTCAACTTTATCGGAAGTGATCGGGGTCAAGATTAGGCAATATAGGAGTCCAACCCTAGGTTTTTGGATGCTCTGGGTTCTTTGGAATGTCTAGATTTTAAATATTCTGAACTAGAGGTCTGATTTTTGCATGTGCGAGGTACGTGTTAATACCAATACAGGACAAATGTGATTGTAACACATCGATGGTAGGACAAGGCATAAGTCACAAGTTTGTTGAAAGGGTTATGAGCTTATCTATGGAATCTTTCAATGGCTAAGAAAACTTCACTCCCTGGCAACAATAGGTGAAGAATATTCTTATGTGAGAAGGACTTATCAAGGTACTCAGCAAAATGACAAATAGACCGGAGAAGCTGACAGTGGAAGCATGGGCTGAATTGTGGGCATTGGAGAATAAAATACAACTATACCTGACAGACAACATGTTTTATAAGGTGATCAACTTAGAAGACTCGACGGATGTTAGAGAGAAACTTGAGAGTAGGTACATGTCCAAGTCGCTAACGAACTGATTGATAGCGAAGAAGTGGCTATTTGGCTTTAAGATGATCAATAGAATGAGAATCAAAGCATATCTTGATGATATCAATAGGACCCTGACTGAGGTGTTATCCTTGGATAAGAAAATCAAAGAAGAGGATATAATGCTTCTCTTATTATTGTTAATGTAAACGTTGTACACTCATATCATGATGACCATACTATGTAAAACCGATACTCTCAAGCTGGATGATGACATAGCTTCATTGCTTTCAATTAAGTCTCATTGGAAGAGTAATGAAGCGGGGACATCATGTGAAAGTTAGGCTTTGACAACAGGTGGAGGTCATGAAAGAATAAACAATTGGCAAGAGATAAAAATGACAAAGAACATTCTAGGATGCAAACTCGTAGGTGCTACTATTGCAATAAGGAATGACACTTCAAGTGAGATTGCCTACAGTGTAAGAATAAAGAATGGTTGCATGAGACAAACAAGGAGAAAGCTGAAGCGTTAATAGTGGAGGACAACGAGGAGGATGTAGATGACATCCTCAATACGGCATATGAAAGAAAAGGATATCTATGTTGGATATTAGATTCTGGCTACTCTTTCCATGTATGCTCAAATAGGACGATGTTCTATAGGTAACAAGTATGCGAAGGCGACACTGTCTGATTAGCAGACAACATATTTCTCAGTTGCGGATATCGGATCCATGAGGATAGACATACTCGATGAGAAGGTGTGAAAGCTTATGGAAGTCCAACATGTGCCAAATATGAAGAACTTGATCTTACTGGGAGTCGTGTGTTTAAGAGAATAATGATGCATTCTTGAAGGTGGAGCTCTTGATATGTAGAAGAGCATGGATCGTGCTAAGAGAGCTATTGGCAAATGGTGTACATGGTCGTAGGGAGGGTTTACGCCAGTATACCTACAAAGTCCCTAGCGAGTAGTACAATTTAGTGGAGGATGATACTATTGAAGGTGGAGCGCAGAGGAAGCGTGTGACGTTTGCTTCCAGTGATGATGGTAGTCAACATCTTTCACGTCAACCGAGATATGAGGGCCATATAGGGACGTGCAATGGAGTCAGGTGTGTGGGCACTTGGTCAAGATGTGGGCCATGTAGGTGTAACTAGAGGATGGACAAACACCTATGGATTTGACTCAAAGTGGAAAATGGTATGTAACAAGACAAGTTACCTAAATGGATGGGTTAAGTCGAGTAAGTGGTATCATGATCTAATTATCAATCATATTGGCATCGAGCTATTCGAGTCAAGTCAGGATTTGGATAAGGATTAAGAAAGTTTTAATCAGAGTAGGTTTTCTAAGTTGTTATTCATATAAATAACCCAGGCCGGTGGCTCATTCGGGAAGTCAGGTGTCGAGGGAGCCACTAGGAGAGAGGTTTTACGTCTACGGTGTTGGTAAAATTCAATTTCTCAAATACCATTTTGTGTGTGTCTTACTCCTTAGGTGATCGATCGTCAGTTTCTGCAACAAGAAATTTTTTTTGATTCTTATGGAGAGGTTTTGGAATGATCTTGGTTAGGTTACTTCATGTTTGTAAGACTACTATGTAAGAGGAAGTTATATGGTAAGATAGTTAAAGGAAAGAGTGCCTTCATTTATGCACGTACATTCGCATTCTCTATTGGTCTATCTTTGTCTACGTCATAATTTTCCATCTTATTGTTATCCTTATCTCACAATCAAGGAAAATGATTTGCAACATTGCACTTTCTAAATGAAGACTAATATATGTCTAAACCATCAAATCCTATAGTAAAATAAAAAATGTAGATAATAAGTTATTAACTTGAGAGGTAATATGTCGGGTTTGCCCTTTCTTTAAGGATATTCATATTGTTAAAGTGTAAGAACCATAGTACGATGTAGAAACCATGTCTTGTGTGATGGAAATGTATGCCCTACAAGCCAATCATATGTGATATGATTTTACATTTCTTATAATATCTTATTCAGTATAAATGGCATAATCTTCACTACTTGCACTATCTAGATGCGACTATCGTAATGAAGTCCTAAGTTGCATGCAATGATGATTGAATCATGATGAGATCATGATAATGAGATCAATCATCTAGAAGCATGTACTCTAAATGTTCCTAGTCGTAGGATCCTCGAGACGGGACATCAAGGATCTGGTAAGACTAGTGTATATGATATCTTCTCATATGATGAGAATGACCGATCTCCTTGGTCATTAGTGTGGGGACACTGAGATACATATACAGGTGCTCATTAGAGTAATGAGTTCACTGAACTGACCAGTATAGAATCCCTGAATGGTATCTTACCGAACTGTCGATCAGGGTATTCTATCATCACGGCTGCACGGTTGGATCTTTGACCTGAGTCGCCAAAGATATCTTGTCGGGCGTACCATGTACTTTGACTATTGACTTATGGATCACTTAGTATTGTGGTTTTGTATAGTTAATGGATTGGGTTATGGGAAACCCGGTGGAGGCAATTGAGCGGACAATAGGGGATCGTCCACTCTCGGTAGGAGAGAGAGAATGTCCTATGGATAGTACTCTAAATCCTTAGCCAAGGTAGATAGGATAATTGGAAAAGGGTTTTTCAATTGATCCAATTACGAGTACAAGATTCCATAGTGTCGGTATATTTAGGAGTTGACAGTCAATGCCGTACTCCTATCCGACCGAGACATTGGATGGATGAAGTTTTGTATCCATGTGGTAACCGATGATGGAAAGGCTCTTTGGAGAGGAGTTTATCCCCAAAGCCGTTTGGGATCATAGGATGTGGCTTGTACCTTTTATGATCGGTAGGCCGTTAAATCTATTATGAGATAATAGATTTAATTTAAAAGAAGTTGTTCTTTTAATTAGGCCTCAACCAAATGGGCTCTTGGGCCTAGGAGGTCACACACATAAGGACCAATCCGTAAGTTTGGGGGCTTGGGTTAACTTATAGAATAAGGAGGGGGTTTTGTAAATAATAGCAATGAGAGCAGAAACCCTATCAAGCCAAGGAAGCTCTCTGCGCCCCAGCCACCCTCCTTCGCTGTCTCCCACCCCAGCTGCCGCCATTCGATGGTGGAGTTCCGTTCGGGACGAGTGGTCGACGCCGGCGCGGAGGAGAACCCGACTTCGGAGGTGGTTCGTGTGGATACGACTAGAGGCCGCACACTTGAGTGGCTGAACGAGCATGAGAATGCTCGATCTTCTCCGGTCTTTAGGGATTATTTGAATCCCACAAAGGTACGTGTTCGAAATCGTTTCGAATACCGGTTTTGACGACGTCGTTCAGTTTCGATCGAGACCAAGACAATGATATACGAGGAATCAGATATTTTCCGCTGCGCCAATCTGATTGGACCAATTCCCAACATGGTGGCCACAGGGCATAATAAAAAATGCTCTGTTGGGATTAGGACAATTAGATCTTCTATGCCTCATTCTCGTCTTGGCTTGAGAACCCTAGAAATCGAGTGCAGATAGTGGTGAGTGCTACAATCAAGAGAAGGGGGTAATCAATAATGAAATATTGGTTAGGCAACAATAATCAAACAAAAAAATTGTTTCTTTCTTTCAAGCATATATTCAAACACCTTCAAGACTCCCAGTTGTTTCACCAATCTTCCAATAGCAGAGGTAGCTCCGCAGACAAGGAAGCTCGAATGCTGAAACTTCCCCTTCTTCTTCTACTCGACACACAGGTTCCTTGAAGTGCTAAGGATGAATATCCACTTGGATTCTTCGACAGTGTCCACGAGCACTTGGCTATGCTTGTAGACAAGATTTCTCTTGCTCATAGTCACCTTGTAACCTTCTCTCTCTTTTTGCATGGGCACAAGAACAAAAGTCCACAAATCAATGAATTTGCATATAAGCTCAAATATGTTTTGGATCATATTTTGCATAAAATTAATCACTCCAAGATATTCAATGATTTGATGATGATGAAGCTTGCTTCTCAAGCACTTCTCCAGGTTCACATCCTTGCCATCTTCTACAGTCAACTTGCATTGATCTACACAGGGGAGATGGAAGAGAAGAACAAGGAGGGTAAGTAGCGAAGAGAAGAAGTAGATCAAGGGACGAAGATAGGGATCAAGAGCAGCTAACTGATCAAAACTACCAACATAAGAACTACTAGATGATTTCGCTTTCAAACTAATGGTCGTAGTATATATGCAGGTTGTGGTTGTAGTGGTGGTGCAAGTCGATTTGCATA
Source organism: Cryptocoryne crispatula var. balansae (assembly GCA_036172225.1). NCBI lineage: Eukaryota > Viridiplantae > Streptophyta > Magnoliopsida > Alismatales > Araceae > Cryptocoryne > Cryptocoryne crispatula. Next base: position 28,731,079 of record CM069928.1, read on the forward strand.
GATCAAGGCCTGTCAGTAAGTAAGAAGAGGGAAAGAAGAACAATAAGTTATATATACATAATCGCCAAGGAGGAGATGACATATAGCCTTCTCGTCCTTTGTCAAGCCCTTCCCAACCTGTAGAAACATGATCAGTTTGCAAATAGGATCTAAGCTGCATAGCTAGGGCTTCACAGAGAGGAGGGCTTCAAGAAGCCACGAACTCAGGCTTCGCAAAGAGGTTCTCGACTGGAGTGGAGAGGACGATGGAGGAATCCTATCGTATTGTTTTCAACACAAGTGTTGACTTGCATTGACTTTGAGTACTCTTTCTACTATTAATTTTAAAAATAATATAGTTATCCAAATGCCAACTTATATATCAATATCAGTTTTAAAATTAATATTGATACATATACTTAATACTAAAAACAAAAAAAGCATAATATTGTTTCCAATCTAGACCTAATGTCTTGTTTGGTAACAATATTATACACCCTATCACAATCAATTTTAAAATTGGTATTGATGACAAGTATCAAAAGATGTTTGGCTAATAGTAACAATTTTGAGATTCGTCATACAACAATACATGATGTATAAAGTGCTAGTTTGTATCAATTTTGATATTGACCTTGACAAATATTAATATCAAAATAATATATTATCAAATTTTAAATTGTAACCAAACAAGGTTTAAGACTCTTTTAATCAAATTGAACACCTCTATCACTACTCATTTGAAATTGATGATCATAAATTAACAACACATATTTTAACTAGCCATGTTAAAATTGAAACTCTTAGCAAAAATAAAACATGGTATGCAATACAAGTGACTTGATATTAATACTCTATTATTTACAAATATTAATATCAAAATTGATATAATCTAACTAAATATCCAATATATAATAGAGAAAAATATTGTAGAAGAGCAAAACAAATCTTTTCCACCTCCACTATGAGAGGGAACTAGTGCAAACGACTCAATAGCCAATGATAGAAAAGGTGACGTGAGCTGTTAATTAAAAAAGCCCATGGGGCTCTTTGTCAACTGTGTGGGAGGTAAAAGTGCGCACCCCAAAATAAATATCAGCTTGTCGTCTATTACAGCAACTGCCAACCCATTTGCTTTTTTTTAATTTTTTATTCATCACTTTTGCTTATTGCAACGGCATCCGCGTCTAGTGTGAGTGCGAAGCTTCTTTAGTTCTCCCAGGGAGCCCTCATCCTCCTAAATCCCAAACCAAGGGAAGAACACTTGACGGGGAAGGTGGAATGGCACTAGAGACTCGGAGGTGGAATGGCACGGAAGGGAAGGAGAAATTTCTAGAAAACATGTGGCACATTCAGGCTTACCCCCTTCCCTTCTTTGTTATTGTTGTTGATAAAAATATATATCCTACAAGCTAATCACATATAATATGATTCAACATTTCTAAAAATATTTCCTTCAAATAATTAGACAAATTCTTCATTACAAGTTCTTATTAAATGCGAATATCATAATGAAGTCCTTAATCAAATGTAATGATGATTAAATCATGATGAGATCATAATAATGAGATTGATCATCTAGAGATATTTGATCTAAATGTTCCTAGTTATAGGATACTTGAGATAGGACATCAAGTATCTAGATAGACTAATATATGTAATGTCTTCTTATTAGTTGAATAAGTTCACTAAACTGACTGAATTAGGAACCTTGAATGGTATCTTACCGAATTGTCAATCAGGATTTTTTATCATCAAGGTTGCATGGTTAGACCTTTGACCTGAGTCACCAATGATGCATTGTTGGGTGGAACTTGTGCTTTTACCATTGACTTATGGATCACCGTTTAGGTGGTCCAGTATAACAATGGATCAGGTATAAGGAAAACTTGATGGAGGCAATTAAGCGAACAACAAGGGATCGTCCACTCTCGGTAAGTGAGAGTGAATGTCCTATGTGATAGTACTCCAAATCTCTGTCCAGGGAAAAAAGGATAATTGGAAAAATGAGTTTTCCAATTGTTCTAATTTTGAGTACAGGATTCTATAGAGTCGATATCCTAAGGAGTTGACAGTCGATGTCGTACTCCTTTTCGACCGGGACATTGGATGGACGAGAGTTTATATCTATGTGGCAAGTGATGATAAAAAGACTCAATGGAGATAATATTATCCCTATAGCCATTCGGGATCATGGGATGTGGCATGTACTCTTCATGATCGGTAGGGCGATTAATCTATTATCTGATAACAGATTTGATTAAATTAAATAGAATTGTTATATTTTTTTAGGCCTCAAACCAAATAAGCTATTGGGACTAGTGGGTCACACACAGGACTTATCTATAAGTACAGGAGCAAGATCGTAATTTATGGAGATTTTAGTTTTTTTATAAAAAATTCTAAATCCTCTATAAATACTAATAGTTTCAGCCAAACTTTATCAAGCCAACAGTGAAAATCACGTCCTCAGCCTTTTTCCTACCTCCTTCTCTCTCTAGAGGCATGCATGGGCAATCGATCTCCGTTTGGGAATAGTTCTCGAGGTCGGCGCAAAAGGAGAACTTGATATGGATGCAGTTTGTGTGGATACCGTTGGAGACCGGACAATTGAATGGTTTGAGGAGCTTAATAAGCTCATCTCCTTTCTCTCCTTGGAATTATATAAATTCCTATCAGGTATATTTGAACCAGATTTGATCAGTTTTTGATTTTCGTCGTTCGGTTTCGATTGAGACAGGTTATAAAAGAACCCATAGGAATCGTCACTTCTACTGCACCAAATTTTTTAGAATGATTCCTTACAGTTGTCACTCCTCTATCTTACTTGCTTATTCCTAATATTTCATTGTGTAACAACAAAGCCCTCTCCAAGGTGCACCGCTGCTGTCTAACATCAATCCTCTGTTGCGACATCTAATGAAGCCCCTTGCTTTTGGCAGATTCATCTTCTATGTTAGCAGATCCTACTTTAGTGATGTCTACACCAACTTCACCAACACTTCAAATGATGGATCCATCAATCCTCTACTGCTCATCATTTATCAGAGCCGGGTTGATCTGTTGCATCCAGCAAAATAGATAGCCCTCAACTCCCACCGGAAGCCCTCTACTGTTCATCATTTATCAGAGCTAGGTAGAATTGCTTATCAATTGTTTCTGTAGAAAGTATGTTGAAATAGACTTCCTATGAAGGTGTTATTTTTTAACATATTTTTTGTGCATTCTACAAGACATGTTTTTGGGGGGACATATGCATATGATTTGAATCATTTGTTTTTAAAATGCACATTTTTAATTATTTGTGGCTAACTTTTTTCAAAAGTTGGAATAGACAATGGGCTGATCAGGATGATGTTTGTTCTTTTTTATTACCTTAGGGGATGTTATTGACATTGTGGGATGCTCGAAACTCTGGCGATGATCTGGTATATTGAAATTAGCTGGAATAGGAGAATTTTCAAGGAAAAGGTTGAGAGTCCGACAAGGATTCTTCAGTGCATGAGCTTTTTCATCCAGTAATGGAGTTTTGCACACTCTCCTTCTATTTGGGCTTCTGAGTGTCAACCTTACCCAATGGAAGAGATTTTTTTATAGTTTCTATGCCTGCTACCATTTTGATAGTAGTATGTGTACTTTTATTCATTTTTGTGTTTTATATTTTTATGTGAAATATTTGTGGCTTTGCCATTTTCAAAAAGAACTTTGTTATCTGCTATTGAAGTGATGTTGGTATCGCATATGAGCTTTTGTAGAAAGATATAGTCATTAAATTCTTCTTGTTCGAGATTCCTTCTAAAGCCCAAGTTCCAACCCTTAGCTATCTCAATAGCACCTCACATATGAGCAATTGTTACTTTTTTGTTAAGGCAAATATTTTAAAATCTAAGAAATAACTATTCCAACAAGGAATGACTTATCCAGCGGTTTTTCTAAAATCTAATGCTTTCCCTTCTGTTGACCTAGGCTAGACAAAAGCAAAACACTAAAAAAATTATTCGCAAGATGTCTTTCCAATTTGTCAGACATTTTGAATGAGTCTTATGATCTCAAATCCCCAAATAAATTTCCTTCGAAAATATATTTTTTTATCTTACCACTTCAATTTAAATCCCCTCCTCCTCATTGGCCAATCTTCACAACTATTTAGAAAGTAACGCTTAATTCATAGGGTAACAAGCCCAACTCCTCATCCTTTAATGTATCTACACATTTTTCCATGAAATCAAATTAACATCCTTTTTTGCATCTTCTTTCTAGAAAAGTAGAGTGAATGCCTTCCAAATGCCCACACAGACCTTTCAAGACTTTGAGAATAGATAAGAAACAAAGTGTAAGGCTCTGATTGCATGTTTGGATAATGTCCATCTTCCTCATATAGAGAGTAACCTACTGTTTATCATTGTATTTTTTTGTAGAGAGTGGATAATTGGTATCTAATCATTAACATCTATGCCACATGGAGACAGAGGGAGCCAAAGATATTTGATCAGAAATTTGCGCTAATCTTTCTTAAAAATCTGGGGAATGATTACTTTGAAGTTCTTTGACAAATTTATGCCTAAAAAGTAGCATTCGCTTAGATTGATCTTGTGCCCAAAATTCTATTAAAATAAATGAATTAGTATTCTTAAGCTTACAAGTTTTCTCCACCCTTGTGTATTCCCTGCCCAGAATGATAGGGAAGACTAGTTGTATCAGTGCTCGATCCTAGCCGCCTCTCTATCTAAGGCTTTTTAAAATCCTTAGTCTCATTCATTTAGGTATAATATTAAACATCATTATCCTGTTGTTTTTTTCATTATCCTGTTGTTCCTTGGTCTCATCCATTTAGTTGCAAAAGCATGCATATTATTTAAGAGAATAGAAATGTCTACTGCAAGTTAATCAAGTTCTATGATATAAATATATGCACATGCATGTAAATCTAGTTGAACCAATCAAACCACATGGGCACAATGTTAAAAGAAAGAGTATAATGAAATGACAAGATATGACTATGGCATGAAAATGAGTGGGACAAAAAGGATTCCATGAATTTGAAAGAAGCAAATTGATCTTAATATAGAGAAATTAAAAAGGAGTTCATGTAATACCAAGAATAATTTGAGCATGAATAGTATTAAGAGGGTCAAAATATTGGCATTTTGGGTGCTAGATGTGCTACATGAGTACCATCTTGAATTGGGAATAGGTCACCATGTCATGATACCCAACTCTTCTATGGTTTCTTTATCGGTTCCTGAGTTTCTGTTAAGATGCCCTTTTCTGGTTGCTTCTCATGCATAATATTTTCTTCCTGCAAATAGTTTCTTGTCTTGTTAAGAGATGACATATTAGTAGCAATGGTCGAATTTAATCAACATATGGAGGGAAATATGTTTCAGAAGAGTCAAAATGATAAATGGTAGATAGTTAGTTTGTCAATAACAATTATCTTTATGTATGAAGAAAATAAACAATAGCTTATAGATAAGGAATGTGCACTAAGAAATCTCTTACCCCTTTTCTATTAGAATACCATCTTGCATTCTTTCTGTGTCCCTGTCTTCTTTGCCGGTTTCCATGGTAGCCTTTTCTAGGTTAGATGTCTACATTGTGTATATATATTGATGGACTCAAATCAATAATATGTAATGTAAATAAGGTAAATTAGAGTACATGGAAATGATATACTTTGTTTTCGCATCACTTGTGGTTATTGGTTGACTCTTCAATAAACTCTTCAAGGTTTGCATCTTCAATTCCTTCTTTGGTGCTTGTTTTTTATGTACTTTTTCGTGTTCACAATATATGCTTCTTTTACTTGTACTATATTCAATAGGAAAGCACTGATGGTCATCATATTTTCATCCTACAAATAAATTTTTCTAGTTGCTCCTCATTCATTATATTTTCATCCTATAAATAACTTTTTCTTTGTTTACATTTTCAGACCTTGTAGTAACTAGTAAGAGTAAAAAATTTAACTTCAAATATGGAGGAAATAAGTTATATAATCATAAAATAATATATATCAAAAGCGTTTCAAGTGAATCAATTACCTCTTTCTTTAGATCAATCCCTTCTTTGTTCTTGTCTTGGATCACATGCACATTTTATATTTCTTCGTGGAAGTTATCTAGGTATAAACTATATAATGTGTAGATGTGCCAATGAGATTGTTGGCACTTAAAATTAAACCCACCACACTTACAGGTATAAACTCTCAATCTCCCACCACACCAAGTAAACCATTCTCAAGAAAATTGAAGGGTGGCATTTTTTAAGGAGAATCTTAGTGGGAGTCAAAGTCCTAATCCAACTTGGACTAAAATCCCAATTTAATTAGGATTCAAATCCTAATAAAACTAGGATTTTAATCCTAGTAGGATTCACTTCCTATTTCTAATTAAACTAGAATCCACATCCTACAAGTATTCAAATCTTAACTCAATTAGGATTCAAATCCTAGTAGGATTCCAATCCGGCTTAGTAGGACCCTAATCCTAATCCTAGTCGGACAACAACAAAGTCAATTAAAAAAATATGTCCACCACAGAATTGAGTGGGGCTGGTTTCTACAGAAACCATTCTATAGAAATGAAGAACAAAAAGGGATTGTAAAGGGAAAAGAAAGTTGTAGCAGGAAAGAGGGAATAGGGATTCTTATGGTGCCTTGATAAATTATGGATATATGTCCTTCTAGTTTCCTTAGCCACTAAACTCCTTGTTGCATAGTTCTTTGGGATATATCTTTTGCAAGATGTTTTCTATAAATTCTATACATTCATCATGATAAATTATGTTTACAATTTTTTTACGATTTAATTATTTATAATTTAGAAGATGGAAAATATTTTCATTACTGATAGAAGTTGGATGTACAAGTATAAGATCAAATATGAGCATGTCAACTCATCCTTTCTAAATGGGACTAAGTGTTTGATGGAATTCACAGAAAGAAATATGAATGCTACTTATTATGTCAATTCTCATTGATGGCCCTAAATCTCCTAGCAATGATATTGATGTTTATCTTGAATCATTGATTGAAGAGTTGAAACTTTTGTGGGAACATGGTGCTCCAACATATGATGCAAATGAAAAAGAATATTTTACATTACGTGCTGCAATCTTGTGAACTATTGGTGATTTTTCTACATACAATATATTATTAGGTTGGAGTACAAAAGGATACATGGCATATCCTGCGTGTCACGTTGAACATGGTTCTATATATCTTTCATATAGTCATAAATGTGCAAACATGAGACATCGTCGTTTCTTATCGACAGATCATCCCTGAAGAAGAGACCGGAGAACATTTGATGGTTAAGTTAAATGTAAATTATCACCTATTCCTTTGTCAGGAGAAGATATTTGAGAATTTGGGAAGGTTATGACAATGCTACTTTTGGAAAAATAGGTAAAAATAAGGAGCAATCACTGCCAAAAGGGTAGAAGAAGAAGAGTATTTACTTTGAACTTTCATATTGGAAAACATTGTTGATTCGTCACAATATAGATGTTATGCATGTAAAGAAAAATGTATGTGTTAGTATTTTGAAGATGATTATGCAAAATAAAAAAGGTAAAGCAAGCATGTCTTGATATGCAAAATATGAAAAATAAGGGAATCTTTGCATTCAAACTCTTAAAGAAATGTGTAAACAAGTTTATTCTCTCTCATACTTTATATGAAATGTCAAGTGAAGAAAAAGAGAGATTTTTAGAGGTGTTAAAGAACTTAAAATTTTCAGATGGATTTTTATCAAATATATCTCAATTGATAAATATTTTAGAGTAGAAGATTATAGGAATGAAGAGTCATGATTGTCATATTTTAATATAATAATTACTTCCAATGGTTATTAAAACTACGCTTCTAGAGTCAATTGGACTTGTATTGAATAAATATTGTATATTTTTCAAAGAGTTGTGTGCCAAAGTAATTGATGTCAAACGTATGGAACAACTTGAGCAGTCAATCACTATTATTTTGTGTAAGTTAGAAAGGATATTTCCTCCCGCATTTTTTAGTGTTATGAATCATTTAACTATTCATCTCGCTACCGAAGCGAATTTTTGGTTATGCATACAATTGTTTATGTCATATTTACTTTTATTGTTAGGTAATCTTTATAAAGATCATCAAGATCATCATGTTATTACAAACAATCAACAAAATAAGTCACATGTGGATCTTCTTGCATCTCTCAGGGTTCATGGTAAGAGATCTATATAATAATCTATTTAAATATTAGTCCTCAATTTTCTTACATATTTCAATTTCTATCATCATTTTAGATGTTCCAATTAAGAGAAGATGATCTAATGCTTGCAATGCAACTTCACCTCCAATCATTGTTGCAAGAGAAGTTGACTATAAACCACATATATCAAATGGTGCACATAGTGAAACTGAATCTACTCAACTAGGGATTTCTGTGGCACCTATTGCTGATCATAATATAAAAAATAGGGGTAATATTAAAATGACAAAAGCTAAACCACCACAAGGACAAAAGTAGAGGTGTGTATTTATAAATGGTCAAACTGTTAGAAAAGAGGCAACAAAACTTTCACAACTCATGGGATTGTTTGCTTGAATGGGTAATTATTTTCTCTTGCACAAAGAATGGAATGAACAATGTGACCAAAGTTTTAAATACGTGATGAAAGAAATACAGACAAGTTATTTATTTTTAATACATAATGTGTATATTTGCCTTAGATGTCAATGTTAATGTCTTGTTATTATTTAGATGGATTACAATTTTGTAAAAGAAGATGGGACCTTAGCGAATCTATCAAGAGTCATTAATTTTTGTTGAGAATCTATGCAAGCAAAAGTAAGAGATTGGCATTGTAAGTTGAAAAGAACATATTATGTAAATGTTGATTCAAGTGCAGTGCCTAGTAATTCACCAAATGAAAGAGTAACTCAATATGATTGGAATTCACTTTTGGATTATTAGAGAAAAGAAGGTAAATAAATTGAATCAAGAAAAAAATAAAGAGATTCATGGAGAAAGTTGTGCAACACGTACTTTTGGAGCAAATTCAATTGATCGACATAATTATGATGAAGTAAGTTCTGTTTAAAGTTCTTGTTCTTTTGTAATTTGTTCTGATTTAGTTTTGATAAATGACATACACTTTGGGTACAATGTGAAAAGTTAGGAGTTGATTATACCATCTTACACTCATATGTTAAAGCTCATCAAAAAGAAAAATGGAGAATACCTGAATGAATATACTCATGACATATGTGTAAGTTTATGTTATGCACTTTATAAAAATTATTTCACTATTAATATATTTTCATCTAACTTATGGTCTTGGTCTTATTTTTAGGAGAAAGCAATAAATATATGAAACGAAAAGGAACTTACAAATAGCACAGAGGTATCAATTTTATCTCATGTTTTATATGACTTATATAATGGACATCATGGGAGTTATGAGAGAGGGTATGGATTATGATGGTCAAGAATGGATTAGGATGGTCAAGAAAGACAAGTTGGAGAAAAATGCAAGATCAATACTCATAGAATAATGTGAAAGACCTTTCAGTTATGCTAAAAAACACTTAACTGGAGCTTTAAAATACCAAGTTAGAATTTCAAAATGAAAGAGAAAAGAATGAAGCATGATTAAAAAGAATGCAAAAACATTTTGAAGCATTAGCATCATTAGTTGCATCAGGTTTCTCAAATACCATGGTAAGATTTCATTAAAGAATTTTTAATCTCTATTAGAATTGTAGATAACTTTGAGCTTGATATTATGTTTTGTGGTGACATTTTTTCCATTGGTAGATATGACAAGAGTGGATATTGGAACTTCTTCTTCACAATTATAACATTGGTCTTGAAGGTATTCTTCTTGTCATGTGGATTGTATTGTCGAAATTGGTGCAAAGAAAATAAAGAAATCAGCAACTTGGCCATAAATTTGGCTTATTATGCAACCAACATTTTAGAGCATCCAAAACAATTTTGGCTGATTATTGCAAGACATAGGGAGGTGGATCATGTAGCTTTTTGGAATGGTGCAACCAACTCAAACCATCAACTAATTTATGGTAGCTCATGAACCATTTAAAAATACGCAGGAATGTATGCATTTTTTTACTGCAAACCATCAGCTAATCTCAAACTGTTGTGTTTTTCTTGTTTAATATTTATACACATGTACTCATGTTGCTTTAAATTACTTTGTTGTTTAAGTATCTTATCTTTTATTTTTTATTTCATCTTGATGATAGGATAAAAGAAGTTGGTTAGCATTTCTAGGTGAAAGTATCGAAGGGTCACGAGCTTTAGATACATATTTGAGTAGATATTTGGAAGGACACATGATTTTGTATTTCTTATTTAGTTTAAAGTGATGATTATGGACATGTCACTATGGATATATGAGTTTTTATGTTTACACATTTAAGTAATCTATGTTTCGTTCATTTATGTGGAGCATCTTAAAGCCATGTTTGTTTGTCATTATTTATCTATTTTCATAAAGGCACTGATAGTTTGTTGTTCCAGTTGCCTAATTGGACTAGTAAGTTTGTCATCATTTGCATATGAAAGTTTGTTGCATCAAAATGGTAAGACTGTTTTCATGTGGGCATATGTTAACTAACTGAAAATTTTCTAATTTAAGTAAACATAGACATCAAAAAATATAGTTCTGGCATTCAAATAAATGAAAATTGTTCATCATGTCTGAATGCCATTTTGATGTCTACGTTTAGGTAATCCTCTTTCTAGATAATCATGCCACATTTGTATAATTTTCTTAGAACCATATATTAATTTTTATTTATGCAAATAAATTTAACCAATAATTTGGTTGTGTGGGTTGTAGGGTTGACATTCATAGCATCAAAAATTCATATAAAGGACATGGAAGAGAAATAGTTCAGTTTGGCATTCTTGTTACCTGTAGGCATCCTGAAGATGAAAATGCAATTTGCTTCTAAAGGTGAGCTTCCTTATCAAACGTAAGCTATTTTGCATTTCTTTGGATATTTGGATATTCAAGTATATAAGCTAGTCTCTTTGTGGACTTCTAATTTCAATGTTAAACTTATTTTCAGAGAGGAGGATTGAACCAATCCCTTGTGTGTTATAGGATATACTTGATAAGTTCATTAAACTGCAATTAATACTTGCAACCCAGATTTTTGCATTGTTGATTTCTTAATGAGGTGAAAACAAGTCCATTATGCAAATTTCTCTTCGACATCATGATCATTAAACAAAGTGGATGCTGTGGATTTAGACACGCCAATTTGGCCTTATTTGGGACTTAAACCCTTATTTCATTGGCAACATCTCTTTTAGACCATTAAAATCAAGTTAAATCATTCTTTTGGACGAGTCGAGGAGCTTACTGGAAATCTGAAGACGAGTTGTTGATCCTTGGTCGAATCCAGGTGTGCAGAGCAAGGATAATTGTGTTGTGTCCTTTCATCCAATCGTCGTACATTTTTGCTTATCGTTAGGGTTTCCCAGTTGCCGTTAGATCATTTCGATCAATAACGGGGTGGCATAGAGCATACTAGATTTGTCTCATCATTCCGATCATCAACTCAAGTTGTACAGATTGTCACCAGCTTTTCCAGTCATTCCAAGTATTCCAGGTTGTCCCCAGCTTTTCCGAACATCTCTCCGAGTTTTCTAGGATCCTCCCATCGTTTTCGGTCGTCAACCCGAGTTGTATGGGTTGCCACCGGCTTTTTCGGTCATTTCGAGTATTCCAGGTCATCCCTGGCTCTTTTGGGTATATTTTCAAGTTTTTCAGATCCTCCCGTCGTTTATGGTTGCCAACCCGTGTTATACGGGTTGCCGCCAGCTTTTTCGGTCATTTCGAGTATTTCAGTTCATTCCCGGCTCTTCCGAGCACCATATCGAGTTTTTCAGGTTCTTCCCATCATTTCTGGTCATCAACTCGAGTTATACAGGTTGCCACCACTTTCTTGGTCATTTCGAAGTTTTCCATGTTGTCGTCACTTTTCCGAGTTTCAGATCACCGTCCGGGCCTTCAGCGCCACCGATAGGATAAATCGGCAGTTACAGCCCCGTACAGAAGTCTTGGGATGTGTTCTGGCTGGTTTACTGATTTGAGGTGCTGCAGTTGAGAGTCCACTTTCCAACGCAACAAACAGGAGTTGAATCGAACATCCCGTTTGCAAGTTACGGCTCGCAGAACACGCGTGCACAAGATAGAGAGTGGACTACACCCCCAAACTGGGGGTCGCGGTCACCGCGCCCTCACAGTGAGGGTGTGGCCTACATGCCCTCAAACCGAGGGTGCGGTCTGCACGCCCCCAGTTTGAGGGCGCTTTTAGTTCCAGAAACTAGAAATTACTCCGATTTGGGCTTTCTAAACTGATTTTTGGGAAGTTTCTTTTTCTTAAAACACTTATTTTGACCGCGCACCCGAGTTGAGGGCTCGGTATGTGCACCCCCATGGGTTGAGGGAGTGGCCTACGCGCCCCCGAACCGGGGGCGCGTTCGGTCAGTTTCCATGTTTTGCACCGGATTTGATCCTCTATAAATTTCGGCCATTGGGTTATGATCCATGGCTCTTCCCCTCATATTCCAGCCACCCTAGGCTTTTCTCAACCTCCCCAAATTGTCCTCTCCTCGTCCCGATGTCCATAGAACATCCCGAAGTTTAAATAAGCCGGTCTATGCTCTGACGTGCTGCTTTGCTAATCATCGGCTTCTATTGATCCTCATTATCATTTTTCGGCCAAGCTTTTTTTAGAAGAAGTGTTCTTCATCAAGCTATGTTTCATCTCCAACAAACAGAGATCAATTCCAACATTGCCTCGGCTTGTGATGACTTATACACCAACACTGTGCAAACAGATCCGAAATCTCTTTTTCTTGGTCATAGTTTTCTTAGTCAAATTCATTCAGCCTATACATCTTTCATAGAAATTGTTCCCCAGCAAGTCCTCTTTTATTTTCAACAAGAATCATTCAATTCCGATATCTGTGGTACTTATAGCACATCCTACATCGATGTTACACTGGGAGTTCTAGAACTTCATTGTCCAAGATCTAGCTTATCAGGTAAATTCAGATTATTTATCATAAGATTAAATAAAATATGTCTTCACCTTAAATAATCCTTTGCAAGTTTTCTTTATTTTGAAACAAACGAGAGTCCATTACCATTTCCGTATTGTCTGTGGTGATCACCAAGGAAGGAATAATCGGGGGTCGACCGGCCCTCAACCTGGCCCGGTCGGGCTGGGTCGCCAACCCGGTCCGACTGGGTTGTTTTTTTATTTTTTTTGAAAAAAAATCAAAAAAAAAAATCAGAAAAAATACTTAAAAATTAAATAAAAATAAAAGATATGATTCATTCAACATTCATTCAAACAAGATATTAAATTGTTCTTTTACTTAATGTATGTACTCTGCCCATGACATTGAAAAAGAGTACGGCGCATTAAACATATGGACAAACTGATTATACTCATCAGTGTTTCGTACAATTATCCTATGATAAGACGAAAATGAACCACCATAACTATCATATGAATACGTACTAGAACTATCAAATGAAGGCTGCATCATCCAATAACCCTGCCCTTGATATGATGGACACCAAGAACCCTGTGATGGTTCTAACTCTGCACCATACCCATGTTGTCTTGCCCCGTGGTTAGCATCCTGTGTTGCGTGAGTATAGTGCTCCTCTTCCGTAAAGTGTGACTGTTGCTGTGTAGGGGGTGTCTCTGGATTGGTTCTCCCTTGACCAGAAGTGGTGCCGGCAGTGCTTCCTCTGCCTCTGCCGTACGTGTTGTCATCTCCGTCACTACTACTCTTTGAAGTTGAATTATCCGACGTCTGATATTGCAATCAGATGTTAGGCTCCGGTGTATCTTCCCTTGTCTCGTCAATTGTTTCGAGATCATCAATATCAAAAGGTTCAGTTGCAACCTGTTTACCTTTTCCCTTTGATTGCCAACTTTGACGAGAAGATTGTCCGATTTTTTGCCTTTTCGCCACAGAAGGAGGGATCCGAAATTCCTCGGAAAGAGGAACATTGTCAAGTTCCCCTTGAGCCCATTCTCGATCATCGGGGTTGAACTTTAGTTCGCTCAACCCCTCACGTTCGTTGACCCAGGCTTCTAGAGGATTTTTCTGTTGAAATATCTCCTCTAAGTCAATCTTCGGTTCTTGTACAGTGGGCACCTCAATTCGTCTTCCACTTGCTTGTTGTACCCACCTTTGCTCCTCCCTCTGGTTCTCTCTTATCTTCTCCAAATTTTTTAGCTTCAACCTCATGTTATAGTGACAGTAGACTAGCTGCTCAAGTCTCTGTGATGTTAGCCTATTCATTTGCTTCGTATGAATAAGACTAAACGTTGACCAATTTCTTTCGCAGTCGGAAGTGGACGTAGTTTGGCTTAGTACTCGGATTGCAACACTAGCCAAGTCTTCATATCCCGGTGCCCTTCCATGATCCATCCACCAGTCAACTGCACATTATCATTATGTCTTAGTACATAATGATATTAATAAGTTAATTATGTAATTATAAAGTTGACTTTATTTAACTATATATACCTGGACTAAGAAGCATAACTGCTCGTTGCACCCTTACTGTCCCGAAATGAAATAACATCATCCTATAATCATGCATCTTATTTGTTGCAATAATTGAACGGTCATCGTCTCCAAGCATTCTCCGAATGACTTCCTTTGCGCTGTCCAATAGTTCATTGATAGGCTTGAAGATTGGACTGTAGCAATATCTTAGGTTGAAAAAATGACCTGGTAATTGACCATGGAAAAGTTTATTATCAGCATCGACCAAAAAGCTAACAATTTGATTAAGAAATTTTATTTGACTAAATTGTAAAGAACATACCAGCTGCATGTATAGGATGGTACAACGTTCTCTCCCATCAACGGTCAATGATGTCCCACCACCTGGTAAAATCTAATACCTTTTTCGAAATATCTTCTTTTACCCACTCAAGTGCATCATAAAGATACCCCATGTCCACCTTCTTATCTCCATCGACTATTCGGAGGACTTTGACTAATGGACCGACACTATCCATTGTCTTCTTTACGAGCCGCCAAAAGTCTCCACTCTCAAATGTCTGCTCCACCTTTCTTCCTTTTTGTTTGTCTGATGGATTAGCTCTAGCAATCCAGTTAGCCCACCCTAGAGAAAGTATCATTTGGTTTAGGCAACGCCTATGTTCAAATAGGCTCTCTAAAGATATGTAGTGTGATGCAAACCGTGTAGCCTCGGGTCGTAGGATCTCTCGACCCTTTGTGTGCTCTCTCATCAGGGTCAGGATGAAATTATGGTTATAGATGAATGATGCAATATATTGGCTGGCCTTAACAACCCGATCAATTTGAGGATCTTTGAAAATATCCTCTAGCATTAAATCTATGGAATGGGCAGAGCATGGTGCCCAATATAACTTCCATCTCTTGGCCATCAACATTTGGCTGGCAGCTTTGTATGCAGTTGCGTTGTCCGTCACTACTTGGACAACTCGATCCTCACCAATCTCCTCGATAATACCATCAATTAAATCAAACAGGTAAGTTGCATTTTTTACCTATCCAGATGCATCCACCTGATAGAAATGTATGCCCTACAAGCCAATCATATATGATATGATTTGACATTTCTAGATATATCTTATTTAATTAATTAGGCAAATCTTCATTATAAGCTCTTATTAGAAGCGAATATCATAATAAAGTCCTTGATCAAATACAATGATGATTAAATCATGATGAGATCATGATAATGAGATTGATCATCTAGAGGTATTTGATCTAAATGTTCCTAGTCATAGGATACTTAAGACGGTACATCAAGGATCCGAATAGACTAGTGTATGTGATGTCTTCTCATGTGATGAAGACGACCGATTTCATTAGTCATTAGTGTGGAGACACTGAGATACACATACAGGTGCTCATTAGTTGAATGAGTTCACTGAACTGACCGAATTAGAAATCCTGAATGGTATCTTACCGAACTATCTATCAGGGTTTTCTTTCATCACGGTTGCATGGTTGGACCATTGACCTGAGTCGCCAAAGATGCCTTGTTGGGTGGAACTTGTGCTTTGACCATTGTCTTATGGATCACCGTATAGATGGTCCAGTATAGCGATGGATCGGGCACAAGGAAAACCCGATGGAGGCAATTGAGCGGACAACAAGGGGTCGTTCACTCTCGGTAAGTGAGAGTGAATGTCCTAAGGGATAGTACTCTAAATCCATGGTCAGGGTAGATAGGATAATTGGAAAAAGAGTTTTCCAATTGATCCAATTCTGAGTACAAGATCCTATAGAGTCGATACACTAAGGAGTTGATCCAATTCCGAGTACAGGATTGCCTTACTCCTTTCCGACCAGGACATTGGATGGATGAAGGTTTATATCCATGCGGTAACTGATGATGGAAAGGCTCAATGGAGATAAGATTATCCCTATAGCCATTTGGGATCATGGAATGTGGCTTGTACCCTTCATGATCGGTAGGCCGATTAATCTGTTATCGGATAATGTATTTAATTAAATTAAATAGAATTGTTCGATTTTATTTAGGCCTCAACCAAATAGGCTATTGGGCCTAGTGGGTCACACACAAAAGGACTTATCCACAAGTACAGGGGCAAGGGCGTAATTTATGGAAATTTTGAGTTTTTAAGAAAAATTCCATAATTCTCTATAAATACTAATGGTTTCGGCCAAACCCAATCAAGCCAAGGGTGAAAACCACGTCCCTAGCCTCCTCCCTACCTTCTTCATTCTCTAGAAGGTGTCCATGGTCGATGGAGCTCCGTTCGAGAAGAGTTCTCGAGGCTGGCGTGAAGGGAGAACCTGCTGTGGATGAAGTTAGTGTGGATACTACTGGAGACCGGACACTTGAACGGTTTGAAGAGCTTTAGAAGCTCATATTCTTCCTCTCCATGGGATTATATTAATCCCTATCAGGTATATTCGAACCCGATTTGATCAGTTTTCGATTTTCGTCTTTCGGTTCCGATTGAGACAGATTCTAAAGGAACCCATAGGAATCGTCGCTTCCGCTGCATCAAACTTGTATGGACGATTCCTTACACCACCGACTTCCAAAAGACAGTCCCAACTTGACAGTAAATGAGAAAGTTGATCATTGTCTTCTTGGTAATACCTATTAAGAGAATAAAATGTTATATCTAAACTTAAAATTCATAAAGATTTGTATCACAATGTTATGCTCAAAAGGACTAACCTGTCCAACCGTCGGTCATCAGTGTGCATCCACGTTCGTCCCCGATACGTTCGAACATCTTGACATATTCGTTAATGTCAGCCACATCCAATGGAAGATATGTGTTGTAGATCTTCTTTGGAGTTGGTCCCGACACCCCTCGACCGACGTCTGCTATTGTGTCAATCATAGACTCATAGTAAGGCCCCTTTGCAGCATTAGCTGGTATATTACTATGAAAGAACCATTTGGAAGTTGCTCGCCCGATCTTCTCCTTGCACAACTTCAAGTTCTTTAATGTTGTGTTGATGGTGGTTTGGTTTTGGCGCGGTCGTGTGATGACCGGATCTATAGGGCCAACTGCCGGGTCGTCATCCCGGGTGAGATCGTGGATATATTGTTCAGGGTCAGGATTTGATCCTCTCCCGCTTTCGCTTCCACGACCACTTCCACTGCCAGAACCTTAACCCATAAACCGCCCGGTACGTCGATACATGTCTTCGTCGGCGAATGACCTTCGGCTTGCCTCCATGGCTCTTGTTAAGTCATCTATTTTCTATGTTAAATAAGTATATTATTGTAAAATATCAAATATTAATTATTACATACCTTCATCAAATTCTTGGTATTGACTTCTTTCTGGTTGCTCTTGTCCAGTGCCGTATATGTGTAGCGAACGTCTTGCGGGTTCCGCAATTTCTTCACACACAGTGTCATGATTTCTTTTTGAAGTTCCTTTGGATCTTTCTAAGGCTTGAAGATGCTGTCTAAACTGGGCTCTTACCTTAGGTGGAGTCCGTGTGCACAGTGCAACATCTCCCTTGATACCGTCAAGATGATACTTTAACCGGTAAGTTCCACCGTATAGAACTTTGTCGCAATACTTGCATTTTACTTTTCTATGCTCCATTGACACGACCGTGCAATGGAGCCAAGCTGGGTCATTCCGGGTGGAGCGGGAAGTCTCACGACTTGGAGAATACATGTTAGAAAAGTAATCCACAATATAAATAACACGAAATAAAATTGAGAGTGGCAAATACACCGCTTTGAGAGTGTCAAAAACAACGCTTTGATAGTGTGAACGACACTAGGTGGAGCGGAAACTATCCGAGTGCAGCGGGAAGTATCACGGCTTTGAGAAACATACTGCTAGAGAAAATAATTCGGAGTTCGTAGAGGGTGAGCCATTGAGGGGTGAGAACTAAGTGGAAGGACGAGCCGTTGACTGGTGAGGACTGAAAGAGTGATCAGTGAGGGGGGGGAGACCGAAAGAGTGATCAATGGAGGGGGGAGGAGATGTGTAAGGAGATTGGTGTGGAGTAGAACCCTCCCCCAATAGCCCCCAAGGAGGGGGGCATTTTTGTAAATAAATGGGGTGGGTGAGTGGGGTGACTCACCCACCCCACTTAGTGTTAAGTAGGGGGGAAAAGTCCCCCAACTAACCCCCTTAAGTGGGGGGAAACCCCCCCCACTAAGCACTTATTGGGGGGGCGGCAACCTTTTGGCCGACAGTCACCCGGTCGGCCGGGCCTCCGGGTCGCGTGACCCGAAGCTGGGCCGGTTGGAGTCGGCCTGGCTGGACCATTTCCGGCCCGGTCGACCCGGCCGACCAGGTCCCGACCCGGCGAACCATGGTGATCACTTCAACAAAGTCGCACAATCTGGTACTATTTCCAATTTTCTTTCACTTCCATAATTTCTACAGGTCTGCACAGACATACTGAGGAGAAGTAATCAACATAGAAACTCTTACTCTCTAAGTCTTCTATCTATTGTGACAAATGGCACTCAATTCTGACATCAGGACTGCCTGTGGCGAGCTCTGTATCAAAGTCGCGCCAGACAGTGTTACCGCGCCCCCGGACCCAGGGCGCGCCCACCGCATCCTCAACCCTAGGGCACGCCCACCGCACCCTCCAGTCAAGGGCGCGTTCACACCAGTGTGCTGTCCGGCCAGATTGGTGATATCTCACCTGTTTTAGCAACGATTTGAGCCGTTCAAGTTTCTACATCTTCGTCATTCATCTGGTATCATTTATACATCATTTTATTTAGTTTTTGCATTATTTCATACATCATAAAAAACAAGAAAAGGGGTTAGGGCTAACCCCGAATCCGGTGAGTTTGTTTTCATTTGCCATTTTTATGTTATTATTTTTTATAGTTACTACACTTCACTCATTTCTAATCCTTCTTTCACTTGTTTTCTTGTCTTCTTTGTTTACTAGTTGCACAAGTACATCAAGCTAGCTTCGGTTGGATACTCTCTCTCATTGGCGAGCCGACGAGGAAAAAGGTTGAACCCATATATCATCTCCTGCGCTAAGGTACACACGGTCAATTTCTTTCTATTTCCATTACATAAAGTGGAACTCGCGGTTCCTGGCAACCACATTTTCATTCCTTTATGCATTAAGTTCTTTTATTCCGTCCTCACTCTCCTCCCACATGACCCGAAGCATCTATCTGGTGCTCGAGCGACACCGGGAGATGAATGTTCAGGGATCAATGTGAGTGTGGGACCGAGTTGTGAGAGTGTTTTCCATGTTTTCCTTCCTTTTCTCTCATCCCCTTTCTTAAGGTGCCAATCCGTAAGACGACAAACCTGTTTTCAGAGTAGACAGTGGAGTTCATTTTCTGTGGGGAATCATTCTCCACTACATATGTGTCTACAATGGTATGGGGCGTAGACTAAAATTAGGTCTTTTTCTAACAGAATGTGATTTAGTTTTTGGACAAGTCATCGGTGCTGATCATAGAGAAAATTACAGAGGACCACTTAAACTCTTTCTTACACCTGGGTATGTTATTTTTTTATCATTTTGAAGGATGTTTGATTCTTGCCTCCTTGTTTTACACTCTTTATAAAGATATTATATCTCCGCCAATTCGCATAAAATTAATTGAACCTCTGAATTTAAAGTTTAAATGTTGTGATGTTTCCTATACAATGTTAAAAATATATTGTAGTCCCTTATACACTACCCTAATGCAAAAAATGACTCGAGACTAGAGTTCTTTGGCTTGGTAATAGCTTCTTAGAGAATCTGCAGCATTTTCTCATTGGAGGGCAATAGAAAAATCTCAAGGTGAAGTGAACTTGCCTGTCTGATTACCAACATCATGAACTTTCTAAGGCATTCAATAGATGTGTCTACAAACCTCAGAAAAGATTTTAATGTAAGTTTTTTATCAGCTTAGTGTTGTTTATATGTTATTATCAATGTTTCTTATCTATGGTTGACTTAAATAGACAAGTGCATGTAGAAGTTTAATTTTGTTTTCCAAAACTAAGGGTGATGATTTACAACAAGGATAATGTTAGGTTTTGCCATCCCATATCATGTCTATGACTTGATTTTTACGTTAATGTTTTACAAGTTTGAGAAAAAGGCTCTAGAGGTATGGGATCTGCATGTCAGCATGTCATATCTTTGGTTCTCCTATTGTAGAGCCTACAAGACATGACCTTGAAATGGAGTATGCATATATCTGCCACCTACAAAATCACCAAGTCGTACCTAAGGAGCATTTTTTTTGTTACATGCAACTTTCTCGAGAAAATAAGGAATGCCCTATATCGACTTTTGTGGATTCTAATGAGTTTGGGTAATGTTTGATACCAGAGGATGCTGATAGATTATCAAATTAAATCCTACAATCAAAAGGATCTTGCGGTACAGAGAAACGAGGCACCAAGTCCATCACTTCTTGTTAGGGGTGTCAATGGGCCGGGCCCGGCCCGGCCCGCAGCCGGCCCAACAAAGCCCGCTCCAATATATAATGGGCCGGCCCGGCCCGGCCCGTATTACATTTCGGCCCGACCCGGCCCGGCCCAAAAAAAATATAAGTTTGGCCCGGCCCGACCCGGCCCGGCCCGTTCTTTTTAACATATTATAAAATATATTTTAAAATTTAAATTATTTAATATATTTGAGTGATAACATATAATTATTAATAATTATAATTTAATTTTTAAAAATAAATATATAATATAGTATTTAATTCAGTTATTCGCGAGTTTATCGAGCCAAGTAAAAGTATGTTCAAACTTGACTCGTTTAATGAGTCGAATTTTATTTTTTGTTCAAATTTATTCATTTAATGCAATGAAGGAGTTAAATCGAATTTTTATCGAGTTAAATTTTAAATTATTTATCAAGTGTATTCTTGCCCGGCCCGGCCCGGCCCGCATAAAATTTAAATTTGGCCCGACCCGACCCGGCCTGGCCCGATCTTTCTAATATAAATTATATAGAAAGTTCAAAATAAAAAATAATATAATATATGATAAAAAATATAAAAATGACAAAAATTGTATAAATATTTATGATATGATATAGAAATTAAAATTAAGATCTTTTTTTGAAATATTAAGGTACGTCGAATTTGATAAAAAATTTGAAATATGATTAAAATAAGAATAGTAAATGCACTCACTGTACGCATTCAAAAAATTTTAATTTATAATAAAATATATAGATTTGACTGGATCGCTTAAATTTTCTAATATATAATAAAATGTATATCATATTTTAAAAATTTTTAAATATCAAACTAACTACCAAATAAATATTTTGAATTTAGAAATAAAAATAAATACATAGATAGAAACATACTCTTTAACATCCAAATAATCATAAATGCGACCGAGTTAAAATATATTTTTTAAATTTTTTCTGATAGCCTACGTACTTTGTTCCGACCCTTGCATGCACAAGTTTCATGAAAATAAATAAAAAAGCTTTTGCATGGTCTGCTCGCGGAGGGACGGCGACCGCTCAACACTGCTGCGGAACAAGGCCCGCGGGCCTGGTTTCCTGGCCCTACTAGCGCGTGAGGGTTTGTTTCTCTTCCCCGAAACAAGGCCCAGGGCTGGCCCGGCCCGAGGGCCCGCGGGCCAGCCCTGTCCATTGCCGCCCCTACTTCTTGTTGCCTATTGCACTCTGAGTGCTGCAAGCTAGTTTGAAGTAATTTATGGAAACACTTATTGTACTTACTTTTTGTGTGGAAACAAAATTGTATGAGATGCATAATTGTGTATGGGTAGAGTTTTATATGTTAATTATATTGTTATATTTTCAATGGCTTCTGAGATGATCATTGCAATTTTTTTGCTAGTCTATATTAGACTTTTTCTTCATCTTCTTTATAGATAATTACATTTAAAATATTTCTAATATTAAGTACCTTAAAATTTATGATATAATTATTTAAAGAGTATTATCAATCACATGTGACAATAATTAATAATTAATTATTATCAATCAATTCAATATTAACATTTACTATTTATAATTTTTATATACCATGGTCAAAAGCATAGTCTTTAATTAAAAGTTGACTACGTTTTGCATCATTTATAATAAAAAGATAACGGTTAGGAGCGGTGGCTATTATCCTAATGTGGAACTTCCTCGTCTGTAATAACCGATGATCATTACACATAGCCAAGGGTCTTAACCCATGGCTTTATAATAGGTGACGCCCCAAAGGCCGATGTTGAATAGACGATAGAGATGACCAATCAAGACTGCAAGAGCTGTGGGCTTTGGCACCATATACCATGGTCATAACCAATCCATTAACTGTATAGGATCACAATACTAAGTGATCCATAAATCAATAGTCAAAGTACATAGTTCACCCGATAAGACATATTTGGTGACTTAGGTCAAATATCGAACCATGCAACTGTGATGATGGAATACCCTAATCAACGGTTCGATAAGACATCGTTCAGGGATTCTACATTGGTTAGTTTAGTGAACTCATTTATCTATTGAGCACATGTACATATATTTCAGTGTCTCCACATTAATTGCTAACGAGATTAGTCATCCTCATTATATGAGAAGATATCACATACACTAGTCTTATTAGATCCTTAATGTCATATCTCAAAGATTCTATGACTTGGAACATTTAGATCATATACCTTTAGATGATTGATCTTATTATCATGATCTCATTGTGATTTAATCATCATTGCATAAAACCTAGGACTTCATTACGATATATGCATTTTATAGGACATACATTTTGGATTGTTAGGCCTAAAATGATAGAGATGGACCCAAATGACCATGATACCCTATTGCGGCCTTTTTGGGCTTAAGTAGTCAAAGCCCGACCTAATAACAAAATGATGTTGTCATATGATCCTGATAAGTTAATATTGATGGAATCCCAACTTAGCTAGAAAATATGATCGATATGTGGTCAGTTATTTACAAAAAATTGAAATTTTCCCTTCTCCGAGTTTGATACCAAGGTCAATATATTTCATGTTTATCATGTCAAGAATGTTAGAGAATAGGACCAGATGCCCCGAAAATAAAATGTTTTAATTGTTGGGTCACAAATGTCAAAAACTAGGTCCGAATGGCAAAAATCTAGATTTAGTGTGTATTGGACCCGAATGACCAAGATCAGACCCAATAAGAAAATGATGGTGGCTTATGATATGTTAGAGTAAGTGCTAATAAACGTTACATTTGAATAGGAAATCCAAAAAGTATTTGACAAGTTATTTAGAAAAAACTAAAATTTGAGCTTCTCTGAGGCCCTTTTCGATCAGATGCTTGATGAATAAACGATGAACCAAAATAATATTGGAACACCTAGAATGCCGATCGGAGAATGATCTAACCGATAAAGGTATTTTTGTAATTTCCATTAAACTTAAGATTGATCTTAGTTTGAATTTTTTATTTTATTTTTATAAACAAATAACATGTGTCAGTGTCACGACCCGGAATATACAAATGCACAGCGGAATAAATCCAGAATATCGGGACAGTTTAGAGAACAAACCAAATCCACATATCATTAAATCTGAATAATTAAAACAACCTGTAATGATCCAATAAAATTCAAACTTCAAGAAAATACTATAAGTAACCACAACTAAAGAACTAAGAAGGACTCAACACATAGTCCATCCAACCTCTAAAAATCACACCAAACAAATACCAAAGCAATATCAAAAAGGAAAACTCAGACAACCTAAATGATATATGGTGCTCACTCGTCACCAAACTACTCCTCTTCTGGGTCCTCGAACGGCTTTGGATCAACTCCAAGGTCCTCCTCGACATCCTCTCCAAAGTCCTCCTCAGGGAGAGGCTCCTCGAAATCAGCTGAAAAAGTTAACAATGGGAAGGGGTGAGTCACCACAGACTCAGTAGGTCTTACACCCGAACTACCCTACTATACTAGTGACTTCTAGTGATATACAATACATATTAAGCCTAAAAATCATATTTAATACATAGGGTTTAAACTAATCATATATCTTTAATTAATTGATTACAAAGTCAATCAACTACCCCATATGATAACTAGACTCTATATGCATTAAAAAACCAGCATAACCTACACATTAAACTGTTCTAGGTATGCCCAGAACACATAGACCTGACATAAAACCAATGACACATCTATAACACTACCATCTATGCCAATCCACACAACTAAACACCTGTCTGAGTAAATACCATGCTCCATCTGATAAAATGTAGTCACATCACAAAACTAGCACCAGATTTACCATATAGTAGGAAGTAACATATAGTAACTAAATCCCATAGTACCCCTAGGCAGGGAGTACTTAGGATAAACCGCGGTATCTGGGATCGAAGGATGCTCCAGATTCAACTAATCTCCGCTGCCCACGGGCCACTAATTTAGTCTGGTGAAGTACAACACAACCACAATGCAGCTCACTGCACTAACCACATTCCACACCATGCAAGCATATAATTAACTCAGACAGTAAAACAGGAACATTTAATTGGCAATCAAACATGAAATACATAGATGAACACCCATGGTTCTATGCACCACATATTTGCATACCACACCACAATCTAACACAAACTAGATACATATAAATAGGATCATGCAATTTACAACTTAAACATATCAATTACATGCTTAAACAGAACTACCTATTACATAAAATAAAATAAACTAAATTCTAACAACATTATGCCTAAACCTTACATCGGCTTTTTA
The DNA here is from genome assembly GCA_036172225.1 of Cryptocoryne crispatula var. balansae. NCBI lineage: Eukaryota > Viridiplantae > Streptophyta > Magnoliopsida > Alismatales > Araceae > Cryptocoryne > Cryptocoryne crispatula. The sequence goes on from CM069928.1 coordinate 28,756,324, forward strand.
TCAAATCGGGATATACATGTTTAAGGTTTATCGCGATGCAAACATACTAAACTAGCTAGATTTAAACATACACAAACCTATCATGATGACTAGCATACATAAATAACCAAATTAATCTAAGCATGCACGATTTAAACCGATTAATCTAACTCTATCTAAGCATGTAAATAAATCAAAAATAGCCCATTAATTCCAACCTATTAATCATGATGATCTAAGCATAATTTTTACGATTTAATTAAATATATATAGAGTGCTAAGGATAGCCGAGACGCCTACCTTTACGGCGACGACGAACGGCGCACGGAATTCCAAGGAAAATGAATCAGGTGACGAAACTGTCACGGTTACGACGGCGACGAAAAATCGAGCTGGATAGGTGACTTGACAAACTACTGGAACAAGGGGAATAAATAATTAAAATGGGACAATATACTAGAAGATAGAGAGAGCTGCGATAGGAGAGAGAGGATAGGAGAGAGAGGGTGTACCGCACGGAGGTGAGGGCGGCGCACGGCGGCAGCGCGCGAGGCGCGATGGCGCAGACGGGCGCACACGGCGGTAGGCGGCGCGGTGGGCGCGCGCGGGTGGAAGAAATCGGCAGGCGCGACAACCAAGGCGGCGGGCGGCGGGTCAACGCGGCGGGCGGCACGCGCGTCGGCGGGCTGGCGTGGTTGTCAACGGGGCCGCTGCGCGTGGGCGGCGGGCGGCGCACATGGCGGCCGAGCGCGGCGGGACACGCGGCTAGCCGGCCGCACGCGCGGGCTGCGGCGGTCGCGGCGCGGCGGCGGGCGGGGCCGACGCGTGGCAACGGTGGGTGGCGTCAACGCGGCGGGCGGCCGCGAGCGTTGACGGCGCGCATGGCGAGGTGATGGAGACGCGCGAGCGGAAACGGCGGAGACCGAGGCGGCGACCGCGATGACTGTGTGCGCGCGGGCGGGAGACGGCGGAGACGCGCGGGCGGCGGACACGCAGCGCCGAGGCGGTGGTCGCTTCAGCGCGCACGCGCGCGGAGGGAGAAGAGGACGACAGGAGGGCGGCGGCGCGCGTCCGAAGGGAAAAAAAGGGTTTGGGAGGGGAGAAAAACGGTGCCGCGGGTTTGTACGGGGAACGCAATAGGGGGGAAATAAATAGGGGACAAAGGGGTTAAAATATTAATAAATATTTATTAATCAATTTTTTTTCTTATTATTTATCTAAAAATGTAACGTTACAAAGGCGGCAGGCGGGTCAACGCGGCAGGCGGCAGGCAGGTCAACGCGGCAGGCGGCAGCGCGCGTCGGCGGGGCTGGCGTGGTGGTCAACGGGGGCTGCGCGTGGGCGGTGGGCGGCGCGCATGGCGGCCGAGCGCGGCAGGACACGCGGCAGCAGCCGCACGCGCGCGGGTGGCGGCGGTCGCGAGCGCGGCGGCGGGCGAGGCCGATGCGTGGCGATGGCGGGTGGCGTCAACGCGGCGGGCGGCCGCGAGCGTTGACGGGCGCGCACGGCGAGGCGATGGAGACGCACGAGCGGGAGACGGCGGAGACGCGCGGGCGGCGGACACGCGGCGCCGAGGCGGTGGTCGCTTCAGCGCGCACGCGCGCGGAGGGAGAAGAAGACGACAGGAGGGCGGCGGCGCACGTCCGAAGGGAAAAAAAATAGGGTTTGGGAGGGGAGAAAAACGGCGCCGCGGGTTTGTACGGGAACGCAACAGGAGGGAAATAAATAGGGGACAAAGAGATTAAAATATTAATAAATATTTATTAATCATTTTTTTTTCTTATTATTTATCTAAAAATCTAACGTTACAGTCAGAACCAAACTCAATTAATTTGGCTCACTATCCATTTGGTATTTTATCCGAACGGATCCCGTTCGATTAGTTTCTATTTTCAATATAATTCACAAAAAAATTTAAGATAAGGTCTGAACAAATCGAATACATCAGTAACTATGATATATACTATAATACATTAAAATATACATAATTTATTATTTTTAAAATATAATAATAAGTATAGAATGTGAATATTGTAGACAGAGATTTGTGGATTTGATATAAACAGAATATGTGTTATTTAAATCCGTGATCTGCGACAAAAGAATATGTGTTATTTTGTTAATTATATCTTAAATGGTGTTAATTTACAGATATTTTTAAATATTACTGTTTTGGAAAAAAAAACTCCAGGGCGGAATTAGAAGAAAAAAGAGAGCGGGCGGTCAGATTTTTTTGTCCGGTTAGGAAGACCGCTTTTAAGAAGAAAAGTAGGGGACAGACGTAGAACTCAACTATTCGGTGGCCCTGTCTCCCAGAAGCACGGTAACCCCATCGCCTGTTCGTCGCCCTCCACCATGGACGACAGCTTCAAGGAGCGGGCGCAGAAGCTTTTCGGCACCCATCTCTTCGAGTCCGTTCCCCGTTCCTCCTTTCCGGAGTCCTCCTGGTCCGTCACTGATGGCGAGGTCGAGAGAAAGGAATGGAAGCGGGAGAGGAGCGGCGCGTTCCCCGATCGCGAGGACATGCCCTGCGCCTCATCTTTCGAAGAGTGCTCTGGTAAGAATACGGGGAGATCCCGAGTGCCAAAGAAGCATCGGTTCGAGAGCGACATCGACGACGTGGAGGAGAAAGAAAGTGAGACCGGAGGGGAAGAAGAGGGCGACGGTGCCGAGAGGGAAGAGAGGGAGATACAGTTTTCAATCGGTCTGGATCCCACGCTGGATTATGAGGTGATGATTGTTCTTATGTTGTTTCTTTTCGGGTGCCGACCAGATTTTTGTTTCCCTTATGTGAGCATATATTCATCTCGTTCTGATTTAGTTGACAGTTAACTTTTTCTCGTTTACGATTTGACGATGTTGGGATTTTGATCTTAACTTGTATTCAAGATCTTCTGTATTAACACATGTGCCATGGTGATTTGGATAGTTATTTGGAAAATATTTTCGAAATCTTCTACTATTTTAGGAAGGTTTATCAGTAAAACAAAGAAGGGAAAGTTGAAAACCACTGATATGTGAAAAACAATACGGGCCGCTAATGTTACTTTGTAAGTGAAATTATCAAGTATCATTTGTGGTGGATACGTGGGGGTGTTCATGGTTTGGTTTGGTTTTTGAGGAATTTTATTTTCAAACCAAACCAAGTCAAATCTAGCTCCCGAACCAAACAGCTTGGTCCAGTTCAAAGCACATATTATTGATGTGTAATATATGTCTATATAATTTTATTTGATTTATTCTAAGTCATATTTTATGTAAATGTGTAAATGTCATATGTATATATCTATGAAATAGTTTTACTTTTACCTTTGGAACTCTAAAAATATTCAATTTTATGTGAAACAGATATATAACTATTGTTCATATGCCTAATTTAAAATAAATATTTAATATAATTTAGGTAATTTGGTTTTCTAGTTTGGTTTGGTTTGGTTTGAAGGACTTTTTATCCAAATCAAACCAGTTGCTACTTCCAACCAAATCAAACTGAACCGAAATTTTGGTTTACTTCGGTTTTTCGATTTGGGCCAAATAGGGAACACCCCCACATGGTGAATTATTTTGCACTGTCGCACCTTATCAATGGTGGTATCAATAGGGTTGCCATCTTAGAAAAGCATAGCCAAGAAGAGTTAACTATCTTCCACTTATTAGAGGAGGACAAGAAAGTTACTATCGACATAATTAAGAATGAAACAGTGGAGTTACAATACAGTTCAAAGTTGAAACAAGATAATTTATCTGAAGGGGGTGTAAAATGGGAGACATGCTTTGCTTCCAGCAAAAGGGTGACAGCTGCATTTTGAGTGTTTGTTGAAGTCTTTTGATATGATAGTGTGGCTTATGCCTTTTTACTTGTAAGACACCTTGAGCCAGTGAGGTGGTGAAGCTTTCAAAAAAAAATGGAAGCTTCATGCTTCTAGTTAAGTGCTGATTTGAATTGCAGAATAAGAATTGAGTTTAAGGCATTATGTCATAATGTGAGATATTAAGTGTCCAACCCTTCTTTATTGGCTTGCGCTGAATAGATTAGGAAAAAAATTTCTTTCCAGACAAGGTAATCTAACTATTTGTATTTTTTAAAATATGTTATTATGAGCTTATGTAGATTATTAAATATTAGTTGACTAACTACTTTTTAGATTTCTTGATAATATTTTTGTCTACTTTACTTTAGTCATTATTAGTTCATAAATATTTGCTTGTAAAACTATCAATGTGCTCAGACCTATATGCAAAGGCTCTCACGTCAAGGACGGGTGTGAGTAATAATAGGGTGTTTGGTTACGTTTTTTTCTCTCTTTTTGATCTAAATTTTAAAAACAAAAGAGATAAGGTGTTTGATTGCAATTTTTAACTACCGTCTCATTTTTAAAAGTGAGATACTCTATGTACATAATCTCATTTAAAATAAAGATAAGACATGTCTTGTTTTATTTTTGAGATAGACGCGGAGGCAGGATGTGAGAGGCGAGACATACGTACGTTGCGGGGGGGGGGGCGAGGGGGTGGGGTTTCGTTGCCGCGGGAGGCGCCGTGGGGGCGGGGTGGTGTTTCGTTGGGCGCCGCCACGTGGGGGAGGGCGAGGGGGGCCTTCGCTGGCTGCCGCCGCCGCCGCCGCCGCCGCCGAGACGACGCCGCTGGGGGGGGTTGCTGGCCGACGCCGACGCCGCCGCCGCCAGGGGGAGGGAGGCAGACGACGCCGCGGGGGGGGGGAGCCTTCGCGGAGCTGCAAGTCCTCTCTGCGGAAGGAGCCTAGAAGAGTTTCCCAGAACCACAGGTTATAACCAAACACTAATGTCATAATTTTTAAAAATTATGATAATTTTGCCAAACACAAAGTAATTAGACTGTTTTGATTTTAAAAATAAAATTGAGAAGTCAAATAATCTTGATTTCAAAAACGAAGTTGTCTTAAAATTAAAAACGCTACCAAACACCCTATAAAGTTAGTTCACAATGAAGAGGAATATGTTAGTTTTTTAAGAAACTCAAAGGCAATTAGACAATATTATATAAAGAATTCAAAGAAATAAAATATTGAAAGAAGAATAAGATTAGATACTTGGATCATTGGATCTTCTACGGGAAAACTTATAGAACTTGTTGATAGTATGGAGAGGAGAAAGATTAATATTGTGTATATCTAAGAAACCAAGTCAATAGGAGAGAAACGTAAAGAAGTAGGTAATACATGCTGTAAATTATGATATACAGGAAAAGAGAGATAAAAATGGGATATGTATCATTATTGAGAAAACATTAAAGAATGTAATTGTTTCAATAAAAAGAGTATGAGGTAGGATTATTATGGTAAAATTGATTATAGAAAAAATAGATAATTAACATAATTAGTGCATATGCTCCACAAATTGGATTAAGTGGCGAGATTAAAGAAAAATTTTGGGGGGATATTGATGACTTTAATACTTTATGTAGAGTATACCAAATAAAAAAATATATTTATTGAAGGAGATCTCAATATATTGGAAACAAATGTCATGCATATGAAAACGTTTACGAAAGTTTTTGATATGGAAACTTAAATGAAGAAATAAAAAGTATTTTGAATTTTGCTATGGCCCGTGATCTTATTCTAACAAATATTTATTTTATTAAAAATATCATTTAATAAGATTTAGAAGTGGACAAATAAAAGTCAAATGGACTTTATTCTCACAAGAAATTCTAATCATGCTATTTGTAAATATTGTAAAGTTATTTTGAGTGAAGCTTTAACAAGTCAATGTAGGTTAGTGATTTTAGATGTTAAGATTTAAACACAAAAAAACACATTTAAAAGATTTTTTTTCAAAATAAATGGTGGGAGTTAAAAGACACGAAACAACAAATATTCAAGAATAAACTTCTAAAGATAAATGATTGGAAGGTCGACATAGACGTTAATGCTATGTTGCTGAACATGGTTATAAATATTAGAGAGATTGTTAAAAATGTACTTGGAGAGTTTAAATGACATAGTCCACTTAAAAAATAGACTTGGTGGTGAACGAAGAAGTGAAAAATGTAAGAGATATTGGTATAAAAAATTACCTAAGAGTGATAACAATGAAGCTTATGAATAGTACAAGATAGCAAGAAAGAAAGCAAAAATGACTATCAGACGAGCTAGAGATGATGCCTTTAAACATATGCATCTGAAATTTGGAACTTAAGAAGGTGAAAAAGATATTTATAGATTGGCAAGGATGAGAGAGAGAATGTCTCAACATCTTAACCAAGTCAGATGCATTAAGAATAAAGAAGGAAAAGTTTTGATTAAAGATGATGATATTAAAAAATTATATTTTTTTGATACTCTTGTTAATGATAACTTTAATGAAAACATAGATGTTTTTGAGAATGCGACAACATTTAATTGGAATTATATTAGGAGAATTCAATTTTTAGAAGTTAAAGAAGTATTGAAGATGATGAAAACAAGTAAGGCATGTGGTCTATATAACATTCCTATTAAAATTTGGAAATGTTTGGAAAATTTAGGGGTGAAATTGTTAACTTGATTTTTTAACAAAATTCTAATATCGAAAATAATATCGAATGAATGAAGAAAAAATATCATTATACCCAAGGAAGGTGGGGTCGGGAGTCGGGACCGGGTCGGTTTGGGGCCAAACCGACCCGGGTCGGCCGGGGTCGCGACCCGGGTCGGGACGGGGTCGGCCCGGGTCGCAAAAAATAATAATAAAAAATTCAAAATGGGGTCGGGGTCTTGGGGTCGCGACCGGGTCGGTCGGCCCCAAAACTGACCCGGTCGGGTCCGGGTCGCGACCCGGGTCGCGACCCGGCGAACCATGATTATACCTATTTTTAAGAAAAAAAGAGATTTACAAGATTGTACAATTTATCGAGGGATTATACTCACGAGTTATACTATGAAATCATGGAAAAGAGTTATTGAGCTACACTTACAGAATTGTACAAATATTTCAACTAACCAATTTGAATTTATTTCTGGTCGATTTACAATTGAAGTTATTTTTTATTAGAAGTTTGATAGAGAAATATTGAGATGTGAAGAAAGATTTATATATGATGTTTATTGACTTGGAAAAGGCCCATGATAGAGTTTCAAGAGAGATTTTATGGTGGGTGTTGAAAAAAAAATGTTGTATGTTAGGTAATATGCAAATGATAAAAGATATGCATGATGAAGTAACTACTAGTGTATGTACAATTAGAGGGGAAATAAAAGATTTTTCTATTTCAATTGACTTACATCAAGGGTTTGTAATAAGTCATTAAAGTCATTATCTTTTTATATTAGTTATAGATGAATTAATGAATGATATATAAGATGATATACCCTGGTGTATGATATTTGTAGATGATATTGTATTGATAGACGAGACACAAGAAGGGGTGAATAAGAAGTTAGAATTGCGAAAAAATATTTTAGAGGTTAAGGGTTTGAAGATAAGTAGAAGTAAAATAGATGCATGTATTATAAATTCAATGAAAATCAAAGAGAAGTAGGTGATGATGTTAGTTTATATGTGGTAATATTATCTTAGAGAACTCAATTCAAGTATTTTGGATCAATTATTTAAAAAGATGGAGAATGTGACGAAAATATTAATTATTAAATTAAGGTAGGTTGTACGAAGTGGAGATTGGTTTCAGAGGTTATATGTGATTGTAAGATTTCATTAAAGTTGAAAACAAAATTTTATCGTACAAGTATAAGACCTACAATATTATATGATAAAAAATGTTGGACAATAAAAGGAAAAATATATTTTTAAAATAAGTGTTGCCGAAATGAGAATGTTGAGATGTATGAATGACCATGCTAGATTAGATAGAATTAGAAATGAATATATTAGAGACAAATATAGGAGTAATGACAATTGTAGATTAATTAAAATAAGAGAGATTGAGTTGATTTGGACATATTAAACATAGGCCTAAGCAGGCTTTAATATGAAAAGTGGAAATATTAAAATAACATAAACAAAAAAGGAACATGGTAGACTTAAGTTAGCTCGGAGGAGGATATTTCAATATGATTTAGATGATTCAAATATCTTCAAAGACAACTCAAAATCAACGAGTGGAGAAAGAGAATCCATATGGCTGATCCCAAGTAATTTGAGATTAAGCTTGCATCACTTAAGGTTTGAGTTGTGTTGAGTTATGCCCGGACCTATAAGCTTGCATCCCCTTGGTATATGCGTTTTTGCCCCCTTCTCCTCTGCACTTTTCTTTCATTATTCAAACTGCTCGTTGTATGTCTCTATTCTTTTTTTATAAATTTGTTGTTTCAACCACTTCCTAAAAAATGTTTCTATTAATTAAGGCTTACACCTTAGTTCACCTTAGTAACCTGTGAGACTTATACCTTACGAGGCACTGAGAAAAGACCTTTGCACTGCCCAAATTATTTGTATACATTGTTTAGTGGTGATATGGGATTGCCAACAATAATTGATTTGATATATACGATACTTGCCTTGAGGAACCACAACTCCTGCCACCATTTCTTGTCTTCGTCAGCTTCACTTATCTAAATTAACAGTATCCAAACTTCTTACCTGTGGCTTTGTGTCCATTACCGGCTACAATTTTTAGTATGTCTGTTCCATTTTCTTTTTATGTATGAATGTTTTTGGCGTTTTACTCCCTCCCGAAGCTGGTTTTTTTTGTTTTGGTGTCACTTTACAGTTGTACCAAAATCCATTTTCTGAGATCAACAATGTGGACATTATGAAATGATTCGAAATTTGAGCAGTAATTATAAAATAGTTTTTGGATCAGTCATTAAAGAATGAAAGAAAGTTTCTTGGGAGATTTAATTCTTTTTTTTCTTCAAAGAGGAGGTCTGTCATCTTTAAGGAGGATTGTCATCTTATTGTACGATGGGTTGTGCTTACTAGGTTAGTTCTCTTGTGAAGATGCTCTTATTCACTGGATGGAACCTAGAATTACAAGGAAAGGTCCTCCACTATTTTTCATGACATGTTTGGCTATATACGAAGAAGAGAATGCCATTTATTATGAAGTTGCAGAAATACCAATCCTCTTTGTTCTATAGACAATTCAGTCAGAAAAATGCAGAAAGTCAACAGCAAATTTGTGTTCTTGAAAAATTCAGAGGTGCTGCATTTCTGGAAATTTAGGGGCTTGGTTTACTTTCTTGGCCTTTGACTATCTAGTCTCTTCTTTTCTTTTTCTTTTCTCACCCCAGATGAAGTAGACCGGAAAACCCCAGGATAACATGTTGGAATTGTATCAGTTCACTTATTGTCTCACATATCTTGCCTGAGAATTATGGCTGAAGCTTTTGAACAGCGTCATCATTGTGGCAGAACTCCCATGACTTCTAAATACTCTTTACACGTTTTTATATCCTGTTTGTTCTTGTTTCATTACTCTTCACTCTCTTTATCATTGTCCTTTGCCCCTTTTTTCCTGTCAAGGGGTATGCCGACCAGTTAGTGAGGGGGGAGTGGGACTCACTCCTATGGAGGTTATCAACAGTGCTTTACTTTCCAAATGGCTTTGGAATCTGAACCAACACAGGGACACCCTCTGTGCCAGAATTGTTTGTTCTAAATACAGTGTTGGGACTGATGGGTTTTGGATTTCTGATTTCAAGGACAGAGGTAGAGTAACCAGTCTATAAAGGAATCCTTCAAAACTGGGATTGGGTTGGTGAAGCACCACTGGCCAATCTTTGCCCAACCCTGTATAGCCTCGTCAGTGTTACTCATACCAAAGTTCGTACCTACTGGCATGGAAGGTCAGAGTGGAACTTTTTCATTATAAGGAATTTTAAAGATGATGAGATCTTTCACTTAGCTAGTTTGCTTGAGCTCTTGAAAGGTAACAAATGTGTGGACATTTGGAGGACGGACTTGTCTGGTTGCCGGAGCGGAAATTGGTATTTACATTCGGTAATTTGTAAATTGAACTTAGGTGGGGTGGAAAATACATGGCACATGGTTGTTTGGTCACTGCTTCTCCCCATTAAAATTGGGTGTTCCTGTGGAAGTTTGCGAGGTGTAGACTTCAGACTAAATGCCACCTACATAGGATTTTACCAGCTATGTCCTTGTTCTGTGTCTTCTGTGGAGTGATGGAGGAAGATGTTGATCACTTGTTGGTTAGTTTATGCTCTTTGGAAAACAATGTTTAGGAGCTGGAATTTAAACTAGATGGAACCTAACATGTATGAACTGTTATTGGAGTGGGCAGATTGGAATCCATGGCCAAATGAAGTGAATTTATGGAAGATTACACTCTCTGCGATGTTATGGACCATATGGTGTGTCAGGAAGAAAAGAATTTTTGAAGACTACTACCAGTAGCCAAGCTATTCTCTTTCTAATGGCAAACATTGGTGAAAGATTGGCACCTTTCTTGGTCTGGAACACATGGAATTTCGACTTCAAGGACATATTCTTGAGGTTTCGTTCATTTTTTCTATAGTTTTTCTTTTTTCCCCCTTCTACTACCTAGGTAGAAACCATGTAATTTCCAATGGAAAATGACCTTTGGGTTATGTTAAACAAAAAACTATAGATTTTGGGAGTTTGGAGCGTGCAACCTGAAATTGCATTTCCTTCTTTCTAGGTTACTCCTACTCTTATGTTTTAAAATGGTTTTAAGGATAAGACAGTGACGACAATGCATTGTTAAGGGTCCAAAGTTTCCATCTATTGAGAGCAGGGCTGCTCCTTTTCTTGAGTGTATAAATTCTTACGTCTCTGCTTTCCATTAATCAATATACATGGGATTCACCCCTTGCACCCATCTATAGATTGGTTCACATGCATGGAAAAGGTAAATGCCATTAACTTTGTGTGTTAACATGTGTGGAAGAAATTGATGTCACTAACACTGTGTGTGTGTGTGTGTGTGTGTCGCACACGTGCATGCCCGTGTGAGTGATAGGGACCCCGGATATAAGGGCAAAATAACTGGTGACCTTTAATCAAGTAAAAAAACTTGATGAAATCTAGTGACAGGAGGGGATGAAAGGAAAATCAGATGGCAAACTGCAGTGCAACTGTCATTGTGCCATAAATCGTCTTTAGAATTCTAGATACCCCACAGAATGGTAGGCAGATGCAGGTTCATGATGTCCCTCTCGTTGTTAGATGATTGATCACATTCCACACTGTAGCAGCTCAGTGACATCTGCATATTTTTAAGGAGGGATTCCAATCTTTCTACAGTCTACATAAGACTGATAAAATTACTTAGATGATAGCACAACTGATGTGGGACAAACCGCTCAAAACGGATTGGAAACGACTTAAGCGACCTAAACAAACCCAAAATGAAGCGAGCCGGACTCAAACCGGTCGAAACGGGCCCTGGACGGTCCCAAAATGCCCCCCAAAATGGTCTGAACTGCCTCAGACTGCCGTGAACCAGACTGAACCGGACGGTTCAAGGTTTGGATCGGCTTAAACCGGCCTGAACCGGGTCCGGACCTGGTTGAACCGGCCTACTGGCCAGTCTGGGCCGCAGACCGGGCTGGGCCGGGCAAACCGCCATGGCGAACCGGCGGTCGAACCGCGGTCGCGCGGATGCTTGCGCTCGCTCGCACGGGTAACCGGGGGGCTGTAGTGTGTGTTTGTCTCGTCGTCGAGGTGATCGCGTGGTCAAGCGTCGGCGGTTGACGCGGCGGCCACGTGATGGCATCACAGCGGGGACCACGATTATAGATGCGAGCAAGGGTGATGCCCTGTTGCGTGGCATCCTCAACTGTCTGCGTCGTCGCTGTTCGGATGGCTGCCCTGCGCTGATAGATGGTGGAGCAGGAGGAGCGGGGGGGGGGGAGACCGCGGCGTTGTCCGGCCGGCGCAGCTGCGCGCATGTGGACAGGGTGAGGAGTAGACGGGTCGACGGCGACGGCCAAGGATTCCGGAATCGGAATCGGTTGGCCGATTCCTGGGAAGGGAATCGATTCCGGAATCGGTCGGAATCGGTTTTTTTTTTTGGATTTTTTTTTCGTCAAAAAAATTCAAAAAATTCAGAAAAAATTCTAAAAAAATAGGAAATGAGTTAGAAAAATTTTAAAAAATCACCAATGTACGCATATCCACAAAACCACATCATACAAATACTAATGAACACCGATTGAAGACTTGAAGACTTGAAAGTTAAGTACGTATTCCAATTCCATTTATTCAAATATCAAAGAGTTGATACATCATCGAAAAAAAATTACATCATATCAATCTACTACCAATATCTAGGATAAAGATGTGAGTCTTCCTCCTCTCCTGCTCGTGACGCTCCTCCTCGGCGCTCGGGCCTCGAATACCGTATCCGTATGAAAATAATGCGATGCCATGCCATCGAGGTCGTACGGATCGGACCGCGAGACGACCGGGACGTAAGCGAGAGGATGGTGCAGCGATGGTGTAATCCACCGCCGTCAACTCCGGCCAGCCTGACATCGTGGCTCATAATATAAGACCGCGGTGTCTCGCTCATCCGGCGTGTAATACGGCTTTGGAAACCGTGAATCGGGTGACTCGGCCGTCGGCGATGGCCGCGTCGGCCCATACACTCCTCGTCATCATCACCTCGAGGAGCGAGAAGGAGCTCCGCGTGCGTCATCCGTCGACAGACGCCCGACCTCTAACTTCCTTCTCTTTACCTCTTCGACCATCTCTCGAACTACCGTAAAAGTCCGGAACCCAAAGTTTTTTTCAACTTTTGCGAAATCCTCCCATTTTTCCGTGGCAAACGCCTTTGCTGTTCTCCCGGACCGCGAATGGGCAGCGGCCGCCGACTGAGCCGGAAGCCGGGCCAGGCACGGTGGTCGCCCCATAGTGGGGGCGTGCGAAGGCCCCGCCGAGCACGAGAAGTAGATGGAGAGAGGTGGTCATCATCCTCTCGCTTCAACACCATCCAACTCTCCTTACGCCCACGGTCATCGGGGATCGAGCTCCCGCCCGTGATCCCCGGCTTCCTCTCTCTATCCAGAGGAAGCGAGTGCGGCTTTCCTCTGGAAAATACGGTCCACGTCCACCTCCTCGGGTGGTGGTGTGGCGGAGGAATGCCTGCGTCGTACGGGCCACCCGCGAACCGTGCAAATCGCTCCTCGCCGATCTTCTCGTCGATCCGATGTTCTTTATGCGCGGCCTCGTATAATGACGAGAAGACCCGGCTTCTCCAAAATCGGTACGAGGTCAACCTTTGTTTCTCCTTTTGGTATGTATCGAGTTGAATGTACCCGTTCCTCTCGCGGTGGGAGGAGCGGTGCTCTGCTCAGTAATCCCGATACCAATGGCCGTGCAGATTCCATCCACTCACCGGTGTTCACGACCCCACCACTCACCGAGAAAAACACAAGACGAGAAAAGGAAAACAATTAGCCCATCGTCACCATAACTTATACGAAAAGAAAAGAAATTCCTCATCAAACTATTACTATACCAGGTGACACTTTGTCAATCGAATATTTCGAGTCGTACGAGTATACGCCACCCTCGTCTTGTACTTGCGCATTTGAAATTTTTTAAAAAAAAATTAGTTGCTGGTAATGCTTTAGTCGAGGTATTTAATGAACTACAACTTACTTCTATCTCAAATTTCCATCCTGTTGTCTGGATCGGCACACGCCGGATAACCGAAGTGTACCCCGCATCACCTCGTTGTCGTTCACCTTTGTCCTCCATATTGGATGCGGGGGTTCAAAAGTATCTGTAAGATTTTATTAGTTAACACGCGTATAAGATAATTATACATCAAAAATAATTTTAGAACCAAGTTACACGGCAGCATGGACATCGTGGTGCAAGGTCTTGTCCCATCGGTCATCAATGATTTTCCACCACTTTTTGTAACCCTTACGGGATTTTTTTCTTTAATTTTCAGCTTTGCCCGGTCCATAGCATCATACGGTGTGCCCATTCGGTCTGTGCCATCCGAGTCTACCAACCTCGGCAATTACGAGTGGCTCGATGATTGCCGAATAGTAGGCAATCCTCTCCAAAACCTCTTGTCGGTGATCCGCTTCTCGCACCGACAAGAATCTCCAATCGCTCTTTTGTCGTACGGGTTGTCCACCATATATAGTTGTAATACTCCTCGGACCGTGCGAACCCAACTAACGCATGTTCCCGTGTAAACTCTCTCGGCGCAACGAAGTTCGTGGCAATCGTGTCGGGCCCGACAAGATCGCGCCCTCCTGACGCGAGATCTCGCGATACGTAGGAGGCGGGGATGCGGAATAAATAAAAGATGTGATCGTATGCGCACACGTGACAAGTGTAGATACACCCTCATCCTTTTATATCCTCTAAAATGAGATCTATGGAATGTCTTTGCACAGGGCACCAAGAAGATGTGTTCCTCTTCTTCGTCAACTTCCTCCCAAATTTATATGATGGTTCGTTGTCGGTGACAACTCGAACCACATTCTCCTCCCCATCTCCTCCACCACTCCATCCATCGCAGAAAAAATGAAGTCGGCATTTTTAATCTTCCCGAAGCATCTACCGACTTCAAGAATGTGGTCCCTCGAACAAAGACACCGAGAAGTTTATCATACTCCCTGCGTGATACTGTCCACCCATCGCGTGATTGTGCAACCCCTCTCCTTCCACACCAACTTGAACCCGTCCATCCACTCCCTCAACTCCTGGACCTCTCATCCAGCCGCCGTATATTGCCTCATCGGGCTTTCCGGGCCGAGCCGGTCCGGCCCTCACCCACGGCATCCACCATCGTCCAGGCAGGGGTGGTGCCGTGTCTTCAGGATGCCTACACTCGAGTTAAAAAAATGGGATCGGGGTAAAATTAAGTTTTAGTAAATAAAACAGCATAATGTCAATTTTAATTTTAAAAAGTGATACCTCGTACGTAAAAACCATTTGACAATGTGGCGAACGGCTCTCTTGCGGCCGTTCTCGTAGCCTTCACCTTTCATTGCCTCGTTTATCCCCGTCCGCCCGGCACTTTGTTTCCAAATAAAAACTCGTCACTCGGTGCAAATCGAGTGCGGTAGAAGTGGAACGGCGGTACGGCTCTGTCTCCTCGGGGTCGGGCTCTCGGTCCCGGCCCCGAGGTCGGGCGAGCCGATCGCCGGATCGGCCCGGCCCGGGTCAACTACGGCACCCGGACCCTCCTCGCTCCCCTCCTCCCCGTCCTCCTCCTCGAATCGCACGCTTGCTGGCGTGCCTGGCACGTCTCGGCTCGGTGAGTCCGCGGACTCGTCCCTCGCTCTCTCGGCTCCCCGGAGGCCGGTGCCTTCCCCTCGCCTTTCCCTTTGTAGGTAGGCAAATCGCGGTCCCTCCTCCTCTCGAGTAGCTCGTCCTGCAACTCCTCCCTCTGATCGATCCGAACAGCCCGTCGAGAGGCCCACCGTCATGTATCCTCTCGTCTCCTCACTCTTCTCCCCGGGCACCTTGTCACATTTCTTTACATTCCCCACCGTTCGGCAATATGTTGTTTCGGTGGAACACCCCCCCCGTTCATCTCCTTCCCGCACCACTTGCACCGCACCCTCTTCCCCGACTAGGTCACCATATGCCCGTGTTCCCAACCCACGTCGGAAGCACGCGTCTGGTCGCGCCACCTTGATCGGCCATTGCTTGTATCTCGCAAAAATTGTAAACAATGCACTAAAAATGATTAGATAACATAAAAAATGATTTAGACGCTGTTCGGGAAACGGACCACGAGTAACACACCATTCGGTATGTTTAAAGGGTTACGTAGTTGTCGGAAATCGTCGCAAATTAACGTACGGGATATCCGGAATTTTTCCGTGCAAAATGAACTTAAACGGATAGTTTAAAACTTGGACGGACTTATTCGGTCGGAAATCACAACGTTTAACGACGCTCGGACTCGTCGGAAACGCGTAAGAATGGACGTACGAAGTTTTCGGCGAGAAATCTTACCAAAATCGTCAAAGATCGAAGAAGACGTTGATTCGAGGCGGATCGGAGCTTGGATCGGCGGAATCGGCCGAAGGAATCGCTTGGAATCGGCGAATCGCCACCGCCCGGGGAATCGGCTGAAATC
Organism: Cryptocoryne crispatula var. balansae; assembly: GCA_036172225.1. Taxonomy (NCBI): domain Eukaryota; kingdom Viridiplantae; phylum Streptophyta; class Magnoliopsida; order Alismatales; family Araceae; genus Cryptocoryne; species Cryptocoryne crispatula. The sequence goes on from CM069928.1 coordinate 28,772,320, forward strand.
GCCGGAATCGGTCTTTCGAATCGCTCCGGATCGACGGATCGCTGCTGAATCGCTCGGATCGACGCCTGAATCGCCGGATCGATGCCGGAATCGTCGAGGCATCGCCGCGGAATCGCCGGAAACGAGCCCTACCGCCGCGGGATCGAAGGAATCGACCGCGGCGGTCGATTCCGGCCCTTTTAGGGCCGGAATCGGTTCGATTCCCGGTCCAGAATCGAACTGGGAATCGAACCGGGGCCGGTTCAACCGGTCTTCCATCGGAATCGGTCGGATCGACCGATTCCACAACGAATCGGTCCTTCCGCCAGGAATCGGATCGGAATCCACCGATCCGATTCCGGAATCGGTCGGAATCGGTCCGATTCCACCGATTCCGTAATCTATGGCGACGGCAGATGGAGCAGGGGCAGTCCCGCGTGACCTGCGTGGCAGCGGCCTCATCGTCCTTGGCATGGTCTTCTTCCTTCGGTCGAATATGGGAAGATGAGGGGGGGGGGGACTGGAGGGGCCTGAGGGCCGCCGGCTTCGTGCGAGAGGAGATATGGCGGGGCACTAGTCGTTTTGCCATCGCATCTGTCTCCATCCTCCTCCATCTTCCTCGTATGTTGTCGTTGTTGCCGGGGGGGGGGGGGGGGGGCCGCAGTGGGGACTGACGCGCAGTTGCACGGTTCTGGGATGATGATAGTGGCGGTGTCGAGCGAAGTCGACCTCGCGGGGTTGAGGGAGACGACAACACCACTGACATCGGAGGATTGTCCACCAGAAACGAACAACTGTGGAAGAAGGTTCTGACGGAGACAATCGGGAAGCGTCGTCATCTTCGAGTCCTCCGGGGATCGCCAAAAATGACTCACCGAGATGCTGACTTGGTGTGAATGTCGGAAAGCGAAGGAGGTCCGATGTCAGCCGTCGACGGAGGAGAAGGTCGCGTTGGCTCCTAGAAGGTAAAGCTTGCGTGGGGCGTCTCCTTCGGCACTGACCCTACGAAGGGGAAATCGGAGGAAGGAGAAGGAACCGAGAAGGGGAAGGGGAAGGGGGGGGGACACCGGTCTCTTGACACCGGGGGTGGAGGGGAATGACCGGCCTCGATGTCGGAGGTGGAAGAGGAACGACACTCCTTGCCAGGGTGGAGAGAGAGGTGACGGGCCGAAGCCCTCACATGAAAGTAACTAGTCGCAAGGCTCCAAAAATTTTCACTATCACCGCCGTTTACCATGTACATCCGGTCTCCTCTTATGGGGGGGGATACTTTATTTAAAAAAAGGACACCCTAACTTCTCTATTTCCATCTGTATCCTCACGAGGACCCAAGGATTCCGGAATCGGAATCGGCCGATTCCTGGGAAGGGAATCGATTCCGGATCGGTCCGGAATCGTTTTTTTTTTGATTTTTTTTTCGTCAAAAAAATTCAAAAAATTCAGAAAAAATTCTAAAAAAATAGGAAATGAGTTAGAAACATTTTAAAAAATAACCAATGCATGATATCCACAAGAACACATCATACAAATACTAATGAACACCAATTGAAGACTTGAAGACTTGAAGTTAAGTACATATTCCAATTCCATTTATTCAAATATCAAAGAGTCGATACATCATCAAAAAAAAATTACATCATATCAATCTACTTCTACTACCAATATCTAGGATAAAGATATGGTTTTCCTCCTCTCCTCGTCGCGCTTCACGCTCCTCCTCGCTCAATTCGTATACTTGTCCGGACCCACTCCATATGAAAATAATGCCGATGCCATGCCATCAAGGTCAAATGGACGGATCGCGGGACGACCGGACGTAGCGGTAGGATGGTGGGCGGTGGTGTAATCCACCGCCGGGTCGACACTCGGCCAAATACCTGATATCTGTGGCCCTCTGTATATAAGAATCGTGTCCAACCGTGTAATACGGCTTTCGAAGCCGCTAATCAGAGACTCACCGCCGCCGATGGCCGCGTCGGCCGGTATGCACTCCTCGTCATCATCACCCGAGGAGCGAGAAGGAGCTGCGTCGTCATCCTGGCCGACAGGACGCCCGACCTCCAACTTCCTTCTCTTTACCTCTCTTGACCATCTCTCGAACTACCGAGGTCCGGAACCCAAAGTTTTTTTCAATCTGCAAATCCTCCCATTTTCCGTGCAACACCTTTGCTTTTCGTTCTCCCGACCGCGAACGGGCCGGGTAGCGGCGGGACCGGAACGAGAGCCGAGCCGGGGCTGGCGCGTGTGGGTCGCTCCACACGTGGCAGGCGAAGAAGGCCCCGCTCGAGCTCGAGAAGTAGATGGCAGGTGGAGGCCGAGCATCCTCTCGCTCAACACCATCTAACTCTCCTTCGCCGTACGCACCATCGGGATCAAACTCGGTACCGTACGATCCCCGGCTTCCTCTCCTCTATCCAGTGAGGCAAGTGCACGCTCCTCCGGAAAATTCGGTCCACGTCCACCTCCTCGGGTAGTGCGTGGCGGCGGAGGAATGCCTCTCGCTCGTACGGGCCACCGCGAACCGTGCAAATCGCTCTCCGCCGATCTTTCTCGCCGATCCTCGATGTTCTTTATGCGCGGCCTCACCACAATAATGACGACGTGGACCTTCTCCGCCCAATGCTCGAGGTCAACTCGTTCCTCCTTTTCGTATGTATCGTGTCGAATGTACTCGCCTCTCACGGTGGGAGGGTGGTGCTTCGGCTCGCATCCCGATACCAATGGCCGCAAAGTGGATTCCATCCACTCCACAGTGTTCACCTCGAACCCACCACTCACCGCAAGAAAAACACACAAAACGAGAAAAGGAAAACAATTAGCCCATCATCACCATAACTCATACGAAAAGAAAAGAAATTCCTCATCAAACTATTACTATACCAAAGTGACACTTTGTCAATCGAATATTTCAGTCGCATCCGAGTATACGCCGACCCTCAACTTGTACTTTCGCATCCGAAATTTTTTTTTAAAAAATTAATGCTTGGTAACGTTAGTCCAAGGTATTTAATGAACTCTAACTTACTTATCTCCACTATCCGTCCCGCCGAGATCGGCACACCGCCGGATAACGCAAGTGTACCCCGCATCACCTCGTTGTCGTTCACCACCCGTCCTCCATATTGGTTCAAGTGGGGTTCAAAAAGTATCCCGCAAGATTTTATTAGTTAACACTATGCCCTTTAAGACAATTATACAAAGAAAAATAATTTTTTAACCAAGTTACCCGCAAGTACGGACATCGTGGTGCAAGGTCTTGTCCCGTCGGTCATCAATGATCTTCCACCACTTTTCGTAACCTCCTGGGATTTTTTTCTTTAATTTTCGGCTTTGCCTCCATAAGCATCATACAATGTGCCCATCCGGTCCCCGTCATCCGAGTCTACCAACCTCAAGACAACTACAGGTGGCTCGATGATTGCCAAGTAGTAGGCAATCCTCTCCCAAACCTCTTGTTAGCGATCCGCTTCTCGTACCGACAAGAATCTCCAACGCTCTTTCTTGTCGTCATGCGTTGTCCACCATATATAGTTGTAATACTCTGACCGTGCGAACCTAACCAATGCATGCCCGTGCACGGCTTGTAAACTCTCCGAGCACGAAGTTCGTAGCAAATCGTGTCGGACCGGGCCTAACAAGATCGTGCCCTCCCCTGTGTGCGATCTCACGATACGTGTAGCGAGCGGGGATGCGAATAAATAAAAGATGCGATCGTCCGCGCACCGGCCGACAAGTGTGGATACACCCTCCTCTTTCGCTATATCCTCTAATATGAGATCTATGGAATGTCTTGCCGCACAGGGCACCCGTAAGATGCGCTTCCTCTTCTCCATCAACTTCCTCCCCGGCCGCCTTATACGATGGTTCGTTGTCGGTGACAACTCGAACCACATTCTCCTCCCCCGCTCCTCCACCACTCCATCCATCGGGAGAAAAAATGAAGTCGGCATTTTTTATCTTCCCGAAGCATCTACCGACTTCAAGTTAATGTAGTCCCCTCGTAACAAGACACCAAGAAGTTTATCATACTCTCTTGGTGATACTGTCTCCACCCATCGCACATGACGTGCAACCCTCTCCTTCCACACCAACTTGAACCCATCCATCCACTCCCTCAACTCCCGGACCTCCTCATCAGGGCGTGCCGCCGTATACGTGTCTCCGTCGCCCGGGCTTCGAACCCGGCCCAGCCTCACCCACGGCATCCACCATCGTCTCGGAAGTAGGGGCTGGTGGCCGTACGTGCTTGATGCCTACATCAAGTTAAAAAAAATTGGGATCGAGCTAAAATTAAGTTTAAGTAAATAAAACACATAATGTCAATTTTAATTTAAAGTGATACTGCGTAAAACCACTTCACAATGTGGCGAATGGCTCTCGTAGCCGTTCCAGCTTGCCTTCACCTCCTTTCATTGCCTGCTTAATCCCCATCTTACCAAGACTTGCTTCTAAATAAATACTCGTCACTCGGTGTAAATCGAGTCTTGGTAGAAGTAGAACGGCGGTATGGCTCCTGTCTCCCGGGGTCGCTCTCGGTCCCGGGTAGGACGAGCCGATGCCGATCGGCCCAAAGCCAGGTCAACTCCCCGACCCGCACCCTCCTCGCTCCCCTCCCTCCGTCCTCCTCCTCAACAAAGGCACGCTTGCTATCGCGCCTAGCACGTCTAAGCTCGGAGTCCGAGGACTCGTCCTCGCTCGTGGCCCGGCTCGGCCCGGTGCCTTCCCTTGCCTTTCCCTTTCGAGGTAGGCAAATCGCGGTCCCTCCTCCTCGAGTAGCTCGTCGCGCAACTCCTCCCTCTCGCTCGATCCTAACCGGTCCGTCGAGAGGCTCTACCGTCGTATATCCTCTCATCTCCTCACTCTTCTCCCCGGGCACCTTGTCACATTTTTTTACATTCCCACCGTTCCCATAATATGTTGTTTCACCGAACACCCCCCGTTCATCTCCTTCTCACACCACTTCGCACCGTACCCTCTTCGACTAGGTCTACCGTATGCCCGTGCTCCCAACCCACGTCGGAAGCACGTGCTTTGGGTGCCGCGTCACCTTGATCGGCCATTGCTTAAATCTGCAAAAATTGTAAACAATGCACTAAAAATGATTAGATAACATAAAAATTGTTTTACGCTGTTCGGGAAGCGTACAACCCAAGAAACACACCATTCGGTATGTTTAAAGGGTTACGTATTTGCCGGAAATGATCGTAAATTAACGTACGGGGTATCCAAAATTTTTCCCGTACAAAGAACATCCAATCGATGTTCAAACAACTTGAAAGCGGAGTTATTCGATCACAAATCACCGAGTTTAACTCTACTCGAGTCGTCGGAAACGTGTAAAAATAGGCGTACGGGATATCCGGAATTTTCCGTGCAAAATGGACATATCCGGATAGTTCAAAACTTAAACGGACTTGTTCGGACGTAAATCGTAAAGTTTAACGACACTCAAACTCGTCTAAAACGCGTAAGAATGGACGTACGAAGTTTTGGCGAAGAAATCTTACCAAAAACCTTACAAAGATCGAAGAAGAGGTTGATTCGATGCCGATCCGAGCCGAATCGGCGGAATCCTTTGAAGAACAGGGCCGGAATCGCCGGAATCGCTCGAAACGCCCCTGGAATCGCCGAATCGGTGGAATCGGGCCGGAACCGACCCTGGATTGACGGAATCGGCCGGAATCGACGGGGGATCGACGGAATCGAGGCCGGGATCGCCGGAAGCGCGCCGGAAACGCCTGCGCCCTCTCCTTCCGCCGCGGGATCGACCGAGGGCAGCTCTGCGGGTCGATTCCGGCCCTAAAAGGGCCGGAATCGGTTCGATTCCCGGTCCACAGTCGAACCGGGAATCGAACCGGGCTGGGTTAACCCGGCCTTCCGAAGAATCGGTCGGATCGACCGATTCCACATGGAATCGGTCGGAATCGGATCGATTCCGACCGATTCCAGGCGAATCAGACTGATTCCGCGGAATTCTTCCCGGAATCGGTCCTTCCACCGGGAATCGGATCGGAATCGGTCGGAATCGGTCCGATTCCACCGATTCCGTAATCAATGCGAGGACCCAAATAAAAAGACCTAAAATTTTTAAATTTTGTCCCCATCAAATCAACAACTCAAGAATGAGTTGTTTACACTTTCAAAAGCAACATCATCTACACATTCCACAATAGGTGTCTCAATCACTCTACATAAGCCATAAGGCTGTTATAACCACTTTGATGGTACCACAGCTCAAGGACAAGTTGATCTTACGTTCAGAAACAATGCAGAGACTACAAGCTCTCTCCAACCAAGCAAAACTGAGCCTCTGGCTGGAACCTGCCTCTAGCCTTCACACATGTATCTACATGAAGAATTCTTTCTTGTTTGGACGCTCTGCCTATAATATAAGTCTTTGTCATTATTGATCCTTCAAATAGTATCATATTCTGATGTTCCGTGTCTTTACATTTGTGTTATGGTTTACCTTATTTGTGTCTAGAAACATTTGGTCAAGTCATTAACTGAAGACTATGTTCATAGACTTGGAAGATCTGTGGGGTTATTTATTTGGAAAAGACATCTTTTTAGAAAACTAAAATATTAAGATATATTGTTTTTATGTTTTCTTTAGCCATCCGCTATGTTATCAAAGACATAAAGCACCATAGGCATGGAAGGGGCCACCTCGCCTTAGGTTCCAATGGTGACTGCCTTAAAAGTCAACTCAACTCAACTGAACTTGAGTCTTAGTCCCAAATTACTTGAGGTTGGCCATATGGATTTTCTTTCTCCTCTCATTATGATTTTAAGTTACTTCTTCAAATGTATTTAATAATTCAAATCATATTGAATCACCCACCTCCAAGTTAACTTAGGTCTACCACGTCCTTTTTTGTTTATGTTATTTTAATATTTTTTACTTTTTTTTCTTGGAGCTTCTTTAGGTTTAATATACCCAAACCATCTCAATCTCCAGTCTTTCAATTTATCTACAATTGTCATTACTCCTACATTTTTTCTCTAATATATTCATTTCTAATTCTATCTAATTTACTATGACCACTTATCCATCTTAACATTCTCATTTCAGCAACATTTATTTTAGAAGTATATTTTCTGTTATTGTCCAACATTCACTACTATACAACAATGCAAGTCTTATATGATAATTTTTTTTTTCAAATTTAATGGAATCTTGTGATCATATAGAATACTCGTAGTCAATCTCCACTTTATTCAATCTGATTTAATACTATGATTAACATCTTCGTCACATTCTCCATCTTTTTGAATAATTGTTTCAAGATACTTGAATTAGATTCTTTGAGATAATATTATTCTATCCAAACTAATACTATCTCTTATTTCTCTTTGTTTTCATTAAATTTACAATGTATATATTTTGTTTTAGTTCTATTTATCTTGAAATCATTAGTCTCTATTTTTTTTTACATTTTTAACTTTCTATTTATTTCTTATGTCTCATCTATTAGGACGATATTGTCGGCAAATATCATACATTAAAGTATATAATCGTGTATAGTTTTTGTTAATTCATCTATAACTAATGAAAAAAGATAAGAATTTATTACAAACTCTTGATGCAACCAATTGAAATAGAATTTTTTTTTTTGTTTTTTCTCCAATGGCGTCTGCATTAGGTTGTAGAGGCGAAAATAGATATAGGAAAAAGTTTAGATCCCTTACCAGTTTAATATTGGGTGGGGGAATTGGATCCAAGGCCCAGACGATTGAGGCAAGGGCCTCTAACAACATAGTTTCATATTATCCATAATTCATTTAGAGATCAGTCTAACTATGCGTAGGGCTATCACCATGTTAACATATTTGGGCTGTAAATGTAACCTGATACCCGATTTTTGGACCCATTTCTGATAGAAATTAGTGGATATGATAACATATAATCCGCCAATAGTAAATCAGATTTGAAATAGATATTTCAATAAGATATAGAACATAGAAACGACCTGTATCCAATTTTTCTATATTTCATTGACAACGCGGTATGCATTCTGGCTTGTTATTTGCACGTCACTTGCATTCTAATACAGGTGAATGTTCAGTTTTTTGGAATAAAATTTATATTATACATGGATGGCAAAATTGGAATCAGAATAGGTGGGTACCTATTGATCCGAATCGACCAGTTTTTTGAGAAGAAAATCGATTCATAATCGGTCTTTTAATTTTTTCAGTGTAAAATTTTTGGAAAAATCATTAAAAATCTAAATATTTTTAAAACAATGTTAAAAATAAAATCACTTATCTAACATAGTTTATTGTCATTATAAGAGAGTTTAAGATAAGTAGATATGCTTTAAGGCAATGATCATTTCATTTATCATTCATAACATTGAACATAAGTAACATGATGTAAATGTAATATTGACATGTAATAAAAATGTTATACATTTCTTTCACCAATAGTTATAAAATTGGCCTTTATCTTCATGTTTTAGATCCTATTGGATGCTCCATTTGTGTTAGAGATGTGAGACGATTGAGGCAAGGTGCCCTCACCTCATTTCTTTATTTTTATCTTCAAAGCAGGGTAAATGTATAAAAAAGCAAGAAATATATTTAAAAATAAATGAAAGACATAAAAAATGCAATAAATTTGTATAAAAATGTAGGAAGTGTATCTAAAAATACAGAAAATATATAAAATGTTGAAAAATATATTTAAAAATACAGGAAAATACATTAAAAATGCAGAAAAAATATATAAAAATGTATATGATACATAAAAATGCATAAAATATATTTAAAAATGTAGAAAATTTATACATCAAAAACTAAAAAGAAAGATGTATCTTTTTCTATTTCATTTCTATCAGGCCGTGAGAAAAATAAATATATCACCAAAGAGTACATTAATATGTCAAGTGGACTACATTTGAACAAGAAGTGTAAAACAAGCATGAAAGTATATTAATAACCACAATTTCAAAATATCATTAAAAGGTATTTTCTTCTAATGTCCCTGTTTGATTAACACAAATATCAGTCGAAAGAATAATCAGTAAGTTGAACATGAATTTTTCCATCCGATTCTGAGGTATCTTCATTAGTGGCCACATTATTTCCCCTCTCAAGTTTTTGTGTTTTAGGGGTCTTTGCTCTAGTGGAAGGATCTTCCTCTTCTTCAATATTGGCTACTACTTCAACTTCTCTCCATGTGAGCTCCTCTCATTCATGCACATAGTCCTCCTCATCTGTAGTAATCCACTCATCGGCCTCATCGATTTTATCTAAAGAAATAGGGTCATGATTGAACTTTTCCTTTCGAAAATGACGATCTTGAAGTCTTTGATTATATTGGACATAGACAAGTCGTTTAACATTTGTTGTTCTAACCTATTTTTTTCTTTGTGTGCACTTGTAATACAAGGCCAAAAATTACTTTAAATTTCTAAATGAAACATTTTGAAAAAAGGAATATTACTAATGCATATTTGTTTAAATGTACTCCAGTTGTGCTCAAAACTAGATGCACTATAAGTGAGATTTAAAATGTTGATAGCGAATCTTTGCAATTGAGGAACCTTACTCCTCCAATCTTTTCACCAATATACTTTAAGAAAAATGACAATTGATCAAGGTAGAAATTAAATTTTTAAAATGAGAATGCCAACTTGAATGGATGTTTTTTTATCTAATGGTCATATCTCTGCCAAACAGGAAAATGACAAATGTTCAAAGTAGAAATTAAATTTTTTTTGTCACGTAGACATGAGTAAGAGGGATGAGAAAAGAGAGTTAAGAGAGATCATCATAAATTTGAAATATATAACATATATTTATAATTACAAATTTAAATATATGTCATAGTTTAAGTGACAGTGAAATGTATATGTTTACACTATCATTAAATAGGCGTTCATGAATCGTGGATCGACCTATGTAGTCTTATGTTATCCGAGATGTGAAGCGTTTGAGGTGAGGGATCCAACGCCTTGTCTCATGCGCCTGGGGTAGGTGCCTTAGGCATCTGAGATATTTTGAATATTTTAATATTATTTATTTTAATAATGATACTTGTGATATTAAATAATTGAAATAAATACATAAAAAGCATATAAATATGAAATGAAAACAATAATGTGATAACAAATTCTAATAACAAAAGAGGACTAATATGGATAACAAACATGACATCATTAAGTAACAAGAATGACAGTTAAATATAGCATAAGCTACAAAATGTATAAAGTAAGTTAAATTCGATTACAACCATACATGTATCATTTACTATCAATAACTACCAAAATCAAGATTGATGGGAGCTTCCTGATCATCATTATTGGTATCGTCTGAATCTTTATTAGAAATGCAAACTCTTTTGACAGAAGACTTAGAAATTTGATGTAAATATGTTAGAACATAACATCAAAATTAGAACAAAAAAAGCCAGGCTCAACAACTTGAACTAAGACCTATGTTATCTGAGGCGCTCGCCTCAGGCGCCTAGGCGCTGAGGCGAGGCGAGGCGAAGCAAAAACGCCTCGCCTCGGCAGATCTCGCCTTGTCCGGGTGAGGACCCTGTGAAAGTCAAATTTGGTAACTTAAATCCTCCTTCCCCACCCCGAAACCCCCAATGCCCAGTCTTCCACCTTGAGACTCCAATATCTTAATGCATTATAGGTCCTATAAGTGAATTTTTTATATTTTTTATGTTCTTCTTCAAAAGTTTCAATGTTATATGTATATTTTTTTAGAAATTCTTCAATAAAAAAAATGTCGCCTCGAGTGCCTGAGGCGCCCGCCTCAAGTGCCCGAGACGAGGCGAGCCCTCCCTCGCCTCGATCGCCTCTCGCCTCTAACTACATAGACTAAGACATGTATTGTTTAAAATACGACATTGTACTTGGACCCTCATCTTCATTCATTCTAGCAGCAACTTCCACATCTCTTCATCTCAAGTCTTTACCTTCATGGACAATATCTTCGTCTTCATTTGCAATCCACTCACTTGATTAATCAGTGTCATCTAAGGATATTGAGTCTAGATTCAATTTCTCCATTTTAAGATGCCTTTCCCTAAGCCTTTACTTGTATTGGACGAATACTAAATCATTCATTTTTTTGTATGAATCGATATAACTACAAATAAAAATGAATATATCATTATATTAATCAAATAAATGATATTGAAATAGTTCAAATGTCTTGGAATTGGAAAAGAATGTTATCTGTTCACATATGCTCCAATTACGTTCATAACTAGAGTCACTAAATGTTAAGCTCAATATGCATATTGCCAACTTTTGTAATTGAGGAGTTGTGCTTCCTCAATCTACCCACTAATTTGCTACAAAAGAACAAATGACTATTAGAGTACACTTGAATGATTGATACAAGTTTAATAATAAATAACAAATCATCATACTCGGAGTTGATGTCTTTCGTAGCCTAATAGCCATGTCTTGTGCCTATCTATACATCGCCAATTGCTTGAAAATTTTTTCTTGGTCTTCATGCAAAGACACCAACTTCTCAATACAATCATACAACCTTTGTTTAATTTCATTGTCACTCTCAATATCGGGATTAACATAGTGAAATTGGGGATTTAGATAATACCCCGCATCATGCAACAAACGATGTAGCTAAAAATCCCACCTTCTGTCAATGATATCCTAGATTGGGTCATATTTATCTATTTCATCATCCAGTGCCTTTTTTATTTCTTTCTTGGCACGATTGTTGGCTTCATATATGTATCTCATTGTTGGCTTTTCACCATCAACTAACTGTAATACAAAGACAAGTGGTTTGAATATCTTCAAAGCATAAGTCACTCCCTTCTAAAATGTTGTCTTCAATACAATTTCACAATTATTCTTTTCTTCAACTTTTTATTTTATTGATTGTTGTTACTTGTCCAATCCTGCGAGGTGAACATACGTTGCAAATCATCCTTACATGTGTTAAAGCTGCCAAAACTCAGATAGTTGTTGCAAATATAGTTACAGCTACACGAGCAAGGTTTTTATTATTTGTGTATTTCCTTATGAGTGCTAGAACCTTGGTGTGTCCATAAATAAAGTTTGTGATATAATTTGCATGTCAAATTGTGCATTTTATTGGTGGCAACTTCGAAATATTTTCAAGTATTAAATCAAGACAATGAGCAGCACATGATGTCCAAAACAAATGGTGGTGTGTGTCCATCAAAATGTGGCCTGCAGCCACATAGCTCACCTCATTGTCAGTAACAATTTGCAGGACATTTGATGGACCAACCTTTTCCACAATGTTATCAAGAAGACCTACTAATAGCCAAGCATCTTTTACCTCTGATGAAGCATCAATTGATCTCAGAAAAATTGTCCCAGGAGTGTTCACTACAAAGTTAATTAGTGATCTACTCCTTCTCTTTGTCCACACATCATACATGATTGTACAACCAAATCTCACCCAACTGCCTTTCTCCTTTTCTACCAACTGTTGGGTGATCTCGATCTCCTTAGTCAAAAGTGTTTCTCTGATTTCATGATAACAAGGTTCTTTCAAGCTCGGACCAAATTGACTAACTGTCTCTAGCATTGTTTGAAAGCTATTAAGGTGGACAATGTTGAAAGAAATGCCCACTTAGTACATCTATCTAGCGATATACTGAATACATCGCTCTCTTTCCTCTTTCAAATGTTTCTTGTCCTTTATTGATTTTCCCTTGAACTCATCAGGAGGTGCGCAAAATCGATCCATGGGTCTTTTCATCAGTGGAGGAAAAAATTGGAGTAAGGGGTTATCTATACTTTGTGAGGCATTCTGTGAAGATGTCTCCATCTACTGTTGTCCTTACCCAATGAGGTTGCCCCTCCCTTCCATCTCTATTGTTAATTGCCTTCTCAACTCTTGTTTGTTTTGTTTGTTGTATACACTATTTCATCTCCTTCTTAGCCTCCATGCTTGCTTTCTTGCAAGTAGTCACATTCGTTCTCAAGCCTGCAATGTGTTGCTTCAGACAATAAATGTCTCCTTTACACTCTTTTTGGCAAAATTGACAGCTCATAAGATACCGGCTTCGAGGATCTACTAAAATCCCATATTTTTATCCAACATCCTTGGATTTAGGAGGCGTTCTTGTTATAGAATCAGATACTTCACTTGTAGACATGGGCGTAGAAAGTTGACTATTAGAACCTGTCCCTTGATCTACGGTCTTCACGTGTTTGAGACATGGTAAAATATAACCTAAAATGAATCAAAGTATTAAAATAAAAGAACAAGACAAAATGTTAAATATCGATTCACAAAATGTTAAATATCAACTCCATATAATGAAAATGATGTTAACAAAAATATACACCTAACCTGCATGCTTGAAATAACCAAAAGAATAAACCAAAAAAATTACCTCTACTGCTGTATACTTGTTGTCGGAAGGATGACAACTTCTGATTTCGAGTTTTGACCGTATGGTTCTTGGCGGAAGAACAAGTTGATATAAACATGAAATGAACAAAACCAAATATTGGAATATGTTTATAAATAAATGGATAAAAATGAAGAAAAAAAGCTGACTCACCTCCGCACAGAGCCACGGACAGCGTGGGCAGCCGCATGCACAGTGGGGGCAGATGGTGGCAGTGTTGGCAGATGGCGGTGGCATCGGCAGCGGTGTCTGGCAGCATTGGGAGCGACGTTGGCAGCAGCAGGCGGCATCGGTGGCTGTGGTAGACGGCGTCGATGGTGTCAGCGGCGGCATCCGGTGGTGTTGGCGGCAGCATCTAGTGGCGTCCGGCAGTATTGGGAGTTACATCGGCAGTGGCGGGCGGCATTGGTGGCTGTGGCAGATGGCATCCGGTGGCGTTGGCAGCGGGGGGGGGGGTTAAGTGAGCTGGATCCGGGTAATTGGGACCGAGGGCGTGAGGTGCACCAGGCACCTGAGGTGCTCGCCAAGGCGGCCGAGGCGCCGGAGGTGTCCGCCTCAGGCGAAAACTGGCAGAGCGAGAGAATTTTTTAACTGGGAAATGAACGAGGGAGCAGCACCCCTTATAGGGGATTGTCTCTGGAAGAACATTTTTAACTGGGTAGAAAGGTTGGGGGCTCTAGCTAGGTGCCTTGGGGATGCCTTGGTTCCTTGTGCCCCTTTTGGACTACGCAAAAGGCACCCAAGCAAGGTGCTAGGTGGCACCCAGGCACCTGCCTTAACGTGCTAAAAATGGTGAAGTTTTGAATGGTGTCATATGGAACTGTGGCACATCAAAAGTAAACACTTGTTCTTGGAACTCCTATGTTGTGAAACCAATAGGATTATGGTTTGTGTCAAGGGAGGTTTGAGAGGTCTTGTACGTGGGTAAAAGATGCATCCAATGAAGTTTCTAGTTGGGATTTGGAGTAACGATACTGGAACTGTCAATGATGGCAGTAGGGGGTTAATATCGGATAGTCTAATGGAAAAAAGAGTTAAGGGAATGGTTCTCTCTATTCTATATTACTTTAGGGTGGGACCTTTCTTTGAAGTAAAACCGTGACGCCTGAATTCATAATGACATCAGAAAGCCTAACAAATGAGCAGTGGTGTGTCTTATTTGTACAAAACTCTTGATTTTTGGTTGACAGTCCGTGAACATCAATTGATGGCATCGTATATTTACAATGTTCTTGGCTTGTTCGTCAAGTCTTCTGAAGTCTTAAGATCCTTGTCTTTGAGTGGTCCACCTGATAGGGTTTGTAAACAACTCAGCAGTCATCCACTTGTCCTGAAGGAAATCCCTACGACTGAGCAAAAGGAGAAGCTTTTCATTTTCTCAGTTGTGCAACAATATTGATTGCAAATTTGTTGTTCATTACCAGCAGTCTTCTAGTAGTCTACAGCTTGTCCATACATATCCATATGTTTTTTTTTTGAATCTTGGTAGATGATTATTAGCTGATCTTGTAATTTAGTTGCTCATTGAAAGGGATCGAATGTTCTCTGTTTTAAATTGGTAAAAGTGACATGATTGATGACCTTATGGCTAGGAAAGATCTCGGGGATCTGGGCTATACTACTTCTAGGTCTACAGCATCTTTGATTTCCAGGATTGGCTGGGAAATCCCCATTTAGGAATTTTGTCTGGGAGTTTTTGAAGATTTTTTAAGCATCCTAGTGAACAACTTAAAATGTTAATAGGGTGTTTGGTTCCTGTTTTTTACCTTCTTTTTTCTTTATTTTTAAAAATGGGGGAGATAAAGTGTTTGGTTAGTTTTTTTTAATGCTCTTTCATTTTTAAAATTGGTATCACTTCTTTGTTTCTTCTATTTTGAAAACAAAACAACTCAAGAGTTGTTTTACTTTTGGAAGAGTGCCGGCTCTCTCGCGACTTGCGAGCCTTGCCACCGTCGGGGGGGAGGGGGGAGGGGGGCCCTTGGCGCGGGGGGGGTGGACGCCGGCAGGGGGGGGGGGCCCGTGCCGCCGTGGGGGGGGGGGGGGCGGACCTTGCGGGGGGGGGGGTGGACGCCGTCGGGGGGCGGCGGAACCTTGCCGCGGTGGGGGTGGACGCCGTCGGGAGCGGGGGCGGGGACCTTACCGCGGCGGGGGTGGACGCCGTCGGAGGGGGGTGGCGGACCTTGCCGCGGGGGGGGGGGTGGACGCCCGGGGTAGGGGGAGTTGTGCGGTAGGGGGTGGGACGCCGGCGGTGGGGGAAGGGGGGGCCGGACGCCGACACCGGGGGCATGGGATTTGTGTGGGGGCGGGGGGGGGTGCGCACCGCCTACGGCGATATAAGCTCTACGAGAAGATCTTCTCATCACATCCTGGTCGTCGCCGAGCAACCTCCACCGATGAGTGACAATTTTGCCAAACACTGCTTTATAAATTTTAAAATTAATGACAATTTTACCAAACACAAAAGAGTTGTACTTTTTTGATTTTAAATTCAAAACTAAGATTTCAGATATTTTTGATTTCAAAAAAAAGTTGTCTCAAAATTAAAAGAGCTTCCAAACACCCTATAAACCCTTATAAATCGTGCTATTTTCTCTTTTTCTACTAGTTAATAGAGTGTTTGGTAGCTCTTTTAATTTTGATACAACCTCGTTTTTGAAATCAAGATTATCTGATGTCTTAGTTTTAATTTTAAAATCAAAGAAGTCCAACTATTTTATGTTTGGCAAAATCGACACAATTTTTAAAAATTATAGAGTACTGTTTGATAATGACTTTAAAATAAAAAAATTTCTCTAACACATTAAATGTCAATGCAAACTAGTATCTCACTGACTAACCAGTCTTCTCTGTCAACACATTATATAATCATTCTTCGCCAACCAAAAATGTTTAATCAGCCAACAAAAAAAAAAGTATCAAAGCCCAAGTCCATCACGTCCAAGCTCTCTTGTCGCTCTAATTTATCTTTCTTCGTATGGGGTGCCATTGTACAAGACGATGCGGAGAAGAAGTGATGGGGACCCGGTCCGGTCCATTTTGGGGTCTTCAAAGAAGGGGGTGGCGAACACAAAGAAAGGCATGACGAAAAGAGATCGGCGACGGTGGGTATGTGTAAGTTGAGGACCAGCAAGACACGCATGCATTGGGAGCTGGTGGGTCTGTGAAGCACACAGACAGCCAGAGCACAACGATTGGTGAGGGACAAGGAAAGGCCCCCGACGAGGCTGCTGCCGCCCCAACGAACTCCTCCCGCGAAGCGATCATGTGGGGTAGAAGCGGACCTTTTGACGCCGACTAGGGCTTTCGCTTCCTAGAAGCGAGGCAGAAGATGATTAAGCGGTGGTAGTTGATCTACATAAACCCTTCTCCTCGCGAGGACAACAGTTGGAGAAGGGGAAGATGATGAGCGAACATGGAGGAGGGAGAGTCGGGGTACCTACTCCGCTGGCTGTGTGAGATAGTTGAACGGCGCTGCGGGAGATAATCTTGTCATCCGGGTGCGTCAAGACAGCGAGCAGGTCGTCCGGGGCGTCGAGAAGGCGAGTAGTACGTGGTCAGGGGGCATCGAGATGGCAAGCAGGTCTTTTGGGGCGTTGAGACGTCGAGTAGGTCGTCTGGCATGTCAAGACGGCGAGCAGGTCGTCTGAGGGTGTCGAGATGGCAAGAAGGTCGTCTAGGGAGAGCAGGTTGTCCGGGGTGTAGAGATGGCAAGCAGGTCATCCAAGGGAACGCGGTGAGGCGACGCAAGTGAGAGAGAGAGAGAGGGGGGATGGCGGGGGCGTCAAAGCGCGATAGGGAGAGGAAGGCCGCGGGGGCGTCGAAAGATCGGGAATTTCTGTCTTGGAAACAAAACAACCTCTTCTGTGTTTTGTTTCCGAGAGAGATATTAGTAGGTTTCCTTATTTCTAAAAAAAGAAGAGCATCCTAAAATTTTAACCAAACACATTTTCTTCTCCATTTTTAAAATTGAGGTAGAAAAAAGTAAAAAAAATGTATCCAAACACCCGATGAGGGCCTGTTTGGTTTCAACGTCAATTTTGATGCAATATCACTTTGGATATTGACCCTAGACACATTGACATTAAGGTAGACATTTGAAGTATTAGATTTAATAGTGGTATTCATTTGATAGAGTATTCCAAAGATGTCCTAACATTTTAGCAATTGACTGCAATTCTTCTAGGAAGAGGAGGATGAATATGACAGAGCAGCTATTGGCAGTGAGAACACTAGCGAACGCATGTACATGAGAGACGTTAAAGACCATGGTCCTTATATGAATTACCACACTATCATTGATGATTCAAGTGAGGACGTACAATTTGCTAGAGATCCTCGTGCAGATCACTTGGCTGCAAATGCCAGACTGAAAGAAGATGGAGCAGCCAGAGCAAATCTTCAGATTCATAAAACTCCTAAGCATGTTGCACAAAAAAGTATGCTAACTGAAACTAAAGTTCATCCTAAACCAATTTTGAAACGGAAGGGTGATCAGAGTGATCTGAGGCCAAAGAAACAAGTCAGATTTGGTCTCGAGTGTAAAGACACTGTGAAGCGGATGTGTGTTTCCCAGGATTTCGCCACGGTGCCAGAGTCAAAAGGGGCAACAACATCCACTGAAACGACTGATCTGTCACCTGAAGATTCTCCAGCTGTTCCTGACTACCCCCACAGCCATTCGAACTCTATTTGTTATGCATTTCACACAGAAGATGATGTTAATGAGGACTCCAACCGGCTTGCTATGGATGATGTCTGGAAAATCATAAGGGCATCAAAGGCAGAGAACCGGCAGGGTGCTTCTGCCGATGGTTGCACTGAGCCTCCCACCACAATAGTCTTTAGACCTAGAAAACGAGCAACTGAGGCTACACAAACTGGCCATGCCTTAGGAGTCAAGAGGGGTGACGCTGTGAAGGAGCCGCAAGAGGTGCCTGGGCATGTGGTAGACCGCCCACGTGGCATTGCTGCTACAGAAGTACAAGGGAATGAGGTATGCCCAATGGAAGACTCTGGCATGGAGATCTCCGAGGACATGATTTTTGCCGTAGAGAAATCATACCGCCGGTACCGACCCAGCACTCATTCAGACGATTCTTCATCTTAGGTCAAATATCTGCTTGCATCTGCTCAGTTAGTGTTCCCGGGTTCAGTGAAGATGAAAATGGTTCATATGCATCACGGCATGGTGTATATATATATATTCCTCTAGTCCGGATTTTTAGGCATCTGGGCTGAGAATTGTTTTTTATATCAAGGCCGTGTTCGGTGCTAAGTCTCTTCGTTCCTGCAATCTCAGTGTCTTGCTCGTGCTATTTACACCTGCCTGCTTGTGGATGGTCGGTGTCTGTATCAAGCCCCTGGAAATTGGCATGCGATATGATCATACGAGAGCCTCGTACAGGCGAAGCTACCGAACTTTTTCTCCCATAATGCGACTCGCGATTAGGCTTTGGGTACTGCTTTGCAAACCCAGGTGAAGCTCCTCAAATATCTGACTATAGCATGATGCCGAGGAGATTTTGTGGGATTCAAATGGAAGTGCCTTTCCGATGAAAATATTTTTATGAAGTATAATTTTAACTAACATTTCATATGCTCTTTTTTTTCCTTCTTATTTACGGTTTCCGTGTATCAGGCAATAGTTTTGCTTTTGGATTGGATGTCTAAAACTATAAAGTTTGGACAGCAGGAGACGAATATACTCGTGTACTAAACCTCTTTTTCGAGTATCTTGCAAGCTGTAATATCTTTTGGGTTAAATGTTCCTCCACTCGAATCTCTTTTTGAGTATCTTGTAAGTTGAAATATCTTTCTGAGTTAACAAATGTTTCTTCACTTGAATTATTTGTACTTTGTACCAATTGTTTTGTGATGTTTATCTAGATGATATTGTGGTGTTCAATCAGACTTGATGCTTATTTGCTTAACTAGGGTTGATGTTTCTTCGATATATGAATGGCAAGGGATGTATATGCCTTGGTTGGTTAGTTTATTAAAAATGATATTATATCAATTTTGCAATTGATATTTTGAGAGGGGAGAATATTAATAACAAATTGATACGAATAGACATATGTTACAATTCATACTTTGTTTGTATCATAAATGTATTAATATCAATTTTAAGTGTCTTTTGTTAACTCTATCAATTTCAATTTCTCAATTGTTGTGATAGGGTTGTTGAGGATTACAGGTTCGAATCATTTGGTATTGATTTGATTTGAATTGTTTTTGATATAAAATTTATTTTAAAAGTAAAAAACAATGTAATATTGTTTTCATGATATAACATTACAAGATATTTTTATTTAACATATATTATGATAAAATTGAATCATTGGCATAAATTGTAAATTTATATATTTTTATTAATATCTATGTAATTTCTCATCTTTTAATCTTTTGCTTATTTTATTGAGATGCGTTTGTCTTTTTTTTTTGGACACGCTGGCCCAGTGGCCAGGCCATGGCGCAGCGCAGTGCCGGTCATTATTAATTTGTATCTATATGAAAAAAAGTGAATTAGGCATTTTACTGAAACCATACATAACGACTTGCATGTACATTGATGATGTAGTTGGATAGTATCGAAGTTGATTATGAATAATGAATGGTTGCGTACCCATCAATAAAGTATAATTTTAACTAACTTTTCACATTTTTTCGCTCTTATTTATTATTTTCATGTATCAAACGATAACTTTGCTAATGGGGTGTTTGGTTGCATGATAATTTTTTGTACACTTTCGTGATAAAAAATTGTATTAAAATAAAAAGTGAACCAACTCATGACATAAAATTATCATGTTTGGAGGGATGTGATTACAAAAAAGAGTAACTACCACACATCAAACAAAGTGGGGGACCACAATAAAAAAGAAAGAGGTGAGACCTTTTTTTTGTTTAAGAAGAAAATCACTTTTAAAACATAAAATTGTCATAGTTATCAAACACCTCTTTTAACAAGTTTTCTTATAATTTTTAAAAATTAAAACAAAAACCTTCATTATCATGCAACCAAACACCCCATAAACTATTAAGTTTGGACTTCAGGAGACTGATACTTGTGTACTTCATCTCTTTTTGAGTATCTTGTAAGTTGTAATATCTTTCAGGTTAACAAATGTCCCTCCACTCAAACTTTTTGTATTTTGTACCGATTGTTTTGTGATGTTCATCTGGATGATATTTTGGTGTTCAACCAAAGTTGATGCTCCTTTGATTAACAAGAGTTGATATTTCTTCGACATATGATTGGCAATTGATGATGTATATGCCCTGTTTAGTTAATTTATCAAAATTGATATTATATAAATTTTACTATTGATATTTTTAGAGGAGAGAATATCAATAACAAAGTGATACAAATGGACACATGGTACAATTCATACCTTGTTTGTACCATAAATGCATCAATATCAATTTCAAACATCTTCAGATAATTGTATCAATATCAATTTCTTAATTGTAGTGATAAGGTTTTCAAGAATTATGGAATCGACATCGAATCATTTGGTATCAATTTGCTTTGAATTAGATTTTAATAGGGAATTTATTTAAAAATTGCAAAAATAAAAAAAATTAATATTTAAGATATTTGTATGACATAACATTGCAATATATTTTTATTTAACATATATAACGTGATAAAATTGAGTCATTGACATAAAATATAATTATATATATTTTTATTAATATATATGAAATTAGTCTTCATCCACTTGTCTTTTACTCTCTTAGCTATTTTATTGATACGTGCTTGTTGTTATCGGCCCGTATCTAAATAAAAAGTGAAGTGAATTAGCTATCTCACTAAAATCATATATAATGCCCTGTTTGGTTTGAGTTTCATTTTTGGTACTATATCAATAGTGATATTAATATTTTCAAACATTGGAGTATCAATATCAAAAGTAATACAAGTTGTCATTTGTATTACACAATATGCTTTGTTTGCATTATAAATTTTAAAATTGATATAGTTAACCAAACACCTCTTTATGGTTCCTATCAATATCAATTTTAAAGTTGATAGTGATAGAGGTACCTAATAGTGTTACCAAACAGGGCATAATGTCTTGCACGTGACTTGGTGATATAGTTTGATGGTATGATTGGAAATCATTTAAAGAAGTTGAGAGTTGTTGTGTACTTATCAAAAAGCTTTGATTCCATCGTATTTTTACAAGGTATAATTTTAACTAATATATTACATTCTCATTTTTCCCTTAATTACTGTTTTCATGTATTATGGCCCGTTTGGTTAGAGTTTCAAATTTGATACTATATCAATATTAATATTGATAATTTTAAAGGTTGGAGTATCAATATCAAAATTGATACAAGTTGACACTTGTATCACATAATGTGTTTTGTTTTCACTATCAATTTCAAAATTGATACTATTAACCAAACACTTCTCAGTGATTACTAGGAATATTAATTTTAAAATTGATAGTAATAGAAGTGTCAAATAGTGTTACCAAACAGGGCCTTAGGCAATAGCTTTGCTTTTGGATTTGATGTCTGAAACTATTAAGTTTTGACAACAGAAGACGAATATACTTGTCTACTTCATCTCTTTTGGAGTATCTTGTAAGTTATAATATCCTTCGGGTCAACAAATGTCCCTCCACTTGAACCTTTGGTACTTTGTATCGATTGTTTTGTGATGTTCATCTGGATTATATTGTGGTGTTAAACCAGAGTTGATACTCCTTTGCATAACAAGAGTTGCTATTCCTTCAACATATGCTTAGCAATGGATGTCTGTATGCCCTATTTGGTTAGTTTATTAAAAATGATATCATATCAAATTTTCTATTGATATTTTTAGAGGAGAGAGTTTCAGTAACAAGTTGTTATAAATAGACACATGGTATGGTTCATACCTTGTTTGTACCATAAATGTATCAATATCAATTTCACACATCTTCAGATAAATGTATGAATATCAATTTCTTAATTGTAGTGATAGGGTTATCATGGAATACAGAATTGGGGTTGAATCGTTTGGTATCAATTTGATTTGAATTGGAATGGATCGATTGATTCTGATTAATTTCGTGGGAGGAAAATTGATCGAGAATCAGTCCAAATCACTTTTTAATAGAAAATTCACTTATTCTTAAAAATAAAATTATAATATTTAACATGTTTTAATGAAATAATATTGCAATTGTAAGGTATTTTCCTTCAACATATATAACATGATAAAATTGAGTCATTGATATAAAATATAATTTTACACATTTTCTTCACCAATATCTATGAAATCAGCTTTCATCCTCTTGCTTTTTAGTCTCTTGATTACTTAATTGAGATGTGTTCGTCATTATTGACTCATATCTATATGAAAAAAGTGAATTGACTATCTCACTAAAATCATATACAATATCTTACACATGCACCGGTGATGTAGCTAGATAGTATGGCTAGGAATCATCTAAAGAAATTGATTCTAGATAATGAGCTATTGCGTACTCATCAAAAAGTTTTGATTCCATTTTTAATTTCTCTAATTGGAATGTTGTCCAAAGATCAAATCATCTGTATTTGTCCCTTTAGTTCATGCACTAATAAAAGAGTCTCCATCTCCTCCACTTGGTTGGGTGAGTGGTACGAACTTCTTCTTCTTCTTCATCTGAGGAATGTGAGGGTGGCTACATATTGTTTGTCGGACTCACATGTCCTCACCTGATATCCAACTTTCTTTTCTTGGCTTTTTCTATTGTGTTATTTGATTAACTCCTAAGCCCTATGCTTTTATTCAACTGTGCAAAGTGTTCCATTCTCTTACTATTGCTTTTGTCCTCATTGGATTGAGATTTAGTTGTGTAGTTGGGGGTGGGGCTAGAGCTGGGGCTAGGATTGGAGCTGGGTCTAGTGCTTGTGGGGCAGAAGATGAGATTGGTCGAGGAGTAACAATAACTTCCTCTTCAATGCTCTCTACCTCAACACCACTTAGTTCCCCTTCTACCTATGCACAATTCTTATGAACAAACTTAGGTGGGTGGTCCCTACCTGCTCTCTTTTCCATCTAATTAGTAAGTGATTGTTCATCTTGAAAAATGTAATCAATGTCAACCTCTTTAATACGTGGTTCCTATGTTATATGTCTTTCTTCATATACTCTACCTGCAAACTTTGCAAATCTCTTCCCAACAACTGTTGATGGTCTTTGATATTCTTTATACACAATCTCATGTTATAATGACAAAATATTAATTTCTCTAGTTTATTAGATATCAACGTAATCCTCCTTTGTGTGAATTATGTTGAATGTACTCTAGTTAGGGGTGTAAACGGGTCGGATTCGGTAGCGGAATCACAGAATTCGATTCCGATTCTGATAAGGGATAAGGTGTTCCGATTTTGATTCCGATAATTTCGGAATCACCACGTTCCGATTTCGGTCCGATTCTGATTCCGTTATCGAAATCGGAATCAAATCCGATAATTTTCGATTCCGATATTAGATATTAATTTTTATTCAAAAATTCATTAATAATTCACATATGATTAATAAATTTTGATATAATATTTTAAAACTTTATTTTTATCATTTTATCAATTTATATATTATATTTTATGAATTATTTGACTTTATTTTGGTTATTTTTACTTATATTTATTTATTTATTATAGAAATTGGATAAACGGAAACGGAATCACCTGATTCCAATTCCGATTCCGATAAGCTATCGGAATATCCGATTCCGATAGCTTATAGGATACAAAAACAGTTTCCAAACTTGCTAATTTTTATCGGAATCGAATCGAAATTTTGGATTATCGGATTCCGTTTACACCCCTAACTCCAGTTCCTCTCACAATTGGAGGAATTAGTGCTTTGACTTAAAGTTTTTTTTTTTTTTTTTTTTTGGTCGGATGGCGCAGTGGCCAGGACGCACAGCACAGTGCGTACGGCAAGGGATCGAATCCCCCGCGGATCCACCCCCCTCCCCACGGGTGGCCCGGCAGGGTACCTGCCGGGATTTGAACCCGCGCCCTGCTCCCCGCGAGCAGGGCGACACGCCAACCGAGCCAAGCTTAAAGTTTTAATAACAATAAATTCAAGTAGATTCCATCCACTTCTTGTGTTCACTTGAACCCATCACTCAGTTGAAAAAAACAATGAAAAATGATTAGTCTTTCAATCAATGTTTAGTTGAACAATAGTATCAAGTATCATATTAAATATATTAAGATAAATAAATATTTAGATATGGATTTGAGTACGCTCTAACTCTCATTATGCATTGTAGCATTTAAAAATTGATAAATATGAAATGGTTGGTATTCTCATTTAAATGTTAAAAATATTTACAAATACAAGTCTCACTTACTTCAAACTCAGCTTTTGTTCTATCTTGCTAAAATCTAGACAAGAGTTGTATGACTGATAGAGTACCCAACAACACTTCATTGTGATTGCATTTGCTCTCTATATTGTATGCGAGAGTTTAAAAAATATTTTGCAAATATTCAACCATATGTCAATGCATCTATTGTATCTACACATCATGATGCAATGTCCTATCCTATTCTGCATCAATTATTTTTTACTATTTTTTGTATCCTCTGGGATTCTTCTCCTTGATTTTCAATTTTATACAGTCCATTGCATCATTAAAAGTCCCCATCTGACTCTTGTCATTTGTGTGAACTAACCTCAAGACAATTATGAGTGTCTCAATAATGAACAAGTAGTAGACAATCCTCTCCAAAAATCACTTGTCTATGATCAAATGCTCAATCTTCACAAGAATTTTCAATTGATCCTCCTTGTTATACAAGTTGTCAACCATATAATTATAGTATGTTTTTACATTTATGAACCTGACCAGTGCATGTCTATGCTGATGCAAACTCTCCATGGTAATAAAATTTGCAGCGAACCTAGTAGGACCAGGCCTAATCAGATCGTGCTCCTTAGTATGTTTCTCTATGATGTGTAGTAAATGGGGATGTGAATAGATAAATGAGGCTTGCTTGACTAGTGTAGAGATTGATCCTTCTTGCATATATCCTCCAACTCCTGGTCAATGGAGTGTATTGCATATGGTACCTAGAAGGGATGATGCCACTTTTTCATCAATTTTCTCCCTGGTGTTTTGTAGGATGGTTCATTGTCAATCACAAATTGAACAACATTTTCTTCAGCAATTTTCTCTACAACATCCATCAAGGAAAAGATGTAGTTAGTGTTCTTGATCTTACTCAAAACATCAATTGATTATAAGAAAGTTGTGCCCTCTGAACAATAAATCAGAAAGTTGATCATGCTCTTCTTGGTGATATCTGCCCACCCATCATATATAACTGTGTAGCCTCTCTCCCTTCACACCAACTTGCACTACTCAATCTATGTCTTTAGCTCCTCCACCTCCTAATCTAGGCCACTAGCATAAATAAACCTACTAGTTGGGACTTGCAATTTTGGTCCGGCCTCAGTAATGAAATCAATCATAGTCTAAAAGTATAGGCTAGTGGCTACATATACTGGGATGCCTGTATTAAAGTAGATAGAAAAAATGTTATTGTCTTTACCAATAAATTGTTATAATAAAGTATATAACAAATTTAAGATTTATATTTGCATGTAAAAGTCACTTCGCAATATGTCTCATTGCTTTATTTTCAACTGTTACTGTTGTTTTCATTACTTGTTTAATAGTCCTCCATGAGAAACTCTATTTCCTATACAAATGCTCATCTCCGCCCAATAGCGTGGGGGTCGGGCATGTCAAAGAAGATTGACAATATGTCCCATATCCTACTCTCATACCCATATCTTTACTGGGTGTAGGTTGTGTCGACTGTGATCGATGAATGGTAGGGTCAACTCCGGACCCTCCTACTCCTTTCTTTTTCTCCTCATCCTCTCTTTGTACATGCTTGCTTGCTTGTTTAGCTCTTATGAGTTAAGAGTCTGTGGATAAGTCCTCATTGTTAGGTTCAACTTCGACTCTTACCTTCCCTTTCCCTCTAGAGGTTGGCACCTATTCTCTCCTCCTCCTTAGAAGCTCATCATGCAAACTCTCCCTTTGCTTGATCCTAATCTTTCTCTATGAGACTCTTCCTACCTATAATGTCTTCACTAATCTCCTTAGGCACCTTGTCATATTTTTTAACATTGTTACCAAACTTGACAATGTGTTTCTTTAGTCGGTACACTCTGCCATTTATCTCTTTCTCTCACCACTTGCATTTGACCCTTGGCCACATCTGCAATACGTCCATGCTCCCACCCAATATCATGTACTGCGGGTACATTGCCTTCACCATAGTCAGCAATTACTTATAGATACAAGAAAAGAAGTTTTAATTAAAGAATTAAACAACTAAGTTAAACAATTAAATAATTAAATTAAAAAAATAATATGAGTTGTTTAAGGGGTGGCTAGGAAGATAATAGGCCCTTAAGGGATTGTTCATGTTGTTTAAGGAGTCAATGGAAACTGAACAACCCTTAGGGGGTGGCCAGGACTAAACAAGCCCTTTAAGGAGCTGTTCGGGAAGAGAACAACCCCTTAATGTCCTGTTCAGCCTTTAGACAAACTGAAGGGGGGATGGGAAAGGCTAAGGACTGTAAACACAATTTTATGGGGGGTTTTGGGAAAATAAAACTAACAAATGATCTGAAATGAAGGATCGTTGAGGAAGATTTGTAGCTGAAGCCACCCTAGATTGTTGGAATCGTAGCTAGAATCGATAAACCATTGGAGACATTAGAATCATCTGGATTTCTATCAAAATCACTAGATCACCATCAAAATTGAGTGGATCTTTGCCAGAACTACCTACTCGCCACCAGAATTGCTTGGAATCGGCTCTTCATGGCTAATATTGGCCTTAAAACACCAATATCGAACCACTATTATGTCTGGATTAGGCTGATATCGATCCACTATTGGGACTTAAGTTGTCATGACAGAATTGATCGATTCAATAGATTCCAAGTCAGAATCGATCAAATTAGATTAATTCAGACTGATTCTTTTAGAATTCCAGTTGGAATCGATTCTTCAGAATAGAATTAGATTGAGAATGTCTAATCTGATTTAGGAATAGGCTAATTTTGATCCGATCTGGTAGATTCTATAATCTTTTAGGAGTGGTTAATATCTTTTTATCGAATAGCTTGCAAGGAGACTGATGAGTGGATCCTATAAAGGTATAGGCAACACTAGCTGACTTTTAAAAACTTTTTGTCTTTGTTTCACAAATTATGATCATTTATTACTTGAAGTTTTTTGAGAACTACTCAGAAAGTGGCTCTCGTCGATTTGTTGAAGGACAACAAGTAGTAATGATGACATTGATGGGCATTCCATGGATCAAAGGCTCAAATGTTAAGTTATTTGCTTGACATAAGTAGTAAAAAGGGAAGAGCAAGTGATGGCAGGTTGTGGCACATCATTTCCTACAATGTTGATGATTTCCCATGGGTTGTACATCACCTAGTTCTTCACATGCAAATCCAAAGGTTTTTGGCCCCATGCCCTTGATAGATTGGAAAAAGTAAAATGAGGAAGGAGTCCATGGATGGCTGATTTGTCTAAAACCAACCTAAATTAAGATTAAACTTAGTTTCTGCATGTGCCCTAAATATTGGGAAACGAAAATGAGGAAGGAGTCTATGGGGGGCTGATTTGCTAAAACTAGCCTGAATTAAGATTAAACCCACCTATTTCTTTTTTGTCTATGCCAAATGAAGGAGACTATGCCCCAACATTGGTGGGCAAGCTCAAGAAGCTTGTTCCAAAAGTACCACCTGTTAGTTGAGAAATCAATGCATTGAGTAGTTTTAAATTTAACTCATTAAAATTTAACTCGATTCATTTATTATGTTAAATAAATAAGTTTGAACAAAATCATAAACTTGATTTATTGACGAGCCGAGCTTGAACAAACTATTACTTGACTTGATAAATTCATGGGCAAGATGTCTTCGTTGGCAAATGACTTCCGACTTGCCTCCATACCCTATAGAGATAAGAAATACATATTGTCTTCAAGGCCTATATAATGACGAATGTCTAGATGTTGTTGTCTAGTCCCAAATAGATGTACAGAATATCTCGCCGGTTTAACATTTTCTTCCTGAATGCCACTAAGGAGATTAAAGTGCAATGTGCACGAGACGGATCATTTCGGGTCGACCCAAAAATTTTAGTGTCATAGTTTGGAGTAGACATAGTTAATCAAACTAATCAAGAAGTTAATTAAATAACTAAAAAAGATAAGAATAATTAAATGATAACTACTAATGCATTAAATAAACAATTAATATACTAAATAAATACTAAGAAAGCAATTTAAAACTAACATAAAAGACTTAAGTGAGAGTTTGAAGCAATGTGAGGGGTGGGAATGGATGAGGGATGGGAATGACCTTAGAGATCTAAGGAATAGATGTGAGGGCTGGGGTGGGAATGGATGAGGTCCTTTGGGGGCCTTATATTTGTAAGGAATCAATCTATGGCAGTGGAAAAAATTTTGATTCCTTAAAGCTATTGTCTTTGCCTTGGTCGATACCGAATGAGTAAAACTGGGAACTGAATATAAAGTAGAATGAGTTCCAAAATATTCACTAAGATGAAGAGAGGACATTCTTCCTTGTTGAAAACTATTTAAGTGGATGGTCTCTAACGATATTCACACGATCTATTCAATAGATGAGTCCTCCCTTCCTTTGGGTCTCTAGAAACCTTCCAGATTCAAACTTGACCATGGGAGATCACCATTAGAAGAAGAGAGGAGGTAGAGAGACTGTTTGGGTTGTGCTCTAGCCCTATGGCTTGTTAGGGTTTGACTTTATAAGCTATTTATTTATAGAAATTAGATCTTTTCACAAAAACCCTGAACTTATATAAATTATGCCCATGCTCTCATTTTATTGATCAAATCAAATGTGTGTGACCGACTAGACCCAATAGTCAATTTGGTTGAAGCTTTAATTAATTTATAAGAATAATTCTTTTAAATTAATTCAAAACTATTATTCGATAACAGTTTTATAACTTTCTGATCATGAAGAGTACAAACCACTTCCTATGTTCCCAAATGACTTTGAAGAGTTAAATAGTATCCAATGAACCTTTCCATTATCAATTATCACATGGATTTAAATTCTCGTTCATACAATATCTTGGCCGGTTAGGGGTTCAACATGACTATCAACCCTTAAATAATCTGACTATATGAGATCTTGTACTCAAGTTTGGATTAATTGGGCAACTCCTTTTCCAATTATCCTAAGTTATTTATATAAGGATTTAGAGTACTATCTTATAGGACATTCTCTCTCTCTTGCCGAGAGTGAATGATCCATTATTGTCTGCTCAATTGTCTCCACCGGGTTTCTCTTGCACCTAATACATCAACTATACTATATCATAAAGATGGTGATCCATAAGTTAATAATTAAAGTACAAGATATATCCAGTAAGACATCTTTGGTGACTCACGTCAAAGATCCAACCGTGCTATTGAGATGTAAGAATAACCTATTAGATAATTTGGTTAATTCAGTGATCTCATTCCACTAATGAGCACCTATGTGCGTATCTCAGTGTCCCTACATTAATGACCAATGAGATCAGTCATCCTCATCATATAAGATGACATCACACACTAGTTTATCCGGATCTTTGATTTCCCATTTCAAGGATCTTATGACTAAGAACATTTAGATTGCATACCTTTTGATGGTCGATCTCATTATCATGATCTTATTGTGATTCAATTATCATTTCATGTAATCAAAGACTTCATTATGATGAACGCATCTAATAAGAGCTAGTAACATAGATTTTCCTAATTAATTGAATGAGATATCTCTTAAATTGTCGAATCATATCATATATGAATAACTTGTAGAGTATGCATTTCTATCAATATAGGCTTTCAAGGGACCAAGGGATGCTTAAGAAGCACCCATTACCCCCAATGGACATCTATAAATCCCCTAAAGGGGATTGTGGGATCACGCAAGGTAGCGCAACCCTACAACTAGTTTACGACCCCTTATCAAGTTGGGTTGGCCAAATCCCGATCAAGCCAGTTGGCCCATTTTCTGACTGGGTCTGGACAAGGTAGTGCGACCCCGTATCAGGTTGGGCAACTAGATCCTGAACAAGCCAATTGGCCCATTTTCCAACCTAGGTCCCAACCCGGTATTCTATGGTGTTGTTTAAATATATGAAATAAATTTAAATAAAATTTAATTTGAGTTTGTTTGATTTTTCATTAAAGTTCAAGTTTTAAAAGGGAGTTTAGCTTGCATTCGAGTTTTATAAATAAGTTTGTATAGAGCTCGAACTTAAAATTGATTGGAGCTTGTTTCAAGCTGTTGTTCTAACTCTAGCTCGAGCATGGCAGGATTAAGTAATGAGTCGAAGTTAGAACAAGAGCTAAGTCTACCTGTAAAAAGTTGAGCTTGAACTCGTGTTAAGTAAACAAGTCGAGTTTGAATAACATAATATTCAGCTCAGCTTATTTGCTCCCATTATTGGCTCTAAAATATATGATTTTAAAATTTTAAAAATTTATTAAGTAAAAACTAAAATCATGTAAATATATTTTTCTTGTTTCATTTTACCTGTGTTTATAATGTCTTCTCTTTATGGTTACTTGCTGCGATATACAAAACCACAAATATGTCTTGGACCAATTATCTTACCCTTGCACAAAGGTTTAGAATTTTACTTCACTCCACCCATAGTAGACTTTTGTGAACCATCGTCACTTTGAGAAAGGGCTCTTATAATGTAAGACACGCTGATCTATCATTATAAGGGTCTGAAAATCTTTGATTTTCAGCTCACTATGTCCATGGCCCTCTTGAGGAGTAGGTGTAATATCTGACGTTTTTTTTTTTTAAAAAAAACAGTACCCGCCCGCCCTGCCCTCTCTCTCCCTCTCGCCGGTCACCCACCCCGCCCCGCCCGCTCTCTCTCTCTCTCTCTCTCTCTCTCTCTCTCTCTCGTCGGTTACACCCGCCCGCCCCGCCCTCTCTCTCTCTAGCCGGTTACGCGCCCCCCCGGGCCTTCTTTCTTCTTCCTCTTCTCCCCCGTATGTGCGACCACCGCCGCCGCAGCCACCCTCCCGGCCTCCCACGCGACCACCGCCGACAGCCGCCAGCGCCGGGCCGCCACCATCGCCTTGGACCCTCCCCGGACCAGCCGCGCCGCGTGAAGCGCCGCCCGGCCGCCTCTACCTTCGTGGCCAGCCGCAGCGCGGACCCGCGCCGCCGCCGCCGCCCGCAAGCCCCCACTCCTGTAGTATATATCCCCCCCGGGTGGCGCCGTCGAGCTCTCCCCCTGCACCGATCGCCGCCGTCGCGTTCGCCGCCGTCAGAAGCTGCCCCGCCGTGCCTCCGCCTTGCGTGCGCCATCGACCACCCCCCCTTCCATTACCAGCCACCCGCCGTCTCCCGTTGACTGCCGCCAGCGCTGCCAACTCCGCCCCCTCCCCGGGTTGACTCCGTGCCACCCCGCCACCTGCTGCCACCGCCTTGACCCCCCCCCCCCCACCGAGCCATCGCCGGCGTCCCCCGCCGCCTTCCCGCGGGGCCGACTGCCGCCAGCAGCCCCCCCAGCCATCCCCTGCGCCGGCTGCGCCGTCATTGCGCCACACCCCCTCTCTCCTCTCTCTCATATCGTCTCTCTCTCTCTCTCTCTCTCTCTCCATCATCGTCCGCCGGTTGCCGTCGTCCGCTGCAACGCCCAGCCGCCTCTGCCTTCGCGGCCAGCCGCCGCGCCGCCCAGACCGCCGTGCACCTAGCCTCCCTCCCATGCTGCCATGCACGCCTAGCCGTCCCCCCCGGTTGCCTTCGACGTCGTCTGCCAATACCGCTGCCACCGCGAACGCCGCCGTCGCGAGCTCCACCCGCCGTCGCCGCCGTCGCGAGCCGCCAAGGCGAACCGGCCAGTAGCCGCCCGGTCCATCTCCACCCGGTCCAGCCGCCCGGTTCAGCCGGTCGAACCGCCCGGTTCGACGCCGGTTCGGGATTTTTCTGATTTTCGGAATTAATAAATCCGGAAATTAGATTTGAGGCCAGAAAAATAGCAGGAAAATTCTGAAAATTCCTAAAAATTCACAGGAGCTTCCAGGTAGGTTTCTAAAGCTCGTCTATGTATTTGATCCCATTTTGATTAGAAAATATGCATGATTTAACTTATGGACCTTGATTTGACTAGTTTAGACTTTTGACTCATGATTAGTGAATTTTCTCAAAAATCCTTGAAACCAGAACTTTGAAAATGATATTTTGAATATTATAGAACATGTTTGGCATGATTCTGGATGGGTAGAACTATTTTTTTCATGAGACTTGACCATATGTTATTTATGTATATGTTTATGTGCTAGAATGGGCCTAGAATTGAAATATAATTATGTGGAGTTTTGGAAAAATCAAAAGTCATCAAATTTCACTTTTTGGAACCTGTTTAGGTCAGATTATGGGTGTTGACATCAGAAGTTAGCTTGTTTTGATCATGCCAAGCTTGATTTAAGTTAATTGTCTTGTATATGTGATTAAGTATGTCTAGTTCGGTTTGTCATTTCATATATGTAAATCAAGTAAATTTTGGTTAGTTTGGTTTCAGATTATGTAATATGTCATGCATGATATGATTATGTTCATATGGTTAGGTATGGTATATGTTTGATTCAGAATATGTCAATCAAGTCGATTAGTACAAGTCTTGTCTAGTTATGGCAAAATATGTTTAATTTGGTTTCAGATCATGGGCTATGCTATGCATAGTTAGTCATGTCAATTTGATCATGAATAGTACGAGTTGTCATTCAGAACAAGTTCAATTATGTCGGGTTATCATATGTCTTGTCAAGTTCGTGGTGGATGTTATGTCTTGCATGAAGGGCTATGAAATTGATGGTAATGTCATGTATGCATGGTATGATCAAGTATGTCATGATTTGAAATTATGTTATGAACTCTTGATATGACGTGCTATGAAGGCTTCACCAGCCTATGTTAGACAATCGCCCGTGGGCAGCGGGTAACTTAGATGAATCCGGCCCCTCCCACGGATCCCGGATTACGGTGGTTTTTCCCTTAGTGTCACCTGCCTAGGTGCACTTTGGGCTAGCTTAGTATATGTTACTTCTATATATATATTAGAGGCTGGTGAATGCATTTTGTACATGTGAAGCAAGACGACCAATTCCTTGCTCATTGGCTATGTGTTCTGGAAAGGATATGAAATATGTTACTTGTGTGTCATGTATGGATGTTAAACCATGTCATGTTAGAAAAATCAGATTTGTCTTGTTTTAATTTGATCATGTTAAGTTAAGTCTTGAGGTCATTTAAATGATATTTGTCTAGCTTGTATGGTCTTGTGTGTTTTGATGCAGAAGTGTGTAGCATTGGCATAATTGTTTTCTTTAAGTTAATTCATGGTTTGGATATGGGTTATGAGCTTAATATAGAAGACATTCTATACTTTTGTATTACATCTCAATTTAGATATGTTACATACCATTGCTTGATTATATGTTATTTACCCGATTGATGGGTGAAGGGTGTAAATCCTACGGAGTCCCCGGACTCACCCCGTTGTGGGTTAAATTTTTCAGCAGGTTTTGAAGATTTAAGAGCTTGAAGATGAGGATCAGGTGGAACCAAAGGAATCAGAGTCATTTGCACTTAGAGATTCTTGGTATTCTCTACTTAGGTAGATGATCTTGCTTGTTTTTGAACAAGAGTGTGGATAGACTTAGAAGTATGATTCTATTATCTTGTTTTGATGGATCTTAGGAAATTAATTGTTTAAGTTTGGGTTGTGGAATCCAAGTGTTGGGTTTCATCCCACTGTCACGACATTGTGTATTTCCGCTGCGTATTTGTGGTAATGTTATTTAAATTCCGGGTCGTGACA
This sequence comes from Cryptocoryne crispatula var. balansae, assembly GCA_036172225.1. Classification (NCBI taxonomy): domain Eukaryota; kingdom Viridiplantae; phylum Streptophyta; class Magnoliopsida; order Alismatales; family Araceae; genus Cryptocoryne; species Cryptocoryne crispatula. Next base: position 28,806,607 of record CM069928.1, read on the forward strand.
GTAGGTCCATGTTATGACTTAATTGATGTCTAATCTCAAAATTGGTCAAATATTAGACATTGGAATTTTTGATAAAATATTTAAATACAATAATAATGTTTTTATAAACCAAAGATTTTGTGATTCAGAGAAGAAATTATACATACAATTTGGGCTTAAGACATTTTCTTAAGGTGGGTTTTGGCATAATATGAAAATCTTGACTCTTAATATCATGTCTATTGGGGCTTTTGGTTACAATTTAATTTTTATATTATTTCATAATAAAAAATTATATTACAAATGTAAGCATGATAAAATTTAAAATTAAAAACAATAAAATTTTGGTGTTTGGCAAAAATATTATAATTTTTAAAAGTGATAATAAGATGTTTGATAACATTTTAAAATAAAATATTTATATACGTCATAAACATAAAAAAATAACCTCACCCGATCGTAACCCAATTGATGTGGGACAAACTAGGTTGACACTCTAAACTGACTCTCACACATGATCTGGTTCATAAGATCAGGTAACGGGCTGGTATAGTTGGGAAACTAGGATGGTGTTAGGATGCCTAACTAGATGAGATTTATTTGGAAGAATATTAGGGATAGTAGAGTCTAACTTGGGTTTGACACAAACATTCACGATTGAATACGAAATGAATGGAGTAAATAACCAAGGGGAAAGATCAAAAGTTGCCTCTACACTTGTAGGAGGATCCGACTAACATGTATTGCAAGAACTACAATACAAAATAATAGTTACAAAATTATCAAGATGTCCACCTCTTGCAAAAGGGTAAAAGGCTACATGCAGCATATTCTTGGGACTGTTCAGGTTGGCAGGTGTTTAAATTGATTGCTTGGCTTGCTTGTTCTAAATATTTATTGCCATGAGTCGAGGTGGAAGCTCCTCGATTAGTGGTACACAAACATTGGATAGGACTCAAGATTCCTAGGTGGACGGACAAAGTGTCGACCACGGCAATGGAAGCTCCAAGTTGGGAGAAAGTGGTAGGGAGGATGAAAATGAAGTGGGTGGGGGTAGAGAAGATGCTGATAATGCTCCTCATGAGCTCTCGATACCAAGTGATTGACTATCCCTCATGGGCTCCTTCCTCGTAGAAGTGATGAAAAGTGAAGAGAACATACTCTTATTTCAAGTTTAGATTTCTTCAACCTGATATGATGAGGATACATGGGAGGCTTTGTAGCCCTCAAAGCTACCTTCAAAATTTTTAATTTCCCTCTAAACACATTTGAATTTCTTTCCAAACACATCCCCATCTACCAAGTAATTACTACCATTCGAAAGACTAGACTTCTTAATTCAACAACTACCTACCTACTAACTTAAAGTAATTACTAATCCTTAAAAGACTACACCTTTTAATAACACTAACAACCACTACCTACCAACGTACTAACTCTTCTAGTTAATGAAGCAACATTCTTCTAGGCAAGAAGAGGTGGGTGGGTCACCATTCTTAGAAAGAAGCAAAAAGTGAAACAGAATTGGATCCGAGTCAGATGGTGTTGACTGCTCAATCTTGGTGTGGACTAGTCCAATTCAATCAAGAATGTTGTCTTGAACCAGTATCCCCACTAACTCTCCCCAAATGGGAAAGACTCGACTTTATTGAGAAGGGTTTAGACAGTTCTGATATTGCTCTAACAAATCCGAGTCAATGCGCTACAACTCTCATGATTTCCATGTGCTGTTCAAAAGTGGCCTCCCACTTTAGTGTAATAGGTAATGTTGATATACTCCTCTGGTTGATATACTCTACTTATCTGGAATATAATCGATCTGTTCATGCCGCAACATGGGTGTGGTGTTGGGCATTGCGGCTTAGGTTCTTGTTCGATAGGAGTTGGTTTAAATGAATCACTAGGGATGGCTTCTGGCTCATGACAAGTTATGGGGTTTGAAACTTTGAAACAAGAGTTTACTCCCACTCTGATGAGCTACCAACTACATATGCTTTAGATCTTACCCCTTCAAGATATGAAATGATCAACACTATAGGTTAGTAGTTTCTTAACCGCACTAGAATGGTGCCTCTCATATCGAGTTCGTATCATGACATGATCACCTTCATTGAACTCTTGGAATTGCATGCGAGGATCGACATTTAATTTATGTTACGCATTACTACTATAAATCCAATTAATAATATTTTTATGTTTGATCCCAACATGTTCTACAAAAGTTTTTTTGGACTTAGACACTAAGGCTATGTTTGGTATTAGGATAAAATTGACGGGGATAGGGATAAACCAATTCTTATGGTTAACCTTATTCCTAGTATGTTTGGTTTGAGTTAGAATAAATTTAGAGGATAATTCTATCCTATGTTTGGTATGTTAAAAATAAATTTGAGGATAATCGTGTATTGTTATATTTTTATTTTTGTTTTTTATATTATCTTATTTTATTTTTCATAACATATTCATAAAGATCCTAATCAACTTACATATTCATATAATAAATCTAAAATATAATTTTAAGTATAAATAAAAATACATTTAAAATTATAAAATTGAAGATATAAATAAATATAATTTTAAAAATACAATAGCAAACATTAGATTTGAATTTAATTTTAAAATAAAATAAAATTTAAAAAAATATTGCAACTAAATACTTTACAAATCGATCTACATCCGGTAGTTCGCATATATTTTCTTAAATACTTCATAGGTTATCTATTTCATCTCAATAAAAATGGTAGAGACCATGTACAAATAAAAAGGGTGAACCATAAGAAAAAAGAATTTTTTTCTATTTATCATCAAACCACAAGAAAAGAAAACTAAAAAAGCAAGACCTTGTGGTCAGTTTCAACCTCTACATCCAAATACTCTTGATTGCACTGCCCACAATTGACCTTCATTTACATAGCTAGAAGGCCTTTCTGCCTAGTTCACAAAGGTGTCTGTCAATTTTGCCACAAGTAATGACTCATCCCATATGGACATCATTTTCTTCTTGTTTTCATCAACAACATTAAGCTTAAGAAAATGACAAGATTATGTAACGAAATCTTGTTGCCCAGGTGTAACAGAACTCTTTCCATTCACTTCAACTGGTTCTAAGCCATATGCCTTACAATCAGTTAGTAACTCTTCAATGCCCTTAGACTTATCAGTGCGTGTGCTTAGCCCAGCACCCCTCACCTTAACAATCTAGGCATCAAATCCTTGGCTGGACATATGACAAGCAAATGAAGCCTAGAGTGAGTTTAACACAATAAGTACATAAAAATTAGCAGTGCCAAGAAGAGACAATAAACTGTACAAGATTACTGACAACTGGTAGACACTAAAAATGAAAAAAATGTAGCAAATGGAACAAGAAATGGATTCGCGCTAATTGTATCTTTCACTAAAAAGACAAGTTTCTTATAAAGAATAGTGTAAGAAAAGCACATCTGATAATACACAAGACTGAATGATTGAACCCAAACACCAAAGAACAACTCTTTTACATCTCTTTTTCATCACGTAAATTAGATTTACTCCCAATTGATTAAGAAGTAATAGACAATCTGTATGTTTCTATGCCTTGGACAAGATGATACGATGCTGCTCCACAATGCCACTTATTTTCTTATATGATATATACTCAATGGTTCCAAATAACTTATGACAATCTCATCATTACATACCACTCTTCTCGACTGCATACCACCCCCACATGTCTCTGCATATAGATACTTTCCCTTGGTCTGGATAAAGATTAAAATAGGAATTCTGTAGCTTTGAACTTTTATTGTATAGCTTTCCAATTTGTCATCTTTGCAAGAGCCTATCTCATTGATCAATTTATGTGAAAGTATGTTCGAGCTTTTGCAAGTTATAACTACATAGCTTACAAAAAGTCAAACATAATTACTCCTGGCTAGAGGTCATATCTGATGACGTTCGTTCTCTCCTCGGACAGAAGCATCAACGAGTGATTCCTTGGCGTCGCTTGCCAGAACATCACAACGACATAACCGATCGAATTGAGCAGCCGAAAACGAGGAAAAAAAAGACCCGATCGCCAGTTCGGCAAACCCGAACTCACAGTATCATACCTTGGGGGAGGGAGATAGTGCTAGAGGGCAAGCCTCCACTTGGTCCCTGGTACAGAGACGTAGTGGAGCTTGTCGGGCGTGCATACTGATGGCTTATCGCCCTTCTTTGAGGCGCTGCGCTTGGAGATGGATACGGCCCTAATCAAGAACGGAGAGGATGGAGAAGAATAGGAGGAGACGGGAACGGTGTACGAAGGGAAGGAAATGGCGATAGGGTGCCACTGCCTCCATGCGGGCACGCAGTTCAATCCCCGTGCCGACTGGGGATGAAGCAGTAGGACACCAAAGCCTCTGCGGTGTGCAGGATAGAGCGGACATCGCCGCCGCCGGGGTGGAACATTGTCGCAATCGATCACACCAAGGCGTTTCTTGCCAGTGGCAGATTGAAGGGCGTTTGGTTTCCAAGAATCGTGCTCGCGATGATGATTTAGGTCGCAAAGCGATGACTGAACGGAAACGGGAACCTCATTTTCAGGGATAAACCAGATTAAATAATTCCAGGATAATATAAAATTTATGTAACTCCAAACAGAGGATTAGAGATAAACCGATGGCGAAGACGGTTCCGGACGGGACAGGAAGGGGGAGATGAATCGTGCAGGGTAGGCGAAGGGGGGCTCAGACGATTCCGGGAAGCCGGGGGCGAACTTGCGTTGACCGTGTGGCGATGGAGGAGATCCAGGATGGTGCGGGAAGGACGGTGGAGGGCCATCAGAGGGAGACGATGAAGTCTCTGGGATTGACAGCAGCCGGGAAGGAGGCCGGCCGTTGCCGGAGGCGGAGAGTGGCTGGAATCGGCCGGCGGCGGGGGGTGGAACGGAGGCCGGCCGTTGCCGGAGGCGGAAATCCAACCCTCCCATAGGGGGCGGAGGCCGCAGGCCAGTCTTCTCGCCGGAGGTGGAGCGAAGATCGGAAGAGCTGATCGTCGAGAAGCAGGAGGACCGCGTGGATTGCCCTCTCCGCGGCGCCTCCGAGGTCGCCCAAGAACCTTTGGGAACGCTGGGTACGGGGAGACAGAGCACCAGGACAGCGGGAGCGGACCGGAAATCAATATTTTCTAATTTAATTGGATTTTAAAAACAAATTTCAAATCTGATTTGCACTATCGGATTTTTAAAATTATACTATTTATATCTTCAAATGTATATTTTTAAATGTATTCTTATTTATATTTTTAAATTATATTTTATATTTATTATATGAATATGTAAGTTGGTTAAGATCTTTATGAATATGTTATAGGAAATAAAATAAGACTATAAAAATAAAATTTAAAATATAAGGTTATCCTCAAATTTATTGTGAACATACCAAACATAGGATATGTTATCCTTAAAATTTATCCCAAGTCAAACCAAACATAGTGGGGATAAGATTAGTCATAAGGAGTGACTTATCCCTATCCCCTATATTTTTATCCCGATACCAAACGACGCCTAAGGCTATGTTTGGTATTAGGATAAAATTGACGGGGATAGGGATAAACCAATTCTTATGGTTAACCTTATTCCTAGTATGTTTGGTTTGAATTAGAATAAATTTAGAGGATAATCCTCTAAATTTTATAGATACTTTCCCTTGGTCTGGATAAAGATTAAAATAGGAATTCTGTAGCTTTGAAAATAAAAAGGTGTCTACAGCCCATAACTTGCAAAAGCTCGAACATACTTTCACATAAATTGATCAATGAGATAGGCTCTTGCAAAGATGACAAATTGGAAAGCTATACAATAAAAATTCATAAGATTACTGTAACTGGTCGATACAAAAGAAGAAAACAAACCCCAGAAATCTATAACTACATAGCTTCCAAAAAGTAAAACATAATTACTCCTGGCGAGAGGTCATATCTGATGACGTTCGTTCTCTCCTCGGACAGAAGCATCAACGAGTGATTCCTTGGCGTCGCCTGCCAGAACATCACAACGACATAACCGATCGAATTGAGCAGCCGAAAACGAGGAAAAAAAAGACCCGATCGCCAGTTCGGCAAACCCGAACTCGCAGTATCATACCTTGGGCGAGGGAAATAGCGCTAGAGGGCAAGCCTCCACTTGGTCCCTGGTACAGAGACGTAGTGGAGCTTGTCGGGCGTGCATACTGACGGCTTATCGCCCTTCTTTGAGGCGCTGCGCTTGGAGATGGATACGGCCCTAATCAAGAACGGAGAGGATGGAGAAGAATAGGAGGAGACGGGAACGGTGTACGAAGGGAAGGAAATGGCGAAAGGGTGCCACTGCCTCCACGCGGGCACGCAGTTCAATCCCCGTGCCGACTGGGGATGAAGCAATAGGACACCAAAGCCTCTGCGGTGTGCAGGATAGAGCGGACATCGCCGCCACCGGGGTGGAACATTGTCGCAATCGATCACACCAAGGCGTTTCTTGCCGGCGGCAGATCGAAGGGCGTTTGGTTTCCAGGAATCGTGCTCGCGATGATGATTTAGGTCGCAAAGCGATGACTGAACAGAAACGGGAGCCCCACCGCCGCGCAAGAATCACCCATCGTATCTCCGAACATCCGTCTTATCCAACCAAAAAGATGGGATGAGTTAACCATGACTTTAACCCCATTTTCAGGGATAAATCAGATTAAATAATTTCAGGATAATATAAAATTTATGTAACTACCAAACAGAGGATTAGAGATAAACCGGGTTTATCCCTCCTTATCCTCCTACCAAACTGGGCCTAATGCATTTGATGGAGATGGAATGTACCCACGAATAATGTAGAATAGACTCATACTAATGCTTTTGTATGCAAACTCGGCATGTGGCATGATCAAGTTCCAATTTTCTAAGTGATCTCCTATTAGACATTGCAAACGTTTTCCTAAAATCCTATTCACACCCTCTGTTTGACCATTCGTTTAGGAGTGAAAGGCAATGGAAAACTTAAGCTTAGTACCAATCATATGCCAAAAGTTCTTCAAAAAATAACTCATAAATTTCTTATCTCTATTTGATACTATACTTTTAGGAAGGCCATGTAACCTAACAACCTCTTCAAAGATGATCTTAGAAACTCTCAAAGCACCTAAGGTCTCATGACAAAGGAGAAAATTGGTCATCTTAGATGACATATCTACATGGATGGAATCAAGTTTCTTCAAAATTCTAAAGAGACAAAGCACAAAGCCCATAATAATAGCTTTGGGTTGAGTTATGATACATCTTTCAACATTAATCTATTAATCTTTTGGTTTGGTGGAGTTTTTGAAAAATTACATCCCGTAATAGCTTCTAACTCCTTAAATTCTTGAGCTAACTCATATTCTGCCATGTAGCCTTCTTCTTCTAAGGGGGGTGGTTCTAGTGGAGTTTATTCAAAATACAAGTCAACTTCTTGGCTAACATGGAGTGTTCTATGGGGGCTTTCATAGACTTTATGCCCATAACCCTTGCACCTAAAGTACACATCCCTAGATTTCTCTTGATGAGGGTTGGGGGTGATGATTCCCTTTCCCTTATCATCTCCTCTTATGGGTTGGTTTGAGTTTGAGTCATTTGTAGGAGAACATGCATTTGAGAATTGAGAGTTGTTAGGCTTCTCATTTGCTTGGGTTTGCTTAGTGAGAACATTGGAAATTACCCTATTGAATGTGATAGGAAGGTAAGAATGGACTGGTTTTCCACTAAGCATATATGATTTTGTACTTGGTAGAATGAAAATCTAGGGTACTTGAGGTTTTTGTAAATCTTGGGCCACTTTGTAGGCTTGCTCCATAGTAGTGATATCCCTTAGAAAAAGCTCTTTTTGGCTATCATCTCTAAGATCAGATCCAAACCTAGAAAATGTGACTTCTTATTTCTTACTCACCTCACATTTCATCAAGAGTTCATCAAAATAGGTGATATATTTGGACACAAACTTGTTTTCTTAACTTAAACATTGCCATTGGTCTAAGAACCCTTAGCAGTAGGAGGAAGAGACATTTTTTCCTTTAACTTTTCTTTTATCTCATCCCTTGAAAAAATAGGAGTTGTTTCCTCCTAAAGAATAAGGTCTCTACATTCTTTCAATAAACTTTAGTTTGTCAGTCAACTTCATTTGGGCAAAGTGGAATTTTCTATCGTTAAAAAACTTATACCAATCAAAGTAGTAGTCCATATCTGCCTCCCATTCAGTGTAGACTTAAGGATCTAGGGACACACTAAAGTATGGAGCCTCTACCCTAACAATTTGTTGGCACTAAATTTTTTCACTTAGCTCGTTTGATACAGATTTCAGCAATGCCGAAGTTGGTGCAAAAAATCCAACCCAGATTCAGAAAATTCAAGAACAGATGATGCAAACAGGATCTGGAAATGCCTTGACATGGTTTTACATGCTACAAATGGCCAAGATACTGTGCTCACTGCATAGCCCCGGTTGAGAGCTTTGCAACGGTGCCCAAAACATGGAAAATGGACACCAGAAGGCAGAAATGACCATTTTTCCCCCCAACACTTTGGGACAAGTTGGGACTCTAACATGGAATTCCAACTTTAACACATTGTCAATGTTAGATATATCTATGCAATGCTCAAAACGGATCCAAAATCTGACCTTTGGTTGAAGAGATATGTAAGAAAGATCAAATCTGGTCAAAGTCCGTGTTAAATGACACCAAGGGCATAATGGTCCGATCAGCTCCCGGATCGACCCATGGGATGAAAATTTTGATTTTTTGGCCTGAGACATAGATCTCAGGAATACTGATGAATGAAAAAATAAATTTGTCCAATTGGATAACTTAATTGCACTTAATTGCAATTTCTAGATTATCGACGGCCGAGATCGCACAGATCGGAGAAACTGGCTAAATCAGGAGGTCTGTTGCAATTCAAGTGATCTCAATCACACATCATGAGGGAGCATAAGATCAATAGCCATCAGGGCATGTTCTAGAATTTTTTGGAGTCAATTTGGGATTTATTTAATTGGTTTTGGCTAGAATTAATGCTAGCCATTGGATCGGGAGCACTCTGATCAAACTAGGGTTAAACCTAACCCAAGATGGGCTAACCCAACCTGTCTTGGCCGAACCTACTATCCTCCCTCATCTTATGGGTGCACAAACAGCCCTAGAAAGTAGGGGAGGGTGTGCAAGGCTTTCCCAACTCTCTCCATCTCTCCTTGGTTTATCATTATCTCATCCACAACCACCTCAACCTCCCATGGCTTATCTTTATCACCCTCAACCACCCCCTTGATTTATCCTCATCCCAACTAATCCTACAACAACCCAAGGCCTATCCCCATCTAATGGCTGGTCGAACCACCTCTCCCCATTCCCTTTGTCGCCTAATCTCCTACAATATTGGGAGCTGGCCGAACATGCTTGCATTCCCTCTCTCCCTTGATGGGTGCACACCCTCCAGCTCAACAACTACCTTTGGTTTATCCTTATCACTCTCAACCTCCCACATGGCCTATCCTTATATACCCTCAACAGACCATGGCTTATCCCCTTCTGAAGATGGTGCCCCTCAGCCCTTATAAAAGCCCCCTCAGCTGGCCATGTTCAGGAGGACAAGCTGATCACCCTGCGGAAGCCCTGCCTCTCCTTCCCCTCACCATCTCTGGTCGAATCAGGCCTCATCTCCTCTTGTTTGGACATCTTAAATAGAAATTTAGCAAGCTTTTCTTCCTCCCTTTGATGTGCCAAGTGAAGGAGAAGAAGGGGGAATCAAGCTAGCTCCAGCAAGTACGCCAACAACAGGTGTAACCAGCCCACCTGATTGGTGTGCCAACTTCAGCAAGTGTAGCAAGCTCTCTTCATCCCTTTGCTCCATCCATCAACATCAGCAAGGAGAAGACCCCCTTTTTTCATCCAATAGTAAGAGAATAAGGGTTTGGTGGCACCTTCAACCCATCATCTTCAACATCACCGCAGTGCAAGAAAGAAGAAAAATGGTGAGTTGGAGAAATGTGTTCGGATGTAGTCTTTTAATTCTACTCTTTCCTTTTTCTTCTCTACCCCTCTCCATGGTGGCATACCCTTTGAGTAATACCCATTCAGCCCTTTTGAGTCCCCTCCACGTTGGTCTATAGAAAGCCATCCTTTAGCCCCAAGGGTACCTTCCATTTGGCCATCACAAAAACAGCCCCTTGCTGTCCCTTAAAACTGGCCTCTGAACCAGCCCCTTTGTGCACCCTTTTGGCCCTCCATTTCAGCCCCTAAACCTTCCACTATCATGCCTTTTTCGACCCCACTTATTCTCACTTGACCATGTACCTCCTGCCTCCCCCAATAAGGTCCCGAATGGCATCCAAAACAGGCCCCCTTGCTGGCCCAAGTTCTACCCCTCTTGTGAGCACCCATGTCAGGTCCCTTTGATGGTCACCTAGTTTTCCCTATGTGAAACACACCCAATACATCTCCTACAACACCCCCAAACAAACCAATCATCCTCTTTGATGTGTGGAAGGAGGGGTGACAGCCCGGGCCTCTTGGAATCCGCCGGACGGGCTAAGAGTTAAGCCAGGTGGCCCTGATTTCTATATATCAAAATGCCCTTGTGCTACCCCTAAATCAAACCCCATGTGTCTTGTTCTCCTTCCCCTTAGAGTACAGGGTGAAGGTCGATGCTTTGAGACTCTTAGAATCCGTCGGACGGGCCGAGACTACTTGGGCGGGCCTTCAATTCTCATGCCCTTTGTGCATTCCTAAACCAGTCCTAGTTCACACCTAAACCTACCCCTTGTGCAGTCCTACCAAAAGCCCACCTAAACATCACCTTAGCCAACCCATTCCAGCCCCTCTGAGGCTCACCTACCCTGTTGCTATAGCAAGATGTCAAGGTGCAAAAATGGAGTGCAAATCAGGCCAACCGGGCTATGGAGGTGCAAATCAGGCCCATTGGGTCATGAAGCTCAAAATAGGCCACCAGGGCCCATAAGCTCAAGATTGGGCCAACCGGGCTGACATGATATGAAGCCGGCCTTCTCAGGCCATGAGACATGAAGATCGGCCCATTGTGCTGATGACGCTGGCCTATTGGGCCTTGGACATTAAAAATCACATTTAACTAAATATGAGGGCGAGATGTCAAAATTAAATAAGGAGTTAGCACCACCACGTGGGCGCTCCACCTTGGGCAGCTAACCCGGACACGTATCCGGTATGTTGACCTGGACGTAGGCGCAAGACGGCTCCCATTGCAGATGATCCTTCCCACTACTTGGAAAGTCAAAAGACTATGCCATATAGGACGGGTAGAAATTCCACACTGATCAGAAAATAAGGCGGCATGCTGCGAAACTTTTCCCGGTCAAGTGGGATTTTACACCAAGGGAAGACTTTAATACATGTACACTTTGAATGGCATATGAACTGCCACATATGATGTACACCAGCATGAACATGAATATTCAATGAACATTTCAAGTGCCGAGTTGATTGCATGTGACTGGGCATCGACACCAGCCCGACAGACTGGATGTGATGCAAACTGAACAAGAGTTAACCAAATCTGAAGTTAACTTAATTAAATCTGAAAATACATTCAAACCAACCTTAAAACATGCTTAAAATAGATCATTAAAGCTTTAACATTCAACAAAAATTAGATTTAATACAATTTGGAAAATTTGATTTAATACACTTAATCCATTGGAATTCAAATGCTTAAACAAGTGCACATCAAATAATTTACAACCAACTAAATAAAGCACATTTAAAACACATTAAAGCATCTAAAACACATCTTAAAACATGTAAATCAGATTCATTAACAATCTTAAGTTCAAGTTTAATCAATTTGAACCAAACTTCAACACATCTAAAACATACCGAACACACCCGAATCGGTACTAAAACACCAACCAATATAAGAAAACTACATGAAAATGACTCAACATATGTCAACTAAATTTAAACAAGTCAAATTGATCAACACATCTAAAATTCAAAACTCAAAACAAAACAAAATAAATATCAAAAAATTGAAGTAAAACAAACCAAACAATTTAAACAAGCTCAAAATAACTAACATTCAAATCCTAGTCAAATTGAAACATGAAATTAACATTTCAAACCACATCAAAATCAACATAAGTCAACTCCAAACCAAATCTAATCAAACTTGTTTGCGTCTCATCGGGCCTGAAAGGCCGGGGCCCTTTGCGTTCTTTACATGTTGTGGATGTGCACACTCTCATCAAACAAAATCGCTACGGCAGTTAATCAAGGGTGTTCGAGTGTTTGCTCGATGTAAATGAACATCGGATATTCGCACCATCCGATGGAGAGAGGTCAAAAAATATTTTCACAGAACCCGAACCTCGATTCTATAATCTTCTAATATCACATTGACTATGTAGTATTTTTATGGTTGATCACCTACTTTACTAGAAAATTTGGGTACGATATTTCAACATTCAAAAACAAATCTTTTAAACACTTTTTTAAAACAAAAGAAAAGATTCCCGAGGTTCCCACACACTTGTATAAACAAAAATTTTTGTATTGGGTTGTGGTCTTTTCCTAGCATGTGGTCCTTCAAGTGATCTCCTTAGGTAAGATACAACTCTCATTTGAGGGTGGTTGCTACCATGTCTTTGATCCTTTCAATTTATTACACTTTTCTTGATTCAGTGAGATATTATCTTAATTGATCTATTCGCCTTAAGGGTCTATCCATCCTATCAAGTCTTTCAAAGTTGATATTTTGCTATGTTTTAATTGATCTTTTGCAATGTTTGAGTTGGATTCACCCATAGGGTTTGGTTAACTATGAACGATCAAATATGTATTATTATACCTAGTGAACATGCAAGTAAAATAAGATGATTTTTTCCTAAATTTCTTTTTTTTAAAAGTTTGGACTATTCAACACTAAATGACCCCTAACCAACCTAACGTTGATACCAAAGCTGATGCATGGCATATTGGGTTGACATTCTAAACTGACTCCTACACATAATCTGGTTATAGGATCGGGTAACGGACTGGCGTAGTTGGGAAATTACAAAGGGTTAAGATGCCTAAATAGATGAGATTTAGGTGGAAGAAGAGTGGGAAGAATAGTGTCTAACTTGGGTTTGACACGAACATTTATGACTACATACAAAATGAACAAAGTAAATAACAAAGGGAGAAGATCAAAAATTACTTCTACGCTTGTAAGAGGACCCAACTAACATATATCCCAAGAAATACAATTCAAAATAATAGTTTACAAAATTATCAAGGTGCCCACCTCTCATGGGCTACATGTAGCATGTTCTCGGGACCGTTCAGGTTGATGGTGTAGACACACCAAATTCGCCTAATTCAGAGCATAAAACTCATGTTTTATAGGGTAACATGTATGATTGACCTTATAATGATTCCGGGTCTTTTAAAGTTGATTTGGAGCATTCGCCGAATGAAATCGGATGTTTTCCGACGTTTTCCGCAAAAAGCCGTAATTTCCGAGCGAAAGCCGCACGTAAATCGTGTGAACAAGAAAATTGGCTGAATGACCAATGTCTAATGATCATGCATTGAAGGTTATGGTCATATTCACACTCCAGACAAGTTTTTTTGCATTCCGTGCCTTTCCGGTTTGCCGTCGAAGTCATTTTGACCTATCTCGGACCTTCTGTTCACTACCCTAACTTCCAGATAAAATTCTGAAGTTTTGTAGGGTGTGATGGCTGATCCGATGCTATAGAAAGCTTCTTCGGCCTGTTATCTTTCCAACGCAACAAACGGCGTCGAATTCCGAGTTCGGGAGTGTTCGCAATGGCTTCCGGAAGAAGGACGCGCAGAACCAGTCCCATGCGCCCAGGTTCCAGGGCACATGCGCCCGGGACCCAGGGCACGTGGCCATGCGCCCTACCAGTGAGGCACGTGACCTTGTGCCCTCACTTGAGGGCACATGCGCCCCACCTTTGAGGCACGTGGGAACCAGTTTTTCACCCGGACTCTACCGCTCAACCGCCGGACTGGATAAGACCATTATCCTCGGGAACAGTGCCATGCGCCCCCCCTGGGGGGCACATGCGCCCTTCAGTGGGGCGCATTCGCCCTGCACCAGGGCGCATGCGCCCAGGAGTGGGGCGCACAGACCCTATTTTTTAGCTCCGATAAGACCTGCTCGTTCTCCTATAAATGGACTCTGATTCTGGTCGTTCCAGAGAGAGGAGGACGACTCCCCAGGCATCTCAAGACGTCCTAGCACCCTCCTGTTCAAGAGAGGAGGACGACTCCCCAGGCATCTTAGAGAGAGAATTTCGAGTTTTTAGAGAGAGAAAAGTCGGTTCAAGAGAGAGGAAGGCTGTTCTGCAGGTGATCAGCCATGTCTTTCTTCTTCGACCTCTACAGCAGTGTGTTGACGTCTTCTGCCTGAGCTCTCTTCATCAAAGTTCTTCCTCTCCAAGTCTTCTTGAGTTTACAATCGACGGAACTTGATTCCAAGGTCGGAGCTGATCGTGATGAGCGCAGAAGCAAAGTCGCGCCTGACAGATCCTGGACTGCTGCTCGGCTTTTTCGACAACACAGATTTGGCTATATCTTCCTCTATTCAACTCAGAATCTTTCAGTTCTTTTTCCTATCTCTTTATTTCGTGATTCTCCATCCTACTATAATTTTTTTACATTTTTTACATTACTTTTACTCTGTTAATCCGAAAATAAAAAAAGGGGGTTAGAGATAACCCGAATCCGGTCAGTTTCTAGTCAATTGTGTGTTTTATGTTATTCTCTTTACATATACTCCACTTTGTCTAGTTCTAATTGTCTATTTCACTTGTTTATTTGTCTAGTTTCACAGAATATCAAGCACCCACACGTTGAGGACTCTTCTTCATCGGCCGGCCGAAGAAGGAGAAGCTTAAACTCACACTCTTCACGCTAAGGTACACACGGTCAATTTTAATTCTATAAATCGGAACCCACGGTTCCTGGCGACCACATTTATTTCTTCTCACCCTCCTCCCACATGACCCGAACCGTCTCTTTGGTGATCGAGCGACGCCAAGGGATGAAAGTTCGGGGATCAATGTGAGTGTGGGACCGAGGTAAGAATTGTTTTCCGAGTTTTATTCCTTTCTTTTCTCATCCCCTCTTGAGGTGACGATCTGGGTTCACGGACTTCCCTGAAAAAGAGAGGACCCCGTCGAATTTTCAGAGTCGACAGCTTTGTGGCGACCACGGTGGGACAAGCAATGTCTTCAACCGTGGGTGCTTAGTGTTTTGTTTTGCAACTAGTTCTAGTTCTAGACCGGTTCCCACGTGAGCCTTTCCTTCCTTCCACCTTTCTTAACTTCATGCCATCTCATAATTTCTGATTTCACCCATCTTTCATCAGATCTGAAGTGCCAAGTATGCCATTTAATTTCTGCATTTCCCTTAAACCGGTTCCCACGTGAACCACCCTTTTCCTTCTAAACCGGTTCCCGCGTGAACCAATCTCTTTCTTTACTTCGGTTCCCACGTGAACCAAACCACTTTCCTTCAGATCTATCCCCACTTGGATCAGATCTTTGTTCACCTTTAATTGGCCCCACGTGGCCCTCTTTTGATCATTCAAACCGGTTCCCACGTGAACCACCCCTTTTTTACCCAAAACCGGTTCCCACGTGAACCACCTTTACCTTTTACCCCAGTTCCCACATCGGTCCCCACGTGGACCACCCTTTTGCTTGGCTATCAGATCTGAACCCTCTTCTTTCCATCACCTTTTCACTATCTCCATTTGGCTCACATAAGAAACAAGTCTAGATTCTAGTTTCTAGTTGCTTGTGTAGTTTCTAATTGCTTGTCTGGTGTTGATTGCATATTTATTTAAGTTCATGTTTTGCTCATTACTTGCTTTATTACTTGATTGCATTCTCTGCTCCTTCTCTCTACCTCCTTCTTTTACACTTTTTTGAGGCGGGAGCTCACTCTCCCATTTACCCCTCCCATCCAAAACACCCTCTTGGTGGATTCTGACCTCTCTTCTGGGATATTCCTTCCTAGTTGACTTGGTTGGCTTTCATCAAGGCCTCCGTAATTCTCATACGTGGAGTATTCCTCTTCACGATCGGGTTGGTTGTACCACTCCCCAAAACCCGAAGCATCCTATGTCACCTACACGTGGTGAGATTGTGTGAAACCTAGGTCATTGAAGATTGGAGTTAGGATCCTAACCCATTTGTTGAGAGAACAATTCTTAATAAATTCATAAACCTAAGGTTTAATCAAAATCATTGTGTAATCTTGCTTTCAAGTCATTGCATAACTTGCTTGTCAAACAAAAATTCAAACCTTTAACTTTTTGCAAAATACTAAAAAAACCAAAAAAAAAATTCTTTGTTTGTTTTGTCAACTTGTTTGTTTTACTTTCTTCTTGAAGTTCAATGCAACTAAGGTCTGGAAGGCACGTTGGAATGGCGGAACAAGCTGAACATCGAGAGCACGAGATGAGTCACCAACCGATTCAGTCAGAAGTGCAAGAGGTCCCTCAACCATCTGCTCCCCGTGATGTTGAACAACTCTTTAGGGAGTTGTCTCTCTATACTGACCCAGAAACCTATGACCGTATACAATCCATGGTGAAGGGCAAAATTGCTTCGCATCAGGCTGAAACCAATCAAGTTGCCTTATCTCCTCGTCCTCTGGTTCGACCACCACTCATTCAATCACCCTTTGTTCAACCACCTGTTGTTCAACAATCCATGATTCAACCATCATTGGCATTAGCACAACCATCTGTAGTTCAACCCTCTCTAGTTCAACCATCTATGGTCCAACCCTCATTTGTTCAGCCATCTTATTTCAACCATGTTGCTCCCTTGACCCATCAAGTCATGGGACAATCTTCAGTGAATTTGCCAAGTCATGCTCCTCAGTTTCAGAACCATGTCTCTAACCACATACCCCCACCAGTAAACCAAGAACCTGCTCTCACCAGGGCAATCATGGATCAGCTCACCCATATGAATGAACGTTATGAAGAGCTGAGATGTCGCCTGGACTCCAAGTCGGGCCTCGAGATTTCCATTCCTTCTCTGCCAGTCCTACACCTGCCACCTTCTGAGCTACCAGTTTATCGCCGCTACAATGGTACTGGCAACCCTTTTCTCCACCTTAAAGATTTTCTCTATGAATCCTCATTCTGGAAAGATGATCGTAGGGTTCTTGCCTTCTTGTTCCGTCGATCATTAGAAGGGTCTGCATTGGAATGGTTCTACTCACTCGACTCCTTTGAGGCAGGAGACTTCGATATTGTGAAAACCAAATTCTTGCAAAGATACAGAGACCGGGTGGCACCAGCATGCTCCATCACGGATTTGATTGCTGAGAAGATGAAGCCCGAAGAGGACTTCATAAAGTTTGCTGATCGCCGGAGGGGAATGGCGTAAAACCGACAGATGTGATTTACGAAGGGGAACAAGTAAAAATGCTTATTGGCAACACCACACCTCGCTCGAGAAATGTATTGATCATGCACCGTCCTACCACAATGAATGAACTCTATGACGATTGCCCGATACTTACAAGCCCACTTCAAGGATGCCACCATGATAAACCCTTTTGATCCTAAACCTAGAAACTTTAGAAAAACCCCCTCTCGCACCACTGGGCCTACAACCGAAGGAGTGGTCAACAATGAAGCCGTAAATATTGTGGGGAACCAGGGAGGGAACCATCAAAATCGCATTTAAACCCACCACGTAACCCTTCCTATTACCCCCTCAAAGAACAGGTTAGGCCACCACAACCACGGCAACCACAACAACCCCCGCAACCGGTAGCACAACCCCGGAACCTCCTCAACCTACCTACAACAGGCACCGCCACCACCCAATCGTGCACCACGAAGGGGAGGTCCTAGGAGAGAGAACTACCAGCAACTCCCTTACTCCTTGACCGACATCTTCAATGTACTCATGGCGGAGAAACAAGTTGGAATTGCCCAAGGAAAGAGAGGTTTGGCCAACAAATGCCGATATGTCCCGATACCGTGCTTACCACCGGTGTCCCGGTCACACCGTAGAAGTGTGCTTTCAATTCAAGGATTACATCCACGATCCGAATGACCAAGGCAGCATTGATTGGGCTCAAATGGGGGAATGCATACAAGCTATGAAGGCTAGGCAAAGAAGAGCCGGCAACGTCCACCGGCTCAACCTCAACAACAACCTGGCCTGGGGATTGTCCAGAATCCGCTCCCATTACATGCTCCCGCTCCAGCACCGGCACCAGCACATCCAAACCCAGGAATTGGTCTAGTACACTCCATTGTCCAGGGAGATACCGATCGTGCTCAAGGTTGGCAACTAGAAAGCCACAATACAACCATGCCTGTCCACCCGGCTAGGCCTCCTGCTAGGAACCCTCCTAGACAAATAATCCATGCACCTGCTACTCCAAAACTACCACAAAGCTCAATAACCCAACCACTGGCCGCCACTTCTTCTCGCCGGCCCATCATTAGGCCAGCCCCCTCTCTAACGACGCCTCCTTCAACCATTGCTACACACCGGCCCTTGCTCATTCGACCACCACAATCACCACCAAACCTGAACCCCCAGCCTACGAGCACTACCACTCCAAAACCCCAACCTATCATACCACCACCACCACAACCAATCCCACAACCTACACCTTCATTAAATTCATCAACCACTTCTGCACCCCGGCCTCTTCTTATTAGGCCACCGGTATCACCATCATTACCACCTCCAAATCCTACCCCTCTACCAACTAACCCCATCATCCTAGGACCACCAAACCCATTGCCTACCATACCTGCACCTACACCACCTGTACCCACCCCAGTTAACCCGTCACCTCTACCCGACCGTCGAATAGCCCCGGTGCTTCGGAGTGGGAGGATGTTCCAGCGGCTCTTTCCCCAAGCCGGAACTCAACCGCAGGATCAAGTGGAGGAGGAACAGGTGGAAGAACCATTGCCAGGCACGGCGTATGATCTGTTAAAACATTTGGATAAGACACCAGCCCGTATTTCCATACTCGAGTTGATCAAAAGATCAAAAGTGCACCAGGAGATTCTACAACAGTACTTACAAAGGGTCATGGTGAGTGAAGATCTCCCACCTGAGAAGATCACTACAGTGTTAGCCCCTAGAAGTGAGCACCCAACACTCACTTTCTCTCAGGAAGAATTAGCAGATCCAGACTTTAGGAGATATGCTTTGCAGGTGGCTGTTATCATCTGTAATATTGAAGTGAAATCATGTTTGGTTGACACTGGAGCTTCTATCAACGTTATGCCGCCAGAAACTTTGCAGTTGTGCGGTATTTCTGAGCAAGAAATCAAGCCATCTTGTGCCATGGTGATAGCCTATGATAACTCCAAGAAGTCTGCACGTGGGGTGGTCACTCTAGAAGTCAAACTTGGACCATGTACGGTCACAACAGATTTTCATGTTCTAGAATTAGATCCAACATTTCGGGCTATACTTGGGAGGCCATACTTGGAGGCAATAGGAGCTGTGGCTTCAACAAACCACCGGTGCATAAAATTTCCCTTTAAAGGACAGGTGGTCAAGGTGACTAGCATGCCTATAAGGGACGAGCTGAACGATGCTTCTTTACCCCTAGGTCTGTCAATACAACCCCAGATCTCAGTGGGAGAATTGCCAGAAGTCAGATGCATGATCGCCTCTCTACCAGACACACTGGGATGGCGGATGATGATGAAATTGGGCTATCAGCCTGGAAGAGGTTTAGGAAAGGATCTTCAAGGGAACACTCAGCCAATTGAAACTGTGAAAAGGCCACGCAGGCAGGGGTTGGGATATGAAGAGGGTTCCATCCCAAGGAGTATCTTCCAGCCAGGATATGCCATGGGGCTCCACACCTTCTTTATCAAAGGGGAGACCATGATGATGGCTGAAGATGGTAAAAGTTCCGTGATAGCTGTCAAGAGAAGAATGGCTACAGATGAAGAAGAAGAAGACTTGGGAGACCTGTGCTTATCTCTAACTCGTTTGTTCTCAAGTGGGGAAGAGTATCAAGAACCACCCAAGGGCAGACCAATGTTGGATCATCTAGTTAAGCATACCACCCAAGTCAAAACCATTCCACGAGGCCCAAATACAACAATGTCATGTTTGAACCTCGTACCTTTATTTCTAGATCTTTTGGATGGGCTTCAGGGCCCACTTACCCACTTTGGGCCCATGTGCCCTCTTCAACCTTCCACTCTTATTGGGCCAGCTTGCCCATTTGCTTCCCTCATCAACTTCAGAACTGAGGGCTTTTCCCAACATGGGCTCACATGCCCATTTAATTCTATGTTCGGGTCCACGTACCCATTTACTTTTTTCATCAGTTTTGGACACATGTGTCCATTTTCTATTACCATTGGGACCACGAGCCCCTTTTTCCCCTTTATCCTTAAATTTTTCTCTCTATTAATTCAGTCATCTTCTAGCAAGCTTCGAGTCACTCAGACTCATTCTATCTTTTTACTTGAAATTTCCAAAACGTCTTCTCTGAAACTCATATTTCCATCGAGGAGACGTCTCTACTCATCCCAGAGGGTACTCCCAATCAGGGATCCCCCTTTTCTGAATCATTGATCAATTTACTCGATCCCCCCTCCTCTGTAAATACCACCTTTCCAGCTTTATCTTCAGTAGGTCAAGTTAGGTTAGGAAATAGGAAAGTCAGAGGTAAAGGAGTTTCAATCAGATATCTGCAACAATTGGCACAGAAATGTGTACAGTCTTGACTGATCGGTTAGGGCGATGACAGAGTTTCCTATCCCAATTTGATATCACTTATGTCCCACAGAAGGCAATCAAGGGTTATGCTATTGCTGAACACCTTGCCCATCATCCCATACCCGTCTTTGACCCAGTCCGGTCGGAGTTCCCGGATGACGAACTAATGTCGATCCGATCTTCCAATCTTTGGACATTATATTTTGACGGGGCTCGAACTCTCATGGTAGAGGGATAGGTATTGTCCTTCTCGTCACCCGAAGGTGTCACCATTCCACAAAGCTTTTCAACTTAACTTTCCAGCAACCAACAACATAGCTGAGTATGAAGCCTTGCTGGCCGGGCTGGAGGCCGCTCATTTCCATGGTGCCACCGAATTGAGGGTGATAGGTGATAGTCAATTGATCCTACGCCAGGTCCTATCCAAGTACCGAACTTCCCATCCAAACCTCAAACCCTACCAGGAGCTCACCACTTGCTACATCAAGCTATTCTTCAAACTCACCTTTGTTCATGTCCCCCGCTCTCAGAATATCCTCGCCGATGCCTTAGCTTCACTAGCTTCTGTACCGCTAGGCAGGCAAGTGCGGACTATCCACATTTGTAAGAGGACAATTCCAGCAATTGAGGATGGACGTTTTCTGAAGGTTAAGGAGAGATTCAACAGAAAGGAATACTTAGAACATAAAGAAGAAATCTCCTTGATTGAGTTTGAAGAATTAGAAGAAGGTGAGAGACCTTGGTATGACGAGATTGCGAGGTATTGTCAAGATCAGTCATACCTGCCTGGATCAACCACCAAGGAAAAGAAGGCAATCAGAAGAGTATCCCAGAGGTATACAATCCTAGGAGGAGTGCTCTATAAGAGAAGCCTAAGTGGAATCTTACTCGTGTGTCTTGATGAAGAAGAAGCCGAGTTGGTGCTGACGGAAGCACATTCTGGAGTGTGTGGTGGTCATGTGAATGCCCAAGCCCTTGCTAAGAAAATCATCCGGCAAGGGTATTATTGGCCAACTCTAGAAGAAGACTGCTCCATCTTTGTTCGGCATTGTCATTCATGTCAACTCCATGCCGACAAGATTCACTCTCCCGCATCTTCCCTTCATCCAATTCATGCCCCATGGCCTTTCGCCATGTGGGCTTTTGATATCATTGGCCCCTTGAGTGACCTCAACTCCGAAATGCGCTCAAAATCATTCATTCTGACGGCAACGGAGTACTTCACAAAGTGGGCTGAAGCGGAAGCATTCGTGGAGATTAAAGCATCAACAGTCTGCTCCTTCATCAAGCGCAATATTCTGGCAAGGTTCGGGATTCCCAGCGACATCGTCACCGATAATGGGCCACAATTTCTTTCTCAAGATCTGCGTGATGTTTGCAACAGGTATTGCATTTCATTGCATCATTCATCACCATACTATCCTCAAGGCAATGGTCAAGTAGAAGCCACCAACAAAACCTTAATCAAAATCATCAAGAAATCTTGTAAGTCTAGCAAATTTGCCGACTGGCCTGATAAGCTTGTAGATGCTCTATGGGCTTATCGTACTTCTGTAAGGACTCCCACTGGACAAACCCCGTATGCTTTGGCATATGGGATGGAAGCAGTGGTCCCTTACGAAGTATTACTTCCATCTCTCCGAGTTCAGCTCGACAGGGATATTCCTGTTGATGAGAGAAGAGAATCTCTCCTTGCACAGCTTGAACTCTTGGATGAAAGAAGGCTAGCCGCCGCCGAGCATGCCCGGACTTATCAGAATAGACTCAAAAGGTTTTATCAAAAGAGGGTGATCGAGAGAAAATTCGAAATCGGTGAGATGGTAGTCAAACGCATATTCGTTAAGCCAGGGGTCCCCGCTCCAAGTTGCAACCTAACTGGGAAGGGCCTTTTGTAATCACTGAAAAGTATCCAGGTAATGCATATGAATTGACTAATGCAGATGGAGAAAAATTGAATCATCCTTGGAATGGAGTTTACCTCAAAAAGTACTTTCCATAAAAATGGAGAAACCACTGGTATAATCTCAAGTCATCGATCCTAGGTTGTTCGTGAGAAGTCAAGGGTAGGTACCATCCTACACACACAACACTTCCCGATCCTAGAATCCATACAACCCGACACTTGCGAAAGGCAAGGCGTAAATCTAGAAATAGAAGGAGTACCCTTACCCTATTCTCTTCTACTCGGTCCAAGATAGGGAGAGAAGATTAGAGAGGGGTAGTATCGAAAACACTCGCCACCCTAGTAGGAGGCCGTCTCAGAGGGTACAAAAGGGTGCCAAAAGATGGGCAATGAACCCCTCAAAGTTAAGAAAAAAAAATGATCAACCTGTCTGAATGAGTACCCAGAATGATAGTCAAGGCAAAAGGCACTAAAAGATGGGCAATGTCCCCACGGGTCAAAAACCTGTCCAAATATGTGCCACATAGAAAAGAACAAAAAAAGGAAGAAAAACCTAAAGAGGCCGAACCCCAATGGGTAATTTGAGTGAGAGTAGAGAAATCCCTCTCAACATCTTCAAACCCTATCAAGGACTTCCTCTATACTCTTCCTCCTTAAATCCCTAGGGTAGGGTAAACCGACCAAATCCAGGTGGAACCCGAGCCGATCAAAGGAAGAAGGTTAGAAGGATTCTAAGTAGGGAACTTTATTTTTTTGCACGTGGCATCTACCACTTGAGTCTTGACAAACTCCAAAGACCGATGAACTGTCTCAAATACCAGCATTTTCTCCACAAAAAAATTTGCATATTTCAAAAACCCAAAAAAATACATATTTCAAAAATCCAAAAAAATACATATTTCAAAATCCAAAAAAAATACATATTTCAAAAACCCAAAAAAATTGAATATTTCAAAAACCCAAAAAAATTGAATATTTCAAAAATTCAATAAAAAACACATAAAAAATTGAATACTTTTGAAAATCCAAATGATTGTTTTCAAGAAAATCAAAAAAAAAAATTGCTTAGTCATGATCATTGCCTTAGTTGCATCCATGCTTATTTGATTGTCATGCATATTTCCATTTCTGCATTGCATATCCATTTTTACTTTAATTACCTTGTTAAGAAGGCTCTTCCCTTTGACCTAAGTCAAAGTTGACCATAATAGGCAAAGGGATGAGTCACGGTGAAGATCTAATCTCCTTCCGTTAAGTGTTTCAGGCATTTCAATGCAGGAGAGGAGAGGATTCACACCATGGCAGGTAAGTTCTCTCAACCCTTATCTCCCATTTCATTTAAGTCATTTGATTTATCCTACCTTGTTAAGAAGGCTCCTCCCTTTGACTCAAAATCAAGGCATACGATATACAGGCAAAGGGATGAGTCATAATGAAGATTTAATCATTTTTCATTAA
The DNA here is from genome assembly GCA_036172225.1 of Cryptocoryne crispatula var. balansae. Lineage (NCBI taxonomy): Eukaryota > Viridiplantae > Streptophyta > Magnoliopsida > Alismatales > Araceae > Cryptocoryne > Cryptocoryne crispatula. Next base: position 28,830,690 of record CM069928.1, read on the forward strand.
GTGTTTGCAGGAGCTGAAGAAGCAAAAAGAGAAGGGCGATCAGGTAGAATTTTTTCTGAAAAAAAATAAATAAATTTGGCCTCAGGGCTCATGTGCCCTCATTTGGGGGCACATGGCCAGGTGCCCCACCCCCTGGGCGCATGGCCAGGTGCCCCCGATCGGGGGCACATGGACAAAAAATTCGAAAAATTCAGAAAAATATCAAAAATTCAGAAATTGTCTATAATGTTAAAAATGACATTTTTTGCTAAAGGAACCATCATTAAAAACTTTGTTTTTACATCCAAATGATGGTTCAAATAGTAAAACCTTCAATTGATCATTTCATGAACAATCTGATTCATATGACAATTCTGTCTGTTGGGTATTAACCAGAAATGTGCAGACAACCTTTTTTAGTCCTAACAGGTGAATTGGTAAGATCAATGTTCCCCAAGGAACGTCATGCCAACCTTGCAGCGAAAAGGAAGCACCACCCAGCTGAACATTCTTATGGTGTTGTATTCCGTCAGAAGGCAAGACAAGGATGGACCAGAGATGCTGATGAACCAGGCGGTCGATGCAGCTTACCTAAAGATTTCATCCTCAGCTTCTCATCAATCTCATATCACATCACCACCATCACTTCATTTTTTTGCACTTCACATCACTTCTACTATCTGTCACTTAGCTATGTTAGGTCCACTTTATACATATTATATACATTAATGTTGAAGACCTTGAGAGTGAAAATGACTGGGCCCGAGATCCCCTTTAACAAAATCTACGACGGCTTGGTCATTTCTTCACACTCACGGATAAGCCAAAATTGAACATTGGAGGGACGATGGTTCCTAATCGGGTGTCTTGACCTCCAATAGACAATCTATATCTTCAACTATTTTCTACATGATTTTCTATGTGTTCACAACCATCTCCTTTTCTTTCTTCATCATTACCAATTCTATTTCATTATGTTTTCTCTTTCTTTTATTTCATCATGTTTTATTCTTTCTTTTATCCCTTTATGTTTTATTCCTTTCTTTTTGTTCCACCATGTTTTATTCTATCATTTCTTTTATCCCACCGTGTCTTTTATTTTATCCCACCGTGGCAATTGTCATGCCATTGTTTCTTCTTTCCCGTCATTCTATGTTAGTCCCACCATTATATTTCAATCCCACTATGGCTTAAGTCTGTTTTGTCGTTTTTCGAATACTTGATTTTCTGCTAGAGCATGATTCATGGTTTTCACGATACCCGAGCAATTTTATTTTGCTTAAAACGAACCCTTTTAGAACTTGAGGTTCTTCCACTCAAAATTAAACTGAGTATTTTGGTGAAACTTGAATGAACTTGAGATTCCAAATATGATGGATTGGTATTCTTTTCATTTTAAGATCAACTTCTCTTTTACAAAACTTTAGCCCATCACAGTACAAGAACATCGCAAAGTTCGGGTTGCTGGCTGATGATGAACCTACGAATTCGAGGACTCCTCACCACGCTGAGGGTTGGCTACATCCTTTTATCCTTTATCACTTACTTTTTCATCTCTCGTGCCAAGGGCATGTCTTTTACCAGTCAATTATATGAGGTTTTGATAGAACATGAAAGCGATCTAGAATACTCAGAGAGATTCATTTTGCTAGATCGGGTAGATAAGCGTGTCTATATCTACACCTTGATGCCACCTTTTCAGTCCATCACCATTCCATTTCACTACATTCATCTACGCTCACTTGCATTCCATTACAGTTCACTCTGAATCACTCCGCTTCATTACATGCCACTCCCTTACAAAGCCGACATCAAGGCGAGGCAAGCTGTAGACACGCCAAATTCGCCTAATTCAGAGCATAAAACTCATGTTTTATAGGGTAACATGTATGATTGACCTTATAATGATGCCGGGTCTTTTAAAGTTGATTTGGAGCATTCGCCGAATGAAATCGGATGTTTTCCGACGTTTTCCGCAAAAAGCCGTAATTTCCGAGCGAAAGCCGCACGTAAATCGTGTGAAAAAGGAAATTGGCTGAATGACCAATGCCTAATGATCATGCATTGAAGGTTATGGTCATATTCACACTCCGGACAAGTTTTTTTGCATTCCGTGCCTTTCCGGTTTGCCGTCGAAGTCATTTTGACCTATCTCGGACCTTCTGTTCACTACCCTAACTTCCGGATAAAATTCTGAAGTTTTGTAGGGTGTGATGGCTGATCAGATGCTATATAAAGCTTCTTAGGCCTGTTATCTTTCCAACGCAACAAACGGCGTCGAATTCCGAGTTCGGGAGTGTTCGCAATGGCTTCCGGAAGAAGGACGCGCAGAACCAGTCCCATGCGCCCAGGTTCCAGGGCACATGCGCCCGGGACCCAGGGCACGTGGCCATGCGCCCTACCAGTGAGGCACGTGACCTTGTGCCCTCACTTGAGGGCACATGCGCCCCACCTTTGAGGCACGTGGGAACCAGTTTTTCACCCGGACTCTACCGCTCAACCGCCGGACTGGATAAGACCATTATCCTCGGGAACAGTGCCATGCGCCCCCCCTGGGGGGCACATGCGCCCTTCAGTGGGGCGCATTCGCCCTGCACCAGGGCGCATGCGCCCAGGAGTGGGGCGCACAGACCCTATTTTTTAGCTCCGAGAAGACCTGCTCGTTCTCCTATAAATGGACTCTGATTCTGGTCGTTCCAGAGAGAGGAGGATGACTCCCCAGGCATCTCAAGACGTCCTAGAACCCTCCTACATCTATTTTATGATTTTTAGAGAGAGAATTTCGAGTTTTTAGAGAGAGAAAAGTCGGTTCAAGAGAGAGGAAGGCTGTTCTGCAGGTGATCAGCCATGTCTTTCTTCTTCGACCTCTACAGCAGTGTGTTGACGTCTTCTGCCTGAGCTCTCTTCATAAAAGTTCTTCCTCTCCAAGTATTCTTGAGTTTAAAATCGACGGCACTTGATTCCAAGGTCGGAGCTGATCGTGACGAGCGCAGAAGCAAAGTCGCGCCTGACAGATCCTGGACTGCTGCTCGGCTTTTTCGACAACACAGATTTGGCTATATCTTCCTCTATTCAACTCAGAATCTTTCAGTTCTTTTTCCTATCTCTTTATTTAGTGATTCTACATCCTACTATAATTTTTTTACATTTTTTCCATTACTTTTACTCTGTTAATCCGAAAATAAAAAAAGGGGGTTAGAGATAACCCGAATCCGGTCAGTTTCTAGTCAATTGTGTGTTTTATGTTATTCTCTTTACATATACTCCACTTTGTCTAGTTCTAATTGTCTATTTCACTTGTTTATTTGTCTATTTGCACAGAATATCAAGCACCCACACGTTGAGGACTCTTCTTCATCGGCCGGCCGAAGAAGGAGAAGCTTAAACTCACACTCTTCACGCTAAGGTACACACGGTCAATTTTAATTCTATAAATCGGAACCCATGGTTCCTGGCGACCACATTTATTTCTTCTCACCCTCCTCCCACATGACCCGAACCGTCTCTTTGGTGATCGAGCGACGCCAAGGGATGAAAGTTCGGGGATCAATGTGAGTGTGGGACCGAGGTAAGAATTGTTTTCCGAGTTTTATTCCTTTCTTTTCTCATCCCCTCTTGAGGTGACGATCTGGGTTCACGGACTTCCCTGAAAAGGAGAGGACCCCGTCGAATTTTCAGAGTCGACAGATGGGTGTCAATTGAACTGATTGCCTAGCTTGTTTACTCGTTTTGGAAGTTTGTTGCCATGAGTTGAGGTGGAAGCTCTTTGATTGGTGGCAGATGGACATTAGAGAGAACCCAGGATGCCTAGGTGGATGGACAAAGTGTAGACCTTGACGTTGGAAGCACCAAGTAGGGAGAAAGTGAGAGGGAGGATGAAGATGAAGTGGGGGGGGTAGAGAAGATGCGAATAATGCTCCTCACGAGCTCTTGATATCAGGTGATTAGGTATCCTTCATGGGTTCCTTTCTCATAGAGGCAATGAAAAGTAAAGAGAACACACTCTTACTTCAAGTTTAAATTTCTTCAACATGATATAATGAGGATACATGGGGGGGGTTATAGCCCTCAAAGCTTCATTCAAAAATTTTAATTTCTCTCCAAACACATCCCCACCTACCAACAACTACCCATTATTTTAAGGAATTACTACCCTTCAACATACTATACTTCTTAATTCAACAACTTCCTATCAACATAAAGTAATTAGTAGTTCTCAAAAGAATACCCTTCTTAATAAAATTACCAACCACTATCTATCAACTTACTAACTCTCCTGGATTAAAAAACAACATTCCCCTAGGCAAGAAGAGGTGGGCGGACCACTATTCATAGGAAGAAGTAAAAGTGAAGTGGAATGGGATCTAAACTAGATGGAGTTGACTGCCTTGATCTTGGTGTGGATTGGTCCAATTCGAGCATGTCATCTCTAACTGCTGTTCCCACCACCTTGCTCGCCACCACAGTCTCTGCACTGCCATTTTCGATGGTGGTCCAGTGGAATCCTCCATCTTGGAGGCCCTTGCTACCAGTGGATCCACATATTGCATACTAGGTAGTTTAGGAAGGACCTCATTGACTCCCTTTTCCAATCAAGTTGAGCATGAAGCTCCGGTTGCTTGGCACCACCAGAGTTGTTGACACCATCTTTGCCCACCCTCTTTTGATTACACCCAAGGAAGCCTTCATGATGCCTCCTGCCAATGATTGGTCATCTTCTCAATTCCCCCTTTTCTTCTCTGTCCATGGACGGCACTGAGATCAGGGGAGGGCATGTTATTTCCTTGTGGGAAATCTTCACCATGGTTTCCACGGTGCCGCTGTAGATGGAGACGAGCATGTTGAGATCCATGGTCTTCACCAGGATGCTATAGTTTTTTTCCAACAATGGATGTTCCTTGATCTTCATGGTTATTTGATGATAGAAGGGAATAGGAAGGGGAGAATAATAGAATAATGCAAAGGGCCGGCACCAGCAACAGTGAAGCATATGCCTTAAGCTTTCTCTCTCTCTTTGTGTAGTGCCGCCTCCTTCCCCAATTTATAGTGCTTGACTTAGTGCCACTAAAATCATAGAGAGCTAATGAAGATCTCTATCCTCGGTTGTTGCCTCTTAACAATGTTCTATGACAATGAAGAACTAGCAGTAGGGGCCCAACATATGTCCTTCCCCCCTATTGTGCAAGCTCCCAATCCCCCATCTTTGATTGTCCAAGCATCTAGTCCAAAAGTCCCTATTGCCCAAGCAACAATGGTGTGGGTAACATCGCCACTAGTATTGTTGATAGAGATGACAATGGTTCCACAGCAACAATAGGGTGCCACTATTTCTCCGGCCTATTCTATGGGTTTCTGGTGAAGCTACCAACCACCACAGATGTGAATCTAAAGCTAGCCGAGGAGAAGATGTTGTTCAAAGCCAGATTGGCGGTGCTCGACTTGGCATCCTCTTGTAGCTTGCTTCTGCCTACAATGGCATAGGCATCTCTCAAGACCTAATCTTAAAGGCCTCAAAGACATGAATCATGGCAATCACTGGGTGCCATTATTGGTAACACCAAGGGAGGCAAGGAGGAGGGAGGAGCCATCGGCAGTGGCAGTGGGAGTAGGAGAGGAGGAGGAGCCATCGACAATGGTAGCGAGGAGGAGAAGCCATCTTTTCCATTCTTGAGCTCGACTGCAGGGGCTAAGAATTGAGGATTTGTCAGGGTGGGAGAGGAGAGTGTGTGCACTTTCAAAAAAAAAGAGGTTAAAAAAGTAGGTTCATACTTCTTTTCTTCTATCACGTGGAGGAGAGTAAAACATTCTTAAGATAAAAATTGTAACATGAGCCAAGCACACTCTTTTGCTATAATTTTTAAAAGTTAAAATAAAAACTCCTATTATCATGCTACCAAACACCCCAAATTTTTTTAATTTATGATAAAAGCACTTAATTTAATTAAGATATAGGTGATTAGTTTGTTTGATAAAATATCTAAATCAAGATCTTGTTAGGATCAATTCTTATCAAGACATAAAGGTGTAGTATAAGGACATTTTAAGCATACTATTTAGACCATACACTTGAATGTCAATATTTTATTAAATACTAATACAAATAAATACTTTTAAATAGATTAAAAATTAAACATTTTGAAACTATTTTAAAGAGATAAATCTTACTATAAAATGTTACAAGTTGTATAATACCAGTTCTTCTTAGTTTTCATTTAAGGTAGCACCTAATATTCCAAGAAAAGTTGAAGCAGCTCATTGTGAACATTCCAAAAAAGTTTAAGGGTCTCTGCATGTCTCCAAAGGGCAAACGTCCTAAAAATAAAAAGTAACTCTTACATTCTAAATATTTAAGAGATGTATTTCGAAATTGATTTATCAAACACCTTGCAACCACTGACTTTAACCAAATCAAAGATGAGTCAAGCTAATCAAACAACCCTAAGTCACGTCAAACACGACCTAACTTTGGCCTTTCATGGAAGAGGATATATACTTTTTTTGTTTAATGTGCTCTTGGTCTTGTTTGGCAACAAGATAAGAAGATCAAGCTAACGAAGATAACATGTAATTTGGCCTGGGTGTTCACTGGGTGCTTCAACCCATCAGTCTAATTTGGGTTCACTTCTATGAACCAAATCATTAATGGAACCAAAGCATTAACTTGAATTGACTCAAAATTATTTAAAAATAATTAATTGTATAATTAAATAATGTTTTATTTATATATTTGTTACTAAAATTAATATTTTAAATTTTTTAATTTATGAATTAATATTTAAAATAATAAATATTTAAATTCTAGTTTGAATCAAACTAAATCAAATTAAATAGAACTAAAATGGTTCATTTTGGTGTATTCAGTGTCATGACCTAGATTTTAACATACATGGTGGGATATAATCCGACGATGTAACCGGAGAAATACTCCTGAAATACATCAGTTTAGAATACGACAAGACTAATATCAAAATATAAATTGATAATTCTAATAATTCTATCTAAACTATCACAATGAAGTTACAATCTAAATAATTTAAATATCAATATTGAATAAGTAATCAACTAGCTCCTCGAATTTCATATCACCACTACACTTTTATTGTACTAAACCTGTAATCCTGATTGGAAGGGGTGAGTCACACTTGAGTCAGTAGGACTTACACCTGAACTACCTTACTATATTAATTTAGACCTACTAATATTAAGGATTATAAGCCTAAAATTCAGATTGCAATTCATAGGCTTTACACTAATTCTTTAGCTTCAATTAAATTAAATAAGGTGCTTTTCCACTACCTAGAAGACCAACAAGATTTTATATGCAATTATCATTACATAACATGATCATCTAAGTTTACTAGATATGCATGCACCACATAAACCTAGCTTAAAAGAAAAGACACATCTAAACTATTAGTATACATACCATTATGCACAAGTAAACAATTTGTCTAAGTAAAACACATGCTTCATTTGGACATTGTAATTATGTTACAGAACTCACACCAGATCTACCATATATAGCAGTAACATATAGCAACTAAATCTTTTAGTACACCTAGGCATAGTTGTACTTAAGACAAACCATGATATTTGGGATCAATAGATGCTCCAGACTATTCTAATTCATCTGTTGGTCACATGTCATGAACTATAGTCTGGTGAAGTAAAATTTAATCACCAAATGCAGCTTCCTGCATTAATTATATCTTACAAAATAAAAGCATATAATTAACTCAGACAACCATCATTTAACCAACAATGAACATGTAAATGGCAATTTAAATATGAAATACATAGTTGAACAACCATAGCTCTATGTATTACATACATGCATGTCGAGTCACCATTTAGCACAAAGTAGGGCTAATTAACAATAGGATGCACTTAATCTAAAATCATGCAATGTAACAAAGTTAACATGCCACATGCATTCATTGACAATAACTAACTATCCTTTAGAATCATCACATTACTAATCTCATTATACTAGATTCATGCATTGCAATATCTAAACATGCTAACATGCATCACTAACCAAATATATAACATGGTGAATATGCATGTTTACTAAACTATTTAAGCATGTATGATTCGATAAACTCTAACTATAACTAAGCATGCCATTAAGACAATCAACCCACTAATTATAATATACTAATCAAAGTTAACTAAACATATTTTAACATTTTAAATTATATATATGGATGATAAGAATAATTGAGAAGCCTACCCTGATGACGATGATCAACTAACCAAAGTCCAAGAGAGTTGAATCCGAGGTAGCAGAGATGATGGACATGGGCAACAATGGTGATGGAAAAAACCAGGATGGAGTTGATCTGCCCTTCCTACTGCCAAAAGAATAAAGAGAATAGGATAAAATAAGAGAGTTAGGGACTATACACTAGAGAAAGAGGAGAGGCCAGTGATAGGAGAGAGATAAAGAAGTGAGAAAAGTAGCTCATAGTGGGGGAGGGCAGCGGGGTGTACATTAGCGCATAGGAGGCTGTGCATGGCGAGAAGGCAAATGGTGCACATGAAGGAGAAAGAGATGGAGGCACGACCATGAGTAGTTGATGGGTTCTGACGCATGGCTGCATGCGGGTAGTGACATTTCACAGGTGCGAGCATGTGGATAGTGGTAGGGATGAGGTAGTTGAGGTGTGTGGCTACATGGCATCCACACAGGCATGAATGGGTGGGGTGCTATGCATTGATGCAATGGGCAACAATGAAGGCGATGGGCATGACAACATCTAGGTGGCCTTGCGGCGATGGAGAGAACATGAGATATAGGGAGAGAGCGGTATGCATAGGAGAAAAATAAAAGGAAGAAGAGGGAGAGACCGCGACTTGGATAGGGCTCGTTCTTGTGTTCTTATCCCATAGGGATTACCCACCTATTTATAGAGCTCATGACCCCCATTCCCTCCGGTCCAAGTCAATACCACCCCCATATTTCCTCTCATCCTTAATTCTATGGAGAACAATGTATCATCAATTCCATATGCAAATAGTGGAATACTTTTTTATTTTATTCCTATTTATTGGCCATGTTTTCTATTTATTGGCCTCCTAATAATGTTGTATCATAATGTTCTTACAAGGTAACCCCAATGCCTCATTGATGTTTTGATCACCATCTCAACGCTATCCTACACCTTGTTAACATTGCCCCCTACATGCTGTCATTGTCCCTACCCTCTTGTTGAACCGCCCTGGTGCCCCCAAGAGCCCCTATCATTGCCACCCCCTTCCTTTGCGATAGAAGACATAATTTTGAAATAAATCCAGGTTGATAATAGCATTGACAGAGTATTAATATGTTAATTCTTTATTATGAATATACCCCTATGTTATATTGTATCAAGCATCACATTGATGACTCATCATTTGCAAACTTGGTATATAATACAAGAGAGTGAGTTGGACAGAGGTGTGAGGCTCTCGCACTTTTTTATGAAATCTTGTCTAATATTCTCCCTATTCAGTTTCACTCTGTTATCTTTTTCATCACTTTGTTTCCAGTCAAGTGATCTGCAGACTCATCATCGTAACTTTGACTTTGTATCGGAGCTAGGGCTATGGAGGGAACATCGGTTATTTCTTCTGCAAATGCTACTTTGCCTGTGAAACCTTCTTCATTAGATTTGGTTCCCATGTTTCCATTTACTAACTCATTGTTCATCTCTCTATCGAACATCTCCCATTTTATTTCTGTCAAGCTTAACAATGAGGACTACATGCTCTAAAGAGCTCATTGGTCCCATTTTTAAACAATTATAAACTCCCGAGACTAGTGGACAAAAGGATTCCTTGTCACCTAATATAGTATTAGATCCATTTAATTTGATTATGGAAATTCCTAATCCAGTTGTTGAGATCCGGAGACAATACGACATCCTAGTCATGACTATCCTCGTATCATCTATTTTGAATCTACATTACCATTGATTGTTGATCATAGTACCTAAGCTGGTGTTTGGATGATAGTTGTAGCTATATACGCCAACATGTCTAAGGTGAGGGTTTTTCAACTGCGATTTCAACTTCAACAATTGAAAAAGGGATCAATGAAAATCAATGAGTGTATTCAAAAGGCAAAATGCATTTCAAATTGCTTAGCCATGGAGTCAGATTGAGTCTCCTCTAGTGATTTACTTTAATGCATTCTTGGTGAATTTGGAATCTAGATACAAGTCATTTGTGACATCGATTACCACTTGGATGGATGCTTTTTATCTTTCATTCTTTCAGTAGATGATGTTCAAGGAATGTTGCTTAATCATAAAATATTTCTTTAGAAACACACCGAACTATTGGTGACTACACTGCCTACTTAGCTCATACTAATTTGAATTCTTCAAATCAACAATAGACCACAAATTACATAAATAACTTAAGAAAAGAAAGATGAAATAAAGAAAATAATAGTAGTCAATTTAAGTATAATCATGGAGGCTTCAATAATTTTGATAGGGGGTCAGTATCAAAACAATTTCAATAATAGTTTTGATAAAAATTAGAATGGTAATGAGTTTGATAAATTGAATACTGTTAAATTTGTCAACTATGTGATTGATGAGGACGTGCTGCATTGCAATGCTGGAAGAGGTATGATGTGAGTATTAGAAACAATGCAAGTTCAAATAGTGGTCAGACTAGCAATCAGAACAACAATCATTTTTATTCTACAAATTATGATGCCAGTTGAAATTCTGTTAACACAATTAGTGAATTAGATTGGTATTAAGATGCCTGAGCCAATAACTATATAACTCCAAACGTTAGATTATTGAAAAATCCAGTCTTTTGTGGTGGATAGGACATAGTACTAGTGGGTAATGGAGAGGGATAAAATATCTCACATGTAGAAAATTTAGGTTTTAAGTTTTTTGCACTCAACAATGTCTTACATGTTTCTTGTTAGCTAAAAACTTACTGTCGGTCTCCCAATTTAAAAAAGATATCAACACATACTTTGAACACCTTTCTACTTGTTGTTATGTCAAGGACATCAACACCCGAAAGGTTTTGGCTCGAGGTAACAATATTAATGGCCTATATTGCTTGGACTCTAGAGAACTTCATCAACCAATGGCTTTTTCAGCAAACATATGGCAGCATGAATCGAAGACTGGGACACCCATCTCTTAATATTGTTTCTCAAGTTCTTTAAGCTCTTGAAACATCTTATACTTATTGATAAATCTTTCTTTTGCTCACATTGTGCTCTAGCTAAGAGTCACAAGCAATATTTTTCTCTTTCTACAATGTCTCTAAGTTTCCTCTTGAACTTTTTACTTCATATGTATAGTGTCCTTCTTCCCATATAAGTCATAATGAGTATGGATACTACATGACCTTGATTAACCACTTCAGTAGATATTGTTGGCTCTATCCTCTTACTACAAAGCATGAGGTGTGTTCTATTTTTATACATTTTAAAAATCAAGTTGAGAATGTTTTCTCAAGAAAAATCAAATATTTTCAAAGTGATTGGGGTGGAGAGTTTAGGAAATTATCACAATTCTTTTCTAGTTATGGAATTGTTCATAGAGTGGCATGCCCTTACACAACCAAAATGGTACATTAGAAAAAAAAATAGACATATTATTGAGACTCGTTTGGCCTTATTAAACATTCAAGCTTACCATATATTTTTTGGTATGAAGCAATGCCATGTGTTATGCAAGTGATCAATAAACTTCCAACTGTGGTCTTACAAAATGTTTCACCTTATAAAAAACTTTTTAAAAAATCACCATTATAAAAAATTTCTTCGTACCTTTGGATGTGCTTATTATTCATATCTTAGGCCATATAACCAACATAATTCACTTATAGTTCCGAATGTTATGTTTTTATAGGATATAATATGAATCATAAATGATACAAGTGTTATTTGCCTCAGACTGGTAGGCTTTTTATAGCTAGAAATGTGGTGTTTGATGAACACAAATTTTCTTACAAAGTTTAAAATAAATCAATTGTTGAAACAATCAATACTTCTATCTTGGTATTAGCCATATCGACTACTGCATGAATTAATTCTAAGTTTGCTACAAAGAGTGATAGTAACACAATTGTTCAATTTGCCAAGTCAAATTGCCCTGTATCAATTGTTCTATTTCAAATAAGAATAGTCCTTAAGCTTCTGACAAATTTAATGATCATACACTAGTTGAACCTGTTGATGTTAACCCCATAGCATCTTCTCCTTTTATGCTAGAGAATAATTCTATCAGTCCTTCAAGAAAACTTTGGTCATTACAACCAATTTTATCACAACCTAACCCTACTTCATAGAGTAGAAATAGTATATATGCTCTTACAGTTGAATGATAGCTAGAAGTAGAATCAACTTTTTTGGTTCTGTAAATAAATCTTTGCTTTGGCTCAAAGCTACATTAGATGAGTTTTCAACTTTGCTTTTCAATGGAACATGGAGTTTAGTTTCTCCTCTCAAGGCAAACATAATTGGTTGCAAATGGATCTATAAGTTGAAGAGAAAATTTGATGGCACAATATTTGGGTTGAAGGCTAAACTAGTAGCCAAGGGTACAATCAAGAATATGGAATTGACTTCAATGAAATGTTTAGTTTAGTAGTCAAATGAGTCACAATTCGGTTAATTTTGTCCATTGCCATTACTTTTCAATGGGAGATAAAGCGATTATATGTCAACGATGCATTCTTGAATGGCAATATAGAAGAAAAAATTTATCTAGTTCAACCCTATAGACAAGGCAAATCCTCATTTTTTATGCAAATTACACAAGTCATTAGATGGTCTTAACCATGCACCTCATGCTTGGTTCTTTAGATTATATTCACACTTGATAACAATTGGGTTTCAAAAAATAACATGTGATCCTTCATTGTTTCTATATTGTAATAATGGTGTGACCATCTATTTTCTCATTTATGTTGATGATATCATTGTCACTAGTAACAAACCTCAAGTTGTACAAAGTTTGATCAAGTGCTTAGTAGAGAATTTTTCTTTGAAAAAGCTGGGTGATTTGCACTTCATTCTAGGCATTTAGATTTGTTGGACATCTAAATGTATGTTCTTAAGACAACAACAATATATAGTAGATATTCTTTCTAAAAGCTCAACTACATGATTCAAAACATCTTTCTACAGCAATGTTTGCAAGAGCTACTATTTCTCAACATGGTGGAGAATTACTGGCTGATTTGTCATTATACATAAGTCTAGTTGGCTATTGTAGACACGCAATTTTGGCTTATTTGAAGAGCTTAAATTCTTGTTTTCATGGAGAATAGTTGAGTAACCCTTCAAGGGAACCGTGTTTTCCGGAAGAATCAGGCTTTTCGGCACGTTCCGGAGAAGATCGATAGGATGTTGATCGGGGTCAAAGCGCCCTGTATATAGGGCACCTGGCGCCCTATTTATAGGGCACCAGGCACCCTGCTTATAGGGCACCAGGCGCCCTATATATAGGGTGCCTGGCACCTGGTCAAATCGACTTGATCGGCTGATTTGACCACTCGCAGGGACTCGTTTTATCAATTTGACATACCTCATGATGCTGGCGCCCTATATATAGGGCGCTTTGCCACGTGAAACTGCTTTTCGAAAATGGCCAATGTACCCTCTTTTGGGCTATAAATAGACCCCCATTTGGAGCTAGAAGGAGGTTCCAACTCCGTACCGCCCTAGAGCTCATCCAATACAATGTTTCTAAGCCATTTGCACCTCCCACAAGCCTTCAAACCGATCCAAAATCACCCTCCAAAAATCCCAAAAACCAGCTGTTTCTGTCAACCAGAAACAAGGTTTTTTTTCCACTTTGAGAGCCTCTATCCGTCTCTCCTCTTTCATCCAGCACCCAAATCACCCACCACTAGCTTCATTTGCATATTGGCTACAAGGAGGAGCCCCTACTTCGTCCCGGAAGCCGCCCAGCACTCCGGAGCAGCATCGCGAAGAGGGGAAGAAAATCTACCCGAGCCAGACTTAGTGCCCCATATACAGGGCACTTTGACCTTGGTCAACGCGCCCTATAAGTGGGGCACCTGCAGCTAGCGCCCTATATATAGGGCACCAGCAAGGGAAGAAGCCGATTTTTGCACTTTTCAGAGTCCCATCGCCTGTCCAATCGGATCTTCGTCCTCTATTTTCATCTAGAACATATTATCACTTCATTTAGCATGCATTAAGTCATTTTGCACCTTCCATATACTTAAAAACATACCAAAAATAGGTGTTGGGATTTCTTCCGAAGCCGGTCAGTTTGTTTCCTTTTGTATGTTTAAGATTCATGCCAAACATGATACCATACTCACGCCAGAGCTAATGATCTTCACTTGTTTTCGTGTTTCTTTGCAGGACATTCTTGGTTGAACCCGATCGAGGTGAAGCTTCAACCCGATCGGAAGTGAAAGAGCTCACTAAAGCTCTCCTCCCTTGGCCGTCCGAGAGAGGAGAAGTTAGAACCTAGCAATCTCCCCATTTCAAGAGGTACGACGGTCAAACTTGCTTTTTCATTCTGTTTGTTTTACACTTAATCACATTTTGGAGCCATTGGCTCTTGGCGACCACACACAACACACAACACCAACTCTTCTTCTCCCAAAGAAGAAGAGGAGAAAGGAAGAGGGCGAACCGCCGTGCGGGCCGTTTTCGGGTGACTACACCTTTTGAAGACCACGGTGGGACAACTCTTGCTTTAGTGAGCTCTTCTCATCCCTTCAAAAGAATGTCCAACATGCTCATCTTTACTTTGGCTCTTGCTTGAGTTATTGCATCTTCTTAACATTCCTACTTACTTGCTTGCTTGTTTACTTGCTTCATTTGAATATCATTTAGTTTTTTTTTCGGTTTACTTGCTTTCCGTTGGTCCTTCTCTTTTAAAAAGAAAAGCATAATCTGATTTTTTAGACTTGTTTTATCAACTTGCTCCAACTTTGCACCTTAGAGATTATCTTGCTAAGCATATTTGCCTTTTCCTTAAAAGTCTAATTTCTTTCCTAAGCATCTTTAGTTGAATTAATACTTACTTTCATCCTTGTTTGACTTCATATCATTGTCTTGTTTACTTATTTCCCAACACTCCATTGATCGTTGCATGCTTTTACTTTCTTCTTGTTTGCTTCTCACTCCTTGATATCTCACTTGCATTTAGTTTGCATTGGGGGTTTCTTTGACTCCTTTAGGTCATCCGAGAAGGGAGGCTCTCTCCTCCCAAAGCCCTACACACCCAAACACCCCTCTTTGTGGTTGCCAACTCCTCCTCTGGGGATTCCCTCTCGGAAGGACTGGGTAGCTTCCATCAAGACCTCCGTAAGTCCCTAGACGTGAAGGATTCCCTCTTCACTGATCGGGCTGGTTGTACCTTTTATCCCAAAACCTGGAGTACCTATCACCTATCGTTGTGAAAAGAGTGACAACCTTAGATCGCTCGGCGTTGTGAGAGCATAGGGTCCTACCCATTTATTTGAGTGGACATTATTTCTCTTAACAAGTCACTAATTTAAGATTGAAACAAAAAAAAATGCGGTAATCATTCTAAGTCTATGCCATTACTTGTTTGCAAACAAAAATTGAAAATCAAAACAAAATCTGAAAACGCTTAACAAAAACCAAAAGAAATCTTTGCTTGAGGTTAATTTGCTTGATAACTTGTTTGCTCAAACAAAAATCAAAACCAAAAAAGGGATAAAAGATTAAAACAAAAAAGGATTCTTGTGCTTTTATTCGTCATCTTTCCTTTGTGTTTACGAACTTGAGATTAGGGCGAGTCGTCGGGATGACGGACCAAGGATACGAGCTGCTACAGCTGGAGTATGATCAATCCTACCTCCACCCGGACGCCGTATGCACCGTTAACGAACCTGAAATTCTCCCTAAAACCAGCTCACCCCGACTCCACCCGGATTCTCTGTGGGAGGCATTCGCTCATGCCGACCCAACTCAACTACAAGCCATTGAGGCCATCTTAAAGGAAAAATCGCCTATCAATCACACCCATGCTGAAGGTGGCCACCACACTTCTACCCCCCACTTAGCAACTGACCAACCTGGTGCCCCAGTACCGGGCCATTTTCACAACGGACCCTTGATTTCGAACTCACCCCATCTGGTGGCCATCTTGAACCACCCGGACCCAAATAACACCACACCGCTCAGGCCACCGGTCTACTCTTATGCACACTTTAATCAAACCCGCCCGCAAATGCACCACCCAATACACCCTCCTTGCCCGGCCGCTTCAGCCTATCTAATGGCCATGCCGGCAAATCAAACATCTGTCCTTCCCCCTCCTCTTTCTCGAGAATCCTCTATTGATCAAACTGTGCTAAAAAAATCAATAGAATGGATGAACAATATCGGGAGCTCAAGCGATTGATCGACACAAGATCTCTCCCCTTGATATCTCTCCCCTCTCTCCCCATGTTCCATCTTCCTCCTTCCTAAATGCCCATTTACCGCCGGTATAATGGAAATGGGAATCCTTTCATTCACATCAAAGATTTCTTTTATGAGTCTGTCATGTGGCAAAACAATCCAAAGGCCCTTGCATACCTGTTTAGAAGATCACTAGAGGGCTCCGCGTTGGAATGGTTCTATTCACTTGACCCTTTGAAAGCCAGCAACTTTGATACCGTCAAAGCAAAATTCTTGCAAAGATACCAGGATCGAGTCGGCCCTACATATTCAATCATAGATCTTATGGCCGTGAAGATGAGAAATGATGAGGATTTCATAAGATATGCGGACAGATGGAGAGCAGTGGCAGAAAGGCTGACAAATGCATTATCAGAATCAGAACAAGTCAAGATGATCATCACTAATGCCACCCCAGCTCTAAAGAACATATTGGCATTGTATCACCCTGTCACCATGAGCGAACTCTATGAGAGAGCACGGTACATCCAAACACAACTCCGAGACTCCCCCATCATGAACCTCTTCGACCCTAGGCCCCGAGTCACCAAAAAGACAACCACCACCACCACTGGGCCCATAACCGAAGGCGTGGTAACCAATGAACACGTCAACATCATAGGAAACCCGCCCAACAACCACAAACAGCAGTATAGAAACCCCCAATACAGAAACCCCTGCCAAACCCAACCGGCACCTCGCCCTCAGATTCAACCCCAACCTTTCTGTCACCAAACACCAAATCAATATCCCTAACAACCAACACAGACACCAGTCTCCCAGCAACCTCGACAGTTGGTTGTGCAAACATTTGCACCTCAACCACCATGCCAACCAACCACCTATAACCAGGCACCTCCCCCCGCCGCCTATGCGCCACAAAGAATAGGGCCTAGAAGAAACCATTACCCTCCATTACCGTACTCTCTCATAGATATTTTCAATGCTCTTATGGCGGTAGGACATATTTCATTGCCAAGAGAAAAGCTAGAGTGGCCACAAAATGCCAATACAGATAGATACTGCTTATACCACAGATACCCGGAGCACACAGTGGAGAATTGCTTTCAGTTTAAAGATTATATCCATGACCTCCATGGGCAGGGAAGCATTGACTGGGGTCAGATGGGCGAATACATCAAGGCAGTAAGAACCAGCCTCAGCAACAGCAGCAGGCACCGGTCCAACAACAACAACAACAGGAATCCGGTCTAGGGATCATTCAGAACCTGCTACCCGCACATGCGCCCGCAATAGTACCATAAAATTAAAGGGTTAATCCCATTCTAACCTCTACCAATGAACCCCGCGATAGAGGCCAAAATTGGCAAATCGAGGGACCTAGTTCCTTCATGAACATTAACCCTCCGAACCACGTTAACCGAACCGTTCACTCCATACCACGAGCTATACTCACCAGAAGAAGCCAACCACCAATCATTCGTACCTTGTCACGACCTACCATAACGCCACTAGCCATACAACTCCAGCCGGGTCGGACCCTGATCCGCCCGGTTGAGCCACCACAAACACCGTCACCATTAGGACCCATCATCGTACCACCTCGTACAACCATGTCATCACAACCTACCCACATCCCTACAACCCGAACTATCATCACTACGCCCCTACCAAGGCCTCCCATCATCCGACCTAACCCTCCATCCACCTCTACTACACCAACCACAGCCCCTCAGCTTGCCACGGTGCTCAGAAGCGGGTGCATGTTTCAAAGAATTTTCCCCCAGACCGGTCAACCGAGCAGATCACAAGAAGAAGAAGAAGAACACCCAGAAGAACCAATGCCAGGGACATCTTATGACTTGCTGAAACACCTCGACAAACCCCCTGCACGGATTTCCATTCTAGAGTTGATCAAAAGGTCCAAGGTTCATCAGGAAGTTCTTCAACAGTATTTACAAAGAGTAATGGTCAATGAATCCCTCCCCCCTAAGAAGATTGCATCAGTCTTGACTCCAAGAAGTGAACACACCCCTCCCTCACTTTTACCAAAGAAGAGTTGGCCAAACCAGAAACAAGGAAATATGCACTTTGTATCACTATCAACATCAACGAAACAGACGTCAAGTCTTGTTTAGTTGATACTGGTGCTTCCATCAATGTCTTGCCACCAGAAACGCTACAACTATGTGGAATCCAAGAAGAGGATATTCGGCCATCACAGATCACTGTGACAGCATATGACAATTCCAAGAGGCCCACCCATGGCATGGTTACACTCGAAGTCAAGCTCGGACCCTAAGTTGTTACTGTTGACTTCCACATCCTAGATATGGACCCAACTTACAAATCCATCTTGGGAAGGCCTTATCTTGAGGCACTAGAGGCCGTAGCATCAACCAATCACCAGTGCATCAAGTTTCCCTTCAAGGGCCAAGTCATTAAGGTGGTAAGTATGCCTGTGGATTGCCTGGTTACACTCCCTCCTGGCTTGCCAAATCAACCGGTCTTCACAATCCTTAATCTGCCGAAGGATGGAAGGCAGTCCAGGCAAGTTTGGAAAAGAAAGAAGGATGCTACTAAGACTCTTGGGTGGCGTATGATAGAAAATCTGGGATACCAAGCAGGCCGAGGGTTGGGAAGAGAACTGCAGGGTATCGTAGAACCCATCCAGCTAGTAAAGACAACATCAAGAAATGGGATAGGATACGATGGGACATGCGATAATGGCCAAAAGATCAGTCAAAAATACTTCAAGGGGTGTCTGCACACGTTCTTCGACAAGAGGGAGACAATATAGATGATTGAAGAACAAGAACCGCAAGAACAGTCAAAGAGATAGAAGGTTGACAGCCTAGAAGATGAGCCGTATCTCAACATATCATGGTTATTATCTGAAGAAGGGTCAAGTGATGAATTATTCCATAGCAAGCCTTCTGGAAATTAGAATCAGGGGCATTCACCTCTTGTCATTGTCGAATCTGAAAATTCGACGGGGTCCTCTCCTTTTCAGGGAAGTCCGTGAACACAGATCGTCACCTCAAGAGGGGATGAGAAAAGAAAGGAATAAAAACTCGGAAAGCAACTCTCACCTCGGTCCCACACTCACATTGGTCCCCGAACTTTCATCCCTTGGCGTCGCTCGATCACCAAAGAGACGGTTCGGGTCATGTGGGAGGAGGGTGAGAAGAAATAAACGTGGTCGCCAGGAACCGTGGGTTCCGATTTATAGAATTAAAATGAAAGATGACCGTGTGTACCTTAGCGTGAAGAGTGTGAGTTTAAGCTTCTCCTTCTTCGGCTGGCCGATGAAGAAGAGTCCTCAACGTGTGGGTGCTTGATATTCTGTGCAACTAGACAAATAAACAAGTTAAATAGACAATTATAACTAGACAAAGTGGAGTATATGTAAAGAGAATGACATAAAAACACACAATTGACTAGAAACTGACCGGATTCGGGTTATCTCTAACCCCTTTTTTTATTTTTCGGAATAACAGAGTAAAAGTATTGAAAAAAATGTAAAAAATTGATAGGAGGATGTATAATCACTAAACAAAGAGATAGGAAAAAGAACTGAAAGATTCTGAGTTGAATAGAGGAAGATATAGCCAAATCTGTGTTGTCGAAAAAGCCGAGCAGCAGTCCAGGATCTGCCAGGCGCGACTTTGCTTCTGTGCTTGTCACGACCAGCCCCGACCTCTGAATCAAGCGCTGTCGAATGTAAACTCAAGAAGACTTGGAAAGGAAGAACTTTGATGAAGAGAGCTCAGGCAGCAGACGTCCACACACTTCTGTAGAGGCCGAGGAAGAGAGAGTGGGCAGATCCCCTGCAGAACAACCTTCCTCTCTCTTGAACCGACTTTTCTCTCTCTAAAAACTCGAAATTATCTCTCTAAAAATCATAAAATTGATGCAGGAGGGTGCTAGGACGTCTTGAGATGCCTGGGGAGTCGTGCTCCTCTCTCTGGAATGACCAGAATCAGAGTCCATTTATAGGAGAACAGAGGGCGTTATCGGAGCTAAAAAATAGGGTGTATGCGCCCTGGTCCTGGGCGCATGCGCCCTGATGCAGGGCGCATGCGCCCTTCGCATGCGCCCCACTGAAGGGCGCATGCGCCCCCCAGGGGGGGCACATCTTATCTTCTCCGAAAAATTCGATCTTATCCGGTCCGTCGGTTGAGCGGTAGAGTCCGGGTGAAAAACTGGTTCCCACGTGCCTCAAAGGTGGGGCGCATGTGCCCTCAAGTGAGGGCACATGGTCAGGTGCCTCACTGGTAGGGCGCATGGCCACGTGCCCTGGGTCCCGGGCGCATGTGCCCTGGAACCCGGGCGCATGGGACTGGTTCTGCGCGTCCTTCTTCCGGAAGCCATTGCGAACACTCCCGAACTCGGAATTCGACGCCGTTTGTTGCATTGGAAAGATAACAGGCCGAAGAAGCTTTCTATAGCATCGGATCAGCCATCACACCCTCCAAAACTTCAGAATTTTATCCGGAAGTTAGGGTAGTGAACAGGAGATCCGATACTAGTTAAAATGACTTCGACGGCAAACCGGAAAGGCACGGAATGCAACAAAACTTGTCCGGAGTGTGAATATGACCATAACCTTCAATGCATGATCATTAGGCATTGGTCATTCAGCCAATTTCCGTGTTCACACGATTTACGTGCAGCTTTCGCTCGGAAATTACGGCTTTCTGCGGAAAACGTCGGAAAACATCTGATTTCGTTCGGCGAAGCTCCAAATCAACTTTAAAAGCCCCGGCATCATTATAAGGTCAATCATACATGTTACCCTATAAAACATGAGTTTTATGCTCTGAATTAGGCGAATTTGGCGTGTCTACAGCTTGCCTCGCCTTGATGTCGGCTTTGTAAGGGAGTGGCATGTAATGAAGCGGAATGATTCATAGTGAACTGTAATGGAATGCAAGTGAATGTAGATGAATGTAGCGAAATGGAATGGTGATGGACTGAAAAGGTGGCATCAAGGTGTAGATATAGACACGCTTATCTACCCGATCCAGCAAAATGAATCTCTCTGAGTATTCTAGATCACTTTCATGTTCTATCAAAACCTTATATAATTGACTGGTAAAAGACATGCCCTTGGCACGAGAGATGAAAAAGTAAGTGATAAAGGATAAAAGGATGTAGCCAACCCTCAGCGTGGTGAGGAGTCCTCGAATTCGTAGGTTCATCATCAGCCAAGAACCCGAACTTTGCGGTGTTCTTGTCTTGTGATGGGCTAAAGTTTTGTAAAAGAGAAGTTGATCTTAAAATGAAAAGAATACCAATCCATCATATTTGGAATCTCAAGTTCATTCAAGTTTCACTAAAATACTCAGTTTAATTCTGAGTGGAAGAACCTCAAGTTCTTAAAGGGTTCGTTTTAAGCATAACAAAATTGCTCGGGTATCGTGAAAACCATGAATCACGCTCTAGCAGAAAACTCGATATTCAGAAAACGACAAGACAGATTTAAGCCATAGTGGGATTGAAAGATAATGGTGGGACTACCATAGTATGATGGGAAAGAACAGACAATGGCATGACAATTGCCATGACACGGAATAAAAGACACGGTGGGATAAAAGAAATGATAGAATAAAACATGGTGGAACAAAAAAGAAAGGAATAAAACATAAAGGGATAAAAGAAATAAAAAAACATGAGAAAACATAATGAAATAGAATTGGTAATGATGAAGAGAGAAAAGGAGATGGCTGTGAACACATAGAAAATCTTGTAGAAAATAGTTGAAGATATAGATTGTCTATTGGAGGTCAAGACACCCGATTAGGAACCATCGTCCCTCCAATGTTCAATTTTGGCTTATCCGTGAGTGTGAAGAAATGACCAAGCCGTCGTAGATTTTGTTGAAGGGGATCTCGGGCCCAGTCATCTTCACTCTCAAGGTCTTCAACATTAATGCATATAATATGTATCAAATGGACCTAGCATAGCTAAGTGACAGATAGTAAGAGTGATGTGAAGTGCAAACATGAAGTGATGGTGGTGATGTGATGTGAGATTGATGAGAAGCTGAGGATGAAATCTTCAGGTAAGCTGCATCGACCGCCTGGTTCATCAGCATCTCTGGTCCATCCTTCTCTTGTCCTTTTGACGGAATACAGCACCGCGATAGGTAGCGCTTACTCTCTTTTGCCACAAGGTTGGCATGGCATTCCTTGGGTAACATTGATGTCGCCAATTCACCTGTTAGGACTAAAAAGGTTGCCTGCACATTTCTGGTTAGTACCCAACATACAGAATTGTCATATGAATCAGATTGTTCATGAAATGATTAATGGAAGATTTTACTATTAGAACCATCATTTGGAGGTCAAAAAAAGTTTTTGATGATGGTTCCTTTAGCAAAAATGTCATTTTTAACATTATAGACAATTTCTGAATTTTTGAGATTTTTATGAATTTTTTTGAATTTTTTGTCCATGTGCCCCCGATCGGGGGCACCTGGCCATGCGCCCAGGGGGTAGGGCACCTGGCCATGTGCCCCCAGATGAGGGCACATGCGCCCTGAGGCCAATTTTTTTTTTCATAAAAATATACCTGATTGCCCTTCTCTTTTTGCTTCTTCAACTCCTGCAAATACTCAATGAAAATGATTAAATCTTTATCATTACTCATCCCTTTGCCTGTATATCGTATGCCTTGATTTTGAGTCAAAGGGAGGAGCCTTCTTAACAAGGTAATTAAAGCAAATAACTTAAAATGAAATGGGGGGTTGAGAGAACTTACCTGTCATGGTGTGAATCCTCTCCTCTCCTGCATTGAAATGCCTGAAACACTTAACGGAAGGAGATTAGATCTTCACCGTGACTCATCCCTTTGCCCATTATGGTCAACTTTGACTTAGGTCAAAGGGGAGAGCCTTCTTAACAAGGTAATTAAAGCAAAAATGGAATGCAATGCAGGAATGGAAATATGCATGACAGTCGAATAAATATGGATGCAACTAAGGCAACGATCATGACTAAGCAATTTTTTTTTTCGGATTTTCTTGAAAACAATCATTTGGATTTTCAAAAGTATTCAATTTTTTTGGATTTTTGAAATATGTGTGTTTTTTTTTGAATTTTTGAAATATTCATTTTTTTTGGGTTTTTGAAATATTCAATTTTTTTGGGGCTTTTGAAATATGCAACTTTTTTGGTTTTTGAAATATGCAATTTTTGTGGGTTTTGAAATATGTATTTTTTTTGGATTTTTGAAATATGTATTTTTTTTTGTGGATTTTGAAATATGCAATTTTTTTGTTTTTTTGAAATATGCATTTTTTTGTGTTTTTGAAATATGCAATTTTTTTGTGGGTTTTTGAAATATACATTTTTTTGGGTTTTTGAAATATGCATTTTTTTGTGGAGAAAGTGCCGGTATTTGAGACAGTTCATCGGTCTTTGGAGTTCGTCAAGACTCAAGTGGTAGATGCCACGTGCAAAAATAAAGTTCCCTACTTAGAATCCTTCTAACCTTCTTCCTTTGATCGGCTCGGGTTCCACCTGGATTTGGTCGGTTTACCCTACCCAAGGGGTTTAAGAAGGAAGAGTATAGAGGAAGTCCTTGATAGAGTTTGAAGATGTTGAGAGGGATTTCTCTACTCTCACTCAAATTACCCATTGGGGTTCGGCCTCTTTGGGTTTTTCTTTCTTTTCTTGTTCTTTTCTATGTTGCACATATTTCGACAGGTTTTTGACCCGTGGGAACATTGCCCATCTTTTAGTGCCATTTGCCTTGACTATCATTCTGGGTACTCATTCAGACAGGTTGATCATTTTTCTTTTTTCTAACCTGAGGGGTTCATTGCCCATCTTTTGGCACCCTTTTGTACCCTCTGAGACGGCCTCCTACTAGGGTGGCGAGTGTTTTCGATACTACCCCACTCTAATCTTCTCTCCCTATCTTGGACTGAGTAGAAGAGAATAAGGTAAGGGTACTCCTTCCATTTCTAGATTTCTGCCTTGCCTTTCGCAAGTGTCGGGTTGTCTGGATTCTAGGATCGGGAAGTGTTGTGTGTGTAGGATGGTACCTACCCTTGACTTCTCACGAACAACCTAGGATCGATGACTTGAGGTTATACCAGTGGTTTCTCCATTTTTATGGAAAATACTTTTTGAGGTAAACTCTATTCCAAGGATGATTCAATTTTTCTCCATCTGCATTAGTCAATTCATATGCATTACCTGGATACTTTTCAGTGATTACAAAAGGCCCTTCCCAGTTAGGTTGCAACTTGGAGCGGGGACCCCCCGGCTTAACGAATATGCGTTTGACTACCATCTCACCGATCTCGAATTTTCTCTCGACCACCCTCTTTTGATGAAACCTTTTGAGTTTATTTTTATAAGTCCGGGCATGCTCGGCAGCGGCTAGCCTTCTTTCATCCAAGAGTTCAAGCTGTGCAAGGAGAGATTCTCTTCTCTCATCAACAGGAATATCCCTGTCGAGCTGAACTCGGAGAGATGGAAGTAATACTTCGTAAGGGACCACTGCTTCCATCCCATATGCCAAAGCATACGGGGTTTGTCTAGTGGGAGTCCTTACAGAAGTACGATAAGCCCATAGAGCATCTACAAGCTTATCAGGCCAGTCGGCAAATTTGCTAGACTTACAAGATTTCTTGATGATTTTGATTAAGGTTTTGTTGGTGGCTTCTGCTTGACCATTGCCTTGAGGATAGTATGGTGATGAATGATGCAATGAAATGTAATACCTGTTGCAAAGATCACGCAGATCTTGAGAGAGAAATTGTGGCCCATTATCAGTGACGATGTCGCTGGGGATCCCGAACCTTGCCAAGATGTTGCGCTTGATAAAGGAGCAAACTGTTGACGCTTTAATCTCCATGAATGCTTCCGCTTCAGCCCACTTTGTGAAGTACTCCGTTGCCGTCAGAATGAATGATTTTGAGCGCATTTCAGAGTTGAGGTCACTAAAGGGGCCAATGATATCAAAAGCCCACATGGCGAAAGGCCATGGGGCATGGATTGGATGAAGGGAAGATGCGGGAGAGTGAATCTTGTCAGCATGGAGTTGACATGAGTGACAATGCCGGACAAATATGGAGCAGTCTTCTTCTAGAGTTGGCCAATAATACCCTTGCCGGATGATTTTCTTAGCAAGGGCTTGGGCATTCACATGACCACCACACACTCCAGAATGTGCTTCCTTCAGCACCAACTCAGCTTCTTCTTCATCAAGACACCTGAGTAAGAGTCCACTTAGGCTTCTCTTATAGAGCACTCCTCCTAGGATTGTGTACCTTTGGGATACTCTTCTGATTGCCTTCTTTTCCTTGGTGGTTGATCCAGGTGGATATGACTGATCTTGACAATACCTCGCAATCTCGTCATACCAAGGTCTCTCACCTTCTTCTAATTCTTCGAACTCAATCAAGGAGATTTCTTCCTTATGTTCCAAGTATTCTTTTCTGTTGAATCTTTCCTTAACCTTCAGAAAACGTCCATCCTCAATTGCTGGAATTGTCCTCTTGCAGATGTGGATAGTTCGCACTTGCCTGCCTAGTGGAACAGATAGAGATGAAGCTAGTGAAGCTAAGGCATCGGCGAGGATATTCTGAGAACGAGGGACATGAACAAAGGTGAGTTTGAATAATAGCTTGATGTAGCAAGTGGTGAGCTCCTGGTAGGGTTTGAGGTTTGGATGGGAAGTTCGGTACTTGGATAGGACCTGGCGTAGGATCAATTGACTATCACCTATCACCCTCAGTTCGGTGGCACCATGGAAATGAGCGGCCTCCAGCCCGGGCAGCAAGGCTTCATACTCAGCTATGTTGTTGGTTGCTGGAAAGTTAAGCTGAAAAGCCTGTGGAATGGTGACACCTTCAGGTGACAGAAGGACAATACCTATCCCTCTACCATGAGAGTTCGAGCCCCGTCAAAATATAATGTCCAAAGATTGGAAGATCGGACCGACATTAGTTCGTCATCCGGGAACTCCGACCGGACCGGGTCAAAGACGGGTATGGGATGATGGGCAAGGTGTTCGGCAATAGCATAACCCTTGATTGCCTTCTCGTGGGACATAAGTGATATCAAATTGGGATAAGAAACTCGCCATCGCCCTAACCGATCGGTCAAGACTGTCTTCTCTAACGAAACTTAATGGGATTGATACGAGCAATGAGCTTGACTTGGTGAGCAAGGAAATAATGTTTGAGTTTCGAACAACCCAAACAAGAGCAAGACAGTCTTTTCTACCACGGTGTACTTCAGCTCACAAGCATCAAACATCTTAGACAAGTAGTAAGTAGCTCGTTCTTTCCCTTCTTCATCAACTTGTGCAAGGACTGCCCCAAGAGAGTTCTCAAGAACCGAAATGGAGAGGACCAAAGGTTTGTGGGGAATTGGTGGTCTAAGTACAGGGGGACTTGCCAGGTATGTTTTCAACCCATCAAACGCCTCCTGGCACTTCGAATCCCACTTAAACTCGGCCCCCGCCTTGGTTAACTCATAGAAAGGTTTACACCTTTGGGAATGTTGTGAGATAAACCGGCGGACAAATTGTAGCCTCCCAATCAATCCTCGAAGCTCTTTCATATTCTTCGGAGGAGGCATACCAATAATTGCCTGGGCCTTGTTTGGGTCGATCTCTATGCCCCTTTTGCTTACTATAAACCCAAGTAGCTTTCCTGATGAAACTCCAAATGTACACTTCTTAGGGTTCATTTTTAGCTTGTATTCTCTAGCTCTTTGCAAGACCTTCCTTAGCACTTCAGAATGATCTTCCCGACTCTTGGACTTGATAACCAAATCATCCACATACACCTCTACAAGGGTGTGCATCATGTCGTGAAAGATAGCCATCATAGCCCTCTGATATGTAGCACCGGCATTCTTTAACCCAAAGGGCATGACAACATAGCAATATGTTCCCCAAGGTGTAGTGAACGAGGTCTTTTCTTGGTCCTCCTCAGCTAACCGGATCTGATTGTATCCAGAATAGCCATCTATGAATGAAAGCATTTCAAATCCAGCTGTGTTATCAACCAAAACATCGATATGAGGCAAAGGGAAATCATCTTTAGGACACGCTCGGTTCAAGTCCCTGAAATCTATACAAATCCGAATTCGTCCATCCTTCTTCATAACAGGGACTATGTTAGCCACCCATTGCGGATATAGGACAACTTTAATAAATTTTGCTTGATGTAATTTGTCGACCTCTTCTTTCATTTTGAGTGCAATATCAGGGTGGAACCTCCTGAGCTTTTGTTTGACCGGGGTAGTTCCAGGTTTCAAGGTTAATCTATGTTCAACCAATGAATTATCTAATCCCGGCATATCTTCATATGTCCATGCGAACGTGTCCTTATATTCTTCCAAAACTTTGATCAAACGTTGTTCTTCTGAGGGAGTGAGGTTTGCACTGATGAGGATAGTCTTAGGATCTTCCGGGGTTCCTAAATTCAGTTCCTTGGTCGGTTCATTCCCCGTGGCTGATGGTTCTTCAAATCTTCTAAGTCCGGATGCATATGCATCAGCCAAGTCCTCGATTTCATCCTCGGATTCGGGATCCTTCTCTCGATACCACCTCATATACTCCCAAAGTATGATCTATGTTATGCTCATCCTCATATCGGATTTCATCTAGCCGGATGGTATCATCTAAAAAGTTTGGCGACCTTGCACACTCTACGCATTTCGTGCCAACCGTTGCGAGATACCTATTTGGACCTCGCTTACCTGTGACTTTCCTATTTCCTAACCTAACTTGACCTACTGAAGATAAAGCTGGAAAGGTGGTATTTACAGTGGAGGGAGGATCGAGTAAATCTATCAATGATTCAGAAAAGAGGGATCCCTGATTGGGAACACCCTCTGGGATGAGTAGAGACGTCTCCTCGATGGAAATGTGAGTTTCAGAGAAGACGTTTTTTTTTTGGAAATTTCAAGTAAAAAGATAGAATGAGCCTGAGTGACTCGAGGCTTGCTAGAAGATGACTGAATTAATAGAGAGAAAAATTTAAGAATAAAGGGGAAAAAGGGGCTCGTGGGCCCAATAGTAACAGAAAGTGGACACATGGGTCAAAAATTGATGAAAAAAGTAAACGGGTACGTGGACCCGATTTCAGAAATAAATGGGCATGTGAGCCCATGTTGAGAAAAGCCCTCAGTGCTTAAGTTGATGAGGGAAGGAAATGGGCAAGCAGGCCCAGTAAGAGTAGAAGGTTGAAGAGGGCTCATGGGCCCAATGTGGGTAAGTGGGCCATGAAGCCCATCCAAAAGATCTAGAAATAAAGGTACGAGGTTCAAACATGACATTGTTGTATTTGGGCCTCGTGGAATGGTTTTGACTTGGGTGGAATGCTCAACAAGATGATTCAAGATTGGTCTGCCCTTGGGTGGTTCTTGATACTCTTCCCCACTTGAGAACAGACGAGTCAAAGATAAGCATAAGTCTTCCATTTCTTCTTCTTCATCTGGAGCCTTTCTTCTCTTGACAGCTATCACGGAACTTTTGCCATCTTCAGCCATCATCATGGTCTCCCTTTTGATAAAGAATGTAAGGAGCCCCATGGCATATCCTGGCTGGAAGATCCTCCTTGGGATGGAACCCTCTTCATGTCCTAACCCATGCCTGCGTGGCCTTTTCACAGTTTCAATTGGCTGAGTGATCCCTTGAAGATCCTTGCCTAAACCTCTTCCAGGCTGATAGCCCAATTTCATCATCATTCGCCATCCCACTGTGTCTGGTAGAGAGGCGGTCATGGATCTGACTTCTGGCAATTCTCCCACTGAGATCTGGGGTTGTATTGACAGACCTAGGGGTGATGTAAAAACATCATTCATCTCATCCCTTATAGGCATGCTAGTCACCTTGACCACCTGTCCTTTAAAGGGAAACTTTATGCACTGGTGGTTTGTTGAAGCCACAGCTCCTATTGCCTCCAAATATGGCCTCCCAAGTATAGCCCGAAATGTTGGATCCAATTCTAGAATATGAAAATCTGTTGTGACCGTACATGGTCCAAGTTTGACTTCTAGAGTGACCACCCCACGTGCAGACTTCTTGGAGTTATCATAGGCTGTCACCATGGCACAAGATGGCTTGATTTCTTGCTCAGAAATACCGCACAACTGCAAAGTTTCTGGCGGCATAACATTGATAGAAGCTCCAGTGTCAACTAAACATGATTTTACTTCGATATTACAGATAACCACGGCCACATGCAAAGCATATCTCCTAAACTCTGGATCTGCTAATTCCTCCTGAGAGAAAGTTAGTGTTGGGTGCTCACTTCTAGGGGCTAACACTGTAGTGATCTTCTCAGGTGGGAGATCTTCATTCACCATGACCCTTTGCAAGTACTGCTGTAGAATCTCCTGGTGCACCTTTGATCTTTTGATCAACTCAAGTATGGAAATACGGGCCGGTGTTTTATCTAAATGCTTTAACAGATCATAGGCTGTGCCTGGCAATGGTTCTTCTACTTGTTCCTCCTCCACTGGCTCTTGCGGTTGAGTTCCGGCTTGGGGAAAGAGCCGCTGGAGCATCCTCCCACTCCGAAGCACCGGGGCTATTTGGCGGTCGGGTAGAGGTGACGGGTTAACTGAGGTGGGTTCTGGTGGAACAGGTGGTGTAGGTGCAGGTATGATAGGTAATGGGATCGGTGGTTCTAGGATGATGGGGTTAGTTGGTAGAGGGGTAGGATTTGGAGGTGGTAGTGATGGTGATACCGGTGGCCTGATAAGAAGAGGCCGGGGTGCAGAAGTGGTTGATGAGTTTAATGAAGGTTGTGATTGTATGATAGGTTGGGGTTTTGTAGGTTGGGGGTTCGGGTTTGGTGGTGATTGTGGTGGTCGGATGAGCAAGGGCCGGTGTGTGGCAATGGTTGAAGGAGGTGTAGTTAGAGAGGGGGCTGACCTAATGATGGGTCGGCGAGAAGAGGTGGCGGCAAGTGGTTGGGTCATTGAGCTTTGTGGTGGTTGTGGAGTAGCAGGTGCACGGATTATTTGTCTAGGAGGAGGCCTAGCAGGAGACCTAGCTGGGTTGATAGGCATGGTTGCATTTTGGCTTTCTAGTTGCCAACCTTGAGCACGACTGGCATCTCCCTGGACAATGGAGTGTACTAAACCAATTCCTGGGTTTGGATGTGCTGGTGCCGGTGCTGGAGAGGGAGCATGTTGCGGATTTTGGACAATCCCCAAGCCAGGTTGTTGTTGAGGTTGAGCCGGTGGACGTTGCCGCTGCTGCTGCCTAGCCTTCATAGCTTGTATGCATTCCCCCATTTGGACCCAATCAATGCTGCCTTGGTCATTCAGATCGTGGATGTAATCCTTGAATTGAAAGCACACTTCTACAGTGTGACCAGGACACCGGTGGTAAGCACAGTATCGGGACATATCAGCATTTGTTGGCCAAACCTCTCTTTCCTTGGGCAATTCCAATTGTTTTTCTGCCATGAGCACATTGAAGATGTCGGCTAAGGAGTAAGGGAGTTGCTGGTAGTTCTCTCTCCTAGGACCTCCCCTTCGTAGTGCCTGATTGGGTGGTGGCGGTGCCCTATTGTAGGTAGGTTGACGAGGTTGCTGGGGTTGTGCTACTGGCTGAGGTGGTTGTTGTTGTTGTCGTGGTTGTGGTGGCCTAACCTGTTGTTGAGGGGGGTAATAGGAATGGTTCTGTGGTGGGTTTCTGTACTGATTTTGACGGTTCCCTCCCTGGTTCCCCACAATATTTACAGATTCATTGTTGACCACTCCTTCGGTTGTAGGCCCAACTGGTGCAAAGGGGGTTTTCCCGAGGTTTCTATTTTTAGGATCGAAAGGGTTTATCATTGTGGCATCCTTGAAGTGGGCTTGCAAGTATCGGGCCGTCATAGAGTTCATTCATTGTGGTAGGACGGTGCATGATCAAGACATTCCTCAAGGCGGTGTAGTGTTGCCAATGAGCATCTTCACTTGTTCCCCTTCGTAAATAATATCTGTCAATTTCTCTCGCCATTCCCCTCCGGCGATCGGCAAACTTTATGAAGTCCTCTTCGGGCTTCATCTTCTCGCAATCAAGTCCGTAATGGAGCATGCCGGTGCCACCCGGTCTCTGTATCTTTGCAAGAATTTTGTCTTGACAATGTCGAAGTCTCCTGCCTCAAAGGAGTCGAGTGAGTAGAACCATTCCAATGCAGACCCTTCTAATGATCGACGGAACAAGAAAGCAAGAACCCTACGATCATCTTTCCAGAATGAGGACTCATAGAGAAAATCTTTAAGATGAAGAAAAGGATTGCCAGTACCATTGTAGCGGCGATAAACTGGTAGCTCAGAAGGTGGCAGGTGTAGGACCCGAGAGAAGGAATAGAAATCTCGAGGCCGACTTGGAGTCCATGCGACATCTCGGCTCTTCATAACGCTCATTCATCTGGGTGAGCTGATCCATGATTGCCCTGGTGAGAGCAGGTTCTTGGTTTACTGGTGGGGGTATGTGGTTAGAGACATGGTTCTGGAATTGAGGAACATGATTTGAAGATTGTCCCATGGCTTGGTGGATTGGGGGAACAACATTGTTAAAATAAGATGGCTGAACAAATGAGGGTTGGACCACAGATGGTTGAACTAGAGAGGGTTGAACTACAGATGGTTGAATCATGGATTGTTGAACAACAGGAGGTTGAATCATAGATTGTTGAACAACAGGTGGTTGAACAAAGGGTGACTGAATGGCTGGTGGTTGAACTAGAGGACGAGGAGATAAGGCAACTTGATTGGTTTCAGCCTGATCTGAAGCAATTTTGCCCTTCACCATGGATTGTATACGGGCATAGGTTTCTGGGTCGGTATAGAGAGACAACTCCCTAAAGAGTTGTTCAACATCACGGGGAGCAGATGGTTGAGGGACCTCTTGCGCTTCTGACTAAATCGGTTGGTGACCCATCTCGTGCTCTCGATGTTCAGCTTGTTCCGCCATTCCAACGTGCCTTCCAGACCTTAGTTGCATTGAACTTCAAGAATAAAGTAAAACAAACAAGTTGACAAAACAAACAAAGAATTTTTTTGGTTTTTTTTTTAGTATTTTGCAAAAAGTTAAAGGTTTGAATTTTTGTTTGACAAGCAAGTTATGCAAAGACTTGAAAGCAAGATTACGCAATGATTTTGATTAAACCTTAGGTTTATGAATTTGTTAAGAATTGTTCTCTCAACAAATGGGTTAGGATCCTAACTCCAATCTCCAATGACCTAGGTTTCACACAAACTCACCACGTGTAGGTAACGTAGGATGCTTCGGGTTTTGGGGAGTGGTACAACCAACCCGATCGTGAAGAGGAATACTCCACGTATGAGGAATTATGGAGGCCTTGATGAAAGCCAACCAAGTCAACTAGGAAGGAATATCCCAGAAGAGAGGTCAGAATCCACCAAGAGGGTGTTTTGGATGGGAGGGGTAAATGGGAGAGTGAGCTCCCGCCTCAAACAAAAGTGTAAAATAAGGAGGTAGAGAAGGAGCAGAGAATGCAATCAAGTAATAAAACAAGTAATGAGCAAAGCATAAACTTAAATAAACAAGCAATCAACACCAGACAAGCAATTAGAAACTAGACAAGCAACTAGAAACTAGAATCTAGATCGACTTGTTTCTTATGTGAGCCAAATGGAGATAGTGAAAAGGTGATGGAAAGAAGAGGGTTCAGATCTGATAGCCAAGCAAAAGGGTGGTCCACGTGGGGACCAATGTGGGAACTGGGGTAGAAAGTAAAGGTGGTTCACGTGGGAACCAGTTTTGGGTAAAAAGGGGTGGTTCACGTGGGAACCGGTTTGAATGATCAAAAGAGGGCCACGTGGGGCCGATTAAAAGTGAACAAAGATCTGATCCAAGTAGGGATAGATCTGAAGGAAAGTGGTTTGGTTCACGTGGGAACCGAAGTAAAGAAAGAGATTGGTTCACGTGGGAACCGGTTTAAAAGGAAAAGGGTGGTTCACGTGGGAACCGGTTTAAATAACATGCAGAAATTAAAATGGCATACTTGGCACTTCAGATCTGATGAAAGATGGGTGAAATCAAAAATTATGAGATGGCATGAAGTTTAAGAGAGGTGGAAAGAAGGAAAGGCTCACGTGGGAACCGGTCTAGAACTAGAACTAGTTGCAAACAAAACACTTAGCACCCATGGTTGAAGACATTGCTTGTCCCACCGTGGTCGCCACAAAGGCTGTCGACTCTGAAAATTCGACGGGGTCCTCTCCTTTTTAGGGAAGTCCGTGAACACAGATCGTCACCTCAAGAGGGGATGAGAAAAGAAAGGAATAAAAACTCGGAAAGCAACTCTCACCTCGGTCCCACACTCACATTGGTCCCCGAACTTTCATCCCTTGGCGTCGCTCGATCACCAAAGAGACGGTTCGGGTCATGTGGGAGGAGGGTGAGAAGAAATAAACGTGGTCGCCAGGAACCGTGGGTTCCGATTTATAGAATTAAAATGAAAGATGACCGTGTGTACCTTAGCGTGAAGAGTGTGAGTTTAAGCTTCTCCTTCTTCGGCCGGCCGATGAAGAAGAGTCCTCAACGTGTGGGTGCTTGATATTCTGTGCAACTAGACAAATAAACAAGTGAAATAGACAATTATAACTAGACAAAGTGGAGTATATGTAAAGAGAATGACATAAAAACACACAATTGACTAGAAACTGACCGGATTCGGGTTATCTCTAACCCCTTTTTTTTATTTTTCGGAATAACAGAGTAAAAGTATTACAAAAAAATGTAAAAAATTGATAGGAGGATGTAGAATCACTAAACAAAGAGATAGGAAAAAGAACTGAAAGATTCTGAGTTGAATAGAGGAAGATATAGCCAAATCTGTGTTGTCGAAAAAGCCTAGCAGCAGTCCAGGATCTGCCAGGCGCGACTTTGCTTCTGCGCTTGTCAAGACCAGCCCCGACCTCTGAATCAAGTGCCGTAGAATGTAAACTCAAGAAGACTTGGAAAGGAAGAACTTTGATGAAGAGAGCTCAGGCAGCAGACGTCCACACACTGCTGTAGAGGCCGAGGAAGAGAGAGTGGGCAGATCCCCTGCAGAACAACCTTCCTCTCTCTTGAACCGACTTTTCTCTCTCTAAAAACTCGAAATTCTCTCTCTAAAAATCATAAAATTGATGCAGGAGGGTGCTAGGACGTCTTGAGATGCCTGGGGAGTCATGCTCCTCTCTCTGGAATGACCAGAATCAGAGTCCATTTATAGGAGAACAGAGGGCGTTATCGGAGCTAAAAAATAGGGTGTATGCGCCCTGGTCCTGGGCGCATGCGCCCTGATGCAGGGCGCATGCGCCCCACTGAAGGGCGCATGCGCCCCCCAGGGGGGCACATCTTATCTTCTCCGAAAAATTCGATCTTATCCGGTCCGTCGGTTGAGCGGTAGAGTCCGGGTGAAAAACTGGTTCCCACGTGCCTCAAAGGTGGGGCGCATGTGCCCTCAAGTGAGGGCACATGGTCAGGTGCCTCACTGGTAGGGCGCATGGCCACGTGCCCTGGGTCCCGGGCGCATGTGCCCTGGAACCCGGGCGCATGGGACTGGTTCTGCGCGTCCTTCTTCCGGAAGCCATTGCGAACACTCCCGAACTCGGAATTCGACGCCGTTTGTTGCGTTGGAAAGATAACAGGCCGAAGAAGCTTTCTATAGCATCGGATCAGCCATCACACCCTCCAAAACTTAAGAAATTTATCTGTAAGTTAGGGTAGTGAACAGGAGATCCGATACTGGTTAAAATGACTTCGACGGCAAACCGGAAAGGCACGGAATGCAACAAAACTTGTCCGGAGTGTGAATATGACCATAACCTTCAATGCATGATCATTAGGCATTGGTCATTCAGCCAATTTCCGTGTTCACACGATTTACGTGCAGCTTTCGCTCGGAAATTACGGCTTTCTGCGGAAAACGTCGGAAAACATCCGATTTCGTTCGGCGAAGCTCCAAATCAACTTTAAAAGACCCGGCATCATTATAAGGTCAATCATACATGTTACCCTATAAAACATGAGTTTTATGCTCTGAATTAGGCGAATTTGGCGTGTCTACAGTCATCTCCACGGATCTAACAGACTCATTTCCAACAAGTTCACCATAAAATTCACCAGGCAGCAAGGATGAATGCTCTCTTTACCCATCTTTGCTCAATTTGTTTCCTTCCCTGTCAATATCCCAGTCCACATTGAAAACCACAACCGACCAGACCCCTTCTGTGCTTATGTTTAATACTTCTCAAAAAGATAAAAAAAACATCTTGTTCTCAACCCAAGTTTCAATCGAAGAAACATCCCAACTTGCTCCAAAGAATGATCCAAACCTGGAGGCCACCCGATCTCTAATCGATCTCCTTTGCCTTTCATCCTCTGCAATAAATTTCACTCCCTCAACCTCCTTTTCCTTCCCTTATTTACCTTCTTCTTCTTTAGGTTTAGTTTTCAATAAAAACAAAACAAAAATCAGTGGTAGGAGAGTTCCAGAAAGATACCTACATCAGTTAGCTCAAAAAAGCTTAGAATGTGCCAAGCTACCGGAGTATTTAATAAATGCAATCCAGTTGAATGAGATCCGATATGAGGATAAGGACAACATTGATCCAAATTTAGGGGTTTACGAGGTTGTATCGAAAAAGGATTCTGATACTGAGGATAAAGAAGAGGATTTGGCTGATCCTTATGCATCCAGTTTAAAAAGATTTGAAGAACCATCAGCCACGGTGGATGAACCGACTAAGGAACTTAATCTTGGAACACCGTAAGATCCTAAGAATATCCTCATCAGTGCCAACCTCACCCCTTTAGAAGAACAGAAGCTAATGGGGGTATTACAAGAATACAAGGACACGTTCGCTTGGACATATGAAGATATGTCGGGGTTAGACAAATCATTGGTGGAGCATCGATTAACTTCAAAACTTGAAGCTACCCCGGTCAAGCAAAAGTTAAGGAGATTCCACCCAAACATAGCATTGAAGATGAAGGAAGAGGTCGATAAGCTACACCGAGCAAAATTCATTAGAGTCGTCCTTTATCCGCAATGGGTGGCAAATATAGTCTCGGTCATAAAAAAGGATGGAAAGGTTCGAATTTGCATTGACTTCAGGGACTTAAACCGAGCATGTCCGAAAGATGATTTCCCCTTCCTTATATCGATGTTCTTGTTGATAACACAGCTGGATATGAAACCCTATCATTCATGGATGAATATTTAAGGTATAATCAAATCCGGTTAACAGAAGAGGATCAAGAGAAGACCTCATTCACTACACCTTGGGGAACTTATTGCTACATCATCATGCCCTTTGGATTAAAGAATGCCGGAGCAACTTATCAAAGGGCCATGGTGGCGATATTTCATGATATGATGCATAAATTTGTAGAGGTGTATGTGGACGATCTGGTGGTTAAATCTCGAACCCGAGATGAGCATGCTGAGGTGTTAAAAAGGGTTTTGCAATGAGCCAGAGAATATAAGCTTAAAATGAATCTCAAGAAGTGTGTGTTTGGAGTATCATCCGAAAAATTACTTAGGTTCATCATCAGCAAAAGAGGCATCGAAATCGATCCCAACAAGGCCAAGGCCATCATTAATATGCCTCCACCAAAGAACCTAAAAGAGCTGAGAGGGTTGATTGGTAGGTTGCAATTTGTTCGCCGGTTTATCTCACAACACTCCCAAAGGTGTAAACCTTTCTATAAGTTAACCAAGGCAAAGGCCGAATTTAGGTGGGATTCAAGATGCCAGCAATGGTTTAAATAAATATTTGTCAAGTCCACCAGTGCTCAAGCCTCCAGTTCCCGGTAGACCCTTAATCTTATACATCTCGGTTTTGGAAGGATCCCTTGGAGCAGTATTGGCACAAATAGATGATGAAAGGAAGGAGCGAGTAGCATACTATCTGTCCAAAATCTTTGATCCTTGTGAACAGAAGTATACAACCATGGAAAAAACCTGTGCCTCCCTGGTTTGGGTGGTCCAAAAGCTTAAACATTACTTTCTGGCTCACGAGGTTAATCTCATTGCTCGTATGAATCCCATCAAATTTCTTCTTGACAAATCTGTCCTGACTGACCGGTTAGCACGTTGGCAGAGCTTTCTCTCTCAATTTGACATCACCTACATCCAACAGAAGGCAATCAAGGACTATGCAATTGCTAAACACCTTGCCCATCATCCTATCCCAATCTTTGACCCTATCCAATCAGATATTCCCGATGAAGAATTGATGTCCATTCGATCTTCCAATCTATTGACTTTATATTTTGACGGGGCATTAAACTCCCAGGGTAGAGGGATAGGGATTGTTCTTCTGTCACCCGAAGGTGTCATCATTCCACAGGCTTTTCAGCTCCATTTTCCAGCAACAAACAATATAGCTGAGTATGAAGCCTTACTGGCCGGACTGGAGGCCACCCACTTCTATGGTGTCACTAAACTAAGGGTGATCGGTGATAGTCAGTTGATTCTCTGCCAAGTGCTGGCCAAATACCGCACATCTCATCCCGGGCTCAGACCATACCAAGAACTCACCGCCTGTTACATCAAGCTATTCTCCAAACTCGAATTCATTCATGTTCCTCATGCTCAAAATATTCTTGCCGATGTTCTCGCTTCCCTGGCATCTTCACTATCTGTCCCACTAGGCAGACAAGTTAGGATGATCTATGTCCGCCGACGTACCATTCCGGCAGTAGAAGATGCACGATTCTTGAGGGTTAAAGAAGAGTTTGAAAGAAAGGAATACATTGAGCAAAAGGAGGAAGTATCTTTGGTCGAGTTGGAGGAACTAGAAGAGGGTGAGAAACCATGGTATCATGAGATTGTGAATTATTGTCAGGATCAGACATACCCACCAGGATCAACTGCCGAAGAGAAGAAAGCCATAAGAAGGGTCTCCTAGAGATATACCATCTTAGGTGGAGTACTTTATAAAAGGAGCCTGGCCGGCATTCTATTAAGATGCGTAGATGAAGAAGAGGCTGAATTTGTGCTTAAAGAAGCACATTCCAGAGTATGTGGAGGCCATGTAAATGCCCAAGCCCTTGCCAAGAAGATCATCAGGCAAGGGTATTATTGGCCTACTCTGGAAGAAAATTGCTCGATCTTTGTCCGGCACTATCATCAATGTCAACTTCACGCCAACAAGATTCACTCTCCCGCATCTTCCCTTCACCCGATTCATGCCCCGTGGCCTTTCGCTATGTGGGATTTTGATGTTATCGGACCCCTTGGTGACCCAAACTCCACAAACAAAACCAAATCCTTCATCTTAACGGCAATGGAGTACTTCACCAAGTGGGCGGAAGCGGAAGCATACGTAGAAATTAAGACATCAACAGTCTGCACCTTCATCAAATGCAACATCATTGCCAGGTTCGGGATCCTAGGCGACATCATCACCGACAATGGACCACAGTTCATCTCTCAGGAGCTGCGTGACCCTTGCAACAGGTATTGCATCAGATTGCATCATTCATCTCCATATTATCCTCAAGGCAACGGTCAAGCAGAAGCCACCAATAAAACTCTGATAAAAATCATTAAGAAAACTTGTAAGTCTAGCAAGTTCACGGACTGGACGGATAAGTTAGTTGATGCTCTATGGGCCTACCGCACTTCATGTTGGAGAGCTTAAATTCTTGTTTTCATGAAGAATAGTTGAGTAACCCTTCAAGGGAACCGTGTTTTCTGGAAGAATCAGGTTTTTTGGCACGTTCCGGAGAAGATCGATAGGATGTTGATCGGGGTCAAAGTGCCCTGTATATAGGGCACCTGGCGCCCTATTTATAGGGCACCAGGCGCCCTATATATCGGGCATCTGGCACCTGGTCAAATCGACTTGACCAGCCGATTTGACCACCTGCAGGGACTCATCTTATCGATTTGACATACCTCATGATGTTGGCGCCCTATATATAAGGCGCTTTGCCACGTGGAACTGCTTTTCGGAAATGGCCAAAGTACCCTCTTTTGGGCTATAAATAGACCCCCATTTGGAGCTGGAAGGAGGTTCCAAATCCGTACCACCCTAGAGCTCATCCAATACAACATTTCTAAGCCATTTGCACCTCCCACAAGCCTTCAAACCAATCCAAAATCACCCTCCAAAAATCCCAAAAACCTACTATTTCTGTCATCCAGAAACAGGGTTTTTCCTCCACTTTGATAGCCTCTATCCGTCTCTCCTCTTTCATCCAGCACCCAAATCACCCACCACTAGCTTCATTTGCATATTGGCTACAAGAGGAGCCCCTACTTCATCCCGGAAGCTGCCCAGCACTCTGGAGCAGCATCACGAAGAGGGGAAGAAAATTTGCCCGAGCCAGACTTAGTGCCCCATATACAGGGCACTTTGACCTTGGTCAACGCACCCTATAAGTGGGGCACCTGCAGCTAGCACCCTATATATAGGGCACCAGCAGGGGCAGAAGCCGGTTTTTGCACTTTTCGGAGTCCAATCGCCTGTCCGATCAGATCTCCGTCCTCTATTTTCATCTAGAACATATTATCACTTCATTTAGCATGCATTAAGTCATTTTGCACCTTTCATATACTTAAAAACATACCAAAAATAGGTGTTGGGATTTCTTTCCAAGCCGGTCAGTTCGTTTCCTTTTGTATGTTTAAGATTCATGCCAAACACGATACTATACTCACGCTAGAGCTAATGATCTTCACTTGTTTTCGTGTTTCTCTGCAGGACATTTTTGGTTAAACCCGATCGAGGTGAAGCTTCAACCCGATCGGAAGTGAAAGAGCTCACTAAAGCTCTCCTCCCTCGGCCGGCCGAGAGAGGAGAAGTTAGAACCTAGCAATCTCCCCATTTCAAGAGGTACGACTGTCAAACTTGCTTTTTCATTCCGTTTGTTTTACAACATACAACACACACCACCAACTCTTCTTCTCCCAAAGAAGAAGAGGAGAAAGGAAGAGGGCGAACCGCCGTGTGGGCCGTTTTCGGGTGCCTACAGTTGTCTTCATTATGTCACCATCACTCAGCCAGACATATCTTTTGTTGTTAACAAAGCATGCCAATTTCTTTTTTCACCTACTGACAATCATATGGTAATGGTTAAAAGAATCTTTTGATATTTGGAGGCTACCCACTAGTTTGTTCTATTTTTCAAGCCTTTAAACTGTGTTAAATGTATATATAGATGCAGATTGGGCTGATTGCCAAGATGATAGAAGTTCTACCTCTGATTTTGGCATTTATTTAGGTTATAATTTGATTACCTAATAGGCCAAGAAACAAAATACAATAGCTTAATCTATCATAAAGGCCGAGATAATGTCAATGACACTAGCATTCATAGAGATACTATGGGTCAAGCAATTATTTGCTGAATTAAAATGTAGTCTTACAACTGTTCCTACTATATGGTGTGACAACATTTTAGCTATATATTTGGCATCAAATCTAGTTTTTGAGCCTGTAAAAAGCTTGTGGAAGTGGACTTCCATTTCATTTTTCAACTGGTTCTCCATAAATAGATCATAGTTAAACATATTGCTTCAAATGATCAAGTTGTTGACGTTCTTATAAAACCTCTCACAACACATCAATTTGAGTATTTTATGCACAAGTTGAGCATGTTTTCTCTATTCAACTTGAGGGGGGCATAATAGAAGATATAATTTTGAAATGAATACAAGATGATGATAGCATTGACATAGTATAAATAGTTTAAATTCATTATTATGAATATACCTTTGTGTTACATTGTATCGAGTATCACATTGACGACTCATCATTTGTAAACTTGGTATATATAATATAAGAGAGGGAGCTAAAAAGAGGTGTGAGGCTCTCTTGATCCTTTTTGAAATCTCATATGCATTCTCCCTGTTATGTTCACTAAATTCTCTTCTTCATCTCTTGGCTTCTTGTCAGGTGATCAATAGAAGTTCAATTCTCCTCCCTAGTAAGACCTACTACTATTGCCAACTTCTTTTTGTAAGGAATTGGTCCAATTAGATTGGTGTCGTATAAAATTTCCGATCCCTTAAATATCAACGTCTTGGTCTCGATTGAAACCTAACGACATAACCGAACAAGTATTCGAAATATTTTAAACACGTACCTTTGTGAGATTCAAAACAATCTCTATAGATCAGAGAAGATCAAGCATTTCCATGCTCTCCCATTCGATCAAGTGTGTCGCCTTTAGTCGTATCCACACATACTGCCTCAGAAGTTCGATTCTCCTTCTCGTAGGACCGTACAACTCACCCTAGATGAAATTTCATCTACTCTTGCCTCCAAGGTGGGAAAACGTGAAGGAGTTGCTGGGGTTGAAGTCAGCACCCTTGGCTTGATAGGGTTTGTGCTCTCTCCGCTATTATTTATACAACTTGAAATTTTTTCACCAAACTCAATCTGGTTCCATAAATAACACCTATACCCCCAATCATACAGATTAGTACATTTGTGTGTGACCTAGTAAGCCAAATAGTCTATTTGGTTGATGCTTAATTAAAAAAGTAACCTTTTTTAAATTAAATCTATTGTTTTATAATATTAGAATTTTAATTCACTCCACCCATAACGGACTCTTGTGGACCATCATCTCCTTAAGAAAGGGTTCTTATAATGAAAGACAAGCAGATCTATTCTATAAGAGCCTAACAATCTTTGATTTTCACCTCACCATGGACCTCTTGTGGAGTAGGTCCATTTGTTTTGATTTAATTGATGTTTAACCTCTAAATTGGTCAAATATTAGACATTGAAATTTGTGATAAAATATCTAAATACAATAATAATGTTTTCATAAACCAAAGATTTTTTGTTTCAAAAAAGAATTTATACATACAATTTGGGCTTAAGACATTAT
The DNA here is from genome assembly GCA_036172225.1 of Cryptocoryne crispatula var. balansae. NCBI lineage: Eukaryota > Viridiplantae > Streptophyta > Magnoliopsida > Alismatales > Araceae > Cryptocoryne > Cryptocoryne crispatula. Next base: position 28,872,889 of record CM069928.1, read on the forward strand.
ATTAAGGTGGGTTTTGGCATAATCTGAAAATCTTAACTCTTAATGTCATTGTCGACTCCAGAAACGGGTTCCGGATCGGCACCTCAAGAGAAGAAGGTGAAAGATAGATGGAATAGGGGAAAAGGGGAGTGAATTGAAAACACTCGGAAAGCAGTAAAATGTCCTCACCTCGATCCCACACTCACATTGATCCCCGAACTTTCATCTCATGGCGTCGCTCGAGCACCGGAGATGGTTCGGGTCATGTGGGAGGAGAGTGAGGAGGAGATGAAATTAAAGCATGAAAAATGTGGTCGCCAGGAGCCGTGGGCTCCGCTTTATGAAATGAAAGCAAGATTGAGTTGATTTGACCGTGTACCTTAGTGTGGGAGATCGGGATATGGGTTCAACCATCTTCTTCTTCGGCCGGCCGATGAAGAAGAGTCTTCAACCGATGCTAGCTTGATAGACCTGTGCAACTAGAACAATAAACCAAGTGAAGAGATTGATTAGAACTATGGGAAGTGTAGTAACTGTAGAGAGAAGATGAGAAAGAAGCAATCGGAATCGAACTCACCGGATTGGGGTGAGCCTTAACCCCTTTTTTATGTTTTTGATTATGCAAAAATGATGAAAATGAACTGAAATATGCTTTAAAACAGTAAATAAACTGAGTTAAATGAGTTGATAAAGCTTATGGAATGGATCGGCTTGAGTTGAAGCCGAGTTGGTTGAAAAAGGGCCGGTTCGGGTAGCTTTGCACCCTTCTGGCGCGACTTCGGTACAGAGGATTCTACGGACGACCCCGATGTCAGAATCGAGTTCCGTTTGTTGGAGTAGACGGAGGACACAGAGCGGAAGAGTTCCTATGTTGATGACTTCTCCGAAATCCTCCTGTATAAGTCAGTAAAAATTCTGAAATTGGGCGGATATAGAAAACAGAACCTGGATGCGCGCCCTCAGTGTGGCAATCGACACGAACAAACGGCAAGTCGGAATTTAGTGCCGTCAGTTGGAGATGAAAGAGGACGAAGAGAGGAACAATTTGTATGTTGAAGACATTTGCAGAAAGAGCCCCGGATTTTCTGCAGAAGTCGATGAATATGGTTGATGAAGAACACCCGGATCGAGCCTTCTCCTTCACCTCGTGATCGATTTCTTGACTTCGGATCGCCTTTGGACGTCGGGACGGCTTTGGAGAAGAGCTTGGACGACCTATGGACGATCTAGGCACCGGGGGTTAACCTCGGGTCGCTGAGAATGGCCCTCAATTTATAGGGGAAGGAAGCCGGTGCAAAATTTAGAAACTGGACCTAACGCGCCCCCGTGTTTCAAAGAGGATGAGGGCGCGCCCTGCGCGCCCTCAAAACAAGGGCGCGCAAGGCGCGCCCCCAGTTCGGGGGCGCGGTCTGCGCGCCCCCCTGTTTCAAAGTAAGCGGGGGCGCGTTACGTGTCTCACTGCTAAAAATCGACGAAAACTTCTGGAAATTGCTAAAAATCGACTTGACATACGTAACGCGCCCCCGAACCGGGGGCGCGGTACAAATGATCGAAAATTCTCTGCGGAAACTTTCCAAAAATCGAATTTAGAAGGTGCTAATCAGGGTAATTTGCGACTTAAAGAAACTGACCGCGCCCCGCCTTTCAAAGGAACCGGGGGCGCGTAGGGCGCGCACCCAGTTTGAGGGCGCGCAGGGCGCGCCCCCGTTTTTAGGGCGCACCCTCTTCTTTCAAATGAAGCGGGGGCGCGGTACACTCTCTCTCCTGCGCGCGTGTTCCGCGAGCCGTATCTTGCAAACGGGATGTCCGATTCGGCTCCCGTTTGTCGCGTTGGAAAGAGGGCCTTCAACCGCACCTCCTCAAGTCGGTAAATCGGCCGGCGTGACTCCCGATATGTTCGCACAGGGCTTTCTACCGGTTTACCCTTTTGCGGAAAGCCGAAACCCGGGGCGAAGATCCGAAAGAGCACGGTTCCGATCGAGAAATCTCGGGTCAACTCGAGATGACTTAAAATGATGACCGAACAAGTCCGGTACGATCGGACAATCCGAAGTCATCGAAAAATCTGAGATTAACCCGGTAAACGTGAATCGAAAGCCGTAAAAGCCGCGAAACCCTAAAATTGACCGAACCGGATGTATGGCCCCGGTTGATGAAAATATTCGGCTAGAATCGACCAGGATGACCCGAAAAGACCCGGTGATGACCGGAAAAGCCTAATACATGTTCCAGGATAGCCGTCTCAGCACAGATCGAAAAAGCCGTAACGAATGCCATCATTCACCGACGCCTACCGAAATGACTTCTCGGAAACCCTGAATGTTACGGAACACATGCGGGACTCCCGATACCTTCAATTATGGACTATTCAATATCGGTCATCGAGCAGGCTTCGTGTTTTTACAGTTCACGTGCGGCTCTCGCTTGAAGGTTACGGCAATATTCCGGAAATCATTAGTCCATTCTCAACTAACAAGGGGGCTCCACCAATGTCCTTAGCTCATCTCCACGAGGTAGTCCGGATTAGATAACGGTCAAATAAAAGATATCGCCTATGGAATAAGAGTCTAGGGCTCCGAATCAAGCCAATTTGGCGTGTCTACGGCTGCCTCGCCTTGATGTCGGCTTTGCAAGGGAATGGCATGTAGCGGAGCGGAGTGAAACGTAGAGAAAGCGTAGTGAAATGAGATGGATCGTAGTGGAATGTAGTGGAGTGAAATGGCAATGGACTGAAAAGGTGGCATCAAGGTGTAGATATAGACACGCTCAACGACCAGATTCGGCAAGACGAATCTCCTCAAGTCTCTTGGTTAACCACCTTGTTTCATCAAGTCTTCCTATGTTCGATTGGTAAGAGATGTGCCATTGGCACGAGGGAAGAATAGCCAACCCCCAACACGGTGGGGAGTCCCCGAAACATGGGTTCGTAGGTTCATCATCAGCCGGTAACCCGATCTTTGCGGTGTTCCTGTACTGTGATGGGCTAAAGTTTAAAAAGTGATATTGTTTTGAAAAAGTAAAAGAATACCAATCGAGCACATTCAGGATCTTAGATTCATTTAAATCTTCCAAGAGACAAGATTCGATTCGGAATGGAATGTCCAAAGGTGGGAAGATCAGATCAACATTAGTTCGTCATCCAGGAGCTCCGATTGGACCGGGTCAAAGAGGGGTATAGGGTGATGGGCTAGATGTTCGGCAATGGCATAGCACTTAATCGCCTTCTGGGGGACATAGGTGATATCAAACTGCTAGAGGAAGCTCTGCCAACGACCTAACTGATCAGTCAAGCCAAAAAGCTGTCGACTCCAGAAACGGGTTCCGGATCGGCACCTCAAGAGAAGGAGGTGAAAGATAGATGGAATAGGGGAAAAGGGGAGTGAATTGAAAACACTCGGAAAGCAGTAAAATGTCCTCACCTCGATCCCACACTCACATTGATCCCCGAACTTTCATCTCATGGCGTCGCTCGAGCACCGGAGATGGTTCGGGTCATGTGGGAGGAGAGTGAGGAGGAGATGAAATTAAAGCATGAAAAATGTGGTCGCCAGGAGCCGTGGGCTCCGCTTTATGAAATGAAAGCAAGATTGAGTTGATTTGACCGTGTACCTTAGTGTGGGAGATCGGGATATGGGTTCAACCATCTTCTTCTTCGGCCAGCCGATGAAGAAGAGTCTTCAACCGATGCTAGCTTGATAGACCTGTGCAACTAGAACAATAAACCAAGTGAAGAGATTGATTAGAACTATGGGAAGTGTAGTAACTGTAGAGAGAAGATGAGAAAGAAGCAATCGGAATCGAACTCACCGGATTGGGGTGAGCCTTAACCCCTTTTTTATGTTTTTGATTATGCAAAAATGATGAAAATGAACTGAAATATGCTTTAAAACAGTAAATAAACTGAGTTAAATGAGTTGATAAAGCTTATGGAATGGATCGGCTTGAGTTGAAGCCGAGTTGGTTGAAAAAGGGCCGGTTCGGGTAGCTTTGCACCCTTCTGGCGCGACTTCGGTACAGAGGATTCTACGGACGACCCCGATGTCAGAATCGAGTTCCGTTTGTTGGAGTAGACGGAGGACACAGAGCGGAAGAGTTCCTATGTTGATGACTTCTCCGAAATCCTCCTGTATAAGTCAGTAAAAATTCTGAAATTGGGCGGATATAGAAAACAGAACCTGGATGCGCGCCCTCAGTGTGGCAATCGACACGAACAAACGGCAAGTCGGAATTTAGTGCCGTCAGTTGGAGATGAAAGAGGACGAAGAGAGGAACAATTTGTATGTTGAAGACATTTGCAGAAAGAGCCCCGGATTTTCTGCAGAAGTCGATGAATATGGTTGATGAAGAACACCCGGATCGAGCCTTCTCCTTCACCTCGTGATCGATTTCTTGACTTCGGATCGCCTTTGGACGTCGGGACGGCTTTGGAGAAGAGCTTGGACGACCTATGGACGATCTAGGCACCGGGGGTTAACCTCGGGTCGCTGAGAATGGCCCTCAATTTATAGGGGAAGGAAGCCGGTGCAAAATTTAGAAACTGGACCTAACGCGCCCCCGTGTTTCAAAGAGGATGAGGGCGCGCCCTGCGCGCCCTCAAAACAAGGGCGCGCAAGGCGCGCCCCCAGTTCGGGGGCGCGGTCTGCGCGCCCCCCTGTTTCAAAGTAAGCGGGGGCGCGTTACGCGCCTCACTGCTAAAAATCGACGAAAACTTCTGGAAATTGCTAAAAATCGACTTGACATACGTAACGCGCCCCCGAACCGGGGGCGCGGTACAAATGATCGAAAATTCTCTGCGGAAAATTTCCAAAAATCGAATTTAGAAGGTGCTAATCGGGGTAATTTGCGACTTAAAGAAACTGACCGCGCCCCGCCTTTCAAAGGAACTGGGGGCGCGCAGGGCGCGCACCCAGTTTGAGGGCGCGCAGGGCGCGCCCCCGTTTTTAGGGCGCACCCTCTTCTTTCAAATGAAGCGGGGGCGCAGTACACTCTCTCTCTTGCGCGCGTGTTCCGCGAGCTGTATCTTGCAAACGGGATGTCCGATTCGGCTCCCGTTTGTCGCGTTGGAAAGAGGGCCTTCAACCGCACCTCCTCAAGTCGGTATATCGGCCGGCGTGACTCCCGATATGTTCGCACAGGGCTTTCTACCGGTTTACCCTTTTGCGGAAAGCCGAAACCCGGGGCGAAGATCCGAAAGAGCACGGTTCCGATCGAGAAATCTCGGGTCAACTCGAGATGACTTAAAATGATGACCGAACAAGTCCGGTACGATCGGACAATCCGAAGTCATCGAAAAATCTGAGATTAACCCGGTAAACGTGAATCGAAAGCCGTAAAAGCCGCGAAACCCTAAAATTGACCGAACCGGATGTATGGCCCCGGTTGATGAAAATATTCGGCTAGAATCGACCGGGATGACACGCAAAGACCCGGTGATGACCGGAAAAGCCTAATACATGTTCCGGGATAGCCGTCTCGGCACGGATCGAAAAAGCCGTACCGAATGCCATCATTCACCGACGCCTACCGAAATGACTTCTCGGAAACCCTGAATGTTACGGAACACATGCGGGACTCCCGATACCTTCAATTATGGACTATTCAATATCGGTCATCGAGCAGGCTTCGTGTTTTTACAGTTCACGTGCGGCTCTCGCTTGAAGGTTACGGCAATATTCCGGAAATCATTAGTCCATTCTCAACTAACAAGGGGGCTCCACCAATGTCCTTAGCTCATCTCCACGAGGTAGTCCGGATTAGATAACGGTCAAATAAAAGATATCGCCTATGGAATAAGAGTCTAGGGCTCCGAATCAAGCCAATTTGGCGTGTCTACAGCTTGCCTCGCCTTGATGTCGGCTTTGCAAGGGAATGGCATGTAGCGGAGCGGAGTGAAACGTAGAGAAAGCGTAGTGAAATGAGATGGATCGTAGTGGAATGTAGTGGAGTGAAATGGCAATGGACTGAAAAGGTGGCATCAAGGTGTAGATATAGACACGCTCAACGACCAGATTCGGCAAGACGAATCTCCTCAAGTCTCTTGGTTAACCACCTTGTTTCATCAAGTCTTCCTATGTTCGATTGGTAAGAGATGTGCCATTGGCACGAGGGAAGAATAGCCAACCCCCAACACGGTGGGGAGTCCCCGAAACATGGGTTCGTAGGTTCATCATCAGCCGGTAACCCGATCTTTGCGGTGTTCCTGTACTGTGATGGGCTAAAGTTTAAAAAGTGATATGTTTTTTTTAAAAAAGTAAAAGAATACCAATCGAGCACATTTAGGATCTTAGATTCATTTAAATCTTCCAAGAGACAAGATTCGATTCGGAATGGAATGTCCAAAGGTGGGAAGATCAGATCAACATTAGTTCGTCATCCAGGAGCTCCGATTGGACCGGGTCAAAGAGGGGTATAGGGTGATGGGCTAGATGTTCGGCAATGGCATAGCACTTAATCGCCTTCTGGGGGACATAGGTGATATCAAACTGCTAGAGGAAGCTCTGCCAACGACCTAACTGATCAGTCAAGCCAAAAAGCTGTCGACTCCAGAAACGGGTTCTGGATCGGCACCTCAAGAGAAGGAGGTGAAAGATAGATGGAATAGGGGAAAAAGGGGGAGTGAATTGAAAACACTCGGAAAGCGGTAAAATGTCCTCACCTCGGTCTCACACTCATATTGATCCCCGAACTTTCATCTCACGGCGTCGCTTGAGCACCGGAGATGGTTCAGGTCATGTGGGAGGAGTGTGAGGAGGAGATGAAATTAAAGCATGAAAAATGTGGTCGCCAGGAGCCGCGGGCTCCGCTTTATGAAATGAAAGCAAGATTGAGTTGATTTGACCGTGTACCATAGTGTGGGAGATCGGGATATGGGTTCAACCTTCTTCTTCTTCGGCCGACCGATGAAGAAGAGTCTTCAACCGATGCTAGCTTGATAGACCTGTGCAACTAGAACAATAAACCAAGTGAAGAGATTGATTAGAACTATGGGAAGTGTAGTAACTGTAGAGAGAAGGTGAGAAAGAAGCAATCGGAATCGAACTCACCGGATTGGGGTGAGCCTTAACCCCTTTTTTTATGTTTTTGATTATGTAAAAATGATGAAAATGAACTGAAATATGCTTTAAAACAGTAAATAAACTGAGTTAAATGAGTTGATAAATCTTATGGAATGGATCGGCTTGAGTTGAAGCCGAGTTGGTTGAAAAAGGGCCGGTTCGGGTAGCTTTGCACCCTTCTGGCGCGACTTCAGTGCAGAGGATGCTATGGACGACGCCGATGTCAGAATCTAGTTCCGTTTCTTGGAGTAGACGGAGGACACAGAGAGGAAGAGTTCCTATGTTGATGACTTCTCCGAAATCCTCCTGTATAAGTAAGTAAAAATTCTGAAATTGGGCGGATATAGAAAACAGAACCAAGATGCGCACCCTCAGTGTGGCAATCGACACGAACAAACGGCAAGTCGGAATTTAGTGCCGTCAGTTGGAGATGAAAGAGGACGAAGAGAGGAACAATTTGTATGTTGAAGACTTTTACAGAAGAAGCCCCGGATTTTCTGCATAAGTCTATGAATATGGTTGATGAAGAACACCCGGATCGAGCCTTCTCCTTCACCTCGGGATCGATTTCTTGACTTCGGATAGCCTTTGGACGTTGGGACGGCTTTGGAGAAGAGCTTGGACGACCTCTGGACGAGCTAGGAACCGGGGGTTAACCTCGGGTCGCTGAGAATGGCCCTCAATTTATAGGGGAAGGAAGCCGGTGCAAAATTTAGAAACTGGACCTAACGCGCCCCCGTGTTTCAAAGAGGACGAGGGCGCGCCCTGCGCGCCCTCAAACCAAGGGCGCGCAGGGCGCGCCCCCAGTTAAGGGGCACGGTCTGCGCACCCCCCTGTTTCAAAGTAAGCGGGGGCGCGTTACGCGTCTCACTTCTAAAAATCGATGGAAACTTCCGAAAATTGCTAAAAATCGACTTGACATACGTAATGCGCCCCCGAACCGGGGGCGCGGTACAAATGATCGAAAATTCTCCGCGGAAACTTTCCAAAAATCTGATTTAGAAGGTGGTAATCGGGGTAATTTGCGATTTAAAGAAACTGACCGCGCCCCCTCCTTTCAAAGGAACCGGGGGCGCGCAGGGCGCGCAGGGCGCGCCCCCGTTTTTAGGGCGCGCAGGGCGCGCCCTCCTCTTTCAAATGAAGTGGGGGCGCGGTACACTCTCTCTCCTGCGCACGTGTTCCGCGAGCCGTATCTTGCAAACGGGATGTCCGATTCAGCTCCCGTTTGTCGCATTGGAAAGAGGGCCTTCAACCGCACCTCCTCAAGTCGGTAAACCAGCCGGCGTGACTCCCGATATGTTCGCACGGGGCTTTCTACCGGTTTACCCTCTCGCGGAAAGCCGAAACCCGGAGCGAAGATCCGAAAGAGCATGGTTCTGATCGAGAAATCTCGGGTCAACTCGGGATGACTTAAAATGATGACCGAACAAGTCTGGTACTATCGGACAATCCGAAGTCATCGAAAAATCTGAGATTAACCCGGTAAACGTGAATCAAAAGCCATAAAAGCCGCGAAACTCTAAAATTGACCGAACCGGATGTATGGCCCCGGTTGATGAAAATATTCGGCTAGAATCGACCAGGATGACCCGAAAAGACCCGGTGATGACCGGAAAAGCCTAATACATGGTCCAGGATAGCCGTGTCCGCACAGATCGAAAAAGCCGTAACGAATGGCCGTCATTGACCGACGCCTACCGAAATGACTTCTCGGAAACCCTGAATGTTACGGAACACATGCGGGACTCCCGAGACCTTCAATTATGGACTATTCAAGATCGGTCATCGAGTAGGCTTCGTGTTTTTACAGTTCACGTGCGGCTCTCGCTTGAAGGTTACGGCAATATTCCGGAAATCATTAGTCCATTCTCAACTAACAAGGGGGCTCCACCAATGTCCTTAGTTCATCTCCATGAGGTAGTCCGGATTAGATAACGGTCAAATAAAAGATATCGCCTATGGAATAAGAGTCTAGGGCTCCGAATCAAGCCAATTTGGCATGTCTACAGCTTGCCTCGCCTTGATGTCGGCTTTGCAAGGGAATGGCATGTAGCGGAGCGGAGTGAAACGTAGATAAAGCGTAGCGAAACGAGATCGATCGTAGTGGAATGTAGTGGAGTGAAATGGTGATGGACTGAAAAGGTGGCATCAAGGTGTAGATATAGACACGCTCAACGACCAGATTCGGCAAGACGAATCTCCTCAAGTCTCTTGGTTAACCGCCATGTTTCATCAAGTCTTCCTATGTTCGATTGGTAAGAGATGTGCCATTGGCACGAGAGAAGAATAGCCAACCCCCAACGCGGTGGGGAGTCCCCGAAACATGGGTTCGTAGATTCATCATCAGCCGGTAACCCGATCTTTGCGGTGTTCCTGTACTGTGATGGGCTAAAGTTTAAAAAGTGAGATGTTTTTTTTTAAAAAGTAAAAGAATACCAATCGAGCACATTCAGGATCTTAGATTCATTTATGTCTTCTAAGAGAGAAGATTCGATTCGGAATAGAATGTCCAAAGGTGGGAAGATCGGATCAACATTAGTTCGTCATCCGGGAGCTCCGATTGGACCGGGTCAAAGAGGGGTATAGGGTGATGGGCTAGTTGTTCGGCAATGGCATAGCACTTAATTGCCTTCTGGGGGACATAGGTGATATCAAACTGCTAGAGGAAGCTCTGCCAACGACCTAACCGATCAGTCAAGCCAAAAAGCTGTCGACTCCAGAAACGGGTTCTGGATCGGCACCTCAAGAGAAGGAGGTGAAAGATAGATGGAACAGGGGAAAAGGGGAGTGAATTGAAAACACTCGGAAAGTAGTAAAATGTCCTCACCTCGATCCCATACTCACATTGATCCCCGAACTTTCATCTCACGGCGTCGCTCGAGCACCGGAGATGGTTCGGGTCATGTGGGAGGAGAGTGAGGAGGAGATGAAATTAAAGCATAAAAAATGTGGTCGCCAGGAGCCGCGGGCTCCGCTTTATGAAATGAAATCAAGATTGAGTTGATTTGACCGTGTACCTTAGTGTGGGAGATCGGGATATGGGTTCAACCTTCTTCTTCTTCGGCCGGCCGATGAAGAAGAGTCTTCAACCGATGCTAGCTTGATAGACCTGTGCAACTAGAACAATAAACCAAGTGAAGAGATTGATTAGAACTATGGGAAGTGTAGTAACTGTAGAGAGAAGATGAGAAAGAAGCAATCGGAATCGAACTCACCGGATTGGGGTGAACCTTAACCCCTTTTTTTATGTTTTTGATTATGTAAAAATGATGAAAATGAACTGAAATATGCTTTAAAACAGTAAATAAACTGAGTTAAATGAGTTGATAAATCTTATGGAATGGATCGGCTTGAGTTGAAGCCGAGTTGGTTGAAAAAGGGCCGGTTCGGGTAGCTTTGCACCCTTCTGGCGCGAGTTCGGTGCAGAGGATTCTACGGACGACCCCGATGTCAGAATCTAGTTTCGTTTGTAGGAGTAGACGGAGGACACAGAGAGGAAGAGTTCCTATGTTTATGACTTCTCCTAAATCCTCCTGTATAAGTCAGTAAAAATTATGAAAGTGGGCAGATATAGAAAACAGAACCTGGATGCGCGCCCTCAGTGTGGCAATCGACACGAACAAACGGAAAGTCGGAATTTAGTGCCGTCAGTTGGAGATGAAAGAGGACGAAGAGAGGAACAATTTACATATTGAAGACTTTTGCAGTAGAAGCCCAGGATTTTCTGCATAATTCAATGAATATGGTTGATGAAGAACACCCGGATCGAGCCTTCTCCTTCACCTCGGGAACGATTTCTTGACTTCAGATCGCCTTTGGACGTCGGGACGGCTTTGGAGAAGAGCTTGGACGACCTCTGGACGAGCTAGGCACCGGGGGTTAACCTCGGGTCGCTGAGAATGGCCCTCAATTTATAGGGGAAGGAAGCCGGTGCAAAATTTAGAAACTGGACCTAACGCGCCCCCGTGTTTCAAAGAGGACGAGGGTGCGCCCTGCGCGCCCTCAAACCAAGGGCACGCAGGGCACGCCCCCAGTTCGGGGGCGCGGTCTGCGCGCCCCCCTGTTTCAAAGTAAGCGGGGGCGCGTTACGCGTCTCACTGCTAAAAATCGACGGAAACTTCCAGAAATTGCTAAAAATCGACTTGACATACGTAATGCGCCCCCGAACCGGGGGCGCGGTACAAATGATCGAAAATTCTCCGCGGAAACTTTCCAAAAATCTGATTTAGAAGGTGGTAATCGGGGTAATTTGCGATTTAAAGAAACTGACCGCGCCCCCTCCTTTCAAAGGAACCGGGGGCGCGCAGGGCGCGCCCCCAGTTTGAGGGCGCGCAGGGCGCGCCCCCGTTTTTAGGGCGCGCAGGGCGCGCCCTCCTCTTTCAAATGAAGTGGGGGCGCGGTACACTCTCTCTCCTGCGCACGTGTTCCGCGAGCCGTATCTTGCAAACGGGATGTCCGATTCAGCTCCCGTTTGTCGCATTGGAAAGAGGGCCTTCAACCGCACCTCCTCAAGTCGGTAAACCAGCCGGCGTGACTCCCGATATGTTCGCACGGGGCTTTCTACCGGTTTACCCTCTCGCGGAAAGCCGAAACCCGGAGCGAAGATCCGAAAGAGCATGGTTCCGATCGAGAAATCTCGGGTCAACTCGGGATGACTTAAAATGATGACCGAACAAGTCTGGTACTATCGGACAATCCGAAGTCATCGAAAAATCTGAGATTAACCCGGTAAACGTGAATCAAAAGCCATAAAAGCCGCGAAACTCTAAAATTGACCGAACCGGATGTATGGCCCCGGTTGATGAAAATATTCGGCTAGAATCGACCAGGATGACCCGAAAAGACCCGGTGATGACCGGAAAAGCCTAATACATGGTCCAGGATAGCCGTGTCCGCACAGATCGAAAAAGCCGTAACGAATGGCCGTCATTGACCGACGCCTACCGAAATGACTTCTCGGAAACCCTGAATGTTACGGAACACATGCGGGACTCCCGAGACCTTCAATTATGGACTATTCAAGATCGGTCATCGAGTAGGCTTCGTGTTTTTACAGTTCACGTGCGGCTCTCGCTTGAAGGTTACGGCAATATTCCGGAAATCATTAGTCCATTCTCAACTAACAAGGGGGCTCCACCAATGTCCTTAGTTCATCTCCATGAGGTAGTCCGGATTAGATAACGGTCAAATAAAAGATATCGCCTATGGAATAAGAGTCTAGGGCTCCGAATCAAGCCAATTTGGCATGTCTACAGCTTGCCTCGCCTTGATGTCGGCTTTGCAAGGGAATGGCATGTAGCGGAGCGGAGTGAAACGTAGATAAAGCGTAGCGAAACGAGATCGATCGTAGTGGAATGTAGTGGAGTGAAATGGCGATGGACTGAAAAGGTGGCATCAAGGTGTAGATATAGACACGCTCAACGACCAGATTCGGCAAGACGAATCTCCTCAAGTCTCTTGGTTAACCGCCATGTTTCATCAAGTCTTCCTATGTTCGATTGGTAAGAGATGTGCCATTGGCACGAGAGAAGAATAGCCAACCCCCAACGCGGTGGGGAGTCCCCGAAACATGGGTTCGTAGATTCATCATCAGCCGGTAACCCGATCTTTGCGGTGTTCCTGTACTGTGATGGGCTAAAGTTTAAAAAGTGAGATGTTTTTTTTTAAAAAGTAAAAGAATACCAATCGAGCACATTCAGGATCTTAGATTCATTTATGTCTTCTAAGAGAGAAGATTCGATTCGGAATAGAATGTCCAAAGGTGGGAAGATCGGATCAACATTAGTTCGTCATCCGGGAGCTCCGATTGGACCGGGTCAAAGAGGGGTATAGGGTGATGGGCTAGTTGTTCGGCAATGGCATAGCACTTAATTGCCTTCTGGGGGACATAGGTGATATCAAACTGCTAGAGGAAGCTCTGCCAACGACCTAACCGATCAGTCAAGCCAAAAAGCTGTCGACTCCAGAAACGGGTTCTGGATCGGCACCTCGAAGAAGGAGGTGAAAGATAGATGGAACAGGGGAAAAGGGGAGTGAATTGAAAACACTCGGAAAGTAGTAAAATGTCCTCACCTCGATCCCATACTCACATTGATCCCCGAACTTTCATCTCACGGCGTCGCTCGAGCACCGGAGATGGTTCGGGTCATGTGGGAGGAGAGTGAGGAGGAGATGAAATTAAAGCATAAAAAATGTGGTCGCCAGGAGCCGCGGGCTCCGCTTTATGAAATGAAATCAAGATTGAGTTGATTTGACCGTGTACCTTAGTGTGGGAGATCGGGATATGGGTTCAACCTTCTTCTTCTTCGGCCGGCCGATGAAGAAGAGTCTTCAACCGATGCTAGCTTGATAGACCTGTGCAACTAGAACAATAAACCAAGTGAAGAGATTGATTAGAACTATGGGAAGTGTAGTAACTGTAGAGAGAAGATGAGAAAGAAGCAATCGGAATCGAACTCACCGGATTGGGGTGAACCTTAACCCCTTTTTTATGTTTTTGATTATGTAAAAATGATGAAAATGAACTGAAATATGCTTTAAAACAGTAAATAAACTGAGTTAAATGAGTTGATAAATCTTATGGAATGGATCGGCTTGAGTTGAAGCCGAGTTGGTTGAAAAAGGGCCGGTTCGGGTAGCTTTGCACCCTTCTGGCGCGAGTTCGGTGCAGAGGATTCTACGGACGACCCCGATGTCAGAATCTAGTTTCGTTTGTAGGAGTAGACGGAGGACACAGAGAGGAAGAGTTCCTATGTTTATGACTTCTCCTAAATCCTCCTGTATAAGTCAGTAAAAATTATGAAAGTGGGCAGATATAGAAAACAGAACCTGGATGCGCGCCCTCAGTGTGGCAATCGACACGAACAAACGGAAAGTCGGAATTTAGTGCCGTCAGTTGGAGATGAAAGAGGACGAAGAGAGGAACAATTTACATATTGAAGACTTTTGCAGTAGAAGCCCAGGATTTTCTGCAGAATTCAATGAATATGGTTGATGAAGAACACCCGGATCGAGCCTTCTCCTTCACCTCGGGAACGATTTCTTGACTTCAGATCGCCTTTGGACGTCGGGACGGCTTTGGAGAAGAGCTTGGACGACCTCTGGACGAACTAGGCACCGGGGGTTAACCTCGGGTCGGCGAGAATGGCTCTCAATTTATAGGGGAAGGAAGCCGGTGCAAAATTTAGAAACTGGACCTAACGCGCCCCCGTGTTTCAAAGAGGACGAGGGTGCGCCCTGCGCGCCCTCAAACCAAGGGCACGCAGGGCACGCCCCCAGTTCGGGGGCGCGGTCTGCGCGCCCCCCTGTTTCAAAGTAAGCGGGGGCGCGTTACGCGTCTCACTGCTAAAAATCGACGGAAACTTCCAGAAATTGCTAAAAATCGACTTGACATACGTAACGCGCCCCCGAACCGGGGGCGCGGTACAAATGATCGAAAATTCTCCGCGGAAACTTTCCAAAAATCCGATTTAGAAGGTGCTAATCGGGGTAATTTGCGATTTAAAGAAACTGACCATGCCCCCGCCTTTCAAAGGAACCGGGGGCACGCAGGGCGCGCCCACAGTTTGAGGGCGCGCAGGGCGCGCCCCTGTTTTTAGGGCGCGCATGGCGCGCCCTCCTCATTCAAATGAAGCGGGGGCGCGGTACACTCTCTCTCCTGCGCGCGTGTTCCGCGAGCCGTATCTTGCAAACGGGATGTCCGATTCGACTCCCGTTTGTCGCGTTGGAAAGAGGGCCTTCAACCGCACCTTCTCAAGTTGGTAAACCAGCCGGCGTGACTCCCGATATGTTCGCACGGGGCTTTCTACCGGTTTACCCTCTCGCGGAAAGCCGAAACCCGGAGCGAAGATCCGAAAGAGCATGGTTCCGATCGAGAAATCTCGGGTCAACTCGGGATGACTTAAAATGATGACCGAACAAGTCCGGTACTATCGGACAATCCGAAGTCATCGAAAAATCTGAGATTAACCCGGTAAACGTGAATCAAAAGCCGTAAAAGCCGTGAAACCCTAAAATTGACCGAACCGGATGTATGGCCCCGGTTGAAGAAAATATTCGGTTAGAATCGACCCGGATGACCTGAAAAGACCCGGTGATGACCGAAAAGGCCTAACACGTGGTCCGGGATAGCCGAGTCAGCACAGATCGAAAAAGCCGTAACGAATGCCGTCATTGATCGACGCCTATCGAAATGACTTCTCGGAAACCCTGAATGTTACGGAACACATGCGAGACTCCCGAGACCTTCAATTATGGAACATTCAAGGTCGGTCATAGAGCAGGCTTCGTGTTTTTACAGTTTACGTGCCGCTCTCGCTTGAAGGTTACAGCAATATTCCGGAAATCATTAGTCCATTCTCAACTAACAAGGGGGCTCCACCAATGTCCTTAGCTCATCTCCACGAGGTAGTCCGGATTAGATAACGGTCAAATAAAAGATATCGCCTATGGAATAAGAGTCTAAGGCTCCGAATCAAGCCAATTTGGCGTGTCTACAGCTTGCCTCGCCTTGATGTCGGCTTTGCAAGGGAATGGCATGTAGCGGAACGGAGTGAATCGTAGAGAAAGCGTAGTGAAACGAGATGGATCGTAGTGGAATGTAGTGGAGTGAAATGGCGATGGACTGAAAAGGTGGCATCAAGGTGTAGATATAGACACGCTTAACGACCAGATTCGGCAAGACGAATCTCCTCAAGTCTCCTGGTTAACCGCCATGTTTCATCAAGTCTTCTTATGTTCGATTGGTAAGAGATGTGCCATTGGCACGAGAGAAGGATAGCCAACCCCCAACGCGGTGGGGAGTCCCCGAAACATGGGTTCATAGGTTCATCATCAGTTGGAAACCCGATCTTTGCGGTGTTCCTGTACTGTGATGGGCTAAATTTTAAAAAGAGATTTGTTTTGAAAAAGTAAAAGAATACCAATCGAGCACATTCAGGCTCTCAGATTCATTTAAGTCTTCCATGAGACAAGATTCGATTCGGAATGGAATGATCTCAGATTCCGAAAGGAAAATGTTGAAGTATAGACCGTGAAGATAATGACGGTGCAAGTTCTGATCAAATAGAAGGCCCTTGGCGGGAAGAATTGGCTGCCATGGTGAGATGAATAGCAAATAAGTTGCAATGGCCACCGTGGTGAAAAGGAATGAAAGATTTAAGGGCCCAAAGTGGTTACTGAACACGGTGGGATTAATAGACACGGTGGGACCAGAAAATATGGTGGGACCAGAAAATATGGTGGGATTAGAAAACATGGTGGGATTAGAAAAACACGGTGGGATTAGAAAACACAGTGGGATTTAGAATAATCGAGAGAGTGAGAATGATGTATTCAATGATAAAATAAAATGTAATGCAATTAACGCTACATGATGCATGCTGGGCTCAATAAAACAAAACAACACTTGTATAACAAATAGTTGAAGATATAGATTGTCTGTGAGGTCAAGATACCCATTCGGGAACCATCATCCCTCATAGTACAACTTTGGCTTATCCGTGAGCATCAGAGATGACCCGATCGTCGTAGATTTTGATGAAGGGGATCTTGGGTCAAGTCTTCTCCGTACTCATGGTCTTCAACAAATCATGCATAAGATAATAATACACGACTAACGACTTATATGTTAGCCGGCAAGAAATGGGGGTTTCCTATGTCTATTCTTCTGTTTCCGCGAGCAATTCCTATCTTTCATCAAAATGTTAGTTTTGAATGAACCATGATGTTCACTCGACCTTAATAAAAATCAAGCATAAATTTATTTGATTTTAAAAATTGTTCTGAATTTTTTTATGAATTTTTCTGAATTTTTCTGAATTTTTGAGAAATTTTTGGAAGAATTTGACCGAACGCGCCCCCGAACCAGGGGCGCGGCTTGCGCGCCCCCACTTGGGGGGCGCGGCCTGAGCGCCCTGGGTTGGGGGGCACGGCCTGCGCGCCCCCACTTTGGGGGCGCGTTCGATCCCAGTTTCCTGTTTTGACCGTATCCGAATCCGGTTCAAATCGGGACCGATTTCCCCTATATAAACACCTCTTAGGACGAACAAATCGTCCTACCAAGACCCAAGATGGCTCCTCCTTTGAAAAAGCAGCGTGTTGGCTCGGTTCGAGGTTTTCAAGCATCCCGGGTCATCTGAAGGCCAGAATCGGCGCCGACTTGGTAAGTTCGCTGCCAATTTTAGCTTTCAACCACTTTTCAACTTCTTTTCTCTTAAAAATTTTCTCTTACCTCTTGTTTGGGTGTAGGATTACCCAAACTTCCCTGGGCCTCGCCGGTATTGCTCTCCTTCCTGGCTTTCCGGCTTGCTTGACGTCCTCGGCTTGTTGGTCAGAGCGATTCTTCGAGATTGGGGCTTAAACGGACTCTTGATCCATGCCAAGCAATATTCAGGCTACTCCCTTGACTTCGGTTTGATGGGAGCTCTTGTTGAGTTGTGGCACCCCGACACTCACACGTTCGTGTTCGGCAGCTTTGAGTGTACAGTTCTTCTTGAAGAAGCCGAGCTCCTTCTCGGCCTCCCTCGGACTAAGAAGGGAGAAAGCGAAGGTATGTTCATCCCTTGAGGACCCCTCTCTTGCTTGGAATTCTTGCAGGATTTTGTCGAGGCTCGGCAGATCAGCACCTTGTTGGCCGGCAAGCGAATTAGTGTTCCCAAGTTGGCGGCTTGGACAATCTCTCTTCTGACGGCTCCTGGTCTGGACGAGGATCGGATTCTGCGTGGTGCAAAGGGTTTCGCGGCTTGCCTTGCCACGGTGTTCTTGTTTCCTGCGGAGGATGGTTTCCTGGAGGTTGATCAACTCTCGTGCATCCGCGGCATCTGGAGCAGTGCGTGGTTGGGGCCTTCAGTTCTGGGCTACTTGTACTGTGGACTGTCCGCAGCTTGCGTGGGCCGTCCTCCCTTTCGCAGTGCGCTTCTAGTGGCTTGCTGGGCCGATCTTCACTTTAAGTTTGATCCAGCTGACGAGGTGGCCACCAGGTTGCAGCTCTTCCACCGTAGCCCCTTGTTCCCATATGCCGATGCGCTTGCCTTCGGTGAGAGAGTCGCCAATACGTGTGCATCAGTGAAGAGGAGGCCAGACTGGCGCGCCCTCCTCTTTCAAAGGGAGCGGGGGCGCGGTACACTCTCTCTCCTACGCGCGTGTTCCGCGAGCCGTATCTTGCAAACGGGATGTCCGATTCGGCTCCCGTTTGTCGCGTTAGAAAGAGGGCCTTCAACCGCACATCCTCAAGTCGGTAAACCAGCCGGCGTGACTCCCGATATGTTTGCACGGGGCTTTCTACCGGTTTACCCTCTCGCGGAAAGCCGAAACCCGGGGCGAAGATCCGAAAGAGCACGGTTCTGGTCGAGAAATCTCGGGTCAACTCGGGATGACTTAAAATGATGACCGAACAAGTCCGGTACAATCGGACAATCCGAATTCATCGAAAAATCTGAGATTAACCTGGTAAACGTGAATCAAAAAACCGTAAAAGCCGCGAAACCCTAAAATTGGCCGAACCGGATGTATGGCCCCGGTTGATGAAAATATTCGGCTAGAATCGACCAGGATGACCCGGAAAGACCCGGTGATGACCAGAAAAGCCTAATACATGGTCCGGGATAGCCGTGTCAGCACAGATCGAAAAAGCCATAACGAATGCCGTCATTGACCGACGCCTACCGAAATGACTTCTTGGAAACCCTGAATGTTACGGAACACATGCGGGACTCCCGAGACCTTCAATTATGGACCATTCAAGGTCGGTCATCGAGCAGGCTTCGTGTTTTTACAGTTCACGTGCAGCTCTCGCTTGAAAGTTACGGCAAAATTCCGGAAATCATTGGTCCATTCTCAACTAACAAGGGGGGCTCCACCAATGTCCTTAGCTCATCTCCACGAGGTAGTACGGATTAGATAACGGTCAAATAAAAGATATCGCCTATGGAATAAGAGTCTAGGGCTCCGAATCAAGCCAATTTGGCGTGTCTACAGCTTGCCTCGCCTTGATGTCGGCTTTGCAAGGGAATGGCATGTAGCGGAACGGAGTGAAACGTAGAGAAAACGTAGTGAAACGAGATGGATCGTAGTGGAATGTAGTGGAGTGAAATGGCGATGGACTGAAAAGGTGGCATCAAGGTGTAGATATAGACACGCTTAACAACCAGATTCGGCAAGACGAATCTCCTCAAGTCTCCTGGTTAACCGCCATGTTTCATCAAGTCTTCTTATGTTCGATTGGTAAGAGATGTGCCATTGGCAAGAGAAATATAGCCAACCCCCAACGCGGTGGGGAGTCCCCGAAACATGGGTTCGTAGGTTCATCATCAGCCGGTAACCCGATCTTTGCGGTGTTCCTGTACTGTGACGGGCTAAAATTTAAAGAGATTTGTTTTGAAAAAGTAAAAGAATACCAATCGAGCACATTCAGGCTCTCAGATTCATTTAAGTCTTTCAAGAGACAAGATTCAATTCAGAATGGAATGATCTTAGATTCCGAAAGGCAAATGCTTAAGCATAGACTGTGAAGATAGTGACGGTGCAAGTTCTGATCAAATAGAAGGTCCTTGGCGGGATGAATTGGCTTCCATGGTGGGATGAATGGCAAAGAAGTTGCAATGGCCACAGTGGTGAAAAGAAATTAAAGTTTTGAGGGCACAAAGTGGTTACCGAATACGGTGGGATTAATAGACGCGGTGGGATATTAGAAAGTTTGGTGGGACCAGAAAATATGGTGAGATTAGAAAACATGGTGGGATTAGAAAACACGGTGGGATTTAGAATGATCGAGAGAGTGAGAAGGTGAAGTTTTAGGAAATGATGTATGCAACGACAAAATAAAATGTAATGCAATTAATGCTACATGATGCATGTTGGGCTCAAGAAAACAAAAAAAAAACTTGTATAACAAATAGTTGAAGATATAGATTGTCTATGAGGTCAAGATACCCATTCGGGAACTATCGTCCCTCACAAAAAAAATTTGGCTTATCCGTGAGCATTAGAGATGACCCGACCATCGTAGATTTTGATGAAGGGGATCTCGGGTCAAGTCTTATCCGTGCTCATGGTCTTCAACAAATAATGTATAAGATAATAACACACGACTAGCGACATATATGCTAGTCGGCAAGTTATGGGGGTTTCCCATGTCCTTCCTCCATTTCTGCGAGCATTTTCTTGGCCACTCCTTTGGAGCATCACCGGAACGAGGCGGTTGCGACGGTATGGTTTCCATGCCTTCTCCACGTGGTCATTCTCCTTGAGTAAGTGGCAATCAGACACTGATATCTGTAGCAGGCTTAATCTTCTTCTAGTGTTGTAGCTGCTTTTCTTCCTTGTTATAGCACTTCTTGCTTCAATGTTGTTTGACCTGTTGGCGAGATTCTCACCCCTCCTTGACTTGTGTTTCTTTCCTGAAATACTTAATAGAAGGGTTAAATCTGCTCTATGGCTTACCCCCTTGCCTATTGTTGTCTTGCCTTGCTTATATGTCAAGGGGGGTAGCCTTATCAACCAGGTAGAATGCACAAAATGACAGACAAGGTAAAAGTTAAGAGTGCTTACCTGCTATGGCGAGAGTTGCTCCCTTTTTGATCTCAGAATCCTGAAATGCTTAACGAAGGAGATTAAATCTTCACCATGGCTTATCTCTTTGCCTAGTGCTGTCTGCCTTGACTTAGGTCAAAGAGAGGAGCCTTATTAACAAGGTATAAAAATAGACTAGATGACCGAAATGAAATGGTTAAGAGAACTTACCTGTCGTTGAGAGAACCTTCTCCTCTTATTTTAAAGTCCCTGAAAACACTTGATAAAAGAGGATTAGATCTTTACAACGACTCATCCCTTTGCCTATTATGGCCAACTTTGACTTAGGTCAAAGGGAGGAGCCCTCTTAATGGGGTGATAATCAAGATAAATATGCAATGCGGAAATGAAACATGCAAGACATAAAGATAAACATGAATGCTAGCAAAGGCAAAAAATCAAGGTTATGCCAAGTTAGATGATGCATTTTTTTTTAGATTTTTGGAAAGTATTCAATTTTTTATTTTTGAAGATATTCAACTTTTTTTTTGGATTTTTTTGTTTTTTTGGAAATATTCATTTTTTGAATTTTTGAAAATATTTGATTTTTTTGTATTTTTGAAAATATTTGATTTTTTTTTGAATTTTTGAAAATATTCATTGTTTTGGATTTTTGTGGAGAATCTGCCAGTATTGAGACCATTCATCGATCTTTGAGTGTTGATCAAGATTCAAGAAATAAGCACCACGTGTGAATAAGGTTCCTTCCCCAGAATCTTTCTTGCCCTCTTCTCTTGATCGGTTTGGATTCCCCCTGAATTTGGACAGTTTACCCTACCCTAGGGGTTTTAAGATGGAAGAATAATAGAGGAAGTCTTTGATAGGATTTGGGGGTGTTGAGGAGGGTTTCTCTACTCATGCCCAAATTGCCCGTTGGGGTTCGGCCTCTTCGGGTCTTTTCTACATATGGCACTTATTTAGACAAGTCTTTGACCTGTGGGGTCATTGCCCATCTTTTGGTGCCTTCTTTTCATTTTCTATTCTTTCGGGTACTCATTCAGACAGGCCCATATTTGTTTAAACCTGTGAGGTTCATTGCCCATCTTTTGGCACCCTTTTGCATCCTATGAGACGTTCTCCTACTAAGGCGGCGGGCATTTTCGATACTATCCTCCTCTAGTCCCCTTCACCTATCTTGGACCGAATAGAAGAGAATAGGGTAAGGTTTCCTTTCCGCCTTCAGGGTTCTGCCTTGCCTCTCTCGAGTGTTGGGCTATCCAAATTCTGGGATTGGGAGGTGTTGTGTGTGCAAGGTGATGTCTACCCTTGACTTCTAGCTAACACCCTTGGATCGATGACTTAATATCATACTAGAAATTCTCCATATTTTTTCTTCTAAGGAAAATATTTTTTGAGGTAAACGCCGTTCCATGGATGGTTCAATCTTTCTCCATCGGCGTTGGTTAGCTCATATGCATTGCCTGGATATTTCCCAGTTAGGTTGCAACTTGGAGCGGGGATCACCCGGCTTAATGAATATGCGTTTGACTACCATCTCACCGATTTCGAACTTTCTCTCTACCACCCTCTTTTGATAAAATCTTTTCAATCGGTTCTGATAAGTCCGGGCATGCTCGGAAGCGGCCAACCTTCTTTCATCTAGGAGTTCAAGTTGTGCAAGGAGAGATTCTCGCCTCTCATCGACAGGGATGTCCCTATCGAGTTGAACTCGGAATGATGGAAGGAGTACTTCGTACGGGACCACTGCTTCCATCCCATGTGCGAGAGCATACGGGGTTTGACCAGTGGGGGTCCGTACAGAAGTACGATAAGCCCATAGGGCATCTACAAGCTTATCTGGCCAGTCTGCGAACTTGCTAGACTTACAGTTTTTCTTAATGATTTTAATCAAAGTTTTGTTGGTGGCTTCGCTGACCGTTGCCTTGCGGGTAATAAGGAAATGAATGATGCAATGCAATGCGGTACTGTTGCAAAGATCACGCGGATCTTGAGAGAGAAATTGCGGTCCGTTGTCGGTGATAATGTCGCCGGGTATCCCGAACACGGCGATGATGTTGCGTTTGATGAAGGAGCACGGTGTTGGTGCCCCGATCTCCACGAACGCTTCCGCTTCGCCCACTTGGTGAAGTACTGCTGCCGTCGGGATGAACGATTTGGAACGGATTTCGCAGTTAAGATCACTTAGAGGGCCAATGATATCGAAAGCCCACATGGCGAAGGGCCATGGGGCATGAATCGATGAAGGGAAGATGCGGGAGAATGGATCTTGTCGGCATGAAGTTGGCAAGAATGACAAGTGCCGGACAAAGATGGAGCAATCCTCTTCTAGGGTTGGCCAATAATACCCCGCCGATGATTTTCTTGGCAAGAGCTTGAGCATTGACATGGCCCCCACGGACCCGGAATGTGCTTCCTTAAGCACCAATTCGCCTCTTCTTCATCAACGCACATCAATAAAATTCCGCTCGTGCTCCTCTTGTAGAGCACCCCTCCTAGGATGGTATACCTCTGGGATACTCTCCCGATGGCCTTCTTTTCTTTTGCATTTGATCCAGTGGATATGTCTCGATCTTGACAATACCTTGCAATCTCATCAAACCAAGGCCTCTCACCCTCATCTAACTCTTCCAACTCGATTAGTGAAATCTCCTCTTTCGCTCTAGATACTCCTTCGCCAAATCTCTCCTTGACTTTCGAAATCGCCCATCTTTAATTGCCGGCATCGACCTTCTACGGACATGAATAGTCCGCACTCGTCTACCTAGCGGGACTGATAGGGATGAAGCTAAGGAGGCTAGGGCATCAGCAAGGATGTTCTGAGCTCGAGGAACATGGACAAAAGTGAGTTTGTAAAAGAGCTTGATGTAGCAAGAGGTGAGTTCTTGGTAAGGTTTGAGGTTTGGATGAGAAGTTCGGTATTTGGTTAGGACTTGGCGAAGAATTAGTTGGCTATCACCTATCACCCTCAATTCCGTGGCACCATAGAAATGAGTAGCCTCCAGCCCGACCAGCAAGGCTTCATATTCAGCTATATTGTTGGTTGCTGGGAAGTCAAGCTGAAATGCCTGTGGAATGGTGACACCCTCGGGTGATAGAAGGACGATTCCTATTCCCTTACCGTGTGAATTCAGAGCCCCGTCAAAATATAATGTCCAAAGGTGGGAAGATCGGATCAACATTAGTTCGTCATCCGGGAGCTCCGACTGGACCGGGTCAAAGAGGGGTATAGGGTGATGGGCTAGATGTTCGGCAATGGCATAACCCTTAATCGCCTTCTGGGGGACATAGGTGATATCAAGCGGGAGAGGAAGCTCGCCAACGACCTAACCGATCAGTTAGAACAGTTTTCTCCAGAAGGAATTTGATGGGATTGATGCGGGCAATAAGATTGACCTCATGAGCTAAGAAATAGTGTTTAAGCTTCTGAACTACCCAGACTAGTGCAGTACAAGTCTTCTCCACTACAGTATACTTCTGCTCACATGGATCAAAGATATTTGACAAATAGTAAGTTGCCCTCTCTTTCTCTTCTTCATCAACTTGTGCAAGGACTGCCCCAAGAGAATTCTCCAAAACCGAGATATACAAAACTAAGGGCTTGCCAGGGACTGGTGGTCTAAGCACAGGGGGACTAGCCAGGTATCTTTTCAAACCATCGAATGCATCCTGGCACTTCGAATCCCATTTGAACTCGGCCCCCGCCTTGGTCAACTCATAGAAAGGTTTACACCTTTGGGAGTGTTGTGAGATGAACCGGCGGACAAACTGTAGCCTCCCGATTAATCCTCGAAGTTCTTTCATATTTCTTGGAGGAGGCATACCAATGATTGCCTTGGCCTTGTTTGGGTCGATCTCTATGCCCCTTTTGCTCACTATAAACCCCAATAACTTTCCTGAGGATACTCCAAACGTACATTTCTTTGGGTTAATCTTCAATTTATATTCCCTAGCCCTTTGCAAGACCTTTCTTAACACTTCAGGATGATCTTCTCGGCTTTTGGACTTAACGACCAGGTCGTCCACGTACACCTCTACAAGGGTATGCATCATGTCATGGAAGATAGCCATCATTGCCCTCTGATAGGTAGCACCGGCATTCTTCAGTCCAAAGGGCATGACGACATAGCAGTAGGTTCCCCAAGGTGTGGTGAACGAGGTCTTCTCCTGGTCCTCTTCGGCCAACCGGATTTGATTATAACCGGAATAGCCATCCATGAATGATAGCATATCGAATCCAGTAGTGTTATCAACCAGTACGTCAATATGAGGTAGAGGAAAGTCATCTTTAGGACACGCTCGGTTCAAGTCCCTGAAGTCTATACAAATCCGAACTCGACCATCTCTCTTCATTACAGGGACTATGTTTGCCACCCATTGCGGATAAAGGACAACCTTAATGAATCTTGCTTGATGTAACTTGTCGACCTCTTCTTTCATCTTAAGTGCAACATCAGGGTGGAATCTCCTTAATTTTTGTTTTACTGGGGTAACTCCAGGTTTCAAAGTTAGACGATGTTCAACTAACGAGTTGTCTAACCCTGGCATGTCTTCGTATGTCCATGCGAACGTGTCCTTGTATTCTTCCAAAATTTCAATTAAACTCTGTTCCTCAATGGGAGTGAGGTTTGCACTTAGGAGGACTGTCTTGGGATCTTCCGGTGTTCCAAGATTCAGTTCTTTTGTCGGTTCATCCACCGTGGCTAATGGTTCTTCAAATCTTTTAAGTCCAGATGCATACGCATCAGC
Source organism: Cryptocoryne crispatula var. balansae (assembly GCA_036172225.1). Lineage (NCBI taxonomy): Eukaryota > Viridiplantae > Streptophyta > Magnoliopsida > Alismatales > Araceae > Cryptocoryne > Cryptocoryne crispatula. Next base: position 28,898,199 of record CM069928.1, read on the forward strand.
CAAGTCCTCAATTCCATCCTCGAAATCAGGATCTTTTTCTGATAAGACCTCGTAAACTCCCAGTGTATGATCTACATTGAATTCATCCTCATATTGGATTTCATCAAGCTGGATAGCATTTTCCAAAAACCTTGGCAGCCTTGCACATTCCTTGCATTTTTTGAGCTATTTGTTGGAGATATCTCTCTGGCACACGTTTACCTCGAATTTTATTCTTTTCTACCCGAACTACTCCTAAAGAAGACGTAATTGAAAAGGTGGTATTTACAATGGGTGAAGGATCGAGCAGATCGATCAGTGAGTTGGAGAAGAGAGGTCCCTGATTGGGAGCACTCTCCGAGACAAGTAGAGACGTCTCCTCAATGAAAAACTGAGTTTGCGAGAGGACGTTTTTGTTTTGGGTATTTTGGGTATTTTCAATAACAAAAAGAGAATGAGCTTATGGGGCTCGAGCAGAAATAGAAAGCTTAAGCAAATGGAAGAAAAATGGGATCGCGGGCCCGATGATGACAAGAAATGGGCAGATAGGCCCAAAGCTGGTGAAAAGATCTAAGGGGCACGTGGGCCCAAATGGTGGGCACACGGGCCCAAATCAGGAAAATAAATCTAAAGGGCGCATGGGCCCGACTGGTGGGCACGCGGGCCCAAGGTTGTTGGATGGGCATAGAAGCCCAGTGGAGTAAGAAGATTTGAATGGGCTCTCAGGCCCAATGATCAATTCAGGTGGCCATTTCGGCCCAGAAGTGGGAATTGGGCTAGATAGCCCATCGAGTGAATCTAAGAGGGAGAGTGTGAGGATTTTGAAATACGTGACCGTAGGATACGGCTCACACGGGATGTTGTTTGGAGGTGGGTTCTAGTGGACAAGTTGTTTAGAGATGGACTTGCCCTCGACTGGTTCTTCCTCCTCTGTGAACAACCGGGCCAAAGATGAACTCAGGTTGTCCACTTCCTCCTCTTGCTCTGGTGCCTTCTTCCTCTTGACTGGTTCTTCTTCTTTGTCCCCGGCCATCATCATGGTCTCCCCTTTGATAAAGAATTTTTGGAGTCCCATGGCATTTTTTGGCCGATAGACCATCCGCGGAGTGAGTGGGCTCATAGCCAAGCCCGTGTCTCTTTGGTCTTTGTACGGCTTTAATGGGGTGCACAACCCCCTGCAGCTCCTTTCCCAACCCTTTTCCTGGCTGATAGCCCATCCCTTTCATCATCCGCCATGCAACGGTATCTGGAGGCGTCGTTAACATCATGACCTCGGGCAGCTCTCGTAGTTGAAACCAACGGGCCGGACGATTTTGATATTGGTAGTGCAGAAGAGGGGTCATCCACGTCATTCATAATGGGGATGTTGGTTACTTTGATCACCTGGCCCTTGTATGGGAACTTCAGACACTGATGATTAGTGGAGGCAACAGCTCCTATTGCCTCAAGGTACGGGCGTCCCAAGATAGCTTTGAATGTAGGTCCAATTCTAGAACGTGAAACTCTGCGGTGACAGCACACGGCCCAAGCCCTACTTTCAATGTAACCACCCCTCGTGCCGGCTTCTGGGAGTTGTCATATGCGGTCACCGTGATGGCAGAAGGCTCGATTTCTTCATCGGAGATGCCGCAAAGTTGCAATGTTTCTGGCGGCATGACATTTATGGATGCTCCGGTGTCAATCAAGCGAGACTTGATCTCCACGCCTCGGATGACTACCGCGACACGCAAGGCATACTTTCGATCTCTCGGCCGTGCCAACTCCTCCTGTGTAAATGTGAGTGCCGGATGTTCACTCCTCGGGGTCGGAGACGGTAATGATCTTCTCGGGCGGGAGGTCCTCATTGACCATGACCCGCCGTAGATATTGTTGTAGGATGTCCCGATGGTTCTTTGACCTCTTTATCGGCTCCGAATTGAAATCGTGCGGTATTTTGTCCGGATGCTTCAATAGGTCATATGCCGTGCCGGGCAACGGTTCTTCTACCACCTCCTCTTCTCGCTGTTCTGTGGTTGTATCCCGACACGGGGAAGACCCTTTTGAACATCCTCCCGCTACGAAGTACCGGCGCCAGCGTGGTAGGGGGAAGTGGTGATGATGGTGATGGTAGGGTTGTTTGGTAGGTTGAGGAGCCCATGGTAGGTAGGGGTGGTGAGGATCGGATGATGAGGGGTCGTGGATTGGTGGAGGCCGGTATGTTGGGTGATGGTTGGGGTGTTGGTGGTGATGGTCTAATGATGAGGGGTCGTGGGGTGGCAGTGACTGGTAGGTTAGGTGATGTCTGGGGTGTTGGTGGTGGTCTAATGATTAGACGCCGTGGAGGGTTAATGGTTGGTGAGGGTAGTGGTGTTTGGGTAGTTTGTGGGCTGGGGGCAGCTCTCGGTATGGAGAGTATGGTGCGGTCTGTAGGTGGGGTTGGTATGGCGGGCATGGAGGTGATTTGATCCTCGACCTGCCAACCCTGGGAATGGTGGGTTGACTCCTCGATGGCGGAGTGGACGAGGCCGAGTCGTTGGTTTGGTGGTGCTGGTGCCGGTGCTTGTATAGGTGCATGTACCGGGAGCGGATCTTGGACTATGCCTAGGCCGGGCTGCTGTTGTACTTGTTGTCGCCGTGGTTGATTCTGACGTGCCTTCATTGCTTGAATAGACTCCCCCATTTGTGCCCTGTCAATGTTCCCTTGATCATTAAGGTCATGGATGTAGTCTTTAAACTGGAAACATACATTCACCGTGTGCCTAGGATATCGATGATAAGAGCAGTACTTGGTTGTGTCAACATTGGCCGGCCATCCTTCTCTCTCCTTTGGAAGTTCCAACTGCTGTTCAGCCATCAATGCATTAAAGATATCGGTGAGGGGGAATGGCAGTTGAGGATAGTATTCTCTCTTGGGTCCCCCCCTCCTAGGTCGGTTGGCTGATGGTGGCACTTGGTTGTAGGCTTGTTGTTGTGGTTGGGGTCGGTTGTAGACATGTTGTTGTTGAGGCGCTCGGTTGTAGGCATTTGGTTGCTGGGGCGCTCGGTTGTAGTTGGGTTGCTGTGGTGGTGCTCGGTTGTATGCAAGTTGCAGGTTGGGGTGAGGAGCTGGTTGAGGAGCCGGGCGGTATTGTTGATTGGGTGGTGGGTTACGGTATTGGCTTTGGCGATACCCACCACAGTAACCCATGGCATTGATGCTCTCATTGTTTACTACCCCTTCGGTAGTGGGTCCTACAGGTGTAGGCTTTCTAGTGTTACGGGGCTTGGTGTCGAATGGGTTGATCATGGATGCATCCTTAAAGTGGGCTTGGAGGTAGCGGGCGCTATCACACAACTCACTCATGGTTGTTGGGCGGTGCATGATCAGGAGGTTGCGAAGGTTGGGCGTGGTGTTCCCTATGAGCATCCTCACCTGCTCCCCCTCTGAGATGGTATCTACTAGCCTCTCAGCCATTCCCCTCCACCGATCAGCAAATCTGGCAAAGTCTTCATCCGGCCTCATCTTTTCGGCAATCAAATCAGTTATCGAGTAGGCTGGCCCCACCCGATCCTTGTACCTCTGTAGAAACTTTGCCTTGACGATGTCAAAATCTGCCGCCTCAATGGAATCAAGAGAATAGAACCAATCCAGGGCGGATCCCTCCAATGACCGACGGAATAGGAAGGCAAGGGCTTTTCGGTCATTTTTCCAGAATGCGGAGTCATAGAGAAAGCTCTTTAGATGGTTGAAAGGATTACCAGTCCCATTGTAACGTTGTAAGACTGGTATCTCTGAAGGAGGAAGGTGCAGAACTGGGAAGGATGGGACAGAGATTTCAGGGAAGGCTTTAGAATCGAGGCGGTGCCTCATCTCTTCGAAGCGCTCATCCATCTGGCTGAGTTTGTTCATTAATGCCTGGGTGAGGCTGGATTCTTGAGCCACGGGAGAAAAGTGTTTACTTGATTAGGTTGGAAGAGGTGGGTTGGAAACAGGAACTGGTGCAGAATTGTGTGAATGCCCCACAACGGGGTGAGTAGAGACACAGCAAGGTTGCCCAGGAGAAGAGATGATCAAGGGCCTGACTGCCGGTTGGGGTGGTGAGGGGGCTTGATTTCCCTCGATCGGAGCTTGATTGGCGGGCATCTTGCCTTTAGTGGCAGATTGGATAATTTCAAAGGTCTCGGGATCAAGGTGAAGAGATAGATCCTTGAGAGCTTGTTCTATAGTATGTGAAGCGGATCGGTGAGCGGGATCTTGGACCTCAGGTTCCATCACGGCATTAACATGGCCATCTGGTTGGACCATGGGTTGCTGAAGCTCGTAGTGACCCCTCTCGTACTCCTCTTCTTGGCCGTAGTAGTCTGACATCCCGACGTGTCTTCCGGACCTTAGAGTGGGCATCCTGTCAAATTTCCTTACAAAATGGTTGAAAGAAAGCAAATGAAGGGTGTAAATGCAAAGAGAGTTTTTGTTTGGTTATGGTTGTTTGTTTGATTTGATTTGGTTTCATTTTGGTTGTTTGGCAAGCAAGTCGAGCACAAAAGTTAAAAGGGATTTTTTTTAGATGTTTTGAAAGAAGAAGAATTTTTTGGTTGTTTTCAATTGTTGTGATCAAGCAAGTTATGCAAACAAGGTCTTAAAATGACTACTTGACAATTTTTGGGTTGAAACCTTAGATTAGATAGATTGTTAGCAATTGTTCACTCAAGTAGGTATGATTCCTATTGCTTCAATCTTCAAGACCTAAGGTTATCACTCAATCACCACGAGTAGGTACTTGGGTTCTTCGGGTTTTGGGAAAGTGGTAGAACCGGCCCAATCGTGCAGAGAGGAATACTCCACGGATGGGGACTTACGGAGGTCTTGATGGAAACCACCAAATCAACTAGGAAGGAATATCCCAGAAGAGAGGTTAGAATTCACCAAGAAGGTGTTTGTAGGGTGAGGGTGTGTTGGGAGAGAGAGCCCCTGCCTCGAATGCCCTACGGATCGGAACGAGTCCGGTACCCGATGCAAAAGCTAATGCAAAAATGAAAAATGGAGGGTAGAAGGAGAAGAAGCAATCAATATGCAAACATGAATGAAAGCTATTAAATAAATCAAACAAGTGAATGCAAGCAAGACATGCAATGATAAAGTAAAACAAATAACTAGCAACTAGCAACTAAAAGGAGGTTCACGCGGGAACCGGCTTGTGATGGAGTGTCCAAGTGGGGACAAATCTGAAGTGAAGGTAAAAGGATGGTCCACGCGGGGATCAATTTGAAAATAAAGTGGCTCACGCGGGAGCCGAGTTTTGGAAAAGTAGGTGGTTCACGCGGGAACCGGTTTTTGAAGGGAAAATGGGTGGTTCACGCGGGAACCGGTTTGTTTGATTGGAAAAAGGAAAGGAGGGCCAAGTGGGGCCAATCTAATTGGTGCAAAGGGGTGGTCCACGCGGGGACCGATATGAAAGTGAGTTGGTTCACGCGGGAACCGGTTTAGAAAAGGGTTTGGTTCACGCGGGAACCAGTTTTAATGAAGAAAGGGGTGGTTCACGCGGGAACCGATGTAAGAGTTGACAAAATAGAAGGTGGGCCACGTGGGGCCAATCTAAAGGTGCTGTAAAGAGGTGGTCCATGCGGGGACCGATCTGAAAATAAGTTGGTTCACGCGGGAACCGAGTTGGAAAAGAAAGGTGGTTCACGCGGGAACCGGTTTATAAGAAGAAAAGTGGTTCACGCGGGAACCGGGTTGAAATGAAAGACAAGCAAATTAAGTCCACATGGGGGGGCAATCTTAAAGAAAGAGTAAATGGCATGTTTAAGGGTAAATTGACATGGAAGATAAAAGACAAGCCGGTTCACGTGGGAACCAAGTTGGAAAACCACTAGTTGCACGGTTGAATCAAGCTAGCACGGTTGAAGACATTGGTTGTCCCACCGTGGTCGCCAAAAAGCTGTCGACTCCAGAAACGGGTTACGGATCGGCACCTCAAGATAAGAAGGTGAAAGATAGATGGAATAGGGGAAAAGGGGAGTGAATTGAAAACACTCGGAAAGCGGTAAAATGTCCTCACCTCGATCCCACACTCACATTGATCCCCGAACTTTCATCTCACGGCGTCGCTCGAGCACCAGAGATGGTTCGGGTCATGTGGGAGGAGAGTGAGGAGGAGATGAAATTAAAACATGAAAAATGTGGTCGCCAGGAGCCGCGGGCTCCGCTTTATGAAATGAAAGCAAGATTGAGTTGATTTGACCGTGTACCTTAGTGTGGGAGATCGGGATATGGGTTCAACCTTCTTCTTCTTCGGCCGGCCGATGAAGAAGATTATTCAACCGATGCTAGCTTGATAGACCTATGCAACTAGAACAATAAACCAAGTGAAGAGATTGATTAGAACTATGGGAAGTGTAGTAACTGTAGAGAGAATATGAGAAAGAAGCAATCGGAATCGAACTCACCGGATTGGGGTGAGCCTTAACCCCTTTTTTATGTTTTTGATTATGTAAAAATGATTAAAATGAACTGAAATATGCTTTAAAACAATAAATAAACTGAGTTAAATGAGTTGAGAAAGCTTATGGAATGGATCGGCTTGAGTTCAAGCCGAGTTGGTTGAAAAAGGGCCGGTTCGGGTAGCTTTGCACCCTTCTGGCGCGACTTTGGTACAGAGGATGCTACAGACGACCCCGATGTCAGAATCGAGTTCCGTTTGTTGGAGTAGACGGAGGACTAAGAGAGGAAGAGTTCCTATGTTTATGACATCTCCTAAATCCTCCTGTATAAGTCAGTAAAAATTCTGAAAGTGGGCGTATATAGAAAACAGAACCTGGATGCGCGCCCTCAATGTGGCAATCGCCACGAACAAACGGAAAGTCAGAATTGAGTGCCGTCAGTTGGAGATGAAAGAGGACGAAGAGAGGAACAATTTATTTGTTGAAGACTTTTGCAGAAAAAGCCCCAGATTTTCTGCAGAAGTCGATGAAGATGGTTGATGAAGAACACCCGGATCGAGCCTTCTCCTTCACCTCGGGATCGATTTCTTGACTTCGGATCGCCTTTGGACATCGGGACGGCTTTGGAGAAGAGCTTGGACGACCTCTGGACGAGCTAGGCACCGGGGGTTAACCTTGGGTCGCTGAGAATGGCCCTCAATTTATAGGGGAATGAAGCCGGTGCAAAATTTAGAAATCAAACCAGGGGTGCGCAGGGCGCGCCCCTAGTTCAGGGGCGCGGTCTGCGCGCCCCCCTGTTTCAAAGGAAGCGGGGGCGAGTTACGCATCTCACTGCTAAAAATCGACGGAAACTTCCAGAAATTGCTAAAAATTGACTTGACATACGTAACGTGCCCCCGAACCGGGGGCGCGGTACAAATAATCGAAAATCCTCCGCGGAAACTTTCCAAAAATCCGGTTTAGAAGGTGCTAATCGGGAGCGGGGGTGCGGTACACTCTCTCTCCTCTTTCAAAGGGAGCGGGAGCGCAGTACACTCTCTCTCCTGCGCACGTGTTCCGCGAGCCGTATCTTGCAAACGGGATGTCTGATTCGGCTCCCGTTTGTCGCGTTGGAAAGAGGGCCTTCAACCGCACCTCCTCAAATCGGTAAACCAGCCGGCGTGACTCCCGATATGTTCGCACGGGGCTTTCTACCGGTTTACCCTCTCGCGGAAAGCCGAAACCCGGGGCGAAGATCCGAAAGAGCACGGTTCCGGTCGAGAAATCTCGGGTCAACTCGGGATGACTTAAAATGATGACCGAACAAGTCCGGTACAATCGGACAATCCGAAGTCATCGAAAAATCTGAGTTTAACCCGGTAAACGTGAATCGAAAGTCGTAAAAGTCGCGAAACGCTAAAATTGACCGAACCGGATGTATGGCCCCGGTTGATGAAAATATTCGGCTAGAATCGATCCGGATGACCCGAAAAGACCCGGTGATGACCGGAAAAGACTTATACATGGTCCAGGATAGCCGTGTCAACACAGATCGAAAAAGCCGTAATGAATGCCGTCATTGACCGACGCCTACCGAAATGACTTCTCGGAAAACCTGAATGTTACGGAACACATGAGGGACTCCCGAGACCTTCAATTATGGACCATTCAAGGTCGGTCATCGAGCAGGCTTCGTGTTTTTACAGTTCACGTGCGGCTCTCGCTTGAAAGTTACGACAATATTCCGGAAATCATTGGTCCATTCTCAACTAACAAGGGGGGCTCCACCAATGTCCTTAGCTCATCTCCACGAGGTAGTCCGGATTAGATAACGGTCAAATAAAAGATATCGCCTATGGAATAAGAGTCTAGGGCTCCGAATCAAGCCAATTTGGCGTGTCTACAGCTCTGCCAGAAAACTGTTCTAACTGATCGGTTAGGTCGTTGGCAGAGCTTCCTCTCCCAGTTTGATATCACCTATGTCCCCCAGAAGGCGATTAAGGGCTATGCCATTGCCGAACATCTAGCCCATCACCCTATACCCCTCTTTGACCCGGTCCAATCGGAGCTCCTGGATGACGAACTAATGTTGATCCGATCTTCCCACCTTTGGACATTATATTTTGACGGGGCTCTGAATTCACACGGTAAGAGAATAGGAATCGTCCTTCTATCACCCGAGGGTGTCACCATTCCATAGGCATTTCAGCTTGACTTCCCAGCAACCAACAATATAGCTGAATACGAAACCTTGCTGGCCGGCTGGAGGCTGCTCATTTCTATGGTGCCACGGAATTGAGGGTGATAGGTGATAGCCAACTAATTCTTCGCCAAGTCCTAACCAATTACCGAACTTCTCATCCAAACCTCAAACCTTACCAAGAACTCACCTCTTGCTACATCAAGCTCTTTTCCAAACTCACTTTTGTCCACGTTCCTCGAGCTCAGAACATCCTTGTTGATGCCCTAGCCTCCTTAGCTTCATCCCTATAAGTCTCGCTAGGTAGACAGGTGCGGACTATTCATGTCCGTAGAAGGTCGATGCCAACAATTAAAGATGGGCGATTTCTGAAAGTCAAGGAGAGATTTGGCAGGAAGGAATATCTAGAGCAAAAAGAGGAGATTTCGCTAATCGAGTTGGAAGAGTTAGATGAGGGTGAGAGGCCTTGGTTTGTTGAGATCACAAGGTATTGTCAAGATCAAACATATCCACCTGGATCAAATGTAAAAGAAAAGAAGGCCATCAGGAGAGTATCCCAGAGGTATACCATCCTAGGAGGGGTGCTCTACAAGAGGAGCCTGAGCGGAATTTTATTGAGATGCGTTGATGAAGAAGAGGTAGAATTGGTGCTTAAGGAAGCACATTCCGGGGTATGTGGGGGCCATGTCAATGCTCAAGCCCTTGCCAAGAAAATCATCAGGCAGGGGTATTATTGGCCAACCCTAGAAGAGGATTGCTCCATCTTTGTCCGGCACTGTCATTCTTGCCAACTTCATGCCGACAAGATCCATTCTCCCGCATCTTCCCTTCATCCGATTCATGCCCCATGGCCCTTCGTCATGTGGGCTTTCAATATCATTGGCTCTCTAAGTGATCTTAACTCTGAAATCTGTTCCAAATCGTTCATCCAGACGGCAATAGAGTACTTCACCAAGTGGGCAAAAGCGGAAGCGTTCGTGGATATCAAGGCATCAACATTGTGCTCCTTCATCAAACGCAACATCATCGCCAGGTTCGGGATACCCAGCGACATTATCACCGACAACGGACCGCAATTTCTCTCTCAAGATCTGCGTGATCTTTGCAATAGGTACTGCATTATATTGCATCATTCATCTCCTTATTACCTGCAAGGCAATGGTCAAGCAGAAGCCACCAACAAAACTTTGATTAAAATCATTAAGAAAACCTGTAAGTCTAGCAAGTTCGCAGACTGGCCAGATAAGCTTGTAGATGCCCTATGGGCTTATCGTACTTCTGTACGGACCCCCACTGGTCAAACCCCGTACGCTCTTGCATATGGGATGGAAGCGGTGGTCCCGTACGAAGTACTCCTTCCATCACTTCGAGTTCAACTCGATAGGGACATCCCTGTCAATGAGAGGCGAGAATCTCTCCTTGCACAACTTGAACTCCTAGATGAAAGAAGGTTGGCCGCTTCCGAGCATGCCCGGACTTATTAGAACCGACTGAAAAGGTTTTATCAAAAGAGGGTGGTAGAGAGAAAGTTCGAAATCGGTGAGATGGTAGTCTAACGCATATTCGTTAAGCCGGGTGGTCCCCGCTCTAAGTTGCAACCTAACTGGGAAGGGCCTTTTGTTATAATTGAAAAATATCCAGGCAATGCATATGAGCTAACCAACGCCGATGGAGAAAAATTGAACCATCCATGGAACGGCGTTTACCTCAAAAAATATTTTCCTTAGAAGAAAAAATATGGAGAATTTCTAGTATGATATTAAGTCATCGATCCAAGGGTGTTAGCTAGCAGTCAAGGGTAGACATCACCTTGCACACACAACACCTCCCAATCCCAGAATCTGGATAGCCCAACACTCATGAGAAACAAGGCAGAACCCTGAAGGCGGAAAGGAAACCTTACCCTATTCTCTTCTATTCGGTCCAAGATAGGTGAAGGGGACTAGAGGATGATAGTATCGAAAATGCCCGCCGCCTTAGTAGGAGGCCGTCTCATAGGGTGCAAAAGGGTGCCAAAAGATGGGCAATGAACCCCACAGGTTTAAACAAATATGGGCTTGTCTGAATGAGTACCCGAAAGAATAGAAAATGAAAAGAAGGCACCAAAAGATGGGCAATGACCCCACAGGTCAAAGACTTGTCTAAATAAGTGCCATATGTAGAAAAGACCCGAAGAGGCCGAACCCCAACGGGGAATTTGGGCATGAGTAGAGAAACCCTCCTCAACACCCCCAAATCCTATCAAAGACTTCCTCTATTATTCTTCCATCTTAAAACCCCTAGGGTAGGGTAGGATCGTCCAAACTCGGGGGAATCCAAACCGATCAAGAGAAGAGGGCAAGAAAGATTCTGGGTATGGAACCTTATTTTCACGTGGTGTTTATCACTTAAATCTTGATTAACACTCAAAGATCGATGAATGGTCTCAATGCTGGCACATTCTCCACAAAAATCCAAAAAAAATCAAATATTTTCAAAAATTCAAAAAAAATGAATATTTTCAAAATCCAAAAAAAATTGAATATATTCAAAAATAAAAAAATTGAATACTTTCCAAAAATCTAAAAAAAAATGCATCATCTAACTTGGCATAACCTTGATTTTTGCCTTTTGCTAGCATTCATGTTTATCTTTATGTCTTGCATGTTTCATTTCCACATTGCATATTTACCTTCACTATCACCCCATTAAGAGGGCTCCTCCCTTTGACCTAAGTCAAAGTTGGCCATAATAGGCAAAGGGATGAGTCGTTGTGAAGATCTAATCCTCTTTTATCAAGTATTTTCAGGGACTTTAAAGTAAGAGGGGAAGGTTCTCTCAACGACAGGTAAGTTATCTTAACCATTTCATTCCAATCATTTGGTTATTACACCTTGTTAAGAAGACTCCTCTCTTTGACCTAAGTCAAGGTAGACAGCAATAGGCAAAGAGATAAGCCATGGTGAAGATTTAATCCTCTTCATTAAGCGTTTCAGGATTCTGAGATCAAGAAGGGAGCAACTCTCGCCATAGCAGGTAAGCACTCTTAACTTTTACCTTGTCTGTCATTTTGCGCATTCTACTCGGTTAATAAGGCTGCCCCCTTGACATATAAGCAAGGCAAGACAACAATAGGCAAGGGGGTAAGCCATAGAGCAGATTTAACCCTTCTATTAAGTATTTCAGGCAAGAAACACAAGTCAAGGAGGGGTGAGAATCTCGCCAACAAGTCAAACAACACTGAAGCAAGAAGTGCTACAACAAAGAAGAAAAGCAGCTACAACATCAGAAAAGCTAAGCCTGCTACAGAAATCAGTGCCTGCTGCTACCCCCTCCAGGAGAATGACCACGTGGAGGAGGCATGGTAGCCGTGTCCGCCAAAGCTGCTGCAGCCGCCTCATTGCGGCGACGCTCTGAATAAGTGGCCAGGAACGCAGAAGCACCGTGCTCATGGCTCTGGCTCTGGCCACTCTGCCTCTGCTGGCTCCGCCCGTGGTGACCCCGACTACGAGCAGCGCCGCCACTCCGGTGCGTGCCACTCCAATGGGAGCTGCTCGGATGGGTGAAACTCTGGCTCGGCTGTGGAGGGATGCCCTGGCGATAAACCTGCAATGTCGCCTCTGCTGCCGACAAACGAACCTGTGCCTGCAGGTGCATCTGCTCCAGAGATCGCATGGCCTGGCTATGCTGGCACTCCATCTCGCACATGGCTCTCTCGTGCTGAAGGTGGAGATCCGAGACGATCATCTGGGAACGAAGATCGGCTGGGGAAGACCGCAATGTCTCCACCTCAGACTCCAAGGACTGGATACGGGAGGACAAGCTACTCTGAAGCTCGGCAACCTGGAAGAAGAGGAAGTATATGAACCAAGAAAATTCAACAACCAGAATAGACAACAATGAAAGATACCTCTGCCTCCTTGGTCGTCAGCGCCTCTCTCGCCTCACTAAGACGCTGGCGGAGCTCAGCCACCTCTTCCCTCGACAGAGAAGGAGGTGAACCCTCAGCACGAGCCTTCCGCTGTGAACAGAAGAAAAACACATCAGAGCAAGGCAATCATATGTTGAGGATACAAATGAAGGGCAAAGGCAGTGTCTACCTCAGTCTCCAGCATGCCGCGAAGAGTGGCCACCTCCTTCCAAAGGTCAACAATCTCTATCTGTTGGCGTAGCAGTAGAGCCCGAGCCTCCTGAAATGACATGAAGGTCAGAAGAGAACAACAACACAGAATTAAAGGAACATAAGAAGCATTTACCTGACCCTCTGGAACGAACAAGTGGCCATACGCCTCCGCGTATCGGCGAAGGTAGTCTCGGCTATCCTCTGCCCAGCCAATAACTACCTCGCCGCCTTCATACCACAAAGTGATCGAGGCGTGGTGCCTCTCCACCCAGTCTACGGGGAGGAGAAGGCGCCTAGGACGAGCACCAACTAGGGGAAGAGGAGGAGGAGGCTCCAACCAGTCCTGCTCCAGACCGAGGGCACGTGCCGAGAACTGAAGCCACAGTGGCGCCAGTGATAGAAATGTATGCCCTACAAGCCAATCATATATGATATGATTTGACATTTCTAGGAATATCTCATTCAATTAAATAGGCAAAACTTCGTTACTAGCTTTTATTAGAAGCGTATATCGTAATGAAGTCCTTAATCACATGCAATGATGATTGAATCATGATGAGATCATGATAATGAGATCGATCATCTAGAGGTATGTGATCTAAATGTTCCTAGTCATAGGATCCTTGAGACAGGACATCAAGAATCCGGATAGACTAGTGTGTGTGATGCCTTCTCATATGATGAGAATGACCGGTCTCATTGGTCATCAGTGTGGGGACACTGAGATACACACACAGGTGCTCATTAGTGGAATGAGTTCACCGAATCGACCAATTTAGGAAAACCCGATCGGTATCTTACCGAACTGTCTATCGAGTTATTCTTACATCTCAATAGCACGGTTGGATCTTTGACCCGAGTCGCCAAAGATGTCTTGCCGGGCGTACTATGTACTTTGACTATTGACTGATGGATCACTTAGTATTGTGGTCCTATATAGTTAATGGATTGGGTATATGAGAAACCTGGTGGAGGCAATTGAGCGGACAATAGGGGATCGTTCACTCTCGGTAGGAGAGAGAGAATGTCCTATGGATAGTACTCTAAATCCTTGGCCAATGTAGATAGGATAATTGGAAAAAGAGTTTTCCAGTTGATCCATTCCTGAGTACAAGATTTCATAGAGTCGGATTATTAAAGGGGTTGACGATAATGCCGAACCCACGACCGACCGGGACATTGTATGAACGAGGATTTAAATCCGTGTGGTAATTGATGATGGAAAGGCTCAATGGATGTTATTTAACTCCCCAAAGTCATTTGGGATCATAGGATGTGGCTTGTACCCTTTATGATCAGAAAGCCGTAAAAACTGTTATCGGATAACGGTTTTGATTTAATTTAAAGAAATTGTTCTTTTAAATTAATTAAGGCTTCAACCAAATTGACTATTGGGCCTAGTGGGTCACACACAATAGATCTGGTCAATGAGATGAGGGCATGGATGCAATTTTATAGAAGTTTTGGGTTTTTGTGAAAAATTCCATCTTCTATATATAAATGGCTTATGAAGCCATACCCTAACAAGCCATAGGGCTGGAGCACGTCCCAAGCCTCCTCTCTCCCTCCTCTCTCCTCTAGAAGGTGATCTCCCATGGTCAAGCTTGGATCTGGAAGGTTTCTGGAGGCCCGAAGGAAGAGAGAACTCGTCTATTGAAGCAGATCGTGTGGATACCGCTAGAGACCGGACACTTGAACGGTTTTCAGCAAGGAGGAATGTCCTCTCTTCATCCATGGTGAGGGATTTGAGAAATCCCATGAGGTACTCTCGTTCTACTTCATATTCGGTTTCCGGTTTTACTCGTTCGGCATCGATCAAGGCAAAGATCATGGTTTTATGGAATCAAAAATTTTCCGCTATCATGTATTGATTCCTTACAGCCAGCTCATTGACGCAAAGAAGATGAAGATCGCGGCCGAAGACACGACCAGCGTGGGCAATCCAGGGCTGGAGATGGTCATCGGTCATGAGATATGGCCTCCAACACACCTGTGGGAAGCAAAATCATGATTATTATTTTTACAGAAGAATATTGATACACAAATTAAACACATACCTCAGTGTGTGGGAAGCGGAGAATCTGTGCACGAATCGAAGCCAGCTGGCTGCGATGGCCACTAGTAGGGCGGATAGGCTCCCAACGAGCCATCAGGGGAAGGAGGTCGGGGTAGGACTGCTGTGCCCGACCCAGGGGGAAGTAGAGGTAGCTCCAGACCTGTAAAAGGCACAACTCGTCAGAGCAAAGTAGAGCAATACAAGTGTACAAGAAAGAAAAGCTGCTAAAAGTCACCTGAAGAAAAGGAGAGAAGCCGGCAACCGAAACAGAACCCGCCTCAGGATGGAGGCCACAGAACAAATGGGCGAGCATCGCTGGCCCCCACGCGTACGTGCCAACCTGCTCCAGGTCAGCAAGCAAAGGGAGGAATCGCAGATGGATGCGGTCCGTCTTCGAGCCCAACAGAAGGCGCCCGAAGAAGAAGAGGAGGAAGCGGCGCAGGTCTACATCCGCCTCCAAAGAGCCAGGTAACCCGGTAAATGCCGCTGCAGCCTGGCCGACCATGCGGCAGAAAAAGCTGTCCTGGCTCTCGCCATGGACACGCTCGGCATCCACCAAGCCTACCATCTCACCAGCCTCTAGTCTGGCGATAGTGCGTAGGCCATCCTCCGGGTCGAACTCGGGCTTATATGCGAAGAGGGCCCGGAACTCCCGCGAATAGTCAGAAGAGGTGGCACACACCACCGGCCTACCGTAAACACGAAGACCGGTGATGTGTGCAACATCCTCTAAGGAGGGCACCATGTGCCCCCATGGGAACAAACACAAAGGAGTCTGGGTCCCAGGACTCACGGAGGACCTTCACCAGTGGTAGGTCCTCCCAAAAAGGAGTCACCCGGAGGATGGGCCCAAACCCCATCTCCTCTAACCGAACCTGCTGGAAGTCCGGTAGGCCTAGGTAGGCAGCATACACCAGGTCCCACAAGATCCAGGATTTTATCCGGGCCTGCAATAGAATCATTTCATTAAGTGCAGGAAAAGAAAATGTACCTCTCGGATAGCCGGAAGCTCGGGCTCCTCAGAATCGGAGTCGTGGCGGCGAACACGTCTCGGCATCTGTGCCAAAAGGGAAGTTGATATTAAACATTTTTACATACATTTTTATTTATTTCATTCATAAAAAAAATCAGCCGAACGCGCCCTCCACTTGAGGGCGCGCTGAGCGCGCCCTCATAGTAGGGGCGTGCTCTGCGCGCCCCTTTCCGGAGAGGAGAGTGAGGGCGCGCAGACCGCGCCCTCCTCTTGGGGCCGCGGTCTGCGCGTCCCTGAACCGGGGGCGCGCTCAGCGCGCCCCCGGTCCGAGGGCGCGGTCAACATTTTTGCGTTGACCGCACCCTCTCACCTGCTCGATTCTTATTTTCGCGATAACTTCGTCAAATCAACTCTGAATCGCGTGAAACTTGAACCAAATCGAAGAGCATAACCCGATCTACATTTTTTGTAACTGGGGCACTAACCTTTGACGGTGTTTTGGACTCCGGATCTGAGTTGGAACTCTGGAGCTTCTAGCGCGAGGAGAGATGGTGAATAGGTGGAAATGAGATATTCTTACCCCCAGGGGGAATTTATAGAGAGTAAAAATGTGAAAATGGGAGAAATTTGAAAATATCACTTAAGGTTTACAAAATAGAGCTGATCGCAACGCCACCGAAAGAATTCCGATCTGATGCACGATTTGCTCAAAATAATTTTGTGAAGAAAAATTCTCTTTAAATTCTCACCAAAAATCCCTCTCTTCACATAACTTTGAATGTCTCAATTCTTAAATTAGCTAGACATATTCATGTTTTTTATCATCACTAGCTAACATTTTTCAGGGGTCAGGAGAAAATTCTATACATTTATTAGTTAGAAAAGGCTAAAAATGTATTTTTCAGGTGCAAAATTGATAAAAATGGCGAAAATTTCAGAAAGCGCCAAGCTGTTCAGAAAATTGAGCCAATCAAGTAGTCACCGAAAATTCATCAGACTCATGGTTTTCTCTGAAAAATTACCTAAAGAAAAAAGGCTTGTTAAAACCTTTCAAAAATATCTTGTTTCATGTTAAAAAATATTCAATGTGTTGAAAAATAAAAAGGCATATTCATCATAATTGTCAACATTTGTCTTGCATTTTTTCGAAACAAGGTAAATTTCTTTTGAATTTTCACTCAAACTTGCTATAAATAATTCATTGTTTATTCAAAATAAAAACAACATGGCTGACAAGTTAAAGCAGGAAAAGAAGACTCTCAGGCATGTAGAAGCTTCAACGTAGAGATGTAGCGGCGCTTTCGGTCAGGGTCCTCCTCAATCAGGAGGCCTGGGCGGCACACCCGACTCGTCTCCCACAAGGCAGTGACTGAGATCGCCTCCTCCTCGTCATCCACAGAGCCAAGCTGCCTACCCTTGATAGGTGGCAGGTGGGACAGCTTGGGCAACTCGTACCGAGGCAAGCCGATCTGGGAGTGGCAACGGTGAGCGTTGTACAACACAAAGGCCGAACCTGTAACCAGGCGGAGATCAACGCCGGGCACAAAGCACACCAGGAGGTCCTTCTGCATCAAGGAAGCAGGAGAGTGCAAGAAGCTAGAACGGTTCATGGAGGCAAAGTGAGCACGCCAGTCTGGCCTCCTCTTCACTGATGCACACCTATTGGCGACTCTCTCGCCGAAGCCAAGCGCATCGGCATATGGGAACAAGGGGCTACGGTGGAAGAGCTACGACCTGGTGGCCACCTCGCCGGCTGGATCAAACTTAAAGTGAAGATCGGCCCAGCAAGCCAGTAGAAGCGCACTGCCAAAGGGAGGACGGCCCACGCAAGCTGCGGACAGTCCGCAGTAAAAGTAGCCCAGAACTGAAGGCCCCAACCGCGCACCGCTCCAGATGCCGCTGATGCACGAGAGTTGATCAACCTCCAGAAAACCATCCTCCGCAGGAAACAAGAACACCGTGGCAAGGCAAGCCGCGAAACCCTTTGCACCGCGCAGAATCCGATCCTCATACAGACCAGGAGCCGTCAGAAGAGAGATTGTCCAAGCCGCCAACTTGGGAACACTAATTCGCTTGCCTATTTCCAGCAGGCACTGATTCTAGAATAAGAGTCTAGGGCTTTGCACCCTTCTGGCGCGACTTCGGTGCAGAGGATGCTACGGACGACCCCGATGTCAGAATCGAGTTCCGTTTGTTGGAGTAGACGGAGGACCCAGAGAGTAAGAGTTCCTATGTTGATGACTTCTCCGAAATCCTCCTGTATAAGTCATTAAAAATTCTGAAATTGGGCGGATATAGAAAACAGAACCTGGATGCGCGCCCTCAGTGTGGCAATCGCCACGAACAAACGGCAAGTCGGAATTGAGTGCCGTCAGTTGGAGATGAAAGAGGACAAAGAGAGGAACAATTTGCATGTTGAAGACTTTTGCAGTAAAAACCCAGGATTTTCAGCAGAAGTCGATGAAGATGGTTTATGAAGAACACCCGGATCGAGCCTTCTCCTTCACCTCGCGATCGATTTCTTGACTTCGGATTGCTTTTGGACGTCGAGACGGCTTTGGAGAAGAGCTTGGACGACCTCTGGACGAGCTAGGCACCGGGGGTTAACCTCGGGTCACTGAGAATGGCCCTCAATTTATAGGGGAAGGAAGCCGGTGCAAAATTTAGAAACTGGACCGACCGCGCCCCCGCGTTTCAAAGAAGACGAGGGCGCGCAGGGCGCACCCTCAAACCAAGGGCGCGCAGGGCACGCCCCTAGTTCGGGGGCGCGGTATGCGCGCCCCCCTGATTCAAAGGAAATGGGGGCGCGTTACGCGTCTCACTGCTAAAAATCGACGGAAACTTCCGGAAATTGCTAAAAATTGACTTGACATACGTAACGTGCCCCCGAACTGGGGGCGCGGTACAAATGATCTAAAATCCTCCGCGGAAACTTTCTAAAAATACGGTTTAGAAGGTGCTAATCGGGGTAATTTGCGATTTAAAGAAACAGACCGCGCCCCCGCCTTTCAAAGGAACAAGGGCGCGCAGGGCGCGCCCCCAGTTTGAGGGCGCGCAGGGCGCGCCCTCCTCTTTCAAAGGTAGCGGGGGCACGATACACTCTCTCTCCTGCGCGCGTGTTCCGCGAGCCGTATCTTGCAAACGGGATGTCCGATTCGGCTCCCGTTTGTTGCGTTGGAAAGAGGGCCTTCAACCGCACCTCCTCAAGTCGGTAAACCAGCCGGTGTGACTCCCGATATGTCCGCACGGGGTTTTCTACCGGTTTACCCTCTTTCGGAAAGCCGAAACCCGGGGCGAAGATCCGAAAGAGCACGGTTCCGATCGAGAAATCTCGGGTCAACTCGGGATGACTTAAAATGATGACCGAACAAGTCCGGTACGATCGGCCAATCCGAAGTCATCGAAAAATATGAGATTAACCCGGTAAACGTGAATCGAAAGCCGTAAAAGCCGCGAAACCCTAAAATTGACCGAACTGGATGTATGGCCCCGGTTGATGAAAATATTCGGCTAGAATCGACCCGGATGACCCGAAAAGACCCGGTGATGGTCCAGGATAGCCGTGTCAGCACAAATCGAAAAAGCCGTAACGAATGCCGTCATTGACCGACGCCTACCGAAATGACTTCTCGGAAACCCTGAATGTTACGGAACACATGCGGGACTCCCGAGACCTTCAATTATGGACTATTCAAGATCGGTCATCGAGCAGGCTTTGTGTTTTTACAGTTCACGTGCGGCTCTCGCTTGAAGGTTATGGCAATATTCCAGAAATCATTGGTCCATTCTCAACTAACAAGGGGGGCTCCACCAATGTCCTTAGCTCATCTCCACGAGGTAGTCCGGATTAGATAACGGACAAATAAAATATATAGCCTATGGAATAAGAGTCTAGGGCTCCGAATCAAGCCAATTTGGCGTGTCTACAGCTTGCCTCGCCTTGATGTCGGCTTTGCATGGGAATGGCATGTAGCGGAACGGAGTGAAACGTAGAGAAAGCGTAGTGAAACGAGATGGATCGTAGAGGAATGTAGTGGAGTGAAATGGCGATGGACTGAAAAGGTGGCATCAAGGTGTAGATATAGACACGTTTAACGACCAGATTCGGCAAGACGAATCTCCTCAAGTCTCCTGGTTAACCACCATGTTTCATCAAGTCTTCTTATGTTCGATTGGTAAGAGATGTGCCATTGGCACGAGAGAAGAATAGCCAACCCCCAACGCGGTGGGGAGTCCCCGAAACATGGGTTCGTAGGTTCATCATCAGCCGGTAACCCGATCTTTGCGGTGTTCCTGTACTGTGACGGGCTAAAATTTATAGAGATTTGTTTTCAAAAAGTAAAAGAATACCAATCGAGCACATTCAGGCTCTCAGATTCATTTAAGTCTTTCAAGAGACAAGATTCAATTCAGAATGGAATGATCTCAGATTCTGAAAGGCAAATGTTTAAGCATAGATCGTGAAGATAGTGATGGTGCAAGTTCTGATCAAATAGAAGGTCCTTGGCGGGATGAATTGGCTGCCATGGTGGGATGAATGGCAAAGAAGTTGCAATGGCCACAGTGGTGAAAAGAAATTAAAGTTTTGAGGGCACAAAGTGGTTACCGAATACGGTGGGATTAATAGACGCGATGGGATATTAGAAAGGTTGGTGGGACCAGAAAATATGGTGAGATTAGAAAACATTGTGGGATTAGAAAACACGGTGGGATTTAGAATGATCGAGAGAGTGAGAAGGTGAAGATTTAGGAAATGATATATACAATGACAAAATAAAATGTAATGCAATTAATGCTACATGATGCATGTTGGGCTCAAGAAAACAAAAAAAAATTGTATAACAAATAGTTGAAGATATAGATTGTCTATGAGGTCAAGATACCCATTCGGGAACTATCGTCCCTCACAGCACAAATTTGGCTTATCCGTGAGCATTAGAGATGACCCGACCGTCGTAGATTTTGATGAAGGGGATCTCGGGTCAAGTCTTATCCGTGCTCATGGTCTTCAACAAATAATGTATAAGATAATAACACACGACTAGCGACATATATGCTAGTCGGCAAGTTATGGGGGTTTCCCATATCCATTCTTCCATTTCTGCGAGCATTTTCTTGGCCACTCCTTTGGAGCATCACCGGAACGAGGCGGTTGCGGCGGTATGGTTTCCATGCCTTATCCACATGGTCATTCTCCTGGAGTCAGTGGCAATCAGACACTGATATCTGTAGCAGGCTTAATCTTCTTCTAGTGTTGTAGCTGCTTTTCTTCCTTGTTATAGCACTTCTTGCTTCAATGTTGTTTGACCTACTGTTGGCGAGATTCTCACCCCTCCTTGACTTGTGTTTCTTTCCTGAAATACTTAATATAAGGGTTAAATCTGCTCTATGGCTTACCCCCTTGCCTATTGTTGTCTTGCCTTGCTTATATGTCAAGGAGGGTAGCCTTATCAACCAGGTAGAATGCACAAAATGACAGACAAGGTAAAAGTTAAGAGTGCTTACCTGCTATGGCGAGAGTTGCTCCCTTTTGATCTCAGAATCCTGAAATGCTTAACGAAGGGGATTAAATCTTCACCATGGCTTATCTGTTTGCCTAGTGCTGTCTGCCTTGACTTAGGTCAAAGAGAGGAGCCTTATTAACAAGGTATAAAAATAGACTAGATGACCGAAATGAAATGGTTAAGAGAACTTACCTGTCGTTGAGAGAACCTTCTCCTCTTATTTTAAAGTCCCTGAAAACACTTGATAAAAGAGGATTAGATCTTTACAACGACTCATCCCTTTGCCTATTATGGCCAACTTTGACTTAGGTCAAAGGGAGGAGCCCTCTTAATGAGGTGATAATCAAGATAAATATGCAATGCGGAAATGAAACATGCAAGACATAAAGATAAACATGAATGCTAGCAAAGGCAAAAAATCAAGGTTATGCCAAGTTAGATTATGCATTTTTTTTAGATTTTTGGAAAGTATTCAATTTTTTATTTTTGAAGATATTCAACTTTTTTTGGATTTTTTTGTTTTTTTGGAAATATTCTTTTTTTGAATTTTTAAAAATATTTGATTTTTTTATTTTTGAAAATATTTGATTTTTTTTGGATTTTTGAAAATATTCATTGTTTTGGATTTTTGTGGAGAATCTGCCAGTATTGAGACCATTCATCGATCTTTGAGTGTTGATCAAGATTCAAGAAATAAGCACCACGTGTGAATAAGGTTCCTTCCACAGAATCTTTCTTGCCCTCTTCTCTTGATCGGTTTGGATTCCCCCGAGTTTGGACAAGGTTACCCTACCCTAGGGGTTTTAAGATGGAAGAATAATAGAGGAAGTCTTTGATAGGATTTGGGGGTGTTGAGGAGGGTTTCTCTACTCATGCCCAAATTGCCCGTTGGGGTTCGGCCTCTTCGGGTCTTTTCTACATATGGCACTTATTTAGACAAGTCTTTGACCTGTGGGTCATTGCCCATCTTTTGGGGCCTTCTTTTCATTTTCTATTCTTTCGGGTACTCATTCAGACAGGCCCATATTTGTTTAAACATGTGGGGTTCATTGCCCATCTTTTGGCACCCTTTTGCATCCTATGAGACGGCCTCCTACTTAGGCGGCGGGCATTTTCGATACTATCCTTCTCTAGTCCCCTTCACCTATCTTGGACCGAATAGAAGAGAATAGGGTAAGGTTTCCTTTCTGCCTTCAGGGTTCTGCCTTGCCTCTCTCGAGTGTTGGGCTATCCAGATTCTGGGATTGGGAGGTGTTGTGTGTGCAAGGTGATGTCTACCCTTGACTTCTAGCTAACACCCTCGGATCGATGACTTAATATCATACTAGAAATTCTCCATATTTTTTCTTCTAAGGAAAATATTTTTTGAGGTAAACGCCGTTCCATGGATGGTTCAATTTTTCTCCATCGGCGTTGGTTAGCTCATATGCATTGCCTGGATATTTTTCAGTTATAACAAAAGGCCCTTTCCAGTTAGGTTGCAACTTGGAGCGGGGACCACCCGGCTTAACGAATATGCGTTTGACTACCATCTCACTGATTTCGAACTTTCTCTCTATCACCCTCTTTTGATAAAATCTTTTCAATCGGTTCTGATAAGTCCGGGCATGCTCGGAAGCGGCCAACCTTCTTTCATCTAGGAGTTCAAGTTGTGCAAGGAGAGATTCTCGCCTCTCATCGACAGGGATGTCCCTATCGAGTTGAACTCGGAATGATGGAAGGAGTACTTCGTACGGGACCACTGCTTCCATCCTATATGCGAGAGCATACGGGGTTTGACCAGTGGGGGTCCGTACAGAAGTACGATAAGCCCATAGGGCATCTACAAGCTTATCTGGCCAGTCTGCGAACTTGCTAGACTTACGAGTTTTCTTAATGATTTTAATCAAAGTTTTGTTGGTGGCTTCTGCTTGACCATTGCCTTGCGGGTAATAAGGAGATGAATGATGCAATGCAATGCGGTACCTGTTGCAAAGATCACGCAGATCTTGAGAGAGAAACTGCGGTCCGTTGTCAGTGATAATGTCGCTGGGTATCCCGAACCTGGCGATGATGTTGCGTTTGATGAAGGAGCACAGTGTTGGTGCCTTGATCTCCACGAACGCTTCCGCTTCTGCCCACTTGGTGAAGTACTCTGTTGCCGTCAGGATGAACGATTTGGAACGGATTTTAGAGTTAAGATCACTTAGAGGGCCAATGGCATCGAAAGCCCACATGGCGAAGGGCCATGGGGCATGAATCAAATGAAGGAAAGATGCGGGAGAATGGATCTTGTCGGCATGAAGTTGGCAAGAATGACAGTGCCGGACAAAGATGGAGCAATCCTCTTCTAGGGTTGGCCAATATTACCCCTGCCTGATGATTTTCTTGGCAAGAGCTTGAGCATTGACATGGCCCCCACAGACCCTGGAATGTGCTTCCTTAAGCACCAATTCTGCCTCTTCTTCATCAACGCACATCAATAAAATTCCGCTCAGGCTCCTCTTGTAGAGCACCCCTCCTAGGATGGTATACCTCTGGGATACTCTCCTGATGGCCTTCTTTTCTTTTGCATTTGATCCAGGTGGATATGTCTGATCTTGACAATACCTTGCAATCTCATCAAACCAAGGCCTCTCACCCTCATCTAACTCTTCCAACTCGATTAGCGAAATCTCCTCTTCGCTCTAGATACTCCTTCCTGCCAAATCTCTCCTTGACTTTCGAAATCGCCCATCTTTAATTGCCGGCATCGACCTTCTACGGACATGAATAGTCCGCACCTGTCTACCTAGCGGGACTGATAGGGATGAAGCTAAGGAGGCTAGGGCATCAGCAAGGATGTTCTGAGCTCGAGGAACATGGACAAAAGTGAGTTTGTAAAAGAGCTTGATGTAGCAAGAGGTGAGTTCTTGGTAAGGTTTGAGATTTGGATGAGAAGTTCGGTATTTGGTTAGGACTTGGCGAAGAATTAGTTGGCTATCACCTATCACCCTCAATTCCGTGGCACCATAGAAATGAGCAGCCTCCAGCCCGGCCAGCAAGGCTTCATAATCAATTATATTGTTGGTTGCAGGGAAGTCAAGCTGAAATGCCTATGGAACGTTGACACCCTCGGGTGATAGAAGGACGATTCCTATTCCCTTACCGTGTGAATTCAGAGCCCCGTCAAAATATAATGTCCAAAGGTGGGAAGATCGGATCAACATTAGTTCGTCATCCGGGAGCTCCGACTGGACCGGGTCAAAGTGGGGTATAGGGTGATGGGCTAGATGTTCGGCAATGGCATAACCCTTAATCGCCTTATGGGGGACATAGGTGATATCAAACTGGGAGAGGAAGCTCTGCCAACGACCTAACCGATCAGTTAGAACAGTTTTCTCCAGAAGGAATTTGATGGGATTGATGCGGGCAATAAGATTGACCTCATGAGCTAAGAAATAGTGTTTAAGCTTCTGAACTACCCAGACTAGTGCAGCACAGGTCTTCTCCACTACAGTATACTTCTGCTCACATGGATCAAAGATATTTGACAAATAGTAAGTTGCCCTCTCTTTCTCTTCTTCATCAACTTGTGCAAGGACTGCCCCAAGAGAATTCTCCAAAACCGAGATATACAAAACTAAGGGCTTGCCAGGGACTGGTGGTCTAAGCACAGGGGGACTAGCCAGGTATCTTTTCAAACCATCGAATGCATCCTGGCACTTCGAATCCCATTTGAACTCGGCCCTCGCCTTGGTCAACTCATAGAAAGGTTTACACCTTTGGGAGTGTTGTGAGATGAACCGGCGGACAAACTGTAGCCTCCCGATTAATTTTCGAAGTTCTTTCATATTTCTTGGAGGAGGCATACCAATGATTTCCTTGGCCTTGTTTGGGTCGATCTATATGCCCTTTTTGCTCACTATGAACCCCAATAACTTTCCTGAGGATACTCCAAACGTACATTTCTTTGGGTTCATCTTCAATTTATATTCCCTAGCCCTTTGCAAGACCTTTCTTAACACTTCAGGATGATCTTCTCGGCCTTTGGACTTAACAACCAGGTCGTCCACGTACACCTCTACAAGGGTATGCATCATGTCATGGAAGATAGCCATCATTGCCCTCTGATAGGTAGCACCAGCATTCTTTAGTCCAAAGGGCATGACAACATAGCAGTAGGTTCCCCAAGGTGTGGTGAATGAGGTCTTCTCCTGGTCCTCTTCGGCCAACCGGATTTGATTATAACCGGAATAGCCATCCATGAATGATAGCATATCGAATCCAGCAGTGTTATCAACCAGTACGTCAATATGAGGTAGAGGAAAGTCATCTTTAGGACACGCTCGATTCAAGTCCCTGAAGTCTATACAAATCCGAACTCGACCATCTTTCTTCATTACAGGGACTATGTTTGCCACCCATTGCGGATAAAGGACAACCTTAATGAATCTTGCTTGATGTAACTTGTCGACCTCTTCTTTCATCTTAAGTGCAACATCAGGGTGGAATCTCCTTAATTTTTGTTTGACCGGGGTAACTCCAGGTTTCAAAGTTAGACGATGTTCAACTAACGAGTTGTCTAACCCCGGCATGTCTTCGTATGTCCATGCGAACGTGTCCTTGTATTCTTCCAAAATTTCAATTAAACTCTGTTCCTCAATGGGAGTGAGGTTTGCACTTAGGAGGACTGTCTTGGGATCTTCCGGTGTTCCAAGATTTAGTTCTTTTGTCGGTTCATCCACCGTGGCTAATGGTTCTTCAAATCTTTTAAGTCCAGATGCATACGCATCAGCCAAGTCCTCAATTCCATCCTCGAAATCAGGATCTTTTTCTGATAAGACCTCGTAAACTCCTAGTGTATGATCTACATTGAATTCATCCTCATATTGGATTTCATCAAGCTGGATAGCATTTTCCAAAAACCTTGGCAGCCTTGCACATTCCTTGCATTTTTGAGCTATTTGTTGGAGATATCTCTCTGGCACACGTTTACCTCGAATTTTCTTCTTTTCTACCCGAACTACTCCTAAAGAAGACGGAATTGAAAAGGTGGTATTTACAATGGGTGAAGGATCGAGCAGATCGATCAGTGAGTTGGAGAAGAGAGTTCCCTGATTGGGAGCACTCTCCGAGACAAGTAGAGACGTCTCCTCAATGGAAAACTGAGTTTGCGAGAGGACGTTTTTTTTTGGGTATTTTGGGTATTTTCAATAACAAAAAGAGAATGAGCCGATGGGGCTTGAGCAGAAATAGAAAGCTTAAGCAAATGGAAGAAAAATGGGCTCGCGGGCCCGATGATGACAAGAAATGGGCAGATAGGCCCAAAGCTGGTGAAAAGATCTAAGGGGCACGTGGGCCCAAATGGTGGGCACGCGGGCCCAAAGCAGGAAAATAAATCTAAAGGGCGCGTGGGCCTGACTGGTGGGCACGCGAGCCCAAGGTTGTTGGATGGGCATAGAAGCCCAGTGGAGTAAGAAGATTTGAATGGGCTCTCAGGCCTAATGATCAATTCAGGTGGCCATTTCGGCCCAGAAGTGGGAATTGGGCTAGATAGCCCATCGAGTGAATCTAAGAGGGAGAGTGTGAGGATTTTGAAATACGTGACCGTAGGATACGGCTCACGCGGGATGTTGTTTGGAGGTGGGTTCGAGTGGACAAGTTGTTTAGAGATGGACTTGCCCTCGACTGGTTCTTCCTCCTCTGTGAACAACCGGGCCAAAGATGAACTCAGGTTGTCCACTTCCTCCTCTTGCTCTGGTGCCTTCTTCCTCTTGACTGGTTCTTCTTCTTTGTCCCCGGCCATCATCATGGTCTCCCCTTTGATAAAGAATTTTTGGAGTCCCATGGCATTTTTTGGCCGGTAGACCATCCGCGGAGTGAAACTGGGCTCATAGCCAAGCCCGTGTCTCTTTGGTCTTTGTACGGCTTTAATGGGGTGCACAACCCCCTGCAGCTCCTTTCCCAACCCTTTTCCTGGCTGATAGCCCATCCCTTTCATCATCCGCCATGCAACGGTATCTGGAGGCATTATCATCATGACCTCGGGCAGCTCTGTAGTTGAAACCAACGGCTGGACAGATTTTGATATTGGTAGTGCAGAAGAGGGGTCATCCACGTCATTCATAATGGGGATGTTGGTTACTTTGATCACCTGGCCCTTGTATGGGAACTTCAGACACTGATGATTAGTGGAGGCAACAGCTCCTATTGCCTCAAGGTACGGGCGTCCCAAGATAGCTTTGAATGTAGGTCCAATTCTAGAACGTGAAACTCTGCGGTGATAGCACACGGCCCAAGCCCTACTTTCAATGTAACCACCCCTCGTGCCGGCTTCCGGGAGTTGTTATATGCGGTCACCGTGACGGTAGAAGGCTCGATTTCTTCATCGGAGATGCCGCAAAGTTGCAATGTTTCTGGCGGCATGACATTTATGGATGCTCCGGTGTCAATCAAGCAGGACTTGATCTCCACGCCTCGGATGACTACTGCGACACGCAGGGTATACTTTCTGATCTCTGGCCGTGCCAACTCCTCCTGTGTGAACGTGAGTGCCGGGTGTCCACTCCTTGGGGCCAGGACAGTAATGATCTTCTCGGGCGGGAGGTCCTCGTTGACCATGACCCGCTGCAAGTATTGTTGTAGGATGTCCTGATGGTTCTTCGACCTCTTTATCAAATCTAGGATTGAAATCCGTGCCGGCATTTTGTCCAGATGCTTCAATAGGTTATATGTCGTGCCGGGCAACGGTTCTTCTACCACCTCCTCTTCTGCTTGCTTCTGTGGTTGCATCCCGGCCTGGGAGACGACCCTTTGGAACATCCTCCCACTACGAAGTACCGGCGCCAACATGGTAGGGGGGAGTGGTGATGGTGGTGATGATAGGGTTGGTTGGTAGGTTGAGGGGCCCTTGGTAGGTAGGGGTGGTGAGGATCGGATGATGAGGGGTCGTGGATTGGTGGAGGCCGGTATGTTGGGTGATGGTTGGGGTGTTGGTGGTGATGGTCTAATGATGAGGGGTCGTGGGGTGGCAAAGGATCGGTAGGTTAGGTGATGTATGGGGTGTTGGTGGTGGTCTAATGATTAGACGCCGAGGAGGATTAATGGTGGTTGGTGGGTTAGGTTGGGGTGATGGTTGGGGTGCTGGTTGGGAGGCTGGTGGCGGTCTAATGATTAAGCGCCGTGGAGGGTTAATGGTTGGTGAGGGTAGTGGTGTTTGGGTAGTTTGTGGGCTGGGGGCAGCTCTCGGTATGGAGAGTATGGTGCGGTCTGTAGGTGGGGTTGGTATGGCGGGCATGGAGGTGATTTGATCCTCGACCTGCCAACCCTGGGAATGGTGGGTTGACTCCTCGATGGTGGAGTGGACGAGGCCGAGTCGTTGGTTTGGTGGTGCTGGTGCCGGTGCTTGTATGGGTGCATGTACCGGGAGCGGATCTTGGACTATGCCCAGGCCGGGCTGCTGGTGTACTTGCTGTCGCCGAGGTTGATTCTCGACGTGCCTTCATTGCTTGAATAGACTCCCCCATTTGTGCCCAACCAATGTTCCCTTGATCATTAAGGTCATGGATGTAGTCTTTAAACCGGAAACATACATCCACCGTGTGCCCGTGATATCGATGATAAGAGCAAGACTTTGTTGTGTCAACATTGGCCGGCCATCCTTCTCTCTCCTTTGGAAGTTCCAACTGCTGTTCAGCCATCAATGCATTAAAGATATCGGTGAGGGGGAATGGCATTTGAGGATAGTATTCTCTCTTGGGTCCCCCCTCCTAGGTTGGTTGGCTGGTTGTGGCACTTGGTTGTAAGCTTGTTGTTGTGGTTGGGGTCGGTTGTAGACATGTTGTTGTTGAGGCGCTCGGTTGTAGGCATTTGGTTGTTGGGGCGCTCGGTTGTAGGTGGGTTGCTGTGGTGGTGCTCGGTTGTATGCAAGTTGCTGTTGGGGCTGAGGAGCTGGTTGAGGAGCTGGGCGGTATTGTTGATTGGGTGGTGGGTTACGGTATTGGCTTTGGCGATACCCACCCTGGTTACCCATTTCATTGATGCTCTCATTGTTTACTACCCCTTCGGTAGTGGGTCCTACAGGTGTAGGCTTTCTAGTGTTACGGGGCTTGGTGTTGAATGGGTTGATCATGGATGCATCCTTAAAGTGGGCTTGGAGGTAGCGGGCGCTATCACACAACTCACTCATGGTTGTTGGGCGGTGCATGATCAGGAGGTTGCGAAGGTTGGGCGTGGTGTTCCCTATGAGCATCCTCACCTGCTCCCCCTTCCGAGATGGTATCTACTAGCCTCTCGGCCATTCCCCTCCACCGATCAGCAAATACGGCAAAGTCTTCATCCGGCCTCATCTTTTCGGCAATCAAATCGCTTATCGAGTAGGCCGGCCCCACCCGATCCTTGTACCTCTGTAGAAACTTTGCCTTGACGATGTCGAAATCGCCGCCTCAATGGAATCAAGAGAATAGAACCGATCCAGGCGGATCCCTCCAATGACCGACGGAATAGGAAGGCAAGGGCTTTGCGGTCATTTTTCCGTAATGCGGAGTCGTAGAGAAAGCTCTTTAGATGGTTGAAAGGATTACCGGTCCCATTGTAACGTTGGAAGACCGGTATCTCTCGAAGGAGGAAGGTGCGTAATCGGGAAGGATGGAACAGAGATTTCAGGGATGGCTTTAGAATCGAGGCGGTGCCTCATCTCTTCGAAGCGCTCATCCATCTGGCTGAGTTTGTTCATTAATGCCTGGGTGAGGCTGGATTCTTGAGCCACGGGAGAAAAGTGTTTACTAGATTGGGTTGTAAGAGGTGGGTTGGAAACAGGAACTGGTGCAGAATTATGTGAATGCCCCACAACGGGGTGAGTAGAGACACGGCAAGGTTATCCAGGAGAAGAGATGATCAAGGGCCTGACTGCCGGTTGGGGTGGTGAGGGGGCTTGATTTCCCTCGATCGGAGCTTGATTGGCGGGCATCTTGCCCTTAGTGGCAGATTGGATAATTGCAAAGGTCTCGGGATCAAGGTGAAGAGATAGATCCTTGAGATCTTGTTCTATAGTATGTGAAGCGGATCGGTGAGCGGGATCTTGGACCTCAGGTTCCATCACGACATTAACATGGCCATCTGGTTGGACCATGGGTTGCTGAAGCTCGTAGTGACCCGTCTCGTACTCCTCTTCTTGGCCGTAGTAGTCCGACATCCCGACGTGTCTTCCGGACCTTAGAGTGGGCATCCTGTCAAATTTCCTTACAAAATGGTTGAAAGAAAGCAAATGAAGGGTGTAAATGCAAAGAGAGTTTTTGTTTGGTTATGGTTGTTTGTTTGATTTGATTTGGTTTCACTTTGGTTGTTTGTCAAGCAAGTTGAGCACAAAAGTTAAAAGGGATTTTTTTTTTAGATGTTTTGAAAGAAGAAGAATTTTTTGGTTGTTTTCAATTGTTGTGAGCAAGCAAGTTATGCAAACAAGGTCTTAAAATGACTACTTGACAATTTTTGGGTTGAAACCTTAGATTAGATAGATTGTTAGCAATTGTTCACTCAAGTAGGTATGATTCCTATTGCTTCAATCTTCAAGACCTAAGGTTATCACTCAATCACCACGAGTAGGTACTTAGGTTCTTCGGGTTTTGGGAAAGTGGTAGAACCGGCCCAATCGTGCAGAGAGGAATACTCCACGGATGGGGACTTACGGAGGTCTTGATGGAAACCACCAAATCAACTAGGAAGGAATATCCCAGAAGAGAGGTTAGAATCCACCAAGAAGGTGTTTGGAGGGTGAGGGTGTGTTGGGAGAGAGAGCCCCCGCCTCAAATGCCCTACGGATCGGAACGAGTCCGGTACCCGATGCAAAAGTTAATGCAAAAATGAAAAATGGAGGGTAGAAGGAGAAGAAGCAATCAATATGCAAACATGAATGAAAGCTATTAAATAAATCAAACAAGTGAATGCAAGCAAGACATGCAATGATAAAGTAAAACAAATAACTAGCAACTAGCAACTAAAAGGAGGTTCACGCGGGAACCGGCTTGTGATGGAGTGTCCAAGTGGGGACAAATCTGAAGTTAAGGTAAAAGGATGGTCCACGCGGGGACCGATTTGAAAATAAAGTGGCTCACGCGGGAGCCGAGTTTTGGAAAAGTAGGTGGTTCACGCGGGAACCGGTTTTTGAAGGGAAAATGGGTGGTTCACGCGGGAACCGGTTTGTTTGATTGGAAAAAGGAAAGGAGGGCCACGTGGGGCCAATCTAATTGGTGCAAAGGGGTGGTCCACGCGGGGACCGATCTGAAAGTGAGTTGGTTCACGCGGGAACCGGTTTAGAAAAGGGTTTGGTTCACGTGGGAACCAGTTTTAATGAAGAAAGGGGTGGTTCACGCGGGAACCGATGTAAGAGTTGACAAAATAGAAGGAGGGTCACATGGGGACAATCTAAAGGTGCTGTAAAGAGGTGGTCCACGCGGGGACCGATCTGAAAATAAGTTGGTTCACGCGGGAACCGAGTTGGAAAAGAAAGGTGGTTCACGCGGGAACCAGTTTATAAGAAGAAAAGTGGTTCACGCGGGAACCGGGTTGAAATGAAAGACAAGCAAATTAAGTCCACATGGGGGGGCATCTTAAAGAAAGAGTAAATGGCAAGTTTAAGGGTAAATTGACATGGAAGATAAAAGACAAGCCGGTTCACGCGGGAACCAAGTTGGAAAACCACTAGTTGCACGGTTGAATCAAGCTAGCACGGTTGAAGACATTGGTTGTCCCACCGTGGTCGCCAAAAAGCTATCGACTCCAGAAACGGGTTCCGGATAGGCACCTCAAGAGAAGAAGGTGAAAGATAGATGGAATAGGGGAAAAGGGGAGTGAATTGAAAACACTCGGAAAGCAGTAAAATGTCCTCACCTCGATCCCACACTCACATTGATCCCCGAACTTTCATCTCACGGCGTCGCTCGAGCACCGGAGATGGTTCGGGTCATGTGGGAGGAGAGTGAGGAGGAGATGAAATTAAAGCATGAAAAATGTGGTCGCCAGGAGCCGCGGGCTCCGCTTTATGAAATGAAAGCAAGATTGAGTTGATTTGACCGTGTACCTTAGTGTGGGAGATCGGGATATGAGTTCAACCTTCTTCTTCTTCGGCCGGCTGATGAAGAAGAGTCTTCAACCGATGCTAGCTTGATAGACCTGTGCAACTAGAACAATAAACCAAGTGAAGAGATTGATTAGAACTATGGGAAGTGTAGTAACCGTAGAGAGAAGATGAGAAAGAAGCAATCGGAATCGAACTCACCGGATTGGGGTGAGCCTTAACCCCTTTTTTATGTTTTTGATTATGTAAAAATGATGAAAATGAACTGAAATATGCTTTAAAACAGTAAATAAACTGAGTTAAATGAGTTGATAAAGCTTATGAAATGGATCGGCTTGAGTTGAAGCCGAGTTGGTTGAAAAAGGGCCGGTTCGGGTAGCTTTGCACCCTTCTGGCGCGACTTTGGTGCAGAGGATGCTACGGATGACCCCGATGTCAGAATCGAGTTACTTTTGTTGGAGTAGACGGAGGACCCAGAGAGGAAGAGTTACTATGTTTATGACTTCTCCGAAATCCTCCTGTATAAGTCAGTAAAAATTCTGAAAGTGGGAGGATATAGAAAACAGAACCTGGATGCGCGCCCTCAGTGTGGCAATCGCCACGAACAAACGGCAAGTCGGAATTGAGTGCCGTCAGTTGGAGATGAAAGAGAACGAAGAGGGGAACAATTTTTTTGTTGAAGACTTTTTCAGAAGAATCCCCGGATTTTCTGCATAAGTCGATGAAGATGGTTGATGAAGAACACCGGGATCGAGCCTTCTCCTTCACCTCGGGATCGATTTCTTGACTTCGGATCGCCTTTGGACGTCGGGACGGCTTTGGAGAAGAGCTTGGATGACCTCTGGACGAGCTAGGCACCGGGGGTTAACGTCAGGTCGCTGAGAATGGCCCTCAATTTATAGGGGAAAGAAGCCGGTGCAAAATTTAGAAACTGGACCGACCGCGCCCCCGCGTTTCAAAGAGGACGAGGGCGCGCAGGGCGCGCCCTCAAACCAACGGCCACCAGTTCGGGGGCGCGGTATGCGCGCCCCCCTGTTTCAAAGGAAGCGGGGGCGCGTTACGCGTCTCACTGCTAAAAATCGATGGAAACTTCCGGAAATTGCTAAAAATTGACTTGACATACGTAACGCGCCCCCGAACCGGGGGCATGGTGCAAATAATCGAAAATCCTCCGCGGAAACTTTCCAAAAATCCGGTTTTAGAAGGTGCTAATCGGGGTAATTTACGATTTAAAGAAACTAACCGCGCCCCCGCCTTTCAAAGGAACCGGGGGCGCGCAGGGCGCGCCCCCGTTTTGAGGGCGCTCAGGGCGCGCCCTCCTCTTTCAAATGAATCGGGGGCGCGGTACACTCTCTCTCCTGCGCGCGTGTTCCGCGAGCCGTATCTTGCAAACGGGATGTCCGATTCGGCTCCCGTTTGTCGTGTTGGAAAGAGGGCCTTCAACCGCACCTTCTCAAGTCAGTAAACCAGCCGGCGTGACTCCCGATATGTTCGCACGGGGCTTTCTTCCGGTATACCCTCTCGCGGAAAGCTGAAACCCGGAGCGAAGATCCGAAAGAGCACGGTTCCGATCGAGAAATCTCGAGTCAACTCGGGATGACTTAAAATGATGACCGAAAAAGTCTGGTACGATCGGACAATCCGAAGTCATCGAAAAATCTGAGATTAACCCGGTAAACGTGAATCGAAAGCCGTAAAAGTCGCGAAACCCTAAAATTGACCGAACCGGATGTATGGCCCCGGTTGATGAAAATATTCGGTTAGAATCGACCCGGATGACCTGAAAAGACCTGGTGATGACCGGAAAGGCCTAACACGTGGTCCGGGATAGCCGAGTCAGCACAGATCGAAAAAGCCGTAACGAATGCCGTCATTGACCGACGCCTATCGAAATGACTTCTCGGAAACCCTGAATGTTACGGAACACATGCAGGACTCCCGAGACCTTCAATTATGGAACATTCAAGGTCGGTCATCGAGCAGGCTTCGTGTTTTTACAGTTCACGTGCGGCTCTCGCTTGAAGGTTACGGCAATATTCCGGAAATCATTAGTCCATTCTCAACTAACAAGGGGGCTCCACCAATGTCCTTAGCTCATCTCCATAAGGTAATCCGGATTAAATAACGGTCAAATAAAAGATATCGCCTATGGAATAAGAGTCTAGGGCTCCGAATCAAGCCAATTTGGCGTGTCTACAGTCATGTCTATTAGGGTGTTTGGCTACATTTTATTTTTTCTATTATTTCATGATAAAAAATTATATTACAAATGTAAGCATGATAAAATTTAAAAGCAAGAACTAAAAAATTATGGTGTTTGGAAAAAAGATTAGAATTTTTAAAAATGATAATACGATGTTGGATAACATTTTAAAATAAAATATTTAAATCCATCATAAACATAAAAAATAACCTCACATAATCATAACCCAATTGATGTGGGATAGACTAGGTTGACACTCTAAATTGACTCACACACGATCTGGTTCATAGGATCAGGTAATGGACCGACATAGTTGGGAAACTATGATGCGGTAGGATGCCTAACTAGATGAGATTTATGTAAAAGAGAGTAGGGAGAGTAGAGTCTAATTTGGGTTTGACACAAACATTCACGCTTGCATACGAAATGAACAGAGTGAATAACCAAGGGAGCGATCAGAAATTATCTCTACACTTGTAGGACTATCCATTTGACATGTATTCTAAGAACTAAAATTTAAAATAATAGTTTACAAAATTATCAAGGTGCCCACCTCTTATAAGAGGGTAATAGGTTGCATGCAACATATTTTTGGGACCCTTTAGATTGATAAGTGTTGATTGAACTAATTGTTTGGCTTGCTTATTTGTTTCAAAAGTCTATTGCCACAAGTCGAGGTGGAAGATCCTTGGTTGGTGGCAGACAAACATTGGGATGCCTAAGTGGATGGACAAAGTGTAGATCTTAGTGTTGGAAGCCCCCAAGTAGAAAAAAAGTGGGAGGGAGGATAAAGATGAAGCGGGGGAGGGGCTAGGGAAGATGCAGATAATGCTCCTCATAAACTCTCGATACTGGATGATTGGGTATCTCTAAAGGGCTCTTCCCTTGTAGAGGAGATAAAAAGTAAAGTGAAGATAATCTTACTTTAAGTTTAGATTTCTTCAACATGGTATAATAACTGAGTTAACAATCAATGTTGTACTCATCATCCAATTGGTTCTCCTTGGGCTTTGATTAATCATCAACGTTATTGAGGTAGGCATGTCAACTATCCTTACCATCTTGATTTATCAATTAAAAATGTTAAAACATGCTTAGTTAACATTGTTTAGTATATTGTAATTAGTCAATTGATTTAGCTTAATTGCAAGCTTAGTTTTAGTTACAGTTTGTCTAATCATACATGCTTAGATGGTTCAATAATCATACA
Organism: Cryptocoryne crispatula var. balansae; assembly: GCA_036172225.1. Lineage (NCBI taxonomy): Eukaryota > Viridiplantae > Streptophyta > Magnoliopsida > Alismatales > Araceae > Cryptocoryne > Cryptocoryne crispatula. The sequence goes on from CM069928.1 coordinate 28,933,836, forward strand.
TGTCACCATGTTAGATATTTAGTTAATGACGCATGTTAGCATATTTAGATAATGTTATGCATGAAATCTAGTATAATGTGATTATTAATGCGATGATCTTAAAGATAACCCATTTAATGGAATAATCGATTCAATGGTTAAAAATAATTATATTAAAATTCAGATTTGCTTAATATATGCAGTAGGTAGTTAGTTGTTGTTAATGAATGCATGTGGCATGTTAACTTTGTTAGATTGCATGATTTTAAATTAAGTGCATTATGTTGTTAACTAATTCTAAGTTGAGCTAAATTGTGGTTCGGCATGCATGACTGTGGTACATAGAGTTATGGTTGTCCATTGATGTATTTCATATCTACATTGCTATTTACCTGTCCATTGTTGGTTAAATGATGTTTGTTTGAGTTAATTATATGTTTTCTTTTTGTGAGATGTAGTTATTTAGTGAGATGCATTATGTGATGAAATTTTACTTCACCAAACTATGTTAGTGACCCATGGGTAGTGAAGATTAGTTCGTTCAGAGCATCCTTCGATGTTAGATATTGTGGTTCATCCTAAGTACACCCCTGTCTCGGTGTACTATGAGATTTGGTTACTTTATATTACATTCTATTATATGATAAATTTGGTGTTAGTTCTATGACATTACTACAACGTACAAGTGGAGCATGTGTTTTACTCAGACAATTGGATTAGTTTGGCATAATGGCATGTAAGAGAGTAGATTAGATATATATTTTTTACTCCATGATATGTCCTTGGAGTATATGCATGCCTAGTTAAGTAAGAAGGTCTTGGGTAATTGCACTTAGAATCTTGTTAATCTACTAGATAATTGGAAAAGCTTTTTATTTAATTAATTGAACATTGATTATTAGTTCTATCTATACTTGATATGATCTGATCTTTGGACTTATATCCTTTATTATCAGGTAGGACTTGACTAGAATAGTAAGGTAATTTGAGTGTAAGTCCTACCGAGTCAAGTGTGACTCATCCCTTTACAATCCTTAATATTTTTTAGGATTACTGGTTTAACGCAACAGAAGCATGCTAGTGTGTTGGAATCTGAGTATTAAGATAATTGGTTCTTCCATATTATACACTAGTATATAATTCGCTTAAATAGAAATTTATTGTGCTATTAAGATGTAATGATTATAATTGTGAATATTGGATGTGATATTCGTCTTATCTGATTCCAAGCTGATATATATTTTAAGGGTGGGTTATTTTTCCAATTATGTCACCGGATTATATTCCGCTATGCATGATAAAATTCAGATCGTGACACTCTTTGTTTGATGTGTCACATTTATTATCTTTAATCAGTTGTTGGAGAGTGTAATATCCAACTTACGCAAATATAAGTGATATCTAACTATCTCTTTTTGATATATATTATATTTATTATTTTGTGGATCTCGTTTATTTGCATCTAGCTATTTGGAGAATACTTTTTAAAATTAATGGTTCGAGGGAATGAGATATGTGATGCGTCTCACGCTTGTAGCGTAGTGGACACCCACAACCCCTATACCATTTCTCCTGATGGGGAGCACAGGTTCGGACCCATGTGGATGCATGTATGTGCAACTATCACAACCGTTGTGACCACTCTTAACAAAGAAAGGAAGAGATATGCAATTCGCTAAGAGAAGTGGTTGGTTTATGGTGAAAAAATAGGTTTAATTATAGGGTGAAAGAAAGATGGGTTAGGCACAAAATTAACTAACTTAACCGGACCTCACCAACTCCCTATCCCATGGACATGCTTTCTTATTTCTCTGTCTCAAACATTTATTGCCTTGAAATAGTCATGTAACCAAGTGGCTTTATTAAAATATCTCCCTTGAAAAATTACGACTCAAATCAACTTATTTAAAAGAAGAAAATTCCCTCCAAAATTCAAATATGAAAAATCTATTTAATCACCTAAATTATGTAAGATCCTAGTTGATTTGCTTCGATTTCAAGACCCTCTAAACTCGAGTTGGTTGGTGAACCGATAAAAGTAGAACACCCTAACTACTTATGCTACACAAAGTGGTGCTAAAATTATAAATATTTTAAAGATACTTCAACTTCTTAAGTAATATTAGGTATGTGCATTGCATTTGAAGAAATTAGGTAGAGCCAGAACCAAGCAATAATACCTTGTTTCTTGATCTACGTTGATTCAGACTCAAGCTAAAAGATTTTATTTTATTAGAGAATTAATCTCTCATCCAATGAAAGGGACCCCTCTTAACCCCTCAAAATATTTTAACATATTTTTAAAATTATGTAATTTTCGCTCCAAGTATAGATTAGGGGTGAGCATTAAACGATTCGAAATGAAAAACCAAATCGAATCAGCCTATTTGGTTCAGTTCAGTCCGGTTTGAACTATTTTTGATTTGATTCGATTTAGAAGTTCTCCAAACCAATTTAAATCAAATCAAATTTTTTAAACTGATTTAATTTAAAAGTTATATAAAATATATTATAATATTATTAAAAATAAAATTTTTATAATTTTTATAATATAATAATATTTATTTTAAATTTTTTAACTTAAAAATCATTATATATGTGTAAAAATTAATTAATTAAAATATTTTTATATATTTTCATTTTAAATGAAACCAAAATCAAATCAAACCGAATTGAAATCAATTTGATTTGGTTCGATTTTTCGGTTTGAAAAAAAAGTAACCCAAACCAAACTAAATGAAACCATGCTCACCTCTAGTATGGATGGATATACTAGGAGCTAGTTAGAGTAGCATGTAAAATGTCATCTATGCCCGTTACTTATTAGTTTTGTCAAATTTAAAACTTTTTTGGGTCAAACTGTCTATTATGAAATCTTAAGACTACATGGTGCAATATAAAAGGTTTGAGACTATTTTATAATATAATTTTGCTTGTGTTTAACATAAATACTAAACGGAATTTGATAGTTTGTATCGCCAAAAATAAAAATATTAGAAACTAAATGTCATACTAAGTAACATTAATCTAGACTTTTTTTCATTAATCTATAATAGTTGAGAGAGCATTTATGGTACCACAAAACTAGGAACATAATGGATGGCATATCGGAACAGACCTAGAGTTTAAAAAAATTTCGAATTATTGAAAAGAATGCCAAGCACATATGGTCAAATATTAGAAATTCAGTTGACTTTGTTATTTTAAAAATCCTTTTCTTCTTTAAGAGAATATCCAACAACGAAACCAACTCTTTTTTTCCCTCGAATCATTGGACGACCCATCAACTGGTGTTGAACTTGTTGCTGCGGGCTTGCAGTAGTGAACACACCTACCTCTGTTGCTTGGGAGGTCCCAGGATCGAATCTTGCCGTCACCAGTGCTTGTTTCGGAGGCACCAATACCTCCTGCGTTGGAGGCTTCCTGGGGATTTGATCTCGAGATCATCCGGATGACGACTTCAAAAAAAAAAAAAACACAAGAACAAAAACAAAAAAAACTGGTCTTGAGCCAAAGGAAGACAGCTACCAACCATATATGAAGAGAGCATAGTTATGGTTAGAGCAGGGCACAAGAGGTTCTTGAAGAAGAAAATGGGGGCATCATAACTAGTGGGGAGGGAATGATGAGACCACTAACCAGCTTTCTTTCCCACGTCTTACTTCTCCACCCCCTCACACGGAGCCCAGAATCCCATATTATACTTGAAAAGAAGGACCTGCTACCCGGTAACCTCCACTTCCGGAGTAAGAAAAGTAGACAAATATTGCTTCATGCTCGTTTGATAACAACGGTAGGTGAAGTAAATTTTTTGAGGAATTAAAAGTTTTTTCTTTTCCTTTGTCTATATCTATTTAATATCTGTCATGATCAATGAGACACAACGATGAAACTGAAGCCGGTCATATTGGCTTGTTTCTCTTCTCTGTCACATTATTTTCGATAACCATTTAAAACTAATAAAGGGGCCGGGGGGGGGGGATCTTCTGAGTGGATTGACATGATAATCTTCCATTTGGCTTTGAACGAATCTTTGGAGGCTGTTTGTTTGGATAGTAAAATATATTTTATCCATAAAGTATAATTTTATAACAAAATGTGTCAAACAAGTTTCACATTCTTAATAAAAATATTGATATTTACAATTTTTCATGGATAAAAAGTGATGGGATCTTTTATATATCTGTTTTGTGGTCATACACTCTTTTTTTTTTGTTATACATGTTACTCACCTCACCTGACAAGATAGTATTTTCTTATCAAAGATGCTAGTTTTTAGTTTTAGTTAGCTGTGTTAGATTTTACCCCCAACATATTATTTTTATCACAAAACGTACAAAAAACTGTACAATAACCAAACGCCTCATTTGCCTCTTATCTAGATTATCTAGATGACTAATTAGAGGTGATGCATGGCAAGAAGTAGAAATTAGTTTCTTTCACAGGTCCAATTGTGTGTGTGTGTGTGATAGAGAGAGAGAGAGAGAGAGAGATGTCATCAAGATCAAATTGGGGGCTTGGGGCATTAATTATCTCAGCTCCCACCAACATCTTACAAAATAAAAGGGTAGTGGCCATGGGCACTCCCAAAGCAAGGGGTCCCTCTAGAGAAATTGACAAGAAGATGACCAACAATAGTTTAATCATCCCCTCCCCTTTGGCGACGACAGATGGATACTCCCATTGATGACCCTCCTCTTACCTTAAGGGTGTCTCGGATGCGGCCCAGTGCGCCGGGCCGATACGGGTGTGCCAAGACCCTTCATTTGAGGCATGCCTTTGGGGTCCGGTGCACCATTGAGTAAGGAATCTTGTCTTGTCCCCTTCCTCCTTGGTCCCCCTCCCCTATCAGGGGGTGTTTCTACCCAGTTTCTCACTAGTCTTAGCATCCACACTTTCTTGGGCTGAAGAAGCCCATATGAAACTAAAGCCACTCATCACTTCCCTGGCTTTTCTTACCGTCACCCGCGGCCCACGCCCATCTTGGGCTCATCCCCTGCGGACATGTCGCCGGGGGAGGGTGCGGTAAGCTCACCGGTCACCGCGGTGCCGACTTGCAGGATCACCAGCCCCCACCACATTGTATGGTCCAACGCTGCAAATAGTGGTTGCAAAGGGACGTCCATGACAAGAGATTGACGTCCTCCAAACAAAAGCCGCCCCGTATTTTATAGGGGAGGGGGCGGTGAGTGTAGCCCACAGACTCAAACAAACCCTCCATCCCATCTTCTCCTAATATTAATATATCCTTATTATTAATGCAAATTAGCTCAAAATTTGCAGGATTTGGGGTGAGATTTAGTTTATGGGGTCACCGGGGAGCACCTCTCTGATCTTCTTCTTCTATCCCTGAGGAAGGGCATATGAGATGATATTTGATTTGACTTAATAAAATATATAAAATTTTATCTCTATTTTCAATACGTATTAAGATCTTAGTTATTTATCTTTGAAAATAAAAAATATAATAAATCACATAAAATTGTTTAATTTATTTAGACTAGTATTTTCAATTGTTTTTATCAAAGTCTCAAGTGACTGATTTAGACATTAGACGCCAACCAATTAACCCAAACAAAGGGGCCGAGTCCAATGGTGAAAGGGGGCGTGGGGTGTGCTACCTCTCCTGGGGGGTGAGCATGATTCGGTTTGGTCTGATTTGAGCTATTTTTTTTCCAAATCGATTCAACCACTCAAATCAAACCGATTTCAATTGGGTTTGATTTGGTTTGGTTCAATTTAAACAAAAAATATATAAAAAGTTTTTAATTAATTATTTCTTACATATATAATAGTTTTTAAGTTAAAAAAATTAAAATAAACATTAGTTTATTATAAAAATTATAAAAATATTATTTTTAATAATATTATAACAGTTTTATATAATTTTTTAATTAAATCGATTTAAATGATTTAGTTTGATTTAAATCGGTTTGAAAAATTTTCGAACTGAACTTAATCAAACATAGTTCAAATTAAATCGAACCGAATCAAATCGACCGATTCAATTTGATTTTTCGATTTAAACCGTGTAATGCTCACCCCCAACCTTTCCCACCGGTTCTCTTCTTTCCGGACGTCGGTAAGTTTACCGCCAGTTCACGTGCACCCCTCTGATTGTGGTTTCTGGCCTGCCCCTCTCGGCAAGGGAGGTTCCTCCGATGGCGAACGCCGTTACGGGGAACCGGTATGAGGAGGGGGACGGGAATGGCGGCGGCGGGTCGAGGCCGCCGAGGCTGCCTAGATGGACCCGTCAGGAGATCCTGGTGCTAATTCAGGGGAAGAAGGTGGTGGAGAGAAGGGGGCGCGGCGGCCGCGGAGGGGGCCGCGCCCACCACATGGGCGCCGCGGCGGGGGGGCTCGTTCCGGCGGCGCCACCCGTGGAGACGAAGTGGGCGGCGGTCTCATTCTACTGTCGTCAGCACGGGGTGAACCGAGGCCCCGTGCAGTGCCGGAAGCGATGGAGCAACCTGGCCGGCGACTACAAGAAGATCAAGGAGTGGGAGCGGCGGCGGGGGCCGGAGGGCGCGGCGGAGGAGTCTTTCTGGGTCATGAGGAACGATGTGCGCAGGGAGAGAAAGCTGCCTGGATTCTTCGACAGGGAGGTGTACGACATACTCGACGGGGCGGCGGAGCCCCAGCCGGAGGAGGCCGTGGTGGCGGAAAAGGAGGACCAGTCGTCGTGGCGCGGCGGTGGCGGCGCGGAGCGGCGAGCGCCGGCGGCTCCGGTGGAGCAAGAGGAGGAAGAAAGCACGCCCCTGTTCGACGGCGGTCGCACAGCAGCGGCTGATGAGCTGTTCTCTGATTCGGAACACGAGCATGGAGGAGGCGGGGCTGAAGAAGACAATAACAAGGAAGAGCCGCCGCCGCCGCCGCCCATCACAGGTATCTGCAAAAACCCAAAAAAAAAACATTTTGCATATATATGAACGTGGAGCTACAGCTACCTCTGCATGAACGATATATATACCAGAAACCGGATTCTGATCTGAAGCGGAAACCGATGCCCTTCGAATGCGCCGCTTCCCTTCCCCTGCTTCGTGTTCCCCTCCGATCATAGATAAATTCCGGAACATGTGTTCGGTTCTCAGTTCGATCATCTCGTAATATGTTTCTTCCCCCACATCGTAGTCCTGCCCCTTCGATCGTTTCCTTGTCCGTCTCTCTGTATATCCGAACCAGCAGCTAGCGCGTGGTCTCGGAAGCGGCCTCCGCCGTCGTCGCCGTCAAGTTTCCTTCCCGGTCTTCTTCGCTGCTCCGGACGTGCATACATATCTCAGCGCCCGGAGCAGCTGCTCCCCTTGCTTCCTCGGCGGCCATGCTCGTAGCCCGTTGATCGAGTTTAGTAGTGTTGGGATCCGTCCGCTTCTCTTTCTTCGAGGTGTTTTCTGTTGGTGCTGGTTATCGAGTGCTTTTGCGAAGATGCAATTTGTGCTGTCTAATTATGTTATAATTTTAATCGAGTTTTATAGTTAAGTTTCAATTTAAGAGTCTAATTAAAGGTAATCAGCTGAAGAAACTTGTTAGAGTAATCCCATATTAAAAATATAAAAAGAAATGGTGAAAATAAAATTTCTAATATTATCATAAAGATTTGAACTAGATGACCCAATAACTTGGTAGGGGTGCCTTCGCTGCAATCTCCTTTGACGATGGGTAGCGAGCGCCGATGATAGCAAGATCTCGGTGGTATTGAAAACAAAATCTTAAAAATATTCTGTAATATATTTTATAATACCACATTAAAACGTAGAGTAGGACTGGAGTTCACTCAGTAATATATTTAGTACGGTAGGGTTGACCAAGACAGATTTGTGTCCCATTGACCCGATAGGAATCCAAATCGATCAGTGTTACACCGGGTGGACTAGATCCACCGGGTCAGACCAGATAATGCGTTGACTACAGATCTTCCCATGTAACCCATTCTGGTTCGGAATGACCCCGTCCCAACTCTAAAGATTCTCTTAGACAGACACCTCATAGAACCTTCTCCAGCACAAATATAATCGGTCTCATGGAATCTACCTGGTCGTGTAGGTCTCGTGGAGTTAAATCATGGGTCTATCTAGATTGCCTGACCCGGTCTACAGCTAACCTTATTTAGTAAGTTTCTGTACTTAAACATTCAACAGTTTACTTAGTGTTTGTATGTCATTGTAAAGCAGCAGAAAAATGTACCGTAGTCTGTTAAGTGTACCTTCATATTCGAGATGTCAATATTGGAAGAGAGATCTTAGTGTCAATTACTAATAAAAATATATTATACTTACAAGTCATATTTAACTTCTATATTTAACTTCTCAAACGAAATACTATGTTTCAAAACATAGGTTACCAAATCCTGTCTATATTTTACTGACCTCACTTATTGGAAGAGATATTCTATTTTGTACTAATTATATCCTCACTTATGTTTAGTGATCATGAACATATATCTTCTGATTTATAGAAACTACTATAGAATATTGCCAATATATATGACACATTTTTATTCACAGTGGAAGGGTTTTCTCCAAAATCGGACGACTCTTCTCCTATTAAAATCAGCATATATATCATTTAAAGATTTTAAAGGGATATGGCTTAATTACCACACAGCGAATACAAAATAACACAACGGATCGGTGAATGTCTGAAGGGGACCGCTCTATGAAGTAATTAAATTTATCTACTTAACAAGTTCTTGCATTTTACGTAGCATTAATTTCGCTGTTCTCTCCGCTGATCAGATCGACGAATATCTTTCCACCATGCCTGTCTTGAAAACTTGCACGTACGTAGTCGTCCATCTGCACCTTCTTCTCTTGAGCGTACGGTGAACGATGCCCGACCGGTGCGCGGTGTTCTGCAGGCATGGCCGGCGAGGAGCAGCGCCAGCAGCTGCAGCAGCGGGGCGAGGAGAACCCGGAGCAGGTCTCTTCGTCGAGGGGAGAACAGAAGCGGAAGCGATCGTCCGCCGTGGGAGAGCAGCCCGAGGTGGCGGAAGACGGCCTGCGGGGCCAGCTGATGGCGGCGCTCGAACGGAGCAGCAGGACGCTGGTGGCTCACCTGGAGGCGCAGAACATCAACTGCCAGCTTGACCGGGAGCAGAGGAAGGAATACGCCGATAGCTTGGTCGGCGTCCTCGGCAAGGTCGCTGACGCCCTTGCCAAGATTGCCGATAAGCTGTAGCTAGCATGCTCTTGCCGCCGACGGTGCCGATCGGGACTATGCAGAGGGCAGCGGAGTGAAGCACTCCGTCGAGGGGGGGACGGCCGAGCTGCGCGCGGCGGAGCCTTTACAGTTTACACCACTAGCAAGTAATAGCAACCACAGCTGAATACCCTCCCGCGGCCCCGGCTGGGTCTTCTCGGTCAGTGCAAACTAGTCGATGGATTAGAGTGGGGGTAAGTTGGACTCGCTTATTTGAGTTCAAATTCGAAAAGTTCGAATTTTACAAAGGGGCTCACGCGGCCCTCGAACCCCGCCCCTCGCTCTCGTGCCAACCGAGCCATCAGCATATTATATAATATGTACAGTACACATAAGTTATGTACATTATATTTAATTTTATATTTAAATTAATTATTTTTATATATCAATATGAGATATAGTTAAAACAAAGTATTTTTAATTATTAAATATTTTTAAAATTATTAAAATATACCATAACATAAATATAACGAAAACCTAATTTTATATTTTGTAAAATATGTAAATATATTTTACTATAATGATAATAATAATGTAAAAAATTATTATATTTAAATACATATTATTTTATGCAATATTTAATATTTATAAATAGATTATTTTTTTATAATAATTAAATAAGTTATAAATTATTTAAATACCATACATGATAAATATAATATATCTATTATATATATATAAAAGTATCATAATATACTTCACTTTAAATATATTAATTATAAATATCTTAAACATTATTCATATAATATTTTAAAATAAAATGTTAAAATGATTTAATGTACTTTTTATTTAAATAACAATATTGCTAAAATTAATTTTTTATTTTATAATATTTATTTTAAAATTATTATAAAATAGTTTAATTAAAATATAGAGTTAATATTTATTACATATATTAATAAATAAAATATTATATTTACTTTTAGTGTATAATAACTAGTATATATTGTATTAGGCTTTCACCTCTCTCGTATTAAACATGTTATAATATATTTTTTAATTATTAATTATGAATATTTTGCACATTATTTTTATAATATTTTAAAATAAGACATTAAAATATTTTTTAAATTATAATAAAATATAATATTTAATAAATTATTAATTACATTATGTAATACCAAAATTTATTTAATTAAAATATATATTTAATATTTATAACATATATTATTATATAAAATATTATATTTATTTATTTAATGCATAATAAATTATATATATTGTATTATACTTTCACCTCTCTCATATTAATCATGTTATATTATATGTTGTAAACATTAATTATAAATATGTTTAACATTATTTAAAAGAATAAATTAAAATAATTTTTTAAATTATGGACTTTATGTAAATTATAATATTAATAAAAATATAATAGTTAATAAATTATTAAGAACATTATTTATAGTTTGAATAAATTATTTATATATTTTACACTACCTTTTAAATTATAAATAATATATAATATATGTTTTAAATGTATCATCAATAATACATATTTATTAAATTATCAAAGTATAATACATTATAAATATAATCTTTGTGTTAACAATGTCTTTAATTTTTAGGAATGTGAGGCATTGCGACGACTTCACAATTTCTCTTTCGTCGAACATTCGTAAACTCTGTGACGTTCTTTTAAACTTCACATAATTATTTATTTTTATTATTTATTGTAGTTATTTTAAATATTTACATGATAGTTTATAATTTTTATCATCATGTATTCAGGAGAAGTGACAATTACTATTATGTATGATGGACTTGTTAGATAAAATGATAATAATTTTACCTATTACGATGGTGGATATGACATAATATTTATATATCAATAATATCCTCTTGTGAAGAAATGAAGAATATTATCCATGATATCACTCACTATACTCCAGATATTGTTAAGTTAAAATTGAGGTACAATTATTATAAGAATTTAACAAGCGTGATAGACGATACATCTTGTCAAGACTCAAGATATGATAGACAAAAACTCTACAGATAATATATAATTATTTGTTGAAAAAGAATATATAAGGGGACTTTTATAATTCACAGATGAATTGGTCAACCGTCAACGGATTATAATGCACCTAGTGCAATAGAACTCCTTAATCAGTGCGATGGAACTTAGATATTAGATCGAGTAACACCTCTTGCCCTGTTGAAATAGAAAGTACCAACTAACATGACTTAGATTTGAATGTAGTGCATAATGATGAAGACATGTCTGATAAGTCTACAAGTGATAATGAAGAAACAGAGACTGATATGCTCAATAGTATTAATATTGTCAACAAGTTTCATGAACACAAAGATACTACGTAGATTGAATATGCAGTTGCTAGAACTGCTATGTTGAAAATGATGATGAAAATGAAAGTGTCGAAGAAGATAACTTGATTGTCCGAAGTGATGAACAAAATGTTGATGAAATTGCAGTGGAAAAAACTTTTACGTCAAAAGAAGGTCTTATACAAGCAACTTCATTACTTTATCTTGAGCTCTAAAATCCAATGTTCAATATTGAACTGATCGGTTTATAAGATCAAATCTTACATTAACATATTTGTCAGAGAATTAATATTGTAAATGGAGATTGCATGCGTGCGTTAGTAAACAAGCTAATGAATCATAGAAAATCATGAGTTTAGAGAGTAGTCACACTTATCGTACTTCAATTGAAAATAGTCACAAACATTTAACGTCAACTGCCATATATCGGATAATTCTACCGATAATTCGTTCTCGTTTAACAATGGGCCCAATAGATATTATTGATCTTGTACAAGTAAAATATTCAATTAAGATTTCTTATACTAAAGCTTGGAATGCTCGTACAAAAACATTTCAAAAATTTTTTGGAGATTGGGAGGGCTCATACACACTTCTATTGAGATATTTGGAAGCAGTGAGAGGTGCTATGACATGCTGTGCATAAAACTATGCTTGCAAAAATGAAACTTGAAGTCAAGTATTGATAGATGTCATTATTGTCATCCACTTATTAGTGTAGATCATACATTTTCATATGGAAAGTACCGTGACAGATTACTTATTACATGCGGTGTAGATGCCGATCAAGGTTTATTTTCTATTGCATTTGTCTTAGTTAACAATGAGAATGATCATTTATGGTCTTACTTTTTTGAGCAAATGTTTAATTTGGTGTCATCTATTAGAGATAGGCGGCATGAATTGTATAAAATTTCTAATAGTATCTTAGTATAAAAAATACTATACAATGATGGTTTCCTACTACTGCACATCATTTTTGTCTTCGTCATTATAGACAGAACTTTCAAGCATATTTTTATCTTCGTTTTTGTCTTATTTGAAATGATGTTTATGCATAGTTGATGCAAGTAAATCCTGAATATTGGACATTATCATTTGATAATGATGGTAAGAGATTTGGTATCATGATCTCAAATTATTCAAAATATTTCAACAGTGTCTTAAAGATAGTTCATGGTCTATCAATCCATGCATTGATCCATATGACATATCATCGACTCATATTGATGTTTTTTTAGTGTCATATGATTCAAAACAATATAGAGACTATGTCGAGATTTAAGCATGAGAAATTAATGGCTGAACAGATAGAAAAAAGTAGAAATGCGCATGCTCAAGCCTGACTTAATGTGGGAGAGTGAGAAGTAAATGACAATTATGGACATACTTACCATGTTGATATTACTCGATACTGTTTACATTGCACTTGTTTTGAACCTCAAGTGCATCATTTTCCGTGTAAGTATGCATTGTGCGCAATGCAATTTGTCAACTGGGATCTATACTAATATGTCTCTCACTGGTACACAGCTCAACAATACCGTGACACATATCACGTAGAGTTTCATACTGTTCTAGAAGTTACTGGCCCTCATTTGACCATAGCAATAATTTGATTCATTTGTTACTTCCCTCCAATGTTTGAAAGTTTAGAAGACTGCAAAATAAGAGATTGTCAATGATAATAGATTGTGATATAAATCGTCAACATAATAAATGTGACATATGTAAGGAAAAGAGGTCATAATAGGTCGACTTGTCCACGTCGATAATGTCTTTGTATACTTATTGTTAATTTTTATTTTTATTATTGATGTATTTTGAATATCTTTGAATTACTAACATTGTTTTTACAGTCATGACCGGTCCTCAGGATAAGTCATTGCTATATGACTAGTAGACACACCGTTCCTCACATCTCGAGATATGATATAAATTTTGTTGTTCAATTATTAATAGTTATACATCTAACATTTATTGTAATATTTTACAAGAATCATTATTACTATATCCTTCTTCCCACTTCAAATCGATCAATAATTGGCCAATTAATCATTTATTAATGAGACAATATCTAGATGCTGCTGGTTTTTTGCATACAACATTTTTATGATGGTTGCCATTAGACCGATGTCTCACTACAACTCTAAGTGAGTGTTAGCGTCTGAAAGGAATCATCCATAAAAATTTGGTACAGCAGAAGTGACGATTCATATGGGTTCCTTTAGAATCTGTCTCAATCGGAACCGAACGATGAAAATCGAAAATCGATCAAATCAGGTTCGAATATACCTGATAGGTATTCATATAATCCCATGGAGAGGAAAAAGATGAGCTTCTCAAGCTCTTCAAACTGCTCAAGTGTACGGTCTCCAGCAGTATCCACATGAACTATATCCACAACATGTTCTTTCTTCGCATCGGCCTCGAGAACTCTTCCCGAACGGAGCTCCATCGACTATGGACACCTTTTAAAGAGAGGAGGAGGTAGGGAGGAGGCTAGGGATATGATTTTCACCCTTAGCTTGATGGGGTTTGGTTGAAACCATTAGTATTTATAGAGAATTATAGAATCTTTTAATAAAAACCCAAAATTTCCATAAAGTACGCCCTTACCTCTATACTTGTGGATAAGTCTTTTTGTGTGTGACCCACTAGACCCAATAGCTTATTTGATTGAGGCCTAAATAAAATAGAACAATTCTATTTAATTTAATTAAATCCATTACCCAATAACGAATTAATCGACCTACTGATCATGAAGGGTACAAGTCACATCCCATGATCCCAAATGGCTATGGGGATCATCTCATCTCCATTGAGCCTTTCCATCATTAGTTATCGCATGGATATAAACCCTCAACCATCTAATGTCCCAGTCGAAAAGGAGTACGGCATCGACTGTCAACTCCTTAGTGTACTGACTTTATAAGATCTTGTACTCGGAAATGGATCAATTGGAAAACTCATTTTCCAATCATCCTATCTACCATGGCTAGAGATTTAAAGTACTATCCCATAGGACATTCACTCTCACTTACCAAGAGTGTATGATCCCTTGTTGTCTGCTCAATTACCTCCATCGGGTTTTTCTTGTACCCGATCCATTGCTATACTGGACCATCTAAACGGTGATCCATAAGTCAATGGTCAAAGCACAAGTTTCATTCAACAAGGTATCTTTGACGACTCAGGTCAAAGGTCCAGCCATACAACCGTGATGATATAAAACCCTGATTGACAGTTTTGTAAGATACCATTCAGGGTTTCTAATTCGGTCAGTTTAGTGAACTCATTTAACTAATGAGCAGTTGTATGTGTATTTTAGTGTCTCCACACTAATGATCAATGAGATCAGTCATCCTCATCACATGAGAAGATATCACATACACTAGTCTATCTGGATTCTTAATGTCCTATCTCAAGTATCCTATGACTAGAAACATTTAGATCAAATATCTCTAGATGATCAATCTCATTATCATGATCTCATCGTGATTTAATCATCATTGTATTTGATCAAGAACTACATTATGATATTCGCATCTAATAAGAGCTTATAATAAAGATTTGCCTAATTAATTGAATAAGATATTTCTAGAAATGTCGAATCATATCATATATGATTGGCTTGTAGGGCATACATTTCTATTAGCGTCTAGAGACATCCACATTTCATTTTGCTCGGGAAGAGATGACGATTACATTACAAGATGTGCCTATGCTACTTGAGTTAAGGGTGAATAGTCCACCTGTTATATCATCTCCTTAAGTTCCTTCTAAATGATACTTGACATGGGAACATGTTTGTCAACAATTTCTAAGTTAAATACTATCAGTCGAGGATTTTGGTCACCGTAGTCAAAGTATTATTAGATTTTGATAATTGGCACAATAATTTTTTACACAAGCTCATAACTTGCTAGATGATATAAACAATGAACAAATGAGACTCTTTGTTTGTATCATACTCGAGCTTCTATTTTGATGCTCCTTGGTTGCGTGTTATTACTATACACATCTAGTAATGAGATCCACCTCCAATACTTAATATTCTTAAATGATTTATAAATTTGTGAAAATACTTTTAAGGTAGTGCTATATTGGCATTTTTATACTGATAATTATGTTGTACAACAGAAAAATCGCGTAACCACATAAGAGGTTGTTTTTATTTGTTGCAGGTACATTATTTTATTAGAATTTCATATTTGTATTATTTTTTTCTTTCATATCCTTATATTTGTCATATTTTTATATATAGCTATAGAATTGGGAACACCTTCACGTTGGCTATTTTGCTATTCAACGACCATTATCGAAGAAGAATGTTGATCGGCCACTTGGAGCAAGAAAATACCATAACTATTTAGCATTTTTAAATTTTACACCACTACAGATTTTTAACAACTTAACATTATATACTAGATGGAATTCATATGAGCGAACCGAACCAAGGTATGTTTTTTTGTTGTTTTATAGAAATGAGTTAGATATTTATGAAGAAAGCCAAGTGCGTAACTTTTTGATAATTTCACATTATTTGTTATTTAGCATTCCAAAACTTCTAAAGATCACAATGATTTATATAATATTTTGTAGATTGTGTGGCGACCATATTCCCAAGATATTATAAATAATGTTTCACAAATTTGTATTGAAAATATGAATGTATCTGTTCCTATCCTATGTATGTCGGTGATGGAGATTCATCCTCCTGAGCGGGTTTTATGCCAATTTGGTTATACAAAACAACAACCCGCTGACAGAGATCATTATACTCGTATATATGGATGGGGAAGGGCAAACATAAATTGGCTAGAATATTAGGCCCTTATGTGGAGAGATGAAATAATATAATGGCCTATATTTTTGTGCCAACTTATGAAGGTCAGCAGATTGAAGATGTGCAAGATCAATATCATGATTGGTACTCCAAGTATGGTCTTCCACAACTCTTGAACATTCTCATGTCGCTCCTCAACAATATTATCCAAGAGGAGCTGTTGAAAGAACAATAGTAAGTAATTAATTTTTCTATATACATAATATAAATTCATTACTAATTTGACCCTATTCATATTTTCAGCTCGGCTTAACTAATTAAATAAAAGAGTTACTACAATCACGCCGAGATACGAATTATAGACAAATAAAAAGTAAAATAATTTGTTTACAAGAATTGACTTTAAGGAGTCTTCGATGGATTCAAGACCCAACGCGGTTTGCTGCGGGTGTGGGATCATCTACTTTGATGCCAAGTATACCTCCATCAATCAGAACTTAGGATCCAGAACTCACTTCACAACCACTCATTCCTCCATCTGGTGCTAAGTTTACACCAACTATTGAGGATGAGGAGAACAGAAGTAGAAAAAGAAAGAGTATACATTGAAGTCGAAAGTAGACTTCATTCGTATACTTGATTGTGTATCATTCACACTTAAACTTATATGAATTCTAAATTTAAATCCACATGTCTTATTTTCTATGGTTATGGTTATCTATTTTGTCTTGATACAATCTAATAGTATATATAATAATATTCTTCATTATAATATATTTATAATATATTTATATTTATTAATACTATATTTACATAATAAATTTAATTTATTATATTTAAAAATTAAATAAATATTTAATTTGTATACTTGTTTATATAATACATAACATGTTGTATTTAATAATACCATATTTACAAAATAAAAATAATGTATTATATTTAATAATTAAATGAATATTTACTTTATATAATATATCTATATAATATATACCATTTTATATTTAATAATACTATTTTTACATAATAATATTAATTTTATATTGCAAATACAATGTACCATATTTACTCATATGGTACCTTGAACGATTTGCTTCTTTTTATTGTGTTTTCTTATAATATAAATTTTTTTGTGAACAAAAAAAGGAGAGAGGCCAGTGATAGAAAGAAAGGAGCTGTGGGTGATAGGAGAGAAGAAGCGGCGGGTGGCAAGAGAGAGAAGGGCCGACGATAGGAGAGAGAGAGAGAGAGAGAGAGTCGCATGCAAGGTCGATGGGCTCGCCGGTGACTAACCCAAAGTCGATGGGAGTCAAGTGACTTCAATGCAAAGTCGTTGGGCTCGCTAGCGACTAACCCAAAGTCGTTGACCTCCCCAGCGACTTTGCCAAACCCACTAGGGTCAGCGATTTCTCCCTTTTTGCACTGAAATCATTGTCGTACCTAGCAACTTCTATCAATTAGTGTTAGATCTAGAAATAAAACTTTTACCGTGCCATATCCAGAAATACTCTTTCAAATTGTGTTACTTTAAAAAATTTCTCTATGATTTAATGAGCATTAAATACATGACTTGATAGAGGTATTTAAAGGGATTTGTGAGAGGGGCCGAGGGGGCTTTCTCAAGAGCCCTCATAAGGTAAACAACCCTCCCTGCAAAGGGGGCAGTTGCGGCTCCTTCATTTGGTGGGGCCCACCTGATATTTTTCAAAGTAAGAAAAATTTAAAAGAGCCAAGGCGGAAGCTGTGGCAGTCTGAGGTTGTCCCCTTCATCAAGTGACTGAGGTGAACCGAACTCTTTACAAATAGATTTTATCAACGTTAATTTCACTGTCTTAGAGTTGAATAACCGTTTAACTCAAGTTCAATTCATATCCAGATTCAAGCTCAATAAAAGTTGTTTATAAGAGCAAAGCTCTGATCTAAACTTAGCTACTTGAGTGAACTTTGAACTTTAACTCATTAACTAAGTTCAAATCAAAAGTAAACTCAAATTAAAGTTTATTTTGTATATTTAAGTGACGTTACATAATTTTAATGTTATTTATCAAAAATTTTAAAATATTTATTTTAGAAGTATTTAATTTCAGTACTAAAGTTTGGCTGATATATATACATTATTATTTTTGGATCTCAGAACATTTTGTTTTTCGGTCCTACATTTGGCATATTTTAAATTTCAAGTCCTTTGATCGCATATCTATCACCACGAGTTTCCTGTTTGTTCTACCATTCCTACCCAAAAATATCGCATTATTAATTATTTTTTTTGACTTGGAAACCGGCACTGCCAAACACACTATCTTAAAATATATTAGTAAATTTTGCGGTATAAAACCATTATAGGATACGGCTGAGTAACGATTGCTTTTAATTAGCAGAGAGGTTAAATGACTTACACTCAAATTTATAGTAATAATATTATTTCGAATGCAAAGATTAAGATCCTAGCATTCTAATCACAAAACATGGTATCGCTTGTATCTAGATGCATTCAAATCAACAGCGTGATCTTTTATGAGTTTAAATAATGATAGATTTACATAAAATATTAGAAGATAAATTTATGCTAAACGTGCAACAACATTATTGAACTTGGTACTATATGTAAACATCTCTATTTAAGATGAATTTATAAATTAAAATTAAAATAAAATTATGAAGATCAAACGGCCATACTTTTATTGGTTAAGGGAATCAAGCACTATATATAATTTAGCACATTTTTCAATTTTTAAAATAGAGGTAGTTTTTGTCGAATATGATAATCTATCATGGAAAAATAGAAGTTCAATTAAAAAGTCACTCAAGACGAGGTAGAATGGGACTTTTTCTACACCATTAAATTTAACCATGTTACTTCAAAATAAGGGATGCGAATTGAAAAATTGTTAGGTTTGAGACTAGAAAATAATTAAATGGTAAACAGGACTAAAAATAAATGAATGTTTACCGTGCAAGAAAGAATGTTAATGCATAAGCCAAACACCATCATAAAAAGTTATTGGTCATGGATATCTAGTAGTTGTAGCAAGTAAACTTATAAGCGACACCTTTTACCACTATTGTCACTAAACGTACAAGCGACAGTGGTGAAGCCATCGTTATTAAAGCATAAGTCACTGTTTTAAAAGTTGCCCTAATATAAAGTGGCGACGGTTATAACCATCACTATACTAGACTAGAATCCTCATTCGGGATTTTCTGATCTAGTTTGGCGATGGCTCATAGCCATCACTAGTATTAGTTAGTGACAGTCGTAGCCGTAGCCATCAATAATTTGTGATATTGTCACCATTAATAACAAAAATAAAAAATAGTAATTTGCATTGTTAAAATGGGTCCACAATAACCTAGATTTTGTACAAACATGTTTTATAATGTTAAATATTAAAATGAGTTCACAATGACCCGCAAGCACATTTCATTTAAATACTTGTTTCCTACACATTTCATTCATCCATGTCATTCATTCCATTCACATTCATACAATCAAATTAAAATGAACAAATATCACAATTGATTCCAATCATCATTCATATTCATTCCATTCATCATACACAATTCAAATGAGTTCACAATGATTTGCAATCACATTTCATATAAATAAAATCATCCTACACATTCTATTCATAAAACTAAATTAACATTAACAAACATCGACATTCATATAACATGTACATGTATAGATCAAATGGGTTCATAATGACCTGTTCAGACAAACCGTAACATTCTTATAAACTATTCAAAGTATTTCTAATAAATTTACATATCATAAAAAATAGATACAGGTCATTCATCTTCACCAAATGACTTCTCCTTCCTCCTCCTCCTCTCTCTATCCACCAGTGGCCATGATGTCGATGGATTAGTTGATCTTGGTAATTGAGCTAACCCAAGCTATTGAGTTAGCTATTCAAACATATCATCAAATGACTTTACTTGATCCAATAGTTGTTGCTGCAAAGTGGCAACCCAAGATTCATATTGTGGAATCATCTTGCTTTGTTTTTCCAACCTCTCCATCTTATCTATCAATTCACAAATCGTAGAGCTTAAAGAAGTGCCTCCATTGGTTTCACTATACTAGGTGGTGTGAGTCTATCCTTGCCCTGCACAATAGATTTGGCCCAGTCTATCTTTACCCATGACACTAATAAAAGTGTCCTCAATAGTAAATGATGATGATACTCCAACATCCGACTAACAAGATATACTCCATCATCCTCGGTAGTAAAATCATCCTTAGATGCTAGAGATAGTCATCAACTCATATTATTCTAAAAAACATACTATCAAGAATTTGATATAAGATGCTAAATCAAATCAATAAAATAAGATTTGAAAATAAATTACTATCAATTGATGACATTCTTCGTTGTCCTAGATAATATTTTCATTAGACTCTTTGAGAGTTTGAGACATCTGAAAAATCTCTAGATGTGTAGGAGGATGATGTAAAAGGATGACCATCTTTTGATACATGCGATTTTATATTTTAGCTTAGTCTAAGAGATGTTAACTATAAATTAAATACAAAGAATAAATACTGACAAAATATCTTTGCAATTGATGAATGTTGGTCCTTCCTCTTCTATAAGGCATAGAGAGGTGAGCTCTATTATCTTTATTTCTATCACTTAGTGCTTACACTCAAATTCATAAGATTTTTAAAAATTCATTAACAAATTTTTAGAGTGAGAAGAAAATTTTCACCATATGGTCATTTCACACCCATAAGTCACATATGTGACACCATAGCTCTGGATCAACTTGTGGAGGCACAGAATGATATGCCTCCTCCAATGGATGTCCTACAAAATAGTAAGTATACAAGTATTAGTAATAATTGACAACAATTTTATTATCTTATTTTAAGTGATTTATTTTTTCTCTACATTTCATGTATATGTCTTAACATCTATGCATTAGTAGATTGATCCCACTAAAATCTAAAATGTTGCTGCATATTTGAAGATCTACTATTTATAATTAGTATCTATCAAAAAAATATTTTTTTTATCTTTAGATCTTGAAAGATAGCTTCCTTCTTCTCTAGAGGAAGAGTGATGTAATTTACACTTCATTTTATTGCAAACTCTGAGATAAGTAGTAAAATCTAACTCACAAGGGCCAATAGTTGACTCGCATATCAATTGACCAGCAAGGTTTGTCAAGATGCTAATGTCATGACATTATATAATTTGGTAAGACCTCTCTCATGCATAGTAGATGCAATTGACTAAACACAAGAAGTAAACACATTATTAAATATATTGGTGTTTGACATTGTGGTAGATACATATCTAAGGTATGTGAAGATGGATTGCCATAATACTAAGGTGATGGGGATGAAGTAGGTTGAGAAGCACATAGCTGAGGTGCCAGTGATGAAGTAGGCTAAAAAATTGCTACCTGAGGTGGACCCAATTGATTAGTACTAGACTAAGATTCATACGGTCAAGTGGCACTAAACTGAGATCTCTTAGCCTAAGATATCCTCCGACTCTTACTAAATCCTTGCATTTACCACATAATAAAATATATCTTTTATTATCTCGAAGGGCCATAGAATGCGTTGATACTCATTTTTAGGAATCTATGACTGTTTAGACCAATCTAAACCATAATTTAATTTGGATTGGCCTAAACGGACATAGAATGGGTTCATACTCTTTTTTGGGCATCTATGGCCATTTGGCCAATCCAAACTAACTAGTTTGGATTGGCCTAAATGAACATAGAATGAGTTCATAATTATTTTTGAACGTCTATGGCCATTTTAGCTAGTTTAGATTGGCCTAAACTGCCATATAATGAGTTTATACTCATTTTTGGTTTCAATGACTGTTTAGCTAATCTAAATCGTTTCCAATTTGAACTGGTCTAAACAACCATAAAATGGATTGAGACTCATTTTTGGGCTCCAATGGCATTTAGCCAATCCAAACTAGTTCTGGTTTCTGATTTGGATTAGCCTAAATGACCATAGAATACGTTGAATTTCTGATCTGGATTGGCCTAAAAGACCATAAAATTGGTTGATACTCATTTTTGGGTGGTTTGGATTGACCAAATGGTCATAGAATGGGTTCATACTCATTTTTGAGCTTCTATGGCCATTTAGGTCAATACAAACTGGAAACCAATTTGGATTGGCCTAAATGGTCATAGAATGGGTTAGTACTCATTTTTGGCATTTTATAGCCATTTAGGCCAATCGAAACTGATCTAAATTGACCTAACCAACCATTGAATAGGTTGATACTCATTTTTAGCTTTTATAGCCATTTAGGCCATTCCAAACTGGTTTCATACTCATTTTTGGGCATCTATATCTATCATGATATTTATATCTATCCTAATCCCAATCTCTATCTTTATCTTGATGTCTATCCAAACTAGTTTCTATCTCTTTCCTGATCTCTATTCTGATCTCTACCTCTATCTCTATCCCTATCTCTATCCCTTTGCTGGTAAAATTTTTACTCTATAACTATTATCACATATTGAAAAATAAAAGTAGAATCATATCAAGAACAACTTCAAGAAACTCAACTAATACAAATATAAAATTTAAATTTCTATTTGTATTGGTTGAGTTTCTTGTAGTTGTACTTCTTCATCGGTTATATCAAATGTTATAGGTACATTAACAATTTTTTCTTGACATGGTCCCAATTCATCATCACTTTCATTTTTTGATATATTATAGTAGTTATGAGGTAGAAATTTTACCAGTATCACTTATCCCTTATTCAGGTTATCATCTACATAAAAACCATTTTCACTTGACTTGCAAGTGTAAGTGGTTCATCGGTCCCTAGTTTTCTTTGTGTATATATAAATATAATTCAATAATTCTTAATCTTACAACCTTTATTCTTATTATACACATCCCACCATTCACATTCAAAAAATATATCAAACAGATCTAATATCCGTCCACAATATCTCTCATAACTATATTGAAATTCGACATTCACAATGACATTACATAGTTGAATTGATTTAGTAGAATTTGAATCTATCGTTCAAAATCTAAATCTATTATATATATCCAGATAATGATGATACAAATATTGAGGGATTGAACTATAAAATCTCAACTTTCTTAATGTACCTAGAAGAGCCTACATTTCTTAACTCTTGAATGTGTGATTTGAATCACACGAAAAGATTTGTTTTATAATTGTTCCATTATTAAGAGCGTCACTATGCTCTTGATGAAAATAATCTATATCATCAATTTGATTCAAGACATATGTATAGATTAAATCTTGTCATTTTCTATTAAAATTCTAGACACATGTCTGCATCTCAATAGTCGACCAACTAGTTTAAATGTTGAACACTCTTCATGATCATTTTCATATGGATTACCATCATAATTTTGATCTCTACTATATTCACGCGCATCTCGTATATACATATAAATAAGCTGTGTACACTCGTCAGCCAATTAGCCATGGGTAATCAAACTTTCAACTCTTGCCTTGTTGCTCACATAATCTTCGAACCTCTTTAAGTATCTTTCAATTGGATATATTCACCAGTATTAAACTAGTCCAAACATACTAGCTTTATATGCCAAATGCATGACTAGGTGGATCATAATATAAAAAATTGATAGTGAAAAAAATTTATTTCAACTTACACAATGTTATTGCAATCTTAAACTTTCAATCTCTTAAAATGTTAATATCTAAAACCTTAACATAAAGGATCTTAAAATACCGACATAACTCTACAACATGACTGAATATATACTTTGATATGATCTCTTACCAAAGGAATAATCACCTGCATTATGACATGATAATCAGAACTTTTTAACCTATTAATGGTTTTATTGCTTAAAAAATACCCATCTAGCACTCTATTATTTTCTATGAAACAAATATATGAGATTTTTTTCCAATTTCTAAGTCTATTATTGACTAAAAAATGGGATCCAGGTCAGCACCTCAGAAAGATGAAATAATAAGGAACTCTCACCTCAACCTACATTCACATTGATCCCCAAACTTTTGGCCTCGATGTCACTCGAGCACTGGAGAGACGATTTGGGTCATGTGGAAATAGAATGTAGAAAATAAATTAAAAGAGATGAGAGAAAGAGTGGGGGATGAGGTAGAAGGATGTGGTTGCCAGGAACTGTGAATTCCAAATTTAAATAACTTAAAGTATAGAGTACTTGAGAGATGTGACCATGTTTACCTAAGCGTGGGATATGTGAATGTGGGTTCAACCTTCTTCTCTGGCTGTCTTTGTCTTGTCTTTGCACCAACGACTAGTGCTTTTTTTTTCTTTTTGTCACCTCCACCTCTTCATTTTTCATGGTGGATCATGCCATCCCTTCCCTTCTCTTACCTACATACAAGAATCCTCTAATCATCTAATAGTCTCTCTCTCTCTCTCTCTCTCTCTCTCTCTCTATATATATATATATATATCATGACACTCAACACTTTTCTCATGCATGAGCCAGAACAACGTGCATAGAAATAAATCCTACAGCTAATAATGGCATCAAACTAACACAGTAACTTATCTCCCCAAGTTGGTGGGACTGACCTGGAAGCCGAGCAACAAAAGCATAAAGGGAGGTGAGGTAATAGCACAATCTGTGTTGAGATATTTGTAAGGATTGATGTTTGTGAGAACTGGTAGGCTTCCATTTGGCAATGTTTTGTTATTGGCTGATTGGGCCGACTAGCACTTCAAGTTTGACCCATTTTGCAATGGTTCTTCTATGCATGAATACTTCAAACATAGTCCTCTTCATCCTTTTACTTCACTACTAGGCATGGATGGTACAATGACTACTGGTGTGCTCAACTGAAGAAGAGGCTTGATTGGCCTGCATATTTTGTTAAGTTGACTTGAGCTAGTTTTCCTTTCTCCCAGTGGCCATGTTGAAGAAGGATTTACATGCATGCTTTGCTTTGGGTGTTGATCCTCGTTTGATCACTGATACCATCTTTGTTTTATATAACACCACTGTCTTCCCAAACTTGGGTTGTCTCGTCATGTATTCCACCATATTTCTCACCTCCTCTAGTGAAGGATTGTCACCTTGGCACTACTAATGATGAAGAGGATGCATGGAGTGTTGTGGCTATGTGGCATGCGGGTAGGGTTTTTCATCTAGGACTACTAGTTGAGGAGATCGAGGTCCGAAAGGAGCGCTATGTCGCCAAACGGTCTGTTGCACTCTTGATGTATTTTTATTTTTTGCACTATGTTAGTGTCCCATTTTGTATGAACAACTAGGCTTGTATCAGTGGAGGCTAGAAAGCACACCTTTTGTTCTCCCTACAAGAGAAATGTGAGTGTAATTTGAAATTCTTAGAAAGTTGCACAATTTGTTTAGTACGCACGTATCCAATACCTGGGTGCATCAAATTTTGTGTTTTTTGGGATTTTCAAAATATTTTAATATTTTTTGTAGTTTTTGACCTAGATGGGTCCATTTTGATGTTTGTCTGAGTTTCCTAGTTTTTTGGTGTTTTTGGTCTTTTTAGTTACTTTTTTTTTGGAATTTCACTGCAACCTATATATGAGTTTTTGACTTCTCATTTTCAACTTTTACCAACTCTACTCCACTAATCACTCCAAAGCTTCTTCACCTCATTGTGGATCATTCCTCATCTTAAGTAAGAATTTAACAATAAAAACTTGTAGAACATGCTTCTCTCTTTGTTTTCATGTATTTTGTTTTCATTTTGAGTGATTTTTTCATGACTAAAACCATTGCACAAATTTGTCGAAAGATGCACTTGATCATGTTGGTGCGTCTATTGGATGTGCCAATGAGTTGAGCACATTGGGTTGCTCATGGTGCATTCACCTTATGCGCCCAGAATCTAAGAGCATAAGAGTGCCAAGTCTATTTATCAGGACTCTGGGTGCATAGAGTTGGAGAGGGCTGCAACCAGATGCGCCTAGTGATTCCAGTCTCATCAAGTGTATACACCACTAACCAGGGCACATCAAGCACATGTGCCACTGTCTTAGGCACATATGCGATAAATCATACAAGCTTATGTATTTACAAATCTAACATTCAATCCATTTCATTCTTTATATGGTGAGGAGTTTGAAGGTCTAGCAGAGCTTCTCAAGCAAGTCATCACCTGCATAGGCTCCTTCAATGTCTCCTACTACTAGTTCTAGCTCTTTCTCATCAACTGAGGAAGACATACTTAGAAAAGTCCTAACTACAACTGCAAAGGAGGTGGCAACCCAGAGCTAGGAAGACTTTGAGGAAGAGGCCTAGGAAGAGGGTTCAAAGGTAAAGGCCCATGAGGAGGAGGGCCCAGAGGAGGATCTCCATAGGGACAGTTGTAGACATGCCAATTTGGCCTTATTTAGAGCTTAAACCATTATTCCATTGGCAACATCTCTTTTAGGCCATCAAAATCATGATGAACCACCCTTTTGGATGAGCCGAGGTTCTTATTGGAAATATGACGATGATTTGCTAATTTCTAATCAAATCCGTGTTTGCCGAACAAGAGACTCTTGGTGGTGTGCCAGATTATGCTTTTCCCAGCATATCCTCTATTTGGAAATTTTTAAAAGGATTATATAGACGTCTAATGAAAAAGTATTCAACATGAATAATCTTATTCTATGAGTTATCTTTCCATTGCAACAATTGGCATTCAATTCTGATCTTTCATTTGTCCGCAGCACCCTTTGGAAGTCAGATGCGCAGTTCTATCTGCACACAACACCGATCAAGCCCAATTGCATGCAAGCCCAGCCCATTGGGCACATATTTGAAAAATTCACGACCTTACCTTCCTTTTTTATCATCCATATCACTTGGTAAAGTATCTGGAAGCTTCATGGTCGAAATTAGCATCATCAAATGATGGCAATCCAACTTGTTGTCTTGTATATCAAAACTTGCTATTTTTGGACCAGATTTGTTTCCTCTTCAAGTGGAGACATATTTTGAACATGGGGAAGGTGATCCATGGTTTCCAATACCTATAAATCATTTTGGTAAGTTTCTAGATGCCTCAGGATAGAAATTAGCAACATTAAATGGAGGAAATCCAACCTATGGTCGGATGTATCAAAACTTGCTATTTTTGACTTGTTTTCATCCCCCATAAAGGGAGACTCATATGAATGACTTAAGAAGGGAATCCCCATCCTCCAGCACTCCTCTCTTCATCCTCCAGCCACCCTAAGCTCATACCAACCTCCCAAAATCGTCCTCTCTTCGTCCCAGTGCCCGGAGATCATCCGAAAGTGATGAAGAAGTCAGTTTATGCTCCAACGTGCTGCACTGCTGATCATTGGCTCCTACAGATCTTTATAGTCATTTTACGCCATGATTTACTTCAGAAGAAGTTTGCTTCATAAAGATATATTTCATATACAATAAACGTAGATCAATTCTGACATTCCCTCAGCTTTTTATGGCATCAACACCGGCACTACACAGACAAATCCGAAGTCTTCTCTTCTAAGTCATCATTTTCTCAGTCAATTTAAGTACATTTAATGGTGGATTAAGCCTATACATACTTCATAGAAATTGTTCCCCAGTGAGTCCTTTTTTTATTTAAAATAAGAATTATTCAATTCGGATATCTGTAGTGCCCATAGCACGTCCTACATCGACATTGTGCTGGGAGTTTCAAGAACTTCACTATCCAAGATCCAGATTATTAGGTAAATTCATATTACTTATCATAAGATTCAAGCAAGCTTGTCTTCATATAAAACCACCCTAGATGAGTCCTCTTTATTTTTAAACAAACATCACTTTATTCTGACATTGGTGTTGTTCGTTACAGTCTCTGCATTAGAGCCGTGTAGTTTATATTGAATCTATCCAACCCGGTTGCCACTTTGCCTGGGTTGTGTTGTCTTTAACCATTCATATTCTCTTTACTAACTCTTTATTCAAATCATTTAGTTCATATTTAAGTATCATTTTTATTTAGTTTTGCATCATTTCATACATCATAAAAAATCAAAAAAAAGGGTTAGGGCTAACCCCGAATCCGTTGCACAGGTACATCAAGCTAGCATTGGTTGGACTCTCCCTCATCGACCGGCTGAAGAGGAATAAGGTTGAACTCACACACTCTCTCCCATGCTAAGGTGCACACGGTCAACTTCTTTCTATTTTCAATACATAAAGTGGAACCCACGGCTCCTGCGACCACTTCTTCAATCTTCTCATGCATTAAGTCATTTATTCCTCACTCTCCTCCCACATGACCCGACCTGTCTCCGGTGCTCGAGCGACGCCGTGAGATGAAAGTTCGGGGATCAATGTGAGTGTGGGACCGAGGTGAGGACCTTTTACTGCTTTCCGAGTGTTTTTCGATTCACTCCCCTTTTCCCCCATTCTATCTTTCACCTTTTATTGAGGTGCCGATCCAGAACCCATTTTAGGAGTCGACAACAGCCACGAATGCCAATTCGAGGTAAGACTTATTTGCAAGAAATTCATTTAAAAGATGCAAGCGAATGCTAACAAGAAAATTTGTCAATTGTAGGGGAGGATAAAGTCTTGCATCTCTTGGGATCTAGTCAAGTGCACATTCAAGGCCCACCCACAGTTCCAACAACGGAGATTAGACTGGATGGGTTTTGGTACTTTGCTTTGCTGTGAGCACTATTGGGAGGATCTTCCCCTAATACAAGCCTTGAGAGAGAGATGGGATCTCCATACTCACTCATTCCTCTTCTCATGGTGGCACATGGTGCCTTCATTGGAAAGCATGGCTTGTATTACGGGCTTCCATGTCTATGGCTAAGCAGTCATTGGTACCACATATGGGGACTAGGCAGATGATTTTCACAAGTTCTTTGACTATACCAATGGTGTTGGCCTAGAGGAAAAGGTATACACCATCGATTGTAAGGAGGTACACACCAATTGATGAGTCCCTGATCTAGGCGTATGCACCCTAGGCCATGCCGCTTTTTGATTAAAGTGCTTTTGAGCAAGGCATGTGTACCTAGGATTGAAGTGCATCTGCCTCAACTGGCACACCTTAAGTTAAGGCACATGCACCCTGAGTCATGGCACCTTTACAAATAAACATGCTACATTCCAAGGCACATGTGTCTTATGTTGAGGCGCACCAAGGAGGTCTTTTTATTTTTTCTTATTTTTTATAGCTTTTATATTTTTTTGTATTTTTAGGTTTCAATTTTTTTGGGTATTTTAAGATATTCACTTTTTTTTCTATGTGTGTAGGGTGTGATCATATCTTATTTTGATCATACCTTAGGCAAATTTCTTTCATCATTCCTGAGGGATAAGGATGTGCACCTATGTGAAAAGAAGGGGAAAATCCTTTTTACTCAAAATATTTTGATCTTTAGCTTTTGATAAACCTAGTGTCTATTCAAGTCTGGTTGACCAACCCTATCCATGGGGGTAAAAGAAAGAAGAAATCGAGGTAAGCCCTTGACAAATTTAAGGAATATAGGATCGGTTTCTCTAGTAGTGCCCAAACTACTCCCTTAAGGTTTTGCCTCTTCAGGTCCTCCATATTTTTTATATTTTGTTCATACTTTTTGGTACTCATGCAAACTTGTTTTTCATTTTTGGACCTGTGGGGTTCAATACCCATCTTTTGGTACCTTTTATTTTAACTATATTTTTGGCACACATTTGTACAGGTTTCTATTTTTATGACCTAAGGAGTTCATTGCCCTTCTTTTAGTGCCTTTTGATTAGAAGTCGAACCTTATGAGGCTTGTTTCCATTAGGATGGTTGGCACTTTTGATATTACTTCCCTAGTTCTCTACACCTTTCTTGGGCCAAAGTGAGGAGAGAATAGGATAGGGAAACCTTCCTTTCCAAACCTTGTCTAGTCTTTCTTCAGCTTTCGATTATCAAATTCCTAATTCTAGGTGTGAGGTATGTGTGGTGTGGTATTCACCCTTGATCTCTAGGGAATAAAAATGAAGCATCTACTAATGAGCAGATTTCATGTTTCAATGATCCTTTTCGTGTTTTGAAAAATTTAGGTTTTGTTTATGAGAAATATTTTTTGAGATAGAGCTTATTTTAAGGATGGTCGAGCTCCTCTCCATGAGTGTTTACTAGCTTCCATG
Source organism: Cryptocoryne crispatula var. balansae (assembly GCA_036172225.1). Taxonomy (NCBI): domain Eukaryota; kingdom Viridiplantae; phylum Streptophyta; class Magnoliopsida; order Alismatales; family Araceae; genus Cryptocoryne; species Cryptocoryne crispatula. The sequence continues at coordinate 28,964,189 of CM069928.1, forward strand.
TGTTACCAGAAGGTAATTCTGTGATTACAATGGGACCCTCCCAATTTGGTTGAAGTTTAGAAGGATCTCATGGCTTAACAAATATTCTTTTAAGTATAATCTCACTAACTTCAAATTTTCTCTTGACCACCCTCTTTTGATAAAATATTTTAAGTCTATTTTGGTAAGTCCTAACATGTTCGGTAGTAGCTAGTCTTCTTTCATCCATGAGTTTAAGTTGTGCGGGAGAGACTTTTGGCATTCATCCATAGGGATGTCCCGATCAATCTGGACTCAAAAGGAGGAAAGGAATACTTCGTATGGGATTATTGCCTTCATCCTAAATGCAAGAGCATAGGGAGTTTAACTCGTGGGGACCAGAACTGAAGTGTGGTAGGCCCATATAGCATCTACCAACTTATCTTGCCAATTGGCTAACTTACTAGACTCACATGTCTTCTTAACAGTTTTTTTTAGTGTTTTGTTAGTGGTTTTTGCTTGACCATTGTCTTGAAGATAATACAGAGATAAATAATGCAATGATATGTTATACTTGTTACAAAGCTCCTGCAGATCTTGAGAGACAAACTATAGCCCATTGTTAGTGACTATATCATTGGGGATCCCGAATATGACCATAATGTTATGCATGACAAAGTAATAGATCATTGATGTCTCATTTTCTACCTATGCTTCTACTTCTATTCATTTGGTGAAATACTCTATGGTTGTCAGGCTAAAAGATTTGGTTTGGTTTATAGATTTGGAGTCACCAAGTGGTCCAGTGATATCAAATACCCACATGGCAAAGGGCCACAGGGCATGGATGGGATGAAGGAAAGATGCTGGAGAACGGATTTTATTAGCATGTAGTCGATGTTGGTGGAAGTGATAGACAAAAATTAAGAAATCTTCTTCTATAGTTGGCCAATAATACACCCGCCTGATGATTTTCTTGGCAAAGGCTCGAGCATTGATGTTGCCTCTGCGTACAAGCATTTTAACAACACTCTAACCAGACTTCTCTTATGGAACACTCCTAACGCCATGAAGATGGAAGAAGTTCATGATCGCTAGGAACATTCATGTTCCAATTGTAAGTAAATAAAAGACTAACCTGCGTAATGGAGGAGACTGTGTGTTCTATCTTCTCCTTCTTCAACCGATCGAGAAAGAAAATATTGAAAGTTGTGTTCATTCAATCCAAGTGTTTGTTATCATAATGCATAAAGAAATAGAAAAGTTACAAGAAATTAGATCTTAAGAAGTGTAGCTATTATCCATTAGAGGATGACATGAAACAAAATAAGGGAGGATACAAACTGGGTCGGGGTTGATTCCCAACCCGTTTTTTGGGTTTTAAGGCTTATGCCTTGGGGAAAGAGATTATGGAATAATGGAAATGATGAAATGGGGAGTAGGACATTGAGAAACATAAAAGAAAATGATGATATGGATACTCCCTAAAAAGACATGTCTGGGGTCAGTGCCTAAACGATGTATACGGTTGGGGTCATGGCACATTAGCATATCAACGCACAGATGTAGAATGGTTGTTCCCCTTGGATTTCTTCCTCCTCCTAGTAACCCTCCAACAACTTCTTGTGGTCTTGGTGTAAGTGTGAGATCTTCTAGGTTTCTAGAGGAGTGGCATCATGAGAGAGAGATAGGTTTTACAAGGTTGGGTGTTGTTGCACTTGGGGAGGGACAACACATCTGAGTATACACGGTCATGAAGGTGGCGTGTAAGCGAATAGGTGTGAAGGAGAGGTGGTTCTCTCTCTTTCTCTCTCTAGATGTTGGGAAAGTGTGACTACACTCTTTTGGTTCTCATCCTTTATCTCTTCAAAGGGCATCTCTATTTATAAAGAAGAAATCTCAAATTTCCCCAAACTATGAGAAATCATGTCATGATGGTGATTTGACATATGTGCTCAAGTGTGGGGCACATATAGTTGAGCAATTATCGATGACACTAACATCACATCTTTCCAACTAAACGTGCCCTATTTGACCAGGTGCATCTTAGTGAGATAGGCTAATGACAACATCAAGATCATGCCATACAAAAATGACAATTTCTTGGAAATCAGCAGAGGATTGGTGCGGGAAAGCTCCCACTAAGTTAATGTGCCTTGGGAATGAGATGTGCCTCACCTAGGGTGCACCACCTTGGGGGATTGTATTATGAGTAATGTGCCATGTTTGGGGTGCATGCACCAATGGACAAGGCACATGCACCTTGGATGGTGGCACTTCTATGGTCAAACGTCTTCTTGATGGAAATTCGAGTATTATTTGGTATGACAAATGTTCTTGCTTATGTGATTAGACCAATTTGCCAATTTGGCGTGTCTACTTTGATATGATCTGACATCTCTTGAAATATATTATTCAATTAATTGGTATATCTTCATTACTTGCACTAATTAGATGCATATATAATAATTAAGTTTTTGAACACATACAATGATGATTGAATCATAATGAGATCATGATCATTCATCTAGAGATTCATGATCTAAACATTCTTACTCATAGGATCTTTGACACAGAGCATTAAGGAACTAGATAGACTAGTATATATGATATCTTCTTATAAAATGAAGATGATGGATCTCATTGATCATTAGTATAAAGACATTTAAATATATGTATAGGTTCTCATTAGTGGAATGAGTTCACTAAATATATCTAACTTAGAAATCCTAAATGGTATCTTACCTAATTGTGAATAAAAATTTTTATTATCATGGTTGCACAATTGGATCTTTGACTTGAGCTACGAAATTAATATCTTATTGGACGTATCTTATGTTTTGAATATTGACTTATAGATCACCAATACAATAGTCTAGTATAGTTAAGGAATCAAGTACAAGTGAAACTTGGTGAAGGCAATTATGCAGACAACATGGATCATCTACTCTCGATAAGTGAGAGAGAATGTCTTATGGGATAATACTTTAAATCTATGTCCAGGAGATAGAGGATAATTAGGAAGAGTGTTTTTCAATTGATCTGATTCTAAGTACAAGATCCCAAAGTGTCGATATACTAATGAGTTGACAGTTTGTCTCTCACCCTTATCCGACTGAGGCATTGAATAAACAAAGATTTATAATGGAAATACTTAATAGAGATAAGATTATTCATAAAGTCATTCATGATTATGAGCATGGCTTGTTCCTTACATAATCAAAAGGCTAATTAAATTTGTTATTAGATAATATATTTAATTTAAAAGAAATTATTTTTTTAATTAGGTCTCAACTAAATGAACTATTGGGTCTAGTGGGTTACACATAATAGAACTGATTTGTTAGTACAAAGATATGGGTGTAATTTATAAAAATTATAGGTTTTTATAAAAAATTATAATTTCTATAGATAGAAAGTGAATTTAGCCAAACCCTGACAAGATAAGAGTGTCAATTTCGTGGCCATCCTTCTCTAGAACTCTTGCTCACCATGAAGGTCATTGCCACATGGTAAAGCTCCATTCGAGATGAGTTGAAAAGTCTAACATGTAGGATATTTTGTTTTCAGAGGAAGATCATGTAGATACCGCTAGAGGTCGTGCATTTAGATGGCTTAAAGAGCTTGAAAACGCTCATTCTTCTCTGGTTTTGAAAGATTGGTTGAATCCTGTGAAGATATATTCAATCTTATTTGAATCCAATTTTTGGTTATGCTGTTCTATTTGATAAAAACGTATGCATCACAAGTCAATTATAATTAATATGATTCAACATTTCTTGAAATATTTTATTCAATTAAACTGAAAGTTTTTACTTGCTCTTATTAAATGCATATATTGTAATAAAGTCATTGATCATATACAATAAATATTAGATCATGATAATGAGACGATCTTATAGAAGTATATGATCTAAATATTCCTAGTCATACGATCTTTGAAATAAGATATTAAGGATCTAGATAAACTAGTATATGTGATGTCTTCTCATATAATGAGGATGACCATTCTCATTGATCATTGGAGCATGGACACTAACATACACAGCTATGTGCACATTAGTTAAATGAGTTCGTTGAATTGACGGATTTAGAAACCATGAATAGTATCTTACCTAACTGCTTATTAGGGTTTTCTATTGTCATGTAGTTGTTTGAACCTTTGACCTGAATCACCAAAGATAATAGTCTAGTACAATTAATGGATTAGTTACAAAGGAAACCTGGTGGAGGTAATTGAGTGGAGAACAAAAAATCATTCACTTTAGATAAGTGAGAGTTAATCTATGGGATAGTACTTTAAATACTAGACCAAGGTAGACAAGATAATAAAAAAGAGTTTTTCAATTTATCCAATTTCGAGTATAAGACCCCAGAGTGTCAATTTTTTAAAGAGATTGATAGTCGATGATGTATCCTTATTTGACTGGGGCATTAGGTGGATGAGGGTTTATATTCGTACAGTAATTGATGATAAAAGGCTTAATGAAAATCAAATCAACCCCAAAGTCGTTTGTGATCATGGGTAAGGCTCTTCATGTTTTTGTTCGGTTCAATTTCAAACTTTTTTTTGAAATTGAAATCGAATTAAAAATGGAACTAAACTGAGCTGATCTAGTTTGATTAGACCTTGAATTGATTGTGGTTCACTTTGGTTCATTGGTTTATCATATATTATTTATTTATAAAAAAATAAATAAATAAGATTAAGTTAAATTATAATAATTAATTAAGATTAGCATTAACATTAATACTATATTTGTAATAAGAAATTATATTTTTATGTTAAATAACCTAGATTTATAATAATATATTTAAAATTAATATAATATATAAATAAATAGAGTCAAACTAGGTCAACCAGTTTATTGGTTTGGTTCAGTTTGGCTCGAGGCCAAATTGAATGTCCATGGCCAAGAACCGAATCGAACTGGTCATTTTAGTTCAATTTATTGATTTTTCCAGATTTGACAGAACACCCTAATCCTCATGATCGGAAAGCTATTTAAATATTTTATCATATAGTATATTTAATTTAAAATAAATTATTATTTTAATTAAGTTTCAATCAAATAAACTATCGATCATAGTGGATCAACACACGTAAAAATTGATATATAAATATCGGACCATGGGCATAATTGACAGGAATTGAAGAAATTTTATGAAAGAATTTAACAGAATATATATTTACAAACTATGGCATTGATGAGAGAATAAAGATGAGTTGATAAGCAAGACACCACCATAAGAGAATAATCCGATGATAAGTTAAACAAGGATAACTATCCCCAATATAATAAGGCACAAGGACGACGATGCCTTGTTGCTTTCCTTTATAAGAATTGGAAAACGTACAATGCCTTGATGTCTTGAGCTTCCTTCAAGGAATTGTTCCGAGGACGATGACTTAACGAAGATAGAGGCAACCATTTTATTCTCTTCCCGTTCATCTCTCAGTTAGTCTATTCGACTTGTTTTTTATCGTCAAGTAGTTCAAGTGATCAAATAATTTAAACATATTATTTTTAGAGGGAATCCATGGAAAGCTAGAATCCTGATGAGGCAAAGAGAATATTAATATTAACTTAACATGCAAATTGATTCTTCTTGTCATGCATCCAAACATAACTCCACTGTCTTACTAATGAAAAATCACTACCCTTTTGGGTACATGTGGACTTCTACCACAGGTGGGGTGTGTTTGGTTGAGATTATAGAAAGAATAAATTATGAAATAATCTTTTTCTCTCTTCACTTTTCAAAAATCTAATTTTTATAATAATTGATGATTCTTATAATTTATCTTTTCATAGTTTTTTTTTTTTTTTTTTTTTTTTGGTCACGATCTTTTCATAGTTTTAAAAGTTGAAAGAAAAGGTAATACATGACTCCATCTCTCTCTCTCCCCCCTTCTCTCCCTCTCTCCACTTTAAAAATCTAAATCCCATCATTACAATATTTGGTGACACATTAACTTTTTATACATTTTCATGATAAATAAATTACAATAAAAAACATAAGCTATCCAATAACATAAAATTGTCATATCTAAGAAGATATGATAACAAAACAAGACCGAAAGATGGGGATCACGAGTCGAGAAAAATAAATTATTTTAAATATATAAAATTGTAATAGTTGTCAAACACCTCTTTTAATCAGTCTCACTACAACAATATAAAATTACATCAAAAACTCAATCCATCGATCCACCAAACACCCCATGAGAGCCAAAAGAACATCAGCCATTAAAACCTCTCTTCCATTATTTCCAGCCAAACACCCATAAATTATATTATTCCAACCTTCACCATTTAGGGCCCATTTAGATCCATGTAAAATTATATGCAAACATTAAGGGTCCATTTGTTTCACCGTAAAGCCAACTGCATGCATCAAGTTTTCCCGATTAGTGACTACGGAGCTTCATTTGGTTACGTGTAGATATCAGGTCAACGGAAAATATTTTACTTTGACATCTACGTAATCAGGATTTTGGCATCCGTGATTTTCTTGTGAACGTCGTTTTCCGATACACAGTGCACACATTACAATTCAAACATTAGACATTTAATAACATTTTGCTTAAAATTTGAATTTATATTAATATCTAAAGTTCTACTAAATAAAAATTTTATTAAAAATTAAATTATTGTATATATGTTAAACTGTAAATACCTATAAGGATAAAAATAATCAGAACATAATTTAAAATAAATTAAATAAATTTTAAATAAAACATTATTTATAATATAAAATTTTATGCTGAACCTTCTAGGCACCTATATTTATGATGCATTTAAATTAAAAATCATTTTGAATTGAAGTTAAGAATGTTTTTGGAGAATATATCATATGTAATATGTCACTTTTTTGTCATGCATCCTAAATATTTTGTAAAGTTAATACATACGTAGTTTTGGCCAAAATAGAAAAGTTCGAGAAAAACAACTCTAATGACTTTCTTTTAGTGATAGTAATAATAGTCTTAAAATATTGAAAATCAAAATAATAATTAAAAATATTTTAAATATATATATTTAGGTGTTCTAAAATAAATTTTTTTGTATTTCTTATAAATAAATTTTTTAAATTTTTGCACTACAACAAATTAAATACATTTTAGTATTCAAATTACTTGTAAAGTAAATACCGACAAAACAACAAACAAATAACCTTTTTATTATTTTAATATATATATATATTTAATTACATAATAAATTTATTTATAATATTTTTAAAGTTATTTTATTTTTCATAAAAATATTATTTATTAAATTATTAAAATTAAAAGATAAATTTTTAATTTACTTAGATTAAAATTTTATAATTGTATAATTATATGTTACAAGACTTTTTCAAAGTTAATAATCTAAAGGAAAGTGTTTGCAACAAGTACCGAAAACATTTTCTAATGTATCAAACAAAGTATTTGTATTTACTTTTCTTAAAAAAGTTAATCCCTGGTAAACTATTTTCAATGTTTCTTATTTTGCGTCAAACCAAATGCACCCTAAGCTTTTCCCCAAAACTGAATGACCACTTATATCTGATTGCCCCAAAAATGAAGGTCAACTGAAAACATTATCATTTGACCATGCTTGATTCTGGAATTTGGCACCAGAAAAAAAAAACAAGTGGAGACCATCTTTGGTACCATATAAACTACAAACCTCAAGCAGCTCTCAACAAATCAAATCACTCTGAATTTTTTTATTGAAATATCTATATTTATGTCGCCGAATAGATATGTTTATTTTATATTACTTTGTTGGTGCTCCATTAAACGGATATTCATTTAAAGATTGCAATGATTTGTCTGATAATTTTGTCTAAATTTTGTCAGCAACTGCTACGCAATACCCATTGTTGAACAAGATATCTATATACCATAAATTAAATCAGTATAGAATGAGTTGCGCATAAAAGTCACTTTTTATATATTAATGTCTAGAACACATGTGATGAACAGTTAGCTATTGAGGACAGTTTCAGGGAATATATTTTCGGATGTGCCAAACAACAGATTTTTACGTGATTTGCCTTGAAAAGTAACTCCCTTGAAAAGTACTTCCACCCGCTTACCTTCTGCTTGAGACCAAATACATCCTTAATTAGATGTCTCACATTATTCTCCTCCAATAATATAAATATGTCAAAAATTGAGAATCTTATTTACATCGTCCTCACCTGCCGGTGATCATCGTATTGTTAGAACATGCCATTCTCATTTTATTTTTCTGTTGACGTCAGCATGAGAGAGAGAGAGAGAAGGTGATGAGCACGGCTCTGGTGCGTATACGCCGCATCTTAGTGCCTCGCTCATGCCACGTGTTGTTCCTCCAGGACACCTGATCCCTCGTGAAGGCATCACCGTGGTAGTAAACGAACCAATAGGATCCACAGATAACTCGAGGCTTGACTTTATAAAAATTCTACTCGACTTGTTAGATGAGTCGACTTTGAACAGATTTCTACTTCGTTAAATAAACTCGTGAATAACTCGATAAAATATTTTATTAAATATTTTTTAATTTTTGATTATAAATATTAATATTTATATATTACCACTTAAATATATTAAATAATTTAAATTTTGAGTTTAAACTCAAATCAAGTTTCATAAACAAACTAAATTTATAATTTTACAAATAATTTTTTATTGACTTTGAATTTTATAAATAAGTTTGTACATAACTTAAATTTAAATGTGAATTGAATTTTAGTTCGATTACTACCCGACTTTGAACTCAACTCGACTCGACTCGATTAATAGACGAACTAAACTTGAACAACGATTCGACATATTCATTAAAACTCGAACTCGAACTCATGTAAGATAAGTGAGTCAAACTTGAACATCATATTACTCGACTCGGCTCGGCTCGTTTACATTCTTAATTGTGGCGTCGACGATTTATCGGTCGGAACATGAATGATTTATCCGATCAGGAGAGACATTCTTTTTAGTAGTGGTGGCAACAGATGTGGTAGCTGCGCATATGGATATAGATATTCAAGCGAGTTTGAATTCGTATTCTTCGTGGAGAGAAATAACATAAGAATGGTGGTGTCCACTGCACCACGTAAACACTGACTACTTTAAATAGGTCCTTCGGAACGCGATGTACGTGTTAGTTTAAATCCTAAATTATATTCCAAGTTAAGTTAAGCAAAAATCTGTGTAATATTTTTAATTGGACATTACATAGTTAATTGAGTATTTCTAATTAATCTGTTAAGAAAATATTTAATCAGATAATTGATTAAATGTTGCCGGAATGACATTTAGAATTAATTCGGAGGACAACTGGATTGGAGAACTGGTTTTATATATTTTTTCTTTCTTGTTCGAATTTCAATATAATAAATGAGGAGTCAAATATATTTATGGCACTACCCATCGCTCTATCGGCATAAGTGCACCCCCCCCTACGGCCCTACCTACAGTAATCAGATACACCATTTAGACTTAAAAAGTCTACATCTCCCACTTCACATAAAAATGGGCATGTATTTCCGTATAAATGCATTAAAAATTGACATGCATCTACGGCTACACTTTATGCGAGAATATTCGATTTGGATAGGGGGCATAGTCTTAAAAATTTTATTTGATCTATTCCAAACAGTTGTGTGATTAAAAATTTTACCGACTCGATTGCTCGTATCATCGGGAGGTATGATGACGTCTCTTTGTTTAATTTTTATGCCGTGTGGGGGCACCGGACCTACGGCCTTTACTTCGGGTTTCCAAAAACGTGGAAGCTCCACGTCCGCGAGATCGGAGATGAACGGCTCAGATCCCGGTGTTAGGCACGGAGGCTGAGAATGTCTCATACGCCCGGCTCGGGAATTTTGCAGCTGGGTACCCGGCAAAGAAAAGATAAACCAGAAGGCCCTGGTCCGCGGCTGGTGCCTAGACCGGGCTAGAGTAGTAGGGGCCCACAGTTGACGAGGAAATGACTTGAATGCCCTCGGTTGTGGCGAATGGTCACGTACGTGGGAAGGGTAGTCTCGTCAGGCTGATGCGACGGTGACGCCGTCAGGCTCGGGCAATGACAAGGGTGACGGCGGTGGTCGACGCCGTTTCTTCCGCCTTCTCCGAGCAGGCCACCACCTTCCTTTCCCTTCGGCGTCGGGGGCCTCGGCCAACCCGGATCACCACCTTCTTCTCAGTCGGAGCCACCACTCTTCTTCCTCCTTGTCTCTCCCCTTCTCCGCTGCCGCCCCGCGTGTCTCAGGCAGGGCTGGCGGGCGGGGACGAGCAGGGGGTTGGATCTGTGCGGGCGGCGTAGCTCTTTGCGGCCAAGCTTCTATGGTCGTCCTGGGTTGAGCTGTGACCGGAAAGGAGGCTCTCGTTACATTCCATTTCTTGCGCGGAGGTCTTGGCCGCCAGAGGAGGAGGTGCTCGTGGTAGCTTGCAATGCGGGGAAAACTGGGGGCTGTCTTCGTCAGTTGGAGGGTCTCGCACGCCACGGATGCCGAGAGTGTGAACGAGGAAGAGAGGTGTTGGAGGTGATCCGATCGCTTCTCCCCATCGCTCCCGCCACCGCCACCGCCACCGCCACCGTGCCTTCAGCCGTAATCCATTCCCGGCCGAGGTTATTCCTTTAAATTGCGGCCTCCTCGAAACTCTGTGAATGGAGTTGCAGGGGGAGAGACCGTGGAGCCGATTTGGTAAGATTCATGTTTGGTCCTTCTGTCCTCTCTCCTGTTGTTGAATCTCCAATTCTTACCGTTTTGCTCTTGGTGATATTTGGTGTCCGCTGTGCTGGTAGGGAGGTGGTTCCTGGCTTTGTTGCTGTAAAATTGCCGTTCTCTGAACTATTTTGCCGTCTTTTCGACACGTGGTGCTCATTTCTATATGATCTTATTCATGTTTACTTCTTTTCGTTCGTTCTTCTCGACGGTTCGTCTGAATTTCGTGTTTTCACTTAAAGATTCCGTTTATTTCTTCTGTCTTTGATTTGAATTCAGACTTCGTCTTTACATCACAGGCCCCGATGTTTTTTCACAAGAAAAGGTCTTTTTTATTATTCTAAACTTCTCCTTTACCATGCATTTTCTCTCTTCCCGTTGCATGTGACCCTTCCTTCTTCCTCCAATTTTTGTGCTGCGCGTTTTCATCTTAAAACTGAAATGTTTTTTTTTATCTGCGGGTAATCTAACTTATGAGATTTTGAATCTGTCTTTGAATTATAGGCAGATTACTTATTCTGGTGATGTTTTCAGGACCGTTAGTTGGGAATGGCTTCCGTTTCCTTGCTCCATTCTCTGTAGGGCATCCTAAAGCTGAAGTTAAATAAGAACTATGATAGAGAAAGCATCTGTGTCGTTGAAGTGTCAAGGGGAGAGGGACGGATGTTTGATGCTGAGAAACCAATACCTGTTTGATGCTGCTTATCCTCGAGTGCCATCGAAAATCATTGATCAAATACTTTTTGGTCTTTCTTGATGGCCTATTAGTCATTTCATTCTCTTCAGGTGTCTGTTTACAGCTTTGTCATTATCTGCTATTGCCGCCAGCCACAACCGTACTCTACAATTGTCCACATCAAATTTAGTTTTAGGTTTATTCTGTTCATTCTCATCGCTCAGAGTCATCTCTTATACATTTTTTTTTTTGCCTGTGATTAGTTTTGCCATTTTTCCTTTTTTCCCTTTTGTCGATTCTTTTCATGCAATTTCACTTTTGACTCACTAAGAGAAGAATGGATTTAATGAGTTGCACGGTTGTTCTTGGGACCACAGTTGCATAGCCATTGTTTTTATGGCGTCACCTTGGCAACAAGGTGCTCCTCACCTCACAAGACGAGGTGGCACCTAGGCGAGCAACCTATAACGCTTACCTAGCCTATTTAATAATAGTTAAAACTAACTTAATCTAGTAATTCTAATTAAGTAATATAGTACAAGTGGTTATTTCTAATGCTCAATTCTGATTAAAAATAGATATTTTAATGAAACTCTGATTAAGTAATTTCCTGGATTTTACTAAAAGTTCATGCTAATTAAGTATTAATATTAACTTAATTGAGTAATTCTAATAAGGTGTCAACTGTATTGCCTATTTAACTATGCACTCATATATTACTGATTGAGTAATCTACTTATTCTCCTTATATTAAATGGCCCTCATATATTTACTAGACTAATTGACTTTACTGCAAAAAATGGCACCACCTAGCACCTTGCCTTATCGCCTTTGTGGCAAGGTGGTGGTGCTTTGGTGCCTTGTCATCCTGAAAACTATGCACGGCCATGTACTGGCTACAGTTGAAATGCTATTATGTTTGTTTTTCTTCATCAAAAAGCAGTGGTTTAATGTAAATGTTTCAGGACTGGACATTTAAACATCTAGAGATGCCTGCAGTTTCTAAATCAAGCCTTTCATCTGAAGTGTTTGTGAGTGACAGTTTTATAGTATTGATGACTGCTTTTATCTGTGTCAAAATATTTCTGATAATTTTGCTTTAAGGAAGAGCATAAATAGACGTTCCGTTGATGTTCATATTAATGTTATTATCACTATAATTTAAAGCATTTTCCTTCTTCTCTGGTTTATCCATTTAGATTTCTTTGCCTCATATGCAAATAGTAATGTTGACATAAATTGTTTCCATGCTGAGATCACTTTAGTACATGTTTCTTGCTATTGTCTACTCCTCTAGTAAAGTACTATTGCCTACTGGCATTTTACATTGTTTTACATTATACCAAATTGAACTCCTGAGCACAAGCTTGTGCTTTGCCGGTCCCAAGTTTGGATAAATGGAGAGGGTTGTGATAGATGACAGTCAGTGTAAAAATATTGTCACATCGTATGATATATATTTAAATAATATAAATTATTTAAAATAAAAATAAAACTGATTTTTTATTATAAGAAAGACTAATTGTGCTCTTTACAAATATTATAAAATTATTCCTAGTGAAATTTCAATAAGCCAACATAGGTTAGAAGTTTTAGACGTTAAAATCAAAAGAAAAACAAACACATTTAAAAAAATATTTCTTCGAAAATAAAATGTTGAGAATTGAAAAGAGTAAAACAATAAATAATTTAATAATAAACTTCTTAATATAAATGATTAGAAGTCAAACATAGAAGCTGATGCTATGTGTAATGATCATGGCTACAAAGATTAGAGATATAGCTAAAAATGCATTTGGAGAGTCTAAAAATAAGAGATATTGATACAAAAGATTGTCAAAGTGTGATAACAACAAAGTTTATGAATGATATAAGATAACCAAAAGTGAAGCAAAAAAACTGTTAAATAAGAAGGGATGAGATTTTTAAACAGATATATGAGAAATTTGAAACTAAAGAAGGCTAAAAAAATATTCATAGGTTAGCAAGGATGAGCGAGAGGATGAGGATCTCATAATCTTAACCAAGTCAACTATATCAAGGAAGGAAAGGTTTTGATAAAAAATGATGACATTAAAGAAATGTGAACAAGTTATTTTGATATTCTTTTTAATGATAACTTTGCTAAAAGCATGTAAGACATAAAGAATGTAACTAAGCTTAATATGAATTAGTATAATTAAATTTTCAAAGTTAAAAGGCGTTGAAGAGAATGAAAATAAGTAAAATCATGGGGTCATGATAACATACCTATTGAAATATGAAAACATTTGAATGATTTAAAGAATTAAAGGTAGAATAATTAACACAATTTTTTAAAAAAAATTTGATGTTTAAGAAAATATCGAATTAATAAATAAAAACATCATCATACTCATTTTGAAGAAGAAAAAAAAGGAGAAATACAGGATTGTTCAAATTATAGAGAGATCAACAAACTAGTTTGGATTTATGTCTAGCCAATCTACATGGAAACTAATTTTCTTATTAGAATCTAGTAAAGAAATATTAAGATATGAAAAAATATTTACATGTGATGTTTACTAACATGAAAAACATTTATGATAAAGCTTCAAATATGTTTTGTGGTGGGTATTGGAGTGAAAGATGGTTCTCGTTAAGTATACACGGATGATAAAAGACATGACGAAACAATCACCCGTGTATACACAATTAAAGGAGAAATAAGAGATTTTCTTATTTTGATTAACTTATATCAAGAGTCTGCATTAAGTGTTTACCTTTTGGTATTAATTGTAGATGAAATGATAAAAGATGCACAAGATGAAATTGTATGATATTTTCAGATAAATTTGTATTGATAAATGAGACATTAGGAGTTAATAGGAAGATAGAACATTGGAGAAACACTAATGGGGTGTTTGGTTGCATGATAATGAAGGTTTTTGTTTTAATTTTTAAAAATTGTAAGAAAACTTGTTAAAAGAGGTGTTTGGTAACCATGATAATTTTATGTTTTAAAAGTGATTTTCTTCTTAAACAAAAAAGATGGTCTCACCTCTTTCTTTTTTCTTGTGGTCCCCCACTTTGTTTGGTCATGTACCGTAGTTACTCTTTTTTGTAATCACATCCCTCCAAACATGATAATTTTATGTCATGAGTTGGTTCACTTTTTATTTTAATACAATTTTTTATCATGAAAGTGTACAAAAAATTATCATGCAACCAAACACCCCATAAGAGTTAAAGAGTTTCAAAATAAATAAAGTAAAGATATAGTATATGTATTGAAATTTTAATAAAAATCAAAAAGAAAAAAAGATAGGGGTTAGTTTGGATGGAGTGATACTATCTTCAAGTATTCAATTTAAATATCTTGGTTCAATTATTCAGAAAAATGAAGATTGTGATGAGGATGCAGTCATATGATTAAAGTAGAATAAATAATATATAACTTTGCTACAATGATTTTATGTGATCGTAAGATTGCAATAGTTGAAAATAAAATTTTATCATATGAATATAATAATTGTAATTTTATTTAGTATTGAATACTAGACATAAAGGAAAAATATGCTTCCAAATTAAGTTTTGTTGAAATGAGAATGTTAAAATAGATGTATGTTTATACTAGATTAAATGGAATGTGTAGCAAATATATTAGATAAAATGTGAGAATAGTGGCAATTGTGGACAAATAGAAAGAAGGAAGATTAAGATGATTTGGACTAGAGCGGCAAAAGAGTTGGATTCGATTGTAGATTTGCCAGTTTCAGATTCCAAATCTGATTAGGAAGTCATTCCGATTCCCATTACATTATTAGAATCAATACAATTTGATCGCTTCCAAAATATTTATCATATTTTTAAAAAAAATAAGCTAATAGTGAAATTTAATCTAATACCTTTAAAATTTTACTTTTACTTTTTTATCATTTATATATTGAAATTTTAATCATTCAAATACTTTATTTATTATTATATTTATTTTTAAAGATAAATATTGATTTTTACCAAAATTGGGAAAACATATACTTAATTAGATGTTTCCGATTCCTATAACCTAGCGAAGTATCTGGTTCCAATAACTTATATGATACAAAAGAAGTTCCAAATTCATTAATTATTATCTAATTTGAATTGGATTATTAGAACCTTGGATCCCATTTATATCTCTAGTTTGGACATTAAACATAGGTCTAAGGAAGTTCTGCTGTTCTAGTAAGAATAATAGAAATATTAAAATGATAAAAGTAAAAAGGGGCGTGATACACCTAAGTTTACGTGGACGTGGGTAATGTATTATGATTCGAATGATTCAAATATCTTCGAAGAAATAACTCATATTTGACATTAGTGGAGAATTAAAATCTATAAGACTGACTCTAAATAATTTGGGGTTAAGACTTGAGTTGAGTACAATTATATGAAATTGCCACACAATTAAGATTTAACTTTTTGTGAGTACATGATATTCCATAGTGTTCTATCTCTTTTAGCAAAATAATCAAATTCTACAACCAGTTCTTTACAGGTGATAGATGTAGGGATAGATGCAGAAGATGATGCAGTTGTTACCTACAGTCACATGACAATTATGTTGTTTAAGTAATATTTCTTCTTGCATGCACCTGAAGCATGGTACATTTCAACTGCAGTCCACTGGATGGATCTTTCCTTGAGAACTAACTTTGCTGATGGCAACTAATCTCCTCGTTAAGGATCTGGGACATCCCTGTGTCGAGGATTAGGCTTATACATAACACTTTCAATCTGATTTTACTTGATTCACTTATCTTCATAATCTGGATTGAATACTTGCATCAAGGTTTCTCTTTTATATTTAATCTAAAACAATAGTATATGTAGATACTATTGATCCAAAAAAATCATATACAATTGATACAGCTCAAACTATGCTTTCAAGGTGTCGCCTAGGTGTCGGCGACAAGGCGCCCTCTTGCCGGTCAAGGAGGGGCGCATGAGTGACCAATGCATATTATGCCTATTTTGGCTAGTTTAAGTGTAAATAATGCTAATTACGTATCAATATCACTTAATTAAGTAGTTTTGAAGTAAAAATAAGTGGCTCTAAAAGTTAATTTGACTATAAATAGACATTTTGATGGAATCATAACTAGGATTAAATAATTTCATAAACGTTTACTAATAGTTAATATAAATTAAGTATTAAAATTAACTTATATTCAAGTTATTCAGTCTATGTAACTATGCACTTGCACATTATTAATTAATTTACATGGTGTCATAGCTATTGTGTATTATTTGTCACACGTATAATTGTTATTTTATCAAATTTCTTATAAAAAAGGTATTGCCTAATGCCTCGCCTTATTGCCTAGATGCCAAGGTAGTACTATGTCGCATTGGTCGTCTTGATCGCCTTGAAAACCTTGGGCTCAAATGAATATTAGATAAAAAGATTCATTGGAAGTTAAAAGATGATTGATCATGTCGGATCAAGTTACCACGTAGGAGATTCAGGATGGTATAAAACAATCCTTTGCAAATGGCATACTAGGTACGCTGGCTTCCTTGCGAGGGGATTTTGGATGAGAATGAGAAGGACTCATCCCAGTAAGTAGTGGATTGTATTCAGTACATCTAATTCTTTGATATCTTAAAAGTCAAACTGTTCGTATATGGAGGAAATGCTAAGTTGAAAATTGAAATAAGAAAGCATAAAAAGATAAAAAGATATATTCTAACATAAGTAAGCGCTTTTGAATAACATGTCTTGGATAACCTACATTGTATGGTAAATATACACTGTTAATGAATGTAATTTGTAAAAGAGAATCGACAGGACCCTTGTGTTACATACATGGCAATGGTGATATTTGGTATCTTTTTTGAAACATCACAAATGATAGATGCTAAGAATGCTATTATTTACTCCTCACATTCGGGATTGTGATTCGTGCTAGTCAAGGATTCCTTGGTATGTCCTATCACTTTTGTATTGATTAACGATGTATATGCTGTTGTGGAATCTGTTTGTCGCCATTTTTTCATGGCAATATTCAGTAATGCATGATATTAGAGAATTGGCCGTGGATAAATATTCCAGAGTAAATCTCAACTGTTCAATGAAGATAATAATTTAATATTGGCATGCGCATCTGCTGATCATTCCGATCAAAAAGTTATACTGGGTTACAAAGATATCTACCTGTAGTCATGCAAGGTTTATTATGCACGCTGATATTTATGTAGGATCAGTTCCTATGACCACTATATCTCAACGATGCAGAGAGAATTAAGTTACATCTAGCTCACCTTTGTGCTTGTTTGAAATCAACAGTGGAAAACCTACGCTTCTGGTCGTAGCCAAATAATAAATTTCTGAATATGCTTTTTGTCTTTACTGAAAGTGCATATAATTTCTATTTATTGCATTTTAAATTGACAAGCTATTAAAGTAGGGCATGATTTTGGCAATTTTATGATCGTCTTTTTGGGTGGTATCACTAGAATCTGTTGTTTTGTCTGTAGTGTCTTTTCTTCTTTGATTCTCCATAAGTGACACTTGTTTTCTTTTCTTCTTTGATTGTTGCTTCATTGTACTTGCAATTCCCTTAAAATAATTGTTGAATTCTACAGAAATAGAGGGAAAGGTCATCCTTTACAAAGTTTCGTCACCCCATGGAATGGTTTTGAGCAACAGTCTAAAGTTGACCAGACTTTTCTGGACATCAAAAAAGCAAACTTTGTGCTAATTACCATTCTATGGGTGTAGAAAGGATGGCTAGCTTTTCCATGGCTTCCTGGAAGACTGCAGAGCATGACTCAGGGCCTCAGCAAAATCTCTGTGCTTATCCTACATCACCGTATATAGAAGGGGACAAAATTGGCTTCCAACATGAAAGTAGTCTCTTCACTAGTTCATTATCAGAAATATTTAACAGAAGAGGTAAGCTAGTTCTGTCTCCTTCACGCTTAATTATTATTGTTCAAGCATGAATATTCATTTGCTAGGTTCACATGGGTCACTTCTTGAATTGACCATGTGGTTGAGAGCCAGAAATTTGTAAAGAAATAAAGGTCCCTGAATTCTATCTGGAGACTACACAGTTAAACACCATATGTTATTTTACCTCTCTTGAAGCATGATTCTATTTTGTTGTTGCAGTGCATCTGTCATCTACTGATGCTTTGTACAATGCCCCCACCAACGTTGTTCCCTCAAAACCTGGAGATGTATCTCATGAATCACTGGATGAAATTGAAGCCCACACTATCGGAGACCTTCTCCCTGATGATGATGAGTTGTTTTCTGGAGTACTTGATGATTTGGGATTTATCTCTCGCCCTAATAGTGTAGATGATGAAGAAGAAGACTTATTTGGTAGTGGAGGAGGAATGGAACTGGAAGCTAATGATGTTTTAAGTATCACTAACAATCATTCAACAAGTGGATCCTTAAATGGTGGTAGAAAGGGTATGCTAGGTAATCCATTTGCTGGAGAGCACCCCTATGGAGAACATCCATCTAGAACTCTTTTTGTTAGGAACATAAACAGCAACGTCGAGGATTATGAGTTGAGGACACTTTTTGAGGTATGTCTGTTTGTCTTGCATGGTCTCCTGGTGTTCTTTTCATTTTATTCTTTATATCATTGAATTCAATGGTTTAGATGCTTGCTTACAAACAATTTTATAGCAATTTGGAGATATACGTACTCTTTATACATCCTGCAAGCATCGTGGTTTTGTCATGATATCTTATTATGACATAAGGTCAGCACGTAATGCTATGAGAGAACTTCAGAATAAGCCTCTGAGGAAAAGGAAGCTTGACATACACTTCTCAATTCCAAAGGTATCATCACACAATTCCTTCCCTTCCAGCTTACTGTTTTTAGGACACATTTAATTGCGGTGGACTATTGAGGTGGAAATTTTCATGCTTAATTATTGCTACATTTCTATGTAAGGTGACTAGATAAATTTATTTAATATTCTTTTCCTTGAATCATGAAATTGCTTGTAAAACCTGTCATGGAAATGTCAGCAGTATCTTTAGTAGTAATGTCCAGTTTTGCTTTATTCTATTAGCTGCATCTTTTTGTCATTGTGTTTTATTGCATTTGTTATGCTTATATTTGTTCCAAGGATTGCTTACTATGTAGCACTTCCAATGTTACTATATTATTGCTTTAAGGTTGGAACATTATGATGGCAATTATAAAGGATGATCTATGTCCGGGTCCTTGAGTATATAGATTACCAATTAAAGAGCAGTACCTGATAGGCTCGTTATTTGCAGTTTGAAGCTTTCTAAATGTCCCTGTAAACATGTTAATAACAGCTAAGAAGGCTACAACAAGTAACTATTTGTTTCATTAAGTCAAGAACTAAAGGTGACACCATGCATTCTCATAAATTTCATATTTATGCACTTTCTACACATGTGATAGAAAAAAGTAAAAATATGCTTAGAAAATAACTTTCTGGCTTTACCAACAGGAGAACCCATCAGAGAAAGACATTAACCAGGGGACACTTGTGGTTTTCAACCTTGATTCTTCTGTCTCCAATGACGATCTTTGTCAGATATTTGGTGCTTATGGGGAGATTAAAGAGGTAAAGGTTTTGACCATATAAACTCATTCCTTTATAGTGTTGGTAATACTAATTACTTGTGGTATTCGGGGCATGTAGATACGAGAAACTCCTCACAAGCATCAGCATAAGTTTGTAGAATTTTATGACATCAGAGCTGCTGAGGCTGCACTACGTGCTCTGAACCGGAGTGATATTGCGGGAAAATGTATCAAGCTTGAGCCCAGCAGACCTGCGGGTGCAAGACGGTGTATTATCTTTTCCTTTATGCTTCTTTGACCTGTTGGACTATTACTATTTGGCACTAACAAGAGGTTGATTGAGATTTTATACGGAAAATATGGAATCTGAGGACGAATTTGTAGATACGAGTAAATACATGATTCAATGAAAAAATGACATGCACAATACTAGACGCTCGTCAAACTTGTTGGAAACCAAGGAGGTCGAAGAAGAACACCCATGATAGACAGATACCCTTACCAAGGAAACATACTTTCCAGATTAGGATTTATGTGCATGCTCATTTTAGGAGCATCAACCTCTAATGAAGTAGAGTTTAAATTCTTTTACAAGCTTCTTGAGACTTGAGAACATGTAATTCTCACTAATGTCACCTTGTTTAGCAGCTTGATGCAGCAGTTCTCTCCTGAGTTAGAGCAGGAAAAAACTAATGGGTCCCCTCTACGAAAAAACCCTCCTAACAGTTATTCTGGAGGTCACGGTATGGTTTCTTTGTTGATAGCAATTATCCTAATATTTTGTCTCCCAAATCTGTTAATGCCTTAAAGAAAAGATGTTCTTTAATTGCATATTTTTGTATCATAATATACTTGTCATTTACACACATCAGGGTCTATTTTACTTGGAGCAGCAAATGGTATTCACAGTGGATCCTTGCATGTTGAGTACTCCACTACTCGAGCATCAGTTAGCCCATTTATTGATAATGCATTTCCCACAATATCTTCTGGCATTCAACGTAGTTTGCCATCCCCAATCAGGGTCACATCAGCAGGCAACAACCATCAGTGTGGGCAAACGAAGTTTGGCTTTCAATGCTTGTCAAATATGAATTCCCACTCACTTCCAGAATACCGTGATGGCCTATCGAATGGCATTCCCTACAATTCCTGTAATGCTTTGCCCTCCAATGTCATAAATATCAATTCTACACCACCGGAGGCCATCAGTGGCAAGCATGTCCATAGAACAGGCTTAAGTGGGCAGACTGGCCAGTTCTATGAGCATAATGATGCTGGTAAGGAAGGAGAGAGATGAGATTCTCTGTGCAAAAAAAAATTGCTTATTCTTTTGTTAGATTGTTCTCATCTAATGCCATTAAAATTTATTTATGTCTTTACTTTGGACATGCAGAGTTTGGAAGTGCAGGGAATGGGAGTTGCCCTCTGCATGTAAATAAGAATCTTTGGAGTAATTCCAACACATATCATCATTTACCAGCTCATCTTATGTGTTCTCATTCGCCATCATTTGTCAATCACATTCCTTTGGTATCCCATTTGCATGGGCTCCAAAAAGCACCATCACATATGTCAAATGCAATCCTACCCATGCATGATCATCATGTTGGTTCAGCACCTGCAGTGAATCCCTCTTTGTTGGACGGATGTCATGCTTATGCTAGTGATAAGATGAATTCATGTGTTCATCCAGGTTCACTTGGAAGTGTAGGGTTTTCTGGCAACTCACGTCTGCATCATGTTGAACTTGCTTGTCATAATGGCTTCTCTCTCATGAGTGGAAACTATGTGGAGCCTTTAACATCTCATTTTGGATTTCCATCTCCTCAACAAAGATCCCACATATTCCACTGCAGGAATCCCATGGTTCCTTTACTTGCTTCCTTTGACTTTCCTAATGATCGTGCCAGGATAAGAAGACCTGATTTGTACTCAATTCAGGTTGACAATAAGAAACAATATGAACTAGATATTGAGCGCATTTTTCGAGGGGAAGATTCAAGAACAACAGTCATGATTAAGAACATACCAAACAAGTATGGATAAGTGCAACAATGATAATGTTTTTATATCTTGCTTGTAGTTGCAAATGGAAACTCATTCTTATTGTCATACTTCCTAAGGTATACATCAAAAATGCTTTTAGCTGCCATTGATGAACATTGCCAAGGAACCTATGATTTCATCTATCTGCCTATTGATTTTAAGGTAAGATGGATTTTACCTGCCAAGTTAATCACAAACATCATTTTCTGTCTTATATATGTAGTTTACTCTTGTTTTGTTTCAGAACAAATGTAACGTGGGTTATGCATTTATCAATATGATTGATCCTCAGAAGATCATCTCATTTTTTCAGGTTTTGTTGTTTCCTTTCTTGACATCTAGTGAAAAGTAAACTTTTAGAACAATTTCATCTTTTCAGCCATTTTACATAAATCTGAGATTTCATTTTATTTTTAGGTATTTAATGGTAAGAAATGGGAGAAGTTCAACAGTGAAAAGGTAGCATCACTTGCATATGCTCGAATACAAGGAAAAGCAGCACTGATTTCTCACTTCCAGAATTCTAGCTTGATGAATGAGGATAAACGATGTCGTCCTATTCTATTCCATACTGATGGCCCAAATGCAGGTGAACTGGTATGGAACATGACCTATAATTATTTTCAGATGTTAGTGCTATATGCACACAAATGTCCACCTTCCTCTCTTCAATTGCTAGCTTTTTAGTCATGAGCAGCCTATCACTGTATCCCACTTATGCATGCTCTTGCATCTGGACTTTTTTACTCAATTTATCTGTTATCTTCTTTTGCTGTGCTTGATCAACCCTATATTCAGCTAATTCTTACTAAATTCTCACATTCTGGTCCTTCAAAACTACGTATCTGAATCATCCTGATAGTTTGATATTCCCATTTTAAACCTCCTTCATTCCTTGATGGGATTGTAAATGGAATGGATATGCAATTTCTGTATCTAGTTCTTTTGACTATTCACAAATCCTATATTTGTTCCAGATAAGATTCAGATAAAGTTGGCTTTTGATGTTTTTTGTGCCATTGGAAGGATCATTGGTGAGGGGGCCCTTCGGAGGTGCCTTGCTCAGAAGCTGTGTCTTCCCTTCTTGTCGGTGGTTGGGTTGATGTGAAGTATTTATCTTCCAGGGCTCTACCTCATATGGTTAGGACTGGTCCCTATAAGCACTTTGTGGCAAAGGATCCTACAAGCATTTGTCTTCCAGAGCTCTCCCCCAGATGGTCGGGATTGGTCCCTAGAACCACCTTGTGGCAAAGGATCCTACAGTGACATTGTCTCATTGGAGGACAATTGGTGGGAGGTCATGATCTTATGGGAGATGCTTTGGCAAAGTTCACCCTTTGTCTGAGTGCAAGAATGATTTGAGGTGTCATAGGTGTTGGGAAGTAGGCCACTGCGAGCATGGTTTCCGGCTATTGCAAGGAGCCCTTGTGCTCAAGTTCAGAGTCTCTAGGTGAGGAGGTCTTCCTCTCCAAAGACTTTGTAGGGACCATGGTCGTCCCTGTCTCCAGGGATATGTGACAAAAGACTTTGGCTGAGGCAATGCAGAAGGATGACCATTCTGGGTGACCGTTTGGGTGATGACAGCCTTGAAGTGAAGAGGACTTTGCTAGATTCTTTCATGGAAGTGAATTGGTCGGAGTCTTGACTGTGTTGGATTGAATGCTCCACACAAGGTGTCTTCATCGTCAAAAACATATCTTTCAGAAACTGGCATTGTGCAGTGGAAGGCAGAGTCTTCCAGGTTAAGGGGGCCAATAAAATAGAGTGTGCACTACTGGTCCATCCATGGGAGGATATCCAGTCCACCGAGATGGTGCAAGGAGCTACATTCGGTGTGGCTTAAGGTGATAGTCCTTCATGTGTTTGCGTGGTTGGGATCCTCTTTAGTGAGGATTCTTCATACTTTCGGAAGCTTTCGGTTCGTGGACAAAAGGAAGCTCTGGTGGCCGTCGGAGTATGCTATTCATGTTCTGGTAGATAGTAGTCTCGACTTCACTTCGGGCTTCTCCATTCAAGTGATAATTGGAGATGAGCAGTTTGCTTTTAGTCCGAGTGTTCTTTCAGAGATGCTTGATGCTGGTGAGCTATCCGCAACAGCTGGGTTTTCGGAGGTGGCCCATTCCATTTAAATTTTGAATTGGCCGTCTTTTGGCAAGGCAGGATGCTCAGTTATTTTGGTCATACATGTAAATGTAATTTTGGTAAGTCCCTTAGGCATTTTTGGCAGTGGAGGCCACAGTCTTCGTCGCGTGAGCTGCGCGAGTTGCTAGGTTTATCAGGAGGAAGCGGTGACTGTGGTCCTTTACCTAGTGCATTAGGCCCGACTATGAATCATTTGGACAGGTTTTAATTAATGTACCTCCAACTCAGACCTAGGGGATGGCATGCCAGTTTTGGAAGTTGTTTTGACTGGTTCACATAGTCAAGATGATGATGGTCTATCTGTGAGACCGTCGCACAAACCAGCCTGTTCATCTTGTCTCGGTTTGACAATTGTCATGGCAGTTTGACCCAGTAGGTCCCAATTTTCAAGCCCTTCATCGCCAACTGCATAGGAAGCTCTCAGACTCCCGGGAGGGAGTACCACAGGGGGATGTTGTGACCTTGGACACTGCGTTAGATCCCAAAGCCATTGATTCTCAGTCAGTGAGATAAGAGGAGGGTGTCTGCTATGATGGGGAGCTGGCCATTCTCCCTTTTGTTGAGGACACCGAGCTACAGTTATGCCAGTACAGAGTGCTGGGGGGAGTCTGGCAATCTCTGATGAGGCCATTAAGTCTATCGAGGACCACATTGGCCTGAGCTTCCTAGGCTGTGAGTAGAATGTAATGGGATTTTTTGACAAGTTGTGGTGGGAGCTAATGTGTCTTGGAGGTCCATTAATCTGTAAAAAACACATTCAACAAAGAGTTGGATCCAGGGAGATGAGTTTTATTCAGAAAAATTGTGTTGTAATGGACGGTAGGAGAAGGAAGAAAAGGAGCAAAAGTGTCTTATTATATATTCATTAGTTAATCAGTTAGAATTGTCAGAGGATCATGGGCAAAGAGAAGATCAGAGAGCTGCAAAACATTGTAACTGGTGGGGACACCAGACTTCAGGATAAATTTGAATATTTTAGGGAAATTTATAAGCGCCGGCCTCGACAGTTGGGGGCCATCTGGTTTGATCATGAAAACTCTTAGGGAATTTTGGGCCGTCGGTTTGGTTTTGTTTTGGCCGGCCCATCTGCGGGTTGTCTTTTACGATTTCCCTTTTTGTTAATTCAGGGGTTCCTTTTTGTCCGTTAGGACCTCGCCGGGATGTCCGTGCGCAGGTCGTCGTGCGTCGCCTTGCTCGTTGCGACGAGTCGCCCCTTCTTTTCTTTTTGTCTTTTCCCGTGGCTTGGTTATACGAAGGCCGCGCGGTCCCATCAGAAAGGAGAAGAGAACGGAATCGAAAAAGTTTACAAGTGGCGCTAATGCGTGGAATCCCGTGTCCTTAACGCGATTGAGCTTGGCGCGGCGTCCGCGGCGATCGAGTCCCGAAGCGATGGGTGCGGGTCACTTCGCGCCGTCCTCCTCCTCTCTCCCTCCCCGAGCTCCGGCGACCTCGCTCGCACCGGCCCGGTCCTCCGCCCTCGCGCTCGCCCTCCCCGTTCCGCGCAGATGGAGCAAGTTAGCCGCCCTCGTCCCCCGAAGGGAAATCGATCGTCGCACCTGCTCCTCCGACTTCGTCTTCTTCGTCGTCTCAAGCAGGGCAGTCTCCAATCCGTTTTCGTGGCTGGACAGGGGCTGGGCTAGCCCACGGCGAAGGTATGGGGGGAACTACCCTCTCGAGCATTTTTCCCCACGATCTATTGTCCTCCGAATAGATCAGTCCCTCCAGAAATCCCTCGGTCCCTCCCGTCGGGATTCCCCCCTCTCTCTCTCTCGGCCTCTTGGAGGCTTCATTCCGGTGATTTTCCCCAGCAGCCGCTCGCTGCGCGCGGAGATATCGGCTCCGGGTTCTCCTCCCACCCGACGAGTCCATACGTACGTTGCCGGAAGCATCTTACGCGCCGAGGGCGGTGTCCCGGTAGTTGGGCTGTCCCACAAGCTATTATTCACTCTCGGCATACCGGGCTCATCTATTTCGGCCCCTAAATCGGATATGCCTTCTAATGGCAACTTGGCTCGTTCTGCGACACTATTCAATCCTCTCGCCGTGGGGTTTTCCAAAGTGATAACCGTCTCGGTATCTAATCGGTGCGTTTTCCGAATGGTGTACGAGGATGATGAGGGGTGCCGAGAGCCACGCATCCTCGGGAGGTCGGCCACCGGTCGTGAGCCAACCAGACGTTTCCTCACTCGGCGCTGATTCTCGTTCTCGCGAAGGGCTCCGGCCTAGGAAAGGTAGCCCCATCGGATAGGTGTTCCGTTCTCCGCAAGTGAGCAAATCGGGGGCTTGTCTCGCTTCGTGGTTTGCCGCGCGGTAGTAGCACCCGGCCGACTCACCGAAGCGGTGATTTGAACAACCGAGCTTCTTCCGGGATTCCTATGCCTAGTCTTTTCCTCACCGAATGTTTTGATCGGTCTTGCTCCCGAGTTCTCCGAGGTCGGCTCGGGCGGAATCTTATTGGGTTGCGACCGAAGAAGGACAACGGGGAGACACGGGGCCCGCCCCATCGAGGATCTCGTCCCGAGCACCACCTTCGGTGTATGCATCGAGGTACATTCTCGTCCATTACTCCCGAAGGGACCTTCCGCGGGTTTATTATCCGGTATTCGACATGCCATGCTACGCGAGTAGGTTCCGCCCATTATCTTTATTCTATCGTGGTTCGACAACTTAACCGTGGAACAACCCCATCTCGTACGTAGCTAAATTTGTTATGTTAACAAGTAGAGCCATTCATGTTTATCGTGAAGTGGATCCGAACCGGTATTATTTCCCCGTTCATTTTGTTATTACTCGAATGGTTCCATCTCCTCATCTTGCGCCTTCCGGATAAGGAAACCATTGATATTACTTTGCGAATTCCTATGATGCTAGTTTAATTATCGAGTACGATCATTCCTAACCAAAGATATTACATTCCATACCCTGTTTGCATCATTTAAGCATGCTAACGTGCATCCATCGATCCCGTCCCGCATCATTTCAGTATCGAGCCCGATCAGGAGGTCATCATCCTTACTTGTAAAATGCATGACCACACGTAGGGGCATACTATCAACTCGTCGCCAGGATGTCGGGTGAAGCCCATGCTAGACATGCATTTAAATGCACTACTGGATAAACCGAACACCACTAGAGAACTTAATCCATGAAATGGGGGATAGGTTTGACCATGCCCTCCAGATCCGACCGACCGGGTCACCGTTGAGGATAGGAATAGAGAACCTCCTCCACCACCACCTGGCTAGGCCTTTTCACCCCAGAGGAACCGAATGACCAAAGGGAACCTTTCCCTTCCGAATCCACCCCACCAAGACCATCCCCGAGGATAAGGCCCCAACGCCATCAATTTGAAAACGACAACGGGGATTTTAGGCGGGAGCATCACCTCCCTGACATGAGGATAGGGCCCTTAGGAATGTAAGGGTGGAGGCTCCTAATTTCGAGGGATCCATGAACCCTCGGTGTATCCGGGATCGGGAAGGGGGAATGGACCACTATTTTGAGTGGCTTTGAGTTATCCGATGCCTAGGAAAGTCGTTTGCTAAGATTTAAGCTGCTAGGCCGGCCAAACTCCTTTACCAACACCATAGAATCCTCTCCAAAGTGCAGAGGCATCGTGAACCCATTCAAACATGGGACGAGATGAAAGCTAAACTTAGGGAGAAACATGCGGCCTCCTACAAACAGAGGATGCTTGACAAATGGCAAAGGATCTATCAGGGGAATAGGTCTGTTGTGGCCTATATCGAAGAATTTGACAACTTCCTGTTGAGGTGTGGGCTCCAAGAGGAAGAGTTGGTCACCCTATCCAGATTCCGGAAGGGCCTGAGAGTGGATTATCAAAGGGAACTCTATAGGCAGTGTGTTACCACTCTAGACCACGCCTATGAAGTGGTGACAGAATTAGAACAATTTGAAAACATAAGTGAGCCTAGGCTTAGGATCTCCCAGGCCCCAGCTGAGCCCAAAGGGCCAACCAGATTTGTCCCAAACAGGCCCGAAGGCCAGAACCAAAGGGTCCCCTTTCAGCCCAGGACCCCTAACCCTCAACCAGCTGGGTATTTACCTCATCCGCCCACCAAACCCTTTACACCTAACCAAATTTTTAGAAGGGAGGACAAGGGTAAACAAATCATTTCGGGGAACCCGGTCAAGGAGCTAGGTTCCGAGTTATGGGTGCGGCAAACCGGGTCATTTAAGATCCAATTGTCCTCTTAGGAATGCTTGCCTCGATGTATCACCTACCGAACCCCAGAAACCCGGGCTTCAAACTTGGAAGAGGTCGTATATGTATGGCTGACCCGTACCTTTCGGTTGAATTTCGGGAAGAAGGTGGGATGGAGGTCCTGTGAGGAGCCTCGAGACCCTAGAGTGGTCGATGCACCTTCACTCAACCCACCCCTAGGATGACTGGAGGCGCACACCCATTTTCCAAACCTTCTTTAGTGACAAAGGGCAGTGGTCCGCAAATTAATCATCGATAGTGGCATTACGCGTTAATGCCATTTCAACATCTTCCGTCCAAAAGCTTGGGCTAGTTCCAGCGATCACCCTCACCCTTACCGGGTCTTCGGGTAGATTCTACCTCAATCCCCGGTGCACTCCCGCTGCCTTGTCCCCATCGACTTCCTCCCTACACCGCCAATATCTGTGCGATGTGCTACCCATGGAGGTGGCGGCATCATATCAGGCGGACCCCGGTTGTTCGATATGGATGCTACCTTGCAGGATAGAACCAATGCTTGTGAATTTCTCCACGTGAGGGAAGAAAGATTATCCCTGAATCCAGCTAAACCCGCCCACAAATTCAAGAAGACCCTGGGACTCTGGGAAGCCCCCCAAGCTACAGCCCAAAAGGGGGTTCAAACCCCACCCGTGGAGCCAGTCTTGAAGGAGAACAGTACCATCAGCACATTGGTACCTGCTGGATCAGCACCCCACCAGTCTGGGGGTTCCTCTTCCCAATCCGCTAGGACCCCAGCCAGGTTCCTCTACATTTCAGGAAGACATGAGTTCGAGTTAGAATGCAGGAGGCAACCTATTTTCTTGTAAGGTGGCC
The DNA here is from genome assembly GCA_036172225.1 of Cryptocoryne crispatula var. balansae. Classification (NCBI taxonomy): domain Eukaryota; kingdom Viridiplantae; phylum Streptophyta; class Magnoliopsida; order Alismatales; family Araceae; genus Cryptocoryne; species Cryptocoryne crispatula. Next base: position 28,993,305 of record CM069928.1, read on the forward strand.
CATGAATCGGGAGGGCGGACGGCCACACCCCATACCGAGGAGGATCCGAGGCGAGTAAATTGTTGGGGAATTCAAAGATGTCTTCCCTAAGGACCTACCCCCTGGATTACCCCTATGCGGGACATCCAACATCGTGCATTGACTTGGTGCCGTGATCCACCCTCCCCAACCTATCCCATTATAGGATGGACCCCAAGGCCCATAAGGAATCGAGAAGGCGTGGATGAGCTTCAGACAGGGGATATATCGTGGAGAAAGCCTCGCCCCCTCGCACCGTTCCAGCCTTAACCCCAAAAAAGACGATGGAAGCCGGAGAATGCGCATAGACGGCCCGTGCCATCAACCGGATAATCACAAATATAGGTTTCCCATACCCCGGTTGGACGACATGTTTGATATGCTCGCAGTGCCTTAATCTTCTCCAAGGTAGACCTAAAGAGCGGGTACCACCAAGTGAGGATCCGATCTCAGGGATGAGTGGAAAACAGCTTTTAAGACCAAAGATGGCTTGTTTCGAGTGGACGGTTATGCCATTTGGACTCTCCAACGCTCCCAAAGACCTTTACGAGGGTCACGTACTGTGTACTTAGACCATTCATCGGGGTCTTTGTAGTGGTTTATTTTCGATGACATCTTGATCTACAAAGAAGACCAAGAAAGACCATTCTTGGACACCTTAGTGAAGTCTTCTTTGCCCTCCGTTCCTGCCGGCCTTTTTGGAAATGCCAAGAAGTGCTCCTTTCCGACCCCACCTCGGTTACTTTCCTTGGGTTCATAAGTGTCCCCAAGGAGGGGTCTCGGCTGACCCCAAAAGATTAAGGCCATAACTAAGTGGCCGATACCCAAAAACATCCACGAGGTGCGAAGTTTCCAGACTGATCGGCCACCTTCTACAGGAGGTTTATCAAGAATTTCAGCACCTTAACCGCGCCCATCGTCGCATTGCCTCGAAGGGAGTTTTCCATCGAAAGCAAGGCAAGACGGCAGCCTTTGTCAAACTTAAGGACTGTATGACATCAGCCCCCATCCTCAGATTACCTGATTTCTCTAAGGTATTTGAGGTAGCTTGTGACGTCTCCGGTATAGGGAGAGGAGGAGTATTGTCCGAAAGGCACCCGGTAGCCTATTTTAGTGAGAAGCTATCGATGCCAAACTTAAATACTCCACCTATGACAAAGAATTTTATGCCTATGATTCAATCCTTAAAGTACTGGAGACACTATTTGCTGGCCAAGGAATTCGTCCTCTATTCTGACCATGAGGCGCTCCGTTTCCTACAAGCCCAGAAGAAACTCAACCCCAGACACAGTAGGTGGGTAGAATACCTACAGACCTACACCTTTGTCCTCAAACACACATCTGGGGCCGAGAACAAGGTTGCGATGCCTGCAGGTGACCCTTTCCGACCACCTTCACCAACCGCGGTCGGGTTTGAGCGTATCATCCCACTATGCCGATCGCTTCGAATTTTCAGCCATTTACACAGACCTCCAATCTGGACAGACCCTTGATCACCCGGACTACTTGCTCCAGGAGGGATACTTATTCTACGGTAACCGCCGCATTCCCGGACTTCCCTCCGTGAATTCCTAGCTCGCGAACTACATCGGAGGCCTAGCTGGCCGTTTTGGCAGGAACAAAACCATAGACATGGATGAGCCCCGTTTTTAGTGGCCAAGCCTCAAGAGGGAAGTGGGCAGAATCATTTCTCAATGCCGACCGCACCCTCTCCAAATGAGGAAGCGAATGCGGGTACATCGCTCGCTTCGTCTCCGATGCTCCTTGGCGGGACATCGGCATGGATTTCATATCGTCCGTCGAGGACAACGTAAAATACGATTCCATTTTAGTGGTGGTAGACAAACATTTTCAAAGATGGCCCATTTCATCCCCGCACTAAGACCTTCGACGCCTCCAAAGCAGCCCCCAAGTCTTCCTTAGTGAGGTGGTTCGATTACATGGACTCCCCAAGACCATTGTCTCCGACAGGATGTCAAATTCATCGGCTACTGGAAAACCCTTTGGCATCTCCTGGCACCAAGCTTAAGTTTTCAACCGCATACCACCCCCAAATCGATGGCCGTACCGAGGTCGTAAATACAGGAGTCTAGGAAACCTTCGCGGTGCCTAGTCGGTGAGAATGCCGGATCACGGGATTCCCTACTCCCCATCAAGGAGTTCGCCTTATAATGATTCCGTCAACGGGACCACCGGTAAGAGTCCCTTTCGAGATAGTCACAGATACGGACCCGGCGCCCAATGGACACCGGTCACACCTCCCCGCATTTAGAGCATCTCGCATCGTATCCTTAGCCGAACATATTCAATCATTGCATCAATATGTCAAAAACAAATAGAGGCCGCATGTGCTCAATATAAAAACTATCTTGATTTACAGAGGAAGAAAGAGTTCCAATCGTGACCTTGTCATTGGTCAAAATCGAGGACGGACGGTTCCCAAACAGACCGTTAAGAAATCGAGTGCCGGGGAGCCGGGCCTTTAAGGTCATTCGAAAAGGGTCGGGGATAATGCCTATGTTTTAGCACCTCCCTCCCCGATTACGGGTTCAAATCTTACTTTCAACATTTCGGACTTTAACAATACCTGAGCCCACAATTCCCCCGAGTTCATACACCGATCACCCCTTCCTCCGAGAGAACCCCACGGAGAGCCCTTCTACCCCACCTGCTATTAATCCACCGCACGAGCATGCCGACCGGACAATGCACTAGCAAAGAGTGACCACACCCGGGGGATTGGTGCAGACATACCTTGTGCAAGACGGAGGGTTGCCACATTCCGACGATACCTGGCTTACCCACGAAGAGTTACAAAGCAGGTGGACCCGTATCGTTGGAATATTTCTTGAGTGGCACAGACCTTATTCGACAGGCCGAATGCTCCCTGGGGAGAACTGCGGGGACACCAGACTTCGTGATAAATTTGAATATTTTAGGGGAAATTTATAAGCGCCGCTCGACAAATTGGGGCCATCCGTTTCGATCATGAAAACTCTTAGGGAATTTTGGGCCGTCGGTTTGGTTTTGTTTTCGGGGCCGGCCCATCTCGCGGGTGTCTTTTACGATTTCCCTTTTTGCTAATTCGGGGGTTCCGTCCGTTGCACCTCGCCGGGATGTCCGCGCGCGAGGTCGTCGTGCGTCGCCTTGCTTTCGGCGACGGAGTCGCCCTTCTTTCTTTTTGTCTTTTCCCGGTGGCTTGGTTATACGAAGGCCGCGCGGTCCCATTGTAAAGGAGAAGAGAACGGAATCGAAAAAAAAGTTTACGGGCGCTAATGCGTGGAATCCCGTGTCCTTAACGCGATTGAGCTTGGCGTGGCGTCCGTGGCGATCGAGTCCCGAAGCGATGGGTGCGGGTCACCGCGCCGTCCTCCTCACTCTCTCTCCCCGAGCTCCGGCGACCTCGCTCGCACCGGCCGGTCCTCCGCCTCCGCCGCCCTCCCCCGTTCCGCAGATGGAGCGTGCGCCCTCGTCCCCGGCGGGGAAATCGATCGCCGCACCTCGCTCCTCCGACTTCGTCTTCTTCGTCGTCTCCCGGGGCGGGGCTCCAATCCGTTTTCGTGGGCCGGACAGGGGCCGGGCTAGCCCACGGCGGCGGCGATACGGGGGAACTACCCTCTCGAGCATTTTTCCCCACGATCTATTGTCCTCCGAATAGATCGGTCCCTCCAGAAATCCCTCGGTCCCTCCCCGTCGGTATTCGCCCCTCTCTCTCTCAACCTACCGGAGGGGCTTCATTCCGGTGATTTTCCCAAACAGCCGCTTGTCGCGCGCGCGGAGATATCGGCTCGGGTTCTCCTCCCACCCCGCGAGTCCATACGTACGTTGCCGGAAGCATCTTCTCGCAGGCGGTGTCCCGGTAGTTGGCTGTCCCACAAGCTATTATTCGGTCCTCTCGCACCGGGCTCATCTATTTCGGCCCCTAAACGGATATGCCTTCTAATGGCAACTTGGCTCGTTCTCGCGACACTATTCAATCCTCTGCCGTGGGGTTTTCCTAGTGATAACCGTCTCGGTATCTAATCGGTGTGCTGTTTTCCGAATGGTGTACGAGGATGACGAGGGGTGCCGAGAGCCACATCCTCGGGAGGTCGGCCACTGTCGTGAGCCAACCAGGGACGTTTCCCCTCACTCGCGCCGATTGTTCGTTTCGCCAAGGGCTCCGGCCTAGGAAGGTAGCCCCATCGGATAGGTGTTCCGTTCGCCGCAAGCGAGCAACCGGGGCTTTGTCTCGCTTCTCGCCGCGCGGTAGTAGCACCCGGCCGACTCACCGAAGCGGTGACGAACAACCGAGCTTCTTCCAGGATTCCTATGCCTAGTCTTTTCCTCGACCGAATGTTTCGATCGGTCTTGTTCCCGAGTTCTCCGAGGTCGGTCGGGCGGAACTTATTGGGTTGCGACCGAAGAAGGACAACAGAGGACAGGGCCCCATCGAGGATCTCTGTCCCGAGCACCACCTTCGTTGTATGCATCGAGGTACATTCTCGTCCATTACTCCCGAAGGGACCTTCGCGGGTTTATTATCCAAGATTCGACATGCCATGCTACGCGAGTAGGTTCCACCATTATCTTTATTCTATTGCCATGGTTGACAACTTAATCGTGTTGGAACAACCCCATCTCGTGCATACGTAGTTAAATTTGTTATGTTAACGTAGAGCCATTCATGTTTATCGAAGTGGATTCCGAACCGGTATTATTTCCCCGTTCATTTTGTTATTACTCGAATGGTTCCATCTCCTCATCTTGCAGCTTCCGGATAAGGAAACCGTTTGAATATTACTTTGTGAATTCTATGATGCTAGTTTAATTATCGAGTACATGATCATTCCTAACCAAAGCATATTAGTGCATTCCATACCTGTTTGCATCATTTAAGCATGCTAATGCATCCATCGATCCCCGTCCCGCATCATTTTACGGTATCAGAGCCCCGGTCATAGGAGGTCATCATCCTTACTTGTAAATGCATGACCACACGTAGGGGTACAGCTTCTATCAACTCACCGCCCAGATGTCGATCGGTGAAGCTCGACCCATGTTAGACATGCATTTAGCTCAATTAGTGGATAACCGAACACCCTAGAGAACTTAATCCATGAAACGGGGATAGGTTGACCATGCCCTCCAGATCCGACCGACCGGGTCACCGCAAGCCGAGGATAGGAATAGAGAACCTCCTCCACCACCATCGGCTAGGCCTTTTCACCCTAGGAACCAGAATGACCAAAGGGAACCTTTCCCTTTCCGAATCCACCCCACCAAGACCATCCCGAGGATAGAAGGTCCCAACGCCATCAATTGAAAACGACAATGGGGATTTTAGGCGGGAGCATCACCTCCCAGATTATGAGGATAGGGCCCTTAGGAATGTAAGGGTGAGGCTCCTAATTTCGAGGGATCCATGAACCCTCGGTGTATCCGGGATCGGGAAGGGGGAATGGACCACTATTTCGAGTGGTTTGAGTTATCCGATGCTAGGAAAGTCAGTTTGCTCAAGATTTAAGCCGTTGCTAGGCCCGGCCAAACTCCACCGGAACACCATAGAATCCCTCCTGTAGGGGCAGAGGCATCGTGAACCCATTCAAACACGGGACGAGATGAAAGCTAAACTTAGTGGAGAAACATCTCGCCGGCCTCCTACAAACAAGAGGATGCTTCGACAAATGGCAAAGGATCTATCGGGGAATAGGTCACATTCGTGGCCTATATCGAAGAATTCGACAACTTCGTTCGAGGTGCGGGCTCCAAGAGGAAGAGTTGGTCACCCTATCCAGATTCCGGAAGGGCCTGAGAGTGGATTATCAAAGGGAACTCTATAGGCAGTGTGTTACCACTCTAGCACCACGCCTGAAGTGGTGACAGCACTGTAGAACAATTTGAAAACATAAGCGAGCCTAGGCTTAGGATCTCCCTGTGCCCCACTGAGCCCAAAGGGCCAACCAGATTGTCACCCAAACAGCCCGAAGGCCGTAACCAAAGGGTCCCCTTTCACCCGGGACCCCTAACCCTCAACCAAACTTTGGGTATTTACCTCATCCGCCCACCAAACCCACACCTAACCAAATTTTTAGAAGGGAGGACAAGGGTAAACAAATCATTTACGGGAACCCGATCAAGGAGCTAGGTTCCGGTGTTATGGGTGTGGCAAACCGGGTCATTTAAGATCCAATTGTCCTCTAGAATGCTTGCCTTGATGTCACCTACCGAACCCCAGAAAACCCAGTGCTTCAAACTTGGAAGAGGTCGTATACGTGGCCGACCCGCACCTTGTCAATTTCGGAAGAAGGTGGGATGGAGGTCCCTAGAGGAGCCCTGAGACCCTAGGAGTGGTCGATGCACCTTCACTCAACCCACCCCTAGTGATGATGGAGGCGCATGCCATTTTCCAAACCTTCTTTAGACAAAGGCGGGGTCCGCAAATTAATCATTGATAGTGGCGAATTTGTGTTAATGCCATTTCAACATCTTCCGTCCAAAAGCTTGGGCTAGTTCCAATCACCCTCACCCTTACCGGGTTTCTTTGGGTGTATTCTACCTCAATCCCCGGTGCACTCCCGCTGCCTTGTCCCCATCAGCTTCCTCCCTACACCGCCAATATTTGGTGCGATGTGCTACCTACGGAGGTAGGCGGCATCATATCATGCGTAACCCCGGTTGTTCGATATGGATGCTACCTTGCATGGTAGAACCAATGCTTGTGAATTTCTCCACGAGGGAAGAAAGATTATCTCGAATCCGAAACCCGCCCTACACCCAAGAAGACCCCAGACTCCAGCCCCCAAGCTACAGCCCAAAAGGGGGTTCAAACCCCACCCGTGGAGCCAGTCTTGAAGGAGAACAGTACCATCAGCACATTGGTACCTGCTGGATCAGCACCCCACCACTCTGGGGGTTCCTCTTCCCAATCCCCTTGGACCCCACCCAGGTTCCTCTACATTTCAGGGAGACATGAGTTCGAGTTAGAATGCAGGAGGCAACCTATTTTCGTTTGTAGTGGCCCATGAACCGGGAGGGGCGGACCCGATCCACACCCCGTATGCTGAGGAGGATCCGTAGGTGAGTAAATTGTTAGGGGAATTCAAAGATGTCTTCCCTAAGGACCTACCCCCTGGATTACCCCCTATGCGGGACATCCAACATTGCATTGACTTGGTGCCAGGATCCACCCTCCCCAACCTATCCCATTATAGGATGGACCCCAAGGCCCATAAGGAATTGAGAAGGCAGGTGGATGAGCTTCTAGACAGGGGATATATCAGAGAAAGCCTCAGCCCCTGCACTGTTCCAGCTCTCTTAACCCCAAAAAAAGATGGAAGCTGGAGAATGTGCATAGACAGCCGTGCCATCAACCGGATAACTGTCAAATATAGGTTTCCCATACCCCTATTGACGACATGTTTGATATGCTCGCAGTGCCTTAATCTTCTCCAAGGTAGACCTAAAGAGCGGGTACCACCAAGTGAGGATCCGATCTCAGGATGAGTGGAAAACAACTTTTAAGACCAAAGATGGCTTGTTTGAGTGGACGGTTATGCCATTTGGACTCTCCAACGCTCCCAAAGACTTTACGAGGGTCATGCATTTACGGTACTTAGACCATTCATCGGGGTCTTTGTAGTGGTTTATTTTGATGACATTCGATCTACAAGCAAGACCAAGAAAGACCATCTTGGACACCTTAGGGAAGTCTTCTTTCGCCCTCCGTTCCCGGCTGACTTTTGGAAATGCCAAGAAGTGCTCCTTTCCGACCCCATCGGTTACTTTCCTTGGGTTCATAGAAGTTCATGAGGGGTCTCCGCCCACCCCAAAAGATTAAGGCCATAACTAAGTGGCCGATACCCAAAAACATCCACGAGGTGCGAAGTTTCCATGGACCGGCCACCTTCTACAGGAGGTTTATCAAGAATTTCAGCACCCTTAACCGCGCCCATCACAGATTGCCTCAAGGAGTTTTCCATTGGAGGCAAGCGACCTTTGTCAAACTTAAGGACTCGTATGACATCAGCCCCCATCCTCGCATTACCCGATTTCTCTAAGGTATTTGAGGTAGCTTGCGACGTCTCCAGATAGGGATGGAGGAGTATCGTCCCAAGAAGGGCACCCGGTAGCCTATTTTAACAGAAGCTATCGGATGCCAAACTTAAATACTCCACCTACGACAAAGAATTTTACGCTATGATTCAATCCTTAAAGTACTGGAGACACTATTTGCTGGCCAAGGAATTCGTCCTCTATTCTCGACCACGTAGGCGCTCCGTTTCCTACAAGCCCAAGAAACTCAACCCGGACATACGTAGGTGGGTAGAATACCTGCTGTACCTACACCTTTGTCCTCAAACACACATCCGGGGCCGAGAACAAGGTCGCCCGATGCCCCAAGGAAGGGGTGACCCTTCCGACCACCTTGACTCAATCGCGGTCGGGTTTGAGCATCATCCCTTACGCTCGATCGCTCTCCGAATTTTCAGCCATTTGCACGTACCTCCAATCCGACAGACCCCCGATCACCCGGACTACTTGCCCAGGAGGGATACTTATTCTACGGTAACCGCCTACGCATTCCCCGACTTCCCTCCGTGAATTCCTAGTTGTGAACTACACGCCGGAGGCCTAGCCGGCCATTTTCACAGAACAAACCACAGACATGGTTGAGCACCGTTTTTATTGGCCAAGCCTCGCAGGGGATGCGGCGTAATCATTTCTCAATGCCGACCTGCACCCTCTCCAAAATGAGGAAGCAGAATCCGGGGTGCATCGCCCTCTCGCACTTCGGATGCCTGGCGAGGACATCGCATGGATTTCATATCGGGGCTCGCCGAGGACAGCGTAAAAATACGATTCCATTTTAGTGGTGGTGGCAGACAGATTTTCAAAGATGGCCCATTTCATCCCCCGCACTAAGACCTTCGACGCCTCCAAAGCGGCCAAGTCTTCCTTAGTGAGGTGGTTCGACATTACATGGACTCCCCAAGACCATTGTCTCCGACAGGATGTCAAATTCATCGGCCTACTTCCCCGGAAAACCCTTTGGCATCTCCTAGGCACCAAGCTTAAGTTTTCAACCGCATACCACCCCCAATCGATGGCCGCACCGAGGTCGTAAATATGAGTCTAGGAAACCTTCTGCGGTGCCTAGTCGCCGAGAATGCCGATCACGTGGATTCCTACTCCCTACGTCGAGTTCGCCTATAATGATTCCGTCGGGACCACCGGTAAGAGTCCCTTTGAGATAGTCATGTGATACGTGACCCCGGCGCCCAATGGACCTCGGTCACACCTCCCCTCATTTTAGAGCCGCATCACGTAATTTCGAATCCTTAGCCGAACATATTCGGTCATTGCATCAATATGTCAAAAAACAAATAAGGCCGCATGCTCGATATAAAAACTATGTCGATTTACATAGGAGGAAGAAAGAGTTCCAAATCGCGACCTTGTCATGGTCAAAATCGAGCCAGAGCGGTTCCCAAACAGGGACCGTTAAGAAATTGCAGTGCCGGGGAGCCGGGCCTTTTAAGGTCATTCAAAGGGTCGGGATAATGCCTATGTTTTAGACCTCCCTCCCGATTACGGGTTCAGCTCTACTTTCAACATTTCGTACTTAACAGTAATACCCGAGCCCACAACAATTCCCTAGTTCAGTTCATACATGTACCGATCACCCCTTCCTCCGAGAGAACCCCACGGAGAGCCCTTCTACCCCACCTGCTATTAATCCACCGCACGAGCATGTCGATCGGATAATGGACTAGCAAATAGTGACCACACCGGGGGGATTGGTGCAGATACCTCAGGCCTTTGGAGGGGTTGCCACATTCTGATGATACCTGGCTTACCCATGAAGAGTTACAGCAGGTGGACCCAGACTCGTTGGAATATTTCTTGAGTGGCACAGGACCTTATTCGACAGGGCCGAATGCTCCCCAATGGGGAGAATCGGTGGGGACACCGGACTTCAGGATAAATTTGAATATTTTAGGGAAATTTATAAGCGCCGGCCTCGACAAAGTTGGGGGCCATCTCGTTTCGATCATGAAAACTCTTAGGGAATTTCGGGGCCGTCGGTTTGGTTTTGTTTTGGCCGGCCCATCCGCGGTTGTCTTTTACGATTTCCCTTTTTGCTAATTCGGGGGTTCCTTTTCGTCCCGGCAGACCTCGCCGGGATGTCCGCGCAGGTCGTCGTGCGTCGCCCTTGCTTCTGCCGACGGAGTCGCCTTCTTTTCTTTTTGTCTTTTCCGTGGCTCGGTTATACGAAGGCCGCGCGGTCCCATTGTAAAGGAGAAGAGAACGGAATCGAAAAAAGTTTCTGCTGGCGCTAACGCGTGGAATCCCGTGTCCTTAACGCGATTGAGCTTGGCGTGGCGTCCGCGTGGCGATCGAGTCCCGAAGCGATGGGTGCGGGTCACTTCGCGCCGTCCTCCTCCTCTCTCTCCCCGAGCTCCGGCGACCTCGCTCGCACCGGCTGGTCCTCCGCCTCGCTCGCCCTCCCCGTTCCGCAGATGGGCGCGTCCGCCCTCGTCCCCGAAGGGGAAATCGATCGTCGCACCTTTTCGCTCCTCCGACTTCGTCTTCTTCGTCGTCTCGCGTGCGCGTCTCCAATCCGTTTTCGTGGCCGGACAGGGCCGGGCTAGCCCACGGCGAAGGTATGGGGAACTACCCTCTCGAGCATTTTTCCCCACGATCTATTGTCCTCCGAATAGATCGGTCCCTCCGAAATCCCTCGGTCCCTCCCGTCGGTATTCGCCCTCTCTCTCTCTCAACCACGGAGGGGCTTCATTCCTAAGTGATTTTCCCAAACAGCCGCTTCTTTGCCGCGCGCGGAGATATCGGCTCCGGGGTTCTCCTCCCACCCCGCGAGTCCATACGTACGTTGCCGGAAGCATCTTCTGCCCGCGCCGGGCAGGCGGTGTCCTCGGGTAGTTGGCTGTCCCACAAGCTATTATTCGTCCTCTCGTCGTACCGGGCTCATCTATTTCGGCCCCTAAATCGGATATGCCTTCTAATGGCAACTTGGCTCGTTCGTGACACTATTCAATCCTCTCGCCGCGGGGTTTTCCCTAGTGATAACCGTCTCGGTATCTAATCGGTGTGCCGTTTTCCGAATGGTGTACGAGGATGACGAGGGGTGCCGAGAGCCACGAATCCTCGGGAGGTCGGCCACCAAAGTCGTGAGCCAACCAGACGTTTCCCCTCACTCGGCGCTGATTCCCCGTCTCTTGTGAAGGGCTCCGGCCTAGGAAGGTAGCCCCATCGGATAGGTGTTCCGTTCTCTCGCCGCAAGTGAGCAACTGGGGCTTGTCTCGCTTCGTGGTTTGCCGCGCGGTAGTAGCACCCCGCCGACTCACCGAAGCGGTGATGAACAACCGAGCTTCTTCCGGGATTCCTATGCCTAGTCTTTTCCTCACCAATGTTTTGATCGGTCTTGTTCCCGAGTTCTCCGAGGTCGGGTCGGGCGGAATCTTATCGGGTTGCGACCGAAGAAGGACAAGCAGGAGACAGGCCTGCCCCATCGAGGATCTCGTCCCGAGCACTACCTTCGTATGCATTGAGAGTACATTCTGTCCATTACTCCCGAAGGGACAACGCGGGTTTATTATCCGCATTCGACATGCCATGCTACGCGAGTAGGTTCCAGCCATTATCTTTATTCTATTGCTGAGGTTGACAACTTAACTGTAAGCTGGAACAACCCCATCTCAGGCACGTAGTTAAATTTGTTATGTTAACAGTAGAGCCATTCATGTTTATCAGGAAGTGGATCTGAACCGGTATTATTTCCCCGTTCATTTTGTTATTACCTGAATGGTTCCATCTCCTCATCTTGCAGTTTCCGGATAAGGAAACCAGTTTGGATATTACTTTGTGAATTCCTATGATGCTAGTTTAATTATTGAGCATGATCATTCCTAACCAGCATATTAGTGCATTCCATACCCTGTTTGCATCATTTAAGCATGCTAATGTGCATCCATTGATCCTGTCCCGCATCAGTAACCTTACAAAAACTTGATGTGATTCTCTGGCAGAAAACTAAATCTGGTTTTGACAAAACACATGATATGGGATTTCACTGAAGTGTGATAAACTGAATGGTTCTATTGTGTGGCTTCAACAGAGAGAAGTGGTCGTTGGGTAGCATTATGGGATGCGAGTTGTTATTTAGTAGAAGATAACTCCAAAGGGAGACATTCCATATATTCAAATTCACAGTCACAGGTACAAAGAAGCACTGGTTTCTAAGTAATATGTTTGGCCCTTTGAATGATGCTGAAAAGGTTGATTGGTAACTTCAGTAACAGTGTCTGGCACATTTATGGTGATTTCAGTACACTTGTAAGGCCTGGAGAGAGAAATGGCAAGGGACATGGGCTCAAAAGATGGCTCTTTTTAATGACTGGGTCAGTGATTGTGTACTGATGGAAATTTCCAATTTTGGAATTGATTACACTTGGTCTAATTTAATATCCAAATCTAAGTTGGACATATTTTTTGTTTCATCTCAGGTGCAGGGCTATGGTATTCTCGAGAGCTTCTATATCCCTAGATTACTCTCAAACCATTTTACTGTTGGCATCATTTATGGTAGGAAAAACAAGGTGCGGGCCAAGAAATTTTGGTTTGAGCTAGCACGGCGTAGAGAGCCTAACTTCAAGGAACTAGTTAAAAGTGTGGTGGAATGAGTAAAATGTTATTTCAATCTTTCATACATGGAGATTTATTTGCAAGTTGAAGTGCATCAAGAGGTGTCTCAAGAAATGGGCTAGTGCATCTTTGAACACTTGAGCTAAAGTCAGGGATGAGTTGATTTCCAAGATTAATTGGTTTGAGTAATTAATTGACAGAAGGCAAATTAATGACTTTCAAAACGAAGAAAATCTTCCAAACCGGATTGGTGGAATTGGCTGATTCACAGTGAGAAAATTTGCTCTAGAATCAGTTCGGATCAATTCTTCAAAAGACCCTAAAAATGGAAGAAGTGATAGAATAATATGTTATATCAGATTCCGATCCAATCTAGCCTATCGGCCCCAAAACAGGCCGTTGTGGATCCAATAAGGTAATAAACCTCATGGATATGCTGATATAGTGGATATGGTTCCTCCACACTTGAACCCGATAAGGCTATCGGGTGGGGAAGATGTGTGGCACCACCTTTGGGCCAATTCCGGCAATGAATTACCGGAACCTGTCCATATTTGGTCAGTTCAATTGATTCCGGTTCCATTCTAGGCTAATTTGATTAATTTCACTTGATTCTGAAGGGAAATCAGCTTGGATCCGATATGGTGGATCCAATGACTCCACACTTGAACCCGGTAAGGCTATCAGGTGGGGAAGATGTGTGCTGCCACCATTGGACCAATTCTGGTGACAAATTGCTGGAATCAATCAAGAATCGGCCTATTCAGTCAGTTCCAGTTTTGATCTAGGCTGATTCAATTGATTTCAGTTGCTTCCATAGGGAGATCAACTTGGATCAAAATTCCAAGCCAAAATCAGATCAGAGGGGTCTGATCCGATTCAAGGTAAATATTTTCATTTAAAAGTCTTGCTCTCTTTTAAAGGTGGTTACATGTTTGAAAATCAATGAAGAGAAATGTGAACTTATTTTTCTCAAATTAAGCGAGGCTCAACAAAGTTGAGTACAATGCATCTTCAATGTGCCCGAGACTTCATTCCTTAGTAAGTACCTTGATTTTCCTCTCTTAGATAAGGGGACCAGAATGCAATGGTAGAGTAGGATGCTATTTGCTGTTGGTAGATGGATATTATCGAAGATCGTGTTGCCTCTAGCATGAACATGAGTTGCATGTGGTGCCTTTAACGCCTTCCCTGCTACATTCGGGTGGGGAAACCAAATGACTGGGGATTGTATTTCAGATCTTACATGCCCAAAAGTTGGGGGGTGAACCCCATGGGTACTAAGAAAATTGCCCCAGTTTTGATGACAGTTTAGCACCAAGGGTGATCAACTTTAACTTGCAGATCCACTTTGTCGGGTTTAAGAGATCCAAAATTGGATATGTAGACCTTATCTTTCTTGTCCGAATATGGTGATGGGGGCAGTGGATTGCTCCGTTGTCAGAGGTGATAGAGCGAGACAAGGGCTCCCTTACCTCAACTGTTTCTTGCCTCTGATTACATAGATTTACATGTATGCACACATAAATACACATTCAAGTACACATAAATACATGCGTGCACATAAAAACTTTTTGAAGTCTACTCTCTTTCTATATATATGTGTAGGGCTGAAAGAAAAAACCGGTAAACCGAACCAAACCAAATGGTTCAGAAAAATACATGTTCAATTTTTTGAACTGAACCAATATGAATAAACTGGTTAGGTACGGTTTGGCTACTCTCAAAATTGGGTCAAACTAGTTGACCCGGTCCTTCTCACCACTATGGCACTGCCTTTCCTCTCCTCGCCACCACAAGCAACCTACTCATCGCTGCCCTCCTTCTCCTTGATTCCCCCACCGGTCACTGCTGTGACCATGAGTCTTTAGTCACTACAAAGTAGGGATAGGGAGGAGAGGGAGAAGACTGTGAAGCCATGGTGTGGGAGGCCAATGACAACAGGCCCCTGATTCCCCCATTGGGCCACTGCCTCTCCTCCTTGCCACCGCCTCTCCTCCTTGCCACCGCAACTGCGAGCCCCTATTTGCTACAGAGCAAGGACATGGAGGAGAGGGAGATGCCCGCAGAAGCCATGGTGTAGGAACTAGGAAGCCATGGTCTGGTTATATGACAACCTTATCCTGGGTGCCTTTGGGTGGTGGTGGGTGGCATAGGAGGACAATGCCATGTGTCGGTAGATGACCTGTAGAGCAAGGAGCATCGCGGAGAATAACCCCTGCAAGGGATCAAACATGGATGGCCCGCAAGCATCAAGCATCGTCACCGCAGCACCCCCTCCTCACTTCAAGCATTGTGACTCACTGCCCTCCTCCTTGCAACTCTTGCCACCACCTCATCCTCGTCACTGCAAGAGGAGTGGGCTAGTCCCACATTATATGGAGTATAATATTTGTTTTACTTTTGAGTCTTATAAAACAATGTCTACTTTTTGAACTATTTATTAATGATTCATTATCAATAAATTTTTATTTAAGTGTATGTTATTTTTATTTAAAATATTAATATTAATATATAATAAAAAATGGCTATTTGAACCGAACCGAACTAGTTATCCACAATAAACGGTTTGGTTTACTTTTGGTTTGAGACTTAATTGAACCGGTCCAGTTTGGTTCGGTTCATAAAGCAGTTCATATTCGATTTTCAAAAAAAAGAGAGAGCTAAAATTGGATCAAACTGAACCATTTGCACCCCTATATATATAACTAACGTCTAATACTATTGCTTAGGCAACATCTAAGCACCCGCTTTAACTCCTAAACTGAAACATCAGCTTTGAACATCTTGTCACCTTGACAACTACAAGGTAGGGAGGGGAGAATATTGGTGAATAGGGAAAACTGTCAATGATGGAGAGGGGGTGCCATGCTGCCTTGGGGAGTCACCATGTTTTGAGGCCACTAGTAGATTACTGCTTCTGCAGGTGAAGGGAAACTGTCACCAGTTCATGATGAGCCATCTTTGGAAGCATTTCATGGGCACTCACCGATGGCAGATAACATGGTGCTTACAGGTGCAATCTCAAAGGATCGCAGAAAGGTAGGAGCTTAGAATAGTGTTGCCACAAGAGCTGATGGGAGAGGAATGAGCGCAGCCGCGCAGGCATGCGTTGGATCTCAGTTCTAATGGTTGATTGATATAACAGATTATTGTTTCTGTGCCCGCTCAGTTTATGGTCTGCATGATATTTGTATTAAGTTTTAGATCCATCCATCACATCTAAGTTAATTGGCTAATATTTGATTAAATGGATACAAAGTTGTATCAGACTACTATTCCTTTCATACCTAAAAACAGGAGGGTTTCAAACTTTCAACACAGGACCTATCTGTCTTCCTGATAGGCTGGTAGGCACCAACCCACATCCCAAAGCTGCACTGTATATGGCATACAAACTTACAAATTTGTATTGTAAGTTTGTAACCATGATGGTTTATCTGGAACCATTTACACAGTTGGTTCATGTCTCCTTTCTAGTCATGATCAAGTTGTTTGCATTGAACCATACACAGACGATAGGTGATAGGCATAGGCCTCAAAGCCCTTGGTTTGTGGTCTCGCTTCAGCTTTAATATGGATAGATTGAGCAGGGGCAAGTTTTTCTTTTGTGTTCATTCTGTTCATTTTAAATTTTCTGTGGCAGGAGCCCTTTCCTATGGGGATCAACATTAGACCCAGGAACGGAGGATCCATAACTACCAATGAGGGTAACCACGTGGGGAGCCCACCTACAATCTCTACAAATGGCGAGGAATCATCTAATGAGATGGACTCTTCGTTGACTTAAGGCTCGTAATGAAACAAATTACATTCCGAAGACCAACAACACATGGAGACCTGTAACTTGAAGTCATAGCCGGTTTTTTGTAACCTCAATTCTTGTTGATATTTATGTGAGGCATTGCATTGCCAAAGGATTGTACTAGGTTCAGAGTGGTGCATGTCCGAAGCGGTTAGAGGTGCTTCTGATTTTTCGTTAATTTATCAAGGCGATTAAAGAGGCTAACAGGAAGAGAGAGTAAGTTCAAGATGTTGGAGCCTGTAAAGGATGAGAGATGCGTACAGGAGTCCCCGAGAAGCAGGTTTTGCAACAGATTCTTGGTGGTGGAGTTTGAGCAGGCATCTGCAAAACCTTCCTCCGAATCTTTCCTTTCCCCTGCACTCGTGTGTCCAGATTTTGAAGGCTAGTCTGTAATGGTGGAAATATTGGGGTAACCAGACATGACAGATCATTGTTCTGTGTTGTGGTACATGATTGTCTTGGTGTCTATCGTCCTTTTGCCTGTTACACATTTATGCATTTTGTAAAGTGTTGCAGTCGCTGTAAGCCTGTAATCACATACCTCTCCATGCTGCTTGATCTGAAATTATCGCTTAGGAGTAGTCAATCCAGCCAAACGTTGCAGAATTATGTCCTGAACATCATGTTCTGCAGAAAGGGTGATGTAGAACAAGGAAGATGGTGATTGCTCCCATGGACATCTACGTTCTGTTTGGCACCGGATTTGTTTGGTTTGTCTCCTGAATTTTGAGGATAAACCTAGTATATCCCCTGACTAATCTGATACCAAATGGACCCCTAGGACCTTAAAAAGGTTATAAAGCTATACATGGAAGATGTTAATGACGAAGGTTATTTAATAAAGACTTTACTGAAATGTTCAGATAAAATTATGGGATATATAGATTTCGTATAGTGGTTTCCACAGCGTTGTAGAAAATCCTAAAAGGAAATAGTATGATGACAGTTTAAGAATACAAAGGTGACCGGTGCATCATCCAACATGAAATTCACCCCCTATTATGTTGCAATGTTTCCTCCCGAGTTTCTCATCATCTAACATATTTATTAATACGAATTGCCGTAACTACTGCAACGCAATTATGACTGCATGCGTTTATAGGTATCACATTTTTTATACCACCGTGATGAATTTTTTTTCTTTTGAAAAACAACCTCCATTCATACTAAAACTCAGAAACAAGAGAATTATACGCCTGACCCAAATACAGATAAACTAGAGAGAAATACAACAAACAGAAGTATAAGACAAGACTCTGACAGCAACAAAATCAAACATAAAGCTAACAGTAGAATAGTTTCAAGGCTTCGACTCCAACTCGATCAAACGTTGTCATGAGAAGTGTTAGACCTACGCATTAATGTGATTTGACAGTCCAAGTAAAAGGACTCTCATTGATGAGTCTAATATTTGTCAAGAGACCGAATGATCATACCTTGAAAACGTGAATGTTGTCTAAATTAATGGCCGCGTGAACAACAACATGACAATATAATCTAGTCAAAATAGACCTCAAAAATAGAATAGCAGATAGGCACAAATACAGTAATACACATACCTAAATAGAGACGAGACAGACTCACCTCCAAACATAAAAAAGACCTCGAAGAGAGGACACATGAGGTAGATTAGTCTAACCAGACACTTAGAAACACTGAGATAGGAGAAAGAACTAAGAGTTTTGAGGTAAGAACCTCGCAGAGTTTTGAAACTCTCAAAAAGAGGGGGTTTTGAGGAGACAAAGAAGGAGATTTACTGTGTCCACCAGAAAAAAAGGTTGGCCAGAAGAGTAGATGGATTCATCCCAAGAGGAAACATCTTCCCCTCATCCTATCACACCTCGTTTTCTAAACAAAGAGCACAAATTTGGTCAGAGCAAGTTTGGCACGTAAACAGGGTAGATCCCTGACAACACTAAAGTGGGTGGAGGGAGAGCGGCGCTCCCCCCTTACGGTAGAGACGGCGAACTACGAGACCTCCGCACGAGCAAAACCCTTGCTTGGAGCAAAACACTGTGTCTCGCCATGATTTTTTTTTAAAATAATGTAGTTTTTTTTAATTATAAAAATAACGCACTAAAATTTTTATTTACAAAACTAACACACTTTGACCCAAATCAGTGTATAAAATACCGACTTCAAATCGAAAATTAAAAGTCGAAGTCAAGAAGTCTGACTTTGCTTTAAAGTTGGACAAAAAAATTACGATTTTGAAAGTCAGAAGGAATCTACCACTTTTAGGTATTTTTTTTGCATGCGGTGCATTAAATGTTTGTATATATTCATAAATTGTCGATTATTGGGGTTGAATTTTAACGACTCGGTTCAATGAATTCAAAATATTAAAAATTATATGATTAAAATTTTAAATTTCCAAATTTTAACTCTAAAAAATTAATAATCAAAATAATCTCGACTGTCCATTGAAAAAAATTATTTATTTTGATAAATATAAAATCTAATCTTATAATATCAAGCGCTACGAATTTATCTGTGCAAGTGGATCAGACAAATTCAACTCCGATAATCGACAATTTACGACTCTATACAAGTATTTAATGCACTGCATGCAAAAAAAAGTATGTTAAAATGTGTTAGTTTTGTAAATAAAAATTTTAGTGCGTTATTTTTATAATTAAAAAAAAATTACGTTAGTTTAAAAAAACTCGATGAATTTGGTGGATGTAGTTTCACTACGACGAAGATGCCTTCACCGACAATATACTTATTTACTACATCAGTGACTGACGACTAATATTTCAGAGACAAATATCCCTAATAATTAAGAAAAGAAACATCAACAAGCGAGTAGATAAAACTTCTTACTATAGCAGCCGGCGGTCTCAGTGAGGCACGGTGAACGTTGATCATCACGAGGGCTGTTTATAATTTGATTTGATTTAACTTTGGAAAAGGTTTTTTATCTCACTAACTAAATCAAATCAGACCTAACTAATTCAGTTCGAATTATATATGTATATAATTTGATTTGATTTGATTTAAGATATGATTTATTAAAATATAACATATACTTTATATGTACGATTAATCTTATCTCAATAAATTTAAAAACATTTACTTTTACATAAATATTATTAATAGATTTAACATAAACACTCATTTCAATTCAGATTATTCAATTTACCTGATTTGATTTGAAATTTTTTCAAAACCAAACCAAATCAATCATCATTTCCAGAGAAATCAGACCAAACCAAATTATTGATTTGAGCAAAAGTACAAAATAAATCAGATTTATTTTTGTGATAAAAATAGTTTATAGTTTTTAGAGTTCGACTGTTGGGGGCAAAACATCGTCTAAGTTCAGAAGAAAGTTTTAGGTGCTTGCATAACATTCGTACTAAAGTCAGCACAGCTAGATTATATTAATTAATACCACGAGTGGACTGCCAACTGCCTGTGAAGGTATGCAAGGTCACTGCCTCCTTTGCCTGGTAAGCAAATAACCAAGAAACATATGAATAACTCCAATGAATGATAATTACACTGAGAATAATGACCCAGTTGTCGGCAAAACAGTAGAGTAAGATAGCCACATCAATGCATGATGCATCATTCGCCGCCGAATGAAGCAAAATCAACTAAAAAGCCAAGCTGGGCCACTGCTCGGAGTCACTCCTGCACTCTTGAAAATTTGACACTTTTGACAACTCTCAATTCCATTCGCTCATGTTCAGTTATTCAGAATCTCAACCAACCCATGGCTCAGGGTCATTCCTTCCTGCAGATTGTTGAACAATTTGACTGTGACATACCCGACAAGCACTGTATAAATTTCAGTCAAAAATATATTCCATGTAACTTGGTAGGGTTTAATCTGATGTTTCCCACCAAGAATCTGGGAAGCTCCTTTCACAAGCGCAGAATAGCTTCGTGTTTGCTAGACATCGCCACAAGTAGCAGGCAGCATTTGCTCATGCTCGGATGATCACCCACATCCTGGGTTTGTTGCACATCAAAATTGAAACATTAAGCAAGGTTATCATTCTGCCACATGCACGTTAACTAAAATTTCACATGGCAGAATGCAATATTTTTGTGCATGCTATTTTAATGACTGCAAATAGATGTGCTGTCAAACAGCAAAAACGCCAGCAACTTAGAAAGGTGGCCTTCATATCAACTTTCCCTGATCAAGTGCACAAAATCATGCAACATCAAAGTTTAACAATAAATCAGATAACATAAAAAACGATCACTAAACATGCTATTTTCTTATACATGGACAACATTGGACAATTAATGAGACGTGCCTTCAGCACCGTCATGGTATGGACCGTGTGGAATAGAAGACAGTAGGATCTTCAAGAGTTGTTCGAATCTAATAGATTTTAGCTTCAGAGGATGCTACATCTTAAAAATTGGAAGGTTGCAAGTAAGAAACAGGAGTGTTGAGCAACTACTTGAAGATATTCAACAGTGAAATTTGTGTTTTGCTTCTTTGAGGTTTTCTTAAGTGCATGTATTGGGGGTGTCTTTTATCTATCAACATGACACTAGTGCATTTTTTTCTCTCTGCAATGCTTTTATATCTTTCCATTTCCGTAATTAATGAAATGTGGCTTGCCTAACTTCAAAGAAATGTGGCAATTGCCCATGTTAACCTTGATCACGCCAGCACCCAGTCTCAATAGGAATTGCTAACATAAAAAGTTGGATTTAGTAGTTACTCTCTGAGCTGAAAAAGAACTTCGAGTAAATAGAAATTACATTCCTATGCTACTACAACTGCAGTTCCTTTAGTATTCAATTTTTCAATGGGGTAATGATTTGTCACTTTATTGTTTCTTCACGTAAAACATGCTGATGGACATAAGGCATCAACTATTAGCATACTTACAGTATAACTACTTCAGATTGTTTAGTTTTCTGATCAGTGGAGGGAAGGCAGCAGCCAAATATCCAACATAACTTTTTCCTAGAACCTGATCTTGTCCACAATGGACTGGACAAGCAGTTTTCTTATTGCATTCCATACATTAAGCCAAGTATATACTCGGTTGATGAGCAGCACTTTCAACTTGAATGGGATCAGCCTGACTATCAAAGTTAAGCAAGGATTGGTATATCCTGATGTTATTTCTTCCTTGAACCTATTGTTCATGAAAAGTTTGAAGACTAAACCTATCATGTCCTACTTTCTACATTGAGTTAAAATGCCTAGGCACATATCCTGATGGCAAAAAATACAAGAAAAGAAATAAAAACCCTGATGCAGACGGTGATGAAGAAATTCCTTTGAAAAGATCAATTTTTAACAAGTTCAGACGGAATCAACTTCAGAAAACTCCTCTGACAGTGAAGTTGGCAGTGTAGAAAGAATCTTTTTTCTTTGTACGAGGGTCTGAGGGTGATGATACTTCTTTATTGACCTGGCAATGTAGAGGAGAAAGGTGAAAGGACTGCTTTTTCAGAATAAATAAGAAGAATTGGTGATATCCATTCGAGTTCCAACTAGTGGTTACAACTTACAACCACCGGATTGCAGTTAAACCACAAAAAGGAAAAAAAATGATCGAAGGTAGAGTGCAGGTGCCAGCTCAGCCAATAAATAGGCTCTTCTTCCCATGATATAGACCATCATGCAATAAAAAAAGCCAGAAGAGATGGAGCCACCAGGGAGTTTCCCAGTACATGTGCAAAAGAGCCAAGCAGGATGCTGCACGAGCTCAGCTTGTTTAATCTCCTTCGAATTTAAGCCCAGCTCAACACTCAACAAGCAGCTCAATGCATGCTTGAGTACAGGTCATTACAAACTTGATATGTTTGAGCTTGGATTATTAGAAGCTCGATAAGATCGAGCTTGACTCGTTGAGATACTTGTTCACTTGATCAAGCATGAGCTCAAACCAGAACTTGAACAGCTCAACTCATGCTCAGTCCAAGCTCAAATTTGAGCGCAATCTGAAGTTTTGAACTCATTTACGAAGCTTAAACTTCAGCATAGTTCGAGCTCATCTATGAAACTTGAATCCAAGCTCATTTATGAAGTTAAAACTTGCACTCAGCTTAAACTGGTTTAAGTTAAGAGTAAACTCAATTTCAGCCCATCATATAGTTTAAATTGACACTATATAGTTATTGATCGCTTTTAATGTAATTCTTTCAAAGAAATATTCAATAAAGCACTTATTTGAGCATTTAACGAGCTGCTAATGCTCTATCATCAACGATTGCGTGATCAGAATCAGGACCTGGATCCATAGTTCGCAGAATTGGCCAATCCGGATTGGCCAGATTGGCCCCTACCGATCCAATTCCATTGGGGACTACTAATTCAGAATCGAGTCCCAAAGGAATTGGTAAGGATCAGGAGGATAGCTACAAGATTGGATTGAAAATCAGCCGATTCCTAAGAACTTGTTAAGTTCCAAAATCAACCGGATCTATCTAGGACTTGATTCCAGACCGATCCCCCCCCAATCTAGATCCCTCCTCCAGTAAAGAAACTTTCCTCTGTTGAGACCCCCCCCCAAGCCCCATCCAAGTACCGATCCCCCTTCCTCTTCCCCCTAATCCATCATCCCCTTACCCATCCTTAGACTCCCCACTCCCCAGTCCCACCCCTGAAGGGGGGATGTTGCCACCCCTTCAGGGGTGGTGTTTTTTCTCACCCCCGAAAGGGTGCTCCCTCTATAACCACCCCTTCGGGGGTGACTGTTACTCACCCCCAAATGGGAGATCACCCTTACTTGTATAAACTTTTCTATTATAATTGAATTTTAATTTCTACTTGTACCATCTTCCTTATTTAATAAAATGAATGTTAATGAAATGAGAACCAGAAGAAGATGGTATCATAAGAGACTTAATGGTGAGTTCGTTTCACTCACAAACATGTCTGATATCAATCTTTTCCAATATCATAACATTTCTTTAAGATTTTACTGGTTTTTCTGTTTGGTTAGGATTTTTATAATTTTTCCTATTTTTTATTGAAAAAAAATACTATCCTAACTTATTCAGGATCAATTTTTGTTCTGGTGGATCAATCAGGATAGGCTCGATCAGATCCGGATCATATCGGTACCCAGCGATCCCGACTCCAATTCCAATTCCGATCCCGCAATCCTTGACAGGATTAGCCTATTCTCCCTGAGAAAAATCGATTTGGAATCAGTCCAGATCGGTCCATAAAAAGACCTTAAAAAAGTACACAAAATGGGCCTAGATCAAATTCCGATCAGATCTAGGCCCTTTCGGACCGATTGGATTGATTCCGGTCCTGATTCCATTGAAATTGGGCCTGATTCCATCATTTGCATATGTCCTGGGGAATCAGCTGGATCAGCCGATTCACGATCCAAGAATTGGCTGATTCTGCAAACTATGCTATCAAGTTGAACAGGTATCTGCTCAAGCTCAGCTAGTGACAAGCCTGTGTTTTTTTTTTTCATGTTCAAGTTTGCTTATTTAACATAATGAACAAGCCTGAGTGTCAAGCTACCTGTGGATGTATGGGCCTGTTTACACATCTAAGCTTCCCTCCATAAAATGGAGGAGAATTCATTGTTAATAGGGGGTGCCTCCACAGCCAACAATACTCGATTGTCTCGTCAGATGCAAGACCTTCCTCTATAATTGTTCCTATGATCTCAAAAGGAATGAACTTGAAGCAATTGAAAAGCAAGAGAAAATCTATGAAGAGAGGCAAGAAGCCAGCAACAGCAGCAAAAAGAAAAACATGGAAGTGCTGATGGAAGCCAACTTGCAGCTATTGAAACCTGGAGGTACTTAAAGAAACCTTGAAGAAGATCAGACAAAATAAACAAGGGCAAACTAAGCTCAAAGAAATTATTTCAACCAAGTAAGATCAAATAAAAAAATCAGAGAGATCAAGTTGAGGGTTAGCAAAAGGCCAGAGAAAGTTTACTGTTTGCTCATATGGGAACTCTCAGACACGTGAAAGCTCCCATACATGGCACTGGCAACTTCAATCAGCCTCCTCGGCTTCTACAGCCTCCAACAAGATCCTCCATCCCCCTACTGCCTCAACAAATTTCCTCATCTATTTCATAACATACTCTTTCCAGTCTACCCAACTGACTCAATGACCGTCTCTCTTTTATTCTCCCCCTCGATTGATTAAGTGATTACCTGGTTTTTTTAGTAAGATCCGGAGATCGAAAGTTCCATTAATGCTTGTAAAGAAAAGCAGCAAAAAACAAAGAAAACAGAGATACATGAGAGCAAGGATTGTCGTCTCGGATCTCGGCTTCATCTCGGAAACGTGAAAGAGAAGATATCTCGTGAGATTCTCGGAAAAATCTCGGGAGATCGGATCTCGGATTTCATTTATGCAGGGTATACTTTACCCAATGATTGCCATCTCACATCTATATTTTATATCACGGAGATTGAAGATAAAAGATCTCGAAAAAATCTCAAGAGATTAGATTTTGAAAATACCAATCAATGTGCATGTTTAGATGTAGAATGTCATATAATCTTTTTAAAAAGGACAGGAGAACTCAAATTAAATATTAAAATAAGTTGTGAGAGAATTAAAAACGTAATACAGAAATGGTGAACTATTGTTAGCATGAGACATACAAAAGATCTTATGTCAGATCAAAGTTTTATCTTGAACAATATAGATAGGAAATTGATAACATTTTGGGTCAATTGTACATATATAGTTATTAAATTATTAAGTTATGAAATTTTATCAAACAATAATGTTTAGATGAATATTTGGAAGGATTTCATAATAAAATTGGTAATATAAGAAGGAAACTTAACAAGATCATCTAACAAGTTGGGGATAATAATAGGCGGAGAAGATCAAGGTATCACAGGTACTACATAGATATTCTTGTTTCGGCGATCTCGTTTCTCGGACGCAAGGAAGAAAAGAGATTCTCGGGAGATCTCGAGAGATTCTCGGGAGATCGCATTCCATGCATGAGAGAGAAGAAAGAAGAAGCCCCCGTTACCGAGATGGTAGAGGGATAAAAAAAACAGCATTATAGTAAGAAACTCATAAGCTTTGAGGATAAATTCCTAAGCTTAGCCATCTCCCGAGAGTTCCCAAAGTGAGCCACTGACCAATCCACGACAAAGACGGTCAACAGATGAAAGATGAACTCTAGATTGTCAAAAACAGTCTTCAAAGATGCAAGTTTCTAGTATGTCAAATAAACCAAAGCATAGCCAGAAGTACATGCTTCCCTAGGACATCATCAGACAGCCATGGAATAAGACTTGGCCATAGCCGCAAGAAAGATATGGTAGAAGTAGGATCCATCCATGGGACTCTCCAACACTCGAACTTGAACATTATCTTCCACATAAAGTTAATGATCCCACACTTGAAGACAATATGATCTATATTTTCCTCTACCCCCCTGCAAAACACGTATCTAGTATTCATGGTAGGGAAGACTTTGCAAAAGTAAAATATGGTTGTGGGTCCTTACTGATCTACCATAAGAAATTTTGATCTCACTTGGACCAGGTTGATTCCAAACAACCTGGTACCAGGTGACCTCCACCCCGACCTTACTCAATTTTTTAAAGAACACTTTTAACATTAGAATATCCGTTAGAAGGAAGCCAAAGCAACTTATCCTCAGTATGACCCATGCAACTACAATTATTGAGAATAGCAAAATATTTTGTGAAGTCAACAATTCGTCATCTTTGAGGTTCCTTCTGAATGGTACACCCCGATTGAAGTCCACATCCCAAATTTTTCTGACCCTAGCACTAGGATTGCAACTAAATCATACAAAGAAGGGAACAACAAGGCCAGTGGAACCTGACCAGTCGCAGTGTTGAACATGTCCCATGCATAAAAAATACCTTTTCAAATACTAGAAAGTTTGTTGCCATCCTTGAAATCTTTAATCCATACCCCATTCATTCCCATGGAGTACTTGAAGCAAACAACCCTCGCTCAAAGAGTGTCCTTGTGCTGATTAAGTTTCTAAAACCATTTCAAAAACGTGCATCATTAGAAGTCTCAAAGGGAGTTAACCCAACCCCACCCTCTGTGATAGGTCTATAGACATGGTAGTGGAACCATTTGACTAGATGCCCTTCTTGCCATGAGTTCCATTCCAGAAAAAGTTAGCTCCGATTCTTTCAAACTTATGACCAATACATTTAAGCAAATGAAGGATGGAAAAGAAAAAGTGGCAGAATTTGCAGTACAGTCTTAGAGAGAAGAGGGTAACATCCTGCTCATCAAGCCTTGTAATTTTCCTTCAAAAGTTTGCACAACACATTGCCAATCTTTACACTTGGTTCCCTTATCAAATAAAGGTAATCCAAAATACCTAATAGAAGAGGAGGTCCACGACATATTAAAATGTTCTGTACCTGAGAACGATGCTCATCATTCAAGTTTATCCCAATGAGCTCACATGAGTCATATTTTTCATTATTAATCTTCAGTCCCATGTCATATTAAACAGGAGTAGCATAATCTTCAAATTCACGTATTTATCAAGCATAACAGAAGTAAAAGTATGGTATCATCCACAAATTAGAAATAAGTGACTCCATTGCTTGTACCAACTTCAAAGCAATAAGATGGTGTTGATCGGCTTTGCTCCACATCAAGTTTAGAACCTAACCAATTAGCACAAGGAGATGGGGAAGATCAGGTCCCCTTGCTAAGACCTCTAGATGAAGCAAAAAGTCAAATCCTTTACCATTCATGTCAATTGTCAACTGTCAACAAAGTAGTAGAGATGCACCATTTTATTCATCTGTTCCCTCTGTCACCGAAGCCCATTGACTACATGATTCTAAATAGACGAGACCATTTAACCCTATCATATGCTTTTTCAAGATCCAATTTAAGAAAGATGCATTGCTTTTTCTAACTTTTATGGTTATGTAAGCATTCATGGGCAGCCATAAAATTGTCAAAAATATTTCTACCAAGAATACAA
Source organism: Cryptocoryne crispatula var. balansae (assembly GCA_036172225.1). NCBI lineage: Eukaryota > Viridiplantae > Streptophyta > Magnoliopsida > Alismatales > Araceae > Cryptocoryne > Cryptocoryne crispatula. Next base: position 29,020,695 of record CM069928.1, read on the forward strand.
GCAGATTATAAAAAACTAGTAAACTTGCCAATGTACTTACTAAGTTTGGTTGCAAGGACTTTAGTAATGATCTTGTAACTACAATTAACAAACTGATTGGTCTAAGATCCTTAATGTCTTCCACACTGTCCTTCTTGGGAATAAGTATCAAAGATGTAGAGTTCAACAGTTTGATACAAGTTGCATTGATCTCAATCTCTTTGATGAGAGCCAAGTAATCCATCTTGATTATATCACATCAATGAAAATTGGAACCAGTTGAAAACCCATCAGGGCCCAGTGTCTTAAGTGGGTCCACAACTTTAATAATGCATAAGATCCTTTTCAGAAAAAACTTCACAAAGAGTTTCTTCCTCCCTCACCTCACACCTTATGCATGTTGAAATTAAAAAAATTTGACCACTCTTTATCATCTGAGAAAAGATTTCTTTAGTAATTAGATGCATAATGGTCAATCTGATTATCACCAGCACAATGAATACAATAAACTCTCAATATGTGAATAGTATTCTTCTTCTTCCTAAGAGTTGCCATACTGTGAAAGAACTTTGTATTTATCACCTTCCTTCAACCACAACTCTTCCTATCTCTGCTTCCACTTGATTTCCTGCCTGAGACACAATTCTCTATATTCATCCTTAACACTGTCCAACTCTAATTTGTTTGCATCATCCATATGGCCCCTAACATTAATTTTTACATAATATTTGATTTTAGATAGACAGTTCTTCCTTACCACAGCCAAACAAATAAAAGTCGATCTCGTCCAATACATGAGATGCCTCTTCATCCATTTTAGTTTGCTCACGAACCTCCATGTTGCTGATGATGAATTGATATTGTGTTCTTCCCACCACCCTGGTTCCCTAAGGCAAGATGGCCCCTATACAACCTCAAGGCCTCGACTCTAACAACATAATGTTGATGATATTTCTTCACTGTCACAAAATGAAAGTGGTGAATCAAATAAAAGAAACTAGGACAGGCCATGTCCGTGAAATATAAACTTGTGCAAATTTTTTTAGAAGGTGATTGAAGGTCACAATTCATTGAAGGTGAAAGAATATATATAGTAAAGCCGGTTCATACCATGGAATACCAGAACCCACTTGGGTCGGGTCAGGTCATCCAACCCAGTTGGATTTCATGGCAATCGACCCAACTCCGACCCCAGACTCCCGAATGCCATACATGATGCCTCTTCCCATCCACAAGGAGGATTCTCGTGCAGATGGGAAGCATGAAATGAGATCATGGTAGGTATACCAAAACGGCATTTCATTTTTTTATTGATTTCTTATTATTTATTTAATATTTTATTATAAATATTAATGACTACAAATAATTTAAAATGTTTTAACTATTTAAATAATCATTTTTAAGTATAATAAACAAAATACTTTTATTATTTTTCATATTTTTATAGTTTTAAAATAAAAAATTATTTTTTAATCGGATCTGATCTCGACCAACCCGGTTTGATTGGATCAGATTTGGTTGGGAAGACCCGGTCCCCAAACAACAACCTGACTCACCTTGATTTATACAACAGAAACCAAAGGGAAGATCAAAGTGAACCACCCTGACTACCAAGATAATAATCAACAAGCATAAAACCGGGGTGAACAAAAACACAATCAACTAATTACAAAAATCTTTCCACGAGTAAAAATACTCTTTAAAGATGTCACCAACCGGTTGACAACCCATAGCCGCAAGGAACCAATCATTGACCAGCTGCAACTTGAAGAATGATACAAGTTGAGTTAACGAAGTGACCTCCAAATGTTCTATTCCCAGCTCTCCATATAGACAAAAGCATCACGGGTAAAGACAATTTCCAAGCAGAGTTTCAACCATCCACAGTGTATTCGCATTCCATAGCTGAAGCATGGTTTTCCATCTCGCTGAAATCTCGCGAGATCTCGCGAGAATCTCGGTCTCTCCAAGGGGCCGAGATACGAGATCGCCGAGATCTCACCCCATGTAGAGTGGTCCATAAAAAAATTTTCTCACTCCCGTTTATGATAGTGTAAACACATTTAATATATTTCACTATTACTTATACTATCACATGAAAATGTGTTACAAGTTTAATATCATATTAATATTTAAATAAGATTGTATACAAGTTTAAACTTTTTAGAAGCACAAAGATCATCTTTTTGGTAATGAAAGTGCTTTGTAATTGTTCATTCACACAGTTGATATACAAAATGTGTTATATATTTTCATGTAAATTTATTGATGTACTCCTATTTTTATAAGATATTATGTTATATTTTATACATATATACATTTTGATCCAAGATCCGATCTCCTGAGATTTTTTTCGAGATCTCTTCTCTTTCACCCCCCCGAGACGAAGTCGAGATCCGAGATGGCAATCCTTGAGCTAAAGCAAGACAGCAACATTCCTTGGGTCCACCAAATCAATACTCCAACTATGGAACAGTGTCAGATAAATGCAATAACCCCACACAAGTTTTAATAAATGGACTGAAAGTTTCATGCAAATCTATTCCAAGTTTTTGTCGAAATCCCTTAACCACAAGGTGGACATTGTGTTGCTCAACAGATCTGTCAACTTTCTGTTTGAGTTTAAACACTCACTTGTAGTTAATCACGTTCATACCCAGTTAGCAAGGAACAAGAGACCAAGTGTCACTACAAAGAAAGCAGCACTCCACGTTGGATCCTGAGAAACTGGCCAGAAACAAGTTGGCTCATGTTATGCATTAGCAGTGGCGAGACACCGTGGAAGTAGATGTGCGTTTTTATATATCTATGTCAAAGACCGTATCCAACAAGTTGGCAATGTGGAAGTTGGTGATGAGGATGCTAGGTCTTTGGGTGAAGAGGACAAGGTAGCTGCAGCTGGTGTTTCATGACTGTGAGGATTGTGTGCGGGGAAGTGAGCAGCCAACTTCACGTCCGGTCATTGCAGCAGTAGACAGTGACATATTAGCAAGTATAGGAAAACGTCCAAGTAAACTAGGTGCAGCACGCAGCACCAAAGAATTAGATGTACTATCCAATGTATGACTTGCAAAGGAAAACACGAATTCATCAAAAAATAACATGCTATGAAATGTAAAGGCACCCGGTGGAGTAGGAAAGACATCAATAGCCAAAGTGCATGCTACTATAACCAAGAAAGAGACATTGCTCAGAACATGGAGAAAGCTTATAGAGTGAATAGGGTCGAATATAAGGGTAGCATGCACAACAAAAAGTTCAAAGAATGGTGGAGTCTAGTGACTTCTTGAACAAACACTCAAATGGTGAACAATGACTAAGTGTAGAACTGGGAAGCCAATTTATAAGATAGGTAGCAATGGACAAAACTTCATCCCAAAATTTTGGTGGCATGGAACATTGGAGAGAAGAGTTAGGGCAGCCTCAACGATATGACGATGTTTACACTCAATAGTGCTGCCATTTTGCTATGGTGTATGAGGACATGACACACGATGTTGGATACCACGAGATTGAAGATGGCGATTAAGAGATTGGAACTCTCCTCCCCAATCATATCGGAGTGAAACAATGTGACATCCAAACAAATGTCCAACACAACGCTGAAAGTGAAATTTGCACTTTAAGAGGAAACAACCAAGTGTGCTTACTAATATCATCTACCAATTTAACATAATATAAAAAAATATAATGATATAGGACAGGAGCCGGTCCCAAAGATCAGAATGTATTGACTGCAATGGTTTTGATGAAGTGGACAGAGATATCACAAAAGGAACTTTATGACATTTATTTAAGTAACATGACTTGCATAAAGATTGTCTTGGACGATGAGCCATAGGAAGATCAAATTTATTAAGAACATCTAGAATAACACAAAAAATGAGTCAACCACACCACACAGATGTGCATGTGCACATTCACCCAGAAAGGGTAATTTTTTGTCAATGATGAAGGAAAATATTAAAGGCCATCTTTAAGTTGGCCTTGGAAAAGCACCTTCCCCATTAGTGGATCCTTCACAAGACAATAAGATGCATAAAAATCAACAAACACATTATTGTCAGAATTAAGTTTTAGATCATAAATAAGATTTCGATTGATATGGGAAACATGAAAGACATTATGTAGGGAAAAGGAACGGTGAAGGAGAAGAAATATCAGCAGATTCAATTGAAGAAATGGGCAAACCTTTACCACCACCGACATGAAGTTTGTCAAAACCTGTGGGATCATTTAGTGCATGATAATCCGGAGTAATATGATAAGTGGCACCATTGTCCGGGTACCAGGCATTGGAGGAGGCTGCAGTCCTTAATGTCGGTAGAAGTGGAGTAACATAAGTAGTAGAGTAGGCAGCAGGATTGACATTGGGAGGACCAAATGATGGATAAGTGACCTGTTGTTTTGACCAAGAGAATGATGTATCAGAAGAACCTCTTGCTGCGAAGTACGTCCACTGGAAAATGCTTTATTGAAGCACTCAACAGTCAGCACATTCAGGTCTGTGATGACCAAATTGCAAACAAATCTGACATCATGGTTCATGATCACAGCCACGACATGACCATGACTGCCATTACCATTGGGTGGAGTTAGTTTAAGCAACATTAACAGATGAAAATTCAGTAACATCCTCTAAGGAAGACTGCTGTTGTGGCATAATAGTTTCATTCACAGTTAAGGTGTGCAAGAACATCTTCAAGAGTGAGAGCATCCAATCGAGTAGTGAAGCTAAGATAAAGGCTTCATAATTTGATCCTAGACCAGATAAAATCACCAAAACTACGTCCTCATCATCCATTGGATGCTCAATTGCCACAAGTTCATCTATTATGACTTTAACAGACTATACGTATTCATGAATAGAAAAAACTCATTGTATAGCATGTAACTTGGATCACAGCTGAAGAACATGCAAGCGGGATGCAAATGCTCTAGCTATAGCATCCCAAAATCTTTGGCAGTTCCATGACCAATGACGACAAAATGGCTCAGTTAAGGAAAAAAATAAGCCAAGAGAGAACCATTTGATCAATCTTTTACCAACTTGTAAACTCGGGATTGTGCACTTGTATTTTGTTTCCATCTTGGCTGCTGGAATCGATGAACATTGATAAAGGCATGCATGATCCATCTACTATACTCAAGTAACCATAGCAATTGAGCTCTCCATAAGAGATAATGCTCTCGTGTTAACTTCAAAGGAAGAAATGGTAAAACATTGGGAAATGCAAACAAAGGCAACTGCAAGCTTGCAATGGAAGAGGCCGATGGTAATAATAGTGACATCGGGGCAGTGGTTGTGGCAGGATCACTTTCAGCCATTGATTGAGGAGCTGTTGAGAAGGATGGCGTTAATACCATGCGTGAACCAAAGAGAAATAGAAAGAGAAGAAGACAGAATGAGAAAGAGGGTCTTGGGCAGATTTCACCAGAGCCCTGCGTATGTATTTATAGGCCTGGGTGGCTTACAACAAGATGTGTCCAGGTGATAAGGATAAACCTTATCTCATACAACAGAAGCCTCGTAACCGAGAGGCGTAATAAATGAGGTTAACTCTGGCGTCGTAACAGCTGTAATAGAGGAGCTGTAACAAAGAAGGTTATCTGAATGTCGTCCCCTTGTTTGACAGAGGAAGCCCCAAATACTTAAAAAAAAATAGCCCCATTTCATGCCAAAAAGGTCTCTCTAAGTTATCCTTGGTATCTGCATTGATGTTGGTACCTAGCATTTCACATTTGTCAAGATTAATTTTAAGACTTGTAAAGGCTTCAAGAAAATAAAGAAAATTCTGAGCCTGATACATTTTTCCAAGGAAACCGAAGAAAACAATAGTGTCATTAGCAAATTGCAAATGAGTAATATGCAACAAATTATGACCAATCTTGATTCTTTCAATAAGGTGAACCTGTGTTGCCTTCTCCCACATAGTACCTAAAACCTGGCCAATCAAATAAAAAAAAAAAGGAGATGGGGTCACCCTGCTTGAGTCCTGTCCTCTTGAATTGCCAATAAGCCTTGCTATTGATAACCACATAGAACTTGGTTGCAGTTATGCAACATTGGATCCAACTGATTCACTTACCCTGAAACCCCATTAACCACATAATCCTGCTCAGACTGCTCCAACTGACTCTATCATATGCCTTATCAAAATCTAGTTTCAACAACACTCTTTCTTCCTATATTTCAGATCATGAATGCATTTAAAGGTCACCATGAAGGTTGTCAATAACGTATCTCCCCTTGATCAACATTGACCGGGACTCACCAACCACTTTTGCCATGAACTTACCCAATTTATTAGTGAGGACCTTGGTAAAGATTTTGAAACAATGAATTGAGGAATTTCATGTTGTGAGGTAGCCTTTCAATTTCCTTTGTCATTGCCATAAAGTCAGACATTGATAAAAACACTTTAGATAAAACCCTGCAGAAACCCCATCCAGGCTAGTAGCCTTAAGGATCCATCACCTGAATAGCATTCCACACCTCCCCTTTTGTGATAGCCTCCACCAGAGAGTTTGCCTCAGTTTCCGAGTTTATTACAGGAGTCAATTCAATAGTGGCCTCTAACATCCATCAACTCTCAAGAAAGCCTCATAGTATGTGAGGCAGCCAAGCCAATCGGATCAGTATCAATTCTAACATTATCATTGAAAGTTGAAGAATCAAGGGCTAACCTCCTATTTTCAAGCTGTGCATAAGTATGAAAAAAAACCTAGTGTTATTGTCCCCTTCAACCAAAGCTCTTTAGACCTCTGTTTCCATTTTATTTTCTCCTTAAGGTTCCACTCAACGTATTCAAGTTTCAAACATGATCAATCTTCCCTTTGCATGTTAGATAAAAGACTTTTATCGTCAATCTACTAATATAATTCAATCTTAGCCAACAATTCATTTCTTTCTTGTTGGCTGTTTGGGAGAAGTATTTGCCGAGACTTTTAAGTTTTAACTGTTTCCATATAAACTTTAACTTGTTCACAAAAATATCCATGACGACAACCCTGTTCTATCAAACATTCCACCATTGACAAACAGAGTCTTCAAAATCAGGTTCCTACATGCTAATTCAAAACAGAATTTCCTGCTAGATTTCTGAAACAGAGTACGAGGGATGTCAATAGAAGAATGATCAGACAAAATTCTTAGAAGGTGAAAAGTTTGTGGAACATAGAACAACTCAGACCATTTAGCCAATACCAGAAACCTGTCAAATTTAGATTTTGCCTGAGAGTTGGCCCGGGTAAAATCAATAAAAAAACATTCGGCCAATCAGCATTCAGCCAATCAGTAAAAAAACCATCTCACACTCCATTTTGCTTGATCCAATCTCTCAGCTGTCTTTCTGACTGTTGAAATTCCCGCAAACACAATAGGTACCACCGGCTGAAAGCAAAATAAGTTGACTCAGATCAGCAAAAAATAACCTCTTTTTCATCCTCCTCAACCAGGCCATAGATATTAACAAGGAACCACTACTTATCAGAAACAAGAGATGAAAAATCCAAGGCGAGTACATGGCTAGAGCACTATAAAACAATAACAGCCCATAAAGAATCGTCCCAGATCATAGCCAGGTCACCACTACGACCATACGAAGGAGACAAAAAGGATGGATAGGTTCCCCAGTTTGAGAGAAACCTTCTCCATCTCCTTAGAAGAGTCACATTTAGTCTCCTACAAAGCTAACACATGCAACTTCTGGGCATTCACCATAGATCTCAACTCTTGCGTCTTACCTTTACCAGAATACCCCTAATATTTAAACTGACAATATTCATCGTGGATAAATAATTATCTCCCTCCTGGTCTTCTTCTTTTTCCTTTTAAGTCAAGCACTCATTTATTCTTAAGCAAGAAACTCAACTCCCAGCTCCCTCAACCCCACCCAAACCTGGGAAGATTCCTGTCATTCACCAGAGCAACCTGCAAGACTAGATCCTGTCTGAGTTCATGAACAAAGTTTTTAAACTGAACTTCACCGCCAAATAAACTCAACCCCCACCTCTCCCAATGATATAATGCCGCATTAGAGACCTGTGAGAAACAGTAGCTACCTCCTTTGACTCATGAACACTGGATTCTGTCACATCCGTCACTGATCCTCAGAGAATCAGAAGCTTAGCCTCTAAAGCAAAGCCAGAGACAAGCAAAACAACTTGCTGAAACAATTCCGGATCACCTCAGACATACCCTGCCTCTCAAAAAGGATGTATGATATGAACCACCAAAAATTGGATGACTTGACACCAAAAGATGAACGAGGCGTAATAGCCAGTGGTGTCTAATTACATCCTACCATTACACACATCAGCTTCGTCGAAGAGACATACTTGGAATCCTCCATGCCAGGAAACCCTGGGAATGGCAGAATCAACCAAGGCCAAAACCTCAAAATCAACATCACTGGAGCCATTTTGGATCAGAGAGTGCACCAGAATGGGACCATGCATCAATACCAGCTCCCCCTCGAAAGAAGTTTCCTTTATATGAGAAAAGCCCCTTAGGGGCTCCACGGGAATGATGATCAACGCCTCAGGAACTATAACTGTGCCAGAAGAAGAGCAACCACCAATCAGTGTCGGACCTTGCTGGAGCTGTAAAGACTGATTCTTCAAAGCCGACAAGTTGGGGAAGATGATTAGTCCGTTGAAGCACCAAACCGGAACGTTCTTATGCCCGGCATCCCAGTCTGCTCGCACAACACCGCTTGTCCGGCCGGCCCTGATTGAACCACAACATTAGTCGGGGGAGCTTGAAGTGGTTGAAAAGTCGACAAGTGATCAGTCTGGACCAGCTCTGCGAGAGTTGGCTGGCAACATAAAGGGCTCGGATCAGCCTCTTGTTGGGTCCCCAATAAACCCAAATGGGAAACATCTCCACCTGATAGAGCTTGATCCGATCTGCCGCCAACTGACCTTTGTTTAAACTCTGAAGGCATCCCCAGTGCTCCCCCCCCATGCACCCCCATCCCTCCATTGGAATTGGAACACACCTGATCAGAGGAAACAACCATGGTCAACACCGACTCTGGCGAACCACTTGCCTCACAAAGCCGAACCCCCACCCAAAAAGAACAACCTCCTAACCTCACCAGACACCTAAAATCACAAAAGAATTATAGAACTCCACCAGAATTCAGATTTCCTTCTTGGAGGGCCACACCACATCATATCCTTATTGACGAACACCAGTCTTAGTATCACCCTACTCACAACAACAATAACTGGTTCCATCTAAACAAAGTCAGAAGCCCCGATGCAGCAACCCAATGACACTCTAAATTAACCGCTTTGACCTCAAAAGCCAATGACCACAACTTAAAGAAGAATTAGATCCTGTTGTCTCAAACAAAGATTTTTAGACAATATGATTTAGATTGTTTAAATATCTCTGAAGAAATAACACAAAATCGACATGAGTGGAGAAAGAGAATCCATATGACTAATCCCAAGTAATGTGGGATAAAGACCTTAGTTGAGTTGAATATCTCAAACAAAGATTTCTAGACAACCGCATCCAACCATCGTGGAAAGTTGGCATCTTTAACGAAGTACACACCATCAGCTGAAAAAACCTTTGTTAAATGTTATAAACATTGAATAAAAAAGAGTTTTGAGAGTTCTTTATTTTAAGAAAGTGTTTAAGTGAGTGTTTATTGTGAATTTCTTAAGAAAGATGTTATGCGGATTTCAATGGGACTTAATGTGAGGAGTTTTTAAATGTTTTATGGAAAGATGTTTCTTAGCCCATTTACAATGGGGTTACCCTAGGAAAAGCCTATATAAGGTGGCCCAATCATTGATTGCAGAATCGCCAAAATTGGATCGGAATCGGCCGATTTCGGCAGGAATTCCGTGGAATCGGTCGAAATCGGTCGGAATCGGACAGAATCGATCCGATTCCAGCGATTCTATCTGGAATCGGTCGATCCCGACCGATTCCACGGAAGACCGGTCTGGCCGGTCTGGTTCCATTCCCGGTTCGATTCTGGACCAGAAATCGAACCAATTCCGGCCCTTTTAGGGCCGGAATCAACCGCCGCGGTCGATTCCGATGATCCAGAAGGCGGCGAGGCGCTCCTTCTGGCAATTCTGGGCGATTTCAACTCTCGAAATCGAGGATTCCAGCGATTCCGAGGTCGATCCCAGCTCCCTGCGTCGATTCCTGTGCGATTCTAGCAATTCCAACAGCGATTCCTACGATTCCGACAATTCCGGCGGCGATTCCAGTGATTCCGGCGATTCTAGGCTACTTCTTCAAGGGATTCTGTCGATCCAAGCTCCAATCGGTTTCGATTCAACCTCTTCTTCGATCCTTAGAAGGTTATTGGTAAGATTTCTTCGCCGAAAATTTCGTACGCCCATTCTTACGTGTTTCCGACGACTCCAATCGTGGTTAAACTCGGTGATTTCCGACCGAATAACTCTGTTTAAGTTCTAAACTATTCGATTGGATGTGCTTTGCACGGGAAAAATTCTGGATATCCTATATGCCTATTTTTACGTGTTTTCGACGACTCCGAGCATGGTTAAACTCGGTGATTTTTTGATCGAACAACTCCGTTCAAGTTGTAAGAACATCGATTGAATGTTTTTTGTATGGAAAAAATTTCGGATACCTCGTACGTTGATTTACGACCATTTTCGGCAAATATGTAATCCTTTAAACATACCGAATAGTGTGTTTGATGGGCTGTCTGCTTCCCGAACAGTGCCTAAAGCAATTTTTTATATTGCCTAATAATTTTTAATGCATTGTTTACAATTTTTGTAGGTCTAAGCAATGGCCGATCAAGGTGATGCAACACCAGCACGTCCTTCTGACGTGGGTTGGAAACACGGGCATATGGTAGACCCGGTCATAAAGAGAGTGCAATGCAAATAGTGTGGGAAGAAGATGAACGGGGGGTGTTCCAACTGAAACAACATATTGTCAGAACAGATGAAAATGTAAAAAAATGTGATTAGGTGCCGAGGGAGAAGAGTGAGGAGATGAGAGACAACATGACAAGTAGAGCCTCTCAACGGGCTGTTAGGATTGAGCAAAGGAAGGAGTTGCACGACGAGCTGCTCCAGAGGAGGAGGGACCGAGATTTGCTTACCTGGAAAGAAAAAGGCAAGGGAAAGGCACCAGCTGAGCCGGAGCCAGAGAGCGAGGAGGACTCCACGGACTCCGAGCTTAGACATGCTAGGCACGCTAGCAAGCGTGCATTGGCTGAGGACGAGGATAGGAGGAGAGGAGTAGGAGGGTCAGGGTCCAGAGCTGACCCAATTCTTGGCTGATCAACATCGGCTCGCCCTACCCAAGACCGGGAGACGGAAGGATGGAGACAGGAGCCACACCGTCATTCTGCCAGTACTAGATTTATGCCGAGTGATGAGCACTTATTTAGGAAACAGAGTGCTGGGCAGATGGGAATTAAACAAGCTATGAAAGAGGTGAAGGCAACAGGAACGACTGCAAAGAGAGCCGTTCGCCACATTGTGAAGTGATTTTTGCATGCAGGTATTACTTTTAAAATGGCATTTATGTGTGTTTTATTTACTTAAGCTTAATTTTGCCTGATCTAAATTTTATTTAACTTGACGTAGGCATCCCAGCACATGCAACCACCGGCCCCTACTTCCAAACGATGGTGGATGCCGTGGGTGAGGCTGGACCGGGTCTGCAAGCCCCGAGCAGCAGGCATATATACGGCGCTGGGCTGGATAAGGAGGTCCAGGAGTTGAGGGAGTGGATGGATGGATTCAAATTGGTGTGAAAGGAGAGGGGTTGCACAATTATATGTGACGGGTGGACAAGTATCACCAAAAGGAGTATGATAAATTTCTTAGTGTATTGTTCTGAGGGGACAACATTCTTGAAGTCGGTGGACGCTTCTGGGAAGATTAAAAATGTTGACTTCATTTTTTCTTTGATGGATGTAGTGGTGGAGGAGATCAGGGAGGATAATGTGGTTCAGGTTGTCACTGACAACGAACCTTCATATAAAGCGGCTGGGAAAAAGCTGATAGAGAAGAGGAAACATGTTCTGGGTGCCCTGTGCGGCACATTATATTGATCTCATATTAGAGGATATAGGCAAGGAAGAGAGAGTATCCACCCTTGTCAGGCAGGTGCAGACGATCACGTCATTTATTTATTCGCATCCACGTCTGCTACATATTATGAGATCACACACAGGAGGGCATGATCTTGTTACGCCTGGTCTGACTCGTTTCGCCACGAATTTCATTGCATTGGAGAGTTTACACTAGCACAGGCATGCATTGGTTAGGTTCACATAGTCCGAGGAATATTATAATTATATGGTGGACCACCTACACGACAAGAAAGATCAGCGAAAATTCTTGTCAGGTTTGAGAAGCAGATCACTGACAAGAGATTTTGGGAAAGGATTGCCTACTACTTGGCAATCATTGAGCCACTGGTAGTTGTCTTGAGGTTGGTTGACTCAGATGACAGGAACCAGATGGGCATGATGTACGATGCCATGGACCAGGCAAAGTTGAAAATAAAAGAGAAAAATCCCAGAGATTACAAAAAGTGGTGGAAGATCAAAAATGACCGATGGGACAAGACTTTGCACCATGATGTCCATGCTGCAGGTTAGTAGGTTCAAAAAATATTTGTGTTTACCTATTTTAAGTTTATTCAATAATTGTCTTATTCATAATGTTAACTATTAAATTCTTGTAGGATATTTTTTGAAACCCCGCATCCAATATAAAAGACAGGTGGTGAACGACAACGAGGTGATGTGGGGTACACTAGCCGTTATTCAGCGTCTCTGCCGATCTCAGCATGACAGAATAGAGACTGAGATAGAAGTAAATTGAAGTTTATTCAATACTTTAGAGTAACTAATTATTAGACAACTAATGATTTTTTTTAAAAAAAAATTCAGATGTAGAAATATAAGATGAGGGTCGGCATATACTCAGATGCTGATCCAAGGATTCCGGAATCGGAATCGGAATCAACCGTTTCCAATTCCGATTCCAGGAATCGGCCAGAAGGGAATCGATTCCGGATCGGCCGGAATCGGTTTTTTTTTGAAATTTTTTTTCGTCAAAAAAATTCAAAAAAATCAAAAAAAAATCTAAAAAATAGGAAATGAGTCAGAAAAATTTTTAAAATAAGATTAGCATTCATCCACAAGACCACATCGAATAAATACTAATGAACTCCAATTGAAGTTAAGTACATATTCCATTGATTCAAAAATCAAAGAGTTAATACATCATGAAAAAAATATACATTTACATCATATGAATCTACTACCAATATCTAGGATATAGATATTGGTCTTCCTCCTCTCCCTGCTGCTCTCGATGCTACTCCCTCGTGCTCAGTCTTGTATACTGTCCGGGACCATATCCATATGAAAATAATGTCGATGCCATGCTATCAAGGTCGTACGGATCGGACTGCGGGACGACCGGGACGTAAGCAGAGGATGGTGGAGCTAGTGGTGTAATCCACTGCTGGTCAGCCTGGCCAAATGCTGGATACTATGGCTCCTGTATAGGGGTGCAAACGAGCCGAGTCAAGCCGAGTAGTATGGTGTTCAAGCTCGGCTCGTTTATTTTACACGAGTTCGAGTTCGAGCTCAAGTTTTAGCGAGTATGTGGAATCCTTGTTCAAGCTTGGTTCGTTTATTAATCGAGCCGAGTCAAGCTCGAACTCGAATAGTAGTTAGACAAAAATTCAATTCACATTCAAGCTTAAACTATATACAAACTCATTTATAAAACTCAAAATCAATGAAAAATTATCTATGAAACTCTATATTTAGCTCATTTATGAAACTCAATCTAAGTTTAAACTCAAATTTTAAATTATTTAATATATTTAAGTGATAATATATAATTATTAATACTCATAATTTAATTTTTAAAAATAAATATATAATATAATATTTAATCGAGCTACTCGCGAGCTTATCGATCCGAGCAGGAGTCTGTTCAAGCTTGGCTCGTTTAATGAGTCGAGCTTTATTTTGTGTTCAAGCTTGTTCATTTAACCTAATGAACGAGCCGAGTCGAGTTTTTACCGAGCCGAGCTTCGAGTTACTTGTCGAGTGTATTGGTTCGTTTGCACCCCTACTCCTGTATATAAGAATCAGGTGTATCCGAATCCAGCGTGTAATACGGCATTGGATGCCGTGAATCAGGAGACTCGGCTGCTGCTGATGGCTGCGTCGCTGGTATGCACTCCTCGTCATCATCACCTGAGGAGTGAGGAGCCTGCATGCTGTTATCTGGGCTGACAGGACGCCTGACCTCTAGCTTCCTTCTCTTCACCTCTTCAGCCATCTCTGAAGTACCAGAAGGTCCAGAACCCAAAGTTTTTTTCAACTTTGCAAATCCTCCCATTTTCCGTGCAGTCACTTTTGTTTTCGTTTTCTCTGGACTGCGAATGGGGTACAGGTAGCGGCGGTGGGGCCGGAGGCCGGGGTTAAAGCCGGTGGGCGCTCTATAGGCTGGCAGGGCGAGAAGAAGGCCTGCTGGGCACGAGAAGTAGGTGGAGGTGGAGGGCGGAGCATCCTCCTCGGCTTCAACACCATCCAACTCTCCTTCGGCCCGTACGCACGGTCATCGGGATCAAACTCAGCTGCATGATCCCTGGCTTCCCTCTCCTCTATCCAGGAGGCAAGTGTATGCTCCTCCTAGAATATCTGATCCATGTCCACCTCCTCAGGTGGTGGTATGGCGGAGGAATGCCTCTTCTCGTATGGACCACCTGCGAATCGTGCAAATCGCTCCTCACTGATCTTCTGTCGATCCTTGATATTCTTGGTGTGCAACCTCATGTTGTAATGACAGAAGACCAGCTTCTCCAGCCGGTCTGAGGTCAACCTGTTCCTCCTTTTCGTATGTATCAGGTTGAATGTACTCCAGTTCCTCTCACAATTGGAGGAACTGGTGCTCTGGCTGAGTATCCTGATACCGATAGCAGCAAGTGGATTCCATCCACTCCTAGTGTTCACCTAAACCCACCACTCAGCTGCAAGAAAAAAAGAAGAAGAGTAAAGGTAAACAATTAGCCCATCATCTTTCATAACTTATATGAAAAGAAAATAAAATCTTCATCAATGTATTACTATACCAGGTGACACTTTGTCAACTGAATATTTCAGATCAGCATCTGAGTATACGCCGACCCTCATCTTATACTTCTGCATCTGAAAAATTTATAAAAAAAATATTAGTTGCCTGGTAAGGCTACTCCAAGGTATTGAATGAACTCTAACTTACTTCTATCTCGGCCTACATCCCCGTCCCGCCGAGATCGGCACGTATTTGAATAACAGCAAGTGTACCCCGCATCACCTCGTTGTCGTTCACCACCTGTACTCCATATTGGATGCGGGGGTTCAAAAATATCCTGCAAGATTTTATTAGATAACATTATGAATAAGAATAAGACAATTATTCAGCAAAAATATTTTTTTAACCAAGTTACCTGCAGACGTGGACATCGTGATGCAAGGTCTTGTCCGATCGGTCATCTATGATCTTCCACCACTTTTGTAACCTGCGGGATTTTTTTCTTTTATTTTCGGCTTTGCACAGTCCACGGCATCGTACAACGTGCCCTATCTGGTCCCTGTCATCTGAGTCTACCAACCTCAAGACAACTACCCGTGGCTCAATGATTGCCAAGTAGTAGGCAATCCTCTCCCAAAACCTCTTATCAGTGATCTGCTTCTCAGACCTGACAAGAATCTCCAGCTGATCTTTCTTGTCATGCAGGTTGTCCACCGTATAGTTATAATACTCCTCGGAGTGTGTGAACCTAACCAATGCATGTCTGTGCTGGTATAAACTCTCCAACGCAATGAAATTCATAGCAAATCGAGTTGGACCAGGCCTAACAAGATCGTGCCCTCTTGTGTGTGATCTTATAATATGTAGCAGGCGGGGATGCGAATAAATAAATGATGTGATCGTCTATGCCTGTCTGACAAGTGTGGATACACCCTCCTCCTTGCCTACATCCTCTAATATGAGATCAATGGAATGTGCCGCACAGGGCACCCAGAACATGTGCTTCCTCTTCTCCATCAACTTCCTCCAAGCCGCCTTATATGATGGTTCGTTGTCAGTGACAACCTGAACCACATTGTCCTCCCCGATCTCCTCCACCATCGCATCCATCATAGAAAAAAGGAAGTCGGCATTTTTTATCTTCCCAGAAACATATACCGACTTCAAGAATGTTGTCCCCTCGGAACAGTACACCAAGAAGTTTATCATACTCCTCTTGGTGATACCTGTCCACCCATCGCACATAATTGTGCAACCCCTCTCCTTCCACACCAACTTAAAACCATCTATCCACTCCTTCAACTCCTGGACCTCCTCATCGGCCCGGCGCCGTATATATGTCGGCTGCCGGGGCTTGCAAACCCGGTCCCGGCCTCACCCACGGCATCCACCATCGTCGGAAGTAGGGGGTGGTGGCACGTGTCGGGATGCCTACATCAAGTTAAAAAAATTGAGATCAGGGTAAAATTAAGTTTAAGTAAAAAAACACACATAATGTCAATTTTAATTTAAATAGTGATACCTGCATGTAAAAATCACTTCACAATGTGACGAACGGCTCTCTTTGCAACCATTCCTGTTGCCTTCACCCCTTTCATTGCCTGTTTAATCCCCATCTGTCCAGCACTCTGTTTCCTAAATAAATACTCGTCACTCGGTGTAAATCGAGTGCTGGTAGAAGTAGAACGGCGGTATGGCTCCTGTCTCCTGGGGTCGGTCTCTCGGTCCGGGTAGGGCGAGCCGATGCCGATCGGCCCAAAGCCGGGTCATCTCGGACCCGGACCCTCCTCGCTCCCCTCTTCCCCGTCCTCCTCCTCGACGAATGCACGCTTGCTGGGCCGTGCCTAGCACGTCCAAGCTCGGAGTCCGCGGACTCCTCCTCGCTCTCCGGCTCCGGCTCGGTGGTGCCTTCCCTCGCCTTTCCCTTTCGAGGTAGGCAAATCACGATCCCTCCTCCTGCGGAGTAGCTCGTCGTGCAACTCCTCCCTCTGCTCAATCCTAACAGCCCGTTGAGAGGCTCTACCTGTCATGTAGCCTCTCATCTCCTCACTCTTCTCCCTCGGCACCTTGTCACATTTCTTTACATTTCCACATGTTCCGGCAATATGTTGTTTCAGCCATAACACCCCCCCGTTCATCTCCTTCCCACACCATTTGCACTATACCCTCTTCCTGACTGGGTCTACCATGTGCCCGTGTTCCCAACCCACGTCGGAAGTACGTGCTGGTACTGCATCACTTTGATCGGCCATTGCTTATATCTGCAAAAATTGTAAACAATGCACAAAAAATGATTAGTCCATATAAAAATTGCTTTAGACGCTATTCGGGAAACAGAAGGCCCAAGTAACACACCATTGGGTATGTTTAAAGTGTTACGTATTTGCTTTGATTCCCGTAAATGGTCGTAAATCAACGTACGGGGCTTCCCAAATTTTTCCCGTACAAAGAACATCCAATCGATGTTCAAACAACTTGAGCGGAGTTGTTCGATCAAAAATCACCGAGTTTAACTCTGCTCGGAGTTGTCGGAAACGTGTAAAAATAGACGTACGGGATATCTAGAATTTTTCTCGTGCAAAGAACATCCGATCGAATAGTTCGGAACTTAAACGGACTTGTTCGGTCGGAAATCACAACGTTTAACGACGCTCGGACTCGTCGGAAACGCGTAAGAATGGACATACGAAGTTTTCGGCGAAAAAATCTTACCAAAAACCGGTTAAAGATCGAAGAAGAGGTTGATTCAAGGCCGATCGGAGCTTGGATCGGCGGAATCGGCTGAAGGAATCACTGGAATCGCCGGAATCGCCGCCGGAATCGCCGGAATCGGTGCTGGAATCGCTGGAATCCTTGTGGAATCGGTGCTGGCAGCTGGGATCGACGCCTGGATCGCCGCAAAATCGTCGGAATCGAACCCTTCCGCCGCGGGATCGACAGAATCGACCGCGACCGTAAAAGGGCCGGAATCGGTTCGATTCCCGGTCCAGAATCTAACCGGGAATCGAACCGGTCCACATGAACCGGTCTTCCGACAAATCGGTCGAGATCGACCGATTCCACAAGGAATCGGTGGAATCGGATCGATTCCGACCGATTCCAAGCGATTCCAACCGATTCCGCGGAATTCATCCCGGAATCGGTCCTTCCGCATGGCACCGATCCGATTCCGGAATCGGACCGATTCCACCGATTCTACAATCTATGTGCTGATCTGAGATATTCGTGCGACAAAGTGTTACCTGGTATATTAATTTATGATGAAGATTTTATTTTATTTTCATATAAGTTATTGAAGATGATGAGCTAATTGTTTACCTTTTCTTTTCTTTTTTTGCAGCTGAGTGGTGGGTTTAGGTGAATACCAGGAGTGGATGGAATCCATTTGCTGCCATCGGTACCAGGATACTCAGCCAGAGCACCAGTTCCTCTTATTGTGAGAGGAACTGGAGTACATTCAACCTGATACATACAAAAAGGAGGAACAAGTTGACCTCAAACCGGCTGGAGAAGCTAGTCTTCTGTCATTACAATATAAGGCCGTGCATCAAGAATATCAAGGATCGACAGAAGATCAGTGAGGAGCGATTTGCACGGTTCACAGATGGTCCATACGAGCAGAGGCATACCTCCGCCACACCACCACCTGAGGAGGTGAACATGGATCAGATATTCCAGGAGGAGTATGCACTTGCCTCTTGGATAGAGGAGAGGGCAGCCAGGGATCATCCAGCTGAGTTTGATCCCGATGACCGTGCATGGGTTGAAGGAGAGTTGAATGGTGTTGAAGCCGAGGAGGATGCTCCAGCTCCAGCTCCACCTCCACCTACTTATCAGGCTCAGACAGGGTCTTTTTTTGCCCCAGCAGCTATGGAGCAGCCACCTCCAGCTTTAACCCCAGCTCCAATCCTAGTCGTCGCTACCCAGCCCATTCGTAGTCCAGGTTAAACGAAAACAAAAGTGATTGCACGAAAAATGGGTGGATTTGCAAAGCTAAAAAAATCTTTAGGTTCTGGTACTTCAAAGATGGCTGAAGATGTGAAGAGAAAAAAGCTGGAGGTCAGGCGTCCTGTGAGCCCAAATGACAGCACGCAAGCTCCTTCTCACTCCTCAGTTGATGATGACGAGGAGTGCATACCAGCGACGCAGCCATCAGCAGCAGCCTAGTCACCTGATTCACGGCGGCCAAAGCCATATTCCACGTTGGACAAGCAGATATCACAGCATCATTTTATAGAGCCACAGTATTCAGCATTTGGCGACGCTCAACAGCAGTGGATTCCTCCACTACCACCACTAGCTCCACCAGAGTCTGCCTTCGTCCCGGTCGTCCCACATTCCGATCCCTACGACCTTGATAGTATGGCATCGGTATTATTTTCATATGGATATGGTCCCGGACAATATACAAGAATGAGCACAACTCAGGAGCGTCGACAACAGCAGGAAGAGGAGGAAGACCAATATCCATATCCTAGATATTGGTATTAGATTGATATCATGTAAATTCCTATCTTTTATATTTTCATGATGTATCAATTAATTGGTTTTTGAATCAATGGAATATGTACTTAACTTCATTTCATGTTCATTAGTAATTATTCGACGTGGTCATGTGGATGAATGCTAAACTTATTTTTTGAATTTTTTCTAACTCATTTTTTATTTTTAAAATTTTTTCTGAATTTTTTGAATTTTTATGAAAAAAATTAAAAAAAATCGATCCAGGCCGATTCTTGGATCGATTCTCTTCCCATTGGATCGGTCCCAACCGATTCCGATTCCGATTCTGCGATCCTTGGGCCCAATCCTATACATTGTATACACACTTGAGCCTCCCCAGCATCTGCTGATAAAAAGAACTTTCCCTATTTTATCCATTTCCTTTTGTGCGATTTGGTCACCATTTCTATGATTTGATTGAAAGATTACTCACCGATTCTAGCTATTTCTATCCATAGTCCTTGATCTAATATGGCCTAGGGCAAGCTTCAAATTAACCTTTTATTTCCAACAAAGTTGTACTAGAACCCAAAATCCTTCTAAGCTATAATCTAAAATTTTCTCTAGTTGTAATGACACCAAACTTGGTACAACCTATGATTTCTAGGTTGACCAAGGACAACTATGAGAACTAGTGTATCTAGATCAAGACGTTATTTGAGTCGCAAGATCTATTAAAGATTGTATGCGATAGATACGTTGAACCCACTACCGAATAAGAGGTTGGCTTCTCTCTAGAACAAAGAAGTGCTAAGGGACCAATAGAAGAATGATAAAAAAACCCTTGTTCGTACTCTACGAAGGGTTAGATGAGACAACGTTCGAGAAAATTGCTGAGATGACATTAAGCAAGCAAAGTTTGAGAGACTTAGGTACGATCTATAAAGACGCAGATTGAGTGAAGCAAATTCACATTCAAACTTTAAGGGCTAAGTTTAAAGTTACTCGTATGAAGGAGAAGTATATCTAACAATCATTCATGATTATTTATTATTATGAGTCAAATGAAGTGGAACGGTAAACAAAATTAAGGAGATCTACATCATTAAGAAAGTGCTCCGATCACTAATACTGAAGTTTGAACACATCATTGTCGTCACTAGGGCTGTTCACTATTTGGTTCAACCCGAAAAACCAAACCAAACCAGGAGTTTGGTTCGGTTTGGTTTGGTTTGAACTACCGATCGGTTTGGTTTGGTTCCTAGAGCCTTTCAAACCAAACCAAACCGCTAAACCGAATAACCCGAATTAGATTAAATATTTTATTTTAAGTTATATATAATACAATGTTTATGTGCCTTTTCTTATCAAAATAAATTTGTTTCAAGAGTTTTTATGACAAATTAATGAAATGTATAAACAAATACACTAAATTTTAATAGAATATGATTTAAAATAAATAAAATAAATTTATACATTGACATATTTATTCTACCTTAATAAATTATGGTTTGAACCGAACCAAACCAAACCAAACCGAATTAATTTGGTTTGGTTTGGTTTGGTTTGGGAGATAGTTTGGTTTGGTTTGGTTTGAGAAAAAATACTAAGAAACCAAACCAAACCAAACCATGAACACCCCTAGTCGTCACCAAGGATTGAAAGACTTCGAGACAGTTTCCCTTGAAGAGCTTGATGGTTCGTTACAACCCACTACAGTAGAGCATGCACTCCAATCTAAGCTAACTCTCTTAGTGACTAGAAAAGGAGCCATTAAGGAACCAACAGTTGTGGAAGAGGCCACGGTCATGGGTGACAAGACAACAAAAGAAAGATGGTGATAATTTCTTCCAAAAAAAATCTAATACAAGCAACAAACAAGACAAATTCAGACATTCTCTCGAGAACATAAAGTGTTATAATTGCCAAAGATATGGCATTACGCGTCAAAATGTCGTAACAAAAAGGCAGATTGAGGTGCGCAATTTAATTATGTTGATATTTCAGATGTTAAGGAGAAGCCAACTTCCTTGATTCAAGAGTAAGTAACCATGTGCGAAAGAAAAGAATTATTTATAGAGCTTTCTGACCAAACTTATGGTATTGTCAATCTTAGAGATTTATCAAAACTCTACATAGATAGAAAATAAAAAAATTTAAATTTTGCAAAAAGTCAATACATTTCAATTCATCTCCAATGTATAAGAAAAGTGTTACATAGTACACATAAAAAATTCAATGCTCGCCATAAAAGATTAAAAGAGAAGACATAATACAAGCGTGCAAATGTTAAAGAATAGAACGTTCTCTCTCCATTTGAAAATGACACTAGAGAAGTGTCATCGTGAACTCGTTGAGAATGAGTCATAGAGATGGCATTTGCAATATGAATATCTTCACTTCAACACTTAAAACAACTAACATCAAGAGGTATGACGCAAGGTCTACTAGAAATTGAAGATCCAATTCACACGAGTCATGTACATTGAGAAAGCAACATCGTCATCTTTTTTCAAAGGGAACTTTGAGAAGTGTATGTGTGTCTTTAGAGTTGGTGCACACAAACATATGTGGTCCTCTTGAGTCTATCACTTGAAGATAATTAGTATTTTATTATATTCATAAATGATTATACTAGAAGTTTGTGAACTTATTTCTTGAAACAAGTTTACAATTTTTGTTGTATTCAAATATTTTAAAGCTTGTGTTATGCTAAAGAGTGGTCATAGGTTAAAAGTCCTACAATCTAACTAGGTGATGAGTAGTGAGTATATCTCAAATATGTTTAAAAATTATCGTTAACAAGAAGGTATCCAACAACAATTTACGGTTACTTATATACCACACAAAACGGCGTTGTTAAGAGGAAGAACTACACCATTTTGAAGATGATGAGGCCTACGATGAAAGAGAAAAATCTATCTAAAACATTTTGAGCAAAAGCAACTGCTTATATTGCCTACATACTCAACCAGAGTCTAACAAAGACCTTAAAGAATATTACTCCACAAAAAACATAGAGTAGAGAAAAGTCAAATGTAGACCACCTGTGCATTTTTTTGTACATTGCTTATACATAAATACTAACCGAGAAAAACAAGAAGTTGGATGATCATGGTGTGAGTCAAAAGAACATATTTGTTGACTATGACAATGAGTCAAAAGCCTACTATCTACATAGTCCCCTTTAAAATGAACTTGTTGAAAGTAAGAATGTCATCTTTAGCGAAACGAAAGTATGGAGATGGACTAAAGAAGCCAAATAAATAACGATGGACGAAGCTAAGAATGAGCATCAACAATTTCTATAGCAACATATACCACTTTCTCTACTAACACTTAGTAGTGGAAGAGCAATATTATTTCAATACACTAACATCACAATGCTTAGTTTCGTCTTCAAGCTGATCACCAATCAAGAAAAAAACTTAAAAGAGAATTATGAGCAACCAGATGGAGAAGGAGATACAAATCTCTTTTATTTATATGCAGATCATGAGCATCTCACCATCACCTTTAACGAGGCTATGGAAGAACCTTACTAGAAAGAAGCTAGAGAGAATGAAATTCATGTCACTAAAAAGAACCAAACATAGGAACTAGTTACTCTTCCAAAAGGACATAATGCCATTAGTGTCAAATGGGTCTACATGACCAAATACATTGCCGATGGAGAAGTTGAAAAGCACAAGGCAAAGATTGTTGATAAAGTTAGAAGTAGAAATACAACATAGACTATGTTGAAGTATTTGCCCTAGTTGCCCAACTTGACAATGTGAGATTATTGATTTCACTTGCAACTCATCACAGATAAAAGAAATATCATCTAGATGTCAAGTTGACATTTCTACGTGGTCCTATAGAAGAAGAAATCTATATTGATGAACCTAAAGGTTTTGTTATCAACGATTCGAAGCACAAGGTACATCGAATGAAGAAAGGTCGTTATGGGTTAAAATAAGTACCAAGAATGTATAATTCTTGCATCAACAACTAACTACATCATAATGGATTCATACAAGGCTCGTATGAGTATGCTGTCTATGTGAAGCAAGGTGATAGTGGAAAGTTGCTAGTTATATGTCATTATGTGAATGACATTTTATTTACAAAAAATAGTCAAACGTTGTTTGAAAACTTCAAGCAGTGCATGCATAGAGAATTGTGGACTTATGTTCTATTTTCTCAGACTTGAAGTGAAGCAAGAGGTCGATGAATCTACATCTCCCAAACAAACTACAAAAAGAAATTTTTCACATATTCAAGATGAAGAATTGTGATGTTGTCAGCACATCCGTTGCTATAAACTTGAAGTTGACAAGGGAAGAAGGAAACACTGTAGATTTAACGTTATATAGGAGCTTGGTTAAATGTCTGAGGTACCCTACTATCACTAGAACTAATATTGTTTATGTAGTTAATCTAATGAGCATGTACATGGAATCGCCTAAAAATTCTCATTGAGTTGCTACAAAGAGAATTCTAATGTATGGCACAACCTCAATTGAGCATGGTATCTTTTATCCCTATGACAAAGAAGCAAAATTAGTTAGCTATTTAGACGATGACTATGGTTGTGACCTTGAAGAAAGGAAGAGTACCACCGAATATATTTTTTGCTTTGGTCATACAACTTTCTTTTTGCGTCCATAAGTTGATCCCACAACTATCTATGTCCAAAATATGCTTGTCATTAAGCTCTCAAAAAATCCAATAGAGCATGGTCAAAATAAACACATTGACACCAGATTTCATTTTCTTAGAAAGCATATGAAAGAGAAGAATGTCTACAACTATTCTTATAAAAGCATTTGTAAATCTTAGAGAAATACTTGAAGTCAAAATATATTCACCTTTGAGGGAGAGTATTAGATGTTACAAACATTGAATAAAGGGGACTTTGAGAGTTTTTTTAAAAATTTTAAGGTTTTTCTCTTGAGAGGTGTTACATAAGTTTCTAGTGAGTGTTTAATATGAGTTTCTTAAAAAAGATGTTGTATATGTTTCAAAGAGGCTTAATGTGAGAAGTTTTTCAATAGTTTAATAGAGGGATGTTTCTTAGTCCACCCAATGGGGATACCTTGGGAGAGGCCTGTATAAGGAGGCCGAATCCTATGCATTTGTACACATTTGAGCCTCCACAAACATCTTCTAATAGAGAGAATTTCCATTGTGTTTTCTTCATTTCCTTTGTGTGATTTGGTTGAAAGATTACGATTCTCTCTATTTCTATGTTTAGTCATTGATCTAATAAAACATAAAGCTAAGTTTCTGATTGACCCTTTATTTCCAAGGGCCTTCACCCACCACAAGTCTTCCGCCAACCATTTGGAGTTCAAGAATTGTCTGAGTAAACCTTTCGAGTCCTCTGGGTTTAGAACAGCATCACTAGAACGCTTCACTGCAAGCACAACACACTCCACCAATCACTCATATCTGGCAGCCGCCTCCTCAGAAACAGGGATCGAGACTACTTTAGTTGAACTCAAAGACTCCGAAACCCAGCCATTGCCAATGCAGAATTCCACATTTGATGAGACCGAAAAAGAGTTAATGATGCCAAGACCCCTCACTAGGCACCTAAAAGTCTAAAACTATGATGCCTCAAACCCCATCATCATCTGCAACATCAGCTTTCTACAACTTGAGGCCCAATGGCCCGTACAAAAACAGCGTCTGCAGTAATCTCTGTCCAAAGACCATCCTGCCACCAACCAACTAGTAACCACCATTTCTGAAGTGCCTCACTGCTGTCTACCTTCCACGACCACTTGAGCAAACGGGCCTATGGACCTTGCCTCGCAATGTCGTCTCCCAGACAGCTCCAGAGTCCTCAGACTCAATAGCCCCCACGGATGCAGACTTCTTGCACAGAATCTTGGAACGATGCCTTGACGAAGCAATGAGACAACCTCCCTTCTCCAGCTCCAGCACACCCTTACGGATGCCAGCGGAAAGCTTCACTCCAACCAGAACCTCCACCAGAGCCCATGACAGACCACCCCCACTGGAGTTGCCAGAGCACCTCTCTCCTCTCGACATCTCGCATCTTATTGTAACATATAAACTTGTGCAATTTCATTAAAACATTCAAAAATAACTAAAATAAGGTGAATTAAAAAAACTCAGTAAAAATAACAAACAAACGAAAAATGTAGAAACTAAGTACACTTGACAAATTCATAAACTTCGATAAACATGAAACACAATAATTAATTGTTGTGTCAATTTTGTTAATGTATTTTACATTTAAATGATGAGCAATAAATTGACAAGGTTAGTAAAATTCTGGTATACTACATCCTAACTTATCGTGTTTATCAAGATAATAATATTTTTTATATATTACTACTGGTAAAAACATGGATTGCCTCAAGAGACTAGGCACTCACCTAAGCCAAGTGAGGTGAGTCAATCCTTCTCTATCTTGAGCACCTCTCAACTGGCAAGACAGCCAACAGGTACTTCTTCTGTCACCAGCATCAGGTCCTGAAAGTGCTTTTATCATCCAGTGAGAAATAGATGCAATAGATGACACAGCATTGATTGATCATTATTTGCCACCCTGTCCATAGTTTATACTATTTGCCACCAATATCATCCTATTATTATAATATTACTGTCATTATTCTGGTAACATATGAAGCACCATTAGAAATAGATCACGGAGGTAAATAGTGAAAATGGTATCAACCAACCTCTTTCTGTCACCATCCTCCCTATATGTCACATATACCATCTATTCACCGTGGATTTGATATCAGAAAAGGAGGATCCTGTAGTTATTTGAAATCAAACACATTCACTGAATGAGACATTCGTATGCTTTTCTCTCACTTCAATGACCATAATTATGTGAACGCCACAAGATTTTGACCAAAAATTAATGGTCAATGCTAACAATTGCTCCATTAACATGATGCCCCAGCATGAGATAAGTAACATATGTAGAAGGTGTGTTTAGACTCAAGGCCACTTTCATGGTCAATGAGGGAGCCATTATTTCTGGATTTCTATACTCCAGCCAACATGTGAAGAAGTATGGGTCATGAAAGAAGTAATATGGAGTACAAGAGACACATGGTGTAAAGACCGTACTTGACCTAAAGAGGTGCATAATCTTAGTAAGGGTATAGTCATCTTCAACAAAAAGGTGAAGAAAAGCTTCAACATCGATGGTGCTACTCCTTTGAACCATTTTTATACCCAAGACTAGCACGATGCTGTCCTCATCGAATGTGAACATGCTCAAACAACAATAGTTCAATTAGGCCACTATCTTGCAGAAGGTCACGCTACACAATATCAAGCACACATGTACGGTTGTAAATAATAGCCTACAGAGAATGAGCACAATGGCAAAAAGAATAAACACAAAGCTGTGGTAAATGTTAAAAAATATAGTCATCTCTTGTTGTTCATAAACACTTGCTGTAAGTTCTCACTAGGGGTGTTCATCGGTCAGGTCAGTTTGGTTTAGAGCAAAAAATATTTAAATCCAAACCAAACCAACTAGACCTATCAACCTGAACCACACCAAACCAATATATTTCAGGTTGGTTTTTGGTTGAACCAAAAAATCCCATAATTATTTATTTTTTTAATGAATAATAAGAATGATCTTATTATTTTAAGTCATATTTGACATTTAAATGATATTAATCACCTAAATATTAATTTCGACCTTAAGCATCTCTGGCTGGCCATTAAGCCTCCTTTAAAGACTTTTGCTCAGCGTTGCATCTACAAGTGTCCGATATGGGGCAAAAGAAGAGGCCGCTGTGCTGTGAAGCACCCACAATGTTAGTTCCATATCGGCTAGCTCAGGGATATTAGTCCCTTTATATACTTCTTCACCACTAAACCAAAAGCTTACAAGTGTGGATGCCATACCTTGGCATCTTGGCGGAAGGACTTCAGGTTTGTGGGTTGGTTCATGTTTCATTGGGTTGGTACTTTTTCAACCCGAATATCATGATGCACTTTGTCAACCCTACCCAACCCAACAATTTTTGGTTGGGCCAGTTCAGTTTCTTGGGTTGACCCAAGTAGTGAACACCCCTAGATTCTCACACTAAATTACTGTGATTGCATCTGTGGTCAAATGTGTGAAGTGGTTGAGGCGAGGTGGGTCCTTTGCCCCATCACCTCCGACAATGAAGGTGATTGAGTGCCGCCATTCGTGTTCAAGCAAAGGAGAGAGAGAGAGAGAGAGAGAGAGAGAAAGAATTTCCTGGAGTATACACATCTTAGGAAGGCTAGAGGGTTGCAAGAAGCATACTGTTGGCGCACAATTTTTACAAGAAAAGGGGGGTGGCTATGTTTTGGCCCAAATTTATTGAGCAATATAGGCCCATGTCAAGGCGTGTTACAATGTGTCGACTAAGCACATTTGGTGTCGGACTCAAGCAAATCCGAGAAGAGTTTGGGACATTCCGAGACTTCCACGGCAAGAGGATACTCTCCCGATTGGTTCTCACGCTGGGTTGGACTCCTCCAATGGGAAGGAATCCCGAAAACTTGGAAAGATGGACTAGATAAGGTGGACGGAGCCATTGAAGGGAAGGAGATCAATTCTGGCTATCGCCAACCCTCCGAGTCCGTCTCGGAGCTGAACTCCCTATTTCGGGAGGTCTCCTGGTAAAGGAAGGGGGCCGTCAAGGCCTATATAAGCCTGGCCAAGGCTGGTCGCGAGGGGGGGGCGGAGAGAAAACCGGAAGGAGAGAAGATAGAGAGCAAGAGAGACCCCCCGAGGGCCAGAGAGTCCCGCAAGTGCGCAAGAGAAGAAGAGCGAGAGAGGGGGAGAACCTGTCGACATCGCCGGAGCTCCTTCCAGAGCCTGCCGCCGCCGGAATCCCCTTCCGCAGCCTACCACGATCGCCAAGCACCCTCCGGAATCCCCTCTGAAGCTTTCTATTGTCGCCGGACAAGCCTCCAGACCCTGCCGTCGTCGCCGGAATCTCCTCCGAGAGCTGCCGGAGCCGTCGCCGGAGCCCTCTCCTGAAGTCGCCGTCGCCAAGACCTCCTCTGGCAGCCGCAGCCGCGAGCCCCTCGCGCTGCTGTCGGGGGGGAGGCTGCCGGGAAGACGCTGTAGCGGGGGGGGATAAATGTCTCCCGACATTGTTCCAGCGTGGAAATGGTGATGTGGGGCCCAACCGACAAGGAAAAATGAAAAAAGAAAAGGAGACAGAAGCCGCACACCCGCGCGCGAACGCCCGCGGCCAGAAGCCTGCTGCGCCCGCGGGAGGGGCTGTTGACCGGCGGGTCAATGGTGATGTGGGGCCCACCAGGGAAAGAGGGTTTAAAAAAAAAGAGAGACCCGCTGGACCAGCCAGCGGGTGCGCAAGGAAAAGGAGATGGGCCGGGCCCATTAGACTTGAAGCATGTAAAAAAAAAGAAGGGAGATCTCTCTTTTAAAATGCACAATCAAGTGGAAATCTAAATAAAAATTCATTAACTAATTAAACAAACCGAGGCGAGCATCTGGCCGGCTAAAAACCCGCCACATGGTCTCGGCATAATTTAAAAGAATCAAAACAAATGGGAAAGCAATAGGCCGGCTTCAAGCACGCCTCTTGACCCATAATTCAAAAACCAAATAAAACAAACAATTCACAGAAATTAAATAAAAATTCATTAATTAATTTCACAAACCGAGGCGAGCATCTGGCCGGCTAAAAACCCGCCACATGGTCTTGGCTAAACTTAAAAGAATTTGTGGGTCGGTTTCAAACCTTCCCCTTAACTTTTTAAGGTGGACATACAAAGGTCTATTGAAAAGACCCCAATGTCTTACCATGCCCCAAGAGGGAGTTACTTACCCATTATGCCATGGGAAGGCTGTGCATGATCAACATGCCGATATGCCGAGCTATGAGCTAATGAGGTTTATCAATCATGAGATGAGTCCCCACAAGCTTATCAAAAGCCGGGTGTGCTCAATCTCAAATCAATAAGTCGATTGCCCATAAGCTTGTCAAAAGCCGGGTATTTTCAATCTCAAAGCAGTGGGGGATGCCCATAAGTCTGTCAAGACCGGGTACATGCCGCCCATGGATCGACAAGTTCATCAAGAACTCAGGAGACCGGATTGCTGGTCAAGTTGTAAATCATGTCTCATGTTGAGAAATACAAATGAAAATTCATATTCGGTGCACATGTTGATGCTACAAGGAGAGAGCAATCACATGAAACTCCTGGAAGGCAAGACGAGAAATCTGTAAACGTGCACAAATCAGAAAATCTGAAACAAAATCTGAAATCTGTAAAAATCTGCAGAAGATCCAGAAAATCTGAACTTCAAAATTGAGGTCCAAAAAATCTGAAAAAACATAAATCTGAAATCTGTCAATCTGTAAAAATCACAAACCGAAAATCAGACTTGAAACTGAATCTTTCTGAAATCTGAAATCACCTCTAAAATCCAGAGATTAAAAATCTGAACTTAACCCATCTGAAAATCTGAAATTTGAAGATGGGGGATGCAGAATCCGCAGCAGAATCTGAAATCTGCAGGGAATCTGAACTGAAAATTCTGTAATTAAAATCCTGAAAGTTGGAAATCTGAAAATCTGTTTTGGTGCAGAAACCCGTTTAAGAAAAGAGAAACCTGCAATCTGAAAAGTGCAGAGTCTGCAAGAAATTTGAAAAGATCAAAGAATCTGAGCTTTGCATCTGAGGTCTGAGGTTTGAAATAAATCTGGAACTCCCAAATCTGAAAATAGGAAGTGCAGAAGCTGAACTCCAAAAATCTGAGCCAACTTGCAAATTTAAAAATCTGAAATCTGAACAAACTTGAGGATAGCTAGCCGAAACTTGCATAAGAGAGAGTCCAGAATCTGAAAAATTTAAGAATCTGCAGAATTTGAAATCTAAGGTCCGTCAAATTCATGAAATACAAAATCTGCAGAATCAACTGAAATCCAAACCAATCAAATTCAACTAAATCAAATCTGGAACTGTAAAGATCCGAAATCTGTGATCTGTACAAGGTCAGCCCATTTCAAAAATCTGAATTTCAGGAAACTGTAAGAAATCTGGAATCCGAACTCCAAGAATCCAAACTTCAAAGATCTAAAATCCGAATGTCATTTTTAGAGGATCAACAAACAAAGATAACAAACAAAAATGTAAAAATCTCTGAAATCAGAATTGAAACATGATCCTAAAAAGAGACTTCCGAATAAATCAAATCAATTTAAAAAGAACACATATTAAATCACAATCAACACATAAAAGATCAAATCCAAACTAATTCTGACAACAAACGTTCAAATCAAATTTTCCTCAATTCAATCAAACCTAAATCAATCCATACAATCTGAAAAATCCAAGTTAATGAATAAATAACAAATTGCAATCAACTCATCAAATCCAAAGATAAAACAGTCAATCAAATATTAAAACAGATTTAAGCTCCCCAAATCAAATTCAATCCCAAACTCAATCAATCAGCCACTGAATCCAATTTCTTTTTCAAGATTCAAAATTCAAATCTCTCAAACAAACACAAATCGATAAAACAAACCAAATTCAACTTAATCCGACTTGAATTCAAATAAATCAATCTCAAACAAATTCATCTCAAACAAATTCAAATCAAACCAAACTTAAATCAATTAATCAACTCAAATTAAATCAAATCAAACCAAATTAAAACTCACACACCAAATCTAAATTTCAACCAATCTAAACAAATCAATCAAATTCAAACTAAATCAAATCAATTCAAATACAAATCAAAACATTCTAAATCAAACCAATTCAAATTCAAACCAAAATTCAAATCAATTCAATTCAACTTAAATTAATGCAAATCAAACCAATTTAACTCAAAATCAATTTTAATCAATTCAATTCAAACCAAACTCAAACCAAATCAAGTGATTGCCTTCCATCAAATTCATGGGGTTGTTTTCTCCCATGTGTGAATGCTTATTTTTGTGGATGTATGTATATCTTCTACTCAATGAGTTGCTATGAGGTTTAATCAAGGGTATTCGAGTTATCTTGATGTAATTAACGTCGGATCTTCGCACCATCCGACGGGAAGAGGTCAAAATTAATTTCAAAGAACCTAACAACCTCAACACATAATTTTGACCCTAGTTAGTACTTTTATGGAATACCATCTATTTTCCTAAAGAAGTCAATGCTAAGGTCTAATCAAATCAAATTCAAATGAATTTTCAAAACAAAAGAGAACCAATCTTTTGAGATTTTGAGGTTACATCACATACCAACGATAGTGGAGGGTCAACAGAGGCAAACATGATGCTGTGAAGCCTACTCCCGCCATGATCCGGTGAGGATCTCTTCGAGCGGGAAAGAAAAGGATACCGGGTCCCGTGGAACTGATAAAATGTGAGATCCAAAACTAACTTTGAACTGCCCTGCGAAGCACCGAACAGCCTAATCCAACCGGCTGTTCAGCGCTTCGCGGGCCAGTTTGTTTTAGATAGCTGGATCCCACTTTATGGGGTCCAATAGATCCATCTTCTCCAACCAAAAATGGGTGGAGACAGGTACTCCGGCAGATGCAGAGTTCCCAGTGGCGATGGGCCTCATTGCCTAGGTGACGTTGGCTGAATTCAGGCGGAGAGGGGCTGCCTTGCCTCACCTCATCGCCACGGCGGTCGCCTAAAGTGCCTTGGATAACATTCTATTGCATGCAGTACTCCAGCCTCTAATATTCAAATAATCAGGGTAGTATCTAGAAGTATAAAAACATGTTACTCCACCACCTGGTAGAAAACTAAGTTACAAACTGAACCAACTGGGACCAATATCATTAGTTGGGAGTACTGAACAATAATTCATCTTTTACCTCCCTCCATGACATTTGAGCATAAATCCATTGTGGCCATCAAATTGGATCCTGGTATAGATGAGAAGCAGTAGCAGTGTCAGGATAGTTGAAAGAAGTCTCTGTCAAGCATTGGTGGTCATAATAATTCTTTACATTCTTCCCTTTTGTCATTGGTATTGAGGGATCTGGATGGGGAAACAGGAGCTTTAAGCGAAAAGCATCGACTCCATTCAGGTAATAACGAAATAACCTCTTTGCTCTAATAAATCCTAGACGACCATAAAGTGCTAGTGCTCCCTTGTTGGTGACTTCTGCTTCAAGTGTTACCTGCATAGAGAACAACAGTGACTGACATCAGCAACCTTCTGATATGCTGAATTGCAAACCTCAGGAATGAAGCCCTGATTTAGATTATCCACACCCTATGCATTGCAAATCAGTTAAATATATAAAGAACATGGTACACGGAAGCTGTCAATGAAAATGAAAATGCGTTAGTGATTAGTTCAGAAGAGCTTATGATAGAAAATCAGAAAGAAGGAAGCTGTCTGGGACCACACTAAGGGAAAAAGGAAGGGATAGTATTGAAGCTCGATTTCAAAAAAGCTTATGATAGGGTAAGATGGGACTATTTAAGTAGAATCATGGGACTCATGGGGTACAGCAGCAAGTGGATCAAATAGACCATGATTGTGTCAGCACGGCCAAATTCTCAATTGATGTTAATGCAAGTCTGTTGGTTTCTTCAAGAGCTCATAAAGTCTACGACAAGGTGACCCCTTATCCCCTATCCCCTCTGCTAATCAGTCCAATATTAAGTACCTGTGGGATAAAGCTAGTCAAAGTGGTTATTTAAAAGGGACCTATGTGGGGCCAAATAGGGAACATATTACCCATTTTCAATCTGTTGATGATGTGTTACTGCTCGTCTCAAAATGATGATAAGAAATAGGTTAACTTGAGAGTCATATTGCGTTTGTTGAAAGTTGTGGCAAGGCTGAAAATCAATGGAAACAAGTGCAAGCTGATCAGCTTAAATATTGTAGAGCAGCTAGAGAAAGCGCAGAGGATTTTCGACATGCTCAGGACCATAGTTGTCAAGGCGTACGCCTAGGCGCCGCCTAGGCGTAAAGGCGCAAAGGAGGGGTCGCCTAGACTGTTCGCCTTGCGCATGGGAGAAAAGGCGGCCGCCTTGGCCGCTGAGGCGCTCAAGGCGCTCGAAGACCGCCTTGGCGTTCGCCTGGGCGCGGAAGTCATTTGAACCGCCGCCGGTTCAAACTTTACATCCCGGTTCTCCTCAACAGGTAAGCCGGGCCGGTTCGAAGCAACTTAAGGTCGAACCGCCCACCCGCGGCCCGCACGGAAGACCCTGACAGACGCTCTTCGCGACGGAAGAACGCCGCAGCGTAGCGACCTCGCCGGAGCTCCTCGCCGCCGCGGACGCCGGACCTCCTCGCCGCTGCAGCCAGTTGCCTTGGAAGGAGGCTCCGACGCTTCTTCACCTCCTCCTCCATTGATCTTCTCATCTTACAGAAGATATCATCTTCTTTCACCTCCGCGACCGGTAAACCTAGTTTGTAGAGTTTGATTTTTTTGATTGTTCTATGAATCTTTTCTCATTCCATCCTTCAAGTTGAACCTTCTAACATGTATTAAGCTCACTTTAATCATTGTTTACACTTTATTTATTCAATATCTAACAAGTTTCAACTTCGAACGTGTCAAAGACGTGGTTGTTTTGATCGACTTGTTAACTTAATCTCTTTTTATTGTTAATGTGTGGATGGTGTACAGTTTATAGTGCTTGATTATAATATTGTTTGACTTAATGTTATAATTGATTTAATTTGTTCATTTCATTATTTGGCAGTGCATATTTTCATTATATTCATGGAAGGGCTTTCATGGCAGGCACTTACATTTTTTATCCCTCTTCATACTCCGCCTTATCGCCTAGGCAACGCCTAGGCGGGCGCCTTGTCGCCTAAGCTGTAAAAGGGCCGTCGAGCGCCTTGGGCGCCTTGTCGCCTTGACAACTATGCTCAGGACTAACTTTCCACTTAAATATTTGGGTCTTCTTTTATCCGATAGAGACATGAGAACAGGTTGATTGAGACAATGTAATCCATGAATTTGAAAACAAACTTTAGGGGTGAAAAATCAAAATGCTCTCGGTGGATGGGAGGTGGAATATATTAAAATGTGTTTTACAGAGCTTCCCTCTTTACTTCTTTTCTATTCTGAAAGTTCCTAAAGACATTTGTAAAAACCGTTGAGAGTTTCAGAACTAGATTCTTCCAGTAAGGTAAAAGGGTGGGAAAAGGCTGCATCTTGTTAAATGAAATTATGCTTGCAAAGATGTTAAGTAGAACGGGGCTGTCTTTTGCCATTAGAAGTTTTAAACAAAGCATTGTTCTCTAAGTGGTTGTGGAAACTCAATCTCTACCAATCATCTGCTTGGGGCAGGATAGTATACTAGAAGTACAAGATTGGGTGCAATGATAGTTTTTTTTTATGATGACCGAGGTTAAAAGTTCTTATTAATGTAATAAAACAATACAATCAAGAAGATAAAACAAAAAGTAAAAAAGGGCCCAACAGGAGTAGCCACCGAGATGGTACTTACTGATGGTTATTACAATAAAAAAGCATTAAAAGATAACAACTTATTCCTTAAAGTTGCCCAATCCAAGTGTTTTCCCATGCAAGTATACAGCCAGTCCTTGACTATAGTAGACATTAAGAAAAGAATAGATCTTGAGTGTTCAAAGCACTTCTCAAAAATCCTATTGTTCGTTGTCCTCCATATGGCCCAGAGGGTAGAATAAGTTGTCATAGTTTAGATTATGCCATCCACGAATTCAAACTAAACCAAGCAAATAGTAGAAGTAACATTGTCCAATTCCAGCCATTGAATCGACCAACCTTTGAACAACGCAGACCACAAAGAGCTTATAATCCCACACTGAATAAAGAGGTGGACGGCGGACTCATCTTTCAATCCACATAAGACACATTTCGTGGCTACATCATGAAAGCGACTATTAAGCCGAGTTCTTGTAGGAAGCCTTCCCCGACAAATCTTCCAGAAGAAAAGTTTGATTTTTATAAGATATGTAGATTTCCAAACCACCTGATGCCATGAGACTTCCACCCCTTCTTGTAATAGTCTATCCAATGTGAATTTGATTTTGAATTTTGCATTGTTGCTGAGTCACCACACTAACTTATCTTCCTTATCACGAGTACATGAATAACTATGTAATAGTGACATAAGGTAGGTAAAGTTGCAAATTTCAAAGTCTTTGAGATTCCTTCAAAAAGAAATGCACAACTGTGAAGGTGTCCCAATTGGAACTAACTCTGGTTTAAGCATTGCAGCAAATATTAAACATACTAGGGAATATTATTGTAAGAGTATTGTGCCCACACCAATGATCTTCCTAGAAAGAAGTGTTGTTGCTATTACCCACCTCAATGTATGAAAAAAAATTAAAGAAATCCTAGTTTCCTACAATACTTTCCAAATGCTTGAAAGTCCACTACGATCCCTAAAGTTTCTGATCCAAGCTTCGTTCTCACCTACACCATATTTGTAAGTGATGATTCTAGCCCATTGTGAATGCCTCTTAGTGTTAAGTTTCAAAATCCATTTAGGCAACAGAGCTTTATTCGAAGTGTCCAAAGGTGTCAAAGCAACACCTCCATCCTTCTTTGATCTACAAATATGATTCTATTTGATAAGCTGAAGCCCATTCTCCTCAATAGTTTCTTGCCAGAAAAGCATAGCTCCGATACTGTCAATTTAGAACAAATGATTTTCGATACTCTGAGAATAAAGAAAAAGTAAAGCAGAATGCTTTCCAGCACGACTTTGGATGAGAACCATCTACTTCCTGCAGATCACATCTTGCCTTTCCATCGGTGTAATCTACGATCCATTTTGCCTCTATCTGAAAGTGGGATATCAAGATACTTAATAAGAAAAACTACCCACTTCCTATAAAAAATATCATGTATTCTGTCTTTCTGCACATCAAGCAAGTTGATTCCCAATAGTTCACACTTCTCCTTGTTAACCTTGAGCCCTGAAACTAACTGCATAAAGGTAACATAATATTTAAGTGAAAGCATTGATCGATGTTAGCTGAAGAGAATAATAGTTTATCCCTGGCAAAAAGGAGATGGAAAACCTGTTCTCTGTCAGCTTCCACCTCAATGCCTTCTATCAATCCTACTTCTTCACCCTTAGCCCACATTATACTGAGAACGTGACTAATGAATACAAAGAGTAAGGGGGATATGAAATCACCATGTATGAGCCCTCTAGAAGAAGAAAAAAAACAAAAACTTTCCCATTAATCTTAACTAAAAATCTAGCGGTAGAAATGCAACTTGTAATCCACTGTATCCATCTATCCTTGAAACCCAAAAGCTACAAAACTCTGAGCAGACATTTCCACTTGACTGTATCATATGTTTTCTCAAAATCCAACTTTAACACTAAACAATTTGTGTTTGGTCCTCTGGTCATGAAGACATTCATGGGTTGCCATAATATTGTACAAAATATATCTACCAGGAATGAATGCAGATTGAGAAACATGTGTCAGTTTGTCAATATACTTACTAATGTTGACAAGGACTTTAGTGATGATCATATCTTTTTTGGGCACCTTAACCAGAGAAGTAGAATTTAGGAATTTGATGCAATTTAGATTCTTTTCAAACTCCCTAGTCAGTGCCAAACAATCTTCCTTTATGATGTTTGAGAAATAAAAATAAAAGCCTATTGAAAAACTATTTGCACCAAGAACTTTGTAAGGGTCTATCTCCCTAATGGCTGCCAGTAGCTCCACCTTAGCAAAATCGTTGATGAAAGAATTAGCTTCCATATCCCCCAACTTATTGGACAAGTTGAAATTAAGAAAAGGGCTCCAGCACGTGTCATCCTACAATGGTGTGAATAGAAGTTTGCAGCTCCAATACCATTATACACTCATTCCTGTTGACTCTAAGCTTACATAATGTACTCTTCTTCTTTCTGATAAAAGCCAGTGTGTAAAAATATCTGGTATGTTTATCTCCCTCCCTCAGCCAAACTTCCTTAAACATTTGTTTCCATTTCATCTTCTCCATAAAGCTTCATTCTTTGTAGCGATACTTCAAATCATTCCATTCAACACTTTGCTCATCAATAATTTGGTCACTATCATGCAATCTCTCGTAGTGATGATCAATATTTGACACCCACTCCTTCCCAGCAACCGAGGATACATTGAAGCTAAATGTGGCCCACTTCTGTAGACATTTCTTAATACTCTTAAGCTTGTTCACAAAATTTAATATTGCTGAATAAGTGTTAGATTCCTATTCATTCCACCATTCTTGAACTTAGTCTTTCGGCTTAAGATCCTTACACAAAGCTAACTCAACAAAATTTATAGATTAAGTCTTAGAAGAAGTTACCACACTTAATGCCAAATGTACAGTGATTGGACACCACACCGGATAAATGAAAACCATATGAAAAACCATACATTTAAGATCAAGCAGAGATACAAAGAACCTGTCTGACTTAGATTTCGATCTCGAGTTGGACCAAGTGTACTCAACCCAATGAATGAAGTTTCTAATAAACCACAATGATTCATGCATACATCGTCATTTCCGTTTCCTAGGACCAGACCTCTTGACCCAATCTCTCTCCAAGTTTGAGGACCGCATTGAAATCCCTAGCCATGGACCATGCTTCATTGGTAGAGGTTTCAATGACACGTTTGAGGGCAAAAAAAAAAAAAACCAATTTCATTTGAATCCACCAAGCCATACATATTACCAAGGGACCACACATTATCGTTCCTATCTCCTTGACTACAAGGATCAGCATATGTCTATCTATCTAAATCTCCTCTATTCCAAATCTGTTATCATCCCATAACACTACAAAACCACCACTTCTCCCGCTAGGAGACACTGAGAGGAGCCCATTAAGGTTCCTCATCTTTACATCTGCCATAAAAATACCATCATCAAAGTTTGATTTAGTTTCCTGCAAGAGTAAAATATCTGGCTTGCAGAAATTGACCAGATTATGTAATTCACTAATCTTATCCTCTCTTGAAATACCTGTACGGTTCAAACTTCTAATGTTGATCATGTAAATTTAAAACAAAGTTAAGTTCCTTGGGCCCAACATGATTGTTACCTTTCTTGCCTCTTGAAATGTTGTCCTAGCTGAGTACAATAACTTACAGGAATAGTGATAGAACTTTGAACATTTGGAAAGGCGTCCTTCAAAACTTGGGATCATTTCAACTCCTTGACAGCTGTAGTTATTGACAATGGCAGATGGATTCTTTTGTGGAAGGACAGGTGGGTAGACCATATACCTCTGAATGCCAAGTTTGCAAAACTCTTCAAAATTGATGTCAATCCAGAAGAAAGAATTCAAGCCGCATGGGACCACACTTCAGGGAAACCCAAAGTTCAAAAAAAATAAAAAAAATAAAAAATTGTAGAGTTCACAGAGCTTAGTCAAAGATCAGAGATGCTTGACAGATCAAGAGGACAAGCTAGCGTGGTTGCCTAAAGAATAGGCATTCAAGGTTAAATCAGATGACATGAAATTGAATCATGGGAGCACGGAGATGGTCTGGTGAAATTTTGTTTAGGGCCCATTACTGCCCATTAACATCAGAATCTTTCTCTAAAAAAATTATAGAAACAGTTTACCATCAAAGATGTTGATTCAAATCATTTTCTCTTTGATTTCTACCTCGTGCGTTCTGTTAGTCTTTTAACATATATATTACAGATTTTTTACATTATTTTGTTTATTTTTTCAAAGAATTTATAGGTTTTTAAGTTTGCATCTAGGTTTGGACGAAGCAGATATTATTCATATTTGTTCCATATCCAAGAGATATCTGGTTTTGAATCACTTTGTATTCGAATTCTAACCAGAGAAGATATCCTATATCCAAATTGCCATGAGGAGTGCATAAGGAAATCACATATCCATTATGTATCTGCTCCATTTACAGCCCTACTTTGGAGGTCTCTTTTCAGAGGTTGTGACATTTGATAGCCTAAATTTGAAAGTCTCATTGCTATGTCAGTTACACAGTCAATCCATGGAAAGAAGCTGCAAATTTCTGGAAGCTCATTCTCTCGGGTTGCTCTGGTCCCTCTGGTGTGTGCAAACAGGATGACCTTCAAAGACTCCTTCTAGAACCCATCTAACATCACTCAGCGCATGGGATTCTTTGTAAAAGACTGGATTTTTGCTCATTTTGGCTCTTACGAGCAATGGTCTTCCTTTGGGGATAATATCCTCAGATGGAAGCAGTTTTACTTGGAGCTCCTAGATTGTTTACCTTCTTTATAGTAATCTAGTTTTCTGCTCTCTTTTCTTCATTTTTTCCTTTATGCAAATCTTCATTCATACTGAATTAATAAATTGTGCCTTTTGCCACCTTCAAAAAAAATAAATAGTTTGCTAAAAAGAGAAATCTAGAAAGAAAACAAAAGTTCTTTCGAATATTGAGAAAAATGTAAAGTGGAAAATGTCATGCTAGTACAAGCAGAAAAAGGGCATCATATAATTCAATATGATTTGGATGATTTAAATATCTGAAAAACACTTTAATAAACTCAAGTGGAGAGAGAATCCATATGGCCGACCTCAAACAATTTGAAATAAGGCTAGACTAGAGTTGAGTTGCATGCGTCATATATGCTTGATAAAAATTTTATAGGAAAGACCTCACGGGGAAACCAAGGACCTTTTCTAGTCCTTTCAAAGTGATACATACACTTGAGTAGAAAGATGCAACTTTCAAGTAAATTTGTATCTTTCTAATAAATCATCTTATGTATAAACCCAACTATATGTCTATAATGCTTGCCAGACAAAAATTGAAGATGTCAGTATAAATATGTAAGACTGTATGAGGTATGTCAGTCCACCCAAGAGACCATATATCATATACAGACTATACAGTACAACAATTTTGGAGATGAATCAACAACCAGTTCTGCAGCAATGTTTTGTTTGTCTTCTCTGAGAAAGAATATAATGAACAGGACCAAAGAGATCCATTAGAACTTTTTTTAGGCGACCAACAACACAATTCATTTCATTGCGGAGAAAGAAAGTACAAGGAAAAAGAAAATAATGGAAACAAAAGGAGCCCAAGACACATCAGCTAACTACCAAGGTGAAAATGGTTGAGTAGCCTCTAAAATTCTAAATACAAAAGGAATACCAATTACAAAGAAGGAAATATAGCAATAAAGGATTTCCTGACCAGATAAGAGCTGCAATGCACAAAGAAGTCCCTAATCAACGCTGACAAGGTGTTAAAAATAGAAGTCAGATTCTGAAAAAGTTCCTCAAAAATCCTCAAGTTCCTGGATCTCTGGATGGACCCAAACATGGCTGGAAGTGTCAGATTCCACAAGATGGCTTCATGGTTTCTGATTATACCACCCATGGGATATTCAAGTTCTTAAACAAGATGTGCCAAAGGTAGTTAATAACTTCGCAGCATAGGAATAAATGATTTATATCCTCAATCTTCAGTCCACAAAAAATACACTATTTTATCTCCAAACAAAACATTTTCATCAGTAACGACTCGGTAGGAAGCCTGCCTTTACAAAGTTCTCATAGAAACAACCTGATTTAAAAGAAAATAAAATAGACCCCCCAACCTTCCACCAACTTTCCTCAACCCCCCCCCAAAGTTCAATCTACTAGTTGATTTTACTAAAAAGATATACCACTTATTGGGGTGCCAAAGCAACTGATCCTCCTAAGATTTCACACGAGTATTCCTGAAATAAACTCATCAGAATGACTAGGCCTGAAATTTCATTGCCCTTAAGATCTCTCCTAAAAGGAAGACTGCAATGATCTCGAGGGGCATTCCCATCCCAGTGAGCTGACCAAGGATTCCGGAATCGGAATCGGAATCGGTTGGGACCGATTCCGATTCCGATTCCCAGAATCGGCCGGAATCGGCCGATTCCTGAGAAGGGAATCGATTCCGGATCGGTCCGGAATCATTTTTTTTTTTGATTTTTTTTTGACAAAAAAATTCAAAAAAATCAGAAAAATTTCTAAAAAAATAGGAAATGAGTTAGAAACATTTTAAAAAATAACCATTGCATGATATCCACAAGAACACATCATACAAATACTAATGAACACCAATTGAAGACTTGAAGACTTGAAGTTAAGTACATATTCCAATTCCATTTATTCAAATATCAAAGAGTTGATACATCATCAAAAAAAAAATTACATCATATCAATCTACTTCTACTACCAATATCTAGGATAAAGATATGGGTTTTCCTCCTCTCTCTGCTGCGCTTCACGCTCCTCCCTCGTGCTCAATCTTGTATCTTGTCCGGGACCCACTCCATATGAAAATAATGCCGATGCCATGCCATCAAGGTCAAATGGATCGGACGCGGGACGACCGGGACGTAAGCGAGAGGATGGTGGAGGCTGGTGGTGTAATCCACCGCCGGTCAGCACGGCCGAATGCTTTGGATCTTGTGGCTCCATAATATAAGACTGCGGTGTCTGCTCATCCAGCGTGTAATACGGCTTTGGAAGCCGTGAATCAGGAGACTCAGTTGCTGTTGATGGCTGCGTCGCTGGTATGCACTCCTCGTCATCATCACCTAAAGAGTGAGAAGGAGCACTGCGTCTTTGTCATCCTGGGGCGATAGGACGCCCGACCTCTAACTTCCTTCTCTTTACCTCTTCGGCCATCTCTAAGCTTCTGAAGGTCCGGAACCCAAAGTTTTTTTCAACTTTGCAAATCCTCCCATTTTCCGTGCGGTCACCTTTGTTTTCGTTCTCCCCGGTGCCGAATGGGCCAGGTAGCGAGCTGGGGGCCCTGAGCGAGGCTGAGGCGGGGCTAAAACTGCGTGCCGACCATAGCCGCCGGGCGAAGAGGCGTCCTGTGCGAGCCGAGAAGTAGATGGAGGTGGAGCCGAGCATCCTCCTCGGCCCAACACCATCCAACTCTCCTTCTCACCCGTACGCGGTCATCGGGATCGAAACTCACCGCCGTGATCCCCGGCTTCCCTCTCCTACATCCGGGAGGCAAGTGCATGCTCCTCACGGAAAATGCAGTCCGCGTCCACCTCCTCGGGTGGTGGTG
Organism: Cryptocoryne crispatula var. balansae; assembly: GCA_036172225.1. Lineage (NCBI taxonomy): Eukaryota > Viridiplantae > Streptophyta > Magnoliopsida > Alismatales > Araceae > Cryptocoryne > Cryptocoryne crispatula. The sequence goes on from CM069928.1 coordinate 29,063,172, forward strand.
TGGCGGGAGGCCCCGCCTCTGCTCGTACGGGCCACTGCGAACCGTGCGAAATCGCTCCTCACCCGATCTTCTCGCCGATCCTTCGATGTTCTTTATGCGCGGCCTCGTATTATAATGACGAGAAGACCGGCTTCTCGGCGATCTTCGCCGATCCTTGATGTTCTTTATGCGCGGCCTACGTTATAATGACGAGAAGACCGACTTCTCCCGGCCGGTCGAGGTCAACATGTTCCTCCTTTTGGTATGTATCGAGGTTGAATGTACTCCGAGTTCCTCTCGCGATGGGAGAAATCCGGGTGCTGCAGCTCGCATCCGGTACAAATGGCCGCAAGTGGATTCCATCCACTCTGGTGTTCACTGAACCCACCACTCGGTACAAGAAAAACACGAAAACGAGAAAAAGGAAAACAATTAGCCCATCGTCACCATAACTTATATGAAAAGAAAAAGAAATTCCATGTCAAACTATTACTATACCGAGTGACACTTTGTCGTGAATATTTCGAGTCGACATACGAGCATACGCCGACCCGCAACTTGTACTCGCATCCGAAAAATTTAAAAAAAAATTTAGTTGTCCGGGTAATGCTAGTCAAGGTATTTAATGAACTACTAACTTACATCTCGGCCTACATTCTTGTCCTGAGATCGGCACGGCCATTGGATAGCTACAAGTGTACCCCGCATCACCTCGTTGTCGTTCACCACTTTGTCCTCCATGTTGGATGCGGGGGTTCAAAAAGTATCACTAAGATTTTATTAGTTAACAACGTACATTTAAGACAATTATACAACAAAATAATTTAATAACCAAGTTACCTGCGGCGTGGACATCGTGGTGCATAGGTCTTGTCCCATCGGTCATCAATGATCTTCCACCACTTTTTGTAACCTCTGGGATTTTTTTCTTTAATTTTCAGCTTTGCCCGGTCCATAGCATCATACAATGTGCCCATCTGGTCCCTGTCATCTGAGTCTACCAACCTCAAGACAACTACCAGTGGCTCGATGATTGCCAAGTAGTAGGCAATCCTCTCCCGAAACCTCTGTCGGTGATATGCTTCTCGGACACCGACAAGAATCTCCAATGCTCTTTCTTGTCGTACGCAGTTGTCCACCGTATAGTTGTAATACTCCTCGGACCGTGTGAACCTAACCAATGCACTGTGCCGGTGTAAACTCTCCGGAAGCAATGAAGTTCGTAGCGAAATCGTGTCGGACCGGGCCTAACAAGATCGTGCCCTCCCGTGTGTGATCTCGCGATATGTAGCGAGTGGGGATGCGAATAAATAAAAGATGTGATCGTCTGCGCTGCACCGAGTGTGGATACACCCTCCTCCTTGCTATATCCTACAATATGAGATCTATGGAATGTGCTTTGCACGGGGCACCCGGAGAAGATGTGCTTCCTCTTCTCCATCAACTTCCTCCCCGCCGCCTTTCTATGATGGTTCGTTGTCGGTGACAGCGAACCACATTCTCCTCCCAATCTCCTCCACCACTCCATCCGTCGAGAAAAATGAAGTCGGCATTTTTTATCTTCCCGAAGCATCTCGACTTCGAGAATGTAGTCCTCGAACGGTACACGAAGTTTATCATACTCCTCTTGGTGATACTGTCCACCCATCGCATGATTGTGCAACCCTCTCCTTCGCACACCAACTTGAACCCATCCATCCACTCCCTCGACTCCACGGACCTCCTCGTCGAGGCCGGCGCCGTATATGTGCCGGGGCTTGCTTGCCGGTCTGGTCCTCACCTCATGACATCCACCATCGTACGGAAGTAGGGGCTGGTGGCTGCATGTGCTGGGATGCCTACATCGAGTTAAAAAAATTGGGATCAGGGTAAAATTAAGTTTAAGTAAATAAAACACACATAATGTCAATTTTAATTTAAAAAGTGATACACCGTATGAAAACCACTTCGCGAATGTGTCGAACGGCTCTCTTTGCGGCCGTTCACTGTCGCCTTCACCTTTCATTGCCTCGCAATCCCCATCCGACCCGGCACTCTGTTTCTAAATAAATACTCGTCACTCGGTGTAAATCGAGTCTTGGTAAGTAGAACGGCGGTATGGCTCCTGTCTCCCTGGGGTCGGTCTCTCGGTCCCGTAGGGGCGAGCCGATGTCGCATCGGCCCAGCGGGTCATCTGCGGGCCCGGACCCTCCTGCTCCCCTCTTCCTGTCCTCCCTCTCGACGAAATGCGCGCTTCTTCGCGTGCCCCAGCACGTCCGAAGCTCGAGTACGCGTGGACTCGCTCCTCGCTCTACGGCTCGGCTCGGTGGTGCCTTCCCTGCCTTTCCACTTTCGAGGTAGGCAAATCACGATCCCTCCTCCGGAGTAGCTCGTCGTGCGCAACTCCTCCCCTCTGCTCGATCCTAACGGCCCGTTGAGAGGCTCTTCCCACTGTCGTAGCCTCTCATCTCCTCGCTCTTCTCCCTCGGCACCTTGTCGCATTTCTTTACATTTCCGCGTATTCCGCAATATGTTGTTTTCGGCCATAACACCCCCCGTTCATCTCCTTCCCACCCATTTCGCACTTATACCCTCTTCTGTTGGGTCTACCGTGCCCGTGTTCCCGACCCACGTCGGAAGTACGTCGGTCTTGCATCACTTTGATCGGCCATTGCTTATATCTGCAAAAATTGTAAACAATGCACAAAAAATGATTAGTCCATATAAAAATTGCTTTAGACGCTATTCGGGAAACAGAAGGCCCAAGTAACACACCATTGGGTATGTTTAAAGGGTTACGTATTTGCCGGAAATGGTCGTAATTTAACGTACGGGGTATCCGAAATTTTTCCCGTACAAAGAACATCCAATCGATGTTCAAACAACTTGAGCGGAGTTATTCGATCACAAATCACCGAGTTTAACTCTACTCGGAGTCGTCGAAAACGTGTAAAAATAGGCGTACGGGATATCGGAATTTTCCCGTGCGAAATGGACATATCCGGATAGTTGAAAACTTAAACGGACTTGTTCGGACAGAAATCGTAAAGTTTAACGACACTCAAAACTCGTCGGAAACGCGTAAGAATGGACGTACGAAGTTTTGGCGAAGAAATCTTACCGAAAAACCTTACAAAGATCGAAGAAGAGGTTGATTCGATGCCGATCCGAGCTTGAATCGGCGGAATCCTTTGAAGAACGAGGCTTGGAATCGCCGGGAACCGAATCGCCCCTGGAATCGCCGGAATCGGTGGAATCAGGCCGGAATCGACCCTGGATCGACGGAATCGGCCGGAATCGACGGTGGATCGACGGAATCGAGGCCGGAATTGCCGGAATCGCGCCGGAATCGCCTGTGCCCTCTCCTTCCGCCGCGGGATCGGCCGAGGGCAGCTCTGCGGGTCGATTCCGGCCCTAAAAGGGCCGGAATCGGTTCGATTCCCGGTCCAGAGTCGAACCGGGAATCGAACCGGGCCGGGTTAAACCAGCCTTCCAAAGAATCGGTCGGATCGACCGATTCCAGGCGATTCAGACCGATTCCGCGGAATTCTTCCCGGAATCGGTCCTTCCGCCAGGAACCGATCCGATTCCGGAATCGGTCCGATTCCACCGATTCCGTATTCCATGGAGCTGACGGTTGATTGCTTATTTTTCAACAATCTCAAGAGCCTACAAAACTGGTCTGCTAAGAATACATAGTCAGCCCAACAGTCCTCCCAAAAAAGTCTCTTCACGCCATTGCCAACATAAACTAAAGAAAAAGAATTAAATAGATCCCACTCTCCAAATACCAGAAATCCTACCACAGTAGCTGAAGTCCATACTTAAAGCAAGCAATTTTGCGCCAAAAGAAATCTTTGCTTTGGTTGAGTTTCCATAACCATTTCAAGATAAGGGCGTTTTTCATATTGGCAAGGGGTAGAAGAACTACACCTGCCGCCTCCTACAAATATGATTCCACTTGACAACATGGAGACCCTTGGCACTTGCACTGTCCTGCCACAAAAACATGGCTCTCAAACTTTTCAGTTTGTTGCACACACACACTTAAAGGTTTTAATGATAGAGAAATAGTATAAAAAAATTTCTTGTCCATTTCTTTGATAAAGAAATTTCAATCCTTTGACCTAGTGTTCTTATCAGTCAGCAGCCCCAGATATTTAATAGGCAGTGTTGTCTGGGACATACCAAAAATCCTTGAAGATTTTCTCTATCTCCTTCCTGAACATCCATGCCAATTAATTCACACTTATCCCAATTAATTTTGAACCTCATGACTGCAACAAATGATGAAAAAGGACCCTCAAGTTAATACACATCTCCAAATTGTGAAAGAAGAACAACAAAGTGTCATCTCCAACATGCAAGTGACTGACATGATCCTTGTTGCCAGCCTCAATTTCCTCAATAAGCTGGCCTCCCTTAGCCTTCCCCATAGTTTTCAAGGCACCCAAGACGTTCAAAGATGCCAATTCCGCTGAGGCAACAAGATGGCCACTTAAGGAGTCACCTAGGCAGCCCTAGGTGATAGTATTAAACATATATAAATATATATAACTAAATATTAATACTATATATTTATGTACAATTATATTTATATGTTATAATTAAATGTGTTTTTATGTGTGCATATATGTAAAAGTGATTTTATTTATGTAATTATATTTGTGTGGGTATATATTTTTGGAGAAAGAGTTAATATTGACAAACAAAGTGAAAGAAGAGAAAAAATTAAGATAAAATTTTATTATTTTAAAATACAATATGTATTTATATTTATAAATCTTAAACATGTAGAATAGTATAAGTGATAGTAAAATATGTTAATATATTTACACTATAATTAATTATTAAATGGATGCATTGGACGTCTTGGGCACCCGTTGGGAAGAAATGAGGTGCCCTAGCAAGGCGCAAAATGAAAAGTGGCTAAGCACCACGCACATACAACTAAGGACTTAACCCACTAAAACAAAGAGAAGAGGTGAGATAGCATCACTCGACCTCAATCCTCGAGAGCTACTAAAGAAACCAAACAAGTTCCCATTGAAGTCCTATGTAGTCAAAGGTGAGAAGTGCTCAAGGCGAGGGGGGCCTCACCTTGCCTCCGGTGCTCGAGATGCTCGAGATGCTCAAGATGACGTTTTTTTTTATTATTATCAATTTATATTATTATTCATTATACATTTTAAAAGTTATATAAAAACAAAAAAATAAAAAATATTTCTAAAAATACATGTATTAAAAAAGTAAAAAATACATCTAAAATGCAAAAAAATAATTAAATACATTAGTGTCTAATGATCATACTTAGTTGAACTAAGCAAAAGAAACCCAAAACCAACCCCAAAAAAATAAAATATACTTTCACGATGAGGTGCAACTTTGCTAAATTCGGAAAAACTAAATCAGTGTAATAATAAACAAACTAAGTTGAACTAAGCAAAAATTCCAAACACAGCCCCAAAAAATTGAAAATATACCTTTCCGATATGGTGTTGCTTCATCAGATTCCAGAAACAAAAATTGGTGTGCTAACAAACAAAGTAAGTTGAATTAAACAACAAAACAAAAAAATAAATCTAAAAATAAGAAAAAAACAAAAAGTATGTGTTTGAAGTAAAAAAATTCATATGAACCTATTTTCTATCATTTGAAGAAGAGAGAATAATGGTAGCATATATGAACTACAGGTGAGTGATAAGAATTTCATTACTTCATAAGTGAACCCAACTCTTAGAAATAGCTACACAAAGGACTATATACATTTAATAAAATTGAGTTTGCTCCTTAGATCACGGCCAGTAAGATAAACTCCTAGATATGATCTTAAGCTGAACTAAACAACAAACCATAAAATAAATATGAAAATAGAAAAAAATAGTAAAGTATAAGCTTATTCAAAATCTAGTTTTAACAAGACATTTTTTTCCTGGATTTCTGATCATGAATACATTCATAAGCCACATTGAAGTTATCCAAGATAAATCTACCATGTAGAACGGTGGATTGGGTAGGACTAACTAGCTTCTCAACACAAGTATTCAACACGTTGGCAAACACTTTGGTCACAACCTTATAACTACAATTAAGAAAACTAATTGATCTGAGATCTTTAATATCACCTATACACTCCTTTGGCACCACCAAAACCAGAGCACAAGAATTTAAAAGTTTGGTACATATGGGGTTCTCAAATTCTTTTATATAGCCATGAAATCCCTTCTGCTGCCAACATTTTTGATAGAAACTTGCAGAGAAGCTGCAAGAAACAGGAGCTTTGAAACGATCCATGGGCTGTATAGCACTAACCACCTCTTCTGAGAATGTTGCAGAAAGCAAAACATCGTCATTTGATAATTTCCTGGCCAAATCAAGGTTCCTCAAAGGTCTTCACCTGTCCTCTCTAAATAGGTTTTCATAAAAGGAATCTGCCACATGCCCAATCTGATATGTTACCACCTGAAGGTTGCTATGTACGTCCAATGAATTAAGGGCCTTCCTGTTGCTCTTGAAAGAAGCCTGCATATGAAAGTACTTCATGTTCTTATCCCTTTACTTAAGCCATAGCTCTTTAGATCTCTGTTTTCATTTAATTTCTTCCCTAAGACTCCACTCATTATATTCCATTCTTTGCCACCGCCAAGGATTGTGGAACCAAAATCGGCTGATATGGATTGGACTGAAATAACTGGCCAAAAGTTGGCATCCACAAATAGATATAAGTTTTTTGATGAATTCCTAGTGGATCCAGAAATGTCAGATCTCTACACCAGAAAAACTCAACGGAATTTTCTGTTGTGCACCCTTCCAGACTCAAGCAAGCTGAATACCAAGTGGTACGTGGTCCGACACTACTCTAGGCATATGAAAAGCTTCAGGGATACCAAAGTCAGCCAACCATTGAGCAGATACAAAGAATCTATCAAGTCTTGACTTCGACAAAGAATTGGACCATGTAACCATGCAAATTAAAAGTTGACATCCGTTGTCTCAATGAGCTTGCACCCATTCACTCAATCATTGAACAAGATAATCTTGTTCTGGCTGCATTAAAATTCCCACATACACATCATACTTTGATTTTGTGATCTAAGGAAAGCTGGCTCAAATCTTTGAAGAAAATGCTTTTATCAGGCTAATAGATGCTGACAAAAAACACTGCTTCCATGCATTTTTAAAAGTAAATCTCAGATCATGGATGTGCCTGCTGTAAGAGATACTGTCTGCTTCTGGAACGTTCTCATTTCACAAGACAACAATACCTTCACTCTTCTCAATATGTGGGGAAACGGAAAAGCTTATCAAATTAGCGGACTCAAGACACTCCCCATCACTTGCATCAGAGAAATCAGATTTAGTTTCTTGCAAAGTCAAAATATCCAGTCTCCGCGACAAAACCAAGTTTCCCATTTCTCTCACCTTCCCCTTCCCATGGACGATTCTGATGTTACAACTGATAATCTTTATCATGAGTAAATGATTAGGTCCTTCCCTTTACTTCACCTCCTGCTCTTAGAGTCCATAATACAACCATTATTAGACAAAACCTTCAATTCCCTAAAACCGACTCTAGATTGAACTTGTTTCCTGGAGAGTCTTGTATAATTATCCTAGGATAAGATGTAAACAATTCAACATAACTATCTGTTGAACCAAAAAATTCTAAAACCCAAAAAGGGTCAAACACGTGCGCGTGTTAATCAAAAAATATATGTACCAGTCTCGTTGAAACCAAATTTAGAAAGAAATAAATCCTGATTGGATAAACAACACTTTCACCCCCGTCGATGTCGCGAAAAGACGTCGACGATACAGCCGAAACCAGGTCCAAAAGCGTCAATGCGCGGAGGAAGGGTACATGGCATGTTCGCGACTGACGACGTCGCGAAACGACACCGACGTCGCTGCCAAAACTGAACCTGAAAGCGCCTACGTGAGGAGGAAAGTACATGGCACATTCAACCTCCGTCGACGCCGCGAAACGACGTCGACGTCGCTGCCGAAATGGGATTTAAAAACGCTGATGCGTAAAAGACGGTCCAAGGCATGTTCGCCCCCGTCCTGCCAAAACCGGATCTGAAAAACGCTGATGCGTAAAAGACGGTCCTAGGCATGTTCGCCCCCGTCGAGGTCGTAAAACGACGTCGACGTCGCTGCCAAAACCGGATCTGAAAAACGCTAATGCGTAAAAGACGGTCCAAGACATGTTCGCCCCCGTCGAGGTCGTAAAACGACGTCGACGTCGCTGCCAAAACCGGATCTGAAAAACGCTAATGCATAAAAGACGGTCCAAGGCATGTTCGCCCCCGTCGACGTCGCAAAACGACGTCGACGTCGCTGCCAAAACCGGATCTGAAAAACGCTAATGCATAAAAGACGGTCCAAGGCATGTTCGCCCCCGTCGACGTCGCAAAACGACGTCGACGTCGCTGCCGAAATCGGATCTGAAAAAACACTGATGCGTAAAAGACGGTCCAAGGCATGTTCGCCCCCGTCGACGTCGCAAAACGACGCCGACGTCGCTGCCAAAACCAAATCCAAAAGTGCCTACGCGCAGAAAATGGTCCAAGGCATGCTCGCCTCCGTCGACGTCGCTGCCAAACCCGAATCCAAAAATGTTGATGCGTAAAGGACAATCCAAGGCATGTTCGCCCAAGTCGACGTCGCGAAACGACATCGACATCGCTGCTGAAATAAAGCCAAAAAAATACCTATGTGCCAGAAGAAGTCGGTCATTCCCCGTCGCCGTCGGACTCCAATCAGCGTAATCAACTTCTCCTTTTGCCGCTGTCTCCACAAGAGAGAGCCGCTGGGGGAAGTCCTCGCCAATGGAGATGGAAAAGAAGGAGATGGAGGAAGCACCGCCGCCGCTGTGTCGCTGACTTGCACGTCCACTGTCCTTCAATCGCGCAAGAAGACACCGCAGAACTCCTCGCGAGCCGTTGCTGCCGCGCGGAAACAGAGTAAGCAGGAGACGCCGAGGGAAGAAGCCGCCGCCGCCGCCACTTGTTTGCCCGTTGTTGCTGTCGTCGGACCAGTCCACCGCCGTCGACAGACCCGTCCGCCACCGCCGCCTAGGCCACCGAGAGGAACAAAGTTCGCCGCGAGCGTCTTCATGCGCAGTTCGGCCACGCGAGAGAGATAGGCGCACGGGAGAGACGTCGGGGAGAGATGGAGTCCAACAGAATTTCGGGTGAACAGTTTATTTTTCGGGTGAACAATGTCCCGAGGTCAACTCCCGATCAACGGCGACCGCGCGCCCCTCCCCGGTCAAACCGGGGCGGGGGGAGATTTTGAAAAAAAAAAAAAACCACCCGCGCAGGCCGGTGGGCCGCGCGAGCGCGCGCGGCGCGTAGCGGCCACGGCCACTGCGCGTGACTTAGTCAAACCTGAGAAGAAAAAAAAAGGTGTTGCCACGCTGGCCAGCGGCCAGTGGGCGCGCGGGTGCAGCCGCGCTCCACCCGTAGTCAAACCAGGGGTAATTCTGGTCAAACAGACCCAAAAATCAAAAAATGGGGGAGAAACGGGGGAAGACTCGGTCAACCCGGCTCCCACGATCCCCACGTCCAGGAGGTGGCCCCACTCCTTGGATCCGGTCACCCCAAGGTGACTTTACCACCCGTTTGACTTCCGGTCAAACAGAAGACATAAAAAGAGAGAAAAAGAGGTTAAACTCACCTCTGAATCGGGTCACCCCCCACTATTGCGAAAATGGGCTTAGTGGAGTGATTTTTTGTGACCAAAATACCCCTCCAAAATCTTCTATAAATACCCCCACATGGCCATACGTGGGAGGGGTTGGAGAGTGTTGGAAAGAGGTAGTATTGGTGAGAAAAAGAGATTTTAGAAGAGAGAGAAGCTCTGATCTTCAAAGTGAGTCTCAATTTCTCCAAAAGGAAGGAAGGGTTTTGCCCAACTTCTAAAGAATATTCCAACCGTCTCGAATCGGCTTTTAGCCATTTGAGAAGGGAGTAAGGGTTTCGCCCGACCTCCAAAGTCCAATCGATCCCGATCCTATCTCGTTTCGCGAGAGGGATCGAGTAGCCCGCATTTTAAAAATGCGAACTTAAGCTACTTGGGATCTAATAGAAAACCCAAAGTCGGTAAAGCCGAAATGCCGGTCAAACCGAATAGGAATTCAAATAGAAAACTCAAATCGGTCAAACCGAAATGCCGGTCAAACCGAACGGGAATTCAAATAGACAACCCAAATCGGTCAAACCGAAATGCCGTTCGAACCGAACGGGAATTCTAAATGAAAACCCAAATCGATCAAACCGAAATGCCGGTCGAACCGAACAGGAATTCTAAATGAAAACTCAAATCGGTCAAACCGAAATGCGGGTCAAACCGAACGGGAATTCAAATAGACAACCCGAATCGGTCAAACCGAAATGCCGATCAAACCGAACGGGAATTCTAAATGAAAACCCAAGTCGGTAAAGTCGAAATGCCGGTTGAACCGAACGAAAATTCTAAATGAAAACCCAAATCGGTCAAACCGAAATGCCGGTCAAACCGAACGGGAATTCTAAATGAAAACCCAAGTCGGTAAAGCCGAAATGCCGGTCGAACCGAACGGGAATTCTAAATGAAAACCCAAATCGGTCAAACCGAAATGTCGGTCAAACCGAACGGGAATTCTAAATGAAAACCCAAGTCGGTAAAGCCGAAATGCCGGTCGAACCGAACAGGAATTCTAAATGAAAATCCAAATCGGTCAAACCGAAATGTTGGTCAAACCACACGGGAATTCTAAATGAAAACCCAAGTCGGTAAAGCCGAAATGCCGGTCAAACCGAACGGAAATTCTAAATGAAAACCTAAATTGGTCAAACCGAAATGCCGGTTAAACCGAACGAGAATTCTAAATGAAAACCCAAGTCCGTAAAGCCGTAATGCTGGCTAAATCGATCACAAGTTATGACATGTATTGAGAAGAAAGGCTTGAATGCCCTCTCATTTGTTGTACTTCTATGTACTCAAATCGACATTAAATGAAATTCAAGTTCGATTGATGTGTTATGTTACTCCAAAAGTGACATCAAATCCCCATGGACTCCAATAGATGGATAAAACTAAATAAGTTATTTAAATAATTTTCCAACTTAATCAAATAATTAAATTTGATTAAATCAAATCAAATAATTACTTATTTATTAACAAAAATGCCATCGTAATCAAATCAAATTCATGCTATAAAATCATACATAAAAAATAACCACAAATGGTTACAAAACATGTTACGTTTGAATCCGACTTAACCATGAAAAATTAAATCAACCTAAATGGATAATGCTACTTAATTAAATAAGTATGCATAACAAAATTCAAATCAAATAAATGATCAAAACGTTAATAAAATGTTAACATAATCCAACCAAAATTATGTCATTAAATAATACATAAAAAATGTCAACCAATGACTACAAAAACAAGTTATGTTGGATTAAAATCAACCATGAAAAATTAGAGTGATCAATATTATTAAGAACAAATCTTAATAATAATAAGAAATTCACTTAAATCAAGCAAAAAATGCTAACATACACACTAAAAAAAATGGAAAATCAATTCCAACAAACAAATAACAAACCAAAAAAAAGAGATCAACTCAAAATTGTCTAAGTCAACAAATGACCAAAGACATAAACAAAACAAATCAAAATCAAATCTTAAATAAAAAAAGAAAATCAATGAACCCAAACTTAAAAGTTTGAATTATGTTCAACCAAATTCCATCTCATAAGGCCATGGGGATATGTCTTCCAACTTTGTGTTTATGTGGATGAATGACTTCTGATAAATATGTTGCTGTGACGGCCAATCAAGGGTGTTCGAGTGTTCGCTCGTTGTAATTAACACCGGAATATCACAACTGCGGTGGAGAGGGGTCAAAATTTATTTTCAAAGAACTCAGATAACCTCATAAATTAAATTGTGGTTCAGATCATCTAAGTGGTGGGTGATACCCATGTCGGCACTTAGTAAATCTGTGGAACCATCGGTGTTCTTATGAAATAATACCACATCAAATTAGATAATACTCCTATGAATACCAAATATTTTCATAGTAGTCAATGCTAGCCTAAAACAAAAGAATTTTCTAAAAAAGAGAATTCCGATGAGGGAAAATTCGAGGTTTCAACACTATCATACGTAAAATCTATGGAACCATCGAAAGATGTTCCATATAATAGTTGGGTCATCCCATATCTCTCTTCGTGATATGTCGGACACAGAACCTTAGGATGGCTCAAGTCTGTATGTGGAGTGTGTCTCACTTCTCCATCTCTATGTTACCTTGCTCCATGGTAAGCGTCTTGTGTTGCATAGGTATAATGCTCATGTTTAGTGACGTGTTGCAGAGGGGGCATCTCCGAATCGATTCTCCTTATGCCAAAAGTGGTGTCGATGGTGATACTTCTAGCTCTATCTTCTTCGTTTCCTGCTCCATCGTTACTATTTTTTGAAGAAGAATAATTTGATGTTCGGTTTTGATGTCTTCTCAAGTCTCGTCGATTGTGTCAGCATCGACAATGTCAAAGGAATCAATTAAAACTTGTTTCCCTTTGCACTTTAATTGCCTACTTTGGAGAGAAGATTGTCTGATCTTCTATCTCTTTGCCACTAAAAGAGGGATTTGAAATTCCTCAGATAGAGAAATGTTGTCAAGTTTTCCTTGAGCCCATTTTTAATTTTCTGGGTTGAAATCCGGTTCACATATCCTTCTTGATCATTGACCCAAACTTGCAAAAGATTTTTCTTTTGAAACATCTCCTCCAAATTAATCTCTGGTTCTTGTACTATAGTTGCCTCACTTCGTCTTCCACTTGCTCTTGTACCACCTTTACTCTTTCTTATTCTCTCTCATCTTCTCTAAATTTTTCAACTTCAATATCATATTGTAGTGACAACAAACTAGTTGCTCAAGTTTATTTGATGTCAATCTATTTCTCTATTTTGTATAAATAAGACTCAACGTTAACTAATTTCTTTCACAACATGGAGCGGATGTGATTTGACTTAACACTCGGATTGCAGCATCAACCAAGTCTTCATATCATGGTACCCTACCATGATCTATCCACCAGTTGGTTGCATGATGCCATTACTTGTTAGAAGATAATTTCAATAAGTTAATTATCTAAATCATAAAAAAAGATAATCGGATTATACATACCAAAACTAAGAAGAATAACTATTTATCGCACCCTTGCTATCCTAAATGAAATAACCACGTCTTGTAGTCATGTATCTTGTTTATTGCTATAATTAAGCAATCATTATCCCCAAGCATCTTGCGAATGACCTCTTTGATACTATCTAACAGTTCATTAATACACTCGAAGATAATATCTTAAGTTGAAAGAATAACCTAATAATTGAAAATAGAAAAGATCATTGTCAGCATCAATCATAAACTCAAAAAAATTGGTTGACATATATCGTTTGAGTTAATTGAAAAGAGCATACCTGCTACATGTATAGGATGACACAATGTTCTCTCCAATCGACAGTCAATAATCTCCCACCAAATGCTGAAATCTAATACCATCTTTGAAACATCCATGTCAGCCTTCTTATCTCTATCTACTATTCGAATAACCTTAACTAATAGTCCCACAATATCAAGTGTCGCCAAAAATCTTCACTCTCTAAGTTCTCCTCTACCTTCCTCCCTTTTTGCTTATCTGATGGAATAACCCTAGCAATCCAATAACCCATCGCAGTGAAAGTAATATTTGAAAAAGGGAAAACCTACGTTGAAAGAGACTCTCCAAAGAAATATAGTGAGAAGCAAACTAGGTTGCCCTGGGCCGTAGGAACTCTCGACTCTTTGTGTGCTCTCTCATTAGGTTACGGATGAAGTTGTGGTTGTATATGAATGATAAAATGTATTAGGCGACCTTGACAACCAAATATATTTAAGAATTCTTACAAATATCCTCTAACATTAAATCTAAAGAAAATGTGAAGCATGGTGTCCAATCAACAACTTTATAGACAACTATGTTGTCCGTCAATACTTAGACAACTCGATCCTTTCCTATCTCTTCGATAACAACATCAATTAATTCAAACAGGTAGTTGGCATTATTTACCTATTCGGATGCATCCACAGACTTCCAGAAGACAATTCCAACTTAACAATATAATAGAAAGTTGATCATCGTCTTTCTAGTTATACCTATTAAGATAATAATGTATTAAATCTAAATGTAAAATTAATAAAGACTTAGTAGTATAAGAAATGTTAAATTGAAAAGGGACTAGCCTATCCAACCGCCCGTCATCAATGTGCATCCACATTCATCACAAATACGTTCAAATGATTTCACATATTCCTTAACGTCTTGCACCTCTATTGGAAGATACATGTTGTACATCTCTTTTGATGTCGGCCCTAGCACTCCTCTATCAACGTCACCTATAATGTTGATCATCGACTCGTAGTAAGGCCCCTTTAGAGCGTTAGCCGGTATGCTACTGTGAGAAAACCATCTAAAAGTTGCTCGTCCAATCTTTTTCTTGCATAACTTCAAATTCTTCAATGTCGTGTTGATGGTTATTTATTTTTGTCGCGGTCATATAATGACCGAATTTACAGGGCAAACTCTCGGGTCGTCATCTCGTATAAGATTATGGATATCTTGCTCATCTACTGGATTTGATCCTCTCCCACTTCTACTTCCACATCTACTTCCACTGCCCGAACCTTGACCCATAAACTTGCCGATACACTGATACATGTCTTCATCGGTAAACGACCTCTAGATACCTCCATTGCTCGTGCTAAGCCATCTATTTACAATGTTATGTACATATATTGATATGAACTATCAAAGATTAAATATTACGTACTTTCATTGAATTCTTCATATTAAGTTCTTTCTAGTCACTCTTGTTCGGTACTGTACATATGTAATGAACATCTTGTCGGTTCCACAATTTCTTCACAAACAATGTCATTATGTCTCTTTGAAGCTCCTTTTGACTTTTCCAAACTTTGTAAATACATTTTAAATTGTGCTTGTATCTCTAGTAGAGTCTGTGTACGGTGCAACGTCTCCCTTGATACCGACAAGATGATATTTCAACTAATAAGTTCCACCATAAAAAATTTTATCACAATACTTACACTTTACTTTTCTTTGCTCCATTAACACTACAATGCAATAAAGCCAAGCTGAGTCATTTCGGGTCGAACAAAAAGTATAACGACTTGAAGAAAACATATCAAAATTCAAATGATAAAATTTAAACCAGAAATTAAAAAGAAAAGAACACTTTAAAAATAAGATTAGCAAGAGAACTAACAGGATAATTAACACCAACTTAAACTAGAAACTAATAAAGAAAAGAACATAAAAAAACTTGAGAGAGAGAGAGTGAAAGATGAAAGGGGTGGGAAGGAATGTTCCCCCCCTAAGGGGGTTAAGGAGCCTCGGAGCCTCAACTCAGGCCAACTAGGTCATAGCCAAACTGGTCAACCCAAATTCCGACTAGGTCGCCTGACCCGGTCCGGCCTACGAGTAAACCAGCCTTCCATACTTGAAGCTTTTTGCACGCTAATGTCATTCCTCAATTATTGGAGGAACAACCTAACATTCCCCCCCCAACACCACCCAACCATCTCACCCATATTAATGATTGCCTCATCAGAGAGAGCTGGAACTAGGGATGTTAATGATAACCGATTATCTGATCTATTTCTTAAGCTAATGAATTATAAGATTGTATGATAGCTCTCAATAGCTTAATGGTATTGATACATAGTTGTCAAGACGTCCGCCTAAGTTGCGCCTAGGTGGCAAGGCACTTTTCTAGCAGTGCCTTGTCAAGACACCTTATGGGGGATCCAAAAGGCACTTAAGGTGCTCGGCAAGGAACCTAAGGCATCCACCTTGGCACCCAAGGCTCCTAGCTAGGCACTCAAGGTCCCATTCATGACTTTTTTTCCTTTCGGAGGACTTTGCCCCCAGAAACTCCCCACAAGGGACGATGCCCTTTTGACCCCCGCAACCTGATCGCGCAAGTTGATCCACAATTCGTGGGCGTCCATTAGTATCATTTATACTATTATATATGGTTGAGATTTGTGATTATACGTGTATGGTATATACTTAGAACTTAAGTTCTCTCTTAATCTTCTATTCCCTATCACTTTGATATTAACTCTTTACCATAAAATATATCAATATATTCATAGTCATAAAAATAAAATCATATTTACATAAATATGCATACATATATATACATAAACATATAGTATGAACATCTAATTATATATTATTTGTATATATGTATATACACACCTATATACATACATAAATATAAACATCTAATGTCACCGCCGAGGTAGCGCCTAAATGGCCGCCTTGTCGCCTAAGTAAATATGGCACCCTTTAACACTTTGGGCATCTTGTCGTCTTGACAACTATGTATTAGTAACAAATAATCCGTTAAGTTAAAAGATAAGAATATAGATACACTTCAAACCAAACTCGATATCTAATATTCGTATCAGTTAATTAATATGGTAATCCAACGATTCTAATTTTAGGACAAAAATTACATCACATAAGATCATAACATATTCTCCATTCTCAAATGCTATATGCATTATTATTATTTTATTGACATCCTAAAGCGAATGTGAAACTACTAGACTCTTTCAAAACTCAATCCAACCAACTGTATCTTCCTGCAATATCCAACCTCTCCTTCCAACAGCAATTACAATCTCTCTTTTTTTTCTCTGATAGCAATGACCTCCACATCATATAATGACTATGACACTTGTATTTCATCAGCGTAAATATTTAATTTGAGAAGTTTCAAATGATGGTGATATGATAGCTATATATTCATATCGTCTTCATGTATGTATACATGTCTGCTATTTGTTTGTTGAAGTAGGTAATCTCTTTATCAATCCATAGAGTAAGACTAAAGTTAAATATTTAATATACTGAGTTTAATTAATTCAAATTGAATTAAGAATCCCAACTTAAATAGCTAATATTAGCTATATGTTGGCACCAAAAAATTTCAAAAAAATTTACTTGGATTAAAATTAGGCTAATCGAATCCTCCATTGATCCATAATGTTCAATTCTCAGTTTTAGCCCTATAATTGAAACTCACTTCAATATAATCCAATTTTTCAGCCCACTCTTCACATGCTTAGTAGGCTGTATTTTTGCTTTAAAATCAAGCTCGTCTTGATTCCAATTCAATGACAAATCAGCTCCATTTTCATGCTAATTTCGCAACCCATTTTCCTCCACTTAATGAGCTGTATTTCAATTCTAAAACAGGCCCATTTAAATAGCAAAACTGGCCCACTCGCTACCTGTTTACGCAGGTAATTCTCTGACTGAAATCCCAGATCATCCAGCCGCGGCTAGGCCTTGGAGATGGGACTTCCGGAACCTTCTTCATCTTGTGCCACATCAGCAGGCAATTCTAATATATCTCCCTCCTACTTTTAAGCCAGCGGCTGCACCTGCCATCTGGGAATCCCCCTCCCATCCTTATCTCAAGGATAACACACCCGTGGCCATCTAGAGCCAATCCCAGGTGTCCCCAACCATAGCAAGAGTCACCAGAGGCAAGGTCTCAAGGAAGCCCAGCTGGCGTGTACCAGAGTCAGAAATCTCCAGAGGGTCCTAAGAAATAGGAAGAGGCCACCGAAGCGTCTCCAACCTACCGGAATTATCATCCAGAGGATCCGGAGGCCAGGAGGGGGAGTCCCAGGGTGCGCCAACTCTTCTCCAACAAGTCAGGGCTCTCTAGAGGAAAAGAGGGCATCAGAGTTACCAGCTGAAACAGCTGGCTGGTCCAGAAGCAAGAATGGGTCACTGGTTGATCCTAGAAATCAGGAGTCAGATATTCAAGGATATATCGAAATTAACATTCAGAGAGCTGTGCCATCAGAGGGACCTTCCCCTCACAATCCTGGAAATCAGGAGCCAACCACAGCCTTCCCCCTTGGCTGGATTTCTATCCGGCTATGTTATCCGTCTAAGCACTAAGGCGAGGCAAAAATGACCTCACCTCGGCAGATCTCTCCTCACCTAGGTCCAAACCCAGTGAAAGTCCGATTTGGTAATTTAAATCCTTCTTCCCCACCCCGAAACCCCAATGCCCAGTTTTCCACCCCAAGACTCTGATATCTTGATACATTGAGGCCCTGGATGTGAGTTTTTTATTTTTTATGTTCTTCTCCAAAAGTTTCAATGTTATTTTTAAGTTCTTCAATAAAAAAAATCTCGCCTCGGGTGCTTATCGCCTCTGACTACATAGCTATCGGAGAGTCCCTATTTAGCAGGACTCTCCCCTGATGGCCAACATTCATCCTTTTATAAAAGGAGGTCTCGTGGCATCCTGTAGGGGTTCCAGAGGTCGGCTGCAAAAGACCTAGCTGCCACCAACACAAGAAGATCAGAGAGGTCCGAGAGAAGAAGAGATCTGCATACCAGCCAATGCCAGCATGAGGAGAAGAAGAGAAGAGGAGAACTAAAAAAAAAGTCCAGCTGGTAATCTGTCTGCTGTGCACAGGCCTGAAGGAGTCAAGAAAGAGCAAAGCCGAGGAAGAAGAAGAAGAAGAACACAGGGGCCATCAAAGGCATCCCCTATTGCTGCGCTCAATTAAAGATGAAGAAAATGAAGAAACAAAATAAGAACCCATGAGGCTATGCCCTTCATCCTTAGCCTTTCTTCTTCACCGAGACATCCCTTTTT
Source organism: Cryptocoryne crispatula var. balansae (assembly GCA_036172225.1). Lineage (NCBI taxonomy): Eukaryota > Viridiplantae > Streptophyta > Magnoliopsida > Alismatales > Araceae > Cryptocoryne > Cryptocoryne crispatula. The sequence goes on from CM069928.1 coordinate 29,081,883, forward strand.
CATCCCAAAATCCCATTGAAGCACCCATCGGCCAGGCACCTAAACCTGTCCATGTGCAGTTTTCCTGAACCTAAATAAATCCAGGTTTGATAGCTCTCTTAAGCCACCAAACCCTTCCATGTGCAGCCCATTGAAAAAGAGTTGAGATCCTATACCTTCATATCATAAATTCCTCAAGCGCAACCCCTTAAACCTGTCACAAAACCCCCTTATCCAGACCCTGGTCGGACCTTGCAAGTGTTTAAAACTTTTCCCAAATCAGACCTGTCTTCAGCTATAGACAGATCCATGTGTAGTACCCTGTACAGTCCACATACAGGCCATGAAACTCAGAAAATATATAGTATAAAGCCCACAGAATGACCCGTGTACAGGAAGAAGAAGGTAACATTATTCGAGTTATGGATTATTAATGGGTTTCTAATTAAGAAAATCATCATCGACAAAAAGGACCCACCAAATGCCCGCACTTCAGGGATCAGGTACCGCAAAACAGCTCCTCTTTTCTGTAAATACTAAATACTGAATTTGATTCCATCATAAATCCATTTTCTTCCCTAAAAGTTTCCAATATGGTTAAGGATTCCAGCTTTTACTATTCATATGTTATGGGATGAACATTGAATATACCAACTCACTATGTATGGATGAAAAGGTTATAATGATACAAAGCCCATTTCAATAGACTTATTGAACTGTTTGTTACCATTGGTGCGCATCCAGCTACCAATTTCCTAATTATAAGTTGGGTGCTTTAACCATTCGGCAATGGATGCTTAACAGGGATCATCGTATATCATGAATAATCAAAGTTTGAATGAAATGAAATCTTTATGAGGAATCAATGAAACGGCATGTGGATGCTGCTTAGAAGAACACAATATGTACCTCTTTCTCTTTTGTAGGGTCCAGACTGTTCAGATTCATAGTACAGAAAACAAGTTCATGGTTTAAAATGTAATACTAACAATACTGAGGAGATAATTACAAGATACTTGCAATGTCAACGATGGCATGAATCACATTAGAAACATAAGCTCAGAATCAGTAGACTTGCCTCTTCACATCCAGATTCCATCATCACTTTTATAGCTCTTGTAACAAGTTCAGTAGCTGCAACAAGAATAAGCATACAATAATAACATGGACAGGATAATATCTTAAATGTTAATAAAAAAAACTCGAAATAAAGCAGGTGCAGATGCATGGGACGCAAAATACAAGACAAAATTTTCTGATAAAACAAACTTGAAAATGTTACATAAGGATGCAAATTTTGGGGTTATTCATGTCTCCATCAAACATTACTTCTGCCTAAAAATTCTAATTTTCATGTAGAACATTAAAGCAGGATCTAATGGTCTTTTGGAGGTAGCTGTTTAGACATTAGAACAAGAGGCTTAATATCATACAGAGATGTTTCACTACATATCTATGCAGGAAAACGTTCCCATTTTAATGTAACAGCGATGCAAAGCATTTATGTATTTCTCTAAATATCTAATCACATTTTCAATAGATAGAACTTGGGATCCTAGCATCTTAAGTGGAACTATTTAAAGCCAAATGGAGGCATGGAGCTCTTCATCCAATAAGAAACAACCATACATCATTATCCAGATTGAAGCTGCCATCTTTAGTAATAAAAATAATTTATTCCTCATTTGATAAAAGTCTTCCACTAAAAAAATAAATCAGAAAGAAAAACCGGACCATCCTTATAGAAGCATCACGAGAAGGTCAACTTGATTGAAAATGTTTGGCAGTTTATCAAAAGGCATAAGCAATTTCCAAAAAGTATCACGCTAGAAGAAGGCAAAGCACAGCCTGAGACGGAACATCTTTGGAAACGTAACAGCCTAAGGACGGTAAACCAAGAACACAGATTCCATGATCATAATGACGACGACGACCATGTCGGAATTTTTTATTTTTTTTTACTTTCATGGTTATACAAAGAAACCGCATGCATAAACCATAAAAAAGAACCTGACGGTAATGCAAGTATTACCGATTCCACGGCCCCTGTAGGGCTTAATGACGACAAGCATCGCAATGTAGCCGCGGAATGTATTGCGATGATCCCCCATCTTGCAAACGACGGTGCCCACGCATCTGCCCCTGTGGAATGCCTGCTCACAACAGTTAGAAGGAGAGAGAGAGAGAGAGAGAGAGAATAAAATAGATGTTTCAAGGGGAAGAGCGGTACAAGGAAGCAGAGGTTGGGCCAGAGGTAGACGAAGTATCGGTAGGTGAAAATCGAGTAGGGTTCGCTCAGTTCCTGATCGACCAGCCCCATTATCAGTGGCAGGTGGTGCTCCCCACCATAGCTGACGTACTCTATCTCCGACGCCGCGAATGCCACCGCTTCCACCTCCGCCCCTTTGCCTCCGCCGCCTGCCGCTTCCATGTTTGTGATCCTCCCGACCCTCCCTCCTCGGGTCCTCCGGTTGCCGTAAATAATACTCGTTGCTCTATTTCTGAGCAAACACGAGCCGACTCGGCCCCGTCGGACTTACTTGTGGAACAAGGTATTGCAAATTTAATTAATTTAAATTAATTTATTTCTTTTAAATTTATTTTAAACTTAATGTTCTTTTTTTTTCTTAAGTCCCATGTGCATTTCGAGCTAAAGACACACCAGAGTTCTCACTGTTGAGGGTCAGCGATGTTAGATCCCGAGCTGGTTATCGGGGTTGACCATAGTCAGGTGAGTTTGGGTTAAGAGTCTTTTAGAGGTTCGGTTAACTTGAATTGAATTAGACTGAACCTACATTTTCTTTTGTTTCATTCCAAATCCTCCTAATTATATCAGGTGTACTTCTTTTAGATCCTTGAAGCCGTTCTCACGTTTCTTTTATGCAATTCTAAGTTATAGACGGTCAACATGGTAACTTTGAGAGAGTTTTTTTTTTTGGAGACTGGACAAAAAATATCTTCATCTTTAGTGAATCTTTTTTTTTTACATTGTCTTTAAGATCATACTTGATTTTAAGATACCGATACCGATTTGCAAACTCTTTACGTCCTATTTGGTAACACTATTAGGTACCTCTATCACTATCAATTTTAAAATTGATATTTATAGGAATCATAGATGTTTAGTTAATTGTATCAATTTTAAAATTTGTAGTGCAAACAAAGCATATTATGTAATGTAAGTGTCAACTTGTATTACTTTTGATAATGATATTCCAACATTTGAAAATATTAATATTAATATTGATATAGTACCAAAAATGAAACTCTAACCAAACGAGGCATTAAGCGATACAGCAAGGTTTAGCACTTCATTTATACGTATAGATGTAATCTCTGGTAACATCAATCTATAATTTATATCTTTTTGGCCACATCGTTAATTAACTATTGGTACCTATTGTTGCCAATGTCAAAATTATACTCTTTACAAAAATATGATATGGTCATTTTGAGCACCCAGTCTCCTTACTCTCTGGTTGTTCTTACTCCGTAAGACCTAAATTCCAAGGTTGATCCATATTAGTATCTTGTGAGTGTGATTTTCAATTGATGCATCCTCCGGAAATTTTCTTTTACGTGGAATAATATTATGATCAGAGTATTCATTATATCTTTTTACCATTTATGAGTAACGAAAAGAGAAATGTATTTTCTCTAAATTTAACGAGATATGGTGTGGAGTTCTCACTAATATATCTATTCTGATTGAACTTTGACCATATTGTTTTTATAATGGTAATTCTATACTCATAAGACTAATCTAGAACCCTAATGAATAAATAACTAATCATTTTTATGTGGATTATATAGCCCAACTTTTGTTTGGCATCCCTAGAGACCCATAATATAATCCGAGGACAAAACTTGGGAAATAACCCTTCAACTGTGTTGGTTTGAAAAAAATTAAGATTGTATCAAGTCCCAATTCATAAATCAAATGATTTAACCAAAATAAATCATACAGTGATTCAAAATAAATAGTTCATATACGTGTCTAAATAAACATTTTGATCTACCTATAAACTTTTCGAAATCTAAACCACTAAACTCTTACTGCACTAATTATGATACATTATGTTTTTACCGTGCTAAATCTAATTACCTGAAAATTTGATAAAAAGATTGAGATGAGTACGACAACTTAGTAGACATCCTATCAGCTATCAAATCAAATAACCAAAAGATTCTAAATGATAATTAAATAAATACCCAAACCTACATTCGTTTTATATAAGTATGTGACAATACAATATAGTTAAATATTTGACTTGACCATATATTTTAAATCACCAATTAACACCTATATAGACCTAATAAGCACCTATAAATATTGAAAGAAGAACCTAACAAGAAGGGATAAGACATGATGAATACTTGTTACAAGATGTATATGATGAAACTACCACAAATGGGACATCATGCTTATCATGCAACATAATCTAACTATGACAAAATAATACACATCATAAGATCATAACCACACAATCATGTAGCATATGCACCTATCTCCTACTAAAGTATCACATCTTTTCTTATTTGTAAGGAATACATCATCTTGCACCTTCGATGAGTTGACATCAGATTTACCATATATAGCAATAACATATAGTTAAACTAAATCATATAGTGTACCTAGTTAAGGGTGTCACTTAGGACAGACTATAATATCTAAGATCGAAAAATACACCGAATTATTCTATCTCTCCACTACCCACGAGCTCAATTAAACTAGTCTGGTATAACTCAATCTTTTATTTCAATTAATACACACATATATTCATTCTGATCATGCCATGTCATGCCAATTGCTATGCAAAATATAACTATTAAAATGAACATATGCACAATTAATACATTTGACCATATATTACAAGAAATGCACGTATACTTGACATATCATAACCACATGTTGATAACACTCTATCTATGATATTAAAAAGTGCATTTAACACATGCATGCATGAAATATGTCAACATATAACATATACACCTAACTAAATTGTCAACCATTTAAAAAATTAACAAAAAACCCAAAAATCAAGTTTACTAATTAATTTAAAACTCTAACTAATCTGATTAACATGCAACTATAAATATTAACACTACAAGAAAATAGGTTACTAGGGACGGCCGTAAGCCGTCCCAAAAAACCAAAAAGCCGTCACTAATAAATATTAGCGACGCAAACGCGTCGCAAATAACGCCGTCGCCAATAATATTAGCGACGGCTATTGTTAAGCCGTCCCTAGTGCATTTATTGGCGACGGCTTATGAGCCGTTGCATAAGTTATTAGCAAAACGACCATTTATTGGAGACGGCTTAGACAGCCGTCGCCAATAAGTTTACTAGCGACGGCTTAAGCCGTCGCAAACGATAAGGAGATTAGGATTTGGCGGACGAAGTTATTTGGGACGGGTTAAGCTGTCTCGAATAATCTTATTGGCGACGGCCAATCAGCCGTCGCCAATAAATGTAGTTGCGACGACGGACGTAAGCCGTCGCAAATGGCAACCGTAAACCCTATCACCCCGCTGCGGAATTTTTCTTCGGTATTGCCCGCCGGTCGCTAATAACTTTATTGGCGACGGCTACGGCCGTCCCTAATATTAAAATACTGTCGCAATACCAGAAAAAATCGGGTTCGGAATTTTCTCTCCGTATTGCGACGGTACATTTTTAATATTAGGGACGGCTTTAGCCGTCCAAATGGATTTTATTAGCGTGACTATACCATACGGCGTCGCCAATAATAAATTTCGAAAAAAAAAACAATTTGATTGGCCGGATTGGATCAATTATACGATCCAATCCGGAAAATCAATCATTCTTGAAACTTTCATAAAGATCTAAAATCGGATCTACCAATCCAAAATTGATTTATATTAATAATTTCGGTGCCGGATTGCTCGTTTCAAACTCGGAACGGACACCGAATTAGAATGAAACAACACACATTAACATACCAAAATTGAAATTCACCAATTTAAATCCATATTCACATACCATATTCAAAATCACATTCATACACAAAAATGTTTTGATACATATGAATAACATTCATAGAGAGTAAAAAATACATCTTCTATTCATCTTCTTCATCTTCATCTTCATCATCATCTTCACTCTCCTCGGCATCCTCGTAGTCCTCGTCGTCATCGCCATTTCCCGCCTGTTTGTTGAGGCGGAGGATGCCCCGATGTGGATGGCACATCGGAGTCGGGAACCTTTTGAGTCAAGCCTTCAATGATCAGATTGAGGCGATCGAAATTATCTTGGAATGATTTCTGGTTGTCCAATTGATGTTTCAATGAAGTTATTTGTTCTTCATAACGTTCATTGATTTCTCCTTGCCTCGCCACCGATCTCTAAGCTCTCGAACTTTCGAGTCGAGCTAGAAGCACCTCCGCTTGACTCACCATACCAAGTGTGGCGAGTTTCACCTCGCCCACCACATCGGATCCGTCTGGTCGATCTCTACCAAACACGGATACGAAAGCTTCCTCCGCGGTGAGTGGAGGTGATACCCCGATCCGAGGATTCGTATGTCGGGGGATTCATCAATCCTTGCATATTTTCCTATAAATAATATGAATAAAAATTAAAATCCCACCGTGATGAATTGTGGATTATAAAGAAAAATAGGTTATGATAATCAATAATTACCATCATAAGACGACTTTTGGTCATTATCCCAAATGACTGCTCCATCGAGTTCTTCATGCGTTTGACTCATCCGGAATACCTCGGACGAGTTGGAGGTCGACCTTCTTTTCGTACCTTACCAAAAAATTAAAAAAAAGATAAGAGATGATTACGGTAATAAGAATCAACTAATATGAAATTTTAAGTTTTAACTACTTACAAAGTCTCTTTCTAATCGATGTATATTTGTTCTTCCTCTTCGTACGGCATTGTTAATTGCCGCCTATTACGGCATTCTTTTCACTCAATGCCTACATATATATATACAAATGAAACAACATTAAAAAAATGCAAATGAAAAGAATAGGATCTAATTATAAGAGGAAATAAAATTTGGAGTTACTACTAGCATCATCTTGACTCCATAAATGGCACATATGATGCCATTGTTCCCTCGTTGCCTTGTGGAGGAATGTTGGCACGAGCTTCCTCGTTTGATCGTCCCGTAAAATACGTACACAAATATTGTTAACAAAAAATTAGTTATCTCGAATTTACATTCTAAATTATATTTTACCTTTCTTTTCAAATGATTTCTTTGTTTTCTTTGCATCTCTCCCATATGCCTTAATATCTGTGCATCCGATTGAGGATTCCGCTCAAAGGTAAAATGTTGTTGCATTAATATAAAAATGATTAAAAAGTTCACCGAAATTTAGATAAGATGAAGCTACTTGAATGTTACCTCTAAATCACGGAATATGGCATCCTTTTTCTCTAGGTAGAGCCATGTAATTATGCTCCCACAAATCGCAATGAACTCTCGTTCATAACTCCTAAGTAGGAGGTAAACTCTGTCCATGTGATCCAACGCCGGATCCTCCTACTAGAACGACGTTGTAGGACTCATCAGGGCCAAGTGTTCGCACACTGATGGCCTTTGCTGGACCTCTCCCACGTCTAACTGATGTAGCTAGTTAAGTATAAATTAAAAATTACAATTAGACAACGACGATTTTTAAAAAAAACTTTTTACTAGCATTTATTCAAATATTTACGAAGCATGGGAAGATGGACTACTACCATCCAGGAGGCGTCGTCGGAACCCGGTGAGAAGGAGTCCGAGATGGACTAGGCTCATGGGGTGCCTCCCTAATCGGCTCGGAAGCAACACCCCTGGAGGTGGAAGGTCGATCCCTAGATGCTTGAGATTGACCCCGAGTCGGTCCACCGCCCTCGGATGGTGTAGAAGTCCGAGATGTCCTACGACTTTTCTTTTTGAAAATTCTCTTCATCTGTCACATAAAATATATTAGGCAGAATCCCGCTTCTAATTGTGCAATAAAAATTTAGCGAATCCGAGGTCGGATACTTCAGCCGGATTGCCTAATCCGAGGCACGTTCCGGTTCCGATCGGGCAATCCGGCCGGATTGTGGGACTTAGATTTTGGCCAATTCAGGCCGGATTGCCTTGTCCGAGACCCGTTCCGGGTTCCGATTCAGAATCCGGCCGATTGAAAACTTGGATTTTTTGGCCAATGAGGCCGGATTGCCAATCCGAGTCGTTCCGGGTTCGACGGGCAATCGGCGGATTGAGAAACTTGGATTTTGGCCAATCGGGCGGATTGCCCGATCGAGACCGGTCAGTTCCGATCGGGCAATCGACCAGATTGTGGGACTTAGTTTTTGGCCAATCCGAGGCCGGATTGCCCATCCGAGACCCGTTCCGGGTTCCGACGGCAATCCGGCCCGGATTGACTTCGCTTTTTGGCCAATCCAGGCGGATTGCCCAATCCGAGACCCGCTCCTGGGTTCCGACCGCAATCCGGGCTTCGATTGAGAAACTTGGATTTTTTTGGCCATCGGCGGATTGCCCAATCCGAGTCCCGCTCCGGTTCGACGTCAGGCAATCCGGCTTCGGATTGAGAAACTTGGATTTTTTTGGCCAATCGAGGCGGATTGCCCAATCAGACCCGCTTGGTGTTCCGACGGCAATCCGGCCTGGATTGAGACACTTGGATTTTTAGCGAATTCAGGCGGATTGCCCAATCCGGTGACCCGTTCCGGTCGGGCAATCCGGCCGGATTGAGAAACTTGATTTTTCGCCAATTCAGGCGGATTGCCCATCCAGACCCGCCCGGTTCCGACGGGCAATCCGCCGATTGCAAGGGACTTAGCTTTTTTTCAGGCCGGATTGCCCAATCCGAGACGTTCCCGTTCGGCCGACGGCAATCCGGCGACATGAGACTTAGCTTTTTGGCCAATCGAGGCGGATTGCCCAATCCGAGACTCCGTCGGGTTCGACGGCAATCCGGCCGGATTGAGAAACTTGATTTTTTGGCCAATCCCGATTGCCTAATCCGAGTCCGTCGTTCCGTCGGGCAATCCGGCCGGATTGAGGAAACTTGGATTTTTGGCCAATCAGGCCGGATTGCCCAATCCGAGGACCGTTCGGGTTCCGGTCGGGCAATCCGGCCGGAGTTGAGAAACTTGGATTTTTGGCCATCAGGCCGGATTGCCCAATCCGAGACCGTTAGCCGTTCCGACGGGCAAAATCCGGCCGGATTGAAACTTGATTTTGGCCATTCAGGCGGATTGCCCAATCCGAAGTCCGTTAAGTTCCGACGGCAATCCGCCTGATTGAGAAACTTGGATTTTTTCGCCACTGGTGCGGATTGCCTAATCCGAGACCCGTTCCGGTTCCGACGGGCAATCCGGCCGGATTGAGAAACTTGGATTTTTTAGCCAATCCGAGGCCGGATTTGCCCAATCCGGTGACCCGTTCCGTTCCGTCGGGCAATCCGGGCCGGATTGTAGGACTTAGCTTTTTTGGCCATCCAAGGCGGATTGCCCAATCCGACCGTTAGTTCCGTCGGGCAATCCGGCGGATTGTGGACTTAGCTTTTTTCGCCAATGGGCCGGATTGCCCAATCCGATCTGCCCGGTTCTGACCGGCAATCCGGCCGGACAGGGACTTAGCTTTTTTGGCCAGTCCAGAGGCGGATTGCCCAATCCGGGACCCGCCCGGGTTCGATCGGGCAATCCGGCTCGGATCAGAAACTTGATTTTTTGGCCAATCAGGCGGATTGCCCAATCGAGTCACGCCCGGGGTTTCCGGGCAATCCGGCAGTTGAAACTTGGATTTTTTTCCAATCAGGTCGGATTGCCCAATCCGAGAACCGGTTCCGTCGGGCAATCCGGCCGGATTGAGAAACTTGGATTTTTTGGCCAATCCGATGTCGGATTGCCTAATCCGAGACCCGCTCCGGGTTCTGACGGGGCAATCCGGCTTCGGATTGAGAAATTTGGATTTTTTGGCCAATCGGTCGGATTGCCCAATCGAAATCCCGTTCGGGTTCGATGGGCAATCCGGCTTCGGATTGAGAAACTTGGATTTTTTTTGGCCAATCCGAGGATTGCCCAATCCGGTGACCCGCTCCGATCGACGGCAATCCGGCCTGATTGTAGGACTTAACTTTTTTTCGCCAATTGAGGCGGATTGCCCAATCCGAGACCCGTTCCGGGTTCCGACGGGCAATCCGGCCGGATTGAGACACTTGGATTTTGGCCAATCTGGTAGGATTGCCCAATCCGAGACCCGTTCCGGTTCCGTCGGGCAATCCCGGATTGAGAAACTTGATTTTTCGCCATCCGGCGGATTGCCCAATCGGTGACCCGTTCCGGTTCCGATCGGGCAATCCGGCTTCGGATTGAGAAACTTGATTTTTGGCCAATCCGAAGGCGGATTGCCTAATCCGAGACCGTTAAGTTGTCTGACGGCAATCCGGGATTGTAGGACTTAACTTTATGGCCAATCAGGCCGGATTGCCCAATCAGACGTTCTGTTCCGGTCAGCAATCCGGCAGTTGTGGGACTTAGCTTTTTTGGCCAATCCGAGGCCGGATTGCCCAATCCGAGACCCGTTAAAGTTTCATGGGGCAATCCGGCGGGATTGAGACTTAGCTTTTTTATTGTCAGGCGGATTGCCCTTGTCCGAGACCCGTTAGGGTTCCGTGACGGCAATCCGGCCGGATGAAAACGGATTTGATGGCCAATTGAGGCCGGATTGCCAGTCGAGACCTGCCCGTCAGGCAATCCGGCTTCGGATTGAAACTTGGATTTTTTTGGCCAATTCTTCGGATTAACTTTCTATTTATATAAATTTGAGTTTCTTGAAGTTGCATCTTCGTCGATTACTCCAAATGTTATAGGTAACGTTAATAAGTTGTTCTTGATACGGTTCGTTTTCATCTTCACTTTCATTTCCGGAAATGTTGTAATAGTTACGAGGTAGTGATCGTATCCCAGGTAACACCCATCCCTTATTAGAGTTATCATTTACATAAAAAACTTGTTCCACTTGGCTTGCTAGTGCGCAAACGGTTCATCCGTTCCTAATCTTCTCTGTGTGGTTAATGATATAAAACCATATTCATTAACCTTAAAACCTCGATCATTATCATGTACATCCCACCATTCACATTCAAAAAGTGTTAAACGGCTATTCCGATCGAACGATATCTCAATTATATCTAATATTCGTCCATAATAACGGTCACAGATTGAAGATGGTCATTTACAATAACACCACTTAGTTGAGTTGATTTGGTTGAATCGGATTCCAATGTTCGAAATCTAAATCCATTACATATATAACCGTTTAATGACGAGGAAATCTCGACGGATCGAGTGATAAAATCTCCAGCTCCTTGGTATATCTAGAAGAACCTATATTTCTTAACTCTTTAATGTGTGTTCGAACCACACGAAGAAGTTTTTCTTCCGTAGTTGGTCTATTTTTAAGAGCATCACTATGAGATTGACGAAAATAATCGATGTCATCAACTTGATTTAACACGTATGCATGTATTAACTGTTGTTCTCTTTCCGTCAAAATTTTAGGCACACGCTCGCATCTCAAAGGGCGACCAATTGGTTTGAATATTGAACTATCATCCGTATCAACTTCTTCGAACCACCGTCATAGTTCCGATCTCTACTATATTCACTCGTATCACGCATATATGTTGAAATAAACCGCGTACACTCCTCAAACCAAGTAGCCTCTGGGCAATAGAACCTTCAACTCTCGCCTTGTTGCCCACATAATCTTTGAGCCTCTTTAAATATCTTTCAATTGGATACATCCATCGGTATTAATCGGTCCGGACATTCTTGCCTCATAAGCCAAATGCACAACTAGGTGAATCATTACATCAAAGAATGATGGTGGAAAAATTTGTTCCAACTTGCACAATGTTACCGCAATCTTTGTCTCCCAATCTCTCAAAATGTTACCTTATTCAAAACCTTAACGCAGATGATCTTAAAATACGCATAACTCTACAATAGGACTCGGTACATCCTTCAAAGCACATTTCCTTGAAATGCCAAAGGAATAATTATTTGCATCATCACATGACAATCATGACTTTTTAAACCACTAATTGTTCGGACACTTAAATCTACACATCTACTAAAATTCGACGAATAACCATCCAAGCACTCGAACATTCTTAATGAATTCAAGTATTCTAGACTTTTGATCGTTGCTAAGTTTATAAATTGCATACGGAAACTTTGATGAACCCTCGTACGGATGTAACTCGGGACGAATATTTAAATCTACTAAATCTTTCCGTGAGTTCAAATTGTCCTTGTCAATTCGACGATAGGTTAAACATCTACAATATATTGTCGCACACATTCTTCTCAATATGCATGACATCCAAATGGTGCCGAATGATAAGAGATGACCAATATGGGAGTTTCTCAAAAAATATACTCTTCTTCTTCCAATTTTTATTCTTTGACAAATTTTTCCTTAAGTTCTCTAAATCTTTCTTAAACGGTTTTCCGAACCTAATAGTGTCCATCTCCTTTTGTTGCCTCCATAGGTCATATCCCGTAAGTATCTTTGGTGCTCCCTTCACACATCGTCGACCATCGAAAAGATGCTTATACCGGTTCTTTCTCCACCGATGTGCTACCGTAAGAACCGACGATGACCAAGGTAGCATTGTTTTCGACTATGGGTAAGTCGAATGGTATGTGGTTTCTTCGTTACATATAGGACACGCCAATTTTCCTTTAGTACTCCATCCGCATAAATTTGCATATCCCGGGAAATCATTTATCGTACTAAAAAAGTAGGACTTTCATTATGAAAATCTCTTTCTTTTCGGCGTCATAAGTCTTCAATCCAATCTCCCACAAATCTTTTAGCTCTTCCACCAATGGTTGTAAGAATACATCAATATCATTTCGTGAGCTCTCGGACCGGGTATTAATAATGATATCATTGTGTATGTGGCTTTCATACACATCCACGGTGGTAAGTTGTACACCATTGTAACAACGGGCCACACACTATATTTTGAAGACATTTGACCAAATGGATTAAAGCCATACGAAGCCAATCCAATCCGAATGTTGCGTTTCTCTAACGCAAATTCGATAAAGTTCATCCACCCTTTTCCAAGCGGGAGAATCGGCGGGATGACGCATTTCACCTCTCAATTGATATGATCGTGATTGATCGTGCCATGTCATCCACTTAGCCGTATTGGATGATATGAATAAACGCCGCAACCTAACTCCTAATGGAAAATAATGTAAAACTTTTTGTCTTTATTTTTTTATTTTGATTTTTAGGATCATTTTTATATCCGGAGGTGTTACAATATGGACAAACATTTTTATCTTTATTCTCTTTCCAAAATAGAATACAATCATTTTTACATGCATGAATTTTCTCATAAGTAAGTCCCAATTCCTTAACTAATTTCTTAAGCTCATACCAATTATCGGGAACACATGCCCCATTAGGTAAGACTTCCTTAAATAAAGATAATATCATATCCATACATTTTCTAGTGAGACCATTAATGGACTTAAGTTGAATCAACTTTAATATAAATTTTAATTTAGATACATTTTTAACACCTTCATATAGAGGTGTTTCGGAATCTTTTAATAATTTAGAATATCAAAATTATCTTCATTGTGTTCTTCCTCATTATGTCGAATAGAAGATTCGTTATTTTGAATATCTTGGAACATTTCCATTTCCTCATCATCTACATAATTATCTTTCGATTCATTTAAAATTGAAATGTCCTCATTTAGCATATTGACTTCAATTTCACCATCATATCCATTTTTGATAATTTAACCATATACCATTGCATATTAGGTGTTCTTTGACAACATTTCTTTTAAAAATAAATGTATTACAACATTTTTTACAAGGACACTGTATTAGATCGTTATGTTGTCCATGTCTAAATTGTATTCTAGAATCATGAAAAGAATAGTTTAAAAATTCTTCGATTCCTTCAATATATCTAGAATCTAATCTATTAGCAATATGCATCCATGATTTGTCTAAGTTACTCATCTTAATTTGTCAAAAGATTGAAATACAATGAAGAAATGTTAATTTAATAAATAAATCAATATATAACCGAACCTCCACCGAAAGAAGAAACTCTCAAGTGTATATCTCGATTGAAGTTTCCTGAAAAAGAGATAAAATGATCAAAATTAGACTTGATGAGTTATCCATGTTCAATCATGCCAATAAATTCAAATAATACATTATAGTCTTCTAATAATATTCTAAACATATTAGTTATGTAAAATAATTATTATTACGAAATTTTAGGGTTAAATATGATTTAATGCTACCAAGCTCTAAAAATGTCAGTAAAATTAAAGGGAATTTATATGCAAAGGGGCATTACCCTTGTGTATTTCTCTCAAATGCATTATGAAATATTATTCTAAGGCTCATTCCATGATTAAATAAATTATGCACCTATCTACCTTTGTTCTATCTCCTAATTAATTAAAGTGATCAAGGTGCTACATAATTGGTTTGAGGAGGTCCTAACCTATTAATTTGTTAGGGCTATTTGGCACATATATGCTTTGTGATGTATATAAAAAAAATTTAAAAAAAATTCGTTTGTTGAAGATGTATACCTCAAAGGAGGTTCGATTAACCCTAAGTAGGGTTTAAATCTAGCACAAAAGGAGGTGGCGGCGGCGGCGGCGGCGGAGCCGGGCGACACCCACGGCGGTGACGGAGGTAGCTCTCCCCTCAAGGTGCCCCACGCAGGAGGGGGCAGCCGGCGGCGGCGGCGACGACGGGCGGCGACGGGCGAGCGCGGCGACCGGCGGCGGCGGCGATGGCTGAGCGGCGGCGACCGGCGGCGGCGGGAGGACCGGACGGTGAGAGAGAGAGAGAGAGCGCGGCGGGGGGGAAGAAAGGAGGGCGTCGAGGGTTTTTAACCCAAACTTATTGGCGACGGCAGCCGTCGCCCGCCAATAACAGATAAGTTACATTGGCGACGGCGCGACCGTTCAACGGTCACCATGGATTAGTGGCGCCGGCTTAGGCCGTCGCCACTAATATTATTAGCGACGGCGTATGAAGCCGTCGCCAATTTTCCGAGGAAAAACCGCGCACGGGCGTTTTCTCGGGTATTGCGACGACGCGCTTGCCGTCGCCACTAATATTAGTAGCGACGACGGCGTAACAAGCGTCGTCGCCGCCGAGAAAAAACCCGCACGGTCGTTTTCCTGGTATTGCGACGGCTTCGACCGTCGCAAAAACCATTATTTGCGACGGCTCAATTTAGCCGTCGCTATTTACCAAATATTAGCGACGGCGTTAGTTTAGCCGTCGCTTTTATCATTATTGGCGACGGCTTAAAAAAGCCGTCGCCAATAACCCGTCGCCAATGACCCAGTTTCCTGTAGTGTAATATAGATTCAAATCAAGTTAATATACAAGGAGATATCAAATTCTCATATCAACATCTCATACCATCCAACAATTAAGACAAGATATGATTAATTGATCTAAAAGATTTACTAATTACGCATCATCTTCCGGATTCAATAAGATATCTCACTATGACCAATCACCACATTTAATATTCATCAATATATTTAAATCAATGTCTAAAGATTGTTGATTATTATTAGATATTAAATTTAATGATGTTAGACGCGTCCAAGATGTCTACAAGAACGATGTTGGAAGAAAAGACGCATGGTGCTAAGGTGTTGGCACACGGCGGAGGGAGTGTGCAAGGATAATGCAAGATGAATAAGATATCTAATTATGATCAACCATCGTATTTAATATTCATCAATATATTTAAATCAATATTGATAATTGTTAGATATTAAATTTTATGACATAAGACGTGTACAAGATGTTGGAAAAGAGACGCACAATGCTAGCTAACATGTTGGCGCACAGCGGAGGGAGGCGACACTGGCGAGGATAATGCAAGATGGCACCGATTGCCCACGGCTGGCGATGACGCAGTGGCAGGAAGAAGGAGAGGAAGATGAGGCACAAACGACAATGACGTCGAGGTAGGAGGCTGGTGGCAGGACATGCAGGCACGAAGGGGGCGGGGCTGTGTGCACGGGCACACAGGCAACTGCGGGAGGAGAGAGAGAGAGAAAGATGGAGGCGACGGTTGCGAGTGGCCGAGGTGGGCATGAGGGCAGGAGGAGAGAGAGGGGGAGAGAGATGATGATTGGACGACGGGGGCGCACAGCCGCGTGCGCAATACAAGATTATATAGTTTTTACGGCAAAGATTATACAGCAGCATTTTGTTAGTGTAAACATTTATCCTTTTGTGCATTTATTCTCTGCAGCAATTTCGGTTCCTTTGTTCGTTGTGCCAGGCAACGGATAGAAAAATTAATTTGTACACGTGGTGATGCGTAACGCAGTGCTTAGCAATATCTGGTTCTTTTGTCCGCTGTGCCAAGCACCACACTAGTGCAAACGGGTCCATACCCGACGGTAACGAATGGAGCGTGGGCTGTTAATAGACAAAAGCCCATGGACTTTTCGTTGGCTGACCGGGATGTAAATAGACAGAAAGTCCACCCGTCGTCTATTAGCGCCTAAAGTGTCCGGCCCGTTTTACTTTTTCATTTTCATTTACTGCGCTGAGACGTCCGCGCGACATTGCTTCTGCCGCTGCGCGCGGAAGCTTCTCGATCCCCCTCCAAGGGGCCTCGACGCTCGTCCTGGCAGCGCGAAGGGGAGCGAATAGAGCACGGCGAAGTTGGAACGGCGCTGCCGAAGGTGGAACGGCGCTGGAGGGACGCAAAAAACTTTTAGAAAATATGTACCGCGCTCAGGTTTGTCTGCCCCTTCCGTCTTTCTTTGTTACCATTTTTCCTCCAGTGCGCCGGACACCGAAACCCTATCCAAGACGTGCTGGTGCTTCTCAACATCTCTGTTCATCGATCTCTGCTGCAGCATCTAACGAAGCCTTTTTTTGGCAGATTCATCATTTGTGTTGGCAAATCTTGCTTCAGCTTCGTCTACGCCAACGTTTCAAGCGCCGGATCCGTCGATCTTGGTTAGGTCCGGCAGATTAGGTACGTCCAAGTTTTAGTTTTGTGCTACGTACATGTAGCTGTACGTAAATCCTCTGTGCCGCATGCTGTAGGTAAATCCATCCGCCCCCCTCCTCTTCTCAAAGGCGCAACACTAGGCTCTGGAGCCGTCGTGCAGAGTGCCGGCTTCCCTGCTTATACCACTCCCTGCTCACCAAGCCTGGGAAGCGCTCATTGATCGCGACCTTGAGGCCGGCCGACCCTATTGTTATTGGTCAGGTCTGTACGTAAATTTGACTACTCCGGTACACAGGCCTGATTAAGATTATTTTTTTTACATAGATTTAAATTTATGATTTCAGATTATGTACTGCAGGTTAAATTTATGATTTATGATTTCAGAGTATGTACACAGGCATATATAATCATTTTTCTGTACTGCATGTTATCTTATTCTCCACTTCTTCTTAATTGGCAGCATCTCTTGAAGCATCCGAAGGTCCTATTTTTTACTTTAATGTTGATCATTGTTGATCATTGTTTTCTTTACATTGTTCTTTTCATGGGTCTTACTAGAGTTGTCTCATTACGGTGTTAGTTGCAAGGATTTTGTACGTAGCACAAAAAGAAATCATGATTATAGGTATTTATAAGTTACTTCAACAGTCATCTATTTTTTTCTATCTTTATTATATTATACTTTTGGTCTTTTGGTTCTAAGTTAGCCTCATAGACAACAGAAGATCTGAAAATCTGTTGTTTGCATTTACATGTTTAAGTTTTGATTCTAAGTTCTATGTTTAAGTTTGCTTCAGCAGTTCAGCTTCCTAGCTTGTTTACATTTTTGAAGTCTGACATCTATTCATTCCCTGCATTATTTTTAACTTGTCACTTGGGTTCCTTTTCATCTTGGATTCCCAGATCTGGGGCACATGACTTTTGAGTTGTTTAAGATTTTTCAGTTTTATTTAATTTATGCTTTTCATTGAATTTGGGCAGCTTATGAATTTTCCTGAAGCTGTTTTGAGGCAAGTTTTCAGACATGAACAAGGGGCTTGTGAGGGTCTGTTAGGGGTCTATTTGGGAGTGCTTATTGGTGATTTCAGGATTGGTTTTTGTTACTATTTAGGACATGTTTTGTATGGTGGGGGCAGCTGGTGATGATGAGATTGAGATGTATGCATGAATATGTGAACAACTTGATTTTATATAGAAGTTTTCTTTCTCTTAAATATATATACATATCCGGTTTCCAACCAGAAGCTGGAATAAGGGAACACACCAACCTAGATATGCATCATTAATTACACAACTCTGCACACACAGTACTCCTTTCTTAATTTAATGCATGCATTACATACCATAAATCAGCATGAACGGATTTAGATACATATATATATTTAGGGGAGAGAAAGAGAGGTTTGAGAGTGCGTGATAGGGAGCAAGAGGAGTTGAACTGACTTATAAATATTATGCTACTGATCCAATTGTTCAAATAAAGACACTGTTAGGGATGCAAACAAGTCAAGTTGAGTCAAGAATACACTATGGTACTCTTTGATGCATAGTGCTTAAAAAGGGATCGTAGAGGGTGAAGAAAGTTGTAGCAGATAAAAGGGGGAATAAGGATTTGTATTGTGCTTTATAAATTAAGGGTATATGTCTTACTAGTTACCTAAACCACTAAACTCTTTGATGCATAGTCCTTTTGGATATTTCTTTGCAAGTTGCTTTTTACAAATTTTATACATTCATCTTCATTAATTATGTTTATTTGTTTTAATAACAATTTAATTGTTTATATTTTAGAAGATGGAGAATAATTTCATTATTGATAGAAGTTGGATGTACAAGTACAAGACTAAATATGAGCGTGTCAACTCATCTTTTCTAGACGGGGCTAAGTGTTTTATGGAATTTGCAGAAAGAAATATGAATGTTACTTCTACAGATTTGGTTATGCAGTGTCCATGTTTTAATTGTGAAAATAAATATTATCATTTTAAGGATACCGTTCATCTGCATATAGTTACACATGGGTTTACACAAGGATACACTAATTTTCATTTTCACGGGGAACCACGCAAAAGATCATATTCAGAGACAATTACATATGATGACTCAACAGATGATATGATGGGGTTATTAAATGATGCATTTTTACGTCAATCAACTCCTAATTTTACAGAAAGGATAGAAGGAAGTCCTGATCATAAGAAATTTGAGGAGCTTATGCAAGAAGCTAAAAGACCACTGTATACTGGTTGTTCTAAATATTCTAAATTATCTTTTATTGTGCACATGTTTCAATTGAAGTGTCTACACAAATTGACCAACAAAGCATTTTTCGATATTCTCTCTTTATTTAAAGATGCTTTATCGGTTGATAACACACTTCCAACAAGTTGGTATGAGTCAAAGAAATTGATGGCTGAGTTGGGTTTAGGTTACACAAAAATTCATGCATGTCCAAATGATTGTGTGTTGTTTCGAAATGAATTTGAAAATTTGGATAGTTGTCCAACGTGCAATACGTCAAGATGGAAGAAAAGTAGACTTGGAAAGAAAAATGTTCCGATAAAAGTACTTCGCCACTTTCCTTTAATTCCAAGACTTCAAAGATTGTTTATGTCTGAACTCTGATAAGACAGCCAACTTCATGACTTGGCATCATAGTGCTCCAAGAGATAAAGATGGAAAAATGAGTCATCCTAGAGACTCTGAGGCATGGAAACACTTTGATCGTAAACATTCATTCTTTGCTTTGGAGCCTCGAAATGTTCGATTGGGACTCGCTAGTGATGGGTTTAGTCCATACAAAATTGCAACAGGAAGTAGTTGGAGTACATGGCCTGTAATCTTGGCAATATATAATTTACCACCATGGTTAGCAATGAAACAACCTTATCTAATTATGTCAATTCTCATCGATGGCCCTAAATCTCCTAGCAATGATATTGATGTTTATCTTCAACCGTTGATCGAAGAGTTGAAAGTCTTGTGGGAACATGGTGTTCCAACATATGATGCAAATGAAAAGGCATATTTTACATTACATGCTGCAATCTTGTGGACTATTAGTGATTTTCCTGCATACAGTATGTTATCAGGTTGGAGTACAAAAGGATATATGGCATGTCCTGCTTGTCACATTGAACATGGTTCTATATATCTTCCATGTAGTCGAAAATGTGCATATATGAGGCATCGTCGTTTCTTACCTACAGATCATTCCTGGAGAAAAGACCAGAGATCATTTGATGGTACAGTTGAATGTGAATTATCACCTATTCCTTTGTCAGGAGAAGATATTTTGAGACTTTGGGAAGGTTATGACAACATTACTTTTGGAAAAACATGCAGAAATAAGGATCAATTGATGCCAACAGGGTGGAAAAAGAAGAGTATTTTCTTTGAACTTCCATATTGGAAAACATTGTTGATTTGTCACAATATAGATGTTATGCATGTAGAGAAAAATATATGTGTTAGTATTTTGAATATGATTATGCAAAATAAAGAAAAAGGTAAAGACAGCATCAAAGCACATCTTGATTTGCAAAAAATGAAAATAAGGGAATCTTTGCATCCAAAGCCTTCCAAAAAATGTGCAAACAAGTTTATTCTTCCTCATGCTTTATATGAAATGTCAAACGAAGAAAAAGAGAGATTTCTGGAGGTGTTAAAGGACTTAAAATTGCCGGATGGATTTTCATCAAATATATCTCAGTTGATAAATATTCCAGAGCAAAAACTTATAGGAATGAAGAGTCATGATTGTCATGTTTTAATGCAACAATTACTTCCAGTGGCTATTAGAACTACACTTCCAGAGTCAGTTGGACTTTTTCTAAATGAATATTGTATATTTTTTAGAGTTATGTGCCAAAGTCATTGATGTCAAACTTATGGAACAACTTGAGAAATCAATTTCTGTTACTTTGTGTAAGTTAGAAAGGATCTTTCCTCCGGCATTTTTCAGTGTTATGAACCACTCAAGTGTTCATCTTGCTACTGAAGCCAAACTAGCTGGGCCAGTGTCATATCGATGGATGTATCCAATAGAAAGATTCTTACTTACACTTAAAAATTACATACGTATCAGAAGTCGGCCAGAGGGTTCAATTGCAGAAGGGTATATTATGGAAGAAGCTACTATATTTTGTGCTCGATATTTAAATGATGTGGAGACCAAGTTAAGTAGGCCTGTGCGATATGAAGATGGACCAATTGGAGCAGCATCACCAATTCATATGTCAGCTGAGGAGGCATACCAAGCACACAGATTCTTGTTATTCAATACAGATTTGGTGGAGCCATACATTGTGTAAGTTTTTTTTGCCCAACTTAGTTTATTTCTTTTACTAGAAGTTTTTGAGTAATCATTTCTAGGGCATGTGTAGGATGCATTAGGAGCTTTTAAGAGCTAAACATCCAAGTTGGGATCAGCAACAAATTCAAATGGAGCAACATAATAATTTTGTTACATGGTTCAGAGACTATGTAAGTTAAATCTTATTTTTTATAATGTGCATTTACAGATATATTCTAATTATTTGCTTAATCTATTTAGGTTGATAACTTAAGAGGTCAAGCAGTGGTGTCTGAAGAAACTATGAGCCTTGCTAGAGGTCCTAAGAATAATGTCTTGACATATAAAGGTTACTTTATAAATGGATATAAATTTGAAACACAATACATATAGCACACATGTTACCCAAAATAGTGGAATTGCAACTATCGGTGATAATGATGATATCTTTTATGGTACCTTACAAAGTATAATAGAGGTTTCTTTCGGGAGTTTGCCCCCAATTCACTTATTCAAGTGTTTATGGTACAATATTAATGATGATTTTGGGGTTAGAGTTGACAAATATAAGTTCAAAGTGGTTAATACAAGCATGTTATCTTATCAAGATGAACCATTTATATTTCCATCACAAGTCCAACAAGTTATTTACTCAAGAGATCCTTTAGATGGAGAGTGGAGTGTTGTGTGTCGATGGAAGCCAAGAGATACATATGAGATGCCCTCGAATGAAAACAATGGTATTGATGATGAAGATGATATTACCTTATCAAGTATAGAGCCGACGATTTCAGCCAACTTTAACATTGCCGATAAAAGTGTTATGTCTTGGGTGAGAAATGACCTTGGTGTTGGTACCAGAAGATCTAAGAAAAATGGTAAAAGAAGTTCGAAGAAAAGAACGCAATAAAAATTGATGGTAAAGTTTTTATTTTATTTTTTAATTATTTATTAAACCTTATAATTATTTTTTCTAATTTGGAACTCTTTGCAGGAAAATGCCTCCAAAAACTAAATTTAGACCATTGTCAAAAGTTTTACAGAGTAATCATATTTCTGATGTGGGTTCTAACTCCAACAGTGAAAAGGAGTTATCTCTTGTATCTAGCCAGCTACACGAAGGTAATGGTTGATATTCTAATTGCTTAAGAAAATTATGGTTATGCATACAATTGTTTATGTCATTTATTTTTGTCTTTAGGTATTGTTTATAAGGACCATTATGTTCTTACAAATAGTAGAAAGGAGTTGCCTGTTCAATCTAGCCAGCTACATGGAGGTAATGGTTGATATTCTAATTGTTTAAGAAAATTGTGGTTATGCATCCAAAAGTAAATGTCATATCTATTTTGGTAACAATACAATTTGGTAACTTATGTCACTGGATCTAGTCATATCCAGTCCCAAGGACTAAGACAATTGTCTTAGGCGACCGTTAGGGAGAGAAAGATGCGAAGCGATGGCGGTGCCTCCTTTTGCCACCGATCGACCCAAGGAAGGTTTCTCGCTCACTCTCTCTTTCTCTAGCTTTCAAGTTGATGTTTAAATCACGGCTCTCGGCCTTGGGATTTATAGGCTTTGGAGGCTTGCTCGATCGAGGGCTCGAAGGTCCTCTGTCCCAAAACCCTCTTTTTGATTGATTCCTTTTGAAAAGAACAGGGATGGTCAGCGTATGTCAATTCATAAGTAACAATTTGAAATTTGTGATTTTTATCACCATGTTCATAACCTAGTAAATTAAATTGCAACCATGTATACATGGACTCTTGGGCATGTATTTATTCTGTCTTAATCAAGACTGATTGCAGACCTTTTTTTTTGGTTACATGTAACCCACCTTGATTTTGCATAGTATCGCTCATGCATCTAGCTTGCCCTCATTTTGATTGAATGATTTAGTAATTCCACGGAAGGCTATTCTTCTCTGCTAGGCAAAAGGATTACAATCATATTTTTGGCAAACTTTTTAATTGTGGTGCCAAAAACTGAGCAGGAAAGGATCAGTCTAAGGGAGCAGAGACTGGCTGTGCAATATCTGGAATGAACAAGGACCACAGTTTTAATTTCTTATTGTTTTTCAAAATTTCAATATAATGACCCTGGTTGTCTGAAGGGACTAACAAGTTCAAGTTTGACCCCTGATAGTCTTTCCTTTCTTAACCTTTCTATGCATCGTTCTTTTATATTTGCATCATGCTAGGTTAAATTTCATATCTCAATGACTAAAAAGTACTGCACATAACTTTTGTACGGATTAGCAATATTTCTAAATGCACAATTTTCAGATTGCAAGTGCCAAAGTTATGAGCAAAAACATCTTATTTACTTTGGTGTCTAATACTTACTTTGGTTGTTAGATAATCGTCATAAGGATCATCATGGTTTTACAAACAATCAACTTACTGAGTCACATGTGAAACAATCAACTTACTGAGTCACATGTGGATCTTTTTGCAGCTCTTAGGGTTCGTGGTAAGAGATATTTATAACAATATATTTAAATATTACTTCATGTTTCTTTTATATATTTTAATTTCTATTCATCATTTTAGATGTTGCAATTAAGAGAAGGCGTTCTAATACTTGCAATGTAACCTCACAACCAATTATTGTTTCAAGAGAAGTTGAGTATGAACCAAACATATCAAACGATGCACATGTTGAAGGTGAATCTACTCAATTAGAGAATGTAGTGGAACCTATTGTTGATCAAAATAAAAGAAAGACTAGAGGTAATATTAAAATGGTAACAACTAAACCACCACAAGGACAAAAGTGGAGGCGTATTTATAAATGGTCAAGCTGTTGGAAAAGAGGCAACAAAACTATCACAACTCATGGGATTATTTTCTCGAATGGGTAATTATTTTCTTTTACACAAAGAATGGGATGAACAGTGTGACCAAAGTTTTAAGGACGTCATGAAAGAAATAGAGGTAATTTATTTCTTTTTATTCTATATTGTGTTAATTGGCTTTAAATGTCAATACTAATGTCTTGTTAATATTTAGGTGGATTATAATTTTATAGAGGAAGATGGAAGCTCGGCTAATATGTCAAAAGTTGTTAATTATTGTCGACAATCAATGCAAGGAAAGTAAGAGATTGGCGTTGTAGGTTGAAAAGAAGTTATTATGTAAATGTTAATTCAAGTGCGGTGCCAAGTAATTCACCGAGATGAAAGAGTAACTCAATACGATTGGAATTTACTTTTGGATTATTGGAGAAAGGAAGATAAACAAATTGAATCAAGAAAAAATAAAGAGATTCGTGGAGAAAGTCGTGCAACACATACTCTTGGTGCAAAATCAATTGCTCGACATAATCAGGATGAAGTAAGTTTTGTTTAAAGTTTTTTTTTTGTAATTTGTTCTGATTTTTTCTTAGAAAATCACACATTTTGGGTACAACGTGCAAAGTTAGGAGCTGATTATACGACCTTACAGTCATATATTAATGCTCATCAAAAAAAGAATGGAGAATACCCGAATGAATACACTCGTGACATATGTGTAAGTTTATGTTATGTGCTTTATATCAATTATTTCACTATGAATATATTTTCATCTAACTTATGTCCTTCGTCTTTTTTTTAGGAAAAAACAATAGATATATGTAATGAAAAGGAACTTGCAAATAACACAGATTCATCAATTTTATCTCGTGTTTTAGATGAAGTATACAATGGACATCATGGTGGTTATGAGAGAGGGTATGGATTAGGTTGGTCAAGGAAAACAAGTTGGAGAAAAATGCAAGATCAATATGCAGAGAATAATGTGAAAGATTTTTCAAATAAGTTAAAAGACACTGAATTGGAGCTTCATAATACCAAGATGGAACTTGAAAATGAAAGAGAAAGGAATGAAGCACGAGAAAAAAGAATGCAAATACGTTTTGAAGCATTAGAATCATTAGTTGCATCACGTTTCTCAAATACCACGGTAAGATTTTAAAAAATATTTTTTAATGTTCATTATAATTGTAGATAATATTGGTTTTGGTATTATGTTTTATTGTGACTTTTTTCCATAGGTGGATATGTCGAGAGCGGATATTGGAACTTCTTCTTCGCAATTATAACTTTGATGTTGAAGGTATTCTTATTGAATTGCTATTTTGCATTGCTGTGGATATTAGTTACGATACGTGCTTCGCATGTGTGTGAGCTGAATATAATTTATTTGTTAGGTTGAGACTTGATTTTAAAGTCTTATGTTGTTAGATGAATATCATGTATTTGATAGTTGGATATCACTTTCTACAATCATATTTGGTTTGGGCTTGTCCCTTCTTAATTGACAAAAATGATAAGTTTATATTGTAAAATAAATACGTGTACAATGTAAAATTCAGAAGCAACATATAATTTGACATTACTCTAGGACATGACCTGAGTAGGCGGCTGCGTGAATTTTACAGTTCAGAGTAATGTCAGATTATACGTTGCTTCTAAATTTTACATTGTACTCGTATTTATTTTACAATCTGAACTTATCATTTTTGTCAATTAAGAAGGGACAAGCCCAAACCAAATATGATTGTAGAAAGTGATATCCAACTATCAAATACATGATATTCATCTGACAACATAAGATTTTAAAATCAAGTCTCAACCTAACAAATAAATTATATTCAGCTCACACACATGCGAAGCACGTATCGTGACTAGTATCCACATCAATGCAAAATAGCAATTCAATAAGAATACCTTCAACATCGAAGTTATAATTGCGAAGAAGAAGTTCCAATATCCGCTCTCGATATATCCACCTATGGAAAAAGGTCACAATAAAACATAATACCAAAATCAATATTATCTACAATTATAATGAACATTAAAAAATATTTTTTAAAATCTTACCGTGGTATTTGAGAAACGTGATGCAACTAATGATTCTAATGCTTCAAAACGTATTTGCATTCTTTTTTCTCGTGCTTCATTCCTTTCTCTTTCATTTTCAAGTTCCATCTTGGTATTATGAAGCTCCAATTCAGTGTCTTTTAACTTATTTGAAAGATCTTTCACATTATTCTCTGCATATTGATCTTGCATTTTTCTCGAACTTGTTTTCCTTGACCAACCTTATCCATACCCTCTCTCATAACCACCATGATGTCCATTGTATACTTCATCTAAAACATGAGATAAAATTGATGCATCTGTGTTATTTGCAAGTTCCTTTTCATTACATATATCTATTGTTTTTTCCTAAAAAAAAGACGAAGGACATAAGTTAGATGAAAATATATTCATAGTGAAATAATTGATATAAAGCACATAACATAAACTTACACATATGTCTCGAGTGTATTCATTTGGGTATTCTCCATTCTTTTTTTGATGAGCTTTAACATATGACTATAAGGTCGTATAATCAGCTCCTAACTTTGCACGCTGTACCCAAAAAGTGTGATTTTCTAAGAAAAAATCAGAACAAATTACAAAAAAAAACTTTAAACAAAACTTACTTCATCCTGAATCCTGATTATGTCGAGCAATTGATTTTGCACCAAGAGTATGTGTTGCACAACTTTCTCCACGAATCTCTTTATTTTTTCTTGATTCAATTTGTTTATCTTCCTTTCTCCAATAATCCAAAAGTAAATTCCAATCAGATTGAGTTACTCTTTCATCTGGTGAATTACTTGGCACTGCACTTGAATTAACATTTACATAATAACTTCTTTTCAACCTACAACGCCAATCTCTTACTTTCCCTTGCATTGATTGTCGACAATAATTAACAACTTTTGACATATTAGCCGAGCTTCCATCTTCCTCTATAAAATTATAATCCACCTAAATATTAACAAGACATTAGTATTGACATTTAAGGCCAATTAACACAATATAGAATAAATAGAAATAACTTACCTCTATTTCTTTCATGACGTCCTTAAAACTTTGGTCACACTGTTCATCCCATTCTTTGTGTAAAGGAAAATAATTACCCATTCGAGAAAATAATCCCATGAGTTGTGATAGTTTTGTTGCCTCTTTTCCATCAGCTTGACCATTTATAAATACACCTCCACTTTTGTCCTTGTGGTGGTTTAGTTGTTACCATTTTAATATTACCTCTAGTCTTTCTTTTATTTTGATCAACAATAGGTTCCACTACATTCTCTAATTGAGTAGATTCACCTTCAACATGTGCATCGTTTGATATGTTTGGTTCATACTCAACTTCTCTTGAAACAATAATTGGTTGTGAGGTTACATTGCAAGTATTAGAACGCCTTCTCTTAATTGCAACATCTAAAATGATGAATAGAAATTAAAATATATAAAAGAAACATGAAGTAATATTTAAATATATTGTTATAAAGATCTCTTACCACGAACCCTAAGAGCTGCAAGAAGATCCACATGTGACTCAGTAAGTTGATTGTTTGTAACACCATGATGATCCTTATGACGATTATCTAACAACCAAAGTAAGTATTAGACACCAAAGTAAATAAGATGTTTTTGCTCATAACTTTGGCACTTGCAATCTGAAAATTCTGCATTTAGAAATATTGTTAATCCGTACAAAAGTTATGTGCAGTACTTTTTAGTCATTGAGATATGAAATTTAACTTAGCATGATGCAAATATAAAAGAACGATGCAAAAGTTATGTGCAGTACTTTTTAGTCATTGAGATATGAAATTTAACTTAGCATGATGCAAATATAAAAGAACGATGCATAGAAAGGTTAAGAAAGGAAAGACTATCAGGGGTCAAACTTGAACTTGTTAGTCCCTTCAGACAACCAGGGTCATTATATTGAAATTTTGAAAAACAATAAGAAATTAAAACTGTGGTCCTTGTTCATTCCAGATATTGCACAGCCAGTCTCTGCTCCCTTAGACTGATCCTTTCCTGCTCAGTTTTTGGCACCACAATTAAAAAGTTTGCCAAAAATATGATTGTAATCCTTTTGCCTAGCAGAGAAGAATAGCCTTCCGTGGAATTACTAAATCATTCAATCAAAATGAGGGCAAGCTAGATGCATGAGCGATACTATGCAAAATCAAGGTGGGTTACATGTAACCAAAAAAAAAGGTCTGCAATCAGTCTTGATTAAGACAGAATAAATACATGCAGAGTCCATGTATACATGGTTGCAATTTAAATTGCTAGGTTATGAACATGGTGATAAAAATCACAAATTTCAAATTGTTACTTATGAATTGACATACGCTGACCATCCCTGTTCTTTTCAAAAGGAATCAATCAAAAAGAGGGTTTTGGGACAGAGGACCTTTCTGAGCCCTTGATTGAGCAGTCTCCAAAGCCTATAAATCCCAAGGCTGAGAGCTGTGATTTAAACATCAACTTGAAAGCTAGAGAAAGAGAGAGTGAGTGAGAAACCTTCCTTGGGTCAGATCAGTGGCAAAAGGGAGGCACCGCCACTGCTTCTGCATCTTTCTCTCCCTAACGGTCAGCTAAGACAATTGTCTTAGTCCTTGGGACTGGATATGACTAGATCCAGTGACATAAGTTACCAAATTGTATTGTTACCAAAATAGATATGACATTTACTTTTGGATGCATAACCACAATTTTCTTAAACAATTAGAATATCAACCATTATCTCCATGTAGTTGGTTAGATTGAACAGGCAACTTCTTTCTACTATTTGTAAGAACATGATGGTCCTTATAAACAATACCTAAAGACAAAAATAAATGACATAAACAATTGTATGCATAACCATAATTTTCTTAAGCAATTAGAATATCAACCATTACCTTCGTGTAGCTGGCTAGATACAAGAGATAACTCCTTTTCACTGTTGGAGTTAGAACCCACATCAGAAATATGATTACTCTGTAAAACTTTTGACAATGGTCTAAATTTAGTATTTCTGATGCATGCACCGTCAAAGGACATCACCATGTCATCACCGCCGGACGTGTCTCGCCTAGACTCGCACGATGGAGGGATGCCATCCAATAGTCAAATAGGGTGATCGCCGTGTCATCACCTCCGGAAGTTTCCTTCTAGAGAGCCGGTTTAGTTAAACAATCGGTGGTGATGTCGGTTTCGCAGAAAAATAGGGCACACCAGAGAAAAATATGGAATGATGGGGGTGGGTGATTGAAGATGATGGTAGTGGTAGACCGCAGCAAAATAGGGCGATCGGAATCTTCTTTTATCATGGCGATCGGAACCCTCCATTACAGCAAGATAGGGGTGCAATAGGATGTCCGTTCTAGAGCATGCCACACCCCTTCACCCCTTCTTGACCAATCTCTTTGGTGACGTCGAACAGAAGCTCCTCTGCTACCAGACTACCACAGTGGACAGCTCGCACAGTTGAGGTCTTGGAGGTATGCCTATATTTATCTGAAGCGCTCATCATTATTCTCCCAGTCGTCTTTCACTATCGCAACTGCTGCTGGTGTATTATTGCACTTAAGCGTTGAGCCCAAGCTGTTGTTGTTCAAATTAGTGCCGTCGGATTTGTAGATGCCTTCCAGCTCACTCAATAGCTTGTAGTTGGCATCATCAACGATCTTCCCTTCTCTGACGTCCTTGTTGTGCTTTGCTTTTTCTTCTCTTCAATTTTTTATTTGTTTCTCATGATCCCCTCTTCTCTTATCTAATTCGTATTTTTTATTTCTCTGGTTTTCTTTTTGTTGACAGATCCTACACAGTTTGGTGAGATCAGTGGTGTCAGCAACATTGCAACAAATTGGCTCCAGGTTGACTGGTGGAAGCAGTGACTTCTCTTTCTAGGATAGCCTGATTATTTTAATATACAAGATATCAGAATATAAATCCACTATTCATTTTAAAATTTTCATTTCACAATTTATGCATATTTCATCAGTTCTAGCAGGTCGCTTATAGAGGTGATGCTTATAAAGTAACTTACTGTACGCAAGTTTTGTCATCATTGTTTCTTTACTTGTATCAAAGTGTTTTCAACCACGTGGTTACCTTTCGTGATTGGAGCAGTGACAATTACATCTTTCGTTGATATCTTAAGAGGCATATGTCCTTCCATTCCTTGCTTCTTTATGGAGCTGAGAGGTGAATTTATGATTTAATTATTGACTTTTCTTGTATCTACAGATTTGATAAAATTTTGAAAGAAATCCCACCCAATGTGGTCTATGAAGATTACAAGGTATTAATCAGATTGTGCTCAACTTTTGTATTGGAAGTTAGCACCCTCCATTCTTATGAATAAAGAGCCAAGTCTTTTATACTTGGAATATGTTCTCCGTAAAGAATCAACCTATAGGTCCCTTAGGTGAATCCAATTTGATATTGATTGTACGGTTTGGCTTTATGATTTCTCACTTAGGTACATTTAATGGCTTATTTAGACACTATTTATTTAAATGGATGTATTTTATGGTGCCATCATATTTTAAGGTAAGGCATTTAATGTGGCTGTGAACGTTGCTTTTCATAACATATAGGCAGCACCTGCTTTACTTTTTTCTTATGCAACCATTTTACTTGATTGCTCCTCTGTATTGTATATGTTGTTAGTATGAAGAGAAAGAGAGGGAAAACAGTTTGTCTATACTTCTGATGTAGAAAAGATTATATTTCATCATTTGCTATTTGAAATACATATGCTGAATCCCCTTTCTAGGATACTGATCGAAGAAGTTTATACACACAACTTTTCTAATCTTTTTTTGTAGGTTCAAAAGGATTAAATAGGACGAAGGATTTTAGTTGACAGCCTGCTCTCATCCCTGCTAGCTCATTCAGCTCGGCCTTCCTCTTTGGATTGTCAACTGGTCAAGGTCACTTTGCTTGATCCCAACATTTGATTTTGTACAGTTGAGTTGAGCTTTCTAAAGCTAGTTCTCACTGTAAGTAGGAATTACTATGTTCATGTATTACAGTTGCTTGGGGATTCTCTTTACAGATCTCCTACTATTCTTTGCACATGTAATCTATATATATTGACCTTATGAAAAAGACGCTGACAAGGTTTTTACCACTTCTTCCTCTAGTAAGCACGAAGGATTTTATTTTTTGGACATGCGGAGGAGCCCACCTTGCATGATTGTGTTTATGATTTTAGTAACACTGACAAGGCTTTTACCACTTCTTCCACTTGGCATTAGAAAAGACATACTAACTATGAGACCTCCCTTACATTTCAAATGTTTGCCTATGTTGTTTGCTTTTTGACTGTGCCGATTCTCTACATGCTCAGGTCATTTCAACCATACCTGATTCTTTTTTTGTGTCATACCATGCATGTTAGTTAGATTCACAACCTTTTTGTGATGTATTTCATGAGACACCATGAGTGGATTGTCTCTATGGCTGATGGTCATTGGCATGCAATCATTTTCTTTACCTACAAATCATCTAGATGGTGAATGAAGTTTTCTTGGTCATCATTTATCCTATTCGAGTAAAGTAGAACGTGCTTTCATAGTGTTCTCTGCCGAATTGAGCAGTAACTGTTCCAATTATGATTGACTTGGGTAAATATCTTATTTTACGTGTTTTATTGGTATTTAGTATTTATTGATATCTCTATCATATCTTCACCTGCCAAGTGGTATATGGTCCAAGATGGATACAGGGATCTGCATACATTTGTTCTTTATCGATAGAGGTTACATCCCTCACAGGTAACTCATCCTCGACTCAGAATGATTAGAGGAGTTAGAGGTGAAAAAAAAACTATTTGTAAAGGTTTTTTTTTTTTTTTGCTGGGGAGATAAGATCTCAAATTTCATGCATGTTTTGGAATGTTTTGTTATATTTGGGTACAATGAAAAACTAGTAAATAGATAAGAAGCCTGACCACATAGGTTGTATCCTATTTTTGAGTTTTGACTCTCTCAAGGATCGTGGAAGCATCCGGGTGGGTCCAACTGGAAAAACCCCCCTAAACTTCTCGTTCCCTCGTCTGTTGACCAGCTTAAATGTTTCATAAGCTACATAAACAATATGTTTCCCATAGTCCTTGGTACTAGATTTTGTGTTTCAAGTAGAAT
Source organism: Cryptocoryne crispatula var. balansae (assembly GCA_036172225.1). NCBI lineage: Eukaryota > Viridiplantae > Streptophyta > Magnoliopsida > Alismatales > Araceae > Cryptocoryne > Cryptocoryne crispatula. Next base: position 29,114,176 of record CM069928.1, read on the forward strand.
GTAGTTTTAATGTTCTAGTAGAAAATTTAATTTGTTTTGCTATAGGAGAAGGAAAAGGGTGGGGGTTGTTTTCATGTTGAGTTCTTGTTGCATTTCCTTTTCAGAGTTTTAATCTTGAAGTGGCGCTCTTGTTACCATTTTTAAAGATTGAGTTGGAGCACCTAATAGCAGGATTGGCCGGCAGCAGACCAGCAGCTGCCTGATCACCTTCCACCTTGGCAGCTGGCTCCCACAGATTGACCAATCTTGAGCTACTGGGATCTGTGGCTTGGCTGATTCTCCATTCCTATTTAGATCTGTCTGGCTGATTCCAACTTGGAATTCTTTGGACAACTATATATAAGTTGCTGCTGCCTTTGTGACCATTTTTTGAGTGGCATCACATAAACTTGTAAATAAGAAAAAAGTGTTTTTTATATATCTTGTTTAAAGCCTTGGAGGAGTAGATGATTATGCAAATACTATCCATCTAGTATATGAATGGCCTACTTAGAGATACTTTATAACCCTCTTGAACCCAACCCAAGTAGGCCGGTTAAGAAGTTGGTTCTTGTGTTGAAGTTTCTTAATTTATTTTCTTCTACCTCTTTCAGCTAGCATGTACGATTACTTTTGAAGCCATACATGCCTCCTCATGTGACGCTGGTATCAACCATCCTAATCAGTATTTCAGTGATAGACATAAGATTTTGATATCAAAGGTACATGATAGAAAACCTGTTTCTCCACATGTTCTGTTGTTTGGTAGTAGACTGGTTGCTGGTTTCAACTTCTATGCTTATGCAATTTCCTATTCTGACACGCCTAGTTACCGTAGCATCCTCCACAAAAAAAATTCTCGATAGTCTAAATGGGTGCCTGCATGATCCGCCATCAGCAAGCTATGTGAGTCAAGATTTTGGTGCCTCTTGTAAAGGTTAATCATCAATTTGTAGAATCTAATGTTTAATTCAAACTTGAGACTCCGACTTTTTTGGTTGTTTTTCACATATCATGCTTTCAATGTAAAAGCTGGCAGGCAATAGCTTGATATCACTGTAACAAACTATTCTACCATCTTGAATATAGAATACTCTGCTCAAATTTTCTGGACTTTGTCGTCCATGTGCTTCAAGCAGCGTTTCTGTAATGGCAGTTTTGTACTGATCATCCGCTGGACCATTTGAATTGTCCTTCCTAGAAATCATAGCATATGCGCTTGCAAGTTGTCTCGATGCACTTCCCATAGTTGCATATTTTATTATGTTGTCAAATGTGTTCTAAATTAATTTTTAGAACAATTGTAAAATAATAAAAAATATTTTACTACAATATAAATATGTAGCAAATAAAATTTTGGTGCAATTTTTAATTAGTAGTAAAAATGATATTTTACTGCAACATCAAATATGCAATTAAAAATTTTTTAGTGCAACTACGATTTAACAGTAAAAATGATTTTAGTGCAACTTTAACTATGTAGCAAATGAAATTTCGACGTAATTTTTAATTAGTAGTAAAAATAATTTTACTGCAATATTAATTATGTAGTGAATATCTTTTTGTTACAGCCTTAAATCTGTCATAATAATAATATTTTACTATAATGTGTTTTTTACCGATATTATTTTTTATAGCAAAATATACTTGTTGCAGCTAAATGTACATTGTGAAAGAGTTTTATACAGCGATATGTAGTCAAAATATTTGTTGCTATAAAAAATATTTTACTGCAATATTATGAGTTTTTGTGTCATAACTATTCGCAGTAAATACTAACTTTTCTAGTAGTGGCGGGTGAGCGTCCGAGGTCGAGGGTGCGGGAGGCAGGCGACGCTCGTGCTGTGGTAACGAGAGAGAGAGAGAGAGAGAGAGAGAGAGGTGAAGACACAGGGTGGGGAGGCAGTGTGATTGGAGAGGGGGTCGAAATAAGAAAGAGTGTAGATCATCTTAGGAGGGTGCCTGAGATTACAGTCTCAGGCCCCTCACATAAATGTCATCTTTTAATGTTTCAGGAATTGAAAAGTCATTAAATCATCAATTAAAGCATCTTAGGAGGGTGCATATCACCTTTGTGAGGTGATTTGCACTCAATAAAAAAATAACGAGGGGGGAATTGCAGTTTGCATGAGACAGTGAGATTATTTTTTTAATTTTAGATGTTTCATCTATGTTTCAAACTAAACATTCTATGGATCAATAACTTGAATGGAGTTTTCGACACGACTTTTATTTTGAATTCTTTTTAAAATATGTACAATAACTTTCGAAATCTCATTCTAAAAAATTAAACATAGTGGTGTGGACGCCCGATTCGAGCCGGTTTTCCCCCCGGTCGGAATGGCGAGCGCCACTCTTCTTCCTTCTCTCTTTCGGCTTCCAATTCCGGTGGATGTTGGTGTGTGGTCGCCAAGAACCGCGAGCTCTAAGAGTAAAAGAAAAGAGACAATGTAAGTATTAAAGGAAATGACCGAACGTACCTAAGCGGAGAGATCGTGTTGGGAGATTATGGGTTCCATCTTCTTTCTTTTCGGCCGGCTGAGAAGAAAGAGCTTGAAGCACTTTTAGTTGTTCCTATAAAAATAAGTAAGCCACAAAAACAAGTGAAGGTGGATTGAGCTAAAATAGTGAAGCATCTTGAAAGAAAGATGAACTAAAATTACAAAAGGAAGTGTACTAACCGGCTTGGGAATAACTCCCAACCCTCATTTTTATGTGTTTTTGGATGATGATATATGATATTACTAAGCTAAATATGCATGTAATCATGATGATCTATGATGGAAAACATAGAAACAAAGTAATGCTAGAAGATGGTGGAAGAAAAGAGTTTCGGCTCCAAAAACGGCAATCTGGAGCCCTAGGCGATCCGGTAGGGGGGTCACCTGAGCGACCCAGTAGACGGGTCACCTAGGCACCCGACAGACGGGTCACCTCCTGTACCAGGACTCGGCTTGCTCCTGGATGCTCCCAGGATGCTTTCGGATGGCCTTCAAAGCTTGATGATGACTCCGGGAAGCTCCTAGGACGTAGATGATGATCTCTCCTTGGATGTAGGAGCTTGAGAAGCTTCAAAATAGATGCTGATGAAGAAACGAGATGAAGAACGTCTGTTTACGGAGGTGGATGGAAATGGGAAGCTCTCAATCTCTTGGACAATGAAGTTTGGAGGATGGAGATGGTTTGAAGCTCTCTAGGGCCCTTTCTTGGGAGTTGGGGACGTTCTCAACCTTCTCAAACTTTTCCAACCCTTGAAAAAGTGGTTAGGGGGTCCCTTTTTATAGGCAAAAGGGCCACATGGGCATTTCAGGCATAAAAGGTGTCATCTGTAATAGAAGATGACATGTCTGCCGGGTCGCCTAGGTGACTTGTTTGGCGGGTCACCTGCGAAACCATAAATGCCATTAAATGCGTGTGCGCCAAAAGCCGGCCGACCGTCGTTCAGGCCTGCTACAGTGGCAGGCATCCCGTCTGACGGGTCGCCTACGTCCGATTAGTCCCGACCATCCGGACGAGCATGCGTCACTCGTGGGCCACTTCGTTCAATCTGTGCACTGTTCTGGCACGCGACCCGTTGATCGGGACGCTTCCCGTACCTGACCGGACTTGGTCCCCCACCTACCACCGTCAGAACGGACGAATTGGCGGGAAATGGGAAATGACCCGTTAGGGGGGTCGCCTAGGTGACCCGGCAGGGGGGTCATCTTCCTCTCTAGAATGGACATATTTGGCGGGAATTGGGAGGTGACTCGGCAGGGGGGTCACCTTCCCTCCGTCAGAAGGCACGTATTTGGCAGGAATTGGGAGGTGACCCGGTAGGGGGGTCGCCTAGGTGACCCGGCAGGGGAGTCATCTTCCCTCCGTCAGAACGGACGTATTTGGCAGGAATTGGGAGGTGACCCGGCAGGGGGTCATCTTCCCTTCCAGAGCTTGTTTTTGGGCCGTTTTCTCGGAGATCTAATTTGTTTATCAGAAAACTCGAGTATCTTCTAAGAAAACATGAATCTTAAGCTCCTCAAATAGGCAAAATTTGCGTGTCTACAACTTGCCTTGCCTTGGTGTCGGCTTTGTAGGAGAGCGACATGGAATGGAGTGTAGATGAATGAAAAGGAGTGTAATGAGGTGTAGTGGTGTGCAATGGCGCGGACTGAAAAGGTGGCACCAAGGTGTAGACTAGACACGCAGACTATTGCCTAATTGGGCAAAGGTCGAACATTATCAGTCCTTTGTCGTTCCCATTTGCTCCCTTCAGATCATTCCTGTCATTGATTGGATGGATACAGTGTCGCGAGCACGAAAATAGAAGAAGTCTGCCCCCCCAGTGTGGGGGACCTCCGAGTTGTGGCTCATGAGTTCATCTCGGTTAGCGACCCAGCTCTGTGATGTGCTTGTACCAAGAAGGGCTAACTAAACTAATGAAAACATAAGGTGAACATCCAATCATTTCGGGGTCAGATCTTCAGGGTTCATTTGGTCCATGCGAAGGTTTCTGTTCGGAGTGGAATGACTCCATATTCTTCTAGAATTTACTGAATCCAGCGAGAAACTTGTCGAAAAACTGAAACACAGCTCATTTGATGTTTGAAGTGTTCGGAGGGTGTGTGATGCATAGGTGTGATGATGCACGACTATGATTTTTTTGGTAGAGGTAAAATAAAAAAGCAAACAGAAAATAGGCAAATAGTTGAAGATATAGGTCCTATGTTTAACGGATCATGATACTTTTGAAGAGAACCGTCGTCTCCGTACATAAGACTTTGGCCTATCCACGAGTTCGAGAATGGTTGACCCATCATTGTTTTTGTTGAGGGGGTTCTCCGACTCAACCGTTCCTAAACTCGAGATCTTCAACAATATTATCATGCAATTACAAGTTAAAATGCAACAAACGTATATATGTTTACCATGAGAAATTATGGTACATTGAAGATGGGACTTCCCAGCGTCAGGACAATAGGGGTAGTGAACCATCACTGGGTCATGTTGGGTCATCAGCTAGCGGACAAAATGACTTGGCATCGGGTTACCAGAGGTAGTGACCCATCTGGGGGGGTCATCAACTAGTGAAGGAAGTGACCCGGCATTGGGTCATTAGCTAGCGGAGGAAATGACCTGGCATCGGGTCACCAGGGGTAGTGACCTGCCTGGGTGGTCATCATCTAGCATAGGAAATGACCTGGCATCAGGTTGCCAGGGGTAGTGACCTGCCTGGGGGGTCATCAACTAGTGTAGGAAGTGACCTGGCATCGGGTCACCTAGGCGACTCGGGTAGGGGGATGCCTGAGTCATTCAACTGCAGGACTTCCTTCCCGAGGTTGCTACGGACAAACAGGAGCTCGGATTTCACTTTCGTTTGTTGCGTATGAAAGCTAACAGGCCAAGGAAGATCATCCAATAGTTATATTGGGCAAAAGACAAGTAGCATACCATCCATAAGCTTAGAAAGACAAGGAAGTGTTGTAAAGGGCAATTTTCTTCCGATGCTTGATACGATCAAATGGAAAATCAGATTAACTTCCCGTTTGTCGCAAATGGAACATATTTGGCCGAGGAAGAAGTCCTTTCAATTGGATTTCATTTCAATGAAGGTTATCCTCCAAGGGCACATTAAGCATACTAGCACAAATCAGTCTCGGATGGTCTAGAATGTTATCTATAAAAACATGAGTTTTAAGCTCTCAACTAGGCAAGCTTGGAGTCTAGTAAAATGAGGCGTAGTAGAATGATGCCGAGATGTTAATCTAGACACACTCATGTCTAGATTGAGCAAATTGAGTATTGTCGTATTCTGAGATCACTCTCTTGTTCCTTCCGAACCTTCTCCTTGGTCGATTAGTTAAGAAGGATGTGTCATGGGCACAGACAGTAGTAAACTAAAAGACACACCCCATGTGATGGGGAATAAATGGCATCCCGCATGGTGGGAAATCACCACCGGCTAACACTCGAACTGTGTGGTGTGTTGAATCGAGGAGTGCAAAATTTTCAATCGACTAGGGTTGGGTCTTTAGGTTCATTAGGGTTTTCTTAGGAGCACTGGTTTAGCTTGGAGTAAAATAACCTCATATTTCATAGAAAATCATCATTGAAGCTCACTAAGAAACCAATTGTTCGAAAAATCCACGATTGCATCGCATGGGGGCCGAAAATGATGGGGTTTACACAGGGGATATGCCTAGATGGAAATGTAGATGGTTAATTTGCATGGGGACTGAGAAGTGGAGGGCATCATGATGGGAGCTAAAATGTGATGGTCCTTGTGGGGACCGGAACATGGTGAGATAAAACATAGTGAGATGTGGGACAAGATTGTAGTGGGATAAAAAATGTGACAACATAAGGATGAAGACATGGCAGGACTTTATGATGGGATGCCAAGCCCAAGATGGAGTGACACTTAGAAGGTGGGACAGACCTTAGGATGGTTTAAAACACAATGTCATGAGATGTATGAAAATGATGCATGAAATAATACATGCAGGGTTTAAATAAATGCAAATTAGCATAAGAAAATAGTTGAAGATATATGTTGCATGTGACGGGTCAGGATACCTCAAAAGGAACCATCGTCCCCGTACATACAACTTTGGCTTATCCGCAAGCCTAGTGAGTGACTGAGCCATCACTGATTTTGTTGAGGGGGTTCTCAAACTCAGCCCCCTCTAGACTTGAGGTCTTCAACATTTTAAATACTATTATTTTGATAGATGCAATACTAAAATGCAAGTCTGAATAGGGGTCGGGGCAACCCTCTTTCTTGATTTTTCTATTTTCTAATTTTGTTGTTGCTTTGCCATCTCTAATTCAAGTGCTAGAGGAAGAGAGTTGATGCATGAGCTCCCTTGTACAAAGTCTTCATTTCCTGCATTAACTTGAACAAAGATGATTAGAACTTTATTGTGGCTTAGTTCCCATGCGTTAGGAGGGCTGAGGTTGCCTTGATCCTTTGTCAAGGGATGTAAGCCTTTATAAAAGACAAAAGTGATAACAAGAAGAAATTAAATATGCATTGCATAAAATAGACATGCAAGATTGGAATTAAATATGCATGCATAATCAAAAAGATTTTTTGGTTTTGAAGATTTTTCAATTTGTTTGGGTTTTAGATATTTTTGACTTGTGCAAGACCAAAATTAAATGCGGATGAGAAAGCATATGATTGAAAATGTTTTGATTTTTTGAAGATTTTTAAATTTTTTTGTATTTTGAAAATTTGATGAATGCAAGATTGAAATTAGATGCAAAGGACATGCAATTAAAATGTTTTTGTTTTGAAAATTTTCAAGTTTGTTTGAGTTTTTTTTTTAAAATTTTGGTGCATGTAAGACTGAATGCGAAAAACATTCAAAAAATGTTTTGGTTTTGAAGATTTTTGAAGTTTTTGAGTTTTGAGACTTTTCAATTTGTTTGTCTTTTTAAATTTTTAATATTTTTAGAGAGGATGGTTGTCATTTGCCTTGGTCCACTTGGAATGGGTGTCCCTAATTATTCTCTGAAGAGTAAGAGCATACACCACGTGATGAGTGGGAGGCCTTTCATTCGAAATCCTTTTGACCTTCAACCATTCATCAACTATGTTTTGCCTTGATCTGGTCGGTCTACCCTACCCATGGGGGTTAAAGAAGGTAGGATATTGGGGGCAAGTTTTCGGTAGATTTCGGGGATGTCGAATTCGTTTCTCTACTAATGTCCACTTTCCCGTTGGGTTTCAGCCTCTTCGGGTCCTTCTTTCTTTTATTGATTTGCCCATATTCTTTGGTAGCCTGCATTCAGACATGTCTTTTATTTTTTTTTCTTGATTTGACCTGAGGGGTTCATTGCCCATCTTTTGGAGCTTTTTCTTTTCTTTTCTTGGGCTATTTTTGTGGTACTCATTCAGACAGGTCTTTTCTTTTGTTGACCTGAGGGGTCATTATCCATCTTTTGGCACTTTTTTTTTCTTTTGGGAAGTTAGACCTTCTGAGACAACTTCCTACTAAGGCGATGGGTATTTTCGATACTTCTCCTTCTAATCCCCTACATCCACCTTGGACCGAAATGAGAAAAGAATAGGATAGGGCAGACCTTCCTTCTCCAGACGTTGCCTAGCTTTCTTTCCAGTGTCTAGTCATCGGGATTTTGAAATCTAGGCATGTGGTGTGTTAAGTATGGTGCCTACTCTTATTTCCTAAAGAGCAAGTTAGGGCACCCAAGAACTAGTGGAATTTGGATTATGATGGTCATCCTCTCGATTTTGAGTATTTATAATTTTTTTGTAATTTTTACTAAAAAACATTTTCAAGAAGAAATGATTCCATGGATGATTCACTATGCCTTGCCTTGTGCCAATCATTATCTTTCCAATATTTTGATCCTGGTTGAAAACATTCTTGAACATCACCAAATTCTCTCAGCTATCTTCTCTACGCAAAATATTTTTTAAGGCATGTTACGATTATATTCGTAAATGCTTTTGAAATGAATGCCTCGAGGATAGCATGATAATGATGAATACATGCATGTAGTACCTGAGAGAGGATGAACTTCGTTGTTGGTGATGGCACTGCTAGGAAGGTGTAGTTGGCACTTGTTCATGCCTTGACCTGCCTTACTACTTCCACTTTTTCCCATTCGGTAACAGATTAATGATCTAAGTCAACACGATGATGGGGAGATGTATAAAGTTTGCAAAGGTTGGCATTTGATGATGATGTTGAGCAAGGTTTGAGATACCATCATGGAACATTTTCATTTTATTAGAATAAAGGGTTATTGCCTAGATTGAAAGGAATGAGACAAAAAAAAGGCTTGGGAGCCTAATAAAAGGGATGAGCCCATGGGGCCTACAAAAGGAGGTGGGCATGATGACCCAATTTGAACAAAAAGGGGCATGATGACCCAATTGAAAGATGAAAAGGGGAATGATGAGTTGATTTAGAATGTTGAGGGACGCGATGACTTGATTAAAAGATAAGGGGCATGATGGCCCGATTTGGAGGCATAAGGGGTGAGATGGCCCGATTGAAAAAACATAATTAAGAGCATGGGCACTATGGCCCGATTGAAAAAGCATGATTAAAAACAATGGCCCAGTGGCCCAATTGGCAATGCATAATTAAAAACATGGGCGCTACGGCCCGATCGAAAAAGTATAATAAAGGCGCAACGGCCTGATTGAAAACATGGGCGCTAGGGCTCGGTTGAAAATGCATAATTAAAATAAAGGCACAATGGCCTAATTAAAAACAAGGGCGCTAAGGCCCTATTGAAAACACATAATTAAAATAAAGGCACAGTGGCCTGATTGAAAACAAGGGTGATAAGGCCCGATTGAAAATGCATAATTAAAATAAAGGCGTAATGGCCTGATTGAAAATAGGGGTGCCAAGGCCCGATTGAAAAAGCATAATTGAAAATAGGGGTGCAATTTGAAAAATGGACACAATGGCTGAATTGAAAAAAGAAAATAATTAAAACATGGGGGTGTCAACCTAATTGGAGATGTGGGCATGACGACTCGATTTAGTAGTGGAGTTGGGCACATGGGCCCGATTGAAGGAATAAGAACGGACATGCGAGCTCGATGGAGGAAACGAGGCATGTGAAATCGGCAAAGAAGGAATTGATTGGGCTTGTGTGCCTAGTTGAAGGAATGGGGTACATAATAGAGGGAGTTGGGCTCGTGGGCCCAGTTTAGAGACATGGGTGCTAGGGCCTAGTTGTTGAGGATGTGCACATTGGCCTGAGGAGGGGCTAGTGGGCCCGATCTTGGAAGAGTAGGCATGCGAGCCTATCTCAAGAAGATGATGGGCTAGTGGGTCCAATTGGAGTGATTGATCGGAGCATGTGCCTAATTTAAATGGATAGAGTGGGGGCCGCGGCCCGAGAATTGAAGGAGGGATGCATGGACCTGATTGAAAATGACGACGGTCATGAGGACCCGATTTGGAAGGATGATGGGCATGTGGGCCGGATTTAAGAAAGTGGACATGTGGACCCGATGTAAGAGGACGAGGGCCAAATGTAGATAAGTATCGGGCATTAGGGCCCGGTTTGTAAGGATGGGCACATGGGTTTTATTGGTGGGCACGGGGCCTGACTGATAAAGGTGAGATGAGGGCCATGGTACGAGAATTGATGGTAGTGTTGAAGGAGAGGCATGTGGGCCTGGTTGAGAAAGATGAAGTGGAGGTCGTGGCTCAAGAATCAACGTTAGTGTTGAAGGAGGGGCATGTGGGCCCAATCGAGATTGGTGATGGGTATACGGACCCAATTTGAGAGTGTGGGCTTGTGGGCCCGATGTAAGAGAATGCTAAGGGTCAAATGTGGAGAAGTGTTGGGTAATTGGGCTCGATTCGTAAGGATGGGCACATGGGCCCAATTAGTGGGAATGCGGGCCCGACAGGGAAAGGTGGGGTGAGGGCCATGGACCGAGAATTGACGGTAGTGTCAAGGGAGAGGCACGTGGGCCTGGTTGAGAAAGATGATGGACACGAGGGCCTGACTTGGGAGGATGACGAGCACGTGGGCCCAATTTAGAAGCGGGTTGGGCACAAGGGCTTGATTTAAAAAGGTAGGCACATTGGCATGATTCTAAAGGATGGGCACACGGGCCCAATTCAGGAGGATGATGGGCTCGTGGGCCCGATTTGGAAGAAGAGACACATGGGCCCAATTTAGAAGGGTAAGCACATAGGCCTAATTCTAAAGGATGGGCATATGGGCCCAACTTAGAAAGATGATGGGCACCTGGGCCTGATTTGGAAGGAGGTTGGGCACGAGGGCCTGATTTAAGAATATGATGGGCACGTGAGCCCAATTTAGAAAGAGATTGGGCACAAGGGCCCGATTTAGGAGGATAATGGGCATGTGGGCCCAATATAGAGAAGCAATGGGCACTTGGGCCCAGTTTCAAAAAATGATTGAGAATTTGAGAATCCGATTTAGGAGAATGGGAGTGGGCTCATGAACCCGAGCATTGAAGATGGGTTTTGTTGCTCGATTGACCTAAATGGGCTCTAGGACCCGGTCTAGAAGGCCGAGATGACCTCGAGAAGGGAGATGGAAAGGGGGATTGCCTAGCTGGAGGTGGGCCTGATAATCTATTCTCCCGTAACCCGCTACTCGAATGATTGTTGACTAACTCGGCCCTAATGCGTTTCCATATAAATGAATGCCTAGTTAGAGGGGGTCCTGGAATTCTCTTGCCTCTAGCCTTAGCCGGCTTAAGATTGGATTTTCTCTTTCCTTCTGCCTTCTTCATTATTTGCCATGCAGGTGGCCCCTATATTCTCAAGGGTCGAGGAATCGATCGTGGGCTATGTTCATTTTCCTTCAATTGTGCCCCTTTTGTAGAATGATTATCTAAACTCTCAATTGCGATAGTTAATCTTGTCTTGCTGGCTCAGGAGCTGATTCATAAAATCTAAGTCTTGGCATTGTGATTGAAAATAGGGTTTGCACTGGATATGCTATCCCTTGTAATTCTTTGCCTAGGCCTTTGCTAACTTGATATCCAAGCATCTCCATAATTCTACACCCAAGGTTGTTAAGTGTCGGCCTCTCCCTAGGTTGTTCAATGATGGAGAGTGTGCCTTGCTCTATGGGTTTTTGAGGGATGGAGATAATCGATAAAGCATTAGATTTAGGCATATCATCACATATTATGATTTCGGATTCTTCTACATGTAGATCATGTACCTGATTGACTTCCTCTTGAGCTTGTTCAAGGATGGAGGATACATTGGGCTCAAGGATCACCAAAGTGGTAGGTTGAGAGTCAGATATCAGAAGATCATTAATTTCAAGCTCAGATTCCCCCAACCATGGAATGCCGGATCGGGATCCGGGTCGCGACCCGGACCCGATCCAGTCGGATTTTGGGCCGACCAGCCCGATCGGGATCCGGTTGGTTCGACCCGAGCGGGGGATCCCCTCGGGTCGCGACCCGATCGTCGGGTCGCGCGACCCAGCGACTGGGTCGCGCGACCCCAGGATCCCGCAGGGGATCCTTGCCCCCCACGGGAAGCAATGCGCCCCTTGGGGGCCTATATAAGGCCCCCAAGGGAGGCTCTCATACCCACCCCTCTCCCCTCATTCTAAGCCCTCTAAGCCTTACGTTTTAAGGCTAATTCCCACCCCCCCAAGGTTCTTATTTTATTTAGTGAAGGTTAACTTGTTTAATTGTTCTTCTCCTTGTTGTTTACTTTGGTTCACCATGGCTTCTCCAAGTGGTGACACCGGGTTATTGGGTCAACCCGGAATGATCCGGCTTGGCTACATTGCACTTTACCGTCCATGACGGCCAGAAAGTGCAATGTAAATCTTGTGATAAAGTTATGCACGGTGGTATTTTTAGATTAAAACACCACCTTGCCGGAATGAAGGGCAATGTGCTCCCGTGCTCTCGTGCTCCACCGTAGGTAAGAGCACAATTCCGACGGCATCTACTAGAATTGGAAGCGACGAAGGGAACTTCAAAGCGGCATAAGGATACAGTTCGGGAAGAAATTGCCGAACCGGCAAGACATTCCGTACACATATATGGAACCGGACAAGAGCGTTCGAACATTCGTCGTGATATAGGCCTCGAAGATGGTATGTATTATGTATTATTTATCTCTTTCCCTAATAAGTTTATTACCTTTTTTACTTCTATGTTTGAAAATTAGAGGATCTTTATCGGGCTATGGAGGCAAGTCGGAAGTCATTCGCCGACGAAGACCATTTGCTCCGCACCGGCCGATCAATTGGTCAAGGATCCGGGAATGGAAGGGGATCTAACCCATCTGTGGAGGAGGAGATTCATGATCTCACTCGAGATGATGACCCAAGAGTGGGTCCTGTTGATCCCGTTGTCACCCGACCACGGCAACGCCAAACATCAATAACGACGGCATTGAAGAATTTGAAAATTTGCAAAGAAAAGATCGGACGAGCGACATCAAGGTGGTTCTTCCATCATAGTATACCGGCAAATGCTGCCAAGGGACCGTACTATGAAAACATGATCGACACCATCGGTGATGTTGGAAAAGGAGTGCCTGGACCTAACCCAAAGGAGATATACAACGTATATCTTCCCATGGAGGTGGACGATACAAGAAAGTACGTCAAATCCTTTGAAAGGATTTGGGATGAAAGAGGTTGTACGTTGATGACAGATGGTTGGACCGGTAAGCTAACTTTACAAACGATTTTACTTAATTTGTTTTATGTTATACCTAATTTGTTAATATTATTCTTAACAGTATAACTAAAAAGACGATGATAAATTTTCTAGTTTATTGTCAAGCCGACCGTGTTTTGGAAGTCGGTTGATGCATCGGGGAAGGTCAAGAACTCTGAATATCTTTTTGAGTTGATAGATAGAGTTATCCAGGAGATAGGGGAGGACAGGGTTGTCCAAGTAGTTACGGACAACGCGGCTGCATACAAAGCGGCCGGTCAAATGTTGATGGTAAAGAGACCGAAAATGTATTGGACACCATGTTCCGCACATTCTCTAGATTTAATGTTAGAGGACATTTGCAAAGATAGTCAAATAGACCGGGTTGTGAAGTTAGCCCAATTTATCTCATCATTCATCTACAACCACAACTTCATCCTTAACCTAATGAGGGAACATACGAGTGGCTATCAGAGTGCTTAGCCAAACGACTTCGGCATCCGGCTGTGAGAGAAATTGGTCGACGTTCAGCCTGATCCACACAAAGCAGAGAAACAGGTTGACGTCCAAAAGACTTGAAGACCTTGTGTATTGCCACTACAACATGAGGCTCAAGTTGAAAAATCTAGATAGAATGAAGCAAAATCAACGGGAAGAACAACGGTGGAGGACAGCCAGTTCAGGTGGTCAAATTGAGGAACCAATGATCCAAGAGGAAGACATCGACTTGGATCAAATCTTTGATGAGAGAAATCCATTAGGAGCGTGGGTGAATGATCAAGAAGGGATGGGCGAGCCTGAGTTCAATCCTGAAGATCGACAATGGGCTGAAGGCGTGCTTGACGACGTCCCTCTCGCCCAAGAATTTCAGATTCCGCCCGCCGTGGCAAAGAGAAGGAAGACCGGTGAAGGATCCGGCGAGAGGTGCACGGAGTAAGCGAAAGGGTAAGCAGGTTTTAACTGATGCTTTTGACAAAGCAGATGCAGAGACACTCGATGAGGATCGAGAAGACACTCCGGAGCCTGACATCCGACTGCAGTATCAAACTTCGGAGGATTCTTCTTCGAAGAGCAGCAGCGGTGATGGAGTGGGACACCAGGGGCAGGGAGCCACGGCTTCAAGTAGGCAGAGATCCGCGGATGTGGGGAGAGCTCCTACTACGGCAGAACGCTTCACTGGAGAAGACCAGTATACCCACGCGACCCAAGACATGGACCATGGGGCGAGGTCGCAAGGTGGAGGAGCTCAACATACCCAACATGGTGGACATCAGTACCATGGATATGAACAACCGACCTACGGGTATGATTCATCTCAAGGCTCTTGGTTTCCTACAAATGACCAAGAGTGGAGTGGGATGAGTTATAGATCACCCATGGACACCCCGATTCAATCCCCATATGAACATTACTTTGGTGGTTTTTTAGGACCCAGTAGCGACATTAGGGTCATTGTAGAAGGGACTCCAGAATATAATATTCATCAGCATGTGTGGCATATTGTATATAATACAATGTCGTGGGAAGAGTATAAGGCTTACGTAGAAAATGAAGATCAAGTCAAGTTTATGTAAACGGTTGGGTAAATTTTATTTTAATGAATGAAAATATTTTTATTGTTATACTTCTGTTTTTTCATATTTTTTTCGAATTTTTTCGACATTTTTTCGATTTTTTTTCGAATTATCAAAAAAAAATTTTAAATAATTTGGATCGGACCGGGTCGCGACCCGGGTCGCGACCCGGTCCGACCGGGTCGGCCCAGAGCCGGGCCGACCCGGTCGCGATCCAGGATCCTGCCTTCCTTGCCCCCAACAGTTGATCTGGTTCATTATTGGCTGGCTCTTGAGACTCGGTCAAGATTGTCATGACTGATTGGCAAATAAGGGGAGCCAGCTCTAATTCTGGGGTAGGGGCACAAACTTTTGGAAGAGTTTGATTATGCTTAGCCAGTTGTGAAGGTTGTTGAAAAATAATGGGTTGTGCAACTGGCTAAGGTTGAGATGCAATTGGTTGAAGAGTTGGTTGTTGAATGATTGATTGATGCTGAGGAGCCAAGGTTTGTTGTGTAACCAATTGAGGAGGATGATCCTTGAATTGTACAACCGGCTGAGGCTGAAGAGCTAGTCAAGGCAAGGGAGCCACTGGTTGAGAAATTAGTCGGGGAGGATGATTTTGATGAGGTTGATGGAGTTGTTGAGGGGAAGCCCTATGTCGTGTTGGGTTCCTAGGTTTATGTCTAGGGTTTTCTGTCGAGTTCCCTACAACATTAACATTCTCACTTTCATTAAGGGCTTGATATTTTGGATCGTATAGCTCCATGATTGGTGTGTCCTTAAGTTGAGCTTAAACGTGTCTTGCCCTCTCATACAAATCATGCATATTCGTGGGATAATGCAAGGCCAAAATATTCTTCAAAGCCGGTATGGTATTAGCAATGATCATCTTGAGTAATTCTGGCTCAGAAATTGTATATGTAAGCTTTTCGGCCATCAACCTCCATCTATCAGCATATTGTATAAAGTCCTCATCCTCTCTCATTTTCTCGGCCATTAGATCAGTAAGTGAATAGGCCATCTCAACGTGATCCTAATATTTTTGTAAAAATTTTGCCCGGACTATATCAAAGTTGCTTGCTTCTACTAAGTCAAGAGAATGAAACCATTCTAGGGCTGTCCCACCTAATGACCGTCTAAAAAGGAAGGCCAGGGCCTTCCGATCATTTTGCCATTGAGACAATTCATACATGAAATCCCGGACATGAGTAAATGGATTACCGGTGCCATCGTAGCGGCGATAGACCAATGTTTGAGAAGGAGGGATGTAGGGGAGAGAGGGAATAGAAATTTCGGGGGTTGCTTGGGGATCTATCAAGCGTTTGAGTTCTTTGTATTCTTCCTTCAGTTGGTTGAACTCATTAGTCATGGCTTGGTTGACCAAGGGTTCTCGGGCAATAGGAGAGAGTGGTTGCATCGGGATATGTGTAGGAGGTGCCTGAATAGGAGTAAGGTAAGCCAGTGTGGCTAAGCGAGTGGGATCCACCCGCGAGCAAAGTGGAGGCTAGGCAAACGGGGTTGGATTAGAGATATGGCTCAAAGGCCGAGAGGGACTAGAACGAGTCAAGTTTGAGCTCGATGTGCTTGTCCCTGAATAAGAACGAGAGTGAGGGATAGCGGGTGTATAGGCCAATGGCCTTGTAGGACTAGAGTGGGTCGAGTCTGGACTGGTTGGGTTTGTACCTGAATATGAAGGAGAAAAGGTGATGGCGTACCCGATGTAGGAGTGATCGAGTCTAGGTGCATTAGGTTGATGAGCCACTGATCGGGGACTAGAGATAGGCTGACAGGTAGAAACATGGCCAGTAGATGACTTGCTACCCATGACGGTATGAACGGCAATCAAAAGCTGATCTAGAGTGACACTGGAGGCATGGGGTCCTAAGATATGGCTAAAATCATATGTATGATGTTGTGTACCTCCATGTTGCATCTCGAACCCATTGGCGGTGTAGTAGCTTGCCGTGTCGATCATCCTGCTTGACTTTGATGACACCGACATGACGCTATGCAAAAAAAGATTTTTTTTTCTTGTAAGAGATTTTTTTATGTTTTGAATTTTTGTTGGAAAAAAAGTACTTACCTTAAGTAAAGACTTCTTTTTTGGTTATGTTTGTTTTGATATTTTTTAGTTTTGATTTTTGTGAGGAAAACAAGTATTACCTCAAGCAGCAATTTCTTTTTTTTGGGAATTTTAAAGATTTTTGTGAGAGTTTTCCCTCTTTTTTTCACTTTTTTGTGCAAGCAAGTTAAAGCAAAGACTTGAAATGATTAAATAGAAATTTTTTTGTGTAACCTTTAGGTTACTGGGTTTTAAGAGAATATTGCCCTCTCAATGATAGGTCGGACCCTATGCTCTCACAACACCGAGCAATATAGGATTAACACTTTTCTCACAACAATTGGGTGATAGGGGACACCGGGTTTTGGGGTAAGAGGTATAACCGGCCCGATTGGTGAAGAGGGAATCCTTCACTTTTGGGGACTTACGGAGGTCTTAGTGAAAACCAATCTAATCAACCGAGAGGGAATCCCCGGGAGAGAGATCGGAATCCACCAAAAGACACGGGTGGGGTGGAGGTATCTTTTAAAAGGTGGGTGAGCCTCCTATCTTGAATGACCTAGTGAGTCGAGCGAACTTGGTACTCAATGCAATCTAATGCAAGAATTGAGCAAGGATGAGATGGCATACAATAAGAAAGGAAAACAATGCAATGATCAACAAATAATAACTAAGATGATGATTAAACTATCAAGAACAATAGCCAAACAAGTCAAAGATGCTAAAAAATATTGAATTTTGCAAGCTTGATTCAAGAGAAATGAGCAAATGCAAGTAAAACTAAAGACTGCAGCAAAAAAAGAGTTTCTGGAAGAGAAGATGACCCGGCAGAGGGGTCACCAATTGACCTGGCAGGCGACTCGGCAGGGGGTCACCTGCGAAAAACAGAAAACAAAACCGAAAGAAAGCTCTAGATAACCGGGGTCCTGCGGGGACTGAAATAGCATGGATTTAAAAGTAAACTAAGGGCAAGATGCTTAACAATAACAGTAAATGGAAATGCAAGTGGGCCCACGTAGGGGCTTAAGGAAACAGAAAGTTCTAAATCAAAAAAATAGGAAATGACCCAGCAGGGGGGTCATCTATGTAAACAGGACATTTGAGGGAGCTTGTTTCTCCAAATCGGAAGGAGATCCACACGGGGACCGACTAGATGAAGAAAATAAAAGACAATATGAAGGTAATGAGAGTAGAAAAGGGCTTACTTGGAAATGGAGGAACAACTAAAGTTGCTTCAAGCATGAGATGGTCCCACCGTGGTCGCCAAAAGATGTAGATGCCCGATTCGAGCCGGTTCTCCCACCAGCCGGAATGACGAGCGCCACTCCTCTTCCTTCTTCTTCCAGCTTTCGATTCTGGTGGATGTTGGTGTGTGGTCGCTAGGAACTGTAGGCTCCAAGAGTAAAATAAAAGAGACAATGTAAGTATTAAAGGAAATGACCGAACGTACCTAAGCGGAGAGATCGTGTTGGGAGATTATGGGTTCCATCTTCTTTCTTTTCGGCCGGCCGAGAAGAAAGAGCTTGAAGCACTTTTAGTTGTTCATACAAAAACAAGTAAGCCACAAAAACAAGTGAAGGTGGATTAGAGCTAAAATAGTGAAGCATCTTGTGAAAAAGAGGAACTAAAATTACAAAAGGAAGTGTACTAACCGGCTTGGGAATAACTCCCAACCCCCCTATTTATGTGTTTTTGGATAATGATATATGATAGTACTAAGCTAAATATGCATGTAAACATGATGATATATGATGGAAAACATAGAAACAAAGTAATGCTAGAAGATGGTGGAAGAAAAAAGGGTTTCGGCTCCAAAAATGGCAATCTGGAGCCCTAGGCGATCCGGCAGGGGGCTCACCTGGGCTACCCGGCAGACGGGTCACCTCCTGCACCAGGACTCAGCTTGCTCCTGGATGCTCCCACAATGCTTTCGGATGGCCTTCAAAGCTTGATGATGACTCCCGGAAGCTCCTAGGACGTAGATGATGATCTCCCTTTAGATTTAGGAGCTTGAGAAGCTTCAAAATAGATGCCGATGAAGAAACAGGATGAAGAACGTCAGTTTACAGAGGTGGATGGAAATGGGAAGCTCTCAATCTATTGGACAATGAAGTTTGGAGGATGGAGATGGTTTGAAGCTCTCTAGGGCCCTCTCTTGGGAGTTGGGGACATTCTCAACCTTCTCAAACTTTTCCAACCCTTGAAAAAGTGGTTTGGGGGTCCCTTTTTATAGGCAAAAGGGCCACAGGGGCATTTCAGGCATAAAAGGTGTCATCCGTAATAGAAGATGACCCGTCTGCCGGGTCGCCTAGGCGACCCGTCTGGCGGGTCACCTGCGAAACCATAAATGCCATTAAATGCGTGTGCGCCGAAAGCCGGCAGACCGCCGTTCAGGCCTACTACAATGGCAGGCGTCCCGTCTGACGGGTCGCCTACGTTCGATCAGTCCTGACCATCCGGACGAGCGTGCGTTGCTCGTGGGTCACTTCGTTTAGTCCGTGCACTGTTCTGACCGACCCATTGACTGGGACGCTTCTCTTACCTGACCGGACTACCCAGACCTACCACCGTCAGAACGGATGAATTGACAGGAAATGGGAAATGACCCGTTAGGGGGGTCGTCTAGGTGACCCGGCAGGGGGGTCATCTTCCCCTCCAGAATGGACATATTTGGTGGGAATTGGGAGGTGACCCGGTAGGGGGTCGCCTTGGTGACCCGGCAGGGGGGTCATCTTTCCTCCATCAGAACGGACGTATTTGGCAAGAATTGGGAGGTGACCTGGCAGGGGGGTCATCTTCCCTTCCAGAGCTTGTTTTTGGGCCGTTTTATCGGAGATCCGGTTTGTTTATCAGAAAACTCGAGTATCTTCTAAGAAAACATGAATCTTAAGCTCTTCAAATAGGCAAAATTTGCGTGTCGACAAGTGATAAGATGTTAATCATACTTCTCAACGTAACCACATGAAAGTTGATTTCGCGTTTTAGCCATTCCATTTTATTACGAAGTACATGACATCGTATAATGATGTTCAATATTATTTTTTCTAAAAATTTAGTAAAAAATCTAAGAACACAACCTAATTGACTATATTTATGATAATATTTTTTACTTTTATCAGATTTCGCTACCTTAAATTTTTTTCAATTTATTCTTCACATGATCTTTACAAATTTTAAATGATTTTAAAAGCTCAAACTTTTCTTTCAACAAGAAAATTTATGTATATCATGAAAAGTCATTAATGAACAAGATAAAATATTGTTTACCTCCAATATAAGAAGAAAAAAACATTGATGTTTTCATAAGACAATTCTTTTAGTGGTTTTGATTTGCTTTTTTACACACTAAATATCAATACCAAAATCAATAAAGTCAAGACTAAGTAAGACTAACAATTATATACTAACGTTCACATCAAATTTTTAAATAAGTTAGACTTTAAGTTACCAAAACTAAATAAATAGCTTAACACATCAAGTTTTGGAAACAAAATCAAGTTCCTAAACACCGATAAAACATGAAAAACATAGATGGTTTTTGATCTTAAAACAAAACCCACAAGTCCCTGCACTATGACTTTGGACTTGTAAATGTAAGAAAATCAATGAGCCTATGAGACGGAGTGCAAATTAAAAATTTATTTAAAATCAATTTTTTGTAGGCAAGTGGAAGAGTCCTGCAATTCACTTAAAGTGGACGCATGAAGTCTTTGTATCTCCATAGCCAGATGAAGGAATGCCGAACGGCCGGGCAGTGTGCTGTGCTGCACGCGACGGGGGATCAAGCCTCTGCTCGATCCCCACCTGGCCCTTCCCCCCGGGGAAGATGGGCTCTGCGGCCCTTCGATCCCTACCCACTCACCCACGGGGCAAGGTGAGATGCCAACCGGCCCGCAGCCGGCCGGCGTCTACGAGCAATTATGCACTCCTTTTTAACTACGTCCACACATCACAAACAATGGACTCCTCACACGCTTCTTGACATGCAGGTCAACTTCAGATTTCCTCCTGGTGGTTGGATTTGCCATAGATGTGTGGGAGAGAGAGAGAGAGAGAGAGAGAGAGAGAGAGAGAGAGAGAGAGAGAGAGAAGTCATAGCTAGTCGTTTGTAACAATCTTTGATTACTCTCTTTTTTCAATAAAAAATTTGCAAACCTAATAGACTATACTAGTCAAATTACGTGCTTCGCACGTATATGAGTATAAAATCACATGACAAATGAAATACATTTTTTTATATATATATGATAGATAGATACATTAAAAAATAAGTTATATTATAAATATTTTATTTTATTTTTGCAAATATACACAAATCAGTAATCGTAATCAAAATTTTGTTAATTTTCAAAGAATATTCCTTATAATGTTATTTTTTTAAATTCTTTAACTATACATCATTTCCCTTGTGATTTGCACCGTTTCCTATATTTGCTTTGTTTCGTTAATGTACTTCACTACAACTACATGAAATTGTAATTCAGATTCAAAGTACAAATGACATTTATAAAAATTTCTAAAAAATAATTATAAAACTAAAAATTATATACCACCTAACGTGTGAATGACAGACAAAACGAATGAATCGTCCGGAGCGTTTTGAATTGGCTGATTTCCGCTATAATTTTTGTTTCATATTTTCAGAATCTCATCATCTTTATTGGCAAAATCAAGCAACGATCCCGATGATTCCAAGCTTATATGCGAGTTGTTTTCCACAAATCATCACGAATTGATCATCTTAATAGCCAACGCAACGGATGAAACAACAAGACTCTACATATATAGCACTATTTTTTCTTGAAGGACATGCAACAACGTGCACCAGAAGGTTATACACGAAATAATTTAAATTAACGAAATGATTTAAATCTACACTCGTCAACCAAATAGTTATAAAATTCATGTAAAAACAAACAATATTTTAAATGCATGAAATGATATTCTAAAACTTTCGACTCTCAAACTCATGTTGAGTTACATGAGTTTTTGCTTTTTCCCTCGACGTTGTATAACTTCATCAGTAGCCTGAGAGTTTGAATCTTCGGCTTCATCAATCTCCAGAATCTGCTTGACATGTGTACATGTGTAACTAATAGGATCATTGATTCCTCTGCTAACACACTTTATAGTCAACATGTATTTCTTATTAATCAAACTCGCAGAATGTTCAAGTAGGTAGGAAGATCCTTTGCCTGCATGATAACATATAACATTATATATTGCATAAGAAATAAAGAAAGTTTAAAAGTTCAATAACGTATACCTTCTTTTCTTTCAAGGTATGGACTGTTACGCCAAGAATATCTTCAGCTTGGCGACTGAAGAATGTTAACCACATATTTGTTGTATGATCCGCAACATTTAGACGCAGACAATATCTATAAATAAGATTTTAAAATGCATATGTAAAATATGATTATAACATATAGATGCATGTATAGTAAGATATGATATTGATTTTCGTCAGTTTTCTAACCTTTCGGTTGGGCATATATCTTCTTTAGAACATTTGACACAAGTATAAATATTTCTCTCATCTTTCACAAGTCGTGCACAAAATGGACAAGCCATGTACTATGGATTCTTGCTTGTAATTATATCTTGTATTCTTACCTTGACATCATATGATACAACCTGCAAAATATCAATAATAGAAAAATCATGTGATATCAAAGAGAATTAAACATAAAGAATATATCAATAATTTGAAAAAAATTCAAAATATGTTAAACTTACATAAGTAGACGTAGAATTTATTTTTTTGTCAATCATCTCTTGAAAGATATCTCCTCTGATTTTATTGATATTACATCTTCTGTTGTTTCTCCAAAAAATCTTCTTGACAATTCGTCAACGTTGTTAGTGACCCTAAAATAGTTAAAATTTTATTAGTGTAATACAATATTTATGACATGAAATGAGTTAAAAAAATTTAATGTAGTATACCATTTTTCCAACAATTTGGCGTTGTTTGCATTGGGACGTATTAAAAATTTGGTGCCGAAAGTTGTCTTCAATCCAAAGTTTCCTATAAATCAAAATATGGCTACATTAGAATATTGTACATTATATTTTTTGATAATGATACAATATTTTACCTCTAAATGTATGAGTGCGCAAAGATGTTGCTAAAAGTACAGGTTTCTCTTGAATAATCTCAGATAATTGTACTCCTTCATTCTTGACAAAATTTTCCCATATTGTAAGCATGATAGTTTTTGAGGTTCTGAATAACAAGATATGGATACAAATGAGCAAAATTCAAATAGTTGAAAATTAATAAATAAGTAATTAGATGTTACGTGTCATCCGTTAATATTAAAGTTTGTCGTTGAATGATTTTCCTATCTGCTTTTCTTGAAACTATTGTTGCTTCATCCGTATTGATAACCACACACAATAAATCTGCAAAAGAATGCAATGTTATGATCAAACATTTTTATTAAAACACATATAAATTATAAAAATTACCGATAACTTCATCATCGATCTTTGAATCAAACAATTGCTGAATAGTTCTTAATTTGCTTGTATCTCCATGATCCTTTTGAATTGAAAGAAATGCTTCTGCTTCTGAGATTAGTGTAGCCTTTGTGAATATAACAGTGGTTGGGATTGATCCAAGATTGAACTTTAGATTTGCCAACTTTATTATACCATTTGAAATGGTGTAATAATTTTTTTCTGTTAGAAAATTATCAAATTTTCCAATTGTATCTAAGAACATTGTTGCTTGCATTTGAGTTCCCTGAAATAATTTAACATAATACATTAGAAACAAAGAGATTAAATCTAATATAAAAAATGTAACTATTACCTGCTCATCCATCAGACACATATTAACTACTTTTCCATGCCTATCATTCTTTGAGAAAATGTATGGCGCTTTCTTTTCGACCAATTGACATTTAATCGTCCATTCAGTCATGTTTGGAGTTAAATCTTTGAACGTTATGTTTGATCGTGCCATATCCTAAAAGGAAAAAAAATTATGATGTGAATAGTGAAATGGAGAGAAGAAGATAATAAATTAGATAATTATACGCACATGGATTGATATCATAAATTTCTTTGTAAACAACATTTCGTGTGTACTCATGTATTGTTTCATTGTTCACTGCAAAAGGCTTGACAAGTAGCTTTGTAGAACTTCTAGAAATTCCCCGTGATAAAGCAACGTATAATTGACCATGAGAGAAAACATGTTCTGGCAAATAAATTCCAACATTTGGAATTGTTTGCCCCTATGCCATATTTATAGTCATAGCAAATGCTAGACGCACTGAAAATTGTTTCCGTCTAAATTGAAATGGGTAACTATCTTTTTCTGCCAGATATAAAGGTATCCTAGGAATTAAGATCTCATTCCCAACATGATGACCACTTGCTATTTGTGCTTTGATCACATTTTTTCTAAAATCAACACAAATCAATCTTGTGCCATTGCATAAACCATTTTGCGGGTCTAAATTTCTCAATAGTAGTACTGGACAATGTTTTTTCAAGATCAATTTGGAAGGTGGCATACCATTTGGTGTTAAAGAATTCAAAAACTCAACTTGATATTGTGTATTTGCTTCATCAACTGCACTATCAAAACTATAGTACACATGTTCTTCTCCAGGAAATGATTTAACAAGCATCTCATTGATATCATCAACGAATTCATTTTTTGTTGCCAATATTATCCTATTTGTGATATATGAATGACAAATGTAATTTTCTTGTATACATGGATATATACAATTAATCAACTGCAGCCGCATGTCTTCAATTGCATCAAATTTAATCAACATATCACTTGGAATATGGACTAAGTCATGATGAATAATTTCTTCTGTTCCATTTCCAATGCGAATAAGAAAATCAGAAAATTCATTATCATTTTTTGCACGCATGTTCCTTTTCAAATATAATTTCTCCATTTGTTGCCACAAATATGACTTGATCATACATGCTTCAATTGTTTGTTGTTTTGTAGACTTTGGAAGCACTGGCAACACTTGTCTGAAATCTCCTCCAAATATCATTATCTTTCCACCAAATGGAAGATCTGAATTCATAATATCCTGAAATGTTCTTTCAACGGCTTCAATAGCATATTTCTTACACATAGGTGCTTCATCCCAAATAATTATCTTTGCCAAACGTATCAAACTTGCAAGTGTACTTTGTTTCTTTATATTACACACAGATGATGCTTTGATATCCAAAGGAATTTTGAATCTTGAATGGGCCGTTCTTCCTCCAGGCATTAAAGATGCTGCAACTCCACATGTGGCAGTTGCTAAGGCTATATCTCCACGACTTCTAATGTTCGCAAGCAAAGCTCGATAAAGATATGTTTTGCCGGTACCTCCAGGTCCATCAACAAAGAATGTACCATGTTTTTTGATGGACTATATCCATTATTATGTCAAAAGCTCTCTTTTGATCTGCGTTTAGTAGATTGATAGATTGAATATCAGCTTGAGGAGTATGAATCAAGAGTTCATCTAGAACTTCCTTTGATGTATTGAATGATACATTGTTCTGTTTAGGTATCTTTGGCAACTCATAATCTGCAATATCTTTACCCATATTTTCAAGAAACCTTTGTATATCCTTCAATGATACCACAATTTGATCCGTAGGTGACATATTTCCAGATTTTTCATAATCTTCACACATATATTTATGAAATCGTTCCCACAACAATTTAACATTATCTACATCGCAGTATGCCAATATAATCGCAAATAAGCGACACAATGAATAAGGCATTTGGTATACAATAGCTTCTTCAAAACAAGTAAAAACTGCATGATCACTTTCCAATAGACCTCTCTTTTGAGCTGCTTCTTTAAATGAGGGGTATGTGAACCCATTCACTGTACGTAAATCATCAAATGATGTTGGACCTCTTACAACGTTTAATAGCAATCGCAAAATATGTCTCTCTCCTTCTGATGGGTTCGTTGCATTGACACGTCCAATTACTTGCCTTTGTTTTCTTCTAGTCCAACATGACTTTGATTTGTTCCAAACATAATTCTCTGGAAACTCTCTGTACAATAGCAACCGTGCATCATCATCTACTACATTTGTTGTGAAGAATTCTGTGAGCATTGTCTTCTTCAACCGAGTTGTTTCTAAAATGTTCTGCAAATTATCGTGGTTCCTGAATGTGACAAGTTGTTTATCTGGGAGATGTAAGTCAAGTTGAACAGCAGATGGGAACATCTCGTTGAGATTGAAATGATAAATTCTCCAGGTTGCTTCTGGTGGTGATATCCATCTTCCATCTTGAAATTTTCTTATTTCATCAACTACGTTTTTCCCATTGTCATCACTGATATGTACAGAGACACGATCATGACCTTTATACACATATTTGTATAAATACTTAACAGCTGTTATAGAAGAACATATCTCAATATTTATGTGACAATTATATCTCTTAAGCAAGAGAGGATTATATGGAACAACCCATCTATTGTCCAAGTATTGATTTCTAACTTTAATCTTTCGACCATCATCTCTTCTTCGATATATTGGATAGGAATTAATACTTTTCAATGAGACCTCACTAAACTGACGCGGATACTTACTTTTGCAAAATCCATTTTTCATGCATGGTGATGTTGGCCTTAAGAATCCACATGGACAGTGTATCATGTGTTTCAAAACTAACTCGTATAGTTCGTTGTCAAATTGTGGATCAGGAATTTCTGCGGAGACATATGTATCATATGTCTCTGGATTCTCAATTTTCTCTCCTTCTTTCAAGATAATCAAGAAGTGAGCATGTGGTAAGCCTCTCTTTTGAAATTCTATGACATGAATATGAGCTGCAACATTACCAAACAAATTTTTTGTGAATAACAAATGCTTTAGATCTTGTAACTTTGATCGGAAAATTCGACTAACAATATCTGGTCTGTTAAATGTAACCTCCCATGGATGCAATTGTTGTCTTATTTCTTCCCACTCAGGGTTACATGTGATGGTGAGAAATATATCAGGTTTTCCAAATCGATGTACAAGAGCCATTGCGTTAAGATACCTTCTTCGCATGTCTCTAGGCCCCCCAATGAACGAAGCTGGTAAAATAATTCTTGTTCCAATATTTTTGCAGCTCATCTCTCCAGCGTTGACTGCATCCACAACTCCTTGGTAAAGATCAGCTCTTATATGTTGTTGATTTCTATAATAAAAATCCAACCGATCTGTCTCTATCTTAACGTACATATCAACCACAAATTGTTGTAACAATCGTCCTCCAAGCAACAAATGATTCAAAGGATTTTTTCGTTGTTGTAGAAGATATGCGTAATATTCACGAGCAGATATAAAACATTTTTTCCCTCCTTGAGAAGCTGCATCTGTTTGAATGTCGAATTAATTATCTGAATTATAAGTATAAAATATAAAAAATATTTATATTTGATAAGTAATTGGAACATACCTTCTTCAGCTTGCACCATATCACTGAATGTGTAATGATCATTTGATGTTGTTGTTCTTGAATATTCATGATCTAACCTACAATTTGTCCGCCTAATTCCTCTATGCCAACCAGTTTCCCCTCGGGGAAAAAGTAAAGGATATTGAAGTGGGTCATAACATCCAAAGTATGATTGTACTTTATGACTTCTTCCATCGTTACCATGAACTATGATATCGTATACATCTCTCCCTTCTATATTATTCCCTTCAATCCAAATTGCTGCCACTTGATCAGAAGTTGGTGTGTTGTAAACACGCTGATCTAATCCAGGGTCCGTTCGTATAGAAATTACCATGTTCTCCAAGGAAGGTAAGTCATGTAGATTTCTCAAGAACATAGAATATGGATTTATCTGCAATATTCCTACTAACCTCTCAATTATTGCTGCATCTAAGTTTGGAGCATGTGATTGTCGATTATGCACTTCATTATCTGTGTCGTAAAAATATAGTTGAAGATATCTTGCAACATTGTCGTTTGGCACTAAACAGGGGATGCGATGATGAACTTGACCCAAAATGCGGAAGGTGTAACAGCCCGTTGACATATCTGCAACCTTTTTATCCAAATTTACTCCCAAAGAGGTAAATGCAAATACACTGTTATAACCACGTATAGAGTTCCTAAACACTTTGGATTGTATATCACTTGACATGTATAATTTCAATAAATCTTCAGGAAAATTTGATGTCTTCAAGGAAACTTCTATTTTATAACAACAAAATGTTGGAGGTTCGTGTTCAAACTTTGTTGCTCCACAGTATACACAGTCCGCAATAGTCCTTACAATGTGCCTGATAGATAACTCTTGTAATACTCTACGCCTTTTCCTTTCTCCAAAGACTTCTCTTCTTCTATATTTTCTATTCCTTAAAATAACTTTTAAACGACAGAGTCAATAATAAAGTTAACTAAATAAATAAATAGTTTAGATAAAAAACCATACCTTCTCTCTCTGAAGGTGCATTTGTTTCTATATTATAGTCTTCATCACTCATTTTTTGATATGCTGAAATGTAGCAATTAACAAGTATTATTATTAAAAAGGAAGAAATTAAGAAAATTATTAAAAAGCTATTGGATAGAACATATGTACAACATAGAATACGACTATTTTAATTGGTCAAATGGGTGTGATTGTAGGTTTTTCAAGATAATGGTACAACCTACCCGATCAGTGAAGAGGGAATCCTTCACGTCTGGGGATTTACGGAGGCCTTGGCAGAAACAAACCAAGTCACCTGAGGAGGAATTCCCCTAGGAGAGAGGTTGGTAACCACCAAGAATGGTGTTTTGGAAGCTAAAATATGTGTTTGGAGAGTGAGCTCCTATATTGGATTATGCATGTCTCTAAATATATCATAATCCAATGTATATTTAATACGTATAGAAGATAAATTCTATACATATTAAATATAAAAAGAAACAAATCCTTAAAATCTAAAAAATGGAAACAAATTCAAAAATCTTAAAATCAAATTCAAACTCTAAAATCTTAAATTATTTTGCTGAAATTGGCAAATCCCTCTAATTTGATCCATTGTGGATTGGGTTTGGACCTGGTTGATTCAGACCCAAACCCAAACCCATGGAACCCAAACCCAAAACCCAAACGCATGGAACCCAAAAACATCATATTTAATAGATGGGGTAAACCCTTGGCAAGTTAACTCAGTAATAGTATATCATGATATCACTTATCTTCATACAGACCACTACTGTCTGACAGCTTAAATTAGTGACTTCATTTATAAATTTAAACTATGAACTGATCCAAATTCAGAAAACCATGAATAGCCAAATTCTTTCCTGGAAGACTAACAATCCATTTTTTTACTGCTTTAATTGAGAATTCTGTCTGACATTGTAGAATGCAGATCCATTCACATATAAATCTGATGCTTTGATGGCACACCTCTTGTTAGTCTCATGAATGAGCCATGCTGAGGGGTTGTAAAGTGAAGAGATCTTAGAGAGACATCTTGGAAACTCTGAAGGACTGGCATTTGATTCATAAAATGTATTTTTATGAATAGAATGATGTGCATGGGGGCTTCCTCAAACATGGGAGGGGCAACTTGGGTGCGATAGTAGAGTTGCTGAATGGCAGCGAGGACCACATGTCATAAAACAAAGAGGAAAAAAAGGTGCCGTTTGAACAATGGATGTATTGCAACAGGAGGGAAACCAACCTTCCAACCCACCCACATATATACACAAAGTATGGCTGTTTATAATATGCTATTTAAGAAGAAAGAGGATCAAACAGACCTGGATGTGTCTTACAGGGGGGACAATCTGGGATGTGGAGAGAGGTTCTTGAAAGATGATTGAGTGAGAGCATTCAATAAAATATTGTTAACTTGTTCTATATAGGAGAAAACTTCTGGTGGGAAGTTGTAGTGAAAACTGCAACTTTGGTTATGCTGAAGTCAACATGCATCCGGAAAGGATCAGGAGCACAATGAGATGATAATTTTTTTGTCACTACCGAATGTGATATCTCAAAAATGAGATGATAATTCTTTTGTCAACTACGTATTGATTAGAATTTAAGATGACCAAAAATGTATGTTTGATGAGATATATAAATATAAATAAGAATTGTTTACACAATCACACAGATTTTGAAAAGAAATAAAAAATTGAGTGTCTCTATTGATAGGAACTATTTGATAAAGGTCATGACAACTTAGTTTAAAAGTGATAGAGTAAGTACTCTATTAACTACTCAACCAGTCACTTGAATCAATATTCATTTAAATATTCTTTTGACAAAATAAAATTAGTGATACCAAATAGAGCCAAATAAGGCCTTCTTGTTCACAAAGAAAATGCATTTACACCCAAATAGGTCTCCCCTTTTGTACTAAATAGATCATGGCTAGACCTTTTCATTCACAGGTGGTATAATTCCCAAGAGCTTGAACTTGGCCCAATAAAATAAGAAAGTAACTCAATGAAATGAGCTGAGCTCAAATAAGGATCTTGCTAGCTCATTGAGTACTGGATTTAGTTCAAGATAGAGTAAAAAATATGAGCTTAGCTCAAGATGCACCAAGCTCGGTTCTTCTCAGCCCGTCTCATTTTCATTTCAATTTTTAATACCAACATGCTTTCAAAGCAAGGACTGATTAACTATAAAAAAATCACTGTGAACACTCTCCTTTTCAAGGGCACCACATATCTTTACTGAAATCTAAAAGTTCAATAATCTAAAAACTGTTGGAATCTGAAAATTCCAAAGAACTCTAAAGTCCGAAAGACGTTTAAACTTGAGAATCCGCACACCTTCAAATCTCAAAACTAAGGGAAACCAGAAATTTCAAAAGACCAGGCATGTGGGAAATCTGAGAATCTAATAATCCTTCGAAAATCAGAGAACTCTGAGAATTCTAAGGACACCAGAAAAAATTCTTTCAAACACATCAAAGTGAAAGCAGAATAAATCAAGGATAATTAATCCTAAATATATAATCCCAATTGGGAACTTCGTCAATTCAAATGAAGGAAACCGTTTCATAGTTATAGAAAATAGTGCTATAAAGCATATAGTATTATAATAAGAGTACCTATGAAAATAGTCCTACAAAGGATATATTTAATTTCTATGAAGGAAACCGTTTCATAGTTATAGATATGAATGCTTTATTTACATTAATTGGTTTTCTTTTTTTGTTTTAGTTATTAAGTACGTAAAACTCGCAGTGTTTTATAATATTTGCATTATGTTCCTGTTAACGCTGAATGTGAAAGTGAAGTATACGAGACATCGAGGTAATGATGCCACATGTAATACTTTATGTAGAATTCACAACCAATGTAAATAAATACATAAAATAATTTTTATTTATATATGTTTGCAAGACATTTTGTCCTAAACAACAAGATGTGCTAGCACCAGACATTTAAGGTGCAAACAAGAAAAATAAGTAGTGTTACATCATGACCGAAGCATTCGCAGTTTAGAAATATAGCGTTGCTTTTTATGTGCATCCTCCTCAATGACTAAACTGGCTCTACCCAACCGGCTTGTCTTCCACATTGCCACGATGCTCTGAGCTTCCTCCTCATCATCTGCAAGACCAAACTGTCTATCCTTAATAGGAGGCAAGTGTGAAAGTGAAGGCATCTCATGGCAAGGAAGACCCACTTGTGGGAGGCACCTGTACGAATTGTACAACACAAAACATGTGCCAGATATCAAACGTAGATCAACACCAGGAGTGAAGCACATTAACAGGTCCTTCTTAAGCAAAACCTTTGGAGCATATAGAAATCCATTGCGGTTCATGTCAGCAAAGTAAATACGCCACTCAGATCTTTTCTTAAACTTGGGGCATTTATTTGTAATTTTTTCATCAAATCCAAGTGCCATTGCATAAGGTTGTAATGGGCTACGTTGAAAAAGCCGAGACATTGTATTAGCACCACCAGCATGGTCAAACTTGAAGTGCCAGTCAGCCCAACATGCAAACAAGAGAGCACTACCAAACAGAGGTCGACCCAAACTTGCAGATGTGAGCCCACAATATAGAAAAGCAAGTACCGAAGGGCCAAGCTTCTTGCCTTGCCAAATTCCCCTGATGCAAGAGAGATGGTGTGCTTGTAAGAAACCATTCTCGACAAGGAAGAGGAAAACAGCAGCTAGACAAGTGGCAAATCCCTTCAAACCTCTAATCAACTGTTGCTCGTCATCTCTTACTGTTGACAAGAAGGAAATAGTCCATGAGGAGAGCTTATGTAAGCTAATGCGTTTACCTATAACCATGCCATGGGAATGATCGGCATCAACGAACTCATGCAAAAACTGTTTACATATCAATGGCTCCGGAGGGATGAAAATATCGTCCTCTTCCCCCTTTACAGTGCGCCGTAATCCAAGCAAAAGTTCTGCCTCCTCTAATAGGATTGTACACTCGAATGTGTTGAATACGAAGGTATTAGTGTCCGGGTGCCACAACTCAATTAGTGCTCCCATCATACCAAAATCCAAGAAGTAACGAGCATAATGTTTTGCATGCACCAAGAGTCCCTTCAAGCCCCAATCACAAAGGATTGATTTCGAAAAAATGTTTAGAACTGTAATTAATTCCCCCAACCAAGATATATGACCGAATCGTCTTGGACCTGGGAAGTTTGGATAGTCCTACAAAGAAATTTAGATTAAAATAAATGTAAGACCAAGTTTATAAATATACACCCTTGTTTGGATGCACCTGATGTGTCCTGGTTAAATGGTACTTCAATGTTGGTACATATTAAATATGAACGAACAATAATAAAATTAAAAAAATAAATAATGATTAATCTTACCAAACCGGTTATTATTTTACCCATCACATGACCAGGAATATCAGAGAAACTTCTCCCCATATTAACACGAGCCCTCTTGGAGGTTGACGCCATTTTCAAAAGCTTTTGTCGATTCTATTTTCGTGGGAGATGAAAAAAAATTAAAAAAATCAATAAATTATAATATAAAAGAAAAGTTTTGGGCGAACTTGCCAACATTTACCAACTAACCTGATAAAATAGCAATTTATACTAAGATCAAGAAAATCAACCAAACGGTTGCATAGACATTCGTGCACATTTGGCTGAGATAAATAGGAAGACAAAAGCTAGAAAATTTGTGATCTCATAAAGTATTAAAGAAACAAAGTTTGTGATTTGATTCAGACTTAGATTTATTCCATTTTTCTGGTCAGGCATGTTTTCTGAATTATTCACTGTTCTGGACATATTTCAGATTTGTTTTTTTTTGTTTTCTGTACCGTACTTTAGATCTGATTTTCTGGTTTCTGCATCACCTTGCACATCAAACACGCACACACACCCACCCACCCTCAGGATCTTACCAAAGAAGTTAATGACCTGCAGGATCCTAGTTCAACTCTTTAATGTCTTGGAAAATATCATGGCAAGGAAACATACATTGAAATACATATACTACGCTACTATTGTGTGTATTAGATAAAGAAAGCAAAGGAAGAGGTTAAATTATGACTTTCCCTTGGATAGACATGTAGGTTAAATTTGGATGGTGATTTCAGGTCTGGAGTTATTTTTTACTCAATTTTCAATTTTATATTACAGAGTCTCCTAGTGACATTCTGGGATTTTCCAATTTCGTCAATTTCCATATTTCTTGAAGATTTTCAGATCTGATCTTTTATATTGCAAATTGAGTTTCATGTTTTCAACTTACATATTTTTTTTATTTGGGATATCTCTTCAGTGTTTTAAGTCAGAAAGTCAGAAATTGAAGCATTTTGCTTTCACTAAAATTAGTTGAAAACCCAACTAATTCAATGCAATATTCCAAAATATCTGAAGAATTTTCTTGCCATGTACGCTACTTATCCTAAAAAATATATATAATTCTTTGGTAAATTCAGATTTACAAAAATATTCCAAACTATGCAATTTGATTTGATTACAACATCATACATTTAATTCAAAACAAGTTATAAACACCCAGACAAATAATTATGTAAAACAATAAGTTTTTCGTGAAGAATATATAGTAATTTGCCAGAAAACGTATCAAACAGTAGCGTAGGGAGCACTCACGAGTTCTTGGTTGAATAAATTGCACTAAGTAAGAAGGCAGCAAATTATCCAAAGAAATCAATCTGCAACCTTGAATTGAACCTACAACATTTAACAAAAGAAATTGAAATTTCAAGAGATATGCTTGAAAATAAGATTGTTCAATGAGGAACTTGAGCCACCTATTGTTCATAGAGATATCAAGGCTAGCAACATCCTCCTTGACCAGGATTTTATTCCAAAAATTGGAGACTTCGGATTGGCTAAGCTTTTTCCTGACAACGTTACTCACATTAGCACTTGTGTGGCTGGAACAACGTGAGTATTGATTGTTGTTGTGTTATCTACTATCTAGAGTATAAACTTTGTGTGGGCAAGTTATGATGTGTGACTGTGTATATGCCTGTATAGTTTTCTTTCTTTTTCCCAGCTCTTGAAAACCCATGTTTACATGATCTTGTGAACAGATGTACAGATGAATCTACCGTTCATTAGGCATTGATGCTGGACTTTTTTTTCTGATAACTATTTACAAGGTAAGCTTAAGGTAACTAACTTCTGGAGAGGGAAGACCAAGTGTGTGGGAGCAACAGCAATCTTATGGGGGGAGGCAAGTGACTGGAAAGGCCAGGAGAACTCTATGGAAGGCCAAGCAGCAAGAGTGGGGAGCCTGGTGGTGAAAATCAATGTAGTTGAAAAAGGAATAGAGCCTATCCTGAATCACCAGGTGTTGTTCATATCACCCAGTAATGATTGGCGATGGGTCATCAATCCATCCCTATTCCTTGATCCACTATACCTTGTAATGAAGTTAGCGCAGATTGCAGCAGCTCTGTGAGCAAAGTTTTGTTCCTTGATTCAGTATCAATTTGATAGCCAACAATTAAGAGTGGAAGCCACTTCTTAATGTTAAAGATTTCAAAAAATTGACTATGGAAGAGATTACAAACTTGATGAAAGATTTCTCAGCCGAAGACATTAGTGAACTTGTTTTTGTAATGGATGTTGGGAAGACCCTGGGGCCACAAAGGTTTTAGATGTGCTTCTTTCATTTTTCTTTTGGAAGGATATAAAGATAGAATGGTGGAGATTATTCAATTTTAGCAAAGGGAAGTGGATTGCATCAGGAGTTCAGATGAAATCCATGTGGTTTTGATACCGGAACCAGAAGGCGCTGGGTAGAGACAATTCAAACCTATTAACATCCTTAATCGAGATAGTGTATTTTTTACTAAATCATTGATCGACTTAGAATGGTGATGGATAAGCTGATGAATGACAATAAACAGCTTTATCACAGTTTCTGAGTGTGTACAGTTCTCTAGCTTCTCCTCTATCCTCGATCCCTCTGTTTTGGTTCTCTGTGCCTGATCCACTTCGAGTGCTCAAAATAATGTGAGGCCGTCCTCACCTCAGGTGCCTTGCCCCTCAGATAACATAGGGTTTTAAAGTGGAAAACATGCTACACCTTTTTCTTCAGCTCAGGATAATTCGTACTCCATGGGTGACCTTCAAAAGCTGGAATTTGCAGGGGTGTGCAGCTCAAATCTAACAATCTTCATGGATGAGACAACCCCTGGCATAATGATAAGATTCTGTGGGATCTCATATTACCAGCAGCGCTTTGGTCCATATGGAGAACAAAAAGCAAGAGAAAATTTGAAGATTGATTCAACAACACATCGACCATTCTTTCCTATGCAACTCTGTTTAAACATTAAAAGAATGGTACTTACCGCACATAGGAGTTTACCTTGAGAAAGCCATTTATGCTAGCAGATTTTTTGCATGGAACAAGTTCATTTTGTAGTTGGTTACTTTAGTTTTCTTTAAAGTGGCTGCTACCTCTTCGGTAGTGGCTGTCTTAGCTTTAGTTTTCCTAAACTTCTCATTGTTCAACTACTTTTTTGTACGTCTTGGGATCTTTTAATCTAATGGAATGTGGTGCTATCCATCTTCAAAAAATTGGATTATGCCTTACTTTGCAAATAGTTATGGAAGCTAGAGAGAGAGAAGCTTTTACCCTGGTATCTATTTTGTACAGCAAGTTTGGTTTCAGCCTTTCAGGCA
Source organism: Cryptocoryne crispatula var. balansae (assembly GCA_036172225.1). Taxonomy (NCBI): domain Eukaryota; kingdom Viridiplantae; phylum Streptophyta; class Magnoliopsida; order Alismatales; family Araceae; genus Cryptocoryne; species Cryptocoryne crispatula. The sequence goes on from CM069928.1 coordinate 29,150,037, forward strand.
GCTGGTCCATACTATGGATGGACAGACATTTTCAGCTTCAAAGGCTTGTACGACTGTGCATATAATATCATTGTTTGTAGTGGCAGAAGCACCTTTATTTTGGGAAGATAATTGGATTCATTAGTGTATAGGCTTTTAAGTTAGATATTTCCAGAGCTGTGTAGCATTTCACTTGACCTGGAATAGAGTTCTGCTGACTATTGGGATTCTTCTGAGGGCAAAGGGTGAAAACTCATCCAGGAGGCAATTTTTTTTCTATGTACCAATCCGGGAGGAACTTGATGCAGCGGCAGATAGTCCAGCTCATGGGGCCTGTACCTAAATCGACCTTAATACAATCAAAGTTCAGATGGTTATGAAGGAAGAAAGAAGATGGATATGGAAAAAAAGGGAAATTTGTGTTACTTCTTTTTTGGATGTGTTAAATGGTAGAATGGGCTAGTGAAGTTTGGAATATGAGGCTACCCTCAAGATTCAAAATTTTCTTTCGAAATTTGTGTGGAAGGCTTCCTGTGACTATCAAGATGACATGGATAGGATAGCTGACTGCGGTATGAAGACCTGCATCTTTTATGGCTTCTTTAAGGAAAGCCAAAATCTTGTATGTCATTCAGGTAGCTTGTTAAGTTATGCGCTGGCATAGTGGCTGATCCTCCATGCTTCTTTTTGGGCAGTATGGAAGAGAAAGATTAGAAGGCCATTCAAGCACGAGTATGCTCTGGCAGAGTTTATTGCCTCTCATTTGTAGTAGTGTGAAAATGGTGTGAGATTAAAGGCTCCTCATTTATATAGCTTTTGTAACTCTTTGTTTTTTTTGGGGGGGGGGTTGATCGTTTCACCATATTGGTAAACTGAAAATACATATATAATAAAGCGGGAAAAGATTTACACATGTCCAGTGATCCAAGCTGCACAACACCATGTATTTGATTTTCTCTACCTTAAAACAAGTACCTTGGCAGGTTTGGTTTAGCAATGTGCCACATACACGTCTCGTTGAAGATAAGGGTGGACAAAATTGGATCTCTCGGTATAAATTAAGAGGATATGGCCATTCAATCCCAGAGCTACTCGCTAAATTAACTTAATTATCAATCAGGATAAAATTGAGGGCTAACCTAAATATCAGGATTAGATCAAAACACATCTGATCCTCAGTCAAATAAACCCACAAAAAGTCTTAGCGTAGAGACTACTTCAGGTCCAAGGCAGAGAAGCTAAGATTTTGAAAAACATTGTCAAAAAACCTGATAGCCAACAACCAATCTATATCAGTTAATGTTTTATTCATTGCTGGTTCCTCTTTTGGATGGATAAGCAACACCATCAAGAAGATTCACACAAACAACGCTCAATTTAGAAATGCCTCAGTTAGGAAAGAAACGTAGATCAAAATAGGCAAGAACCCTCACTGTACACTCAAGAATAGCCTATCAATCATTCACAAAATAAGAGAAGGTAAGTAGTAGATAAGGCTAAGTTCATTACAAGCCACACGGTTATTAATATTGTTTTCTATAATGTGTTGGTACACAATCAAAAGTTTTAATAGAGCAAAATATTCCACAAAAAAACCTTAATTTAAATCCTCTGTATCTCAAAAAACAAAAAAAAGAAAAAGGTAAACAATCTAGAAAACAAAGTGAATAAAACTGCAAACCTCTGAGGTATGGAAGCTAATCAACATAAGGCAGAGATGGTAGGCAAGTCCACAAGTAATGAGAACAAAAATTAGAAGCAAATTGTAGAAACGCCTAATAACAGAATAATCCATGAAACATCAGCAAATAAGAGCAACAATTTATCAGGTAAAATCAGAAAAAGCAAGAACACTTCAGGCCAGAATTAATTTGGTTTATTCAATCTGTTTACACATATAAGTGACATCTTCTTTTTCATCCCAAATCTTAACTCAAAGGGAAAAATTTGAATAGCATCAAACGTTAAACAGAACTCCATGTTAAATCTCAATTAACATAGACCCCAGTCTGAACAGCATGCATCCAAGAAGGTCTAAGTCCGAAGTTTTTTTTTATAGAACATTTAATTAGAGATAAGTGATGATCTTAACCAATTAAATTTAACTGTAAACAATCTCAAAAATGAAGGGTGTAAATGAATCAAGCTTCTCAAATCAAGTTCAAACTTCTCAATTCGAGTTCGAATATGGAATTTTTCCAAGTATACGATAGATCTCTTGTTTTAAGGATGTTCTTATCTAATATTAATTAAGTAGTCTAGCTTCATGCATACGAATTAAGCTGGAAGATAGTCTATCAAGCAATAGATAATGAGATATTTTCTTTTTGTTAATGACAGTGAATGTCTTACAGAAATCCTTTTCGGGCAACAAGCTGCTGATTTTTCTTAATGATCGTGACCAGATTGATTCTGTGATGCTTGCTAGAGGCTTAGAAGACTAATATATCAGACCTATATCAACTGCCCCTTCAATTATAGAGTATTTATGGGTTCAGCAATAGCCCATTTAACCTCACACTTGAGAGTTTTGAAGATTTAATACACGACGAAGAAATTACAGAGTATTTAGAAACATATGTAAGTGATTCTTCTAATTGTTTCTTATGTATTATTTACAAAAAAATGGATTACTAATATCTATTGTTTTAATCGATTATAACTTATCATTTAACAGGAGAAGATATTGATGGTGACATGGGTGATTTATAAATTCTTTACAGACTGGATCCCTGCCATTTAGAATATTGAATACTATACAATTTAGAAACTCAGTGTCAGGAAAATCAGTAAACAAAAAGAACAGTTTAGACCCCACGATAGACAATGCGATGTGTTTTAAATGACAACAAGTGACGTATGATGGTGATAGATAGAAAGAGGGGGGGTGTACCTGGATTGAATAAGAAAATTAAAATAGGTCAGGTGCTCTAGATTTCAAAATTCAAAATTAATAGAGTCCCATATCCACCAGAACGTTTGCATTCAAAATATGAAATTCAAAATTAATTCAGACTACCCTGGATTTCATCAGCCTAGATTATAAGGTAGATACCTTATTAATTGGCCCAAGCTACTTTGTTGGTCACTATCTTCATTTGTCATATGCTACGTACGTTCTTTTAACTATTATTAATATTCAATATTCAACAATGAAACATGGGAAGGCTAGAAAATAAAAAAGGCTGGAAAACCAAACGAACAAAGGTCTAAAAGATGAGAGATTTGAGACGTGGGAAAATAAAATAGGTAATAGACTAACCTTGTCCACAATGCTTCTATCAAGTAAATTCACAATCTTTCGGTGGCAATCATAGGAGCTCGGGAGTGTGCTGTGATGTTGCAGGCAGAAGACGTCGGGTTGAGCCGAGACGGTCTCGCAAGGAAGAGTAGTTCAGTAGTAGGAGCACATTAGAAGGCGGTGGTGGCACTTCCAATCTATCGTGATTAACTTAACAAGAGACGGCATGGAAGAGGAGATCGATGGTTACGTAAGAGACTATGTAAATATTAATTTTAATTGTTACATACTTATCATCGACCCGACATCCGGTGGACGGATCATCCGGTACTTCGAGGACGGCGCATCCGTCGGGAGGGTGAACGCCGAGGGCGGAGTCATCGCGGGAGAGGGAGATCGAAGGCGGAGTCCTTCGGGGGGCGATGTCGTAGCCGGATCCGTTGGGTCGGGAAGACAAAGCAGAGCTGAGCCCGGATACTTCGAGGGCGGTGCATCCGTCGGGAGGGGGAACACCGATGGCGGAGTCATCGCGGGAGGAGGAGATCGAGGGCGGTGCATCCGTCGGGAGGGGCGAAGGCTAAGGGCAGCGATCAGGGGGGGAGGCCGAGAGGGAGGGGGAGATTCGGGAGGGAGGGGGATATCGAGGGCGGCGCATCCATCGGGAGGGGGGAGGCCGAGAGTAGAGGGACACGCATTCGTCGGGTGAGGGGGAACGCCGAGGGCGGAGTCATCGCGGGAGGGTGAGATCGCGGGCGGCGCATCCGTCGGGAGGGGCGAAGGCTGAGGGGATTATTCCGAAGGCGGACGGACGGCGGATGATGGCTGTTGGGATGACGCGGACGGCGGACGATGGATACTGCGTAGGAATGTATATAGACGGGAAATCATCCGGATGCTTGTCGACGAAATGGATACTGGCACTTCTAATAGATAGTTAGATTAGTGGGCTGACTTAATAATTAATGAATCTAATTTATTAGTTAATATTCTTTATCCATTAATGGGTTACATTTAATAAGTCCATCTGATGGTTTAATTTGGATTAATTAGATATCACATATCTAATTCTTGTATGTTTGAATATTTATTGTGTGTGACCCTTTAAACCTAACACCAAATTGATTGTGAGCTAATCTTAAAACTCCTTCCAACTAAGTGATTAATTATCTCCAAAATTAGTTGACTTACTCATGAATCATGAATTATATCAAGCAACTATATGTCATGACCCTCAAATGGTATCAATGATATCAATCTATTATACCTTCCATAATTATTGTGTCTATAGTCCCTCATTTGCACAATATCTCGGAGATTATGTATTTGGCATAGTTAATATGTCAAACTAACACATAGCCCTAATAAAGTCACACTCACACATGAATTCTCCTAACAAATTCTTTCTCTATCAATTCATATTACTAGGGTTAGATATTTTCCTTAATATGACTTTGAGGAATATTCTCTTTTATGATATAGAGGGTGCATGATCTTTTATTGGCATTCGATAGTCTTTGAATATTCACCTACTTTTCTCGATAATTATACATATTAAGCATGTAGTAACAAAACCTATTGGTTTAATATTAAAAGATTGAGATTCTATACAACACATCCTTGGTCTCGCAAATTTTACGGACTAGTCACACAACAAGGACAATATAACCAAAATCAGACAATGAGGTAGCACAAAACTTATAGTGTTTTGATGGTAGATCAATTTAATAAATCCGCTTTCGTGATCCCCTATATTCTACTCTTGGTGTTTCCATATGTGAGTAGTTCTAAGATCAATTGCCTTCATTATGTGGATAAGAAAATAGTATACTAGTCTATCAAGTTATCTCCATGTCTATATTTAGTAACATATGATTAGAAATAGTTAAGATCTATGTTTAAAAAGAGTCAACCTCTCATGATGTTATCATGATCCGACCCCATTACGTAAACCCAAAGATATCACTATATAATTATATTACCTAATAATATCTTAAAACACAATAAGAGTAATATCAAATAAATACTAAAATAAGATATTTAACTAGTAATAGTGTCATCACTAATATAATTTGCTTGCAAGGCATAATTACTAATAATAACATGAATAGCAAAACTAAAATCAATTCATCAAGTATTAGAGAACACATTTGGGTGAACCTCACGATTTCTTCTCTCTTTTTTATTTTTTTAATTTTATGTAAAATTATTTGAAGGATAAAATAAAATATGGTGTGACATGACATGGGTGCAATACCCTTTTTATCTCTTTTTTTTTACATGGCACGGGAATCCTCGACAACAGCGACGACAATGCTCCCGCTCTACCTCTTTCGATATTATTAAAAAAATATTATGGTTATTATAAATTATATGATGCAGTTATGATGTGTATTCTTTGAATTATAGTTTGACCTCTCTCCACTGATCTACAAATGGATTCTATGTTAATTACACCGAGCGACAGCTCGATAACCCCTGATTAACTACCATGGTAACGCGTTTACAAGATAGAACGAATGCAAAGAATACTAATTTTTTTGAATCCAAATAATGAAAGGATAAACAGGAGGCCTTAACATTGTCTCTACCCTCTTATTCTCCCTCTCTCATTTCTTCTTTCTTCTTTTTCTTTCGGCATTTTTTGGGACCAGATCTAGGTGCTAGAAAACGACATTTGCCTTGGGTCTAGCCTTATGACTTTCTGATCCATTTTCTTGTGGTTTCACATCCAACAAGTGGCATTTTCCCGATCGGGGATTAACTAACTTGCTAAGTCTTGGACATTGTCACCCATGAACCGGCATTTTCTTTTGGGAATTGGCTAGATTAATGGGTGTTGGAGATTTATCATCTATTATCTAGTATTTCCTGATCGGGGATTAATCAAATTAATGGGTCTTAAGATTTTTCATCTATTTTCAGGTATTTCCCGATCGGGGATTAACTAAATTAATGGGTCTTAAAAATTTTCATCCATTATCTAGTATTTTTCGATTAGGGATTAACTGGATTAATGGGCATTGAAAATTTTCATCTATTATCCGATATTTCCTGATCGGGGATTAACCAAATTAATGGGCCTTGGAGATTTTTCATCTATTATCCGGTAATTTCCAATCGGGAATTAATCGGATTAATGGGCCTTGTGATTTTTCATCCATTATCCAGTATTTTTTGATCGGGGATTAACCGGATTGATGGGTCTTAGAATTTTTCATCCATTATCTTGTATTTCTTGATCGGAGATTAACTAGATTAATGGGCCTTGGGATTTTTTGTTAATCCCCTGGCATCGTCTATTTGGGAGCGAACTGAGTTGATGGATCTTGGGTGATCCGTAGGGAGTTTTCTCTATCATTCACCAATCGGTACTTCTTGGTTGGGGATTGACCGAATTGGTGGGTCTTCATGGTCCGTTGAGAGTTTTCTTTTTCATCCACCAACCGATACTTCCTGATCAAGGATTGACCGAATTGGTGGGTCTTCATGATCCGTTGGGAGTTTTCTCTCTCATCCACCAACTGATACTTCCCAATCGGGGATTGACCGAATTGGTGGGCCTTCATGGTCCGTTAGAGGTTTTCTCTTTCTTGGTGGAATTGGATTTCTTTTATAATAGTTTAATTGAAATTTTTGGTTATCATGTGACTTAATGGGCCTAGTTTCCATGTTAATAGGCCTTGAGTCGATCTCATGCTTATCTCGGTTGAGATCGGATTGAGCTTTGATTGATTGGACTTGGTACACTTGGAAAGGGGTTACATGGTCTTGATCTCCCATTGAAGATGGTTAATTGGGCTTTGTAAGCCTTAGTGGGCCTAATTCCTATGGTAATGGGTTTTGGGTTGGTCCCTTGTTCATTTTGGTTAAGACCTAATTAGGCCTTGGTTGATTGAGCTTGGTTCACTTGTAGTGAGGTTGCATGGTCTTAATTTCCCATTGATGGTAACTAATTGGGCTTTAAGAGCCTTAATGGGCTTTGATGTGATGAATATTCTCATTGCCCATTGGACTTTAAGATAATTGATCTTCCTCCTTGCCTGATAGGCCATTGGATGTTTGATGTTCCTTCTTGCTCATCATGGTGTAAGATGGTGTGATTGCACCTTTGATGTACCTTGGGACTTAGCCAAATCCATGAAGAATGGAATTCGAATCTCCTTTCCTCTCCTTAGCACCTCTTGGACAATGTAAAGAGAAGAACTTTTGATGCTTTATGTAAAGAGAGCTTAGGGAATGTTGCCTCTCTCTTCTCCAAGAGGATTTTACACTTTTTTATATGTCAAATGGGGTGGGCATTTTGGTTCATAAAATGTCCTAACTTTTCCTTGTTTTTGGATGTGTGAGAGGGAATGAGGGTAACTTTGGCATAGATTTATCCCACCTTTTGCTTTTTGGTGGGTGTGAGGGAAAAAGGTGAGGGCACTTTGGACCTTGGCCACCTTTATTAGGGGTTGGGTTGGCCAATTAGGTAAAGTATAAAATCATTTAGTAAGAGGAATTTCGGATGCCCCCTTTGGGGTAGATTTTGGGCTTTCCCCTCTTACAAAACTGAGGCCCAAATGGCCAAAATAAAGGCCCATACATATATACAAGGGCCAAGTCATAAAAGCATGGCCCATTTGACCAAGATTTTTTTCTCATTTTTTTTCTTTTCTTTTTTTCTTTTCTCTCTTCCTTGTTTTTACCGAAAGATATCACCACTCTTCTTTTCTCTCTCTTTTCTTTAGACTCTCTCACTCCTTTCAATATTTATTTTCTCTCTCCTTTTTCATCTTTTTTTGTCATTGATTTTCTCTTTCTTCTATTCCTCTTCCTCTCTTTTTTCTACTGATTTTTATTTTCTTATCTCTCTTATCTTTTTTTTGACGCCCCTTTGATTTTGACAATAGTCAAAATTGACATGCCATTACACAGTGTATATATATATTTAGCTAAGTTGGTATCTTCATTTGATTTTGACCAAGTCAAAATAGCATAAGCCCTGAGATGTACATCGTTGGCGCGAGTTTGCAGAGACTTATTTTACACATTTTTAACTGAGGGGATTGTGGCATTGCCTTAGCCTACAAGCCCATTCAATTTTGACGGAAGTCAAAGTCGCCTTTCTTGAGAGTGGGAGACATTTCCTTTGATCCTCATTCGATTTTGGCCGGGTCAAACTCCCATGTCCCGACAGAGCGAGGTCGTGGGCAGGACAGGGTTCTCGGCGAAGGAAGCTTCGCGAGGGGGGAAATTCGGCCCTTTCACTCCTCTGGTGTTCGACCCTTTCCTGCGGGTAGCTTGCAAGTGCAGCGTAGCACCGATGTGGCAGGCACGGTACACCGACTGCCGAAGGTGACAGCAGCTCCCCCCTTTCCGGCCTTGTCATCTCCGAGCTTCCGCAAGCTCTCCGGCAACCTCGTGGGAGCCTCCTTCTTTCGGGCCTTCCTTGGCGAGCGCCTCCTTGGCACGATCAAGCTTCACGTGGGCCCTTTTCCCTTTGTGTGGCATCTCCATCTTCACATACTTCGTCGAGCTTCTCCATATGTTGATTGGTTGGTAGGGAGCTCTTCGACATCTTCGGTTTGGCACTCCGCAAGTCCTCCGACGGCCCTGCAACCTTTTTTTCTTTCTCACGAGTATCTCCGAAGTCAAGCTGTAGTGAAGCTCCCCTTCCTCGTGCAGCTCCCCCCTTCCTTGCTTGGCATCTCTAACCTCCTCCAACGTTGGGCCGTGGCAAAGCTCCTCCCTTGGGTCTCCTTTCTCTTCGTCATCCAGCATCTCTGGTCATCGACTGGCTCGCATGGGATTGTCCTCTCGCCATCTTTGGCTTGACACTCTGCAAGTCCTCCGGTGGCATCGCAGGGAACCCTCTTCTTCTGGCTATCGACTGTTTAGCACTCCGGTGTACCCTTCCTGCTAGGTGCCTCTGTAGACAGGCAATTTTGGTCTAGTTGAAAAGCTTAAATTCTTGTTTTCATGAAGTATATGAAGTTATCCTTTCAAGGAAATCGGGTTTTCCGGAAAATATGAGGTTTTCGGTGCATTTCAAAGAGGTGGTGCCCTGTGTATAGGGCACCTGGCGCCCTACTTACAGGCACCCTATTTATAGGGCACCAGGCGCCCTATAAATAGGGCACCAGGCTCCCTACTTATAGGGCACCAGGTGCCCTATAAATGGGGTGCCTGGCACCTGGTCAAATCAATTCGACCGGTTGATTTGACCACTCACTGAGACTCGTCTTATCGATTTGACATGGCTCATGATGCTAGCGCCCTATATATAGGGAGCTTTGCCGCGTGGAACTATTTTTTGGAATTGACCAAAGTGCCCTATTTTGGGCTATAAATAGGCCCTCATTTGAAGCTTGGAGGAGGTTCCAACTTCGTGCCACCCTAGAGCTCATCCAATACCACGTTTCTAAGCCCTTTGCATCTCCTATAAGCCTTCAAACCGATCCAAATTCCCCCTCCCAAAAGCCCAAAAACTTGTTGTTTCTGCCATCCAGAAACATGGTTTTTCTTCTAATTTGAAGGCCCCTACCATCAGCTTTATTTGCAAATTGGCTACAAGAAGGAGTCTCTACTTCGTCCTGGAAGCCATCCAACACTCCGGAGCGGCATCGCGAAGAGGAGAAGAAAATCAGCCCGAGCCAAACTTAGTGCCCCATATACAGGGCGCTTTGACCTTGGTCAACGTGCCCTATAAAGGGGGCACCTGCAGTTGGTGCCCTACATACAGGGCACTAGTAGGGGCAGAAGCTGGTTTTGCATTTTTTAGAGTCCGATCACCCGTTCGATCTGATTTTTGTTCTCCGTTTTCATCTTAGTTATATTTCATTACTTCATTTGGCATGCATTAGGTCATTTTGCACCTTTTATATATTTAAAAACCTACCAAAAATAGGGGTTGGGATTCTGTCCCAATCCGGTTAGTTCATCCCCTTTTGCATGTTCAAGATCCATGCCAAGCATGATGCTATACTCTCACCAGAGCTAATGATCTTTCACTTGTTTTCGTGTTTTTTCGTAGGTCATTCTTAGGCGAACCCGACCGAGGCGAAACTTCGACCCGATCGAGAACAAAGAGCTCACTAAAGCTCCCTTCTTTCGGCCGGCCAAGAGAGGAGAAGTTAGAACCTAGCAATCTCCCCCCCTTCCCATTCCAAAAGGTACGATGGTCAAGCTTGCTTTTCATTCCATTTACTATATATCTAACCATATTTTGGAGTCTTTGGCTCCTGGCGACAACACACATACCACTAACTCTTCGCTCCAAGAAAGAGGGAGAACAACCGCCACCGCCACGGGCCGTTTTCGGGTGTCTACACCTTTTGGCGACCACGATGGGACCACTCTTGCTTTAGTGAGCTCTTCTCATCCCTTCAAACGAATGTCCAACATGCTCATCTTCACTCTAATTCTTGCTTGAGTTATTACATCTTCTTGGTGTCTCTACTTGCTTGCTTGCTTATTTGCTTCCTTTGAACATCATTTAGTTTCTTCCGGTTTACTTGCTTTTTGTTGGTCCTTCTCTTTTTTTAAAAAAAAGCACAATCTGTTTTTTAGACTTGTTTATCGACTTGCTTCAACTTTGCATCTTAGGGATTATCTTGCTAAGTATCTTTGCCTATTTTTCTTAAAGTCTATTTTTTCCCTAAGCATCTTTAGTCAAATTAGTACTTGCTTTCATCCTAGTTTGACCTCATACCATTGTCTTGTTACTTGTTTTACAACATTTCATTGTTCATGCCATGCTTTTGCTTTCTTCTTGTTTTCTCCTCACTCGTTGATATTTCACTTGCATTTAGCTTGCATTGGGGTGTCATTGACTCCTTTAGGTCATCCGAGAAGGGAGGCTCTCTCCTCCCAAAGTCCCGTACACCCAAACACCCCTCTTGGTGGTTGCCAACTCCTCCTCAGGGGATTCCCTCTCGGAAGGACTAGGTAGCTTCCATCAAGACCTCCGTAAGTCCCCAGACATGACGGATTCCCTCTTCACTGATCGGGCTGGTTGTACCATTTTATCCCAAAACCCGAAGTACCTATCACCTATCGTTGTGAAAAGAGTGACAACCTTAGATTGCTCAGCGTTGTGAGAACATAGAGTCCTACCCATTTATTTGAGTGGACATTGTCGACTCCGAAAACGGGTTCCGGATCGGCACCTCAAGATAAGAAGGTGAAAGATGGAATTGGGGAAAAAGGGAGTGAATCAGAAAACACTCGGAAAGCGGTAAAGACTCCTCACCTCGGTCCCACACTCACATTGATCCCCGAACTTTCATCTCACGGCGTCGCTCGAGCACCGGAGATGGTTCGGGTCATGTGGGAGGAGAGTGAGGAGTGAATTAGCTTAGAACATGAATAAAAAAGAAAGTGTGGTCGCCAGGAGCCGCGGGCTCCGCTTTATGTAATGGAAATAGAAAGAAGTTGACCGTGTGTACCTTAGCATGGGAGAAAGGGATGTGAGTTCAACCTTCTTCTTCTTCGGCCGGCCGATGAAGAAGAGTCTCCAATCCAATGCTAGCTTGATCAACCTGTGTAACTTAGCGTGGGAGAAAGGGATGTGAGTTCAACCTTCTTCTTCTTTGGCCGGCCGATGAAGAAGAGTCCAACCGATGCTAGCTTGATGTACCTGTGCAACTAGAAGATAAAAAGACAAGAAAACAAGTGAAGAAGGATTAGAATTGAGTGAAGTGTAGTAACTTGTAAAAACAATAACATAAACAACAACTGAAACAAACTCACCGGATTCGGGGGTTGCCCTAACCGTTTTTTTAGTTTTTTATGATATATGAAATGATGAAAAACTGAATAAAATGATGCTTTAATATGAATTAAATGATATGAATGAAGAGTTAGCAAAGAGAATATGAACGGTTAAAGACAACACAACCCAGGCAAAGTGGCAACCGGGTTGGACAGATTCAATGTAAACTGCACGGTTCAGATGCAAAGACCATAAAAAACAGCACCAATGTCAGAATCAAGTGATGTTTGTTTAAAAATAAAGATGACTCACCGAGGGTGGTTTTATATGAAGACAAGTTTGCCTGAATCTTATGATAAGTAATCTGAATTTACCTGATAAGCCGGATCTTGGGCAGTGAAGTTCTGGAAACTCCCAGCACAATGTCGATGTAGGACATGCTATGGGCACCACAGATATCCAAATTGAATTATTCTTGTTGGAGATAAAAGATAACTCACCGGGTAACAATTTCTATGAAGAATTCATAGGTTTAATCCACTATTAAATGTACTGAAATTGACTGAGAATATGATGACTTAGAAGAGAAGACTTCGGATCGGTCATACGGCACCGGTGTTGAAGCCATAACAAGCAGAGAAAATGTCAGAATTGATCTCTGTTTGTTGGAGATGAAATATATCTTGATGAAACACACTTAGTATGAAGGAATTCAGGCCATAAAATGACTATAAATATCTGTAGAAGCCGATGATCAGCAGTGCAGCACGTTGGAGCATAGACCGGCTTCTTCTTCACTTTGGGATGATCTCCGGGCACCGGGACGAAGATAGAACTATTTGGGGAGATTGGGAAGAGCCTAGGGTGGCTGTAGGACGAAGATAGAAGTGATGGAGGATGGGGATGCCCTTCTTTGGTCGTTCATATGAGTCTCCCTTTATAGGGGATGAGAACCAGGTCAAAAAATAGCAAGTTTTGATACATCCGACCTTAGGTTGGATTTCCTCCATTTAATGTTGCTGATTTTCATCCTGAGGTATCTATAAACTTACCTAAATGATTGAGAGAGATTGAAAACCGTGGATCACCTTCTCCATGCTCAAAATATGCCTCCACTTGAAGAGGAAACAAATCTAGTCTAAAAATGGCAAGTCTTGATATACAAGACAACAAGTTGGATTGCCATCATTAGATGATGCTAATTTCGACCATGAAGCTTCCAGATGTTATAAAAAGTGATATGGAGGAGGAAAAAGGGAATTAAGGTCGTGAATTGGTCAAATATGTGCACAATGGGCTGGGCTTGCATGCAATTGGGCTTGATTGGTGCTGCGTGCGGACAGAACTGCGCATCTGACTTCCAAAGGGCGCTGCAGACAAATGGGAGATCAGAATTGAATTCCGTTTGTTGCATTAAAAAGAGGACTCAGAGGGGAAGATTATTTATGTTGAGGACTTCTTCATTGTATGTCCACATAATCCTGTGAAAAATTTTCAAGTAGATGATATGCTGCGAAAAGCATAATCTGGCACACCACCAAGAGTCTCTTGTTCGACAAACACGGATTTGATTAGAAATTAGAAAATCATCCTCATATTTACAATAAGCACCTCGTATCATCCAAAAGGGTGGTTCATCCTGATTTTGATGGTCTAAAAGAGTTGTTGCCAATGGAATAATGGTTTAAGCTCTAAATAAGGCCAAATTGGCGTGTCTACAGCTTGCCTCGCCTTGATGTCGGCTTTGCAAGGGAATGCCATGTAGCGTAGCGGAGTGAAATGTAGAGGAATGTAGCGAAGCAAAATGAGTTGTAATGGAATGCAGCGGAGCGAAATAGAGATGGACTGAAAAGGTGGCATCAAGGTGTAGATTTAGACACGCTCAATGACACGAAGAGAATCTCTTCATGTCTCTGGTTAATCACATGTTTCATCAAGTCTTCCTATGTTCGATTGGTAAGAGATGTGCCATTGGCACGAGAGAAGAATAGCCAACTCCCAACGCGGTGGGGAGTCCCCGAAACATGGGTTCGTAGGTTCATCATCAGCCGGTAACCCGATCTTTGTGGTGTTCCTGTACTGTGACGGGCTAAAGTTTAAAAAGAGATTTATTTTGAAAAAGTAAAATAATACCAATCGAGCACATTAAGGCTCTCAGATTCATTTAAGTCTTTCAAGAGACAAGATTCGATTCGGAATGGAATGATCTCAGATTCCGAAAGGCAAATGTTTAAGCATAGACCGTGAAGATAATGACGGTGCTAGTTCTGATTGAATAGAAGGCCCTTGGCGGGATGAATTAGCTTCCATGGTGGGATGAATAGCAAAGAAGTTGCAATGGCCACCGTGGTGAAAAGAAATAAAAGATTTAAGGGCACAAAGTGGTTACCGAACACGGTGGGATTAATAGACACGGTGGGATATTAGAGGTGTTGGTGGGACTAGAGATCATAATGGGATTAGAGAACACGATGGGATTAGAAAACATGGTGGGATTCAGAATGATCGAGAGAGTGAGAAGGTGAAGTTTAAGAAATGCTGTATTTAATGATAAAACAAAATGTAATGCAATTAATGCTACATGATGCATGTTGGGCTCAAGAAAACAAAACAAAACTTGTATAACAAATAGTTGAAGATATAGATTGTCTATTAGGTCAAGATACCCACTCGGGAACTATCGTCCCTCACAGCACAACTTTGGCTTATCCATGAGCATTAGAGATGACCCGACCGTTGTAGATTTTGATGAAGGGGATCTCGGGTCAAGTCTTCTCCGTACTCATGGTCTTCAACATCAATGCATAAAATAAATAGTAATGCACCTAATATATGCTAAGAAAGGAAATGATAATGGTGAGTTTGCAGTGGGATGACATGCATTCTCACAAAAGAGTTCATGTGTCCTAATGAGGACACAGAGCAAAAGCTTCTCGGCAAAGTTGAGGCCGAGGTAATGATGACACCTCCTTCTGAGAATCCTCAAGGGAGGGAAGTGGCGAGCATCGCCTTATTGAAATCTTGAAAAATGCTCCTCGGCAAAGTTGAAGCCGGGGTTATGGTGACACCTCCTCCTAAGAATCCTTGGGGAAGGGAAGTGGCGAGCATCGCCTTGTTGTGAAGTTGTCCTTATTTGTTCTTCGTGCCTGAAACACTAGAAAAAAGAGATTAGAATGCCAATATGGCTTATCCCCCTTGCAAGTTGCAGTATGCCTTGATCTTTGTCAAGGGGTGTAAAGTTTTTCTTGTGCCTGAAACACTTAGAAGGAAGAGATTAGAACAACAATGCGGCTTATCCCCCTTGCAAGTTGCAGTATGCCTTGACCTTTATCAAGGGGTGTAAAGTTTTCTTGTGCCTGAAACACTTAAAAGGAAGAGATTAGAACAACAATGCGGCTTATCCCCCTTGCAAGTTGCAGTATGCCTTGACCTTTGTCAAGGTGTGTAAAGTTTTCCTAGTGCCTGAAACACTTAGAAGGAAGAGATTAGAACAACAATCCGGCTTATCCCCCTTGAAAGTTGCAGTATGCCTTGACCTTTGTCAAGGGGTAATAGCCTTCTTAAGGGTGTAAAAATAAAGCAACAAATATGCAATGAAGAATTTGAAACATGAGAGATTGAAAGTAAATATGAATGTAAAGACGAAAATTCAAACCAAGCATGGTGATAAAATATTTTAAAAAGTTTGAAATTTTTTGTTGAATTTGAAAAAGAAGTTTTCTTTTTTGTTGAAAAGATTCAAATTTTTTTGGGATTTTTGAAAATATTCTTTTTTTGAGTTTTTTTGAAAATATTTAATTTTTTGGAGTTTTTTTGAAAATATTCAACTTTTTTGAGAGCTTTTTTTTTGAAAATTTTTTTTTGTGGAGAGAAAAATCAGTATTGACACAAGTTCTCATCACTTGGTTATTTTTCTAGGTTCTTTGGTAGACACCATGTGCAAAATGAGGTTCCTTGCCCAGAATCTTTCCGACCTTCAACCTTTGATCGGCTAGAGTTTAGCTTTGATTTGGTTGGTTCACCCACACCTTGGGGGTAAGAATGAAGAATTGAGGGAAAGTCCTTGATAGGCTTTGGAGATGTCGAGAGGGATTTCTCTACTCACACCCAATTGCCCGTTGGGGTTCAGACCTCTTCGGGTCTTTTCTTCTTTATCGACAAACCTATTTTTGTGGCACACATTCGGACAGTGCTTTGACTGTGGGGTCATTGTCCATCTTTTTGTGCCTTTTTTCATTTTCTGCATTTTTGGGTACTCATTCGAACAGCTCATATTTTTTAAACATGGGGATCATTGCCCATCTTTTGGCACCCTTTTTTTTTATTTGAGAAGTTGGACCCTACGAGACGCCCTCCTACTAGGGCGGCGGATGCTTTCGATACTCTCCCCCCTCTAGTCCCCTTTGCCTATCTTGGACCGAACAGAAGAGAATATGGTGAGGGTTTTCCTTCCATCTCTAAGCCTTGACTAGCTTCTCTCGGGTGTCAGGTTATCTGGATTCTGGGATCGGGACGTGTTGTGTGTGTAGAATGGTATCTACCCTCGACTCATAGACAACAACCTAGAACATGTGGACTTAAGTCATACTGGCAGTTCTCTCCATTTTGAGGTAGATTACGTTCCAGAGGTGAATCAATTGTTTGTATGCCTTGCAATGTAAAAAAATTGTTTAATAAGAACAAGGTAGCTACAAATGTCGTCAGTCATGAATTTCTCTCCATTAAGATTGTGAAGTTCAAAATCATTTCAAAAATATTGCCTTGAGGATGACATAATGATGATGAATGCAATTTCATGTAATACCTGAGAGAAGAAGAATTTCATTGTTGATAACGGCTTTGCTTGTGCTTGCCTGCCATGCCTTACCTTGCCTTGCCCAACTGCTTCCACTTTTGATATGCACCATATTGCATTGGATTGAAGATTCATAGTCATAGGATGAAGTGAAAATGTGGAGGATCTGATTTAGCAGGGCGGAGTCAAAATTAATGATGTAAAAGGCAAAGATTGTGGTATCACCCCGGAAATTTCTCTACCTTGATTTTTTTTTGAAAATAAAATTTGGAAAAGGAAAGAAAATGCAAAAAGGAAAAAAACATGTTTGAAAACAAAAGTGTGCTAAAGTGGGCTCTTGGGCCAAAGAGTTGATAGTGGGCTTGAAAGCCCGGGAAGGGTTGGAATCAGGGGGCACGTGGGCCTAAGAGTTGAATGCGGGCCGAGAGGGCAGTTGATGTTGAAGGGCATGAGGGCCCAATTGGATGTGATGGGCTCGAAGGCCCGATTGAAGGTTGAGCCCGAGGGACCCAACGAAAAGAGTGGGCAGATGGACCCGATTGTGATTTCTGATAGGCTCGCTGGCGCCATTGAATAGTATGGGTGCGCAAACCCGAATTCGAAGAGGTGGGGGCACGGGGGCCCGATTTCGAAGAAGTATGGGCACGCGGTCCCGATGGTGAAGAAATGGGGGCATACAGGCCCGAGGTTGAAGGAGTGTGGGCATGTGTGCCCGAGGTTGATGGAAGGTGGACACGTGGGCCCGATTTAGAAGGAATTTGGGCACATGGGCTCGGTTGTAGAAAACCATGGGCATGTGAGCCCGGTTGAGGTGACTTGCGGGCACGTGGGCCCGATTTAGAAGAAATTTGGGCACATGGGCCCGGTTGCGAAAAAACATGGGCATGTGAGCCCGGTTGGGGTGAATTATGGGCACGTGGGCCCGATTGAGGTGGTGTGGGCACGTGGGCCCGATTTAGAAGAAATTTGGGCACGTGGGCCCGGTTAGAAAACATGGGCATGTGAGCCCGGTTGAGGTGAATTATGGGCACGTGGGCCCGATTGAGGTGAATTGTGGGCACATGGGCCCGATTTAGAAAAAATTAAGAGCACATGAGCCCGATTGGGAAGAATAATGGGCACGCGGGCACGATGGAAGGAAAGGGGCACGAAGGCCCGAGTTGGGGAAAAGGGACATATGGGCCCGGATGAAGGAAAGGGGCATGCAAGCCCGATTGATTAAAAGGGGCACGTGGGCCAGTTGAAGAAAAGGGGCATAAGAGCCCGGTTGATTAAAAGGGGCACATGGGCCCGGTTGGATAAAGGGGGCGCATGGGCCCGGCTGATGGAAAGGGGCACATGGGCCCATTTGATGAAAAGGGGCATAAGAGCCCGATTGAAGAAAAGGGGCACGTGGGCCCGATTGGATAAAGGGGGCACATGGGCCCGGCTGATGGAAAGGGGCATAAGAGCCCGGTTGATTAAAAGGGGCACATGGGCCCGGTTGGATAAAGGGGGCATGTGGGCCCGGCTGATGGAAAGGGGCACATGGGCCCATTTGATGAAAAGGGGCATAAGAGCCCGATTGAAGAAAAGGGGCATAAGTGCCCGAAAATGGGGCATAAGGGCCCAAAAATGGGGCATAAGGGCCCAATTGAGTGGGATGAGGTGTGGGCCATGGCCCTAAGATTGAGGAATTGTGGGCCCATGGGCCCAATCGTTGATTTGAAGGAGAATAAAGAAAGGGTCGTTGCCCTAAGATTGATTGATCATGGGCCCATGGGCCGGATTGTTGCTTAGGAGAAGAATAGGGTAAGGGTTGTGGACCTAAGATTGATGCTAAAGGATTTGTCTGCTTAGCTGGAGGAGGTCCTAGTATCCCCTTGCTAAGGTCTATGCCCTTCTGGAGGCTTGTTGATTCCTTCTCCCTTTCATTCACCAATTTGGTCTCCTTACTTCTCGGTTCGGGGTCAATTCAATCGACCAACATCGTGGATTAATTTCGATGATTGTAATGGTTGATCTATGCAGTGAATCCTTGCCTAGTCCTTGACAATCAACTGAATTTGTGATCCCCTCATCTAAGCTCCCTTCGCAGGCTTCTCCTCGGGTTGTTAGGGAAGAGGGCATGCCTAGTTTAGGGGATTCCAAAAAGGTTGAAGGGTTTGGTTCGACCTCCTCGGGCCGACTTTGATCTTGTGATATAGCAATGACATGATGAGAAGCTGATTCTTACGCCATGGCGGGAGCACAAATGGTTGGAGTGATTGATTCCTCTGCCGGGGCGGGAGAATGAAGAGATTCAAAGTGACTAAATCGTCTACCATGGTAGGAGCATGGATGATCGGATTGACTGGATCCTCTACCAAGGTAGGAGCATGAATGGTTGAAGTGACTAAATCATCTACCATAGTAGGAGCAAGAATGATTAGTTCCTCTGCCAAGGCAGGAGCATGAATGATAGGAGTGACTAGTTCCTCTTGCCATGGCGAAGCAACGAAGAAACAACTAGTTTGACCGACGAAGGGGAACCCTATGTTGAGGGATTGATTGAAGTGGTGCCTTTGGCATAGAAGTCGGTTCGGGATGGGAGCTATTGCGAAATTGGTTGAGAGGCCAAGGCTTGGATGGTTGGTGAGGAGTTGTTGGTGGAATAGGCCGAGAAGCCAAGGGCCGGATGATTGGTCGAGGGGTTGTTGGTGGAATAGGTTGAGAAGCCAAGGGCCGGATGATTGGTCGAGGGGTTGTTGGTGAAATAGGTTGAGAATTTGATTTTGATAATGAGGTGTTGGCACAATTGACATGAGGAGCTTGATTGTGCACAATTGATTGTGCCGTTGACACGGGTTGCATGTCCAGCTGAGAATGGGGCATGGGTGGCCTAATCAACTGACGTCGAGGAGTTGGCCGAAGATGATGATCTAGATGAGGTTGGAGAGGGCTCCTAGGTTGGTTCATAGCATCAATGCTCCTCTCAAGTCTGGGCCTCAATTCATCAGAATATCGCATTAATTTCACATCTTCTTTTGCTTCCCCAATTATTGAATAGCTTGGCCCATATCGTTTCAAGAATTTGGCCTTGACAATTTCAAAATCCCATATCTCTACTTCGTTCAATGAAAAAAACCAATCTAGTGCTACACCCTCTAAAGATCTCCTAAAAAGAAAGGCAAGGGTCTTTCTATCATTATGCCATCGAGATGATTTGCTCAGGAAATTATTGACATGGGTGAAGGGATCACCTGAGCCATTGTAGCGATGGTAGGCTGGTGTTTGTGATGGAGGGATATGTGGAATTTGCAGGAAAGATGGAGCGAGATATTTCGGGGATGGCCTTCGAGTCCAAACGGTGCCTTAGCTCTTCAAAGTGCTCATCCATTTGGTTGAGTTTGTCCATGAATGCTTGAGTGAGGTTGGGTTCCTGAGCCACCGGTGCAAGGTATTTAGATGAATGGGTTAGAAGTGGTGGCTTCAAAGTAGGAAGCGGCATAGAATTATATGAATGCCCCACATGACGGGGTGAGTAGAGGCACGACGGGGTTGCCTAGGAGAGGAGATGATGAGGGTCCTAAGCTTGTCGATTCGGGTGGTGAGGGGACTTGATTTCCCTCGACCGGATCTTGATTGGCGGGCATCTTGCCCTTTGTTAAAGATTGCACAAGTGAAAAGGATTCAGGATCTAAATGGAGAGATAGACCCTGGAGGATTTGTTCCACACTAAGTGAAGCAGGTGGATGAGTAGGATTTTGAACGTCAGCTTCTCTAACGGCATTGACATGCCCCTCTCGGTTGGACCATGGGTTGTTGTAGCTTGTAGTGACCCGTCTTGTAGTAGTCCAGCATCCCGACGTGTCTTTCGGACCTTAGCATCATGGGCATCCTGTCGATCTTTCTTCAAAGATGGTTAAAAAAAGAAGGGCAAGTCAAGCACATAAATGAAGATTTTTTTGTTATGTTTTGTTTTGTTTGATTTCTTTTTGTTTCAATTTGGTTGTTTGGAAAACAAGTTGAACACAAAATTAAAGAGGTTTTTGTTTTGTTTTTTTAGGTGTTTTGAAAGAAGAATTTTTTGGTTGTTTTCAGTTGTTGTGAGCAAGCAAGTTATGCAAACAAGGTTTTAAAATGACTACTCGACAATTTTTGGGTTGAAACCTTAGATTAGATAGATTGTTAGCAATTGTTCACTCAAGTGGGTATGGTTCCTATTGCTTCAATCTTCAAGACCTAAGGTTATCACTCAATCACCACGAGTAGGTACTTGGGGTTCTTCGGGTTTTGGGAAAGTGGTACAACCGGCCCAATCGTGCAGAGAGGAATACTCCATGGATGGGGACTTACGGAGGTCTTGATGGAAACCACCAAATCAACTAGGAAGGGATATCCCAGAAGAGAGGTAAGAATCCACCAAGAAGGTGTTTGGAGGGTGAGGGTGTGTTGGGAGAGAGAGCCCCCACCTCAAATGCCCTACGGATCAGAGCAAGTCCGGTACCCGATGCAAAAAGCTAATGCAAAAGTAAAAATGAAGGGTGAGAGGAGAAAAAGCAATAAATATGCGCAAACAAAAAATGAAAAGAAGTAAGTAAATCAAGCATGCATTATAAAAACAAGATAAGCAATCATGCAACAAAACAAACAATCTAGTGACTAGAACTGAATTAGAATGAAACTAGTTGCACAAACAAATCAAGCTAACACGGTTAAAGACATTGGTAGTCCCACCGTGGTCGCCAAAAAGCTGTCGACTCCAGAAAACGGGTTCCGGATCGGCACCTCAAGAGAAGAAGGTGAAAGATGGAATTGGGGAAAAAGGGAGTGAATCAGAAAACACTCGGAAAGCGGTAAAGACTCCTCACCTCGGTCCCACACTCACATTGATCCCCGAACTTTCATCTCACGGCGTCGCTCGAGCACCGGAGATGGTTCGGGTCATGTGGGAGGAGAGTGAGGAGTGAATTAGCTTAGAACATGAATAAAAAGAAAGTGTGGTCGCCAGGAGCCGCGGGCTCCGCTTTATGTAATGGAAATAGAAAGAAGTTGACCGTGTGTACCTTAGCATGGGAGAAAGGGATGTGAGTTCAACCTTCTTCTTCTTCGGCCGGCCGATGAAGAAGAGTCTCCAATCCAATGCTAGCTTGATCAACCTGTGTAACTTAGCGTGGGAGAAAGGGATGTGAGTTCAACCTTCTTCTTCTTCGGCCGGCCGATGAAGAAGAGTCCAACCGATGCTAGCTTGATGTACCTGTGCAACTAGAAGATAAAAAGACAAGAAAACAAGTGAAGAAGGATTAGAATTGAGTGAAGTGTAGTAACTTGTAAAAACAATAACATAAACAACAACTGGAAACAAACTCACCGGATTCGGGGTTGCCCTAACCCTTTGTTTTGGTTTTTTATGATATATGAAATGATGAAAAACTGAATAAAATGATGCTTTAATATGAATTAAATGATATGAATGAAGAGTTAGCAAAGAGAATATGAACGGTTAAAGACAACACAACCCGAGCAAAGTGGCAGCCGGGTTGGACAGATTCAATGTACACTCCTCGGTTCGGATGCAAAGACCGTAAAAAACAGCACCAATGTCAGAATTAAGTGATGTTTGTTTAAAAATAAAGATGACTCACCGAGGGTGGTTTTATATGAAGACAAGTTTGCCTGAATCTTATGATAAGTAATCTGAATTTACCTGATAAGCCGGATCTTGGGCAGTGAAGTTCTGGAAACTCCCAGCACAATGTCGATGTAGGACATGCTATGGGCACCACAGATATCCAAATTGAATTATTCTTGTTGGAGATAAAAGATAACTCACCGGGTAACAATTTCTATGAAGAATTCATAGGTTTAATCCACTATTAAATGTACTGAAATTGACTGAGAATATGATGACTTAGAAGAGAAGACTTCGGATCAGTCTGTACGGCACCGGTGTTGAAGCCATAACAAGCAGAGGAAATGTCAGAATTGATCTCTGTTTGTTGGAGATGAAATATATCTTGATGAAACACACTTAGTATGAAGGAATTCAGGCCATAAAATGACTATAAATATCTGTAGAAGCCGATGATCAGCAGTGCAGCACGTTGGAGCATAGACCGGCTTCTTCTTCACTTTGGGATGATCTCCGGGCACCGGGACGAAGATAGAACTATTTGGGGAGATTGGTAAGAGCCTAGGGTGGCTGGAGGACGAAGATAGAAGTGCTGGAGGATGGGGATGCCCTTCTTTGGTCGTTCATATGAGTCTCCCTTTATAGGGGATGAGAACCAGGTCAAAAAATAGCAAGTTTTGATACATCCGACCTTAGGTTGGATTTCCTCCATTTAATGTTGCTGATTTTCATCCTGAGGTATCTAGAAACTTACCTAAATGATTGAGAGAGATTGAAAACCGTGGATCACCTTCTCCATGCTCAAAATATGCCTCCACTTGAAGAGGAAACAAATCTAGTCTAAAAATGGCAAGTCTTGATATACAAGACAACAAGTTGGATTGCCATCATTAGATGATGCTAATTTCGACCATGAAGCTTCCAGATGTTATAAAAAGTGATATGGAGGAGGAAAAAGGGAATTAAGGTCGTGAATTGGTCAAATATGTGCACAATGGGCTGGGCTTGCATGCAAATGGGCTTGATTGGTGCTGCGTGCGGATAGAACTGCGCATCTGACTTCCAAAGGGCGCTGCAGACAAATGGGAGATCAGAATTGAATTCCATTTGTTGCATTAAAAAGAGGACTCAGAGGGGAAGATTATTTATGTTAAGTACTTCTTCATTGTATGTCCACATAATCCTGTGAAAAATTTTCAAGTAGATGATATGCTGCGAAAAGCATAATCTGGCACACCACCAAGAGTCTCTTGTTCGACAAACACGGATTTGATTAGAAATTAGAAAATCATCCTCATATTTACAATAAGCACCTCGTATCATCCAAAAGGGTGGTTCATCCTGATTTTGATGGTCTAAAAGAGATGTTGCCAATGGAATAATGGTTTAAGCTCTAAATAAGGCCAAATTGGGGTGTCTACAGACATTACTTCTCTTAACAAGTCACTAATTTAAAGGTTGAAACACAAAAAATTTACGTTAATCATTTCAAGTCTATGCCATTACTTGTTTGCAAATCAAAAACCAAAAACTAAACAAAAAATTGAAACCACTTAAAAAAAGAAAAAACAAAAGAAATCTTTGCTTGAGGTTAATTTGCTTGATAACTTGTTTGTCCAAACAAAAATCAAAACCACCAAAAAAGGGGGAAGAGATCAAGACTAAACAAAAAAGTTTTGTGTGTTTTTACTCGTCATCTTTCCTTTATGTTTATGAACTTGAGATCAGGACGAGTCATCGGGATGACGAACCAAGGATACGAGCCACTGCAGCTAGAGTATGATCAATCCTACCTCCACTCGGACGCCGTATGTGCCGTTAACGAACCTGAAATTCTCCCTGAAACCAGCTCACCTCGACTCCACCCAGATTCTCTGTGGGAGGCATTCGCTCATGCTGACCCAACTCAACTACAAGCCATAGAAGCCATCTTGAAGGGGAAATCACCCACCAATCACACCCATGCTGAAGGTGGCCACCACACCTCTACCTCCCAATTGGCAACTGACCAACCCGGTGCACCAGTACTGGGCCACTCTCACAATGGACCCTTGATTCCAAGCTCACCCCATTCGGTGGCTATCTTGAACCATCCAGACCTGAATAACACCATGCCGCTCAGGCCACCAGTCTACTCTTCTGCACACTTCAATCAAGCCCGCACGTAAATGCACCACCCGATACACCTTCCTTGCCCGGCTACTTCAGCCTATCCAATGGCCATGCCGGCAAATTAAACATCTGTTCTCCCCCTCCTCTTGCTCGAGAATCCTCCGTTGATCAAACTATGCTTAACAAAATCAACCGGATGGATGAACAATATCGGGAGCTCAAGCGGTTGATCGACACAAGGGCTCTCCCGAGATATCCCTTCCATCTCTCCCCATATTTCATCTTCCTCCTTCCGAAATGCCCATTTACCTCCGCTATAACGAAATGGGAATCCTTTCATTCATATCAAAGACTTCCTTTATGAGTCTGTCATGTGGCAAAACGACCCGAAAGCCCTTGCATACCTATTCAGAAGATCACTGAAAGGCTCCGCGTTGGAATGGTTCTATTCACTTGACCCTTTGGAAGCTAGCAACTTTGATACTGTCAAAGCAAAGTTCTTGCAAAGGTACCAAGATCGAGTCAGCCCTACATATTCAATCACAGATCTTATGGCCGAAAAGATGAGAAATGATAAGGATTTCATAAGATATGCTGACAGATGGAGAGTAATGGCAGAGAGATTGACAAATGCACTATCAAAATCGGAACAAGTCAAAATGATCATCACTGACGCCACTCCAGCCCTGAAGAATGTACTGGCATTGCATCACCCTGTCACCATAAGCAAACTCTATGAGAGAGCACGGTACATCCAAACACAACTCCGAGACTCTCCCATCATGAACCTCTTCGACCCTAGGCCTCGAGTCACCAAAAAGACAACCACCACTACCATTGGGCCTGTAACTGAAGGCATAGTAACCCACGAACACGTCAACATCATAGGAAACTCGACCAACAACCACCAACAGTAGTACAGAAACCCCAATACAGAAACCCCCGCCAAGTCCAACAAGCACCTCGCCCTTAGATCTAACCCCAGCCTTTCCGACACCAGATACCAAATCAACATCCCCAACAACCAACACAGGCACCAACCCACCAACAACCCCGACAATTGGCCATGCAAACCTTTGCACCTCAACCACCATGCCAACCAATCACTTATAACCAGGCACCTCCCCCGCCACCTATGCGCCACGAAGAACAGGGCTTAGAAGGAACCATTATCCTCCATTACCATACTCTCTCACGGATATTTTCAATGCTCTTATGGTAGCAAGGCATATTTCATTGCCAAGAGAAAAGTTGGAGTGGCTACAGAATGCCAATACAGATAAATATTGCTTATACCACAGATACCCGAGACACATAGTGGAGAATTGTTTTCAATTTAAAGATTATATCCATGACCTCCATGAGTAGGGAAGCATTGACTGGGGTCAGATGGGCGAATACATCAAGGCAGTGAAGAACCAGCCTCAGCAGCAGCAGGCACTAGTCCAACAACAGCAGCAACAGGAACCCGGTCTGGGGATCATTCAGAACCCGTTACCCGCACATGCTCCCGCGATAGTACCAGAAAATCAAAGAGTTCATCCCATTCTAACCTCTACTGATGAACCCCGCGATAGAGGCCAAAATTGGCAAATCGAGGGACCCGCTTCCTTCATAAACGTCAACCTTCCAAACCATGTTAACCGAATTGTTCATTCCATACCACGAGCCATACCTACCAGAAGAAGCCAACCATCAATCATCCACACCTTGTCACAACCAATCATAATGCCACCGGCCATACAACTCCAGCCGGGTCAGACCCTGATCCGTCCGATTGAGCCACCACAAACACCATCACCATTAGGACCCATCATCGTACTGCCTCGTACAACCATGTCATCACAACCTACCCACATCCCTACAACCCGAACTATCATCACTATGCCCCTACCAAGGCCTCCCATCATCCGACCTAACCCTTCATCCACCTCTACTACACCAACCACAGCCCCTCAGCTTGCCACGGTGCTTAGAAGCGGGCGCATATTTCAAATAATTTTTCCCCAGACCGGTCAACTAGGATGATCACAAGATGAAGAAGAAGAACACCCAGAAGAACCAGTGCTAGAGATATCTTACGACTTGTTGAAGCACCTTGACAAAACCCTTGCACGGATTTCCATCTTAGAAGTGATCAAAAGGTCTAAGGTTCACCAAGAAGATCTTCAACAATATCTACAGCGGGTGATGGTCAATGAAAGCCTTCCCCCTGAGAAGATCACATCAGTCTTGACCCCGAGAAGTGAACACCCTGCCCTCACTTTCACCAAGGAAGAGTTAGCTGAACTAGAAGCAAGAAAGTATGCACTTTGCGTCACTGTCAATATCAATGAAATGGATGTCAAGTCTTGTTTAATTGATACCAGTGCTTCCATTAACGTCTTGCCATCAGAAACATTGCAACTGTGTGGAATCCTAGAAGAGGATGTTCGGCCATCACAAATCACTATAACAGCATATGACAATTCGAAGAGGCCCGCCCATGGCATGGTTATGCTCGAAGTCAAGCTCAGACCCCGGGTTGTAATCGTTGACTTCCACATCCTGGACCTAGACCCAACCTACAAGGCTATCTTAGGAAGGCCTTACCTTGAGGCACTCTAGGCCGTGGCCTCAACCAATCATCAGTGCGTCAAGTTTCCCTTCAAAGGTCAGGTTATTACAGTGGTAAGTATGCTTGTGGATTGCCTGGTTACTCTCCCTCCTGGCTTGCCAAATCAACCAGTCTTCATGATCCTTGATCTGCCAAAGGATGGAAGGCAACCCAAGCAAGTTTGGAAAAGAAAGAAGGACGCTACCAAGACCCTTGGATGGCGCATGATGGAAAATCTGAGGTATCAATAAGGCCGAGGATTGGGAAAAGAGTTGCAGGGCATTGTAGAACCCATCCAACTAGTGAATACAACATCAAGAAATGAGATAGGATATGACGGGACATGCGATAATGGCCAAAAAATCAGTCAAAAATACTTCAAGGGATGTCTGCACAAGTTCTTTGATAAGAGGGAGACAATACAAATGATTGAAGAACAAGAACCACAAGAACATGCAAAGAAACAGAAGGTTGACAGCCTAGAGGATGAGTTGTGTCTCGACGTATCATGGTTGTTCTTTGAAGAAGGATCAAGGGGTGAATCATTCTGTAACAAGCCTTTCGGCGATCAGAATCAGAGGCATTCACCTATCACAGATCTAATAAACCCATTCTCAACAAGTCCACCATCAGATTCACCAGGCAGCAAGGATGAATTCTCTCTCTATCCATCTTTACTCAATTTGTTTCCTTCCCTGTCGATATCCCAGTCCACACCGGAAATCACAACCAGCCAAACACATTCTATGTTCATGTTTAGTACTCCCCAAAAAGATAAAAAAAATGCCCAGTTTTCAACCCAAGTTTCAATCGAAGAGACATCCCAACTCGCTCCAAAGGATGATCCAATCCGGGAGACTACCCGGTCTCTGATCGATCTTCTTTGCCCTCCATTCTCTATAATAAATTCCACTCCCTCCACCTCCTCTTCCTCCCCTTATTTACCTTCTTCTTTTTTAGGTTTAGTTTCCAATAAAAACAAAACAAAAATCAGAGGTAGGAGAGTTCCAAAAAGATACCTGTATCAGTTAGCTCAAAAAAGCTTAGAATGTGCCAAGCTATCGGAGTATCTAGGAAATGCAATCCGGTTGAATGAAATCCGGTATGAGAAAAAAGACAACATTGATCCAACTTTAGGGGTTTATGAGGTTGTATCGGAAAAAGACCCTGAAACAGAGGATGAAGAGGAGGATTTGGCTGATGCCTACGCATCTGGATTAAAGAGATTTGAAGAATCATCAGCCATGGTGGATGAACCAACTAAGGAACTTAATCTTGGAACACCGGAAGATCCTAAGAACATCCTCATCAGTGCCAACCTCACCTCACTGGAAGAATAAAATCTAATGGGGGTGCTACAAGAGTATAAAGACACGTTCTTGGACATATGAAGATATGTCGGGTTAGACAAGTCATTGGTAGAGCATCGATTAACTTTAAAACCCGAAGCTACCCCGGTCAAGCAAAAGTTAAGGAGATTCCACCCAGACATAGCATTAAAGATGAAAGAAGAGGTCGATAAGCTACACCAAGCAAAATTCATTAGAGTCGTCCTTTATCTACAATGGGTGGCAAATATAGTCCCAGTCATGAAGAAGGATGGAAATGTTCGAATTTGCATTGACTTCAGGGACTTAAACCGAGCGTGTCCAAAAGATGATTTCCCCCTTCCTCATATTGATGTCCTTGTTGATAACACAGCTGGATTTGAAACCCTATCATTCATGGATGGATATTTAGGGTATAATCAAATCCGGTTAGCAGAAGAGGATCAAGAAAAGACCTCATTCACTACACCTTGGGGAACCTATTGCTACATCATCATGCCCTTCGGATTAAAGAATGCCGGAGCAACTTATCAAAGGGCCATGGTGGCAATATTTCATGATATGATGCATAAATTTGTGGAGGTGTATGTGGATAATTTGGTAGTCAAGTCTCGAACCCTAGATGAGCATGCTGAGGTGTTAAAAAGGGTTTTATAATGAGCCAGGGAATATAAGCTTAAAATGAACCCAAAGAAGTGTGTGTTTGGAGTATCATCCATAAAACTACTTGGGTTCATCGTCAGCAAAAGAGGCATTGAGATCGATCCCAACAAGGCCAAGGCCATCATTGATATGCCTCCACTAAAGAACTTAAAAGAGCTGAGAGGGTTGATTGGTAGGCTACAATTTGTTCGCCAGTTTATCTCACAACACTCCCAAAGGTGCAAACCTTTTTATGAGTTAACCAAGGCGAAGGCCGAATTTAGATGGGATTCAAGATGTCAGGAGGCATTCAATGGTTTAAAGAAGTACTTGTCAAGTCCACCTGTGCTCAAACCACTGGTTCCTGGCAAACCCTTAATCTTATACATCTCAGTTTTGGAAGGATCCCTCGGAGTAGTATTGGCACAATTAGATGACGAAGGGGAAGAGCGAGCAGCATACTATCTGTCTAAAA
The DNA here is from genome assembly GCA_036172225.1 of Cryptocoryne crispatula var. balansae. Classification (NCBI taxonomy): domain Eukaryota; kingdom Viridiplantae; phylum Streptophyta; class Magnoliopsida; order Alismatales; family Araceae; genus Cryptocoryne; species Cryptocoryne crispatula. Next base: position 29,179,493 of record CM069928.1, read on the forward strand.
TCTTTGATCCTTGTGAACAGAAGTATACAACCATGGAAAAAAGCTGTGCTGCCCTAGTTTGGGTGGTCTAGAAACTTAAGCACTACTTTTTGGCTCACGAGATTAATCTCATTGCTCGCATGAATCCCATCAAGTTTCTTCTTGAAAAATCTATCCTGACTGACCGGTTGGCACGTTGGCAGAGCTTTCTCTCTCAATTTGATATCACCTACATTCAACAGAAGGCGATCAAGGGCTATGCAATTGCTGAGCATCTCGCCCATCATCCTATCCCAATCTTTGACCCTATCCAATCAGAATTCCCCTATGAAGAATTGATGTCCATTCGATCTTCCAACCTATAGACTTTATATTTCGATGGGGCATTAAACTCTCAAGGTAGAGGGATAGGGATTGTTCTTTTGTCACCCGAAGGTGTCACCATTCCCTAGGTTTTTCAGCTCCATTTTTTAGCAACCAACAATATAGCTGAGTATGAAGCCTTGTTGGCTGGACTGGAGGCCGCTCACTTCTATGGTGCCACCGATCGCCAAGTGCTTGCCAAATATCGCACATCTCATCCTGGGCTCAGACCGTACCAAGAACTCACTGCCTGTTATATCAAGTTGTTCTCCAAACTCAAATTCATTCATGTTCCTCGTGCTCAAAACATTCTTGCCGATGCTATTGCTTCTCTGGCATCTTCATTATCTGTCCGGCTAGGTAGACAAGTTAGGACAATCTATTTCCACCGACGTACCGTTCCGACAATAGAGGATGCATAGTTCTAAAAGGTTAAAAAAGAGTTTGAAAGTAAGGAGTACATTGAGCAAAAGGAGGAAGTGTCTTTGGTTGAGTTGGAAGAATTAGAAGAAGGTAAGAACCCTAGTATCATGAGATTGCGAATTACTGTCAGGGTTAGGCATATCCACCAGGAGCAACTATTGAAGAGAAGAAAGCCATTAGAAGAGTCTCCCGGAGATATACCATTTTAGGAGGAATACTTTACAAAAGGAGCCTGGCCGGCATTCAATTAAGATGCGTAGATGAAGAAGAGGCTGAATTGGTGCTTAAAGAAGCACATTCCAGAGTATGTGGAGGCCATGTAAATGCTCAAGCCCTCGCCAAGAAGATCATCAGGCAAGGGTATTATTGGCCTACTCTGGAAGAAGATTGCTCGGTCTTTGTCCGGCACTATCATCAATGTCAACTTCACGTCGACAAGATCCACTCTCCCGCATCTTCCCTTCACCTGATTCATGCCCCATGGCCTTTCACCATGTGGGCTTTTGATGTTATCGGACCCTTTGGTGACCCAAACTCTACAAACAAAACCAAATCTTTCATCCTAATGGCAACGGAGTAATTCACCAAGTGGGCGGAGGTGGAAGAATACGTGGAAATCAAGGCATCAACAGTCTGCACCTTCATCAAACGTAACATCATTGCCAGGTTCGGGATCCCAGGCGACATCATCACCGACAACGAACCACAATTCATCTCTCAGGAGCTGCGCGACCTTTGCAATAGGTATTGCATCAAATTGCATCATTCATCTTCATAATATCCCCAAGGCAATGGTCAAGCAGAAGCCACAAATAAAACTCTGATAAAAATCATTAAGAAAACGTGTAAGTCTAGCAAGTTTGCGGACTGGCCGGATAAGTTAGTTGATGCTCTATGGGTCTACCTCACTTCTATTCGAACCCCAACGGGTCAAACTCCCTATGCCTTGGCATTTGGTATGGAGGTGGTAGTCCCATACAAAGTAATCATTCCTTCCCTCCGAGTCTAGATTGATCGAGACATCCCAATGGATGAACGCCGAGATTCCCTTCTCGCGCAACTCAAACTCTTAGACAAAAGGAGGCTGGCCACTGCCGAACATGCTAGATCTTATCAGAATAGACTTAAAATATTTTATCATAAAAGGGTGGTAGAGATAAAATTTGAAATCGGCGAAGTTGTGCTTAAAAGAATATTCGTTAAGCCGGGCGGTCCCCGCTCTAAACTTCAACCTAATTGGGAGGGTCCATATGTAATCTCAGCGGTTTATCCTGGTAATTCATACAAGCTAACTAATGCAGAAGGAGAAGAACTAGCTCATCCATGGAATTGTGTATACCTCAAAAAATATTTCCCTTAAAAGAAAAATAAAAATCACAAAAAAATCTATAAAATCCGAAGGTGTGAAGAATGGTAGTAACATCTAATGCTTGCTTGTTCGGTGCCCCAACTTGTCACTTAGGGAAATAAGGATAGGCATCATACTGCACACACTACACGCCTAGATCTTGGGATCCGATGGTTGGAAGTCAGAGAGAAAGCTAGGCAACACTCGGCAAAAGAAGGTCAACCCTACCATGTTCTCTTCTTATTTCAGTCCTGAATGGATGAAAGGGATTAGAATAAGAAGTATCGAAAGTGCCCATTGTTTTAGTAGGAGGATGCCTCTGAAGGTCTGACTCCTTAAAAGAAAAGGTGCCAAAAGATGGGCAATGACCCCTCAAATCGGCAAAAGAATAGACTTGTCTGAATGTGTACCAACAAAAGCCCAAAAAAGAAAAATGCTCCAAAAGATGGGCAATGAACCCCTCAGGTCAAAATCAAGCAAAAGAAAAAATACCTATCTGAATGTGGGCCATCAAAGAAAATGGGCTAGAAGTAAGGACTCGAGGAGGTCAAATCCCAACAGGCAATGTGGGCACTAGTAGAGAAACGAATTCGACATCCCTGAATTCTATTAAGGACTTACTACCAATCCTCTTCCCTCTTTAACCTTGCGGGCAGGGTTGACCGACTGGGTCCAAGAAGAGCCATAGCCTATCAAAGGCAGAAGCTCAGAAGATTCCCACCAAGGCACTTTCTTACACGTGGTGCCTACTCTTAACCCTTGGGTAACGATAATGAGCAACTATGACAAGCAAGGCAAAGGATGAGATGATCATTTCCTTCACACCGCACAAAAAAATCAATTATTTCAAAAACACCAAACAAATTCAAAAAATCAAAAATTCTAAAAATTAAATATCCAAAACACAAAAAAATCTTAAAAATGCCAAAATACCAAAAACATTATCAAACATTTTCAGAAACACCTAAAAAAATTTGCTTTCTAAATTGACTAGCTGCCTTTGCATTCATGTTTAATTTCAGTCTTGCATATTTCCTTTTGTGCATACTTATGTTTTTCTGTTATCTTTACCTTGATAAGGCCGATGTCCATTGACAAAAGATCAAGGCAACTTTGCCCTCTCCTCGTAAGGGACTAAGCCAAAATAAAGTTCTAATATCTTCTCTCAAGTGGATGCAGGAACAGGGGAAGGCATGCCCGCTTCATATCCCCAGACACTTAGAGGAAGCAAAAATAACAAAAAATTCAAAAATTGAAAAAAACAAAAGTGGACTACCCGACCCCAATTAGGACTTGCATTTAGTATTGCATCTATCAAAATAAGTAATATTTGAGATGTTGAAGACCTCAAGTCTAGAGGGGGCTGAGCCTGAGAACCCCTTCAACAAAATCAGTAAGGGCTCAGTCATTCACTAGGCTTGCGGATAGGCCAAAGTTGAATATGCGGGGACGACGGTTTCTTCACGGATGTCCTGACCCATTATATTCAACCTATATCTTCAACTATTTTCGTATACTTAGTTGTATTTCTTTAAACCTAGCATGCATCATTTCATACATGCATCACCCCACCATAATCCTGCCATGACCTCTTTCCAGTCCACTATGAACATTTTAAAGATGGTCTTTTATAGCCCTAGAGGAGATCTTGATTTTTCAGAGAATCGGTTTTCAACATGTTTTAACAATGATTTTATTGAAAGAAGAATTTTTTCCATGTCGAACTAATTCGGTATTGTTGAGTAAAACCTTATGAATTTGAAGAACCCAACCTTGGTTGATTGGCTGTCTCCTCTTTACTTTTCGCAATTTACTTTTCAATGCATTTCTACCGGGTCCAGCACACCATGCAGTTCGGGTCCTGGCTTGTAACAATTCTCCCCCACGTGGGATTTTAGTTATTTACTTTAAGTAATGTTCTTCTCTTTAGCCAATCAACTAGAGGGAAGGTTTCGATAAGACAAAGGGTTATCTCAAAGTCCGATAAAGTTTTATTTCACTCAACTAGGACGATGAAGGCGTGTCTAAATCTACACATTGGCGTCACCTTTTCAGTCCATTACCATTTCATTCCACTACGCCTCACTACGCTTCACTACACTCGTATGCACTGCACTCGTGTCATTCCCCTACAAAGCCGACGCTAAGGCGAGGCAAGCTGTAGACACACAATTTTGGTCCAGTTGAAGAGCTTAAGTTCTTGTTTTCATGAAGTATATGAAGTTATCCTTTCAAGGAAACTGGGTTTTCCGGAAAAGATGAGGTTTTCGGTGCATTTCAAAGAGGGCGGTGTCCTGTGTATAAGGCACCTGGCGCCTACTTATAGGGCGCCAGGTGCCCTACTTATAGGGCACCAGGCGCCCTATAAATGGGGCGCCTGGTGCCTGGTCAAATCAATTCGACCGGTTGATTTGACCACTCATTGAGACTCGTCTTATCGATTTGACATGGCTCATGATGCTAGCGCCCTCTATATAGGGCGCTTTGCCGCGTGGAACTATTTTTTGAAATTGACCAAAGTGCCCTCTTTTGGGCTATAAATAGGTCCTCATTTGAAGCTTGGAGGAGGTTCCAACTTCGTGCCACCCTAGAGCTCATCCAATACCACGTTTCTAAGCCCTTGGCATCTCCTATAAGCCTTCAAACCGATCCAAATTTCCCCTCCCAAAAGCCCAAAAACTTGTTGTTTCTGCCGTCTAGAAACATGGTTTATCTTCCACTTTGAAGGCCCCTACCCGTTTCTCCTCTTTCATCCAGCATCCAAACCCCCCACCATCAGCTTTATTTGCAAATTGGCTACAAGGAGGAGTCTCTACTTTGTCCCGGAAGCCATCTAGCACTCTGGAGCGGCATCGCGAAGAGGGGAAGAAAATCAGCCCGAGCAAGACTTAGTGCCCCATATACAGAGCGCTTTGACCTTGGTCAACGAGCCCTATAAAAGGGGCACCTGCAGTTGGCGCCCTACATACAGGGCACTAGCAGGGGTAGAAGCCAGTTTTGCATTTTCCGTAGTCCGATCGCCCGTTCAATCGGATTTTTGTTCTTCGTTTTCATCTTAAAACCTTTCATTACTTCATTTGGCATGCATTAGGTCATTTTGGACCTCTTATATATTTAAAAACCTACCAAAAATAGGGGTTGGGATTCCGTCCCAATCCGATTAGTTCATCCCCTTTTGCATGTTTAAGATCCATGCCAAGCATGATGCTATACTCTCGCTAGAGCTAATGATCTTTCACTTGTTTTCGTGTTTTTCCGTAGGACATTCTTAGGCGAACCCGACCGAGGCGAAACTTCGACCCGATCGAGAACAAAGAGCTCACTAAAGCTCTCTTCTTTCGGCCGGCCGAGAGAGGAGAAGTTAGAACCTAGCAATCTCCCCCTTTCCCATTCCAAAAGGTAGGATGGTCAAGCTTTCTTTTCATTCCATTTACTATATATCTAACCATATTTTGGAGTCTTTCGCTCCTGGCGACCACACACATACCACTAACTCTTCGCTCCAAGAAAGAGGGTGAACAACCGCCACCGCCGCGGGCCGTTTTCAGGTGCCTACAGCCTCCAGTCAAATATCGCGAACCCTTGTCTAAGAGAGCTATAGTGCTAGTCGGAGAAGACCCTTTTCTCTTGTGGCTGATCGTTGACTCTACTAGCTTCAAGCTTGCGACGACACCCACGATGTTTTTCATGTAGGTATCCGCCATGCTTGGTCTGACAAAGGTTTGGGACCCCTGGTTGTTCTTGAGGTGAAAGTTGACTGATTCGTCGTGTGTGAGTGATTTGAAGCACAGCTGGCTGAGACGCAAAGGTGCCAATTGTTGTGTAGGGCTTCTCAGCGTCAGTGGTCTTTGAAGACCCGGTGAGGCCTTCTTCTCCTTCCTCCTCCATCTCTCTTCATCTTTTTCTCTTCATGCTGCTGGGTCTTCCCATTCTTCTTTTTCTGTATGGGAGACCTCACGTCGGAGCTTCCTCTGCAGCGCGGCGAGGTGTTTGTGGGAGCCGATACTCCGTTGACCCTCTTCATCCTTGACAGATTCCTCCTCACAGCTGTGACGATAGGCTGATATGGTTTGTGAACCAGACTTCGGCCATCTGTGAGCTTGACGATGTCCCCTTCCGGGTAGGTGGTAGCGAGGGGACTTCGTTGCCAATCCATAGGCAACACCAGAAGCAGGTACCCTCCTTTCTAACGATTGTCGTGCGATTATATTGCTCTCTTTCTTACTACGACTCAATTTGCCCCCTTCTTTTTTTAGCTCCCAGCCACGAGGGACCTCTTCTTATAGTCCTAGGCCTTAACAGCTCAAGATAGGACTGCCTTTGAGCCTTGGCTGTAAACCAAACTGGATGCACTCTTAGATCGTAAGCCCCTGTCGACTGTTCTTGATTCCATTCTTTGTTCACATTGAGACATCAAGTGAGAGTAGAGGCTAGGTGCGGGATCGAAGTTGCCTAACCACCTTCCCAGATGGACTTGGCAAGCTTTTTTTACCGACACTGACCGAAAGAGTGGGGGATCGCCAGAAATTTCCCTGATGATGAGACTAAATCAACTTGACTGCAAGTAATGGGTGATGGAAGCAATTGTGGGATTGCTGATATTAGATGGACCAGCCCAGAGACCCGAAGGGCTCATGACATGGCTTAATAAACTGACAAGGCCATCATCGACCCCTTCGTTGAAGGATCGTTGGCGTTCGGTTTAATGAACATGATATTGACCGCCGGTAGTCCCCCATCAAAAGGGTTGCTACCGCTCGATCTAATAAATGGATAAATGCTGTCGACAACCCCTCCTTTTGAAGGACCGTGACCGCTCAGTTTAAATGCACATGACATTGGCCATCAACAACCCCTTTGGGGATTGCCACTGTCCGATTTAATAACTCAAGATTACTAATGACGCCTGGATAGAGTTTTGATCTTGAACTGAGCCATTTTATGACTTCATATTTGTACGGCTGACCAGGTTATTATCCAAATCGGGGGGTGTCTCAACACCCCTTCTTTAGGCAGCTCCATCCCACAACATTTTCTTCTGTCCTAGTTGTAGTAGTATGCCTTTTCCTATTTTTTTAGAATGTTCAACCAAATCTAGGTATTTCTATGGCGCTACATTATTTTTAGATGACCTATCCCTATCTGGTTCAATTGCCACTTCACAAGCAGCCGTACATTTGTCCTTCACCTCCCTAGAATGATCGATTCTTGGAGAAGTTAATAGCATTTGTGATTTTCGAGCTACAAGTAACAAAATTCCCCACCCGTGCTCATTCTACTTTTCTTGAATGGCATCTTTGGGATCTGGTTAAAGATAGGTTTTATTTTGTTTTTATAAACAATATTTCTTGGCACACTTTTTACCTAGCCTCGAGACTGATTTATTTTGCATATATTCTATTTGTGCTTGTCATCTACTTGCTGCTTATTAAACATGTTCTTTTCTCTCTTCTCATGAATGATAGTTGCATTACTTATAATCAGTCTTTTGGTTCTCATGGTATGCATGAATTTCATATTCTCCTACCTCATAGTACCATGCTAATTCAAGCTGTTCAGATTTGATTAATTTAGTATATGCTGCATTTTTCCTATATTTCGAAAAGGTACTTTGATTACATTTGGTGTTCTTGCTAGTCTGTTAGGTCCCTGGTATGGCATGGTCACATCCATCTTTTCTGTGGGGTTAACAACATTCTGTTTAAAAACAAATTTGCATCAATGATTTACATTTCCCTTCAAACCAATATGGCATTTATCACATTCAACCTTGAAATGTCGAGCTACCCTTTTGTGGCAGTAATAGTATATCTTTTCTTTCTTTTTATTTATATCATCTTTTTCTTCTACTATAAAAATGATTTCTATTTTTCTTTTTGTGGTTTGTATTATAGACATGTAGACACATAATTATCCATTAGGTGTTTTTGTGCTCCATTAAAACTCAATTTCTGTCACGCCCCATATTTTTGACATGCATAGTGGAATAATTCAACAGCACGATTAGGGAAATTAACCCATCGAATATATTGGTTTGGGAAAAGTAAAGACAAGCTAGGTCCCAATTTATAAATCCACACATTCTAACTAAAATATATTGCTAATGCTACAATCTAAACAAAACTGTATACTATCTAAGACATAAGGATTATCTAATTATCTTCTCGAAATTCGAATCACCATGCTTCTACTATGCGAAACTTGATTACTTGAAAAATTGATAAGAAGATTGGAATGAGTACTACGACTCAGTAGACATCCCATCATCCACCATATCGGATAGTCAAACAACCTTACATGATAAATAACTTGGTACCTAGACCTACACCCATTATATACAAGTATATAACTAAGCAATATATTAAATATTAAGCTTAACCACATGTTTTACACCACCAACCAACCTCTAAAAACACACCGACCAACATCTATAAGTCGACCAATCATCACCTATAGGCACCTAAAGACAACCTAAATTCAAAAGGGATAACACATATATGAACACATATTACATGCCACATATGATGGAGTCACTGCAAATGAGACATCATAGGACATGCATCTAACCATCATCGTTAGCTATGGACAACAACCTTTGGCTAGTGAAACACCTCCCTTAAGTGCATGGGCAATCATGCATAATTCTTGTAGTGTTTGCAAATTCTAATAGGGTGTTTGGTTGCATGATAATTTTTTGTACATTTTCATGATAAAAAATTGTATTAAAATAAAAAGTGAACCAACTCATGACATAAAGTTATCATGTTTGGAGGGATGTGATTACAAAAAAAGAGTAACTACCACACATGACCAAACAAGTGGGGGACCACAAGAAAAAAGAAAGTGGTGAGACCCTCTTTTTTGTTTAAGAAAAAGATTATTTTTAAAACATAAAATTGTCATGATTACCAAACATCTCTTTTAACAAGTTTTCTTACAATTTTTAAAAATTAAAACAAAAATCTTCATTATCATGCAACCAAACACCCCCTAAAGCACTTTTTGTATTGGAAATGCATGTTGGGAGCTTGTATTGTGTCCAACGAGGGTCATATAGAATGAATTGGTGACCAAGCATGGGAGTGTGCAAGCCATGATGCTTGCAAGCTCCAAGAGCAGTGTATGTTACCTATCCACTATGGCCGCATAGGTATGCCAAACCCTATGCCTACATATACACTTGTTGACATTACCAACTTTACACTTGACACCGGCCACTGTAGCCAATGATCTTCATCAATGTGCAATGATGCCATATATCAATTGCACCTAGTGGCACTAGACATCCAGTGTAGCATAATATGACTTTTTGTTGTCTCATTGTTTGTTGACAACACTAGATCCTCAATCCATGCTATGGTGGTCACAAAAGCACCTAACCAGGATATGCAAATAGATCAAATGCACTACTTCATCATGTAGTGCCCTTCCAATGTTGACGAAGCTAGATACCCAATCCATGCTATGGTGGTCACAAAATCACCTAACTAGGATATGCAAATAGATCAATTGCACCACACTATCATGTAATGCCCTTCCAATGTTGGCACAAGTGTATGAGTGCCATCCTGCACTGCATTACAACCAAAATTTGTTCAATGTGCAAGAATATGACATTATTGTCGTATATGACAGTGGTTTAACAAAAATTCAATAGCAATTTGACACCTTGTTTGTAATGAATCCTAAAATTGAATGATGTTCTGATACTAGTTAAATTTATGGAAGTGTACTTTAGTCCATCATAAGTAAACTGTACAAGACAAATATACGATCATGCAAGACTGAGAGAGTGCAAGTTCTTCCCTTCTAACGTCTCCCTTTGATGTCTCAATGTTGTTAGGAAGCCTTTTTCATGAGAGAGAGAGAGAGAGAGAGACCAATACTCATTTTTTATTTACAGAGTTCATCCATCTTGACTCTAGCCCTTGTAATTATCATAATTATAGATATGTCATCTTTGATACCAGTGACATTCTTTAAAGATAATAACACATAATATGTTATTTTAATTACGCCACCTTACAAGATAATTTTAACATATTATTCATAATGTGAAGTTTTTGTGTTGCCTATTATGCACTTTTTCAAACAATGATGATTGTCTATCTTGTTAGATTATGATTGTGTATGTCTGTTGCATCCTTAGGTTTTTGTAAAAAAACCTAATTCTCACGTGCTTTCATGCACCTTGCCGATCATCAGTAAAATAAAGGATGTATATACCGATTAGGGTTTCTTGGCCGATTACCATATGCATATAATAATATAATGTAAAGTGGGAGACATCCTAGTTTGTTTAAATGAAATTAAAAGTTTATAATTAATTTGAACTATTAATGACTATTTTACATATTATATCTTAGTAGAAATTTCAATGAAGACTACCTACAATATTGTATATAACTCAAAATAATTAAGTTTTACGTAAAACATTCAAATTTTATGTATGTTTTGTAATCTAATGTATTATTGTACTTTAGACACGAACTAAGATATTTTATGATATTTATAAATATTAGGTAAAACATGTCTAACATTTTTAAATAATGAAATAATCTAATTATCGGATATGTTTAACTTTATAGAATGAGAGATAGTAATGGTGATAGGAATTGTGATAGCAAAGAAGGTGACCATTAATTAATCAAAAGAGATCTATTGGATAAAATTGTAGTTGAATTACATGAAAGACTCATATAGACATAGAAAAAAATGTCAATTTAAAAATAGACGATAATTTTCATATTTCAATGTCCCCATTTCAAAGTATTTTTGGGAAACATTTTGGACATAGACAGAAAATACGATATAAAAACATTAGAGTGACATTGATAATATAGTTGTGGCGTTGGTTTAACATGCTTAAGAATATAAAGTTTTTCAATGTTGTACATAAGGCCCTGTTTGGTAACACTATTTGACACCTCTATCTCTATCAATTTTAAAATTAATATTCCTAGTAATCACTAAGAAGTGTTTGGTTAGTAATATCAATTTTGAAATTGGTAGTGAAAACAAAGCACATTATGCAATACAAGTGTCAACTTGTATCAATTTTGATATTGATACTCCAACTTCTAAAATTATCAATATCAATATTGATATAGTATCAAATTTAAAACTCTAACCAAACGGGCCATAAAATAGAAAGAATATTACAATTAAAATAGGCATACTTAAATTTTCAAAGCTATATACATACGATGGCCTGTAATTATTGATAGTTGAACTTGGGTAATGTGCATAGTTTCTTGACTATCTTATTGATTTTAAACATAAGAGAAGTATTTTATAAAAGTGCCTATATTGAGTACTAACCCTTAAATAGACAAAGAAGTATTTTACAAAAGTTGTTATTGTCGGTATTATGTCCTACACAACATAGCTTCTCATTTTAACTACTCAATTAAGCTAAACTGTGTACAGAGGTGTCCATTAAAATTAGATTCTACCATTCTTCAATTATGTGTAAATTATGTACTTAAATATTCTCCTCATTGATCTCATCAAAAAAAATCTAATACTCTTTTTATAAGTATCTCATGTATCCATACCTAGAGATATCATCTTTGAAAATAATGAAGTAGAAATATTCTCTTTTAGCCATAATAGACATGGGCTAACATGCATCTAGATGCATGAGTTCTATAAACTCATTAGCCATTTCTTCATGTCTAATAAATAAAGAGTTGGTCATTTTGCTTAATAAGAAAAGACCTAGATGTAGTTAATAATTCCAAGTCATTTACCTATATGTTTTTATTCGAATGGTACTCTTTAAGTCTTTCTCATTAATATGACCATATCTATATAATTTTAAAAAGAGATTGAACAATATCAATCTACTTCATAAATATAGAATTATTCACACATATTATAAGAGTATACATATCTAATATGAATACACACTTTATCAAGCTCCCATTGGTAAACACTTTACCAATTATTATAGAATTATTATCATTTCTTTATCATAGAATAAATCACTATTTATTCAACTAGAAAATGAAAATAATGTTTTTTTAGAAGGATAATTAAAACATCTCTACATTGCTATTAAAATTTGTATCACCCACTGGTAATGATGCGATATTTTGCAACATTCATATGTAGGCCAACAATCTCCTTGAAGCCTTCATTTACTTGCTATTATCTATAACTTATTGTAGATTTATGATGCATATTCAGTATCTCACACTATTATATGCATCCCCAGTATTATATACTATGATATACATATCTAGTATTTAATACTATTGAATGTGTATTTAAGACAATTAAATATCAATGACTTAGATGCATGCAGCTTCTCAAGCTCCATCTTTGCATTATGTGTAATACACTTTACACTTCCTCTTCCACTTACCATCATCATAATAGTAGAATAATGCTATGTCTTATTTGAGTTTTAAGATCTTAACCTACTTCTTTGACTTTTAACTATCTCCTTTTATTTTTATCTAATGATCTTACTTCTTTCTATTGGTCTCACCAATAAAAAGTATTTAAGATGCATTATTCTTATTTACCTTTATTTAGCTCATCACCGTGAGCCATGATGGATTTCATATCCATCTTTTCATGTTGCTTCTACAATTTTTATCTTATAGAGGCTAGCATCTAATATAAGGCAAACAATACATCTTTTCGATACTATTTTATGAGACAATGTCTTTTACTCTCTTATATCATTAAATAATCTAGGAGACACTTACTTATTAAGTAAAATAGTTAACATGTCAACAATGAGAACAATTCTCATTAGTTATAAACTAGGTGAGGCATTAAACTACTTGGCATCCAGCATGCTACACTAATGAGGGTTTATAATCATATTCTACAATTGAGATATAATTTATTAACATTACAGACATTCATTAAAATTAATATATAGTCTTTCATCATAATTTATACTCATACTAATTTCGACAAATTTGCATAACCCTTATTATGTAAAGACAAAAGATCACGATAAAATCCTAGTGGGGACTAAGACCCTATAACTTTATGGTGATAACCTTATGGTAGCACAACAAATCACTCCATATTTTATAAGTTGGAAACTATTGCCAGTTACAACTCTTGCAGCTCTTAATCATTTAGTCTTAGAGTTATGATTTTGTGGTAGCACAACAAATTATATATTCTAGTTAAGTCAAACACACTTTTTATGTTAAAAGAATGGATTCATCACATAATCCTTGTGGTGGCACAACAAAGTCATGCAAATGGTCCACCCCAAAGTTTGGCTAATGCCTTGGCTATGATCTCCAATCCTTTGTTGAATGAGCCTTGTGATAGCACAACAAACCCATCCAATCTAAAATTGGCTCATCAAGGTCATAACAACGGAATGTTACATAAGTCATTCTTAATATCTCACGTTTATTGACCTAATTAGAAAAAAGGAAAAATTATTTTAGTCTCATCAGTATAGATGCTACTTATAAATATTAATATACCTTTAAAATATCATATATTTAAGGTATGACCTGTATCACATAACCACATATCAAATATGCAGAAAAACACAGGTGATCATAGATTTAACCCTAAGCATCCACCTAAGACACCCCTATAAGTGCAGATCCTTATTTTAGATGCTTGAGTTGGCATGCTTCCACTTTAAAAGAGTGTTTCTCCAAGTGGTCCTGCTCTCTAATTTTCCACAAACTGGCTTCTAACTATTATAAGTAGCTTAAAGGTACGCAGACTCATAAATGTGCATATCATAATAAGAAACCTTAATTTTTACCAAGGGGAGTACATTAATGGGGAGAGGTAGAATGTACAATCAGATTGTAGAGAGAGAGAGAGGAACACACGTAGACCCCATTTAATGACATAACTAGCACAATTAACCAAGTAATCTCAAGTCAAGCACATTTAAGTCTATAATCACCTTCATACACATACTAACATTCATTACGTGAGCATAGAATGCATACATGATAATTATATATGATATGTGATATATACTATTATAAAATTATATACTATAATTTTTTTTGAAATTCCTAATTTCATGCATTTTGAATTTTTATGAAATAAATAACATGAAATGCACATATAAATAATTTACATGCATAAGACAAGTAATATAAAACATTTAAATGATTAATACTTTTCCAAAGTTGTATAGAGCACTAAATTAATGCCCAAATCAAAATTCTTCAAAATTACATTTTTTAGAATTAATTTGAGTACTAATTTAACAGATAAACATTATAAAACAATTTTAAAATCATTTAATAAATGATTCTATAATAAATGAACTCAAAATTATTTAAAAAGTTTAAAAACATTTTATAAACTAGTTAAATAAATTTTCTAATTTTTTAAAAATTTATGGCATTTTATTTGAGTCCAAAATAAATTCTAAAAAAATTTAAAGCTTATTTTTGAAATAAAATAACAACCAGTGCCAGCCACAAACCCGGCCACACACCATATGTCGTGAGGTGCCGCCACCGCCACATACCTGCCATTGGTGCATCAACACGCCACTGTTGTGCCGGCTGCCGCATGCAAGAAGCCACCATGTACCCAACCTGGACGCCTTATGGCTCTGCCGTGTACCCCCCCCCGCCGCCGCACCAGCGAGCGAGTCTAGATCCTAGATCCTATCTGGACTTGTCTCCTCCACTCGATAAGGGCGGAGGAGTCCTATAACACTAGAACCCTAGGAAAAGCCTGACTTTTGGGCCATGTTTTGGGGTTAAATAGAGTCTACAAATTCCATACAAATACTCGTTGGAGTTCTGGAAGTGCAAGGAAGCCATTGTAATATATTTCATCTCATAAAAAATTTTATTCAGTGCGCAGTTTGAGGAAGAAGCCATGACCGCAATTAATCCTAGCCACAAATACCACTCAAATCTAGCACCTCCAAGGGCCGTTTAGTGCCAAAAAACTTATGAAAATTCAAGAAAACTTAATTTTCTACCTTTCCACACCTTTAGATGAAGCTATTGACATCCAAATAGGCAAGTTTATCAACTCCCCTAATTTTGGCTTCTTTTTCAGACATGATCATATTACTATCTTTCCGAACTCATTCCGGACACTTGGTTGACCAAAATTTATGAGGTTTGCGGCATTTCAAAGGGCTCATCAATGAAAATTAATTGAATCTAATCACACATAGTTCGGTTTCTCATACACATTGTGGTGATTAAATCAAGAATGCCCTATACATAGTTTCGAGAAAGCATGAAATCAAGTCAATTTAAAGTCAAGTTCGACCAAGGATTCAACCTGACTCTGATACCACTGTTTATGGCATCGGTAAAAATTTTAATTTCTTAAAGCCATTGTCTTTGCCTTGGTTGATGCTGAACAAGTAAATCCGAGAACTGAATATGAAATATAATGAGAGTACCTCATAGAATTTCTAAAATCCCTCACCATAGATAAAGGGAGTATATTTATCCTTGCTTAAAATTTTTTAAGTAGATGGTCTCTAGTGGTATCCACACAATCTGCCTCAATAGATGAGTTTTCCTTTCCTTCTGGTCTCTAAAAACTTTCCAGATCCAAACTTGACCATATGAGACCACCTTCATAATGAAATAGGAGGAAGTGAAGATGATTGGGATGTGCTCCTACCCTATGTTTTGTTAGGGTTTGGCTTTATAAGCCATTTATTTATAGAAGTTAGAATTTTTCACAAAAACCCTAAACTTCTATAAAATTATGCCCATGCCTCATCCTATTAATCAGATCTAATATGTGTGATTCACTAGACCTAATAGTCAATTTGACTTAAACTTTGATCAATTTAAAATAATAATTCCTTTAAATTAATTTAAAACTGTTATTTGATAACAATTTTTACGACTTTCCGACCATAAAAAGTACAAACCACATTGTATGATCTCAAATGACTTTGGGAAGTTAAATAACATCTATTAAGCCTTTCCATAATAAATTACTATATGGATTTAAATCCTCGTCCACATAGTGTCTCAATTAGTTTAGGGTTCGGCATTGACTGTCAATCCCTAAATAATCCGATTCTATAAGATCCTATACTCAAGTTCAGATCAATTGAAAAAATACTTGTTCAATTTTTCTAAGTATCTTGGCTAAAGATTTAGAGTACTATCCCATAAGACATTCTCTCTCTCCTACCAAGAGTGAACGATATCTTGTTGTCTACTCAATTGCCTCCACCAAGTTTCTCTTGCACCCTATTTATTAACTATACTAGACCATCAAGTTGGTGATCCATAAGTCAATAATCAAAGTACAATATATATCTAATAAAACATCTTTGACGAGTCAGGTCAAAGATCCAATCGTGCTTTTGAGATATAAAATTAACCTGATAGACAGTTTAGTAAGATATCGATCAGGTTTTCTAAATTGGTCAGTTTGGTGAACTCATTCCACTAATGAACACCTGTGTTTGTATCTCAGTGTCCTCATATTAATGATCAATGAAATCAATCATCCTCATCACATTAGAAGACATCACACACACTAGTCTATCCAGATCATTGATGTCCCATCTCAAGGATCCTATGATTAGAAATATTTAAATCACATACCTCTAAATGATCGATCTTATTATCATGATCTCATCATGATTCAGTAATCTTTGCATATGATCAAGGACTCCATTACGATGTTTGCATCTAATAAGAGCTAGTAATGAAGATTTACCTAATTAATTGACTAAGATATTTTTAAAAATGTGGAATCATATCATATATGATTAACTTGTAGGGTATACATTTCTATCAATTTCAACCTGCCAATCTTGCTAATTATCGCCCATATGCCCGTCCGCCATTTTTCGTTGCACCAAGTGTATGCATATTGTTGTGTGCTGCACAATGCTACTACCCACCACCCCACTTGATACTATTTCTCCACTTGACCAGCAACCAAAATGGTCTTCTCAGTTCGACTCTAACTGTTTGAGCTTCAACTATACACCCCTCTCATGAGTTTATAAGAAAATAAATCATCAATCAATAGGCTCTTCCTACTTACTTTCATTTTTGCCACCATACATATTAACTTGAAGTGTGTATAGATATGTTAGATGCTATGGATAAAATTGTTTTATATTGCATTTATGTCTTAACAATGTTTTATGAGTTTAGTTATTAATAAGTTAATAATGAAAAAATTATATTTTTACTATATGATGCATTTAAGATAGTATATGTGAAAATAAAATGTTATATGAATCAACTGGAAGATGTTACATGTAATTAAATTGTTTGTTTGGTTCCTCTAGTTATGTCAATCATGTTAGATGAATGAATATGTCAATCTCTTGGTATATGTTTAATGTACAGGCTAGTGCATGTGATTTGATCTTGTTTAGGTCTTCTTAAATTACGTATTTAGATCTTTTTGTCATGCATATGATTAGAGTTATTTGTATAGATCCATATGTTTGTGTCAATCATTAGGATTAAAACATGTATAATATGTAGATATCACATGCTCTCTTACCTATTTGGCTTGATAAATATGAAAAACATACATGAAGTTATCATGATAAATGTAATTGTATGTATTAGACATTTAATGAGATTTGATGACAGAAATATATCTTAAACACCCATGACAACTTGATAGCAAAATAAAACATTTTTTAAAAATGTTATAGACATGTCTAATATATACATATATATATGAGTTGAACTTAATACGACCGATATCATGTCAAACAAATATATATGTTTAGTGTTAGCTTTAAAGTCAAACAAAAAATTTTCTATATTGATCATGAATGAACCATGAGACTAAGATCTTGATTATGATTCATGTTTATGTTAGTCTTATGTTGAAAATCAAGAATATGATACGTATGACATAGATTATGTCTAGATTTTGTTAGTTAAGAAAATAGCATGCATGTAGTATCATGTGATAAGATATTCTATCATAAGTACATAAAATAAATATGACTTATTATGAGAAAATTTGCAAGATACATGTTGTATGTTATTGAACTTCACCAAACTATATATCCAAGCCCATGGGCAGCAAGGATTAAAACAATATGGAGCATTCATCAATCCTGGATATCGTGATTTACCCTAATTGCATCGTTATCTAGGTGCACTCTGGGTCTAGTCTGGCTATATATTACTTATATATATATATTAGATCTAGTTTAAGTGCATGTACCTATAATATATGAAGGCACGACGATAAATACATTGTAATCATGTGAATATGCATGTAAAAGAGATGAAATCAATTGTATTTGTGAAAAGAAAAATTATGGCATGTTTAACATTAGAGTCTTTAGTATGCATTCTTGTTAACGTAAGTTAGTCTAGCATGTTATATGTTGCTAACATGATAAAAACTCTTGTAACTTGTGAAAGAAAATGCACAAGTAAGTTGACATGTGTGCAAGTCACATTTTTATCAGAAAATCTTGATATGTATCTTATGTTAGAAAATAGTAAAGTATGTAAGCTTGTTTAAAAGTCATAAGTATACATGAAATCTTGTTTTTACTGCTTTAGTTTGTCTCAAACATATATTTGCATGAATTATGATGTCTTATATAGTGAAAGGGTAATTAGTGGATAGGTAGGACACATGTATTATGTCAGTCTTATGTTAAAAATCAGGAATATGACATATATGCAATAGATTCAGTGAAAATCTTGTTAATCATGAAAATGACATGCATGTAGTATCATGTGATATAAATATTCTATCATAAATGATAGAAATGTATGTCATACAATTCAATCATATTTAAAATGATATTTTCTTAAAATTTCTCATTCATTATAAAGTGCACTTTTTGTTACTATCTCATACTAGATATGTATATAGTAATGAAGTTCTTAATCACATACAATGATAATTGAATCATGATAATGAGATCAATCATCTAAATGTATATGATCTAAATATTTTTAGTCATAGGATCCTTGAGATGAGACATTAAGAATTTAGATAGACTAATGTATGTGATGTCTTCTCATAAGATGACGATGACCGATATCATTGATCATTCATGTAGAGACACTAAACATATACATGTATAAGTGCACATTAATAGAATGAGTTCAATGAACAAATTGATTTAGTAATATTGAACGGTATCTTACCTAATTGTTTATCAAACTTTTCTATCATTATTATTGCACCATTGGACTTTTGACCTGAATCGCCAAACTTATAGACCACCAATACAATGGTCTAGTACAGTTAATAGATCAGGTACAAGAAAAACTTGGTTGAGATAATTGAGCAGAAAATAATGGATCTTTTACTCTCTTTAATGAGAATGAATATCTATGAGATAGTACTCAAAATCTCTTGTCAATGTTGATAAGATGATTCGAATTTTTTTAAGTGATCACATTTAGAGTACAATTTCTTAAAGTTTTGGCATACTAAGGGTTTAATAGTCGATTCCATACTCCTATTTGATTGACACATTAGATAGATAAGGGTTTATATCTATGTGGTAACTGATAACAGAAATGATCAATGGAGATGATATCATCTCTAAAGTCAATTGAGATCATGGAATGTGACTTGTACCCTTAATGATTAAAAAATTGTTAAATATACTATTAGATGATGAATTTAATTTAATTAGGCTTTAACGAAATAGACCATTGAGCTTAGTGGGTCACACACAAAAAAATTGAGGAGATTTTATGAAAAAAATTTAATTTCTATAAATATGAGTGAATTTGGCCAAAATTTGTCAAACCAAGATGCCAAATTTCATGCTCAACCTTCTCTCTCTCTCTCTCTCTCTCTCTCTCTCTCTCTCTCTCCCACCCTAGAGGTTCCCATCGCATGATGGAGCTCCGTCTAAGACAATTTGGAAGGCCCGACGTGTAGGAGAACCCATCTTCAAAGAAAGTTTGTGTAGAGACTACTAAAAGTTGTGCACTTGGATAGCATGAAGATGAAGGAAACATTCCTTCTTCATCAAGCATGACGTATTTGTCAAATCTCAAGAAGGTATTTTTTATTTAGTTTAAATCCGATCATTTTTGGTTATGTCATTTGATTCTGATTGATTCTATGTCTATGAAATTTAAGGAATCAAATGCTTCTACTGTTATGATGCCATTCTTTACAATAAACACATGAAATAAAAATATAAATTAGCATGTTATGAGAAAACTTGCAAGATACATATTATGTGTTATAGAACTTCGCTAGACTATTTAGCCAAGCTCGTGGGCAATGAGGATTAGTACAATATGGAGCATCCATTAATCCTTGATACCTCGATTTACCCTAAATGTATCACTGCCTAGGTGCACTCTGTAAGGAATCGTCCATAAAAATATGGTGCAATGGAAGCGACGATTTCTATGAGTTCCTTTAGAATCTCAATCGAAATCGAACGACCAAAATCGAAAACCGATCAAATCGGGTTCAAATATACCTGATAGGAATTCATATAATCCCATGGAGAGGAAGGAGATGAGCTTCTCAAGCTCTTCAAATCGTTCAAGTGTCCGATCTCCAGTAGTATCCACACGAACTTTATCCACAACAGGTTCTCCCTTCGCGCCGACCTCGAGAACTGTTCTCGAATGGAACACCATCGACCATAGACACCTTCTAGAGAGAGGAGGAGGTAGGAAGGAGACTAGGGACGTGATTTTCACCTTTGGCTTGATAGGGTTTGACTGAAACCATTAGTATTTATAGAGAATTTTGGAATTTTTCATAAAAATATAAAATATTCTTAAATTACACCCTTGCCCCTGTATTTGTGGATAAGTCCTTTTGTGTGTGACCCACTAGGCCCAATAGCCTATTTGGTTAAGGCCTAAATAAAATAGAACAATTCTATTTAATTTAATTAAATCTATTATCCGATAACAAATTAATCGGCCTACCGATCATGAAGGGTACAAGTCACATCTCATGATCTCAAATGGCTATGGAGATAATCTTATCTCCATTGAGCGTTTCCATCATCGGTTACCACATAGATATAAACCCTCGTCCATCTAATATCCCAGTCGGAAAGGAGTACGGCATCGAGTGTCAACTACTTAGTATACCGACTCTATAGAATCCTGTACTCGGAACTGGATCAAATGGAAAACTCATTTTCCAATTATCCTATGTACCCTGGCAAGATATTTAGAGTACTATCACATAGGACATTCACTCTCACTTACCGAGAGTGGACGATCCCTTATTGTCCGCTCAATTGCCTCCATCGGGTTTTCCTTGTACACGATCCATCGCTATACTAGGCCATCTAAATGGTGATCCATAAGTCAATGGTCAAAGCACAAAGTCCACCCAACAAGGCATCTTTGGAGACTCAGGTCAAAGATCCAACCATGCAATCGTGATGATAGAAAATCTTGATTGACAGTTCGGTAAGATACCATTCAGGGTTTCTAATTTGGTCAGTTTAGTGAACTTATTCAACTAATGAGCACCTGTGTATGTATCTCAGTGTCTCCACACTAATGACTAATGAGATCGATTATCCTCATCATATGAGAAGATATCACATACACTAGTCTATCAGGATCCTTGATGTCCCATCTCAAGTATCCTATGACTAGGAACATTTAGATTAAATATCTCTAGATGATCAATCTCATTATCATGATCTCATCATGATTTAATCATCATTGTATTTGATCAAGGACTTCATTATGATATTCGCATCTAATAAGAGCTTATAATGAAGATTTGTCTAATTAATTGAATGAGATATATCTAGAAAAGTCGAATCATATCATATGTAATTGGCTTGTAGGATATACATCTCTATCAATCTTCCACTTACACTAAAGTCAATCACCCATCTGGTTGATCTGTATCAGCTCAAGATGAAGCTCAAACATTATTTGAGTAACTGCTTCAGTTAGTGGATTTGTAATGTTATTAGCAGTAGATACTCTATCTTTAATTATATCTCTATAAGTTACAATCTCTCTGATTTTATAGTATCGCCACAGAAGTTTTAAACTTTTGATGAGACATCGACTCTATCCCATTGTTTTCTCAAAACAATGATACATTTTTAAAAAAAATTAGGACAATCCCATATCAAAAATGCAGTTGAAAATCTTCATGTAGACTACTTCTCAAGTAGTGTGTAACCACTATGTAAACTTGTTTACATATGTTGTAGAATTTATAGTGTTCTATCACATAGAACTCTTACAGCTTACTGCATCACTATTATTTTGACTTAATATCAAACTTATTTGATTAGATACTTGTGTTTGTAAAACTACAAGACTTCAAGTCTTATTCTCCAGTGTATAAAGATACATTCTTAGTACTTCTCAAGTATCAAATGATATATCTCTAAACTATCTAGTGACTCTCACTTGGATCTTCCTGATGAATGTTCATAACACTTAGAGTTTTAATCACATCATGTACGTAGCATCACATAAATGATAGTCCCTATGACAAAGACATAAGGGTTCTATTAATGTGATCTCTTTATCTCTCAAGAAGTCTTCAAAAATACCTCTTTAGAGAGATATCTATAACTTTAAAGTAATAGGAAATCACACAAGGGGGGGGGGGGAGATCCCACCTTTTATGTTTGAGAGGAATTCTCTACAGAAACACAATTTTGCTATGATGGACAACCATTTTTATTAAAAAAAATTGTTACAAAAACATATATTGGTAGCAAAAACTCAATTTGCTATAGAACGGAACACCAATTAGATATATTGAATCGCATGCTCTCGAGATCGGACCATAACAAACGTGAAATATAATTATTATGTCACGACCCTCACATTTATTATAATAATTATTATTATTTAACCATGATACAATTAGTAAATATTACATATTACAAAAACCATGCATATAGAACGATTTGTGAGTCGTGTTATATATTCCACTCAAAATCTCATGATAGCGACTGATACAGACACCTCTTTCCGATGGTCTGTGGAATATACGTGGCATTTGACCAACTTGTATCATCTGATTTAATAATAATATATACATATATTCCACCACATCTGCTACGTACACGCTGCATGGCCGTACGTAATATTTACGATCCACAGAGCGTGCACGGCCGGCGATCTCAACAACCATCATTTTATATTAAATATCAAGGAAAAGACTATATAAAACATCGGTACTTTAATCAGCGAACGCATTTTTTTTCCCGAAGAGAAGGCCGTAGTTATTCATATACAATTAAGAAAAATATATTCTTGGTACAACGCATAAACTTAAAACAAAAAGAATACTCAGACCGAATTAACAACGAACATAATTATCTTGGAAAGATACATTTTCAATAGACGAACATGAAGTCACAAATTGACCAATGATGGCAAAAGTAAAACCTCTATTATAGAAGTTTGAGTTTCAAAATCAGAATATCACTCCAAGTGAGAATAGATAATATCCGTTACGACGGTCTCGAGAAAGAGTTAACTTTTAAGACGCTAAGAAAGATAGATCATAAATCATAACTGGGTCACTAGATTATAAATAACAACGAAAGAAAAATTAGACATGACGTATATAAATAATTTGAAGTTCACAATTTTAACATGACAAAAAGAAACAAAACATCTAAAAATATATTTAGACAAAATACTAAAAAGAAAGATTGAGAGAGAAGACCAACCTTCCCTCTCACAATTACAACAACTATAAAATGATGACGTTGAACTTTCACCCCAAAAAATTTGGGGAACAAGAACCTCTACTTGCGGTCACGCAGGGGTTTTCATAGGCTAAATTTTGGCCACTCTACAGTGCAGTCGCCAAGACATCGAGAGGGGGGGGGGGGAGTCGCCGAATCTGGTTTCTGCGGGGAATATTCAACTTTCGCGAAGGTTGCCGCCACAGCGAGAGAGCTGAGCGGATACCGCCGCGAAAGAACTATCATAAGAATATCTCCCGCGAGAGAGAAGACACTAGGAGGGATTTCCGCAGCGGCGAAGGTGCTGTGGTCGGGAGCCGCAACAAGCGGGGGAGCCGCAGCGCGAGAAGTGCGTCGCAAGGGCACCGCTGCAGGGAACCGCCGCGAGGGAGCCGTAGCGAAAGCTTCCCGTGGAAGCCCCTTCGCCGGGAGGGTGCGCCGCGGGGGATGCCGCCGCCGACGAACGCATACAGGTGATAGCACATTGATTACTGTGCCTCATGGGGGGGATTAATTAATTCTTGATGGATCGAACTGGGTTACTAGCTGTAGGTCCTGTCAAGCAAGATCTCGAAGAACCATTGCAATACCATTGCAGTACCATGCACGTACATATTGAAAGGCTGAAGATATTATATAATGGGGGGTGTTTGGTTGCATGATAATTTTTCGTACACTTTCGTGATAAAAAATTGTATTAAAATAAAAAGTGAACCAACTCATGACATAAAATTATCATGTTTGGAGGGATGTGATTATAAAAAAGAGTAACTATCACACATGACCAAACAAAGTGGGGAACCACAAGAAAAAAGAAAGAGGTGAGACCCTCTTTTTTGTTTAAGAAGAAAATAACTTTTAAAATATAAAATTATCATGATTATCAAACACCTCTTTTAACAAGTTTTCTTACAATTTTTAAAAATTAAAACAAAAACCTTCATTATCATGCAACCAAACACCCCCATAAGGAATCACAAGAAAAAAAGAAAGAGGTGAGACTTTTTTTTGTTTAAGAAGAAAACCACTTTCAAAACATAAAATTGTCAAGGTTGCCAAACACCTCTTTTAATTTTTTTTTTACAATTTTTAAAAATTAAAATAAAAATCTCTATTATCATGCAACCAAACACCCCCTAAGTAACTGAACTTTCTTGTACTGCTAGGTTCTAAATGGAGTGTTCTGTTAAACTAGCTAGGTTTGAACCTCAAAATTAGAACCGAATAAATGATCTGGTTTGATTTGAGTTTTCATGATTTTTTTTTTCAAATCAAATCAAACCACCTAGCTTCCAAATCAAACCAAAAAAAAAATCGATTTAACTTACTCTTAGTTTAATCGAGTTCGAAACATAATTTACCAAGATATGGTATACAAGTCAACACATAATTTCGTTTCATTTGTTTTAGGTCATGCCCAGTTTGAATTTGAGGCATACATTTATATTTCATTAATTTATAATTTTTAAAATTCCTAAAATATATTTTTATTTTTATAATAAAACATAAATAAATATTTTTAAATATGTCCAACTTAAAATAAACATTTAATATAATTTGAGTTATTTGGGTTACCGTCAAGTTTAGTTATTGGCTGGTCTTGAAAATCAACTCAAATTGTTAGTGAAAATTCAAATCAAATTAAAATGAGTTGTTTGATTTAGTTTTTTAGGTTGAACTAAATTAAAGAAAATATCATTAAAAAACATAATTCAGGTCCTCTTAAAAGTCAGATGAAAGTAATACTCTTTACCATCTTGCAAAAGAAAAGATCCACATATTTAAATGATATTTTGACATGTGAAATTCACTAATTTAAAGTAAATCTTGTTGTTTTTATGAGAAAGTGATTGAATGCTTCCTCCTTCGGACTCACTCACCGGGTACCCAAACTCTAGAAAATAAGATGGGCGGTTCTTTTCTCCCGCTTAGTTAGAATAGTGTCATATTAGCTAGGTAGGGGAGATATCCATGTTTATAAGTCTGGGTCACTCTAACTCAGAGCTGCGGTTTTGAGTTGGTTAACATAGTATTAGAGTCAAGAGCTATGGACCCCCCTTCGTCGGCCGTCACCCGTAAACATTGTACATATGTCAAAACTAGAAGAATTTGCACGTGAGGGGGCAAGTTCAAATAGTGCCATATTGGCTAGGTAGGGGAGGTACTTATGCTTATAAGTCTGGGACACTTTAACTCAGGGCCGCGATTTTGGGTTGGTTAACATGGTATCAGAACCAAGGGCTGTGAACCCCTCCATCGACCGTCACTCATAAACAATGTACACGTGTCAAAGTTAGAAAAGCTTGCATGTTAGGAAATGAGTTAGAATAGTGCTATGTTGACTAAATAGAGGAGGTACTCATATTTATAAATCTGAGTCTCTCTAACTCAGAGCTGCAGTTTAAGTTAGTTATCAGTTATCACGCTTTGACTGACAAATGTCTAACAGTTCACGATCAGAGCGGTGGGAAAATAGAACGCCGGAGCAGATAACTACAAACCTTCGGATCAGCATCGGCCTGCACCCAATTATACATACATAAATATATATATATATATAGAGAGAGAGAGATAAAAAGTAGGTGATCCAGCTGATGATCGGACCCGTTGTTACTCCGGCTGACCGCCGGCGTTCTTTCCGCCCCTATCTTGATCCGAGCTCGAAGCAGCAGCGCCGTCGAATGGTATTGAAGGGAAGCTCCACGACGTCTGCCAAGAGCCGCCGCCGCCGCCGGAGGGCACCTGGGAAGAACTAGAAGGCATCGGAGCGAAGAAGCTGCCTCGACCATAGAGATCGGCGGCTAAATCTTCGTCCCCACCGTGCAGGAGCTGCTCGTAGTGAAGGGGGTCCGGGTGCGGTGGAGCTGGCGGCGGCGGCGGCGCCACCGGATGATCCGCAGGTGCCGGGCCGGGGATCCCCAGAGAGACAACGACGAAGCCGAGATCCGTCCGGCAGTGGACTCTTTCGGGGAAGTTGAGCTTCGCCTTCGCGCCTTTGAACCTCAGAGCCGCCGCGTCGTAGGCGGCGGCGGCCTCCTCCGCGGTGGCGAAGGTGCCGAGCCATGCTCGAGCGGCTTTCTTCGGGTCTCTTATCTCTGCTGCCCATTTTCCCCACGGCCTTCGCCTCACCCCTCTGTAGTGTCTTCGACTGGCAGCCCCGACTTGTACGAGAAATACAGCCATAAATAAATAAATACAGCACAGATTTTCAATATCTGCATATAAATTAATTTACAGTAGCGTGGAGAAATATGACTTCTCAAGTAGAGAGGATAGGGGGGGGAGTGCAGATATTTCGAGGAATTTTTTTTTATACTAACACAATTCAAAAAATGTTTTCTAAAATTAACACACGATAATTTTATTTTTAAGATTGTTCAACCCAGACTTCATCAAAAGAAAAGTTAAGAGATGGATCCAGCTCGATACTTAACTTCTTAAGTGAAGTATGCGACGTCATTTTTTCCCCAAAAGTAATTCGACTTTTGGAAAATTTATTAGTTTTGAAAATAAATTTTAAAGTTGATTTTAGAAAATACATTTTAAGGTAATGCCGGTCTAAAAATTCTGCCAAAATCCAACCCTTGGGATGTTGTAGAAGATTGTCAAATGGATCATTTACCCTTGTAATTAAGGGTGTTAATGAACCAATACATTCTTGGCAAATAATTCGAAACTCAATTCGATAAAAATTTAACTTGACTCGTTTCTTATGTTAAATAAATAAGTTCATAAAAATAAAATCTTGATTTATTGAACAACCAAACTTGAAAGACTTCTACACAACTCCATAATCTCTTGAGTAACTTGATTAAATACTCAATTAAATATTTATTTTAACCAATACAATTATGAGTATTAATAATTACATATTATTATTTAAATATACATAATAAGTCAAAATAAAATTTTAGTATAATTTAAACTTAGATCAAATTTCATAAATGAGATAAAATTTAAAATTTTTCAAATAACTTTTGAATGATTTTAAATTTTATAAATAAATTCGTCTTTGGTCAAACTTGAACGTGAACTGAACTTATTTGTGCTTGAGCTTAACTCGATTAAGTAATCAATCAAACTTAAAAAAAAGTTTAATATATTTGTAAAAGTTTGAACTCGAACTCGTGTAAAATAAATCGGTCAAACTTAAATAACATGTTACTCGACTAGACTTGACTAGTTTGTTCCTCACCTTGTAATTAATTGAGTTGTGATGAGTTTCTCCTTTTTTACTATCTTTGTGTGTGTCTATGTGTATGTATGTATATATATATGTGTGTGTATGTATGTATGCATCGATTGAGCTCCGCAGAGTGATCGATCATTAGAAAGATGAAAGAACAACCACCAGACCATCATCGCCGTATCAATTAAGAGTAGTGTCACATTTCTAATCTGCCAAATGACCAGAATTTATTGTCTCCAGAAAGTTGCTCTTTGACTTTGATCCTTTCTTCGTTACTTGTAATTCATCTTCATGTTTTAATAAATTCAAGTCTACTTTCTAATCTTTTTGATTTTTTTTTCTGTTTCGTTTTTGGCAACTACGTATACATCGTAATATACCGTTGGATTCGCCCAACAAATCATCTGTCTTTGCTCTAGCTTGTTACTGATTTGTGTTTAGCAAGAAGAAAGAAGAGAAGATATATTGACAGCACACCGGTTGATGACAGGTGATAAGGTTCACTTGCTTTTATAGATCTTAGGTCCTTCAAACGTCATGATTTTGTAATTGGTAAGATGGCACCGGAGTGGTGCAATAATTTTATTACAATATTTGATCTTAACTTTCAATAATCTCAACAATGAAGAAAAGTGTTGGGAAATTAAATATTCGGGTGATGATGTGTAAAAGGAGTCATTTGCTTGTATGATCTTGTGTAAGATGACCTTTTTTCTTTTGAAGATGTAAGATGGTTTAGATTTTATTGGTTCTTTCAACATAAACGTACTGGTTTTGGGATTTCTGAGGAAAAAAAAAAAGAGGTACCTTGGTCTCTCGAGCTCCTCGAGGCCGGCGTCCTCTCCGAGCCCGCCGACGTGATCACGGGCACCGGAGGCCTCCGGTCGTCGTCCATGCCCGGCCGGGACGCGCTGATGACGTGCATGAGGGCGGACACCATGGCCGCCGTCACATCCTGGTCGGCGTGCTCCGCCGCGAACTTCATGTACGCGTCCTCTTCCTTCTCCTCCGGCCCGTCGGGAGGAAGAGCACTCTTCCCGTGCTTCATACCCGGATCTCTGTCGACCAAATTAGGGTTTAACTGCCATGGCAGCGACGGCGGCAGGAATGGGTGTGACTTCCCGGCGGTAGCAACAGAATCCGAAGATACATACATACATCCATACATATATGTATGTATAGATAGATAGATAGATAGATAGATAGTGAGAGGGAAGCAGAGAAAGAGACTGCAAAGAATTAGACCATCTCCACCCCGCGACTCGATCGACGTACAGGTCCAGAGAAGGGAGGTGATCCGTTCGTCGGCGAGCCCATCGGTCAGCATGGCCTGTCGTCGAGTTCAGACTAGACCCGTACGTTTACCTGTTCGTTCTGCTCTTCTTGATTTGCCGGCCACGTATTTATCCGACGACGTTGGCCTCCGATAGCGTCGGTCTCCGCATCCGTCTCGCAGCCTGGCGTTGCTTCTTGCCTGCTCTGCCATGGCGGGTGCGCCGAGACTGGTGCATTTTTGATAGTTTACAAGGTGTGAGTCTATTACGCCCAAAATCAAATAAATTTTATGAAAATCGGACCCGAATATTAAAATATCAGATGTCGTGAGGCACGCACGCGTGGCAGAGACGTAGTCCACCTGAGCGCGCCGCCGGCCCCAGCTCTCGTCGCAACCCGGCAGCTCCGTCAAGCGGCGGCGACGGCGACCCGGCAATACCAAGTTTTGAGTCGGAGGTCGGTCCGCGTGCGGGAGAGAAGAAACGTACTTCGTCGCCGGTTGATACAATCTGCAGCCGGCAAGAAAGGGAGCGATATGACCGCTTCGAGACAGAAGAGGAAGGATGGAAGACGTCAACGGAAGAACTGCGAGTTGACCGACTCCTTGCAGCATCAGGAGGCCATTAATTCGTTGTTCTTTTTTTTATTTTGGAGAAATTAACAGTACAAGATTTGGTTCAACAGATCTGCTTTAACACACTGGCTCCGGTCAAGTTCACTTTAACACAAGCTCTATGTTTAAAAATATTCTTGGTTCCCGATCCATTCCCAAGTGCAAATGTTGCCATTCCGAGCACAAGGTCTCTTGCTTGCTGCTGGTGAGAGCTTGGCTGGGTTGAGAGGATAATTACAAAAAAGGGATTTCTACGTTCTTCTTTAAACGCACCCAAAAAAAAAGAAGCAGATTGAGACGTGGACAGTTTGCAAAATCAAGGTGCGATCGAACCTTGATTCAGCATTTGACCCTTCATAAATCGATAAGCTCGGTGTGTTTGTTGGAAAAGGGCAAACACCGGGCTGATGGGAAAGGAGGGGCAAACGCCGGGATCCAAGAAATTGGGTGGAGATATAGGGGAAGAACCGCACCCGGAACCCATAGAGGTATTGGGTTCTTCCATAGATTGTGACGGGCATGGGAGAGGCCTAAAATCGACCTAAGTCGGTTGGAGTCACAACCCAGGTCGGGCCGGAGTCAGAAAAAATAATAAAAGAATTTATTTAAATATATTAACCAGGTCGGGTTGGGAGTCGGGAGGATATGGACAATCTTATGCAGAGTATACTAAATGAAAAAAAATATTTATTGGAGGAGATCTCAATGGACATGTTGGAAACAAATGTCATGGATATGAAAATGTTTATGGAGATTTTGGATATAAAAAATTAAATGAAGAGGGGAAGAATATTTTAGATTTTGTTATGACTTATGATCTTATCCTCACAAATACTCATTTTTTAAAAAGAGAATCTCATCTGATAACATTTAAAAGTGGACAAAATAAAAGTCAAATTGATTTCATTTTTACTAGAAAATTCAATTGTGCTATTTGCAAAAATTGTAAAGTAATTCCGAGTGAAACTTTAGCAAGCCAACATAGGTTAGTGATTTTAGATGTTAAGATTAAAACACAAACAAACACATATAAAAGAAAGTCTTCTCCTAAAATAAAATGGTGGGAGTTAAAAGAAATGAAACAACAAATATTTAAGATCGAACTTTTAAAGATAAATGATTGGAAGTTAGACATAGACGTTAATGCTATGTAGATGAATATGACTATAAAAATTAGAGAGATAGCTAAAAAAGTACTTGGAGAGTCTAAAGGACATAGTCGTTAATGCTATGTAGATGAATATGAGTATAAAAATTAGAGAGATAGCTAAAAAAGTACTTGGAGAGTCTAAAGGACATAGTCCACCTAAAAAGAGACTTGGTGGTAGATTGAAAAAATGCAAAAGGCGATAAGAATAAGAGATATTGTTACAAGAGATTGCCGAAATGTGATAACAATGAAACTTATGAACAATACAAGATAGCAATAAAAGAAGCAAAAAAAGGTTATTAGAAGAGCAAGAGATGATGCTTTTAAACATATATATGAGAAACTTGGAACTAAAGAAGGTGAAAAATATATTTATAAATTAGCAAGAAAGAGAGAGAGACGGTCTCAAGTTTTTAATCAAATTAGATGCATAAAGGATAAAGAAGGACAACTTTTGATTAAAGATGATGATATCAAAGAAAGATGAAAAAATTATTTTGTTACTCCTTTTAATGACAACATTGCTAAAAATATAGACGACATAGAAAATGTGACAAACTTTAATTTAAATTATATTAAAAAATTTAATTTTTAGAAGTCAAAGAAGTATTGAAAATGATGAAAACAAGTAAGGCATGTGGTCCGGATAATATTTCTATTGAAGTGTGGAAGTGTTTGAAAGATTTAGGAGTGGAATGATTAACTTGACTTTTTAACAAAAGCTTAATATCGAAAAGAATGCCGAAAGAATGGAGAAAGAGCATCATTATACCTATTTTTAAGAAAAAACGAGATATACAAGATTGTGCAAATTATAGAGAGATCAAACTCATGAGTCATACTATGAAATTATGGAAAAGAGTTATTGAGTGGAGATTACGAAGTTGTACAAATATTTCAGCTAATCAATTTGGATTTATGCCTGGTCGATCTACAACCGAAGCTATTTTTCTTATTAGAAGTTTGATAGAAAAATATCGAGATATGAAGAAAGATTTACATATGGTGTTCATTGATTTAGAAAAGGCTTATGATAAAGTACCAAGAGAGGTTCTATGATGTGTGTTGGAACGAAGGATGGTGCCTGTTAAGTATATACAAATGATAAAAGACATATATGATGATGCAACTACTAGCGTATATACAATTGGTGGAGACACAAGAGATTTTCCAATTTCAATTGGCTTACATCAAGGGTCTGCAATAACTCCTTATCTTTTTACTTTAGTTATAGATGAATTAATGAAGACTATACAAGATGATATACCTTGGAGTATGCTATTTGCAGACGATATCGTATTGATAGATGAAACACAAGAAGGAGTGAATAGAAAGATAGAAATGTGACGAAATATTTGGAGACTAAAGGTTTCAAGATAAGTAGAACTAAAACAGAATATATGTATTGTAAATTTAATGAAAACCAAAGAGAAGTATGTGAGGGCGTCAGTTTAGATGGGATAATATTGCCTCAGAAAACTCATTTCAAGTATCTTGGATCAATTATTCAAAAAGATGGAGAATGTGATGAAAACGTTAATCATTGGATTAAAGCAGGTTGGATGAAGTGGAGATTGACTTCAGGGATTCTATGTGATCGTAAAATTTCATTAAAGTTGAAAGTAAAATTTTATCGTACAAGTATAAGACCCGCAATGCTGTATGGTAGTGAATGTTGGACAATAAAATAAAAACATACTTCTAAAATAAGTGTTGCCGAAATGAGAATGTTAAGATGGATGAGTGATCACACTATATTAGATAAAATAAAGAATAAATATATTAGAGAAAATGTAGGAGTAATGAGAATTGTAGACAAATTGAAAGAAGGGAGATTGAGATGGTTTGGACATATTAAACGTAGACTTAAAGAGACTCCAGTTAGAAAGATAGAAAATATTAAAATGATAGAAACAAAAAAGGGGCGTGGTAGACCTAAGTTAACTTAGAGGAGGGTAATTCAATATGATTTAGATAGTTTAAATATCTCTAAATAAATAACACAAAATCGACATGAATGGAAAAAGAGAATCTATATGGCTGACCCCAAGTAATTTGGGATAAAGGCCTTAATTGAGTTGAGTTGAGTATATTAACCGGGTTGGGATTGCAGGGTCAGGTCAGGGTCGGTCGTCCCAAAAACCGGCCGAGTTGGCCGACCGGGTCACTGACCTCGCACACCATGGTGACGGGCAATGGGGGTGAACAACAATTTTAAGGGACAAGGGTGGAGAAGTCGAGGAAGAACAGGCACCGGCACATGCCATCTTCTTTTTCTTCTCTGATATAGCGTCTCCGTCGGAGAAGAAATTAGCTGGGTGATCTTGCCGTTTTCTTATTATTCTTTTTCTATCTAATGCTCCTAGAGTGGTTTCTCTTCTTTGTTGTTCTCTTTCAAGGTGATCTAGAAAAAGTAAGAACTTTTAAGACCACATATATGTCTTTCCATTTCGATATGGCCTCCTTCATTTTAAGACTTCATCCTCCTCCAAGGATTTACTTCTCGAGCGACCACCTAATGTGAGAGAAAAAGGTGCTCCAGCCTAGCTTATCCATCAATAGTCTCTGAATTGCAAACTAGGGGTGTTCATGATCTGGTTTTGGTTTGGTTTGGTCCGGTTCAAATCATATTTTATTAAGGTAAAGTAAATATGTCAATATATAATTTTATTTTATTTGTTTTAAATCACATTCTATTAAAATTTAGTGCATTTATTTATACATTTTATTAATTTGTCTTAAAAACTCTTGAAACAAGTTTATTTTTATAAGAAAAGACACATAAATATTGTATTATATATAACTTAAAATAAAATATTTAATCTAATTTGAGTTATTCAGTTTAGCGATTTGGTTTGGTTTGAAGGGCTATAGAAATTAAACTAAACTGATCGGTAGTTCAAACCAAACTAAACTGAACCAAACTCCAAACCAAACCAAACCGAACCAAACTCCTGATTTGGTTTGATTTTTCGGGTTACACCAAATAGTGAACAGCCCTATTGCCAACCCTTTGCGTGTGGTGGACGACGGGGACAAAAGGGGGGAAGGGATGGAGATAAACATATAGGGCATGAAAGGGTATTACCGGGATAGAAAGGCTTCTTAAAATGACAGCAAAACGGAGGCTCATGGAACGGAGGTGTTAAGTAAAATAAATGCAAATAGATCCAACATTGAAGTAGTTCGGTGAATGAATTAAAGGTTAAAATGTTTTGTGTTAAATTGATTGTGAATTAATTTTCTCTTGTTTTTTCTTTTTTTTTTCCTTTTTTGGTTTAATGACTGCGTCGCCTGCATGAAATCATTGTCTTCTTTGATGGCAACTGGTTGACTAATGCCTCTTCGACTTCGTGGCCTTAGCCATGAGTCATGACAATGCCGATATTACAAAATTACCAAAGCATATATATATTCAGATTCAATAATATCGATAAAAAGGGTCTATCAAACAAGGCATAATCTGAGTTCATTTTTCATTAGGTACAAACACCATAAAAAGTGCTCATTTCTGTCTCTAAATTAAGTGTTAGAGAGAACGTCATATATGGAGAGTATATATATATTTGTTTAAATTTTTAAAAATTGTAAGAAAACTTGTTAAAAGAGGTGTTTGGTAACCATGATAATTTTATGTTTTAAAAGTGATTTTCTGCTTAAACAAAAAAAGAGGGTCTCACCTCTTTCTTTTTTCTTGTGGTCCCCCACTTTGTTTGGTCTTGTGTGGTAGTTACTTTTTTTTGTAATCACATCCCTCCAAACATGATAATTTTATGTCATGAGTTGGTTCACTTTTTATTTTAATATAATTTTTTATCATGAAAGTGTACAAAAAATTATCATGCAACCAAACACCCCACAAGTGTTAGAGAGAACGTCATATATATATATATATATATTTGCGGACTCTATTAGATATGTGTAATCTCCACAACATTTATTAAGGTTGTTGATTAGCTTTCTTGTGAACAGTACATATGAATTGTGTCCAAACCCAAAAAAAGTAGCATGACAACAGAAAGACTGGAGTTGTGACGGCAAGAGGAAATCCACTACAGACATATTTTGAATCATTAAACAAGCATACTAAACAATTTGTCACAGTAATCCAACTGTTCAACACAATTCACTATTCAAATGGAAAAACACACCAAAAAATAAGTCCTACCAACATGATAAGCACAAATCATAAGTTTAGAATTAAACAACTCAATTAATTTAAACAACCCAAATAACCTAGTGAAATATGTCACACTGCACCAAATTCAACAAACTCTAGATCACCACCTTGCACCTTCATAACTAACTAAGCACAACATATAAAAATCGGAAGGTGAGTCACAAGGGACTCGGTAAGAACCAGATAGCTATGTAATCAAGCAATTATGTATAATATTTCAAACTTAAAGTGTACCATAAAATATAAGCATGTGCCTTTTATAATTAATCTCATTAGATTATAACGATTCAAAGAATAGCTTATGAAAAGATTAGGTACACAAATAGTCATATCTGGTCTCTAACGTGATAAATCAATGTG
The DNA here is from genome assembly GCA_036172225.1 of Cryptocoryne crispatula var. balansae. Lineage (NCBI taxonomy): Eukaryota > Viridiplantae > Streptophyta > Magnoliopsida > Alismatales > Araceae > Cryptocoryne > Cryptocoryne crispatula. Next base: position 29,214,998 of record CM069928.1, read on the forward strand.
ATCTACATAGATGCGTGTTAAAGACTCAAATCTTAACATGTCATGATTTTTCTTTACACGAACAAATTTCAAATTTTTTTCTAAACATGCAATGACCAATTATTTCTTAGTAGAAATCTTATATTTTAAAAAATTAATTCTATATTTAAAGATAATCATGTTAAAAACCTGTTATTTAGAATAAAGAAATTTAGACCGGATATATCTTTGAAAACATTGTCCTAAATCAATGTAGAAATTTACTAAATAACGTTTATCTTCGGAACACATTTACAAAAAATAGATAGATTTCTAGCCGTTCATTGAACAATATTGTTATGAAAGAAATACCCTCGAAGAGTATGTGAACTATTCTCAAGCAGGGGTGTAAACGAGCTGCTAAACACTGCATGTAACTCGAAATTGGTCTTGATAAAAGCTGGATGGTAGATCTATTACGCCGAATGAGTAGCATATTTAAGTAATCGATTAAGATATTTATTTATGCACTTGATAAAATGTTCATTTAAATATTTTAAAAAAAATAAAATCAAATTACTCAGTTAGTGATGTATTTTCACCTAAATTTACAAAAAAAAAACTGAAATAAAGCTTAGTTCAAACATGACACTTCGAGATCAAACGGAATTTGAATTTGAGCTTCATAAACAATAAAATAAGGGCAAATTGAAGTTTTATTCCAGGCTTGGATCAAGCATGGGCAAGTTTTCGATAAAGTCGAATTCATTTTTAAGGTGGAACTTCAACTTGATTAAGTAAAATGGTAGTTAGGATATCAAACTTATAGCGAGAGTCAAGCTGGCATAAAGATAAAACATGCTCATCAACTATCAAACTCAAGCGCTCAAATGAAAATAAACGAGCCGTACTTAAAGAGGGTAAGATCTCAGATTTGATTTTGAAACTAAAAAATTCAAAATCCATTTATATATTTTACAAACTATCAAAATTAGATATTAATACTTGTGAATCACAATTACCTAATTTTTTTTCTTATTTCGATAAGTTTTTAATATATCCATTTAAAAGATAATATTGTAATGCAATAGATAAAAGTATAAGCATATGGCATATAGATAATAAAATAAAAATTTAAATTTCAAAGTGATTATTTTATTAACTTATTCATAATTAAAATTAATATATAATATATTTCATAAATTATCTAAATTGATTTTGGTTACGGTTAAAAGTGTTTACACAGGGCAGGCTCAAACAAATGTTTGTCCCGGAATAAGGATTCTCTAGAGGATATCTTTCAACCCAAATACAAGTAGGTGGTGCCCACAAAAAAAGTAATGTTCATCAAACATAATAGTGTATGAGAATCTACATGTTTGGGTCTAAGTTGGATGCTTTCGGGTTTCTCCAGCCCTGACTAAAATCCTCGTTCTATAACCACTACTTCAAATCTCTTTTCAGAAACATTTTGAATCGGTAACAGGGGGTGTTTGGATAACCAATAATTTTTTATATATTATAAAAATATATTAAAATAAAATGTGAACGATGTAAAATTAGCATATTTGAAAAAGACATATAACAAAAAAAAAGTTAGTACCATGTATACGTAAGAGAGGAGGCCACAAGACAAAAAAAAAGAGATGACACTCTTTTTATTTAAGAAAAAAAACTCTTTAAAGACATGAAATTGTAATAGTTCTCCAACACTGTTTTTAACCAATTTCTTTAAAAAGATATAAAATTATAACAGAAACTCAATTTATCATCCAACCAAACACCACTATGAAATATAATGCCACATTTATTTTTAGTATCAAGCACCTATACTATTATCATTTTTAAAATTGATAATAGTACTTTGGTGTTTGGATATCAGTAACAATTTTGAAATCAATAACACAAAAAATTATCATAATCAAAACTGAGTGCGCAGCCGCCCCCGCCCATCCCCAACCGACACAGGTGTCACCCTCGCCTGCCAATCCGACACCGTCGTGTTTCCTGCCTCCGGCAACTAGGCTGTCGCCCGGATGCCACCATCGCCACGGAAGAACGCTGCCATTGCCGGGGGTCTCCACGGTGGAGTTCTCTTGGAATGCGAGGTCGTGATCCAACAGGCAGAGACCATGGGAAATCGGCGCTAGGGAGCGAGCACGACGAGCGTTGTGGCAGCCAAGAAGCGAGTGACGGCGTAGCGCATCGCCGCCATCATCAATCTGCAGCACATTCACCTTCTCTAGTCTGCCATCAAATTGGTTTGCTGTCTCATCCTATTCTTGGCTCGATCGATTGCAAAAGAATTCTGCAAGGTAAAAGAAGAAAGTAGATCAAAAGATGGAGGAGAAGATCTATCTACTCTTTTATTCGACAAAGAAACTCCAACTTAGTTTTATCTTCCCTCAAAGGAAAAAAAATCATCTTTTCTTACTGCAAACTCAGACATCCCCTCACTCGAGCACATTGCTTCATCAGAAACATTAATTAGTTTCGACAGTAGGGGGCTAAGATTTCCCAGACAAGAAACCATTTTCTCACTTCAATTCATAAGAAACCCATGAATGCCGCTTGGACGATTCTGGGCGAAGGCGCAAATCAGAGTTCAAGCCTGAACCTTGGTGTCAACTAGAGCCACCTATCTTCTCCCCATGTTAAGGTCAAAATGTCAATTTTAATATTATATAGTATTACCAAACACTTAAACAGATTTGATAATATCACTTTTAATATCAATATCAATAATAATATAATATTATTTTTGATATTCTAACCTAAGAGATCAAAGTGCATGATCCCGTCCCAAGCACCACCATGGTGACAATTACTAATTCCTTGTGTAATAAGGTTAGATCCCCAATCCGCAAGGACACATGCACCCTAAACAAGCTTCAAAATTTTCATTTGGTCATTTAGGGATATGCCATATATCATGGTAATCTCTCTTGATGTGGGTAGCGACCAGAATACAGAAATGATAACATAATCAGTTTGCATGTGCCCATTATGCAAATTCTTCATGGATGTCCTTATGTATGTTTGAATTTTTTTTTTGACTTTTTCAAATTTTGTAGATGCATTCTAAATTGTGCATGTATCTTAGGTGAAGTTCATATATACGGTGCAACATCCCCCTTGATATTGACAAGATAATGCTTCAACCGATAAGTTTTATCGTAAAATTATTTTATCACAATATTTACACTTCACTTTTCTAGTTGCTACCCATATTGAGATAGTTACACATGATAACAACAATGGATCATTTTCATCACATGATAAGATGATTATACGAGATAGTGACAAGTATAATCAATTTATATACATATTCAATGTCATGCACTCTTCCACAATGTCATGAGCAAAACACATATATTATGTAAAATAATAATATAATATTACTTTCGAGTAAAAATTAGTTAATTTTTTTCTAATCATATTTTTTAATTTTTTAGAATTTCAGAATATTTTCCCCTAATTTTTCATATTTTTATATTTTCTTCTTTTTTTAACAATTAAAAAACAAAAAGAGCTGACCCGATCAAGCCAAGTCACGACCAGGTCATGACCCAACCTGACCAGGCCAGTTTGCAGGCCAACCCGACCAAGCCTTCCTTGCATTGGACTACTAACACATAATGTTCTAAATTCTAATACTAGTTACTCCAAATCATGGAATAAAATCTGTTGAGAATCTCCATAGATTTTCAGAAAATCTGTCTATATCTCCAAAAAAAACAAGATATTGCCAAAAATCAAGATTTCTAAATGACTACTGATATCTAATGGCCTGTTTGGTTAGAATATCAAAAATGGTACTATATTGGTATTGATATTAATATTTCTAGAAGATGGAATATCAATATCAAAATTGATACAAGTTGACACTTGTATAACATAACATGTGTTGTTTGCACTACAAATTTCAAAATTAATACTATTAGTCAAACACCTCAAAGTGATTACCAACAATATCAATTTTAAAATTAATAGTGATAGAGGTGCCTAATAGTGTTACCAAACAGGGCATAAAACGATTCAAGTGAAGGAAAGCGGAATCGAGGGTCGGGAGTGGGTCAACTAGGTCCAAACCGACCTGGGTCAACCAAGGTCGGGACTTGGGTCAAGACTTGTGTCAATCGAGGTTGGAGTAAAAAATAATAAAATAATAAATTAAAAATATCTATGAGATCAAGTTCTTGGAGTTGGGATCAGTTGGTTGGCCCAAAAACCGATCGAGTCAAGACCCAAATCACGATACAACATTCCATGATTCAAGTTATCACAAAATAACTTCTATTGATATTACTAAAAAAACTTAATCCATATTAGAAACTATTAATATCTCTTCTATGTTAAATTGTTAATAATATTCATCATTTATATATATCTCAACTTTTTTTTGAAATCTCCCTAAAATCTCTGTTCTCCAATCACCTCAAGACAACAAAATCATGATAACATATGACAATCCTTGCACGGAATAAACAAAGTATCTACATGTAAATGCAAAAAAAAATTGAAGTCAAATGAAAATGAATACTAATAATATCCAAATATCGCTAAAAATGTAGAACATTATACTTATCACTATACTTGACTAGAACTATGCACACACATTTTATCAACAAGGCCATTGTCATTGAAGACAACTAAAATATGCTTTGAGCCTCAATTACTCAAGTTTTCTTCCTCTTGCGGTTAGATTCAAGTAATTCAACATCGAAATCCTCTCCAGATTCAGAAGCCTCTTCATTCTTCTCTGTAGTTTCATTAGCATTTTCCTTCTCTTCCTGGCGCTGGAGTGACTCTATCAGATCCATCATCTCTCTGTTAACCTGGAAGCAATGTAAGTTTTAAATAAGGATGCGTTTGCCAAGTTTCTGCCATATTTCAAAAGAAAAAATAAAGACCCAAGATTAGTACCTGGGGATGTTGCAGAAAATCAGAAATGTCATTTGGACAACAAGGACATTTCTTGACAATTCTTTGAGTTCTAAGAGTCCTTCCTCCCCTAGTTCGCTCCCTTACAGCTGATAGGCTATCAAACGCACCCAGCAAACATGATTTGCAGAAGTTATGAGCACAAGGAGTTGTCAAGGGAAACTTCAGGACTTCCTTGCACAGAGAATAGCTGAACTCTGCAAATTGAGCAAAAACGCACGGAGCATAAGAGCACAACAGACCATGGAAAGTCGAGTCAGGGGGGCCTGGTAGCTCCAATCGAGACCCAATTTGGCTGATCCAGCCGATGGAGTCTGCCCGGGTTGGCCGCGGAGACTTGGTATGGAAGCTCCCCCAAGGACTTTCTTGGGGACTATATAAGACCCCAAGGGGTCTTTGGTTGATTCCACACCTCTTCCCTTTGTTCTCTCTCACACTAAAACACATTCTCCTTCTAGCACTTTAATTGCACTCTATCTTTAAAACTCTAAAATTCTTAACTTCTTGCAACATTTTCATGTTCTCTGTGCATTCTTTTTTACTTAATTATATTACTAACATTTTTGTTTTAAAATAAAATTTAATTATTTTTACATCAATTTTCCAATAAACATATCTTTAGAGAACCGTGACACTCAAACTATGGATTTAAGGAAGGAAGGGTCGCAGGTCGCAACCGGGTCGTGAGACCCCCAGGTCGACCCGGTCGCGACCCCATTTATTATTTTTTTTGAAAAATTAAAAAAAATTAAGAAAAATGCAAAAAATATAAAAAATATAAAAAGTCGGGAAAAAAATAAATGACATGATTTAAACAAATAATATATCAACTTTATTCCAATGTGACGTATTCTACATTTTGTAGGTAGTTGAAGTACTCTCTCCATGTCATTTGGGTTGAGTACACAGCTTGATACATATACATATGACAATCATATTCGTCAGTCTCTCGGGAAACTATCCTAAAATTTGATACAAACGAGTCACAATAACTATAGGTCGATTGGATTGAAGTATCTGATGACTCCACATAATTCATTTCATAATATTATTGATCGTATGTAGGGAGCCAAGAGTCTTGGGATGAATCATATGCATAGTTGGAGGCATCGTGATATTCTGCTCCAGCTTCATGGCTACGATGACCTCCTCTACCTTGCGGCCTTGTACCATGATCGGCGTCTTGGGTCGCATAGGTATATTGCTCCTTGCCGGTAAAACGTAGCGACGTTGTAGGAGATATGGGAGGATCTAGAGTCCCTTGTACTTGTAAAATGCTCGTGCCCCTATATCCAGCACCATCATCGTTGCTACTCTTTGACGACGAATTCTCGGAAGTCTGGTACTACACTCGAATGTTCGACTCCGGCGTATCTTCTCGATCGTCTTTGACCGTATTAGCATCTGCAATATCTAAAAGATCAGTCATAATTTGTTTACCTTTTCTTCTACTTTGTGTACCTTGACTAGTTCCTTCTCCGGTCCTCTGTCGCTTTGCTAGGGAGGGAGGGATCTAGAATTGTTCGGCCAAAGGGACATCATCGAGCACTCCGCATGCTGTAATTGTACATCTTATTGCATGCGATAATAGCCCAGTCGTCGTCACCGAGAAACCGTCGGATGACGCTCTTCACGTCATTTAATAACTCATTCGTTTCCTTGAACTGTGGACTATAACAATACATTGGATTGAAAAAGTAACCTATGAACCAAATAACATTAGTAAACAACTTATACATATCTAACATTAAAAAGAAAGATTAGTAAATGTTTAAGAAAATATACCTGTTGCATGTATGGGTTGATGTAACGTACGTTCCCAGCGATGATCTATGATATCCCACCACTTGGCGAAGTCGGACATTGTCTTGTAGATTTCTTCCTTCGCTCTCTCAACCGTATCGTATAAATATCCCATGTCTGCTTTCCTATCTCCGTCAACTATCCTTAGTACCTTCACTATGGGTTGGACGATGTCTAACGTCTTCTTTACAACTTTCCAAAAATCTCCACTCTCTATTGTCTTCTTTACTTTTCTCCCCATTCTCTTATCTGATTGGTTACATCTAGCTATCCAACTAGCCCAACTTGGTGAAATGACCATTTGAGTTAGAGCTCTCCTTTGACTCAACAAACTTTCTAACGAAATATAGTGGGAGGCGAACCGGGTTGCACCGGGCCGTAACAACTCTCGCCCCTTGGTGTGTTCCCTCATAAGTGCAAGGACAAAGTTGTGATTGTAAATAAATGAAATAAACTGGGCTAGCTTAACTACCCTGTCTATTTGAGGATCTTTGCATATATCCTCCAACATCAAGTCTAAGGAGTGGGCAGAACAAGGTGTCCAATACAACTTTGGCCTTTTGACCATAAGCATCTGTCCAGCCGATCAAATGTATTTGATTATACTTTAAATTATTCAAAACTTTAAATTATAAAATTTTATTTTATAATAATAAAGATTATATTATTTTATTTACTTAGTATTTAAAATATTATGTTTTTTATTTATATTTAATTTTTATAAAAATTATTGTAATTTGAATGTATCCATAATCTTTGATAATTTTTTTCTTATTGTTGGAGCGTGAGAACAAATTTTTTTCGAGAAATCTCCGACGGCACAATCGGTTGCCCATTTAATGATCTTTCACAAGTAAATAGACAGATCAACCGTCTGCTGCACACCACGAAATGGGTAAAACAGAGGAAAATATGTACCGTGACGGCGGTGAGGGATTTGAGGGGCGGGAGTTTTAGACGTTATGGATTTGAGACTAAAAAATTACACAGTTGATGATGCGTGGGACACAAAAGAAATTGACCATGGGCTGGAGTTGACTTGCCCTATAATCTATCAAAATTAGATTTGGGAATATCCATAGCTTAAAATACTTCTACCTACCAATTCAAGAATCATAGAATCACATATAGATGTCTTTACTTTTATATTTCTTTAAGCTCTTTGGCAAACAAAAAAAGAAATTAGTGTGGACACATCAATCTGAAAAGTATAATACTGGAAGGTGCGCATTGTTGCAACATATTTTCCCCTTTGGTCAGTTTTGGGAAACTGCCCATTTGTATAGGAAACTTTATTAAGGTCTTTTACGTGCTCGTAGTTTTAGATAAAAATTCAATATTTTAAGTTCATATGTTAAGGTCCCTCTTTATTTGGATAATCATCTTTATTCGAAGATGGTGGTGTTGTTTATTGTCTTACGGTTAACATCAACAATATCTCCATATCAATGGTTATCAAGCTTAAAGATCCGAAGGCTTCTTCTTAATTGAACAAATAGCAAAGAATTGCACACTCTCGATAAATGAGAGTAAAATGTTAAATGTTATTTGAAAAATAAATTTTTTAATTGATCCGATTCCGAGTACATTATTCTAAAGTGTTGGTATACTAAAATATTGACAATCAGTGCTATGTCCCTATCTCAACAGGACATTAGATGAACAATGATTTATATTCGTATGGTAATTGAGCATTGGAATACTCGATAGAAATTATATTATTCTTAAAATCATATGAGATTATAAGATATGACTTATATCATACATGATCGAAAAGTCGTTAAATCTCTTATTAGATAAGAGATTTAAATTAACATAAATTAGTTTAATTATGTTTCAACCAAATAAGTTATTGAGCATATTGGATCACACATGTATGGACTGATCCGAGTATGAGAGCGTGGACATACTTTATATAAGTTAAAAAGTTTTATAATTTTTTTTTATTTTTATAAAAATAAATAAATAACAAAAAATCTCATCAAGTTAAGGTTTCCAAATTCATGTTCAACCTTCTCCGGCAAACTCTCCCACTCTGAAGGCTGTCAATGGCTGTAGAGCTCCGTTTGGGATGAGTCGAAAGGTTCAATGTGCCCGTATGTGAAAGAAATTGTGTGGATACTCCTAAAGACCGTGCACTTGGATAATTAGAAGAGTTTGAGAACACTCATTCTTCTCTGGTCTTAAGAGATAAGTTGAATCCCATGAATGTATTTTCGATTTGGCTTGAATCCAATTTTACATAATGCAATTTAGTTCTCATTAAGACAATGACAATAAAACGTAAGAAATCAAACATTTCCATTGCCATAGAATGAATGTTTTTTTACCGTGATAATATAAAGAGGATGGATCATGTATAGCCCTAGAATGGTGAGAAACCACGAGAGAAAAAAGAGAATAATACATCTTTTTTTGGTTGAAGAAGAATTTTTCTGTGGTAATGATGGCCAACAAAAACTTTTTGACAAGTAAATTAATGTAACAAAATTTAAATTTAAGATGCAGCCAAATATCTCATAAGACTCTGATTTCATACACCTATCATGTTACAACTTGTTTTGACACAGTATTATATATCATTAATATTACTTTTTAAATTGATATCATCACCTATTATGAAAAGATGTTTGACCGTTGATATAATCTAAAAAATTTATAGTACAAAAGTCGGTCGAGTCTCTAGACCCTCTCAACTCTCACATCAATCTTCTTGGCATCCACCCCTCTCAGACTTTAATAGACGGAGATCCCTCGACATGGCAACTTTCAAATTTAGGGTCCACGTAAAAGATAATACATACGAAAAAACAATTTATGCATTCGAAAGAATAGGAAATCTGACTCACTAGTTGGTTGTACGACAAATTAATTTGTTGTTAAAAATAAATGATTTAATAATAAAATTTGTAAGATGATATATTGGACAGTCATTATAATTTTATATTTTTAAATAGATTTTAAAATGTGAGATAGCCTTTTTTTTAATCTTATGATCTTGTCGCTTCTTTGTTTCCACATCTTTTCAAACGTCACAATTTTATTTGACTGGCATAGATTTTATTTTAATATAATTCTATGTCATAAAAATATATAAGAGTTTATCATACAATCAAACACCTTGAAGGTCTCTTTTCCAAAGATGCCAAGATCCCGATTTCTATTCAGCCAACTAAAATTATTTTCAATTTTATGTTCTTTTGATAAACAAACATCATGAGTAATGCACTTTTTTAAAAAAGTAAATGCATATGTGCCCATTACAAGCAAGGAAAGTAGGGTCGGAGGTCGGGATCGGGTCGGTCAGGCCGGAGTTGGGTCGGGGTCAGAAAAAAATAATAAAAATTTATTTAAAATTAACAACTGGATCGGGGTCATGGGGCTGGGTCGGTCGGCTCAAAAATCAATTGAATCGACTGACCCAGCTGACCGGGTCACCGACCCAACCGAACCATGATTGCAAGAAACCATATGGGTCCTCGAAACGAATTTATTTTGTTATGTCACAAAAGAGGCATAAGGTATGAATCTGTCGTACATTAGGGCCTTCAGAGTTCAGGCTCTTTGGATAAAGATGTGAAGTATTGTACAAATTTAACTACTTAAATCTTACAAAATCATTTGAAATAAACGGAAGGAAATAACTTTTTCTTGTTAAAATGTTGAGAGCCGTAAGAAGCCTCTTAGTTTATCCTCTCTTTGTTGGAAATATCTTAATCAAATTAAGTATTTATTCTATCACAAATCATGTCACATTTGATTTGACTTAATGAAATATCTAAAATTTTAATTTCACAACTAACTTCTTGAGTGGAAACAAAATCTAAGTCAAAACAAACGTCATCTAAGATTATTTGATAATGTATCTTAATTAACCTCTGCATTTATTATTTATCTAAAGAATCCTTAAAAGTAAATTGTACTATTGAACTTTTTAATTTTCAGATGTAATTTCTGTAGAGGGTAAAACATAACATATGATATATGTATTGATGTAAAGGCTAAATTGATTGAGAGTATAAACATTTTAATGAAATCAAATACCTAATTCAGGAATTCAAAATTAAGCCTACAAATTTTCGGAATAAGCCGCTTCTGGCAACAAATTCTTCAATGGTGATGACGTGAAGATATGCAACAAAGACTAACTTCGAGGGCCAAAAAAAAAAAAACTAAATTTGATGAGTATAATTGCTTTGGTAGCATTGATCATTTGCTGTCTTGAATTTGGAATATGTTCGTCGTAATGATGTCGGGAAGGAGGTTTCATTTTATTTCTAAAGAAGAGAAATTTGTGGGTGTAATCAAAGCTACTGGGAAATTCGTGCACGTGCAGCCATGCGAAGATTGGAACGACAAAATCAATATATCATATACTTCATTACGTAATTCTGACTTCCCTCCTGTACAGCTACTGTTATGTAATGCAATATGTGCCCGCATTTAAATAGTTGCCTCTTCCAAATCATACTTATGCTGCAATATATGTGCGAAAATACAAAGCAATCACATTTTCAGAGTGCAGAATCTGCAACAAACTTCAGCAACTTGACATCAAGAAAGACTTGCATGAGGCATCAAAATAAAAATAACCACTATAGCTAATTTTATAATAATTTTAAATTCCTATAATATAATGTCAACTTTATCTATTTGATAAACCAAACACCGCATATTAATTTTGACAACGAGTATTACCAACGACCTGGCAACTTTTGATACTATTAATTTTGATATTGATGTTCTATCTACGATATCAAAATGGATACGGTATTAATTTGATGACCTTTATCATGACGGATCCACGGAAATCAAGCACGTGATAATGAGCATTTTTTTTTAAAAGGGTAAGATGAAGCACACGGCAAATCATCACGAAAGAAAACAGAGATCTCCGTATTACTATGACAGTTAAAAATGAATTTTAAATGGTCGTCTATGGAGTGACAAAATGAATTTAAATGGTCGTCTATGAAGAACTCTGCCGCCCTTATATGCAACAGTTTAATCAAACTTTGCTTGACGGGATAAAATATAAAGAAGCAGGAATCTCGAACGATAAATTATGAGTTGATGGCTGCACAAGATTGCAGCGAGTTTGCCGAAGAATACTTCATAAATTAAGCTTTTTAAATCATGAAATTCACATCATTGGTTAATTTCTCACTTCGCTTCCGGCCTCCATTTTCCATGTTGGTAACTATCATACCTGCATTTCATGGGGAAATATGCACGCAAGTAGCGAATTCCTTGTTGAAACACACAAAGTCACAAAGTAACTACTTTCCCAAGCTCACCAAATAGGCCAACTGCCTAACATCCAAGCAGACAAAACTCTGTGTTTATCACAAGCAAACAAGGATTGGCAAACATCCATTCCGATAAAAACCACATGCAGATCTAACAATGCATCATATCACGCAAACTTCTGTAGGGAATATCAATAAACCAAGGACAATCAAGTAAATCTATTTAACCAGCAAAAAACAGAAAAAGTCTGCCGAGAGACCTCATGTGGAGCCTTCTTTTATTAACCATTTGTAATACAAAGAATAAGACAACAAATGAGATCCGACAGGGCTCGGCCGTGCATCAGCCCCCTGCTTTTCATTCAGTATCTATTAAGGTGTTTAGATATAACTTTTTTTCTCAAATAATTTTGATTTTAAAATTTATGTGATGATAGGAATAGCACAGGCATTACAACTTCAATACTACTCAACTGACATGGTAAAAATAACATGATTATTAAATATTAATTAGAGTTGTTTAGAAACCACCCTCAGCATCCCTAATGGGGTGTTTGGTTGCATGATAATTTTTTGTACACTTTCATGATAAAAAATTATATTAAAATAAAAAGTGAACCAACACATGACATAAAATTATCATGTTTGGAGGGATGTGATTACAAAAAAAAAGTAACTACCACACATGACCAAACAAAGAAGGGGACCACAAGAAAAAGAAAGAGGTGACCCTCTTTTTTTGTTTAAGAAGAAAATCACTTTTGAAACATAAAATTATCATGGTTACCAAACACCTCTTTTAACAAGTTTTCTTACAATTTTTTAAAATTAAAACAAAAATCTTCGTTATCATGCAACCAAACACCCCATAAGAAAAGATAGTGGCTCAGCCACATTCATGCGCGTGCCGTGACTTTCTTAAAAAACAAGCTGTTGGTTATTTTTATTTTTGAAAGAGGTTAACTAAAGAAAAGACATGGCTTTAAAAGTTAAGATAAACATGGCCAAACACGTCTATATATATTTTACCATAATTTTTTTATTTTAAAAGATAAAAAGAGGGAAAAAAAAGTATATCCAAACACCCTATTAGTATCTTACGAGAAGGATGTACAGCAACTACTCATCTATGATAAGACTGTAGAAAGGTTAAATACTTAAATTGTTCTTAAGCTTATTTCAGAACATTGAAAATCATCCACATAAATTGAATACTGCATATTCTGGATCAAATTTACATTATAACCAAGACGACAGCCACATTGGCCAAAACTAAAATCCTTGCGCCATTAAAACAAAATCTATTTGTCTCATCTCAGCGTGAATTTGACCACATATTTTACACGCTTTTAAATATTGGACATGTGCAACAAGAAGCACACTGTCTTCACTCTTCAGTAACATGATAATTCTTATTAAAGCAGAAATGAGCCCCAAATATCTAACAAATGCTAACAATTAGGCTGCACAAACCTGAGACAAATGGAATACTCAATAACTACGTCCCCAGTATGTCCACTTTTTTGCAGGCTTTCCTGAAGCAAAGCATAGTGTACCTGTATTGAGAAAGCAAGACGCTTTGTGAACAAATTCAGGTATGAGCATGTGTACATAGAACAGACATAAGAACACAATATTTGGCTTTATACATCTTAATGTAAATTAATTGAATGTATATACCAATGACAATAGATCTGACTGAAGGAAAAAAGCGAGGCTTAGAAATGCTTAATTACCACTCACCAGAAAATTAGTCATCAGATGTGCTTCAAGGAACAAATACCAACGAGTTGAACAAGGTGTACAACAGAACGAAGCATCCCTCCGCTTCTTACATCGCAATTCACAAATGAAGTATTTCCACAAAGACAATCCCAAATACTTCAAGGTTTGCCACAAGGATTCAGTCACCTTTTAGATGATTTTGAGCTACAGAAAATTAATCATCCAAATCATATTGCATACCTTCCCAGCTAATCCAGGACTCCCATATTCTCTCTTCTACCATCTGAAGAAAATTCTCTACTGTGAGAATCAGATGTCACTCTTTGCAACCATTTTCTCACAATGTAATCAACGACAAAATCCAGTTAACATAATTGCATATCCATGTTAATATTCTCAACTTGAATCCTGAGAACACTCTTTCAGAGAGTATGTTGCTCTCTCATTGTTTACAACATTCAACATCTCATTAGTATAGAATTTTATTTACATCTTCAATGAAATTTTAAGCGACACCCCTATCCTGTCAAGCGTCTACACTAACCATCCTTGCATTGATCCCAGAATTGATGTCTTATAGAACCTAATATCCATTTGGATGATTGCAACGAAATTTAAATCCTTGTGCATATACACCTAGTTTTATCTAGCCAAAGACCTTCAGATTCCTATGCGTCAATCTCATACAACCAAGCAAGGATTTCGGAATTAAAATCGGAATTGATATCGACAAAGATCTGACTTGATCGAATCAATCTGATTCGACCAATTCCCAAAAAAGAAAAATGATTCCGAATCATTTTTAAATTTTTTTTTGCTTCAAAAAATTCAAAAAAATCAGGAAAATTTCAAAATAAATGAAACACTATAAAAATTGTTAAAATATAAATTTATTGTCTTATCATAAGAACCATATCACATGATCATTACAAATTTAAAATATAAATGACAAATGATAATGATACAAATAATACACCTTTCACCAAATTTGGTGATATTGGGTGTCATCATCATTTTCGCTATGCTCGTAGGTGCCCCCTTCATTATTATTCCTTGTGATCGGTGCAAGGCCTGCGAGCCCATATGAAAATAGTGATTCAGTCATCTAGTTAAAATCATAAATTTTCTCTTAGAAAGGATCTACCAAATAATATGGTTGAAAAGTAGGAGGAGAAGCAGTCTCAAGATAATTTGTTGCTGCAAGCTCATCAAAGTACTGTAGATGCCTGCGTTGACTTCTCCCACTAGAATGTTGTCCGGAGCTCAAATCTGATGCACCTGCACCACTAGTATATGCATTATAAGTAGAAACACCACCTCCTCTGGATCCCCTTCCTACGGATCCTCCTCCTCATCCCCCACCACCACCACAACCTCTTCAATGTGAAGGTGATGAAGGTTGGGTGAATGATATGCACTCTTCCACATCATCCTCTGAGATGGTATTACCACTTCCAATAACATGACGTCGCTTAATATTTATTAACTTCCTCTTTTTAGGTTCTTCTAATTAGGATGAAGTCCCAAAGCCCAATCCACACTGATATACCTTGAAACCTTCTTTAATATTGCAAAAAGCTTGTGCAGCCTGTGTGCTATTTGTTTTGTTTGTTTGGGAATAGATTTTGCAGTTGGGGGTGGGTTTAGGGCTAGAGGTGGAGATGAGGCTTGGGATATCACTGGAGCTGAAGTTGGGGATGGTATAGACGGAGTGTCATAAACAATCTCCTTCATAATTTCACTCTCAACACCATCGAGCTCCCCTTCAACCCATGCATGGTCATCTGGGTAAAACTCTACCGGTGCCCTCCCTTCCCTCTCCTCTAACCATGCAAAAAGTGGGTGTTCCTCTTGAAAAATTATGTCTATATCCACCTCTTCAGGCACCTGGGATTTTTAAGCAGATCTCTATTCATAAGGCCCTCCTGTAAATCTTGCAAATATCTCTTTTGTCAACTTTTGGCAAGTTTAAATGTACTTGATCAACAAGTGCATGTTGTAGTGACCGAACACTAGTTTGTCTAACCTCTTAGACCTCAACTTATTTCTTCTCTTTATGTGAATAAGGCTAAAAGTGCTCCAATTCCTCTCGCAATGGGAAGAACTGATGCTCTACCTCAATATGCGCATGGTAATAGAAGCTACTAGATTCCATCTACTTCTTGTACTCACTTGCACCCTCTATTCAGATGCAAAAAAGAAAAAAAAAATCCTTGTAGAGCAGATTGTTAGTGTTGTCAAATAAGAATATACTTATCAATAAATTATTACAACTTAAATTTACATACTTGGAGAAATTTTGTCACATGAGTATCTCATATTTAGATCTAAGTACACTCCGACCCTCATCCTGTGTATTTGCATCTGAAAAAAAAGATAAATGTTACATAGTTAGTACCTTTTTTTTTCAAAAATAAATTCAATGTTCATTTATCCCTTACTTATAACTTAGTCCTTGTCATATCCTGCTTAGTTATGAAAATTCTTCTAATCACAGCCAATGTACCTCTCACTACCTCATTATCATTATACACATTCCCTCCATATTCGATCTTGGGGTTTAAAAAATATCCTACATTCAACACATGATGTAAGATAGACATACATTTAACAATGAAAGGATAATATTGACATTAAAGTTTGTGAAAACTTCCTACTGTATGCACATCATGGTGCAATGTCATGTCCCATTTGACATCCACAATTTTCCACCAGTTCTTGTAACTTTTGGGATACTTCTCATTTATCCTCAACTTTGCCTTGTCCATTGCATCCTATAGATTTCCCATCTGATTTCTACCATCTGAGTCCACTAAATTCAACACATTTACCAATGGCTTAATGATGGATAAATAATATTGGATCCTCTCCCAGAAACACTTGTCCATCATGTACCACTCCATCTGTGCCAGGATCTTTAACTGATCAATTCTATTATGTAAGTCATCAATGTACATTGTATATTCTTGGGATGCAATGAACTGCACTTGTCTATGCATATGTAAACTCTACAATGCAAGAAATTTGTAGCAAATCTTGTGGGCCCAACCCTAATGATCGCGCTCCTCTATATATTGTCTCATAATATGAAACAAAGAAGGATGTGAATAAATAAAACATGTGATAAGTTGAGCCTACATGATAAGTGTAGACATCAATGGCTCCTTGCCAATAACCTCCAACATAAGATCTATAGAATGCGGCAAAGACAAGGAAACCAAAAAAAGTGATGTCTCTTCTCCGTCAACTTCTTACCCATTGTCTTGTAAGAGGGCTCATTGTCTGTCATAATTTGCACAACATTATCCTCATACTTCATCTCCTCCACAACGACATCCATCAAATAAAATATGTAGTTAGCATTTTTAATCTGACTAGAAGCATCTACTGACTTCAAAAATGTGATGTCTTCTGAATAGTAAATCAAAAAATTAATCATGGACCTCTTTGTAATACCAATCCATCCATCGCACATCACTGTGCACCCCCTCTCCTTCTATACCAATTTGAAGCCATCTATTCATGACTTTAGCTTCTTCATCTACTCCTCTAAACCGGCTCCATATATATCAGTTGTTGGTGACTTTTAGTCCTACTCCGGTCTCAGTTATAGCATCCACTATAGTCTAAAAATAGGGGTTGGTGGATACATTTACAGGGATACCTATATAAACATGCATACGTAAAGGTTAAAGAAATTTGAAGAAAAATAATTGAAAATAATTTAACATTGTAAATTTCATACTTGAATGTAAGAAAAAAATTACAAACTCTGAGCTGAGGAATGCGAGACATGAAAACAAGTATGCACAAAGAGAGGAGGAGAGGAGGAATGGAGCATGAGGCTCTAAAACTGAGGATGTTCCATTTCCCCTTCCCTTTGTAGGTCGGGTGTTCATCTCTTCTCCCTATGAGCTCATCATGCAACTGATCCCTCTGTTCCATCCAGGCTGACCTCTGTGACGCTTGTCCTGACATGTAAGCCCTCATAGCCTTACTACTCTCCCTTTGCATCATGTCACATTTTTTCACATTGCTATCAAGTCTAACTATGTGTTATTTCAATCAAAACACTCCTTCATTTATTTGCTTCCCACACCATTTACATTGCACCATCTTCTGCCCCATATCCATCATGTGACTGTGCTCCCACCCAATGTCACGGGGAGCCGGTGCATCAGACGTCTTTGTTCCGCCATTTAAACTCCTTGTTCTGCAATGTTAACTTAAAAATATTAAATGGAGTATTAAATAAACCAATAAAGGTAACCAGAATAAGGGAGAGGCCGAACAACCCCCTTAGGAGGCTGTTCGGCCATGACAGTCACCCAATGGATGACTTTCAAGGCAACGGGGACTTGAACGACCCTTTACGGAACAATTCCGGTCAATTTCAAATGTTTACAACTTACCAAACGGTGAAAATCAGCTATGTGAGTCAATCAGGGCTTATAATTCATTCAAACTAAGTTTCAGAGGAGGGAGGCTCACCAACGGGAGAAAAAACCAAGTTTCAGAGGAGGGAATCGAGAGAATCGACCTTGAATCACCCGAATCATTGCCGAATCGCCTAGATCGCCGTCAAATCATCAGGATCGATGCTAGAATAGCATGCAAAACACTGGAATCACAAGGTGGTCGCCATAATCACTTGTAGATTGCCAGAATCACCAAGTTCTACCGCCAAATCAATCTTCTGGGGCCAATGTCCCCCTTAATTGATTGAAATCATATCAACATCAGGCCAGAATTGGGCCCGATATCAATTCATACTGAGACTAAAGTTGTCCCAGTTGAATTGGTTGGATCAACCGATTCCATGTGAGAATCGGTTGAATCGATCCGGGTTGAATTGGATCGATTCAGTCTGATTTGACCGATTCCATGGAATCCTGGCTAGAATTGGTCCTTTTGATGGGAGATTGACCGATCCGATTCCAAAATTAACTGATACCGATCCGATTCCACTGATTCTACGAACCATGCAGCCAAGTGAAATAGCAAAATGTGATGTCCCTGCAATATGTGAACATTGCTACACAATACATATCTAGTATCACTTGTGAATACGTCATTGGACATTCTAGCACCCACCATAAGGATATCTTCTCAAACAGATCCTTCAATATAAACAAATTTCTACGAGTTCCTAGTAAGAAAGATAACTTTCACGGTTTACTAACGACAAAAAACAGAATTGCTTGGTTGAAAAATGACAGGGTAAACTATGTGTCATAACTCTCTTCATATCTTCACATTATGACTAACGAGTTAAAACCAACTGCAAGTTGACTAAGTCCTTCGTTTTTTAAAATATTATAGCTTCACTGTAAGAATGTGCCATCTTACATCTATTGAAGATTTTGATCCGGTTAAACAATTTTGTTACTACTCAAAAAAAGTTTTAGACATCACCAAGTATACAGTACTGGGGTTGGACTGGCCCAGCATTTCCGATCCAGATCACCCAATATCAACCGATTAGGACATGGAATGGGACGGATCCAACCCGGCCAGCTTTTTGACCAGCTGTTGAGACGATCCACCTCACCGGACTCAGCACCAAATTGGATGGCCGAAAATCCAATCAGGTCAGCCGGTATCAGCAGATCCAATCCAGTCCTATCTGTCTTTCCATGATCACCACACTTTAAAAACTAAGTCAGCAAACATCAGGGATCCGTAGAGTGTCACTAACTCCCAATAACCAATACAGACGCACTGCATTTAATCTGATCATAAATTACTCATTTCTTAAAAAATAAAAAATTAAAAACTCAATTTTTATCATTTTCAAATAGAAATTTGATATATCTTGTGTGGTATCTATATATTAAATAGAAAAAAATAAGTATTTAGTTAATTTAATAAGATGCAAAATTTATAGATATTTAAATTTAACAAACAGTAGGAGCGAAAAAGGGTATTAACTATTTTTTACGGGTGTTTAAAATAGATTTCGTAGTCAAGTATCTAAGATGGGTATTTAATAAATTTATTATACTAAAATTCCTAAGATAGTGTTTAAAAGAATGACAATACAATTTTTTAAAATTAAATAATAAAATTGGGCTAGGCTAGGCCAATACAAGGACCCATACCAGGCAGGATCAGCAGCTACAGCCAGTTAGGACTACTACAGGCCGATCCATAGGAGGCCCCACTAAGGATTGGCAGATCTTTCACGGGATAAGATCAGCCAGCAGGAAACCAATATCATCCGATCCTTCTTATCTTCAAAGGATCTCCTATTGGAACCACGGGCTTCATTTACTTTCATCCCCTCCAATACTATGATAACAGCATAAGTTTTATTGCCATCGTGTAATTTCACAATAACTCTGTCATCGCTGATCTCAAGCCCGAATGAGAAAGGTGGGTTGTGGTAACTGACAGCCAATGTGAAATTAGTCACATCCAAGGATTGCCATCTTGGATCTTGATTTCACCTCGCAAAGATGAAAGAGAAGAGATCTCGTGAGATTCTCGGATAAATTTCGGGAGATCAGATCTTGAATTTCATTTATGTAAGGTATACCTTATCCAAGGATTGCCTTCTCGTATCTATATTTTATCTTATAGAGATTGAAAAGAATAGATCTCGGTAAAAACTCGAGAGATTGGATCTCATAAATACCAATCAATGTGCATATTTAAGTGTAAAATGTCATGTTATCTCTCAAAAAAGATAAGTGAACTCATTTTAAACATCAAAATAAGCTGAGAGCATTAAAAACTTTATACAAAGAGGATGAACGATTGTTAACAGAAGACATAAGAAATCTTATGTTAGACCAAGGCTTCATCATCTTGAATAATATGGATAGGTGACATTTTGGGTCAATTGTACATAAATAGTCATAAAAATATTAAGTTAAAAATTTTTATCAACCAATAATGTCTAGATAAATATTTGGATGAATTCCATAATAAAATTGACAATATATGAAACAAACTTAATAAGGCCATCTAACAAGTTAGGAATAGTAATAGGCAGAATACATCAAGGTATAAGAGATACTATAAAGATATTCTCGTTTCGGTGATCTCGTTTCTCGGACGTTTGGAGAGAGAGATTCTTGAGAGTTTGCATTCCATGGTCACATCCCATGATATAGATTCAAATGATATAAACAATGAAACGTTTTTCACTTATAACATGTTACCTGAGAAATTGGATGTAACAAAAAAAAATAACAAGAGTGAAGATGTTCCTTGCATGCGATGTGTCACGTAAACATTCTAATGTGTCGTTAAACAAAAGGATGGTGCCAGTGGAGTAGACATATCACATAAGTTTTGGAACAAACTTAAAAACAAATTGAAAAGAACGAAAGAAAGAAAACTTGCTGGATATGGAGAGAAGAAAGATCAATGTTCCATATTCAAGAAACAAAATGAATAGAAGAGAAACGTAAAGAAGTAAAAAATATAGACTATAAACTTTGCCATAAAGTAAAGAAAATAAATAAAAATATGGTATGTTGATAAAACATTGAAAGATCCAGTAGTGCCAGTGAGAAGATTAAAAGATAAAATTATTTTAGTAAAAATGATTATAAAAAAATAAATAATCAATATAATTAATATTTATTCTACACAAATAAGATTAAGAAGTCTGATTAAAGAAATTTTTTGAGAAGAAACGAATAACCTTATGCAGAGTGTATCAAATGAAGAGAATATTTATGAGAGGAGATCTCAATAGATGTTAGAAATGAATGTCATCGATATGAGAAAGTTTACAGAGATTACAAATATGAGAATTCAAATAGAAAAAGGAAATGCATCCTTCATTTTTCTATGGCCTATGATCTAATTCTAGCAAATGCCTATTTTATTAAAAAAATCTCATTTATTGACATTTAAAAACTGACAAAATAAAAGTCAAATTGATTTCATTGTTACAATAAAGTCTAAACAGTGTTCTTTGCAATGATTGTAAAGTTATTCTTAATAAACTTTTTAACTACTCAACATACGTTAGTGGTTTTAAATATTAAAATTAAGAGACAAATGAACATACAAAAAAATGATAAATAATAAGAGAGGTTGATATACAAAAATACGTAAGTGTAATAACAAATTAACAATAATGTTTATAAACAATAAAAAATAGCAAAAAGTAAAATATGATTATATGAGCAAGAGATGAGATTTATAAACATATGTACGAGAAATTTTGAATGGAAGAAAGTAAAAATGTATCTATAAATTAGTAAAGATGAGAGAGAAGATCTTAATCTTAACTAAATCAGATGTATCGAGATTAAAATATATATATGTTAATTAAAGATGATGACATCAAAGAAAGGTAAATTTTTTTGATATTCTTTTCAATGATAACCTTGCTAAAGATATAAAAAATATTATGAAATCGCAAATTAGATTATTTATCCTTATTTCAACAAAAGAACCACGAACCCCCTCTAAAGAATCATTTTGTTCTTGGTCTTAATAGATGTGACACAAAGCGTTAATTGGAGGCGAGAGTTTTGAAGAAATATTTTAAAATGAGTGTTTCAAAATAAGTAGAACTCAAACAAAAGATATGCATTATAAATTTAATGAAAATCAAAGAAAAGAAGAGAAGAGAGTTGGTTTTGATTAATTGAAATATCTTGATTCAATTATTTAAAAAGATGATGAATATGACGAGGATGGTATCCATAGGATTCAAGCAAGATGAATGAAGTGAAGATAACACTAAAATTAAAAGAAAAATATTATCATACAATTGTAAAACTTATAATGTTGTATAATAAAAAATGTTGGGCAATAAAAAAAAATACTTACAAAATAAGTGTTGCTGAAATCAAGAAATGTCGAGTCGGGGTTCGGACCGGAGTCGGTTGAATCCAAAACAAACCCGGTCAGAGTGGGTCATAAGAATATATTTTATTATTAAAAATAAAAAATACAGAAAAAATGTGTAAAAAATAGAAAAAATGCCAAAAATCTAATATAAAGAAAGAATACGAGTAAAAAAATTTAATCAATTTTATTCAAATCTTACATTTTGTTGTTCCTTATACATAATTTATATACTCCTCCCTCACTATTTGGGAAGAATTCATAACATTAAACATACATACATACAGAATGATTGTACTCGTCACTGTCATGTACAATTATACTAAGATAAGTTCCCAATGATCCATGATAACTGCCATATGTAGAGTGCATGAAAATGTCTCATGAATATTCATACGTAAGTTGAGTCATCCCATAATACTCTTAAGTGATATGTAGGAAACTAATTGTTTTGAGATGAATATACTAAATAAGATTGCCCGTAGTACTGATCACTGTTTCGTTGACTGATATCATAAGTGATATGGGTGAAGATTCTTATTGCAATGTACGCTAAATCCTTATATCCCAGTGCCTTGTCATGATCCATCTACCAGTCAATTATATGATATCATTGTATGTTAGAAGATAATTAGAATAAGTTGATCATCTAAATTGCAAACAAATAATCAGATGGTACGTATCAGGACTTAGGAGAGCATAACTGATTGTACTCTTGTCCTAAAGTAGAATCTCCTCATTCTATAGTCAAGCATCTTGTTGCATTTTATAATTGATCGACTGTCATCTCCAAATATTCTATGAATTATCTCTTTTACACTGTTTAGAAACTTGTTAATTGACTTGAATATCGGACTAAAACAATATTTAGGATTGCAAAAGTGACCTAGCAACTGGCAACATATTCATATTAGTAGAGAGCATAACAATAAAAAACATGAAATATGATTTGACTTGATGAAAAAAAGAGTCCATGTTGCATATATCAGATGACATAACATTTGATCCCACCGATGGTCGACAATATACCATCACTTACTTAAGTTTGACACTGTCTTTACGATTTCATCATTTGTCCGCTCAAATGCATTATAGATTTAACTCGTGGCTACTTTCTTATCCTCATCTACTATTCAAAGAACTTTGACTAGGGATTGCACTATATGAAGGAACTTTGTCTAGGAAAGTTCCTTAGACGATGAAAGTATTATTTGGGTAAGAAGATACATTTATTGTATTAAACTCTTCAAGGGAATGTAACGAAAAGTAGGTTACCTCACGTCTAAGGAACTTTCGGTCCTTCATATGCTCTATAATTAGGTAAAAGATGAAATTATAGTTATATATGAAAGATGATACGAATTAGGCCATCTTAACTACATAGTCAATTTGAAGATCCTTGCATATATCTTTTAACATCAAATCTAATAAATAAACAAAGTATGGTGCTTAATATAAACATGGTCTCTCAACCATCAAGATTTGTCTAACTATTTTATATATAGTTGCGTTGACCGTAACTACTTAAATAACTTGATCCTCTCCTATCTTTTTGACAACACCGTTGATTAATTCAAAAAGGTAGTTCATATTATTTACCTATCTGGATGTGACCACAAATTTTCAAAAGACGACTCTGACTTAACAATATACTAGAAAGTTAATTATTGACTTCTTATTTATATATATTAAATAGAAGAACATGCATAAGTTCTAAATATTGAAGTTTAAAAAGATAAGTACGTAATACATTTAAAAATTAATGATTACTAACATGTTAACCATCCGTCAAACACATTCAAATGACTTGATGTATTATTTAATATCTTTTACCTCCGTTGAAAGATAAGTGTTGTATATTTATTTTAGAATCAGTCCGAAATGAGAGTAAGTACACATTTTACTGATAAAAAATATCTTTTAATAACATTTAAAAATAAAAAAGTTAAATCAACTCTATTAGAAAGAGTAATTGTGCTATTCACAAAAATTTTATAATTATATAATGTTTTGACAGATCAACAAAAGTTAGAGATTTTAGATGTTAAAATAAAAAAAGAAACACACATTTAAAGAAAAAATTTCTACTATAATAAAACAGTGAGAATTAAAATAGGTAAAACTAAAAATGAAAATATGAAGATAAATGATTGTAAGTTAGATTAGATACGGCCAATGTTATGTGGATGAGTATAGCTACAAGGATTAAAGAGATAGCTAATAGCATGTTTGGTTATAGTTTCAAATTTGATGCTGTGCCAGTTTTGATGTTGATATTTTAAGGTAAGAGAATATCAATTTCAAAAATGACAATATCAAATATCTTGATTGCTTGGTAATACTATATTAATTTTAAATTTGATATTAAATATTTGACAACATCGGGACAATATTGTTGATCTTCGCCATCCACCACCCTGGCTGGTCCCCCTCCTTTATAGCGATCTTCGGCTCCTCCATCCGGTTCTTCTCCACCGCTGCCAATGCTACTGCCAGCCTCCTGAACTGCAGGTTCCTGAGCAGGTCCCGTCCAACTTTCCACACCTTTGCGGCTGATTTATGGAGCTTGGAGCTGGCGTGGTCGCCAGCCTCCTGGAAGGTCAACCTGGAAATCTCCAAACCAAACCATCGGGGGAGCCGGGCATTGTAGGAGAAAGGGGATAGGGTGCGGAAGAACTTGACAGGGGCAGACGGGGGCATTGATTGAGATGGGAAGTGAGGCATTCAACTAAGATATTTGAGATTGAGCAATGAAATTTGTGGTGGCGACAGCCCGTGCGCAGCTCAGGTGTTGGTGGAGGCGGAGCCAGACGAGGTGGCGAACGGTGCGGAGCCAGATGCAGACGAGCAACGGATGCGAACGATGGAGCCCTTAATCCTGTCAGTGGCGGCGGGAACAGAGAGGGATTTTTCAACAACCATCTTGGCGGTGGCTTCCTGCTCTTGCTTGTAGCATTGGTCGCGGTAGCACCTGGAGCAGAGGCCCTACGTGGCGGTGCTGCCGAAGAAGCCGTAGCTATTGGCACAAGGGAGGGGGTCTCCCGCGTCTGGCATCGGTGCTCTTCTGCCATCCGATCCCCCCCTTTGGAGCTATAAGCGACGGCGGCGGCGATGGCCTCTTCACGTGGAGATCTCGGAGCCCTCGGATCAGGTCGGCGCGGAGAGAAAGAGAGGCGTTAGCATGATGAATCATCATCTCGATGCCATCGCCGCTGCCGCCGATGTCTCCGAACACCTCGCCTTGCTCGAAGAAGACGGAGAAGCTAAAATCGATGGCCTTGAGGGGGGTGTCCTCGTCACTAATGAGAAGGAGGAAGCTCTTCGGATTGAGGTCATGGTGCTGCAACCCGCTGTCTCCCGAGCAACCAAAAGAGAATTGCAAGGTTTCCAAAGGGATGAGGCGAGGGTTTCCAAATGTGAGCGTCGACCAGTCGAGTGAGAGTGCGAAAACAATATCGTTTTCAATACAAGGCGATGGCTATATTGAAAACGATACAAATTTTCAACATCAATTTTAAAATTAAAATTCATATCCAAACAGAATTTTATCACCGCTATCAATATCAATAACAAATTTGATATTGATACTCTAACTTAATACAGTTACCAAACAGGCCGTAAAAAAACACTTGAGTCTAATGGACAAACTGAAAAGGATATACCACGGTGAAATGAGAAATTGCGGAAGGTAAAAAATATTAATAAAAATTAGTATAAAAGATGTCCTAAGTGTGACAACAAGAAAGTTTATAAGCAATAAAAGATAGAGAAAAGTTTACCTAGTGTGACAACAACAAAGTGTATGAACAACAAAAGATAGCAAAAAAATTTAAATGAAACTTTTAAACAGACATATGAAAAACATGAAACTAAAAAAAACAAAAAATATATAAATTTAATTTTTTTAAAATATATACATATCAAAATCTTACCCAAAGTATCAAAAATAAAGAAAGAAAGTGAAGGGGACCGGTATGGACTAGATCGTCCGTTTGTTCAGAGACAGCATCTTCCGGGTCCTCCGAAGACGATGTAGTTATTTCTTTTATTTCGTAGTGTTAGATTTTATTTTTATACATTTTATTTGAGTACTTAGAGTTCTTTGAATCTTCTTTATTTTAGTCCTTTAGAGAATGTATATGTAAATAGTCTTCTAGAGCTCTCATTTTTTAATGTCCAGCTCTATTTAAAGAGCTTAAGTCATTGAATGGTGATAGAGATAGATGTTTGAAGAAAGGAGAAAGGCTCCTCTCGTTCCCCCTCCCCCTTTCCATCCGGTCGATCTACTTCCCCTTCCGACGTCGACGTCGTTCTCCCACCCCTGGATGCTCCCGGTCCTCCCCCTCCCTTCCCTTTCCTGGTGTTCCCCTTCACCTTCGGAGCTGGGTCCGGTGCTTCTTCCCCTGCCCCGCTTATTCGAGGCGTGAGGTGCCTGAGGCGAGGGACCCAGCGCCTCGCCTTAGGCGTCTAGGGTGGGAGCCTCAGGCGCCCGAGGCATTTTGAATATTTTAATATTATTTATTTTAATAAAGATGTACGTGGTATAAAATAATTGAAATAAATACATAAAAAGCATGTAAGAATAAAATAAAAACAATAATTTGATAAAAAAATCTATGAACAAAATAGCACTAATATGGAAAACAAACATAACATCATTAAGTAACAAGAGTGGCAATTAAATATAGCATAAGTTTCATAATAAATAAAGTAAGTCTAATTCGAATACAACCATACAAATATCACTCACTAGTCACTATCAATCACTATCAGAATCAAGATTGGTGGGAGTTTCTTGATCAACATTACTGGCATCGTCCGAATCTTCATTAGAAAGACAAACTCTTTTCCCAGAAGACCTAGAAATTCATTTCAAATATGTTAGAACATAACTTCGAAATTAGAACAAAGAAATGAATCAAACTTAACAACTAGAAGTAAGACATATATTGTTTAAAATACGACCTTGTACTTAGACCCTTCTCCTCATCCATTCCAACAGCAACTTCTACATCTCTCCATCTCAAGTCTTCGCCTTCATAGACAAGATCTTCGTCTTCATTTGCAATCCACTCACTTAATTCATCAATGCCATCTAGGGATATTAGGTCTAGACCCGATTTCTCCAACCTTAGATGTCTTTCCCTAAGTCCTTGGTTGTATTGGACGAATACCAAATCATTCAAGTTCTTTTGTTCTAATCCATTTCTCTTTTTTGTATGAATCTATACAACAACAAAAAAAATAGAAATATCATTCTATTAATCGAACAAATGCTATAAGATTAGTTCAAATGCCTTGAAATTGAAAAATAATATTACTTGCTTAAATGTGCTCCAATTATGTTCACAACTAGAGGCACTACATGTTAAGCTCAATATGCGTATTGCCAACTTTTGTAATTGAGGATTCGTGCTTCCCTAACGTACCCACCAATTTGCTACAAAAGAACAAATGGCTATTAGAGTACAACACACTAGAGTGATTGATACAAGTTTAATAATAAAGAACAAATCATCATACTCGGAGTGGATGTCTTTCATAGCCTAATAGCCATGTCCCTACCAAACATACCTTGTGCCTCTCTATACATCGCCAATTGCCTAAAAATTTATTCTTGGTCTTCATGCAAAGGTACCAACTTTTCAATACAATCATACAACCCTCGCTTGATTTCATTGTCACTCTCAATATCGGGATTAGCATAGTGAAATTGGGGATTTAGATAGTACCCCGCAGTATGCAACAGACGATGTAGCTGAAAATCCCATCTTCTGTCAATGATATCCCATATTGGGCCATATTTATCTATTTTATCATCCAGTGCCTTTTTTATTCCTTCCTTGGCACAATTCATGGCTTCATATATATATCCCATTGTTGGCTTTTCACCATCAACTAGCCACAATACAATGACAAGTGGTTTGAAGATCTTCAAAGCATAAGTCACTCCCTTCCAAAAGGTTGTCTTCAATACAATTTCACAACTCTTCTTTCCTTCAACTGTTTTATTCTATCGATTGTTGTTACTTATCCAATCCTAGGAAGTGAACATACGCCACAAATCATCCTTGCATGTGTTTAAACTGTCCAAACTCAGATAGTTAGTTGCAAATCTAGTTATAGCTGAACGAACAAAGTTCTTATCATTTATGTATTTTCTCATAAGTGCTAGAACCTTGGTGTGCCCATAAATAAAGTTTGTGACATTTTGCATGTCAAATTGTAAATTTTATTGGTGACAACTTCGAATTATCTTCGAGCATTAAAACAAGGTAGTGAGCAGCACACGTGACCAAAATAACTGACAGTGTGTGTCCATCAAAATGTGGCCTGGAGCCACATAACTCACCTCGTTGTCTGTAACAATCTGCAAGACATTAGATGGACCAACCTTTTCCACAACCTTATCAAGAAGACCTGTTAGCATCCTAGCATATTTTACCCCTAATGAATCATCAACTGATCTAAAAAAATTGTCCCGGTAGGAGTGCTTACCAAAAAGTTAATTAATAATCTACCCCTTCTATTTGTCCACGCATTTGACATTATTGTACAACCAAATTTTACCCAACTGCCTTTCTCCTTCTCCACCAACTTTTAGGTGGTCTCAATCTCCTTAGACAAAAGAGTCTCTCTTATTTCATGATAACTAGGTCCCTTCAAACCCGGACCAAACTGACCAACTGCCTCTAGCATTGTTTGAAAGTTATTAAGACGGACAGTGTTGAAAGAAATGCCCGATTGGTACATCCATCTAGAGATGTACTAAATACATCGCTCTCTTTCCTCTTTCAAATGTTTCTTTTCCTTAATTGTTTTTCCCCTGGACTCCTCAGAAGGTGCACAGAATTGATCCATGGGTTCTTTCATCCGTGGAGGAAGAAATTGGAGTGAAAGCTCATCTACACTTTGTGAGACATCCTGTGAAGATGTCTCCATATGCTGTTGTTCTTATCCATAGAGGTTGTCCCTCCCTCCCACCTCTCTAATGTTCATTGCCTTTTCAACTCTCATTTGTTTTACTTGTTGCATACACTATTTTATCTCCTCCTTAGTCTCCATACTTACTGATGCGGGACGAGGCGGGACGGACCGGCGACGTGGCGCTACAGCGGGCCTTCGGGAGGCGCAAAAGACCTAAAAAATGCATCAAACAAGCAAAACCGGACTTAAACCGGTCAAAACGAGCCCAAAATATGTCGAACCGTGCCCGAATCGCTCAAAACGGGCTTGAACCGGCCCCAAAAGTTACTAAACCGGTCTGAACCGGCCCGAAATGGCCTGAACCGGCCGGTTTAGGGCTTGAACCGGCCCATGAACCCTTGAACTGGCCCTGAACCGGGTTAAATCGGTCCCAGAACCGGGTTTGGGAGGCTGGCCTGGTCCTGTTGAACCGACCGGGCGGGTGGGCGGACCAGCAGGGCGAGCCGGTGCGCCGGCCGGCCGGGCGGAGGCGAACCGGCGCCGGTTCGCCCGGCCGGCGACTTAACGCGGGGGGACGTGGTCCTCCGCGGTTGGCCGCGAGGGTGGGAGACGCGGCCGGCTCGCCGGCCGCCGCGTACCCCCGGGGGTGTCGTCGACCTCGCGAGCGCGAGGGCTCGATCGGGGGTCCTTCGATCGTCCTCCGCCTCGTCGACGGCCGCGGTGGAGCCGCGGGCGGGAGAAGGCCCAGTCGTCGCCGTCGCCGTCGCCGTCGCCGCCGGGGAAGAGGGTGGCCGGAGGGGCCGTCGTCGCTGGAGGAGGCCGTCGCGGGAGGAGGGAAGAGGGGAGGCCTTCGTTGGTCGCCGGCCTCCGGTGCGCAGAAGAGGGGGGGGAAGGAACCGGCGGAAGCCGGTTAGGCCGCCACCGCCGCCGGCGCATGGAGGAAGCAGGGAAGGGCCGAGGGGCCCTAGGGGGGGTCCGACCTCCCCTATCTCCCCCTCATCTTCTTCTCCTCCTTCCCTGTCCGTCTACGCCGCGCCTGACTCCCGGAAGGGGTCAGCCGGGGGGGGGTGCGCAGTTTCAACGGGGGGTTGCGCGGCGGCAAGGGAGGAATGGGGGGGTACTCCAGGGATCGCTGGGGTGTGGGTGGACGGAAGGGGGGGATCGACGCCGTCGGAGGTGTCGAAACGAACGGAGACGGGGGTGAATGGTGTCGATAGGGCTGCAAAACGAACCGGTGAAGGGGGAAGGGGCAAGAATGGCTCGGAGGCCGCTGGACGGAGGAGAAGGAAAAGGCACCTACGCCGGAGGGTTGCGAAGAGACCGGTCTGCACCGGAGGTGGAGCTGGACGACCTCCATCGTGGAGGGGGTGAAGAGGAAGGGGCAGCGCCCCAGCACAAGGGGCAGCCCCTAGGGTTCCAAAAATTGAACAATAACTCTCTCTCCTTTCATTTCAACAAGTGGCTCTCTTAACTAGAGGAGCCTATTACAAACAAGACATCATAAATGACTAATTACATACATGTCCTCTTGAGGACCCAAATAAAAAGAAAAGACCACAAATAAAACTCAAATATTTACAAACAAGTCCAAATGGACGTAAATGCAAATAAACCCCAAAATGGACCCGGATCGGATCCCCATCACTTACTATGTTGCAAGTAGTCACAATCGTCCCCAAGCATGTAATGTGTTGCTTCAAACGAAAATGCCTCCTTTACACTCTTTTTGGCAGAATTGACACCTAATAAGATCCCAGTTCCGAGGATCTACTAAAATCCCATATTTCCATCCAACATCTATGGATTTAGGAGGCGCTCTTGCTAGGAAATCGGCTTCACTTGTAGACATGGGCGCAGAAAGTTGACTATTAGAACTTGTCCCTGATCCATGATATTCACGTGTTTGAGGCATGATAAAATATAACCTAAAATGAATCAAAATATTAAAACAAAAGAACAAGACAATGTTAAAAATTGACTCACAAAATGTTAAATATCGACTTCAAGGAATGGAAATGATGTTAACATTTAACAAACATAAATATCTAATCAAATACATGCATGTTTGAAATAAACAAAAAATAATAAAAAAACAAAAAAAAACAATCTGCACAAACCCACGGCGGCAGAGGCGGCCAGCGGCGTCGACAGTGATGTCGGCAACATCCGACGACGTCAAAGATAGCAGCGGCGGCGTCTAATGGCGGCGGCGTACAACTCTTCAAGCTGCAGCAGTGTCGGCAGCTTCCAATGGCGTCGACAGCGGCGGCAACGACGGCAGGAGCGACCTGTGACGGCGGGTCCAATGGCAGTAGCGTCGGGGGCGAATAGTGAGGGGACCAAGGGTTCCTTCGGAAGGCTCGGGCGGGAGGGAAAGAGAGGAGGCGGGCGAGGCGCACTAGGCACCTGAGGTGACCGCCGAGGCGGCCGAGGCGCTCGCCTCAGGCGAAATCGGCCAAAGCAAGGCGATTTTCAACCGCCTCACCTCACCGCCTAGTTGGCCTGTTTCCGGCCAATACTTGCCCGCCGGATCCTTACATTGCACGGGATATCGACATTTCACCTTCGACATCACATTACCGGTGGAGGTGCAGACCATGGTATTTCTGTCCAGCTCTTCACGCAGTGTCATCTCGCAGTCCCTTTTCGAGTTAATTGTTCCAGATTATCAGGTGGTCGAGGATGGTCAAACTTACATTCAATTTGCTCGTGTTGTCAGCGGCCGACTTAGACCATGAACAGTGCGGTATGTAGAAGATGCCTGGTGCGAGATAATTCCCTACGGGCGCTATCTCATCCTGGGTTCCGATTGATTAGCTAATCGACAGGCAGATTTGGACACATTTGCTCTGGAAAGCTTAGCGTGTGGCCCCGAGGAGTACAAAGCACCGAGAGAGCCAATCTACATCGGCAACACTTATGCTCAATGCCCTGCGACTGAGGAGCAGCATGACACGCTCATCGAGTTGATCTATGAGGCTAGTCCAGAGCTTGTCACAGAGTATGAGCAGCAGTGCACCATAGATGCCAAGGCAGATAGAGTTATCGAAGTCGAGCTGACTGAGTAACTGACTGACTTGCTACTTGATTTGGCGACAGAGCAATAGCACCTTGTCGAAGTTGAGATCGATCGAGCCATCTAGACCGAGTTGACTGCACAAATAATAGAGTTGTTGATAGAGTTGACCACCAAGGCTGTACCAGAGACGCCTACTCTAGAGGATCCACACACAGTTGCCCTGCCAGAGCGCCTAAACATGGAATTTGATAGCAACTACGATATAGTCTGGGTCACTTTCTACGGTTGCTTTGGAGTTTTCCGGTCCCACCTCGCCGTCACCCGAGTTGCATTGTCGTTGTCCTCAGTTTTAATAGTGGCCGTGTTGATCGTACAACACTACAAAACTCGAGGACGAGTTTTTCACAACTGGGGGAGAATTATGGGGATTGGTACAAACCATATCTCCCATTTGTTCGGAGAGAGTGTCTTCCAGGTCCTCAGAAGAGGACATAGTTATTTCTTTTGTTAAGTAGAGTTAGATTTTATTTTTTATATATTTTATTTGAGTATTTAGAGTCCTTTGAGTCTTTTTTATTTTAGTCTTTTAAAGGACGCATACATAAATAGTCTTCTAAGGCTCTCATTTCGTAATGTCCAACTCTATTTAAAGAGTCCAAGTCATTAAATGGTGATAGAGATGGATGTTTGAAGAAAAGAGAGGCTCCACCCGTTCCCCTTCCCCCTTCCCCTCTGGTCGATCTACTTCCCCTTTCGACATCAACCTCATTCTCCCACCCTGGATGCTCCTGGTCCTCCCTTCCCCTTCCTGGTGTTCCCCTTCCCCGCTCAGTGTTATGACCTTCGTCAACATCTCCGTCAACCCTACCCTAGGTCCATCCGGACCTCCCACCTCACTTCCCCTCGACCCCCTATAGCAAACCTCTCACCCCTAAGGAACCCCTACCCTGTTGGAAGCCCCTGTGAAAGACCCCTTTTTCTGGCACCTCTTATGCACCCCAACGCACAAGCCCAACCTTAACATCGGTCCCCCCTTATAGGTGGCTCCCCCTCTGTGGTGCAACCCCTCCCGCTGGCCCATTGGCCTCCCACGAAGTCCCCTCGAGCCCCCTTACCCTCTTGTTGAGCTGCTAAGCCCAAATACCAACCCTGCCTCCGCAGGCTGTCGAAACCCCGCCTCCCACGAGCAACCCCTTTCCAGTAGGCCTAGCTGACATCGACGAAGGGGAAAGGAGGAGGTGAAGGAGCGGAGGCCACCATCGACGGTGGCCACCTCCTGCACTTACCACGGCCGCCGCAACTGCCAGACCCCATTGCGACGAGGCAAAGGAGCCCCACCCCCCATTCAGCCGTCAGGAACGCCGAGCGGCTTCCATGAACCCCCAGGCTCCCCAACTCTCGGTCGGGCTCATCGTCAGCGCGCCACGACACCCCCCGGGTCTACCACGACCCTTGGGGTTAGTCTCACGGTAGCGTAGCGCCACCATGGGCGGCCACGAACCCCGTGCCCGGTCGATCTGCACCGGTTCACCCGCCAGCTCAATTGGTCCGCGATAGGCGTCCATGCCGGGTTCACAGCTAGTTCGCACTGGTTCAAGGGTCAGACCGCCCGTTCAAGCCGATTTAGATCGGCCCAGACCAGTTCAGGTGGGTTCAAGGCCAGTTTAGTGGTCCTAAGACCAATTTAGTGGGTTTTGACTTGGTTCAGGCTTGTTTGACCCCGGTTCAGCCCTTTTAAGGCCGGTTCAAAGCCGTTTGGGACCAGTTTAGCCGTTGTGGGCCTGGTTCAGCAGCTGTGGGGTCCGGCTAGGTGGATTTCAGGCCTGATTCAATAGTTCTTAGCCCGGTTCGACGCGCTTCAGCGCTGTCCAGGGTCGGTTTAGTGCCCATCGGGCCAGTTCAGCTTGGTTTCGGTTCAGCTCAGTGCCTGTCAGCTCCGTTTAGGCAGTCTTCAGCTTGGTACTTGCCCGGTCGGCCTGTTTCGGGTCCGCCAACACACAGATGATGGCACCTCCCTCCTCGTCCCGCATCAGAAAGGTTTTGGTTAAAGATGATACATTAAAAGAAAGTAAAAAAGTTATTTTGATAATCTTTTCAATGGTAACTTTACTAAAAGACAAGATATAAAAATGTAACATAACCTAATATGAATTATATTAGGAGAACTAAAATTTCAAAAATTAAAGAAGCAAGGCACGAGCCACAATAACATCTCTATTAAAGTATGAAAATGCTTGAAAAAGCTATGGGGGAATGATTAAGTCCACTTTTAGCAACATATTAATCTTTAAGAAAATGTAGAAAAAATAGAGAAAGAGTGTCATTATACCAATTTAAAAAAAGAGATACACAAGATTGCTGAAATTATAGGGGGATCAAGCTAAGTCATATTACGGAGACGTGAAAACGAGTTAATGAGTGGTGGTTATAGAATTGTATAAATATTTCAACCAGCCAATTTAGATTTATGTATGGTCCATGTACAATAGAAAATATCTTTCTTAATAAAAACTCGGCGAAGAAATATTTGCATGTGGTGTTTATTGAATTGGAAATTACTTATGATAGTGTTACAAGAGAAGCTTTGTGGTGGTGGTGGCTAAAAGGAAAAATGATGCATATTAAGGTATATATAAATAATAAAAGATATGATGAAGCAACTATTAATATATACACAATTAGAGAAGAAAAAAAGATTTTCTTATTTTAATTGACTTACGTAAAACGTTTACAATAAGCCCTTACCATTTTACAATTAGTTATAAATAAAATAAAATAAAATATACCAGAAGATGTAAAAATATAACGTTAGTAAATGATATTTTATTGATAAATGAGGTGCAAGAAGAAAATAATGGAAAACTAGAACAGTAGAAAAACACTTGTCTAAGGGCATTAGAATAAATAGAAATAAGATAAAATATATGCATTGTAAATTTAGTAAAAATTAAAGAAATAATGTACGAGCTAATTTGAATAAAGTAATAT
Organism: Cryptocoryne crispatula var. balansae; assembly: GCA_036172225.1. NCBI lineage: Eukaryota > Viridiplantae > Streptophyta > Magnoliopsida > Alismatales > Araceae > Cryptocoryne > Cryptocoryne crispatula. The sequence goes on from CM069928.1 coordinate 29,250,425, forward strand.
TATCTCAAAGTACTCAATTTAAATACCTTATAGGGTGTTTGGTAGTGCTTTTAATTTTAAGACAACCTCATTTTTGAAAACAAGATTACTTGACTTCTCAGTTTTGTTTTTAAAATCAAAACAGTCCAATTATTTTGTGTTTGGCAAAACTGTCACAATTTTTAAAAATTAAACAATAGTGTTTGGTTATGACTTTAAAATCAAAAGAACTTCTATGACACACAGTACATATCAATATAACATAATATCTCACAACCTCCATATTGTATATAATGTCAAGTAACATGTATGAATAATGAACCATATACATCAATTTCGTCTACTAACATAATCTTCCCATATTTCCAATGCTATTTTATTTCGTAACTCTTTTCCAAGTTTACGTTGTTCCAGGAAATAATGAAGCAAAAAGGACACATCCAAAAATTAATAGGGTGTTTGGTAGCACTTTTTCCCTTTTTTACCTAAAATTTAAAAATAGGGAAAGAGAGGTGTTTGGTTACATCTCCTGCCCGCTCCTCTTTTTTTTTGGAAACAAAGAAACCTATTCCTAATATCTCTATTGAAAATAAAACAGGGGAGGAGTTGTTTCATTTTCAAGAGAGACGCGGCCGCCCGTTCCCTCTCGCCCGTCTCCCCCGTCCAGACATCTCCCGCAACCGTTCCTCTCACCCGTCTCGTAGGCATCTCCCTCTCCCCGTCCAGGCGTCTCCCTCGGAAGTTGTTGCTCTGGTGTGCATCGACCTGCCATCGCGCCTCTCCCCCCTGGACCTTCAAATGCATCTCACCGACCGACTCGTGGAGACCAACCAGGAATTGTGGTCACGCATCTCCCCCCTACGCATCCCACATCTCCCTCTCGTGAACGAAGACCTGCTCATGGAGACCCATCCCGAAGGACTTCCTCGCCTCTCCCTCTTGCGGCGAAAGCACAGGGGTTCGACCTGCTAGACATCGAAGTCTCAGGCAGAAGCGGACAAGAAGCTCGCAATCCCGCAGCGAGCGGCCAGAGCAGGTACCCCTCTCTCTATCATACATTTGCTTCGTCTCCCTCTCGCGGAGGATTTATCTGCCGAAGCACCGTCGCCATGACCTGTTCTGCATGTGCATATCTCGGTGGACCTGCTCGTCCTTCCCCACTCGTCGGGAACTGCTCAGAATCTCCCTCTCGTGGCAATCCTCCTTGCCCTCTCCCAGGTGACCTGCGAGCATAGGATTCCATATAATATATGACTAAATGGCTTCAGATTTTCTGCTAATCGATGGATGTTCTTCCATGTAAAACATATCAAAAATGAAAGGGACGCAGGAAAATCTGCAACGATTATTGGGGGAGAAGCTCCATGATCCATATTCTTGTTTAGGATGATTTGTCCGAATAATGAGCTGTCTGCCACAGTGGAAACACAGAATTTCTGACGTTCGATTCTTTGCTCCGCTTTCTTCTTTTCTCCCTCTTTCTGACAAATCAACGGAAACAAGTGTTTGCTCCTTCCTGTTTTAGATATTGCTTTTTCTATCAAATGGTTCCAGATTTCCAGGCTTGGTACTCTTTTAGCTCGGAACAACACAACTTCCAACTCCCGCAGCTTTTCTTCTGAAAAGCAATCACTTAATTCTCCCTTTTGCTGTGTATGTGAGATCTGTTGAGAGTGACCAACATGTTGCTTTGAACTCCCTTTCCCCTCAAAGTCCACTGTGATGTGGATGCTTGGATTCCGCTCATGTTCATTGCCAACATCTAATGTAAGCATGTCCATATCTGTTTTAAAAAGTCATTGTGTGAATTTTAGCAATATGCATATGTTGGTAGTACGTGACGCACTAAACATGTTTGTATCTCCTTCCATATTACTTGTATCTGTTGAGTTTCAATCATGAATTGAGTTTGAGCTACTGTTAGAGATGGGTTGTCTGTTATGTGCATACCAACTGAAGATGCTTTAAATGCATAATATCTGCTTTCTGATGCAAATGGTGTTCCTTGCCTAAACGTGGAAGATGTCTAGCCCGCAGTTTATTGAGGACGCTGGCATTTTTTTTCTTTCTTGTTTATACGATGCAAAGAATAGGTTCAGAGCTGTCTCCCAAATGGAGTTGGGTTCCTAACAGGATCATCTACTGTAAGGGGTCAGACCTTGATAGAGTAACGCCGAGTTCTTGTCGAGATGGGCCACTATCTGTTGTGTAATGTGCATGAAATCAACTTGGGGTACGCAGGGATGCTTAACACATTTCACTATTTGTTAAGGTTACAAAATTTGTATGTTTTATATATTTAGCGCACTAATTTCGCACATATTTAACCTGTACAAATTTTCCCGCGATTTGCTTCATTTTCGATCTGTTTTATACTACACCTTTCCAGATTTACTCTGCAATAAAACACATAATATACAAATTTTCCACATATGTATGTTAAGGTGAAATATATGTTCTTGCATGTTTTCTATGTCTATCTTTCCTTCAAATATATATCATAGTGACAAAAGTAATGTATATGTTTATGCATAAGTGTTCGTATGTGAAACATCGTAGATGGACGAGACACAAATTTCTATAGCGAGCAGAAATAGTGACATGATAAAGTGGGATGAAACACGCTCTACATTTTTGACCAAAATGTTAGTAGAGCACCATCGAAATGGTAAACGAGTATCATCAAGTTGGAAGCCGGAAGCATGGGAAGTCATGAGATTAGAGTTCAGTAAACGTTTTGGACTTAACATTAGTAGTAAACAACTTAAAGCACGAGTTCAAGTAATGAAGAACGATTTGGTTGTCATAAGGACCTTATTCAATCAGAGTGAATTTGGATTCAATCCAAACTTGAATATATTCACAACAACCGATGATGTATGAGATGCTTATATTCAGGTGGCTTTAAGACCTATTTCATTTTATTTGTCTTGAATTGAGGTTCAATATCTAATGTACATACACATATTGTGGAAACATCCAGAAGCTAAAACATGGAGGGGAGTTACGATTCCATTATATAACGATTGATATGAAAATTTTGAAGGTAATTGACTTCAACATATATTGTTCACTGTGAATGTTACTGATGTAACCTCAAAATCTCAAAAGATTTATTCTTTTGTTTTGGAAATTCATTTTCCTTTTGAATTTGAATTTGATTTGATTAGATTAGACCTTAGCATTGATTTCTTAGAAAAATAGATGGTATTCCATAAAAATACTGGCTAGGGTCAACATTATATGTAGAGGTTGTTAGGTTATTTGAAATTTGTTTTGACCTCTCCCCGTCGGATGGTGCGAAGATCCGACATTAATTACATCGAGATAACTCGAATACCCTTGATTAAACGTCATAGCAACTCATTGAGTAGAAGACATACATCCACAAAAATAAGCATTCACACATGGGAGAAAACAATCCCATGAACTTAATGGAAGGCAAGCACTTAATTTGGTTTTTGAATTTGATTTGAATTGAATTGATTAAAATTGATTTTGAGTTAAATTGGTTTGATTTGCATTAATTTAAGTTAAATTGAATTGATTTGAATTTTGGTTTGATTAATTTGAATTGGTTTGATTTAGAATGTTTTGATTTGTATTTGAATTGATTTAGTTTGAATTTGAGTTTTGTTTAAATTGGTTGAAATTTGGATTTTTAGTGTGTGAGTTTTAATTTGGTTTGAATTTGATTTAATTTGAGTTGATTAATTGATTTAAGTTTGGTTCGATTTGAATTTGTTTGAGATGAATTTGTTTGAGATTGATTTATTTGAATTCAAGTTGATTTAAGGTACAGATTGGAAATTGTTTATTTGATTTGGGTTAAGTTTGTTTGATTTGATTTGGGGAAATTAAATCTGTTGTGGTGTTTAACTGATTGTTTTATCTTTGGATTTGATGAGTTGATTACAATTTGTTGTTTATTCATTAACTTGGATTTTTCAGATTGTATGGATTGATTTAGGTTTGATTGAGTTGAGGAAGACTTGATTTGAACGTTTGTTGTCAGAATCAGTTTTGATTTGATCTTTTATGTGTTGATTGTGATTTAAATGTGTGTTCTTTTAAATAGGTTTGATTTATTCGGAAGTCTCTTTTTTTCTTTTTAGGATCATGTTTCATTTAATTTAAACCAACTTGGGCTTCTGTTGCAGATTTAACCGAACCTAAAATGTATTGATTTTTGTACAGATCTCATATTTTCAGCCTTCGGACCTTACAGATTCTGTTCTGAACATGAGTTTTCTGAGTTAGGTAGCAGTTTCGGATTTATGTGATTTGACTTCGAATTTCAGGCTTAACAGGTTTTAGATTTTCTGATCTTTCAGACTTCAGTTTTCTTGCAGATTCTGCATTTTCAAAGGTTTTCGGACTGCAGGTCCTGATTTCTGATTTTTAGAATTCAGATTTTGGTTATGGATTTAATTGAGTTTGTGATTTGTTGGGAATTGTTTGATTTGGACATTATGTGAAGATTTAGATTTCAGATCCTGGGTTTTCAGATTTTCAAGTTTTACAGATTTTTATGGATTACAAGTTCAGATTTTTTACTATTTCAGATTTTTTCAGACTTTGTTTTATGTCAATTTTTGTTGTCTTGCCCTCCAATGTAGCTCATGTAGCTGTCCTCTCCTAGTGGCATCAGTCTGTGCACCGAGTACCAATTTTCATTTATTTCTTCTCAAACATGAGACATGATTCTTACGGTTTGAATGACCTGAAATCAGGCCCCCATTGAGTCCTTGATGAACATGGAACCTGTTTGATGAGATGGAAAATACCCGGTCTTTGATAGACTTGTGGGCATACCTCTCACTGATTTGAGATTGAATACACCCGGCTTTTGATAAGCTTGTGGGCAATTGACTTACTGATTTGAGATTGAGCACACCCGGCTTTTGATAAGCTTGTGGGGTCTCATCTCACACCTCATGAACCTCATTAGCTCATAGTTTGGCATATTGGCATGTTGATCATGCACAGCCTTCCCATGGCATAATGGGTAAGTAACTCCCTCTTGGGGCATGGTAAGACATTGGGGTCTTTTAAATAGACCTTTGTATGTCCACCTTAAAGGGTCAAGGGGCGTGCTTAAAGCCGGCCCATTGCTTTCCCTCCTTGTTTTGAATTCTTTTAAATTAAGCCAAGACCATGAGGCGGGTTTTTAGCCGGCCGGATGCTCGTCTCGGTTTGTTGATTAATTTAAGTAGATTGTTATTTAATTTATGTTTATTGTTTATTTTATTTTGATTTTTGAATTATGGGTCAATAGACGTGCTTAAAGCCGGCCTATTGCTTGCCCATTTATTTTGATTCTTTTAAGTTATGCCGAGACCATGAGGCAGGTTTCTAGCCGGCCGGATGCTCGCCTCGGTTTGTTTAATTAATTAGATGCATTTTTATTTAATTTCAATCAAGGATGTCTTTTAAAATTAATTTGTTGGGCCCTCTTCGGATCCTGTTCATTGGGTGGTTATGGGCCTTCACGCAGCCCATCTTCTTCTTCCCCTTCTTTTTCTTTTTTTTTAACACCTTCATCAGGTGGGCCCCACCTGCATTTTGACTTGGGGTCAACGGACCTCCCTTGGCTGCTTCCGTGCGCGCGAGGCCCCCTGGCCGCGGCCTCTTTCCTCTTTTTTTTTTGCTTTCTTTTTCTGGTGGGCCCCACACGATTTTGACCTGCGGGTCAAAAATAAAATCGGATCCGCTGCGCCCCCCTTCCTCCTTATACGTCAGCTGGACGTAAGTTGGCCAAAAAATAAACCTGCCGGCCTCTCTTCCTCCCGACCAAGCGACGGCAGCGGCGGACCTCAGCAGCACCCGACGGCGGAAGCGGCCTTGGCAAGAGGTGCTCCGGATTTCTCCGGCGGCGGCAGAGGGTTCTCCTTACCAGTTTGAGCTGGCTTGCGACGGGAGGCTCCGGAAGAGCAGCTTCCGGCGAGGGCTCCTTGCGGCAGGAACCTGCGGCGACGAAGGGCTTCTGGCGAGGGCTTCTTGTGGCAGGGACTTCCGCGACTAGAGCCTCCGGAAGGGCCTGCGGGCTTGGAGGCTTCCGGGCAGACAATCAAAGGGGCTTCGAGCAACGGCGCAAGGGGACGACTCCAGTAAGCCTTCTGGCACCTCCCTCTCTCGGTCTCCCGACAGCTCTCCTTCGGGGGGGGTGTTAACGCGCAAATTTTTCTGCCCCCTTCCCTCTCCTCCAACCGGGTTCTTATAGGCCTCCGCCGTGTCCTTCTTCCGTCGGAAACCTCCCAAAGTTGGGGTTGCGGCTCCGAGCAGGACTCGGAGCAATCCCGGATTTCATGGGATCGACACCCCCCTTCCCTTCTTATCCTCCCATGCCTTCTTACGGCAGTCCCTTGCCATCTCTAGCATTGGCTCCAGGGGAGAATCCTACGAGGAGTTGATTTCCTTCTCTATTCCGACGGATCCTCCTCATTTTATTCCCTCTCTTCTTCTTTTTTTGCATGGGCCTGTCGTATAGATGGGCTAGCATTGGGTTATGTCCGTGGATGGCTAGCTTCATTGGGCCATCATGGTTGCGACTACCCAGCTCCCGTAGAATTTAGCCCATTAGGTACTTTAATTGCTGATTGTACGAGGGTACCCATCTGGGCCCTTCTGATTGAATTAAAATTGAGGTGGGCTTCAATTATTGTGAAAATTTTGGGTGTCAACAGTTACGTGAATACTTATTATGATATGAAATGTACATTGTAGGTGCCAAGGCTTCTGGTAGTAGAGCTCAAAATACTCTTCCTTCATAACGAAGTCCAATAGTTGATTATTCATATAACACACCTAAACGTGAACTTGCTGTGGACTTGACCAAAGATGGTAGTTCTGCCTCCAGTCCAGAGTTCAAGTTATCAACAAGGTCCAGAAAGGAAAAGAAAAAAGCTTCAATAACTTCCGAGGATAAGCCAAAGGGGAAAAGGCAAAAGGAAACTAGCTTGGTTGAAGCAATGTTGAAAGCTACAGATGAGTATAAGAAGTCAACTATGCCAACATCGTTTGAGATGATTCAAGAGTGCGTGGAGATCATAATGAAGATGAGTTTGAGACCACTAGAAAAAGCAAAAGCAGCAGATATAGTTAGGAGTGGGAATGCATACCTTGTTTTCCTCAAATTCGATGATGAGACTCATTTAGAGTGATTGAAGATGCACTTAGAGAATAGTTAGGAAGTGAAATAGAACCTTTGTTATGTTGTTATTGAAATAGCAAATGTTTACGTTGTTGTGTTATTCATTTAATTTATGGATGTTAGTGTTACTTAACTGGTAATGAGTGTCTATGTTCTTCTTCATTTCGTATGTACAACTCATCGCTAGTAAACTAAATTTACACGCTACTAATAGGTGATTGGTATTTTACTTGCAATGTTATAAAACACTTTGAAAATGAAGAAAATCTGGAGGTTAATATGGAACAGAAAGAAGAAATATTTATGAAGCGTCGTCGTACTTTTTTTTTACTATGATTGTAGTTCTATATGAAGCATATCAACGATCTACATTGAAAAGGAAACGTGTGAGAGATTCCTTACTAAGCGGGAAGGAATATATAATAGAACTATGTTCATGAGCTCCTACAAGATTTCGTGAGATTTGTAGAATGAACAAAACTGCATTTTTTACTTTATGGCCTGTTTGGTTAGAGTATCAAAAATGATATTATATTAGTATTGCTATTGATATTTCTAGAAGATGGAGTATCAATATCAAAATTGATACAAGTTGACACTTGTATTACATAGCATGTGTTGCTTGCATTACAAACTTCAAAATTGATACTATTAGTCAAACACCTTGAGGTGATTACCAACAATATCAATTTTAAAATTAATAGTGATAGATGTGTCTAATAGTGTTACCAAACAGGGCATTATGTAATCAAATCAAGTTTATAGGTGTAGTAAAAGAAAGTGTGCGTGTGGATATAGAAGAGATGGTGTTAATTGTATTATACATACTAGAAAATGGAGTGAGCAATCGTTGTGCTCAAGAAAGATTTCAGCATTCAGGAGAAACAATAAGTTGATGATTCAATGAAGTTGTTGAAGTCCTTCATCTGTTGGCACCAGAGTTGATTTGTTTGCCTTCACCTTTAAGGCAACACTTCAGATTTTTTAAGGTAAATAAACATAAATTTTTTAATTACTACAATATGTCTGCCTTATTTTCTCAATTGTTTCTGGATTGTATAGGAGCTATTGATGAAACATATATAATGGTTGAAGTTCCAACTGATGATAGAATACGTTATCGCAATCGAAAGGGACACGTATCACAAAATGTAATGGCCAATTGTTCATTTGATATGACTTTCCTTTATGTTCATGTTGGATACGAAGGATCTGCTACTGATGCTACAGTTCTAGAAAATGCATTGAGCTCAGGATTCTATGTAACCTGAAGGTAATGTATGTGTATATTAATAAAATGTTGATTTTTTATGCAACTGTCGTAATTTGCATTTTGTTCATCAGGGAAAAATTATCTTGCCGATGTTGGATATGCAAACACACCGAACTTTCTTGCACCATATAGAGAAGTGAGATATCATCTAAAAGAGTTTGGTCCAAGTCATTCAGCTCCAAGGGATTATAAAGAACTTTATAATTTGTTACATGTTTCTCTTAGGAATGTCATAGAGCGAATGTTTGGAGTTCTTAAAGAACGTTTTCGAATATTTTTAAGGCCTTTAGAGTATCCTATTGAGGTTCAAAGTAAGATTATTATAGCAATGTGTGCGCTTCACAATTTTATACGAAATGTTCAATATGGTAAATATGAGACATGAGTTAAAATTGAAAGAGATTGCGGCACAACAATAGATGGAGAAGTTGACCATAGAAGAAAAGACAGAGTTCGACGCGAGGCACACATCATACTGGAAGATCATTACAACAACGTAGACTTGGAAAAGAGTTACGAAATAAAGTAGCATTGAAAATGTGGGAAGATTATGTTAGTAGACGAAATTAATGTATGTGGTTCATTATTCATACATGTTACTTGACATGATATACAATATGGAGGTTGTGAGATATTACGTTGTATTGATATGTACTGTGTCATAGAAGTTCTTTTGAGTTTAAAGTCATTACCAAACACTACTGTCTAATTTTTAAAAATTGTGACAGTTTTGCCAAACACAAAATAGTTGTTATAAAATTGAGAAGTCAAGTAATCTTGTTTAAAAACAAAACTGAGAAGTCAAGTAATCTTGTTTTCAAAAACGAGATTGTTATAAAATTAAAAGCGCTATCAAACACCCTATAAAATAAAAAAACTGAAATCAAACCAAAGTGAAAAGCAACATAAACATAGAAAAACCAAAAATAATAAAATATGCTAAAACAGAAAATAAATATAAATAAAAAAACTGAAACAAGGATTGAACAGGAAAATGAACATGAAGAAAAGTTCAAATTTGGAATCAATGTCAAAAATTGAAACCAAACGTGCAAGAAATGATTGCAAATAAAAAAGATGTCCAAACACAAGCAAATGAAGCAAAACAAGAAAAAAAGTAAAAAAATAAAATATAAATAAAAGAGTTCTAAACCAGAATTAAAACAAAAATTTAAAAAAAAAATTCCGAAACTGAAACAAAAATGAAAATAGAAATAAAATACAGCAGAACAAAAGTGTCCAACAAATCCCATAAGCCCATAAAAAAACACATCTGAAGATAACTCCTTAACAGCAAACAATAAACGGTGATAAATAAACCTGAATTAAGAATGCCCAATAAACGGACACAGGAAAATGGTCTCCGACCCAAATAACACAGTGGATAAGGAAATCAATAGATATTCAATAAAACAAAAAAGCATCAAATACACACAAAAACAAATAAATAATCCAATAAACATAAAATAAAACTGTTAATCAGAAGATAAGCCAAAAACAATAAATCAATGAAATAGGGTAAAATACACACTCAAAAAAGAATCTCGCCAAAATCCAAATCAATTCCTATTTGGTAATGTAATACCAAAACAAATAAAATTGATAACCCATTAATCCAAAAAAAATCTCAAATTCAAATAAAAAATAAAACCATAACATCATAATTGTAAAATCATAAGAAAACAAATGAAAACTCAAATCGCACTAGGCCATGAAGAAATGCCTTCAAATTCTTTACATCTTTATGTGAATAAATGACCACAATGAACAAATTGCCATGGTGATTAATCAAAGGTGTTCAAGTAGTTGATTGATGTATATAACACAGGAATATTGCAAGTTCAGTGGGAGAGGTCATAAAGAAATTTTATATATAGCTACATAATAACCTTAAAATATCAAAATGTGGTTTGGATCTTCTAGGTCATAGGGGTATCCCTAATCCAACACCAAAGAAAATCTTGGAACTCAAATTGTATGTTCCTACCTATATACACCACACCAAATAAACATATATTCCTGTATCATATCACACATCTGTTTTCAAAAAAATGATTAAAATTAATTTTTCACTAAACAAAAAAAATGAAGTTTGAACAATAGGGTGAATCAGATGATGAGTTCACTCACATACAACCTAGTGCCTGCCTTCATGGAATATTATTGCTCACCAATCGGAAATAAAGAGACTTGTGTAAGTAATTTCGAATGTACGAAGGATAATGCCTTATGGAGATTGGTTAATGTATATGACCCATCCGCAGAAAGAGAAGCACATTCTCGTTCAAAAACTGAAGTCCATCAGTTTCGTTGGCAGGCTCATTCCCTTATGAAGGTGATCTAAATATGGTTAGATTTTTTACAGAAGATCTAACCAACTTATCTGGACAACAGAATGAATAAGCATGTGGACTGGACTATGTCAGCTATGATAAAATGTCAATTGTGGGAAAGAAATAACACCTAGGAAAATACATTAGCATAGTCAATGTTGGAGAAGCATAGGGATTTTGCTGATTTTCTAAAGCATAAGGCTCGTCTGTTCAAATTTAAGATTTTGAGATGGCATGGACAAGCATAAGTATTTTGCTGATTTGTTAAAGAATCTTGCTTAGGAGCCTCTTCGTAGAGTCATCCTCTATGAGATTGATATGAAAACAGAAACGGGTGAGTATGAACATGAAGTGGAGTTCAAAAACATCTGGGCAGGCTAACAAAGAAGGTTAGATAGATAGATAGATAGAGAAGGAGAGGGAAAGAGAGAGAGGCCGAGGGAAAAAGATAGATATAGAGGAAGATACATTAAAAGAAAAAGAAGTTATATATAGAGAGAGAGGAAGAGATAGATGGATATATAGATAGAGAGAGAGAGAGAGAGGAGATGAAAATACAAGACAGATTGAGACAGAGACAGGTAGAGAACTATACACCTGAGGCCTAAAAGGACCAGCAAGGACAGGTAATGGTGAATGAAGCAGTGGCTACATATGTAGGAGCAGCAGCGACTGGTGGCAATAATGACTGCCTTTTGGCAGCAAAGCAGGCACCTTGGCCACTCAAGGCACCCTTGAACCTTGCTTTGCACAGGTTGCAGCTTAACAGGTGCCTTGGCAGGTGTCTGAACTCTGAACAACCGTGAGAAAAGGAAATTGCTCTCAGCTGGTGGACAATGCGTCTTGACCAAGGATGTATTGCCATCCATGTATAATTACTATCCTTCTGATTTTGATATTCTGAAGAATGTGCGCAAAGATGAAGCACTTAGAGCAGCTTACCCTTGGAGCAGAAAACATACATTGGAAAGAAGGATACACCTGCTTAAGTGAAAGATGACTTCTAGACCAGCGGAGAAAGGTGGTAAAGGTCTCATTACTCCAAAGGCTCTTAATAAAACTCTTTTGATTAAATGGATTTGGAAATTGCAGAATCATGCTTTGGTCGCAAAAGTAATAAAAGCGAGCATTTTCCATAGGGCTTTGGGATTAACAAGATCACATTAGATGGAATATGTTCACAGTGCGGAGAGATACATGGATACATTCAGATGCAGGTTAAATTTTAACAAGTGTTTAGTGATGACAGGCTGACTAACTTCTGATTGGATGCCTAGGCTAAGCATCAATCATTATACATTTATTTTCCAGTCCAATATTGTGTCACCAGATTTCAGATCCCAAAACTAAAACATAGCGGATGTGGCAAATGACAGTATCATACCAAGGTGAGAATTGGAGTTCTCCAGAAATCTGTTTGAGGACAACTGTACAAACAGACTAAATTTTCTGTTGCTTTTTGTGCAGATTGTGACAATGACGAATTTCAGAATTCGATCCTAAGAAAGTAATGGAATCTTCTCCATTAAAAATACCATTGGAAGTCATTCAATGGTGGGAATGTTCAGTACTTCAGATGAAGTGGTGGAAAGTGATCTGGGCAAAGAAAGCTCCTGCATTAGGAGAATTTTGCATGAACATAAAACTGTTAATGTGGAAGTTCGGGTGGACACTGAAAATTTTTAAATTTTATAAGATTGAGATTAAATCAAGTCAAATCTCAATTGAGCCATATTGTTCAACTTTCAGATATGCCCTGATTGCCATTCCGTCGATAAAATGGCCCAAGGTTAATGTCCATCTGCCTATCCCATTAAGGGTTATTTTTAGTCCAATTTAATGCACCCTTTACGCACCCTTGAGGGGCTAACTTTAGTCCCGAAATAGGCCCATCACGATGGCTTCTATCTAAGCCCATTCACGTCAGTATCTTTAAGGGTTGCAGTTTGTGCCAGCAAGGTCTCGTATGTAAGGAAGGACCTGCCTTGATAAGGTCTGAGACTTGGCTGGAGTTCAAAGACAAAAAAGGATATAGAGTGAAGAAGGATACGGAGCTGAGGATGGAGGATGCCGGCAAAATAAAGAGCTCGCCATATCTGTTGGTCGACGTAGACTCCTCCCAATAGAAACGGGAGCATCCACAGCAGGTAAAGTAAACCTCAATCCATATTTGATTCCGAATTGGGTTCCTCGAACGGTTGACAAAGGTGCAAACCTTCTTGGGGAAAGTCCAAAAGTTCAACAGGATCACAAAGAGTATCGGGGGTACTGCCGAGTTTTATGGTGACGTTCGACTCCCAATCAGAGACGGACCAGTCACCCGATGGCAGGGGGTCTCTCTGCCTATAAAAGAGGCACCTGCAGCATTGTGTGTGTGGGGGGGGTGTGGAAGAGAGAGAAGACAGGAGGTGGGAGAAGTTACCGGGAGGAAGAACGAGAGCAGCCACAAGATCCAAACTCCTTGTTTCAGCCGTGATCGCCGCCACCCTCACTGGCCATTGCCATTGAAGACAGCTGTATTGACAGCACCATCTAAGGTTGCCTATAGATCCTTCCACATCCTCCGGTACCAACGCCGAGGCCCGTTTCATCTATGATCAAGTGCTTTCGGGTGGCCCTGTTTTTGCCATAACCGGGGGATCTTGTCTCCTCGATACTTCCAGCCGCTGGTTTTCCCTTCACCGGTCTTCTCCGATGACACCAGGGCCTCTTCTCATAGCTGCTGGCACCTTCGAAGCCTCCTAAGCCTGTCAAGGCTGTTCGCAACATTCACAGCCACCATTGACGACTGCCAAGGACTTCCACAGGCCCGTTTGCTGTTGTCAAGCCCCACCGGATGTGCTTGCATCACCGTCGCTGTTAGGGGAGACCGAGCAAGCCCCCTCCAGAGCTTTCAGCTCAGCCAGGCTTCTCCCGAGCCCATCATCTCGGTTGTCTGCACGAGGGTCAAGCACATGTGGGGCCTGCAAAAGAAACAGTGACAAAAAGGTTGGCCTTGTCTAGAGGCAGCCAGGAGACCGGACATAGGCCATGGGCATAGCATCGGCCCAATAAGTTCTGCGGAACGGTGTCCAAAAAAAATTCAAATTGAAATAAAAAAAAAACTTAAAAGAAGCATTCAATTGGAAGTAAATAAAAATCCAAATTAACTTAACAATCAAGACTAGTTGAGGGGTCGGCTAAACATCCTCCCCTACGTCTCGGCTTAACCTAAAAAGAAAAAAAATTGGACTAGTTGGGGGGTCGGCTAAACATCCGCCCCTACGTCCTTAAGATAGACATACAAAGGTCTATAAAAAAGGTCCCGATGTCTAACCATGTTCATTAAGCTACACAAAGCTGAACATATTTAATATGCTGACATGCCGGTCGTATGCTAATGAAATCTACGAAAACAGTGGGAAGAAACCCATATGCCTATCAAAGGTCGGGTATTTACTATCCTAAATTGATCGAGACAAGTTCGATAAAGTCCATCAAGGACTCAAATGGGTCTGATTTCAGGCCACTCAAGTAGTAAAAATCATGTCTAGATTTAGCAAAAGCAATGGGAAGCTTTCATGTCCGGTACACAATTGGCTTTGAAAGAGGAATGTCACCAGCCTTACGAACTTGATGCAATGGAAACAAAAAAAAAGAACTTGAAGAAATAAAAAATCAGCAAGATAAAATAAAATAAAATAAAAGGAATTGAAGAGCTCTTGCAGAAGAATCGGACATCTAACATCCAAGGAAAACCGACCCTGGCAAAGCAAATCCGGAATCAATCTCATGTGAAACAGTGACAATCTGATGCTCAGAGATTTGAGAACGCTGACATTCCCTTTACACCAAATTTGAACATGAATGGAGCCAACTTTGTAACAGCCCAGGATGGGAAAACGATGAATGCTCATATCTGCCCCATTGATGATCACGGGGACAATGAGAATGCCAAGCTTAAGAAAGAATTTCAGATCTCAAATCAAACTCCAAGTTCAGATAATCCCCAGACCATGATTCCAGATATTGAAATCTAAAATTCAAATTAACTTTAAAGCAAAATCCCAATAAAAATTTTCACTAAGGTGACCATAGATTGCAGAATCGGCGGAATCGGTCCGATTCCGACCGATTCCGGAATCGGATCGGAGATTCCCAGCGGAAGGACCGATTCCGGGAAGAATTCCGCGGAATCGGTATGAATCGCCTGGAATCGGTCGGAATCGACCGATTCCAGGCAATTCCATGTGGAATCGGTCGATCGGAAGACCAGGTAACCGGCCCGGTTCGATTCCCGGTTCGATTCTGGACCGGGAATCGAACCGATACCGAAATTAGGGCCGGAATCGACCCGCGGGGGTCGATTCTCTCGATCCCGCGGCGGCAGAAGCAGGCGCAGGCGATTCCGGCGCGATTCCGGCGATTCAGCGTCGATCCAGCGTCGATTCCGGCCGATTCCGTCGATCCAGCGTCGATTCCTGCCCGATTCCACCGATTCCGGCGATTCCGGCGGCGATTCCAAGCTAGGTCTTCAAGGGATTCCGCCGATTCAAGCTCGGACCGGCATCGAATCAACCTCTTCTTCGATCTTTGACCGGTTTTTGGTAAGATTTCTTCGCCGAAAACTTCGTACGTCCATTCTTACGCGTTTCCGACGAGTCCGAGCGTCGTTAAACGTTGTGATTTCCGACCGAACAAGTCCTTCAAAGTTTTGAACTATCCGTTTAAGTCCATTTTGCACGGGAAAAATTTCGGATATCCCATACGTTAATTTACGACCGTTTCCGGCAAATACGTAACCCTTTAAACATACCGAATGGTGTGTTACTTGAGTTGTCTGCTTCCCGAACAGCGTCTAAATCAACTTTTATGTTATCTAATCATTTTTAGTGCATTGTTTACAATTTTTGCAGATATAAGCAATGACCGATCAAGGTGATGCAGCAGCAACACGTGCTTCTGACGTGGGTTGGGAACACGGGCAGATGGTAGACCCAGTCAGGAAGAGGGTACAGTGCAAATGGTGCGGGAAGGAGATGAACGGGGGGGTGTTCCGGCTGAAACAACATATTGCCGGAACAGGTGGGAATGTCAAGAAATGTGACAAGGTGCCCAGGGAGAAGAGTGAGGAGATGAGAGGCTACATGACAGGTAGAGCCTCTCAACGAGTCGGTTAGGATCGAGCGAGAGGGAGGAGTTGCGCGACGAGCTACTCCAGAGGAGGAGGGACCGCGATTTGCCTACCTCGAAAAGGGAAAGGCAAGGGGAAGGCACCCGGGCGAGCCGGAGCCGGAGAGCGAGGACGAGTCCACGGACTCCGAACTTAGACGTGCTAGGCACGCTAGCAAGCGCGTGCATTTGCGAGGAGGAGGAGGGGAGGAGGGGAGCACGAGGGTCTGGGTCCAGAGTTGACCCAGCTTTGGGCCGATCAGCAACGGCTCGCCCTATCTCGGGCTGGGACCGAGAGACTGACCCCAGGAGACAGGAGCCATACCGCCGTTCCACTTCTACCAGTACTCGATTTACACCGAGTGACGAGTATTTATTTAGGAAACAGAGTGCTGGGCAGATGGGGATAAAACGAGGCAATGAAAGGGGTGAAGGTAACGAGAACGGCCGCAAAGAGAGCCGTTCGCCACATTGTGAAATGGTTTTTACGTACGGTATCACTTTTTATATTAAAATTGACATTATGTGTGTTTTACTTACTTAAACTTAATTTTAGCCTGATCCCATTTTTTTTTAACTTGATGTAGGCATCCCAGCACATGCAGCCACCAGCCCCTACTTCCAGACGATGGTGGATGCCGTGGGTGAGGCTGGACCGGGTTTGCAAGCCCCGGGTAGCGGATACGTATACGGCGCCGGCACGGATGAGGAGGTCCAGGAGTTGAGGGAGTGGATGGATGGGTTTAAGTTGGTGTGTAAGGAGAGGGGTTGCACAATTATGTGCGATGGGTGGACAGGTATCACCAAGAGGAGTATGATAAACTTCTTGGTGTACTGTTCTCAGGGGACTACATTCTTGAAGTCGGTAGATGCTTCTGGGAAGATTAAAAATGCCGACTTCATCTTTTCTCTGATGGATGGAGTGGTGGAGGAGATCGGGGAGGACAATGTGGTTCAGGTTGTCACTGACAACGAACCATCATATAAGGCGGCTGGGAGGAAGTTGATGTAGAAGAGGAAGCACATCTTCTGGGTGCCCTGTGCAGCACATTCCATAGATCTCATATTAGAGGATATAGGCAAGGAGGAGGGTGTATCTACACTTGTCAGGCAGGCGCAGACGATCACATCTTTTATTTATTCGCATCCCCGCCTCCTACATATCATGAGATCTCGCGCGGGAGGGCACGATCTTGTTAGGCCCGGTCCGACACGATTTGCCACGAACTGCATTGCGTTGGAGAGTTTACACCGGCACAGGCATGCATTGGTTAGGTTCACACAGTCCGAAGAGTATTACAACTATATGGTGGACAACCTGCATGACAAGAAAGAACAGTTGGAGATTCTTGTCAGGTCTGAGAAGCAGATCACTGACAAGAGGTTTTGGGAGAGGATTGCCTACTACTTGGCAATCATTGAGCCACTGGTAGTTGTCTTGAGGTTGGTAGACTCAGATGACAGGGACCATATGGGCACGTTGTATGATGCCATGGACCGGGCAAAGCTGAAAATCAAAGAAAGATGTTACAAAAAGTGGTGGAAGATCATAGATGACCGATGGAACAGGACCTTGCACCACGATGTCCATGCTGCAGGTAACTTGGTTAAAAAATTATTTTTGCTGAATAATTATCTTATATGCACAGTGTTAACTAATAAAATCTTGCAGGATATTTTTTGAACCCCCACATCCAATATGAAGGACAGGTGGTGAACGACAACGAGGTGATGCGGGGTACACTTGCTGTTATTCAGCGTCTGTGCCGATCTCAGCAGGACAGGATAGAGGCTGAGATAGAAGTAAGTTAGAGTTCATTCAATACCTTGGAGTAGCCTTACCAGGCAACTAATGTTTTTTTTATAAATATTTCAGATGCAGAAGTCTAAGATGAGGGTCGGCGTATACTCAGATGCTGATCTGAAATATTCAGTTGACAAAGTGTCACCTGGTATAGTAATAGCTTGATGAAGAATTTATTTTCTTTTCATATAAGTTATGGTAGATGATGGGCTAATTGTTTACCTTTTCTCTTCTTGTTTTTTTCTTGCAGCTGAGTGGTGGGTTCAGGTGAACACCAGGAGTGGATGGAATCCACTTGCTTCCATCGGTATCAGGATACTCAGCTAGAGCATCAATTCCTCCCATTGTGAGAGGAACTGGAGTACATTCAACCTGATACATACGAAAAGGAGGAACAGGTTGACCTCAGACCGGCTGGAGAAGCTGGTCTTCTGTCATTACAACATGAGGCTGCGCATAAAGAACATCAAGGATCGACGAGAAGATCAACGAGGCACGATTTGCACGATTCGCGAGGTGGCCCGTACGAGCGAGAGGCATTCCTCCGCCACACCACCACCCGAGGAGGTGGACGTGGACCGGATATTCCGGGAGGAGCATGCACTTGCCTCCTGGATAGAGGAGAGGAAGCCGGGGATCGTACGGCTTAGTTTGATCCCGATGACCGTGCGTAGGCCGAAGGAGAGTTGGATGGTGTTGAAGCGAGGAGGATGCTCCGGCTCCACCTCCATCTACTTCTCGAGGCTCGGACGAGCCTTCTTCTCGCCGGCCAGGCTATGGTCCAGCCTATGGAGCAGCCACCTGCAGCTTTAGCCCCAGCTCCAGTCCCAGCAGCCGCTACCCAGCCCATTCGTAGTCCGGGAAAAACGAAAACAAAGGTGACTGCACGGAAAATGGGAGGATTTGCAAAGTTGAAAAAAACTTTGGGTTCCGGACCTTCTGGTACTTCAGAGATGGCTGAAGAGGTGAAGAGAAGGAAGCTAGAGGTCAGGCGTCCTGTCAACCCAGATGACAACACGCAGGCTCCTTCTCACTCCTCAGGTGATGATGACGAGGAGTGCATACCAGCGACGCAGCCATCAGCAGCAGCTGAGTCTCCTGATTCACGGCTTCCAAAGCCGTATTACACGCTGGATTCGGATACAGCTGATTGTTATATATAGGAGCCACAGTATCCAGCATTTGGCCAGGCTGACCAGCAGTGGATTACACCACTAGCTCCACCATCCTCTACTTACGTCCGAGCGTCGTTAAACGTTGTGATTTCTGACCGAACAAGTCCGTCCAAGTTTTGAACTATTCGTTTAAGTTCATTTTGCACGGGAAAAATTCCGGATATCCCGTACGTTAATTTACGACCATTTCCGGCAAATACGTAACCCTTTAAACATACCGAATGGTGTGTTACTTGGGTTGTCTGCTTCCCGAACAGCGTCTAAATCAATTTTTATGTTATCTAATCATTTTTAGTGCATTGTTTACAATTTTTGCAGATATAAGCAATGGCCGATCAAGGTGATGCGGCGACGGCGCGTGCTTCCGACGTGGGTTGGGAACACGGGCGGATGGTAGACCCAATCGGGAAGAGGGTACGGTGCGAATGGTGTGGGAAGGAGATGAACGGGGGGTGTTCCGGTGAAACAACATATTCTTTGGAACGGTGGGAATGTCAAGAAATGTGACAAGGTGTCCAGGGAGAAGAGTGAGGAGATGAGAGGCTACGTGACGGTGGGGAGCCTCTCAACGGGCTGTTAGGATCGAGCAGAGGGAGGAGTTGCACGACGAGCTACTCCAGAGGAGGAGGGACCGCGATTTGCCTACCTCGAAAGGGAAAAGCAATGGGAAGGCACCAGCTGAGCCGGAGCCAGAGAGCGAGGACGAGTCCACAGACTCCGAGCTTGGACGTTCTAGGCACGCTAGCAAGCGTGCATTTGCTGAGGAGGAGGACAGAAGGAGGGGAGCAGGAGGGTCTGGGTCAAGAGTTGACCCAGCTTTGGGCCGATCAGCATCAGCTCGCCCTACCCGGGAGTGAGAGACTGACCCCAGGAGACAGGAGCCATACCGCCGTTCCACTTCTACCAGCACTCGATTTACACCAAGTGACGAGTATTTATATAGGAAACAGAGTGCTGGGCAGATGGGGATAAAACAAGCAATGAAAGGGGTGAAGGCAACAGGAACGGCTGCAAAGAGAGCCGTTCGCCACATTGTGAAATGGTTTTTACATGCAAGTATCACTTTTTAAATTAAAATTGACATTATGTGTGTTTTATTTACTTAAACTTAATTTTAGCCTGATCCCAAATTTTTTAACTTGATGTGGGCATCCCGGCACGTACGGCCACCAGCCCCTACTTCCGAAGATGGTGGATGCGTGGGTGAGGCTGGACCGGGTTTGCGAAGCCCGGCGACGGACACGTATACGGCGCCGGCACGGATGAGGAGGTCCAGGAGTTGAAGGAGTGGATTGATGGATTTAAGTTGGTGTGGAAGGAGAGGGGTTGCACGATTATGTGCGATGGGTGGATATGTATCACCAAGAGGAGTATGATAAACTTCTTGGTGTACTGTTCTGAGGGGACTACATTCTTGAAGTCGGTAGATGCTTCTGGGAAGATAAAAAATGCCGACTTCATCTTTTCTCTGATGGATGGGGTGGTGGAGGAGATCGGGGAGGACAATGTGGTTCAGGTTGTCACTGACAACGAACCATCATATAAGGCGGGCGGGAGGAAGTTCGTGGAGAAGAGGAAGCACATCTTCTCGGGTGCCTGTGCGGCGCATTCCATAGATCTCATATTAGAGGATATAGGCAAGGAAGAGGGTGTATACACACTTGTCGGGCGGGCGCGGACGATCGCATCTTTTATTTATTCGCATCCCCGCCTGCTACACATTATGAGATCACACACGGGGAGGGCACGATCTTGTTAGGCCCGGTCCGACACGATTTGCCACGAGCGCATTGCGTTGGAGAGTTTACACCGGCACGAGCATGCATTGGTTGGGTTCGCGCGGTCCGAAGAGTATTACAACTATATGGTGGACAACCCGTACGACAAGAAAGAACGATTGGAGATTCTTGTCAGGTCTGAGAAGCAGATCACTGACAAGAGGTTTTGGGAGAGGATTGCCTACTACTTGGCAATCATTGAACCACTGGTAGTTGTCTTGAGGTTGGTAGACTCAGATGACAGGGACCAGATGGGCACGTTATATGATGCCGTGGACCGGGCAAAGCCGAAAATCAAAGAAAGAGGTTACGAAAAGTGGTGGAAGATCATAGATGACCGATGGAACGAGGACCTTGCACCACGATGTCCATCTTTGCGAGTAACTTGGTTAAAAAATTATTTTCTTTGAATAATTATCTTATATGCACGGTGTTAACTAATAAAATCTTGCAGGATATTTTTTGAACCCCCGCATCCAATATGAAGGACAGGTGGTGAACGACAACGAGGTGATGCGGGGTACACTTGCTGTTATTCAGCGTCTGTGCCGATCTCAGCAGGACAGGATAGAGGCTGAGATAGAAGTAAGTTAGAGTTCATTCAATACCTTGGAGTAGCCTTACCAGGCAACTAATGTTTTTTTTATAAATATTTCAGATGCAGAAGTCTAAGATGAGGGTCGGCGTATACTCAGATGCTGATCTGAAATATTCAGTTGACAAAGTGTCACCTGGTATAGTAATAGCTTGATGAAGAATTTATTTTCTTTTCATATAAGTTATGGTAGATGATGGGCTAATTGTTTACCTTTTCTCTTCTTGTTTTTTTCTTGCAGCTGAGTGGTGGGTTCAGGTGAACACCAGGAGTGGATGGAATCCACTTGCTTCCATCGGTATCAGGATACTCAGCTAGAGCATCAATTCCTCCCATTGTGAGATGAACTGTAGTACATTCAACCTGATACATACGAAAAGGAGGAACGAGGTTGACCTCGGACCGACGGAGAAGCCGGTGTCTTCGTCATTACAACGTGAGGGCCGCGCATAAAGAACATCGAGGATCGACGAGAAGATCAACGAGGCACGATTTGCACGATTCGCGGGTGGCCCGTACGAGCGAGAGGCATTCCTCCGCCACACCACCACCCGAGGAGGTGGACGTGGACCAGAATATTCCGGGAGGAGCATGCACTTGCCTCCTGGATAGAGGAGAGGGAAGCCGGGGATCGTACGGTGAGTTTGATCCCGATGACGTGCGTGGGATGAAGGAGAGTTGGATGGTGTTGAAGCGAGGAGGATGTTCCGGCTCCACCTCCATCTACTTCTCGAGCTCGAGCGGGGGCCTTCTTCTGCCCCAGCAACTATGGAGCAGCCACCTGTAGCTTTAGCCCCAGCTCCAGCTCCAGTCCCCCCAACAGCCGCTACCCAGCCCATTCGCAGTCCGGGGAAAACGAAAACAAAGGTGACTGCACGGAAAATATGAGGAGAACTTTGGGTTCCGGACCTTCTGGTACTTCAAAGATGGCTGAAGAGGTGAAGAGAAGGAAGCTAGAGGTCAGGCGTCTGTCGGCGGATGACGGCACGCGAGCTCCTTCTCACTCCTCAGGTGATGATGACGAGGAGTGCATACCAGCGACGCAGCCATCAGCAGCAGCTGAGTCTCCTGATTCACGGCTTACAAAGCCGTATTACACGCTGGATGAGCAGACACCGCATTCTTATATTATGGAACCACAGTATCCAGCATTTGGCCAGGCTGATCAGCAGTGGATTACACCACTAGCTCCACCATCCCCTGCTTACGTCCCGATCGTCCCGTAGTCCGATCCATACGACCTTGATGGCATGGCATCGGCATTATTTTCATATGAATATGGTCCCGGACAGTATACAAGACTGAGCACGAGGGAGGAGCGTCACGAGCAGCAGGGAGAGGAGGACGACCTACATCTATATCATAGATATTGGTAGTAGATTGATATGATGTAATTTTTTTTTTGATGATGTATCTAACTCTTTGATTTTTGAATCAATGGAATTGGAATATGTATTTACCTTCAAATCTTCAATTGGAGTTCATTAGTATTTATTCGATGTGGTCCTGTGGATGAATGCATTGGTTATTTTTAAAAATATTTCTAACTCGTTTCCTATTTTTTTTAGATTTTTTCTGATTTTTTTGAATTTTTTTGACGAAAAAAAATTTAAAAAAAAAACCGATTCCGTACCGATCCGGAATCGATTCCCTTCCCAGGAATCGGCCGCCGGCCGATTCCTGGAATCGGTCCCAACCGGAATCGGTCCCAACCGGAATCGGTCCCATTCCGATTCCGATTCCGATTCCGGAATCCTTTAGGTGACAGATCCTAAGAGCAAAGAAACAAATGATCTGAAATTAAGTCAAAATCTCCGGTCGAAACAAATCAAACTAAAATAAAAAATCAGAGATTGCTGCAAGTCTTGAATCTTTGAATGAATTCCATGCCAATGCATCAGATCTTCAAACCCCTTAATCAAAACAATTTCAAGAGCAATTCTAACAAGTAACAACAGAAATCTTGATTTTAGCTAAAACAACAAGAGTTTAATAAACTCCATTCCCAGAAGAACCTCTCAATCAACTCAAATCAAACTTAAATTTTAAATAAAAAATATCGAGCAAAGTCCTAACCAAAATTCAAATCAAACTCAATAAGTTCCCCAGCATATCAAATCTTCGCAGCAAACTCCAAAGCACAGTATTCTTAAACAAACCACAAGCATAATCAAATTCACAAATAGAATCAGAATTAATGTTAACCAAGCAAATAATCACAAAAAAGAATTTCATGTTTGGATAAGATAAACAAATCAGATGCAAGCAAAAATTTCCAAATCAAATCATATACCACATTAAGTTCATCTCATAACAGATGTTAAAACAAATCCGAGCAACTAAAATCAAATCAAAAGAACGAACATTTAAAACAAAGTCTCAATCAAAATCTAGATCAACTTTACAATTCAATTCCAACAGATTTTAAATCAGGACATAATAAATCCAGATTTAAATCTCCAAATCTCCAACTAAAACTACCAAAATCTCAAAAACCATCTGTGACTTCAAATTAAATGCATTCAAACCAAAACAAAAAGAATGATAGCATCAAAGCAAACTCAAATTCTAAGGCAAATACTCAAACAAAAAAAAGGCAGCAAGTCTTTATCAAATCTTAATCAAACTAAACCTAATGCAAATAACATACATCTAAATCAAGTCTCAGTCAAAACTCAAAACAGGTCATTAAGATGTCAAACCCTCAAAATCCACACAAAGTCTGAAATCTGCAAGTCTCAGAAAACCGAAGATTGAGATCAACTCAAATTTAATTTTAAATGATTTCCAAGATGGTGGATATTAAGTCACAATCCATAAACAAATCAAAATTTTTAAACCAAAGTCAAATCAGTTTTGACCAAACAAATTCAACTAAAATCAAATTGAATTTAAACCAATAAGAAACCCATAAAACAAATCAATTCCAAAAAAACTCAAACCAAACAAATTCCATCAAATCAAATTTAAAATATATTAAGTGCTTGCATTCCATCAAGTTCATGGGGCTGTTGTTCCTCTGTGTGTGTGACTGTGTCCATTGTATGTTTTCTATTTTCATGAATTACTATGGCGGATAACCAAGGGTGTTCCAATGGTTGTTCGATGTAATTAACATCGGTATTTCACAAGTATGATGGGGAGACGTCAAAATAAAATTTCAAAGAACCTAACAACCTCAACATATATTTTTATACATATCATTGACTTAGCTAGTACTCTTATAGAATATCACTTATTTTCCTAAACAATCAATGCGAAGTCGAATCAAATCAAAAACAAAAAGTAAATTTCCGAAACCCAAACTTTTAAATTTCATAATCTTGAGGTTCAGTTGATTAGGAAATTCTACCCACTTTTTTGGTCACTGGAATGCCACATACTTCTGGCAGACAGTGGACTCGGTAATGAGAACAAATAATTTCTTTCTGTGGCACTGTCTTGTAGATCCACTTTCATCTTTCAGCACCATATAGAAGATATTCAACAGATTGGTTGAAAGATTAAATGGCCACTTTTCGTATGATCTGATCATAAAATGATAGATATGGAAGGAACAGCTGCTTCTTCCCGACCGTTTGTGGGATGTTTTAATTTTGAGAAATGAAAAGGACTACACAGGAAAGTCAAGACCTGTATTGAACAATTTCAAAGGCATCTGCGGGTTCCTCAATGGCTGGATGCTTTCCAAGAGTATATTGTACTGCTTCTGCAGGACTCTTTGTTTTATGATTGGAATAAGTGAGTCTTTTTTCTCATTCATGCTTATGTTTTGGCAGTTGATTCATCATAGGCTTTCTGTATTTTGGTGTGAGTTTTTTATTGTATGTGTCATCTTGATAGTCACGTTTTCACTCCTATATGCATTATGTACTACTTTTTGGCTCTAATACTGAATTGTAGTCTTAAACTGCCTTAAAATAATAATAATTGAAACCTTACCAAGTAACAAAATATAAGCATCTTCAAGTGTAGGCATCTTGATATATAGCTGGACAATCTCGGCAAGAATTGAGACAAATATGTGTTTATGTAATACTATGATATAAGCAAATTATGCAAATGGCATTAACTTTCCAAATGGAGTAGTTTTTAACATTTTTTTATTTTTGTGCCTAAAATGATAATATCCCTGTTACACGTACAATTCTTGAATGATATGAGTTGCCATCTTGCTAGTCCGCAAAGGGTAGATGGATAAACCAGTACCTTGAGACCGTTTGCTACCTTAGTTGGACAAAGAAATGCTTTCTCAAGGTGGGGATAAAACAAGTTTAGAGGTGTATAAGATCACTTGCCCCTTTTCAGAGGCATATTGCCTGAAATGATAATGTGAAACTTTTCAAACAAAAATTCCCAACAAATTGAAAGATAAAACCAATGGGTGAAACAGCATACTTCTACATAATAATTCTCTTGGTCAATGCTTGAATTTTTAGTATTCATTAACGTTCTGAGTGAAACAAAAAAAAATATTCGGGACAGCATGCCCGCCAGGGTAGAATTGCATATTTTTGAACTTTGTAAGCAATATAATTATAAAAAATTTCTTGAAGTTTCAGGAAATAATGCATAAACATCCATGATTAGGAAACTTCTGCTCATTTACCATCAACTCACTTTCTCCTTCACTTCTCTATTCTGTCTAGTTCAGCACTTTTATCCTTCTATTTCACCATTTTGAAAGCATATCCCATGCTAATAAAAGGTGGTAAATGCCATAGGGTCATTAAGACCACAATGGCAGCACTGAGAGTGGAAGATATCTTCTCCATGAAATGAACTTGTTTTCTTTCCCACTATTTTCAATCACATCATATGGAGAATCATGCAGAATCACAAGTAATCATGTTACACAATGGGCCGAAAAGAGACCCTAATTTCGAGGGGGAGAACAGCTATGATTCCTGAAAATATATGAATGCATGTTTGATAACCGACTCCTCTCAACAATATAACTGAAACAAGGATAGAATTCAGCTTAACATGCAAGAGATAAATTTTAAGAATGCAAAAACTGCTATAACTGAAAGTGAACATAAAACAAAAAAATTCACTTTTAACAAAAAATTTAAACAGAATAGCAGAATAAAAATGATGATATTAGAGGAGAGAAAACAATTAGACGACTAACAAAATGCATATTTCAAGAATTATTTGCACATTTAAACACTTCAGGTACAGATAAAAGGGAAAAGTTGTACCATCCGGAAGCTCTGGCTGATCAAATGGGGTGCACAATGTCTTGGCAGCTCCCATTTCACCCTTGGTTCGGGCTTTCACATCTTTTTCAACTTCCTGATAATTATCAAGCATGAAAAGTTCTTAAATACATGCATATATACAGTATATTTTACTTTATCTAAGATGAGTAAATCCCATCAACAGTGTTGGCATCACTATCCAATATGTTCATGGACTTCAATTCTATGTCGTTTGGCAAATCGAACTTCCACAGTTAATCCTAGAAATCATAGATAAATAAAAAGTCAAGTTAAAGACAGAAAAAAAATTTGTAGTCACATGAACTGAATATGAAGCTACTGTTCAAATTGTGTATCTCGAGTTCTCAAAGATGATTTGAAGCAACCACATTTGCCATAAAGCAATGCAACCTCTCTTCATCTCTAGCTTCGACGTGGTTGCCTCAAATCTTATGTGGCTTTAGCATTGAAAATTACATACCAGTTCAGTTCATATCTATGTATAGTTTAATCATTTGCTTCTGCTAACTGACAAAACAAGCTATTTTTAAGTAAATTCAACATTGTGTGTAATGGATATTGCATATATGAGAGCCAGACAAGAACATATTAGCAGTTTTAAAATCATTTAAAATCTGATCAGCACTGAGAATAGACATAGGTATTTTCAAAACCTATCATGTATCTCCTTGTTATTTCTCTAGACTTCAAGTAAATAAACTAAGGCGAAGTGATGACATGGTCCTAATTAGAACAGAGTATGCAATCCTAATGATGTAGGGTAATTGGCTTGAAGAATGTAGAACTGCTTGACCTTGCTTTTCTTTCTTTTTTTCCGAAGGTGACCAAGGTCACAATTCATTCAATGTGGAGGAAGGTGTTAAACCTTGCTCTTATCTTAATGATACACGTGATTGAAGATGGAAGAACTTTCCTCCTTCGGTAGGATCCAAAGTGTGCAACTTCCCACTGGACTTTAAGAGTAGCAGTAAGAGGAGCATCATGATAGTTCTGCAGCCTTGTTTCTTGTTGGTACATGGTACTCAATGGGATCTCAAGAAGGATGAAGAAGTTTGATTTTGTTGTGAGACTGTTAATTGTTGGTGTCATTTTTTTTACAAGAAAAGGAAACAGCAAAGAGAGGACCAAACCAAGTCCTAGGTGGTCCGACCCTCAATTAGGCCAAATCAGGTCCTGGATTGGGCCCATCAGCGCAAATTCCAGCTGGCCCATCCCTCCGCTTGATTAAATTCAATTATTATTCAGCACCTTGAAGCCCACCTGCACACAGCCCCATTAAGAAGAAGGAGAAGTGGGGTGCGGCCAAGAAAAGGCCCAATTCAGGCCATGTCAGATGTCCACCTCAGCTGGCCCCACCGTCCTTGTCCAGCTCACCTGCTATGTCATCTCTGACTCATAAATGGCATGGGAAAATCAAAGGACAAGTCAACATGGAAGAATTCAAGGAACTGGTCAAGGCATTGAAATCTTGTAAGAATTCAAAGAGTTAAGTTCAATGAACCATCTAGGAGAACCAACAGCCACCTCCCCATTGACTCTGCTGTCCCTTGACATCCCACTTGTCCCTTGATATCCCACCTGATCCTATAAAAGAGAAGGGCGTGCCAAGACCAGGCCCCATCAGCTGGAGACGCCGACAGGCTGCCGGTCTGCTGCCCCTCTGTGTGCCCGCTTCCAGCCCTGTCCGCGGCCAAGAGAAAGAAAGAAGGAAGAAAAAAAAGAAGAGAAGAAGGAGAACAGGGGCTCCCCCTTGCAGCCCCCCTATTGGCACCAATCTCCCTTGGAGAGGGGAGTCTTTCAGCATCCTTCTTCATCCCCCCCTACATCTGAAGAAAAAAGACAAAGTAGGAGATATAAAAAATTACTAGCTATGTAGCCCTTTAAGGGTGCCTCCCAACTTCCTCCGAATTCTCTTCTGAATCCTTCTATGCCCAGAGCTGGCCTTCATCGACATCGGCAACCCAAATGAAGCTCTTCAAGGTCTGGTCGACCGTACCCAAATTCCCCTAATCAGGTCATTTCCAGATACATCAAACAGCCCCCTGCTCAGCCCTTAATAAACCCCAAATAGAATCTGTTTTGGCCCATTGCGCAGCCTTTTAACAGGTCACATTCCCCTTCTGTTTGGCCCCTACTCAGCCCACCAGAAAGATCCCATGCAGGTCCTAAAATAGTCCATCTCCAGCGCCCCTATTCAGTTCCTTATAAATACCCCAAACAGAGCCTATTTTGGCCTTTGCGCAATCCTCCAAACAGGCCTTCTGGACCCCCCTTCTGCAGCCTGTTCAGCCTACTCTCCAGACCCCTAAACAGGTCCTTGATCAAGTCACTTTCATCCCCTTGTCGGCCCACCTGAAAGACCCCTGTCCGGTCCTAAAAATTAGATTATTTCCAGCCCCCTATCGGCCCACTCGGGAGACCCCAAACTAAGGATTGCCGTCTTGGATCTCAACTTCATCTCGGGGGGGGGGGGGGGGTTGAAAGAGAAGAGATCTCGGAAAAATCTCGAGAGAACGGATCTTGAATTCTCAGATCAAAATATATATGTATAAAATATAACATAATATCTTATAAAGATAGAAGTACATCAATGGATTTATATGAAAATATATAACACATTTATACATCAACTGTGTGAATGAACAATTACAAAGCACTCTCAATACCAAAAAGATGAACTTTGTGTTTCTAAAGCAAAGCAGCGCCCCTTGTGGGGGGTATCAAGAGGGTAAAGCCCCCCGAAGAAAATTTTTTTGGGACCAGGCTACATGGGGTAAGATCTTGGCGATCTCGTTTCTCGGCCCCCTTGGCGAGACCGAGATCTCGCCGAGATGGCATTCCATGCCCCAAACAGGTCCTTGATCAGGTAATTTTCTGCCCCTGTTTGGCCTCATGTCGGATCACATAAACATCCCTTGTGGAAGGTAAAAGCCCTTCTGGCAGACCCCCAAAACCGGCTCCTGTTTATATCCCCAAAACAGGTTCCAGTTCAACTCCTTTTGGACTCCAAAGCAAGCCAATTCTAGCCCATCTTAGACCTTGAAACCGGATATCCTCCAGTCCCTCACTGGCCCACTCGAGATACCCCAAAACAGGTCCTAAGAGCAGGCTGTTATTGGCCCATTTTCTGACCATTACACAGGTCACTTTCCAGCCTTCTTTTCGGCTCACCTAGGCACCCCAAACCAGGTCCTTTCTGAACACCAGGAAGACCCCTAACCGGATCTCAATAAATAGCCCCATGTCGGCTCCTTTGACCGGTCCTAAAACACCTCACCGGTTTCCAAACATTTATTTCCATCCTACCCCCTTAGGGCCCTATGTGAGGGTGATGACCCAGAGATTATTGGAATCCATCCAATAGGCCAAGTCTACTCCAGGTGGGCTCTCAATCTCCTACCCAAACAACCCCTTGTGGCTCCCCCTCAAAGCCATATTTCAGCCCCCTTTTGCCTCTAATTAAAAATCCCATTTCAGCCCCTTTGTGGCATCCTGAAACCCCGTTTTATTGCCTTTTGAGCAGTCTCAAAACAGGTCCTTAATTGCCCCTTGTGCAGTCCCTAAAATGGCCCACCAAAACAGGTCATTTTGGGCCCCTCCTCTGCGGCCTACACATGCCATCTTCATAGCCGATGGAAGCAAGTATTTTCGTAACAGGTTTTCTGCAAAAAAGGAAGGACAGCAGCCCCTTTGCATGGACCGGCTTGAGGGTGACAGCCCGGCACCTCTTGGAAACCGTCTGACGGGCCAAGGTCATAGCCGGATGGCCTTCAAAGTTGGCCCAAAAAGAAATTCTCCAGAAGGTGCTAGCTTCTAATCGGGCCTTTCCAGCCCAAGAAAGTTCAAGACAGGCCCGTTAAGCCCAAGAAGACCGAAGACCAGATAAGAACGCCAATGGAACATGAACCGACCCAAGCGGCCTTTGACAAAAAAGAACTAATTAAAAATCAAAATTGCCAAAAGCAAAATTAAAATAAGAAGTGAAACACCATTTCATGAGTACTCCAACTTTTGGATGGCTCCTCTAGGTCCGTCCCAGAATGTCAATCCGGATGATGGCACGAGCATGCTCCCGTTGCTAGTGATCTTTCCCCTGACATGGCAAGCCAATACTTGTCATCCTAGATGGGTAAACTCAACAAAAGTTGGAAAAAGGCCAGCATGCCATTGTAATGCCGAAATTTCACCAACTTTATAAAAATTTACATCAGGGGAAGAAATGTTGGTTTCTCCACTCAATGTAATCATTTCAAAATATTGTACTTCAGCTTATGAAATGAAATGTCATTCAAATGATGTTTCAATTGCATGAAACCGGGTGCCGCATAGCAGCTTAATGGACTGGATGGGGCATGAACCCAAGATAACAAAACCAACTCCAATTTAACATCAAAACACAACTAAAAATTATAAAAAAAATCAGATTGGTGACAAACTGAAAAGTCAATCAACAGATCCTTAATTCAATGCAATTAAACCTCTAAACAAAACAACAATTAAACCAAACTTAAACAACATCTAAAACATTAAATAAAACATCAAAACTTGTCCCTAAAAAAAGATTTGAAACAGATATGAAAACTCAATTAAAAAAACCATATAAGTTCAATAAGAAATGAATCATAACTAAGATATATTTAAAGATCAAACTCCAAACTTAAAAAAAATCAGATTTTAACAAACCTGCAAGCATGCATAAAAATCGGATCTGAATAACTTGAAAATTCATTTAAAAGGTATCCAATCTTGCCAAAATGAATTCCTAAACTAAACTACAAAAGACTAATTGAAAAGGAAACTAAACCAACAACATCTCAACACTCAGAAGTCATCAAAACCAACCTGAAAACAGAAAAATCAGATTGTTAACTAGATCTGAAACCTTGAAATTAAACGAATCAAATCAAGTCCTATAATATTTAAAACATCAAAAAAAACATTAAAACCAAAATTAAAACAACTTGAATCAATCGAACTCAATTTAAATCAAATTGAATTAGACAACCAAACCAAATAAAACAACGAATGAAACAAAACAAGTCAAAACTAAACAAACCTGAATATGATGGTTCAAGGTTCGCCGGGTCGCGACCCGGGTCGCGACCCGGACCCGACCGGGTCGGTTTTGGGGCCGACCGACCCGGTCGCGACCCCAAGACCCCGACCCCATTTTGATTTTTTTATTATTATTTTTTGCGACCTGGGCCGACCCCGTCCCGACCCGGGTCGCGACCCCGGCCGACCCGGGTCGGTTTTGCCCCCAACCGACCCGGTCCCGACTCCCGACCCCACGTTCCTTGTGATGGTTCCTCAAAAATCAATTTTAAATCAACTCTTAAACCGGTGGTTGGCGTCACATCGAGCCCAAAAGGCCACCGTCCTTTTGAGTATATCATGTTCTATGGATGTGCACGTTTCTCCAAAACATGTTGCTACGACGTTTAATCAAAGGCATTTGAGCAATTGCTCGATGTAAGTCAACACCAAATACTCGCACCATTCGGTGTAGAGAGATCAAAATAAATTTTTTTTAAAGAACCCGAACCTCGATTCTAATACCATTAAAATACCACCGACTATCTAATGTTTTATAGGATATCACCTATTTTCCCTAGATAAGTCCATGACACCCACATTTTATAAAAAAAAAACTCCTTTCCAAAACAAAAAAAACAAGGTTCACACATTAACCTTGGACATTTATCCACTTCGGTCCTCCATGGACTAATATATGCCAAGACCCACTTTCGGTCCATTTATAAATATATGTATGGCCCAATTCTCAGGCATGTTTTCATACCTTTAAACAATTCAAAATAGGCCCATTTCCTGCCCATTTGAGGGCATCCTATGGCATGCTCCAGGTGAATCAACAAGTTATTTTGGACCCATCTCTAGCCCATTTAAGAACTGTTCTTGGGCCTATATCCAGCCCATTCAAGGGCAATTAATGGTCTAATTTTGGGCCTTGCTGAGAAACTAATTCTCAGCCCATTAAAAAAATTATAAGGCCCGTTTTGAGGCCCATTCTGAGCAAGTTTAAAAACAGTTTTGACCTAGCTTCTGGCCTCCGCAGGAGGCCCACTTTAAGGCCTTTTGACAGCCCATTCAAAGGCACGTCCAGCTTGTTTCCAAGGCCCATTAACAGCCCATCCTTACGCCTGTAAAAGGGCCTACTTTCATTCAATCAGAGGCCCACTTTAAGACCTTGTTGAAACAAAAAAAGGGAAAAAAAACAGCCGCGCGGATCTGAGCTGCGCGGAGAACACGCGCGCGCGAGTGCGCGCACCCTCTCCCGGTCAAACCGGGATCCCCTGGTCAAACCGGGGGATTATTTAAAAAAAAGAGAAAAAAAAAGAAAGAAGGCCGAACGGCCGGGCGGCGTGCGCGCACGAAGGCACGCCCGCCCGGTCAACCCGGGCCTCCCCCGGTCAAACGGGGGAAAAAGGCAAAAAAAAAGGGTGAATGCCACGCTGGCCAGCGGCCAGCGTGTGCGCGGGTGCAACCGCGCACCACCCCCGGTCAAACCGGGGGTAATTTTGGTCAAACAGACCATAGAAAAAATCAAAAAAAAAGAAAAAAGAGGGAAAGGACCGGGTCAACCAGCCTCCCCATGATCCCCATGTCCAGGAAGTGGCCCCACTCCTCGGATCCGGTCACCCCAAGGTGACTTTACCACCAGGTTTGACTCCTGGTCAAACAGAAGCATAAAAGAGGGAGAAATGGGAGTAATCTCACCCCGGATCCGGTCACCTCCCCACTATTCCGAAAATGGAGATAATGGGGGTAATTTTTGTGACCATTTCACCCCTTCAAGATCTCCTATAAATACCCCCAATGGCCATACGTACATGGGGTTGGCATTTGGTGAGAAAAGAGAGTCGGGAAGAGAGAGAAGCTCCACATTCTCACTCCTTAGAAGGTAAGAAATACCATGGTTTTGTGCTACCTTTCCATAAAAAGGGGGCTAGTTTTGCGCTACCTTTCCATAAAAATGGGCCCAAAATAGTGAACTATTTTGGATAGAAAAAAGTCAACCCAACTCCGATCTAGCTGAAATGCTGCCGAAATTAAGTGGTTTTGCGCTACCTTTCCATTAAAAGGGGCCAAAAGTAGCTTGCTATTTTGGATACAAATAGAAAACCCAAATCGGTAAAGCCGAAAAGCCGGCCAAACCGAACGGGAATTCTAAATGAAAACCCAAATCGGAAAACCCGAAATACCGGTCAAACCGAACGGGAATTCAAACCGAAAACCCAAGTCGGTCAAACCGAAATGCCGGTCAAACCGAACGGGAATTCAAATCGAAAACACAAGTCGGTCAAACCAAAATACAGGTCAAACCGAACGGGAATTCAAATCGAAAACCCAAATCGGTCACACCGAAATGCCGGTCAAACCGAACGAGAATTCAACATGAAAACCCAAATCGGTAAAACCGAAATGCCGGTCAAACCGAACGGGAATTCAAGGTGAAAACCCAAATCGGTATTCAAATCGAAAACCCAAATCGGTCAAACCGAAATGCCGGTCAAACCGAACGAGAATTCAACATTAAAACCCAAATCGGTAAAACCGAAATGCCGGTCAAACCGAACGGGAAATCAAGGTGAAAACCCAAATCGGTAAAGCTGAAATGCCGGTCAAACCGAACGGGAAATCAAAGTAAAAACGCAAGTCGGTAAAGCCGAAATGCCGGTCAAACCGAATGGGAAATCAAGATGAAAACCCAAATCGGTAAAACTGAAATGCCGGTCAAACCGAACGGGAATTCAAATCGAAAACCCAAATCGGTCAAACCGAAATGCCGGTCAAACCGAACGGGAAATCAAGATGAAAACCCAAATCGGTAAAACCGAAATGCCGGTCAAACCGAACGGGAAATCAAGATGAAAACCCAAATCGGTAAAGCCGAAATGCCGGTCAAACCAAACGGGAAATTAAAGTGAAAACCCAAGTCGGTAAAGCCGAAATGCCGGTCAAACCGAACGGGAAATCAAGATGAAAACCCACATCGGTAAAACCGAAATACCGGTCAAACCGAACGGGAATTAAAATCGAAAACCCAAATCGGTAAAACCGAAATGCCGGTCAAACCGAACGGGAAATCAGGGTGAAAACCCAAATCGGTAAGCCGAAATGCCGGTCAAACCGAACGGGAAATCAAAGTGAAAACCCAAATCGGTCAAACCGAAATGCCGGTCAAACCGAACGGGAATTCAAATCGAAAACCCAAATTGGTCAAACCGAAATGCCGGTCAAACCGAACGGGAAATCAGGGTGAAAACCCAAATCGGTAAGGCCGAAATGCCGGTCAAACCGAACGGGAAATCAAAGTGAAAACCCAAATCGGTCAAACCGAAATGCCGGTCAAACCGAACGGGAATTCAAATCGAAAACCCAAATTGGTCAAACCGAAATGCCGGTCAAACCGAATGAGAATTCAAATAGAAAACCCAAATCGGTCAAACCGAAACGCCGGTCAAACTGAATGGGAATTCAAATAGAAAACCCAAATCGGTCAAACCGAAATGCCGGCCAAACCGAACGGGAATTCAAGGTGAAAACCCAAATCGGAAAAACCGAAATGCCGGTCAAACTGAACGGGAAATCAAGATGAAAACCGAAATCGATAAAGCCGAAATGCCGGTCAAACCAAACGGGAAATCAAAGTGAAAACCCAAGTCGGTAAAGCAGAAATGCCGGTCAAACCGAACGGAAAATCAAGATGAAAACCCACATCGGTAAAACCGAAATGCCGGTCAAACCGAACGGGAATTCAAATCTAAAACCCAAATCGGTCAAACCGAAATGCCGGTCAAACCGAACTGGGATTCAAATAGAAAACCCAAGTGGGTAAAACCGAAATGTCGGCAAACCCGAACAAGCTCCAGAAATGCCGCATATCAAATGCAATCAAGCCATTCCTGGACACATGAAGACAATCTGGTTCGGTAAAGCCAAAATACCGAAAAGGCCGTAACCCAAATCGGTAAAGCTGAAATGTCAGCAAAGACCGAACGAGCTCCAGAAATGCCGCATATCAAATACAATCAACCCATTCTTGGACACATGAAGACAATCTGGTTCGGTAAGACCGAAATGTCGGAATAGCCGAAACCCAGATCGGTAAAGCCGAAATATTGGCAAAACCGAACAAGGTCCAGAAATGCCGCATATCAAATGCAATCAAGTCATTCCTGGACACATGAAGACAATCTGGTTCGGTAAGACCGAAATGTCGGAAAAGCCGAAACCCAGATCGGTAAAGCCGAAATGTCGGCAAAACCGAAGAAGCTCCAGAAATGCTGCATATCAAATGCAATCAAGTCATTCTTGGATATATGAAGAAAATTTGGTTCAGTAAAATTGAAATACCGGCAAAGCCGAACCCCAAATCGGTAAAGCCGAAGTGCTGGTCAAAGCGAACAAACTTTGACATGTGTTGAAGAACAAGGGCACGAATGCCCCCTCATTTATTGTACTTCCAAGTACTCAAATCGACATGAAATAAATTCAAGTTCGATTGACCCGATGTGTCATCCAAAGATGACATCTAAATCCCCATGGACTCTAAGAGGTAGATAAAAATTAAATAAGTCATTGAAATAATAACTTCTAAACTTGATCAAATAATCAAATTTAAATAAATCAAATCAAATAATGACTTATTTATTAACAAAAATGCCATCACAATCAAATCAAATTCATGCCATAAAATCATACATAAAAAATAACCACAAATGGTTACAAAACATGTTAAGTTTGAATCCGACTTAACCATAGAAAATTAAATCAACCCCAATGGATAATGCTACTTAAATAATTAAGTGTGCATAACAAAATCCAAATCAAATAAATGATCAAAACATTAATAAAATGTTAACATAATCCAACCAAAATTATGTCATTAAATAATGCATAAAAAATGTCAACCAATGACTACAAAAACAAGTTATGTTGGACTAAAATCAACCATGAAAAATTAAAGTGATCAATATTATTAAGAACAAATCTTAATAATAATAAGAAATTCACTTAAATCAAGCAAAAAATGCTAACAAACACATAAAAAATGGAAATTAATTCCTACAAACAAATAAAAAAAAGATCAACTCAAAATTGTCTAAGTTAACAAATGACCAAAGACATAAACAAAACAAATCAAATCAAATCTTAAATCAAGAAGAAAAACAATGAACCCAAACTTAAAAGTTTGAATTAAGTTCAACCAAATTCCATCTCATAAGGCCATGGGGATATGTCTTCCAGCTTTCTTTATGTGGATGAATGACTTCCGATCAATATGTTGCTGTGACGGTCAAGCAAGGGTATTCGAGTGTTCGCACGATGTAATTAACACCGGAATATCGCAAGTCCGGTGGAGAGAGGTCAAATTTTATTTTCAAAGAACTCAGATAACCTCATAAATTAAATTGTGGTTCAGATCATCTAAGTAGTGGGTGATACCCATATCGACGCTTAGCAAATCTGGGGAACCATCGGTGTTTCTATAAAATAATACCACATCAAATTAGATAATACTCCTATGAATACCACATATTTTCATAGTAGTCAATGCTAGTCCAAAAGAAGGAAAAGAATTTCAAAAAGGAATTCTAATCTCCCACAAAAATCTCTTTTCCTCTTCAAAAAGAGGGGAAGAGGGAAAATTCGATGTTCCAACAGACCTGCTCCATGGTCTATTACAGTCCAGTACAGTCCAGGCCCAGCTACAGCATGTTTTATAGCCATCTTAAGGTTCTGTAGAAGGCCCACTGCAGGCACATTAGAAGCAGTTCGATGGCCCACTTTTAGGCCATGCGTTTGGACCTATACCCAGCCAAATTCAGACAACTCGGGACTGATTGATGGCCTATGTTTTTGGGTCTACCTTTAAGCTATTCTTAAACCATTAATAGACCAATTAAGGTTTGATTTTTAGCAGTTCTAACTACTGCCATGGCCACCCTTTCCCTAAATTTGAGGCCTTTTTGGCCAGCCAAAAGCCAACTACATCTGGTTGCACAGCAGCCTTGTCATCTACCCAACTCCCCCCTGAAAATAAGCCATTTTCGGCTAGTCAAAAGAACTCTAGATTCTCTCCCTAGAAGCCCAGCGCACCAGCCCTATTTTCCATCCCAACTAACCTCCTTTTAAAGAGATAAGATAGGAATGGTTATTACTTATTACCTAGTAGTCCTATACTCTAAACGTTAGAAAAAAAGATAAATGACTAGAACATAGGTCTTTTAGTGAAAGAGGATTCCTCCCGCAAAATTCTATTAAAAATAATAATTATAATCCCTAAAATTCAGGATTTCTATTAATTGGTAATTCCACTTATAAAAAATCAAAATATACTGTAAAAATTTCCTAAAAATCAAAAATTCAATATTAATGGCTAATTTCATATAATTAAGCCCCTAAATCATTGGAAAACTAAATTACCAACCATGGAAATATATTTTCATAAAAAATAAAATTTATTTTCCTGATAATTGTCAAAAAAGTGTCCTATCCCAAGTATGAATCTTTCACATCAAAAATTCAGTCATAAATGCATCAAAAATAACTAAAATTTAAATTTTAAATTGTGTATGCACCCATCCCATGAAATTCCTTGGTAAATAATGAAAAAATTCTTGAAAATGACAAAAAGGAGGAAGATGTGAAGACCATGTCAAATCCACCATACCTCCAGGGGGGAGATCACCAGTTCTAATCGACACATACACCAAGATTGGACAGTTGATACCATCTGGCTCGGGTCTGGTTCTATGGTCTAGTATCTCATAGGATCAAAAGTGAATGTATGATTAAATCACCATAATTGACCTTTCTTTTGCTTCTTTTATGTGATGGGAGAGCCTTCTATGTAAGGATGGATCACCCACCTCCTAGTCTAGAAAGTTGTTATTTCATGAATTAGAAAAGTTAGTCTTTTGAGAGTTAGTTGTTACCTTTAGTTTAATAGGTGACAATGTGATTTCGAGGGATAACTTCTCTGTAAACCCCCCCCCCCCATGTATCCTCATTGAAGGCAATGAATAGAATGAAGAAGTGTAACATTTGCAATAAAAGTGTGGATGCTTTTGTTTCCATAGCAAACAATCTTCTACCCTTTTGCACTACTTAAACTTAAAAATTCCCCATCCTTCCTTTAATTTTTAGAACATAACAAATTTCCTCCACTCATCCTATGACACATACCCCCCCCCAATTGTGCAAACACCATTGCCCCTTCCCCCATCCTCTTAGCATCCTCTCTATGCAGGATCTCCTAAATGCCCCAACAGCTCCCTGGCCTCCTCTCCTCTTTGCAAACAAACCCCATGCACCTGAAGCCATCGGATCCCTTCCCTCTAGCCGCCAAGGCCACGCTACCACTTGCACTCAATCACGGATAAGATCGGTGCTCCACCCTCCATTTCCCCATTACCTCCTCGCCCCCCCCCCCCCCCAAACACGGGCCCAGTTGGGAGTCATACAATGCGCCCAAATACCCACCCAACTGCCGCGAAATACCCCACCTGTGGCCTCCCATCTCTACCTTCCCTCGACTGGGCACCAGTAGCACCCCCACCACCCAATGTCTTCCTGAGACTGCCATCAACCAGCCTCCACTTCCTTGACGCCGCCTTGTGGTCCCCCAAGCCAAAGAACCTCAACAGGGCCAGCCTCCCCTCGGTGCCCCTCCTTATTTTGGTGCTTGTCACTCGCATCAATTTTGAGTTGTTTTCGGATATATTTAAATCATCCAAATGATATTGAATTACCCTCCTCCAAGTTAACTTAGGTCTACCACATCCTTTTTTTTGTAATTTTAATGTTTTCTATTTTTCTAACTGGAGCCTCTTTAAATCCATATTTAATGTACCCAAACCATCTCAATCTCCCCCATTTTAATTTGCCTACTATTGTCGTTACTACATTTTCTCTAATATATTCATTCCTTATTCCATCTAATCTAGTATGACCACTCATTCATCTTAACATTCTCATTTCAACAACACTTATGTTAGAGGT
Organism: Cryptocoryne crispatula var. balansae; assembly: GCA_036172225.1. Classification (NCBI taxonomy): domain Eukaryota; kingdom Viridiplantae; phylum Streptophyta; class Magnoliopsida; order Alismatales; family Araceae; genus Cryptocoryne; species Cryptocoryne crispatula. The sequence goes on from CM069928.1 coordinate 29,289,920, forward strand.
ATGTTTTTTATTGCCCAACATTCACTACCCTACAACATTCACTACCAGACAACAAAATTTTTCTTTTAACTTTAGTGGAATCTTACAATCACATAAAACACATGTAGTCAATCTCCACTTCATCCAACATGTTTTAATCCAATAGTTAACATCTTCGTCACATTCTTCATCTTGATAAATAATTGATCCAAGATATTTGAACCGAGCTCTTTGAGATAATGTTACCCATCCAAACTAACTCCCTAACCTTGCTCTCTTTGGTTTTCATTAAATTTAAAATGCAAGTACTCCATCTTAATTCTACTTATCTTGAAACCTTTAAAATCAAAAATATCTTTCCATAGATCTAACTTCATAATTCATATTTACTCCTTGGGACTCATTTATCAATATAATATCATTTGCAAACATCATACAACAAGATATATCATCTTGTACACTCTTCGCTAATTCATCCATTAATAATGTAAAAAGGTACGGACTAATTGCAGAGTCATGATGTAAGCCAAATGAAAAAGGAAACTCTTTTGTTTCTCCTCCAATCGTGCATACATTAATGTTGCTTTATCATACAATAGAAAGATCTCATGTCCATTTTGAGTTATGTCTTCGGATACATTTAAATCATCCAAATCATATTGAGCTGATTTGGTTGGCATCCACACATTCAACCAGATCCTGATTTGCCAGCTGAAAACATAACCAGATATGACAAATTTATAAAAGCACAAAAAAGGGTTCTGTTGGCGTCAAGATTTTTCAAAAAAAAAAGGAGGGGACAATTGGGCTAAAGAAGAAAAGGGCTTAAGAGTGGGGTGGATAGTCCATAATTGAGTCAAATCAGGCCCAATTGACCACCCCAACATGTGTTCTGGACGGCCAGCCCATAATTGGGTAAATTGGCCCATGTAAAAGGGGCCTGCGCACCAGCCCATGGAGGAGATTGGGCCGCGGACAATGAAACTTACCTGCAGGCCCACCCGAGGTCCAAAAAAGAACAGGCCCAGCCTGCCAGGCTGCCAGCCGCGGCCAGGCCCAAACCCAGGCCAATGGGAACAGGCCGCGCTGGCCTGCCACCTCAGCAGGGCTGACCGCCCAAGCCACCTGTCTAGCCACCTCATCCTTGACCCATTTATGAGGTGAAGAAGCCAATGTGGCCAGCCTACGTGGGGGACACCAATGGTCAGTCCAATATTGAAGACTGGTGGGAATTCAAGGAGTTGGGAAAGCCAAGAGTCATCCTACATTGAAGAAAACATGACTCTTGGAGTGCCATCCGTCCCTATAAGAAGGAAGGGCGCGCCAGGTTGAAGGGTGGGCTGCTTCAGACGCCGATAGGCTGCCAGTTTGTCCACTGCCACTGCTGCCAGCAGCGCCCCCTGCTGCCAGTTGCACCTGCCAGCGGCCAAGGAGAAGAAGAAGAAGAAGAAGAAGAGGAGGCAAGGTAGGAGGGATCGATACATACTAGATATGTAGCCCTCTAAGGGCATTTCTCTACTGGTTCTAGCTACCTTCAATTGGCCTCATGCTCATCTTAAGATGTCCCCCTTCTCGACTCATCTGAAGCACCCTTAAAGTTTGCTGCACCGGCCCCCTTTCCAAGCCCAGAAATCTGGCCTCTCATGTAGCCCATTTTTGGCCACCTGCAGGCCCACTTGGCCCAGCCGAACACTCCCCCCACAGCAGGAGAAAACCCCCCATTGCAGGCCCATAACCTGACCCCTGTTCAGGTCCACAACCGGCCCATTTTCTGGTCTCTACCCAGGCCCATCACCGGCCCACAACCAGCCCATAATCAGGCCCCCTTGCAGCCCACTCAAAAACTCCCCAAACTGCACCTGTTTTAGCCCATTGAGCACCCCCCTTTAACAGGTCATTTTCTGGCTCTTTGCGCACCCCATACAGGCCCAAAGCTGGTCGAAAACAGGCCTCTAAACAAGCCCGGTTTCAGCCCACCTGCGGGTGCCTTAAACAGACCCCAATCCAGGTCCATTTCCAGCCCAAATCCGGCCCCCCAATCCAGGCCCAAAACAGGTCCCTAATCGGCCTCCTCTCAGCCTGCTGTCCAGGCCCTCCTTGTGGCCCATTAAACAGACCTCAAACAGGTCCCAAGCGGTCTCCAAATCAGACCCCTACACAGGCCCTGTCCGGTCCCCAAATCAGACCCCTACACAGGTCATGTCTCAGCCTCTTCTGCCCACACTCCAGGCCGCTGCAGCAGGGGAGAAAACTCCCAAAACAGGTTCTGCAGAGGTCCAATGAAGCGGTGGACAGAGGTTTGAAGGTGGGCCGACTTGAAGGTGACGGCCCGGCACCCCTTGGAAACCGTCCGACGGGCCAAGGGCACAGCCGGGTTGCCGTCTAAGTCGGTCCAGCCAAGCAGTTCCAGCAGTGCAGCAGCTTCCCAACAGGCCCTTCCGGCCCAAAACAGTCCAAGACAGGCCCCGCGGGCCTATGAAGATTGAAGACCGGCTCGGAACGCCGATGAAATTGAACCGGCCTCCATGGCCTTGTTCCAAAAAATGAACAAATAAAAAATTCAGAATGCGAAAGCAATATTAAATTAAGGAGATCCACCCTTCGCGGGGACTCCAACCTTGGACGACTCCCCCCGGGTCCGCCCCGGAATGTCGATCCGGACGGTGGCGCGGCCATGCTCCCGTAGCCGGCGGTCCTTCCCCAAATTTGGCTAAGCTAAGGCTGGCTATTTTTTATGGGTAAATTTTTACTAAGTTGGAAAAATAGCCGGCATGCCATCGTAATGCCAAATTTTTTCCAAAGTAGTGAAGATAAACCTATATTGGGGGAAGGATCAATCACATTGTACACCGATGTACTTCACCCCATCTTTCAATGAAATGAAGTTCGATGTCAATTTGGAATACATGAAATCGGGCACCCGATGGTAGCCCGATGGGTCGGAGGCGATGCAAACCGCCAAACAAAAAATAAAATCATTTCAAAATCAATCTGGAAATTCAAACAGAAAATCAAAAACAGAAAATCAAATCTAAAAATTCAAACAAAAACAGAATTAAATCAAATCTGAAAATCAAAACAATAAAAAATCAGAATTAAAAGAAATCTGAAATTCAAACTTGAACTCACATCGATTTAACCCAACAACCGTTCTTCAACAAAGAAGTGAACCGGTTTTGAAACTTATTAAACCAAAAAATCAGATTTTGACCGAATCCAAAACAGATAAAATTCAGATTCAAATTAAATCTGTCAACCGTCAAAAAAAACCAGATTCCAATTAAATCTGCAACCAACAAAAATCAGATTTAAGCAATCCACCAAAACAGATTCTAACCGACTTCAAAATTCTGATTTTTGGCAATCTGAAAATTCACTTAAAACCCACTAAACTTCTCCCAAAAGAAATCAAATAAACAACTCCAAACACCCAAAATGGATCAAAAAACCAACTCAAAACCGAAAAATCCAGAAATCTGAAAAAATTCAGAAATCAAAAAAATCAGAAAACCAAATGAAAATCCAAACATGCTTAAAACACTTCAAACTCATCAAAAATCAAAACCAAAACAGATTCAAACCAAAACAACTTGAATCAACCAAATTCAATCCAAAACAAATCAAAAACCAAGCAAAAAATCAATCAAACAAATTGATTCAAACTCCAAAACTCAAAACCGACTTTCAAGTCGACCCAAAAGTCAACCAACAAATAAATAAAACAAATCCGAACAAATCGGTTTGCATCTGATCGGACCCAAAAGGCCGCTGCCCTTTTGAGTTCTTTACTTTATTTTGTGGATGTGCACGTCTCCAAAAACAGGTTGCCGCGACGGTTAATCAAAGGCGTTCGAGCCGTTGCTCGATGTAAGTTAACGCCGGATACTCGCACCATTCGGCGGAGAAGGGTCAAAAAATGAAATTTTCAAAGAACCCGAACCTCGGTTCTAATATTTTTAAACTATCACCCATAGTTGTTAAGGCGGCTAAGGCGATCAAGGCGACATAGTACCGCCTTGGCGCCTTGGCGATAAGGCGAGACGTTAGGCGACGCCTTGTTTTATATAGTAAAATAGATAAAATAATAAAGATATATGTAAAAAATGATGCAAAATAACTTTGACACCATGCAAATCAATCAATAATGTGGGAAGTGCTAGTTACATAGACTAAATAACTTGACAAACTAGTTAATTTTACTATTTAAATTATATCATCTATTAGTAAACACTTTAGAAATCATTTAACCCTAGCTATTATTTCATCAAAATGTTAATTTATAGTCAAATTAACTATTAAAACTAGTTTTTTTACTCTAAAACAACTTAATTATATGATATTGACACTTAATTAGCATTATTTATTATTAAAATAAATAAAATAGTTATTTAAGGCAATGGGTGCCTAGGCGCCCATCGCCTTGCTCCCTTTGGGGGCGCCTTGTCACCTAGGCGACGCCTTGAAAACAGTGCTATCACCGGACTACCTAATATTTTTAGGATATCACCTATTTTCCTAGAAGAGTCCGGAGATGTCTTTCTTTCTAAAGAACAGACGCGTAAAAGAGAGGTTCACACAGGTTCTCGCTAATCAAACAGATAAAGACGATATGTAGACAGTGCCAACAAACAGTTTTTTTTTTTTTGCCAGAGATGTATTACCTCCTCATCACACCATGGAGCAAGAATCATTTTCTTGTCACTAAGAGCAGCCAGAAATTCATCCCACGTTGCAACCTTTTTGATGCATTCATCTCTTTTCTGCCCTGCCTTCTGAAACATGTTCTCATGGACTCTTGCCAAGATTTCATTTACCTGTTTGACTAAACTCTCCATGGGTATATCCTGTTTAGTACCATCATCACGGCGAACAACACGCACCTGGAGCATCAAAGAAAATGAAACTAAAGTAAGGAGAACACTAAAAGCACAGCACCTAGAATAATGAGATAATTATCATAACCACAGCCAATTAGCCTGAAAAATCAAAAAGAATATGCATATGTGGAATCTGATTCATTATAGTTCCTGAAGCTATTCTTCCACATACCGCATAAAAACTTTTCTCACTATAAATAATTTTAAATCAAAACCAATTTATACAAGAAAATTTTAGATAGTGGTCCAAATAATAATAGAAAATCCTAATAAGTACTTATAATCTTTTGTTATTGAAAATAACTTTCTGCCACTGAAAAATCTTAAAAATAATATTAGTTGAATGGTTATATGCTTTATAACCAAAATGTCCCTCTTTAATAATCACTTCCTTCTCTCTCTCCAACATAATTTTTATCTCCACCAAAGAGAGAGCATGTGTCAAAAAAATATAACAATTACTTAAATAATGATTTTTAGTACTTTTAGAAAAGGCATTTATTTTTCAAAACACAAAATTTCAAGGACCTATACAGACTTTTTTGTTTTCCCAGAGATGTATTTAAAATAAAAATAATTATAAGACTAGTATGTAAAGATCCATTTATATACATATGACTACTGACAAAAAATTAAAAAAAATATAATTATCTAAATCCCTCGTATACACAGAGCACAAACACAAATTAACCCTGAATTGCCAAAACAATGACGGTTTATCAAGAATTTGCAGATTCACAAAAATTTAAGTGAATTTTCTCTTCCAAAAAAATAGTACATATTCGAGAGACACCAAAAATTAAGAAAATATCACAAAACAAGTAAAAACAAATTGCCCTGAAATGTGAGAAAATGCCTCCTTCCAAGGCTATAATCTATAGATACAATAGCAATTTAATCTTGAAGCGTACACAAATCCATTGAAATCTTCGGCAAATGCCTAAATGTCCATAAACTGAACCTCTAACATGTTTGTCAAGGCACTGCCTAGGCGCCTATGTTTTCTGAGACATGAGGCACACAAGGTGAACAAGGGCTCCCCTCACCCCATGCACTTGAGGCGCCTGGGCATAGTTTGATTTTTAAAATACATTTACATTCCTTATTATATATACATGAAATGCAAACTCACATAAACATAAAAAGTCAGCCAACTTCTATAACGAAAAACAAAAGGGTCGAAGCAATTAAATAAGATAAGTTTAAAACAAAAGCGAGAAATAACATCAATTTAAAACAGAAATTGCAAGAACTACTTAATCTCCAAATTTTAAATATACCTCAGATAAAAAAAGAAATGATAGGCAATATATGTTACTTAGAAAATGTACTTTAAAAAACTGAAATAAATCAAGGCCCAATTTGCAGGCCCATTAATAGCCCAGTGTCAAACTGGCAAGAAAAATCAAACAAGGCCCGTTCTCAGCCCAATTGAGAATATTTTAAAGGATAGTTCTGGCCCTTCTGGGCATACTTTTAGGCCCTATAGAGGCCCAACTGGGAGCCATTTAAGAGATAATTGGGCTCTTTTCTCTGAGGTTTATCTACAGCCTTCATAAGGCCAAGTCTAGGGGCGGGTTGGAAATCCATTTCAGGTTCACTTTCTGCCCATTTTATAGCACTTACACAGCCTATCTTCAGGGCCTATCCGCAACCTGTTTCGGGGGCCATCCTTGGCCAATGTAAAGCAGTTCCGTAGCTTGCTTTGAAGAAGAACTGCCAGAGGCCCATTTGGAAGCTGCTTCTCCAGCCAGGCCGAAGTCCAATCTGAGGCCCACTTACAGCTCAAATCAAGCCTAGTTCTGGCCCATTGTTGGCCTACTAAGAAAAATTCTATAAATTATTTTAGGGCCCTTTCAGAAGGTCGTCTTCAGCCCATTACTGGGCCTACAAACAGCACATCCAACGACCTATTCTAAACCCTATCTTCCAGCCCATGCCAGGGCATTTTTATGGTCCATATTTAGGCACCTTCTTGGACCTATCTTCATCCCAATCATGAGCAGTATGGTGAACTATCCTCAGGCCTGTCAAAAGACCCACTTACAACCCATTTCAGTCCATGTTTCAATTCATATTTCAGTTCATATCTTAGTCCACATGCACCTTAATTTATACACGTTATGTGATATCAATCAGATGGCCTATTATTGGCCCAATTTTAAGGCTTGCTTCCACCTCCTATAAAGATCCACTTACCACCCCATCAGGCCATCTTAAAATCAGCCTTATATGAGTTCAACTTTTGAGACTGTTTTTATAAAGAATCTCTTGCTGGCAGAGAAGGAATTAAGGTATATACCTACAAAAGAACCTTAGCCACATCAAAGAAAACTAACCCTTGTTGAGAGGTTGTGGATTGTTGGAACAAGGAGGGTAAACCCCTATTTAGTCTTCCTTGGGCCTTAGACTGATTTTAGAAGGATAAACCCTGTTGAAGCCTCTAAACGAATGAAACTGAGAGCTTAAAGCCATGTTGACCCCTCTTAAAGAACCTCCAATGGCCTTGAGCCTATTTATGAAGTTTTGAAACCCCTGTTAAACTTCTATCATTGCTGTTCACATGCAAATAAAGAAAAATGATGATTACAACCATGCTAAAGCCATGCCCCTTTGGTTGACTGAAGAGGGCGAGCAGTCAGGACAGAGATCTGGAACTGTTCAGCAGGGAAGGACATCCTTGCCACTGGCATCCCAACGACCACTAGGAGAGATTACACCAAGGTTATGTACAATGACAATGGTCAGAGAAGCGTTGAAAGGTATGGAAGTACAGGAGGTCAGAGCAGTGCCTGGTGCGGACAGTGCTTGGAAGGCCACTAGGCAAAGGCTTCCCAGAATGGGTGGAGGTGCAGAGTGGAAGGCAAGGAGTTCTCAGGGCCAAGGGAGACCTGGGTTTTCTTCAAACGGTAGGAGCCCAAAAAGAGAAATCGCCTCAATCTATTCTTCTTGGCTGCATGTTGCAATATCTAAATTACAATTGTATAAATGGTCATCAAAGATGGTTTCTGCGGTCGTGGGTCGCATCAATGCTGTCATCTTTAGTGACAGGAACTCCATGCTATGGCCAATAAGGGGAGAAGTGTCAGTGGTGATAGAAATGTCAGAAATGGTGGAGTTCCCAGTCCTCATCCCAGTGGCTTTGAAAGGCAGAATTCATAAAGTTTGGATTAGTTTGGCGAAGGAGGTTTCATAGGCAGCTGAGGACTCACCGAAGCAAGGAAAGACATGCAGGATTTGGTGATTCTCACAAGTGGATCTAATAAGCTTAATTTCAGCAAGAGCAAGATCACAGATATCAATGCAAAGCAAGTTTAGATAAATTTGTGGGCAAGTTTTAACAGAAAGAATAAGTTGGGGACCAAAGAGGGTAGAATCCCCTGTTTTGGTAGGGACAGGCCATGTTTAGTCCTTGGTCAGGTAGAGAAGGCATGGAACCAAAAGGACCCACTATGTGTGGGATCCATTCAACTTAAATGGTGGACTGGGTGGTGGCGAACCAGTGACTGAGTGTCGAATGGGCATGCACAGGACTGGCTCAGAAGCCGATTTCCAAAGACGGCTGGTTTGTGAACCAGTCACCTCTTCCTAGCGATTTGACCAGGCGGCAATTGTCGCCTATTGGGTCATAGATTCTGTCTCCATCATCATTCAACAAGAACGGCACCAGATGCGCAAACAAAGCGGCATTGGTAGAATGATGGCAATATACAGGGGGGATTCAGGTGTGTCACAGGTTCAGCCTCCCAGCCCGATTGAAGCGCAACAAAAAAATAGTGATGTTGATGAGGCTGCAGCTTTGATTCCGGTAAAGAGTAGGCACCTGTCATAGTGCAGAATGAACATGACGATGTCAAAGATCAACCAGCTGGAGATGTTAAAGAGGTGGAAGTCTTTCTGTCAAACAATGATATTCTTCATATAGGTGAAGTAGAGATTTGAGTTGCAGGAATAGAGGTGATGGTTTGGAATTATTTTCAAGAAAATGAAAGCGGACCTCAATCTGTTGAGAATTGGGATGTCCTGTAGCTGAAAGGAGGCCGACACAAGCAAAGATTGGTTCGACGGAGCTTAAGTTTTTAATGAATGATAATGTTATATTGGAGCCAAGGAGAAAGGGGAAGAGGAAAATAAATTTCATTATTTGTTATTGTCAAAAATAATAAGCTGGAATTATAGACGAATGCAGAAAATTGACAAAATCAGGAAGCTTAGAAGTGTGGTAGTAGCTCAAAGGCTAGATGCCATCACTATCCAAGAAATAAAGTCACAAAATCTCCCAGATTTCGAGGATGCCCTCAGCATCTAGAAACTTGTACTAGGGAATGACTCATTTATATCATGAGCTCAAACAATGAAACAATTGTTCCAGTATTAATGACTAGTAGACTGGTACCAATAAATAGATAGGATGGGAAAAAAAGAACATCGTTTAATATCTAAACTAAGAATAAAGATGCAAGCGCCTCTATTACTGTCAACGAATTTTATGGTTTCTGTTGGTGCAAATTCAATCACCCCAGATTGAGGTGAAAATCCACTCTTTATTGGTAGCAAGAGGCTATCCATTACGCAGGGAAACAATATTTAAGAAGCAAAACAAGTATATTTCTATTCTTGAAATCATGGACTAAAAGGGATAATTACCTAACCAACTATCATAATTCAACGCCGTCATTGTACAGATTGATCTCATTGTGAAAACACATTACTCTATATTTCATGGGTAGAGCCAAAAAGTGTGAACTGGAACTCCTAAATCAAACCTTCTTTGCTTGCCCACTCTATTGCTATTGTCACCTTCTAGCCAGCTGACAAGTGGCTTCCTACCTTCTATTCCAATAGCCTTCCTCCATCAATAGAAGCCCTTCTTCCTTCAATGCACAGAAGATATTTTCACAAGAGCACCTCCCATTCTGACGTTTGCTACTTCTCTCAGGTATGCACTTATAAATGAAGCAGTTGATGCCCTAATCCCAAGAATAAAAGCACTCTCTTACAGGTATTCACTCATCCCCTATCAGTGGCAAGAGTGAGTAGATAGCAGAAGTTCTGTTGTTCCACATTCTTAGAATATTAGTGAAGCATGCACATTAGGGGTGTTCTCACCTATGCTATCGATAAGGAGCCATTTCTCTGGTAGGCTAAGCCAGAAAGAGAAAGAAAATGTTAAAAAGCTACGTACCTTCGTCAAGAGTGAGGATTGGGATAAGTTGAAGCTGTTCGCTTTAGTTCTATTTGAAATAAGCCAAATCACCATCTCTAGAACCAAAGTCATATAGTTGCCAGTAAGATTAGGCTTGTAGGGGTCACCACCTCCATCAATATCCCACCGACAATTAAAGCATCTATCTCACTGTGGCTGAAATTCTTCAATTGATGACCAATTCAACCAAACCTAAAACCTAATGCTCACATAAGGAAACACCAATGTAGCAATCCAACCTCTTTCAGTCTTTCCACAATACTCGAAAAGAGAACCAGTAAGATTACTGCTTAAAAGACACGTGTTTCACAGTGAAATTATAAAAAAAAACTAAACAAAAAGTTAAGTTTTCTTGTACACAAAGGATATCAGTATCGAGTAAGCAAAGATCAGACTTAGCTCATGCTACACCCTTTTGTGGCCTATCAGTGGACGCAAGTGCCTTCTTCAGTCCAGGTAAGAGACATGACTTGCTTCCAAGTTTGGAAGAAAAGAAAAATAAGTCTTAGCCTAATATTAGGAACTCATCGATATCAATACGTCAAATGGTACGAGATCATACAGAGGCTGCACAATAATATCTTAAGTGCCTTCACTTGCTCTAAAGCAAGCAAGAAAACTACAAGCACGCTAGTGTGCCTAAGTTTCTGAGCCGTAGCTTGCTCTTTTGGTGCTAACATTGAAAGCTTTACTTTGATGGGGCACTTCTTTTTTTGTCGTGGTGTCTAAGAGAAAGACTAAGCTCGACTTGATCTTTTTTATAGGCTTCATATGAAGTCCTTTTCAGTACAATGCCTCAACCTTGCCTGATATAGAGATTATCTCTTTCTTTGGGCCCTCAAAAGCCTTCAATTAAGAGCTGTTGGTCTTATAGAAGTATCTATCATTGGAGTTGTTGGTGTTTTTGCCAACACCCCCCCATGGAAGAGAGACTACGCAGGAGTTATTGCCATATCTCTTTTCCAATTGAAGAAGAATAAGCCAAGGAAAGCCAGGTAGTGGATAGGGTATAGGTCAGTCTGACCCAAAGCTGACCTGGTTTGACTGTGTTGGATCCCTATTTTTTTAATATTAAAAATAAAAAAAATTCAATAAAATACTAAAAAATTGTAAAAACTCTAAAAATAGAAAATATGACTAGAAAAAAATTGTATTCATTTATATTCAAATCTTACGTATTGTTGTTATTCTACATAATAAATATAGTCCTCCCAAGATATATGGAAAGAGAACATTGAGTTGTCAATACATGCATGGTTATAGCACTCTACACTCCTGTTTATAATCACTTTAGGATAAGATCCCAAATCCATCATAGTTGTCATACGTGGAATGCATGAAAGTGTTGGATGAGGATTTATAAGTACGTTGAGTCATCCCAAAACCCTTTTGGTGATAAATAGAAACCAAGACTCTTGAAATGACTCATTCTCCACACGACACTGTGTCATGTTGACAACTGCCTCGTTGTGTGCCATCTCATCCTTGTGTCTACACATCATGATATTCACCTTGAGTGGCATGCATGTAATGTTTTTCTCTCGTGAACAACATCAGTTAAGGTTGTGATTCCGTCTCAGTTCTATATGTATTTTGGACAATTACTCCATCGTCATCAAACCCTCTACTCCTACCTTTCAACGTCAAATCATTTGACGTCTAGTATTGAACATTGATGTCTGGCTCGAGAGTGTCTTCTCGCACCTTGTCAACTGATTCTTCATCCACAAGGCTTAAAGAATCAGTTGTAACTTATTTATCTTTACCAGATGCTTTTTTATCTTGGTGAAAAAATCGTCCGATATTCTATCTCTTTGTCATTGAAAAAGAAATCTAGAATTCCTCAACTAAAGGTATGTCGTTGAGTTCTCCTTGAGCCCATCTCAATATTTTAGGTTGAACTAAAGTTCACCTAATCTTTTTTGATCACTCACCTAAGTTTGTAATACATTTTACTTGTTGAAGATTTCATCCAAATGGACGTTGACATATTGTATAGTGACCGTCTCACTTCACCATTGCATCGCTTCTTCTTTCCACCACTATTCTACCTTTTGGTTGTCCATCATCCTCTGCAACCAATCTTCTCGATGTCAGCTAATTTCTCTGCTTTGTATAAATTATGCTGGACGTTAACCAATTACTTTAACATCTTGAAGCTGATATAGTTTGGCTCGGGACTCTTAATAATGTCCACTAAATTCTCATGTCCCGGTGCTTTGAAGTGATCCTTCAACTAGTTAGTTGTATAAAATCATTGTATGTTAAATAATTGAAATAACTTTATCATATGAATTGCAAATAACGCATTAGATGGTACGGACCAAGACTTCGAATCATAATTGCCCATTGTATTTTTGATATCCCAAAGTGGAATATCCTCCACCTATAGTCATATAACTTGTTACATACTATAATTGATCGATCGTCATCCTCAAGCATTCAAAAGATGACCGATTTCACACTGACTAGAAACTCATTGATTGGCTTAAACAAAAGACAATAATAATATTTAAGATTAAAAAAATGAGCTTGACAACATATACATGTTAATAAGTAGCACAATACTATGTTGGAGATACATTATTTTACTCAACGAAAAAAAAGTATATTGGATGATACAATATATGTTACCATCGACAGTCAATAATATTTCATCGCTTATTAAAATCCAATATCATCTTTGCAATTTCATCATTCGCCCGCTCAAGTGTATCAAAGATAGCACATGTCTATCATCATATCCCCATCTACTAGTTTAAGAACTTTGACTAAGCGTTGCACAATATGAAATGTCCTCTTTACAACTCGCCAAAAATCTCAACCTCTTGAACGTCACATCAATCTTCCTCCATTTCCTCTTATTTGAATGAGTAACCCTAACAACCCAACTAGAGCATCTTGATGAAACTATTATTTGAGTAAAAGGGTATTCATATTGCGTTAAACTCTTCAAAAAAATGTAGTGAAAGGTAAACCTAGTTGCATCGGACCAAAGGAACTCTCGGCCCTTCATATACTCTCTCGTTAGGTTCAGGATACAGAAATAATTGTAGATGAAAGATGATATGCATGAAGTTGCTTCACTACCCAATCAACTTGGGGATCCTTGCATATATCATCTAGCAACAAATTTAGAGAATAAGTGGAGCATGGTGCCCATTACAAATGTGGTACCTTGAATAGCAGCATTGCTCCAACTATGTTGTTCGTTACTACTAGGACAAGTCAATCATCTCTTATCTCCTTGATTACTCGATCAATTAATCCAAACAAATAGTTTGCATTTTTTACATGTTTAGATGCATTCACAAACTTCCAAAATATGGTACTCTGGTTTGACAGTATACTAAGAAATTGATCATTGTTCTTCTAATTAAACATATTAAGAAGAACACCATGCATAAGTTTTAAATTTTAAAATTTAAAAAGATAAGTATGTAATAAGTTTGGAAATTGAATGTTACTAGCCTGCCCAGCCATCCGTCAACAAGGTGCATCATTTTTCTTGTCAAATATGTTCGAACGAATTAACATATTTTTTAATATCCTCCACTTTCATGTGAAGATAAGTATTGTATATTTCCTTTGAAGTTGGTCTAGGCACTCCCTTATCGATAGCAGTTATGGTGTCGATAATGGACTCGTAATATGGCCCCTTCGTAGCATTTACCACTACGCTATTATAGAAGAATCATCTTGATATCGCTAGCTCAATCTTTACCTTGTATATCCGCAAATTCTTCATTATTGTTGTGATGGTAATATATCTTTGTCATGAGCATGTGATGACAGAATTCACGAGACCTCATCTGCAAATGACTTGCAACTTGCCTCCATTCCCCATATCAAGTAATTTATTTTTAACAAAAATTACTAAATATTAATGACACAAAAAGATTGGTATGATTTCATAAACATTAATGACAACATACCATCATCAAAACCTTCGTCCTAAGAAGCTATCGGACGCACTTGTCCAGCCCCATATATGCAAAATGAATGCCTTGCACATTCAGAAATTTCTTTACAAACAATGTCCTTATACCGATTTGAAGATCCCTTTTCCTGTTTTATTGCTTGTAAATGTCTATAAAATTAGGTTGTTACCACGAGTGGAGTTTGTGTACATGGGGCAATGTTGTCCTTCATCCCAATAAGGTGATATTTCAATCGAAAAATTCTCCCATGCATTACTTTGTCACAATACTTACATTGAACTCTCTTTTCGCCATGGATATCAAGTTGTAATGTAGCCATGCCGGATCATTCTAGGTCACACCGGAAGTTTAAGTGCCATGACATGGAGATGGCATGTTAAAGAAAGCTTAAAAAAATAAAAATAACACAAGGGTTAGTAAAACAATTAAACAAAAAAAATGATCTCTAAAAAGCCTAAAACGAATCGAAAAATAAGCAATCTTAAAATGCTTTAGAGAGAGAAATTGCATTATTTGAATGTTTAAGAAAGAGAGAGAGTTTTAATGTGAGAAAGAAGTTAGGAAAGAGTGGGAGAGGTATGAAGGGAGGGGAGGCCACTTGGGGGAAATTAAAAACCCTCCTAACAACTAGTCATTGGCCGACCCGGTCAGGCCGGGTCTCCACTGAGTCACCAAGTCACATGACCCGCCCCAAGTTAGATGTCAGGTCAAGGATGCAAGATCAGGAGTTGGAAGGTTGGTCGAAAAAGCAACTAGGTCGCAACCCAACAAACCATGGAATAAGCTACTTGAGTTAGCAATGCTCTAATAATGATTTCTTTAAAAATGAACCATTGTTAAATGTGTAAACGCTCTTTGATAGGAGACTGCCATTACATGGAGTGCATCCGAGATAAAATCCAAACAGAATCACCCAAAATCGGCCAAGATTGGATTGAAATCAAAATCATAATCGAATTTTTTTAGATTTTTTATAAAACGAATCATGCTAAATAAGCCAAAATCATCTGGAATTGGATCAAAAGTAAAAAAAATTATTTATTTAAATCCCTGATTTCAGAACGAGATTCTTCTCGGAGGATCTGTCGATCCAGATACCGATTCTGATCCAATGATCATTTCTAGTGATAGTATTTGTTCCTATTGAAGCTAGTGCTCAAACTCAAAGTCAGACTCTTAGTCCCAAAAAGCACTATTGAAGCTAGTATTATTGAACATAAACAAATAAATAAATAATAGGATGCGGAACCGAAATGTCTAAAACTAAAATTAAAATACTAAAACGGAATTAAAATTACTTTTAAAATATTTATTAAGCTGGACTAGCAATTCTACACATCACCAGGCTGGTCCTGACCTGGTTAACCAAAAGCTCATGATGGTTTTGATGGTTTGTGGGTGGGGGGCTTGGGCAAGAGTTGGTTCAGTCGTGTGAAGGGTGTATGAGATGGTTTGGGGAACAAGCTTCCGGAGTGGGGGTCATGGGTGGTGCAGAGGAGAAGAGCAGGAGAAAGAAACTAGCGTGAGGGTATCATGGCTGATCCGGGTGAAAATCAACATGAGGAGCTAGACAACGAATGAGGAGAAGCTCGCAGCTCACTGTAGCCCCATCAGCTGTCTTTGAAAAACTTCTTCATGGAGCATTGTAGCACCTATGTGGAACACAGGATGCGGCGCAGAGGAAACAGGGAAAGCCAAGGCGATCAGAAACAGAGAAAAACGGTGAGAAAAAATAAAAGGAAGGAGAACATGGTGGCTCTGAGGCATGCAGATGGATCTCAGGTGCCGAATTGGATCTAATGCAATGGATTTTCGACGACAAGACTCTGGGAATCGCCAAAGTGGAAGATGATGCAGTTGCTAATCAGAAGAGATGCTGAGTATGAAAGGTTGACATCCTTGTCAAGGGCATCGTAGGTTGCTGTTGAGGATCCCACAAAGACCGTGGAGGAAAAGATGCCAACATCAAACTTTATGGAGTCCTCATAAGGTTGTCGGAGAGATAGTGACTGATGCAATGCTGACAAGAATCCAAACAATTCTTTGGGGATCACCGGAGAGCACTGAAGCCGAAAATAATGAGAGCATAGTTGGGCCAAATTCCAATGTCAACCATATCAGAAGAGAGGAAAAAGACGATGGAACCGGTGAAGACGATGTCAATCTTACGAACCTATTAAAAGAGGAGGAGAAAAGAATGCCATAAAGGCCAAAGAGAGGATAGGCGAAGAATGGCCATAGAGACCAGAAGGTGAGGTTTGGGAAGGCCCTTGCAGGCTACAACAAGGGGGAAGAGTGAAGAACTATAAAGCCAAGCCCTTATGGTAAGCACGCCCGAAGGCTCAACACCCAAAATTCTCACTATATCCTTCATTCGGGAACATGTAGGCACTTATAAAAAGAGCCAGTTTACAAACAGACCCAGTAAGAAACTTCTTTACAAACATGTCCAAAATACTAAAAGAGATTAATGCTATCGAGCATGTTTCCTATCAAAAGAAGGCAAGGAAGTGATTGCAGGGAAGGAAGCCAGTAAAATTTACCCTATCTAATAATAAGATCAGTAGCTAGCTGCACATTAATGCCAAGAATCTACTCTTCCAGAAAAAGCTCCTAGCCTTTTTTTAGCCATTGGAGCTCTTGGTTAACTATTAATAGAAAGAGCTACAACGGGAATAAGAGCTGCTTGAGAAGAAGCTTTAGTTGAACTAGTGGAATGTCTAGAGTAGAGTACAAATCTAACTCTATCAATTACATTTTTGTAAGTTTCGAAAAGTCAGACCAGACAATCGGACAAGCATGCAACCTCAGATGTGCATTTATTGAGATCACAAGGAACACATACAAATTTACTTATAACTAATTTCACACATTTTTTAAAAAGAAAGGTCATTGTATTCGCAGGAAGGTCCCACTATTGAAACTTGAAAATGCAGCCAACCTTTAATTGTAATTTTAATTATATTTAATAATTATATAACATAGTATAAAATTTACAGCAAAAAATACTAGGAAAAAAAAAGAAAGACAATAAGAAAAATGCTTGTTTGTTTTTGGTTCCAAAGTTGACTTGCAGGGTTCAACTTCAGCTTCTGAGTTCGGTTTCATTGCTGAGGTACTTTTCCCGAAAAACTAGAAATAAGCCAAGCCATCCTATTGACCTTTATGCATAAAGTTGTGGTTAAGTTGAAAGGTGGAGTACATAATGGGTTATTTTTCTCCATTGGTAGTGAGAAGTGGAGGTATTATTGTATGTGAAATTATAAGATTTTTGCATGTCATCTAGATAGATAGCGGCAGATGTGTATGTATGAGATTCACAAACAAAAGCAGGGGACAGTCATGGAATTTCGCAACAGTTTATGGTCGTCAGAACTTAATTGAAAAAGAAAAAGTTTTCATAAAACTGTCAAGCCTTTTGATCTGCAAAATACGCCGACCACACATAGCATATGTTGCTTCCCTTTTGCCGTCTGCAACTTTTCATTGTCACTTTCATCTTGTCTGCAAGTCATCTTCCATTTCTGATTAACTGCGCTGAAATTATTTATGTTCAACGTGTGCTAATAACTTTTAAATTAAATTTTCAATTAATTATGTTAGTTTTTATTTTCAAGTTATCTTAATGAGTTTTTTTAATATTTCCACATGATATGTATATCTAGTATAGAAATTTCAAATGACCTAAAGAACACGGAATAATTTTAAAGAGAAAATCAAGCATATGAAGTGTTCAATATATGAAAATCTAGAAGCAACCACAGAACAAGCAGAATACTTAATCAAGTACGTATAAGTGAAACTTATGAACAGGAACAACAATTTATGATTATCTTAAAAGATAATACACAATTTTCTCTATCTGAGACGTATGTAGTATGTACCTAGAGAGAAGGATAGTGGTTATTATCATATTTAGATGTTACTTTATGATTATCAAATAATATTTAAAATATTTAATTTTGTATTCAAATGTTAATTTATAATTATCACATAGTCCTAATCTATTTAGATTTCATAATCAGATATTAACATTCAACTTATCAAATAGCCTTACTCATTATGTTTTCAGATGTCCGGGCAACATTCAGATACTAGAGATAAATATCAGGCTTTAGATCTTAGTGTAATCAAATGCCACCTTGGGTACTTTAGGGACTCTTAGAGGTTGTTCCCTGTTCTTCTTGGGAGATTGCCTCTTAGAGTCTTTCATTTAGCTCCATGGGAACTCTTTGCACAGGAGGTCCATACCTTGGGGCTTTTCTTCACAAATAAGGCCATTGGAGACTTTTAATAGAATAACGAGCGGGCATTTTTGTCCACAAAATACCCCATTTCCTTATTTCATGGTGAAAAGAGGTGGCACAAAAAGGTGGTAAACTCGCCAATATCTTCTCTTTTTATCTTTTTTTGGTTGTTCAACCGAGCCAAACAAGGGGCTGAGCGGCCCAACTTCACCACCCACCCCCAATTTATCCTTTACGTAAGTGCCTGGAGGGGGGTGCACGACGTGGGAGATGCATGACCTAGGGTTTTTGGCAGCAGTGTTCTTCCTCTGTCAGTGCTGGTAGCGGGAGCTCTCCTAGAAGGTTGTTGGCACCAAAATTTTTCATTTAGCTTGCTCAACATAGATTTTAGCAATGTTGAAGCCTATCCGAAAATCCGACCCAAATTTGAAAAATTCAAGTACAGATAATACAAACAGACTATGAAAATGTCTTAATAGGCAACAAATGGCCAAAATAATGTGCTCATTGCATAACCCCGGTTGAGAGCTTCACAACGGTGTCTAAAATATGAAAAACGGACACTGGAATGCCAAAATGACCATTTTGCCCCCGATACTTCGGGACAAATTGGTACTCTAACATGAAATTCCAATTTTACCACATTGTTAGTGTTAGATAGATCTGGACAACGCTTGAAACGGATCCAAAATCTGATCACCGGTTGGAAAGATATACAGGAAATTTCAAATTCGGCCAAAATCCGTATTAAATAACACCAAGGGCATGATGGTTCAAACCATTTTCAGCCGCCTACAGGCTAAAAATTTCAATTTCCCAATCCATAACTATAGTCTCGAAAATATTG
Source organism: Cryptocoryne crispatula var. balansae (assembly GCA_036172225.1). Classification (NCBI taxonomy): domain Eukaryota; kingdom Viridiplantae; phylum Streptophyta; class Magnoliopsida; order Alismatales; family Araceae; genus Cryptocoryne; species Cryptocoryne crispatula. The sequence goes on from CM069928.1 coordinate 29,309,017, forward strand.
ATGCATTGGAATTAAAATTTAGCCAATGGAAGATTTTAATTACATCTAATTACGATTTTCAGCATTATAGATGGCCGCAACAAACGGAGAAATTGGTAAAATCAGAAGATCTGATACAATTCAAGACATCATGCCCACACATCTTGATGGTGCACAAGATCAATGGTCATCAGGGATTAATCCCATATTTTTATGATTTAGTTTCGGATGTGTTTAATCAATTTTCAGCCGAAATTAATGATAGTCGTCAGATCGAGAGCATCTAGATGGACGGAGTGGATTGAGTTTCATCCCCTGTGTCTAACACCTCATCCTTTGGCTGAAATTCCTTCATCCTCACCTGATTTTGGCAACATTCATCCTTGCCCACACTCCTCCTTTGATTTAAGTTCATTTAGTTAAAGACTTTTTTATAAGATACGACTCTTGCTCTCTTATCCTATCTCCAACTTATAATTATCTTCATGGGCATTATCTTCATCTTAATTCAACAATATTCTTGACACATCATCTTATCCCATCAGATGGTCAACCTTTGGCCGAAATTCAGCCCTTGCCCAACTATTGTGTGCGCTCAATGCCCTACAAAGTAGGGAAGGGTGTGCCAGCTCTCACCTCACACATACCCAACTGATAGGAAGTCTTCTTGCACCAGGACCCTCCCCAACTGACCCTTATCCATATCCCATTTAAGTCTTATCATCTAAGGTTTATCTTAACCATCAGATGGGCATGCTTTGACCGAACTTAAGCTCACTCCCCTTGTGCAGTCCCCTTTCCAACCCTTTTAAATAGCACCTCCACAAATCCATTTCAGCCCCTCTGAGGCTTCCTTTGCCCACTGCTATAGCAAGAACACAAATGTCAAAGGACAGGTCCAAACAAGGTGCAAATCAAACCTTGCTAGCCATGGAAGCTCAAAATAGGCCTTGCTGACCATGGAAGCTCAAGACAGGCCGCCAGGGCCCCATGAAGCTGAAGTTGGGCCAACCGGGCCGACCTAACATGAAACCAGCCTTAATAGGCCATGAGACATGAAGACCAGCCCATTGTGTTGATGACACTTGAAGCTGGTTCATCGGGCCATGGACATTTAAAATAAACCTTAATTAAATTCAAGGTTTGCCATATCGGATTTCGGCTTCGTCTCGGGAGGGTGAAAGCGAAGAGATCTTAGAGAGATCACGAAAAAATCTCAGGAGATCGGATCTCAGATTCTCAGATCAAAATGTATACATGTATGAAACATAACATAATATCTTATAAAGATAGGAGTACATCAATGAATTTACATGAAAATATATAACACATTTATACATCAATTGTGTGTATGTACAATTACAAAATACTCTCGACACCAAAAAAATGATCTTTGTGTTTCTAAAAGATTTAATCTTGGATACAATCTTATTTAAAAACTAATATGTTATTAAACTTGTAGCACATTTTTATCCGCGATAGTATAAGTGATAGTGAGATATATTAATATGTTTACACTATCATAAATGGGCGCATAGTGGTCGCGGATCGACCCCCTTTTCGGACTAGGCTACTTGGGGCGAGATCTCGGCAATCTCGTTTCTCGGCCCCCTTAACAAGACCGAGATCTCGCAAGATGGCATTCCATGATTAAATTCAGAATGCGAAATGAAAAATTAATTAAGAAGTTGATCCATAACTGGACACTCCATTGGGCGGCTAGCCTAGACACGCTTCTGGTATGCTGACCTGGGCGTAGGCATAGGCATGGGACACGCTTCCCACGTGGAAAGTCAAAAGACTATGTCATGTAAGACAAGTAAAAATTCTACACCGATCGGAAAACTAGATGGCATATTGTCAAAATTTTCCCGGTCAAGTGAGATTTTACACCATGGGAAGGACACATACACACATTTAGCTTGAACAACATTGAACATGGCATATGAACCACTATGTCATATGTACACCGACATGGATATTCAATGAACATTTCAAGTGTTAACTCAACGCTAGGTGTGATTGAGCATCGATACTAACCCGACAAATTGGATGTGATGCAAAATTGAACGAGAATTAACCAAATCTGAAATTAACTAGATCTGAAAATACACTCAAATCAACCTCAAAATACACCTAAAACAGTTCATTAAAGCCTTAACATCTCACAAAAATCAGATTTAATACAATATGGAAAAATTGATTCAATGCACTTAATCCAATAGAATTCAACTACTTGAGCAAGTGCAAATCAAATAATTCACAACTAATTAAAAAGAACATATTATAACCACATTAATGCATTCGAAATTTATCTAAAAAACATGTGAAATCAGATTATTAATAAATAGTAATATGAAGTTCATGCTTAATCAATTTGAAACAAATTTCAAAACATTTAAAATATGCCAAACACACCCGAATTAGCATTAAACATCAACCGATATAAGAAAATCACATGAAATTGACTTAATCCAAGTCAACTAAACTTAAACAAGTCAAATTGTTCAACATATCTAAAATTTCAAGTTCAAAAAAACAACCATCAACCAATTAAAGTAAAACAATCAAACCAAATAATTCAAACAAACTCAAAAACAAACAACATTCAAATCCAAGTCAAATTGAAATCTGAAGTTAACATCTCAAAATAAACTTAAATCAACATTTCAAATCATGAATCAACCTCGAACAAAACTTAATCAAACTTATTTACATCTCATCAAGCCCGAAAGGCTGGAGCCCCTTTGTGTTCTTTATACATTGTGGATGTGCATGCTCTCGACAAAAAGATCGCTATGACAGTTAATCAAAAGTATTCGAGCAGTTGCTCGATGTAAATGAACACTGAATACTCACACCATCTAATGGAGAGAGGTTAAAAACATTTTCACAAAAGCCGAACCTTAATTTTATTCTCTTTTAATATCACCCGACTATCTAGTATCTTTATAGGTTATCACCTATTTTGCTAGAGAAGTCGGACGTCGATATTTCAAACACACAAAAACAAAACTCTTTTCAAAATACTTCATAAAGAAGAAAAAAAATTAATCGAGGTTCCCACAAAGCTGAGTTGTTCTTTTCCCCCTTTTTCCTTTCTCCACCGTTTTAAATGATGTGCAGGGCTTCGGCACTTGTCAGCAGCACCTTTTTTGTTCGACCCATCCTTCCCAACTTGCTCAATTGGGCCTTACTCCTTCCCTTCTTCCTCTTATTTTCTCCTTCCTGACCCTCGTTCTCTTTCTTCTTCTTCATTGTAGGCTGTGCAACTAACTTATCATAGGTGATCGCCTCAAGTGCCAAGGCAAGGAGAACCACCACACATTGGACTTGGCCACCTGAGGTGAGGCATGGTGTTTGTCTCTGCCAAGTGCCACCCACCTGGATCCATTTAACTTACATCTACCCACCCACCCATGAAACTAGGAGTCCCAAGCACCCTAGCACAGCCCACCACCACCCATGGATGCCACCACATGCGACACTGCTGCCGGTATTTCTTTTTTGAGAGCTTCTTCCCTGCCAACCACCTGATTTCTTCTTACACAAGCTTGTTAATGTCGGCCTTGGTCACTAGAGCCTCCTGAGCTGAGATCTTCTTCCCCTAGCTGTTGTGCTGTTCATCCTCCTTTTGCCTGAACAAACCATCATCGGTTAGTTTAGATTCGGTATCCTTTTCTTGTTCCAACTTCCTCTTTTTTCTTTTCATTGCTCGTGTCCTGATTAAAGTTATAGGTCCTATGCAAACTCGTCTAATTTAATGATTTATTTATCTAATGTAATTAGTTGAAGATGTCATGATCACATGAACAAACCCATGAATCAAAGACAGATTCTAAAACCCAACCCATGGTGACTGAAATGTCGGAAAGTAGATAAGGTCCAAGTTCTATGTCTATAGTTCCTCCCAAGTTTAAGGATATCAGATGGAAATATAGAATTCAAATAAATCCAAAGAACTAAGATTAGGTGTACGTTTTGCCAAAAATATTGCAGATGAGGGAATTATCACTTGAAATAACACATTGTAAGGTTATTCACCAATGTCACTACTTGTAATAAGGCAACAATAGAGACAAAAGAAGAAATCAAGTAACATATGCAACAAACAAAATAAGCAAGAATTGAAAAAGTTTTGCATGATCAAAAAAAAGTAGAAGGAAGAGATAATCTTCTTGGGTAGCAAAGTATGAAAAAAATCATAGGAGACAAATCAAGCTATTCCTATTTTCTTTCTCTTCACTTTTTCTTAAATGGCCAAAGATCAAATTTTCTATTAAAGTAAAAAAGATAACATATTACATTGAAGTAAAAGAGAAAGAATGCAAGAAAGAAAAGGGCTCATCTACCACAACCATAGAAGAGAGCCTAATTACAATTTACAACGACAAAGATCAAAACCAAGAGAACAATAACTTGAAATCTTTCGACTCCACCACACCCTCCACTCTCCCAAAGTCTGCCACCGATCAGTCCTTCACAAAGTTAAGTAGTAGCAAGAGAATGACATTCGGATTCTCAAACCTATCTTCAAATATCTTACAGTTCCTTGTATGCCGGATGAACCATAGCATAATAGAAGAACAAATTTCCAAAGAGTAGCATGAGAAGACCACGAGTTAAGATTCATCTAACAATTTAAAAGTAACAGTGTTATCAGGCTCCACAAACTGCATTCCAACTCCTGAAAATTATCTGCCAAAGAAAGTTAACAAGTCCACATTTGATGAAATTGTGATCAATACCCTCCTCTATGATGCCACAAAAGACATCTAGTAGGGATAGAAGAAAAAATATCATGCAAATGCCCTAGTGGGAAGTCTTTCCTACTATATCTTCCATAAAAATAGCTATATCAAGTTATTCCTGTTGATGATCAATTTTTTATGCCTCCGCAAATGAAAGATCCTAAAGACCGTTTTATCATGTCTAATCCTGAGAAGTCCGATGACAAATATGTGAAAAACAAAAAAAATAAAATGAAAGAAGAAATGGAAAAAGTTATTCAGTATAGTGTTAAATGAATGTATCAAGCAAGTATCTCTTTCAACACAATGACCGAATAGTTTTCAAACTACATAAGAAACAATGGGTCAATTTGGTTCAAGTTTGAAGAGTCCAAGCTATCGTGAAATTAAAGACCTTGCTGGCAAAAAAGATTAAAACAACCCAATAGTTAGAAGAGGAAAAAAATGAGACTTGATTGAAATTTGCTTGCCGTCCTATGCCTGATGCATGGACTAATAAAAATAAAAGAACTTAAATTAATTTTCATGTCAACACTCCAACAGGCAAAGTGTTTCTCAAATATGTCGATGATAGTTTGGAAGTAAAAGATGCATGATTGTCAACTGATTTACTGAAAAAATTACAGAAGATGTTGGTGCATAAAATGTATTATAAATTGTGATGGATAATGAGTCTAGTTATGTGGCAGCAAAAAAATGGTTGACATCCACATATCCTCATTTATTTTGGACATCACGCGCTGCATGCTGCATTGATATGATGCTAGAGAACATTTCTAAATTATCTTCAATTAAAAGTACAATTCAACATGTCAAGTATGTGATGACTTTTATTTATGCACACACTAAAGCTCATACAATAATAAAAAAAATCACAAATGATAGAAATCATGTTAAAATAGTTGTCACACATTTTGCCATAAACTACCTAAATTTACAAAATTTTAAAGATGAGTTGAGACTAATGTTTATATCAGAACAGACATTCAACGACAATAGATGAACAAAAAAGATTTAATAATAAATATCATGTAAAATTATTTCGAATACTACATTTTGAAAAAATTAACTTATGTCCTAAAGATTTTCAAGTCAATTGTTCTTAGGTGGCAGTTAGTTCACAGAGAAAATTCAACAATATAATACATTCATGAAGCAGCAAATTGGTGGATAGATTGAAACAGTAAGACACTAAGACTCAATTACAAAGATTGGCAATTCGAATATTTACCCTTCCATATGGTGCTTCAAGTTGATAGAGTAACTATAGTACATTTGAATAGGTAACATTTGTTAAAAATAAATAGAAGTAATATTTTGTTATTTTACATATTTATTAAGAAAATAATTTATGCATACTTTGTGTAGGTTCGTACAAAATAATAAAATATATTAGAACAAAAAAAGTTGAATGATTTTGTGTTTGTACAATACAATCAAAGAATCAGAGGCGTCTAAGGATGAAGAAATCCAATCTGTGATTCAATCTCCTTAGACTACGTTGAAGAATCTAATGATTGGATTACTAATGATTGGATTACACATAAAGATGAAGGCCTTGTCCATGAAGATCAAGAACATAGAAAGATGTGGAAATTATCGCGGGAATCATGAAGATGAAGGCCTAGGTAAAAGGTCTTCTGAAAAAGGACATTACATTGCTAATGAGAATTCTAATGGCACATTCAATGATAAGCAAAAAATTCAGTTAAAAGTTGATCTACACAGTGATTAATGTACTGGTACTTTGGAGTTTTGATTGTATAGTGTGGTCAATAATTAATACTTTTATTTAGTTGTTGAATTGCTTAGTCTAAAGTCATTCGTGGTGTTGACTTATCTTTACTTTTACTTTGAATAGTTTCACGGTTTCTCTTGAATTGATGTAAGTAATTGTTTTTAGAATTTGGATTATTAACTTACCATATTGATGTAACCTCAAAATCTCAAAAGATTTGATATCTCTTGTTTTGGAAATTCATTTTCCTTTTGGATTTGAATTAGACCTTAGCATTGACTTCTTAGGAAAATAGATGGTATTCCATAAAAGTACTAACTAGGGTCAAAATTGTATGTTGAGGTTGTTAGGTTCTTTGAAAATTTATTTTGACCTCTCCCCGTCGGATGGTGCGAAGATCCGACGTTAATTACATCGAGATTTCTCGAATACCCTTGATTATCGTCATAGCAACTCATTGAGTAGAAGACATGCATCCACAAAATAAACATTCACACATAGGAGAAAACAACCCCATGCAATCAGTGGAATGCAAGCACTTAATGTGTTTTGAATTTGATTTGAATTGAATTGATTAAATTAAATTTGTTGGTTTGATTTTGATTGAATTTAGTTTGAGTTGAATTTAATTGGTTTTGAGTTAAATTGGTTGATTTGAATTTGATTGAATTGAATTTAGTTTTGAGTTGAATTTGATTTGTTCATTTTTTGAGTTGCTTATTAATTTAAGTTTGATTTGATTTGTTGATTGATTTTAAACTTGATCTGAGTTTGATTTAATTTGTTTATTGTTTGATTTTTTAGTTTGATTGGAGTTGAATTTGAATTTTGTCTTGATTAATTTGGATTTATTTTATTGAGTCTGACTTTGATTTAATTTGTATTTGAGTTGATTTGATTGAGTTTGAATTTGTTTGGATTTGTTTTGAATCTGGTGGATTTAATTTGTTCGGTGGATTGTTTGATTTAATTCGGGTTGAATTTTATTTTATTAGAATTCACTTGAATTTGACATATTGTTTTGAACTTGGAATTTCTTTTAACAGATTTGTTCTCAGTTTTGGTTTAATGTTTTGCATTAAGATTTAATGAGTTAAGATTTGTTGATCTTTCTGGTTTGGGAATTTAAATTTTCTTGAAACTTACAGATTTCTGATTTGCTTGAATTTGGATTACTTGGAGAAATTTGATTTGATTGAATTAGAGTTGAGCTTGATTTGAATTCAATTTTGATTGGTTTAGATTTCAGTTAAATCTGCAGATTTTGACAGCTTCTGGGTTCTCTCTTATGCAATTTTCAGATTTTATGAAATGATCTGGGACGGCTTTGAATTTAAATTTTCTATGGGTTTGAATGGTTTGGGACCACCTATCTACGGACCAGCTTCTGATTTGTAATAGTTTCAGTTTTTGAAATTCATATTTGAAACCTCAAATTGCAGAATTTTAGTTCGGATCTTCCTGCAGGCCCAAATTCTATACATTGCTCATCTTCTGATTTTCGGCTGTAGGCCTTAAACTTTCGGATTTTTCATTCACAAACCTCAGATTGCTGATTTCAGATTTCGGATCTGCACATCTACAGCCCCCAATTCCTTGTTTTTAAATGCAAAGTTCAGATTTGACCTCTTCAAATATCAGACCCCAGAGTCCAGATTTCTGCATTTTCAGATTTCTGCATTTCAGATTTGCAGGGTTTTTCTTAGATTCTGTACCAATTCAAACTTCAGATTCTAATCTTCAGGGTTTCAATTGCAGATTTCTAGATTTCAGACTCCTGAAATGGGTTCTGGCTTCTGGCGCCTAGGCTCTAATTTCTGATTTTTGGTTTGGTGCAGATTTGGATCACGAATCTAAGTCTGGCCTCAAAGATTTGAAAATTCAGATTCTATTCAGATGGTGACTTTGTGTACGGATCCAGAATTCAGATTCTGCACCACTCCGAATTCAGATTCTTGTTTCTCTTCCAAATTCTCAGCCTCCAGATCCTGCAGCAACCAGATTTCAGATTTTTAAATGTTTTGTTTTATTGAAATTTCATATTTAAATTCGGTTTTAATGTATTTGCATTCGTTCATTCCAGCAGGGACTGTTTTCTCCTTATAGCATCAATCTATGTACCGAACATGAATTTCACTTGTTCTCTCAAAAATATGAGACATGATTTACAACTTGAATAGCAATCCGGTCCCTTTGAGTCCTTGATGAACATGGAACTTGTTTGATCAATTTGAGATGGAAAAACACCCGGTCTTTGATAGACTTGTGGGCATTCCTCTCTCTGATTTGAGATTGAGCATGTCCCGGCCTTTGATAGGCTTGTAGGGACCCATCTCACTGTCTTGAGATTGAGCATCCCGGTCTTTGATAGACTTGTGGGGACTCATCTCTATCTTCATGGCTCCTTCATGAGTTGATGAACTTGTCAATTCGTGGGCGGCATGTACCCGGTCTTGATAGACTTATGGGCATCCCCCACTGTTTTGATGATTCCATTAGCATATGACCGGCATGACGGCATATTGATTATGCTCTAGCCTTGCATAGTTTGATGGACTTAGTAAGACATTGGGGTCTTTTATAGACCTTTGTATGTCTACCTTAAGGACGTAGGGGCGGATGGTTAGTCGACCCCCCAACTAGTCCATATTTTGGATTCTTTTAAGTTAAGCCGAGACGTAGGGGCGGATGGTTAGTCGACCCCCCAACTAGTCCGGTTTGTTGAATTATTTTGAGTTAAGCCGAGACGTAGAGGCGGATGGCTAGTCGACCCCCCAACTAGTCCGGTTTGTTGAATTAAATGTATATATTTTTTATTTAATTTCCACTATTTTGTTTATTTTAAAGCATTTCTCTTTTTTTTTTAAGAAAGCCCCTACGCACAGCGCAGGGCATTGATCTGGCAAAAGGGGGCCCGGTCCACTGTTTGGACCGGGCGGTTCTCTCGCAGGGGGGGCGGCCGGCTTCGGCTGCGCTAGCCCTTCTCTTTTTTTTTTGTTTTCCCTCCACCGGGTGGGCCCCACCATTTTCCAGCATGGCCTATAGTCGGGGGACATATTTCCCCCGGCTACGGTGCCTGTTCGACATTCCGCCGGCTTCCGACGGGCTTCCGGCGTCCTCCCCCGGCATCGCGGGCACCTCCCGGCTTCACGCGACAAAGAACGGCTCCGCAGGGGAAGAGGGATGAGGATTCGGCATTCCTGGGGTATGAAGAAGCTTCCTCCGGCGTCGACGGCAAGCTCTATTGGCCTAGACGGCGGCGGCAGCGGCTTACGGGAGCAGTCGAAGGTCCGACAGTCCCGGTGTGGGAGGAAGAAGGCTTCGGCAGTCTCCAACGGCACCGTTCGGAGGAGGAAGAGGCTTTGGCGGAGGGGGCAGGAGCTTCCCTTGACGGCTACGGCATCGGAGGACAGTGGACGAGGCGGCTGTGCTTGCGGACGATGGAGAAGGTCGACTCTCCTCCCCTCCGGCCTGCTTCTCTCTCTCTCTACCTCTTCTTCTGCGCAGCCGGCTCCGATGGCTTTTATAAGCCCCTGGCCCTCCTTCTTCTGTAGGGAAGCTTACCGAACAATGCCTCCGGCCTCGCGCTGGACTCGGAAAGGTCCGAGATTTGCGGGACTCAGCTTCCCTTGACTTCTTCGACCCTCTCTGCCACGTTGGGAGACTTCCGTAAAGCAGGATTCTGCTCCGAGATGCACTCGATCGGGTGCTATATCCATGGGATTGATTCCCCGATTCTCCCCTGATTTCCCTCCTTTTTTAAGCAGGTCCGATTTCCTGTCTTGTTTAAACAGCAAAAATCTCTTCTTTTTTTATTTTGTGTCGAGCCCAACCTTGAGTAGGCTTGTGGGCTACGTACTTAGCCCATTCAGGAGGATGTCCAGCCCATTTTGATCAGGCCCATGGGCCTTCTACAAGGGGGGCTGAGAATGGACCTTTCAGTAGGCCAACTTGGGTTAATTGAAATCCCATTCTAAGCTTCATCGATGGGCATTGCAGGTTGACTGAATTGGGCCGATCAAGGTCCGTTTATGGGCTTTGGACATGGACCGCCCATGGACCTGTGGGGACAGTTTAGGGGGCCTGCAGGTGGACTGAATTGGGCTTGTTTGGGCTTGTCTACGGTGCCTGTACATGCTGTACACAACCCAGCTCCCCAGGGAGACCGAGGATGCCATTTCTTTTGTTTGCTCTTTTTCTCTCTTTTTTTTTTGAAAATTTTCGGTTACAACACATATTTTCACTTTTAAATTGATACTGACATGTTGATCTATTTAATTGTATTTTTTCATTTTATACTTAAATTTTGAATTTATAATTTATTAATATCTCATATATACACATATATAAAATAATAAAATATAAATACATATTAAAAAATGCACCTCACCTCAAATGTCTGAGCCAATGCAAGCCCTCCTCAACTTAGGTGCCTCGTGCGGTGCCTCAGACAACATACCCCCCCCCCCATTTTTGAATTTTTCCAGGTGCAACAAGAGCAGCACATTCAAACATTCAAATTGCTTGATGGCACTAAAGAATCATAAAATGTTTGATCAATAGTACCTAAAATGCAATCTAAACAATTAAAAATGTCTAAACAATACGATCTAAAAGATGTGTAAAATGGACTTGTAACTTTAAAAAAATTATAATATGTTATAACCAGAAATTTGAAAATTCCAGTATAGAAAAGCTATAAAAATTAAAATGGAAGAAACGTCCTAAGACAACTGCTTCAAGGCCTTGAGCAACGAAGCTCACCCCCTTCTAGGGCCCTAGGACAATTATACCTTTGGTAACTAAACCAGATAAATAGTAAATGAAAGAAATGCCGAAAAAATATAAGATAATTCCAAGACATGGGTCTAACGTTTAAACTTTAAACTGCAGCATGCACTGTTTTAGAAGACACAGAAGATTACCTGATTGTTCACCAAGTCTTTTGGGCCAATTTCAATCCTTAAAGGAACACCTTTCATTTCCCAATGGGAGTATTTCCAACCAGGTGAATAGTTCTCTCTTAAATCAGCTTCAACTCTCAAACCAGCTTCATTTAGTAAGTTCACCGCTGAAGAGCAAGCATCAAATATGCCTCGGGTATTTGCATCCTTATATGGAACTGGAATCACAATGACTTGGACAGCCGCTACTTTGGGAGGTAAAACCAGACCTTTGTCATCACCATGGACCATCACCATTACACCAATCTGCAAAATCATGCCATGTGCATCCCTATGTAATGGTTTATAGATGACATAGTAAAAAAAGAATAAAGTATAAAATGTACAACCTACAACATGCTTGAAAGGTCTATAAATGGATTATGCAAAGTGGTTTATAAAGAAAATATAGCAAAGAAGTAATTGACTAGGATCTGCGAACACTGAGATAGCCTTACAGTTCCCCAGAAGTGAAGTGTAGTAGTTAATGAATGGAATGGAATAGTAAGCAAATACAATTTATACAGATAATATTTCTAGTTTCAAACTCATGTTCCAAGCAAGAGAATCAAAGATCTAAACAATGCATAAGCCTGCTCACCTTGAGACTGCATATAATGTCAAATAAATTTGCTAATAATTAATATGTAACAGAGAATTACCGTGCGAGTGCTGTATGCCCATGAGTTCTGCCAGACCATAGTCTTTTCTCGATTTTCATTCTCAAATGTAATATCAAACATCTTTGCAAAATTTTGTCCAAGGCAATGCGATGTGGCACCTTGTATTCCACGACCGGTGTTGGGAATAAATGCCTACTAGCAACAAGTATGGTCCTCTAGTTAGTAATAACAAGAATTCATAAAGAAAAAGAATATGTTACATTTAATGAGGCACAATAAATGTCACTTCTTGATTCCAACAGCTCAAGTTAAGTGTGCCTTCCTTTGGTAAGACTATGATCTAGATGAGGTTTGTGTTCCTGATGCAATCCAATAAAACCCGTGAGATCATATACTCATCCAGAAGACCCCAAGTGATCAGCATTGTAGCCAGGATCCCGGGATCCAAATTGGAAGTGGTTTTAGGTGATTCTAATTACCCCATGTAGAACCAAACAAGGTAAGTCAGCTCATGGTCTGGACCCAAGTCGATCAGGATCGGATCCAATTAAAAAACTGATTTATTATTTGAAATAAAAAAATATTAATTTTTATTCTACTTAAAAATAGTTAAAAATTAAAAGATAGCTTAAATATTTTTATAACTAATATATATTAAAAACATTAAAAAAATTTGAAATGCTGCCACCAACGTTTCAGCTTCCGACATCATCTGCTTTTCATGGTTGGGATAGCGGGATCTTGGTCAAAGTGGTTGCCAGTAACTCCAACTGGGTCAAGCAACCCGGCCCAACCCGATCCAGATCCGGCATACCATGGAACTGAACATTGGACAATGAAAGGCTATTCTAGATAAAATTGGCCAGGATGGGATGGTTCACATGATCAAGCAAGTGGAATTGGCCTTGTATCACTATCACCAAATCCAAATTGGGATCGGTAGGAATCGGCCAGCAACAGTTGATTGAATGAATTATGCCATTCCAATTATAAAGAATCTGCCAGTCTGAGATTGGCCGATCCTGAGTCTGGATTAGCCAATCCTAGGTACGCACAGTAAATTCAGGTTTCACTTGGGCTGAGTTACTTCAAATCATAGCTGAATCCGCGCAAATGGCTTCTATCGGCCTGGATGATCTGAATTGAATCAGGATTGGCAGTATTTTGTACTGAACCAAAACCAATAGTAACTTCCGTTAGATCAGCATAATTAGTAATGTTAAGATCAATGCTCAACAACAGATTTAATACAAGAATGTACAAATTTATACCTCAACACTTGTTGTGTACAGCCCACCGGCAAATTTTTCTAATTCACTTTTTTTCCCTTTTATGACTGGTATGGCAAGGAATTCTTCATAAATTCTCCGGTAGAGTTCCAAAATTTCAAGTACCTGGAATCATGCATTAAATATTTAAAAGATCAAAGATCAGTAACAGAAGAATAAGGCACAGCATTTAAACATACATAAAGCATTTCAATACCAATTTACTTTGGGAACGGTATTGAAAATTAAGACGTTCATATATAATAAAAAGCACAGACAAATTAGAAAGAAATATACTAGATAACACTCTTCGAGATAACAAAAAAGCTTTTTTTGTTTTGAAATATTGACAGCCATTGAATGATACAATGAACGAAGTGTGAAGGACAGATTGCTCAATAACTAAACTAAAAGAATATAACAACCCAGAGATTTGCACTTATTTAACCTTCACTATCCTAAATGAAAAAATGTTTGTTCCTAGGCATATAAAACATTCATGTGCAATTTACCCATATCTACACACAGAAACGTGGTAAATAATACAGTATTATGAAGTAAAATGCAAGCCATAACACGATCAAATAAAGTAAAGTGATCTAATTTGAAAGAAAAATCTTGCCACTAAGCCATATAATTCAAAAACACTTCAGTCAACTGCTAAACAACTCAAAGTAAAGATTCATGAATGGAAACTCAAAAGTTGGTCCAGAATCTGCATTCCATGTCTCAGATTCAGTTAAAACATCCATGTTACAAGCAAAATGCATTAATCTTGAATCTATAATTTATCTATAAGAAGCGACAGTGAAGGTTTTTCTTCATCCCTCATTTAGCCCTTGCTTCTGTCCGAGTACATCCATGACATTTTATTTCTTTTGTCATTATTATCCACTTTTAAGTCAGCCAACTTCACATATAGAGAGAAACTGTTTCTCTCTCAAATGATTCATAGGCCGAACAATGTTTCACAACCTTATTGTCTTCTCTACTATGCAATCCTAAACCACGTTGTTGGGGGCATGAGGTGCTTGAGGCAAGGAAGGTGCCATCTTGCCTCATGCAATGAGGGAGCAGATCCTAGTAACCACAATCAGGGTCCTGTCTTCCTCGTCAGATAAGAGGGCATAACAGGAGAGCCCACCAGCATGGATTCCAGCCTCTAGAAGCCTTCAAAGACCAAGGGCAACCTTCTTCCAGCCTTCCTAGGAGGCACATCCCCTCATTTTTTCCCCTCTCCCTCCATTCGCTACTGCCTAAAACTAATCAAGAAGTGAACCATTACCTCTAACAGTATTGAGCATTCCTCCATTCAGGCAGAGAACGTGGCAGAAGCGAAACAATGTTAAATCCAGTTCTTCCATTTATTAGGAAACCCTATAAACTTAAGAACGATAAAGAGGCAACTCGAAAGGACCCAATTGTAGGCCTTCTCAAAATCAACTTTGTACACTACACACTCCTATGTTGTTGGTGAATATATCCAAATGTGGTAATGAAGATATCAAAGAGATAGCTAAATCCTTGATAAAAGCCAGTTGATACCATGAGACGATGAAAATAGTTCTAAAAGACATCGAACTACACAATGGCTAATCCCAATCTGTCATTCGTTAGGAATGAAAATCCTGGCGATTTTGGTTATCTGCTTGTCAGATCATGTAAATCTCCTCTTGGAGCTGACTAACCATCACTTCCTGATATTAAACCATATTGAAGTTGTAAGACCATGCTAGTCTGACCATCTTGACCACTGTTGAAACCTCAAAAGTTTACAAATGATATGATGTTGTAGTTGTTCGTTGTTTTATCATCATTTGAAAATAGATCATATACGATATGATAGAAAAATATAGATTGATTTGGTGAGTTATATAGATAGGTCATACAATTGAGTTCCAAAATCTTCCAAATATCAGAATAGGTAAACCCCTATGACTTGGAATATTAAACCATGCATTTTTTATTGCAGGTCACTATGTGGGTATCCAAAAATTCTTTTAACTTCTACCATCAGACTTCCAATATTATGATGTTAATTGCACCTAGCAATTACTCGAACATCCTTGATTAACCGCCAAATCAGTGCATTGATGGAAAGTCATTCATCCACACAAGGCATAAAAATACTAGAAGACATATCTCCATGGTTTCATGAGATATGATTTTGTGGTTTCATTTAATTTGAATTTAGGAATCATCTTGATGGAACTAAGTTTTCATTTATTTCTCTTATTTGGCCCTTGACTATGAAGATTATTTTAATTTTTACAAGTTTTTTGCTTGTTTGATTTATTTGTTTGTTTTGTCTTTTGTCATTTTTTTAAATGACTAAAGGTCACATTCCCATTAATAGGCAAAAAGAATACAAAACCTTTACTAAGACAGTAGAGTAGGAGAGAGAACAAAAAAAACCAAAAAATTAAAGAAGAAACGACTTATAGGAGTGAAACTATCTGTGAAAGTAGACACCTCCAAATGAGTACCCGACCAAGCAAAATACCATCTTTTACAAAACGTCCCAGAAGGAGGAGAATTGAAGAAGGCCTCTCTAAGTGATCTTGAAATATCCTCCTGTTCATGAAATGCCAAATTGCCTGTAGCATTTAATTTCCCACAAAATCGTCTCCGAAGTCCATGGGTTCCAATTACTCCAATCCAGGAGAAGCTTTTTCGTGTTGATAGGTTCAGATCAATTAAAGCCCCACCTCTTTAACATGGTTTCCCAAATAGAGTGAATAATCCTGCAGTGAACGAATAGGTGGTCAGTCTGTCAACGTTCTCCGCATTGATGCAGCAAAAAACTACAAGATCAGACCTCTGCTTGATTGATGAATAGGTCTTTTCTCATTTGTTTGACTTAGGCCTCGTTTGTCTTGACTTAATTGAGGTCTAACCTCTGAGTCGGTCCGAGGTTAGGCATTGAGATCTTTGTCTGAATACAATAGTAACTTTTTGGTAAACAACTTAATTTTAAGTGGTCCACTATAGTTTTTTTATTTTTGGAGGTGGATCACTAAGATTTTGTGTCCCACATGAGAGAACAGAGAAGATTATTTTAGATATTTCATTAAGTCAAATCATATCAAATGTCACCTTAAACAATTAATATTTTCTTGACATTTTTTAATTATTTTTTGTTTTATATTTTTTGGGTGGTTATTTGTCAACTTTTTGAAAGTTGTCAGATTTCTTCGTCATTCATTTTTCTAGTGTTTTATTGTTATTTTAGTGTTGTGTATGTTTTATTATGTTTAAGAGCATAGTTGTCAAAACGACAAGACACCCAAGATGTTTAAGAGCAATGGTGCCAATTCTACATAAACAACAAGATGGCTACTTAGGCAACAACTAGATAGTTAACATGGTATCATTAGATGATTATATAAATATGTGTATATATATGTGAATATAAATATATATACATATATATAATTAGATATTAAAACTATACATATTTATGCATTCATACAAACATATATACATAAATATAATTATATTTGTATGTGTATACTTGTGTACGTACATGTAAATGTGATTTTAGGTGTAACTATGAATGTGGGGGCATATACTTTTTAAAAAAAATTAATCTTGATAAACTTAATGAGTGAGAGAGAGGAAAAAAAGTTAAGAGAGATCTTTATAAATTTCAAGTACTCAACATAAATTTAAAATTACATATCTTAAAAATATGTTATCGTATAAGTGATAGTAAATTATATAAATACGTATGAACTATCTTAAATAGGCACCTTGAACACTGTCGGTGCCTAATCAGGCACTTTGGGCGTCCTAGCAAGGCACTTGCAGAATAATGCCTTTATGTCTAAGCACTGCCTAGGCAGATGCCATGACAATTATGCTTAAAAGAGATTTTTTATCAAGATTTAATTGCTATTAATATCATTTATTTAATTTTATGATTAAGTTTGATTTAACTTAACATCTTTAGTAATTTTTGGTAGCATTTTTTGTATGTTATTTTATGGAATCACTTTGATTTGATTATGCTCACCTTATGTTTCATTATGTTTACTTATTTCATTAAGTAAAATATTTTATTCATGTTATTTTATGTGATTATTTTAATTCTATTTATCGTAATAAAGTCCGCGGGAACTTAATGTCATTATGTAACAACACATCATAACAAGTAAACTTGTATTCAATTCCACTTTGCATGGGAAATATATCCGAGTATATTGACTGAGGAGACATAGAAGTCATATTCCTCGTTACATAAAATTAATTTCCATCCATAGGATATAATAGAGTTTGTATGGATATTGATTATGCCAAGGAAGGCTAGCTCTGGGGTTGTGACCGAGTCGGTCAGAGCCCAGACCGACCCAGTCCGACCGGGTTGCAACCTAGGTCGCGATTTTTATTTTATTATTTTTTAAAAAAATTACAAAATTACAAAAAATAGAAAAAATAAATAACATGATTTCAACAAATAGTTCGTTAACTTTATTCTAATATAACATAATCTAGATTTTCTATGTAGTTTATGTACTCTCCCTATGTCATTTGACTTGAGTACATAGTATGGTACAAATATATATGATGATTATACTCGTCACTTCCTCGAACAATCATCTTAAGACTAAATCCCAAAGAATCACCATAGCTATGATAGTCATACGCCGACTGAATCGAAGTGTCTAATAATCCACATAGTTCATTCCATAATGCTCTTAGCCATATGTAGGGAACCAAAAGTCTTATAATGAATCATATGCATAATTTGAGGTATCGTTCTATTGTCCTCCAGCTCGCTGCATATGTTGAACTCGTCCATGTTGCGGCTGTGCACCATGATCGATGTCTTGGGTCGCATGCGTGTATTACTTCTCGCTGGTAAAGCGTTAAGCCGTTGTAAAAACTATATCTGTATCCTAAATCCCTTGTCTTTGTGAATTTGTGCTACCCTTGTATCTAGCTCCATCGTTGCTGCTACTCTTTGATGAATAATCATCAAAAGTTTGGTACTGCACTCAAATGATTGGCTTTAGCGTGTCTTCTCAATCCTCTTCAATTGTATCAACATCTGCAACGTCAAAGGGATCAATCAAAACTTGTTTATCTTTTCTTCTACTTTATGTATCACAACTAGATTCTTCTCCGGTCCTCTGTCACTTTGCTAGGGAAGGAAAAATCTGGAATTCTTCGGCAAGAGGGACATCATCGAGCACTCCGTCAGCCCATTGTCAGTCTTCTGGGTTACACTCTGATTCTCTCAACCCTTCTCGATCATTGACCTAAGCTTCCAAAAGATTCTTCTCGTAAAATATTTAAACCAAATCGATGTCCTCTTCTTCAATTATCGGCTCCTTGATCTGTCATCCTACCGCCTGTGATATCCAGCTTCTTTGTTCCATCTGGTTTTGCTTCATTCTCTCCAAAATTTTCAACTTTAACCTCATGTTATAGTGACAATACACAAGGTCTTCAAGTCGTTGTGATGTTAACATGTTCCTTTGCTTCGTATAAATCAAGCTGAATGTAAACCAATTTCTCTCATAACTCAAAGCTGAAGTGGTTTGGCTTAGTATCCGGATGGCTACATCCGCTACGTCTTCATACACAGGTGCTTTACCATGGTCCATCCATTAATCAACTGCATAAATTCAATATGCTAAAAAAGTATATCATACATTTTAATTAAGTAACTAAGTGATGAAGAAGAATGATACATACCCGGACTTAGTAGCATCACAGCTTGTTCCACTATACTCGTTTCAAAGTAAAATACCCGCATTCTATAATCGTACATCTTGTTACAAATGATAATAGATCAGTCATCATCACCGAGCATCCATCGGATGACACACTTGATGTCATCTAGTAACTCGTTCATTGCCTTAAAATGTGAACTGTAGCAATATCGTAAATTGAAAAAGTAATCTATCAAAGAAATAATACTAGTAAACAACTTATATATATCTAAAATTTAAACAAAGTAAATAACTAAGGAAATATGCCTGCAACATGTATTAGTTGATGTAATGTACGTTCCCATCGACGATCAATGATGTTCCACCATTTGGCAAAGTCGGACACTGTCTTCGAGATTTCTTTCTCTGCTCTCTTAATTGCATCATATAAGTACCACATGTCTGCTTTCCTATCTCGGTCAACTATCCTAAGTACCTTCACTATGGGTTGGATGATGTTTAAAGTATTCTTTACAACCTTCCAAAAAATCCCCACGCTCTATTGTCTCATCTACTTTTTCCCCTTTCTCTTATCGGAAGGGCTACACCTAGCTATTTAAATACCCCATCCTGTTGAGATTACCATCAGAGTTAAGTCTTCTTTGACTCAACAATCTTTCTAACGAAATATAATGAGAGGCGAACTAGGTTGCATTGGGCCGTAGCAACTCTCGGCCCTTGGTATATTCTCTCGTAAGGCTAAGAATGAAGTTATGGTTGTAAATAAAATTAGAAATAAACTGGACTAGCTTAACTACTCTATCTATTTGAGGATCTTAACATATATCCTCTAACATCAAGTCTAAGGGATGAGTGGAACAACGTGTCCAATACAATCTTTTTCTTTTGACCATCAACATCTGTCTAGCCAATTTATATGCATCCGCGTTGTCTGTAACCTACTAGGTCCACTCCTATCTCTTCAATAACTTCATCTATCAAATTGTAAAGGTACTCGACATTGTTTATCTGTCCCGATGCGTTAACCGACTTCCAAAAGACCATGCCAACTTGACAGTACACTAAGAAATTGATCATCAACTTCTTACTTTTACTTGTTAAGAATAAAACATTAAGTAAGTTATACTAAAGAGAATATTTATAAATGTACTATTATAAATAATTTTATTTACTGGACCATCCGTCGATCATTAATGTGCAAGCTCTTCTTCCCAAATTCTTTCAAATGAATTCACATACTTCTTTATATCTTGCACCTTTATGGGGAGATATACGTTGTATATCTCTTTTAAGTTTGGCACAGGCACTCCCCTCTCAACATTTGCAATTGTGTCAATCATGTTCTCGAAGTACGATCCTCACGCAGCGTTTGTCGGTATGCTGTGGTGAAAGAACTATCTTGACGTTGCTCGACCAATTTTTTCCTTGCATAACTTGAGATTCTTCATTGTTGTTGTGATCATGCTTTGACGTTGTCATAGTCTGGTGATAACGGGATTCACAGGACCCATTGTCAGATCGTCGTCTTAAGTGAGATCATGTATCTCATCTTCTGATTGGTTGTTGGATCCTCTTCCACTTCCTTGACTACTCTCACTTCCCGACCCTTGACTCATCATTCAGTCGGTGGGTAGTTATAGATCTTCGTCGGTGAAGGATCTTCGACTTGCTTTAATTGCTCAGAAGAGGTCGTCCATTTAAATTTATTTAACTAATTAATGATAAATAAAATAAGAGAATGAACTGCCTTTATGAGTAATACAATCGTACTATCATCGAAGTATTAGTCTAGACGAATATCCAGTTGATCTTGTCCGGTCTCGTAAATGTGTATGAAATGTCTCACCGGTTGTAACAATTCTTCGTGAACAACCTCCTTATGCCATTTGGACGTTTCCTTTGCTTGTTCTATCGCTTGTAGGTGCTTATTAAATTGGGCTCTTACCTCCGATGAGGTCGGTGTGCAATGTGCAATATTACCCTTCATGCCTGCAAGATAAAATCTCAACCGATAAATACCATCAAATATAATTTTGTCACAATATTTACATTACAATTTTCTCTCTGCCATGGAGATCAAGTTGCAATGTGCCCAAATCAGAACATTCCGGGTCACACCGGAAGTTCGGGTTGTGTGGCTTGGAGAAGACATCTTTAAGTAACTAAATAAGTATGTAATTAATACTGATTAAGTCACTAATGAAGTAATTGACAAACTAATTAAATAACTAATGAACTACATAGTAAATTACTTGAATATCTATTTAATTAACAAACTATAAACTAACTAACTATTAACTAATTAACTAAGTAAAACTAATAAACTAATAGAATTACTAATAAGTAACTAATGAAGTAATTAGTAGACTAATTAGGTGATGAAGTACTTAATAAACTACTTGAATATCTAATTTATTAAGTATTAACTAATTAACTAAATAAAATTAATAAAAGAATGAAATATTTAATAAACTAATTAAGTAATTGAATAAAAAAGAGAGCACAAAATTAAGAGCAAAAAAAATGATAGCAAGTGATCGTTTGAGTGAGCAAGAGTAAGGTAAGGTGGAAGAGAGCCCCTCTTCTACCGGCAACGATCATGACTTTTGCAAGCAGGGTCACGCGATTGCCCTTTTCCACCTTTTTCTTCCGGAAAAAGAAGAGAAAACCGTTGATTGCCCACTTTTTTAAAGAAAAATGAAAGAAAACTTTCTCCCACTTACTATAAGTGAAATCCCTTAATCTGGAAGCCTTCCAATGTCTCCTTCTACCTCCCGTGCAACTGACCATGAGAGTCTATTTATAGTGTTTGGAAAGGCATTTTTACCCTTAAAATTGACCCCACCACCTCCACTTTCATGAAGGTGGGAAGTTGCCTGAATAGAGGTAGAGTTACCACCCCCTTCTCTTTCTTTATCTCTGTTTGACCAAGTCGAACAGACAAAAAATAAGGGATGGCAGTAAGCCTACCACGGTCATCCCATCTATGCTTTGACTGGGTCATTCCCAACGCCTTACCCCGACAGTTTCAAAATGTGGAGCATAGTTAAAACATCTCGCCGAGATCTCGTGAGAATCTCGGTCGATTCGTGACTACTTTGCGTCTCGTTTATGATAGTGTAAACATATTTAATATATTTCACTATCACTTATACTATCACATAAAAATGTGTTACAAGTTTAATATCATGAGTATTATTGAACCAAGAAAATCTCAACCACAAAATGGGTCAAACACATGCACGGCAAATCCGATATCGGTGCGTCAAAAAACAAATCCAAAAAGGGGCAAATCCACCCAGTTAAACCATTGTTGATTTGTTGAAATCAACTGGTCCTCTTTTTAAAAACCGACAAACAAGGTCTCCCAACCGGTTAAATCAACCCGATCAGAAAATCGACGATTGAGGAAATCAATCATCGAAAAAAGGTCCACGGGGTAACTGTTCGGTCGGGTCGAAATCGTCGGAAGAAGCAGAGACCGAAGATCTCCCGCCGTCATCACTGTCAACGTCGCAAAATGACGTTTACGTTACTGTCAAACAAGACCGAAGAGCCCTCTGTACACCAAAAAAAAAAGAGCCGGAGGTTCCTGTCATTGCCATCGTCAAATTTAAATCGACGATGTTTCCCCTATTGCTGCTGTCTCCGCAAGGGAGAGCCACAGGGAAATCCTCATCAATGGAAGAGGAGGAAGAAAGGGAGCCGCGGGGGGCCCTTGTGCTTTTATTGCTAGGCGGAAGGAGAGTGACGGGAGAAGCACCAAGCCTGCCGCTACTGTGGCCACTACTTCCGTCGTTGTCGGACCGAGGCCGCCAAAGAGCTTCGCTAAGAACCCCTACGTCAAGCCGAGGTCGCAGGACCTCCTGTACACAGTCGTTGCCAAGGCCGCCGGGAAGAAGAGGAAATTGATGTCATCTCCATCGCGCTTCCGTTGCGAGAGAGGAAGAGGTCGGGGAGAAGCAGCAAACAGAGGAAGGGGGAGATCTTCCCGTCGCTGCCGCCCTCACACACCGCTGCTGTCGCCTTGGAGAACAGCCACCAGGTTCATCGCCGTCGCCGAAAGAGAGCACTGCCGTTCCGCGGCTCCGTCGCCACAGAAAGAAAGCCGCGCGCACGAGGGAGAAAGGGGGCTCGGGTGAACAGTGACGGGCGTAAACTCTCAGTCAACGGCGACAAAACACCCCCTTGCGAGAACATTAAAAAAAAGTACAAAAAAAAATAGCCGCGCGGCAGTTGAGCCGCGCGGCAAGCGCACGCGGCGGGCTCAACCACGCCCGCCCAGGGTCAACTCGGGCACCCCAGTCAAACGGGGGGAGGCTTTAAAAAAGGAAAAAAGAAAGGCCCGCGCCGGCCGTGCCTGGCGGGCCTCATGCATACGCGCGCACACAGGCGCGCTTTTTCTGGTCAAACCGGCCAGCGCCGGTTAAACAGAGGACAAAAAAACAAAAAAGGGGAAAAGAGGGGAGACTCGATCACCAGCCTCCCCCACGATCCCCACGTCCAAGGAAGTGGACCCACTCCCTGGATCCGGTCACCGTAAGGTGACCTTACCCCCTATTTTGACCAACGGTCAAACAGAAGTCCAAAAAAACGGAGAAAATGAGGTTAAGTTCACCATGAATTTGGTCACCCCCCACTATTGCGAAAATCGGCTTAGTGGGGGTCTGCCAAATGACCAAAATGCCCCTCCAGAAATCTCTATAAATACCCCCATATGGCCATACGTACATGGGGTTTGAGAGTGTTGAAAAGAAGTTGGCATTTGAGAGAAAAAGAGAGACTTTAGAGAAGAGAGAAGCTCTGATCTTCAAAGTGAGTCTCAATTTCTTCAAAAATAAGGAACGGTTTTGCCCAACTTCCAAAGAAAATTCCAACAACCTCGAATCGACTTTTAGCCACTCGAGAAGGGAGTAAGTGTTTCGCCCGACCTCCAAAGTCCAATCATTCCCGATCCTATCTCGTTTCGCGAGAGGGATCGAGTAGCCCGCATTTAAAAAATGAGGTTAAAGTAGCCCGCATTTAAAATGAGGGATCGAGTAGCCCGCATTTAAAACCGAAATGCCAGTCAAACCGAACGAGAATTCTAAAAGAAAACTCAAGTCGGTAAAGCCGAAATGCCAGTCAAACCGAACGGGAATCCTAAAAGCAAACTCAAGTCGGTAAAACCGAAATTCCAATCAAACCGAATGGGAATTCAAATAGAAAACCCAAATCAGTAAAGCCGAAATGCCAGTCAAATCGAACGGGAATTCTAAAAGAAAACCCAAGTTGGTAAAACCGAAATGCCGGTCAAACCGAACGAGAATTCAAATAAAAAATCCAAATCGGTAAAGCCGAAATGCCGGTCAAACCGAACAGAAAATCAAGATCAAAGTGAAAACCCAAGTCGGTAAAACCGAAATGCCGGTCAAACCGAACAGGAAATCAAGATGAAAACCCAAGTCGGTAAAGCCAGAATGGCGGTCAAACCAAACGGAAAATTAAGGTGAACCCAAGTCGGTAAAGCCGAAATGCCGGTCAAACCGAACGGGAAATCAAGATGAAAACCCAAATCGATAAAATCGAAATGTCGGTCAAACCGAACGGAAAATCAAGATGAAAACCCAATTTGGTAAAGCCGAAATGTCGGTCAAACCGAATGGGAATTCGAGAAGAGAACCTAGATCGGAAAAGTCAAAACGTCAACAAAACGGAACAAGCTCCAGAAATGCCGCATACCAAATGCAATCAAGCCATTCTTGGATATATGAAGAAAATCTGGTTCGGTAAAGCCGAAATGCCGGAAAAGCCGAAACCCAGATCGGTAAAGCCGAAATGTCAACAAAACCGAAGAAGCTCCAGAAATGCCGCATATCAAATGCAATCAAGTTATTCTAGGATATACGAAGAAAATTTAGTTTGGTAAAACTGAAATACCAGCAAAGCCGAAACCCAAATCGGTAAAGCCGAAGTGCCGGTCAAACCGAACAAACTTTGACATGTATTACGGAACAAAGGCTCGAATGCCCCCTCATTGATTGTACTTCTAGGTACTCAAATCGACATGAAATAAATTCAAGTTCGATTGACTTGATGTGTCATTACAAGGATGACATATATTCCCCATGGACTTTGAAAGGTGGATAAAAATTAAATAAGTCATTTTAAAATTTTAAAATTTTAATCAAATAATAAATTTGATTAAATCAAATCAAATAATTACTTATTTATTAACAAAAATGCCATCATAATCAAATTAAATCCATGTCATAAAATCATACATAAAAAATAACCATAAATGGTTATAAAACATGTTAAGTTTGAATCCAACTTAACCAAAAAAAATTAAATCAACCCAAATGGATAATGCTACTTAAATAATTAAGTGTGTATAATAAAATCCAAATCAAATAAATGATCAAAACGCTAATAAAATCATAACATATTCCAACCAAAATTATGACATTAAATAATGCATAAAAAATGTCAACCAAATGACTACAAAAACAAGTTATGTTGGATTAAAATCAAACATGAGAAATTAAAGGGACCAATATTATTAAGAACAAAACTTAATAATAATAAGAAATTCACTTAAATCAAGCAAAAAATGCTAACAAACACACCCAAAAAATAAAAATTAATTCCTACAAACAAATAAAAAAAGAGATCAACCCAAAATTGTTTAAATCAACAAATGACCGAAGATATAAACAAAACAAATAAAATCAAATCTTAAATCAAGAAGAAAATCAATGAACCCAAACTTAAAAGATTGAATTAAGTTCAACCAAATTCCATCTCATGAGGCCATGGGGATATATCTTTCAGCTTTGTGTTTATGTGGATGAATGACTTCAGTTCAACAGGTTGCTGTGATGGTTAATCAAGGGTTTTCGAGTGTTTGCTCAATGTAAATAACACCGGAATATCGCAAGTCCGGTGGAGAGAGGTCAAATTTTATTTTCAAAGAACTCATAAAACCTCACAAATCAAATTTGTGGTTCAGATCATCTAAGTGGTGGGTGATACCCATGTCGACACTTGGCAAATCTATGGAACCATCGATGTTCCTATAAGATAATACCACATCAAATTAGCCAATACTCCTATGAATACCACATATTTTCATAGTAGTCAATGCTAGCCTAAAGCAAAAAGAATTTTCTAAAAAAAGGGAATTCTAACCCGAAAAAAATGAGGTTTCAACAAGTATTTAAATAAGATTATATACAAGTTTAAATCTTTTAGAAGTACAAAGATCACCTTTTTGGTATTGAAAATGCTTTGTAATTATTCATTCACACAGTTGATGTACAAAATGTATAATATATTTTCATGTAAATTCATTGATGTACTCTTATTTTTATAAGAAACTACGTTATGTTTCATACATATATATTTTTTGATCCGAAAAATCGAGATCCGATCTCCCAAGATTTTTCTGAGATCTCTTCTCCTTCACCTCCTCCCGAGATGAAGCTGAGATCCGAGATGGTAATCCTTGATGTGGGGACAGGGCTTTGAGCTCGGTGGTGGCCTCCCCTCTAGCAGCGACAACAGCTCTCAATAAAGATGGTGACATAGCAATGGTTTATTCATCTCCTCCTCTTCTTTGGTCAGACGCAACTCCTTCAACCCTTGTCATTGATGATGGCTTCAAAAGGGGAGCGGTAATGGCAAGGGCAGCTTCAGGCAGAAACAACGACGGCGGTGGTGATTTCCGACGATGATGATGGCGATAGCAGCGGCCTCTAACGATGGCTTCCCTACCTCCTTCCTTCTTCTGGTGGCAGGAAGGCCCCCAGGTCTTCTCCTCCTTCCTCCTCCTTCTGTGGCTAAAGGACCCCCCCCCATGAGCCCCCACTTTTCATTTCCGAGGACTACACTTTTCTTCTTCTTTGGCAGATGAGGTCAGGACTTGAGCACGTGACGACTGTGGTCACGATGGTGGCAGAGATCTCTGATGGCAGCGACAAGGGTGTCCAACGATGATAACAACAATCACTGTTGGCACCGACAACCATGGATTACAGAATCGGCCGATCCGGATCGGGATCGGCCAATTCTTGGATCGGATCGGTACCCACCGATCCGATTCCAGCCGGAATTAGCGATCCAGCCGGGAGTCCCGGCTGGATCGGCCGAAATCGGTCGATCCCGGACTGATCCACCCGGATCGATCCCGAAATCGGTCGATCCGGACCGATTCTCCAGAAAACCGGAAGACCCGGAATCGGTTCGATCACCCTGTTTTAAGGCCCGATCACCCCCAATTTGGGGTCGATCCGGACGGATTCTCCCCCCAGCGACCCTCCATCTGCTTCCTCTCCTTCCCCCCAAGCCTCCTTGGAGATCTAGGGCATACTTCACCGGCGATCCAGCTGTTGGAGGGGCGATCCACCTTACACAAGGTTTGTAGGGGGGGACCTTCGATACCCTCTTCCCCCCCCCAAGCCGGCAGGCCGCAGGCCTTGGCTGGCTGCAGGTTTGGGATCCCCCATTAGGGGATTATTTCACCCCCAATGGGGTGTGGAATTGCACCCCCGAAGGGGTGCTAATCACCCCTTCGGGGGTGTTGAACAGTCACCCCCGAAGGGGTGACTGTTTTGATAGTCCCCCCCTAGGGGGGGCTGGTATGAAATCCCCCATCGGTGGGATTATTTCACCCCCAACGGGGTGGAATTGCACCCCGAAGGGGTGCTAATCACCCCTTCGGGTGTGTTGAATGCTCACCCCCGAAGGGGTGACTGTTGACAATCCCCCTGGGGGGGGGCTGGTATGAAATCCCCCATCGGGGTGAAATAATCCCCCCCCAACGGGGTGGAATTGCACCCCGAAGGGGTGCTAATCACCCCTTCGGGGTGTTGAACAGTCACCCCCGGTCACCCCCGAAGTGGGGGGCCGGTATGAAATCCCCCATTGGGAGGGATTATTTCACCCCCAACGGGGTGGAATTGCACCCCGAAGGGGTGCTAATCACCCCTTCGGGGTGTTGAACGATCACCCCGAAGGGATGATCGTTTGACGATCCCCCAGGGGCCGGTATGAAATCCCCCCATCGGGGGGGAGATTATTTCACCCCCCAACGGGAGTGGAATTGCACCCCCGAAGGGGTGCTAATCACCCTTCGGGAGTGTTGAACGATCACCCCGAAGAGGTGATCGTTGACAGTCCCCCACAGGGGCTGGTATGAAATCCCCCCATTGGGGGGGATTATTTCACCCCCCAATGGGGGTGGAATTGCACCCCCGAAGGGGTGCTAATCACCCTTCGGGGGTGACTGTTTTGACAGTCCCCCCAAGAGGGGGCTGGTATGAAATCCCCCCATTGGGGGGGATTATTTCACCCCCCAATGGGGGTGGAATTGCACCGGCCGGAGGTTCGGCTGCCAGACGAGGCGCATGAGGTTCGGCTGCCAGACGATCTGATGTGGGGGCGAGCACACGCCCTGTTCGAGAGCCTGAAATCCGGAGGACACATTCTGTTCGACCGATGCCGACGGGAGACACTGCCATGTATAGGGAGAGTGGCAGAGGTCAGAGGGGTATAAAACAAGCATTTAAATGAGTGAAGGCCTCGACTGGGGCAGCAAAGAAAGCCCTAAAGCATATGGTCAAGTTCTTTCTACATGCAGGTAAAGATTTGTTGAAGTTGTGGTTAGCATTTGCTTGTTGATATAAATTTCTTGTTAGGTTAGTTATTATTAACAACCCTCTCTTCTCCCTTATCCTGTTTTTGAATTTGTAGGTGTCCCGGCACATTCAGCCACGAGTCCATATTTCCAGACTATGGTTGATGCGATTGATGAGGCTAGGTCGGGGTTGAAAGCCCCCACATCAAAGTATATATATGAAACAGGCTTGGATGAGGAGGTCGATGAGTTGACCTCATGGATAGATGGATTCAAAACCATCTGGAAGGAGAGGGGTGCACGGTAATGTGCGATGGGTGGACTGGAATCACAAGGAGGTCACTTATAAACTTTCTTGTGTATTGTTCTGAGGGTACCGTATTCCTGAAGTCGGTTGATGCATCAGGTCAGGTGAAAAATGCAGATTACCTATTTGGCTTGATGAACACTGTGGTGGATGAGATAGGGGAGGCCAACATTGTGCAGTTTGTCATAGACAATGAGACCTCATATAAGGCTGCAGAAAAAAGCTCATGGAGGCTCGACCTCACTTATTTTGGGTGCCCTGTGCGGCACATTCTATTGACCTGATGTTAGAAGAAATTAGTAGGGATGCTAATGTCAAGTCCTTGGTCAACCAAGGACAACTGATCACCTCATTTATCTATGGCCATCCACGACTTTTACATATCATGAGACAGCACACCGATGGTCATGATTTGATCAAATCGGGTCCCACCAGATTTGCCACCCATTTTATTGCATTAGAGAGCCTATACAAGTACAAGGCTAGTTTAAAAAGGTTCGTCCTCTCCACTGCTTATCAGGAGTACATGGATACATACAGGAGCTCCTTGGATCAGTATGAGATACTGCTAAAGATGGAGCAGCTGATAGAAGATAACAAGTGGTGGGAGAAGGTGCAGTACTACTTGTCTGTCATAGAGCCTTTGGTGCAGGTACTTAGGTTGGTGGATTCAAATGACAAAAATCAGATGGGGTACCTGTATGATGCTATGGATAAAGCTAAGTTGAAAATTAAAGAGAAGCATCCCAAGGGTTACAAAAAGTGGTGGAAGGTGATTGACAACAGATGGGACAAAACCCTACACCACGACATTCATGCTGCAGGTATACTTTAGTAGTGTAATATAATTGTATTACAAGTTATATTTTGTGTATTACCCCCACTGTCTTTATACTAATGGAGTATTAATGTCGTTACAGGGTACTTCTTGAACCCAATGATACAGTATGGTGGCCAAGTATGTAATGATGGTGAAGTATTATCAGGCACACTATCTGTAATTAAACGACTATGTAAGACCCAAGAAGACAGAACCTACGCTGAGGTTGAAGTAAGTAATACGTTTCATATCAATTAAACTTAGAATTTTATCTCAAGAAGAGAAGATAATTGATTTATTTTAGATTTTCAGATGACTTCATACAGGCACAAGATTGGGGTGTACGGCGATCCAGATTTGCAGTACTCACATGATAGGGTCCCCCCTAGTAATATGCTTACCCGAATTGATGACTCTTTGGTTACTTGATTTTTTTTACATAAGGTTATTGATGCTTGTAATTGTCTTGTTTATGATTACAGCTGAGTGGTGGATTATGGTGACCAACAGAACTGGATGGAATCCACTCGCTTCTGTTGCAATTTGGCTGCTAAGTCAAAGCACTTCGTCATCCCAGTGCGAGAGAAATTGGAGCACCTTCAACCTTATTCACACGAAGAGGAGAAATAGGTTGAAGACAGAAAGATTGGAGAAGCTTGTCTACTGCCATTACAATATGAGGCTGAGGATCAAGAATATCAAAGATAGGCAGAAGACATCGGAACAAAGATTTGCACAGTTTACAGGTGGATTGTACCAAGAAAGAGCACAAGCCCAAGCTACTCAGGGCTTGTCCCAGGCGGATGTGGACTTGGAATATCTATTCCAAGAAGAACATCCACTTGCAGCATGGGTGGAAGACAAGGATACTGAGGGAGAGCCAGAGTACGACCCGAACGACAGATCATGGGCCGAAGAAGAGCTTGACAGCATCCTTGGTGAGGATGAAGACATGCAGGAA
The DNA here is from genome assembly GCA_036172225.1 of Cryptocoryne crispatula var. balansae. Lineage (NCBI taxonomy): Eukaryota > Viridiplantae > Streptophyta > Magnoliopsida > Alismatales > Araceae > Cryptocoryne > Cryptocoryne crispatula. The sequence continues at coordinate 29,339,701 of CM069928.1, forward strand.
GCTCAATAAAGTCAAGTTCCGTGCACAGCTCCACTTCCAGTTCCTGATCCACCCCGGACTACAGCTTCTCCAGAGAGACATCCAGCCCCCCCCCCCCGGCCGCTACAGCTCCAGCTTGGATTCCAGTTGCGGGTCCATCTACCACCACCACCACCAAGAAGAATGGTGGATTATTCAGGGCTTTAAAGAAAAAAGTCTGCTTACCTTCACAACAAAGTAGTCAAGAAGATCCTACATTGAAGAGGAAGAAGATAAGTATCAAACGGCAACATCATCTCCTTGACACCGAGACCACTCAGCCACCTTCATCAGATGAGGATGAAGAAGAATTTGTCCCACCCACACAACAACAGCGTACAGGGGGTGGAGGTGGAGGTGGAGGTGGGGGTGGCGGCAACATAGGTGGAGGCGCGCCTCAGGTGTAGGTGAGGGTGGCTCTACTAGTAGTGCACGCACGAGTGGAGCAGGTCCAGATGATTTGAGTGATAAAAGACACTCATGTTCGAGTGGCAGGGGCAGCGGACGCTGGACGAGGATGAATGTTTTTGACGAGTTTGCATCTTCCTATCCAGAGCCTGCCTCAGACAGTGAGCCCGGCTATCCACCATCTTTTCTAGCTCCACCTCCGACTGATCAGGGAGTTTATGAGTTTACCGACATGGCACAGTCTTTATTTTTTTATGGATACGGGCCAATTAAGACTGACCCTAATCACTGGAGATTTCAGGACAATCAGAATGACCAGGACAGAGATCCAGATCCATCCTACTCCGGACATTACCATAGTTGGTGGTGATGGCATATGTATAATGTATTTGTTTGTTTATTTCACGCAATGTAATATGAGTAGTAAGAAGAATATGTGTTGTACTATTGTGTGATTGGATATGATTGTTTGTTTGATAAAAATACGTATCTTATTTGATGTATGATGTGTTCTATTGTGTGATTGGATATGATATGTGTTCTATATGATTGATTGTTAATTTGTTATATGAATGAGTGTTCCCTATATTTTTTCACATTTTTTCTGAGTTCTATGTATTTTTATTGATTTTTTGGCGATTTTTACAGATTTTTTCACAAAGCCAAAAAAAACCGATCCAGACCGATTTTGGATCGGTCTGCTCCAAGAGAATCGCCCTGAATCGGACCGATCCGATCCGGATGGGACCCCACCGATCCAGGATCCGATCCCGATCCCGCGATCCTTGCCGACAACCAAGGATTGTCATCTCGGATCTCGACTTCATCTTAGAAAGGTGAAAGAGAACAGATCTCGTGAGATTATCAAAAAGATCTTGAGAAATCAGATCTCGGATTTCATTTATGTAAGGTATACTTTACTCAAGAATTGTCATCTCACATCTAAATTTTATCTCATGGAGACTGAACAAAAGAGATCTCAGAAAATTCTAAGAGATTGAATCTCGAAAATATCAATCAGTGTGCATGTTTAAGTGTGAAATGCCACATAATCTCTCCAAAAATGTTAAGAAAACTCATATTAAATATCAAAATAAGTTATGAGAGAATTAAAAGCGTCATACAAAGAGGGTAAATTATTTTAACAAGAGACATGCAAGATATTGTGTTAGACTAAAATTTCATCTTGAACGATATGGATAGGCGATTGATGACATGTTAGGTCAATAGTACAAATATATACATAAAAATATTAAGTCATAAAACTTTATCAAAACAAAAATGTCTAAATGAATATTTGGATGGATTTCATAATAAAATCAAAAATAAATGAAGCAAACTTAACAAGGCCATATGACAAGTTACGGGTAGTAACAGGCAAAGGAGATCAAGGTACCAAAAGTACTATATAGATATTCTCATTGCGGCAATTTTGTTTCTTGGATGTGTGGAAAGAAAGAGATTCTTATGAGATCTCGAGAAACTCTCAGGAGAACACATTTCATGCCAACAGCAACAGCCACAGCACCTAGAAGTGGCGGTGAAGGTGGCCTTCGATGGGATTGATGGCCCCTTTAGCTCCCCCATCTCCTCTTCCCCAACCAAGTGCAAGGTCCACCTTCAACCTGAAAATGGGGATGATGGGGGCTTTGGAAGTTAGCGTCTTTAATGCCTCTGGTAGGGCCCTGCTACAGCTTCTAGATCTTCCTTCTCTTTCCTTGTCTGTGGTGGTGTTGGTTCAGTTATGACATACAAGGTAACTAAGACCCCCGCCGCCAACAATAAGGTGTTTATTTTGCATATATTTTTGTATTCTTTGAAGATACAATACAACAAGGGCTTTGTCCCCTCGGGAAGGCTTTAAAGTGATAGTCAATTACTGGGGCCCAACAGAATTTGATCCCCTTGGGTTCTAAATTCAGCCTTTCAACAAGGGTTTAATTCCCTCGGGAAGGCCTTCCACCGATCAACGGCGTAGGTGCAGCTATATGGGTAATACATGCATACATACTTATACATGTATGTATATGCATATAGGTGGGTGTTGAGAGATGTCCAATATTGGTGTATGTACACGTGTGTGTGTGTGTGTGTGTATGTCCATCACTATCCTCAAGATGAACATACATTTGTGCAAGATAAGAGAACCGGTTCCAAAACCATGATGTCATATAGCTTCTGCCTGAACTCAGTTGAAGACCTAAGATATGCCATGATTCCACAGATAATTATTTCAGAAGAATTCGTGTAGACAATAATAGCATATTACAGCACTAAGATATCCATATCTTCATGGTTTAAAAAATAAAGCTCCAAAGATAAAATTAAACATTCTATTAATTACACAATGTTCTTAAACAACATATTTCAGCAGGCACCATCACCAACCAGAACCCATAGATTATCATAATAAAAATAATAATCATATTCAATATGAACGTTAAGTAATGTAACAGAAATTTGTCACAGAGAACAAAAAAGAATCTAACAGTTTACACAGGCTCCAATAAGCTTAAAAGTCAACATAAAATAATGCTGAAATGAATTTCAACGATTCAAGATAAGGAGATCAACCTCCTGATCAGCTTCAGCTTTAGCAGCAAAAGCTGTATGTCCTTCCTGCCAAAGGAATTCACGACTCCTGTAGAAAATGAAAGAAATTATCAGAATAGCACTAATTTGAATATCAAAATGTTGATATCAGAAAACCGGAGAAACCTGATAAAAGGTGTAGGGTGACTAAATTCCCAGCGGACAACATTGCACCACTGATTAAGTTTCAGAGGCAAGTCACGGTGACCCCTTATCCATTTAGAATAATATGGGTACATTACAGTCTCACTGGTCGGACGGATAGCAATAGGAAGCTCCAAATCAGTTTTTCCAGATTTTGTAACCCATGCAACCTAATGAACAAATAGTTTCAAATAAAAATAATCATGTAAGACAACTTTGAACAATGAAATCATCTCCAAAAAAGGATGAAGCACTCTCCATAAAATATTATCATCAAAACAACAAGTATAAAACAAAATATAAATGTCAAAAAAAAGTAAAAAACATGCATATTTTACCAAAAGCATAATTTTTTGCATACAAAAATTAGTTAGTTGCTTGAATGTAAAGAAAAAACAAGCAGTTGATAAAATTAACTGTTTTTCTACGGTACAATGATCAGAATCTTACTTCCGGTGCAAAACCCTCAATATGATCCTTCTCCTTTTGAAGAACAGAATCTGAAACAAAAAGAGGAAAGTATGCATTCTTGACTTTCATTTTCTTGATCTCTGCATCAAAAAAGTCCTGCATATTGATTCCATTCAAGACGCCAATAAGAAATCTATAAGATAAAGCATATATGACAATGTAGCTACGTCAGGCAACAACACAATGACATAGTACTCGTGTCATATTTTATGACAATTAAAAACAAAAAAAAATCGACCAAAGTCACATTAAAATAAATATCCACTCATTAGTAGCTAATACCACATCCCAGCCAAGATAAATTCATTCAGCTGCAATCGTCCCTATCTGTTTCAAGGTATTGCCTAGGCAATGCCTGTGACTAGGTGCTACTCACCTGACAAGAAGGTAGCGCCAAGGCAAGCAGCCTATCAGGAACTTCCCTTGCCAATTTCCTAATAAGTAATACTAATTAAGTATCAATACTACTTAACTGAGTGATTTTGATCAAGTATTAAAGTACAAATAGTTAGTTGTATTAGTTAGTTTCATTACAAATAGATGTTATGAAGAAATAATAATTAGGATAAGTAATTTCAATGATATTTACCCATAGTTAATATCAATTAAATGCAACCGCCTTGGCCTCCTAGGAGGTGAGGCAAGGCAAGGCAAAATCACCTCCCTCCGGCCCTCTCCCTCCGGCCCTCAATATGCAGCCGTCGGCGAGGTCGAGGGGGGCCTCCAGTGCCCCCACAGCATCTTCTATGCCCCTACCAGGTCCATCAGGACCGGGTAGGGGCATTAGTCACCAGATCCGGTGACTTAAAGTCATATCAGGTCTACTGAAACTCAAAAACATTGGATCCGGTGACTTAATCCCTTACCGGGTACCGATGGACCCGGCAGGACCAGGTAGGGCATCTTCTCGGTCCGATAGGATGAAAAAGAATGTCACGGCAGCTGTGGAGGCCGCAGAGGGTGGCCTCCATCGTTGAAGACGAAGCGAGGGGCCTTGCCCGCCTCACCCCTTTGACTACATAGATTAATATTAATATAATCAAATAATTACAATTTGGTAATAATTTATTTAGCCTATTTAACCATGCACTTCTATATTATTAATCACCTCAATATTGAAATATTTCTTAACTATTTTTTATGTATTAATCGTCACTCATATTTACTAAACTATCAATTTTACTATGAAAAAAGGGCATTGCCAACCCTTTCATCTTATCGTCAAAGCTACAAAGCAATACTATATCACCTTGGTCACCTTTGATCGTCTTGAAAATTATGATCTTTCCACAAAAAATAAAAACATAATAGCCAGCAAAATATAGAAAGCCACTAACATATAAGAATAAGCATGATAAGACATTAAATAAAGAATTTAACTACACTCAACTCGAACTTTAGTCCAATATTATTTGGGATCCGCCATATAGATTCTCTTTCTCCACTCACGTTGATTTTGAGTTACTTCCTCAAATATATTTAAACCATCTAAAACATATTGAATTACCCTCCGCCATATTAGCCTAAGTCACCACATTCTTTTTTGTTTCTGCTATTTTAATATTTTCTACTTTTTTAACTGGAGCCTATATAGATCTATATTTTATATACCCAAACCATCTCAATCTCCCCTCTTTCAACTTGTCTACAATTATAACTATTCTTACATTTTCTCAAACATATCCGATACTTAATTTATCTAATCCAGTATAACTATTCATCCATCCTAACATCCCCATTTCAACAACAATTATTTTAAACATATGTTTTTCTGTCCAACATCCACTGTCGCACAACATTCCAAGTCTTATAATTATACAATAAAATTTTTCCTTTTAACTTTAGTAAAATCATACAATTACGTAGAACACTTGTAGTCAATCTTCACTTCATCCAATCTACTTTAATCTTATGAATAATATATTCATCACATTCTCTATATTTTTGAATGATTGATTCATGATACTTGAACTTAGTTCTTTGAAATAATATTATCCCATCCAAACAAATTCTCTCCCCTTTTTTTCTTTGATTTTCATTAAATTTATGACATATATGTCTTAGTTCTACTTATCTTAAGACTATTAGTCTCTAAACTATTCTTTCACAATTCTAACTCCCAATTTACTCCTTGGATCTCATCCATCAAATACAATATCATCTACAAATAACATATTCCAAAATATATTATCTCGTATAATCTTGGTTCATTAGTCCATAATTAACACAAAAAGGCAAGAACAATCGGACAGTTTAAATCTAAGCGAATTGAAATAGGAAAATCTCTTAATTCTTCTTCAATTGTACATACACTAGTAGTAGATCCATCAAGCATATCTTTTATCCCTTGTATCCACCAACACCTAACAGACACCATATTTTGCACCAACATCACCAAAAATCTTTCTTGGAACTTTATTACAAGCATTTTCCAAATCAATAAATACCATATATAAAACTTTCTTCTTATCACAATATTTCTCCATCAAAATTCCGATAAGAAAAATAACTCCAATTGTACATATATCGGGCATAAATCAAAATTGATAAGTTGAAATATTTGTACAATTTCATAATAGCCGCTCAATAACTCCTTCCCATAATTTCCTAATACGGCGCATGAGTTTAATCCCCCCATAATTTGCACAATCTTATATTTCCTTTTTTCTTAAAAATGAGTATGACAATGCTCTCTCCCTTCATTTGGCATTTTACAGACTTACATTTTGTTAAAAAAACGAGTTAACCAATTTTTGAAACCTCTCATTTTTTCCTCACTTTTAAAAAAAACATTGGGATTAGAATTCTTTTTTTTAATTCTTTTCCATCCTTTAGATTAGCATTGAGTACTATGAAAATATGTGATATTCATAGGAGCATTAGCAAATTTGATGTAGTATTATTTTATAAGAACACTGATGGTTCCACAAATTTGAAAAGTGTTGATATCAGTATCACCCACCATTTAGATGATTTGAACCACAAATTTGATTTGTGAGATTTTCTGAGTTGTTTGAAAACAAAATTTGACATCTCTCCAGGACTAGCAATATTCTAGTGTTAATTACATCGAGCAAATACTTGAACACCCATCATTAACCATCACAGCAACGTATCGAATGGAAAGTTGTTCATCGACATAAACATAAAAAAGAAGACATATCCCCATGGCCTTATGAGATGGAATTTGGTTTAACTTAATTCAAACCTTTTAGTTTGAGTTCATTGATCTTCTTTTTTTGTTTGGTTTAAAATTTGATTTGATTTTTTTATGGCTTTGGTCATTTGTTGACTTAGACAATTTTGAGTTGATCTCTTTTTTTTATTTGTTTATAAAAATTAATTTCTAGTTTTCTGTGTCTTTGTTAGTATTTTTGATTTGATTTAAGTAAATTTCTTATTACTATTATTAAGATTTGTTCTTAATAACATAGACCACTTTAATTTTTTATGGTTGATTTTAATCCAACATAACTTGTTTTCGCAATCATTGGTTTATTTTTTTGCATTATTTAATGACAAAATTTTGGTTGGATTATGTTAACATTTTATTAACATTTTGATCATTTATTTAATTTAAATTTGGTTATGCATACCTATTTAATTAAATATCATTATCCATTTAGGTTGATTTAATTTTTTATAGTTAAGTCGGATTCAAACTTAACATGTTTTGTAACTGTTTGTGGTCATTTTTTATGTGTGATTTTATGGCATTGATGTAATTTGATAATGATGGCATTTTTGTTAATAAATAAGTTAATATTTGATTTAATTTAATCAAATTTGATTATTTAATTAAGTTTGAAAATTATTTAAATGACTTAATTAGTTTTGTTCAACTTTTGGAGTCCATGGGGATTTGATGTCACTTTTTACAGTAACATAACACATCAATCGAACATGAATTTCAGTTCATGTCGATTTGCGTACATAGAAGTACAACAAATGAGGGGGCATTCAAGCATTTTCTCCTCAATACATGTCAAAGTTTATTCGGTTTAGCTAGCAATACGGCTTTACCGATCTGGTTTTCCTTTTAGAATTCCCATTCGGTTTAACCGACACTTCGACTTTACCGATTTGGGTTTTCTATTTGAATTCCTGTTCGGTTTGACCGGTATTTCGATTTTACCAATTTGGGCTTTCTATTTGAACTCTCGTTCGGTTTGACCAGCATTTTGACTTTACTGATTTGGGTTCCCTATTAGAATTCTCATTCGGTTTGACCGGCATTTCGACTTCATCAACCTGGGTTTTCTATTTGATACCGAGTAGCTTAAGTTCGCATTTTTAATTGTGGGCTACTCGATCCCTCTCACGAAATGAGATAGGATTTGGATCGAGCAAACTTCAAAAGTCAGGCGAAACCCTTACTCCCCTCTCAAATAGGCAAAAGCCAATTCAAGGCGATTGGAACTTTCTTTGGAGGTCGGGCGAAACCCTTCCTTTTCAAACGGCCAAAAGCCAATTCGACGAAAATTGGGACTTACTTTGAAGAATAGATTTCCTCCCTCTTGGAAAATCTCTCTCCTCCCAATTTTCCCATTTCCAATCACTCTCCAACCCCATGTACGTATGGCATCTCAAGGCTATTTATAGAGATTTTTGGAGGGTCCTTTTGGTCATTTGGCAGGACCCAACTAAGCTCATTTTCGCAATAGTGGAGTGATGACCGGATTCGGGGTGAGATTAACCTTCATTCTCTGTTTGACCAGTGCTCAAACCTGTGGGTGACGACACTTGGGGGTGACCGGATCCAATGAGTGGGGAGAGTGGGCGCACCCCCTCGATCATGGTGACGTGGGGGAGGCCGATTTTGACCTGGTCTCCCCCCTTTTTTTTCTTTGGGCATTGTTTGACCGGGGCCCCGCCCAATTTGACAAGGGAGAAACGCACTGCCGCGCCCGTGCATGCGCAGCCGCTGGCCCACGGCCAGCCCTCCCCCAGTTTGACTGAGGGACACCCGGCTTGACCAGGTGGGCGCGCATGGTCATGCCCGCCGTAGTGCCTACCATACGTGAAGCTTATTTTTTTTAAAATCCCTCGGTTTGACCAGGGCGATGTCGCGCGCTCGCCTACGTGCGCTCACCGCACTGCTCAACGGCCGCGCAGCCATTTTTCCACCTTTTTTTGCTTTTTCCTCCCTAGATTGATTGGAAGCACCCGGTTTGACCGGGCGGTGGGCGCGCGGCTACGCCCGCCATCTAACGCCTGTCCTCACGCGGCTAAACGGCCGCGATGGCCATTTTTTTAAACTCTTTTTTTTTACTATTCACCCGAGGGATTTTGTTGCCAATGACTGGGAGTTCAGCCCCGGGCACTGTTCACCCGAGAATCCCCTTCACGCGATCTTCTTCCTCGCGGCGACAAGAGCGCGTAGCTGGCGACGGTCTGCAGAGGCGGCAGCGGCAACTTCGGTCAGAGCTGGTGCCTACGGCGTCGGGGAAGTCGGGGCGGCTGTTGCTCCTCGCCCTCTCCTTCTCTTCATGCTCGTCCCTCACAAACGGAACCGGAAGAGGAGGCTATGGTGGCGACCTTTGCTGGAGCAGGTCCCGGCAATGACGGGGGAGCCAAACGGCAGTGGCGGCCTAGTCCGAAGGCAGCGGTTCTTCTCCTCCCCTGTTCTGTTAACGGTTCTTCTCCTCCCCTGTTCTGTCGCGACGGAAGCACACGAGGTCTTTTGTTCCGGCGACAACAGCAAGGCGGCAGTGGAGGAACCCGACAGCAGCGGCAAGGCCTTCCCCCCCAACTTAGGACATCCGAACAGAGCCCGTAAGGCCTTGTTCTTCTCGCAGTGGCTCCCGTTTCGACCTGTCCTTGCGACTGTGGTGACAATCTCGACCGGAGCAAGCTCCGATGGCAACAAACGGAGCCAAAACAATGACGTTAGCGGGCTTCAGAGACGACGACGGTGCTGAGGTGCAGGCCAACAACGACAGTGGTGGTGGTGCTTCTTTCGTCCCCTTCTTTCCTACCTCCATCGACAAGAACTTCCCCCAGTGGCTCTCCCAAACGGAGACAGCGGCAAAAGGGGAAGTTGATTACGTCGATCTTAAGTCCGACGAAGGCGACAACAAGAACGACCGGCATCTTTTGGTGCATAGGAACTTTCCAGCTTAATTTTAACGACGTCAACGTCGTTTCGCGACGTTAACGGTGGCGAAAGGCTGTTGCCCTTGTTTTCTCTCTTATTTGGCGGAGAGGGGGTCTTTCGGGCTTGATTTCGGTGGCGACGTCGGCGTCATTTCGCGATGTCGACGGTGACGAAAGTGCCTTGGACCCTCCTCAGCGCATAGACACCTCCGAGCTTGATTTTGGCAGCGACGTCAGCGTCATTTCGTGACGTCGACAGTGGTGAACAAGCTTTGGACTATCCTCTACGCACATAGATCGCGGAATCGGCCGATCCGGATCGGAATCGGCCGATTCCTGGATCGGATCGGCCATTGCCGATCCGATTCTTGGCTGAAGGACCGATCCGGAAAAAAGTTCCGGCAGAATCGGTCTGCCTATGTTAAAACTGCCTTTTAATTTTTGTTCCTTTTTTTCGACAATTAATTTCTTCAACCTTCTTTCTATTCAGGTTGATTTAAGCAATAGGGAGACCTCGTTTGCCTATGTTGAAGGAAACTAGCTCGTCTTAGCAAATCGCTAAAGATTTAACCGATCAGGATTTATTCCTTTCCGAATTTGATTTTGACGCACGTGTTTGACTCCCCCCTTTTTTTGCTTGAGATTTTTTTGGTTCAACACCAATCAACCCCTAAATCTTTTAAATATCTCCTTACTTCAAATATAATGCTATCTTGACCACATTCCTTACTTGTTTTCATCATCTTTAATATTTCTTTAACCTCTAAAAAATTTAATCTCCTTATATATTCAAATTAAACTTTGTTATATTTACTATGTTTTTACCAAGTTGTTATTAAAAAGAATATAAAAAGAATTTTTTTCATCATTCTTTAATATCATCATCTTTGACCAATATTTTCCTCTTTTATCATTGATACATCTATCTTAGCTAAGATCATGAAACATTCTCTCTCTTATCCTTGCTAATCTATGATTGTATATATATCCTTTTCATCTTATTTAGTTCCAATTTTCTCTTTTATTTGTTTAAATCTCTTATACATTCTATCTCTCATCCTTGTTAATCTATGATTGTATGCGTATCTTCTTTGGTTCTAAGTTTCTCATACATTTGTTTAAATGCCCCGTCTCTTACACATCTAATAGTCTATTTTGCTTCTTTTTTCGCTATCATATATTGTTCGTACATTTCGTTGTTACCACATTTAGACAATATTATACACAAACCTCTGTATTATTAATTGCCCTTTGTACATCATTCCACAACAAAATCTCTTTTTAAGTGGACCATCTTTTTTAGACTCTCGAAGTATTTTTTTAGTGATCTCTTCAATCATTGTAGCCATGATCATCCACATACCGTTAACATCTACATCTAACTTCCAATCATTTATCCTAAGACGTTCATTCTTAAATATTTTTTGTTTCGTCCCTTTTAATTCCCATCATGTTATTTTAGGAGAAACATTTATTCATTTTTTTATTTTGATCTTAACGTCAAGAACCACTAACATACGTTCTAAGAATAATTTTATAATCCTTACAAAGAGCACAATTAGACTTTCTTGCGAGAATGAAGTCAACTAAGCTATTATTATGTCCACTTTTAAATGTTATTAAATGAGTTTCTCTTTTAATAAAATGAGTATTTATTAATATAAGATCATAAGTCATAACAAAATCTAAAATATTTTTCTGTCTTCATTTAAATTTCTATGCCCAAAACCTCCGTGAACTATCACATATCCACGACATTTGTTTCCAACATGTCCATTGAAATCTCCAATAAATATATTCTCTTCATTTGATATACTCTACATATGATCATTCATATCCTCCCAAAAATTTTCTTTAATATCGCTATTGAATCCAATTTATAAAGCATACACACTAATTACATTAATTATCTCTTTTTCTATAATCATTTTTATTATTATAATCTTATCTCCTACTCTTTTCACTGACACTATACATCTGGTAATATTTTATCAACAATGATATCGACCCCATTTTTATTTCTCTCTTTTCCAGTATATCATAATTTATATTTTATATTTCATACTTCTTTACATGTCTCTCATATCTATTTAAAAAAAAAGGAACTATTGAATAAAAATAAGAAAAGTAATTTGTAATGACAATTATAATTGAAATAAAAGCGAACACTACAAATCATCTGAATCAAAAAAAGGCTGAAGCAGCTTACATGTAAACTCTCCCAAATTGCAATTGACCAAGGCCTTAAAATATAGCACCCTGAGATGTCATAATATTCAATCATCTCGCTACTAACAACAACCTGTAAAAAACCATTTACTAAGAATTATTCAGACACGTATATGCTCCCGGAGTTTTTGCAGCGTATGATCAACTCCTTACGGTATATATATAATTGTACATAATAGGAAATGCATGTTGAAACCAAAATAGAAATTGAGCTTTTCCTCTACAATAATAAACCCTCAGCTAAAAATGATTAGGAGATCTATGAGAAAGTTTATGCAATCATGCAAAGTTGATCCATCTGTGATGAAGTATAATTTTGCAACTTGAAAATGCATTCTCAAAACAGGTAGGCAGGAACTGATCTCATAATTTTGGCTGCATGACATGCACCCCCAGCTTCACTAATAAGTTATCAATCGGTAAGACTATACAAGATACCTGCCCATATTGTATAAAGCATGTATTGAATCATTTGCCATACCTCAGAATACCATTCACCAAAATTTTCATCTTTCTTAAATGTCAGAGAAAGTCCAGTTTCCTTCTTCACTTCCTTTTTCTTAGCTGTTTAAGAAAGTGAACAAAAAATTGTAAGAGAAATTTTGACTAAGACAAGGATGAAAATGCAGTTAATTGAAACGTTTATGAAGCCACAATCACCTGCTTTTGAAGACGGGTTTGATCCTCCATTGCTAGCCATATCTTTGACGAGCTAGGAACACCAGAACTTAAAGTAACAGAAAGATAGAAAAGATATATTACAATAGTAACAAATACAACTAAGAAACTGTGTAATACCCCCCCCCATGAATCATCCTAGAAACAAGATATTCCAAACTGCGATAATTTAGACACACCAAGCATAAAACAAAGAAATACAAATGGCAAGATGCGCTAGTTACCTTGTGAAGGATTGGTCGTTTGACCATAACGGTAACAGATTAAATGACACCATTTTCAGGGACAAATTACTACAATTCAGAGCTTTCTTTTTGTAATTGTGATGCTCCTTTGTCATCTCGGTAGTTGAGTGTTTTCTTTCCTTGTTTTTTTCTGCTTTACTAATAATCGTTTGTATGTCTTTTCATATTAATGGAGTTTGGCTTTTAAGCCCATTCAAAAAAATATGAGGAAATGGCATGTCTGAGAATGAAAATCAAGTATGGCACCTTTTTTTTTGAACGCCAACAAATTGAGGGAGAACAAAGAGGAGCTTTAAGTTTTCATTATGTGTCTAATTAAACAAAAATGAGGAAATGGCATGCCTGAGAATGAAAATCAAGTATGGCACCTTTTTTTTGAACGCCAACAAATTGAGGGAGAACAAAGAGGAGCTTTAAGTTTTGATTATGTGTCTAATTAAACTCCAACAAATGCTTATATCCTCGTAGGACTCCTAAAATTAAGCAGTATGGTTTAACTTTTAAATTTTTCAGACAACCTTTTTATTGAGGAAAGAAGTAACATGCGTATTTTTCAGTATTAACAGACATTGAGGCCTCTCGGCCTTCCTTAAAAAAAAAGTAACATATGTAAGTAACATATGTATTATTATCCTTGATATCTTTTATTAAGGGCAGAACATTGAGGCCTCTCGGCCGGCCTTCAAAAAAAAGTAACATATATATTATCTTTGATATCATTTATTAAAGATAGAACATATATATCATGTTTGATTCATCAGAGGTTAGGCATTTAGATTGTTTGATTGTGTCTAATTAACCTCTAAATATAATTTATATATCATAATGAGACCCCATTTTAAGGTTGACGAAGCAAAATTTCATTGAAAAAAATGAAGATATATTTACATGATATGAGAGTAAGAAAATAAAAAACCTAAATTGCTACCAAGGCAAACCGGTATAAGAATCAAAATGAGCAAACATCCAACAATCCCCGACAAAGAAACCAATGCAATGAAGCATCAAAGCAGGATTGTGGAAGCTAATGCTGGCACCGAAAAAATTCGTAAGCACTTAAATATGGCAACTTTTGGGCAAAAATATAAGGAAGAAAAAATGTACGTACAGATGGGACCCACTCTACACCACATTAGGGACCAATGGGCTGAAATGGGCGCAATAAGCCTTATTGGGCCCGGCCGATTGGATGATGCCCTAATAATGATCAATTACTACCATCGGGTTTATCCAGCTTAAACTCGAGTAATGTCGAAGTTGGATCAAAAATACGACTTATATTCGGTAAGTTACGGATAAAACAGTGAAAACAGATTTTCGACTGGCCTTTGGTAGGCTTAATGGGTCCAAATGACAAAATAAGTGGGTCCATGATACTATACTGGTCAAGACCTCTGCAATAGTGCCTTGAATACCAAAACCCAGCTCCAGGTGACAAAATGACCATTTTGCCCATATTGGGCCTGAGCGACCGAACATCGGCCCAACAATGATTGGGCACCACCATCAGATCCACCCAGCTCAATGTTGAGCAATGCCAGAATCGGATCAGAAATCTAATCCATATTTGAAAAGTTATTGGGAAACACTAAAAGTTATTTTTCAGATGGCTTTATCAGAGGCATATCAGACCCAAAAGATAAAACAAGTAGGTCCATGGGACTATACCCGTCGAGGGCTTCGCAACATTACCCCGAATATCAGAATCTAGTTTCAGATAGACCTCGAACGGTAAAATGGCCACTTTCGCCCTTAATGGGTCCGAACAATTTGCAGCAGACCCGATAAGATATTGGCACATCATTAGGTCCGCCAAGCTCCATCTTGAGCAACGTTGAAGTCAGATCGTAAATCTGACTTGTATTCAAGCAAAACAATGAAAATAGACTTCGGACAGTCTTTGCGAGGCTTAATGGACCTAAATGACCGAGCAAGTAGATCCACGGTACAGCCTCCGTCATAAGCTTTGCAACAATACCCTAAATGTCAGAATCTAACTCCGAATGAAAAAATGACCGTTTTGTCCCTATCAGGCCCGGACACATCAAAGCAGATCTGTCGACATCCGACATCATCATAATGTCTGTACAACTTAATGTTGACGAATGCCAGAGTCGAATTAGAAATCCGACTCATATTTGACAAGTTATGGGCCAAAACACCCAAAGAGGGTCCAAATGACCAAAATGTCCCTCCTCGGTCACATTGGGTTTGGAAGGCCTAGACTCGGCCCATTAATAAACTTGTGAGTCTATATGATACATGAAAGTTAGTACATGCGGAAAACTCATTCAAACCGAAAATCTGACTCATATTTGGAAAGTTGTGGACAAAAAAATCGAAATTTATGCTTCTCGCCAACCTACCATGCCAGGGGCAAAATGGTCCAAGTGATAAAAAATGACCCAGATGAGTCATTTTTATTTCAACTTAGGCCCATCCTTGTGCCTAATTTTTTAAGCCTTTTTTCATTGCTAATGTCGTAACTTACTGTTTTAACTTTCATTGGATTAATTTTCAATCACTAAATGAGCTTATTTTATATCATTTTCGTAACCCATTTTCTACCATATTAATGGGTTAACATTCAACTCACTTTTGTAGACCCATCAACATGTCAAAAGAAACCCACATAATAGCTTATTTTCGCAGCCCACTTAAGCCCTATTTAATGGGCTATCTTTTAATTCACAAATGGGTCCATTTTATATTATTTTCGTAACTTATTTTATGACATATTAATGGGCTATCTTTTCAATCACATATGGGCCTATTACATGTCAAAAGATGGCTCATCTTGATGTCAATCTTGGCCCATGTTATAGAACCTTTAAAAAATCTGCCACCTCACCTATTCTGTGCCACATTTATTACCTCCCCACCTTTCCACTCTCTACACGTACACCACTTCCCCACTTCCCACGTTCCCACTCCCCCATAACCACTCTTTGACCAAGTCAATCCCCTGTCCACGATGTTGCTGCCCCCCTCTATAAGAGGACATGATGTGCACAGGTTTAGGGAGCTGAAGACCATCGAGCTATTCTCCCTCCGCTGTCCATCTCTCCTTCTCCGGAAGTTGCCCATGTTGGAACACAGTCATAGCCTTCTCTCCCTCACCTGTTGCTAGCCCTGGCGTATATGGGAGATGAAGATGACGGTGGCTTCTTATGAAGATGTTCCAGTTGCCGCTGTTGTGCCCATGGAAAGAGAGGAGAGAAGCTGATGAAGGCTTCTCCTACTCCATGCTGATATGGTCGTTGCTGTCATTTGCTGACGCACTAAGGACAGAAGTGCCACACTGCTGTCATTGATGCTAAGGAAAAGGAGCGGAGGAGAGGAAGAGAAGGGCAGCTCATGATGTTGCTACTGCCCTCTGTAGGGATGCTGTCTTCTGTGGCCGCTGCCGTCATCAATACAAAGGAAGATCCAAGGAGAGTAGGAGAAGAGAAAAGTGAGCCCATCGTTCATATAATCCTACCAGATTCCCACCTATCTTCTTCTCCATGTCCCATCGGCCCTATTCCGTCATAGTCCATAGTCAAAACTCTATGCATAGCCTACTGTTTCGCCCCTTGACCATGGTCACCCATAAAGTAGTCTTCATTTCGGCATTCTTTCCATGCCTAAGACTTGTCTTAGGCACAATCCATTTACCCCACTGCTCTAGCCCCTATGGACCCCATATAAAGTCACATATGGCCCTCTATCCAACCCATAAACAGGTCATATATCAGCCCCCTATCACCCCATTTACAGACCATGTACCAGCCCTCTTTTCGACCCACATATAAGGCATATACCGACCCCATAACATGTCACCTATCAGCCCCCTTATCGAGCCTATAACAGGTTACTTTTTCAGCATATACCGACCCCAGAAGAGGTCATCTATCAGCCCCCTTATCGACCCTATCATAGGTCAATTTTTCAGCCCATACTGATCCCATAATAGGTCACCTGTCGGCCCCATGTTTGGCCTCCATGTAGGTCATCCACCAGTCTCCCTATCGACGTCATATCATGTTACACATTTGCCCATCAATCTGGCCCATAAACAGGTCACATATCCAGCCCATATTGACCCCAAAATAGGTCACATTTTCAGCCCCTATGAGATTCCATACAAGTCAAATTTTCAGCCCATTCGACCCATATACAGGTCACCTGGCAGTCCCTTCAACTGAACCCATATGCTCACGATGTCAAAAATGCAAAGTCAAAGAGAAACAAGGTTATATATGGTCCTCTTAGAAATCACATGATAGACTAAGAGCTTCCCGGGTAGTCTTAATGAAGCAAAGAAATTCCATGAAGATGATGGCCCATCCAGGCCTTAAAGAATTTGAAGATTTGGACCTTCGGGCCAAGATAGAACTACAACATGATGGCAAGGGCATTGCACAGCCCAAATAACATGAAAATGATATAGTCGGGTATGTCCTGATATACCTAATCCGGGCAAGATTTTTGAGCATGCACTCGGTTCTCTTGACCCATCCCATAGTGTAAAGAGTACATAAACTCAACCCATTAAGACGAATTCCCACTTCATCTAAAATAAAGTCTATTATAGACCAAAATTCTATGATGGAAAATTTTCTTAGGAGTACCCACGCTTATATAAGGCAAGGGATAATCTCAATGGGATGGACTAAGTGATGTGATGACATATTGATGTAATGATATTTTTGATATAATCTTGGTCTTATGAAGGACATAAATATTGAATGTCTCCATGTTTATCGCTAGAAAAATTCAATATAACTCACATGATTTATATGGAATGCAAATATAAATATGTGAGATTTAAAGAATTAAATCTTAAATATCTAAATCCATGAAACATAAGCTGTCAAGAGAAATCCAATCAGATGACATTAATCAAAAGCTGAGATACTGAGGAACATAGGAAACCTATAAGTTTCAGATTTGAAGATACTAATCTAGACCTCATTTAAGTCTGTCCAGGCCCAAGATGTTTGTAAAGTCAGGCGCAACTAGCCAACTAATAAGGCTCTGATACTAATCCTGTAAGACTGAAATGGAAGCATGAATCTCAATAAAATGCTCTGAACCCAACAGCAGTGTATGGATAAAATGAACTCTAAGCATGCATGATCTCATGAAAATCTAGCTAGGCAGTATTCCATCCCTTGAAGACTGAAAAAGAAAATTAATTATACTGCATCTTAAGAAGAGAAAATCCAAGTCTTCTTCAAAACGCTCACAGCTCTAGTGGCACCTTAGACCAAGGTTTGCCGTCTCGTACCTCGGCTTTGTCTTGGGGGGGTGGAAGAGGAGATCTCGGGAAAATCTCGGGAGATCGGATCTCGGATTCTCGGATCAAAATGTATATATGTAATATGTATAAAAGGACAAACATAACATAATATGTTATAAAGATGGGAGATCAATGAATTCACATACATTACATGAAAATAAATAACACAACATTTTTGCACACTAATTGTGTGAATGAACAATCACAAAACACTCTCAATGTCAAACTCCACTCCTACACCAACTGTGTGAATGAACAATAAGAAAACACTCTCAAATCTCAATACCAAAAAGATAATCAGGTGCTTCTTATATATCACTTTGTTGGTCACTTTGTAGTATATTGAAACAATGTTATTAGATTAATATAAAAAATAAATTAATACCTATGTTATCAATTTCATATTTTATTTATTCATTCAAAGTAAAAAAATCCATTTAATTAAGATATATATAAATTAATAAACTTAGATTTACTTGAAATTATATATATGCCTGGTAATTATATTTTTATATAAATATTTTATGTTATATATATGATGTAAGATATTATATATCAATAAATATTAATTTAGTAACTTGTATGAACATATTACATAGGTTTTCATATTTATTTTTTATATTTTACGTTGATTTAAATCTTAGTTAAAAATATTATAAATACATAATATATACTAAATCAATGTTACTATGGTAAATATTAAAAATAAATTAATACTTTAAAATCAATATTAAATTAATACTTTGGATACTTTATATTTATTTTTTAAGTATTAAATTAATATTTAAATTAATACTAAATATTTTACGTAACTTAAATACTTTAAATACTTTATATTTATTAATACAGAAATTAATACTTTAAATACTTTATATACTTTAAATACTTAATATCAAAGTATTTAATGTTTTACGTAACTTAAATACTTTAAATACTTTAACTTCTTAATAAAGAAATTAATACTTTAAATACTTTATAATTATTTTTTTAAGTATTAAATTAATATTTAAATTAATACTTAATATTTTACGTAACTTCTAAATTAATACTTAAGATTTAAATAAATTTTAAATCTTAGTTAAAAATATTATAAACACTTAATATATACTTAATCCAACTATAAAAAATATATAAAAATAACTTAATATTTAATAATTATGTATATAAATTAACTTTAACTAATCCACGGTTAACGTCGATTAGTTAACGCTAATATTAACGTTAATTAAAAAAAAACCTTACCTCAAAAGCCCTCCCGAGCGGCCGAGCCCCGACGCGACGAGGCGAGCCCGCGGCGTCTTCTCCTCTCCCTGCGAACGCGATGCCGAGTTGCCGCCGGAGGTCGCCGCTGCCGCCAGAGCCGTTGGACGCCGCCGTGACGGACGCAGAGCGAAGACGGTGCCGCTGCTGCCGTGACAGCCGGAGCGGAGCTTGGAGACGAGGGAGCGAGCGTCGCAGGTAGGTCTCTCCTACCCTCCTTCCTCCTATGCGTTCATTCAGGAACCGACGAGGGGTTTTAAACACCCCCGTTAGGATCCCTTCCGTGCGGTGTGAGCCTGTGAGGGCCTGAGGAGGTCGTTGGTCGACCGGCTGCCGGTGCCGGCAGCTTCCTTTGTTCCTTCCCGCCGGCCGCAACAAGGCATTTTTGCCTCTTTACACCCGCGAGAAGCTTGGCCACCTGTTTCGGGGGTCTCGGGTCTCGCTGTGCCCGCGAGACCGAGAATCTCGCGAGATCTCGCGAGATGGCGAACCATGCCTTAGACCCAACTCCAGCACAATTTCCAAAGGAAAAACCTTATCTTGAGAGATAAATATGGAATCCATGACACAGGAATCTGGTTGCTAAACCTCTCGTAACACTCACTGGTCTTTACAAAAGGGTTCTCTCCATCCCCTACGCCAATGGAAATTGATGACCTGAAAACTCCCAACTATGAAGAATTTCTTTTCAGATTCTACAGCCTATGGCTCTGTCTCTGAATTCTTTGAACAACTCCTCATTGTCCCCTAACCCATACTTTAGAGTACACTATCTTGTCCCACAAAGAGCTCTGGCAATCATTAAACTTTCGTAACCACTAGGTAAGAAGAACAATGTTCATCGTCTCAAACAGCAATAAGGCAATAACCAAACTCCATCTTTAATGTTTCTGCAGCTATGATTCTATCTGACCTAAGTGAAGACCCTTCTGCCTCATCTACCCTGAAAAAAAACCCTGATGCTATCCAATTTCTTGCAGACCCCATACGGATTTGAAGGATTGAGAATAAGTATAGTGGGATGCTTTGAGTACACATTTCAACAATACTCACCTTCCTCCAGATGACAACATTCTAATATTCCACCCATGCAACTTATCTTCAACGTTCAAAAACAGACTCTCCCAATCACCACATTTGGTACCCTTATCGGTTAGAAGCAATTAAGCAAACCAAGTTATTTGACTAGAAAGACAAAATAGGCATGCCAAAAAGCCTTTGTATCCTAACCAACACGTTCTCATGCAAATTGATGTCAATCACATCGCATTTGTCCCTATTAATTTTCAGCCAAGTGACAACTTCTAGCAGATAAAGTATGATCCTTAAGTTGCCACACTTCTTCTCATCATTATCTGCAGAAACAAAGTATCTTCAGCAAACTAGAGATGAGTGATATAGACGTTGTTGATTCCCACTAGGATTCCGTCAATCAACCCACCATTTCTAGCATTCTCCCAAAAAAGTACTAAACACCTGACCAACAAAAAACAAACAGGAAAAGAAAAATAAGGTCATCCTAAAAGAAATCTCACAACCAAATTAACCACAGGATTTGCCATTAATATCCAGAGTGAATTTCATTGTGCTAACACGTTCCATGATCCATCTGATCCATATGTTATGGAACCCCTGAGCCCCATAAGTTCACTTAGGCATTTCCACTTAACTGTCATACACTCTCAAAATCCAGTTTAAGGAGTAGCCCTTCCTTTTTCTTGATTTTTAGCTCATGAATACACAAATGTGCTGCCATGAAATTGTCCAAAATGTATCTCCCATGTATGAAAATGATTGGGAAGTGCTCACCAATTTATTTGTGAACTTGCTGAGTCTGTTGGCCGAGGGAATCTTGTAACCATAGTTAAGAAACTTATAGGCTACAAGTCTCTAATTTCACTAGCCTTACCCTTCTTGGTTAGTAGAACCAGAGATTATGAATTCATGTTTCTAATGTTTCTAGCGTTCACCTCAAACTTCCTCATCAGCTCCATAAAGTTCTTCTTAATTATCTCCCAATATTCCTGCTAGAAACATGCTGAAAACCCGTCCGGACCTGGGACTAGGATTCATTGACTATACTACCATAAATACCTCTTATTCTGGAAAGTTACTTGATGCTAAATACCTCTTACCAGAATTTTTAAAATATATTTTTCAGAAGCAGAGGTATAAAATGAGGGTCGGGGTATACTTGATGCTAATCTGAGATATTCGTGCGACAAAGTGTCACCTGGAATACTTAATTATGATGAATCATTTATTTTCTTATCTTACAAGTTATTGAAGATGTTGGGCTGATTGTTTGCATTTTCTTTTCTTTTCTTTTTGCAGCTGATGTAACCTCAAAATCTCCGAAAGAATTTGTTTCTCTTGTTTTTGGAAATTCATTTTTTTTCTTTAATTGAATTAGACCTTAGCATTGACTTCTTTAGGAAAATAGATGGTATTCCATAAAAGTACTAACTAAGGTCGGTGATTTTTTAAAATTATAGTTTGAGGTTGTTGGGTTCTTTGAAAATTGATTTTGACCTCTCCCCGTCGGATGGTGCGAAGATCCGACGTTGATTACATCGAGATTTCTCGAATACCCTTGATTAAGCGTCATAGCAATTCATTGGAACAGAAAATATGCATCCACAAAAATAAACATTCACACACATATGGACACAGGAAAACAGCCCCATGAGCTTGATAGAATGCAAGTACTTAATGTGTTTTGAATTTGACCTGGGTTGAATTGTTGGTTTGATTTTGATTTAAGTTGAATTTAGTTTGAGTTGAATTTAATTGGTTGAGTTGCTTTTAGCTTGGGTTGAATTTTGATTGAATTTAGTTTTGAGTTGAATTTGATTTCAGTTGCTTATTGGTTCTAAGTTTAGTTCAATTTAAATTTGTTGATTGATTTAAGTTTGACTTGAGTTTTAGACAGTTTGCTTATTGATTAATCTCCAATTTGATTGGAGTTGAATTTGGATTTTGTTGATTGATCAATTTGGATCTGATTTTGATTTAATTTATATTTGAGTTAATTTGATTGAGTTTGAATTTGTTTGGATTTGTTTTGAATTTGGTAAATTTAATTTGGGTATGTGTTCAGTGAATTGTTTAATTTAATTTGAGTTGAATTTCACTTGAATTTAGTTAATTGAAATCGAATTCGACAGATTGTCTTGAACTTGAGGTTTCTCTTAACAGACTTGTTCTCAGTTTGGTTTAATGTTCTGCATTAAGATTTAATGATTTACAATTTGTTGATCTTTCTGGTTTGGGAGTTCAGATTTTCTTACAGGTTTCTGGTTTGCTTGAGCATCTTTTATTGATGTTGGCTTATGTTTTAATTAAGTTTAAAGTTAACTCATTCATAATTCATGAACTGCCTGACTCAAAGATGACCGAATTGGATGAGATTCAGTTTGGTTAAGGCCTAATTACAGAATTCTGATTGAGTTCAGAACTGGGTGGAGTTTGATTTTTTTGACTTCTGATTTCTATTTCTGGGTTCTGCAGGTCGGCAGATTTCACACTTTGCTTTCAGATTTCTCGGACCTAACCTGAATTTCAGACTTCTTACAAATTCTGCACACTGCAGGCTCTCAAACTCTCGGTTCTTTGCAAAGTTCAGATTTTGATATTTAAATGGATTGAATTCAGATTTCAGATTTGCCTACAGACTACTGAAATTCGGACTTGAAATGGATTCTGCATTTTCGGACTTTGCAATGCACAGTTTTTCGGATTTCGGACCCTGCAAAATTCAGTTTTTCTGATTTCTTCAAATTCCAAACTCCAGATTCCTGCATTTTTTAGATTTGCAGGCCTTCTGTACCAATTCAAACTTCAGATTTCTCGCTGACTTCGAATTTCAGACTTCTGTTCAGATTTGAGACCCCAGATTTCTCACGGATCTCAGTTCTCTGCTGTATGTTTCAGATTTCAGAAAACGTGGAATCCAGACTTTGAAATTCCCGAAATTCAGATTTTTAAGCTCCAATTTCCAGAAAACAGGTTTTCAGAGATTTCTGCACCAAAACAGATTTCGGACTTAGTTCAAATTTTCAGAGAATTCAGTTCTGATCCTATCGGTTCTGATTTTGAGCCAGGCAGGTCCTTAGCAATTAACAGAATTTCAGATTTCTTAAATGTTTTGATTTCATATTTAATTTCAATTTTTAATGTGCTTGCATTCATTCAATCCGGCAAGGACTGTTTTCTCCCTGCATTGCTCATCGAATTCTTCATTGCTTGAAGTTCACAAGTCCTCCAGCTTTCTCTTTTTTACAACAATTGTCACATCCCCTCAATTCGGGATCAGGTATATGTCGGTCTTGAGTGTAGTCTCCAGCCTTTGATAGGCATCCGGAAATCCTGCTTTGCCTTTTCAGAAATTTGAGCATAATCCTGCCTTTGATAGGCACATGCAGTCTTCTCCCAACCGGTTCAAGGTTGGGCATACCCGGCTTTTAATGAGCTTGTGGGCACTCATTCCTTGGTTGGTCTCCCTCATTAGCCCATGGTTTGGGCATATTGGCATGTTGATCATGCACAGCCTCTCCATGGCATAATGGGCAAAATAACTCCTCGTGAGGGACGGTAAGACATTGGGGTCTTTTAACTAGACCTTTGTATGCCCACCTTAAAGGGTCAAGGGGCGTGCCTAAAGCCGGCCCATTGCTTCCCCTCTTTGTTTTGAATTCTTTTAAATTAAGCCAAGACCATGAGGCGGGTTTTTAGCCGGCCGGATGCTTGTCTCGGTTTGTTGATTAATTAGGTAGATTGTTATTTAATTTTTGTTTATTGTTTGTTTTATTTTATTTTTTGAATTACGGGTCAATAGACGTGCTTAATGCCGGCCTACCGCTTTCCCATTTATTTTCATTCTTTCAAGTTATGCCGAGACCATGAGGCGGGTTTTTAGCCGGCCGGATGCTCGCCTCGGTTTGTTTAATTAATTAGATGCATTTTTATTTAATTTCCATCGAGGATATCTTTTAAGAAAAATTAACTATTATTAAGCCTCCTTCGGACCCTTGCATCAAGGCCTGGTGGGCTGAAAGGGGGCTGTATGACAGGCCTATATGGACCCGGTTATGGGCTTGGGCAAGGGGGCCTGATGTGTGGGCTGATTTAAGCTTGCACAAGGGGGTGGATAGGAGCTGATATGGACTGGTTATGGGCCGGTTATGGGTCTACAATAGGGAGTTTTCTCCTGCTGTGGGGGGAGTATTTGGCTAGGCCGAGTGGACTTGCAGGGGGTCTACTAAATGGGCTGCAAGGGGGCCTGATTATGGGCTTGGGTAGAGGCCAGAGAATGGGCCGAACAGGGATCAGGTTATGGGTCTACAATAGGGAGTTTCTCATGCTGAGGGGGGGAGTATTTGGCTAGGCCGAGTGGACTTGCAGGGGGTCTACTAAATGGGCTGCAAGGGGGCCTGATTATGGGCTTGGGTAGAGGCCAGAGAATGGGCCGAACAGGGATCAGGTTATGGGCCTGCGATAGGGAGTTTTCTCCTGCTGTGGGGGGAGTATTTGGCTGGGCCAAATGGACCTGCAGGTGGGCTAAACAGGCCTGCTAGATGGGCTGTATATTGACTTGCAAAAGGGTCTGAGCAGGGGCCCGTAGGAGGGCTGTTCAGCAGACCATGTTGGGGGGGTCCGGATTTTGGGCCTGGATTGGGGTGTTCAGTTGGACTGAAATAGGCCTGCGCAGGGGGGCTTTTAGGGGCCTGGTTTGGGTCCGAACATAGGCTGTACAAGGGGATTCTTCTGGGGACAGACCAGGGGTTGGAGATGGGCCCTAGAACAGGTAGGGAAGGAGGCCCTTTGAAGGGCTACATAGGCGCACCAAGTTTACCTTGTCTTCCTCTTCTCTTCTTCTCCTTCTCTTCCTCTTCTTCTCTTCCTCTAGTCGCAGGTAGCAGGTGGCAGCAGGTGGTAGCAAGATGGGGGCTCAACCCGGCAGCCTGGCGGTGTCTTCAGCCTCTCCCCTAAATGCTGGTGCGCACCCCTCCTTTTATAGGAGCTGGGGAGGAGGTGAGGGGTGAGCAGGGGGCGGAATGGGCCTGGGTTGGTGCGCAGGTGGCAGGAGGAGACAGCTTTGCAGCTGGTGGCAGGTGCCCAGCTTTTTTCTCCCCCCCATGCAGGGCTGGATTGGCTGCATGGGGCGGCTGGGGGCTGGGGTGACAAGTGGCAGGTGGTGCCCAGCTTTTCTCCCCCCATGAAGGGCTGGATTGGCTGCATGGGGGGCTGGCAGCTGGGGTGACAAGTGGCAGCAGGATGGGGGTGGTGCGCAGCTTTTTCTCCCCCCCATGCAGGGCTGGATTGGCTGCATGGGGCGGCTGGTGGCTGGGGTGACATGTGGTCAGCAGGGGGGTGCTGATGTGGCAGGTGGGCCAGTGTGGCCTGCTCACACTAGGGCTGCAGGTGGGCCTTGGAGATGGGCTGCGCATGGGCCTGTTTACATAGGCCAATTGGGCCAGCTAGAGGCTGCGGCCCATGCTCTCTGGTGGGCTGTGCAGCTTACACTTAAGCCCATTTTTTCTTTGGCCCAATCTTCTTTTTTTTTTTTTGAGAAAAACCAGACGCCAACAGCAGCTAAGTGATGGGTTCAGATGAACACCAAGAGTGGATGGAATCCACTTGCTGCCATTGGTATTAGGATACTCAGCCAGAGCACTAGTTTCTCTCATTGTGAGAGGAACTATAGTACAATTAACCTGATACTTACAAAGAGGAGGAACAGGTTGACCTCAGACCGACTGGAGAAAAAGAAACTGGTCTTCTGTCATTACAATATGAGGTTGCGCATCAAGAATATCAACGATCGATAGAAGATCTCGGAAGGAGCGATTTGCACGGTTCGGCAGGTGGTTCATATGAGCAGAGGCATACCTCCGCCACACCATCACCTAAGGAGGTTAACATAGATCAGATATTCCAGTAGGAGCATGCACTTGCCTGTTGGATAGAGGAGAGGGCAGTCAGGGATCATCCAACTGAGTTTGATCACGATGACCGCGGCAATGAAGCCGAAAGAGAGTTTGATAGTGTTGAGGCCGATGAGGATGCTCCAACTCCACCTACTTCTCAGACTTGAGCAGGTTATTCTTCGACCCCAACAGCTATACAGCAGCCACCTCCAGCTTTAGCCCCAGCTCTAGCCTCATCATGCCGCTACCTAGCCTATTCGTAGTCCAAGCAAATCGAAAACATAAAATGACAACATGAAAAATAAGCGGATTTTCAAAGTTACAAAAATCTTTGAGTTGTGGTGGGACATCAGAGATGGCTGAAGATGTGAAAAAGGAAGCTGGAGATCAGGCAAGCTGTGAACCGAGATGACAGCACACAAGCTCCTTCTCACTCCTCAGTTGATGATGACGATGAGTGCATACCAGCGACGCAGCCATCAGCAACCCAGTCACCTGATTCATGGTGGCCAAACCCGTATTTCACGTTACATGAGCAGACACCATAGCAACATTATATGGAGCCAGAATATCCAGCGTTTTACGATCCTCAGCACCCGTGGATTCCTCCACTTGAGCCTACCTACGTCCCACAGTCCGATGCCTACAACTTTGATAACACGGCATCGTCATTATTTTTATATGGATATGCTACCGCACTTAATAAAACCAAGCATAACTTAGCGAGATCGAAAGCAAAGAAGAAGAGGAGGAAGGTCAATATCCATATCATAGATATTGGTGAAGATTGATAACATGTATATTCATATTTTTATGTTTTCGTATTTATTAGCGCTTAAAATTTATTATACTTTTTGCATCTCAACATGTATTTAACACCTCTTCATATTCATTAGTAATTATTCCATGTGGATGCATGCTAATCTTATTTTTAGATTTTTTTCTAAATTATTTCCTATTTTACGATTTTTTTCTGATTTTTTTGATTTTTTTGATTTTTTTTTAAAAAAATCGATCTAGGCCGATTCCTGGATCGATTCCCTTCTTAGGAATCGGCCGATTCAGACCGATTCCTGGGACCCATTCCGATTCCAGAATCCTTGCTTGTTTCATGAACCTGATGAGACTCAAACTCAAATAAGGCCGACGGATCTTACGGTTTCATTGACAGGTCTACACACAACTAATGCGAATGTCAACCCAGTCATTCCTTGGCAATCGCACTACAAAACTTGCACGAGACCAAGGCATCCCGTGTAGCAAGGACATCCTTCAGCACAACATGACTTTGGGCAGCCATCCCAACCACACAAAGAGGCACCATAAGATCCTGACAAGGAAAACAGAGCTCGACTCCATGGCCATCAACAACCTTAGATCACTCAACCTCTGCAATATCCCCCACCACGACGATCCTCCCTAGCTAGCGCCTGAGGGGAGACAGAGACACCCCGGCCAACACTACAACGACCAACGTCCCTGCAACAACAACCTCTCTAACTCCATAGACAAACACCTCGGGAACCACCACCCACCTTCCCGAAGAAGCATCGGAGATGCCTAGACCGTCACCCCAATGCCAACACCGAGTAGGGATTCAAAGCCATTCTAACGTGACAT